>CM066737.1:31566885-34276680 GCA_033961575.1 Aselliscus stoliczkanus | reverse complement strand
TGTCCCCTGTTCTCTACCCCTGTAGCCCTTTTCTGCTGATATCCACTACTGCTCAACCTTGTCCTGCAGGTAAACTCAGTCAACTGAGTGCACTTTCAATGAGCTTTTCCTAGACAGGGTAACAGCTATTATGGACAAAGTAATTTCCCCCAAGAGGGATTGTGGCAATTAGAGGAGAGAGGTTGGGTGGAGGTGTCATTAAGAAAGTTTGTTAGGGCCGGTCAAGTGGCTCAGTTGGTTAAGAGCTCGCTCAAGAGTGCGAGCTGAGCTCTGAGCAACGGCTGTTCGAGGCCAGCCCGAGCTGAGTTGCCGTTGAGCTGCCAACAGGTGGCAGGAGGGCTCAGCTAAAAAAAAAAAAAAAAGAAAGAAAGTTTGTTTCTCTGGCAATTTAGGCAGGAACTTATAGGGTACTAGTTAGTTCCAGAAAATGAGTTTTGTCAGAGATACTTACAGGCCAGTAATCTGGAGATGACTCATGCTAACCAAATCTAAATCACAAGGGGTAGAGATACAAAGTCAGAAATCCAATTTATTCATTTTCTGGGGTACAGGTAATTGCTAATCAGGCCAGACTTGAAGGAAGCTTAATGATAGCAAAGAGTTGTTTAGGGATCAAGGAATAAGAACTACGGGAGCTCCTTGGATTATCTCAATATTATCTGCCATTCACCTGTGATAGCCCCACCCTGGGGATACATCAGAGATCAGGGACTAAGTACTTATATTTTTTTATGTGAGAATGAGCTTTACTGGAGAGTTGAGCAAAAAGAACATTGAGAGTTTCTTCTTCTTTGACTCACCACCTTCTAGATCTCCCCACTAACCTCTCCTTTGGTTAACACATCTATCTTCAGCTTCAGTCAAATTAGCATGCAATAAGTTATTAGCAGTATTGCCTCAAACCAGTGTTCTGAGAAAGGAACATTGTTCTGCATGATGATAATAGATGGTTGCAGCTAAATTATTTTTCCTATGGTCAACACTGAGTTAAACTTAGATTTTGTTTCCATACAACTTCTCAGGGACTTTAGTGAATCAATGTGTACTGTGAATTTCCAAAAGAAAGCTACAGACTGCAGATTTATTTGACCACTTCATGGTATTTTTCAAAAGAAGTCATGATGGCAAGTGTATTAGTTTACTATTGTTACCATAAAAATTAGCATACTTAGTGGCTTAAAACAGCACAAAGGTACTAACTTATGATTCTGTAGTTCAGCAGTCTTAAAATCAAGGTGTCAGCAGGGTTGTGGTCCTTCTGGAGGCTCTAGGGGAGAATCTATTTCCTTATTTTCTCCAGCTTCTAGAGGCAACCCACATTCCCTCTTCATCTTCAAAGCCAGCACCATAACATTTTTAAATCCCTCTCTCTCTCCTCCCCTCCATGCTGTCATCACATCTTCTTACTTGGACACTCTTGCCTCACTCTTATAAGAATTCTTGTGATTACATTGGACCCACCTAGGTAACCCAGGGTAATCTTCTCATGTCAAGGTACTTAATTTAATCACACCTGCAAAGTCCTTTTTGCCATATAACCTAACATGTTAATAGGTTTTGGGGATTAGCATGTGGATATCTTTGGGTTGGGGTCATTATTTTACCAGCCACAGGGAATGATGATAAATATTGGACTATGGTATTAATTATGCTAATACAATCCTACTCTTCTGAGACTATGCTGAGGTCAAACTTCATTGGTTTTTGGGAGTTCTTGACATTTCTCAGCTGTTTAGAGGTTAGAATAGGCTAATACAGATCTCACAGAATTCTCAGAGGGTATTTATTACCTATAAGATCTAATGTTTACTTGTTGGGTAGTGGCAAGAGTTCTTGGATGGAAAAAGAGGAAGAGTGGGCCAGCTGAGTGGCTCAGTTGGTTAAGAGCTCGCTCAAAAGTGCGAGCTGAGCTATGAGCAATGGAGGTTCGATGCCAGCCTGAGCTGAGTTGCCATTGAGTTGCCAACAGGTGGCAGGATGGCTGAGCTAAAAAGGAAAAAAAAGAGAAAGGGCTTGTGCATTGAAAAAGGGGACTTTCCCCAAGACAGTTCCCAGAAATATACCATTCTCAGAGACCTAAGTCATGCAGAATTCCATGGCAATGGGCTAAAGTTATTTGTTTAATGGAAAGTAGAGATAACCTATCATTTGAAATGGAAGTTAGGGCTGTAGAATGTCTTAAATGAGAGCTTTACCACCCTGGGAAATCCCCTTCCCCTTGTGAGCAAGAAAGTAAGGCTGCAATTAGGTGACCTTTTTATGCCAAGTGATGTGTTTGTGACAGGTGCTGTGCTGTGTTTGAAGAAATGGAGGCCTAAAGTTCTACAATTTCCTGCAGGGAAAATTTGATCTTTCTTTCTTTAAGGATATTTTACTGTATTTTATGGTGATAGTAATAGCTCTTTTTTTTTTTTT
The DNA here is from genome assembly GCA_033961575.1 of Aselliscus stoliczkanus. Taxonomy (NCBI): domain Eukaryota; kingdom Metazoa; phylum Chordata; class Mammalia; order Chiroptera; family Hipposideridae; genus Aselliscus; species Aselliscus stoliczkanus. The sequence continues at coordinate 34,274,265 of CM066737.1, read as the reverse complement.
AAAGATTTTATTGGGGAATTGGGAAAGGGGAACAGCCATGTTGTTGTCCTTCAATCTTAGCTGTGGAGGGCACAGCTAGCTCAGCTCCAACTCCAGTCACCATCCGGCCACCCGTCAGCATCTCAGGGCAGCTCAGCTCAATGTGCCATGTTAAATCTTAGTTGTGGGTGGGTGTAGCCCACCATCCCATGCTGGAGTCGAACAGGCAACCTTTTAGGAGCATGTGCTCTCTCCAGCTGAGCCATCCTGCCACCTGTTGGCAGCTCAGCGGCAGCTCAGCTGGGGCGCAGCTCTGGCCCATGTGGGAATCAAACTGGCTGTTGCTCAGAGCTCGTGCTCTTAACCAACTGAGCCGGCCTGATAGTAATAGCTCTTGACTTTGATCTAGTTTCTGTTGAGTATGGGATCCTCAAAGCTGATGATGTCACTAGAAACCAAAGATGGAGTCAGAGTTATTGAGATTCCATTATATCCTGCTGCATTAAATAAGAATAGTAATTTCATTTTAGGCACTGATTATGCTGAAGATTCCATTGCAGAGGACAAGTAACAGATTGTTGAGAAAATTTTCTCATGAGGTTTTGGGTCTGCTTGGAAAAACACATATTAGAGGTTCCCAGGCATCTATTCTTTCTCACCAAATTTTAATAGACTTTTCTTCATTTCCATGTTTGTAATGTATGTCTTCTTGGGAGAAGTGTCTGTTTAGGCCCTCTGCCAGGGAGCCAACATTTGTAAAGTTTCCCCAGGTGATTCCCTGTGAAACCAAGGTTGAGAACCACTGGCCTAGACCATTCCTCTAATTTTCCCCTCTGGAACAAAGAGCTCCAATACTCCCTTAAGAACATGAGTGTCTGCTATAAGGCAAAATTGGGATTCTGTAAGCAAGGAAGAAATGAGGAATAGCTTTTTGGTAGGCAAACCACAATGTCTGCCACAGTAACTAATCAACATTCATGATTTAACCAGCACTTCTATATGGAGAATGATATTTCTGGCTCTGACCTCAACTGAACTCCTGACCTATTTCTTCAACTGTCTCCTTGGCATTTCTACTTGAGTCTTTTTTGTCCACATCTCAATCTCAATTTCTTCCAAACCAACTGTTCCAGCCTGCTTCTTATCCTGATGACATTATTTGCATCATATGGTACCAGCATCTACAGGGTATTTCAGGCTCAAATTCTTGGAAACTTTTCTTATCCCTCTTTTTATCCCTATTTTAAAATTCACCTCACCCTGTTTTTTCTCCCTGAGACATTTTAATTCTAACCCACTATAATCCCATCTATTCTGGTTTAGGCTATCCTATAGCGTTGCAGGCTTGTATCCTGTAACAGCTACCTACCTGGTATCCTGATTCGTCTTTCACCCTTTTGAGTCATTCTGCATATCACTATAGACTCATTCACTCCTAAGATACTGTCTCTATTATGTAACTCTGCACAATGCCTTTTGTAATTTTGTTTGTTTGTTTGTTTTTATTTGTTTGTTTGTTTTTGAGGGCAGTGTCACTGGCCCTCTTATGTGGGACCCGAACCGGAGCCACTGGCTTCTCAAGCCAGTGCTTAACCACCACGCCACTTGGCCGGCCCCACAATGCCTTTTATAAAAAAAGATTTTATTGGGGAATTGGGGGAGGGGAACAGTGTTGGGGAATTGGTGAATAGGAACTGACAAGTTGCTGTCCTTTGGTTCTTCAGTCTAACTGTGGAGGATGCCACTTTACTGGCCCATGTAGGTATTATGATCAATGTGCTCTTCCCGGCTGAGGCAGTCAGTCACCAGCCATTGGATGCCTGCTTACAGCAGCTCATGGCTGCTCATACTGGCTGCCGGCCATTCACAGTAGCTCACGGCAGCCCACTGCAGCCCCACTGCAGCCTACGCCTTCACCAGCCACTCACGGCAGCCCAGCTCCAGGTTGAGCTGTTGTTTCCCATCTTAGCTGTAGAGGGCACAGCGTTACTGGGCCATGTAAGAACCAAACCAGGGGCCCTGCTGCTCAGAGCTCATGCGCCCAAGTAAACTCTTAACCAACTGAGCTACTTGGCCTGCACTGCACAATGCCTTTTTTTTAAAGAGGTTTTTAAATTGGATAATTGGGGGAGGGGAGCAGACAAATTGTTGTTCTTCAATCTTTGTTGTGGAGGGTGCCAGTCGCCATCTGGCTTCCCATTGGTAGCTCATGGCCTCTAAGCTCAAGGTGCTGTGTTCAATATTAGTTGTGGGTGGGCGTAGCCATCATTCCATGAGGGAGTCAAACCAGCAGCCTTGTTAAGAGCGCATGTTGTATCCTCTGAGCCATCTGGGCGGCAGCTCAGTTCAAGGTGCCTGAGTTCAATCTTTAGTTGTGGGTGAGCGTAGCCCACCACTGAACAGGCAATATTGTACACCAGCTAAGCCATCCTGCCACCTGTTGGCAGCTCAGTGACAGCTTATCTAGAGTGTAGCATTCACTGGCCCATGTGGGAATCGAACCGGTGTCCCTGTTGCTGAGAGCATGCGCTCTAAGCCAACTCTTAACCAACTGAACCACTTGGCCGGCCCCCGCAATGCCTTTTGATGGTTACCAAGTTCCTACCTATTTTCAAGGTGCTTCAGTTCAAATTTCAAGCCCTTCCTGTCTTTTATGGTCTGATTCAAGCCAGATATTGGTTGAACTCCTGACTCTGCCCCTTACTACCTGTATTTCCTTGGCAATTTGCATAACCTTTCTGAGTTTCAGTTTCCTCATCTGTAAAATGGGAATGATACTAGTTTCTACATCAAAAGGTTATTATGATTAAATTATTTCCTTTTCTCCATGCCTCTTTTTTGACCTCTTCTATTGCCTTACCCTTTACTACATAACTCAGCCTTTTAAGTCTAATGCCCTGTACCTTGTCCTCTTTGTTTCATGGATATAGGTATCTGTTCTACCCAACTTGATAGTAAAGGTCTTTTAAGGGCAGGCACTGTATAATTGATCTTTGAATAATGTGGTTTATTCAACCCCCTGTGCTTGAAAAATTGGGGGTATAACTTAAGTTGGCCCTCAATATCTTTAGATTCCAAACACAATCAAAATACTGTTTTCCATCCACAGTTGGTTTAATCTGTGGATGCAAAACTCAGGGATAGAGAGGGTTGTCTGTATATTGAAAAAAATTCATGTAGAAGTGGACCCGCACAGTTCAGCCCTGTGTTCAAGAGTCAACTGTACTTGCCACTTCTCTCCTGTGCCCTTCCAAATTCTCCTATTGTATGCTAAGCCAGTGTTGAAGGTATTCCACAGATGCTTGACAATTTTGTAATTATCAAGAAGCACAAACTAAAAAAAAGTACTATAGGAGATAGGCAGAAAGAACTGTCTGTAGCTTAAGGGGATGAAACACCCATGCAGAGTTAGTTCTTTATTACTTCCCTTCCAGTCAGCAGCTTCCATGCTTGGTTCCTGGCAGTGTGTTTCAGGTGATCTTATTTGAATGGAAGAATCTCTATCCTGGTTTCTTTTGCTTTCATTCTTGGAGGCCAGGTGGAAGCCTTATTTCCTATTGCTCTGAGCTTGTGTTCAGTGGCCTGTTCATCAAAGGCCAGGGGCTTTGGCTTCCAGTAGAATGGGATGATTTATGGTGTGGTGGCATGATCTTCTCGCTTGAATCTCTATTTGGCTGTTGCCTCTAAGTGTTGCCAAAGTTGTCAAAAGGTGATATTGAAAGTGAAGATAAAGAAAAGTGTGACTCTTTGTTGGAGAAAAATGTATCATGTATTTTGCCCTGTGGAATCACATGGTTTAGTTACTTTTGTTTCATTTTTTGTTTTTTTAATGTCAGTTGTGGTATTCTCCTCATCTGGGATCTATTTGAACCTGAATCTACATAACTGGAAGTTGAGTAGCAACGAAGTTTGGGGAGAGAAATAGAAGACCTTAGTCTGTGTGCACCCTTACCAAAGTTACCCCTCCATTGTGCCTCAGCTTCCTAATCTGTAAAATAGGAATAATGCCTGCTCTACCTCACATTGATGTGGACAGAGTAAGATGATTAGCAATGTCAGCATGCCTGGGAAAGTGAAAAGCCTTAATAAATGTAAGAATGTATTATTTTTAAATGGAATTTAAACATAATCTGGCTTCAAGGGAACATTCTATAACTGCTGGCAGTTGGTAAGTTTGCTTTTGTGATTAAGCATAAGATTTATATTATTATCTAAAGGTAATTGATGGCATCCCAGTTCTTCTCCTTTCAGTGTTTGTAGTTCTGCATGTGTGTTGGTGGTGGTGGTGGTGGTGGGCTTCGGAAACCTGTACTCATATGATTTTACTTTGTCTGGTCATACATATGTGGTTTATTTGGGGATACTGTTTTTTATACTATAAGGATATCACTCCCCTCCCTTTCCACTGTTCTTGCCTGTCTTAATAAGTCATAATTTAATTCATATTGAAATATAATAATTAACATTCTTTGAGCACTTACCATATATTGTAAACTGGCCTTAGTCAATTTGATTTTATTCGTGTTTATTTATTTGGAGATAATGATAGCCATCAAAGAAGTTTGAGTTTGAGATGGGTAAGGGTTATTTACTTTTTCAAAATCTCCCTATGAGGTTATAATGAGAGCAAGTCTTGAACTAAATTTTGTCACACATATTAACATTTATTAAATGAACATTCATTAATAACAGTGACAAAAACAGTTCATGCAACATGTTCTATAAACTTGATAATGTCCCAGAAATGTGTCATTTAAAAGATTTTGACCACAAGGTGCCTCAAAGGGTCACAGGAGAAAGGTACAACCACATTTCAGAAGCAGAATTTAAATATATATATTTATCAGATGAAACCATTTTTATTAAATTTAAAACAGGCATAAAATTATTATATGTAATTTAGGGATGTGTACATATGTAGTAAAAATATACAGTTATAGGGGCCGGCCGAGTGGCGCAGTGGTTAAGCACTGGCCTGGGAAGCCAGCGGCCCTGGTTCGGGTCCCACATATGAGGGCCAGTGACACTGCCCTCAAAAAATAAATAAATGAATAAATAAATAGGTAACTACAGTATTGTCACAGGGATATGAAAGACAGTTCGGGGAATATAGTGTTGTTAAAATTTTGTGGGGTGTCAGATGGTCACATGTTTTGTTAGGGAGACCACTTCATGGATGGAGTAGAGGCTTGATCACTGCACTGTATACCTGAAATTGATGTTGTATAATATTGTATGCCAACTGTAATTGAATATATAGACAGTCACAGGATGTGGATTATATGGTGGAAGGGAGTCAAAGGAATGGTGATAGTATGATATGGGGGGGAGGAGTGGGAGGGGAGACTGGGGGGAGGGGTTTGTCACTTTGAGGGGTAAAAAGTATAACTATTGTACTTTGTTGTACCCCTGAAGCTAATTAAAAATATATATAAATAAATAAATTAAAAAATAAAAAGTAAAAATAAATAAATAACAGATTTACTATATATATATATATATATATATATATATATATATATATATATATATACAGTTATATGTAAGGGGAAGGGCATGGGAAGGAGATCTCATGAAGAGGGTTATATATTCAGCATCTACCAAGGTTTTGTTTTCCTTAGGTACCATTTTCTTGGTGTGGTCGTTGGTATATATGTATGGTCATTATATACATGTTTAGTAGGAATAAATGTCATAAGTATGGGTATTTTATGTTAAGGCAACTACCAAGAATGTATACATTTAAATACTAAAGAGAATCTGTTCTGTTCAATGGAAAGTAGGAAAAAAGACCCCTGAAATGTAAAGTAAATGCACAATTTGATAAAATATGGCAGTAGTAAATACTCATGTAGCTTTAAAATAATTGTAAATTAGTTAAAGTCACTACTGAAAAGACTAAGTCTAGCCCAGGTCCCGGTGAGAGGAAGGTGGCAAGATGGTGTTAGAAAGCACTATGGTTTGCGTGGACAACAGTGAGTACATGCGGCACGGGGACTTCTTACCCACGTGGCTGCAGGCCCAGCAGGACGCCGTCAACCTAGTGTGTCACTCCAAGACCTGCAGCAACCCCGAGAACAACGTGGGCCTCATCACACTGGTCAATGACTGTGAGGTGCTGACCACACCCACCCCTGACACCGGCCGCATCCTGTCTAAGCTCCACACTGTCCAGCCCAAGGGCAAGATCACCTTCTGCACCGGCATCCACGTGGCCCACCTGGCATTGAAGCACTGACAGGGCAAGAACCACAAGAAGCGCATCATCGCCTTTGTGGGGAGCCCCGTGGAGGACCACGATCTGGTGAAACTGGCTAAATGCCTCAAGAAGGAGAAAGTAAATGTTGACATTATCAATTTGGGGTAAGAGGAGGTGAACACAGAAAAGCTGACAGCCTTTGTGAACACCTTGAATGGCAAATATGGAACTGGCTCTCATCTGGTGACAGTGCCTCCTGGGCCCAGCCTGGCCGACGTCCTCATTAGCTCTCCAATTCTGGCTAGTGAAGGTGGTGCCATGCTGGGTCTTGGTGCCAGTGACTTTGAATTCGGAGTAGATCCCAGTGCTCATCCTGAACTGGCCCTGTCCCTTCGTGTTTCCATGGAAGAGCAGCGGTAATGGCAGGAGGAGGAGGCATGACGGGCAGCTGCAGCCTCTGCCGCAGAGGCCGGGATTGCTGCGACTAGCACTGAAGACTCAGACGACGCCCTGCTAAAGATGACCATCAGCCAGCAGGAGTTTGGCCTGCCCAGGCTCCCAGATCTAAGCAGTATGACTGAGGAGGAGCAGATTGCATATGCCATGCAGATGTCCCTCCAGCGTGCTGAATTCGGCCAGGCAGACTCGGCTGACATTGATGCCAGTTCAGCCATGGACACATCTGAGCCCGCCAAGGAGGAGGATGATTATGACGTGATGCAGGACCCCGAATTCCTTCAGAGTGTCCTGGAGAACGTTCCAGGCGTGGACCCCAACAATGAGGCCATTCGAAATGCCATGGGCTCCCTGGCCTCCCAGGCCACCAAGGATGGCAAGAAGGACAAGAAAGAGGAGAAGAAATGAGACTGGAGGAAAAGGATAGCTGAGCCTGCTCAGGTTATCTGTACCATTAGAGCTAAATAAAGCTTGGCAACTTTAAAAAAAAAGACTAAGTCTATCAGGTTGAATTTTTTATTTTTATTTATTTATTTATTTATTTATTTTTATTTTTAAATTAGTTTCAGGTGTACAACACATTGCAATAGTTATACTCTTTTTTTTTTTTTTGAGACAGTGTTACTGGCCCTCATATGTGGGCCCGAACCAGGGTCGCTGGCTTCCCAAGCCAGTGCTTAACCTCCGCGCCACTCGGCCAGCCCGAATAGTTAGACACTTTACACCCCAAAGTGACAACCCCCTCCCCCAGTTCGCCACCCCACTTCCCCCGATATATTACATATCCACTACAATTCCTTTGACTCCCTTCCACAGTATACTCCACATCCCGTGACTATCTATATATCCAGTTACAGTTGGCATAGAATATTATACAACATCAGCTTCAGGTGTACAGTGCAGTGATCAAGCCTCTACTCCATCCATGAAGTGGTCTTCCTAGACATGTGACTATCTAACACGCCACAAAATTTTTACATTATTATATTCCCTGAACTGTGTTTCATATCCCTGTGGCAATATTGTAGTTGTCTATTTATGCTGTCTAATCCCTTCTCCTTGCCCCTTATCCCCACCCCCCTCCCAACTAGCAACCCTCAGTTTTTCCTCTATATTTATGAGTCTGTTTATTTTGATCGTTCATTCAATTTTTAAGATTCTACATATAAGTGATATCATATGGTACTTGTCTTTCTCTGATTGACTTATTTCACTTAATATAATAGTTTCTTCACAACATTACCAATTACATTCCCAGAACTGCCCTCATATCCCTGCGGCAACATTGTAGTCACCCACCTACGCTGTCCAAAATCTTCCCCATCTCCCTCATCCCCACTCCCTCCCAGCCAGCAACCATCAGTTTTTCCTTTATATCTGCTTGATATGACTTCAATCTTCTTAAATTTACTGAGACTTGTTTTGTGGCCTAACGTGGTCTATCTTGGAAAATGTCCCATGTGTACTTGAGAAGAATATATATTCTGTTTTTCAGGGTGAAATGCTCTAAAAATATCAACGAAGTCTAGCTGCTCTAAAGTGTAATTTAAGGCCCCTCTTTCTGGGTTGATTTTCTGTCTAAAGGGTCTGCCCATTGGTGACAATGGGGTGTTGAAGTCCCCTAAAATGATAGTGTTACTGTTGATCTCTGTTTTTATGTCTGTCAAAATCTGTTATGTGTAATAATTAGGAGTTCCTATGTTGGGTGCATAGATGTTTATTAGGGTTATAGTGCCCTTCTTTCTCTTTTATTGTAGTCATTTTAAAGTCTGTTTTGTCCAAAATAAGTATTGGTACTCCAGCTTTTTTTTTTCTCATTTCCATTTGCTTGAAATATCTTATTCCATCTGTAAAGGGCATATACATGTGTCCTATTTTCTTATCCACTCAGCCACTCTCTGTCTTTTGATTGGAGCATTTAGCCCATTCACATTTAAAATGTTTATTGATAGGTGCATATGTATTGCCATTTTGTTATTTGTATTCCTGGTCTTCCTGGGTTAGCTTGTTTACCCCTTTCTTTTGTTTAAAAAAGCCCTTTTAACATTTTTTGCAATGCTGGCTTGGTGGTAATGAATTCCTTAAGCTTATTCTTTTCTGAGAAGCTCTTTATTTCTCTTTTAATTTTAAGTGATAGCTGTGCTGGTAGAGCAATCTTGGTTGTAGGCCTTCATTTTGTGTCTCTTTGAATATGTCCTGCCACTCCCTTCTGGCCTGCAGAGTTTCTGTAGACAATCAGCTGTTAATGTAATAGGAGTTCCTTTGTATGTAACTGGCTGTCTTTCTCTTGGTGCTTTTAGGATTCTGTCTCTGTTTTTAACCTTTGCATTTTAACTATGATGTGTCTTGGTGTGGACCTGTTTGGGTTCAGCTTGTTTGGAATCCTCTGCACTTCCTGGGCATGTATGTTGATTTCCTTCACCAGGGTATGGAAGTTTTCAGACATTAGTTTTTCAAATACATTCTCGACCCCTTGCTTCTTCTCGTCTCCTTCTGGTATTCCTATGAGTCGACTGTTGCTGCACTTCATCTTGTCCCATAGGGCTCTTAAGCTATTTTCATTGTTTTTTATTCTTTGGTCGTTTTGTTGTGCCAACTGGGTGATTTCTGCTATTTTGTCTTCCAAACCGCTGATCCGCTCCGCTGCTTCATCTACTCTACTGGCGATTCCTTCGAGTGTGTTCTTCATTTCCGTTATTGTATTCTTGAGTTCTAACTGGTTGTTTTTTATGATTTCTCTATCCTTCCTTATGGCCTCACTAAGTTTGTTAAACATTCTTATCATCAGTGTTCTAAACTCTGTCTCTGAAAGGTTGGATCCCTCTGTTTCATTTAGTTCCATTTCTAGAGGTTTCTTCTGATCTTTAACTTGGGACATGTTTCTTTGTTACCCCATTCTGGCTGTCGCTCTGGGATTGCTTTGATGTATTAGATAGATCACCAGGAGATCCCTGGCTGGATCACGCAGGCACAGAGCTCATGGCCCAACACTCCCAGGAAAACTCCCAGTCTCAGCGTGTCCCAATCAGCCACTTGCAGATCAGGGTGAGCAGCCTGACAACCAATCAATAGCCTGGCAACTCTGCAAGCGCAGTGTGGAGAACCGGGACCCGAGGCAGCTTGCGCACTCCCGCGTCTCAGTGAACAGCGTGTTGGAGCCGGAGCACACCCACCAGGCATTTCCCTGGCAATGCAGCACAAGCCCTGCAGAGGGTGGGGATCCGAGGCAGCTCATGCACTCCCACGTCTCAGTGAGCAGCCTGTTGGAGCCAGAGGGCACCCGTCCAGTGTTTCCCTGGCAATGCAGTATAAGCCGGGCGGAGGGTGGGGATCCAAGGCCGCATGCACGTGCGCATGCACACATACACTTCTGCTCCCGTTGCCCAGACCAATGAAGTCCCGGATCTGATCCTCTGTGGGAGGGCCCAACCTTGACAAAATGGTGCCCTCCTGTACACCACTCGCGTGCAGGTTCCACACCAGGGGAACAATAGTCCAACAACCTCTAGCGTTTGCACCAAAGGTACTCAGTTCAGTCCGTAACCCCAGGCTCCTGGACCCGGCTCACACAGCTACTCCCTCCACCAGGAACCAGGTAAGTGCTCACTGGTGAGCAAGCCCGGGCACTAGCCCCCCTGATTCTCTAGCTGCTCTTAGCCTCCCTGAGCTGAGCAAAAAGAGTCCTCACTAATTTACTGCCAGCTATCTTGGAACTTCTCTTCCCGGCAAAGGAGCTCTGGGCTGGTGAGCTTGGTGTGTGGCCGGAGGGTCTCTCCCCCAAATGGAGAAGCCTCCCCACAGCTGGGACTTCCCTCACGGGGCTCGCCCTCTCATCTCCGCCCATCCTACAAGACCGGACGTGGCCTCCTCTTTAAGTTCTTCGTTTAGTGGTTCTGTTCATTCAGTGTTTCAGGGACCTCCAGGATTGAATGGTATATAATTTTTTTGTAATTTTGGTGTGATCCTGGGAGGTAGTTAGCACAGCGTCTATTCCGCCATTTTTACCGGAAGTCCTTGAATTTTTTAAAAAAGTACCCAGCTATGTATTTCTTACAAGAGAAAACTTTAGAGCATAACGATTCAGAATTAATTAAAATAAATGAGTAGTGCTTGACTATTTGATGGATAAGAAGGCTGAGATACAAAGAGATTAAATAGGCTGAACACGGCCATGCAGCTATCAGATTCATCTCAAGATGGAAACGTGTTGAAAGGCTACCTGGCTCCAGAGTCTTCTCTCTTGAATCACAATACTGCTTCTTGAGAAACTGCTTGGTAAGAGAATATGTATTAAAATATCCTTCCAAATTCAATTTGCTTATGATTCATTTAAGATTTTGTACTACCATTGTTATGTTTACTAGTAGACCTATGTCAATATTATAAAATAATTTGGCAAACTTTTGAAATATTTCTGTTTGAAATTTGTGTAAATAGCATGGGAACTATCTGTGCCTTAAGCTGCATAAAATTCACCTGTAAAGCTATCTCACACAGCTGGCTGAGTGGCACAGTGGTTAAGTGCTGGCTTGGGAAGCCAGCGGCCCCGGTTTTGGTCCCACGTGTGAGGGCCAATGACACTGCCCTTGAAACAACACAAAACAAAACAAAACTGTCTCACAGAGTACCTTTTATAGCATAATTCTTAACATTTTCAATTTCTACCATGGTTATTCTATTCTACTATATTCCATTTCTTTTATTCTATCTATTGTTAATTTACAAATATTTGTGAAACTTATTTTAATTTTTTGCATGCATTGGCAAACTGTACTTTTTCATTAGAATTTAAAGTCTGATATTTGTGGTTACATCTTTCTTTTTCACTCTTAATGGAGTGTATATTACCGTCTCCTTTTCCTCATTCTCTTTACCAAAAATCTCTATTTTGCTGGACATTTCCAACAGTAAGCTTTAAAATTTACTTTTCAACTCCGGTTTTTAATTCACTAATTTTTTTTTTCCTGTCCACTGAATTATCTTCTCCCATATGATTGGTTAAAAGTTATTTTAGCTGGTCTAAAAAAATATTTTTTTGATTGAGGTGAAATTCACATAACATAAAATTAACCAGTCATCATTTTATTTCTTTATTTTATTTATTTTTATTTTTTATTTTTGCTGAGCCATCCTGCTACCTTTTGGCAGCTCAACGGCAACTCACCTTGGGCTGGGCATCAAACTGCTGTTGCTCAGAGCTCAGCTCATACTCTTTTTTTTTATATATATATCTATCAATATTTATTGTTAGAAACAATCAGAAATTCTATTGTATTTATCCATTAACTCATGTAAAATAGCAGGAACAAACCGGTTACATATCAACATAAATACATTTTATGAAAACTGTATTTTCCAAAACCGTAGAATTCTTTTAGAAGCACGCATAGTTTTACATTTTCACGGAGCTCTTCAAGCTGGACTTAATTGAAGACAGCTGGCTTTTCACCTCTGCTTCCCGTGGTCTGCGCTGCAGTGTCAGGGGCTCTGGGGGGCTCTGCTGTGCTGCACACTTAGAGACGGACGAGCAGGAGAGGAAATGGGGTCCTTAGGGAAACAGCTGCGACTTCACAGATCCCGGAGATCCCGGGACGCGTTGCTGAGCCAGGCTCCCAGAGCCTGGTCCTGGGAGGAAGAGGGGAAGTGCGCGCGTCCAGACTGAGCTTGTGGCGGGGTCCGCTCTTGCGATGAATTCTGTTTTACGTGGCATCCACAGTGCTAACACCCATGTACCCGTGCTGCCTGAAACACCACATACCAAAGCACCCTTTACTTTGGAATGGCGTCTAGCACACGTAGAATAGCTTCATGTTCAAGTGTTGCTCTTGCCCTGTGAGAAACATGCAGTGTGGGCACGGAGGCTCCCACGTGTGAAACGCACCAGGTGTTTCACACACGGATCCCAGGCAGGGTTGGGGAGAAGGCCAGTCCATTAGCGACAACAGCCCTGTGGACAGGACAGCTGTCCAGTGAGGACAGACCTTGCGGGCTCACGCAGGCATGCTGTCCACAGAGGATACAGACGGGCTTTCCAAGTTCGAAGTCATGACTGGAAGGTGGCTGGGGCCTGCTCCCGGGGTGCTCTGCCCTCAGACGCGCCCCCCGCTCCCACCCTCAGGGAAATGGGCAGTGCAGCTCTCAGGCCACCGGATACTGCCGGGCAGGAGGTGCTCACCACAGGTCTAAAGAGTGGGAGATACCACCAAGTTAGGGAGGCCTGGATGCGAGTCCACCCAGCTGCCTCCCAGCTCCTCCCAGCACACACAGGGGCCAGTGTCTGCTGCCTGAAACGGCCCCGTTTCCCCGAGTGAGGGACACGGGCTCATCACTACATTCAGTCCAGCTGTCTGCTCTTCTGGGGACAGCCACAGCGCGTCCAGGCCAAAGTCACCTAGGTGCGCCCCTTCCCCGCAGCTGGTGCCTGCTTTCAGGGGTTAAGATCTGCCTTTGATGAGCGCTGCTCTGTATCAGGCACGGTTCTGGGCTCTGAGAACAACTGTGACCAAAACGGACAAAGAGGCCTGCTGTCACTTCCACGAGATCAAGGCCACACACCTGAATAAGCCACTTTCTAACCTTGCTGTGGCCTGAATGTTTGCATCCCCTCAAATCTGTAAGTTGAAATTCTAATGCCCAGTGTGACAGTGTGAGGGGCCTCTGGGAACTTATAAAAGAGGCCCCACAAAGAACCCCAGTCCCTCTGCCCCATGAGGACAGAAGAAGAAGTCTGAAGGCTAGAAGGGAGCCTCTGCAACCAGGCTGGCACCCGTGCTCTGTGTCCAGCTGCAGAACTGACAGCAGTTTGTTTGTGATGCCTGTTGGCCACACTGTCCATTCGTTACAGCAGCCAAAGAAGACAGCGCCTTTCGTGGGGCAAACACGCTCCCATGAGTCAGCTCATACTCTTGAGTGAGCTCTTAACCACTGCGCCACTTGGCCGGCCCCCCCATTCATCATTTTAAAGTGTACAAATTTTGTGGCATTTAGTGCATTCACAATATTGTATAAGCATTACCACTATCTAATTCCACAATATTTGATCACCCTCCAAGTAAACCCTATACCTATTAACAGTCATTACCCACTCACTTTTTCCACCCCAACCCCTAGCCTCTGGCAACTACTAATCTACTTACTATTTCTATAAATAGTACCTGTCCTGGAAGTTTCACAGAAACAGAATCCTACAATATGTGACCTTTTGTGTCTGGCTTCTTTCCTTAGCACACCCTTTTTAAGGTTCATTCATGTTGTAGGATGTATCAATATATCATGCCTTTTTATGACTGAGTGATATTCTACTGTGTAGATATACCACAGTTTTTTAACCATTGATGGGCATTTGGTTGTTTCTACATTTTGGCTATAGTAAACAGTGCTGCTATGAACATTCAATGTGCAAGTCATTGATTGAGTACCTGTTTTCTCTTCTTTTGGGTATATACCTAAGATAGGGTTGCTGGATCATATGGGTAATTCTATTTAACTTTGAGGAACTGCCAAACTGCTTTCCATTAGACTTCAACATTTTACATTTCCACCAGCAATGTATGAGGGGTTCCCATTTCTCCACATCCTCACCAACACTTATTTTTTAAAAATTATAGCCATCTTTGTTGTTTGAAGTAGTATCTCTCTGTGTTTTTTTTTTTTTAAAGATTTTATTGGGGAATAGGCGGAGGGGAACAGCGTTGGGGAATCTGGGAAGGGGAACAGACAAGTTGCTGTCTTCTTGTTCTTCAGTTTAGTTGCGGAGGATGTTGCTTCACTGTTGGTATCCTCATTGCGCTCTTCCCGGATGAGGCAGATCGGTCGCTGGCCTCTGGATGTCGCTCACCGCGGCTATTGGCAGCTCACGCTTGGCTGCCAGCCGCTCACGCTGGCTGCGGGCCACTCACTGTAGCCTATGGCAGCCCACTGCAGCAGGGGCTGCAGCCCACACCATCACTGGGGCTCGCACAGCCCAGCTCCAGGTGGAGCTGTTGTTAGCTGTAGAGGGCAGTGTCACTGGCCCTCATGTGGGATCCGAACCGGGGCCGCTGGCATCCCAAAACCAGCGCTTAACCAATGTGCCACTCGGCCGGCCCACTGTGTTTGTTTTTTTTAAGTTTTTTTTTTTGGGGGGCGGAATTGGGAGATTCGGGGAGGGGAACAGTGTTGAGGAATTGGGGGAGGGGAACAGCCAAATTGTTGTTCTTCAATCTTAGTTGAAGAGGGCGCAGCAAGGTCAGCTCCAAGTCCAGTCGCGCTGCTCAGCTCAAGGTTCTGTGTTCTATTAGTTGCTAATGGGCATAGCCACCATCCCATGTGGGAGTTGAACCAGTAGCTTCGTTGTTAAGAGTGTGTGCTGGATCCCCTGAGCCACCCGGGCAGCAGCTCAGCTTGAGGCTCTGAGTTCAGTCTTTAGTTGCATAGCCCACCATCTCAAGCAGGCAAACTTGTTGTTAGGATCACGTGCTCTCACCAGCTAAGCCATCTTGCCACCTGTTGGCAGCTCAGCAGCAGCTCAGCTTGGGCATAGCTCACTGGCCCATGTGCAAATCGAAAGAGCGACCCTATTGCTCAGAGCTTGCACTCTTGAGCAAGCTCTTCACCAACTGAGCCACTTGATCGGCCCCTCACTGTGGTTTTAATTTGCACTTCCCTAATGATTAATAATGTTGAGCATCTTCTCATGTGCTTGTTGGACATTTGTATATATCTTCTTTGAGGAAATGTCTGTTCAGACAATGAGTTTGTTGTTGCTTTCTGTGGACTTTTCAAAACTATTTTTGTAAAGCCTGTATTCTTTGCAATATGTGACCCCTGAAGTCTCTGTTCTGTTAGCTTAGCTTAGTGGTCAACTGGTTTTATTTTTTTTTTGAAGGCAGTGTCACTGGCCCTCATATGTGGGACCCGAACCAGGGCTGCTGGCTTCCCAAGCCAGCACTTAACCACCGCACCACTTGGCTGGCCCAGTGGTCAACTGTTTTTTTGACAGAGTTACCTTAAATGCTTAGAGCCAACAAAAGATACAAAGAAGAGAAAATAAGGAATAAAGTAACAGACTACTTTGCTAGTCTGTGCAGATTGGTTCTATGTTGGTATATTCCTTCAGTGCTTAGCCAGGCTGTTTACAACTCTTAGTCTTTACTTCCAACTTATATAGAGCCTAAAGCCTAGCAAGAGGTTAAAGCTTAGGGACTTCTCAAGCCTTTTCTGAATATGCATCCCACATAGCACATGCATGTGCATTCCTCGATTCCCTTGTATATATGGGAGCTTTTAAAAGCCCTTATTCCCACATATAGCTCCTTTCCCAAAGTCTTCCTTCCCAGTATTCTTGGTCTATTTCTTGTCCCAAGTGTCATCCCTTTATTCAGACTGCTGCATCTAGTACTTGTACCTTTAAATGCTTTTGTCCAGGAAACTGCCCTACTACTGGGAAATCTCTGAGTTGGGCAAAACAAAGAGCAGCTATTTCTCTGGTCCTCAAGGGAAATGACAAGTAGGTCGAGGCCCAATTTTTTGAGAATAAGATCTATATTGCTCCCTCGGGCACCAGCAATTTGCATGAGAGGTGCAGGCTGTGGTTTGCACAGCCACTGCCAATCTGATGTGTGGGGGATGGCGGGTGGGTATTTTGAAATAACACTATACTCTGTTACCACAAAGCAGCCTCTTTCTCAAGTTTTCCCCTGGTAATTGTCAGTTTTTACTTATTATTCAAGTAATCTTCAAAAGTTGACTCTGACAGTTTTTGCCAAGTCATTAGTTGGTTTTAGGGAGGAGCTCTGTAGTTACCTATTCCTCTATAGTGAGTGACATCCCTTTCAGAAGCAGGATTTGTGTGCCTTATAGTAGACATTAAACAACCAAGAAAAAAATTTAAATCAGTGGCTGGAACAGGACTCTTTAGGTATAAATTTTCAACTCTTTCCTTCAGGGTACAGACAAGCTACAGGATTCCCTAGGTTTTTTTTTTTTTTTGAGGGCAGTGTCACTGGCCCTCATATGTGGGACCTGAAATAGGGCCGCTGGCTTCCTAAACCAGCATTTAACCACTGCGCCACTTGGCCAGCCCGAGGATTCCCTAGGTTTTAATACCCTGTTCACGCAAAGGTGGAAGCATCTTTAAAATATTTTTAAAAATCAGAGTCCATTTTTAAAATATTTATAATTCAAGTTAACAGTCCTATGTTTTTCATCGATGAAATCCAATTTTTGACATTTGCTAATTAGCAAAATATAGGTGGTTCTGATATAGGTAGCAGAAGCACTTGCGGTCATCACCTCTGGATTGTGGTCCTTTCTGGCAAAACTCTAGCTTCCTGCCCACATCTGTGCATCCTGATGAGGGCAACTGACTGATCCTAGAGGTAAAGCTGACACCCACAGTCACATGTTTACTATTCACATTGTCTATGCTTAAGTATCGTAAAGTAAATAGCAAATATTGTAACATGTATATTATGTTGTTTAATACAACAATCCCATAAAGTAGTGGTATAATTATCTCTATGCTATAGATAAAAAAACTGAAATTTAGGGAGATTAAGTTATTTGGTTAGGGGTGCCCAGTTAGTAAATGGTAGAGCTTGGATTCCAACCCAGCACTTTGAGACTCCATACTTCTTTTTTTTTTTTTCTTTAGCTGAGCCATCCTACCACCTGTTGGCAGCTCAACGGCAACTCAGCTTGGGTTGGGCATCGAACTGCTGTTGCTCAGAGCTCAGCTTGCACTCTTGAGCAAGCTCTTAACCAACTGAGCCACTCGGCCGGCCCAAGACTCCATAATTCTTTTTTTTTTTTAATTGGGGAATTGGGGGAGGGGAACAGCGTTGGGGAATCGGGGAAGGGGAACAGACAAGTTGCTGTCCTTTTGTTCTTCAGTCTAGTTGCAGAGGATGTTGCTCCACTGGCCCATGTTGGTATTGTCATTGCGCTTTTCCTGGATGAGGCAGGTAAGTCGCCGGCCTCCGGATGTCGCTCACTGCGGCTATTGGCAGCTTACGCTGGCTGGCTGCCAGCCACTCACTGTAGCCTAGGGCAGCCCACTGGAGCAGGGGCTGCAGCCTACACTGTCGCCGGGGCTCGCACAGCCCAGCTCCAGATGGAGCTGTTGTTAGCTGTTGAGGGCAGTGTCACTGGCCCTCATACATGGGATCCAAACCGGGGCTGCTGGCATCGCAAAACCGGCTCTTAATAAATGCGCCACTCGGCCAGCCCAGGACTCCATAATTCTTAAGCATTACTTTATGAGTAAAAACATCTATTTTATGGGCTGGCCGAGTGGCACGGTGGTTAAGCACTGGCTTGGGAAGCCAGCGGCCCCAGTTCAGTCCCACAAATGAGGGCCAGTGACACTCTCCTCAAAAAAAAAATTAAAACATCTATTTTATTTATTTGTTTGTTTGTTTTTTGTTACATGAAGAATGCTTCTATGGGCCGGTCGAGTGGTGCAGTGGTTAAGAGCTGACTTGGGATGCCAGAGGCCCCAGTTCGGATCCCACATATGAGGGCCAGTGACACTGCCCTCTAAAAAAAAAAAAAAAGAATACTTCTAAAAGAAATTTCTGAGCACCAAATATCCTTTTTTAAAAAAAAGATTTATTGGGGAATTGGGGGAGGGGAACAGCGTTGGGGAACTGGGAAAGGGGAACAGACAAGTTGCTGTCCTTTTGTTCTTCTGTCTAGATGTGGAGGACATTACTCCACTGGTCCATGTTGGTGTCATCATTGCACTCTTCTCGGGTGAGGCAGATCGGTCGCCACCCTCTAGACGGCTGCTCACAGTGGCTCTTGGCAGCTCACACCGACTGCCAGCTGCTCATGCTGGCTGCTGGCCACTCACTGTAGCCTATGGCAGCCCACTGCAGCAGGTGCTATAGATAAGCCGTCCTGGGGACTCACAGTAGCCCAGTTCCAGGTGGAGCTGTTGTTCACCATCTTATCGGTGGAAGGCAGTGACACTGGCCCTCATATGTGGGATCCAAACTGGGGCTGCTGGCATCCCAAGGCAGCTCTTCACCAACGTGCCACTCGGCTGTCCCCCAAATGTTCTTAATGGTTGGAAGCTGGCCCATAAGTAGAATGTAGTTGGTCGGCTTCTTAGAAGATGGCCACATAATAAGTCTCAAGTCCAAATGGAGATAATGGGAAATGGCAGCAGAGGTCTCTGTTGAGGGAGCCTAGCGGGGGGTCTAGTGATGACTTTAGTGCTTGTGTAGTCCTAAAATGGACCAAGAATTGGACTTGAGACTCACTTTCTTTTTTTCCTTCTGCCCTGCACTGAAGCATAGCATTGCCTGCTCAGAATATTAGCTTGTCTTGACTGTCACAAGGCCTTAGCAGCATACACAGGTGAGATACACTTAAGTTGATGGACGTAGAGGATGACAATCTTTTAGGACAGATTTTTAGTGATTGATGGCTAGAAATAGTTAAGAACATAAATTCAGTTTTGCCCTTGAAGTATGACAGGTATTTGTCCTCACATTAGTTTTTTGGACAGTCTTTCACCTACTATGGAGAGCATATTCAGCTTTTCAGTAACATCTTCAAGTTAACCCCAACAGTTAGCTTTAAGAAGTTGTAGAAGATGTGGTCTCCTCCAGAATGAGATTAGAGGAAACAGCTGATAGTACATTACTCCCCACAAATTCTACTGCCAGTTTTTCTAAAATTTCTCAATTTATTTGTATTTTCAAAAGTACCCTATTAAAATGCTAAATTTGATATAGATTCTACTAATACTTTTGCAAAGTAAACCTTTCTGAATAGTGACTTGTTTTCCTTTTTCATCAAATTTTGGAGGGCACACAACAGCATGGGCACCATCAAACTTATACTGGAGGAAATTATGTCAAAAATTTTCCAGGTGGCTTAAAATGAATGCAGCGGTGTCTGGAATCCTGATATTACTCATCTCCCTAAAATGGTAGCCAGTAAATGCACTTTGGGTAAACAATTCCAGTTTTAAATGTGCCAGTAGAGTATACTAGCTAAAGAAACCAAACTATGGGGCTGGCCGAGTGGCGCGGTGGTTAAGTGCTGGCTTGGGAAGCCAGCGGTCCTGGTTCGGGTCCCACATATGAGGGCCAGTGACACTGCCCTCAAAATAAATAAATAAATAAATAAATAAATAAATAAATAAATAAAACGGAAATATGGAGTGCCAGGGGGATGGTGGTGGTTTTCTGTTTTAAATGGAGAAATCAAGTTAGTTCTCACTACCAAGATGCCAAAAGTTGAAACTATTCCATTGTTTATACCTTCCTAAAGGATGGAAAATACTCAGATAAGTGAAGAGAGTACATTTCAGGAGGAATATAGCAGCCTACTCTTTATCCTGACTACCTACTCTAACCCTCTTCTGAAAATAAAGGCATAATGAATTAAAAAAAAAAAAAAAGAAGAAACCAGGGCCGGCCAAGTGGAGCCGTGGTTAAGCGCTGGCTTGGGATACCAGCAGCCCCAGTTCGGATCCCACATATGAGGGCCAGTGACACTGCCCTCCACAGCTAAGATGGTGAAAACCAGTTCCATCTTGAGCTGGGCTACTGTGAGTCCCTAGGATGGCATAGCTGCAGCCCCTGCTGCAGTGGGCTTCCCTAGGCTACAGTGAGTGGCCAGCATCCAGCATGAGCGGCTGGCAGCTGGTGTGAGCGGCCAAGAGCCACTGTGAGCGGCCATCTAGAGGGTGGCGACCGATCTGCCTCACCCAAGAAGAGTGCAATGATGACACCAACATTGGCCAGTGGAGTAATGTCCTCCATAAGTAGACAGAAGAACAAAAGGACAGCAACTTGTCTGTTCCCCTTCCCCAGTTCCCCAATGTTGTTCCCCTCCCCCAATTCCCCAATAAAATCTTAGGAAAAAAAGAAACCAAACTATGAATCTGTTTATTCAGCAAATAAGTGCCTCTGTGTCTGAAGTTTGCATTTTTATTGGGGTTCCTTAGATTCTTAAAGTGGTTTGAGAATGTCATCACAAAAAATAGTTAAAATATATAAAAAAACTTATTTAGATGGTGTACGTGTATGTATACATGGACAAAGGAGGAGAGAAGGGGAAAGATTTGTATTGATAGGCTATGGTGTGTGTATGTGTGTGGCAGGAAGACATTAACTAACATGGTTACTATGTGGAGGCACTGTGCTAAATGCTTTTCATGTATTATTGTGTTTAATTCTCATGTCAACTTTGAGGTAGATACTATTATTCTCATTTTACTGCTTAGAAAGGTCACAGTAGAGATTTTATTCTAAGTAGCAGAAGACCCAGACTCAGATCTAGCTGTGAGACTTTAGATGAGTTACTTTTCTCTGAGCTTCAGTTTCTTCACCTGTGAAATGAAAGATTATCTCGAAAGGACTTCTGTCTGTAACAGTCTGTGATTCTATGTTTCTGAGCTTTTCCCTATTGTTCTCTAGGTTTTGTTTCATATGTATATAAATGCCAGAAGTCAACAATGACTGACATTGAAGTAGGAATATTTTATTTACTTTTTTATTTTTTTATTTTTTTGAGGGCAGTGTCGCTGCCCCTCATATGTGGGACTGAACCAAGGCCGCTGGCTTCCCCAGCCAGCGCTTAACCACCACGCCACTCGGCTGGCCCCGAAGTAGGGATATTTTAAAATGTAGCTATATAAGCTTGTATAAGGGACAGCAGGTTACTACGAAAAATACATTTGTTTAGGTTGTTATTGGTGGTAGTTTTCATTAAGTCAATATGATTTTTTTTTCTTTTCTTTTTTTTAGCTGAGCCATCCTGCCACCTGTTGGCAGCTCAATGGCAACTCAGCTCGAGCTGGCATCGAACCGCCATTGCTCAGAGCTCAACTCGCACTCTTGAGCGAGCTCTTAACCAACTGAGCCACTCAGCCGGCCCTAGTCAATATGATTTTTGACACAATTAAAACACTTTGTTATGGGCCGGCTGAGTGGCGTGGTGATTAAGCACTGGCTTGGGAAACCAGCGGCCCTGGTTCGGGTCCCACATATGAGGGCCAGTGACACTGCCCTCAAACAAACAAACAAACAAACAAACAAACAAAAAACCACTTTGTTCTCATCATTTGCTTTTGTTTTGAGATTGTTAATGAGACCATATTCTAATAATTATTTCTTGAATCCATAAATTTGGATTCTTTTAGTTTTTTCTATTTAGTGTTTTTATTGAGCATCTGCTATGTGTAAAATCTTTATCGAGGCACTGGAGGATATATCAGTGAACAAAAACACACATTTCTGCCCTCATGGAGCTTATATTTAATTAATTAATTAATTGATTGATTGATTTAAAAAGATTTTATTGGGGAATTGGGGGAGTGGAACAGTGTTGGGGAATTGGGGGAGGGGACCAGCCAAGTTGTTGTTCTTCAATCTCCATTGTGGAAGGCGCCAGTCACCATCTGGCTTCCTGTTGGCAGCTTGTGACCTCTAAGCTCAAGGTGCTGTGTTCAGTCTTAGTTGCGGGTGGGCATAGCCACCATTTCATGTGGGAGTTGAACTGGGCAACCTTGTTGTTAAGAGTGCCTCCCCTATCCACTGAGCCACCCAGGCCACAGCTCAGCTCAAGATGCCAAGTTCAATCTTTAGTTGCAGGTGGGCATAGCCCACCATTGAACAGGCAGTCTTGTTGTTACATAAGCTGAGCCATCCTGTTACCTGTTGGCAGCTCAGCGACAGCTCAGCTAGGTTGCAGTGTTCACTGCCCCATGTGGGAATCGAACTGATGGCCCCGTTGCTCAGAGCACATGCTCCAAGCCAACTCTTAACCAACTGAGCCACTTGGCCGGCCCTGGAGCATATATTTTAGTCAACAGGACAGACAATGAACAAAATATAGTAGTTCAATGTATAGTAGGTTAAATGATAATAAATTTCATGGCAGAAAATAAAGCAGGATGACTGCTTGGAGTGCTGAGTACAATTGCTTACTGTCTCTCTGAGAAAAATCAGTGGTAGTTCTCATCGGAGCTTAGGTAACAGGAAATTCCTTCCCTTGGCAAGTAAGCACTGACTTGAGTCATATAAAACTATTGTAATTTACAATGACTACTCCCAGCTTTGTAATCTTGGACAAATAATTTTACTTCATTGAGCCTTATATCAGTCAATGTTGAATCAGAGAAGCAGAGCCATTAAGAGTGATATAAAACAATGGATTTATTATGGGAATTTGACCGTATGTAATTGTGGGAGTGAATTAAACAGTTTATATCAGGCTCTCGTTTCTGCATCTGGTCCTGGACAGAGTCAGGAAACATGAATGTGAAATAGAGGAGAGCAAGGTCAAACTAGAACTTATGAGGACCAGCTGGAACCCATGAGAACAAACTGGAATCCACATCAATCTCT
The DNA here is from genome assembly GCA_033961575.1 of Aselliscus stoliczkanus. Taxonomy (NCBI): domain Eukaryota; kingdom Metazoa; phylum Chordata; class Mammalia; order Chiroptera; family Hipposideridae; genus Aselliscus; species Aselliscus stoliczkanus. Next base: position 34,251,285 of record CM066737.1, on the reverse strand, counting down.
GAAAAACCTTAAGCCTCCAACTTCAAAGTTCAGTGTGTCCCCAGTGGTAGATGACTGGAGTAAGAAACTGTGGTACATTTATAAAATGGAGTATTACTTGGCCATAAAGAATGAAATCTTACCATTTGTAATGATATGGATGGACCTAGAGAACATTATGCTGAGTGAAATCTAAAGAATAGAATAAATGAGCAAACTAATCAGAAACAATCTCAGAGATCTAGAGGAAAAACTGAGCTTTGCTAGATGGGAGGGGGTGGGGATGAGGAAGAAGGTGAGAGGATTAGAAAGCACAAATTGGTAACCACAAGATTGTCATGGGAATATGAAAGAAAGTTTGGGGAATATAATGAATAATGTTGTAAAGATTTTGTAGGGTATCAGATGGACACTTGTCTTATTATGTACTTCATGGATGGTGTAGATGCCTGACTACTGCGGTGTAAACCTGAAGCTGAAGTTGAATAATACTGAACATCCACTGTAATTTAATAAATATATACAGTCACAGGATGTAGAGTACAGCATAGGGAATAGAGTCAATGGAATTATAATAGATATATAGGATGTCAGAGGTGTAGTAGATTGGGGGAAGGGGGTTATCACTTTGTGAGGGGTGTAAATGTCTACTATTACATTTCTTGGTACACATGAAACTTTAAAAAACAAAGATTGGGTTGTCCTGCAGGGGAAGATGGTATGCTTCGTTATGAATCTGAACTCATTCCTGGCCCATGAATAAGAGAAGATGAAGAAGATCTCATGGGAACTGGAGGAGGTGTGGCCTATGTGTGTTTTTCCTAATTTCAGAGAAGCTTAAGGAAGAGGTCTAGGAGTTGCTGGGAGCTCAGACACTTCCCCATGCCAAAGATGAGTGCCAGGAGAGATGAGACACATACTAAGCAGCAGTGGCACCTGGCGTCCTGCACCCACCTCTGTGCATAAGAAGATGAAGGCTGCAACTTCACTTCCATCTCTCAGATCTCATGCAGAATCTCTCCCTGGCCCATGCTAAATCTGAACTATTTGGAATAGGGAAGAAAAATTTAGAGATGCCAGTCCTAGCTTAGCTAGGAATACAAATCTACCACAAAACTGTTTCTTAATGGGGATAATAATACCTAATTCATTGGATTGTTGTAAAGACTAAATGAAATAAAATCCATGTAAAAGTATCAAGCACATAGTGGGTAGTCAAATTTTTTCTTCCTTTCTCCTACCCCTTGGTCAAGGAATAGCACAATTGCAGATATCAGGGCCTATGGAGAAGGTTTTATTGTTTTTGTTTTGGAGGTGGGTATCGTGAAGGCCTTTAAAAAAATTATTGTAGGGGCCGGCCGAGTGGCGCATTGGTTAAGCGCTGGTTTTGGGATGCCAGCGGCCCCGGTTCGGATCCCACATGAGGGCCAGTGACACTGCCCTCTACAGCTAACAACAGCTCCACCTGGAGCTGGGCTGTGCGAGCCCCAGTGATGGTGTGGGCTGCAGCCCCTGCTGCAGTGGGCTGCCATAGGCTGCAGTGAGTGGCCCGCAGCCAGCGTGAGCGGCTGGCAGCCAAGCGTGAGCTGCCAATAGCTGCGATGAGCGACATCCAGAGGCCAGCGACCGATCTGCCTCATCTGGGAAGAGCGCAATGACGATACCAACAGTGAAGCAACATCCTCCGCAACTAAAACTGAAGAACAAGAAGACGGCAACTTGTCTGTTCCCCTTCCCCGATTCCCCAACGCTGTTCCCCTCCACCAATTCCCCAATAAAATCTTTAAAAAAAAAAAAAAAAATTATTGTATTTTAGTATTAGTTTTAGGTGTACAAAATAACATGATTAGAGATGTATGCCCATCACAAAGTGGTAACCCCCCAAGTCTACTACCCATCTGACATCGTACATAGCTATTACAATACCATTGACTATATTCCCTATACTGTACTTTACATCTTCTCTCTCTCATATAATTATATATATATATATATATATATATATATATATATATATATATATATATATAAAATTATGGCTGACATTCAATATTATTTTATATTAGTTTTAGTTTTAGGTGTACAGCGCAGTGGTTAGGTGCCAGAAGCCGACAGCTCTTCAGTGTCTGACAAAGTCACATTGCCCTGCTCAGCATTGGATGTTTGGGGTGCTGCCTTATGGTTGGTCATGTAATATCTCCTGCCTATATGAACCCATGTGCCTTTCCTCCTATAGGAGACAATATACTCACTGCATTTGTGACAAGTTCTTGTGGTACCCTGATGATAGCTGGTTGTGTAAGCCAACGATGGGGCAAGATTTCCTAAAGAAAAGGAAACTCCCTAAAACAGGCTACAGCCTGAGGGGACCCCTGTAATGAGATATTGGGGACTCAAGCCCCTTGGAAACTGAGGCACAGACCTCTGGTCACATAGGCCAAAAAGCCTGCCTGTGAAAAGCTGATGCACTTGCCTAAGGGCCCTGCTGTGAATAGTCTCCTTAAAGAATAAAAGTCTAATGGGCCGGCCGAGTGGCACAGTGGTTAAGCGCTGGCCTGGGAAGCCAGCGGCCCCGGTTCGGTCCCACATATGAGGGCCAGTGATACTGCCCTAAAAAAAAAATAAAAATAAAAAAAAGTCTCCAGGCCATGACAGTTCCAGTAAGAGGCAACTTACTGACCATGGGGTATATTAATTAAGTCTTGTTTGAATTCCTTTGCCTAGTGCATTGTTGTAGCAACAGATACTGAAGCTTTGACTGAGAAACAGATGCTACCCTCTATTGTAAATATGTAGCCCTCTGTAGGACAAAAGATGTTTAAGACTCCCTTTAGCTACTAAGTATTGTATTTACATAGGAATAGATTTTAGATGCTTTTACCCTAAACACAGCCACTCCTAGTCTTTTAGTATATGCCCTGTGAGTCTAGCTGCTGGAATTTGGGATAATGGCTAGGTAGTCATGGTAACCACTCTTTAGGTCATATGTAGAGATAGGTGAATCCTTAACATAGAATAGGCCAGTGTACCCTGGAGAGAACAATTACAGGGAAGTAAAGACTGTGTAAATCCTGGGAAATAGAAATCACCAGACTCATGTAAAATGCTTTGTGATTGAGGTAATGGTCAAAAATCCCTATAAAAAGAACATGCTATGGCAATAAAGTGTGACACTTCTCTGAAACTCCCCTGGTGTCTCCACTGTCTCCCTTCTTTCTTTTCTTCCCCTGCCAATGCCGTCTCCACCTGAGGGAAACCCTGGACTGCGGAGGCTGGTCCCCCACAGTTAGGCATTATATAATCTATGAAGTGATCCCCCTGATAAGTCCAGTACCCATCTGACACCCTACATAGTCTTTACAATAGTATTGATTATATTCCTTATACTGTATTTCACATCTCTGTGACTACTTTATGACTACAAATTTTGCTTACTTCTTCCTTTTTTGTTTTCCTTGGGGGGGAATTCGGGGAGGGGAACAGCGTTGGGGAATTGGGGAAGGGGGACAGACAAGCCGCTGTTCCTTTACTCTTCAGTCCAGTTGTGGAGGACATCGCTTCACTGGCCCATATTGGCACCATCATTACGCTCTTCCTGGGTGAGGCAGCCACCCGCTGGCCACCAGAAAGCCGCCCACAGAGGCTCACGGCAGTCCATGAAAGTGCACCCCAGCCACTGACCAGCCCCACTGCAGCCCACGCCATCACCGGTGACTCACGGCAGCCCAGCTCCAGGTTGAGCTGTTGTTCAGCATCCCAGCCATAGAGGGTGCAGCATCACTGGCCCCATGTGGGATCTGAACTGGGGCCCGCTGCTCAAGGCCAGTGTCCAAAGCCAACTCTCAACCAACAGGCCACTCGGCTGACCCAATTTATGCTTTCTTATTCCTTCACCTTTTCACCCATCCCCTATCCCCCTCCCATCTAGCAACCATTAGTTTTTTTTTCTCTGTCACTATGAGTCTATTTCTGTTTTGTTTGCTCATTTATTCTGTTCTTTAGATTCCACACATGAGATCATATGATATTTGTCTTTCTCAGTCTGACTTAGTTTACTTAGCATAATATCCTCAAAGTCCAAAAATGTTGTTGCAAATGGTAGATTTCATTCTTTTTATAGCAGAGTAAGACTCCATTGTATAAATGTACCACAATTTCTTTATCCAGTAGGCTATTGATGAGTGTTTCAGTTGTTTCCATATCTTGGCTAATGTGAATAGTGCTGCAGTAAACACAGGGGTGCGTTTTTTTTTAATTAGTGTTTTGGATTTTTTTCGATAAATACCCAGGAGTGGAATTGCTGGGTTATAATATATATATAAATTTTATTGGGGAATTGGGGAGGGGAACAGACAAGTTGCTGTTCTTCAGTCTAGTTGTAGAGGATGTCATTTCACTGGCCCATGTTGGTATTATCATTGCAATCTTCCCGGGTGAGGCAGTTGCTTGCTGGCAACTGGATGGCCACTCATGGTGGCTCCCGGCAGATCACGAAAGCTCTCACTCGCTGCCGGCCAGCCTCACCACAGCCTATGCCGTCGCTGGCAACTCATGGCAGCCCAGCTCCAGGTCGAGCTGTTGTTCACCATCTTAGCTGTAGAGGGCGCAGTGTCACTGGCCCTCATATGTAGGATCTGAACAGGGGCCCTGCTGCACAGAGCTGGCGTCTCAAGCCAACTCTTAACCAACGCGCCATTCAGCCTGCTCAAGGTAGTTCTATTTTTTTTTAAAGATTTTTATTGCAGAATAGGGGGAGAGGGACAGTGTTGGGGAACCAGGGAAGGGGATCAGAAAAGTTGCTGTCCTTTTGTTCCTCAGTCTAGCTGTGGAGGACATTGCTCCACTGGCGCATGTTGACATCATCATTGAGCTCTTCCCGCATGAGGCATACCAGTCGCTGGCCTCTGGGCAGCCACTCACAGCAGCTCTTGGCAGCTCACACCTGCTGTCAGCTGCTCACCCTGGCTGCCGGCCACTCACTGTAGCCCACAGCAGACCACTGCAGCAGGGGCTGCAGCTATGCCATCCCTGGGGTCTCACAGCAGCCCAGCTCCAGGTGTAGCTGTCATTCATCTTAGCTGCAGAGGGCAGTGTCAGCAGCCCTCACATGTGGGAACTGATCCACGGCTGCTGGCATCCCAAGCCAGCTCTCAACCAATGCACCATTTGGCTGGCCCAAGGTTGTTCTATTTTTAATTTTTTGAGGAACCTCCATGTGGTTTCCCATAGTGGCTGTACCAATTTGCAATCCCATCAACAGTGTAAGAAGGTTCCCTCTTCTCCATGTCCTCACCAACACTTGTTCCTTTTTGATTTATTGATGGTAGCCATTCTGACAGGAGTGAGGTGTTTTTTATTGGTATTTCTCTAATGATTAGTTAGAATGAGCATCTTTTCAAATGTCTATTGGCCATCGTATATCCTCTTTGGAGAAATGTGTCTTCATGTCTTCTGCCCAGTCTTTTGTTTCTTTTAAAAGATTTTATTGGGGCATTGGGGAAGTGAAACAGCGTTGGGGAATCAGGGAAGGGGAACAGACAAGTTGCTGTCTTTTTTTATTTTTTATTTTTGAGGGCAGTGTCACTGGCCCTCATATGTGGGACTGAACCAGGGCTGCTGGCTTCCCAAGCTAACCACTGTGCCACTCGGCTGGCCCGAGTTGCTGTCCTTTTGTTCTTCAGTCTAGTTGCGGAGGACGTTGCTTCACTGGCCCATGTTGGTATCGTCATTGCGCTCTTCCTGGATGAGGTAGATGGGTTGCCAGCCTCTGAATGTTCGCTGACCGCAGCTATTGGCAGCTCACACCAGCTGCCAGCTGCTCATGCTGGCTGCTGGCCACTCACTGTAGCCTATGGCAGCCCACTGCAGCAAGGGCTGCAGCCTACACCATCGTCGGGGCTCGCAGCCCAGCTCCAGGTGGAGGTGTTGTTAGCTGTAGAGTGCAGTGTCACTGGCCCTCATATGTGGGATCCAAACCAGGGCCTCTGGTGTCCCAAGGCAGCTCTTAATCAATGCGCCACTCGGCCAGCCCATCTGCCCATTTTTAATTGGATTGTTTGGGGTATTTTTGGTGTTGTGTTTGTATGATTTTTTTATAGATCTTGTGTATTAACCCCTTATGAGATATATCATTGGCAACTATCTTCTCCCATTCAGTATGATGTCTTTTTGTTGTTGATGGTTTCCTTTGCTGAGAGAAACCTTTTTAGTTTGATGTAGTCCAATTTGTTATTTTTTGTTTTGTTTCCGTTACCCGAGAAAATATATCAGTAAAAATATTACTAAGGGTAATGTCTATGACTTTATTTCCTGTATTTTCTTCTAGCAGTTTTATGGTTTGGGTCTTATATTTAAGTCTTTAATCCATTTTGAGTTTATTCTTGTATATGGTATAAGAAGGTGGTCCAGTTTCATCTTTTTGCATGTATCTCTCCAATTTTCCCAACACCATTTATTAAATAGACTGTCTTTATCCCAGTATAAATTATTGCTTCCTTTGTCATAGGTTAAATGAACATATAGTCATGATTTATATCTGTGCTCTCTATTCTGTTCCATTGATCTATGTGTCTGTTTTTATGCCAATACCATGCTGTTTTGATTACTATAGCCTTATAGTATAATTTGATATCAGGTAGCATGATACCTCAAGGTTTGTTCTTAATTTTCAGGATTGCTTTTGCTATTAGGGGCCTTTTATGTTTCCATAAAATTTAGGACTATTTTTTCTAGTTCTGTGAAAAATTCCATTGGTGTTTTGATAGGGATTGTGTTGAATCTATATATTGCTTTGGGTAGTATGGACATTTTAATTATATTAATTCTTCCTATCCATGAGTATGGTATATATTTCCATTTATTTGTGTCTTTTTAAACTTCTTTCTTCAATGTCTTACCTGAGTTCAGGTCTTTTACTTCCTTGGTAAAATTTATTCCTCAGTATTTTTTTTTGATGCACTTGTAAATGAGATAGATTTTTTTTGTTAATTTCTCTTTCTGATAGTTAATTATTGGTATATAAAAATGCAACTGATTTCTGAATATTAATTTTGTATCCTGCTACTTTACTAAGTTCATTTATCAGTTCTAATAGATTTTTGGTGGAATCTTTTGGGTTCTCTCTATATAATATGTCATATGCAAATAATGACAATTTTACTTCTTCTTTTCCCATTTAGATGACTTTTATTATTTTTTTCTTGTCTGATTGTTGTGGCTAGACCTTCCAGTACTATGTTACATAAAAGTGGTGAGAGTGGGTATCCGTCTCTTGTTCCTGATCTTAAGGGGAATGCTTTTCTTAAAGCTTTTCCCATTGAGTATGATATTAGCTGTGGGTTTGTCATATACCACCTTCATTATGTTAAGATATGATCCTTCTTTCCCACTTTGCTAAAAGACTTTTTTTTTATCATAAACGGATGTTGGATTTTATCAAATGCTATTTCTGTTTCTTTTGTTATTACTATATGATTTTTATTTTTCGTTTTGTTTATGCCGTGTATCACAATAGTTGATTTGCAAATATTAAACAACCCTTGCATCCCAGAAATGAATCCCACTTGATCATGGTGTATGATCTTTTTAATGTATTGCTGAATTCAGTTTGATACTGAATATTTTAATATCTATGTACATTAGGGATATCGGCCTGTAGTTTTCTTTTTTTAAAGATTTTATTGGGGCCCAGCCAAGTGGTGCGTTGGTTAGGAGGTCCCCGGTTTGGGTCCCACATATGAGGGCCCATGACACTGCTCTCTATAGCTAAGGTGGTGACAACATCTCTACCTGGGGCTCTACCTGTGAGTCACCGGCAACAGTGTGGGCTGCACCTTCTGCTGCAGTGGACTGCCACAGGCTACAGTAAGCGGCTGGCAGCCAGAGTGAGCTGCCAAGAGCCATTGTGAGTGGTCATCCCGATGCAGGCCACTGATCTGCCTCATCCAGGAAGAGGGCATGATAATACCAACATGGGCCATTGAAGCAATGTACTCCACAACTAGATTGAAGAACAAAAGTATAGCAACTTGTCTGTTCCCCTTCCCCAATTCCCCAATGCTGTTCCCTTCCACCAATCCCTCAATAAAATCTTTAAAAAAAAAAGGATTTTATTGGGGAATTGGGGGAGGGGAACAGTGTTAGGGAATTGGGGAAGGGGACCAGCCAAGTTGTTCTGCAATCTTTGTTGTGGAGGGCGCCAGTCACCATCTGGCTTCCCGTCGGCAGCTTGTGGCCTCTAAGCTCAAGGTGCTGTGTTCAATCTTAGTTGTGGGTGGGCATAGCCACCATCCCATGCGGGAGTCGAACCCGGCAGCCCTTTTGTTAAGAGCGCACGCCCTATCCACTGAGGCATCTGGGTGGCAGCTGAGCTCAAGGTGCCGAGTTCAGTCTTAGTTGCAAGTGAGCGTAGCCCACCATCGAACAGGCAATCCTGTTATTACACCAGCTGAGCCATCCTGTCACCTGTTGGCAGCTCAGCGACACTTCAGCTCGGGCACAGCATCACTGGCCCATGTAGAAATCAAACCGGTGGCTCTGTTGCTCAGACTTCGCTCTCTAAGCCAACTCTTAACAAACTGAGCCATTCAACCGGCCCTAGTTTTCTTTTTTTTGTAATGCCTTTGTCTCATTTTGGAATAAGAACAATGGTGGTCCTGTAAAATAAGCTTGGGAACCTTCCCTCCTCCTGGAATTTTTTGGAATAGTTTGAGGAGAATAGACGTTGCTTTTTAAAATATGTTTAGTAAAATTCACCTGTGAATCCATTTGCTCAAGGACTTTTGTTATTTGAGAGCTTGTTGATTACTGATTCTATTTTGTTGGTAGTAGTTGGTCTGGTCAGATTTTCTGTGTCTTCTTTATTCATCCTTGGAAGATTATTTGTTACTAGGAATTTATACATTTCTTCCAGATTGTCCAATTTGTTTACATATAGTTGCTTGTAAGGAGGCCTTTTTATCATTAAACAGTTTTATCAGATTGCAATGTCTATTATGTCTCCATTTGAGGTTGGCTTTGTTTGAGGATAGGGAAGAGAAACTGAATGCCCCAGACCATTGAAGACACATCCAGCATACATACATAAAAAGTCGGACATTAAGTACATGAACTCATCATAGAAAAAGTGCTACATATGTCATTGCTGAATATCATGATGGTCACCTTTGAAGTACTCCCTTTGGGAAGCTATGCAGCAATGCTAGCATCTAGTCCACCGTTCAAAGCAATTTTGGAACTTTTTCTGGAATGGCCAGCAGAGCTGTCATCGTATTACTCTTTATGTCCTGAATGTCATCAAAATGCCTTCCTTTCGATATTTGCTTTATATTTGGGTCAAGAAAGAAGTCATGAGGGGCCAAATCAGGTGAACAGGGAGGGTGTTCCGATACAGTTGTTTGTTTACTGGCTAAAAACTCCCTCACAGATAGTGCCGTATGAGCTATTGCATTGTTGTGATGCAAGAGCCATGAATTGTTGTCAAAAAGTTCAGGTCATCTAACTTTTTCATACAGCCTTTCCAGCACTTCCAAATAGGAAACTTTACTAACTGTCCAATTGGTACAAATTCATAATGAATAATCCCTCTGATATCAAGAAAGATTAGCAACATTGTTGCAACAAAGTTCTCAAACTTAATGGTCAGAACTCGTACAAGGAAAACAAGTGAAAAAGAATCACTTAAGTTGGTGGAAAAAGAAATTTAATTTATTAAGTCACAGAGTCAAAGAATGTCGCAGCTGGTAAGAAATTAGGAGGTAAATTAATCCAACACCTAATTTGGAGGAAACTCAGGCTCAGAGAGGGGCAGTTAATTTGCTGAAGTCACAATTTGTTTGACCTAGGAGCATTTTTTCACAGGATGTTTTTTAGAATCCTGCAGAACAAGTTAGATATATTATAAAGTTGTTGTTGAAGACTTCATCCACTTTATTATTTATTGTCCTCTATATCACATCCCCACATGAGAAATATTAGAACTAAGTGCCAGGAAAACCTTTGTTTATCCAGAGGGATTTGTATGCTTTTGTTCCTCAAGGACAACAGAAATCTGGTAATAGAAATTTGCTTTGGTTGCTAGGATTTTCAGAGCCAAATTTGCAGCTTTGAGTTTATTAATCATGTAGATCTATATGACTTGAATATTTATGTCCTACTCTTCCCTCTGGCTTTGCTGGTTTTTCTTCCTGGTCTTGATTTTTAGTTAATATAATTTTATTTTATTTTATTTCTTTAAAGATTTTATTGGGGAATTGGGGAAGGGGAACAGACAAGTTGCTGTCTTTTTTTCTTCAGTCTAGTTACAGAGGATGTTGCTTCACTGGCCCATGTTGGTATCGTCATTGCGCTCTTCCCGGATGAGGCAGATCGGTCGTCGGTCTCTGGATGGTCGCTCACCACAGTTATTGGCAGCTCACGCGGGCTGCCGGCCACTCACTGTAGCCTATGGAAGGCCACTGCAACAGGGGCCGCAGCCTACATTGTCACCGGGGCTCGCACAGTCCAGCTACAGGTGGAGGTATTCTTAGCTGTACAGGGCAGTGTCACTGGCCCTCATATGTGGGATCCGAACCGGGGCTGCTGGCGTCCCAAACCAGCTGTTAACCAATGCGCCACACGGCTGGCCCAGTTAATAATTTTATATATAATATACTGTATTACTGTAATACTTTGTGGCATGAGGAAGGATATAAACATATAAATAGAAGAATGCTATATTATTTGAAGTCTCTAGTACAGTGAAAAACACTGGATTTGAAATAGCTTCTAGTCCAAGCTATGTCATTTTAACAGACTTCTTAGAGCTTTAGTTTTCTTTGATAAGCTTAGATACTGTAACCTCTGGCATGATTCAGAGGATAGCCTTTATTAAAGATCAGAGGAATCTGTAAAGTATGTGATGATTGTCCCTGATTTATAAAAGGTGTTTGGGGGAATTTGACTCTAAGAGATTCAGAGGTGATTTGAAAGAAACATTTTGCTCAATTCTGGATAGAAAAAAAAAAGGATGAGAGTAAATTTTAAGATTACTGAGAGAGTTCTGATCAAGGTGGTGGAATAAGTAAACTCTGTGCTTGCACATCAAAATTACACCTAACCTACAGGACAATAATCATTGAGAATTGTCTGAAGTCAAGCTGAACAAAATTCTATAATTCTGTATAAAGGATATTTTGAAGAAGCTGAGATGAAGTGGATGGTAGAAGAGGGTAAAGGGGATCACATATATGGTGATAGAGTGAGAACTGACTCTGGGTGGTGAACACATAATGCAATATATAGATGATGTATTATAGAACTGTACACTTGAAACCTATGTAGGTTTTTTTTTAAAAGATTTTATTGGGGAATCAGGGGAGGGGAACAGACAAGTAACTGTCCTTTTGTTCTTCAATCTAGTTGTGGATGACATCGCTTCACTGGCCAGTGTTGGTATTGTGATCATTGCTCTCTTCCCAGGTGAGGCAGTTGGTTGCTGGTTATTAGACAGCCACTCACGACAGCACATGGCCAGCTGACTGACAGTCACACTGGCTGATGGCCACTTAGAGTATCTCACAGCAGCCCACTGCAGCCCCACTGCAGCCTATGCCATCGCTGGTGACTCACAGCAGCCCAGCCCCAGGTCAAACTGTTGTTCACCATCTTAGCTGTTGAGGGCACAGCATCCCTGGCCCATGTGGGATCCGAACAGAGGCCCTGCTGCTCAGAGCTCATGCTCCCAAACCAACTCTTAATCAACAAGCCACTAGACTAGCCCAAAACCTATGTAGTTTTGTTGACCATTGACGCCTCAATAAATTTTAATTACAAAAAGAGGAAAAAAAATACAAAGCCATGTCAAGACTAGTAGGAGGGACAGAGATGCAGGATGGGCTGGCCCTACATCCCCATGTGACCATTAATAATTGGGAGGGATATCTTGGCTGAGAGTTACCCCTGGAGGAAGGAGGGGTCCCAGTCCCACACCAGGCTCTCAAGCCCAGGGTTCCAGAGTTGGGGAGAGAATTCCCCATAACTTCTGGCTATGAAAACCAGCGGAGATTGTGAGTGAGTGAGACAGGTCTGCCGAGTCCCATGTATTCTTTTTAAAGTCTGGCACACAGACTTACTCACTGTTGGACTAACTGACTCTGAGCTCCAGTGCTGGGGCAACAGCTTGAAAGTTGCCAGGGATGTAAAGGGAGGAACTGAATTGCCTGGTTTCAGGGTGAGGACTGGTAGGCCTACTTTTGCCTAGAGAGAAGTGCTGGCATAAGTCATTGTTTCTTTGTTGAGCTCTTTCCATCCCAGCATGCAGACACAGGCAGGTATCATATCTGACTCTCCATCAACCATTAACACTGCTCACCTTGCCCTGGTGATCCCCTGAGACTCTACCCCACCCAACTAGCCACTTCCAGTGGCTTTTCCATGTAAACAACCACTCTTGGCTCATGCTGTGGACTTTCTTAAAGTTCACACACATACCCCAAAAGTAGAATCTGGCCTCACTGTGCCCTGTACCTCTTGCTAAGCAGCACCAAACCTGACATTAGAGACAGACAGCCTGTATTCACAGCTTAACCTCTCCCAGGCACCTTCAAGCTCAACATAAGTGGCAACCATCTTCAGAGCCCTTTGCAGCTAATACCAATTGGCCCTGGGCAGGGCACAGTCAGTGTCTGACCTTGGCTTGCATCTCAGCTCCTTCCAAAAGGATTTAGAACCAACACACCCAATAGCCAGCTTCAGACCACAACAAAGCACCACCCAAACACCTGCACAAAAGACACATGCAACAGACACATTCAGCAGGCGTCAGAGCCCCACTAAAGTGAATCATGCTCTGTAGAGACAACCCCTGGATAACAGTTCCTCCCCTGAAGTCAAGGCCAGTCCTCACAACCAATCAACTGGAGCACCAATCCCTCCCACTGACATGCGAAAATCAATCTAGGCTCAACTACAATAGGAGAGCACACACACAACCCACAAAAGGGACACACCTGGAGCACCCAGCTCAGGAGAACAGGGAGATTGCCACTGGGCCCCACAGGACACCTACTACATAAGGCCACTCTATTAAGACAGGGATACATAGCAGCTCTATACATAGAGACAAAGACAGGGAGGCAGTCAAAATGGGGAGACAAACATGTTCCAAATAAAAGAACAAAATAGGGCCAGCTAAGTGGTTCAGTTTGTTAAGAGTGTGAGCTCTGAGCAACAGAGTCACTATTCGATTCCCACATGGGCCAGAGAGCTGTGCTTGATCTGAACTGATGCTGAGCTGCCAACAGGTGGCAGGATGGCTCAGTTGGTGAGAGCGCATGCTCCTAACAACAAGTTGCCAGTTTGACTCCCACATAGGATGGTGGGCTATACCCACCCACACATAAGACTGAACACAACACCTTGAGCTAAGCGGCTGAATGGCAATTGCACTTGGAGCTGAGCTAGCTGCACCCTCCACAACTAAGATTGAAGGACAATAACTTTGCTGTTCCCCTTCCCCAATTCCCCAACACTGTTCCCCTTCCCTAATTACCTAATAAAATATTTTAAAGAAAAGACTGAGATATATAGCAGCTCTACCTAATACATAGAGACAAAGACAAGGTGGCAGCCAAAATGAGACAAACATGTCCCAAATGAAAGAAAAAAATAGGGCTGGCCATGTGGTTCAGTTGGTTAAGAGCATGAGCTCTGAGCAACAGGGTCGCCTGTTCAATTCCCACGTGGGCCAGTGAGCTGTGCCCAAGCGAGCTGTGGCTGAGCTGCCACTGAACTGCCAACAGGTGTCAGGATGGCTCAGCTGGTGGGAGCATGTGCTCCTAACAACAAGATTGCCAGTTCGACTCCCGCATGGGATGGTGGGCTTCGCCCACCCACATCTAAGATTGAAAATGTCACCTTGAGCTGAGGGGCAGCAATGGGCAACCGGATGGTGACTGGATTTGGAGATGAGCTAGCTGTGCCCTCCACAACTAAGATTGTAGGACAACAACTTGGCTGTTCCCCTTCCCCAATTTCCCAGTAAATTCTTAACAACAACAACAAAAAAGAACAAAACAAAGCTCCAGAAGAAAAACTAAACAAAATGAAGACAAGCAACCTACCAGATACAGAGTTCAAAACATTGGTTATAAGGATGTTCAGTTATCTCAGTGAGAGCTTCAACAGAGATATAGAGAACATAAAAATTGAGATAGAAACAATAGAAAAGAACCAGTTAGAAACTAAGAATATAAAACTGAAATTAAGAATATGTTAGAGGGGGGCAGGCCGAGTGGTGTGGTGGTTAAGCACTGGCTTGGGAAGCCAGCGGCTCCAGTTCAGGTCCCACATATGAGGGCCAGTGACACTGCCCTAAAATAAAAAAGAATATGTTAAAGGGAATCAACAGTAGATTAGATAAAGCAAATAATTGAATCAGTGACTTAGAAGATAAGGTAGCAGAAAATACCTTATTAGAACAGCAAAATGAAAAAAAATTCAAAATAATGAGCATATCTTAAGGGGCCTCTGGGATAACTTCAAGTGTATCAACATTCATATCATAGGTTTACCAGAAGGAAAAGAGAGAAGGCAAGGTATTGAAAACCTATTTGATGAAATAATGACTAAAACTTCTTCAGCCTGGTGAAGGAAATAGGCATATTTGTATAATTCCAGGAAGCACAGAGAGTCCCAAACAAGATGAACCCAAAGAGGCCCACACTAAGAGATATCCTAATTAAAATGCCAAAAGTTAAAGACAAAGAGAGAATCTTAACAGTAGCAAGAGATAAACAGTTAGTTATATACAAGGGAGCTCCCATAAGATTGTCAGCTGTTTTCTCAACAGAAACTTCACAGGCTGAAAGTAATTAACATGAAATATTCAAAGTGATGAGAAGCATGGACCTACCATCACAGCTATCATTCAGAATTGAAGGACAGATAAAGAGCTGCTCAGACAAAAAAATCTAAAGGAATTCATCATCACCAAACCAGTATTATAAGAAATGTTAAAGGGACTTCTTTAAGAAGAAAAAGAAAAAACAGATCAAAATTATGAATACTAAAATGGCAGGAAATACATATCTATCAACAATTACTTTAAATGTAAATGGATTAAATGCTCTAATCAAAAGACATGGAGGGAAAAAAAAGACATGGAGGGCCAACCGAGTGGCGCGGTAGTTAAGAGCTGGCTTGGGACACCAGTGGCCCTGGTTCGGATCCCACATATGAGGGCCAGTGACAATGCCCTCAAAAAAAAAAAAAAGACATGGAGTGTCTGAATGGATAAGAAAACAAGGCCCCTACATATAATACCTACAGGAGACTCACCTTGGATTGACAGACACACACAGACAGAAAGTAAAGTGATGGCAAAAAAGTAAAGTGATATTTCATGGAAGCAAACAAAAAAAGGTGGGGTAACAATACTTATACCAGATTAAATTGATTTTAAAACAAAGGATATAACAAGAGACAGAGAAGGACCTAGTAATTCCACTTCTGAGTATTTATCCAAAGAAACCAAAATACTAATAAGAAAAGATATGTGCATCTATATGTTCATTGTAGCATTATTTACAATAGCCAAGATACGGAAGTAACTGAGTCCATCAATGGGTGAATGGATAAAGAAGTGGTACATATATACAATGGAGTGTTACTCAGCCATAAAACAGAATGAAATATCGCCATCTGCAACAATATGGATGGACCTAGAAAATATTGTGCTAAGTGACATAAGTCAGAGAAAAATAAATGCCATATTATTTCAGTTATATGTGGATTTTAAAAAAACAGAAAGGATGAACAAACAAAACAGAAGCAAATTTATAAATAAGAGAACATTTTAATGGTTGCAAGATGAGAGGGAGGTTCGGGGATTGGTGAAAATGGGGAAAGGAGTAAGAAGTACAAATTGGTAGTAACAAAATAGTCATGGGGATGTAAAGTACAGCATACAGAATATAGTCAATAATATCGTAATAACTATGTACAGAGTCAGATGGATACTGGATTTATCAGGGTGAACACTTTGTAAGTTATATACATATCAAATCACTATGTTGTACACCTGAAATTAATATATTGTATGTAAAGTGAAATTGGAAAATAAAAACTATAGGGCTGGCCGAGTGGCGCATTGGTTAAGAACTGGTTTTGGGATGCCAGCGGCCCCGGTTTGGATCCCGCATATGAGGGCCAGTGATACTGCGCTCTACAGCTAACAACAGCTCCACCTGGAGCTGGGCTGTGCGAGCCCTAGCGACAGTGTGGGCTGCAGCCCCTGCTATAGTGGGCTGCCATAGGCTACAGTGAGTGGCCAGCAGCCAGCGTGAGCTGCCAGTAGCCGCGGTGAGTGACCATCCAGAGGCCGGCGACCGATCTGCCTCATCCGGGAAGAGCGCAATGACGATATCAACATGGGCCAATGAAGCCACATCCTCCGCAACTAGACTGAAGAACAAAGAGACAGAAACTTATCTGTTCCCCTTCCCAGATTCCCCAATGCTGTTCCCCTCCCCTAATTCCCCAATAAAATCTTAAAAACAAAACAAAACAAACTATATTTAGGGCCAGTCAAGTGGCGCGGTGGTTAAGAGCTGGATTGAGACGCCAGCGACCCCAGTTCGGATCCCACATGAGGACTGGTGTCTCTGCACTCTACAGCTAAGATGGTGAACAACAGCCCCACCTGGAGCTGTGCTGCTGTGAGTCCCCAGGGACAGCATAGCTGAAGCCCCTGCTGCAGTGAGCTGCCATAGGCTACAGTGAGTGGCCAGCAGCCGGTGTGAGCTGCCAAGAGCCACTGTGAGCGGCCATCCAGAGGTCAGAAACCAATCTGTTTCACCTGAGAGGAGCACAATGATGATACCTACATGGGCCAGTGAAGCAATGTCCTCCACAACTAGACTGAAGAACAAAAGACAGCAACTTGTCTGTTCCCCTTCTTCGGTTCCCCAATGCTGTTCCCTTCCCCAATTCCCCAATAAGAAACCTAAAAAAAAAAAAACACACAAACAACTATAATTAAAAATACTTATGACAGGGCCAGCCGAGTGGCGCAGTGGTTAAGTGCTGGCTTGGGAAGCCAGCGGCCCCAGTTCGGTCCCACATGTGAGGGCCAGTGACACTGCCCTCAAAAAAAAATTTAAAAAAATACTTATGACAGAAACAGTACTAAAAGTAATATTTACTCACCTGTTTGCTTTGATTTATAATATTTTTGTTTATTTCTATGTCTTTTAAAGAATTCTTTTATTATGAAATAAACATTTAAAAAAATTAGTTTCAAGTGTTCAACACAGTTCAATAGTTATACTTTTACCCCTCAAAGTGACAACCCCCATTCCCAAATTCACCATCCCACTCCCCCCCATATCATACATATCTATTACAATTCCTTTGATCCCACCCCACACTATAATCCACATCCCGTGACCATATACACATTCAACCACATTTGGCATACAATATTATACAACATCAGCCCCAGCTGTACAGTGCAGCGATCAAGCCTTCACTCCATCCATGAAATGGTCTCCCCAACAAGACATGTGACCATACAGTAAAATGGACTTTTTGGGAAGCATACAATTCTATGAATTTTAACACATGTATATATTTATGTAACCATCTCTTTAGAAAACTCCCTTTTATAAATGCACCACACTTTCTTAATCTAGATGTCTATTGGAGTGGAGTCAATAGAATTGTAATAGATATGTATGATATTGAGGATGAGGAGGTGGTGGATTGGGGGAGGGCTACTGTCACTTTTTGAATTTTAAAAAGTATAACTATTGCACTGTTTTGTACACGTGAAACTAATAAACATAAATTGAAAACAAAAAACAGCCCAACATTGTGTTAACTAAAGAAAAAAAATACCCAAAAAACCCTCCAAAACTTCCTTTTATAGTCAACACTCTCCTCATACCCATATTCCTTGGTTTTATTTTTAAATGTCCTTCCCAATGTTTTATGAGACTAGATTAGGAAGATTAATTTGATTGAATATTTCTCTTTAGACTTCATACATATTCTCCACACTGTGGTAGGTTCTGCAGGCTATATGAGGAGTATCATATATAGACCAGGGCTTTAGCAATGTTATACTATGGTTGGCAAGATAAGCTTAATATATCAGAAGCAATTTGAGGACCATATAAGACACTGTGCAAGCAAATGCTAAATTGATACAGATCAGGAGATGGAAAAGCATCTGTCTAGGCTGGAGTATAGGTTTTAGCAACTGAATGACACATGACTGTTTGTGTCTATATCTTTCTGTGTGAAGACAGATTGGAATGTATTTAGAAATGTAGAGTTAAGTTTCACCTCTAAAAGTAACATATTAGTCAAACAGATAAAAGAAAATCACATACTTGTGAGAATATTTACAAAAAACTTCAGGATCTATAATTAATAACATCTACTTAAGTACAAAATTTTATTATTTTATTTTTACAAGATGTTGAGAGCCATGATTGCCAAATGGCTTTGCTCTGTATCTGGGGAAATTGAACAAAGCTGACATCCAAATATCTATTGCAGAAGTTTGACTATAATTTTCCATTATGAATGCTGTGCATGTAAATTCTGAATGTATGGCTCCCATCAGTGATCTATGGAGAGGTGATGGAATGTAAGTTAGGGAAGACAAGAGGAAGGCCAAGTCTCTGACTCTGAAGTGAGAGACAGCTGGACACCATATGTGTGTGTATAGACTTGGAGCCAGCTTTATGTCATGGGAGTAGGCAGTTACCCAATCCTCATAATTTGTAGGATGTTGGGAGAGGATATTGTTTTGCCAAATTCTTCCATTGTAAGCAAGCCCCAAGGCCTGAACTTTCCATTAGAGAAAGAAACAAAATGTTGTATGTTCTAGAGCCCCTCTTAAATATATAGGGAGCTGGATGGGGAGGAACACCAACACATGAACCTGTAAAGAGTTATCAGAGAATTGCTGTGAGGCAGTTTATCTAATTAGTCTAGCAGGGGTGAAGAGTGTGGCTCATGGGATAGGGTAGTTCTGTGTGTATGTGTATGTGTATGTATCTGTATCTGTGTGCATGTATGTATGTGTGCATAGTTTGTGTGTATCTATGTGCATGTGTGTGCATTCTATGAGTCAGTGTGTTGGCAAAAAGTTGGCCCCATACAGATTAAAAAGGTAGAATTTAGTACACACATACATATCTCAGCTCATTGGCTGTATATTTGGTGTCTGCAATAATTTACTCTGCCAGGTGTCAGGCATCTCTAGTATTCGCCAGTGTACAGGTTAACCACAGAGATTTGTTGCTAAGAATCAGTCAGGAACTTCCCAAAGGTCTTTCTTAAACACCCTCCAGACAGCCCGCATAGAAAGTGGGGGTAAAGTCAGGACTGTGAAGCATATGACATGAATGGAGTGATTAACTATTACAGAAACTGTCACTTCTCTAAAAATATCATAAATATTTAGGTTAGAAGTAGGGCATCTGGTGTGGGTGATGAGTGACAGAAGCCTTGCTCTTTCTAAGCAAATGACTTGACATGGAAAGCAAAGGTTTCTGATTGTGTCCTTTCTTTTTTTTTTTTAAAGATTTTATTGGGGAATTGGCGGAGGGGAACAGTGTTGGGGAATCGTCAGGGAAGGGGAACAGACAAGTTGCTGTCTTTTTGTTCTTCAGTTTAGTTGCGGAGGATGTTGCTTCACTGTTGGTATCGTCATTGCGCTCTTCCCGCATGAGGCAGATCGGTCGCTGGCCTCTGGATGTCGCTCACCGCGGCTATTGGCAGCTCATGCTTGGCTGCCAGCCACTCACGCTGGCTGCGGGCCACTCACTGTAGCCTATGGCAGCCCACTGCAGCAGGGGCTGCAGCCCACACCATCACCAGGGCTCGCACAGCCCAGCTCCAGGTGGAGCTGTTGTTAGCTGTAGAGGGCAGTGTCACTGGCCCTCATGTGGGATCCGAACCGGGGCCGCTGGCATCCCAAAACCAGCGCTTAACCAATGCGCCACTCGGCCGGCCCTCTGATTGTGTCCTTTCTATCTTGCACTGTAGGCATTGTCCTGCCTCGCATCCTGAAAATTGACCTTATTTCCCCAAACAAAATTGTCTGGGTCCTCTTTCCAAGCTATTTTTATCAATCGATCCAACCTCACAAAACTGGGAAAACACATAAAGCTCCTTTTTCTTCTGAATTTGAAGGAAAATGTACACTAAGAAGTTATGAGGATGGGCAAGGACTCAATAAATGTTGGAACTGACTATTTGAAATGTACAAGTAAAATCAGTCCAGAGGCTGTCTAAACATCAGAATATAGAAGGATCATTGGACCTACAATGAAAGAGCTTTATGGAACTTAACATCTAGGGCTAAACCTAATGCCATTGACAGCTTTTTGATACCTCTCATCTCACAATCCCATCTCACTTTGGTAATTCTATAACTGAGCTTTTTTGTTTTCTTTCTTTCTTTTTTGTTTTGAGGGCAGTGTCACTGGCCCTCATATGTGGGACCCAAACCGGAGCGCAGGCTTCCGAAGCCAGCGCCCAACCACCGTGCCACTCGGCTGGCCCTAACTGAGCTTTTTGTATTCAGAGAGAAATGTGCTTTTCAGATTGGTTTGTGGTAAAGAAAATCAACAAAACCTCATGTGAGTGTGATGTTGTCTTTTCTGAATTCAATATTCAATGGAAAAATTCAGATTACTTCTCAGTTTGAGTCATCTGAAAAAAAATTGGATTTGCTCATTTGCAGGTGGAAAATGTAATGTGCTTATTCATTTTTTCAGATGATGACATTTAAAGGCAAAAGTGATAATGGTTCTGAAAAGCTGTACCTAGGGATCATGAGCTTTATGGTACTTGACCGAGAGCTACTGCTGCAGTTGTGTGAATTGGCTTTGTCAAAGGCAGAAACCACAGTTCCAGTATGGTTTCCCTGTAGAATGATAATGGAAATTTCCCATTACAGCTTGTGGGCATTAGATGTATTGCAGATTCATAAATAGAAATCTTGGGACCTGAGACCTGCTTTCTGTCAAATGAATGGATGTTTGTAACTTTGGGGTGGTATCTGGGAATGGAGACCCCAGAAGCTTCCTCAGCAGCCTGTTCCATTTCCAAGGAGGTTAAGAAATTGTTTTCAACCATGTCTCTTCTACTAGAATTTTGCCCATTTCTCCTTGGTCAGTGTTGCATTTGCATTGAGAATAGCTTCTCAGCGTTGTCCTCATTAAATCCCTTCATGGACTATTGGACCACACTCCTCAAATCTTCTCCAAAGTAAATAACTTTCTGTATTGACAACATAGGCTTTTCTCAGTTCACTTCACAAGGAATTTGTCTTTAGGCTTCTTGCTTTTATAACAATAATGATAATAATAATAGTTAACAATCATTTTTTAAAAAGCTAAGATTTATCTAATACTTACTAATTGCCAGGCAGTGTGCTAAGGATTTTACATGTATTACTTCATTTTATCTTCCTGATAATCCAGTGCTGGTAGAAATTGTTATTTTTCCATTTTAAAGACAAGTAAACTGAAACCAAGAGTTGATTAGCCCAGGACTACACTGTTTGTTTAACCCATATCTTTCTATGATGCTCTATAGCTTCTTCTTTTTTTTTTTAGAGGGCAGTGTCATTGGCCCTCATATGTGGGATCCAAAACGGGGCCGCTGGCATCCCAAGCCAACTCTTAACCACTGTGCCACTCGGCCAGCCCACTGTATAGCTTCTTTAATTATTAAGACTTCTCTGGTTTTCTTATATGTTTATTTTTCAAATATATATATTTGAGTGTAAATGCATACATATGAGGTCAGATAATTAAGTCCATGAACTCATCCTAGAAAAAGTGCTACATAACTCATTGCAGAATATCACTATGGGCACCTTTGATGTACTCCCCTTGGGAAGCTATGCACCAATGCCAGTGCCTAATCCACCCTTCAAAGCAATTTTGGAACTCTTTTTCTGGAATGGCCATCAGAACTCTCATCATATTACCCTTGATATCCTGAATGTCATCAAAATGTCTTCCTTTCAATATTTCCTTTATCTTTGGGTAAATAAAGAAGTCACTGGGGGCCAGATCAGGTGAGTAGGGAAGGTGTTCCAATACATTTATTTGTTTACTGGCTAAAAACTCCCTTATAGACAGGGCCATGTGAGTTGGTGCATTGTGATGATGCAAGAGCCATGAATTGTTGGTGAAAAGTTCAAGTTATGTAACTTTTTCATACAGCCTTTTCAGCACTTCCAAATAGTAAACTTGGTTAACTGTTTGTTCAGTTGGTACAAATTCATAATGAATAATCCCTCTAAGGGATTAAAAAAGTTAGCAACATGGTTTCAACAAGTTCTCGAACTTAATTGTCAGACCAACAGATGTACAAGGTGTGATCAAAACATATGGTGGATGCTCCAGCCAAGTGGCTCAGTTGGTTAAGAGCTTGCTTAAGAGTGCAAGTTCTGAGCAACAGGATTGCCAGTTCGATTCCCACATGGGCCTGAGCTGAGCTGCAGCTGAGCTGCCAACAGGTGGCAGGACAGCTCAGCTAAAAACAAAACCAAAAACAAACAAAACAAACCACATGGTGAATGTTTAAATAAATAGCTATTTATGAAAGTAAAAGACACATTGTCTTTATCTCCCTCAAAATACTCCTTGCTTCAAATACACTTATCCCATCGCTCTTGCCACTTTCTGAAGCAGTTCTGGAAGTCCTCTTCAGTGAGTTTCTTCATTTTCACTGCTGTATCTGCCTTGAAGTCCTGAATCATTTTGACTTTGGGGAAGAGCCAAAAGTTGCATGGTGCCAGTGAATAAGGTGGATGGGATCACACCGTAATGTTTTTATTTGACAGGAATTGCTATTTACCAGAAGCAATGTGTGACACAGAGCATTGTCATGATGTAGGATAACTTACGGCACACTTTAAAATACACCTTATCTCAACTGTAGCTCACTCCCAACTGCCTGCTCTGAACAAGTTGAAACTTGTCACACACTGTTACTAACGTTCGAGGTGCTGCTTCCCTAATTGAAGATATCTGCCTTTCTGTTGTATGGCACTGGACAGCAGCACTTGCTGTATTTTGTGATCACAACAAAAGGCTCTATGTCATTAAGAAACTGTGGTACATTTATACAATGGATTATTACTCCACTATAAAGAAGAATGAAATCGTACCATTTGCAATGATATGGATGGACCTAGTGATTATTATGTTAAGTGAAATAAGTTGGTCGGAAAAAGACATACCATATGATCTCACATATATGTGGAATCTGAAAAACTGAATGAAATGAGCAAAGTAAATAGAAACAGTCTCACAGATATAGAGGAAAAACTGATGGATGCTAGTTGGGAGGGGGGTGGGGATAAGGGAGATGGGGAAGGGATTACACAGCATAAATAGATAACTACAATATTGCCATAGGGATATGAAACACAGTTTGGGGAATATAATTAATAATGTTGTAAATATTTTGTGGGTTGTCAGATGGTCACATGTCTTGTTAGGGAGACCACTTCATGGACGGAGTAGAGACTTGATCACTACACTGTACACCTGAAGCTGATGTTGTATAATTTTGTATGCCAACTGTAATTGAATATATAGATAGTCACAGGATGTGGAGTATACTGTGGAAGGGAGTCAAAGGAATTGTAATAGATATGTATGATATTGGGGAGGGGAGTGGGGTGGTGAATTGGGGGAGGGGGGTTGTCACTTTGAGGTGTCAAAAGTATAACTATTGCACCGTGTTGTACACCTGAAACTAATTTTTAAAAAAATGTTTATTTCACAATAAAAGAATTAAAAATAAAAGGCTCCATGTCACACATCACTTCTGGTATATGGCAATTTCTGTCAAATAAAAACATTACAGTGTGTCCTCATCCACCTTTTTTTTTTTAGTAGTGAAAGAGCAGTTTATTAGAAGAAAAGGTACACTTCAAAGAAATAGAAAGGGGCCAAAGCAGAAGGCAGTGGCTCAAGGGCCATTATTAGAAGAGAAATCACTCCAAATGGTTAGGAGTGGGCCCAACGAAAAGCATGGCAAAAGCTCAAAGTAGCGAGGCCAAGAGCAATGGCCAGGGCCAGGGCCCAAAGGGCCAAGAACACCATTATTAGGAGAAAAAGCACACTCCAAAGAATTTGGAGCGGGTCGAGCAAAAGAAGGAGCTCAAAAAGCCCTCATCCACCTTATTCACCAAATCTGGCACTGTTCAACTTCTGGCTATTCCCCAAAGTCAAAATGGCCATGAAAGGTAAATGTTTAGAATTGGTTCATAATATTGAGGCAGCTAGGGCAGCACAACTAAAGACACTCATGAAAGAGAACTTCCAGAACTGTGTGAGAAAGTGGCAAGAATGATGGAATAAGTTTGTTCGAAATGAGGGGGAGTATTTTGAGGGGGATTAATGGCAATGTGTTTTTATGTATATATATATACATATATATATATAAAATATATATTATATATATATATATATATATATATATATATATATATATATAAAATATATATGTATATATAACAAAAAATAAAGTTGTTTTTTGTAGAGGGCAGTGTCCCTGGCCCTCATATGTGGGATCAGAACGGGGGCCGCTGCCGTCCCAAGCCAGCTCTTAACCATCGTGCCACTTGGCCAGCCCGAATGTGTGTGTGTGTGTGTGTGTGTGTGTGTGTGTGTGTAAAATGTTTATAAAATGTTTAGTAATTTTTGTGTTTTTTAAATTTTTTTGACTTTGTTATTATTATTGTTATTAGCTACAGATGCACAAAACAATGCAATAGTTATTTTTTTCACCCCTTAGAAAGTGACTTCCCCCTCCTCCCTCCCCTGTCCCCCAAACCCGATATCATACATATCTATTACAATTCCATTCATTCCATCCCCACACTATATTCCACATCCCATGACTATATATGTGTTAAATTATAGTTGACATATAATATTGTTCAGTGGCAGTGGCAGATGTTCAGTGCAGTGGTAAGGTCACCACACCGTCCATGAAGTGCTCTCCCTAAAAAGACATGCGTCCTTCTGTTCCCCTAAAATAAATATTTACGACCTTATTGATTATATTCCCTAAATTGTCTCTTCTGTCTCTGCAGTGGTAGTGTAGTTATCAGTTTATGCTGCTTCGTCCCTTCCCCTTTTCCCTCATGCTCATCCCCATCCTATCTAGCCCTCATCAGTTTTTTCTTTGTGTCTCTAAGACTATTTCTGTTTACATTGCTCATTTATTCCGTTCTTTAGATTCCACATATAAGTGAGATCATATGGTATTTGTCTTTCTCTGACAGGCTTATTTCATTTAACATGTTCTCTAGGTCCATCCATATCGTTGAAAATGGTACGATTCCTTTCTTCTTTATAGCTGCGTAATATTCCATTGTGTAAATGTACCACAGTTTCTTAATCCAGTCATCTACCGATGGGTATTTTGATTGTTTCCAAGTCTTGGCTATTGTAAATAGTGCTGCAATGAACATAGGGGTGCATATTTTTTTTTGAATTAGTGTCTTGAGTTTTTCAGGATAAATGCCTAGGAGTGGAATTGCTGGGTCAAAAAGCAGTTCCATTCCTAGTTTTTTGAGATACCTCCATACTGACTTCCATAGTGGCTGCACCAATCTGCAGTCCCACCAAGAGTGCAGCAGGGTTTCCTTTTCCCCACAGCCCTGCCAGCTCTTGCTGTTTGTTGATTTATTGATGATAGCCATTCTGACTGGAGTGAGGTGGTATCACATTCTGGTTTTTATTTGCATTTCCCTAGTGACCAGTGAGGTTGAACATTTTTTCATATGCCTGTTAGCCATCTGTATGTCCTCTTTAGAGAAATGTCTGTTCATTTCCTCTGCCCATTTTTTAATTGGGTTGTTTGTTTTTTGGTGTTGAGTTCCATGAGTGTTTTATAAATTTTGGATATTAACCCCTTATCAGATATATCGTTGACAACTATATTCTCCCATTCAGTAGGCGTCCTTTGTGTTTTATTGATGGTTTCCTTTGTTGTGAAAACACTTTTAAGTTTGATATAATCCCATATGTTCATTTTTTCTTTTTCTTCCCTTGCCCGTGGGGATGTATCAGTAAAAATATTGCTCAGAGTAATGTCTGCAAATTTACTCCCTATATTTTCTTCTCGGAGTTTTATGGTTTCAGGTCTTACATTTAAGTCTTTAATCTATTTTGAACTTGTTCTTGTATATGGCATAAGGAGGTGGTCCAGTTTCATTTTGTTGCATGTGTCAGTCCAATTTTCCCAGCACCATTTATTAAATATACTATCTTTACCCCAGTGTAAATTCATGCTTCCATTGTCATAGATTAACTGTCCCTATATACATGGATTTATCTGGTGTCTCAGTTCTGTTCCAATGGTCTATGTGTCTGTTTTTATGCCAGTACCATACTTTTTTGATTACTGTAGACTTGCAGTGTATTTTTTTTTAAATAATTTATTTATGCAGTAGGTTTTGATGTCTGGTAGCATGATACCCCCGACTTTATTCTTATTTCTCAGGATTGCTGAGGCTATTTGGGGGTCTTTTATGGTTCCATATAAATTTTAGGATTATATTTTCTATTTCTGTGAAAAATGCCCTTGGTAGTTTGATAGGAATTGCATTAAATCCATATATTGCTTTAGGCATTATGGACATTTTAACTATATTAATTCTTCCTATACATGAGCATGATAGGTGTTTATATTTATTTGTATCTTCTTTGATTTCTTTCTTCAGTGTCTTATAATTTTCTGAGTACAGATCTTTTACTTCTTTGGTTAAATTTATTCCTAGTTATTTTATAGTTCTTGAAGCAATTGTAAATGGGACAGTTTTCTTAATTTCTCCTTCTGTTAGTTTACTATCGGTATATGCAAATGCCACTTATTTCTGAACATTGATTTTATATCCTGCTACTTTACTGAATTCGTCTATCAGTTCCAATAGTTTTTCGATGGAGTCTTTGGGGTTCTCTATATACAGTATCATGTCATCTGCATATAATGACAATTTTACTACTTCCTTGCCAATTTGGATGCATTTTATTTCTTTTTCTTGTCTCACTGCTGTGGCTAGAACTTCCAGAACTATGTTGAATAAAAGAGAAGAAAGTGGACAGCTTTGTCGTGTTCCTGATCTTAAGGGGAATGGTTTTAGCTTTTCCCCATTGAGTATGATGTTAGCTGTAGGTTTATCATATATGGCCTTTATTATATTGAGATATGATCACTGTATATCCACTTTTCTAAGGGTTTTTAACATAAATGGCTATTGGATTTTGTTGAATGCTTTTTCTGCATCTATTGATATGACCATGTGATTTTTATTCTTCATTTTGTTGATGTGGTGTATCACATTAATTGATTTACGGATGTTGAACCAGCCTTGCATACTAGGGATGAACCCCACTTGATCATGATGTATGATCCTCTTAATATATTGCTGAATTCTGTTTGCTAAAATATTATTGAGAATTTTTGCATCTATGTTCATCAATGATATTGGCCTGTAGTTTTCTTTTTTGTGCTGTCTTTATCTGGTTTTGGAATCAGGGTGATAGTGCCTTCATGAAAAGAGTTTGGGAGCCTTCCCTCCTTCTGGATTTCTTAGAATAGTTTGAGAAGAATAGGTGATAGTTCTTTTTTGAATGTTTGATAAAATTCATTTGTGTAGCCATCTGTTCCACAGCTTTTGTTTGTTGGGAACTTGTCGATTACTGATTCCATTTCCTTGGTAGTAATCAGACTATTTAGAGTTTCTATTTCTTCACGATTTAGCTTTGGAAGGTTGTATGCTTCTAGAAAATTATCCATTTCTTCCAGATTGTCAAATTTGTTGGCATATAGTTGCTCATAGTAATTTCTTAAATTTTTTGTATTTCTGTGATGTCTGTAGTCATTTCCCCTCTTTTAGTCCTGATTTTACTAATTTGAGTCCTCTCTCTCTTTTTTTTGATGAGCCTGGCTAGAGGTTTGTCAATTTTGTTTATCTTCTCAAAAACCAGCTCTTGGTTTCGTTAATCCTTTGTATTGTTTTTCTGTTCTCTGTATTGTTTATTTCTGCTCTGGTCTTTATTATCTTCTTCCTTGTAGTCCCCTTTGGCTTATTTTGCTGTTCTTTTACCAGTTCCCTGAGGCGTGAGGATAACCTGTTGATTTGAAATTTTTCTTCCTTCTTTAGGTAGGCCTACAGTGCTATGAACTTCCCTTTTAGGACTGCTCTTGCTGTATCCCAGAGATTTTCGGTCATGGTCTTTTCATTTTTGTTTGTCTCAATGTATCTCTTGATTTCCTCCTTGATCTCATTTGTGACCCACTCGCTATTTACTAGCATGTTACTTAGCCTCCATTTATTTGTCAGCTTCCCAGATTTCTTCTTATAATTGATTTCTAGTTTCATAGCATTTTAGTCAGAGAAGACAGTTGAAATGATTTTAGTCTTCTTGTTTTGTGGCCTAACATGTGGTGTATCTTAGAAAATGTTCCATGTGCACTTGAAAAGAATGTGTATTTTGTAGCTTTGGGGTGAAATGCTCTGAAAATATCAGTTAAATCCAGGTGGTCTAATGTGTCATTTAAGGTCGGTATTTCCACATTGATTTTCTGTCTGGAGGATCTCTCCATTGGTGACAGCAGGGTGTTGAAGTCCCCTACTGTGATAGTGTTACTGATGATCTCCGTCTTTATGTCTGACAGTATCTGTTTTATATATTTAGGAGCTCCTATGTTAGGTGCGTAGATGTTTACTAGGGTTATGTCCTCTTGGATTGATCCCTTTTTTATTATAAATTGTCCTTCTTTGTCCTGTGTTATATTCTTCAATTTAAAGTGCATTTTATCTGATATAAGTATCGCTACTCCAGCTTTTTTCTCAGTTCCATTTGCATGAAATATTTTACTCCATCCCTTTACTTTTAGCCTGAATATGTCTTCTTTTTTTAAAAGATTTTATTGGGGAATTGGGGGAGGGGAAATGTGTTGGGGATTCGGGGAAGGAGAACAGACAAGTTTCTGTCTTTTTGTTCTTCAGTCTAGTTGCGGAGGACGTTGCTTCACTGGCTCGTGTTGGTATTGTCGTTGCATTCTTCCCGGATGAGGCAGATCAGTTGCCGGCTTCTGGATGTCATTCACCGCAGCTATTGACAGCTCACTCTGGCTGCTGGCCGCTCACGCTGGTTGCCGGCCACTCACTGTAGCCTATGGCAGCCCACTGCAGCAGGGGCTGCAGCCTACACCATCACTGGGGCTTGCACAACCCAGATCTAGGTGGAGCTATTGTTAGCTGTAGAGGGCAGTGTCACTGGCCCTCATATGTGCGATCCGAACTGGGGCCGCTGGCATCCGAAAACCAGCTCTTACCGAATGTGCCACTCGGCCAGCCCCTGAATGTTTCTTTTGAACTGAGGTGAGTCTCTTGTATATAGCATATGCTGCGGTCTTGCTTTCTTATCCATTCAGCCTCCCTATGTCTTTTAATTGGAGCATTTAATCCATTTATATTTAATGTGATTATTGATAGGTGCGTATTTTTTGCCATTTTGTTATTTGTGTTCCTAGTCTTTCTTAGTTAGGTTGGTTTTCTCTTCTGCTTAAATAAGTCCTTTTAACATTTCCTGTAAAGCTGGCTTGGTGGTAATGAATTCCCTTAACTTATTTTTTTCTGGAAAGCTCTTTATCTCTCCTTCAGTTTTAAAAGATAACCTTGCTGGATGCAGAAATCTGGGTTGTAGGCCTTTATTTTTCATCACTTTGAAAACTTCCTGCCACTCCCTTCTGTCCTGCAGAGTTTCTGTAGAAAAGTCAGCTGATAATCTTATGGGGGTACCCTTGTAAGTAATTTGCTGCCTTTCCCTTGCTGCTTTAAGTATTCTTTGTCATTAACCCTTGTTAATTTTCACTATAATGTGTCTTGGTGTGGGCCTGTTTGGGATCATCTTGGTTGGAACTCTCTGCACTTCCAGCGCTTGTATTTCAATGTCCTTTGCCAGGTTAGGAAAGTTTTCAGGCATTATTACTTCAAATATATTCTCAATCCCTTGCTCCCTCTCTTCTCCTTCTAGTATTCCAATGATCCAACAGTTGTTGCATTTAATGTTGTCTCCCATCTCTCTTAAACTATGTTCAATGTTTTTCATTCTTTTTTCTTTTTGTTGTTCCGCTTGGGTGATCTCCACTATCTTGTCTTCTATGTCACTGATTCGATTTTCTGCTTCTTCCAATCTGCTAGTCATTCCATCAAGTTTGTTATTTAATTCAGTAATTGTGTTCTTAAGTTCTAGCTGGTTGCTTTTCATGATTTCTCTATCCTTCTTTGTATTTTCATTAATTTCCTTGAACATTCTAATAATCAGTGTTCTGAACTCTGTCTCTGATAGGTTGTTTACCTCTATTTCCTCTAATTCCATTGATTCAGGAAGTTTCTTCTGTTCTTTTATTTGGGTTGTGTTTCTTTGTCTCCCCATTCTGGCTTACTCTTTGTGTTTGCTTCAATATAACAGATAGATTCCCTAGTTCTCTCGGTCTTTTTTTGGGTGGACTTATGTGGTATGTGTCCTTTATATTTGAATTACTCAGTCTCCCTATTCTCCTGTGCGTGTATTTATCTGAGGTGTTCCTTGTGTTGTGTGTCCTTACGTGTTGAAGTTTTAGATTTGATTATTTTTGGCTTGTCAGTAGGTGGGATTGACACCCCAACTGATTAGCTGTGAGGAACAGCAGTGTCTGCAGTTTATGAGCTACTTTGAGAGGATTGACCATTCCAATGAGGCTTGGACCCTTTGGGCCCTAGTACCTGTGGCAACCTCCTTTTGGGTGTGACTCTTGTATGTCAAACCCAGAAATGCTCTGGTTTTATCTAAAGTTGGCCTCAGGGTATGATGATTCTGGTGTCTCTTTGTTTGGACCCAGTGCTGCAGAGTGATTTTAGAGCAAAACAGATCAACAAGAACAACCTCTGCAGCCACCAAAGGAAACCAAATGCTCTCACATGTGAAAAAAAACAACCATCAACCTACAGTCAACTTGTACAGAAATATCAAACATACAAAAGAAGAAAACAAACAGAAACAAAACAATAACCACACACACAAAAAGAACAGAAGAGGAAACAATGTAAAATATAATATCATAAAATAAAAAAGAATAAACATGAGAAACCAAATAACTATACCAAAAAATAAAAATTAAAAATTAAAAAGTTTTAAAAATGTAAAAATAAGAATTAAAAAAATAAAATAAAATTTGCAGAAAAAAGGAAAGGAGGAAAACTATAGCAGTGAGAAGAATGAATAAAAGAAGCGAGAAAGTGAGGGTGGGGAAAAAAAGGAAAAGAAAAGAAAAATAAAAAATATATATATTTGTCTACACACCCATATATATGGACATATATTCACCTATATACACCCATATATATGCCTATATTAAAAACTAGAAAATGATAAAAATGAAATAGAAATAAAAACCAAAACAACCAAGATAAGCAACCAATAAAGCAAAAACAAAAACAAAAACAAAAAAAAACAAAAAAACCCATGTCGTTCTTGGATAAAGTCCACCAAGCTCTCTTCAGTTTGTCCTCTGCTGTACAAGAATTCCTGTTTGTCTTGTGGGAACAGACTAGGCCTCCTGACCCCTAGCGTGATCCTGGCACTGCAGGTTTACTGGTTTTGAGTGTGTTTGTGACGTGTGATTGGTAGTTTTTACAAAGTCGGTGCCATTTTGCTTTCGCCTGTCCCAAGGCAGGCTGCACTGCCAAAGGCTCAATGAGTGTCTTTGGGCATCCTTTCCATTGACAGCTGTGGAGATTGAAAGAGCTCCTCACTGCCAAAAGCCAGCTGCCAAGAGTCTGTTAATTAGTGCCTCAGAAGCTGAACCTTCCTTGCCTCCCAAGCCTTGCAGGAAAGGTGAGGACAGGATAGATAGTCTCACTCTGCAGCCTTTACTGGGGTAGATATTCTCCAGCCCCTGCAGATAGGAATACCTCTGTAGTCTGCCCCTACTGCTCCAGTCAGGGGTCAGTTTAAGAGTCTCGCTTGGCGGGGACCAAAGTTTGTGGGGGTGGGTGGTTTTTTTTTTTCTTTCTGTTCAAGAGAGGAGAAAAAGAAAGAAAAAAAAAGACACAATTACAACACTGTTTTGAGGTAAGGCCTTTGCCTCATACTCTCCAGCGAATTTCCTGCTACTCTTCCAAAGGGGCTGCCGTGGTTTAGGGGACTGTGCGCACCCTGCCACGCGGCTCAGATACCTGCTCCATCTCTCAGGGACCTGGGTCTCTGCCCGGCGCGTGCTGCATCTCCACGCACGAGTATTCTGTTTTCCCCTGCTTGCCGGGTTTCAGGCTTCTGCCTCAGAGCCTACACTCCGCGGGACCCAGTGGGCACAGAGACTAATCCCTGAAGTGGGTGGGTGCAGGCATTGATCTTGCCCTGTCGCTGCCGGGCTAGGCACCCTGCTTCCTGGGGACCCAGGGAGCTGCGGTACAGCTCGTATCTCTGCACGCTCATCTCCCCCTCTATCCTACCCCACTCGCCAGGTCTGAGGCTTCTTCCTCAGAATGCGGACTGTCGTGCTCTTGCTGTACTCTAGGCGGACCTCGGGGTGCAGGGAGCGAGCAGTGGGAACACTCACCGATCTGATCTCTGAAGCTTGGTGCCTCAGCAGCTGTGGGTGCGGGCTGCACTTCACACATCTAGCTGCCTTCTTCCCCTACTCTCCCTGCCTGCCCACCTTTCAGCAATCATTGTGTGAAACTCTTAGTTGCTCTGTGTGATGAGTAGACATCTCTTTGAAGCGTTACAGAAATTCAAATTGTGGATATTTCCAGGGGAGAATTCAGGGAGCCCTCCTCACAGCCGTCATCTTGTCCCCTGACCTATATTTTTTAAATTTAAACATTCACCCTAATTTTTGATCCCATCTTGAATATGTATGTGTGTGTGTATATTAATGTGTGTGTACATATATGTGTTTGTGTATATATCGTATCATATCTATCTATCTATCTATCTATCTATCTATCTATCTATCTAGATTGCTGGTAAATTTGCTAAATGTTTGTTACTCTACTTTGTGCCATGCTTAGGCATTAACATGTTTTTTTTTGAGGGCAGTATCACTGGCCCTCATATGTGGGATCTGAACCAGGGCTGCTGGCATCCCAAGCCAGCTCTCAACCACTGCACCACTTGGCTGGCCCAACACTTTTAAAAGAAAGAGTAGCTGACCTTCATCTGTACTGAAATTATTCCCTTAGGAATATTCCATTTTTCTTTTCCGTTAATAAACCTCATTGAAGAACAAATTAATGCTATGAAGGATGCTACATTAAGTTTCAAAGTGCTAAAGCCAAAGGAATTTTACAATTTTCACCTTTATTCTCTCCACATATGTCATAATTGATAAAATTTTACAGTAGTTCCTACTCTCTTCATTGTCTCTGAGTCCTAGGAGCTGTCAGTTGGTAGCTAAAAGGAGCCATTTCGTATCCCAATGAATGGACTGTAGGCCACTTTGTAGCATTTTATGGTCTGGTAGGAGGAAAAAGCATAAGCCTACATCGCAGGTGAAAACATACCAGGCTGCATATGGTATTTGTGCTCTAAGTACGTTTCTAGAGTTCCTCCTGGTCCTTGGAGGACTGAGGAATGTAGGCAGCAAAGTATATACTATCAGGGGATTTAATAGTGTCTGGGATGCCAGGGAGCCAGCATAGGCATTTAGTTTAGGATTTGAAGGCAAAGATCCAAAGAGGAGTAGAGGAGCTCTGAAGTGAATTCATTCATTTTGTATTAGAGTTGAGATGCTGGTCCCAGATTGGCACTGCTGTGTGCCATATTAGGCTGGGGAAAGAAGGTAGAGCACCAACACTTAAAGCCTAAGCTTGGCTTTGCCACTTTGTAAATGTGCAACTTTGGACAAGTTATGGCTTCCTTCTGGGTCTCAGTTTCCTTGCTTAGAAGTTGATGATGAGACTATATATACTTCATAGGCTTGTGATGGTTAAGCAGGTTAATTAATGGAAGGCTGCTTGAGTCTATAAAGAGGATTAGAAATGTTGGTAATTGCAAAGAATTATATTTTAGATGTGTTGTATTCTGTATGAAATTTCTTTTTTTTTAAGAGGGCAGTGTCACTTGTCCTCATATGTGGGATCCAAACCGGGGCCGCTGGTGTTCCAGGCCAACTCTTAACCACCATGCCACTCAGCCAGCACTGAAATTTCTTTATTAGCCTTTCTTTCTCAGAAATACCTATTACTTTCCCAAGTATGTCTAACAGTACGGAATTGAAAATATTCTTTTAGTACACGACAGTAGTAAGTTTAGGCACTGATACTATTTTGTTTTAGCTACTCCTTCAGCCCAATTCTGAGCAGAACTAGGATGGCCTTCTGCTAATTGAGGACACTGTGTGAGCTTCTCAACTCTTAAATAAATGCTCTCCCTACTACTCACCTACTCATTCAGCTTCAAAGTTCATGGCTGGTACCTATTCTGTAATCCAGGTAAGTGGTCTCCAAGGTGGTGGAGGTATGGTCCCCCAGAAGGTGTGCAAGATGATCTATTTTATTATGGGGAAAACATTCACATTTATATTTACTTTTTATCAAAAAAGTAAGAAATTAAGCCTCAGGCCATCCGAGTGGCACATTGGTTAAGAATTGGCTTGGGGGCCGGCCAAGTGGCTCAGTTGGTTAAGAGTTCGCTCAAGAGTGCGAGCTGAGCTCTGAGCAACAGCAGTTCGATGCCCAGCCTGAGCTGAGCAGCCGCTGAGCTGCCAACAGGTAGCAGAATGGCTCAGCTAAAAAAAAAAATTGGCTTGGGACGCTAGTTCTGAGTAGCAGGGCCCTGGTTCAGATCCCACATTAGGGCGAGGGACACTGCGTCCTCTGCAGCTAAGATGGTGAACAACAGCTCGACCCGGAGCTGGGCTGCAGTGTGGCTGGCTAAGAGCTGGCATGTGCTTTTCTGAGCTGCTGTGAGTCACGGTGAATGACCATCTAATTGCCGGCGAGCAACTTCCTCACCCAAGAAGAGCGCAATGATGGTACCAGCATGGACCAGTGAAATGACATCCTTCACAACTAGACGGAGGAACAAAAGGACAGTGACTTGTTTGTTCCCCTCCCCCAATTCCCTAATAAAATCTTTAAAAAAAAAAGAAATTAAGCCTCACCAGTGTTTCATCTTTGGATTGATACTGCCTGTTCACTTGGATCTCTGGGTTTGCTGTGTCACATATGTTATCAGTGCACTGAAGGAAGAATGAGTGTTTCACAGTTCAAAGTGGTTCTCAGCAGTGGCCTCATTTGTTTTTGCTTTCAGTATGTTACAACATACTGTGGCTTACCTGTGCAGGGAGAAGTTTATGGCTTATATAATCTTTTTATTTTATTTTATTTTATTTTTTTTAGAGGGCAGTGTCACTGGCCCTCATATGTGGGATCCAAACACGGGCTGCTGGCATCCCAAGCCAGCTCTTAACCATCACACCACTCGGCCAGCCATATGGTTTATATAATCTTAAATAATATAATTTTTTGAACAGTTTATAAGGAGAATGGCCATAGAAAAACCTTTTTTACTAACCAGAGGGTTCACTTGAGGAAAAGATTCTAAAAGTTGTTGAACTTAGACTTCCAGTAAGATGGCGGAATAGACAGACGCTGTGTCAACTGCCTCCCAGGATCACACGGAAAATTACAAATAATTTATACAACATTCAACCTCAGAAGTCCCCGGAACACTAGATGAACAGAACCTCTAAATTAAGGACTTGAAGAGGAGTGTGTGTGCACGCACATGCAGCCTTGGATCCCCACCCTCTGCCCTGCTTGTGCTGCGTAGCCAGGGAAATGCCTGGTGGGCGCACTTCAGCTCCAACAGGCTGTTCGTTGAGACACGGGACTGTGTGAGCTGCCTTGGGTCCCGCTAACCACACTGTGCGTGCAGAGTTGCCAGACTGGTGATTGGCTGTTGGGCTGCTTGGCTTGATCTGCGAGCAGCTAATAAGGACAGGCTGAGACTGAGAGTTTTCCTGGGGGTGTTGGGCAATGAGCTGCGAGTCTGAGTGATCCAGCCAGGGCTTTTCTGGCGAGTTTGTGAGGGCTGGTGGCAGGTTCAGGTGTGCAGGCTGCTCTGACTTGCTGAGGGCCACTGACCACATCCCATGGTGCCTTGGGGGCCTGCCCCACCCAACTAGAGCTGTGTTGGCAGACACACCCTGAGCCCCTGGTGCCTGACCCCCACATCCACAGGCCAGAGAGAGTATTTTACAACAGCAGACAACCTTCAAAAACCTGTGAGGATTTTTGTTGGTGAGCACAGATCCAGAGCACAGAGCAGCTAATTGAGGGAAGCTCACAGCAAGCCTGAGAGGGAGGGTGGTGCATGACATGTTGAGCCCTTCCCCCCCAACAGCTGATGCTGAGTCACCCAGAAACTCTCTATTGCCGAGGAAGTGGTCTGCAAATTAAAGCGGGCAGAGAGACCCCCCCTTCTTTTCTTTTCTTTTTCTTCTTTTTTCTCCTCTTTTCTTTTTTTCTAGGTAATCTGTCTAATACATCGAAGCAATCACAGAGTGACAGCCAGAATGAAGAAACAAAGAAACATGTCCCAAGTAAAAGATCAGAAGAAACCTCTAGAAATGGAACTAAATGAAACAGAGGTATACAACCTTTCAGAGACAGAGTTTAGAACACTGATGATAACAACATTTAAGGAACTTAGTGAGGACAAAAAGAAGGATAAAGAAATAATTAAAAACAACCAGTTAGAATTAAGAGTACAATAATTGAAATGAAGAACACACTTGAAGGATCACCAGTAGATAAGATGCAGAGGATTGGATTAGCAATTCAGAAGACAAAATAGCAGAAATCACACAAAAAGAAAAAAGAATAAAAAAGAATGAAAATAGGTTAAGAGACCTGTGAGACAACATGAAGAAAAACAACTCACACATCATAGGAATACCAGAAGGAGAAGAGAAGAAGCAAGGGATTGAGAATGTATTTGGAGAACTAATGACTGAAAACTGCCCTACCCTGGTGAAGGAAACCAACATACAAGCCCTGGAAGTGCAGAGAGTTCCAATCAAGCTGAACCCAAACAGGTCCACACCAAGACACATCATAGTTAAAATGGCAAAGGTTAAAGACAAAGACAGAATCCTAAAAGCAGCAAGGGAAAGACAGCAGGTTACATACAAAGGAATTCTTCCTATAAGACTAAAGCTGACTTTTCTACAGAAACTCTGCAGGTCAGAAGGTGATGGCAGGAAATATTCAAAGTGACACAAAATAAAGGTCTACAACCAAGATTACTCTACACAGCACAGGTATCACATAAAATTGAGGGAGAGATAAAGAGCTTCTCAGAAAAGAATAAGCTTAACGAATTCATTACCACCAAGGCAGCATTGCAGGAAATGTTAAAAGGGCTTTTTTTAAACAGAAGAAAGGGGAAAACAAGCTAACCAAGGAAGAACAGAAATACAAATAAAACGTCAATAAATATGCACCTATCAATAATCACTTTAAATGTGAATGGACTAAATGCTCCAATCAAGAAACATAGAGTGGATAAGTGGATAGGAAGATAGGGCCCATGTATATGCTGTTTACAAGAGACTCATGTCAGATCAATAGAAACACACAGACTGAAAGTAAAGGGATCGAATAAGATATTTCACACAAGTGGAAAGGAGAAAAAAGCTGTAGTAGCAATACTTATTTCAGGCAAAATAGACTTTAAAATGAAGACTACAATAAAAGACAAAGAAGGGCAATAGATAATAATAAAGGGATCGATTCAACAAGAGGACATAATCTTAGTAAACATCTATGCATCCAACATAGGAGCTCCTTAAATACATAAAAAAGATTTTGACAGACAGAGATCAATAGTAACACTATCGTAGTAAGGGACTTCAACACCCCGTTGTCACCAAGGGACAGATCCTCCAGACAGAAACTCAACACGGACACAGTGGCCTTAAATGACACTTTAGACCAGCTGGATTTCATCGATATTTTAGAGAATTTCACCCCAAGCAACAAAATATACATTCTCTCAAGTGCATATGGAACATTTTCCAAGATAGACCACATGTTTGGCCAAAAAACAAGTCTCAGCAAATTTAAGAAGATTGAAATCATATCAAGTGTCTTCTGTGAACACAAAGCTATGAAACTAGAAATGCATTACATGAAGAAACCTGGAAAGCACACAAATAAATGGAGGCTGAATAACATGCTACTAAATAGAAAGTGGGTATAAAATGATATCAAAGAAGAATTCAAAAGCTATCTTAAGACAAAAAAAAAAAAAAAAGAAAACACGTCAACCCACTATCTATGGGATGCAGAAAAAACAGCCCTAAGAGTGAAATTCATAGCAATGCAGGCCTATCTAAAGAAAAAAGAACAATCTAAAATCAACAAAGTATCTTTACCCCTAAGGGAATTGGAAAAAGAACAGCAAAAAAATCCCAAAGGGAGTACAAGGAAGGAAATAATAGAGACCAGAGAAGAAATTAATGAAATAGAGACCAAAGAAACAATACAAAACATGAATGAAACCAAGAGCTGGTTTTTTGAAAAGATAAACAAAATTGACAAACCCTTAGCCACACTCACCAAGAAAAAGAGAGAGAGGACCAAAGTTAATAAAATCAGATACGAAAGAGAAGTGACAACAGATACCAAAGAAATGCAGAGAACTTTAAGAAAATACTACGAGAAATTATATGCCAACAAATTCGCCAATCTGGAAGAAATGGATAAATTTCTAGAAGCATACAATCTACCAAGTCTGAAGCAAAAAGAAACAGAAACTCTGAACAGACTGATACTACCAAAGAAATTGAATCAGTAATCTACAAGCTTCTAACAAACAAAAGTCCTGGACCAGATGGCTTCACAGGTGAATTTTACAAAACATTCAAAAAAGAATTAATACCTATTCTCCTCAAACTATTCCAAAAAATACAGAAGGAGGAAAGGCTTCCCAGCACATTTTATGAGCCGTTATTACTCTGATGCTAAAATCAGACAAAGATATTACAAAATCGCAATACTACAGGCTGATATCCCTAATGAACATAGATGCAAAAAATCCTCAACAAAATATTAGCAAACCTAATTCAGCATCACATTAAAAAGATTATACACCAAGATCAAGTGGGATTCATTCCTGGTATGCAAGGTGGTTCAATATCCACAAATCAATTAATGTAATACATCGCATTAACAAAATGAAAAATAAAAATCATATAATTATATCAATAGATGCAGAAAAAGCATTTGACAAAATCCAGCAGCCATTTATGATAAAAACACTTAGCAAAGTGGGAATAGTGGATCATATCTCAACATAATAAAGGCCATGTATGATAAGTCCACAGCAAACATTGTACTCAATGGGAAAGGCTAAAAGTTCTCCCCTTAAGGTCCGGAACAAGACAAGGTTGCCCACTTTCTCCACTTCTATTTAACATAGTTCTGGAAGTTCTAGCCACAGCAATCAGGCAAGAAAATGAAATAAAAGGCATCCAAATTGGAAAGGAGGGAGTAAAATCATCATTATATGCAGATGACATGATACTATATATATAGAATCCCAAAGACTCAAACAAAAAATTGTTAGAACTGATAAATCAATTTAATAAGGTAGCAGGATACAAAATTAATATTCAAAAATCAGTTGCATTTGTATACACCAATAATAAACTATCAGAAGTAGAAATTAGGTAAGCAATCCCTTTTACAATTGCTTCAAAACCAATAAAATATCTAGGAATATATTTAACCAAAGAAGTAAAAGACCTGTACTCAGGAAATTATAAGACACTGAAGAGAGAAGTCAAAGAAGATACAAATAAATGGAAATAAATACCATGTTCATGGACAGGAAGAATTAATACTGTTAAAATGTCAATACTACCTAAGGCAATATATAGATTCAATGCAATTCCAATCAAATTACCAAGGACATTTTTCTTAGAAATAGAACATATAATCCTAAAATTTATATGGAACTATAAAAGATCACGAATAGCCACAACAAGCTTGAGAAATAAGGCCTGGTAATAGGTTATCATGATACCGTACACCAAATCACACTGCAAGTCTACAGTAATCAAAACAGTATGGCACTAAAAAAAGAAAATATATAAGTTAATTGGGAAAATGTGAATAATGACTGAATATTTGATACTAGTAAGGAATCACTTTCTGTAGATGTGATAATGGTGTTGTGATTATGTATAAGAAAAAGTCATATTTTAGAGGTTCATACTGAAATAGTTACAGATTACATCACATCTGGAATTTGCTCCAAAATAATAGTTACAGATTATATCACATCTGGAATTTGCTCCAAAATAATCTGGGGCAGAGGGGAAGAGTGGGAGGTATAAATAAACCATGACTGACAATAAACTGGTGATTATGGAGGGTGGCTTACAGGTACATGTCAGGTACACTGCACTCTCTACATTTACCTGTGTTTGAAATTTTCTATAATAAAAAATTTTTAAAAACGCAGTTTCAAACAAAAAACTCATGGACACAGACAACAGACAGTATGTTGGTTACCAGAGGGAAAGTGGGGTGGGGAGAGATAGAAGAGGGTCAAATATATGGTGACGGAAGGAGACTTGATTTTGGGTGTTGAACACAATGCAATTTATAGATGATATATTATAGAATGGCACACTTGAAACCTATATAATCTTATTAACCAATGTCACCCCAATAAATGTAATAACATTAAAAAAACAGTATGGTACTGGCATAAAAACAGACACATAGGTCAATGAAACAGAATACAGAGCCCAGAAATAAACCCATCCATATATGGTCATTTAATCTGTGACAATGGAAGCAAGAACTTACATTGGACGAAAGATAGTCTATTTAGTAAATGGTGCTGGGAAAATTGGATTGACACGTGCAAAAAAATGAAAATGGACCACCTACTTACACCATATACAAGAACAAACTCAAAGTGGATTAAAGACTTAAATGTAAGACCTGAAACTGTAAAATTCCTATGAGAAAGCATAGGGAGTAAATTTGCAGACATTACCCTGAGTAATATATTTACTGATATATCCCCTTGGGCACGGGAAATAACAGAAAAAATGAACATGTGGGATTACATCAAACTTAAAAGTTTTTTCACAGCAAAAGAAATCATCAATAAAACAAAAAGGCAGCCTACTGAATGCGAGAAGATATTTGCCAATGATATATCTGATAAGGGGTTAATATCCAAAATTTATAAAACACTCATGAAACTCAACACCAAAAAAACAAACAATCCAATTAAAAAATGGGCAGAGGATATGAAAAGACATTTCTCTAAAGAGGGCATACAGAAGGCCAACAGGCATATGAAAAAATGTTCAACCTCACTAATCATCAGAGAAATGCAAATAAAAACCACAATGAGATACCACCTCACTCCGGTCAGAATGGCTACCATCAATAAATCAACAAACAGCAAGTGCTGGTGAGGGTGTGGAGAAAAGGGAACCCTGGTGCACTGTTGGTGGGACTGCAAAGTGGTGCAGCCATTATGGAAATCAGTATGGATGTATCTCAAAAAACTGGAAATGGAACTAGCGTATGACCCAGCAATTCCACTCTTGGGTATCTACACAAAAGAATCCAAGACGTTAATTCGAAAAAATATATGCATCTCTATTTTTATTGCTGCGCTATTTACAATAGCCAAGACTTGGAAACAACCAAAATGCCAATCAGTAGATGACTGGATTAAGAAACTCTGGTACATTTATACAATGGAGTATTACTCTGCTATAAAGAAGAATGAAATCGTATCATTTGCAGTGATATGATTGACCTAGAGACTATTATGTTAAGTGAAATAAGTCAGTTGGAGAAAGACAAATACCATATGATCTCACTTATATGTGGAATCTGAAAAACTGAATGAATGAGCAAAGTAAACAGAAACAGTCTCATAGATATAGAGGAAAATTAAGGATTGCTAATTGGGAGGGGGGAGGGAATGACAGAGAAGAGGAAGGGATTAGACAGCATAAATAGTTAACTATAATTATTACAATAATATTTTAAAAGAATATTAAGAAAAAAAAAGTTGTGTTTCTTTACAGACCAGTGAAGTCATAGATATTTAGGTTGTAGTGTACTAGCCTAATTGAAGAAATAATGCACCCATTTAAAGGGATTTGTTGGGTTGACTGAGTGGCTCAGTTGGTTAAGAGTTGCCTTAGAACACGAGTTCTGAGCAATAGGGCCATCGGTTCAATTCCCACATGCGCCCGTGACACTGTGCCCGAGCTGAGCTGTTGTTTAGCTGCCAAAATGTGGCAGGATGGCTCAGCTGGTGTAATGATAAGATTGCCTGTTGTATGGTGGGCTATGCCCACCCACAATTAAGACTGAAGTAGGCACCTTGAGCTGAGCTGCCACCCGGATGACTCAGAGGATAGAGTGTGTGCTCTTAACAACAAGGCTGCTGGTTAGACTCCCACATGGGATGGTGGCTAAGCCCCCCCGGAACTAAGGTTGAACACAGGGCCTTGAGCTTAGAGGCCACGAGCTGCTGATGAAAAACCAGATGTCAACTGGCACCCTCCACAATGAAGACTGAAGAAAAACAACTTGGCTGGTCCCCTCCCCCAATTCCCACACACTGTTCCTCTCCCCCAATTCCCCAATAAAATCTTTAAAAAAAACAAAAACGGGATTTGTTAGTTAATATTTGCATTGCTCACCATTACATCTTAGTGCCTAGAACAAAGTCTGGAATAAAGTCAGTTGTAAGTGAGCCCTGTTGAATGAATAAAGTTGAAACTTCTGAGAAACTGAGTTTACTCTGGGTATGCTGACAAAGTAAAGCTCCTGGGATCATAAGCCTGAAGGTGAGACAATGGTAAATTTGCAAGGTTCTGTTGCTCCAAAACCATTCTTGGAAAACACCCAGCCAGGCTCCCAAAGAACCCCTAGTCTGCCCTTGTCTATTTTAAGCTTCCCTAAAAGCATCTTTTGGCAATGCTAATACCTTTTCCTCTCATCTGAAAGCTAGAGTAACCTCATGTATTTTTTATACATAATTAAAATGTGGAATCATAGTTTATCTTCTTTTCTGTATCTGGCTTACATTCACTGTGTTACATTTTGTAAATAGCATTCTGAAACAACCTACATTATTCAATCTGCATCTCTTACTTGTGGTATTTGACACTTGAGTTTTCAGTTGGACACCTTCTTCACTTTTAGCAACTTCACAGTAAACCACACCAAAATATGTGAAAACAGTTGATCATTCTGTCACTTCGGAAAGCAGATAATTGGGGAGTCATTTTAAAATAAATGTAAAATAACTCAAGCCCAAAATGGGCTTGAGCAACCTGAGGACTAATTGCTATTGCAGTTTTTGCTACCCAGTCTAGGGAGGGAAATTTCCCACAATGACCTGAAAATCATTTTCATTGTACTCTTCGAGCCAAGTCATCTGCTTTGTGTGCTGAGGCAAAAAAACCACAAAACCAAAACAAAATGTTGCTGCATAATTTTCTCCAAGGAACAAGCCAAGGAGAGGGACTCTGAAAGATTGCAGTAGGTTTTAGTTGAGAATTTCTGGAACGTCCTTGAAAATAAAGGCT
The DNA here is from genome assembly GCA_033961575.1 of Aselliscus stoliczkanus. Taxonomy (NCBI): domain Eukaryota; kingdom Metazoa; phylum Chordata; class Mammalia; order Chiroptera; family Hipposideridae; genus Aselliscus; species Aselliscus stoliczkanus. The sequence goes on along the minus strand of CM066737.1, from coordinate 34,207,635 downwards.
AAGGCCAGCTGAGTGGTGCATTGGTTAAGAGTTGGCTTGGAATGCCAGCTCTGAGAAGCAGGGCTCAGGATCAGATCCCAAATGAAGGCCAGTGGTGCTGTGCCCTCTACAGCTAAGATGGTGAACAACAGCTCAACCTGGAGCTGGGTTGCCATGATTCACAGGCTGCAGCCCCTTCTGCAGTAGGGCTGCTGTGAGGTACTGGTGAGCGGCTGGCAGCCAGCAGGAACTGTTGTGAGCCACTGTCCTATGGCCAGTGAGTGACTGCCTCAGCCAGGAAGAGCTCAATGATAATACCAACAAGGGCCAGTTAAGCGATATCCTCCACAACTAGACTGAAGAACAAAAGGACAGCAACTTGTCTGTTTCCCTCACCTGATTCCTCAATGCTGTTCCCATCGCCCAATTCCCCAATAAAAATCTTAAATAACAAAAAGAAAATGAAGTTTATATGTGATAAAAATACTGTTTTCCAGTCATTGCTTCTGTGTTTGTTCTCCTGTGTTAAATGACAATAGAGGTCAAATACCATTTGCCTCTCTGTTCCTTCACAACCCCTTTTTGGTACTACTTGCTTCACTTCAGCCTTTTAAGTTGCTGTCTATCTTTGGGAAGAGTGTGAAAAGCAAGTATGGGGTGAGTATTGACATCTTGGGGATTACAGATGCATTTACCAGGCCTTATCAGTATTGGTTCTGTTACTAAACCTAGGAACAAGCATTGTGGCCTGCATTCTGCCTAGATTGCTCTTTCTTTGGCTCTTGGCATGTTGAACTCTTGGTTCTTTATTCCCCAGCTTATATGTTACTTTTTTCAAGAGGCCTACCCTGACCATCCCATCGAATGTAGCCAGCATCCCCCAGCCTACTCACTGTCTGTATCGTATTCCTCTAATTTCTTTCATAGCAACTTACCACTATCTGAAATAATGTAGTGTATTTACTTGTTTATTTTTCCACTTTTCACTTTCAACTAGAATGTAACCTCTATGCAGGCAGTGACCATATGTGTCTTTTTCAGCTGTTGTGCATATGCAATACTTGTCTGGTGCTTTCTACGTGATCAGGAGCTATTTGTTCAATGAATGAATGAGGAGGACAGAGGACAATGCAGGACTGCCACACTGTTCCTTATTCTTGGAACATATGGCCACACACAGAGATTCCACCAAGATTTGTAAAGCTCATTGACCTCTACCCACATCTCCTGATTCATATGGGTACAAATAATATTAAAATAGATGGAACTGGCTATTTAGTGATTCTAAAGTTGGATGTGAAACTTGAAGGTCTTTGGGAGTACAGGTTGCGCTTTTACTTCTTTTATAGGGTGGAAGACATGACTTTGACTGAGGATGGAAATTAACAGTTGACCACATTAATAATGTTGAGAAGGATCTAATTTTCTGGACTGTGCCTCATGGTAGTAGAACAATTGGTTTATGATTAAGGATGAAATTTACCTTGTGAAGACAGACAAAAGTATGTTTATCAGGAGACTCGAAAACCTCCTCAAGAGTGGAGGGTTGCAGTTTGAACAAAAACAAACTGATAAAACGCCAGGTTGTCTAGTTAAATTTGAATTTCAGATGAATAGTGAATAATTTTTTAATAGAACTATGTCCCAGACAATATTTAGTATCTTGTATTTTATCTGGCAGCCATGCAAGAGTGTTTTCACCCAGTTCTCATTACTCTATTATTCACAAAGGTATTATAAAAACTTCATCAGATGGCTTGCTGAGTTCTGGAGATAATGTACCTGTGGCAACATTTTCCAAACCATGTTCCATGAAACCATAGGTTCCATTTCACAAGAGGTGAATATACCTTGACTATTGTCAAATAAAGTTTGCAGAATAAAATGTCCCATTTCTTAGAAAACCACAGTGCATAATAGAATATTAAAAGTGTGGAGAAGTCTTACAGTAAAGACATATACACACATACTACCCCCCAAATTTGCTTCCATTTTGAGGCTTTACAATCTCTAGCTGAATTCTCTCTCTTTGGGACTCCCATCCTCATCTCAGGTGACCAGACTTTCTGAATGTTTTGATTCTATCATTGGGCCGAGTTCTGTATTGGTGAACTTTCATCTTCTTGCTGGGGGCAAAGAACACAGAAACTTGATTTGGGCCCCAACGAAAAATTGCTTAATCTTACTGAGAGTCTCACTGTTATCCTCAGCTGTGTGAGCAAGTCATAGCTGTTCAGGAGCCTTCTGAGTTTTTGTGATCCTGCCTACATAATAGCCTAGCTTAGATGAAACCCTGTAATAGGACTTGTTCATTGGTTTAAATATATTTTGTTGTCATGGTTTTAAAAGTAGAGCAAAACAATCTTAGTATAGAAAAACTAGTTTATCATTGGAATTAATGTTATTTGTACATAATTTTCTAGGTTAAGTCAAGAATTTATCATCTTCAGGGCTGGCTGAGTGGTGTGGTGGTTGAGTGCTGGCTTGGGAAGCCAGCGGCCCCAGTTCAGATCCCACATGTGAGGGCCAGTGACACTGCCCTCAAATAAAAAAGAATTTATCGTCTTCAAAGGTAAACTTAATGACATTTGTTTCATAAATAGCATTATTCATCACTGTCAGTCCTCCATGAGTGTGCTAGCCTCTGACATTCAATAGAGCTATAAAGAAATCAAACATGCCTACCTAACCTTTATGAAAATACAATAATACCTCGGTTTGCGAGCATAATTTATTCCAGAAACAAACTATTTGTATTACAAGACATTGCTCGTTTACCAAGTTAAAATGTATTATTAGGTTGGTGCCATTATTCATAATGGCAAAAACCGTTATTACTTTTGCACCTACCTAATAGAAATGCTTGCTCGTCTTGCGGAACACTCACAAACCGAGTCATTCACAATCCAAGGTATTACTGTATTTGAAATTATGATTTAATTTTTAATTTCCCATGGCAGCAGTAAAATAAATGATATAAATATAAATAGGGACAACTTCCTGCTTCACAGTAACACTTAGGGTATGGCCTAGACCAGGGTTCGGCAAACTTTTGAGACAGAGGAGCCGCCAGGGTTCAGCAAACTTCAGTTCGTGAGCCACATGCGGCTCTTTGGGTATGTACGTATGGCTCTGAAGTAAAATTGAAAATGAAAATAAAAGCATCATAGTTTCATTTATAAAATTTTTAAAGGATATTATTCACATAATGGTGATTATATAAAAATATATTTATAGGGCCGGCTGAGTGGCGCGGTGGTTGAGAGCTGGCTTGGGAGGTCAGCGGTCCCGGTTCGGATCCCACATATGAGGGGCCAGTGACACTGCCCTAAAAAAAAAAAAAAAAAATATATATATATATATATATATATATATATATATATATATATATTTTATGGCTCTTGAATAATTTTTAAATTGTAGTGAGGGACAGGATTGGCTCTTCCAGGGGTCGGCAAATTTTTGAGACAGAACATACCCAAAGAGCCGCATGTGGCTTGCGAGCTGCAGATTGCCAACCCCTGGCCTAGACAGTCAAGACTTCCTCTTAATCATAAACAAATGTGGCATGGTCTGGGCAAAGGGAGGGTGGTAGATATTGACATTCTGCATTTCTTGGGGACCCATTTATGAAATTGTCTATCACAGTGGGTGGAGAGGCAGTTTTATTTTTTTTGAAGATTTTTTTATTGGGGAATTGGGGAAGGGGAACAGCATTGGGGAATCGGGGAAGGGGAACAGACAAGTTGCTGTCTTTTTGTTCTTCAGTCTAGTTGCAGAGGACATTGCTTCACTGGCCCATATTGGTATCATCGTTGCGCTCTTCCCGGATGAGGCAGATCGGTTGCCAGTGAAGAGGCAGTTTTGACGTATCCTGTGTTAACAGTTTGGGTTTCCATATAATGCCTAGTTTTACCTTGCCATTGAATTTTTCCCCTTTTGCCACTAAACAAACAAACAAATAAATAAACAAACACCAAGAAACTCAAAACAACCATCACAATAAGAGTAAGAAAAGGCAAGAGAATGTGACTTTTTAAACTTTTTTAAAGAAATGAAAGAATCACTCAGTCTAAAAAGATGAGATTTGAGGTTTATGGAGTCCATTGTTAAATCTCTTACACAATTAGGTGTGGCTGGAGGCACTAAGCCACAGGAGTGGGAATGGGTAAATTAAGGGCTGCCAGATTAAATAAGATGGTTTATTGTGTTGAAATGATACTAAAACATTTCTCAGTATATTAACTAGATTCTCAGTGTTTCCACAATTTACAAAGCTAGTGTCAAAAACCTCACAACCCTAGGAAGCAAATTTGTTAGCTTTATAAGGTCTCATGTACAATATATATTCCATAAATAAATGGCTTTATAAAAAGCTGAAGTTATGGATATTTTGAGGAAGGCCAGTGCTTGGCCCCTAAATAGTTGCTCAGTACATGTGTTCAATCCATGAATGTCTTCTGTTTAACTTCCATTAAGTTTCAAGATAGTCAATGTGATCAGTCTCTGAACAGTTGTCTATCATATCAAATCTCTTTGGAATCTCTGTCAACCCAGCTGATCTCTTAAATCAAATTGACAGGGTTTCCTATCCTTGACACTATTGACATTTTGGGCTAGCTAATTCTTTTTTTCCAGATTTTATTGGGGAATTAGGGGAAGGTACAGACAAGTTGCTGTCCTTTGGTTTTTCAGTCTAGTTGTGGAGGACGCTGCTTCACTGTCCCATGTTGCTATTATGATCATTGTGTTCTTCCTAGCTAAGGCAGTCAGTCGCTGGCCATTGAATGGCTGCTCAACGCAGCTCATGGCAGTTCTTGCCAGCTATGGGCTGCACACGCTGGTTGCCTGCCACTCGCAGTAGCTTATGGTAGCCCACTGCCACCTCACTGCAGCCTACGCCATTGCCAGCAACTCATGGCAGCCCAGCTCCAGGTTGAGCTGTTGTTCACCATCTTAGCTGTAGAGGGCACAGTGTCACTGGCCCATGTGGGATCCAAGCTGGGGCCCTGCTGCTCAGAGCTCATGCTCCCAAGCCAACTCTTAACCAACGAGCCCCTAGACTGGCCCCAGGTAAAATTCTTTATTGTGGGTTCTGTCTTTTGTATCATATGAGGTATGATCAAACAATACAGTGAGTATTTAAATTTAAAAAATATTTATTACTGTAAAAGACACATTGCCATTAATCTCCCTCAAAATTCTTCCCTCACTCTGAACACACTAATCCCATTGTTCTTGCCACTTTCTGAAGCAGTTCTGGAAGTCCTATTTCATGAGTGTCTTTAATTGCACTGTTATGGCTGTCTCAATGTCCTGAATCATTTTGACTTTGGGGAAGAGCCAGAAGTCACATGGTGCCAGATCTGATCCAGTGAATAAGGTGGATGAGGACACACCTGTAATGTTTTTATTTGACAGAAATTGCCATGTACCAGAAGAGATGTGTGACACGGAGCATTGTCATGATGGAGGATGACTTATGGCGCCCTTTAAAACACACCTTCCCTCAACTGCAGCTAACGCCCAACTGCCTGCACTGAGCAAATTGAAACTTGTCCCACACTGTTACTAAGGTTTGACATGCCGCTTACTGTATTGAAGATCTCTGCCTTTCTGTTGGATGGCACTTGGCAGCAGCATTCACTGCATTTTGTGACCACAATGGAAAGGCTCCGTGTCACACGTTGCTTCTTGTGTATGGCAGTTTCTGTCAAAAATATTACCATGTGTTTTCATCTACTGTATTCACTGGGTCTGGCACCATGAGATTTCTGGCACTTCCCCAAAGTTAAAATGATTCAGGATATCCATCAAGTCAGCCACAGCAGTGCAACTAAAGACACTCAAGAAAGAGAAGTTCCAGAAGTGCTTCAGAAATTTGCAAGAATGATGGGATAAGTGTGTTCAAAGCGAGGTGGAGTATTTTGAGGGGGGAATTAATGGCAATGTTTCTTTTACTGTAATATATATATATATATATATATATATATATATATATATATATATAGTTTGATTTTTTTTTTTGAGGGCAGTGTCACTGGCCCTCATATGTGGGACTGAACCGGGGCCACTGGCTTCCCAAGTACTGTAATATATTTTTATTAAACATTCACCATATTGTTAGATCACAACTCATAGTATGTTTAAAAGCATTTCTAGGGGCTGGCTGAGTGGCGCAGTGGCTAAGCGCTGGCTTACGAAGTGAGCGGCCCCAGTTCGGGTCCCACATATGAGGGCCAGTAAAAAAAAAAAAAAGCATTTCTAGCCTCTACCCACTAAATGCTAGTAGCACATCCCCAGTTGTGACAACTAGAATTATCTCCAGACATTGTCAAATGTCCCCAGGAGAGGGGGTTTGTGTATTGCCCCCACTTGAGAACCATTGATTTTGAAGGTAGTTCAGGTTGAACTTCAGAGTTCCCATAGTTTTCTCCAGTTCTTTACAGAATACACAGTTCTGCCACACTTGCTTTGACAGACAGGAACCAAAGACTTTCATGACTATTTTTTTTTGAGGGCAGTGTCACTGGCCCTCACATGTGGGACCCAAACCGGGGCCTCTGGCCTCCCAAGCCAGCACCCAACCACCGTGCCACTCAGCCGGCCCACTTTCATGACTATTAATGGATGAATGGATAAACAAAATGTGATACATCCATATATGGAACAGTATTAATCCTTAAAAAGGAATGAAATACTGATACATGCAACAATGTGGATGATTGAATCTTGAAAACATTATGCTAAGTGAAAGAAGCCAGATACAAAGTCACATATTGCATGATTCCATTTATATGAAATATCCAGAAAAGATAAATTTATAGAGATAGAAAGCAGCTTGGTGGTTGCCATGGGCTGGGCTGGGGAGATGGGGAAAACTGCTTAATGGGTATGGGGTTTCCTTTGGGAGTGATGAGAATGTGTTGGAAATACCTAGAGAAGGTGGTTGCACAACATTGTGAATGTGCTAAATACCACTGAGTTGTTTACTTTGAAATGGTTAATTTTATATTATATGAATTTTAATTCAATATATATATTTTTTGAGGGCAGTGTCACCGGCCCTCACATGTGGGATTGGAACCAGGGCCGCTGGCGTCCCAAGCCAGCTCCCAACCAATGTGCCACTTGGACGGCCCTAAATTTTTTTAAAAAAGAAGAGAGGCCAAACAGATCCAACAGAGGCCCAACCAAGGGAAAAAGGAGCAGACTGGGTAAGTAGAACTGCCCAGTTTTTTAAAACAGTGTTTCATGGAGAGCTGAGGGTTCTCAGAAGCTTCACTCGGGCCATGGGATAGGGTGGAAAGCAGATGGGACCTCAGTCTCCCATCCACTCCTGTATTAATCAAAGTTAGCTATACCTAATGATCATTGAAGACTTTTGGAGGTCTTCCTGCTGGGCAGCAGGTCTGGGAAGAGTGCTCAAAGACTGACAAGATGTAATATTTGCCTCATTAAACTAGCTGTAGGGCCGGCCGAGTGGTGCGTTAGTTGAGTTGGCTTGGGACGCCAGCTTTGAGCAGCAGGGCCATGGTTTGGATCCCACATGACGGCCAGTGATGCTGCTCCCTCTACAGCTAAGATGGTGAACAACAGCTTGACCTGGAGCTGGACTGCCATGAGTTTCCAGCGACAGCATAGGCTGCAGTGGGTCTGGCCAGCAGCTGGTGTGAGCTTTCATGAGCTGCCGTGTGCCCCTGTGAGCAGCCGTCCAATGGCCAGTGAGTGACTGCCTCAGCCAGGAAGAGTGCAATGATCACAATACCGAGAGACTTCCGGTAAAATGGCACAATAGACAGACGCTGTGCTAACTGCCTCCCAGGATCACACCAAAATTACAAGCAAATTATACAGCATTCAACCCTGGAGGTCCCCAGGACACTGGAGGAACAGAACCACTAAACGAAGAACTTAAAGAGGAAGCCGCGTCGGGTCTGGTAGGATGGGCAGAGATGAGAGAGGGCAAACCCCGTGAGGGAGGTCCCAGCTGTGGAGAGGCTTCTCCGGTTGGGGGAGAGATCCTCCGGCTGCACACCAAGCTCACCAGCCCAGAGCTCCTTTGCTGGGAAGAGAAGTTCTAAGATAGCCGGCAGTAAATTAGTGAGGACTCTCTTTGCTCAGCTCGGTGAGGCTAAGAGCGGCTGGAGAATCAGTGGGGCCGGCGCCTGGGCTTGCTCGCTGGTGAGCACGTACCTGGTTCCTGGTGGAGGGAGCAGCTGGGTGAGCCGGGAGCCTGTGGGGATGGACTGGACTGGGTGCCTTTGGTGCAAAGGCTGGAGGTTTTTGAACTACAGTTCCCGTGGTGCGGAGCCTGCGCGTGAGTGATGTGGGGAGGATGCCATTTTGTCAGGCTTGGGCCCTCCCACGAAGGATCAGGTCCGAGACCTAATTAGTCTGGTGGAATTGGCGCAGAAGTACATGTGTGCGTGCGCCTGCGGCCTTGGATCTCCACCCTCTGCCCGGCTTATACTGCGTTGCCAGGGAAACACAGGGCAGGTGCCCTCTGGCTCCAACAGGCTGCTCACTGAGACCCAGGAGTGCGCGAGCCGCCTCGAGTCCCCGCTCTCCACACTCCACTTACAGAGTTGCCAGGCTGGTGATTGGTTGTCGGGCTACTTGGCCTGATCTGCAAGCGGCTGATTGGGACAGGCTGAGACTGGGAGTTTTCCTGGGAGTGTTGGGCCATGAGCTGTGTGCCTGCGTCATCCAGCCAGGGCTCTCCTGGTGATCCATCTAATACATCAAAGCAATCCCAGAGTGACAGCCAGAATGGGGAAACAAAGAAACATGTCACAAGTAAAAGATCAGAAGAAACCTCCAGAAATGGAACCAAATGAAACAGAGGGATCCAACCTTTCAGAGACAGAGTTTAGAACACTGATGATACGAATGTTTAAGGAACTTAGCGAGGACATAAAGAAGGATAGGGAAACCATAGAAAACAACCTGTGAGAACTAAAGAATACAATAACTGAAATGAAGAACACACTCGAAGGAATCACCAGTAGAGTAGATGAAGCAGAGGAGTGGATCAGCGATTGGGAAGATAAAATAGCAGAACTCACCCAGTTGGCACAGCAAAAAGACCAAAGAATAAAAAACAATGAAAATAGTTTAAGAGCCCTATGGGACAAGGTGAAATGCAAGCACTTTCAAAGAATAGGAATACCAGAAGGAGAAGAGAAGAAGCAAGGGGTTGAAAATGTATTTGAAAAAATAATGACTGAAAACGTCCCTACCCTGGTGAAGGAAATCAACATGCATGCCCAGAAAGTGCAGAGGGTTCCAAACAAGCTGAACCCAAACAGGTCCACACCAAGACACATCATAGTTAAAATTGCAAAGGTTAAAGACAGAGACAGAATCCTAGAGGCTGCAAGAGAAAGACAGCAGGTTACATACAAAGGAACTCCTGTTAGACTAACAGCTGACTTGTCTACAGAAACTCTGCAGGCCAGAAGGGAGTGACAGGAGATATTCAAAGTGACACAAAATAACAGCCTACAACCAAGATTGCTCTACCCAGCACGGCTATCACTTAAAATTGAAGGAGAAATAAAGTGCTTCTCAGAAAAGAATAAGCTTAAGGAATTCATTACCACCAAGCCAGCATTGCAAGAAATGTTAAAAGGGCTTTTTTAAACAAAAGAAAGGGGTAAACAAGCTAACCCAGAGAGACAATTTAAGAAGATTGAAGTCATATCAAGCAGATATAAAGGAAAAACTGATGGTTGCTGGCTGGGAGGGAGTGGGGAAGAGGGAGAGGGGGAAGGTTTTGGACAGTGTATGTGGGACTACAATGTTGCCGCAGGGATATGGGGGCAGTTCTGGGAATGTAATCGATAATGTTGTGAAGAGACTATTATGTTGCGAGAAATAAGTCAGTCGGAGAAGGACAGGTACCATGTGATCTCACTTGTGTGTGGAGTCTGAAGAGCTGAGTGAATGATCAAAGTAAACAGACTCGTAGATGTAGAGGAAAAACTGAGGATTGCTAGTTGGGAGGGGTGTGGGGATGGAGGGAAGGGGAAGGGATTAGACAGCATAAATAGACAACTACAATATTGCCAGAGGGATATGAAACACAGTTCGGGGAATATAATAATGTTGTAAAAATTTTGTGGCGTGTCAGATAGTCACATGTCTTGTTAGGGAGACCACTTCATGGATGGAGTAGAGGCTTGATCACTGCACTGTATACCTGAAGCTGATGTTGTATAATATTGTATGGCAACTGCAACTGAATATGTGGATGGTCACAGGATGTAGAGTATACTGTGGAGGGGAGTCAGGGGAGTTGTGATGGATATGTATGATATAGGGGGCGGTGTAGGGTGGCGAACTGGGGAAGGGAGGTTTTCACTTTGGGGGGTAAAGAGTATAACTATTGCATTGTGTTGTACACCTGAAACTAATTAAAAAAAACAAAAAACGAAAAAAAAAACAATACCGACATGGACCAGTGAAGCGATGTCCTCCACAACTAGACTGAAGAACAAAAAGGACAGCAACTGGTCTGTTCTCCTTCACCGATTTCCCAATGCTGTTCCCCTCCCCCAATTCCCCAATAAAATCTTTAAAAAACAAAACAGAAAAACCCCAAAAACTAGCTGAGTGTGACCTAAGTGAATTTTAGATTCCTCAGTTTCCTCATCTGTAAAATGGGGGGGGGGGAGCACAACTTCCTTCACATGACTGTTCTGAAAATCCAATGAGATAATGTTTTCAAAGGTGCTAGCACATAGAAGATGTTCAATAAATGGTGGCAGTTATTAGTTTCATGTCTTTACAGACAGGCATATTCCTCTCCTCTTGGATTCTCCACCCAATATAAACACAGGACCTAATTCAGGATCTTTGCCAGTGATGTACTCTCTCCTTTCACTGGGTAAGTTAAAATCTATACTTCTAGTTGTTTATATATAAAACTATTGTGCCTCTGGACATGGTGCATAAAGAAAGATTACCTTCAAGGCCAGTTGAAGTCAGGCCTGAGTCATGACACCCAGTGTTACAATCATATTGGACTAGCTGGCACAAGGACGTGACTAGTCAAATAAAGAAGTACTTCAGTGCCCCAGTCTGGAAGGAATGTACAAAGAAATGAGTTGTCCTTCTTTTAGGGAGGTTTTGGGAGCGACATAGAAGCAAATGAAAAATCCAATTAGCTCAGCATTAAAACTTAGTACTCTACTTCTGCACGCCTTTAAAATACAATCTTGAGGGGAAGCTGGATAGCTGTTGGTTAGAGAGCAGTGCTCACAACAAGGTTGCAGGTTTGATCCCCACATGGGCTGCTGAGCTGAGCCCTCCACAACTAGATTGAAACAAATACTCAACTTAGAGCTGATGGGCCCCGGAAAAACACACTATTTCCCAATTAAAAACAAACAAACATAATCTTGATAACTTTTTTCTTTCATGACATCTTAGAGGGAACTATGACAAACACTGCATGGTATCAGTTATATGTGGAATCTAAAAAAAGAAGTCAGACTCATAGAAACAGAGAGTACAAAAAAGTGATTGCTACAGGATGGGGGTGGTGGTGGTGGAGGAAATAGGAAGAGGTTGGTTAAAGAGTACAAACTTTCAGCTATAAAATAAATTAGGTTTGGGGATCCAATATAACACATAGTGACTATAGTTTATAACACTGTATTATATAGTTGAAATTTGCTAAAAGAGTAGATCTTAAATGTTTACACACACACACACACAGACACACACACACACAAGGTAGGACAATTAAGTTCAAGAAGTCATCCTAGAAAAAGTGCTCTATACCTCACTGCTGAATATCACTACAGTCACCTTAAAAGTACTCCCCTTAGGAAGCTATGCATTGACTCCAGAGCCTAATCCACCCTTCAAAGCAATTTTGGAACCCTTTTTCTGGAATTGCCATCAGAGCTGTCATCATATTACCTTTGATGTCCCGCATGTCATCATAATATCTTCCTTTCAATATTTCCTTTATCTTTGGGTAAAGAAAGAAGTCATTGGGGGCCAGATCAGGTGAGTAGGGAGGGTGTTCCAATATAGTTGTTTACTGGCTAAAAACTTACTCATAGACAGTGGTGTTTAAGCTGGTGCATTGTCACGATACAAGAGCCATGAATTGTTGTCAAAAAGTTCAGGTAATCTAACTTTTTCATGCAGCCTTTTCAGCACTTCCAAATATGGGGTTGCTGCAAAAGTCATGGCGCATTTTTGCAACGAAAAACAGAAAAAAATACGTATTGAGTTCTCTGAACACCCAATAGTAAACTTGGTTAACTGTCCAGTTGGTACAAATGCATAATGAATAATCCCTCTGATATCAAAAAAGGTTAGTAACATTGCAACAAGTTTGCAAACATAATTGTCAGGCCTCGTGTGTGTGTGTGTGTGTGTGTGTGTGTGTGTGTGTGTGTGTACTAGGGGTACCAAAAAATGTATACACATGATTTTTATTCAACTTTCATTATAAGTATTTATTGAATACTACAATTTGAATACAGTTTTTTCTTTTCTTAAAATGTGTGTACATTTTTTTTGGGCCGGCCAAGTGGCATGGTGGTTAAGCAATGGCTTAGGAAGCCAGCGGGCCGGGTTCAGGTCCCACATATGAGGGCCAGTGACACTGCCCTGAAAAAAAAATGTGTGTACATTATTTTGATTTTTTTGGCACCCTCTATGTGTGTGTGTGTGTGTGTGTGTGTGTGTGTGTGTGTGTGTGTGTGTATGTATGGCTTCTTTTCGTCATATTTGAATTGCCAGCATCATTATTAAGTAAAATAAGTGTTTCTTGAGCACAAGCACTGGGATACAGCGACAACATAATGATTGAGACAGCTACTAAGCAACAGAGAGAAGCGTATACAGTATGGAGACTCTGGACAAAAGGGTGATTCATGTCCTGTGTGGGATGGAGTGGGACTCACAAAATTTCATCACACTACTCAGAATGGTGCACAATTTAAAAGGTATGCATTTTTTCGTAACATAAAAAAAGCACATTTTCAGAAATATGTTTATTTCTGTAATTTTCCATTTAATATTTTCAGATCACAGTTGACAATAGGTAACTGAAAAAAAAGGTGGATAAGGAAGGTCTACTGTATCTTACAGTTTTCTTTGTCAACTATATCTAAAGCTGAAAAAAATACAGTCTTGATAACTTTTCTTTTTGTTGAGGGCAGTGTCACTGGCCCTCATATGTGGGACTGAAGCAGGGCCGCTGGCTTCCCAAGCCAGCGCTTAACCACCACGCCACTCAGCCGGCCCTTGATAACTTTTTAATGACACACTTCTTTTTTTAAAAAAAGACTTTTTAAAAAACTATTTATTTATTTATTTATTTATTTATTTATTTATTTTTAGAGGGCAGTGTCACTGGCCCTCATATATGGGACCGAACTGGGGCCGCTGGCGTCCCAAGCCAGCTCTTAACCACCGCGCCACTTGGCCAGCCCTAATGACACTCTTCTTAGCGGGAACTACAAGACTGTGTGGGTGAAAAATATGTGCCCATGAAGAGAAAAACATGGGTTGAAGGGACTTTGAAATGAAATCTGTTTTGAGTGATCTCAAATTTCATGTTGGGAGTTTAGGTGGCTCTTTCAGCTCTTTACGGAAAAAAAAAAAGCCTTTGGAGTATATCCTTTCCATTAGCATTAGACCAAACTATTTTATGTAAGTAAGGAAAAGAAAGGCAAATGGGTGTCTTATGTTTTGGGGATTGAATTATATTTTTCTCTTTCTTTTTTTTTAAAAAAGATTTTATTGTGGAATTGGGGGAGGGCAACAGTGTTGGGGAATTGGGGAAGGGGACGAGCTAAGTTGTTGTTCTTAAATCTTCGTTGTGGAGGGCGTCAGTCACCATCTGGCTTCCTGTCGGCAGCTCATAGCCTGTAAGCTCAAGGTGCTGTGATCAATCTTAGTTGCGGGTGGGCATAGCCACCATCCCATGAGGGAGTTGAACCAACAGTCTTGTTTTCTATTTTTTTAAATTTTTTTTTAGCTGATCCATCCTGCCACCTGTTGGCAGATCAGTGGCAGATCAGCTTGGGCTGGGCATCGAACTGCTGTTGCTCAGAGCTCAGCTTACACTCTTGAAGAAGCTCTTAACCAACTGAGCCACTCAGCCCGCCCTTCATCAGCCTTGTTGTTAAGAGCGCACGATCTATCCTCTGAGCCATCTGGGCGGCAGCTCAGTTCAAGGTACTGAGTTCAGTCTTAGTTGTGGGTGACATAGCTACCATCCCATGCGGGAGTTGAACCCAGCAACCTTGTTGTTTAGAACTCATGCCCTATCCAGAGCCATCCGGGCAGCAGCTCAGCTCAAGGTGCTGAGTTTAATCTTTAGTTGCTGGTGGGCATAGCCCACTATTGAAAAGGCAATCTTGTTGTTACACCAGCTGAGCCATTCTGCCACTTGTTGGCAGCGCAGTGACAGCTTAGCTAGGGCACAGTGTTCACTGGCCCATGTGAGAATTGAACTGGCAGCCCTGTTGCTCAGAGCATGCAATTGAAGCCAACTCTTTACCAACTGAGCCACTCAGCCAGCCCCTATTTTTCTTTCTGTTGCCATCTGTCTTTCCGGAAGATTCAGTAGTTGGAGGGAAAGGTGAGGTAGATTTTTAGATATATAGAATCACAAACAAATGTATACATGATCCACTGCTGCCCCTCAGGCTTCTTTCTTTGTTTTTACCAAGCAGTATTGAAAAGTATTGGCTGCGTATCAGATCCAGATAGAGTTGGAGGGAGCTGTGCACTGACTTTAAAAAAGAAAATCACATAATAAAAATATAATTTCTTCTATGTTAGGAGATCTAAAATTGAATATAGATAAACATCTTTTATTGCTTGATTTGAATATTACATTTCATTGGTAAATAGTGTGAGCTTTGTCATTCCAGTGATGGGTGTCTGTTAAGGATCAAGTACCAGTGATTGGTTTTGCCTTTTTTTAATTTTAAGGAGGAGGTCATAGAGATATTTCTGGCACATTTCCTATAGCACTCCTTTTGAAAGGAGGGTTGGTTCTTTGGGCTGGTCAACCTGGGGTACTTCACCTCACTGCAGACTGCCTGCTCTGGTCTAGTACAGAATTCAGCTGACTGCAAAACATGGCCACCAGAGACATATGCTGCTGTATTTCTTTTTCTTTCTTTCTTTTTTTTAAAGATTTTTATTGGGGAATTGGGGAAGGGGAACAGCATTGCAGAATTGGGGAAGGGGAACAGACAAGTTGCTGTCCTTTTGTTCTTCAGTCTAATTATGGAGGACGTTGTTTCACTGGCCCATGTTGGTGTTATCATTGTGCTCTTTCTGGGTGAGGCAGTAGCTCACTGGCCATTGGACAGCTGCTCATGGCAGCTCAGGGCAGGTCATGAAAGTTCACACTCGGCTGCTGGCCAGCCCCATTGCAGCCTATGCCATCACCAGTGACTTGCAGCAGCCCAACTCCAAGTTGAGCTGTTGTTCATCATCGTAGCTGTAGAAGGTGCTGTGTCATTGGCCCTCATATGTGGGATCTGAACTGCTGCTCAGAGCTGGCATTACAAGCCAACTCCTAACCAAAGCACCACTCGCCGGCCCTATGCTGCTGCATTTCTGAACAGACCAGAGATTAATAAATCAGACCCTGGTCAAGGAACCTTGTATTCAAACAAACAACAGGAATTGTGAGCATATTAGAAGCATAAGCAAAGTTCTGAGGTTTCTTGTCCCCAAGAGAAGAGAAGCCCTCTCTGTTTCCAACACCTTTGTGGTGACAGAGACCTTACCAGTTGAGAGGCAGAGCCTGGAAGGGAGAGGGCCAGACCTTCTTACTCTTACTCAGTTCCAGGAAAATAAATAAGAATGATTGATTTTTCAGCAAGATAGCCATGTGCAAAGATGGCTCCAGGACCCAAAAGGAGGCAAGGGGATGGGGAAGGAAACAGATGTTTTTTTTTTTTTTTTTAGGAAACAGATGTTTTAATAACAGCAATGGGAACCAGGAGGCTGTTATACTGTGTCAATGATGTAATGCTCAATTGAAATGACTCTTAACTAGAGATGTGTGGGTTCTCCCTTGCTCTGGGAGTGAAGACTGTTCCCATGCAGGTGCACATACCTGAATCTCAGATAGCAAGTCACATATAAACTTGTACTTGCTGCAAATTGTGTGTATCATTTTGGCTCAGTCTGGGCCTTAATGCCTAGATTGTGATTACTCTGGGGATAGAGATTGAAAAAGCTTTGCAATGTGATTCAGGAAGAGGCAACAAACCAGGGCTGGAGAGGGGTGGAGTTACAGCTTGAACAACATGTTTCTATCTCTTCCAGTCTTGTACTTCCTTACACTGCTTTCCTTAGACTGAATTCCCCTTTGATAAGACCCCAGAACTCTTTTATCTGGGGATTTCTCCTGGAAGCTCCTGACTGTGCACAGATCCTCCCTAAGGGCTAGACGACACATCTTATTCAACCCAATTTTTTTTTTGAGGGCAGTGTCACTAGCCCTCAGATGTGGGAACAAACCGGGGCCACTGGCTTCCCAAGCCAGTGCTTAACCACTGCGCCACTCGGCCGGCCCTCAACCCTAATTTTTAAATTAATTTTATTGTGGTGACAATGCTTAGTGAAATTATATAGGTTTCAAGTGTGCATTTCTATAATACTTCATCTATATATCACATTGTGTGCTCACCACCCAGAGTCAGTTCTCCTTCCATCACCATATATTTTAACCCCTTTACCCTTTTCTACCACCCTCCTCTCCCCAACCCCCAGCCCTCTGGTAACCACTAAACTGTTGTCTGTGTCTATGAGGTTTTTCTTTTTAAGATTTTATTGGGGATTTGAGGGAGGTGAACAGCACTGGGGAACCGGGGAAGGGGAGCAGACAGTTGTTGTCCTTTTGTTCTTCAGTCTAGTTGTGGAGGACATTGCTTCACTGGCCCATGTTGGTATCATCATTGTGCTCTTCTCAGGTGAGGCAGATCAATCGCCATCCTCTGGACAGCCACTCACAGTGGCTCTTGGCCGCTCACACTGGCTGCCGGCCACTCATGCTGGCTGCCAGCCACTCACTGTAGCCTATGGCAGCCCACAGCAGCAGGGGCTGCAGCTACGCCATTCATTGCCAGAGAGTCACATCAGCCCGGCTCCAGGTGGAGCGGTTGTTCACCATCTTAGCTGTAGAGGGCAGTGTCACTGGCCCTCATATGTGGGATCCAAACCGGCACTGCTGGCATCCGAAGCCAGCTCTTAACCAACGTGCCACTTGGCTGGACCAATGAGTTTTTGTTTCTTCCTTTGTTTGTCTTGTTCCTTTGTTCCTTTCAGTTTTATATCCCACATATCACTGAAATCATAAGGTTCTTAACTTTTTCTGACTTATTTTGCTTAGCATAATAATCTCAAAATCCATTTATCTTGTCAAAAATTGTAGTATTTAATCTTTACTTATGGCAGAGTTGTATGCTATTGTGTATATATACCACATTTTCTTTATCTAATCATCTATTGAAGGACACTTTAGTTGTTTCCATGTCTTCACCACCATGAATAATCCTGCAATGAATATAGCAGCACATATACCTTTATGGATAAATGTTTTCAGATTTTTTGGGTAGATACCCAGGAGAGGGATTGCTGGGTCATATGGTATTTGTATTCTTAATTTTTTTTGTTTTGTTTTGTTTTTGTTTTTTGTTTTTTGAGGGCAGTGTCACTGGCCCTCATATGTGAGACCCAAACCGGGGCCGCTGGTTGCCCAAGCCAGCGCTTAACCACTGTGTCACTCGGCCGGCCCTGTTTTTTTTTTTTTTAAGATTTTATTGGGGGATTGGGGGAGAGGAACAGTATTGGGGAATTGGGGAAGGGAAACAGACAACTTGCTGTCCCCCTGTTCCTCAGTCTAGTTGTGGAGGACGTTGCTTCACTGGCCCATGTTGGTATTATCATTGTGTTCTTCTCGGGTGAGGCAGATCGGTTGCCAGCCTCTGGATGGCTTTTCACAATGGCTCTTCGCAGCTCATGTGGCTGACAGCCGCTCACGGTAGCTTATGGCAGCCCACTGCAGCTCCACTGCAGCCTATGCTGTCACTGGTGACTCATGGAAGCCCAGCTCCAGGTGGATCTGTTGTTCAACATCTTAGCGATAGAGGCAACCAGGTGGAGCTATTGTTCACCAACTTAGCTATAGAGGGCAGTGTCACTGGCCCTCATATGTGAGATCTGAACCGGGACCCTGCTGCTCAGAGCTAGCATCCTAAGCCAGCTCTTAACCAATGTGCCACTCAGCCGGCCCTATTCTTAATTTTTTTGAGGAACCTCCATTCTGTTTTCCATGGTGGCTATACCAATTTACATTCCCACCAACAGTGTATGAGGGTTCCCTTTTCTCCATAACCTCTCTAACACTTGTTATTATTTGTCTTGTTGATGATAGCCATTATAAAATGGTGTGAGGTGATATCTCATTGTGGTTTTGATTTGCATTTCCCTAATAGGTAGTGAAGTTGAACATTTTTTCACATATCTGTTGGCCATTTATATGTGTTCTTGGGAGAAGTGTGTGTTCAGGTCCTCCATCCATTTTTTAATTGGATTGTTTGTTTGTTTTGTAATTGAGTTGTACAAATTCTTTATACATTTTGGATATTAGATCCTTATCAGAGGTGAACTAAATCCCAATTTTATGGTGGGAACTGGCAGATGCCATGAGGTGTAAAAAGTAGTAGAAAACCTATAATTTCCTTGCTTTAAGCCTTCCAGTGATTTTCTCTTGCCCATTTCTATAGCTTCATTTTATTCCACTCTACCCCCACTTATTCTGCACTTGCCTCTCTAGCTTTCTATCAGCTTCTAGAACACTCCAGGCTTTATCTCATTGTAAGAATTTGGCACTAGCTTTTTTCTCTACTTGGGAAGTTCTTCCCTAAGATCTTTGATGGCTGGCTTCTACTCATTCTTCAATTCTCAGGGCCTAGCCAGTAACTAGTACATACTTGGCACTAAGGAAACACTGAATGGGAGCAGATTGTAGTGGGATGACTGTGTTTATTTTGGCCTGGTCGCAGAAAGGGACTGGAGAGGAATGGTGGAGAAGGCACATTTTTGGGTAGGGGATGAAACTAAAAGTGGATGAGAGCCATATTGTAGCTAGAAGGAGTGAGTGTAGAGCAAAGTGAGCAGGGAAGGGGCAGTGTTTGAACCTTGGTTTTGTCTGTTATCCAAAGAGCAGAGCTGAGGTTCATGGCTGTAAGACTTGTAATTCACTGATGAGTGCTGCTATACCCTGAACCAAGGAGGAAAACCTCTTGTCATCTGCATATAATGACAAATTTAATTCCTCCTTTCCAATTTGGATGTCTTTTATTTCATTTTCTTGTCTTATTGCTGTGGCTAGAACTTCCAGAACTATGTTAAATCGAAGTGGTGAAAGTGGGCAGCTTTGTTTTGTTCCTGATCTTAAGGAGAAAGCTTTTAGCCTTTTCCCATTGAGTATGATATTTGCTGTGGGCTTATCATATATGGCCTTTATTATGTTGAAATATGATCCCACTATTCCCACTTTGCTCAGGGTTTTTATCATAAATGGCTGCTGGATTTTGTCAAATGCTTTTTCTGCATCTATTAATATGATCATATGATTTTTATTTTTCATTTTGTTAATGTGATGTATTACATTATTTGATTTGCAGATATTGAACCAACTTTGCATACCAGGAATGAATCCCACTTGATCGTGATGTATGATCTGTTTAATGTGATGCTGAATTCGCTTTGCTAGTATTTTGTTGAGAAATTTTGCAACTGTGTTCATTAGGGATCTCAGCCTGTAGTTTTCTTTTTAGTAATATCTTTGTCTGACTTTGGAATCAGGGTGATAGTGGCTTCATAGAAAGAATTTGGGAGTCTTCCCTCTTTCTGTATATTTTGTAATAGTTTGAGGAGAATAGGTATTAATTATTTTTTGAATGTTTTGTAAAATTCACCTGTGAAGCCATCTTGTCCAGGACTTTGTTTGTTGGAAACCTGTTGATTACTGATTCAAATTCTTTGGTAGTAATCAGTCTGTTCAGAGTTTCTGTTTCTTTTTGGTTCAGACTTGGTAGAATGTATGCTTCTAGAAATTAATCCATTTCTTCCAGATTGTCGAATTTGTTGGCATATAGTTGCTCGTAGTATTTTCTTAAATTTTTCAGTATTTCTGTGGTATCTCTTATCACTTGTCTTCTTTCATTTCTCATTTTATTAATTTGGGTCCTGTCTCTCTTTTTCTTTTTCTTTTTTTTTTTTTTAAAGATTTTATTGGGGAATTGGTGGAGGGGAACAGCGTTGGGGAATCGGGGAAGGGGAACAGACAAGTTGCTGTCTTTTTGTTCTTCAGTTTAGTTGCGGAGGATGTTGCTTCACTGTTGGTATCGTCATTGCGCTCTTCCCGGATGAGGCAGATCGGTCGCTGGCCTCTGGATGTCGCTCACTGCGGCTATTGGCAGCTCACGCTTGGCTGCCAGCTGCTCACGCTGGCTGCGGGCCACTCACTGTAGCCTATGGCAGCCCACTGCAGCAGGGGCTGCAGCCCACACCATCACCGGGGCTTGCACAGCCCAGCTCCAGGTGAAGCTGTTGTTAGCTGTAGAGGGCAGTGTCACTGGCCCTCATGTGGGATCCGAACTGGGGCCGCTGGCATCCCAAAACCAGCGCTTAACCAATGCGCCACTCGGCCAGCCCCTGTCTCTCTTTTTCTTGGTGAATATGGCTAAGGTTTTGTTGATGTTGTTTATCTTTTCAAAAAACCAACTCCTGGTTTCATTGTTCTTTTGTAATTTTTTTTTTTGGTCTCTATTTCATTCATTTCTGCTCAGTTCTTTACTATTCCCTTTTTTATACTCCCTTTGGGCTTCTTTTACTGTTCTTTTTCCAGTTCCCTAAGGTATAAAGATGATTTGTTGGTTTGAGATTTTTCTTCCTTCTTTAGGTAGGCCTGCACTGCTATGAACTTCGCTCTTATGACTGCTTTCACTGCATCCCACAGATTTGGGGTCGTGGTATTTTCATTTTCGTTTGTCTCGAGGTATCTTTTTTTTTTTTTTTTTTGAGGGCAGTGTCACTGACCCTCATATGTGGGATCCAAATCGGGGCCATGGGCGTCCCAAGCCAGCGCTTAACAACCGCACCACTCGGCCGGCCCTCCTTGATCTCATTTTTGACTCACTTTCTATTTAGTAGTATGTTATTCAGTCTCCATGTATTTGTGTGTTTTCCAGATTTCTTCTTGTAATTAATTTCTAGTTTCACAGCATTGTGGTCAGAGAAGACACTGGATATGATTTCAATCTTCTTAAATTTGTTGGTACTTGTTTTGTGTCCTAACATGTGGTCTGTCTTGGAGAATGTTCCATGTGCACTTGAGAAGAATGTATACCTGTAGCTTGGGGTGAAATGCTCTAAAAATATCGATTAAATCCATCTGGTCTACAGTGTCATTTAAGGCCACTATGTCTGTGTTGATTTTCTGTCTGGAGGATCTGTCCCTAGTGACAACAGGGTGTTGATGTCCCCTACTATGATAGAGTTACTATTGATCTTTGTCTTTATGTCTGTCAAAATCTGTTTTATATATTTAGGAGCTCCTATGTTGGGTGCATAGATGTTTACTAGGGTTATGTCCTCTTGTTGAATCGATCACCTTATCATTATGTAGTGCTCTTCTTGGTCTTTTTTTGTAGTCTTTAATTTAAAGTCTATTTTGTCTGAAATAAATATTGCCACTCCAGCTTTTTTCTGATTTCTATTTGCATGAAATATCTTATTCCATCTCTTTACTTTCAGACTGTGTTTGTCTTTTGATCTGAGAGTAATCTCTTGTAAATAGCATATACATGGGTCATGTTTTCTTATCCACTCAGCCACTCTATGTGTTTTGGTTGGAGGATTTAGCCCATTCACATTTAAAGGATTATTGATAGGTGCATATTTATTGCCATTTTGTTGTTTGTATTACTTGTCTTCCTGGGTTAGCTTGTTTTCCTCTTCTTTTTCTGTTTAAAAAAAGCCCTTTTAACATTTCCTGCAATGCTGGCTTGGTGGTAATGAATTCCTTAAGCTTATTCTTTTCTGAGAAGCTATTTATTTCTCCTTCAATTTTAAGTGATAGCCGTGCTGGGTAGAGCAATCTTGGTTGTAGGCCTTTATTTTGTGTCACTTTGAGTATCTCCTGCCACTCCCTTCTGGCCTGCAGACTTTCTGTAGACAAGTCAGCTGTTAGTCTAACAGGAGTTCCTTTGTATGTAACCTGCTGTCTTTCTCTTGCAGCCTCTAGGATTCTGTCTCTGTCTTTAACCTTTGCCATTTAAACTATGATGTGTCTTGATGTGGACCTGTTTGGGTTCAACCTGTTTGGAACTCTCTGTACTTCCTGGGCTTGTGTGTCTCTTTCCTTTACCAGGGTAAGGAAGTTTTCAGTCATTATTTCTTTAAATACCTTCTCGATCCCTTGCTTCTTCTCTTTTTCTTCTGTTATTCCTCTGATGTGTAAGTTGTTGTGTTTCATGTTGTCCCAGAGGTCTCTTAAACTATTTTCATTCTTTTTTCTTTTTTTTTCTTTTTGTTGTTCCAACTGGGTGATTTCTGGTATTTTTGTCTTCTAATTCGCTGATCCAATCCTCTGCTTCATCTATTCTACTGCTGATTGCTTTGAATGTGTTCTTTATTTCTGTTATTGTATTCTTTAGTTCTAACTGGTCGTTTTTAATGGTTTCCCTATCCTTCTTTATGTGCTCACTGAGTTCCTTAAACATTCTTATCATCAGTGTTATAAGCTCTGTCTGTGAAAATTTAGATACCTCTGTTTCATTTAGTTCCTTTCTAGAAGTTTCTTCTGATCTTTTACTTGGGAAATGTTTTTTTTGTTTCTTCATTCTGGCTGTCATTCTGTGATTGCTTCGATATATTAGATCACCTAGAAAGAAGAGAAAAAAAAGAGGTGGGGAGGCTCTCTGTCCTCTTTATTCTGCAGACCAGTTGCTCAGCAATAGAGATTTTCTGGGCGACTCAGCACCAGCTTTTGGGGGTAAGGTCTTTTCGTGTTGTGAGTCAACCTCTTTCTCAGGCTTGCAGTGAGCTTTCTGCAATTAGCAGCTGTGTCCTCTGGAACCATGCTCACTACCAAAAAGTCTTCACAGGTTGTTGCAGGTTGTCTGCTGCTGCAAAGAACCTTCTGTGGCCTGTGGAGGTGTGGACCAGGCACCAGGGCCTCAGGGTGCCTCTAGAAACACAGCTCAAGGTAGGCGGTGCAGACCCCCAAGGCACCACTGGATGTGATTAGTGGCCCTCACCAAGTTAGAGAAGCATGCACTCTGTACCAGCAACCAGACCATACAAACTCGCCAGGAAGGCCTCAGCCGGATCACGTCTTTGCACAGTTTGTGGCCCAACACTCTCAGGAAAACTTCCCTTATCAGCCTGTCCCTATCAGCTGCTCGCAGATCAGGCTAAGCAGCCCAACAGTCAATCCCCAGCCTGGCAACTCTGCACAAATGGTGCACCTTCCTTCATTTCCCTGGTTATGCAGCACAAGCAGGGAGGAGAGTGGGGACCCAAGGTGGCTCGGACACTCCTGCGTCTCAGTGAGCAGCTTGTTGGAGCCAGAGGGCATCCACCCTTCATTTTCCTGGTTACGCAGCACAAGCAGGGCAAAGGGAGGGGACGCAAGGAGGCTCGTGTGTTCCTGCGTTGCAGTGAGCTGCCTGTTGGATCTGGAGGGCACCTGCCCGGCATTTCCCTGACAATGCAGCACAAGCAAGGTGGACGGTGGGAATCCAAGGTCACATGCGTGTGCACACACACACACTCCTGCGCCAGTTTCACCAGAGTAATGCAGTCTTCGATCTGACCCTCTGTGGGAGGGCCCAACCCTGAAAAAATGGTGCCCTCCTGTACACTACTTGTGTGCAAGCTCCACACCAGAACAATGGTCCCAAAACCTCCAGCTTCCACACCAAAGGTGCTCAGTTCAGTCCATCCAGCAGGCTCCTGGGCCCAGCTCACACAGCTACTCCCTCCAGCAGGAACCGGGAGAGTTGTCGCCATCAGCAAGCCCATGTGCCAGCCCCACTGGTCCTCAAGTTGCCCTCAGCCTCACGGAATCGAGCAAAGAGAGTCCTCACTAAGTTCTACTGCCAGGTATCATAGAACTCCTCTTCCTGGCAAAGCAAGTCTAGGCTAGTGAGCTCAGTGTGGGGCCGGAGGGTCTCTCCCCCAATGTGAGAAGCCTCTCCACTTCTGGGGCATCCCTCACAGGGCTGGCCGTCTCTTGTCTGCTCTCCTCCTACCAGACTTGTCGTGGCCTCCTCTTTAGGTATTTCATTTAGAGGTACTGTGCATCTAGTGTTCATGGGACTTGCGAGGTTAAATGTTGTATAAAGTATTTGTAATTTTGGTGTGATCCTGGGAGCCAGTTGGTACAGCATTCGTCTATTCCACCATCTTACCAGAAGTCTTATTAACAATTACTTTAAATGTAAATGGATTAAATGCTCCAATCAAAAGACATTTGGGGGGCGGCCGAGTGGCGTGGTGGTTAAGCACTGGCTTCGGAAGCCAGCAGCCCCAGTTCAGGTCCCACATGCGAGGGCCAGTGATATTGCCCTCCAAAAACAAAAAAAGTTCCCCAAAAGACATTTGGTAGCTGAATGGATAAGAAAACAAGACCCTTACATATGCTGCTCACTTCCGATGGAAAGACACACAGACTGAAAGTAAAGGGTAGAAAAAGATATTTCATGAAAATAGAAAAAAAAAAGAAGCTGGCATAGAAATACTTATACTAGACAAAATTTTTATATTATGATTTCAGGTGATTGACACTTACACACACCCCAAGTGCAGCCTGAACTACCTTCCACAGAAATCACCATTATCTTTTTACATCTATGAGGTATGATCAAAAAATATGGTAATTGATTAAATTTAAAAAAATATTATAGTTAAAGAAACTTTGCAATTAGTCCCCATCAGAATATTCCCCCTCACTTCAAGCACCTTTACCCCATAATTCGTGCCACTTTCTGAAGCAGTTCTGGAAGTCCTCTTTCATGAATATCTTTAGTTGTGCTGTCATGGCTACCTCAATGTCCTGAATTGATTCAAAACATTTTCCTTCATGGTCATTTTGAGTTGGAGGAAGAGCCAGAAGTGTCATGGTGCCAGATCTGATGAATCAAGTGGATGAGGACACACCGTAATATTTTTATTGGACAGAAATTTCCATACCAGAAGTGATGTTGACATGAAGTGTTGTCATGGTGGAGGATGAAGTAAAAATACTCACAAAAGAGGACTTCCAGAATTGCTTCAAAAAGTAGCAAGAATGATAGGATAAGTGCGTTCAAAGCGAGGGGGAGTACTTTGAGGGGGATTAATGGCAATGGGTCTTTTACTGTAGTAGATTTTTTAAAATGTAAACATTCACTGTATTTTCTGATCACACCTTGTATGTACAATGCAATCATTTTATACTTTACTCTTTTTTTTTTTTGAGGGCAGTGTCACTGGCCCTCACATGTAGGACCGAACCGGGGCCGCTGGCTTCCCAAGCCAGCGCTTAACCACCGTGCCACTTGGCCGGCCCTTTCATTTTATACTTTAAACTGGTCAGAAAAGCAACTGTCATTTTTAGTCTTGCAAAGTTGTATGTAGTTAGATGATGTGGCTACCTCGAATATTTATGTTATAAATATGCATTCAGATGAAACCTATATAAAAATAAAGACTATTGCAAGAGACAAAGAAGAACCCAATAATCTCACTTCTGAGTATTTATTTGAAGAAACCCAAAACACAACTTTGAAAGGATATGAGCACTTATATGTTCATTGCAGCATTATTATAATAGCCAAGATATGGAGACAACCTGGGTGTCTATCAGTGCATGAGTGGATAAAGAAGAGGTGGTACAGATATACGAGGGAATATTGTTCAGCCATAAAAAAAGAATGAAATCTTGGATCTGCAACAACATGGATGGAACAAGAGGGTATTGTGCTGAGTGGAGTAAGTCAGACAATTAGCATTTGACTATATTTAAATGTGGACTTTGAAGAACAAGATAAATGAACAAACACAACAGAAACAAACTCATAGATACAGAAAACATTTTGAGGGTTGCCATAGAGGAGGGGTATTGGGGGTATCGGTGAAAAAGGGGAAGGGTTAAGAAGTACAAATTTGTAGTTAAAAAATATTCATGGGAATGTAAAGTATAGCATAAGTTATTACAATAATATTTTAATAACTCTCTATGGTGTTGGATGGGTACTAGATTTATTGGGGTGATCAGTTTGTAAGTTATATAAATGTGTAATCACTATGTTGCACACCTGAAACTTATATAATATTGTATGTCAACTGTAATTTAAAAATTATAAAAATATTTTAAAAATTAGTAAATAAATATGCACACACAAAACATATTTGTACAGCAGCACTATGTATTGCCTTACAGATGGGAAAAACAATGGCTGAAGATCACTCAACATGGCTGGTTAGTTAGAGAAAACACGCACACACACACGCGTGCGCGCGTGCGCATGCACCTATGCATGCCCATAGAAACAGAAGAAAACAAAACCAAACCCCAATATTTTTCAACAGTACACTCAATTTACAACAAACACAAATTCAGAATTATTTTAAAATCCTTCTTTTCTTAGTAAAAAAGATGCCCATCTTGGGCCGGCCGAGTGGCACGTTGGTTAGGAATTGGCTTGGGAAGCCAGCTATGAGCAGCAGGGTCCCAGTTCAGATCCCTCATGCGGGCCAATGAGGCTGCACCCTCTACAGCTAAGATGGTGAACAACAGCATGACCTGGAGCTGGGCTGCTGTGATTCGCTGGGGACGGTGTAGACTGCAGTGGGGCTAGCCAGCAGCTGGCATGCGCTTTCATGAGCTGCCATGAGCCGCTGTGAGCGGCTGTCCAATGGCCGGTGAGCGACTGCCACACCTGGGAAGAGCACAATGATGATACCAACACGGGCCAGCGAAGCAACATTCTGCACACTAGACTGAAGAACTAAAAGGACAGCAACTTGTGTGTTCCCCTTCCCCAATTCCCCAATAAAATCTTAAAAAAAAAAAAGCCCGTCTTGGGTGTGTGCATACACACACACACACACACACACACACACACACACACACACACACACGAGGTCCAACAATTAAATTTGTGAACTCATTTTAGAAAAAGTGCTATATACCTCATTGATGAATTTCACTATGGTCACCTTTGAAGTACTCTCCCCTTGGGAAACTATGCACTGATGCCAGTGCCTAGTCCACCCTTCAAAGCAATTTTGGAACTCTTTTTCTGGAATGGCCATTAGAGTTCTCTTGTATTACCTTTGAAATCCTGAGTGTCTTCCAAATGTCTTCCTTTCAGTATTTCCTTTATCTTTGGGTAAATAAAGAAGTCATTGGGGGCCAGATTAGGTGAGCAGGGAGGGTGTTCCAAAATGTTTTTTTGTTTACTGGCTAAAAACTCCCTCACAGAGAGTGCCTTTTGATTTGGTGCACTGTTGTGACACAAGAGCCACAAATTGTTGGAGAAGAGTTCAGGTCGTCTAACTTTTTGATGTAACCTTTTCAGCACTTCCAAATAGTAAACTTGGTTAACTGATTGTCCAGTTGGTACAAGTTCATAATGAATAATCCCTCTGATATCAAAAAACGTTAGTAACATGGTTGCAACAAGTTTGTGAATGTAATTGTCAGACCTCGTATATATTACACACGCAACCTTCCACAGACTTCTCCATCAGTAATTCTTTGAATTCCCACTCTGGCAGCCGAACATACTTGGATGTTTTGTGACTTTCCTTTCATCTTCTAATTTTCTTTCTGCTCCTTACTTTCCCAGCCTCTTCCACAACTATGTAAGGTTATATTCCTGTAACAGATCTTATTTCATAATACTCATAATGGTTCAGCTTTTAAATATATGTTTATATAATATTATTCAATGCTGAGTCACATAATGTTGGGCCAAGGAATGCCAAGTCAATCAGTGCACTAAAATTACATCACATCCTCTATGGAGCCTAGTATCAAGGTGAAATGGATTTTCTGGTATTTTTTGGTAGTTTATTACAACTCATCAATTGAATAAAACCTGTACTATTTTAGTTTGCTTGATGTTTGGATTATGACTTTCTTGTATGTTAAAAAAGTTCCCTAGTGTTTTCTATTGCATTTATTTATTTATTTATTTATTTATTTATTTATTTATTTATTTAATCTTCCTTCCTTCCCTTTCTTCCTCTCTTCCTCTCTCTCCTATTGTTTCTATTTTTCTCTCTCTCTCTTTCTCTCCCCCTCTGTCTCTGTCTTTTTTTTTTAAAACTGGGGAATTAGAGGATGAATACAGTGTTGGGGAATTGGGGAGGGGACCAGCCAGGTTGTTGTTCTTTAATCTTAGTTGTGGAGGGTGCCAGTCACCATCTGGCTGCCCCTTGGCAGCTCATGGCCTCTAAGCTCAAGGTGCTGTGTTACAATCTTAATTGTGGGTGGGCATAGCCACCATCCCATGTGGGAGTCAAATCAGCAGCCTTGTTAGTAAGAGCACATGCTCTATCCACTGAGCATCCGGGTGGCAGCTCAGTTCCAAGTTCAGTATTAGTTGCGGGTGGGCATAGCCCAACATCGAAAAGGCAATCTTGTGTTAGGAGCATGAGCTCTCACCAGCTGAGCCATCCTGCCACCTATTGGTAGCTCAGCTCAGGCACAGCGTCACTGGCCCATGTGGGAATCAAACCAGTGGCCCTGTTGCTCAAAGCTCACACTCTTTAGCTAACTCTTAACCAGCTGAACAACTTGGCTGTTCCTCTGTCTCTTTTTTTCTATCATTAGTATATCTTTAGAGTTGTGACCAAAGAGCCAGGTGAATTGTTGGAGAATATGCAAAACTCAACTTGTTGCCAGTTAAATATCTAAAGTGTTACAGTACTGTGAGGAAGAAGAAATATATGAGAAGATAGAATCAGACAGTCAAGTGGTGAAGCAACCAGTATATGGGACTCAAATTGGAAGGAAGAATTAGGTAATGTATAAATTGAATTCAGTGTATTTGGGTTACGAGAGCACATCTTTTAGAAATTCTGCACATGGGTTTTCTACTGGCTTAATGAAACTGCACTCAATTTGTCCATCCATGTTTCAGAAAATATCACAATCTCAGGTTCCAGCCCAAAAGTCAGGTCAACATATAGCTGAAATCATCTGTGATGGTGATTCCAACTTAATAACTCCCATAATAGAGGTGTTTTTTTTTAACTTTGAGGAAGTTTAGGATTGAGTATAGAAAACAGGAAACAAATGAAAATTGTAATATTAACAGTTTCATGTTAAGTTCAGAAATGGTGTTTTTGTAATCATTGAGGTCATTTGTCTATATGGTATTTTATGATATATTGCGGGGGACCAGTCTCCGCTGACCAGGGTTCAAGAAGGTGGACACAGCGTCGGCGGTTAAATGAAAGACAGAAACTGTTTGTTGCAGTAAAAGACAGAAAATGAGGGAGGAAAATAAAGAAGGGAGACAGTGGAGACACCGGGGGAGTTAAAGAGAAAAGTGTCACACTTTATTACAATAACATGTCTTTTTTATAGGGACTTTTGACCATTATCCAATTACAAGTTTAAGTTCCAAAAATCTTAATGTATTTTTCTCTTAAGACCTTTAGTCCTTATAATTGTTCTCCTTAGGGCACACTGTGATCTTTTCTATGTTTAAGGATAATCCCATCTATGATAATCTCTTTATGACCCAGACTCAGTTTCTACATAATCTGTAATCCTTGCTGTGAATACTAAAGAGAATTTCACTTTTGATATTTAATTTTGGCTTAACTGTACCTAAAGTTCTCTCAAGACTTATCACAAACTTTAACAAAACATACATTTTGTAATAAATCACAGGCTTCAAGGAAAAATTGAGGAACACGTCTAATTAACTTTCAGATTCACCAAGCCCACTAAAGTCAGCCTGCATGCCCCTCAATATTGGGCTACACGGCCCTCAACAATATATGGTATTTTAGACATTTGTAATGTTTTAAGAGAATTTGATATAAAACTATCAATCAGGTTAGCTTTGTGATTCCAACTGAGTAACTGATTTCAGACTTATGATTTTGGCTTAAAAGGAGTAAGAAAATTCTATTAAGTATTTAAACAGTATTAGAATGTTTAGGTAGACTTAAGATTCACCCATATTTATACATTTCATATATTGTATTTACTAGAATTGTTTAAGTACTTGTTTAATTGACTTGCTTAATTGTTTAGTTCTTTGTTTGTTTGTTTGTTTGTTTGTTTGTTTTAGAGGGCAGTGTCACTGACCCTCATATGTGGGATCCCAACTGGGGCCGCTGGAGTCCCAAGCCAGTTCTTAACCACCGTGCCACTCGGCCAGCTCTAGTTCTTTTTTTTTTCCATAAAGATTTTATTGAGGAATTGGGGAAGGGAACAGTGTTGGGGAAATGGGGAAAGAGAACATTGTCTTTTTCCAGGACCCATCAGCTCCAAGTCAAGTTGTTGTCCTTCAATCCCAGTTTTGGAGGGTGCAGCTCAGCTCCAAGTCTATTTGCCACTTTTGATCTAGTTGTGGGGTGGGGGGGTGCAGCCCACGATCTCATGTAGGAGTTGAACAGGGAACCTTGTTAAGAGCATCCACTCTCACCAGCTGAGCCATCCACCACCCACTGGCAGCTTAGCAGCAGCTCAGCTTGGGTGCAGCTCACTGGCCCATGTGGGAATAGAACGGGCAACCCTGTTGCTCAGAGCTCACACTCTAACCAATTGAGCCACCCGGCCAGATCTTTTTAGTTCTTTTTCTAAAAGATTTTTATCTAAAATATAGCTAACATACAATATTATATTAGTTTCAGGTATACATCATAGTTATTCAACAGTACCCACCTGGCTCTATACAGAGTTATTACCACTTTATTGATTATACTTCTTATGCTACAGAAGTGATCACCATGATAAATCCAGCAACCATCTGACATTGTACCATGTTATCACACCATTATTGATTATACTTCTTATGCTATATATGACATCCCAAGACTTATTTGTTTTCTATTTTTTATTTTTTTTTATTTTTATTTTTTTATTTTTTTTTTTTTTTGAATCTCTTTCTCTATTTTTTTAAAAAAAGATTTTATTGGGGAATTGGGGGAGGGGAACAGTGTTGGGGAATTGGGGAAGGGGACCGGCCAAGTTGTTGTTCTTCAATCTTTGTTGTGGAGGGTGTCAGTCGCCATTTGGCTTCCTGTTGGCAGCTCGTGGCCTCTAAGCTCAAGGTGCTGTGTTCAATCTTAGTTGCAGGTGGGTGTAGCCACCATTCCATGTGGGAGTGGAACCCGGCAGCCCTTTTGTTAAGAGTGCACACCCTATCCACTGAGCCATCTGGGTGGCAGCTCAGCTGAAGTTGCCGACTTCAGTCTTAGTTGTGGTTGGGCATAGCCCACCATCGAACAGGCAATCTTGTTACACCAGCTGAGCCATCCTACCACCTGTTGGCAGCTCAGCAACAGCTCAGCTCGGGTGCAGCATTCACTGGCCCATGTGGGAATCGAAGAAGCAGCCCTGTTACTCAGAGCTCGTGCTCTTAAGCCAACTCTTAACCAACTGAGTCACTCGGCCGGTTCCCGACTTATTTGTTTTATATCTGGAATTTTGAACCTCTTATTCTTTATCTTTTCCCTCCTTTTAAAGTTTTCCAATTAGATTTGACATTCAGTATTATTTTGTATTAGTTAAGTGTACAGCATAGTGGTTAGATATTTATAAAATTTAGGAAGTGATCCCCCTGAGTAGTACACACCTGGCATTATACATAGTTATTACCATATTATTGATTATATTCTCTATACTTTACATTCCCATGACTGTTTTGTAACTACAAATTTGTACTTCATAATCCCTTCACCTTTGTCACTCACCCCCTGAATCCTCTCCCATCTATCACCCCAATAAATCTAGTACCCATATGACACCATACATAATTACTATAATATTATTGACTATATTCCTTATGCTATATTCTACATCCTCATGACTACTGTGTAACAAACAAACGGACTTCTTAACCCCTCTCCCTTTTCACACCCCCCCTACACCCTCCTATCTGGCAACCAGCAAAATGTTCTCTGTCTCTATGAGTGTGTTTTTGTTTCATTTGTTCATTCATTTTGTTCTTTAGATTTCACTTATAAGTGAAATAATAGGACATTTGTCTTTAGTTGTCCAACTTACTTCACTCAGCACAATACCCTCTAAGTCCATCTATGTTGTTGCAGATGGCAAGATTTCCTTCCTTTTAATGGTTGAGTAATATTTCATTGTGCATATGTACCACCTTTTCTTTATACAGCCGTCCGTTCAAAGACACCCTGGTTACCTTAAAATCTTGGCTTACATAAATAATGCTGCAATGAACATATGAATGAGCATGTCCCCTTGAAGTAGCATTTTGGGTTTGTTCAGATAATTATCCAGAGTGGAATTACTAGGTCCTTTTTTATCTCTTATTATAGTCTATGTTTTAAAGTCTATTTTTTTCTGGTATAAGTATTGCTACTCCAGTTTTTGTTTTTTCCATTTTCATGAAATATCTTTTTTCATCCGTTTACTTTCAGTTTGTGTGTGTCTTTCGAGCTGAAGCTTGTCTATTGTAAGCAGCATATATGTAAGGGAATAATTTTACTTTCAGTTTGTGTGTGTCTTTCGAGCTGAAGCTTGTCTATTGTAAGCAGCATATGTAAGGGAATAATTTATCCATTAAGCGCCCCTCTCTTTTGATTGGATCACTTGATCCATTTACATTGAAAGTAATTGTTAATAGGTATGTAGTTATTGCCATTTTATTATTTATATTTTGATTGATTTTTATTTTTTTTGTCTGAAAGAAGTCTCTCTAAGATTCCTTGTAATACTGGCTTGGTAGTAATGAAGTCCTTCAGCTTTTTCTCATCTGGGATACTATTTATCTGTCCTTCAATTCTAAATGATAGTTTTGCTGGGTAAAATCGTCTTAATCATAGGTCCTTGCTTTTCATCACTTTGAATATTTCTTGTCACTCCCTTCTGACCTTCAACATTTCTGTTGAGAAATCAGCTGACAGTCTTATGGGACCTCCCTTGTAGGTAACTAACTGCTTTTCTCTTGTTGCTTTTAAGATTCTCTCTTTGTCTTAAACCTTTGGCATTTTAATCATGATGTGTCTTGGTGTAAGCCTTTTTGGGTTCATCTTGTTTGGGACACTCTGCTCTTTCTTGGCTTGTATATATGTATTTCCCTCACCAGTTTAGGGATGTTTTTTGTCATTATTTCTTCAAATAATTTTTCAATTCCTTGCTGTCTCTCTTCTCCTTCTGGTACCCATATAGTGCAAACGTTGGTACACTTGATGTTTTCTCAGAGGCCCCTAAAACTATCATTAATTTTTTTGGATTATTTTTTCTTTTTCCTGTACTGATTGGGTGTTTTCTGCTACCTTACTTTCTAAATTGCTGACTTGATCCTCTGCTTCATCTAATCTGTTGTTGATTCCCTGTAATGTATTCTTCATTTCAGTTGTTGCATTCTTTATTTCTGACTTTAAAAAAATGTTTTCTATCTCCATTTTTTATGTTTTCTATCTCTTTGTTGAAGTTCTCCTTGAGATCATTGAGCAGCCTTATAGCCAGTGTTTGGAACTCTATTCTTTTATTTGGGACATGTTTCTTTGTCTCCCC
Source organism: Aselliscus stoliczkanus (assembly GCA_033961575.1). NCBI lineage: Eukaryota > Metazoa > Chordata > Mammalia > Chiroptera > Hipposideridae > Aselliscus > Aselliscus stoliczkanus. The sequence goes on along the minus strand of CM066737.1, from coordinate 34,173,866 downwards.
ATTTTGGTTGCATTCTTGTGTTTGTTTCTATGTATTAGGTAAGGCTGCTGTATCTCCCATTCTTAGTAGAGCAGCCTTACTTTAAGAAGTAAGGCAGAAGGGGCTGGTAGATTGGCAAGCTTTGTTTTAGGATGGGTAAACTGGGAATTGGCTATCTGGTTATGAGTCCTCTTAATGCCCGGTGAGAAAGATATTTCTCTGAGAAGCCTATATCCAGACTAGAAGTCTTAACTTTCTCCATGGCATTCCATTTTTGTTTTCCAGATAATAGCTCTCTAGTTTGGGATTTAAAGTTTTTTTTTGCTTGTTTGCAAACACCACTAACTGCTATTCTGGACAACATATTTGAGGTAGAATATAGGGAGATTGACCAAGACAGCCATTCTGTTTTACAAATCATCAATTAATTTCCCATTTTAAATTCCCATTTGTCACTCTTTCTGCCTTCCATACTTGCTGCCTCAGGACCCAGAGTATCTCCAGGTTTCTGCCAGGCAGGCTGGCTCTCATCTCTTCTGTTGATTCCTCATAACATATTCTAAAATGTGGTTTTATCCATCTATTTCACTTGCCAACTTGCTTACATCCACTTTCCTTCTCTCAGAAATGTGTTGGGATCTCTTTTGTGGCAATCTACTCACCTTCATCTTATTCTTTTTCTTGTCAAAGATTTATTCCTTTATGTACTGTTGTACTTTTATTTTAATGGACTCTAGTAGGGATTGTGAGAAATGCATGCACCTAGTCCAACATCTTCAACTGGAGTCAACAAATAGTTTTTTTTTAATTTTTTTTTTTTAAATTGGGGAATTGGGGGAGGGGAACAGCATTGGGGAACTGGGGCAAGGGAACAGACAAGTTGCTGTCCTTTTGTTCTTCAGTCTAGTTGTGGAGGACATTGCTTCACTGGCCCATGTTGGTATCATCATTGCGCTTTTCTTGGGTGAGGAAGATCAGTCGCCGGTCTCTGGATGGTCGCTCACCGCGGCTATTGGCAGCTCACACTGGCTGCAGGCCACTCACTCTAGCCTATGGCAGCCCACTGCAGCAGGAGCTGTAGCTATGCTGTCCCGGGGACTCACAGCAGCCCAGCTCCAGGTAGAGCTGTTGGTCACCATCTTAGCTGTAGAGGGCAGTGTCACTGGCCCTCATATGTGGGATCCGAACTGGGGTCGCTGGCGTCCCAAGCCAACTCTTAACCAATGCACCACTCGGCAGACCCTCAACAAATAGTTTTGAGCACATTCCCTGTACCAGATACTATGCTAGGTATATGGGGGGATAAAAGTGAGTGAAACTTATTTCCTGGTGTCAAGGAACTCATAGTGTAGTAGTGGATGCAGTCCTATGCAACAGAATTTTTTCCTGTTTTGGTTTTGGATGAGAATCCAAAGCTGGAGACAAAGGGATCACATATTCTAGAGAGAGGTGACACACCATATTTATTGAATTTGCTAAAGGATGGCTTCCAAAATATGATATGATGCCCCTTAGCCTATTACTTACCCCATAGATATACAAAGAGAAGCTAGGGGATTGATTGAGAGGAAAGTGGTGGAGAGGATGGTTTTGAAGAAGGTTGTGAGAATGCCTTGGAGTTTTTCCTGCTCAAGGGAGATTGGGAAAGATATATCCCACTCATTTAAATGGAATGGGATTATAAAAGAACCACTCCAAGTGCTTGACATGTATTCCCTGGTGAATTGACTTACATCTGAAAACAAAGTCGTAAGGTAAGAGAGGCTATGGCTAAAGCAGCCTATGACAACAGAGGAAAGAGAGGGCTATACTTGCACTATCATATGAGCAAAGCTGTCTGTTTCCCAGAGGCCAGATATAGTCTTCACAGTAGGACTTTAGAGTTGAGTCATCTTTAAGCAATCTCCCCAAAGATCACTCAGAGGTGTGAAGTAACCCCAACAGAGGAATGGGCTGATAGAAACCAGGGACAGAGGAGTTGTAAGAGGCCAGCCAGAGGAGGTATTGTCTAGGTCAAGGAAACTGCAGGTGAGAGATCTACAGTGACAGGGGAGCTCCAAATAACCCTCTAGAGAAAGTATCAGTTTTGGACATCTGCAACACTCTCCAATGCCAAGTTAAAATTGAATCAGCAAAGGAAAACTTGTTTAGCCCCTTCCTTCTAGTCCTTCCTTGTGCTTCAACCCTGGAGACAGGATTTGGGGCAGCACAGTGAGTGGGGAAGGAGAGATAGAAGAGAAAATGAATGAGGGGGGAATCCAACCACACTCCTTATCCTTCCCCCACCATGAGTTTCCTGGCTGAGTTACACTAGAGCTGGGGGAGGGGAGAAGCTTAGAAATGGATGACAGATTGAAACTGTGATATAGACTATATTGAATTTTTTTTTAAAGATTTTATTGGGGTGTTGGGGGAGTGGAACAGCGTTGGGGAATTAGGGAAGGGGAACAGATATGTTGCTGGCCATTGGACAACCGCTCATGGCGGCTCACAGCAGCGCTCGCTGGCTGCCTGTTGCTCACGTTGGCTGCCGGCCACTCACGGTAGCTCACAGCAACCCACTGCAGCCCACTGCAACCTAAGCCATCGCTGGCCACTCATGGCAGCCCAGCACCATCTTAGCTGTAGAGGGCGCAGTGTCACTGGCCCATGTGGGAACTGAACCGGTGGCCCTGATGCTCAGAGTTCGTGCTCCCGAGCCAACTTTTTATTTATTTTTTGAGGGCAGTGTCACTGGACCTCATATGTGGGACCGAACCGGGGCCGGTGGCTTCCCAAGCCAGCACTTAACCACTGCGCCATTCGGCCAGCCCCCGAGCCAACTTTTAACCAACTGAGCCACTCAGCTAGCCCTAGATTGAACATTTTAATTCCTGAAAAACAAAACTATTTTCCTAAGGGCCAGCCGAGTGGTGCATTGGTTAAGCGCTGGTTTTGGGATGCCAGCGGCTCCGGTTCGGATCCCACATGAGGGCCAGTGACACTGCCCTCTACAGCTAACAACAGCTCCATCTGGAGCTGGGCTGTGCGAGCCCCGGTGATGGTGTGGGCTGCAGCCCCTGCTGCAGTGGCTGCCATAGGCTACAGTGAGTGGCCCGCAGCCAGCGTGAGCGGCTGGCAGCCAAGCGTGAGCTGCCAATAGCCGCAGTGAGCGACATCCAGAGGCCAGCGACCGATCTGCCTCATCTGGGAAGAGCGCAATGACGATACCAACAGTGAAGCAACATCCTCCGCAACTAAACTGAAGAACAAAAAGACAGCAACTTGTCTGTTCCCCTTCCCCGATTCCCCAACGCTGTTCCCCTGTGCCAATTCCCCAATAAAATCTTTAAAAAAACAAACAAACAACAAAAAAACTATTTTCCTAATATCTGAGAGTGGCTAGAAAAGGTATGAGTTCTGTCTGAAATTTCATGGAGAAGTGTGGAAAAAAATGATTCCACAGAGCTTGTGGTGTTAAGCAGTGGTGTAAAAGAATTATAGTGCTTCCTGCTTACACCCTACTGTGTCTAGTTCATTCAATAAACTATTTCATGTAATTACTACACTATATGTATAGTCAAGGTTCAGTGAGTGGTAGCACATAGGAGAAAGTAATAAACTCTTCCCAGGGAGGCCAGGCAAGACCTGACAACTTCTCTCAGAGGAAATAGTGCATAAGCTGGAACTTGAAGAACAAGAAGGGGGCTGGCCAAGTGGCACGTTGGTTAGGAGCTGGCTTGGGATGCCAGCGGCCCTGGTTTGGATCCCGCATATGAGGGCCAGTGTCACTGCCCTCTTTAGCTAAAATGGTGAACAACAGCTCCACCTGGAGCTGGGCTGCTGTGAGTTCCCTGGGACGGCATAGCTGCAGCCCCTGCTGCAGTGGGCTGCCGTAGGCTACAGTGAGTGGCTGGCAGCCAGAGTGTCTGGCAGCTGGTGTGAGCTGCCAAGAGCCACTGTGAGTGGCTGTCCAGAGGCTGGCGACTTATCTGCTTCACCTGAGAAGAGCTCAATGGTGATACCAACATGTGCCAATGAAGCAATGTCCTCCACAACTGGACTGAAGAACAAAGGACAGCAACTTGTCTGTTCCCCTTCCCTGGTTCCCCAATGCTATTCCCATCCCCCAATTCCCCAATAAAATATAAAAAAAAGAACAAGTAGGAATTTGTCAGGTGAAGATAGGGTAGGAGGATATTCCAGGAAAAGGGAACAGCATGTGCAAAATTAGAAGTTGTTTATGGATAACTGCATGTGGTTTAGTGATTTTGAATCACTGTAGTGTTGGGGAGGAATAAATTTCCTCCACCCTTTTAGGTTCTTCCAGCTAGTCTAATAATTAAATTGACATGAGACAGAGTGACAAGAGAAAATAATTTATTTAATCATATATGTACATATGGGAACCCCACATACATGAGAGTTTCCAAGACAGAAAAGTAAAATGGGGTATATATGGCATCCTGAACCAAGGGTTGAGGTAAGGCATCTGGGGCTTCAGAAGGGAGGAGGGAAATTTACAGGATGATAAGAAGAGCAGATGTTCAGTAAGTAGAAATTTGCCCTGCCCTATACATAGGTCATAAAATGTTATCTCTGATAATAACTCTTATTATGGGTAAGGCCTCCAATTTAGATTCTTCTAGGTATTCAAGGGAGTGGAAGAAATTTCTCTTGAGCCGACAGGGTCTTGATTGCATTCAGTTCAAAATAATCCACATACCGAAGTAGCACAACTTGGGAAAGTCTGTTCTGAACTCTTCAGTAGTGTAAACTATGGTTGGGTAGGGGAGAGATATGGGTAACATTTCACAACATGCTTAAGAAATACCTTTTTTTCAGAAAGGGACAGAGGTCCAGAGGAGCCAAGTACTTTAAGCATTCTTAAAATCACCCTTGTCATAGTGTGATGGGTAGATTGGTGGGGATTGTGGAAACTAGGAAGCAATGACAGGGCAAAACTGACCAAGTAAATAACATTTCTTTTCCTTTCTTTTTTTGAGGGCAGTGTCACTGGCCCTCATATGTGGGATCCGAACCGGGGCCGCTGACGTCCCAAGCCAGCGCCCAACCACCGCACCACTTGGCCAGCCCACATTTCTTAATTATCTAGAAATATTCTAGTAATAGACCCATCTGTTTAAAAAATTAAAAAAACACACAAATATTGTAGGGTTCCCAGCTTGATTCCCAGCTGGGATTTGGGTTCGTCTGGGTTTATGCAGGGATGAGCAGCTTTAAATCCCCAGGGAATACAAGTATTTTTAACAAGAGGCCCTGTGAGGACTACTTAAAGAGAACTCATTCTAAGGCAATGATTCTTTTTTTTTATTAGTTTCAGGTGTACAACACAATGCACTAGTTATACTCTTTACCCCCCAAAGTGAAAACCCCCCTCCCCCAGTCCACCACCCCACTCCCCTCCCATATCATACATATCCATCACAACTCCCCTGACTCCCCTCCACAGTATACTCCACATCCCGTGACCATCCACATATTCAGTTACAGTTGGCATACAATACTATACAACATCAGCTTCAGGTGTACAGTGCAGTGATCGAGCCTCTACTCCATCCATGAAGTGGTCTCCCTAACAAGACATGTGACTATCTGACATGCCACAAAATTTTTACAACATTATTTTATTCCCCGAACTGTGTTTCATATCTCTGTGGCAATATTGTAGTTGTCTATTTATGCTGTCTAATCCCTTCCCCTTCCCCCCATCCCCACCCCCCTCCCAACTAGCAACCCTCAGTTTTTCCTCTAAATCTATGAGTCCGTTTACTTTGATCGTTCACTCAGCTCTTCAGACTCCACACACAAGTGAGATCACATGGTACCTGTCCTTCTCCAACTGACTTATTTCTCGCCACATAATAGTCTCTTCACATTATCAATTACATTCCCAGAACTGCCCCCATATCCCTGCGGCAACATTGTAGTCACACCTATGCTGTCCAAAACCTTCCCCCACTCCCTCTTCCCCACTCCCTCCCAGCCAGCAACCATCAGTTTTTCCTTTATATCTGCTTGATATGACTTCAATCTTCTTAAATTTACTGAGACTTGTTTTGTGGCCTAACATGGTCTATCTTGGAAAATGTCCCATGTGTACTTGAGAAGAATGTATATTCTGTTTATTCAGGGTGAAATGCACTAAAAAGATCAACGAAGTCCAGCTGGTCTAAAGTATCATTTAAATCCCCTCTTTCTGTGTTGATTTTCTGTCTAAAGGATCTGCCCTTTGGTGACAATGGTGTTGAAGTCCCCTATTATGATAGTGTTACTGTTGATTTCTGTCTTTATGTCTGTCAAAATCTGTTATATGTAATTAGGAGTTCCTATGTTGGGTGCATAGATGTTTATTAGGGTTATAGTGCCCTTCTTTGTCTTTATTGCAGTCATTTTAAAGTCTATTTTGTCCAAAATAAGTATTGGTACTCCAGGTTTTTTTCCCTCATTTCCATTTGCATGAAATATCTTAATCCATGTGTAAACAGTATATACATGTATCCTATTTTCTTATCCACTCAGCCACTCTCTGTCTTTTGATTGGAGCATTTAGCCCATTCACATTTAAAATGATTATTGATATGTGCATATGTATTGCCATTTTGTTATTTCTATTCCTGGTCTCTCTGGGTTAGCTTGTTTACTCCTTTCTTTTGTTTAAAAAAAGCCCTTTTAACATTTCTTGCAATGCTGGCTTGGTGGTAATGAATTCCTTAAGCTTATTCTTTTCTGAGAAGCTCTTTATTTCTCGTTCTATTTTAAGTGATAGCCGTGGTGGGTAGAGCAATCTTGGTTGTAGGCATTTATTTTGTTTCACTTTGAATATCTCCTGCCACTCCCTTCTGGCCTGCAGAGTTTCTGTAGACAAGTCAGCTGTTAGTCTAACAGGAGTTCCTTTGTATGTGACCTGCTGTCTTTCTCTTGCAGCCTCTAGGATTCTGTCTCTGTCTTTAACCTTTGCCATTTTAACTATGTTGTGTCTTGGTGTGGACCTGTTTGGGTTCAGCTTGTTTGGAACTCTCTGCACTTCCTGGGCATTTATGTTGATTTCCTTCACCAGCGTAGGGAAGTTTTCAGTCATTATTTTTTCAAATACATTTTCGACCCGTTGCTTCATCTCTTCTCCTTCTGGTAGTCCTATGAGTCGAAGGTGGTTGTATTTCACCTTGTCCCATAGGGCTCTTAAACTATTTTCATTGTTTTTTATTCTTTGGTCTTTTTGCTGTGCCAACTGGGTGAGTTCTGCTATTTTATCTTCCAAATCGCTGATCCACTCCTCTGCTTCATCTACTCTACTGGTGATTCCTTCGAGTGTGTTCTTCATTTCAGTTATTGTATTCTTTAGTTCTCACAAGTTGTTTTTTATGGTTTCCCTATCCTTCTTTATGTCCTCGCTAAGTTCCTTAAACATTCTTATCAGCAGGGTTCTAAACTCTGTCTCTGAAAGGTTGGATCCCTCTGTTACATTTAGTTCCATTTCTAGAGGTTTCTTCTGATGTGTTACTTGTGACATGTTTCTTTGTTTCCCCATTCTGGCTGTCGCTCTGGGATTACTTTGATGTATTAGATAGAATACCAGGAGAGCCCTGGCTGGATCACGCAGGCACACAGCTCACAGCCCAACAATCCCAAGAAAACTCCCAGTCTCAGCCTGTCCCAATCAGCAGATCAGGCCGAGCAGCCCGACAACTAATCACCTGCCTGGCAACTCTGCAAGTGCAGTGCGGAGAGTGGGGACCCGAGGTGGCTTGCGCACTCCCACGTCTCAGTGAGCAGCCTGTTGGAGCCAGAGCACGCCCACCAGGCATTTCCCTGGCAATGCAGCACAAGCCGTGTGGAGGGTGGGGATCTGAGGCGGCTCGTGCACTCCTGGGTCTCAGTGAGCAGCCTGTTGGAGCCGGAGGGCACCCGCCCTGTGTTTCCATGGCAACGCAGTATTAGCCGGGTGGAGGGTGGGGATCCAAGGCCGCATGCACGCGCGCACGCACACCCGCACTTCTGCGCCAATTCCACCAGACCAATGACGTCTCAGACCTGATCCTCCGTGGGAGGGACCAAGCCCGACAAAATGGCGCCCTCCCTACACCACTCGCGTGCAGGCTCCACACCACGGGAACAACCGTCTAAAAACCTCCAGCTTCTGTATCAGATGTGCTCAGTTCAGTCGGTCCCCACAGGCTCCCGGGTCCGGCTCACACAGCCACTCCCTCCACCAGGAACCAGGTAAGTGCTCACCAGCGAGCAAGCCCGGGCGCCGGCCCTACTGATTCTCCCGCTGCTCTTAGCCTCACCGAGCTGAGCAAAGAGAGTCCTCACTAATTTACTTCCAGCTATCTTGGAACTTCTCTTCCCGGCAAAGGAACTCTGGGCTGGTGAGCTTGGTGTGTGGCCGAAGGGTCTCTCCCCCAACCGGAGAAATTTACCTCGGCTGGGGCTTCCCTCACAGGGTTCGCCCTCTCTCGTCTCCGCCCGTCCTACCAGACCCAACATGGCCTCCTCTTTAAGTTCTTCATTTAGTGGTTCTGTTCCTCCAGTATTCTGGGGACCTCCAGGGTTGAATACTGTATAATTTGCTTGTAATTTTGGTGTGATCCTGGGAGGCAGTTAGCACAGCATCTGTCTATTGTGCCATTTTACCGGAAGTCTCAAGACAGTGATTCTTTTTTTTTTTAAAGATTTTATTGGGGAATTGGCAGAGGGGAACAGCGTTGGGGAATTGGGGAAGGGGGACAGACAAGTTGCTGTCTTTTTGTTCTTCAGTCTAGTTGCAGAGGATGTTGCATCACTGGCCCATGTTGGTATCGTCATTGCGCTCTTCCCGGATGAGGCAGATCGGTCGCTGGCCTCTGGATGTCGCTCACCGTGGCTATTGGCAGCTCACGCTTGGCTGCCAGCCGCTCACGCTGGCTGCGGGCCACTCACTGCAGCCTATGGCAGCAGCCCACACCATCACCGGGGCTCGCACAGCCCAGCTCCAGGTGGAGCTGTTGTTAGCTGTAGAGGGCAGTGTCACTGGCCCTCATGTGGGATCCGAACCCGGGCCGCTGGCATCCCAAAACCAGCGCTTAACCAATGCGCCACTCGGCCGGTCCAAGGCAGTGATTCTTAACGGGGGTTCATGAATTGAATTCATGCGGTCTGTGAAGTTGAAGGGAAAATATTATATCTTTGAAATTTAGCATTTCTCCCCCAATTATGAACATAGGCAACAAACCACAATGGTAGAAGTGAAGCAGGGCCCAGTTAATACCCCAATAGCAGAAGCCTTGCCGCATTCCTTGCCTTAACTTTCCTTGACCTATATTTTAGTAATATATTGTCCCCTGCTGCTTGAGCTCAGAGTGTCCCCTGTCCCAGTTCCCTGCTTTAGAAAATTACCCTGAAACTTATGATTCATACTTTTATTCTTATTGATCACAATCTTTGCATTCTAGCATTCTTTCCATGCTACTCCCATCATTGCTCCTGGATTGCTGATGCCACCGGAGAACCACATTGTCAGAGGAAAGGCTCCATACAGACCCACAGAACTGTCACATAGCCTCTGGAGGAAGGCCCAGATTTTCCCCTAAATTCCCTAAGCCGGTCTGAGAATATTAAGGCAGTTTTTGAAGTTGTTAACCTGCTGCCTTCTGAGATCACTGGTACTCTGACAATAAATGGCTATTTTAAACAGCCCAATTCCTGTGTTGGTCTATTGACTGAGAGGCAGAGGCAGCATCAGTCCCAAATTTGGTTGCCCTCTGGTTTCAGTAGTAGTATCTGTGACTCTGTCATGGATAGAAATCACAGATATCTCAAAATATTATTTATTCATGCACTACTTTGAATTGTGGTGTTAGACTTGCTGCTTGATCATTTAATTAATGTGTTAATGTGTTAATAAAAAGCATATACATTACCATATAAAATGTGTTAAAAATAGTTTAACTGTATTTCATAATGTAATTGGTTTCCTTTGTAATCTGATGTAATTTTTTATGCATTTAAGAACATTATTCTGAGAAAACATCCATAGAGTTCACCAGACTGCCAAGGGGGTGCACACAAAAAGAGTTTTTACAATAAATATTTAGTCATCCTCTCTCCCTGGTACAGAGAGGGAGAAACACTTACAAATAGAGATTTTCTTTATAAATGTAAATTTCCCTCACAAAAGGGTAATTTTAGGTTGGTTTTCAGAGCTTCTCTTTGTTTACTGTTTCTTAAAAATAACCAGTCTAAAATAACATTTGCATAATAGGCAATTTTGGGGGTGGCAAATTCTGCTCCCCTTCAGTAGCTTATGATGAAAGTGATATCTGCATGCTCGAAATAAGAATTATAAGGCTTTAGTTCACTTATACTATCCAGTGTTCCTCCTTTCACAAAAACAGATAATAGGGCACAAGCAACCTTCTCCCCATTTGTCAGCATAGCACCATGCAGGTTTGACATTTGTAATCTTCAGTGCTTCAGCTTCCGTGAGACATTGAGGAGACTGGTGGAGATAGCAGGAGATGCCTAGTGTAGGACACTGGTGCCTGCCTTATGCCATGATGCTCAGTGAAAGGGGAGGGCGCAGGGAAAGTGGAAGCAGAAGAAATGGCAAAAACCACATGGTAGCTGATTAGAAGGCTGGTTAGAGTCATTTTGGCTCACAGGTGATATCCACTCCCCAGGAACACCTAGAAACACTCCATTAATTGAAGAAGCTGGGATTTGGGTGCAATGAATGAAACAACCAGTAAAATTTGGTGATTACGTTTAATAAGACCTCCGTAGTATCCACAGGCTAGAGAGACCTGAAGAAATTTGGGTTCCAAAGCTATTTGTTCTGAGTGACATCCATCATATTGGCTTTTTCTATTACTTTTTTATAGAAAAGATAAAAAAATCAAGTGAGTTTTATTTTTTATGTTCAATATCCCATTAGTTGAATATCCTCTATATGTGTTTACAGAAATATTTTATGACCTGAGCATAACTTCAGAGGCTGAGAGCATATTTTCCCCAGTGTTTGCTTTAGAGTTCACTCAAGTAATCAGCTCCCACCTTCCAGAACAAATCTTAGTTTTCTTCAACAGCAGTATCATCAGTCACTCATTGATGTATATTTAAATGGAAAAAGTACCAGGTGTTTCAATTTCCTCTCCAATAGGTTTGCAATTAACCTGTCAGTAGTTTGCTGTTGGTTTAGAAAGGTCCCCCTCCCCTTTTGGTTTGTTTGTTTTATGTAGATAAAACAGATTTTATACTCTATTGGGTGGAGATACACCACTAAAAATGCCGCTACCGGTGACAAAAAATGCTGAATTAACCATCAGCTATGTCCACTGAGATTTATCCATTGTAAATTGAGGTTCCATGCATTACAAATGCAAGACACTTTATTTTTGCAGAGTATTCTTTTAAAGTAGGCTATGGGCTATGGGATTAAATAAAATGATACATGTCAAATGCTTAGAACAGTGCGTATTGGCACAATGGGAGTGCTTGATAAACGTTAGCTTATCATCATCATTACCATCATCATTCCACCCAGTCGGCATGCATTTGACTAGTACTCCCTAGGCTGCTGTCCTTCTATGTAGAGTATATATGTGAGCAGAGGTATAGAGGAAGGGAAGAATTAGAGACAAAGAAATTCTCACTTAGGTACATGCTTGCTTACATGGTGATATTTCAATAGAAAAGGAGATACATAAAAGGTTTGGTTTGGTAAGAGCTTAATTTGTTTAGGAGAACATTCCCCTAGCCTTTTTCTGTGTAAAATTCATCCTGCAAGATCCCCGGGAGAAAAAAGATCCCCAGGAGAAAAAAAGATCCCTTGTCAAACAAGTTAATGAAGCACTACATACTTTAGCTCTCCTTCAGCCCCTGCCTTAGAGATTCAGGATATTTTATTTTTGAGGGCAGTGTCACTGGCCCTTATATGTGGGACCCGAACTGGGGCCGCTGGTTTCCCATGCCAGTGCTTAACCACCACGTCACTCGGCTGGCCCACTCCCAGGATATGTTTTAGCATACTAAGTGAGCAGAGAAGTCTCTCAGAAAACAACAATAAAAAATAGGTTATTTAATTTTTTAAACTCAGTTTGAAAAAGTTCCTTGGCCACATAACTCCTCTTTGTTGTAACACTTATTAATATCTCCAGGCACTAGTGTTCTACATGTAGTGAGGTGTCCTATCTAAGATAACTATATTTTTTCCTCTTCAGAGAAAGTATCTGCCAATCGGTCTCTATACAGGCAGTCATAAGGGCATCCTGGAGCAGGTCTTTGAGAGGCCATCTAAGTTATACAAGTGTTCACCAGACAGATGTACAGGAGTCTTGAGTGAGAGTGGGCTAGTCACCATGAAAAGTCCAGGGAGGGAAGAGAATTCTATATCCAACCCCTTTGTCCTGATATTTGGAGTTAGGAGGATCTATCAAGGTATAGAGCATGGCCCTTTTCAAGGCTTAATGGCAGGAAAGGATAATAAAACCCATGAAATAAAGCAATTTAAAGAGAGGCTGTTCTTGTGGGCTGGAACTGACATTGAGTAAAGAGTAATGCAGGGGATGATGGCAGGACTGATAATATAATTCGTGGAGCCCAGTGCAAAATGAAAATGCAGGGTTCCTTGTTAAAACTTATTAAGCATTTCAAGATAGGAACAGCAAAGCATTATACCAAGGGTGGGGCCATTTTAAGCATAAACCCTTGTGCAACTGCACAGGTGGTACACCCATGAAGGCAACCCTAGATGGTGGTCTTAGTTTTCTGAAACTGTGCACAAAATAACTATTCTTGTCCTGACTTTTCTAGGGCTGCCTTACTACCTTAGGAAGTAATTGGGTGTAAAACAAAATTGCTCATACTAAGAGCTATAAGAAGATCCACTGAGGTCAGATTTTTTCATTTTCTATTTCTGCTGTAACACATTACCACAAATTTAGTGGCTTAAAGCAACATACATTTATTATCTTACAGTTCTGTAATTCAGAAGTTTTAACTGGGTCTCACTGGGCTAAAATCAAGGTATTGGCAAGGCTAGTTTCTTTTGAAGACTCAAGGGGAGAATCCATTTACTTGCTTTTCCCAGCTTCTAGAGGCCATCTGCATTCCTTAGCTTGTGGTCCTCTTTCTATCTTCCAAGCTAGAGATGTTGCATTTTTCTGATCATTCTTCTGTAGTCACATCTCCCTCTGACTTTACAAGTACTCATGTGCCTCCTGCTTCCATTTTTTAAGAACAATGGGCCCTCCCAAAGGGATAATCCAGGATAATCCCCCTATCTCCTGATTAGCAGCCTTAATTTCATCTGAAACATTAATTGAGCGTTTCCAGGTAACCTATCACATTCACAGGTTCCAAGGATTAGGACACCTTTGGGGGGCATTGTTCTGCCTACCACACTCATAGTGAACCAAACCAAACTGGACCCTGCCTTTAAAACAAATTATTGGTGTATAACATACAAAACATGCCCGAAACTTAAGTGTATAGCTTGATGAATTTTTCATAAATATGTACACCTGTGTATTGTGTAAATATACTCTGTGCACCTACCACTCAGATGAAGATATAAAATATATCTAGCCCCTCAGAAGGCTCTCACATTTTGCTTCACAGTCAATATCCACCCTCTAGAGGTAACCAGTATGCTCTCTTCTATCACTGTATCAGTTTTCTATTACAAACCACTCCAAAACTTGGTGGCTTAAAATAAAAGCCATTTTATTTGCTCAAAATTCTGTGAATCAGGAATTTAGGCTGAGCTCAGCTGGGCAATTCTTCTGCTGGTGTCACTTGTGGTCACTCATTTGATTGCAGTCATTTGGCAGACTGAATGGGCCTGGATAGTCCCAGCTGGTCTCATACATGTGTCTGGTGGTTGGTGCTGGCTGTCAGGTAAGCCTCTCTCTCTCCATTTGGGTATTTAATCATCCAAGAAGTTAGGCTGGGCTGCTTTATATGGGGATCTCAGGGCAGCAAGAAGGCAACAGCAAATTGCCCAAAAGTGGTGCAATGTCACCCCTACTGCATTCTTTTGGTTGAAGTAAGTCACAAGGCTATCCTAGATTCCAGTGGTAGAGAAATAAACTGTACTTCTTCATGGCAAGAACTGCCAAAAAGCCTGTGACCATTTTTTTCATCATATTACCATTTGTTAATTTTCCCTGTTCTTGAACTTCATATAAATGGAATCATACCAAAAGTACTCTTGTTTCTGGCTTTTTTAGTTCAGCATTATATACTTGTATGTGAAACCCAACCATAATTTTGTGTGTGGCAGTAGATTGTTTTTTTGTTTTTTTTACTTGTGCTGCTCATATTCAATTTTATGAAAATACCACAATTTATTCATTCTACTATTAATGAACATTTGACTTATATCTAGTTTGTGGCTATTATAAATAAAGCTGCAATTAATATTCTTGTGTATGTCTTTTGAGGGGCATATGTACTCAATTATCTTGGGTATGTACCTAAGAATGGAATTATTGGGTCAGTGGGGAAGCTAGTATTAAGCTTTAAAAGAAATTGCCAAAGAGTTTTCTGAAGTGATTGAATTAATTTACTTATCAATAAGCAATGTATGAGAGTTTTAGTTGCTCTACATCCTTGCTAATGCTTGGTATTGTCATCCTTTAAAATGTCAATGATTCTGATAGGCATTTAGTGGTATCTCATTGCTATTTTGATTTGCACTTCCTTGATGACTAATGATATTGAACATATTTTTACATGTTTAATGGTCATTTAGCTAACCTTTTATGTGACGTGCTTATTCAGTATTTTTGTGAAGTGCTATTTAAAAAAATGGGTTGTTTTCTTTTCCTTGTTGATTTGTAGGAGTCCATTCTATAGTCTGCCTTTGCTTCTGTAATTGTATATGTAATACAAGTGGCTTGTATTTTCCTTCTCTTACTGTCCCTCAATTTGGGTTTGATGTGATTTTTTTTCTCATGATTAAAATTCAATGATTTCTGGGGTTTTTGGGAAGAATACCATAGAAGTGAAGTACCCATGTCATTGCATCATATCAGGGGGTATGAGATTTCAATATGACTTATCACTGGTGATCTTAACCCTGATCACTTGATTAAGTGGTGTCTGCTAGGTTTTTCCACTATGAAATCACTATTTTCCCTTTTCCATACTCATTAAGTCCAGCCCATACTCAAGGAGTGGGGAATTATGCTCTTCCTCCTTCAAGATAAAGTATTTACATAATTTATTTCATTTTTTTTTTGCATGGGAGAGTTCTCTCTTCTCCCCATTTATATATTTATTCAATAATCTATTCAATGTGGACTCATGGATATTTGACTTATTCTGTGAATTATAAGCCAATATTATTTTGTTGCTCAGATTGTATAATGAACACATTTGAGCTAATGAAAAGATATAGAATACTGTATGAAAAACTGCAGAATATAATTGTTTTCAAGTACACATGGAACATTTATCAAATATGATCATCAACTGGGCCATAATGATACTCCTAACACATTTCAAATAATTTAAATAATTGAGAACATATTTTCCAACCTTGATGCAATTAAATTTGATATCAATAACAAAAATATATCTAGAAAATCCCATATTTGGGAAACGAAGAAATAGATTTTGAAATAATTCTTGGATCAATGAAGACATCATAATGGAAATTAGAAGATATTTTGAACTTCACAACAGTGAATATATTACATATCAAAACTCATGAAATGCAGTTAAAGTAGTACCTGGAAGGAAAGTTATAGCATTAAAATGTCTATATTTAAAAGAAAAAAAGTTGAAATTTAAAAAGCTAAGTTCCTGAAGTTAAAAAATAAATAAGTGCAATTATAGTAGAAGAAAGAAAATAGTAATGATGGTATGAAAGACAAAATACACTGGACAATTAAGGAGATGATTTTATTCAGGTTATTGCAATAAGGTGAATATTCTTTAGTGAGGAATGTGACAAAGAAAAGGAATGGTATCTGGGGTTTTATAGAGGCAGGTAAACAAGAGAATTTTAGGTAAGTCTTATGGGAGTCATGAGGAAGGATGGAGATGGATCTTATCTGAAGCATTGAGGAAGAGCAGAGGTGAGTTTTCTCTAGGGATATGTGATGGCAAGGTGGTCCTTTGCATCCCACACAAATGGGTAGGATCACAGGGCTAAGATAATGTTCAACATTGTCAGTAAGAACAGAATGAAATAGAATACAAAACAAAAACAAAAAACAGAGTGGACCAGCAACACCAAAATTTGCTCCTTCAAAAAGACCAATAAAATTGACAAACCCCCAATAAGACTAATCAAATACTAAGAAATGTCTAAGTAATCAAATTCAGAAATGAAAAATGATATATCAGTACCTCTGCTGCAGATTTTAAGGAGATAATAAGAGTATATTATAGGGCCGGCCGAGTGGCGCGGTGGTTGGGCGCAGGCTTGGGAAGCCAGCAGCCTCGGTCCGGGTCCCACATATGAAGGCCGGTGACACTGCCCTAAAAAAAAAGTGTATATTATAAATGACTATAATTGGAAACTTTAGATGAAGTCAGAAAATTCCTAGAAAAATATTACTTATCAAAACTGACTCAAAACTTTTGGTACTGGCAGCAGCAGCACTGACCCTGTGGCACCTACTCTCTGGCTCTCCACCCCTCCACT
This sequence comes from Aselliscus stoliczkanus, assembly GCA_033961575.1. Lineage (NCBI taxonomy): Eukaryota > Metazoa > Chordata > Mammalia > Chiroptera > Hipposideridae > Aselliscus > Aselliscus stoliczkanus. The sequence continues at coordinate 34,157,251 of CM066737.1, read as the reverse complement.
CCATTTTGTGCCTGCTGTGCCACCATGATGGAACAGGCCATCTCCTTCACCAAGGATTTCCTGGCTGGAAGCATCACCTCCACCATCTCCAAGATGGCTATGCCCCAGTTGAGCGGATCAAGCTGCTGCTGCAAGTGCAACATGCCAACAAGCAGATTGCAGCTGACAAGCAATACAAAGGCATGGTGGAATGCATCCTGCGTATTCCCAAGGAGCAGGGCATGTTATCCTTCTGGAGGCGTAACCTGGCCAACGTCATCCACTGTTTTGCCACGCAAGCTCTCAACTTGCCTTCAAGGGTAAATATAAGCAGGTCTTCCTGGGGCAGGGGGAAGCATGGACAAGCACACACAGTTCTGGAGGTATTTTGTTGGCATCTTGTCATGTGGCAGTGTGGCAGAAGCCACCTCCCTCTGCTTTGTCTACCCTCTGGATTTTGCCAGAACATGTCTGGTGGCCAATGTGGAGAAATCGGACACCAAGTGGGAGTACAAGAGCCTGGGGGACTGTCTGGTGAAGATCACAAAGTCCAATGGCCTCTGGGTCCTGTACCAGTGCTTCAACCTGTCCCTGCTGGGTATCATCATCTATCGGGCTGCCTACTTTGGCGTGTATGACATGGCAAAGGCATGTCCCCTGACCCCAAGAACACTCACATTGTGGTGAGCTGGATGATTGTCCAGGTGGTGATGTCCATGGCTGGCATAGTGTCTTACCCTTTCAACACTGTGAGGCAATGCATGATGATGCAGTCAGGGCACAAAGGAGTGGAAATCATGTATGAGGGGACATGGACTGCCAGTGGAAGATCTTCAAGGACAAGGGTGGCAAGGCCTTCAAAAGTGCCTGGTCCAACATCCTCAGGGGCATGGGCAGCTCCTTCATACTGGTTCTGTACAAGGAGCTGAAGAAGGTCATCTAGGCACATCCACTCACTGAGCCCTGGGGTCCAGGAGACTCACTACAATCCTTCACTATTACAGACCATTGACATTCCAGAAATTCCAGTGTCCTTGTGCAACCAGATCATGTGTAGGGGGTTGGAAAGGCTCTACAATGGGGCTCATTGTGACCACTGGCTCCTGGTTCCACACATTGATCATGGGAGAGGGGCATCCTGACATCCTTTGGGTCCACAGGCTCAGCAGCTCAGCCATGCACATAGCGGTCCCACATGCTTGTAGGACCGAGCTGTGTCTAAGAAGTTATTTAAAGGAAATCATGTCTCCCATCTGTACCTAAGCACCATCCTCTTTTGCACAGCTGATCACATACTTGCAATTATGTTCTATGGGGTGCATTCTGCAGCAAAAAATAAAAACAGGACACACAAAAAAACTGATTCAAGAAAAATTAGGCAATTTTACTGCTACTCAACTTTGTAGACCACACCTTTATAAACTGAAGAAAATTAGTAAAAGTTGTCAGGTTTTTGTTAATACCCTTTCTTTCTTTGGTACTAACTATGGGAAAGGAGGTGGTATTGGGAACACCAGAAACGTATTTCCATGGTTCTCCATTTTAAAAGTTTACAGCATAAGGTTGGTCCTTATCTGGCTGCTGTTGGTGAATTTGGGGTAGCTATTGTAAAACAAGACTATTTTTCTTAATTTAATTGGGGATCTTAACACAGAATAAAGCAGAATGAAACAGAATTACATAATTTCAGCCCTCCCCATCTCAATCATTATATAGTTCTTCTATGACAGCCCATAGTGAAAGTCAAGCACATATTCTATGGTAATGTGTAAAGGCAAGTAGCTAATGCAGCCATGTGTGTTGCTTTATAATAGTCTAAATTAACATATGGTTAAAGATGAGAGAAACCTAGAATAGCATATGGTCAGAATGCAGCTGGAACCAGTTGTCTACAAACTGGTTCACACATCAACTGCATCAGGATCACTTGGGGAATATTTTGCCTGGGGTCAGGCCTGGAAATCTGCATTCTATAAGTCCATTGGGTGATTCTGATGGACATTTAGACTTGGGAACCACTATCTTGTACTATCTCTCTTAAGCATCAATTGTCCCAACTGTGTTATTGTATTTAAGATGACTCTGTTAGACGTTCTGTAATGCAGAAATTCTGTATTTGTAACCAGACTGAAGTGTAAATTGGTAAGACCATTCTGGAGAACAATTTAGCAATATATAATAAAATTGGAGATGCATGCATGGGTAAAGTTCTACTTCTATGCATATACTCACAGATTTACACCAGGAGACACATACAATGTTGTTAATTGAAACTGTTGCTAGTGGTAAAAAACTGGAAAATGCATAGAGTGAACACATTTTTTTTCTTTAAAGATTTTATTGGGGAATTGTGTGAGGGGAACAGCGCTGGGGAATTGGGAAAGGGGAACAGACAAGTTGCTCTCCTTTTGTTCCTCAGTCTAGTTGTGGAGGATGTCGCTTCACTGGCCCATGTTGATATTGTGATCATTGAGTTCTTTCCTGGTGAGTCAGCTGGTTGCTGGCCATTGGATGGCCTCTCACAGCAGCCACTACAGCCCACTGCAGCCTGTGCGCCATCACCAGTGACTCACAGCAGCCCAGCTCCAGGTCAAGCTATTGTTCACCATCTTAGCTGTAGAGGGCGCAGCATCATAGGCCCATGTGGGATCCAAACTGGCGGCCCTCCTACTCAGAGCTCACGCTCCCAAGCCAACTCTTAACCAAGGAGCTACACAGATGGCCTCCATAGAGAGAACTCTTAAACAGCAGTTTAAATTAATGAACTAGTTTACCATTATCAACATGGGAAGATTTAGAAAACATTATGTAAAGGAAAAAATGCAGGTTTGAAAAAAGTTGATGCCACTTATCACAGAGCTGATACTCTATATTCTTTATGGATAAATATATATTTAAAAAAGCATGCACAGGAAGATATACAGTAAACTTGAATTACTTTTGGAGAGAGAAAAAAGATCTAAAGCAAGTATGCAAAGTGTTTACAGAAGTGTTAAATCCACCACTTCCTGACCCTGGGCAAATTACTTAAGCTTTATGAGTTCCAATTTCTTCATCTGTAAAATGGTATAATAATTGTACATATAAATCATGGAGTTGTTTTGATGATTAAATGAGGTGATATATACCATTTTTTTTGCATAGTCACTGCATAAGCACTGTCTAAATCATAGCTATTATTACTACCAACAAGAAAGTGTCGAGGGCCAGCCGAGTGGCTCAGTTGGTTAAGAGCACTAGCTCTGGGCCAGCCCAGTGGCGCAGTGGTTAAGCACTGGCTTGGGAAGTCAGCGGCCCCAGTTCGGGTCCCACATATGAGGGCCAGTGACACTGCCCTCAAAAAAAAAAAAAAGAGCACGAGCTCTGAGCAACAGGGGCTGCTGGTTGGATTCCCACATGGGCCACTTACGCTGCACCCAATCTGAGCTGTAGCTGAGCTGCCATCAGGTGGCAGGATGACAGCTGGTGTAACAACAAGATTGTCGGTTTGGTGATGGACTATGCCCACCTGCAACTAAGATTGAACTCGGCACTTTGAGCTGAGCTGCTGCCCGGATGGCTCAGTAGATAGAGGGTGCGCTCTTAACAACAAGGCTGCTGGTTTGACTCCCACATGGATGGTGGCTACACCCACCTGCAACTAAGATTGAACACAGCACCTTGAGCACCTAAGATTGAACACAGCACCTTGAGGCTACGAGCTGCCAGTGGGAAGCCAGATGGCGACTGGCACTCTCCACAGAGAAGATTGAAGAACAACAACTTGGCGAGTCCCCTCCCCTAATTCCCCAATAAAATCTTAAAAAAAAAAGAAAGCGTCGAAAGCATTCATTCAGCTATGAGTCTCTAAGGGCAGATAGGAAAAGGTACATTCCACAGATAGATGACATGTGACACCTCAGAGCAGAAGCGCCTCTGGTGAGGGTACAGTGTTGAGAATGCCCATGGGCAGAAAGAGCAGGGCTGAATGTTGTCTTCTCATTGTACTGCTAGGTTGGGTACAGCCTTCAAATGTCTCCTTTGAAGCATTTGTATGAATCTGTGTTTATTAGGGTTGTAGGTAATGAGTGCCCTTACCCGGCACAAGGCATTCATTGTACGATCTGGGTTCTTCTAAGCCTCGAATCCTAAATTTCCAGCGAATGTGGTGTCACCTTCAGAGAGTGGTCTGCTCTCTTCCTAGCCACATCCTTGTGAAGAGCAAAACAATAGTGGAGTGTGAAATCCAGGCACTGGAGGAGTTAGTGAAGAAGTGACCATCCTCTTTTCTCAACCTTTAGGCACATCTGGAAGAATAACTGACTTCTTCTATCAATGACTTTATGGACCTGTCCTCAGGTTTGGAAGATTTGATAAGGTCCCAACTGGATCTCCTTGTTGCCCATTCCTTTCTAATAGCAAAATGCAGTCCATTGAGAAAGGATCAAAAATGTTATGGAAAAATCACAGGGATATCTTAAGTAGCATCTCAAAAAGATGCTGTGGTGTGGCATGGGGTTGGGCTTATAAGTACTGCCCTCAGCAGAGAAAATAGAAGTTGATTTACCTCTTCCTGTTTATTCAATCATCAGCTATAGCGTATTGACCTTTAGGACCCAGTGCCCTCAAAAATCTTCTCCTTGCCATCAGATCAAAAGCAGAGCAGTAGTCATTTTATACTCTAGTACAAATGCATTTATATTAATAATATAAATGTAATTTGGATGTGGCACTATTGGTAAGCTATTTTCTAAGAAGGGCTAAGGGCAAAAGTGTCTGTCAGTTTCCTCCAATCTTAGTCTAGTAATTTTTCTCAAAGACTGTGTCCCCGGTCATTCTGTATTAGTCAGTCTGTGCTTGTCCTGAGGTAATTAGCTGCTCATAAATCTACCATTTAGTTGGTTCCTCCCCTCCTGCTTCAGCCCCCTGCTTTCTGCCCCATTCCTCTTTGTTTCACACCACAGCACTTGGCTGATAACTCATGTGTATTTGCCTTCCCCTTCAAGTGTGGTGATCCAAGCATGTCCTGCCAGTGAGTTAGTTGGCTGGAGCTCAATGTCCCAGAGTCCCTGTTTCCTTGAGTTTTCCAGGGCACTTTGGAATGTGAGCATATGTAAGAAACTGTGGAATAGTGTGTTTTTATGGTGAGAGTGGGAGTAGAAGACTTAAAATTGTGAATGACTTCAGTGAAAATGTTCAAGAGTGATGTTACTTACAGATACTCGAGAACTAATATGGAGAAAGGAAATAAAAAGATCCAGTTTGTATAAAATTAATTTATGAGATCTGCTTACTCTTTATAGCTAATTTTACCATATGCACAATAATAACTATGCATGTTGTCACTAGGGGTCAGATGAAATTGATTTTAAGCTATATTTACTTACAATGTGACATTGTATTCAGCTGTGCTCACACTTGTATTGATTAACTACTATGGTTTCCTACCCAAGCATTCTGCTTACATGGGAAAACAGGGAACTTGACTCCAGTATATCTGAGATTAACTGCTCAGGTGCCTCCTCTCTTTTTTTGGGGAATCTGCTGGGCAGCTATATTGCAGAGGTCATTTTGGTTGCAAAGTACAAGAAAAAACAATATGTAATAAAAAGTGTAATTTTCCTAAAGCAGCATAAAAGTATTCCTCAGTACTCAGCATATATAGCTTATATTTACTGTATATGCTTTTTCTCTATTCTATTTACTGTCTTTGATTCCTGGGAGATTAAATCTGCTTAAGTGTAGATACATACTAATATGATGAAGTTTAAATGTTATTTTCCTTCCTTTATCATCAATGGTTATCATTTAAAGTTGTTATGAATGCTTCATGACAGAGGTTATACTAAAATTGAAAGTATACAGACTTACTGAAAATCAAGTAAAAATTAGCTATGTTTCTAATGTGGTTTCTCAGATTGATTAATTTATGCAATTGAATTGTTCTACTCTTTTGTAAACATACATTCACACTTTTCAAACTTGCATACCTGCAAATTAAAGTGTGGTGATGTTTGTGATATAATAATTGTTTCATCAAGTATGATAACTCAGTCAGGTAACTTTTAAAATATCACTTTATAAGCTATTATATATCACCTTCTTGTTTCACTACAGTGGAAATTGATTCCATAAAGGTCTTAAGGGTCAAAAGTATCTTAAATTTAATAATAACAATTTTAATACACTTTGGCATTTATCAAGTTTTGTTGCATTAATTTTAGAAATTGTTTGAAGTTGTTACAAAGGTTAATATTATATGAGAGCACTTCCCCAAAAGATAAACACATCAGTTTGGATATGGTGAATTTCTTTCTTTGGAGATGTGTGTGTCTTTAAAAAACTTACTTTTCTTTGGATTAAAACCATGACAAGGATATCCCTTTATAGGTTTCAGCCTGTATTTTAACCAGGACTATAGAATTCACAGAATAGTCTCTTTTTCTCCCTATTTTTTTCCTTTTCTTTTATCTTCCATTATTCTGTTGTACCCTTACTTTGGCATTTATAAGCACTATCATATAACTGAAACTATTTTAGGTGCTAGGGATCCTGAAATAAAAGGGTACAGTCTCTGCTTTCAAGGGACTAAGTCTAGTTGGTGAGAAAGAAGAAAAAAAAAATAATTATAGAATTGGTTATGGAGTGGTCAGGAAAGTTCCTGGAGGAGGTGATGGCTGAGCTGGAAGGATGAGTGAAAGATGACAAAGAGATGAAATTAATCTCATTTGGAATCTTAATGGCTTTTGGCTATGATAGCTTTCTTTATACCAAAATTGGCAGAGTAGGAAATCCCAGGGTTCCATCCTTCCATTAAGGCAACTAACAAGCTGGCAAAAACTGTCAGAATCCACTTTTGCAGAACTCTGGAATTTAGTTGAAAATGTACAACGACCAGGGAAAAGCTTAATGAAGAAAGAAGCTGCTACATTACAGCAAGAGAGTGATATTTTAAATTGTCTACCTATCCTTCGCCACATACCAGATGGGAGATTGCCATGAAGACAGCAGGCTGTACTCCTGGTGCAGATTGCCAAGAACCTGAGGGAGCAATACAGACCTTATTCTCAAACAACTGTGACTGTGTATTTTGATCTTTCTAGTGGCTCCCTGAAAGACTGGTACACAAGAGACTTACCTTTGTTTCAACCTGCTCAGAGCATTCTCAGGTCTGTAGCTGCTTCCCAGGTGGCATTTGCCATAAGCACTTAAAGGCAAAAGTATTGGCCAAAGCAACCTGGGTCAAGGGATAATACTGGGTTGTCAGAAAAGTCATGATGTATTTTTTCTATGTTTTTCATTGCAAAGATGCGTCATGACTTTTCCAACAACCCAATAGGACAAACAAGAGACAGATAAAAATGCCTGAGAAGAAATAGTTTGGGAAAAGAGACATATGGGGGAATGAAGATTTTAAAAGCTCCTGAGTAAATCAGGGAATTGAGAAAGCCATGCATATGCCAAGACAGGACACATGCTCAAAAAAGGGGCTACTCCTTAGAGAAGATCCTAAATTTTCACCTCTGGCTGACCTTCAGCCTCTGCACAAAGCAGGAAGTAAAGGTGAAGGCAGTATTGCAAATGGACTTGGTTAAGCATTGAAAGGAGTGTCCCAACACAGAGGCAATCTTCAAAGAGTGGGAGAGATTTAAAATTTCTTTTAAAAATATTTTGGGGTTTCAGTTGTTTATACATACTCTTAATATTCTAACTTACCACTAAGCCTATGGAACACAGACTTCACTGGCCACATATGATAAACAATAGAAGCTTTACAAAAATAATTTAGAAAAGTAACTAAATAAACAACCCAAATCAAGCAGCAGTAACAAGCAAAACAAAAATTGAGTTAATTTTTGTATATGGGCTAAGGTAATAGTCTAGCTTCATTATTTTATATGTGGATATCTAGTTATTTCAGAACTATTTGTTGAAGAGACTATTTCTTCCCTCATTGATCTTGGCACCCTCGTCAAAAATCAATCAACCTTACATGCATGGGTGTTTTTCTGGACTATCAATTCTTCAACTTTATTCTTCTTTTTAAATAGTGTTTTGGCTGTTAGGATCCTTTGCAATTCCATGTTAATTTTAAGATCAGCATCTGCAAAAAAGGGCTCTTGGGGTTTTTAAGGAGATAACATTGAGTCTGGAGATCACTTTGGAGAATATTGTCATCTTAACAATATGACATCTTCCATTTCATGAACAAGAGATGTCTTTCCATTTATTTAGGTTTTCTTTAACTGGTTTCCTTAATATTTTGTAGTTTTTAGTATGGGTCTTCTTTGGTTAAATTTATTCCTAAGTATTGTATTTGTTTTATTTTATTTTTGAGGGCAGTGTCACTGGCCCTCGTATGTGGGACCCGAACTGGGGTCACTGGCATCCCAAGCCAGCGCTTAACCACCGCGCCACTCGGCTGGCCCAGTATTTTATTCTTTTGATGCTATTGAAAATATAATTATTTTCTTAATTTTTTGGAAATGGAATTGTTTATTGCTACTGTACAGATATACCCTGACTTTTGTATGTCAATCCTGTACCATAGCACTTTGCTGACTTTATTAGTCTTTGTAATTTTCTTGCAGATTCTTTGGCAATTTTTATATTTAGGATCACATACTCTATAAACAGAGAAAGTTTTACTTATTCTTTTCCAATTTGTATGTCTTTTATTTCTTTTTCTTGCCTAATTGCTCTGGCTAGAATTTGCAAGACAATGTTGAATAATAGTGGTGAAAGAGGCAGTCTTGTCTGTTCCTGATCTTATGGTAGAAGCTTTGAGTGTTTCACTATTAAGTATAATGTTCGCTGTGGGGTTCTTTTGTTTTGTTTTGTTTTTTGAGGGCAATGTCACTGGCCCTCATATGTGGGACCCGAACCGGTGCCACTGGCTTCCTAAGCCAGCACTTAACCACCACGCCACTCGGCCGGCCCAGCTCACACTCTTGAGTGAGCTCTTAACCAACTGAGCCACTCGTCTGCCCCGCCCCCGTTTTTTTTTTTTTTTTTTAGAGATTTTGTTTGGGAATTGGGGGAGGGAACAGTGTTGGAGAATTGGGGAAGGGATCATTGTGCTTTTCCAGGGCCCATCAGCTCCAAGTCAAGTTGTTGTCCTTCCACCTTAGTTGTGGAGGACGCAGCTCAGCTCCAAGTCCAGTAGCTGCTTTCAATCTATTTTGGGAATAGGGAGGAGTAGGCAGCACAGCTCAGCATCCCATGCTGGAATCAAACTGGCAACCTTGTTGTTAAGAATTCGTGCTCTAAGCACCTGTGTCACCCAGCCAGTACAGAACTGCAATTTTGAATTCTCTGTTGTTTCAGTCACGTGTTTCCATGTCATTAAGTTCATTTTCTTGAGTGTTTTCATTTTGTTTGTGTGCTGCCTTGTTACCTCAGTTACTCATGGCAATTCATTAGATAATGTTTCTTCCTTGGCATCTACAGGACAGGGTTCTGCAGCAGGATGATATAAGGAGGTCTTTCTTTTGTTTTCCAGGTGTTGCTGGAATGTTTTATTTTTTTTCCTGTTGCAGCCTTTTATATTCTTTCATGGTGTAGAATTATATTTTCCATTGCACTGCTCTGGGTTCTCACATGATGCAGGGTTCCCTGGAATGTGGGCTTATCCTGTGATCAGGTCACCTGCGTCTCAGGGCACTGCCTCCTTTGGAGGATGTGGAAGGCTATAGAGTTCTGAAATTCTGAGATCCCAATTCTGCCTCTGCAGCTGGATGCAGAGCTTATGAGTCTTAGTGTCTCTTTGACCCCACAGGGATCTGCCCAGAAAGGTAGAGGCTGGATGGGCTGTGAGTGGTGACTGGTGTCTGAGCCTCAGGACTCTGCCTCTGTGGGAGCATTTGGAGGGCAATAGAGTTCTGTGCTCCTGAAATCCCAGTGCTGCTCCTGGAGTGTCTCAGTGGCTCTGGTTGCCCTCGCAGGAATCCACTTAGGGAGGTGGTGGCATGGTGTGCTGTGAGAAGCAGCTGGCCTGTCTGTGACTCTGAACAATGATGACAATCACATTTGTTCTGCTCCTTCAGTTCCTTTCCATTCACTGTAATCAGTTGTGCTGTTAGTCTTGGCTGTGGGACTTTTGCTCCAGTTTTTAGGGCTGTAAATATTCTGTTCTTTAATCTGACATTGCTCCCATTTCTTCTGGAGCCTGCTTTTAACAGTAGGAGGGTGGGGTGAGGTGAGCTCTGGGAGGGTTCAGGGTGTGAGGGAGGCTTCCAGGCTCCGTATCTTTGTTTTCTGTTTTCTGCCTGGCAGTGAGGGCTTAAACCACTGTTTTAACCTTTCTGTATTTGGTCTTTACTCTGAGGTCTCTGCCTCAAGTGCTGGGTTCTGCTGTATTATATGCTGATCCCTCAGGTGGGCCACAGGGGGATAACCTGCCGCCTGAATTCTTCCCCCTCCCACCACCGCAGTGAGCCCTGGACTGCAGCCATGCAGCCTGTGTCTCTACACTTCTCTTCACCTCCTCCCTGCTCACCCGATTTCCCCACCTTCAGGTGATTCAATGTGTGGGTCCCTAAGGCCTTCCTGTGTGATTCCCTTTGTGCAGGCAATCCTTTGTTGAATTATATCTCTTCAATTTATTGTACCTTCGAAGGGAGATTTTAAGAGGCACTCCTCATGCTGCCATTTCTGTGACGTCGTCTCTTCTTCAATTTTAAATGATAGCCTTGCTTGGTATAGTAGTCTTGGTTGTAGGCCTTTGTTTTTCATCATTTTGAATATTTCCTACCACTCCCTTCTGTCCTGCAAAGTTTCTGTAGAAATATCAAGTGATAGGCTTATGGGAGCTCCATTGTGAGTAACTAGATGTCTTTCTCTTGCAGCTTTTAGCGTTTTCTTTTTGTCTTTTTTTTAATTAAAATTTATTGGGGTGACAATGATTAGTAAAATTACATAGGTTTCAAATGTACAATTCTGTAATACATCATCTGTATTTCACATTGTGTGTTCAACACCCAGGGTCAATTCTCCTTCCATCACTATATATTTGATCCCATTTACCCCCATCTACCACCTTATTCCCCTCTTACCCTCTGGTAACCATTAAAGTATTGTCTATGTTTATGAGGGGTTTTTTTTGTTTTGCTTTGTTTGCTTTTTGTGATCATTGTTCATAACCAAAGATTTGTGTGTCACTTCCCAATACTAGACTAAATACATCTCAACAAAAAAGAACACATCGTTAGCAAGTTTGCTTTGGAAATTCTCTCTTTAACTGCAAATTCCATCAGTTGCTTTTCTACTTTTCTTCAAAAACTGATTCTCTAATAGAGAGTGCATCAGGATAACCTAGAGATCTTGTTAAGACAAAGATTGCTGGGCATCACAGCCAGAGTTTCTGATTCAATAGAATTAGAAGGTGGGGCCCCAAAATATACATTTCTAATTCCCAAATGATGCTGATGCTACTGGTCAGGGATCACACTCTGTGAAGCACTGTTAGAAAGGCAGGATGGTAATAAAGTTAAATATACCTCATGTCAGGTGATATTTATGATGGATTATCATCTGGCTTAGTTTCTCCTCTAAGAAAAGCAACAAAAGGGGTTTGTTGACTGAGCCCATGTTTTATGACCCCAATGATCTCTTCTCCCAACAACAAGGTGTCCTGGCCCAAAAACAATGCTTTCTTTTCTTTCATTAATAGCACCTATTCCCCACCATGCTTCCTATAAAAACCTCCCTTATTAGGCCCCCTGCCTTCCTCTAAGGGAAAGTGACCTTGCCTAAAATAATCCACTTTTAACTTCTTAGTCCCACCATTTTTCTACCTATAAAAACATTCCATTTTGTACAACTCCTCAGAAAGCCCTTCTAGTTGCCTGATGGGATGGTGCCTGATTCATGGATCTTTTAATTAAAACCAATTAGATCTTCAAGTTTGCTCAGTTGAATTTTGTTTTAACAGTACATACCACTTTTTGTTTACCAAATAATCTATTGATAGATGTTTCCATTGCTTCCACATTTTGGATATTGTCAATAATGCTAAAATGAACATTGAATTATGATTATCTGTGTCGCTGCTTTCAATTCATTTAGTATAACCTAGGAATGGAATTCCTGGATCATAAGGTAATTCTATGTTTAGCTTTTTGAGAAATCACTAAACTGTTTTCCATAGCAACTTCACCATTTTATATCACCACAAGCAATGAACAAGGGTTCCAAATTCTCTACATCTGCAATCCTCAGACAATATTTATTATTGTCTTTTTTATAATAGTGTTGACATAAGAACATCCAAACCTGTAGAAAAATTTGATAAGAGTTTATTAGCATTTATTTGAGCCAAACAGTGGATATGCCTGGAAGCAAGATCTTAACATACTGAGAAAAATGCTTCCTGTCTATGAGTTTTTGTTTCTTTGTTTGTCTTGTTCCTTTGTTGCTTTCAGTTTTATATCCCACATATCAGTGAAATCATATGGTTCTTGACTTTTTCTTTGTGACTTATTTTTCTTAGCATAATAACCTCAATACTTCCATGTTGTCGCAAATGGCACTATTTCATTTTTTCTTATGGTAGAGTAGTATTCCATTGTGTATATATACCACATCTTCTTTGTTCAATCATCTATTTAAAGACAGTTGTCTTTAAACTTTGCCATTTTAACTATGATACGTCTTGGTGTGGGCCTGTTTCGGTTCATCTTGTTTAGGACTCTTTTTGCCCCCTATGCTTGCATGTCAATTTCCCCACCAAGTTAGGGAAATTTTATCATCATTTCTTAAAATAGGATCTCGATCCCTTGCTCCCTCTGTTCTCCTTCTGGTACTCCTACGATGCAATTGTTGTTGCGCTTGATGTTGTCCCACAGGTCTCTTAAACTATCTTCATTTTTTAAATTCTTGTTTTCCTTTTGTTGTCCTGATTGGATGTATTCTACTACCTTGACTTCTAAATCACTGATTTGATCCTATGCTTCATTTAATTTGCTGTTGTTTCCTTCTTTTGTAGTCTTCATTTCAATTATTGTATTCTTTATTTATGACTGGTTGTTTTTCATGGATTTTATGTCCTTTATGCTTGCTATCTCTTTGTTGAAATTCTCGATAAGTTCCTTAATCATTCTTATAGTCAGTGTTTTAAACTCCGATAGGTTGGGTGCATCCATTTCATTTAATTCTATTTCTGGAGGTTTCTCCTATTCTTTTGTTTGGGACATGTTTTTTTTTTGTTTCCTCATTTTGGTTGCTGCTATGTATTAGGTAGATCGCCTATGTCTCTCAGTCTTTGCTGGGTGACCTTATGCAGTATGTGTGCTCTGTAGTCAAATTGTGCAGTCTCCCTCATCTTTTATGCATGTGTTCCAGGAATGTCCTTTGTGTTGTGTATGTTCTCCTGTTGTAGTTGTGCCATGGTTCCTTTTGATGTATCAGTGGGTGGGATTGACTCCCAAGCCAACTAACTATGAAGATTGACTATTCCCACAGTCTGTGGTTTCTGCAACGTCAATGAGCTACTCTGTAGGGTCTGACCCCTCAGAGGAAGCTTTGCCCCTGCTGGTTCTTGTGCCTGTTGAGAACCCCCCCTTTCGATGTGATGCTGTGAGGCTAACCAGGTAGTGCTCTGAAGCTGGCTTCCAGGTGTATTGTTTCTGGTGTCTCTTTGGCAGGGCTCCCATGCTGGGCAATTTCAGCTTTGCGTGTTACTGGCTGGTGGCTAACTGGTAGGTACATCAAAACTATATGTGGTTGGCTGCTGCTTGTGCTGGTTTGGGAGGCATGTAGGGGGTAGCCTTCCAGTGAACTGAAGCCCACCAATAGTGGGCCTGAGGCAGCTTAGCAAAAGGCCCAAGCCTCCCTAGGCCTATTACCACTTTTCAGCTGCCCATAAGGCCCAGCTGTTGGGAGTGACTCTTTAAGTGCATGTGCAGGGCTGGTTGACCTGGTGTTGAGTGCCCTTGGCAATGCAGTGCTAGCTGGGCAGGGTGGAGTTCAAGGGAGTCACAAGATTTGATCAGTGGTTTTTACAACATCAATAAAGATTCAGTTCTTATGCCAGTGCCCAGCCTGTGACCTTGCCCAGTGCCTTGAGAACACTGCAGCTAGTCACCACCACAGGCTTGCAAATTCCAGGGAGCTGCCTATGAGTGACTGTGGTGCAGTTTTTTTGGTCACTGTCTACCACCAAAATCTCCCTGAACCATTGTGGAGTGTCTACTGTTGTAAAAACTTCCCCTGCAGCTTGTTGGGGCAGGGCTGACTGCCCATATGCTCAAAATGTCCCTTGCAATGCAGATCTAGGTGGGCAAGTGGGGGTTCCAGGGAGATAATGGGTGTGATCTGTGGTTTCTGCAAATTTAATGCAGTTTTGGCTCTGGCATTGGTGCTGAGCCCACAACCACCCCACCAAAATACTCTGAGAAAACTAGGTCCAGCCAATGCCCTTCTCAGGTCCACCAAGCTATAAACAGTCTATGCTACTGTGCAGGTCTTGGGCTAATGGCCTCCAGCAAATGTTTCCCAGGCTGCCACAGACCCTCTGCCCACTTTAATCTGCAGCCTGTAGGGTGGGCCAGCAGTCCAGCAGTCAAGAGTTTCCCAGGAGACTTAGTACTAGCTGTGCAGAGGGCGGGGACCCAGGACATCATACATCATCAAGGCAGTACACACACATGGATTCTACCAGGCCAATGTGGTCCCAGACATGGCCCTTTGGGAGAGGGCTTAACCCTGAAAAAATGGTGCCCCCCTGCAATCCACATGTACACAAGCTCCACTAAGGGACAACAGTGGCTTCCATCCTTCCAGCTCCCGCACAAAAGGCACTCAGTTCAGTCCTTCTCCACATGTCCTTGGACCTCCTGTGTTGCCACTCCCTCTGCCAGAGACCAGGTGAGTGCCCACCAGCAAATGAGTCTGTGTGCCAGCTCTACAAGAGGTAGTCCGGGTTTCCAGCTACCTTCTGTCCCACTGGAGAGGGCAGACGATTCCTCATTGATTTTTACTTCCAGATGCTAGGAAACTCCTTTTCCCAGCACAGGACCACTAGGCTGGGGAGCCCATCATGGGGCTGCGGGACCTCTCTTTTTGCAGAGGGGTCCTCTGCCACTGAGGTGTCCCTCCCAGCATTCAATCTCTCTCTGTGGATTTGGGGTCAGCCTATTTCGTGTCTCTGCCCCTCCTACTAGTCTCAATGTGTCCTCTTTATATGCTTAATGATAGTAGTTCTGCTCAGCTAGTGTTCAGATGAATCTTGAGGTTGATTGTTCTATAATTTATTTGTAATTTTGCTGTCATCCTGGAATGCAGTAGGCAAAGTATTTACCTAGTCTTGTATGTTGTTTCATTTTTACATATTTGTATATTTTGCAAGTTTCCTTCTGTTATTGATTTCCAGTTACATTCCATTGTGGTCAGAGGACACTTATATGATTTCAACCTTCATAACTTTATTAATGCTTGTTTTGTGGCCTAACATATAGTCTATCTTGGAGAATCTTTCATGTGCACTTTAGAAGAATATGTAGGGTGCTTCCTTAGGGTTGACTGTTCTGTAGATGTTTGTAAGGTCTACTTGGTTTATAGTGTTGTTCAAGTCTTATATTTTCCTACTGATCTGTCAAGTCTGTCAATTATGGAAGCTGGAGCATTGAGGTATTTCTGGTCAAGATGGCATAGTAGGTAAATGCTGTGCTTGCCACCTCTCATGACCACATCAAATTTACACCCAAACTATAGAACAACCATCATTAAGAATCACCCGAAGTCTGGCTGAACAGAAGTCCTACAATTAAGGATATACAGAAGCATCCACATCGAGATGGGTAGGAGGGACAGAGATGCAGAACGAGCTGCTCCTATACCCACATGTGGCAGTGATAAGTTGGGAGGGATATATTGGCTGTGGAGGTCCCCCAGAAGAGTAAGGGGTCCCAACCCCTCAGCAGACTCCCCAGCCGATGGTTACAGGTGCCAGGGAGAGAAGTTCCAACAACTTGTGGCTGTGAGAACCATAAGAAATTGTGGCTAAGTGAGACAGAGGGCATTTGGAGTTCCAGGCATTTCTCTTAAAGAGTCTGTGCATGGACTTACTCACTTACGAAATCACTTGCTCTCAGTTTTAAAGCTGGGGAAGCAGCTCAAAAAGCACCAGAGACATATGAAGAGGAACTAAATTGTCTGACTTCAGGATGAGGGCTGGAGGGGCAGCTTTCTCCCAGACAGAAGTGCTGGCAGAAGCCATTGTTTCTTTGTTGAGCTCTCCCTGTTCCCAGCGTGCAGACACAGGCAGTAGCTATATCTGAATCTCAAACAACCTGGCTATCTGAGTCTCGAACAACCTGGCTAACAGCAGATTTTCATCCTGCTCTGGTGATTCCCTGAGAGCCCACCCCACCCAATATTTGGCCCTACCCAAGTGGCTTCCAGTGGCTTTTCCATACACATGGCCAGTGAAGTTCATATTGCGGACTTTCCTAAAATCTCTCAAAGGTTCACAAACCCCAAACAAGCAGCATCTAGACTTGGTGTGTCCTGTACCTCTTACTAAGTAGCCCCAAACCTGGCACTAGCAGCAGCTAGTTCTGTTTGCAGTTTAGCCTCTTCCAGGCATCTCTAAGCCCAGCAGAGGTGGAAGTAATCTGTGTATCATTTTGTGGTTCATGGCTGTCCCTGAACGTGGCTTGCAGCAGGACCCCTTCCAGGTGGCACTGGGACCAGCATTCCTGGTGGCTCTTGGCATCAGAGCAGCACCCAGCTACCTTTGTAGATGACACACTCAAGGGGCAGACTGGGCTGGCACCAGGGCCCTGCTAAAATGTATCCTACTCTATAGAATCAAGCCCTGCACAACAGCTCCACCACTTTAGTCATGAGCAATCCTCACAACCAATCAGCCTGAGGGTCACTCCCTTCCATGGATGTGTCAACAACAACCAAGGCTTAACTACAACAAGAGGCCACACACAACCAACACAAGGGACACACCTGGAACACTCAGCTCAGGAGACCAGGGAAGACTGTGGCACTGGGTTCCACAGGACATCTATTATGTAAGGCCACTCTACTAAGACAGGGAGACAGAGCAACTCTATCTAATACAAAGAAACAAACACAGGGAGGCAGCCAAAATGGGGAGACAAAGAAATGTGTCCCAAATGGAAGGACAGAACAAAGTTCCAGAAAAAGAACTCAACAAAATGTTGACAAGCAACCTACCAGATGCAGAGTTCAAAATACTGATTATAAAGATGCTCAAAGATCTCGGTGGGAACTTCAGCAAAGAGATAGGAAACATAAAAGTGGAGGTACTAGAATAAGAAGAGAGAGAGCAAATAATTGAAAACCTATTTGAAAAGGAGAGACATCACAGAAATGGTGGCATGGGGGAGCTTCTTGGAATCTCCCCTGGAAGTTACAACAAATTGAATACCTGTAATTCATCAAAGTATTCTCTGCTCATCTCACAGGAACAGGTAAGAGACATGCATGAGGATTTACCTGAAGGTGAGTGAATTGTGTGAGTGAGGGAGGAGGGAAGGGGGAAGTGCAGAGACCTGGCTGGCAGCCATGGGACTCCAGGATGCAGACCAGAGATCATAACAGCCTGGCTGTGGGCTCTCTCCCTGTGCCCCACAGTCCTGCTGAGTGATCATCGTGTAGGATGGCAGAGACCTCAGTTAAGAACTGTGGCTTAAGCACTTATGGTCAGGCAGAAAACAGAAAAGGCACATTGCCTGGACGCCTCTCCCCACCTTCCCAGAGATCTTTCCACCCCCACCCTCCCAGAGCTACAAGCAGGTTCCAGAAGTTGACTGAGTGCTGGCAGATTA
The DNA here is from genome assembly GCA_033961575.1 of Aselliscus stoliczkanus. Lineage (NCBI taxonomy): Eukaryota > Metazoa > Chordata > Mammalia > Chiroptera > Hipposideridae > Aselliscus > Aselliscus stoliczkanus. Next base: position 34,139,489 of record CM066737.1, on the reverse strand, counting down.
CAGAACAGTGGCCCTCAGGAACTGGTAAAACCGGTTTGACAACTGCTGCTTAGGGAAAAAGCTGGGACAGGTGTGAGTGTACCGGGCTGGCTGGGGAGACAAAAGCACCTGCCTACCCATCCATCTTTTCTGGATGAAGTATTTAGAGCTGCTGAGACACAGGTGTTAGCAGTTGTTGCAGAAGCAGCTCTGGGTTTTCAGAAGCTCAGAAATCTCACATCCTCTATATCCGACCCCCCCCAATGGAATAAGTGCCCTAAGACCCAGGAGGCCTGCTCACAGAGAAGAATCCCACCCCCAGGTGGTTGGCTATGGTGCTTTCAGCACATTTTTGGGTCTGCCAGAGCAGAAACTGCAATGATGTAAAAACTACCAACCACATCCCATAGCTCCGCCCATCTAGAACTGCATTCCCAGGAGAACTCTGGACTCCAGGAGGCCAGCCCCACCTCACAAGACAGAGGAGATTTTCTACAGTTGAGGACAACCTAGAGATAACTGGTGGGTTTAAGCCAAGATGGGTGCTTTTAAAATTATTATTATTATTATTATTATTATTATTATTATTATTATTATTTTAGTTGAGCCATCCTGCCACCTATTGTCAGCTCAGTGGCAGCTCATCTTGGGCTGGGCATCGAACTGCTATTGCTCAGAGCTCGGCTCACACTCTTGAGTGAGCTCTTAACTAACTGAGCCAGTTGGCCGGCCCTCAAAATTTTATTATTATCATTTTTAGATATATATTTTTTTCCTTCGTTTCTCCCCTTTCACTTTCTTTTTTTTCCCTCTTCTTTTCTTTTCTCTACTTTTTCTTTCTGTTTTCCTGTATTTTTTGTTTGTTTGTTTTGTTATTTGTATTTTTGGTATTTTCATATGTGTGTTGGTTGATTTTTTTTTAAACTTTTTTATTGTGAAATAAACATTTTTTTTTAGAGGGCAGTGTCACTGGCCCTCATATGTGGGATCCAAACCGGGGCCACTGGAATCCCAAGCCAGCTCTTAACCACAGTGCTACTCGGCCGGCAAACATTTTTTTTTAAATTACTTTCAGGTGTACAACACAGTGCAATAGTTATACTTTTTACCCCTCAAAGTGATAATCCCCCTCCCCCTGTTCGCCACCCCACTCCCCCTCCATATCACACATATCTATTACAATTCCTTTGACTCCTTTCCACAGTATAATCCACATCCCATGACTATCTATATATTCAATTACAGTTGGCATACAATATTATACAATGTCAGTTTCAGGTGTACAGTGCAGTGATCAAGTCTGTACTGCATCCATGAAGTGGTCACCCTAACAAGATATGTGACCATCGGACACCCCACAAAATATTTACAACATTATTATATTTCCCGAACTGTCTTTCATATCCCTGTGGCAATATTGTAGTTACCTATTTATGCTGTCTAATCCCTTGCCCTTCTCCCTCAGCCCTACACCCCTCCCAGCTACCAACCATGAGTTTTTCCTCTATATCTATGAGTCTGTTTCTGTTTACTTTGCTCATTCATTCAGTTTTTCAGATTCCACATATAAGTGAGAACATATGGTATTTGTCATTCTGCAACTGACTTATTTCACTTAACATAGTAGTCTCTAGGTCCATCCATATCTTTGCAAATGGTACGATTTCATTCTTCTTTGTAGTGGAGTAATACTCCATTGTATAAATGTACCACAGTTTCTTAATCCAGTTGTCTACTTATGGGCATTTCGGTTGTTTCCAAGTCTTTGCTATTGTAAATAGTGCTGCATTAAACATAAGGGTACATATATTTTTTTGAATTAATGTCTTGGATTCTTCTGGGTAGATACCCAAGAGTGGAATTGCAGGGTCATACGGTAGTTCCATTTTCAGTTTCTTGAGATAACTCCATACTGATTTCCATAACGGCTGCACCAATCTGCAGTCCCACCAACAGTGTACCAGGGTTCCCTTTTCTCCACAACTACACCAGCACTTGTTGTTTGTTCATTTATTGATGATAGCCATTATGATCAGAGAGAGGCGGTATCTCATTGTGGTTTTTATTTGCATTTCTCTGATAATTAGTGAGGTTGAACATTTTTTCATATGCCTGTTGGCCATCTGTATGTCCTCTGCCTATTTTTTAATTGGGTTGTTTGTTTTTTGGTGTTGAGTTTCATGAATGTTTTATAAATTTTGGATATTAACCCCTTATCAGATATATTGTTGGAAAATATCTTCTCCCATTCAGTAGGCTGCCTTTTTGTTTCATTGATGATTTCCTTTGCTGTGAAAAAACTTTTAAGTTTGATGTAATCCCATATGTTCATTTTTTCTTTTATTTCCCTTGCCTGAGGGGATATATCAGTAAAAATATTACTCAGGGTAATGTCTGCAAATTTACTCCCTATGTTTTCTTCTAGGAGTTTTATGGTTTCAGGTCTTACATTTAAGTCTTTAATCCATTTTGAGTTTGTTCTCATGTATGGTGTAAGTAGGTGGTCCATTTTCATTTTTTTGCATGTGTCAGTCCAATTTTCCAAGCACCATTTATTAAATAGACTATCTTTACTCCAATGTAAATTCTTGCTTCCATCGTCAAAGATTAAATGTCCATATATGGAGGGGTTTATTCCTGGGCTCTCTATTCTGTTCCATTGGTCTATGCATCTGTTTTTATGCCAGTACCATACTGTTTTGATTACTGTAGCCTTGTAGTATGTTTTGATGTCAGGTAGTGTAATGCCTCCAACTTTGTTCTTTTTTTTTTTTTTTGAAGGCAATGTCACTGGCCCTCATATGTGGGACCTGAACTCGGGCCACTGGCCTCCCAAGCCATCGCCCAACCACCATACCACTCAGCCGGCCCAGCCAACTTTGTTCTTGATTGTTGTTTTTATGTGTGAGTGTATTTGTTTTTTTGTTGTGCTTGTGGGTTTTTTTGTTTTTTTTTTTTTCTTTTTGGTCTGAAATTGCCCTGTATGAGAGCCCCACCCAAGAAGCACAAGAATCAACACATCCAGAGGGCAGCTTCAGACCAAACCAGAGCACTACCTGGTTTGACCTACAAAGGATACACCCAAAGGGAATTCTCAGCAGGTACAAAAGCCCACAGGGGTGAATCTTCCACCAAAGTGTCAGCCTTCACACAGCAGATCACACACTGTGGGCACACCAATCCTCATAGCTACTCAGCCCAGGAGCCAATCTCATCCACGGAGAAGCCAAAAGCATTCACAGCTCAATTACAAAAGAGAACAATGACAACACAAGGGACACCTCTGGAATGCATGCATATGAGATAGGGAAATTGAGCAAGTTGACTATAAAGGTCACATACTACATAAGGTCACCCAGCAAAGACAGACAGTCATAGGAGATCTGCATAATACATAGAAACTAACACAAAGCAACAGCCAGAATGAGGAAACAAAGAAACATAAATAAAACAACAGAAAAAAACTCCAGAAATGGATCTAAATGAAACAGAAGCTGTCCGGTTCGGGTCCCACATGTGAGGGCCAGTGACACTGCCCTAAAAAAAAAACACCCAAAAAACAAAAAAACCTTGGATTGCGAGTAATGTGTTTTGCAAGTGTTCTGCAAGATGGAAACAGAAGCTGTCAACCTACCAGAGAGCAGTTCAAAATAATGTTGATGAGAACAATGAAGGAACTTAGTTAGAATTTCAAGAGAGAATAACAAGCATAAAGAAGGATATAAAGGGCCGGCCGAGTGGCATGGTGGTTAAGCGCTGGTTTGGAAAGCCAGCGGCCCCGGTTCGGTCCCACATATGAGGGCCAGTGACACTGCCCTCAAAAAAAAAGAAGGATATAAAAATCATTAAAAACATCCAGTCAGAAATAAGAATACAATAACTGAAGTGAAGAATACAATAGAAAGAATTACCAGCAGATTAGATAAAGCAGAGGAACAATTCAGCAATTAAAAAGATAAAGTAGTAGAATTCACCCAGTTGGAACAACAAAAAGAAGAAAGAATAAAAAACAATGAAAATAGTTTAAGAGACCTGTGGGACAACACCAAATGCAACAAATTCACATCATGGGAATACCAGAAGGAGTAGAGAGGAAGGAAGAGAGCGAGAACATAGTTGAAGAAATAGTGACTGAAAACTTCATAACGTGGTGAAGGAAATTGACATACAAGCACAGGAAACACAGAGGTTTCCAAACAAGATGAACCCAAACACGTCCACACCAAGACACAGCATGGTAAAAATGGCAAAGGTTAAAGACAAAGAGAGAATCCTAATAGTAAGAGATAGACAGAGAGTTACTTACAAGGGAGCTCCCATAAGACTATCAGCTGACTTTTCTACTGAAACTTTGCAAGCCAGAAGGGAGTGGCAAGAAATATTGAAAGTGATGAAAAACAAAGGCCTATAACCAAGATTGCTCTACCCAGCAAGGGTATTATTTAAAATTGAAGGAGAGATTAAGAGCTTCTCAGAAAACAATTAGCTAAAGGAAATCATTATCACCAAGTCAGTAGTGCAGAAAATGTTAAAAGGGCTTCTTTAAGCAGAAAAAATGAGCAAACAAACTAACGAAGACCAGAAATATAAATAATATGGAAATAACTATGTACCTATCAATAATCACTTTAAATGTAAATGGATTAAATACTCCAATCAAAAGACAAATAATTTGCTGAGTATCACTACAGTCATCTTCTAAGTACTCCCCTTGGGAAGCTATGCACTGATGCCAGAATTTAGTTTACCCTTCAAAGCAATTTTGGAATTATTTTTCTGGAATGACTATCAGAGCTGTTGTCTGTATTACGCTTGATGTCCTGAATGTCATCAAAATGTCTTCCTTTCAATATTTCTTTTATTTTTGGGTAAAGAAAGAAGTCAGTGGGGCCAGATCAGGTGAGTAGGGAGAATATTCCAGTACAGTTATTTGTTTACTGGCTAAAAACTCCCTCACAGACAGTGCCGTGTGAGCTAGTGCATTATTGTGATGCAAGAGACATGAATTGTTGGTGAAAAGTTCAGGTCATTTTCATCTAACTTTTTTATGCAGCCTTTTCAGTACTTCCAAATAGTAAACTTGGTTAACTCTTTGTCCAGTTGATACAATTTCATAATGAATAATCCCTCTGATAGCAAAAAAGTCTAGCAACATCATTGCAACAAGTTTCCGAACTTAATTGTCAGACGTCATATGCTCTCCTATGTTTATTGCAGCACTATTCACAATAGCCAATACATAAAAACAACCAAAATGCCCATTCGTAGAAGACTGGATTAAGAAACTGTGGTACATTTACACAATGGAATATTACTCAGCCGTAAAGAAAATGAAATCTTACCTTTTTTTTTTAAAGATTTTTATTGGGGAATTGGGGGAGGGGAACAGCATTGGGGAATTGGGGAAGGGGAACAGACAAGTTGCTGTCCTTTTTGTTCTTCAGTCTAGTTGCAGAGGATGTTGCTTCACTGGCCCATGTTGATATTATCATTGTTCTATTCCTGGATGAGGCAGATTGGTCACTGGCCTCTGGACGGCCGCTCACCATGGCTATTGGCAGTTCACTCTGGCTGCTGGCTGCTCATGCTGGCTGCCGGCCACTCACTGTAGCCTATGGCAGCCCACTGCAGCAGGGGCTGCAGCCTACACCATCGCTGGGACTTGCACATCCCAGCTCCAGGTGGAGCTGTTGTTCACCATCTTAGCTGTAGAGGGCAGTGTCACTGGCCCTCATATGTGGGATCTGAACCGGGGCTGCTGGCATCCTAAGCCAGCTCCTAACCTCTTAAAAGGTAAGATTTGCAACAATATGTTTGGACCTAGAGGATATTATGGTAAGTGTAATAAGTCAGACGGAGAAAGACAAATACCATATGGTCTCACTTATATGTGGAATCTAAAGAACAGAATAAATGAGCAAACTAAACAGAAATAGTCTTAGAGGTACAGAGAAAAAACTGATGGTTGCTAGATGGGTGGCAGGGGGTGATAAGGGAGAAGGTAAGGGGAGTAGAAAATACAAATTAGTAGCTACAATATTGAAAGACAATAGTGAGATATGTGGGAGGGAGTTATCACTTCATGAGGGTACAAACGTCTAACTATTACATTGTTTTGTACACACGAAACTAATAAAAAATAAAACTTCCTTTGAAGTTAAACACACCACAGAGAGACACACACAGACACACACACACACACACGCAAACCTATTTGAGGAAATAATGACTGAAAACTTCTCCTACCTGGTGAAGGAAATTGACATACAAGCCGAGGAAGCACAGAGAGTCCAAAACTGGTTGAACCCAAAGAGGCCCACACCAAGACACATCATAATTAAAATGCCAAAGCTTAAAGATAAAGAGAATAGTAAAAGCAGCAAGAGAAAGCTAATTAGTCACCTATCAGGGAACCCCCATGAGATTGTCAGCTAATTTCTCAACAGAAACTTTACAGGCAAGAAGGAATTGGCACAAAATATTCACAGTGATGAAAAGCTAGGACGTACTACCAAGATTATTCTACCCAGCAAAGCTATCATTTAGATTGAAAGACAAATAAAGGGCTTCCCAGAACAAGAAATATCTAAAAGAGTCCATTTTTATGAAACCAGTATTAAAAGGAATGTTTGAGGGATTTCTTTAAGAAGAAGAAAAGGATTTCCGGTAAAATGGCGGAATAGACAGACGCTGTGCTTACTACCTCCCAGGATCACAGCAAAATTACAAACAAATTGTATAGCATTCAACCCTGGAGGTCCCCGGAACACTGGATGAACAGAACCACTAAATGAAGAACTTAAAGAGGAGGCCGTGTCGGGTCTGGTAAGAGGGGCAGAGACAAGGGAGGGCAAACCCCGTGAGGGAGGTCTCAGCTGTGGGGAGGCTTCTCTGGTTGGGGGAGACACCCTCTGGACACACACCAAGCTCACCAGCCCAGAGTTCCTTTGCCAGGAAGAGGACTTCGAAGATAGCTGGCAGTAAATTAGTGAGGACTCTCTTTGCTCAGCTCGGTGAGGCTAAGAGTGGCTAGAGAATCAGTGGGGCCGGGGCACTGGCTTGCTCGCTGGTGAGCACTTACCTGGTTACTGGTGGAGGGAGTGGCTGTGTGGGCCGGGCCCGGGAGCCTCCAGGGATGGACTGAACTGGGCGCCTTTGGTGCAAAGGCCGGAGATTTTTGGACTATTGTTCCCCTGGTGTGGCGCCTGCACGTGAGTGGTATAAGGTGGGCGCCATTTTGTCAGGGTTGGGCCCTTCCATGGAGGATCAGGTCCGGGACCGCATTGGTCTGGTGGAATTGGCACAGAAGTGCGTGTGTGCGTGCAAGCATGCACGCGTGAAGCCTTGGATCCCCACCCTCTGCCCGGGTTATACTGCGTTGCCAGGGAAACGCTGGGTGCGTGCCCTCCGGCTCCAACAGGCTGCTCATTGAGACCTGGGAGTGCGCGAGCCACCTCGGATCCCCACCCTCTGCATGGCTTGTGCTGCATTGCAAGGGAAATGCCTGGTGGGTGTGGTCTGGCTCCAACAGGCTGCTCACTGAGACGCGGGAGTGCGCAAGCCGTCTCGGGTCCCCGCTCTCCGCACTGCACTTGCAGAGTTGCCAGGCTGGTGATTGGATGTCGGGCTGCTCGGCCTGATCTGCAAGCGGCTGATTGGGACAGGCTGATACTGGGAGTTTTCCTGGGAGTGTTGGGCCGTGAGCTGTGTGCCTGCGTGATCCAGCCAGGGCTCTCCTGGTGATCTAATACATCAAAGCAATCCCAGAGCGACAGCCAGAATGGGGAAACAAAGAAACATGTCCCAAGTAAAAAATCAGAAGAAACCTCTAGAAATGGAACTAAATGAAACAGAGGGATCCAACCTTTCAGAGACGCAGTTTAGAACACTGATGATAAGAATGTTTAATAAACTTAGTGAGGACATAAGGAAGGATAGAGAAATCATTAAAAACAACCAGTTAGAACTAAAGAATACAAAAAATGAAATGAAGAACACACTAGAAGGAATCACCAGTAGAGTACATGAAGCAGAGAAGTGGATCAGCGATTTGGAAGATAAAATAGCAGAACTCACCCAGTTGGCACAGCAAAAAGACCAAAGAATAAAAAAGAATGAAAATAGTTTAAGAGCCCTATGGGAGAAGATGAAGCACAACCACCATCGACTCATAGGAATACCAGAAGGAGAAGAGAAGAAGCAAGGGGTCGAGAATGTATTTGAAAAAATAATGACTGAAAACTTCCCTACCCTGGTGAAAGAAATCAACATATATGCCCAGGAAGTGCAGAGGGTTCCAAACAAGATGAATCCAAACAGGTCCACACCAAGACACATCATAGTTAAAATGGCAAAGGTCAAAGACAGAGACTGAATCCTAGAGGCAGCAAGAGAAAGATAGCAGGTTACATACAAAGGAACTCCAGAGTAACAGCTGACTTGTCTACAGAAACTCTGCATGCCAGAAGGGAGTGGCAGGAGATATTCAAAGTGACACAAAATTAAGGCCTACAACCAAGATTGCTCTACCCAGCATGGCTATCACTTAAAATTGAAGGAGAAATAAAGAGCTTCTCAGAAAAGAATAAGCTTCAGGAATTCATTACCACCAAGCCAGCATTGCAAGAAATGTTAAATAGGCTTTTTTTAAACAAAAGAAAGGGGTAAACAAGCTAACCCAGGGAAACCAGGAATAGAAATAACAAAATGGCAATACATATGCACCTATCAATAATCATTTTAAATGTGAATGGGCTAAATGCTCCAATCAAAAGACAGAGAGTGGCTGAGTCGATGAGAAAATAGGACCCCTGTATATGCTGTTTACAGATGGAATAAGATATTTCATCAAATGGAAATGAGAAAAAAAAAAGCTGGATTACCAATACTTATTTTGGACAAAATAGACTTTAAAATGACTACAATAAAAGACAAAGAAGGGCACTATAACCCTAATAAACATCTATGCACCCAACATAGGAACTCCTAATTACATATAACAGATTTTGACAGACATAAAGACAGAGATCAACAGTAACACTATCATAGTAGGGGACTTCAACACCCCATTGTCACCAATGGACAGACCCTTTAGACAGAAAATCAACACAGAAAGAGGGGCCTTAAATGACACTTTAGACCCGCTGGACTTCGTTGATATTTTTAGAGCATTTCACCCTGAATAAACAGAATATACATTCTTCTCAAGTACACATGGGACATTTTCGAGGATAGACCACATTAGGCCAAAAAACAAGTCTCAGTAAATGTAAGAAGATTGACGTCATATCAAGCAGATATATAGGAAAAACTGATGGTTGCTGGCTGGGATGGAGTGGGGAAGAAGGAGAGGGGGAAGGTTTTGGATAGCGAAGGTGGGACTACAATGTTGCCGCAGGGATATGGGGGCAGTTCTGGGAATGTAATTGATAATGTTTGAAGAGACTATTACGTTAAGTGAAATAAGTCGGTCGGAGAAAGACAAGTACCATATGATCTCACTTATATGTGGAATCTGAAAAACTGAATGAATGAGCAAAGTAATCAGACTCATAGATATAGAGGAAAAACTGAAGGTTGCTAGTTGGGAGGGGGTTGGGGATAAGGGGGAAGGGGAAGGGATTAGACAGCATAAATAGACAACTACAATATTGCCACAGTGATATGAAACACAATTCGGGGAATATAATAATGTTGTAAAAATTTTGGATGGAGTAGAGGCTTGATTACTGCACTGTACACCTGAAGCTGATGTTGTATAATATTGTATGCCAACTGTAACTGAATATATAGATAGTCATGGGATATGGAGTATACTGTGGAAGGGAGTCAAAGGAATTATAATAGATATGTATGATATTGGGGTGGGGAAGTGGGGTGGTGAACTCTGGGAGGGAGGTTGTCACTTTGGAGGGTAAAGAGTATAACTATTGCATTGTGTTGTACACCTGAAGCTAATAAAAAAATGGAAAAAAGAAAGAAGAAAAAGAGAGATAAAAATATGAATAATAAAATAGCAATATCTACATATCTATCGATAATTACTTTAAATGTAAATGGATTAAATGACCCAAATAAAAGACATAGGGTGGCTGAATGAACTAAAAAAACAAGACTCTTATATATGCTCTTCACTTCAGATAGACACACACACACATAATGTAAGTAAAGGTATAGAAAAAAATATTTCATGAAAATGGAAACGAAACAAAACAAAAACGCTGGGGTATCAATACTTATATGAGAAAAAATACACTTTAAAACACAGCCTATACTCAGAGACAAAGAAATGTTTATTTGAAGAAACCCAAAGCACTAATTTGAGTGACATGTGAATCCATATGTTTGTCACAGCATTATTACAATAGCCTAGATATGGAGGCAACCTGGGCATCCATCAGTGGATGAGTGCATATAAAAGAAGTGGTACATATATACAATGGAATATTATTTAGCCATAAAAAAGAATGAAATCCTGCCATCTGCAACAACATGCGTAGACCTAGAGGGTTTTGTGCTGAGTGGAGTAAGTCAGACATAGAAAGATGAGTGCCATATGATTTCACTTATATGTGTAATCTAAAGAACAAGGTAAATGAACAAACATCACATAAACAAGCTTATGGATACAGAGAGCATTTTGGGGGTTTCCAGATGGGAGGAGTATTGGGGGGATGGGTGAAAAGGGGAAAGGGATTAAGAAGTACAAATTGATAGTTACAAAATAGTCATGAAGGTATAAAGTATAACATAAGGCATATAGTCAATAATATTGTAAGAACTATGTATAGTGTCAGATGGGTACTAGATTTTTTGCGGTGATCACCTTGTAAGTTATATAAATGTCTAATCACTATGTTGCACACCTGAAACTAATATAATATTCTATGTTAAGTTCGATTGAAAAAAAATTATAAAAAACTAAATAAAAATTACCAAACACACACACACAATATACACACACAAATGCACATTGTATTGATTTAAAAACGTGTAAACCGGGTAATGTCACAGAAATGGTGGTGAGAGGTGAGCCCCTTGAAACCTCCCCTTGGAATTTACAACAAATTGAACAGCTATAATTCCACAAAGGACACCCTGTGCAGCAGACAGGAAAGCCCAAGAGACACGCAATTGAAATCATCTAAAGGTGGGCAAACTGGGTGAGTGGGGGAAGAGGGAAGAAAAAGCACAGAGACATGGGCCCCACAGGCCGCAGGATGCAGGCTGGAGCTAGGAGCTCCCTGCATTCCAGAGCTAATGCAGTCATGGGAGAGGAAGAATTCGGACTACAAGTGCTCCCATTATAGCCTACAGTCCCGCCTGAGGGATCAGCATATAACATGGCTGAAACCAATGCACAGGGCAAAAACCTCAGAGCAATGACTGAGGGGAAAAAGTAAGAATGGTGGTTTAAGCCCTCACGGAAAGGACAGAAGACATAAGCACGGAGCCTGGCTGACTCCTCCCCAATCTCCCAGTGTTAGAGGCAGAATGTTAGCAGTGTCAGATCAAAAGAAGAGAATAGCGACAGCTCTGAGGATTGAAGCCCTACAGCAGCAGACTCACAACCCAGATAGTTCCAGCGAAGGGAAAGGTACCTTGGGTGCAAGATAACTGCTGGTTGTCACCACCATTGCTCAGAGCCACCTCTCCTGACCCACCTCGCTCCTGCCTGGGTGCATCCCTACAAGGATACACAGAGCAACAGAAACACACAGGCTCTCAATTTGGTTGCAGGAAGAGCTTTGGGACTCAGAAGCTCTCCACATCTCCCGACTGTGGAAGAGCCCTGAGACCCAGGCAACCTGCTCACAGACAAGCCCACCTTCCAGGAAACACGCTGATCATGTGAGAAGCTGGAACAGAGCCAGAAAAATATAACACTGCAGCATGCATGAGAGAATAAAATATTCCACCAACACCTACTGGAAAGCAAAGGAAAGACCTCTTCCTATCAATCTGTTGCAGAACCCACTCATATAGATGCCTAGTAAGACAAATAATAATTCATTAATTGCCATGAATAAAAGAGGTAACAAGGCAGATCAGAAAGAAAATGAAAAGTCTCCAGAAAAAGAACTTAAAGACATGGAAATATGTGACTTATATGACAGAGAATTCAAGATTGTATTTCTGAAAAAACTCAACAAGATACAAGAAAACACAGATAGGCAGTTTAAGGAACTCAGGAATACAATCAGGGCTGGCTAAGGGGCTCAGTTGGCTAAGAGTTAGTTTAAGAGAGTGAGCTCTGAGCAACATGGAAGCTGGTTTGATTCCCACATGGGCCAGTGACTCTGTGCCCAAGCTGAGTGGCCGCTGAGTTGCCAGCAGGAGGCAGGATGGCTCAGCTGGTGAGAGCACATACTCCTAACAACAAGACTGCCTGTTCGATGGTGGGCTATGCCTGCCAGCAACTAAGACTGAACTCGACATCTTGAGCTGAGCTGCCAACTACATGGCTCAGTGGATAGAGCACGTGCTCTTAACAGCAAGGCTGCCAGGTTCGACTCCCACATGGGATGGTGGCAATATCCACCTGCAACAAAGATTGTAACACAGTTCCTTGAGTTCAGAGGCTATGAGCTGCTGATGGGCAGCCAGATGGCGACTGGCCCCATTCACAACTAAGATTGAAGAACAACTTGGCTGGTCCCCCTCTCCAATTCCCCTACACTGTTCACCTCCCCAAGTTCCCCAATTAAAAAAAAAAAACTTATACAATCAAAGATAAAAATGAACATTTTACCAAAGAGGTTAAAATTTTTAAAAAGAACCAAATAGAATTTTGGGAGATTAAAAACTCAATAAAAGAAATGAAGAGTGAAAGAGCCAGCTTAGGTAATAGAGCTGAAGAGATGGAGAAAAGAATCAGTAACATCAAAGATAGAAATCTGGAAGTGACACAGATAGAAGCAGAGCAACACTTGAGAGTTAAAAAAAAACTAAAAGAAGTCTGCAAGAACTTTCTGACTCCATCAGAACAAATAATATAAGAATAATGGGCATACCCAAAGGAGAAGAAAAGGAGACGTGAACAGAGAGTATATACAAATAGTCAATAAGAACTTTCCAAATTTGTGGAAAGAACTGGATCCTCGAATCCAAAGAGCAAATAATCAACTTAATTACCTCAATCCCAGCAGGCCTTCTACAAGTCATATTGCATTAACGCGGTCAAAATTTAACGACAAAGAAAAAATCCTCAAAGTAGCCAAAGAAAAGAACATAGTAACTTACAAGGAAAGCCCATTCGATTATCATCAGATTTTTCATCAGGAACTCTATAAGCAAGGATGGAGTGCATTCAAATATTCAAACTATCGAAAGAGAGAAATTATGAGCCAAGAATAATATACCCATCAAAGATATCCTTTAGATATGAATGAGGAATAAAGACCTTTTCAGACATACAGGAGCTGAGGGAATTTTCTAACCCATGACCTGCATTACAAGAAATAATGAAGGAGGCTATTTGGCCTGAAACAAAATCAAAAGAATACAAAATCATGAGTAGTATAATGAACAGACAGGCAGAAGCAGGAAATAGCAACACCTACACCAAACAGGACACTATACACTTAAAAATAAAATACAGGGCCGGCAGAGTGGCTCAGTTGGTTAAGAGCTCCCTCAAGCGAGCTGAGCTCTGAGCAACGGCAGTTCGATGCCAGCCCAAGCTGAGTTGCCGTTGAGCTGCCAACAGGTGGCAGGATGGCTCAGCTAAAAAAAAAAAAATAACATACAGGGCAAAGAAGAAAACAAACACTTAAAAAAAAGGAAAAAGACAATTTGCTACTGCAGTGCAGAAATCACCTCACAGCACAAATAGGAATAATTTGTGACAACCAAAACATAAAAGGAGAGAGAGTAAAGATCTGAACCGGCTAGAGGAATGGAGAAAGGAAGCATGTAGAAGAAAATAGAATACTCTATGAAACTTTCTTTTACATAAACTTAATGGTAATCACACACAAAAAAATCCAGAACTGAAATGTATAACTTCAAAAAAGAGGCAAATCACAGAATACCACTACACTGAAATAATAGACAGCAACAAAAAGACAAAGAAACAATGGAGACACAGTCCTACCAGAAAACAAAAGATAGAATGATAGGAAATCCTCATATATCAATAATCATCCTAAATGTAAATGGACTGAACTCACCGATAAAAAGGCACAGAGAAGGGTCGGCTGAGTGGCGCGGTGGTTAAGCGCTGTCTTGGGAAGCCAGCAGCCCTGGTTCGGGTCCCACATATGAGGGCCAGTGACACTGACCTCAAAAAAAAAGGCACAGAGTAGCAGATCGGATCAAACAACAAAACCCAACCATATACTGTCACCAAGAGACACATCTCAGCTACAAGGACAAACATAGACTCAAAGTGAAAGGGTGGAAATTGACACCCCAAGCAAAGAGTATTCAGGGAAAAACAGGTGTAGCTATACTGATATCAGTTGAAACAGACTTCAGAATAAAAAAGCTAACAAGAGAAAAAGATGGATATTTCATAATGATAAAAGAAACTATACAACGAGACATAACATTCATTAATATTTATGCCCCCAATAAGGGAGCACCAAAATATACAAAGCGACTACTAACAGAAGTAAAGGGAGAAATTGACCAAAACACAATTATACTAGGAGACCTATATACATCATTGACAGCTTGGATAGATCATCCAAACAGAAATAAATAAAGAAATATCAACCCTAAATGACACATTAGATGAAATGGACGTAATTGACATTTATAGAGCACATCATTCTAGAACATCAAACTATGCATTCTTTTCTAGTGTACATGGACATTTTCAAGGATAAACGATATATTGGGACATAACACTAGTCTCAGCACATTTAAGAATATTGAAATCATACCAAGCATATTCTCTGATCACAAGGCTTTGAAATTGAGTATCAACTGCAAAAAGAAAGCAGGAAAAACCACAAACATGTGGAGATTAAAGAACATAGTTTTAAAGAATGACTGGGTCAAACAAGAAATAAGAGGAGAGATCAAAAGATACATAGAAACAAATGAGAATGAAAATGCACCCTACCAAAATTTTTGGGATGCAGCAAAAACAGTTTTAAGAGGGAAATTTATATTATTACAGGCCTATCTGAAGAAAGAAGAAAAATCCCAGATAAATAACATCACAGTCCACCTAAAGAACTAGAAAAAGAACTGAAACCCAGAGTCAGCAGAAAGAAGGAAATAATAAAAATCAGAGCAGAATTAAATGAAATAGACAACAAAAAGACAATAGAAAAAAATTAATGCAACAAAGAGCTGTTCTTTGAAAATATTAATAAAATTGACAAACCCTTGGCTAGACTCACTAAGATAAAAATAGAAAACACACAAATAAACAAAATCAGAAATGAAAGGCAGGAAGTTACCACGGATGCCACAGAAATACAAAGGATTATCCAAAAAAACTATGAAGGGCTATATGCCACCAAATTAAATAACCTAGAAGAAATGGACATGTTCTTAGAAACACATAGGTTTCCTAGACTGAATCACGAAAAATTGGAAAATCTAAACAGACTGATCAACAGTAAGGAAATTGGTTCAGTCATCCGAAACCTTCCCAAAAGGCAAGAGTTCAGGACCAGATGGCTTCACTAGTGAATTCCACCAAACTTTCAGAGGATCTAATACCTATCCTACTCAAACGCTTCCAAAAAATTGAAGAAGAAACAATACTCCCTAATTTATTTTATGAGGCCAACATTACCCCGATAACAAAACAATCCAATACTTACAAATGGTAAGGACAACTCACACAAAAAAATTACAGGCCAACATCTCTAATGAATACAGATGCAAAAATCCTAAAGAAAATTCTAGAAAATTGAATGCAATAATGCATTTAAAAAACTATGCATCATTACCAGGTATGTTTCTACATATCGTTTTTTTTCTTTTTTTTAAAAATAGTTTCAGGTGTACAACACAATGCAATAGTTATACTCTTTAACCCCCAAAGTGACAACCCTCCTCCCCCAGTTTGCCACCCCACTCCACCCCCCATATCATACATATCTATCACAACTCCCCGGACTCCCCTCTACAGTATACTCCACATCCCGTGACCATCCACATATTCAGTTACAGTTGGCATACAATACTATACAACATCAGCTTCAGGTGTACAGCGCAGTGATCCAGCCTCTACTCCATCCATGAAGTGGTCTCCCTAACAAGACTTGTGACTATCTGACACGCCACAAAATTTTTACAACATTATTATATTCCCCGAACTGTGATTCATATCCCTGTGGCAATATTGTAGTTGTCTATTTATGCTGTCTAATCCCTTCCCCTTCCCCCCATCCCCAACCCCCTCCCAACTAGCAACCCTCAGTTTTTCCTCTACATCTACGAGTCTGTTTAGTTGATAGTTCACTCAGCTCTTCAGACTCCACAAACAAGTGAGATCACATGGTAGCTGTCCTTCTCCAACTGACTTATTTCACGCAACATAATAGTCTCTTCACAACATTAACAATTACATTCCCAGAACTGCCCCCATATCCCTGCGGCAACATCCCACCTACACTGTCCAAAACCTTCCCCCTCTCCCTCTTCCCCACTGCCTCCCAGCCAGCAACCATCAGTTTTTCCTTTATATCTGCTTGATATGACATCAATTTTCTTACATTTACTGAGACTTGTTTTGTGGCCTAACATGGTCTATCTTGGAAAATGTCCCATGTGTACTTGAGAAGAATGTATATTCTGTTTTTTCAGGGTGAAATGCTCTAAAAATATCAACGAAGTCCAGCTGGTCTAAAGTATCATTTAAGGCCCCTCTTTCAGTGTTGATTTTCTGTCTAAAGGGTCTGTCCATTGGTGACAATGGGGTGTTGAAGTCCCCTACTATGATAGTGTTACTGTTGATCTCTGTCTTTATTTCTGTCAAAATCTGTTATATGTAATTAGGAGTTCCTATGTTGGGTGCATAGATGTTTATTAGGGTTATAGTGCCCTTCTTTGTCTTTTATTGTAGTCACTTTAAAGTCTATTTTGTCCAAAATAAGTACTGCTACTCCAGATTTTTTTTTCTCATTTCCATTTGCATGAAATATCTTATTCCATCTGTAAACAGCATATACACGTGTCCTATTTTCTTATCCAATCAGCCACTCTCTGTCTTTTGATTGGAGCATTTAGCCCATTCACATTTAAAATGATTATTGATAGGTGCATATGTATTGCCATTTTGTTATTTCTATTCCTGGTTTACCTGGGTTAGCTTGTTTACCCCTTTCTTTTGTTTACAAAAGCCCTTTTAACATTTCTTACAATGCTGGCTTGATGGTAATGAATTCCTTCAGCTTATTCTTTTCTGAGAAGCTCTTTATTTCTCCTTCCATTTTAAGTGATAGCCGTGCTGGGTAGAGCAATCTTGGTTGTAGGCCTTTATTTTGTGTCACTTTGAATATCTCCTGCCACTCCCTTCTGGCCTGCAGAGTTTCTGTAGACAAGTCAGCTGTTAGTCTAACAGGAGTTCCTTTGTATGTAACCTGCTGTCTTTCTCTTGCAGCCTCTAGGATTCTGTCTCTGTCTTTAACCTTTGCCATTTTAACTATGACCTGTCTTGGTGTGGATCTGTTTGGGTTCATCTTGTTTGGAACCCTCTGCACTTCCTGGGCATGTATGTTGATTTCCTTCACCAGGGTAGGGACGTTTTCAGTCATTATTTTTTCAAATACATTCTCGACCTCTTGCTTCTTCTCTTCTCCTTCTGGTATTCCTATGAGTCGAAGGTGGTTGTGTTTCACCTTGTCCCATAGGGCTCTTAAACTATTTTCATTCTTTTTTATTCTTTGGTCTTTTTGTTGTGCCAACTGGGTGATTTCTGCTATTTTATCTTCCAAATTGCTGATCTGCTCCTCTGCTTCATGTACTCTACTGTTGATTCCTTCTAGTGCGTTCTTCATTTCAGTTATTGTATTCTTTAGTTCTAACAGGTTGTTTTTTATGGTTTCCCTATCCTTCTTTATGTCCTCGCTAAGTTCCTTAAACATTCTTATCATCAGGGTTCTAAACTCTGTCTCTGAAAGGTTGGATCCCTCTGTTTCATTTAGTTCCATTACTAGAGGTTTCTTCTGATCTTTTACATGGGACATGTTTCTTTGTTTCCTCATTCTGGCTTTTGCTCTGGGATTGCTTTGATTTATTAGATAGATCACCAGGAGTGCCCTGGCTGTATCATGCAGGCACACAGCTCACGGCCCAACACTCCCAGGAAAACTCCCAGTGTCAGCCTGTCCTAATCAGCCGCTCACAGATCAGGCCAAGCAGCCCAACAACCAATCACCAGCCTGGCAACTCTACAAGCGCAGTGCAGAGAGCAGCCACCCGAGGTGGCTTGCGCACTCCCACGTCTCAGTGAGCAGCCTGTTGGAGCCGGAGCATGCCCACCAGGCGTTTCCCTGGCAACGCAATACAAGCAGTGTGGAGGGTGGGGATCCGAGGTGGCTTGCACACTCCTGGGTTTCAGTGAGCAGCCTGTTGGAACCAGAGGGCACCCGCCCAGCGTTTCCCTGGCAACGCAGTATAAGCCAGGTGGAGGATGCGGATCCAAGGCCGCATGCGCACACGTGCATGCACACACGCACTTCTTTGCCAATTCCACCAGACCAGTGAGGTCCCGGTCCTGATCCTCTGTGGGAGGATCACCACTCGCGTGCAGGCTCCACACCACGGGAACAATAGTCCAAAAACCTCCAGCCTTTGCACCAAAGATGCTCAGTTCATTCCGTCCCAACAGGCTCCTGGGCCTGGCTCACACAGCCACTCCCTCCACCAGCAACCAGGCAAGTGCTCACTGGTGAGCAAGCCCGGGCACCAGCCCCACTGATTCTCCAGCCACTCCCAGCCTTGCCGAGCTCAGCAAAGAGAGTCCTCACCAATTTACTGCCGGCTATCCTTGAACTCCTCCTCCCGGCAAAGGAACCCTGGGCTGGTGATCTTGGTGCGCGGCAGGAGGGTCTCTCCCCCAACCCGAGAAGCCTCCCCACAGCTGGGGCCTTTCTCACGGGGTTAGCCCTCTCCCATCTCCGCCCGTCCCACCAGACCCGACACGGCTTGCTCTCAAAGCCCTTCGCCCAGTGGTTCTGCTCCTCCAGTGCTCCGGGGACCCCCAGGGCTGAATGCTGTATAATTTGCTTGTAACTCTGGTGTGATCCTGGGAGGCAGCCAGCACAGCGTCTATCCATTGCGCCATCTCACCAGAAGTCCTCCTCTACATATCCTTTGATATCCCCTCTTATTTCTTTTGACCCAATCATTCTTTAAAAGTATGTTATTTAATCTTAACATATTTGTGGTTTTTCCTGCATTCCTTTTGCAGTTCGTATCCAGTTTCAAATCCTTGTTATCAGAGAATATGTTTGGTATGATTTCAATCTTCTTAAATGTGCTGAGACTAGTTTTATGTCCCAATATATGGTCTATCCTTGAGAATGATCCATGTATACTAGAAAAAAATGTATAGTCTAATGTTCTAGGATGAAGTGCTCTATAACTGTTAATTATGTTTATTTCATCTAATGTGTCATTTAGGGTTGATATTTCTTTATTTGTTTTCTGTTTGGATGATCTTTCCATAGCTGCCAATGACGTATTTAGGTCCACTACTATAATTGTGTTTTTGTCAGTTTTTCTTTAGTTCTGTTACTAGTTGCTTTCTATATTTGGGTGCTCCCTGATCGGGGCCATAAATATTAATGACTGTTATGCCTATGTTATGCCCTTTATCATTATGAAATATCCATTTTGTCTCTTGTTACTTTTTTCAACCTACAGTGTGTTTCATCTGATATCAGTATAACTACACCTGCTTTTCTCTGAATACCATTTGCTTGGAGTATCATTTTCTACCCTTTCACTTTGATTGTATATTTGTCTTTGTAGCTGAGATGTGTCTCTTGGTGACAGCATATGGTTGGGTTTTGTTTTTTGATCCAATCTGTTACTCTGTGCCTTTTTATCGGTGAGTTCAGTCCGTTTACATTTAGGATGATTATTGATATATGAGGATTTCCTATCATTCTATCTTTTGTTTTCTGGTAGGACTGTGTCTCCATTGTTTCTTTGTCTTTTTGTTGCTGTCTATTATTTCAGTGTAGTGGTATTCTATGATTTTCCCCTCTGTTTCCACTTTTTTGAAGTTATACATTTCAGTTCTGGATTTTTTTTGTGTGTGATTACCATTAAGTTTATGTAAAAGAAAGTTTCATAGAGTATTCTATTTTCTTCTACATGCTTCCTTTTTCCATTCCTCTAGCCGGTTCAGACCTTTACTCTCTCCCCTTTTATGTTTTTGTTGTCACAAATTATTCCTATTTGTGCTGTGAGGTGATTTCTGCACTGCAGTAGGAAGTTGTCTTTTTCCTCTTTTTTTTTTTTTTAGAGATTTTACTGGGGAATTGGGTGAGCGGAACAGTGTTGGGGAATTGGGGAAGGGTTCCAGCCAAGTTGTTGTTCTTCAATCTTTGTTGTAGAGGGTGTCAGTCACCATCTGGCCTCCCGTTGCTAGATCATGGCCTCTAAGCTCAAGGTGCTGTGTTCAATCTTACTTGTGGGTGGGCATAGCCACTATGCCATGTGCGAGTCGAACCAGCAGCTTTGTTGTTAAGAGCGCACACTCTATCCACTGAGACATCTGGGTGGCAGCTCAGCTCAAGATGCTGAGTTCAGTCTTAGTTGCGGGTGAGCATAGCCACCATCCCATGTGGGAGTTGAACCAGCAGCCTTGTTGTTAAGAGCACACACTCTATCCACTGAGTCATCCAAGTGGCAACTCAGCTCAAGGTTATGAATTCAATCTTAGTTGTGGGTGGGCATAGCCCACTATTGAACACAGTCTTGTTTTTACACCAGCTGAGCCATCCTGCCATCTGTTGGCAGCTCAGCAACAGTTCAGCTCGTGCACAGCATTCACTGGCCCATATGGGAATTGAACCGGTGGCCCTGTTGCTCAGAGCTGGCATTCTAAGCCAATTCTTAACCAACTGAGCCACTCAGCCAGCCCTTCCTTCAGTATTTCTTGTAGTGCAGGTCATGGGTTAGAAAATTTCCTCATCTTCTGTACGTCTGGAAAGGTCTTTATTTCTCCTTCATATCGACAGGATATCTTTTCTGGATATATTATTCTTGGCTCATAATTTCTCTGTTTCAATAGTTTGAATATTTGATGCACCCCTATGTTTATTGAAGCATTATTTACAATAGCCAAGACTTGGAAACAACCGAAATGCCCATCGGTGGATGACTGGATTAAGAAACTGTGGTACATTTATACAATGGGGTATTACTCCGTTATAAAGAAGAATGAAATCGTACCATTTGCAATGATATGGATGGACCTAGAGACTATTATGTTAAGTGAAATAGGTCAGTCGGAGAAAGACAAATACCATATGATCTCACTTATATGTGGAATCTGAAAAACCGAATGAATGAGCAAAGTAAACAGAAACAGTCTAATAGATATAGAGGAAAAACTGAGTGTTGCTAGTTGGAAGGGGGATGGGGATAAGGGAGAAGGAGAAGGGATTAGATAGCATAAATAGGTAACTACAATATTGCCACAGGGATATGAAACACAGTTCGGGGAATATAATAATGTAAATATTTTGTGGGGTGTCAGATGGTCACATGTCTTGTTAGGGTGACCACTTCATGGATGGAGTAGAGGCTTGATCACTGCACTGTATACCTGAAACTGATGTTGTATAATATTGTATGCCAACTCTAATTGAATATATAGATAGCCACGGGATGTGGATTATATTGTGGAAGGGAGTCAAAGGAATTGTAATAGATATGTATATTATGGGGGGGGGGAGTGGGGTGGTGAATTGGGGGAATAGGGGTTGTCACTTTGAGGTGTAAAAAGTATGACTATTGCACTGTGTTGTACTCCTGAAGCTAATTTTTAGAAAAGGTTTATTCCACAATAAAAGAATTAAAAAAAAAAGTTTGAATATTTGAATCCACTCCCTACTGGCTTGTACAGTTTCTGCTGAAAAATCTGATGATAATTGAATGGGCTTTCCTTGTAGGTTACCATCTTCTTTTCCCTGGCTGCTTTGAGGATTCTTTCTTTGTAGTTAATTTTTGATGGCTTCAATACAATGTGACTTGTAGAAGTCCTGCAGGTATTGAGGTAATTAAGTTAATTATTTGCTTCTTGGATTCAAGGATCCAGTTCTTTCCACAAATTTTGGAAGTTTTCATTGACTATTTGAATATACTCTCTGTTCACGTCTCCTTTCTTCTCCTTCAGGTATTCCCATTATTTTTCTATTGTTCTTTCTGATGGATCAGAAAGTTCTTGTAGAGTTCTTTCAGTTCTTTTAACTCTCAAGTCTCTCTTCTTCCATCTATGTCATTATCGGATTTCTATCTTTGATATCACTGATTCTTTCCTCCATCTCGTCTGCTCTATTACCTAAGCTGGCTGTTTCATCCTTCATTTCTTTTAGTGAGTTCTTAATCTCCAGATATTCTATTTGGTTCATTTTAAAAATTTCAGCCTCTTTGGTAAAGTGTGCATTTTGTTCTTTGATTGTATTTCTTTGATTGTATTTGATTGTATTTGATTGAGTTCATTAAACTGTCTATGTGTCTTCTTGCATCTTGTTGAGTTTTTTCAGAACTGCAATCTTGAATTCTTTGCATTTAAGTCACATATTTTCATGTCTTTAAGTTCATTTTCTGGAGACTTTTCATTTTCTTTTTGATCTCCCTTTTTGCATCTGTTATTCATGGCAATAATGAATTATTATTTGTCTTCCTAGGCATCTACATGAGTGGGTTCTGCACCAGGTTGATAGGAAGAGGTCTTTCTTTTGCTTTCCAGTAGGTGTTTGTGGAAAGTTTTATTTTCTCTCCCACTACAGCCTTTAATTCTCTCTCATGCTGTAGTGTTATATTTTCTCTGCACTGTTCCAGCTTCTCATACAATAGGGGGATTCCCTGGAATTGGGCTTCTCCTCTGAGCAGTTCACCTGGGTCTCAGGGAACCATCTATGTGGGGGGATGTGGAGAGTTCTGAAATTCCAAAGCTCCTCCTGTAGTAGATTCAGAGACTGTGTGTTTCAGAGGCTCTGTTGATGCCTGCAGGGGGATCAGGGGGATGGAGCAGGGGCAGAATGGGTTGTGAAAGGACCACCAGCACAGCCAATCCTGCACTCAAATCTCCCTCCCCTTCACCAGAACTAGTTCGGCCATAAGTTCATGGCTGCAGGGCCACATTTCTAAGAACTCTAAATATTCTGTTATTTTGATCTGACACTGCTACTGTTCAGCTTCTAGCACTATAAGGGTGTGGTGGAGTGAGCTCTGGGAGCATGGGGAGGGGTCAAGCCAGTCTCTGTGCCTGTGTCTTCTGTCCTCCACTAGGCAGTGAAGGCTTCAAAGACCGTTCTCACCCTGCTTCCCTCAGTCTTTGCTCCGAGGTCTCTGCTGTGATCATTGGGTTAAGCTGTGTTATATGTTGATCCCTCACGTGGGACTATGTGCCATAAGGGGTGCACTAGCAGTCCAAATTCTTCCCTCTCCTGTGACTGCTGTAGCTCCAGAATGTAGGCAGCTTGGAGCTCTGAGCTCAGGTCTGTGTCTTGGGGACCACGTCCCCATACTTCCCCCTTTCCTCCTCCCCTGTTCTCCCAATTTGCCCACCTTTAGATGATTTTAATTGCTTATCTCTTAGTCTTGCCTGTCTGCTGCCCAAGGAGTCATTTGTGGAATTATAGCTGTTCAATTTGTTATAAATTCCAGGGGGAGAGTTCAAGAGACTCACCTTGTGCTGCCATTTCTATGATGTAATCTCACTTGATTTCTTGGGGTGACTTGTTGCTCTTTTCTAGAGGAGTCAAAATTCTTTTAGTAGCTTATTAACAGGTAGTTAACTTCAGTTTCTCTGAGAATTTATAAGAGCACATTTTATCAGAGTTTAAACCAAGTCAGTATAACAGAGATAGAAAACACACTGGCCCAAACAAGGTAGAAGTGTAATTCTGTCATGTAGCCATCTAGAGTCAGGTTCAGACACGTGGCTCTGTTCCATGAAGTGTTCCAGAACTCCAGGTTCCTGTGTCATAATGCTCTGACATTCCCTAGGGCAGAAATTTGCAAACTGGAGTCCTAAGCCAAATCCTGTCAACTGCTTTTTTTTTTTTTTAAGGCCATGAGCTAAGAGTGGTCTTTATATTTTTAAATGAGTAAAAACTTTGAAAAATAACTTTCACAACCAAATAAACCAAAAGAAAAATATTTTGTGACGTGAAAATTATATGAAATTAAAATTTCAGTATTCTTAAGAGAAATTTAATTGTAATACATCCATAGCCATGTTTCCATAGTGTCTATGGCTGATTTCAAGCTACAACAGCAGAGCTGAGTAGTTGGGGCACAGGGTATATTTCCCACAAAATTATTCAAGGCTAAAATATTTATTATCTTGTCCTTTACAGAAAAGGTTTCTGACCCTTACCCTACTGTGCTGCCCATACCTACATGGTTCAAGCTTGATAATGAATGACTTTTTCATTCTAGCTGTGGGAATAAGGAATGAGGAGTGGAAAAAAGGCAGTTTCCTTTTTAAAAGGTATACTCCACTGATATCTCATTGGCCAGAATTTAAGAAACAGAACTGTGCCAGCCACTCCAGAAATCCTTCTGGGTTGCCCATCCCAATCACAACGCCCTGATTCCTGTCCTAAGAAACCACTATCCTGACTTTTAGAGTAATCACTTTCTTGTTTTTTCAAAATAGTTTTATCACTAAAATGCACACATTTTGATATATCTTTTTTTTTGAGGGCAGTGTCACTGGCCCTCATATGTGGGACCCGAACTGGGGCCACTGGCTTCCCAAGCCAGCAATTAACTACCGTGCCACTTGGCCGGCCCTTGATATATCTTTTAAGTTTGTTTTAACCTATAGATTCACCCTTCATCCCTTTCTTTTCTTTATTAACTCTTGATGAACTCAGAGAATAAAATCTGTAATTACCCATAGTCTGGTTTTTGCTGATTTCACTTCATGGTAGAGTGCAGCGTGTGTTCTCTGCCCTCTGTGTTTCTTGCAAGTTGGCAAGTGGATCCAGGCTGGATTAGACGCTGGTTTGATCCATTTGGCAAAACTATAGGTGGTGTTTGTTAAGACTATGGGATATATACAAATGTATGACAATTAAGTTCATGAACTTGTTGCAACAGTGTTGCTAACCTTTATTTTGATATAAGGGGGATTATTCATTATGAATTTGTACCAACTGGACAGTTAACCAAGTTTACTATTGGGAAGTACTGAAAAGGCTGTATGAAAAAGTTAGATGACCTGAACTTTTCAGAGTGTGGGTTTTTTTTTTTTTTTTTTTTTTTTTTTTTTTTTTTTAGGGCAGTGCCTTGACCCTCATATGTGGGACCCGAACCGGGGCTGCTGGCCTCCCAAGCCAGCACCCAACCACCGCGCCACTTGGCCGGCCCGAACTTTTTTTTTTTTTTGAGGGCAGTGTCACTGGCCTTCATATGTGGGACCCGAACCGGGGCCGCTGGCCTCCCAAGCCAGCGCTTAACCATCGTGCCACTCGGCCGGCTCCTGAACTTTTCACCAACAATTCACGGCTCGTGCATCATGACAATGCACCAGTTCACAGGGCACTGTCTGTGAGGGAGTTTTTAGTCAGTAAACGAATTACTATTTTGGAACACCCTTCTTACTCACCTAATCTGGCCCCCAATGACTTCTTTCTTTACCTGAAGGTACAGGAAGTGTTGAAAGGAATACATTTTGATGAGATTCAGGGCATGAAGCATAATACAACAACAGCTGTGATGGTCATTCCAGAAAAAGAGTTCCAAAATTTCTTTGAAGGGTGTATTAGGCCCTGGCATCAATGCATAGCTTCCTATGGGGGTACTTCGAAGGTAACCATGATGAGCAATGAGGTATGTGGCATTTTTCTAGGATGAATTTATCTACTTCATTTTCAGAGCTCATAGTGTTTGTGTGTGCTTCTCGTTTTTGTTAAGTTTCATAGGTGAGGACCTATTTTGGTTTCCCTGAGTCCCATGTAATTTGCTTTCTGCTGAAGAAGCTGAACCTGTTCCATTAGAAGATCTCCCAAAAGCCTAAAGAAATCACACCTCAAGCCAAGAGGAGTGAGAAGAACTCAGTGAAGATGAGATGCTTTGGCATTCATTAGGGGGAAAAGGGAGGTCAAAATAATTTTGTTAGAATTGAATTTCTCTGTTGGGACAAGGAATTAATTCATAAGAGTTGGTTACTTGGGAGGACACCGAGGAGAAAGGGAACCATCAGGGACATCAAACCGAAGCATTGATTTCTGGACTGGGGACTGGTATTGCGATACTCTTGTGTGTACTGCTAATAGCACCCTGGAATTTTGGGGTGGGACAGAGATGAGACTTGGAAATTTTCCAGCATTATGAATTTTGATATACCATCAAATCATTCTATATCTCACTATAGTTTCTTCATTTATGGTTTCAAATGGAGTCTGCTGTTCATTGGCATGCCTTTAGGTCAACATGAAGGCAGACTCACCTTGTGCATAGCTTTTATATAGTTTAATATGATTATAGTCTTTCAGGGCTGACTTTTTTTTAAAGCAACCTTATTCACTGAGGCTGTCAAAGCATTGCTTTCTTCTGGACAGAGTTCAAATAAGAAATGGCAGCAGGTTTCTGAGGGAAGAATTTGGATTTGGAGTTAGAGAGACGAGTTCAAATACTTGCTTTGCTATTCACTAGCAGTGTGACCTTGAACAAGTTACTAGATCCTTCCCAAAGTGTTGGCTCCTTTCCCCGACCCTCAGGGTTCTGCTCTGTGAAGATGGGGTAATGGGCATAAGGGATTATTAATGATGGTAAGAGCTACCATTGAGTGGTTACTATGTGCCAGGCACTCTAAGCACATTACCCCATTTGGTGACTGTAAGGTATAATAGGTACCCCTATTAATAGTTCTTTAAAGTGAGTATTATTACCCTCATTTTACAGATGTGGTAACTCAATACCCAAATTTGGTAATTGGTGAAGCCAGGTTTCAAAGTGAAATCTTACTGGTTCTGATATCTGTGCTTTTTCCATTATATCACACTGTCTAACCTTTTACCCTTACTAAGAAACATGTTTGTGTGTTAACATGGATCATCAGTGCATAAACACAATGAAATGACTATAATGCAGTGACTTTGAGGTATAGTGGCTGTCTGGTAGTCATGGAGCTGCTCTTTTGGAATCTCTCAAGTTTCAGGATATGTGACCACCTAGACTGCCAGTGAATAGGCCCACTTATTATCCCAGGACTGAAAAAAAAGATGGTAATTTAGGCAGTGGGAGTGACTTGTGTTTGATTCAGCAGACTGACATTATAAAAAGTTCATAGACCTGAGTTCAATAGTGTCAAGATAAAGGCCATCTTCACTGCTTATCTACAGTCTGTCTGAATTACTCAATTTTTTTGAGGGCAGTGTCACTGGCCCTCATATGTGGGACCTGAACCGTGGCCACTGGCTTCCCAAGCCAGCGCTTAACCACCGCGCCACTTGGCCGGCCCTGAATTACTCAATTTTTGTTTTCAGTGGGTAAGGTGCCAGTTTATCCAATATATATGTATATATACATTTCAGTGAAGAAGTAAGGGGAAAGTAGACTTTAAAAGCTTCAGATTCATGTTGCAAAATGGGGAATGGAATTGATGTTTCTTTAAATCATAGTACTAAATCAATTACAGAGTGTCAAAGAAATACATGATTTCCTTATTGCATGCTTAGTAAAGTCTTGACACTGAATAGTAGCAGACTTTTATTACATGGTGCAGGCACTGTGTATAACACTCTTGAGTGATTTGCTCATTTCTAGCACATGATAGAGTGAGTGCATTCATTGGCACTAAGCCTCACATAAACTTAAGAATACTAAACAGCCCTGGCCTGTGACCTTATGAAGTTACTGTTGAACAGATTTTCTTGTTGATTATGTTTGTTCTTTTGTGTTTCAGGCAAGTGTTCAGGAGCACAATGAAATAGGTAGAGGAAATGCTACTGTATTAAGTATGAATACCCCCTGTGGCCCTTGCACAATTCCTTGAGTATCACTCCTATTTGGTTCACTCTTGGAAGCACTCTATTCAATGGATCTAAAAATCCCTCCAGTAGGTCAGATCCTGGTCCATGTAGCCCAGCTTCTCTGGGGCATAAAGGAGTTGTAGAAAAGCACCATATCCTGCCTAGCGTCAATTTTAGAGGTAAGAGATGCCAGTAGGAATCTCTAGCTTTTTATTTTTATTACCATACAGATCAAGCAAATAACATGTATGTAGAGAAGGTTTCCTATGAACTGGGCACTGTGGTAATGATCATTATTACTTTTGATAATCTCCTGTTCTGTTAGAAGAAATAAGACTAACATACACCAAACACTAGTTATCAGCCTTTTCATCAATTGTTATATCATATTTTCTGGCTTGTAGATAATCAGTTTTCAAAAGATCCTGTATATCAAACAACATTATTTCATAAATGATTATTTTGTCTTTTAAAATTAAGAAAACCTGTATATCTATAAAATCCCCTCACATAGAGTTGATATAATTCCAACTAAAAGTAGTCTCTTGCCCTTTAAGTTTAAGATTTTTGTGGGATTCATTGACTATTATTACTATTGTTATTATTACATGTCACCTAATCACAAGCAAATGGAACATTTTACAAGGCTCTTTGTAATACTGACAACACCTCAGAATCCATCATTACTGCCTTAAACATTTATGAAATTTGGGAAGACAAGTTAAGGGCAATTTCTGTAGAAAGCTAGCAGTTTTAATACATATTAAATACCAGTAAGCACAAAAAGATTTTAGAGGAGTCCAAGTTCACTATGTACCATTTTGGGTTGCAAAGCTTCTGCAATAGCCAGGTGGTTTCAGATTGTGCCCCACTCAAAGAAAAAATTGCTAGAAAAGTTGACTTTGTTTTACTTCAAAATAATATGCAGTGTTATAGCTTCACTTGTGACATTTTCCACCTCTTTGTTTTTTATGTTTATACCTACTATTTTAGGTTTTATTCTTCACTCTGCACTACATTACAAAGATAATTGCACACAAGAGAAAAACCCGTGATTACTTTTGTGGTAGGCAGCATTAAAGTGTACCTCAGTGTTTATAAAATCATGACAAAGAGGTCTCTGAGGGCTTTTGTCTGTAAGTAAAAGTTTTAGGATATTTAATCTCATTTATTTTTTTGCTTGATATATATTTACTTTGATTATTTCAGTGAGGCATATTTGTTCCAGGAAAAGACTGAGCAAGTATTGAAAAAAACTTCATGCCTTTAGCACTATAATTCCTGATACCATCAAGACAGTTTTGAAACTTCAGAACATATATGACCTGCTTTGTAAAAGACTCATACTATTGAACTACCCACTGATCAATGTTTCTACCATTTTTTCATGAAATATTTATTACTAAGAAGGAAAATAAAAAATAATGTCAGTGTTTCATCTGTAACTACAAAATGCATTTAGAAATCCATTAGCTGTTTTGTTTGGTGGATTATAATATTTCACTGGTATTTACAAAGCTGCCTAAGAAAACATCTATATAGTCTATTTCATCCCATTCCTTTGCCAAATTTTGGTGTGTGTGGTATATGGCTCAAAGTAGTCATCCATGTTTTAAAACAAAGGTTTCTTTAAAAATGTCCAGACAATTAAAAAAAGGCTCCAGAGATATCCCTACCCACTTTCACCATGTGAGGACATAATGAGAAGCTACTGGTTATGAACCAGGAAGAGGACCCTAGAACATGACCATGCTGGGGCATTGACCATAGACTTCCCAGAAATTTCTGTTATTTACAAAAAAAAAAAAATCAAGCAAAAGAAAATGCATAGATAAAATAACTGTGTCTTGGACTTTAATCTTTTTGTTTAAGCTCCAGTGGTGGAACTTTATTTTGGGGCTTCCAATAAAGAGAACAGTTTTCTAGAAGGAAATCTGGAGCTTTTTTCACAAAAAAAGTGATATTTTTTGTGCTGCTATCATACCCTGAGTACCCACACCCAGGATGAAGGGAGGTAGAAAGAAGACTCGGTTACAATCCAAAAGTGACAAGATTGATGAGACTGAAAAGGCTACATGATGATTTATTTGTCTGTCAGGTACCAAGGTGTGGGATGTGCAGAGTTGTTTCTATAAATCAAAATGAGGCAGAGCATATGATAAATGTTGGTAAACAATGTCTGTAAAAGTAGTCCGTGTCAGAAATTATATACTCCTTGAGGAAAATAAGAAGCCACACTCTCTGCAGAAGTTTCTCTCTACCAAGGGAAAGAGGAGGGGGAAATCAAGGGAGCTAAGCAGGTGCAGGTACTGTGTTAGGATCTAGGTGTGCAAAGAGTATGATTACAACATCCCTGTCTTTGAGGAGTTCACAGACTGGTAGGAAAAAGAAATGTGGAGTGTTTCTCAGGATCCAGACACATCATATATGTCATTACATTTTGTCTTCACAGGGAAAGATAAGTAAAAACTGGCTAAGAGTGGCCTTCAGTTGGTCTGGAAAACAGACAATTGTACCCCGTCCTGGTCTCCCTAGAATAAAAGATGCCGAGACCACTTAAAAAATAAACTACTCAGTGTTCTATTACTTTGAATAGAAGATGCTGATGATCCAGCTACCAGACCTGTGATCCTGGGCGAATAGACCTTGACTCTGTAAGAGCCTTCCAAGGCATACTAACCAATGAGGCCCAAGCTCAAACTGTGTATCTGATCTCATAAGGCATATAGATATACACAGACATGTTACAAAGTCAGGGCATAAGAATAGTTGACACTTGAAAAATGTAAGAAGAATATTATAGAAGTCAAAATTACAGTTACTAAATAGATGAATGAAGTCCAACCAATCCAGTGCAGTGACTTCAGAATTAATGTAGGGAAGCAGAAGAGGATAGTGGTGAAATGCACAGGCTTTAAAATCAGTAGCCTGTGTTAAAATCCTGGGCCTGGCACTGACCAGTTGTGCCACCTTGAGCAGGCTACCTCTGAGTCTTGGCTCCCCCATTGGTAAAATGGGGAAAATAATAGTATTTGTTTCATAGGGTTCTTGATGTAAATAAATAAATGAGATAATATATGCAAAGTGCATAACCAGAATGCCTGAAATGTAGTATGCAGTTAACAAATATCAGCTACTATTCCAAGAATAAAACCTCAGAAGCAGGCAGAATTTCAGCTAGAATTAAGGAGCACCCTCTGAGTCATGAAAGAGGTAAAATTAGGACAAGCTAAAGGAACTGTACATAGCAGACAGAAAGATGAAGAACTTGTTGTCTCTAGTAGGCTGTGCAAATTTAGAACATAAATTGAGTTAGAAATCCCTAGAGCCCTAGAGCCTAGTCCCTGGATCCCTAAAGCTCCATCATTTTTCTCTATCACAGCTCTTATTAAGTGAATTGTAATTGTCTGCTTGCTTGTCTGTCTTCTTGGCTAGACTGTGGGCTATGTGACTGTGTGTATGTGCTTTTCTTCTAACATAAGTACCTATTACAGTGTCTGTCAACAGTAGATGCTCATAAATGTTGGTTCAGAGAATAAACATATTTAAAATAGGCTTAAATTAACACACGGAACAACCTTACCTCTGACTTCTCACTTACAAAAAGGCATTAAAAATTAGCCTCATAGAAAAACTCAGATATTATCAAAAGGAGGTGCTCTTTATTTAAGAGACATTTTATTTTTCTTTTCTCATTTTTGTAAAGGAAGTAAATTTTAGTAAGTGTCGAGAATGTGTAAACTCACCACAGGTGACAATATCATAACACTGTCACAGGAGAATTCACACCTATAGATGAGCTAGTTGAAGAACAATGTTAGTTTTGGAAGGTTAGAGAAAAGGATTCTGAAACGTCACAGCCAATCTATAAAATTGACCAACCTTGGAATCATCCTTTTAAACTACTTGGGTTTGAGCATAGCCTAGTACATTTGAAATGAAGTCAATTAGCGCCTCAGATAGAGCATTCACATACAAAATTCTGTCACCATTCAGAGGCCTCAGGAGGTGACAGGTTAGATAAAAAGACACTTTCAACCTTGGCTGACAATTTGTCAATGCTTTTATATTTGATTTAAGTGGCATCTATGTTCTAAAAGTTTGTAGTTTGCTTTAAACTGTGAAGCTCTCTTCCTTCCCCTCATGATTTGTATTTCTTAGGCCATTTAAAAACAAGAACAGAAATCTTTTCTCTATCTGGTGAGAAGCTATTGCTTCTTGCACACAAATGAGCTCAGTCCATTTCTCCTCTGCTTCCCTTTAAAGTACACTTGGCTCTCCTAGATGGCCAAGAATGTTAAAGCTGGAAGTAGCCTTAGGGGTCATTTGATTCAATTCCATTTGACAGATGGAGAAAATGAGGCTCAGAGTAAGGAAGTGATTTAGCGGAAAGACCTGGAGTATAACTCGACTCACGTAATTGCTGGACTAGTTCTTCCAATTCATCTAGAAGTTTCAAAGGTGGGCCAGAGACATGTAGACCCAAATGTGTGTGTGTGTGTGTGTGTGTGTGTGTGTGTGTGTAGTTTTCTCTTATTTTCTTGAGAGCACTAATTTCATTCATTCATTCGCTCACTCAACAAATATATTTAGTATCTAATATGTGGCAGACATTGAGAATACAGACACAAAATTCTGCTCTCACGGACCCTATGTTATTGTGGGGAGACAGACAAAAAACAATCAGATAATTCTGCTTATAAGTGGATCATCCTTGTATTTGAGGCCCACTCTTCCTAACCCTCTATTGGTACCTCTACAATCTTCATTGCTCTCCTCTTTCACTTTTTTCCCCTTTGCTCTCTTGTGAGTGTGGCAAGAGAGAAGGAAGAGAGTCCTTTCAATTCCCCTTTCTCTACACTTTAATCTCAGGGTGAAGTTTTAAACTTGCTAAAGTCAGGTTTAGTACCAGTGTAGCACTAGAGTGAAGAATTCAGCATTTTTCATCAATGCTGCAATAATGGGCTGGCTCAGCTGTCAGCTTGCTTATGAGATGACAACGAGGTACTGGATGTGTGAGTTGTACTATTACCTTATAATTTATCTGTTCTTTTTTATATACAATTTTAGTTGTGCTGAACTCCATTGTACCTGGCTGTTTTGATAGGTGTGCTATTTTAGCAACACAGAACAAAACAGAGAACAAAAAGAAGAATGCATGGTATGTTTTTGCTGTCAGATCCAGGTTTCTCTGTTCTTAAGTTTGTGGATGATTTGTTCAAGGTTGTTAAGAGACAGTAAAACTTGGGTTTTGTTCTTACCTGTGTGACACTGAATGTTCTCACAATTTACCTCAACAGGTGGGCTATTGTCCACATTCCCTGAACAGGGGATCTTCTCTCCTATCTTCTCCTTTCATGTTTGAAATTCCACCATTATAATTAATTTCTCTCAGCTAGTCATATGCCCACTCAAAATACAAAGAGTTCAGGGCAGACTAATCTCTTAAGCTTACTTAACATTGGTGTATGCATGCATTTATCAGACCAATTTCTTCCTTGTGCCAAAGCATGCAAAAAGGTGAGAGGTGAAGTTAGCCATAAGCAAATAAGGTAGGAAGATGATGAGACAATCTTGGCTCAGTTCCCCAGAGCCATCTCCAAATATCATCTTGAATCACTGTTTAATTCATTTATTTTTATTCTTGGTGTTGCCAATGACTGTGGGAGGCTTATGTTTATACTGTATTTGCTAAGGTTGATAGATTCTTTCTTTCTTTAAGGATTTTTATTGGGGAATTGGGAGAGGGAACAGCATTGGGGAATTGGAGAAGGAGGGGAACAGACAAGTTGCTGTACTTTTGTTCTTCAGTCTAGTTGTGGAGGACTTCGCTTCATTGGCCCATGTTGGTATTGTGATCATTGCGCTCTTTCTGGCTAAGGCAGATCAATGGCGGGCCATTGGACAGCTGCTCAAGTAGGCTGCCGACTGCTCACTCTGGCTGCCAGGCACTCATGGTAGCTTATGGCAGCCCACTGCAGCCCCACTGCAGACTCTGCCGACGCTGGCGACTCAAGGCAGCCCAGCCCCAGGTCAAGCTGTTGTTCATCATCTTTGCTGTAGAGGGCAGAATCACTGGCCCATATGGGATCTGAACCAGTGGCCCTGCTGCTTGGAGCTCGCACTTCCAAGGCCAACTCTTTTTTTTTTTTTGAGGGCAGTGTCACTGGCCCTCATATGTGGGACCGTACCGGGGCTGCTGGCTTCCCAGGCCAGCGCTTAACCACTGCGCCACTTGGCCGGCCCCTAATGCCAACTCTTAACCAATGAACCACTCGGCCAGCCCCAAGGTTGATAGATTCCAAGGCTGGTCATGCTTCAATCAAGAAGGATAGGAGAATTACTACTGGCTTTCACTGAAATCTTAGAGGATTGTTTACAAGCCCAGTAGGTAGAAAGCAAATATCTGCCATTGGTACAAGGAAGCTCTGTGCACGCAATCCATTGGTAGTATATGTGAGGATTTAAAAAATTGTCCTCCCTATTTGAGCTCCCAGCCTTGTGTTCTCAAGGCACTCGGTACTGAAATTGTGAAAGAGATACAACAGACAACATAACTTCAGGTATTTAAATTCCCATTATAAAAGGATTTTACATAATCAGAAGGAAAAATATAGAAGACTGTTCAACTTCAAGCATTAAACAGTCTTATTCTAGTGAAAAAGAAGGAAGTTTTTGGGAAATATTACTTAACAACACATTTTGAAATAGAAGCAATGCTTTATTTCAGAGAAGGAAATGAAGATGAAAGGTTTTTAAAATAATTAATGATACACAGTTTAACATCAACTAAAGAAAAAACACATTCTCTATTAACAACAGAGGATAAAAGTTACAATACAATTATCAACACTTGTAATATGATTTAAAACAAGTTTTATGCCCTAAATGCTGAAAGTAGGGTCCTATACATTAAAGGGCACATACAAGTTCAGATAAAAACAAAACAGCAATTAAATAATTCAAGCTCTCATGTAAGGCCCATAAAATGGATACAATTGGAACATCTTTGAACATAGAGTGATTTTTTAATTAAAAAAATTATCTTTCATTACAATTGACATATAATATTTTATTAGTTTCAGGTGTACAAAATAGTGGTTTGATTTTATATAACTTATGAAGTGAACACCCCAATACATCTAGTACCTATCTGACACCATACACAATTATTGCCATATTATTGACTATATTCCCTATGTTATATTTTATATCCCCATGACTATTTGGTAACTACCGATCTGTACCTCTTAATCCCTTCCCCCCTTCCCGTATCTGACAACCGTCAAAACGTTCTCTGTTATCTTTGATTTTGTTTCTGTTTTGTTTGTTCATTTATTTTATTTTTTAGATTCCACATATAAGTGAAATCATATATTTGTTTTTCTCTCTCTAATATATTTTACTCAGCATAAACCCAGCACTAGGTCCATCCATGTTGTTGCAGATTGCAAGATTTCATTCTTTTTATTTTATATTTTTAAGATTTTATTGGGGAATTGGCAAAGGGGATCAGTGTTAGGGAATTGGGGAAGGGGAACAGCCTAATTGTTGTCCTTCAATCTTAGTTGTGGAGGGTGCAGCTAGCTCAGCTCCAAGTCCAGTCACCATCCGGCCGCCTGATAACAGCTCGCAGCTGCTTAGCTCAAGGTGCTGTGTTCAATCTTAGTTGCAGGGGGGCGCAGCCCACCATCCCATGTGGCCATCGAACCAGCAACCTTGTTGGTAAGAGTGCATGCTCTAACCACTGAGGCATCTGGCCACCCTTTGGCAGCTCACTATTAGTTGCGGGGGGGGGGGCGCAGCCCACCATCCTATGTGGGAGTTGAACCAACAACCTTGTAGTTAGGAGCACGTGCTCTCACCAGCTGAGCCATCCTGCCACCTGAGCAGCAGCTCAGCTCGGGAGCAGAGTCACTGGCCCATGTGGAAATCGAATCAGTGACCCTGTTGCTCGGAGCTCGCACTCTTAACTAACTGAGCCACTCTGCCGTCCCTCATCTTCTTTTTTTTTAAATTTTATTGGGGAATTGGGGGAGGGGAACAGCATTGGGGAATCAGGGAAAGGGAACAGATAAGTTGCTGTCCTTTTTTTTTGTTCTTCGGTCTAGTTATGGGGGACATTCCTTTACTGACCCATGTTGGTATTATCATTGCACTCTTCCCAGGTGAGGCAGATTGGCTGCTGGCCCCTGGACAGCTGCTCACGGTGGTTCTTGGTAGCTCATGCCAGCTGCCGACTCCTCACAGTAGTTTATGGCAGACCACTACAGCCCCACTACAGCCTACACTGTCGCTGGTGACTCATGGCAGCCAAGTTCCAGGTTGAGCTATTGTTCACCATCTTAGCTGTAGAGGGTGCAGCATCACTGGTCCTAATATGGGATCCTAACTGGGGCCCTGCTGCTCATAACTGGCATCCCAAGCCAACTCTAAACCAACATGCCACTCGGCCTGCCCTCTTTTTTTATGACAGTATTATTCCATTTCTAAAGATTTTATTGGGAAATTGTGGGAGAAGAACAGTTTTGGGGAATTGGAGGAGGAGACCAGCCAAGTTATTGTTCTTCAATCTTCGTTGTGGAGGGCGCCATTCGCCATCTGGCTGCCCATTGGCAGCTTGTGGCCTCTAAGCTCAAGGTGCTGTGTTCAATCTTAGTTGCGGGTGGACATAGCCACCATCCCATGCGGGAATTGACCCAGCAGCCTTGTTGTTAAGAGTGAATGCCCTATCCACTGAGCAATCCAGATGGCAGCTCAACCCAAGGTGCCAAGTTCAATCTTTAGTTGCTGGTGGACGTAGACCACCATTGAACAGGAAATCTTGCTGTTACACCAGCTGAGCCATCCTACCACCTGTTGGCAGCTCAGCAACAGCTCAGCTAGGGTGCAGCATTCACTGGTCCATGTGGGAATCAAACCAGCAGCCCTGTTGCTCAGAGCATGTGCTCTAAGCCAACTCTTAACCAACTGAGTCACTTGGCTGGCCCAGTATTATTCCGCTTTATATATGTACCATTTCTTTTCTACCCATTCATCTATTGATGGACATTTAGGTTGCTTCCATATTTTGGCTATTGTAAATAATGCTGCAATGGACATAGGAATGCACATGTCTCTTCAGAGTAATGTTTTTGGTTTCCTTGGATAAATACCCAGAAGTGGAATTACTATGTCCTTCTATCTACCTTGTTATAGTCTTTATTTTAAAGTCTATTTTGCTTGGTATAAGTATTGCTACCCCAGCTTTTTTTTCTTTTCATTTCCATTTTTATGAACTATCTTTTTCCATCCCTTTACTTTCAGTCTGTGTGTGTCTTTATATCTGATGTGGGTCTCTTATAGACAGCATATGTATGTATGGGTCTTGTTTTCTTCTCCATGAAGCCACCCTGTGTCTTTTGATTAGAACATTTAATCCATTTACATTTAAAGTAGTTGTTGATAAATATGTACTTATTGCCATTTTATTCATATTTTAAATCTTTTTTTCCTTCTTCATAAAGTTTAACGATTCTTGTAATACTGGTTTGGTGGTGATAACTCCTTTAGCTTTTTCTTGTCTGGGAAGCCTTTTATCAGCCCTTCAATGCTAAATGAAAGCTTTGCTAGCTAGAATAACCATGTTTGTAGGTCCTTGCTATTCATCACTTTGAATATTTCATGCCAGTCCCTTCTAGCTTACAACTTTCTGTTGCTAAATCATCTGACAGTCTTATGGGAGCCCCCTTGTCAGTAACTGCCTTTTTCTATTGCTGCTTTTAAGATTCTCTCTTTGACTTTAATCTTTGGCATTTTAATTATGGTGTGTCTTGGTGTGGGTCTCTTGGACTTCATCTTGTTTGGGAATCTCTGTGCTTTCTGAGCTTGTATGTCTATTTCCTTCACCAGGTTAGACAAGTTTTCAGGCATTATGTCTTCAAATAATTTTCAATTGTTTGCTTTCTTCCTGGTACCCCTATGATGTGAATGGTGATATGCTTGATATTGTCCCAGAGGCCCTTTAAACTAGCCTCATTTTTTTGGATTCCTTTTGCTATTCTGATGGGGCATTCTCTGTTACCTTATCTTCCAAATTTCTGACTCAATTGTCTGCTTCTTCTGATCTACTGTTGATTCCCTCTAATATGCTCTTCATTTCAGTTTTTGAATTCTTCATTTCTGACTGGTTCTTTTTTATTGTTTCTATCTCCATTTTTATGTTTTCTATCTCTTTGTTAAAGTTGTTACTGAGATCAGTGAGCATCCTCTTAACCAGTATTTTGAACTCTGCATCTGGTAGGTTGCTTGATTCCATTTTGTTTAGTTCCCTTTCTGCAGCTTTGTTCTGTTTTTCATTTAGGACATATTTCTTTGTCTCCCCATTTTGGCTGCCTCCCTAGAATTTCTTTATCTCCCCATTTTGGCTGCCTCCCTGTATTCTAGGTATAGGTAGGGCTTCTATGTCTCCCAGTCTTAGTACAGTGGCCTTATATAGTAGGGGTCCTGTGGGGCCCAGTGGCACAGTCTTTCTGGTCTCCTGAGTTGGGTGATCCCTTGTGTGGTTTGTGTGCCCTCCTGTTGTAGTTGAGCCTTGCATGCTGTTGGCACATCAGTGGGAGGGATTGACTCTCAGACTGATTTGTTGTGAGGATTTGCCATGACTAAAGTGGAGGAGCTGTTGTGGAGGGCTGACCTTACAGGGCAGGATTTTCTTTAGTCGGGCTCTGGGACTTGACAAGTCTTCCCTTTGAGTGTGTTGTTTATAGAGGTGGTTGGGTGGTGCTCTGGTACAGTCTAAAACTGGGCACTCTGTGTGTTGTTTCTGGGGCCTCTTGGAGGGTCTGTGGTGCAGGCCAAGTTCACTTGCTGACTGTGCCCTACTTGGGGCCACCTGGCATGAGCTATAAAGTAATCTGAAGATGATTGCCAATTTACTGGGCTTGGAAGTGCCTAGGAAAAGCTAAGCTGTGAACAGTGGCTGGCTGCTGCTTGACTTGGGGCTGCTTAGCAAGAGGTACAGGACACCATAAGGCCAGATGCTCTTTGTTTGGAGTTTGTTAATGTTTGAGAGATTTTAGGAAAGCCTGCAGCATGAGGGAAGATAAGGTGTTTGTATGAAAAAGTCACTGAAAGTGGCTTGGGTGGACCTGAAAGTTGGGTAGGGAGGGGTCTCAGGGAATCACCAGGGCAGGGCCAATGAAAGGTGTTAGCCAGGTTTTGAAGACTCAGGTATAGTGGCTGCCTGTGGCTGCATCCTGATAGGTAGGAGAGCTCAACAAAGAAACAATGGGTTCTGCCAGCACTTCTCTTTGGGAGAAAGTTGACCCTCCAGCCCTTGCCTTGAAGCCAGACAATTCAGTTCCTCACTGTATGTCCCTGGCACCTTTTGAACTGCTGCCACAGTGCTGAAGCTCAAAGCAATAAATAAATCCATATACAGTGAATAAATCCATATACAGTTCCTTTAAGATGAACACCTGGGACTCGAGCTGCCCTCCATCTCACTCAGCCACAACCTCCTCTGGTTTTCACAGCCCCAGAAGTTTAAGGGAACTTCTCTTCCAGGCACAGTAACCATGGGGTGGGTGGCCTGATGTGGGGCTGGGACCCCTCACTCCTCACAGGCGACCTGACCTATGTGGTGGACATATATCTATCTCAATTTCTAACTGACACACATGGGTTGGGACCAGCTCATTTCATTTCTCCATCCCTCCTACCAGTCTCAATGTGGCCTATTTTTTATATCCTTAAGGTGATTTTCAATGATGGTTGTTCTGTAGTTTAGTTGTAATTTTGAGGCGGTTATGGGAGGATATGAGCACAGCATTTACCTACTCCACCCCATCTTGACCAGTTACCAGACAGAGACTGATTTTTTTAAAAGAATTTTTTGTTGGGGAATTTTGGGAGGGGAACAGTGTTGGGGAATCGGGGAAGGAGAACAGACAAGTTGCTGTCTTTCTGTTCTTCAGTCTAGTTGCAGAGGACGTTGCTTCACTGGCCCAAGTTGGTATCGTCATTGCGCTCTTCCTGGATGAGGCAGATCGGTCGCCGGCCTCTGGATGGTCGCTTATGGTGGCTATTGGCAGCTCACACTGGCTGCCAGCCGCTCACGCTGGCTGCCGGCCACTCACTGTAGCCTATGGCAGCAGGGGCTGCAGCCTACACCGTTGCCAGGCCTCACAGCCCAGCTCCAGGTGAAGCTATTGTTAGCTATAGAAGACAGTGTCACT
Organism: Aselliscus stoliczkanus; assembly: GCA_033961575.1. Taxonomy (NCBI): domain Eukaryota; kingdom Metazoa; phylum Chordata; class Mammalia; order Chiroptera; family Hipposideridae; genus Aselliscus; species Aselliscus stoliczkanus. Next base: position 34,099,159 of record CM066737.1, on the reverse strand, counting down.
GGCCCTCATATGTGAGATCCGAACCAGGGCCGCTGGTATCCCAAGCCAGCTCTTAACCAATGCACCACTCAGCTGGCCCGAGACTGATTTTTGAACCTCAACAAGGACTTTTGAATCTTGGACAAGAAGGAGAAAAAAATCAGTATTTGCTCACGATTAATATTGCTCAAGAAGACAAGAGGGAGTAGAAGGCAAGGGAGAGGACGCACTTACCCCAAGTCTCTTGTTGTACTACTACTCTGATTCTGTAGGGGCTTCCTGGCTATGCTCAATAGTGATTACACAGTGATAGTAGTGATAGTTTCTGTGTTTTAGTCTCAGAGATTTTTGTACTTTCATTCTCTGTCAGTGTTTTTCTGACCCCCGTGAAGGTCAGGTGCAACTTGTCTCTATCATCAACCTATTTGGGAACTAGTTAAGCTAAGTCATCCCTGATGACCTCTGGGAAAACTGCTATAACCATTACTCTGTGTACACTTTGGTAGTACATCCCAAATCCTGCAAGGACCTTCTTCCCATTGTCCTCCCCTTTACACAAGAACCCTGTGTTGTGGGGGTGGGGCAGGAGGTGACTGAACCCTGTGGCAATAACCAAGCTGCTAAATTGCTGATCTGGTTTTAATTGAAGTGTGAGAAGGAGGTTTTAAGGCAGGTAGACAACATCCTGTTGTTCTGGTGCACCTCTCTCTTTTTTGCACATGTGGCTTAACCGGGGGCCAGGTGGCTGACTCGTGCATGGTAGCAGGAACAGCAGCAACAATAGCAGCAGCAGCAGCAGCAGCAGCAGCAGCAGCAGCAGCAGTAACCCTTCTGCTGTCCTACACCTTAGCCCGTCCAAGAGTCCACCAGGCCATGGATGCAGTGGCTGTGTATCATGGCAAAATCAGCCGGGAGACAGGGGAGAAGCTCCTGCTTGCCACCGGTCTAGATGGCAGCTATTTGCTGAGGGACAGCGAAAGTGTCCCAGGCGTGTACTGCCTGTGTGTGCTGTGAGTATGTCGCGGTGGCTGGGCCAAGGGCCTGCAGAGGGTGAGAACGGGCAGTGGGCATGAGTGGAAGGGGCAGGCAATGTGTGGGCCACAGAAGCTCATTTCAGCCGCCTCCACTGCCAATGGTTCCTCGGGCTTCTTCAGGTCCAGCCCAGGACCATGGTGGACCATGCTTTGGCTTAGGCCCCTCACTGGGGATTTTGCTCTCTAGAAAGACCTCCCAAGTAACTTTTGGGGGCAGTGAATGCCACTTCAGGTAGAGAAATACAGCCTAGAATTTAACTGCTTGGAGAAAGACCCAGGCTCCTGATTTTTTTTGACCTCTAGTAGAAGCCAGGAAGGTAGAGCCCTGGGATAGTGGAGTACCCAGATTTGGGGCCAGAAGCTCTTAATGAAAGAAAAGGCTTCTCTCCACCTGTCTCTAAATGGATTTAAGGTGTCATCCCAAAGGAAGACCTTCAAAATCAGGGAGAGTAAGAAGACTAAAAAACTGAATACATTACTTTAAGAAAGTAATGCCAGTTAGGTAGGATGAGACAAGGATGTTTGTGAGTAAAACTGCCTCTCTGGATCTGCTTATTTAGCTTCTTTAGAAGAGTTGTGTGGGAAAGAGCACCCTTTCCTAAATAAAAGTTAGGACAGACAATAGTTGTAAAGGACACAGTGGGAAAACACCCTTGTTATGAATCACTTTTGCCCTTTATTTAGGCATGTCTTTGTCTAATATCCTATTTTCAATCAGATGCAACTTCATCTTTGCTCTAGAGCTCCAGAGTCAGACAGATCTGACACCTAATCTTGTGCTAGTCCAATGATAGGTTTGTGACCTCAGCAAATTAACTTCTCAGTCTCTTGGTTTTCTTATCCATAAAATGAGTATAATATTACTATCTACCTCACAGGATTGTGAGGATTAAATGCCATAATGCAGGTGAAAAATTTGGCACTGGACCTGAGACATAGTAAAATGTTCAGTAAATGTAAGCAATTGTTATTATTATATTCCTTTTTTTCAATTTCTTTCAGTACTCATGGGGAATTTCTAAAGAAGTAACTAGCTGAATTACATCTTGTCAGCATGATAAAAACACCCATGGAAATACCTGCTCTGCACAGTAGGTTCTAGACAGAAACAAAATGAGGGAAAACGCTTGGTAATAATTTTGGTACCCAATGATGTAATGCAAGGTTTTGAAGTATCTTCTTGGTCAGTAAAGAAAGATTATATTGAGGCTGGTAATAGAGGGTTTTTATTGTTTATTTTATTTTATTATTAGTTTTTTAATGGTCAAGACAAATTTGTGGTAACTTTCAAGCCATGCTAAATACATTTATTACAAATGCTTTAAAGGAAATAAATGGAAGCTATTGAATCTCTTAGGCTCAGATCTTTATTTTATGCTTGTATTACTGTTTTTCCCAAGCAGAAACTGGGAAGGTCAATGAAAGCCAAGTAGTATTCTTAGACCTTGTTATTATCAAAAGAAGATGGAGGAGTGAGTAGGCCATGAAAGGGACTTCTTTATGAAAGCTGACAAAGGAGGGCCCTTAAATTAGAGGTAAAAAATAAGGTACAAAATATACTGGGCAAGGGAGGGAGAGCAGAGGACAGTGTGTAGCAAGATGTGCTTAATGCTTCAACCACACTGGCCTCTTTGTTGATTCTCAAGCTTGCCAAACATGCTCCCCAGTTAGGGCCTTTGTCCTTATTGTTGCTCCTGCTTCTTTCCTCAGAGCGGACTTTCTTGACTACTTTATCTAAAATAAGTACCCTCTCCTTGTCCTTGTTATACTCTATTTTTCTTCAAGGAACTTTAAACTATCTGACATTTGCTCATTTACTTATTTATTGTTGGGCTCTCCTGCTAAAATGTAATCTCCATGAAGGTGGGGACATTGTTGCCTGCAGCAGGAACATAGCCTGGCACATAAAAAGCATCATGAGGCACTTAATAGTCACTCAATATATAGTTTTGAATTAATAAATGAACTGTTAAAGCAAATACTGTAATTTACTACAAAGAGCAAGGACTGATATCAGGCCAGCATGTGGACTCTGGGGGAAGTCACTCAACTTTTCTGGGTCTTGGTTTCCATATTTGTAAAGCAGTAATAGGAATGTGTGCCCTGCCTTCTGCATAACATTGCTTATGCTAAAAATATGCAACATAAAGGGACAAGTTTAGTCTTTTGCTCATCTAGGCCAAGGTCACATATGGAATTAATTTAGGCAGGTGGAGAATTCTCAAACATTTACATTTTCACCCAAAGTGAGTCTTGCATAAATGCAGTTTTTATGACTCTTGGTTCTCCATGTAAACCTTAGGAAGTAGCATAAAATAGCAGGCAAATTGGGAGTCCCCCAAGCATCTTTTGATGGACACACTGGGGCCTCCAAATCTTAGAGGGTGACTGTCAGACTGCGCTGCAGAGGCAAGACACATGGATACATTGCCTTTTATAAGTTCTCAACATTTTTTTGCCAAAAGTCCCTTTTGATAAACATAAACTTTCCATTCCCCCATTTCAGTACTATGCTGTAGTAACAAAATCACATTTTATTTTGAAATAAACTGTGTATTCATTTTATTTTTATTTTATTTTTATTTTTTATTTATTTTTTATTTTTTTATTTTTTATTTTTTGTGGGCAGTGTCACTGGCCCTCATATGTGGGACCTGAATCGGGGCCGCTGACTTCCCAAGCCAGCACCGAACCACTGTACCACTCGGCTGGCCCTGTGTATTCATTTTAAACCAAAATGCATATGCTTATGATGTGCAGTAGGAATAACAATGTAAATGGTGTCATATACACATGAATAAGAAGGTATATTTAACAAACATGCACTGATTGTAGGGTTTGCTCGGAATAGTTTCTCATTCTATCTTTTATTTACTCCCATTATCCAAGAAGGTTTGGTTGAGCTTTAGTTTCTGTATTTTGTTGTAGAAATAACACATTGCATATGCCTTCAAACTGTAAACAATACTTTCAAAATATGCTTGCTCGTTTCCCGAGTTCTGAACCCCCAGTAATGGCCTTTAGGTATGGCCTTTTCCTCTGTTCAGTTTTGGGAAACGGAATCTCATAAAGTATTAAGGAAGTTTTCCACTTATATGATTGCTCACCTTTATTTAAAGTGAGAAGTTGTTCTTCTATTTTCAATAGGTAAATCTAGATTTGTACAATAAGTCTATTTTTTAAATTCAAGTTTATTGGGATGACAACTGTTAGCAAAGTTACATAGATTTAAGGTGTACAATTCTGTAATACATTATCTATAAAATAGGTCGTGATTATTCACATTATAGAAATTTTGGAAAATGTAGATAATGTAAGTAAGAGGAAAACCATGTATAGTTTTATAACCTAAAGACAATTGTTATTGAAAATTAAGTGGATTTTCCTCTATATATTAATTTAAGAATTGCTTTGTAAACAAACATATGCTCTTAGAATATTTTATTCTGTTGTTTCCCATGTAACATGAAAAAATCCCATTCATATATAATGTTCTTACGAATGATTTTTAAACATTATTTTTATTGGTTGCATGATAGTGCAGCTAGTGAATGCACTATAGTTTCCTTAACCAGTCATCTATTTTTAGACATTTGAATAATTCCATTCTTTTTGCAATTATAAATTCCATTATGACTCAGATTTCAGTCCATAAAAGTTTCTTTGTATTTGTGATTAATTCTTTATAATGAATTTTAAAGATGTGCAATTTCTAGGTCAGGAAACATGCACAGCTTAAGATTATTTATGTATACATGATCACCAAATACTTTTTCCTAAGCGGTTCTTCCAATTTATATATTGGACCAGTGATGAATGAGAGTGTCTGTTTCACAGAACCTTGCTTGGATATGGGTCTTCTTGTTTAAAAAATTTTCCTTGAAATTTGGTGTCTCACTCTTTATTTTATTTTTCTTTGATTAATGGTTGAGTGTCTTTTATATGGTCAGTAAGCTGTTGTAGTTCCTTGTTCATGAATTGGCTCTTTGTGTACTTTGCCTATTTAACCACTTGGTTTTTTCTTAACAGATTTTGGGATTTTATAGACTAATCCTTAATCTGTTGCAAGTATCTTTCCTCAGTTTGGTGTTTGCCATTCCTTTTCTTTGATACACAAAAAATTTGACATTTTTAGTAGTCAGATCCGTCACACATTTTCTTGGTGTTTGATTTTTTCCCAGCTTAGAAAGTTCTTTCTCCTCCAGACATGTCATAAAACTTCACTTCAGTTTTTGTTTTAAATTTGGTTAGTTTACATTTAACTGTTTAATTCCATTTGGAATTTTATTTTAATGTGGAGAATGGATCTAATTTGTTTTTGTTTTGAAATAGCTAACAATTGTCCCAATATAATTTATAAATAGACCTTCCCTTCCCTTCCCTATTGATTTATTAGCTTCCTTTACCATATGTTACATTCTTACATATAATAGTTATTGTTTTGCAACTATTTATTTGGCTCAATAAATCTATTTAGTTTTGTATTACCAGCACTGTAGTATTGTGGGGGCAGAAAAATAAATTATCCTTCTACTCTGGTAAGTTCTTCTAGCTGGACTAACAATCAAATTAACATGAGACAGATTAACAGGAGAAAATAACCACATTTATTATGTGTGTAAATAAGGGATTCTGTAAGAATATGACACCTGAGGATAGACTGGGCAGTTGAGGTTTATATGCCATTCTGGACAAAGGAGAGGGAGGCAGGGGTCTGGGACTTCAAAGGGAAAGTAAGCAATGCACAGGGAGATGAGAAAGAACAAAGCTGTGGTAAAAAATTGCTTTCCTGGCCACCCAGAAATAATGGGACACAGAAAGGAATCTAACAAACAGACATTGCATGGATCCTCCCTGTCTATCACAGTTGATTCATATGTGCTAAGGTTCCCTTCCTGAAGCAGGATTTTTCTACCTGAATTCCCTTAGACAGGTAAGAGGGAGGTTAAAAGGAAGCAAAAAACAAACAAAACAAACAAAACAAAAAAAAAACCTTTTTTGAGTTTTATTTTCAGCTCAAATAATCTGCATGTCAGGGTGGCACATTATAAGGAGACTTGTTCTGGACCCCTACAGTATCATAATGTTTTTTGATTGTTTGTTTGTTTTTTGTTTTTTTTTCGAGGGCAGTGTCACTGGCCCTCATATGTGGGATCCAAACCAGGGTCCTGATGAGTCCCAAGCCAGCGCTTAACTACCGCGCCACTCGGCCGGTCCTCATAATGTTTTAATACATTAAAAAAATTACTTGTTAGGGCCGGCCGAGTGGCGCGGTGGTTAAGCGCTGGCTTGGGAAGCCAGCGGCCCCGGTTTGGTCCCAAATATGAGGGCCAGTGACACTGCCCTCAAAAAAAAAAATTACTTGCTGGGCTGGCCAACTGGTGCGTTGGTTAAGAGCTGGCTTGGGACTCATCAGGACCCTGGTTTGGATCCCACATATGAGGGCCAGTGACACTGCCCTCTATAGCTAGGATGGTGAACAACAGCTCCACCTGGAGCTGGGCTGCTGCAAGTCGCCGCCGATGGCGAGGCTGCAGCCCCTGCTGCATTGGGCTGCAGTAAGCTGCAGTGAGTGGCCAGCAGCCAGCGTGAGCAGCCAGCAGCCAGTGTGAGTTGCCAAGAGCTGCCGTGAGTGGCTGTCCAGATGCTGGCGACCGATCTGCCTCACCCGAGATGAGCATAATGATAATACCAACATGGGCCAGTGAAGCAACGTTCTCCACAACTAGGGTAAAGAACAAAAGGACAGCAACTTGTTTGTTCCCCTCCCCCAATTCCCCAATAAAATCTTAAAAAAAAAAATTGAACCAAAGACTCTACTGCAACTCTTCAATGACCATAGTCCATAAAAAAAAAATACTTAACTATTCTTATCTGTTGGTTCTTCAAGATGAAATCTGGAATAATTTTGTTAAATTAAAAACAATCCCATCAAGATTACATTAAGCTCATTAATAAATTGAACTGGAATCATCATCTTTAAAGAGTTTAGTCTTCTCATCCAAAAGCCCTCTATTTATTAGTTTATTTCATTTACATCCATCAATAAAGTTTTGTAGTTTTCTTCCTGTAAGTCTTGCACATTTTTGCTCAGTTTATTTCTAGTTATGATGTGTATAAATGTGTCATTTTGTTTGTTTCTATCATAAATAGAATCCTTTTGCACCAAATTTTCTGTTTTATAGGAAATTTATTGACTTTATATGTTTTTCTTGCTTTCATCCACTATATTAAATGCTCTTATTAATGCAAATAGCTCTTATTTTATTTTATTCTTTTTGGTTTTTGAGGTATATCAAATTTCCTTTCACTTAGGTACATATGAGCTCTCACATTTCTTCCCTTTTCCCCTTCAACATAGATAGCCATTGAGAAAGTCCTAAATATCCACTGGGATAATTTGATGGTGATAAGAAAATAACTAATTGAAAATATTACAGAATTGTATACCTGAAAACTATGTAACTTTAATAAAAATTGTTACCCCAATAAACTTTACTTAAAAAAAGAAAATATTTAAAATAGTTTGAAGAAATAGTTTATTTCCATAATCAGCATCCTCTGACTTTGCTACTTATCTGATGGAAGATTTTTTTTTTTTTTTTTTTTTTAATTTTATTTTATTTTTAATTAGTTTCAGGTGTACAACACAGTGCAATAGTTATACATTTTACCCCTCAAAGTGACAACCCCCCCACCCCCAATAGTTTCAGGTGTACAACACAGTGCAATAGTTATACATTTTACCCCCCAAAGTGACAAACCCCCCACCCCCAATACACCCCCCCACACCCCCCATATCATACATATCTATTACTCTTCCTCTGACTCTCTTCCACAGTATAATCCACATCCCGTGACTATCTATATATATTCAATTACAGTAGGTATACCACCTCTACTTTAGTAATACAGTGCAGTGATCAAACCTCTACTCCATCCATGAAATGGTCTCCCTAACAAGACCTATGATCATCTGACATTCCACAGAATATTTACAACATTATTAATTATATTCCCCAAACTGTTTTTCCTATCCCAGTAGCAATATTGTAGTTGCCTATTTTTGCTGTCTAATCCCTTCCCCTTCTCCCTCATTCCCATTCCTCTCCAAATTAGCAACCCTGATTTTTCCTCTATATCTATGAGACAGTTTCTGTTTACTTTGCTCATTCATACAGTTTTTCATATTCCACATATAAGTGAGATCATATGGTATTTGTCCTTCTCTGACTGACTTACTTCACTCAACATTATAGTCTCTAGGTCCATCCATATCATTGCAAATGGCACGATTTCATTCTTCTTTATAGCGGAGTAATACTCCATTGTATAAATATACCACAGTTTCTTAATCCAGTCATCTACTGATGGGCATTTTGGTTGTTTCCAAGTCTTAGCTATTGTAAATTGTGCTGCTATGAACATCGGGGTGCATAACTTTTTTTGAATAAGTGTCTTGGTTTTTTCAGGATAAATACCTAGGAGTGGAATTGCTGGGTCAAAAGGTAGCTCTATTTCCAGTTCTTTGAGATACCTCCATACTGACTTCCATAGTGGCTGCACCAATCTGCAGTCCCACCAACAGTGCAGCAGGGTCCCCTTTTCCCCACAGCCCCGCTGATGGAAGATTTGAGAGAAGAAATTCTATTATATTCTTTAGCTTCAAGGACACATAATGAAATCATGTGACATATATGTCTTTAGATAAAAGGATATTTATTTTTTGTCCTTTAAGATTTAAAAGTTGTCTGGAAATAAAATGTCTATCAAACAATTTAACAGGAGAAATAAGGGTAGGAGCAGTGACAAAATAAAATTCCAGCTTATCAGTTGTGATAGAGGGGAAGTGAGGAAAAGAACTGAAAAAAATGAGAAATTATAACTTAATTTACAATTTTTGAATAAAATTGGATATGTGCTTTGTTGTTGCCACCAGAATTATTTTGCATAATCTGAGTACAATCCATTAATGGCAGAGCAAGCCTGAAGGCCAGCCTCAGATTAAATTTGCAACATATAAACCGCCACATGGACAATTCACAGGCCAGTAAATCAAGTGCTGACTCTGGTTGACAATGTAAAATTGAAGTTGCAAGATTAGTCTGAAGATGTCGTTTAGCTTAAAAAAAAGAGATGTCTGAGTTGACCTCTTTTGGGTTCTCCCCACCTGGCCTCTTTTCTTCAGTTCCCTCCCTCTTTTTTCCCCTCAGTGTACACCTCCAGCCTTAAGGCTAAGCAGACTCCTTCCCTTTTTGAGAACTGTGCTTTTGAATTCACCTTAAGACCAATTTGTTAATTCATTTCCTCTGATATAAGAGAAATCCCAGATCTTCCAGCCAGACTCTCTGGGTATCCATCCCAACTCTGGCCCTTAACTAGCTATTTTATCTTGGGCAATTTACTTAATGTTTCCGTGTCTCAGGTTCCTTATCTGTGAAAAGGAAGATTGTGATAATAATAGTAATTACCTCATAGGATTATTTATGAGGACTATTGCATAAGTTAATATTTATAAAGTTAGCATGTAGTAGGTATTTGTTAATATAAATAAAAGATCTATAAATAATTGCAATACAAAGATAGATCATCATAGGAGTATATAAATAAAACATTATGTGGTAGTTCAGGAGAAGTGATAATATTTATTGTCAGGACTCATTGAAACTGGTACTATATAGTTTTGCCATCAGACTTGAAGCTGAATGACTTTTTTTTTCTTTTTTTGGAGGGCAGAGTCACTGGCCCTCAGATGTGGTACCTGAACCTGGGCCACTGGCTTCCCAGGCCAGCGCTTAACCACTGCGCCATTTGGCTGGCCCTGAATGACTTCTGACAGTTCTGAAAATTCAAATTCACTCTGAAAAAATGAAGATTGAGCCATAGGAAGTTCAGGAACCTCTTGAATCAGAATATAGTTTCAGTAATGATGGCTTTGTATAGGATACCATTCTTTTGGATATAAGATTTCTGAAATATTTGTTAAAAATTAGTTACATTATAATTGTGTCTTGAATTTTGCATATAGCATTAGTTTGTATAGACATAGACAGCATGGGTACTAACTTGCTTTATTTGCAATACCATGAAGGAGTCAGATGTAGCTAAAGTTTTTCTATTTTTTTTTTTGAGGGCAGTGTCACTGGCCCTGATATGTGGGACCCGATCCGGGAAGCGAGCGCTTAACCACTGCGCCACTCAGCCGGCCCGCTAAAGATTTTCTTTTGCATAGTTCTTGAAGTGGCATAAAGAAGGAATTGATGTGGTCTTCTCTGTTCTAAACCAAGATCTGTCTCCAACACTGACCACTTGAGAAAATAAGAAATAAGTCAGATTGCTTTCTTGTCCATTTCTATCCAGAACACATTTTTAAGGGTTGGGGGCCACTTTTGAGGAAAAAGACTTTTGAGGAAAAAGAAAGGCAAATTTTAATATCAGTAGAGACTGAATCAACATATGCTTTATAATCATGAAAATGCAAAATATTACTTAAGAAAATAATTGGCAACAATTATTCATTTTCTAGATTTTTTTCATGATAAAATTTAAATTCTAGGCTTATTAACAAATCTAATAAAATGTTTGATGGAGGAAGAAAGTTAAAATTACACTACATTCTTGGTTTGTTTGTATTAATGGAAGTAGTCACAGGAAAGCTAATCCTAAAAGACATGTAATAGTTTTTAAAAATGAATATAGCATAGGCTATATTTGTAAAGCTCCAAATAGTAATGTTGCTTCTTTTTCTTTAAAAAATGTTTTTAGTCACTTACATAACTTTATAGGGAAAATTAATATGCAATGCTGCATGTATATTAGTTTTAATGTATTTCTAGTTTACATACATAGAGGGACAGATAGTTTTTTGTTTTTTTTTGAGGGCAGTGTCACTGGCCCTCATATGTGGGAACGAACTGGGGCCGCTGGCTTCCCAAGCCAGCTCCCAACCACCGCGCCACTCAGCCGGCCCCAGGGACAGATAGTTTTGAACAGCTGTAATTAGAGTGATTTCTCCTATGTCCCCTATTTTTTGCATACCATCATTTTATATCAGCGTAGTCCATGTGCTCCATTTTTTTTGAAAGATATAAGCCCTAATACCTTGGAATTTTGGTATGATTTTGAAACATTCTTTCTGTTACCATTTCCTTATTTTGACTAACATTCCTTATTTAGGGATACTTAGGTTAATTCTATTTTTTTCACGATTAAAATAGAATTACTACGAGAATCTTTGTCAAATTACTTTTGTTTTTTTATTACTTGGAGTGTATGAAGATAAGCAAGGTCAATAAGTCAAAAATATGCATGATTTTATAGCTCTTGTTATAGCTTGCCAGTTTATTTGCTAGAACAGTGATGTTTTTCCAGTGGACAGGGAGAGAGTACGAGTATCCTTAGTTTGAAAATATATTCAATATTTTACTTTAATTTTACATTATAAATTTATTGTTTCATAATAAAATCTTGCTGGGAAAGAGGGAGTAAACGTTTCAGAAACACTGCTCTCTGAAGACTGAAACAATTGAAAAAGCTTCAGCTTATATTGAAATAAAATTGCATTTTTTTTTGAGGGCAGTGTCACTGGCCCTCATATGTGGGACCTGAACCAGGGCCACTGGCCTCCCAAGCCAGCACTTAACCACTGCACCACTCAGCCAGCCCTAAAATTGCATTCTTAAAGCAAAGACTGATTGACTCTGGGGGAGATGACACAGAAGTGCTCTGGGTGAGTGAAAGAAGCCAGCTTGACTTTCAGGAAATTTTCATCAGTGTTCCCAGTGAAATGTGGGTATTCTCTTTGCATTTTAATCACTTTAATGTTCTTAGAGATCCTCTGGAAATCTTGTTAAAATGCAGATTCTGATTCAGCATTTCTGGGATAAGGGCCTGAGATTCTGCAGTTCTAACAAGTTCCCAGATGATGACAATGTTATTACCCTAGTACATAATTTTAATTGTGCTCTTTTAGATCTCTTCATTCCATGACATATGACAGTTAGAGTTGATTACAAGGGATCCTTCCTTGGTCAGTTACTTCAGCGACTTAAAAGTAGAAGAGATGAACTGCTGGCTTATCTGAGAGGTGAAACAGTTTTGCTCATTCAGAAATTTGAGGGGTTGGGGAGTAGGAAATTGTTAATATTAGATGGGTTAATCATGAGAAGTTTTATGTGTCACTGACACCAGATTGTTCAGAGACTGAAGGAGGTAAGGACTTTTGAAGTGGTACGCAGGTTCCTGCTGCTTAACTGAAAGTGAGATAAGATCAGATTCGTTAGGAAACAATATTCAAAACACACTCATTTATTTTGACTAAATGAGGCTGAATGGTAGTAGGAAGATATATTCATTGTATTTTTTAGAGACCCACTGTTTTAGAAAGTGGAAAACCAGTTACTTAAATTTTTGCTTGCAATGTTGCTGAGATTTTTTTTTTTTGAGGGCAGTGTCACTGGCCCTCATATGTGAGACTGAACCGGGGCTGCTGGCTTCCAAAGCCAGTGCTTAACCACCGCACCACTCAGCCGGCCCCAAGATTTTTAAATAATACTTTTCCACATTATGTTTAATGCTATTTATCACTTACCATAGGGAAAACAGAACTATGGATCTATGCTATTTTCCTGCTTCTATCTCCATTTTGCTGTGTTACTTTAAGAAAATCATTTCAAGCCTATGTTTTAAGTTCCCATGGTAAAAAATGGAAATCAAAGCTCTTGCCTTGTTCCCTGTAGAGTACTTACCAAAATCAGTGGGATTTGAGGTCGATTTCAATTCCTTAGAAAAACACAAGACTTTAACAACATGTTCTATGTTTATTTAATATATTAGACATATGCATATATTAACTTATTTTATATATGATCTAAATATTCTGGCAAACATTCATAACAAAAATGCAACATTTCCTGTAATCATACCAGCAACTAAATTGATCTTTTTTTTTTTTTTTGGTTTCATGAACTAAATGAACCTGATTAGAATGTTTTAGATGTTTTCTTTTTCTTTCTTTTTTATGTTGCATTACTTAGGTAATCAGTAATGATGGATATTGATTAAATATACAGTAATTTAATCCACATATTTAAAGACTTAGTTCTAAAGGGAGTTAATGATGAATGAGGTCAGTTACTCAAGGATGATCTTCTGCTTGGAATGCTTAAGAATCATCTCTTCTTTTAAGTTTAAACACATTTATTTATACCTGAGTTTAACATGTATTCTAATCAAAGATCTATATTGACCCAAATTTTTGCCTAAGAATAATAATCAGAAAATGTCTTAAATAAAACTGTTGATCCAGATTCAGATTCACAATTTGAAATAATTCAGAAAAAAACTTTATCTTACTTTTCTATGAAGTAGAAATTTATTAAGCAAGTTAAGTAGCATTACCATATACACAAAAATGCAATAAATAATCTATATCTATTATAGTGTGGGAATCAAGACCTGGGATTCTAGAGTCAAATAGGCCTGATTCAAATCCGTCTTTGCTGCTTGATCTGTAGTGTGACTTTGGTTACTTCTTTTCTTTTTTTTTGAGGGCAGTGTCACTGGCCCTCATATGTAGGGCCTGAACCGGGGCCGCTGGCTTAACCACCGTGCCACTCGGCAGGCCCATTTCTTAAAGTTTCAGTTTCCTCATCTATAAAATGAATTTCACAATATAAAGCTCATAAGATTGTTGTGGGGTTCGAAAAAGATAATGCATATGCTATGGACTAAGTTGTTCTCCCGAAGCCCTAACTCCCAATGTGACTGTATTTGGAGATACTGTATTTAGGAGATAATGAAGGTTAAAGAAAATCGTAAGAGTAGGTCCCTGATCCAATAGGATGAGTAGTCTTATAAGAAGAAGAAGAAGAGAGAGAAATCTCTCTCCATGTATGAACACAAAGAAGAGGTCATGTGAGCACACAGCAAGATGACTGCCTAAAAGCCAAAAGAAGAGGCCTCAGAATGAAACTTAACATTGCTGGCACCTTGATCTTGGACTTCCAGACTCCAGAACTGTAAGAAAATAAATTTGTTTTGTTTAAGCCACCCAGTCTATGGTATTCTCTATGGCAGCCTAAACAGACTAATACACATTTTGGTACCAAGAAGTACAGTGCTGCCGAAACACCTAAAAACATGGAAGTGGCTTTGGAACTGGGTAATTGGTAGAGGCTAGAGGAGTTTGGAGGTGCATGCTAGGAAAAGCCTACATTGCCATGAATACAATGTTGGTAGAGCTGTGAATGTTAAAAGTCATTCTGGCGCGGTGGTTAAGCGCTGGCTTGGGACGCCAGCAGCCCCGGTTCAGTCCCACATATGAGGGCCAGTGACACTGCCCTCAAAAAAAAGTCATTCTGGTGAGGTCTCAGAATGAAATAAGGAACATGTTATTGGAAGCTGGGGGAAAGGCCATCCTTGTTATAAATGGCAAAGAACTTAGCTGAACTGTGTTCTAGTATTTTGTAGAAGGTAGAACTTGTAAATTAGATATTTAATAGGAGAGCTTTCTAAACAAAGTAGTGAAGAAGCTGCTTTGTTATTCCTGACTGCTTATAGTAAAATGCAAAGGGGGAGAGATGAATTCAAGAAGGAAATCTTAAGCAAAAAGATTCCAGAACTTAAAGATTTGGAAAATTCTTAGCTTACCCATATGTCAAAAAGTGGTACAAGCACCAAGTGTATGGCTGGACAATCACTCCTTACAGAGATTACCCATGATATTAACTAGCCATCTCAGCAGAAGCCAGAAATAGAGTTTGGACCAAAGCATCAGAGACATGGTCAATTTGAATAAAAGGGAACAGGACATGACAATAGAGCAATTTGTCTGCAAACATGCTTTATCTTTCAAAAAAAGGGAAGAATGACCCTGAAGGTGATTCAGAGATCATCAGGGATGCCACTCCCACCACAGGCCCAGAGTTCACAGGCCCAGTGGGACAAGTCTGCCTCCACCTAGGTTTCAAAGGTAGGTTGAGAGCCCAACAGAGCTGAGTAGGTAGGGCTGCCCTTCCTCTCTCCCCCCCATGCTGTGATGGTGACAGTGTCACCCAGTGTGCTTGGAGGTCAGAGCATCGAATCAAAGAGGATTGTTCTCAAGCATTAAGAAATTGGCTTTATGAGGTTTTAGACTTGCTTGGGAACGGTCATCCTTTTTTTCCTTCCTAATTCTCCCTTTTGGAATGGAAATGTCTGTTCTATGCCTGTCCCACCATTGTATTTTGGAAGCACACAATTTGTCTAGTTTCACAAGTTAACAGCTGAACAAGAATTTTGCCTCAGGATGAATCACACCCCAGTCTCACCCTAATCTGATTATATCATATTTAGATGAAACTTTGGACTTTAGAGTTGATGCTGGAATGAGTTAAGACTTTGGGGCTATTGGGATAGAATTAATGTATTTTGAATGTGAGAAGGATGTGAATTTTGGGGCACCAGTAGTGGAATGCTCTGGACTGAATATTGCCCCCTCAAATTCATATGTTGAAGCCTAACCTCCAATTTGGTTATATTTGGAGATTGGTCTTTAGGATGCATTTAATATTAAATGAAGTCATAATGGTGGGGCCCTAATCCAATAAGACTGATGGTCTTATAAAAAGAAGAAAAAGAGAGAGAACAATCTTTCTCTATGCATGCTCACAAAAAAGAGGTTACATGAGCACACAGAAAGAAGGCAGCCACCTACAAGCCGAGAGAAGAGGCCTCAGAATGAAATCTCTGTTGCTGGCATCTTGATCTTAGACTTCCAGCCTCCAGAACTATCAGAAAATAAATTTATTGTTTTTAAGCTACCCAGTCTATGATACTTTGCTATATTAGCCTGAGCAAACTAATGCAGCTTATAAAACTCTTGGTATGTAGTAAAACTCAACTATAGAGATATACAATATGCATACACACTGAGTAATGAGGAAGAATGTTTATACCATCTGAAAGGACAAGGTGCTTTCAAGTACTTTAGCAGGACTTCTTTTTAATTCAAATTGCTTTTACTACCGTTTTATAATACATTATGAAGTAATATAATAGTAATATAGGAATATAATATTATATTTATAATTAATCTTATTATTGCTATTATTTTAAGAGGACCTGACTTAGCCCAGTGAAATGTTTTCAACTTAAGGCTCTATATGTACTTAAAATAATAACACTGCACTTTGTTAAACTATTTAATAATTCATAATTTTTACCAGTTACAACACATCTCTAGACAAATTTTTAGAAGTGTGAGCACCCACAATTTTTTTTAAAAAGGAAAAGATAAAGAAGATTTACTGGAAACTGTGATTAGCCAGATATAATATGCAAGAAAGTTAGATTTCCAGGCTTTTCTTCCTATGAATGTCATGGTGCCACATATGTGTATCCCAGTATATGTAACATTTATATCTAATAGTTAAGCTCAAGTTTAGAGCATCCACTGTTCTTTTGGAATTTACAGTAATGGAGTTTATTCTTTCACAGGTATCAAGGTTACATTTATACATACCGAGTGTCCCAGACAGAAACAGGTTCTTGGAGTGCTGAGGTATATAGCTCTTTTATTTATTTTTACTTCTGTGGGTATCAGGGAAGTGTTTGCAATTTTGGCTGGTTTTATAAAAAAGCTGTCAAATCCTACATTCCCAAAATATTCATCAGATTCAAGTCACTAAGGCTCCAATCTAAAATTGTTCATGGATCATTTAGAAGACTTTAGAGAGTTTTGGTCTTAGTTCTTTTCAACCACCATTGTATGGAGTGGTCTCACTTTGGGAAAAGGATTTTTAAAAAGTCAAAGAATTGTGTCGAACTTTCAGTGCCTATGCAAAATTTTAGAAAGCATATAACAATGTGTAAAATAATTAAATCAGCAATAATTTACCTAATGATACTAATATAAGCATTGGTAGTATGGGGGTATTAAACAACACAACTCCAGTTTTCTAAAATCTTATAATACCCTTGACGAGACACAACATGAATTAAATAGCAATGTGAGGGCCTGCTTTGCTGTCAGGTGGATCTGGTTTCTAAGTCAAGTCCCTCCTCTTCCCTGAGAGGTCTACGACTTTTGGCAAGTTACTGAACTTTTTCTTTCAACCAGATTCTTCTGTCGAATGTGACTAAACATAGTTCCTTACTCATAGGGCTCATTTTGAAGATTAAATGAAATTATGCATTACAGAAAGCGCTTAGCCACAGAATCTAGTACCTAGTAAGCCCTCAAAAATATGAACTCACCCAAATTGCTAACAATATGACAGTACGAGGTCTGACAATTAAGTTTGTGAACTCATCCTAGAAAAAGTGCTACATACCTCTTCGATGAATATCACTATAGTCACCTTCGAAATACTCCCCTTGGGAAGCTATGCACTGATGCCAGTGCCTAGTCCACCCTTCAAAGCAATTTTGGAACTCTTTTACTGGAATGGCCATCAGAGCTGTTGTAATCTTACCCTTGATGTCCTGAATGTCATCAAACTGTCTTCCTTTCAGTGTTTCCTTTACTTTAAGGTAAAGAAAGAAGTCACTGGGGGCCAGATCAGGTGAGTAGGGAGGGCGTTCCAATACAGTTATTTGTTTACTGGCTGAAAACTCCCTCACAGACAGTGTTGTGTGAGTTGGTGCATTGTCATGATGCAAGAGCCATAAATTGTTGTCGAAAAGTTCAGGTTGTCTAACTTTTTCATGTAGCCTTTTCA
The DNA here is from genome assembly GCA_033961575.1 of Aselliscus stoliczkanus. Taxonomy (NCBI): domain Eukaryota; kingdom Metazoa; phylum Chordata; class Mammalia; order Chiroptera; family Hipposideridae; genus Aselliscus; species Aselliscus stoliczkanus. The sequence continues at coordinate 34,081,446 of CM066737.1, read as the reverse complement.
GCACTTTTAAATAGTAAACATGGTTATCTGTTTGTCCAGTTGGTACAAATTTATAATGAATAACTTCTCTGATATAAAAAAAAAAGTTAGCAATATTGTTTTGACTCTTGATTTGGAGTGACAGAACTTTTTTGGTCGTGGAAAATTAGTTGACTTCCATTTTGTGCTTTGACACTTTGTTTCAGGGTCGTATTGTTACACCCATGCTTTCATCACCAGTGATAACATGGCCCAAAACATTGTCTTGCCTCTCCAAAAGGTCTTGGCAAACTTCGACTCTCCTTTACTTTTGTTCGTCGGTGAATTCCTTCAGGACCATTTTTGCACACACCTTTCTCATGCGAAGATTTCAGTTAGGATTTTCCTAACTGTTTCTCTATCGATGTTTACTTGGTCTGCTATACTTCTCACAGTCAACTGACGATTTTGATGCACAATTCAATGAATTTTTGCAATGTTTTCATCAGCTCTGCTCGTTACTGGCCACCCTGACCTGTCTTCATCAGTGACATGTTGCCCCCCTCAGAAAAATGTTTAATCCATTTGTACACTGCCGTTTTCTTCAAGGCATTATCCCCATAAATTTGGACTAATATGTCCCTGGTTTCACTTCCACTTTTGCCAAGTTTAACAAGAAATTTAATGTTTGTTTATTGCTCTAATTCAAGCTCAGACATTCTCACAACCACACACAAAAACACGCACCAACAATAATGAACACCACTCAGCAAGACACCGCCACATGTCACATGAACACAGCTGTGAGACACTGATACACTAAGGTTATGAAACCTTACTGAGCTGTTTTACAGTGCTGCCAATGTAAGCATACAGTGCCAAGTTCTAGAACTTAATTGCCATACCAACTGGACAAACAGTTAACCAAGTTTACTATTTGGAAATGCTGAAAAGGTTGCATGAAAATGTTAGATGAAAACGACCTGAACTTTTCTCCAACAATTCATGGCTCTTGCATCACGACAATACACCAGCTTGCATGGCACTGTCTGTGAGGGAGTTTTTAGCCAGTAAACAAATAACTGTATTGGAACGCCCTCCCTACTCAGGCCTGATCTGGCCCCCAATGACTTCTTTCTTTACCTGAAGGTAAAGAAAATCCTGAAAGGAAGACAGATTGATGACTTTCAAGGCATCAAAGGTAATATGACGACAGCTGTAATGGCCATTCCAGAAAAAGAGTTCCAAAATTGCTTTGAAGGGTGGATTAGGTGCTGGCATTGGTGCATAGCTTCCCAAGGGGAGTATTTCGAAGGTGACTATAGTGATATTCATCGATGAGGTATGTGTAGCACTTTTTCTAGGATGAGTTTGCGAACTTAACTGTCATACTTTGTAAATGCTAATATCCACCTCTATTAATAACTCAATCAACCTATGCAATTATGAAATTCTGAAGCCTAGATGTAAAAAAATTAAAACATCTCTAACTTTTACAAATTCATCAGTAAACTGGAAAGCACAAATTGCAAACTACAAATGTTTTGAACCATTGAGATGAATTAGGGCAAATTTTCAAACATACTGTTGCCTTATTTATATCAGTATAATTAATACTGCAATACTAATTACAGGAAAAGCAGTATCATTTCTAATCAAGACTACTTATAAGTGTTTATTTTAAAAAATTCTATGCATCACTGTAGAGGTGATTAAAAGGAAATAAAATTTCATTTATTATGAAGAATGATTGTGTATGATATATGCACATATATTTGTATTTAGTTTGACCAGAAATAGCTGCTCTCCCTAGAGAAGTAGCCTTCAATTGCTGAAGAATATTCTTTATGGAAAGGATCTTAAATTATTAATGTTTAGCTAACCGTGCTTTTACACTTGTTTTGTTCCACTTCAAATATAACATTATATGCAGATTATTACATGCTTGTGTCATATTAAAGAAGAGAGGACTTATTGAACATAAATACTCTCTTATTCTGTTGTCTGGTCTCACCCTGTTTATATAATAATTTTGTAATTCTCTGCACAAAGACAGCAGAAGATTGGCATGTTTTCTCCAAAAAGAAAAGTTTAAAAAAAAACTGTTTAGATTTATTTTTGAAATGCACATTGCATATTTTCTATTTGCTAAATTTGCCTTCTTAGTTATGTTTTTGCTAAGGTGAATATTAAAGTAGTGTATATTCTCAGAGCTCATATAACCTGACTGGAAGAAATTTCTATAGAGCTTATTGAAGACCAGCTATGATCTAAAACATGTTTCCATGGATAATGAAGAGATGAAAATTTGGGAAATGTGTAAATCTGATTAATAGCTGAGTTCTGTGACAGGATGTGAGTTGTCAGTGAGTGGTACAATTCTTGTGGTAAACATATTTTAAAAATTGAGTGAATGACAGATATTTTCATGGCTTTTGGAACAATGATTTAGTTTGCCACACTGCAGGAAAATCATGGCTTGTAGCACTCCATTCTCTGTGAAAAAGATTGTGTTAAAATTCTAGGTAAGTATGAGATTTATTTCTAAGAGTGGAATAAAATTGAACCCTGGATCCTGAATTATGAATGACAAATATTATGTCAATTAATTGTGTAGTGTATTAACTTCTCTCATGTGACTTAGGCTAAAATTTTGCTAAATTGTTAATTCAGAGAATTCTACATAGTCACCTATCATTTCTTAATATGTGCATTGCCAGAAGTACATTGTAAAAACTGTACTAACCTCTCCCTGCTGACTTCAGTGCCTTTGGACTTTTCTGGAAATTTAATCATCAGTAGATCAGTAGATGCTAAATAATTTTACTTATTAACCTAAACAAGGCACTACAAATGAGGTCAGTTATTTGCCAAAGAAACAGTCATCCCAAATCGAATTTGCTTTTACATATCCAGTGCTATTATTTCTCTCTGTTAACATGGATAATCAAGTGTTAACTACGTATAAGCCCCCAGAAAAAATGCTTCTGTTGACAAATGGTTTTATAAGCCACAAGAACAGCTAAAAAGATGTGTGGTTTCAAATCTTTCCACACCCATGGATATTCTTTTCTGTGGGTGACTCTAACTTCACCAGAATCTGATCTAGTCTTGATCTGAAAGGCAAGAGACTAGGTCCTGGCATCTAGAGCCAATTCTGCCTCTGGTCATCTGTGGGACCTTGGGCAGGCTGAACTACCTCTTTGTACTTCCATTTTTTAATCTGTCAAATAGGAAAAACCAAATCAGTCCATAACTGCCAATCTCTGAGGAACTAGTGGGGGCAAAAGATAGGAAAGTGCTTTGAAAATGAAAGTCCTTTAAGGAAAATATAAGGAGGTATTTTTGTATCCATAACTTGCTTTTGCAAGTTGGAGATTCTATCTTGGAGCCAAATAACTGTTTGGACCCCCAAAATAATGGACATATTATTTTGGATGAGGTAGAACTCTGGAAACGTGTTTTGAACATAGGGGTGGAGATGAGTGCAAGAGTGTGCCTACACTTACTGACACTCCTGGCTGTGTGAGTCTATGAGTAGACACTAATTTAAAGCTCAAAAGAACTTGCCCTGTGCTTTCAATGAAAAATTACCCAAATATAGGAAATGACTGAGAGTTAATATGGACAGTGTGGTATTTTCAGCTTTTAGTCTAGTTTGCAGAAATCTGCATGCCAGCCTTCATATTTTCTTATTAATAGATCCCATCTCAAAAAACTTCCAGGTGTAATAGCTGAAAAACAGCTTACTGGAAAAACTAATCATTGTTCAATTGTTTATAGCAATACTATTTTATTTCATGTAAAATGACAGAATTGAGCTAATGCCTAAAGATTGGCTCCTAAGCTTTTGTAGGAAATTATTGTTGCTTTCATGCTGTGTCTTTGCAAGAGAATTGATGTCAGGAAAGGAATACATTTTAATAGTCACCAGCAAATAATGATCTCTTCAAAAACAAACAAGCAAGCAAACAAACAAACGAACAAAGGTGACTTTATATAGTCTTTCATTTTCGTGTCATAGACAAAACCTTGTCACAGTGAAGTGTTGGAGAGTTATTTGGGGGAGGATATGGAAGTTTCTCAAGGAGGAAAAAGTTAATGTGAAGGATGAGGTAGGACATATTGTGAGGTGAGTGTATAAAGGCTAACTAGCCATGTATTGTGTGTATCATTTTTTTTTTGAGGGCAGTGTCACTGGCCCTCACATGTGGGACCGAACTGGGGCCGCTGGCTTCCCAAGCCAGCGCTTAACCACCGCGCCACTCGGCCGGCCCTGTATTGTGTGTATCATAACAGTCAATTTTAATTTCCTGTGTAGCATTTTATACTGTGGGATGATGTGTTGTTTGTTTGGTTGGTTTTGGTTATTTAGTCTTTCTGTTAATGACCTGTAGGATCTGTGTTTTTTCTGTGTTTAACTGCATCTTCTCTGTTGGTGAATTCATTCTGGGTAATGGCCTGTATACCCTTGGAGGTTCAAGATTTATGATGGGTAGCAGGCAGGAAAGGCAAAGCAATGAGCAAGAACTCGTGCAAACTAATACCACCCTTGGGAGAACTGAAATGACAGCTCATTAGCTCCTTTGGCAGGGAAATTCAGCCAACCAAAGTAAACTCTTTTGGGATGTTGTTTTCAATTCTTCCTTATGTTTTCAAATATTTGAATAAGTTACACAAATGTTACCTCTTTAAGCATCTCTTGCACATTTTGTACGTATTTTTGTATCATTAAAAGGTAAGTGAATAATTTGCTTGGACTTTTATTTTCCAGACAGCTCCTGGGGTACACAAAAGATTTTTCCGGAAAATAAAAAATCTCATTTCAGCATTTCAGAAGCCAGACCAAGGTATTGTAATACCTCTGCAGTATCCAGTTGAGAAGTCCTCAGCTAGAAGTACACAAGGTACTACAGGTATGGTTTATTGTTAGTTTTTGAAAATTTATTTTTAATTACACTTTACATATAATATTATATTAGTTTCAGGTGTACAACATAGTGATTCAACATTTTAAAACAAGATTTTATTGGGGAATTGGGGGAGGGAAGAGTGTTGGGGTATCAGGGAAGGGGAACAGACAAGTTGCTGTCCTTTTGTTTTTCAGTCTAGTTGTGGAGGACGTCTCTTCACTGGCCCATGTTAGTATTGTGATCATTGCACTCTTCCCACTGAGGCAGATCCGTCACCATCCATTGGACTGCATCTCACAGCAGCTTATGGCAGCTCATGCAGGCTGCTGGCCACTCACACTAGCTGCCGGCCATTCACAGTAGCTTAAGTCAGCCCACCAAAGCCACACTGCAGTCTACACCATCGCTGAAACTCACGACAGCCCAGCTCCAGGTCGAGCTGTTGTTCACCATCTTAGCTTTAGAGGGTGCAACATCACTGGCCCACATGGGATCCAAACTGGGCCACCCTGCTGCTCAGAGCTCGCACTCCCAAGCCAACTCTTAACCAATGAACCACTCAGCTGGCCCTGTGATTCAACATTTATATACCTTATGAAGTGATCACCACAAGTCTAGTAACCATCAGTCACCATACATAATTATTATAATATTATTGACTATATTCCCTATGCTGTACATTTCATCCCTGAGACTTATTTTATAACTGGAAGCTTCTACTTCTTCATCCCGTTCCTTTTCTGCCCAGATCCCCACCCACTGTTAATTTTTGACAGGGTTTGGAAACTCAGGATTATGAGTCAACCTATTCATAAACTTAGTTATAGGATGTTCTATAAGAAAAATGCAATGAGAAAGTAGATGTAGCTAGCAAATCAAGTGAGAGGGGGCTAGTTGTATGCTATGATTTTAATATGATATGCTATAAACTTTTAATAAAACTCTGTAAAAATATTTTTAAAATCTATTAGCCCATAACAGGGGTCAGCAAACTGGGGCTCGCGAGCCACATGAGGCTCTTTGGGTATGTTCTGTCTCAAAAGTTTGCCGACCCCTGGAAGAGCCAATCCTATTCCTCACAACAATTTAAAAATTATTCCAGAGCCATAAATATACTTTTACATAATCACCATTATGTGAATAATGTCTTTTTAAAAATTTATAAATGAAGCTATGGTAGTTTTATTTTCATTTTCAATTTTACTTCAGATCCTGCAGCTCCTGAGCCACAGTTTGCTGACACCTGGGGGCTCTTCCATCTCAAAAGTTTGCAAACTGCTGGCCCATAACATTTAACCTCTCTTGTTCCATCTTGTCCTCCCAACACCCTTTTGTCAATACTAAAGTACAATTTCACTTCACTTATTTAGGCACAAATAATTTGAAAGATGTGAAAACTCAGAGAATACCTGGGTATTTTTACCTTTGCTTAGTAAACTGTATTTTCCCTTCAGGAATGGAAAAGCTAATGTTAGTCTGACCCATGTGATCCTGATTTATGAATTTGTAGTGCTTGAATTAAAGAAATTTTATTGTGGCAAAGGAAATGAAATTAGTAGACTTTATTATTCCATAGGGAAAATTGTTATATCCCCTGAGCAAAGTTATTTTAGTGTATGTATCAAGCTAATAACCAAACACCAGACAATGCCTGCAGCTATCAGATATGTAGTTGTTTACTCATGTATTGAAAGAGGTTAATCATTTGTTTGGAGTAAGAGGATATGCATGATTGAAACAATAAATATTAATGATAAAAGAAAATGAGTTGTTATATGCTTTTGAACAGGGACTCAGGCTCAGGCATAAACTGACAGACTCAAGTGGTAAATTAAATCAATGAATAGTTGACTTTTATAATAGAAATGGAAATAGAACTCCGGGTTACAAATTGGTTAATTGTTCTTTTCTGCTTACTATTCCATTCTTTATAATTCAGTTTTAAATACTAGTTGCTTGAGCTATACGATTGGGTTGTATCTCTGTGAGCTTTATGCAGTTGGAAATTTAATGATTATAAGTTCAAGTTAGCCTAAAATTTTAATAGTTTGTAAGATTATCTTCTCTTGATTTTTGTTATTATTTTTGTTTAGGGAGAAGAGAAGATCCTGATGTCTTCCTGAAAGCACCATGAGGAAAACTAAAATACCTTGTACTTTATTTTCAATAATTTAAATGCATGCCAAGTCTTATGTATTGTAGATGATACAGTTCAATGAGCTACAAATGCATTTCTAAAACCATCATAGTCCTGTGATGGAAGCATCTAGCTTGATGTAAAAGCTGAAATGGACTGCAGATAATGAGGAGCAGAAAAAAATAATTCCACAAGTTATTTTCAGTTATATTTACAAATGGGAAATGATTTAAAACATAGTGATACTTTATAAAAGATTAATGTTAATTCTTGTGAAATATAAATAAAAACAACACTTAGTTTGTCTCAAAAGGACCACTTTTAGTGAAATGTTATTTGATAACACTGATTTTTAAATGTCTTATATGGTGAGTATCTGGTTCATGTTGCTCACCTTTGTCATATGCAGTTCTACATTAGACATTATACTCTCCACTAGCTATGGTGTTGTAGGCTGTTTTGGGATTTGGGAAGCTGTCCACTGTGTGCTAAAACAAGTACTAGATAAAGAGTGAAGAACTTCTGTTTAATTCTTAAAGCAACCTTCTTGCCATTGTTCTGATGTTGGAGAGTAAAATCCACAGACCAATCTGGAGTTTAAAACTTCCATGATTTAAAATATGCTCTAAATGTTTATTACAGTTGATGCTACAGGATTTGAAATTATATTGTGAATCTGATGAAGTGGACTCAACTTCTTTTCATTTCTGCTCAATTTTGCTACTCCATGTAAAACCTAATTTTGAAGGAGAAGCTTCAGTAGCTGTGGCTCCTCAGCTGTGGCTGAGGGGTAGCTGATTTATAAGCAGTCTCCCTATTGGGTAACCCTACAGATCACTGGAAGGAAACCTTATGGTTACATTAATTTTAACAATTCCAAGTTATTGAAACCTGAGTGCGAACCTAGATTTTATACAGTCATGCAGATTTGTATTTTGTTCTCATAGTTTATGTTTTCATGACTCCTGTGATTTGATTATATGTCAAGTTGCTTCAGGGCTCATAAAATTCATTTGCTCAACACACACAATAGGCACTGGTTTAGAAAAGTAAAAATACACCTGTTCCCTGTACTCAAGCAGTTTACTGCTAGCTGGACAAGAAAATAGTAACAATAAAAGACAAAAAAAAAAATGTAACAAGAAAATAACAATAAGGGGTGATAAGTACCTGGTAGGTGAGGTTCCCAGTGTGTAGGCACATCTGTCTTTAGAGACAGTGAGTCAACACAATTGTTCTGGTCCATGGTTCAAAGGAAAAGGCTGAGTTTTATTGTAAACCAATAAATTGGAATTCTGGGTTGTACATGAATGGTGGTGAGCTTGGTTAATAATTAGTGAACTGTGAAGCGACAGAGCTACTCTGCATGTGCTGGCAAGATGTGATTTCTTAGTATTTAACATGGATGCGATAGAAGTGCAATAATGTACTGTGGGCCATTTACCATTTCTAGAAGTAAAAGGATCACTTTAACTTGTAAAGGAATTCAGAAAGTTGACTTTTAAAATAAAATGTATATGTTTAGATATTTTAAACTTATTTGTAGCCTGGGTTTAAATTTTAATAGATATAACTATTTTTTTACTCCAATTTGTTTATTCTGAAATAATCCTAAACATATGAATTATGTTTGCCTGTTCCTTTACCAGACACTTTTTTTATTTATTTTTATTTTTTATTTTTTTGAGGGCAGTCACTGGCCCCCACATGTGGGACCGAACCAGGGCCACGGGCTTCCCAAGCCAGCACTTAACCACCATGCCACTTGGCCGGCCCTACCAGAGCCTTTTTTTAAAAGATTTTATTGGGGAATTGGGGGAGGGGAACAGTGTTGGGGAATTGGGGGAGGACACCAGCCAAATGGTTGTTCTTCAATCTTCGTTGTGGAGGGTGCCAGACGCCATCTGGCTTCCTGTTGGCAGCTCATGACCTCTAACCTCAAGATGCTGTGTTCAATCCTAGTTGCGGGTGGGCATAGCGACCATTCCATGTGGGAGTCAAACCAGTAGCCTTGTTATTAAGAGTGCATGCTCAATTCCCAATGCAGCAAGAATAGCCAAAGAAGGACTTCTGGTAAAATGGCAGAATAGACAGATGCTGTGCTAACTGCCTACCAGGGTCACACCAAAATTACAAATAATTCATACAACATTCAACCCCAGAAGTTCCTGGAACACTAGATGAACAGAACCTCTAAATGAAGAACTTAAAGAGGAGGCCACATCAAGTCTGGTAGGAGTGGCAGAGACCAGAGAGGGTGAACCCCACGTGGGATGCCTCAGCCATGGGGAGGCTTCTCTGGTTGGGGGAGAGACCCTCCAGCTGCACAACAAGCTCACCAGCCCAGAGTTCCTTTGCTGGGAAGAGGAGTTCCACGATAGCTGGCAGCAGAAATTAGTGAGGACTCTCTTTTCCCAGCTCGGTGAAGCTGAGGGCGGCTGGAGAATCAATGGGGCTGGCACATGGGCTTGCTCACCAGTGAGCACTTACCTGGTTCCTGGTAGAGGGAGTGGCTGTGTGAGCGGGGCCCAGGAGCCTGTGGGGATGGGCTGAACTGAGCACATTTGGTGCAGAAGCTGGAGGTTTAGGGACCATTATTCCTGTGGTGTGGAGTTTGCATGTGAGTGGTATACAGCAGGGCGCCATTTTGTCAGGGTTGGGCCCTCCCACAGAGGGTCAGGTCTGGGACCCCATTGGTCTGGTGGAATTGGTGCAGGAGTGCGTGTGAGCATGCCCACACATGTAGACTTGGATCCCCACCCTCCGCCTGGCTTATACTGCATTGCCAGGGAAACGCTGAGCGGGTGTGCTCCCGCTCCAACAGGCTGCTCACTGAGACGTGGAAGTGCGCGAGCCAACTCGGATTCCCACTCTCCGCACTGCACTTGCAGAGTTGCCAGGCTGGTGATTGGTTGTCAGGCTGCTTGGCCTGATATGTGATTGGTACAGGCTGAGAATGGTTTTCCTGGGAGTGTTGGGCCTTGAGCTGTGTGCCTGCATGATCCAGCCGGAGCTCTCCTGGTGATCTATCTAATATATCAAAGCAATCACAGAGCGACAGCCAGAGTGAGGAAACAAAGAAATATGTCCCAAGTAAAAGATCAGGAGAAACCCCTAGAAATGGAACTAAATGAAACAGAGGGATCCAACCTTTCAGAGGCAGAGTTTAGAACACTGATGATAAGAAAGTTTAATGAACTTAGTGAGGACATAAGGACCGATAGAGAAATCATAAAAAACAGCCAGTTAGAACTAAAGAATACAATAACTGAAATGAAGAACAAATTCGAAGGAATCACCAGTAGAGTAGATGAAGCAGAGAATCGGATCAGTGATTTGGAAGACAAAATAGCAGAAATCACCCAGTTGGCACAACAAAAAGACCAAAGAAAAAAACAAACAATGGAAATAGTTTAGGAGCCCTATGGGACAACATAATCAGAACAACCATCACATCATAGGAATAACAGAAGGAGAAGAGAAGAAGCAAGGGTCCGAGAATGTATTTGAAAAAATAATGACTGAAAACTTGACTACCATGGTGAAGGAAATCGACATACATACCCAGGAAGTGAAGAGGGTTCCAAACAAGCTGAACCCAAACAGGTCCTCACCAAGACACATCATAGTTAAAATGGCAAAGATTAAAGACAGAGACAGAATCCTAAAAGCAGCAAGAGAAAGACAGCAGGTTACATACAAAGGAACTCCTATTAGACTAACACCTGACTTGTCTACAGAAACTCTGCAGGCCAGAAGTGAGTGGCTGGAGCTATTCAAAGTGACACAAAATAAGGGCCTACAACCAAGATTGCTCTACCCAGCACGACTATCACTTAAAATTGAAGGAGAAATAAAGAGCTTCTCAGAAAAGAATAAGCTTAAGGAGTTCATTACCACCATGCCAGCATTGCAAGAAATGTTAAAAGGGCTTTCTTAAACAAAAGAAAGGGGTAAACAAGCTAACCCAGAAAGACCAGGAATACAAATAACAAAATGGCAATACATATTTACCTATCAATAATCATTTTAAATGTGTATGGGCTAAATGTTCCAATCAAAAGACAGAGAGTCAGGAGCCGGCTGAGTTGCACAGTGGTTAAGCGCTGGCTTGGGATGCCCGCGGCTCTGGTTCAGGTCCCATATATGAGGGCCAGTGACCCTGCCCTCCAAAAAAAAAAATAAGATGGAGAGTAGCTGAGTGGATAAGAAAATAGGACCCATATATATGCTGTTTACAGATGGAATAAGATATTACATGCAAATGGAAATGAGAAAAAAAAAAGCTGGAGTAGCAGTACTTATTTTGGACAAAATAGACTTTAAATTGAAGACGACAATAGAAGACAAAGAAGGGCACTATAACCCTAATAGACATCTATGCACCCAACATAGAAGCTCCTAATTATATACAACAGATTTTGACAGACGTAAAGACAGAGATCAAAACCCCATTGTCACCAATGGACAGATCCTCTAGACAGAAAATCAACATGGAAAGAGTGGCCTTAAATAACACTTTAGACTAGCTGTATTTCGTCAATATTTTTAGAGCCTTTCATCCTGAAACAACAGAATATACATTCTTTTCAAGTGCACATGGGACATTTTCCAAGATAGAACACATGTTAGGCCACAAAACAAGTCTCAGTAAATTTAAGAGGATTGAAATCATATCAAGCAGATGTAAAGGAAAAACTGATGGTTGCTGGCTGGGAGTGGGGATGAGGGAGAGGGGGAAGGTTTTGGACAGCGTAGGTGGGTGACTACAATGTTGCTGCAGGGATATGGGGTGCAGTTCTGGGAATGTAATTGATAATGTTGTGAAGAGACTATTATGTTAAGTGAAATAAGTCAGTTGGAGAAAACAAATATATGATCTCACTTATATGTGGAATCTGAAAAACTGAATGAACGAGCAAAGTAAACAGAAACAGACTCAGAGACAGAAGAAAAACTGAGGGTTGTTAGCTGGGAGGGGGATGGGAATAAGAGAGAAGGGGAAGGGATTATACAGCATAAATAGGCAACTACAATATTGCCACAGGGATATGAAACACAGTTCAGGGAATATAATAACATTGTAAAAATTTTGTGGCATGTCAGATGGTCACATGTCTTGTTAGGAAGACCACTTCATGGATGAAATAGAGGTTTGATCACTGCATTGTATACCTGAAGCTGATGCTTTATAATATTGTATGTCAACTGTAATTGAGTATATAGTCACGGAATGTGGAGTATACTGTGGAAGGTAGTCCAAGGAATTGTGATAGGTATGTATGATATGGGGGGGAGGAGTGGGGTGGTGAACTGGGGGAGAGGGGTTGTCACTTTGAGGGGTAAAAAGTATAAGTATTGCACTGTGTTGCACACCTGAAACTAATTTTTAAAAATGTTTATTTTAGGGCCGGCCGAGTGGCGCGGTGGTTAAGCGCTGGCCTGGGAAGCCAGCGGCCCCGGTTCGGTCCCACACGTGAGGGCCAGTGATACTGCCCTCAAAAAAAAAAAAAATTAAAAATGTTTATTTCACAAAAAAGAATTAAAAAAAAATTGTGCATGCTCTATCCTCTGAGCCATCCAGGAGACAGCTCAGCTCAAGGTGTTAAGGTCAGTCTTAGCTGCTGGTGGGTATAGCCACCATCCCATGTGGCAGTCGAACCTGGCACCCCCTATCCACTGAGCCATCCTGGCAGCAGCTCAACTCAAGGTGCCAAGTTCAATCTTCAGTTTTGGGTGGGCATACCCCACCATTGAATAGGCATTCTTTTTTTTTTTGGCATTCTTTTTTTTTTTTGAGGGCAGTGTCACTGGCCCTCATATGTGGGATCTGAACCGGGGCCACTGACATCCCAAAACCAGCTCTTAACCAATGTGCCACATGGCTGGCCCCACCCTATGTCTTTTGATTGGAGCATTTCATCCATTTATGTTTAGTGTGATTATTGATATGTGAGTAGTTATTGCCATTTTGTTATTTGTGTTCCTGGTATTCCTTAGTTAGGTTGTTTTTCTCTTCTGCTTAAAGAAGAGAAAAACATATCTTCTTCAATTTTAAATGATAACCTTGCTGGATAAAGCAACCTAGGTAGTAAGCTTTTTTTCATCACTTTGAAACATTCCTGCCATTTCCTTCTGGCCTGCAAAGTTTCTGTAGAAAAGTTTCTGTAGAAGAACTTATGGGGGTGCCCTTGTAAGTAACTTGCTACCTTTCCCTTGCTGCCTTTAGGATTCTCTCTTTGTCCTTAATCCTTGCCATTTTCACTATAATGTGTCTTGGTGTGGGCCTGTTTGGTATTATCTTGGTTGGAACTCTCTGCACTTCCTAGGCTTGTATTTCAATGTCCTTCACCAGTTTAGGGAAGTTTTCAGACATTATTACTTCAAATATATTCATGATCCCTTGCTCCCTCTCTTCTCTTTCTGGTATTCCAATGATACAATTATTGTTGTATTTGATGTTGTCGCCTAGCTCTTTTAATCTATTTTCAAAGTTTTTCATTCTTTTTTCTTTTTTTTTCCACTTGGATGATCACTGCTATCTTGTCTTCTAAGTCACTGATTCAATCCTCTGCTTCATCCAATGTGGTAGTAATTCCATCAAGTTTGTTATTTAATTCAGTAATTGTGTTCTTAAGTTCTAGCTGGTTGCTTTTCATGATATCTCTATCCTTCTTTATATTTTCATTAATTTCCTTGAACATTCTAATAATCAGTGTTCTGAACTCTGTCTCCGATAAGTTGTTTACCTCTATTTCCTCTAGTTCCATTGATTCAGGAAGTTTCTTCTGTGCTTTTATTTGGGTTGTGTTTCTTTGTCTCCCCATTCTGGCTTACTCTTTGTGCTTGCTTCAATATAATAGTTAGATCCCCTAGTTCTCTCAGTCTTTTCTGGGTGGACTTATGTGGTATATGTCCTTTATATTTGAATTACTCAGGCTCCCTATTCTCCTGTACATGTAATTATCTGAGGTGTTCCTTGTGTTGTGTGTCCTCACCTGTTGAAGTTTTAGCTTTGATTACTTTTGGCTTGTCAGTAGGTGGGATGGACTCCCTGACTGATTAGCTGTGAGTATCAGCAGTGTCCACAGTTTATGAGCGGCTGTGAGAGGGTTGACCCCCTCGGATGAGGCTTGGACCACTAGGGCCCTAGTACCTGTAGCAACTTCCTTTTGGGTGTGACTCTTGAATGTCAAACCCAGAAATGCTCTTGTTTTATCTAAAGTTGGCCTCGGGGTATGATGATTCTTTTGTCTCTTTGTTTGGACCCAGTGCTGCAGAGTGATTTTAGAGCAAACCAGATCAACAAGAACAACCTCCGCAGCCATCAAAGGAAACCAAATGCTCTCACATGTAAAAAAAAAAAAACAACCATCAACATACAGTCAACTTGTGCAGAAATATCAAACATACAAAAGAAGAAAGCAAACAGAAACAAAACAATAAACACATACACAAAAAGAACAGTAGAGGAACAAAATAAAATATCATAAAATAAAAAATAGAATATACACGAGAAACCAAATAACTATACCAAAAAATTAAAATTAAAAAATTTTAAAAAAGTAAAAATAAAAATAATAAAATAAAATTTGCAGAAAAAAGGAAAGGAGGAAAAGTATAGCAGTGAGAAGAATGAATCAAAGAAGGGAGAAAGTGAGGGTGGGGAAAAATATATATATATATATTTATCGACACACCCATATATATGGACATATATTCACCTATATACACCCACATATATGCCTATATTAAAATGTAGAAAATGAGAGGGCTGGCCGAGTGGCTCAGTTGGTTCAGAGCTCACTCAAGGGTGTGAAGTGAGCTCTGAGCAACGGCGGTTCCATGCCAGCCCAAGCTGAGCTGCCGTTGAGCTGCCCACAGGTGGCAGGATGGCTCAGCTTTAAAAAAATCAAAAACAAAAACAAACTAGAAAATGATAAAAATGAAATAGAAATAAAAACCGAAAAAACCCAAGATAAGCAACCAATAAAGGGGAAACAAAACAAAACAAAACCAAACCCCGTGCCAGTCTTGGCTAAAGTCCACCAAGCTCTCTTCAGTTTGTCCTCTGCTGTACAAGAATTCCTGTGCATCTTGTGGGAACAGAGTAGGCCACCTCACACCTAGCGTGATCCTGGCACTGCAGGTTTGCTGTACTTGATTGTGGTTGTGACGTGTGATTGGTAGTTTTTACAAAGTCACTGCCATTTTGCTTTCGCCTGTCCCAAGTCAGGCTGCACCCCCAAAGTCTCAATGAGTGTCTTTGGGCACCCTTTCTGTTGACAGCTGTGGAGAATGAAAGAGCTCCTCACTGCCAAAAGCCAGCTGCCAAGACTCTGTTAATTAGTGCCTCAGAAGCTGAACCTGCCCTGCCTCCCAAGTCTTACAGGAAAGGTGGGAGTGGGGTAGGTAGTCTCACTCTGCAGCCTTTTCTGGGGCAGAAATTCTCGACCCCCTGGAGGTAGGAATACCTCTGTAGTCTGCCCTTACTGCTCCATTCAGGGGTCAGTTTAAGACTGGCTTGGAGGGGGCCAAAGTTTGTGGGGGTGTGGGTTTTTTTTTGTTTTTTGTTTTTTGCTTTCTGTTCAAGAGAGGAGAAAAAAAAAACTAAAAAAAACCGAAAAGACAAAGTCCCAATACTGTTTTGAGCTAAGGTCTTTGCCTCATACGCTCCAGCAGAGTTCCTGCTGCTCTCCCAAAGGGCCTGCTGTGGTTTAGGGGACTGCATGTAACCTGCAGCACAGCTGAGATCCCCGCTCCGTCTCTCGGGGACCTGCGTCTTCGCCCGGCACGTGCTGCGTCTCCGCTCGCGAGTATTCTGTTTTCCCTTGCTCGTCTGGTTTCAGGCTTCTTCCTTGGAGGCTGTGCTCCGCGGAACCTGGCGGGAACAGAGACTAATACCTGAACTGGGTGGGTGCAGGGTTTGAACTTGCCCTTTTGCTGCTGGGCTCGTACCCTGCTTCCTGGGGACCCGGGGAGCTGTGGGTGCAGCTCATACATCTGGACACTCGTCTCCCCTCTCTCCTCCCCCACTTGCCCGGTCTGAGGCTTCTTCCTCAGACTGCGGACCATCGCGCACTTGCTGTACTCTAGGCCGGCTGCAGGGCACAGAGAGCAAGCAGTGGGAACACTCACCGATCTGGTCTCTGAAGCTCAGTGCCTCAGCAGCAGCAGGTGCAGGCTGCACTCACGCATCTCGCCGCCTTCTTTCGTCTTTTATGTAGTTAGTTAAATTGATTCCTACATATTTTATTGTTTTTGAAGCAATTGTAAAAGGGATTGATTTCCTGATTTCTTCTTCTGGTGGTTTATTATTGGTCCATTCAAATGCAATTAATTACTGAATATTAATTTTGTATCCTGCTACTTTACCAAATTCGTTTATCAGTTCTAGCAATTTTTTGGTGGAGTCTTTGGGATTCTCTCTCTATAGTATCATGTCATCTGCATATAATGACAATTTTATTTCCTCTTTTCCAATTTGGATGTCTTTTATTTCATTTTCTTGTCTGATTGCTGTGGCTAGAACTTCCAGAACTATGTTAAATAGAAGTGGTGAAAGTGGGCAGCCTTGTCTTGTTCCTGATCTTAAGGGGAAAGCTTTTAGCCTTTATTATGTTGAGATATGATCCCACTATTCCCACTTTGGCAGCTGGATTTTGTCAAATGCCTTTTCTACATATATTGATATGATCATATGATTTTTTTCATTTTGTCAATGTGATGTATGACATTAATTGATTTGTAGAAATTGAACCAAACTTGCATACGAGGAATGAATCCCACTTGATCATGGTGTATGATCTTTTTAATGTGATGCTGAATTTGATTTGCTAGTATTTTGTTGAGAATTTTTGCATCTTTGTTCAGTAGGGATATTGGCCTGTAGTTTCCCTTTTTTTGTAATATCTTTGTCTGACTTTGGAATCAGGATGATAGTGGCTTCATAGAAAGAGTTTGGGAAAGCCATTGGCCCTGGTTCGGGTCCCACATATGAGGGCCAGTAACACTGCCCCCCCCTCAAAAAAAGAAAGAGTTTCGGAGTCTTCCCTCCTTCTGTATATTTTGGAATAGTTTGAGAAGAATAAGTATTAATTCTTTTTTGAATGTCTTGTAAAATTCAGCTGTGAAGCCATCTGGTCCAGGACTTTTGTTTGTTGGAAGATTGTTGATTATTGATTCAATTTCTTTGGAAGTAATCAGTCTGTTCATAGTTTCTGTTTCTTTTTGGTTCAGACTTGGTAGATTGTATGCTTCTAGAAATTTATCCATTTCTTCCAGATTGTCGAATTAGTTGGCATATAGTTGCTCATAGTAATTTCTTAAAGTATTGTGTATTTCTGTGGTATTGTTGTCACTTATCCTCTTTCATTTCTGATTTTATTAATTTGGGTCCTTTCTTTTTCTTGGTGTGTGTGGCAAACGGTTTGTCGATTTTGTTTATCTTTTCAAAAAACCAACTCTTGTTCTCATTGATCTTTGTAGTGCTTTTTATTCTCTATTTCATTTATTTCTGCTCTTGTCTTTATTATTTGCTCCCTTATACTCGCTTTAGGCTTCTTTGCTGTTTTTTTCAAATTCCCTTAGGTGTAAAGATAGTTTGTTGATTTGAGATTGTTCTTCCTTCTTTAGGTAGGCCTGCACTGCTATGAACTTCCATTTTAGGACTGCTTTCACTGCATCCCAGAGGTTTTGGGTCGTGGAGTTTTCATTTTGTTTGTCTCAAGGTATCTTTTGATTTCCTCCTTGATCTCATTTTTGACCCACTCACTGTTTAATAGCATGTTATTTAGCCTCCATGTATTTGTAAGCTTTCCAGATTTCTTCTTCTAATTGATTTCCAGTTTCATAGCATTGTGTTCAGAGAAGACACTTGATATGATTTCAATATTTTTAAATTTGTTGAGACTGGTTTTGTGGCCTAACATGTGGTCTATCTTCGAAAACGTTCCATGTGCATTTGAGAAGAATGTATATTCTGTAGCTTGGGGGTGAAATGCTCTAAAGATATTGATTAAATCCAGCTGGTTAAAAATGTCATTTAAAGCCACTATGTCCATGTTGATTTTCTGTCTGGAGGATCTCTCCATTGGTGACAATGGGGTGTTGAAATCCCCTACTATGATAGTGTTACTGTTGATTTCTGTCTTTATATCTGTCAAAATCTGTTTTATATATTTAGGAGCTCCTATATTGGGTGCATAGATGTTTACTAGGGTTATGCCCTCTTGTTGAATCAATCCCTTTATTATTATGTAGTGCCCTTCTTTTCTTTTATTGTAGTATTCATTTTAAAGTCTATTTTGTCCGAAATAAGTATTGCTACTCCAGCTTTTCTCTCCTTTCCAATTTCATGAAATATCTTATTCCATCCCTGTATTTTCAGTCTGTTTGTGTCTTTTGATCTAAGATGAGTCTCTTGTAGACAGCATATGCATAGGTCCTGTTTTCTTATCCACTAAGCCACTCTGTGTCTTTGGATTGGAGCATTTAGCACATTCATATTTAAATTGATTACTGATAGGTGCATATTTATTGCCATTTTCTTATTTGTATTCTTGTCTTCCTGGGTTAGCTTGTTTTCCTCTTTCCTCTGTTTAAAAAAGCCCTTTTAATATTTCCTGCAATGCTGGCTTGGTGGTAATGAACTCCGTAAGCTTATTCTTTTCTGAGAAGCTCTTTATCTCTCCTTCAATTTTAAGTGATAGCGGTGCTGGGTAGAGCTATCTTGGCTGTAGACCTTGGTTTTGTGTTACTTGGAATATCTCCTGCCTCTCCCTTCTGGCCTGCAGAGTTTGTGTAGAAAAATTAGCTCTTAGTCTTATAGGCATTCCTTTGTATGTAACGTGCTGTCTTTCTTTTGCTACTTTTAGAATTCTGTCTTTGTTTTTAACATTTGCCATTTAAACTATGATGTGTCTTTTTGTGGGCCTGTTTGGATTCAACCTGTTTGGAACTCTCTGCACTTCCTGGGCTTGTACTTCGATGTCCTTCACTGGGGTAGGGAAGTTCTCAGTCGTTATTTCTTTTCTTTTTTAAAAAAATTAGTTTCAGGTATACAACACAATGCAATAGTTATTCTCCTTACCCCCCAAGGTGAAACACCCCCCTCATATCATACATATCTATTACAATTCCTTTGACTCCCTTCCACAGTATACTCCACATCCCGTGACTATCTATATATTCAGTTACAGTTGGCACACAATATTATACAACATCAGCTTCAGGTGTACAGTGCAGTGATACAGCCTCTACTCCATCCAAAATTTTTACAACATTATTATATTCCCCGAACTGTGTTTCTTGTCCCTGTGGCAATATTGTAGTTGCCTATTTATGCTGTCTAATCCCTTGTAGGCCTTTGTTTTGCTTCACTTTGACTATCTCCTGCTACTCCCTTCTGGCCTGCAGAGTTTCTGTAGACAAGTCAGCTGTTAGTCTAATAAGAGTTCCTTAGTATGTAACCTGCTGTCTTTCTCTTGCTGCTTTTAGGATTCTGTCTCTGTCTTTAACCTTTGCCATTTTAGTTATGATGTGTCTTTTTTTGGACCTGTTTGGGTTCAGCTTGTTTGGAACCCTCTGCACTTCCTGGGCATGTATGTTGATTTCCTTCACCAGGGTAGGGAAGTTTTTAGTCATTATTTTTTCAAATACATTTTCGACCCCTTGCTTCTTCTCTTGTCCTTCCGGTATTCCTATGAGTCGAAGGTGGTTGTGCTGCATCTTGTCCCATAGGGCTCTTAAACTATTTTCATTGCTTTTTATTCTTTGGTCTTTTTGTTGTGCCAACTGGGTGATTTCTGCTATTTTGTCTTCTAATTTGCTGATCTGCTCCTCTGCTTCATCTACTCTACTGGTGATTCCTTCGAGTGTGTTCTTTATTTCAGTTATTGTATTCTTTAGTTCTAACTGGTTGTTTTATATGATTTCTCTATCCTTCCTTATGTTCTCACTAAGTTTGTTAAATATTCTTATCATCAGTGTTCTAAACTCTGTCTCTGAAAGGTTGGATCCCTCTGTTTCATTTGGTTCCATTTCTAGAGGGTTTTTTTCTGATCTTTTACTTATGACGTGTTTCTTTGTTTCCCCATTCTGGCTGTTGCTCTAGGATTGCTTTTATATATTAGATAGATCACCAGGAGAGCCCTGGCTGGATCACGCAGGCCCACAGCTCACGGCCCAACACTCCCAGGAAAACTCGCAGTCTCAGCCTGTCCCAATCAGCCGCTCGCAGATCAGGCCAAGCAGCCTGACAACCAGTCACCAGCCTGGCAACTCTGCAACCACGGTGCGGAGAGCTGGGACCCGAGGTGGCTTGCACACTCCTGCGTCTCAGTGAATAGCCAGTTGGAGCCAGAGGGCACCCGCCCAGCATTTCCCTGGCAACGCAGTATAAGCCGGGTGTTGCATGGGGATCGAAGGCCGCATGCACGCGCATGCACATGCACACACGCACTTCAGCGCCAATTCCACCAGACCAATGATGTCCCAGATCTGACCCTCCATGGTCGGGCCCAACCCCGACAAAATGGCGCCCTCCCCAAACCATCCTAGTGCAGGCCCCACACCAGGGGAACAACAATCTGAAAACCTCCATCCTTTGCACCGAAGGTGCTCATCCCAGTCCATCCCCACAGGCTCCCGGGCCTGGCCAACACAGACTCCCTCCACCAGTAACCAGGCAAGTGCTCACTGGCTATCGAGCCCACGCGCCGGCCCCACCGATTCTCCAGCCGCCCCCAGCCTGACCGAGCTGAGCAAAGAGAGTCCTCACCTATCCACTGCCAGCCATCACGGAACCCCTCTTCCTGGCAAAGGAACCCTGGGCTGACGAGCCCGGCGTACGGCCTGAGGGTCTCCCCCTCACCCGGAGAAGCCTCCCCACAGCTGGGGCTTCCCCCATGGGCCCGCCCTCGCCCATCTCCGCCCGTGCCACCAGACCCGACGCAGCCTCCCCTTCAAGTCCCTGTCCAGTGGCTCTGTTCATCCAGTGCCCCGGGGACCCCCAGGGTCGAACATTGCACAATTCATCTGCAATTTTGGTGTGATCCTGGGAGGCAGCCAGCACAGCGTCCTCCCATTCTGCCATCTAACCGGAAGTCTCCCGTTATTTCTTTAAATACTTTCTCAATCCCTTGCTTCTTCTCTTCTCCTTCTGGTATTCCTATGATACGCTTCTTCTCCTTTTGGTATTCCTATGATATGCTTGTTATTTTGACTCATCTTGTCTCATACGGCTCTTAAACTATTTTCATTGTTTTTTATTCTTTGGTCTTTCTGTTGCTCCAACTGGGTGATTTCTGCTATTTTGTCTTCTAAATCTCTGATCCGCTCCTCTGCTTCATCTACTCTACTGGTGATTCCTTCCAGTGTGTTATTCATTTCAGTTATTGTATTCTTTCGTTCTAACTAGTTGTTTTCTATGGTTTCCCTATCCTTCTTTATGTCATCCCTAAGTTCCTTAAACATTCTTATCATCAGTGTTCCAAACTCTGTCTCTGAAAGTGTGATACCTCTGTTTCGTTTAGTTGCATTTCTAGAGTTTTCTTCTGATTTTTTACTTGGGATATATTTATTTGTTTCTTCATTCTGGCTGTCGTTCTGTGAATACTTCGATGTATTAGATAGATCACCTAGAAAAAAGAGAGAAAAAAAGAGGTGGGGGGGTCTCTCCATCCTCTGTAATTTGCAGACCACTTGTTCAACAATAGGGTGTCTGGGCAACTCAACACCAGTTATTGGGGGGAAGAACTTAACGTCTTATGCGCCAACCTCCCTCTCAGGCTTGCAGTGAGCTTTCTGCAATTAGCTGCTGTGTGCTCTGGAACCGTGCTCACTACCAAAAAACTTTCACAGGTTGTTGCGTATTGTCTGCTGCTGCAAAAAACCCTTTGTGGCATGCGGTGGTGTGGACCAGTCACCAGGGGATCAGGGTGCCTCTTGCAATACAGCTCTAGTTGGGTGGGGCTGGTCCCCAAGGCACCACTGGATGTGGTCAGTGGCCTCCACCAAGTCTGAGCAACATGCACTCTGTACCAGTCACCAGCCCACACAATCTCACCAGTAAAGCCCTGATCGGATCATGCACACACACCACTCCCTGCCCAACACTCTTAGGAAAATTCCCCATCTCATCCTGTCTCAATCAGCTTCTTGCAGATCAAGCTAAGCAGCCCAACAGCCAATCCCAAGCCTGGAAACTCTGCACAAACAGAGCGGAGAGTGGGGACCCAAGGCAGCTTGAGCAATCCTGAGTCTCAGTGAACAGCCTGATGGATCCAGAGGGCACCCACCTGGCATTTCCCTGGCAACACAGCACAAGCAGGGTGGAGGGCCAGGATCCAAGGTGGCTCGTGCACTCCAGCATCTCAGTGAGCAGCCTGTTGGCGCCAGAGGACATCCCCCACCCAGCTTTTCCCTGGCAACGCAGCACAAGCAGGGCGGAGGGTGGGGATCCAAAGCTGCATGCACACGCACACACACAGGCAGTCCTGCGCCAATTTCACCAGACCAATGCGGTCCCAGATCTGACCCTCCATGGGAGGGCCCAACCCTGAAAAAATGGCACCCTCCTGTACACTACTCCTGTGCAAGCTCCACACCAGGAGAACAATGGTGCCAAAACCTCCAGCTTCTGCACCAAAGGTGCTCAGTTCAGTTCGTCCCACAAGCTCCTGGGCCTGGCTCACAAAGCTACTCACACCACCAGGAACCAGGTGAGTGCTCACCGGCGAGCAAGCTCGTACGCTAGCCCCACTGGTTCTCCAGCTGCCCTCAGCCTCACTGAGCTGGGCAAAGAGAGTCCTCACTAATTTCTACTGCCCTCTATCGTAGGACTGCCCTTCCTGGCAAAGCAACTCTGGGCTAGTGAGCTCGTTGTGGTGCCGCAGTGTCTCTCCCCCAACCGGAGAAGCCTCCCCACAGCTGGGGCATCCCTCATAGGGCTCGCCCTCTCTGGTCTGTGCCCCTCCTACCAGACTTTATGTGGCCTCCTCTTTAGGTCCTCTATTTAGAGGTTCTATTCATCATGTGTTCAGGGGACTTTTGATGTTAAATGTTGTATAAATTATTTGTAATTTTGATGTGATCCAGGGAGGCAGTTGGGACAGCATCTGTCTATTCTGCCATCTTTCCAGAAGTCCTAACCCAGACATACTCTTAAAAGGCCCATACACAGACTCACCAGCTTGCAGGTACTTGTCCTGGGATCTGGCTGAGGGGCAGTGACTTGGAAGGTGCCAGAGACATATGGGGAGAAACTGAGTTGTGTGGCTTCAAGGCAAGGACTAGAGGGACAATACCTGTATAGAACCTTCCTCTCCTGCAGCCAGCAGGTAGGCACCATATTTCCTGTGTTGAGCACTCCCCACACAGCCAAATTTCAATCTAAATTAGCCTGCTATGCTCCATTCACTCCACCCTGATGATTCTCTGAGACCCCACCTCACCCAACTCATGTACCACATGAAGCTGTATAAGTGGCTGCACCTCATGGGAGCCAGCAGGCAGCAGCAGGCCTTGGGGAGTCCTGGGATTTTGCAAAGCTACCCCAGTCCCAATACTGGTGGTGGCTGTCCTCGGTTCCCAGCATGGCCTCTCCCATGCACCACCTGGTCTAGCACAGGCAGTGAACAACTGTGGGGTGCTTCATAGCTCCCACTAAGTAGTCCCTGACCAGTCGATGGAAATGGCTGACCTGTGCCTGCACTGGAGCCCCTCCAAAGAGTCACCAGAACCAAAATATCTCAAGGTTGTCCTCAGACAAAAGGAGAGCACCCAATTAGCCCTGCAAGCTGAAAACCCAAAGAGTGGTCTCAACAGGCATCAAAGCTTATGATTGCAAGTGCCAGTCCATGGAGAAAGCCCCCCTATACAGCTGTGTATAAGCTGAGGACATGGCCAAACCCCACAGTCAGTAAGCCTGAGGGTCAATTCCACCCACTGACATGCCAATAGAAATCACAGCTCAACTGTAATAGGCGGGCACACACAACCTTCACATGAGGCATTCCTGGAGCACCCGGTGAAGGCGACCGTGGAGACAGTGTCATTGGGCCCCACAGCGTATCTATTATTTAAGGTCAAGACAGGAAGACATAGCAGCCCCACCTAATACATAGAAAAAAACACAGCTAGGCAGCCAAAATAAGGAAAAAACAAAATGTGTCCCAAATGAAAGAATAGGAGAAAACTCCACAAAAAGAACTAAACAAAATGGAGGCAAGCAACCTACTAGATAGAGAGTTCAAAACAATGGTTATAAGAATGCTCAAGGGGGCCGGCCGAGTGGCACATTGTTTAAGAGCTGGTTTGGAATGCCAGCAGCCCTGGTTCGGATTCCACATATGAGGGCCAGTGACACTGCCTTCTACAGCTAACAACAGCTCCACCTGGAAATGGGCTTGCGAGTGCTGGCGACGGTGTAGACTGCAGCCCCTGCTATAGTGGGCTGCCATAGGCTACAGTGAGTGGCCAGCAGCCAGAGTGAGCAGTTGGCCGCCAGCGTGATCTGCCAATAGCCACGATGAGCGTCCATCCAGAGGCCGGCATCCGCTCTGCCTCATCTGGGTAGTGCGCAATGATGATGCCAACATTGGCCAGTGAAGCGACGTCCTCTGCAACTAGACTGAAGAACGAAAAGACAGCAACTTGTCTGTTCCTCTTTCCCGATTCCGCAACGCTGTTCCCCTCCCCCAATTCCCCAATAAAATCTTAAAAAAAAAAAGATTTCTGGCTGATTTCTCAACAGAAACTGCAGTCAAGAAGGGATTAGTAAGAAATATTCAAAGGGATGAAAAGCAAGGATCTACAACCAAGCCTACTCTACCCAGCAAGACTATTATTTAAAATTGAAGAAGAGATCATGAGCTTCCCAGAGAAGAAAAACCTAAAGGAGTTCATCACTACCAACCCAGTAATACAATAAATATTAAAGGAACTTCTTTAAGAAGAAAAAGAAGGGGAAAATTAAAGAACATAAAGATAAATAATAAAATGGCAATAAGTATGTATTTATCAATAATTACTTTCAATGTAAGTGGATTAAATTCTCCAATCCAAAGACATAGGGTAGCTGAATAGGTAAGAAAACAAGACCCAAACATATGAGTACATATGCTGTATATAAGAGAATCACTTCAGATCGAAACACACAGACTGAAAATAAAGAAATGGAAAAAGATATTTCATGCAAATGGAAACAAACAAACAAACAAAACAGCTGGGGTAGTAATACTTATGTCAGTCACAATAGATTTTGAAACAAAGGCTATAATAAGAGACAAAGAGAAACACTACATAATGATAAAGGGATCAATCCAACAAGAGGATATAACCCTTCTAAACATTTATGCACCCAACATAGGAGCACCTAAATATATAAAGCAAATATTGATTGACAGAAAGGGAGAGATTGATAGTAATACCATCATAGTAGGGGACTTTAGCACTGCACTCACACCAATGGACAGATCTACTAGATAGAAAATCAACAAGGAAGCAGCGGCCTCAAATTACACAGAAGACCAGATGAATTTAATTGATATTTTTAGAGCATTTCATCCCAGAGCCTCAGAATATATATTCTTTTCAAGTGCACATGGAACATTTTCCAAGGTAAACTACATATTAGGCCACAAAACAAGTCTCGATAAATTAAGAAAATTAAAATCATATCAGGAGTCTTGTCTGACCACAATGGTATGAAACTAGAAATCAATTACAAGAAAAAAATCTTAAAAACACACAAACACATGAAAGATATGCTACTAAATAATGAATGATTCAACAATGAGATCAAAGAAGAAATCAAAACATATGTTGAGTCAAATGAAAATGAAAACACAAAGACCTAACATCTGTGCAAAACAGTGAAAGCAGTCTAAGAGGGAATTTCACAGCAATACAGGTCTACGTCAAGAAATAAGAAAAATCCCAAATAAGCAATCTAAACTTATACTTAAAAGAACTAGAAAAAAAAGCAAACAAAGCCCAAAGTGAGTAGAAGGAAGAAACTAATAAATATCAGAGTGGAAGTAAATGAAATAGAGTCCAAAAAATAAAATAAATAAATGAAACTAAGAACTGGTTCTTTGAAAAGATAAATAAAATTGACCAACTCTATCTATCTAGACTGATGGAGAGAGAGAGGGGGGGAGAGAAAGAGAGAGAGAGAGCGCCTAAATAAATAAAACCAGAAATGAAAGAGGAGAAGTGATAACTGATCCCACAGGAATACAAAGGATTATGAGAAAATATTATGAACAATTATATGCTAAAAAATTAGACAATCTGGAAGAAATGGATAAATTCCTAGAAACATACAACCTTCCAAGACAGAATCAAGAAGAAACAGAAAATCTGAATAGACTGATTATTACTAAAAAAGTCAACTGTGTAATCAAAAAATCTCCCAACAAACAAAAGTCCTGAACCCAATGGTTTCACAGGTGGATTTTACCAAACATCCAAAGGAGAATTAATACCTATCATTCTCAAGCTATTCCAAAAAATACAAGAGGAGGGAAAGCTCTCAACCTCATTTTATGAGACCACCATTACTCTGATTCTCAAGCCAGACAAAGACCTTACAAAAAAAGAATATTATAGGCTGATATCCCTGATGAGCACAGATGCAAAAATCCTCAACAAAATGTTAGCAAACCAAATTCAGCATTACATTACAAGAATCATACACCATAATCAAGTGGGATTTATTCCTGGGATGCAAGTTTGTTTCAATATCTGCAATCAATTAACTTGATACAACACATAAAGAAAATGAAAGATAAAAATCATGATCATATCAATAGATGCAGAAAAAGTATTTGAGAAAATCCAATATCCATTTATGATACGAATTCACAGCAAAATGGGAGTAGAGAGAACATACCTCAATATACTAAAGGTAATATAAGACAAACACACAGCTAACATCATACTCAATGGGGAAAAGCTAAAAACATTCTCCTAAACATGAGGAGAAAGACAAGCATACCAACTTTCACCACTTTTATTCAACATAGTACTAGAAGTTCTACCCATAGCAGTCAGACCAGAAAAAGAAATAAAAGGCATTCCCATTGTAAAGGACAAAATAAAACTCATTAATTACAAATGACATGATATTAGATATAGAAAACTTGAAAGATTCTGCCAAAAAAAACATTAGAATTGATAAATGAATTCAGTAATGTAATAGGATAGAAAAATAATATTCAGAAATTAGTTGCACTTTTATATACTAATAATGATAACTCAGAAAAAGAAATTAAGAAAACAATGACATTTACAATTGCATCAAAGAAAATAAAATATGTAAGAATAAATTTAACCAAGGAGGTAAAAGACCTGTATTCAGAAAACTATAAGACATTGAGGAAAAAAATTGCAGAAGATAGAAATAAGTGGAAGCATATATCATGCTCATGGATAGGAAGGATTAACATCATTAAGATGTCCATACTGCCCAAAGCAATGCATAGATGTAATGCTATCCATATCAAAATACAAATGGCATTTTCCACAGAACAAGAACAAATAATCTCCAAATTTATATGGAACTACAAAAGACCCTGAATAGCCACAGCAATCTTAAGAAAGAAGAACTAAATTGGAGGTATCATGCTGCCTGCTATCAAACTATACTACAGGCTATAGTAATCAAAACAGCATGCTAAATAATAAAAAGTGTTGGAGAGGCTGTGGAGGAAAAGGAACCCTCATACACTGTTGTTGGAAATGCAGATTGGTGCAGCCAATGTGGAGGTTCCTCAAATAATTAAGAATAGAATTACCATATGACCCAGCAAGCCTTCTCCTGGGTATCTACCCCAAAAATCTGAAAACCATTTATTCATAAAAATATATGAGTTCCTATGTTCATTGCAGCTTTATTAATGGTGACCAAGACATGGAAACAACCAAAGTGTCCTTCGATAGGTGATTGGCTACAGAAGATGTGGTATGTATATGCAATAGAATACAGCCATAAGAAATGAGGAAATAGTGCCATTTGCGACAACATGGAAGGATCTTGAGATTATTATTTTAAGCAAAATAAGGCAGACAGAAAAAGTTGAGAACCATGTTATTTCACGGATATGTAGTATATAAAACAGAGAACAACAAAGGAACAATACAAACAAAGAAACAAAAAGTCATAGACACAGACAATAGTTCAGTGGTTCCTAGAGGTAAGGGAGGAGGGGGCTGGTAGATGAGGTTAAAAGGTATCAAATATATGGTGATAGAAGGAGAACAGACTCTGGGTGATGAATGTACAGTGATATATAGATGATGTATTATAGAATTGTACACTTGAAACCTAAATAGCTTAACTAACCCTTGTCACCCCAATAAACCTTAATTTAAAAAACCCAGCATGGTACTGGAATAAAAACAGACACATAGATCAATGGAACAGATTAGAGAGCTAAGAAATAAACCCAAGCCTATGTGGTCATTTAGTTTATGACAAAGGAGGCAAGAACATATAGTGAGGGTAAAGACAGTTTATTCAATAAGTGGTGCTGGGAATACTGGACAAATACACGCAAAAAACTGAAATGAGCCCACCTTCTTATACCATGTACAAAATAAATTCAAAATAGAATAAATACCCCAAGCCATAAAACTCCTAGAAGAAAACATAGGCAGTAAATTCTCTAACATTGCCCTTAGTGATATTTTTTCTGATTTATCTCCTCAGAAAAGGAAACAAAAGAAAAAATGAACCAATGGGACTGCATCACAGTAAAAAGGTTTTGTAAAGCAAAGTAAGCCATCAACAAAATAAAAAAACAGCCTACGGAATGGGAGAAGATATTTGCCAATGATACATCTGAGAAGGGGTTAATATCTAAAATTTATTTAAAAAATAAGTCATGCAATTCAACACCAAAAAAACAAACAATTCAATTAAAAAAATGGGCAGAGGACCTGAATAGACATATGAAAAGATGCTCAATGTGACTAATCATCAGAGAAATACAAATTAAAGCCACAATAAGATATCACTTCACACCTATCAGGATGGTTATCATCAATAAATCAACAAACATGTGTTGGTGAGGATGTGGGGAAAGGGGAACTCTCTTTCACTGTTGGTGCGATTGCAAATTGGTGCAATACCCACTTTTGGGTATTTATCTGAAGAAATACAAAACACTAATTCAGAAAGATATATGCACCACTATATTCATTGCAGTACTATTTACTATTGCCAAGATATGGAAGCCCAAGTGCCCCATGAATAGACGATTGACTAAAAGAAGAGGTGGTACAGGGCCGACCAAGTGGCTCAGTTGGTTTTAGAGCTTGCTCAAGAGCGCGAGCTGAGGGCCGGCCGAGTGGCGCGGTGGTTAAGTGCTGGCCTTGGAAGCCAGCAGCCCAGGTTCGGTCCCACATATGAGGGACATACCAGTGACACTGCCCTCAAAAAAAAAAAAACCTTTGGCCCGGCCGAGTGGTGCGGTGGTTAAGCGCTGGCCTGGGAAGCCAGGGGCCCCGGTTCGGTCCCACATATGAGGGCCAGTGATACTGCCCTCAAAAAAAAAAAAAGAGCGCGAGCTGAGCTCTGAGCAACAGCAGTTCGATACCCAGCCTGAGCTGAGCTTCCGCTAAGCTGCCAACAGGTGTCAGGATGGTTCAGCTAAAAAAAAGAGATCGTACATATATACAATGGAATATTACTCAGCCATAAAAAGAATGAAATCTTACCATTTGCAAAACCATGGATAGACATCAAGGGTATTATGCTAAATGAATGAATTCAGTCTGAAAAAGACAAATACCATATGATCACACTTATATGTGGAATCTAAAGAAAAAAACAAATGAACAAACAAAAGAGAAACAGACTCATAGATACAGAGAACAAAATGATGGTTGCCGGAGGAGAGAGGGGTTGGGGATCTGGGTGAAAAAGGTAAAGGGATTAAGAAATATTAATAAGAGTTACAAAACAGTCATGAAGATATAAAGTACAGCATAGAGAATAGAGTCAATAATGTTGCAACAACTATGTTTAGTGCCAGGTATATACTAGACTAATCAGGGGGATCACTGCATAAATTATATAAATGTCTAATCACTATGTTGTACACCTGAAACTAATATAAAATAATATTGAATGTCAACTGTAACTGAAAAAAAGGAAAAAATGATAATAAAAAAGAAACAGGCTAAAAAAAAGGAAAGAAACGGGTAAAAATGAAAGGGCAATTTAAAAAGTTTCTAAGTAGGTGATCAGATATTAGCTAAATAAGGTAAAAAGCAATGAGAAAAAAATTCAATGTCAAAATAGTGGAAACTAAATAATATTCACTTTGGAAAAGCTAAAGTCAAGTAAAAGTGAAGGAAGGGCATAAAACATAGTTGACAGGCTACCCTCATGGTAATTTATTTGTCAAAAGAGAAATAATCTGGCTTAACAGAGAAAATTTGCCTTTTCATACTCTTATTATTTTTCAATAATAAAATTTGTCTGGTAATACCACTTTGAGAGTGAGGGTTTAATCTGATCAAGCACTCAAAAGTTTTTTCTTAATGTTATACAAATCTAGGCTTGTGGAACTACTCTGCAAAGCTTCTAAGAAATGGAAGAATGTTCTCATTGGATTGCTATGTTGGCAATCCTAGCCCGCTTTTCTACTCTTGAACAGCCTCACAGAAACCCACTTATTATTCCGACTATAGCATATATCATAAGGGCTTGTGAAGATATACACAAAGAAAAAGAAGTAAATGAAGCTGGTTGACATTCACCAATATTTTATTGAGAATTTCAGCTCAGGGCCACCTGAGTGGCGCGGTGGTTAAGTGCTGGCTTGGGAAGCCAGCGGCCCCAGTTCGGGTCCCACATATGAGGGCCAGTGACATTGCTCTAAAAAAAAAATTCAGCTCAAGTGTTATTTAATAAACAAGAGTCAGTAAATGAAGTTCAAATAAAGATGTAGCTCAAGTTTTTCCACCCAAATTGGTTTACTAATTTCTAGCTGCATTGTGCCCGTGGTTATAGAACTCCCCACAAACTGCAGCCTGCCCCCATGTGCTTAAAGTACCCAGAGATTTTGGATCTGATTCAAACTCATCTGTAGGTCTGTGGTTTTAAGAAATAGAGAAATAAATTCAAGAATGCTCATCACTGTGTGGCTTATAAATGGAATAAATGAGCCACTTTTCTCATAGTAATTTAAAACAGTCTGGGCCGGCCGAGTGGCACAGTGGTTAAGAGCTGGCTTGGGATGACAGCGGTCCCGGTTTGGACCCCACATATGAGGGCCAGTAACACAACCTCAAAAAAATAAAATAAAATAAAATAAAAAATTTAAAAGAGGCTAAATAAATTTAGAAAAAAATCCTGCTATTTCAGAAAATAGTCTCAAATTAAAAAATTGAGTTATCTAATTTGTGTATTCGTATTAACACCCTTAAATACACAGACAGACAGACGTACCAGAATATACACTTAATAATAAATTAATTCCATCTTTATTAGTCAGCAAATGTTTACAATGCTTCTTTATGCCAGAAACGGTGCTACATGCTAGTAACACACATTAAATAAACTTGATTACTCACTTTGAAATCATTACATAGTGCTTTCATAGATAGACTACTTAGTTTAATTCTGATAAGAATAAAAAGCTACATAAGTTATGGTCTTTTTATTTCAAGGAACATAGTTTAGCTGTGTAGATAAAATATATGCAAAAAATGGGTAAGTAGTAATAATGATATGCACCACCATGTGATGATATCAAAATGAGTGTTACTGGTGGAATTATGCTCTAAGAGTTCAGGACAAACCACCCCAAGATGTATCTCAGTGACATGCAGGTTATTTTGAGCTAAAGGCAACTGAGACTCCAGGGCTCAAGAGAAACTTCTGCCCTCCTCCTTTAACTATCTAGAAGAATTTAAGTTAGGAGTCTGGCCCGTGATGATAGTTATCTCCAGAAGTGACTTTTTACCTATGTATATGGCAGGGCAAACTAATAATTACTGAAAACTCAAAAACTGTTCTCCTGCAGTTACCTTCTTAAGTCCCCAGTTACCTTATCCCTAGCTTAAAATGTCATATGTACCTCAATTTCCCTTTCTGTCTCTGAACTGCTCATGTATGAGGGTTCTCTGACTCATGTATGTGGGGTTCCCATACATATGTGTGTAACTCAATTTGGTTAATTTCTCTTGTTAAAAACAAACAAACAAAGCATTGATGAAAGCCATTATATTTATTTTATTGGACAGATTCCCTGTAAAAGGTAAGTATTTTTCTGATTTTGCTACTGCCAAACTTTCCAGTTGATGTGCTTACCTACTGTCTTCTTTTGCTGGACTTCTATTCATCAAGTTATTTTTATTTTTTCTTTCCCAGCATGAACATCCTTGCTATTTTCCGGCACATAATAGCTTGCACTTTTATAGAAAAGTCATATCCTTACTGCATCTAAAATACTGTTATGCTAACATATACCTGTAAAATACTGAGTCAAGATAGAAAAATGCTCATATATTTCCAAGTGTACATATACCCTCTCTTAAGAAAAAAAGTGTGTCAGGAAGCCCACAAGGAACATGGAAGTTGAGCAAATACTTGTTTATTTTCTCTTAAATTTGTTCTTAAGAGATACATTTAGTAGGGAGACTAGCTTAAATAATTGTCAGTTTGGCTGTTATAAGCAAGGAAACTTGTTGGTAGCACATAGGTAGAATAAGTCTACAGAGATTGCCTCTGATTAAGTCCTCTGGTATAAATAAAGGGCTAGATTTAAGATATTTGTGGTAGAATGGATAGAGGATTTAAAGTGTCAGAAAAAAGTTTTACAACCTGTTTAAAATATTTAGGCATCAGCTATGTTTTATTTGATTCACTTTATTGAATTCAGAATCCAAAGTCTATTAGTAATAAAACCCAGATTTACCCTTGAGCAATTTCAAGGTTACAAGGTGCCTAACATTTTTGTTAGTGGACTATAAATTCAACTTTGTTGCCTATGTTTGCCCTTGCAGTAAATGAGATGCCATTATTTTGCAGTTTGTAGCAAGGGGTGAAGTTAAACTACTCAGTTTGGATACTTTCATAATTTGGGGTCATTGGCCAAATTTGTAGTGAAAGGCTGAATTTTCATCATTAGGTCATTTTACTTTAAAATTAATGTAATACAAGATGGCAGAATAGACAGATGCTGTGCAAACTGCCTCCCAGGATCACACCAAAATTACAAATAATTTATACAACATTCAATCCCAGAAGTCCCCGGAACACTAAATGAACAGAACCTCTAAACAAAGAACTTAAAGAGCAGGCCACATCGAGTCTGGTAGGAGGGGCGGAGATGAGAGAGGGCAAACCCTGTGAGGGACACCTCAGCTGTGGGGAGGCTTCTCCAGTTGGGGGAGAGACCCTCCGGCCCCACACCAAGCTCACCAGCCCGGAGTTTCTTTGCCAGGAAGAAGAGTTCCACAATACCTGGCAGTAGAAATTAGTGAGGAATCTCTTTGCTCAGCTCGGTGAGGCTGAGGGTGGCTAGAGAACCAGTGGAGCCAGCACATGGACTGGCTCGCTGGTGAGCACTCACCCAGTTCCTGGTGGAGGGAGTAGCTGTGTGGGCAGGGCCTAGGAGCCTGTGGGGATGGACTGAACTGAATGCCATTAGTGTGGGAGCTGGAGGTTTTGGGACTATTGTTCCCCTGGCGTGGAGCTTGCTCGTGAGTGGTGTACAGGAGGGCACTATTTTGTCAGGGTTGGGCCCTCCCACAGAGGGTCAAGTCTGGGACCGCATTGGTCTGGTGAAATTGGTGCAGGAGTGTGTGTGTGCATGCACACGCATGCGGCCTTGGATCCCCACCCTCTGTCCTGCTTGTGCTGCATTGCCAGGGAAATGCTGGGCTGGTGCCCTCTGGCTCCAACAGGCTGCTCACAGAGACACGGGAGTGTGTGAGCCACCTTGGATCCCCACCCTCTGCCCTGCTTGTGCTGCGTTGCCAGGGAAATGCCTGGCAGGCACGCTCCGGCCCCAACAGGCTACTCATTGAGACAAGAGAATGAGCAAGTGGCCTTGGGTCCCCGCTCTTCATTCTGTGCTTGCACAGTTGCCAGGCTGGAGATTGTTTGTCAGGCTGCTCATCCTGATCTACAAGAGGCTGATTGGGACAGGCTGAGACTGGGAGTTTTCCTGGGAGTGTTGGGCCGTAGCTGTGCTCCTGCATGATACACCCGGGGCTTTCCTGGTGATCTATTTAATACATTAAAGCAATCCCAGAGAGACAGCCAGAATGAGGAAACAAAGAAACATGTCACAAGTAAAAGATCAGAAGAAACTTCTAGAAATGGAACTTAATGAAACAGAGGGATCTAACCTTTCAGAGGCAGAGTTTAGAACACTGATGATAAGAATGTTTAATGAACTTAGTGAGGACATAAGGAAGGATAGAGAAATCATAAAAAACAACCAGTTAGAACTAAAGAATACAATGAATGAAATGAAGAACACACTCAAAGGAATCACCAGTAGAGTAGATGAAGCAGAGGATCAGATCAGTGATTTGGAAGACAAAAATAGCAGAAATCACCCAGTTGGAAAAACCAAAATACCAAAGAATAAAAAACAATGAAAATAGTTTAAGAGCCCTATGGGACAAGATGAAGTGCAACAGCATTTACTTCATAGGAATACCAGAAGGAGACGAGAAGAAGCAAGGAGTCGAGAATGTATTTGAAAAAATAATGACTGAAAACTTCCCTACCCTGGTGAAGGAAATTGACATACAAGCCCAGGAAGTGCAGAGAGTTCTAAACAAGCTGAACCCAAACAGGTCCACACCAAGACACATCATAGTTGAAATGGCAAAGGTTAAAGAGAAAGACAGAATCCTAAAAGCAGCAAGAGAAAGACAGCAGGTTACATACAAAGGAATTCCTCCTATAAGACTAAAGCTGACTTTTGTACAGAAGCTCTGCAGGCCAGAAGGGAGTGGCAGGAAATATTCAAAGTGACGCAAAATAAAGGTCTACAACCAAGATTGCTCTATCCAGCAAGGCTATCACTTAAAATTGAGGGAGAGATAAAGAGCGTCTCAGAAAAGAATAAGCTTAAGGAATTCATTATCACCAAGCCAGCATTGCAAGAAATGTTAAAAGGGCTTTTTTTAAACAGTAGAAAAGGGTAAACAAGCTAACCTACGAAGACCAGGAATACAAATAACAAAACGACAATACATATGCACCTATCAATAATCATTTTAAATGTGAATGGGCTAAATGCTTCAATCAAAAGACAGAGAGTGGCTGAGTGGATAAGAAAATAGGACCCATGTATATGCTGTTTACAAGAGACTCATCTTAGAGCAAAAGACACACACAGACTAAAAGTAAAGGGATGGAATAAGACATTTCATGCAAATGGAAGTGAGAAAAAAAGCTGGGTAGCAGTACTTGTTTTGGACAAAGTAGACTTTAAAATGAAGACTACAATAAAAGACAAAGAAGGGCACTATAACCCTAATAAACATCTATACACCCAACATAGGAGCTCCTAATTATATCAAACAGATTTTGACAGACATAAAAATGGAGATCAACAGTAACACCATCGTAGTAGGGGACTTCAACATCCCATTGTCACCAATTGACAGATCCTCTAGACAGAACATCAATACGGAAAGAGTGGCCTTAAATGACACTTTAGACCAGCTGGACTTCGTTGATATTTTTAGAGCATTTCACCCTGAAAAAACAGAATATACATTCTTCTCACGTGCACATGGGCCATTTTCCATGATAGACCACATGTTAGGTCACAAAATAAGTCTCACTGAATTTAAGAAGATTTACATCATATCAAGCATATATAAAGGAAAAACTGATCGTTGCTGTGGCGGGGGATGAGGGAGAGGGGGAAGGTTTTGGACAGCGTTGCTGTCCAAATGTTGCTGCAGGGAAATGGGGAGTAGTTCTGGGAATGTAACTGATAATGTTGTGAATGCTTTGTGGGGTGTCAGATGGTCACGTGTCTTGT
This sequence comes from Aselliscus stoliczkanus, assembly GCA_033961575.1. Lineage (NCBI taxonomy): Eukaryota > Metazoa > Chordata > Mammalia > Chiroptera > Hipposideridae > Aselliscus > Aselliscus stoliczkanus. The sequence continues at coordinate 34,045,408 of CM066737.1, read as the reverse complement.
TTGGGGACCACTTTGGGGAAGGGGTAGAAGCTTGATCATTGCACGTACACCTGAAGCTGATGTTGTATAATATAGATTGTTAACTGTGTTTGAATGTATACATATAGTCACGGAATGAGGAGTATTGTGTGGGAGTAGGGTCAGGGGAGTTGTAATAGATATTGTGATATGGGGAGTGTGGGGTGGTTGATTGGGGGAGGAGGGTTGTCACTTTGAGGGGTAAAAAGTATACTATTGCACTGTTGTAAAAAATAAATTTGAAAAAAGTATAAATTGGTAGCTTCAAAGTAGTCATGGGGATGTAAAGTAAAGCATAGGGAATATAGTCAATAATATGGTAATAACTATATATAGTGTCAGGTGGGTACTAGACTAGTCAAGGGGATCACTTCTTAAATTATATAAATGTCTGACCACTAAACTGTACACCTGAAATTAATATAAAATAATATTGAATATAAACTGTGATTGAAAAATTAAAAATGGGAGAAAGGTGAAGGAGAATAAGAGGTTGAAATTTCTAGGTATAAAACCAGTAAATAATAGGGGTGTAATATACAGCATAGTGAATATAGTCAATAATACTGTGATAGTGTGGTATGGTGTCAGATGGTTGCTGAATTTATGGTGATCATTTCTTTAGGTATATAAATGTTGAATAACTATGGTGTACACCTGAAACTAATATAATATTGTACGTTAGCTATATTTAGTAAAAATCTTTTTAAAAAAGAAAAAAATGAATATATACAGAGGGTGGCAAAAATATATATACACATTGTAAGAAATGAAAAAACTGTACTAAAATTGTAATACTCAATATATACTGATAACAAAAGATGAATACAAATCATGTGTATACATTTTTTGGCACTCCTTGTATATATTTTTTATTTTAAGATTATTTATTTACTTTTCAGTCTTGATATGACCTCTTCTTTATATCCTTAGTACTGTTCAGCTAGTCTTCAGATGATTCTCAAGGTTGATTGTTTTATAATTTAGTTGTTATTTTAATGTGATCCTGGGAGGTGGCAGGCATAGCGTTGACCTATTCTGCCATCTTGGACCTCTCCTCTCTAAAATGAAGATATTTATGTAGAAAGATATGACAAACATGATCAACTATAGAGAGAACATCAACATAACATATGAGACTTGAATTTTCTTTTTAGCTTTGTGACTGATTATCTGTGTGACCTAAGGTAGGTCAGTCTGTTACTATTATTGCATTTGTCAGGTAAGAACAATTAAGTCTTGCCTACGTCACAGAATTAATGAGGTGGTAGAATTATATAAAGTTAAGGTAGGGGGCCGGCCGAGTGGCACGTTGGTTGAGAGCTGGCTTGGGATGCCGGCGGTCCTGGTTCAGATCCCGCATATGAGAACCAGTGACACTGCCCTCAAAAAAAAAATAATGTTAAGGTAGTAATATTACTAAATGTTTAAATAGCATTGATATTCAAAGATCTCTAAAAGTGAGAGTGAATGGGGAAGGAATATGGAGATATCTCTTACTTCTTTAATAATTCTCAGTTTGGGGGCCGGCCGGGTGGCACAGTGGTTAAGTGCTGGCTTGGGAAGTCAGCAGCCCCAGTTCGGGTCCCACATATGAGGGCCAGTGACACTGCACTCAAAAAAAAATAATTCTCAGTTTGGTAGTGCTTGCCTCTTTCTTTTTGTACTCTGAGGGTGGGATGCATATTTGGAAAAAAAAAATCTCCAGGTTTTTATGTACCCCCCCACAAACACACTGCCATGCATTGCATTTTGCTGATGGGTTGTGTTGAGACATTGGGATTGTCTTCTGCTTCATGTATCTGTGAAAGAAAAGGCAGTAGTGCATTTAGAGTGCTGTGCATTTTAGAGTGCTGTAAATTCCAGGATTGCAAGCCAGTTTCAGTAAGAGGGTATTTGGATTATATATCAACTTGCATTTTGGAAGATCTGTTGGCCAGCTTTCCCAGTGTCACTCATAAATGTGTTGTGAAAAAAGTAAGCACCAAATGGCCATTGTAATTGCCTAGGACCTAGGGCCTCAGAATAGCTGTCCTTTTTGAGTCTTTCCTGATTGCTTCTCCCCACCATTCATTTTTTTTTTTGCCAATGAATTTGGGTGATCTGCTCCCTAACTCTCCATCACCCATTTTATAATTCTTGATTTTCTTTCTATTGCCAATAAAGGCATCAACAGGAGAGAGATACGTTTTCAAAAGTCATAATTGAGAGGCATTTAAATTTTCAACAGCTACTATTCTTTTTTAATGAAATGGTCAAAGATTCTACTAGTGTGAAAAATAAAAATGAAGACATGTCTACTTACGATTCGTGCGTTTTTTATTTCTACACTTACATTTTTAAGATAACGTGTTTATTGTTCCCTGTTAAGGGAGCCGCTTTTCATATCTCAGGTGACCAGACCGACTTGAGAATGCAGTTTGGCATGTGAATAAAATGGGACACAGTGTTCATTTGCAATTTTATTTTTTAAAAATGAAATATTTAAAGTACTTTTTTCTCTTCAAATATCAACACATAATGATGTTTAACTTTAAATATTTACAGCATGTTGTTGTGATGCTCTTATAGAAAAATGCATGCTTCTGGCCTGAAAACCAGAGCAAAATGCAAAAGACCATTTAACTGCAGCCAGAGAACATGAACCTGTACAGTATCCAGTCACTTTTCAGCACAGGAGTGAGAGGGGTAATACAAAATTGGAACCTATTTTTTCCTAGCAACACAGCTCAGGCCATTATAACACAATTTTCAGTATGATTAGAATCTCTAACTGTTGTTATATATAAAATGAAAATCTTGGCATACACTGTAAACATCTATATTTTTCATGAAAAAGTAAGCAGCTAAAAAAGAATATTTTTCTGACATAAAGCCTATACTTCTCTTTTTCACCTTTTCTTTTACTGATGCTTTTGTCAGAAGAAGAGTAAAGATTTAGACATTGTCATGATTCATACAAGTAAAATATTTTTCAAGGACACAATCTGATATACTAACATTTATTTAAGAAGTTGAAGTCCACCACTAAATCTAAGGAAATATTTTTAACTGCCAAACACATTTCTTTTGATAAATAATGTAGGATGACAACTGCCAAGACAAAATCCACAGCAAGTTTAACTTTACTGTTTAGGAAGTAATTTCTTCTTACACACAGTAGTATATTTGGTCCTTAACAGGTTTCACAGGAAGGATAAACTGAAATAACAGTCACTATTTTGTGGTTGAATTCTTTTTTATTGTTGTTTGTTGTTTTCTGTGTGTGTGTGTGAGTGTGTGTTTTTTATTTATTTTTTGTTTTTTTATTTTTTTATTTTTATTTTTTTGTGCAGAATAAAGAACCTTACAGAAGTCTGTGGAAGATCAGTCTTAGATCTGAAGTACTAGTCAGATCAAGTATATGTATGTGTATGTGTGTTTCTCCAAGAAAGCAAGAATGTTGCATCCAATTTGTAGCCTTCTGTTTTCCACAAGCTATAATACACTCTAATCTCTCCAAACATTTCTTTCAATACTTGATTATTGTACTTTTGCTTCTATTACCACTGAACTCCATTACAATTTCCCTAACAAGAACATATCTTTATAAATGCAAAAACTTTGCCCTGACTCTTTCAGGTGATATTCCGTGGAGCATGTTCTGGTTAAAAATATAATTTTAAAAAGGAAAGAAAAGGAAAAAAGAGTAGAAATAACATGATAGAATGCTTGAAACTATGCCAACAGTGATGAAAAAGAAAAATCTTATGAAAATTATAATTTAATTTTATACCTCTCTATGTAGTTAGCATGTGAATTCCAAATTATACATTTTGAACTTTTTATACATTTGGCTATGTTGATTATATTATATTATATTATATTATATTATATTATATTATATTATATTATATATTATAGATCTAGATAAATTGACAATAAAGGACACACTTTTTATACATTATTTTTCTGGGTTAAAAATAAAACACATGCCTATTTATATGGTGGGTGTTTTGCTTAAAATTGGACATTATTTCCCTTTCAGGAATCATACTTCTAATTAATGATTAGAATGACAACTAAAAATAAATGTATTTAAATGTCTGTTAAACTGTGAACTTGTCAGCTCATTTGGATCTCTAGACTGTAGTGCAAGAGTAAAAACAAAATGAAACAAAGAAGCCCAGAAAAATGGGCCTAACCAGGAAAAAGAAACAGCCACAGAATATTCCCTGCCTCCAACCCAGAATGCTATTCATAGGAGAGCCCAACTACTGTGCTCTCACTCTAAGTTGCTTGAATGGGCTGTGGCTGTGCAGTATCAGCCACCTGTCTTCTGGGTATGAGAAATTCACATATCCCTCTTTAAAATGCTTTTATTTTCATCAGGAAATAGAAATGAATTGGTCTTTCATTAATTCAAACTTCAGAACTAGAAGTCAATGAAGGAATTGTTTGCATTCAGCTGAATAAGAAGCAATGTACTATCTCCACATTCTTATTCAGAAATATCAAAATGTTTCTCGTACATTTACTACTCACTAGTGTTAACCTTTTGGGTTTTTCTCTCTTTCCTCCCCAAAACTTGGAAAGTGGTAAAGAGAACAATAATATTTCAAGGCAGTATTAAAACCACAGCTGTAAGTGATAAAAAGTGCAATTCCTGAATATAATATAAATATAACTTTAAGAAACTAAAGGCACAAACTAAATAAATATGTATCACAAACTAGAAATGTACAGTTCAAGGTAGTTACTATTAAGTAAAAGATTCAAATATTGATTTCTAATGGATATTTAAAGCAGTTTGAAAGTGATACATCATCAGTGATTTGCAAAAAAGTACCTTAAAATAGAAGCAAAATAGGGCTGGCCAAGTGGCGTGGTGGTTAAGCGCTGGCTTGGGAAGCCAGTGGCCCCGGTTCGGTCCCACATATGAGGGCCAGTGACACTGCCCTCAAAAAAAAAAAAAAAAATAGAAGCATAATAGACTCTAATATTGAGATCTTGGATTAGTGATGAAATACATCATCACATTTATGAATGTACTCTCTGTATATAGTTCACAAATGATTTTTTCATTAATTTAAAAGAACATCAGAAGTTTTAGGAACTTAAGGTCCATTTTTAGGTTGATGTGGAGATATTCAAATGTTCAACAAGTTTGTTAGTCCTTTTAGAATCCCGTCCTGAATATCATCCGGTGCCATTAACACAGGCTTGATTCAGGAAAAAAAAGGAAAGAAAGCTACAATAATATGATTGCAGCCTGGATTAGTCATCTCTTAAACTGGTTCATTTCCAATAAAAAAAAAAGAGATGAGTTCATCATGAATCCTTTCTCTCTCTCCTTCTTTCAATACATGTGTAAGAATGTGGTAATCCCAAACTGAATGTTTTGAGAATGAAATGTTTCGATACACCCTGTCCTACCATCTGCTGATCCTTATCTTTCCCTCACTCCACTTTTTGTAATAAGGAGCCGGACTCTTTAAAACCTTATCCTTAGCCTGGATTCTGACCTTGTATCTTTTCAAAGACATTGTCATCACAAAGCAAAGCAATGACCCCACACTGCATTTAGGTAGTAGGTGGAAAGAATCGAAACTGCAACATTCCATCATAAATTCTCCTTCAGAGGTAGCAAATGTCCAGACTCTGTGATGAAAGTGGCTCAGGGGAATTTCCTACAAGCCACATCATGCTGTAATGTATTTTCATTTGTGGTAACTTACAATTACACAGCATTTTATAAACTGTCTCTTTGTCACTGGGCACAAATCTCCCAGCTCACCAAGAGTCTTTTTTTACTACAGGATTCATAGAGATTGAGAAACTGCAGTTGATATTAATGCTACTCCTGCTCTTTTCCCAAATTTTAAATGATTGCAGAATAAAATCACCCTTCCTGGGAAATAGTTATTTTCCTAGGCAGGAGAGATGATTAAATCAAACTAAGTGGACAAAGAGAGAGAATTAAAATAACTAATCATAAAAATTTTTATGGTAAAAAATAGTCTGCCTCTCTACAATTAGTTGAAATTTTTAGGTTGGAAAGGGCATACTTAATTAAATTTCCTGACTATGGCTAGGAGATGTTCAATAGAGAATTGTACATTTGAAATATAAATCAAAGTGGGGTGAAACCATGTAGAGCAAATACTGTGATGTTTAGTTTGGTCTACCCTTTGGTACTTTCTTTTAACTTTAGTACTAGGTCTATTTTTTTAAGTTTTTGGCTCTTATCATTCTGCAGTAGTAGTGAATGTAACTTACTGGTATCCCAGACATGTAGGCATGCTAATGCTTCCTTTTTTTTTTTGTACCAGAATGATACTTCGCAGTAAATTACCTCTCGTGTGCACAAAACCACTGGATTAGTGTATAAATACTGAATCACTAATGTGAAACTATGACCAAAACACACCCTATATATAAATGAGAAATTCCTACTCAGGTTAATAAAAGCGTTTACATGACACCAATATAGCTGGACAATTTAGTAAAAATATGTAGTCAAAACAGGTTGTGTGGGAAAAATTACACTAGCCAGCTGCCTTGGTATCATGTACACACAAGCAAATAGTGGTAATTTGGTCTGGGTACCACACCCACAGGGAAACATGGTAAACAGAACCCAGCCACCACACACCAAAACACGGCACAACAACATGGAATTTACTTTAACAAGCAAGGAGGAATCATCAGGAAGGAAGGGCAAATGGTTTTTGACTTTAGGAGATGACAGCTGAGGACATTTTATACTTATTTTTAAGTTTCCTATAACAAATCTGGAAAATGTGAAAGCGTTGGCAGTCTTTCAAAATGCAAGGTTCAGATACCATAGCACCACCTTTCCAAATAGCCTGCGAGTTCTGCCAACAGTTAAATACGAAACTTTGTGTCCCGATAGACAAATAGAATCTTGGGCGTTTTTTTTCTGTATATTTGAACATAAATATGCATGGCTCAACAAATTTAAAGTGGTGCTTTCTTAAAACTTTTTGTTTTTAGCTGTTTGAGCTTTACTTGTGTTACTTTGAATACTGCCACAGAAGCACTAAAAATCTCGGTCATTTCTCAAAGTGTTTCAGCAAACAATATTAAAATACCATCTTCCGTCACATTGAAAGGCAGTTGGATATGTTTTTCCTCCATATTTACATATACAGAGTTCTGATCTAGAAAACCAATACAATAAACCATTTTATGTTTTAAAAACAGGCAGTCTTTGGTGATGCAAAGGCGGATATTTTTTTGTTACCTCTTGCCTATTTCGCTCTGTCTCATGAAATGAATATTGTTGGCACTGTCAGAAAGTTCTAAATACTGCTCAACAGACAAAACAAAATACCCATCATAACCTTGTACCCTCCCAGTACTCAAAAGCTGCTGCTTTTCCCCCTCTGTCCATGCCCGAATCCCCACTTCCCCTTCTTGCAGCCTTCTTTGTTCCTTAGTCCAGGCCTGGGCCACAGCACGCTGTCTGGCAATCTCCAACACGTGATTCTTTTCCTCTTCGACAGTTGTCCCATACCGGATGTTGAAGCACAGAGTTCCATGCTGGAGCTGGATATCTGCAAACCGTCTTGTCCTCCCATTCAACACAGAAGTCATCTGGGACACAGTGACATTAACACCATTCTCTAGAATCCGCCTCCCCCCAGTGTTACCGATGAGCACCAGGTCTTCCTCCAGAGACCCAAGCTTAATGAAGTAGTGAGTGTCCCTCCCCTCTATGGTAAAATGTAGGTTTTCCAGGTAATGAGCATTATTGAGAATGGCAGCAAGCCGCCTGCTATCTTCATTGGCTACTCCTATGATGTCAGCTGTTACTATGCCATCCTTGATAGCGAATTTTATACCTTTTCCAAAAACAGAAGAAACAGTGGCAAACCTTGGTTGTTTCCCTCCTTCAAGGCACCGTTCATTATATTGGGGAGTCATAGGAAGTTGGTCCAAGGAAATGAAATTCCTGAGCTGTTTTTGAAGCTCACACTGAATACCCAAGATAGTCTAGGAAAGAAGAAAGGCATAGTGAAAATGTAGCAGAAGATTAAGCACCTGTCTTATGCTTGGCAATTATGGAAAGCAAAGGCTTCCAAGATTGCTTTCCCCTCTCTCTAATTTGCTGGTTTGAGATTTAAAAACAAGCCAAATTTGGAATCTCTTCATCATAGATTTAGAAAGAAAAGACTAAAAGGTGACGTGATCAACTGCCATATATTTCTTGGTATCTTGGTGTGTTAAACATAGGGAAATATGTTCAAACTTGATATTATCGACTCTCAGAGCTAGAAGGCACTTCAAATTAAGTGGGTCCATCTCCCTCAAAACAAACACGTTTCATTTTTGCCAACTTAACTAACAACAGCTAGCTGTTATGACTGTGTAGAGTAATACATTAGGCACAGGTATAAAGTGATGCATATAGCATCATTCTTGCTTTCCAGCAGCTTATGACCTTCTAAATAATAACAGCAAATCAGCAAGAAGTTCAATGATCTTTTTACGTGGACTTAAAATAAAAACCATTTTTTATTATGGAAATTCTCGAACACACTAAGAAATAGAGGGAAGAGGATAATGAAACTCCAAGTATCCATTAGAAAGGTTCAGCAATTTTCAATATTTTGGTAAACATTTTTTAGGACTTTTAATTACAAAAAGCATTTCCATATTACATGTCATTACAAAAAGGGATAAGCCTGTAGGACCTACTTAGAATTTCCTTCCCCTTATAATTTTTTTTTGAGGGTAGTGTCACTGGCCCTCATATGTGGGATCTGAACCAAGGCAGCTGGTGTCCCAAGTAAGCTCTGAACCGCTGCGCCACTCGGCCGCCCCCCACTTATAATTTTTTATGCTTAAATTTCAAGCCCTCCTACCCAAATTTCAGTTTTATATTTTTGCACACAGATAGTCTTATTTCTTTCAATTGAAAGAAAAAGTTCCTTCTTGCTTTCATTTGTACCTCATACTCCTGATGAAATCATTTGCTAAAACTTGAATGTTTTGGTATTCTTATTTTTCCAGAGATGTTATCTCTGTAATATTTATTATTTTTGCTTCATTGCTTCTATACACTTTTTCTTTATCAGGATAATTTAATTCTGTTATTTCCATGCTCTTAATGCATTATGCCCTAGATTATTTTTCAGCTGGAAATATGATGTTTTCCTATCTTTTAGTGAAGAATTTTCTCTATGTAGAATCCATAATTACCCTTGGTAGCCCATTTCAGAATTTTAGAAGTCTAGTTCCACTTTCCTGTTGTTTGTCTACCCCAACAGTCATCAAGTCACATGATAGTCTTTTCTTTTCCAAAAGCTCCAATACCTTGGTCCTTTCCTCATGGGAGCTTTTTTCTACTTCCTCCTCAATCATGGACATTTTAGTAAACACTGAAGACAACTCAAAAATAAGTAAGCAAATATATGTTAATACTATTTCATAGTGTTGGGTGCTCTTCTGTTTTTTCAGCTAATTAGAGTTGATAAAACTTTTACTAACCTTTCCAGGATCCCACTCTTGAGTTTTTGTCTGAAGCTGTAAAAGCTCATAAGTTAATTCCAAATTTTCTAACTCTGGTTTGGGAAATCCAGGTAGTACATTGTGTAACTGGAAACCAAATAGCTCCAACCAACTTCCAATGTCTGTGAGACACAAAATTTAAAGGAAAAAAAAATTAAAGCCCATACTTTACAACCTTTGTAGCTTGAAAGATGCCTTTTGTGTCTTCAATATGTTTCGCCAATGGGAAGTTAGGGATAAAACTCCCCTTTTTTTGCCGACTCTAAACCATGTGACCCTCTCTCTACAGGGAAACCTTTTTTTTTTTAGTTGAGCCATCCTGCCACGTGTTGGCAGCTTAGCGGCAGCTCAGCTCGGGCTGGCATTGAACTGCTGTTGCTCAGAACTCAGCTCGCACTCTTGACCGAGCTCTTTACCAACTGAGCCTCTCTGCCAGCCAGTAGGAAAACCTTTTGATTCATAGATAAACACAGGGATAGTCTCATTTTACTGCACTGAATTCCTAATGTTGCAGTAGAATTAAGGCTACACAGACTGTGATGTAGATTTATTTGATGCAACAGAATCCTGAATTTTTATTTTATGAAATTATTTGTGTAAGCTTTTTTTTTTTGAGGGCAGTGTCACTGGCTCTCATATGTGGGACCTGAACCAGGGCCGCTGGCTTCCCAAGCCAGCGCTTAACCACCGTGCCACTCAGCCGGCCCCTGTATAAGTTTTTAAGAGTGAAAACTACAAACAGAAAGCATAAAAGGGAAGAAAAATGCACTGGAATGCAAAAGATGCACAGTTTTGCTCACTCTGGAAGACTAAGGAAAAGAATGACTGCAGAATAACTTGTGGGCTAACTGGCAGGAAGAGGAAACATATTTACAAAGACACACCACTGAGTTATCTCTTTACTTTAGTGTCAAGTTTTATACTGTTTAAATACCTGTAGTGTACTTTGCAACATCTTGAATTTTGCCAACTGGGTAGTTATTTTCAAAGGAATAGAGGTTGAATGGTTTAGGAAGGAGGTTCAACTGTTTCCATACATGATGATTAGGTGTCGTCCATCTACCAGCAACAACATCATAATCCCTTTGCCCCAGGTGCACTAATTTAGTAAGGAAATCATAAAGTCCTCCATGAAAACCAATGATGACCTGAAAGTCAGGATAAGTGTCATGATAGATATCTCCATAAGGCGTGTATAATATCTCTTTTATCACTTGACCTCGACTGCTGAACACAGCTAGCGGGGTGCCTGTATTATCACAGGCTACATAATATTCTTCACCACTGCTTAGCTCCATGGCAATAAGGTGACCTTGGAGATCATAATACAAGGATGTAATCTCTGAGCTCGTGTGGTTGTACAAATGAGTAACTCTTATGGGATTGGCAAGGTCTGCATAAAAGAACTGGAGGTGCTGCTGTAGGCTGGACTTACTGGCGACACGTCGTCCAAGCCCATCATAGTAATATTGCACACTCCAGCCAGAAGCCTTATTGTAGGCTTTCTGCAGCAGGCCATTAGAATTATATTCAAATATGTCATTTCCTCTCTGCTTCAGAAAGCCATCTTCATCCATTTTATACTGAATTTCTCCTAGCCTGGTAATGCGATCCCGGAGATCATATCGGAGAGGAGTAAGACGAGCACTATTCCCATGGCTTAAGAGGTTGATGTTGCCATTCAGATCATAACTATAACGCCATTGGGTTTTATCATTTACAGAAACAGTTTGAAGTTGCCCATCAGCATCATATTCATAGAAGTATCTTGTTATATTGGCATCTACTCCTATTCTTATATCACATATTACCATACGGCCCATATTATCATATTGAATAGTCATCCAGTAGGCAATCGCCTTTAGGATTTCATATTGGACTTCAATAACTTGTCCATTGGCACTGAAAATCTTGGTGTGCTTCATCACCGTAGTAGTGATGACTTGATTTAAATCGTAATTAATCACACTGAATTTTCCAAACTGCTCTGTTCTACCAGATACATCAATATATCGGTACAGGTCTATAGGCAAAGGGGTTTCATTTATCACAGCTTGCATGCTTGTGACACGGAAGTTGTTGTAGCTGTAGTCAAACCGAGCATTCACAAGACCTTCTTCACTGAATCGGAAAATCTGGCGTCCAATAAGAGGACCTGAAGGAATCAAAATAAAAATAATGAGAACAAAACTAGATGCTTAATGTTAAGCAATTAGAAAGGTCTAGTGTTATTTTCTTTAGTATTGATGCCTTTAATTTCAAAATAATATATTAGAGATTGTCCTGATATCTAATGCCTGGACATATCATCTCATAGTATATATTCTCATAGCTGTGATCATGAAATTTGAAAGAAAATACTGTATATCATTGTTATAGAATAATTTAATTATAGGACCTATAGAAGTAATAACCCATCCACTAGCTGAAGTGAGGACACTGATATTATGAATATGCTTTGTTTTTATAATCACTGGCAAAAAACCTTTCAATTCATTTAACCCATGCTACAAAGTCAGAGGGTCAAGTTTTGACATAGTCCAGCATTCAGCTAACTGGATTTGGGCATTTTATAAACTCCAAGAATGAAATATAATAAAAAGTTCTGACTTTTGAAGATAATTTGCTATCAGCTGAGGCTGATAGAGGTTACAAAGGGCTTGGGCTCATTTCAGTGAGACCCATATCTTCTTTTTTAAACTTTATTGGGGTATCCATCAGCTCCAAGTCAAGTTGTCCTGCGATCTTAGTTGTGGAGAGCGCAGCTCAATTCCAAGCCCAGTTGCTGTTTTTTTTTCAATCTATTTGGGGCAGGGGGAGGGATGCACAGCCCACCATCCCATGTGGGAGTTGAACTGACAACCTTGTTGTTGTCGCTCCAACTAACTGAGCCATCCTGTTGCCCAAGTGAGACTGATATCTTGCAGCTGCATCTTTGGGACAATTTGGTGGTGAGTAGGAATGGGTACACAGTTAGACTAGCTACTTAGATCTCAACTTTCTTAAGAGCTGAGAAATGCACTGTATGTTTTTGGGGAATCAGCTTTCATGTAGCCTTTTATATATATATATATATATATATATATATATATATATATATATATATTTAGCTGAGCCATCCTGCCATCTGTTGGCAGCTCAACGGCAACTCAGCTCGGGCTGTCATGGAACCACCGTTGCTCAGAGCTCAGCTTGCACTTTTGAGCAAGCTCTTAACCAACTGAGCCACTCGGCCGGCCCGCCTATAATATGTTTTTGATTATTAATGGAAGATACTTTGATAACTAAAGTGACACTTTGTTGGATTCAGTGTATATAGATTAATGCTTCTAACTCAGACTGTGGGCAGCAAAAGTCTCATAAGAAAATACGATATGATGTACACATCACCACCTTTTCACAACATACCTGTTTGCCTGTATCTGATTGTACAAATGAAGCCATTATGCATCAGGTGTATTGTCTTAATCACTCCAGAAGACTCTTCATATGTTAATGTGACCTGAGTGGTATCATAGAGAATCTCAGACAGTCTTGCTTGCTTGGTGTACTTGTATAAAACTCTGCGCCCTGTCCCTAGATGCAGGGTCTGTAGTAGTCGGCCATCTCGACTATAGTCCTGGATAAAAGAAGTGGTACTGTCTGGTGGAGTATAGATGTTCCGGTAGTAGCCCACTGATAGCATGGTTTGTAAGCTGTGGCGCACCATACTAGGCATGGTGACTGAGAACAGACAATCCGATTGGTCATACTCAAAGATGTAACGGCGCTGGCTATGTAAGAGAAGCATCACGGACTGAAATGAGACAAAGGCAAAGTAGCATAACATGTACCACTGAAGTAGAGAAAATTATAATAAACAGAATACACATTTATCCATTCCACACAAATTTATCGAGCATTTGCTATGAGCCAGGTGTTGTGGTGCACCCTAGTGGATACAATAGAGGTCAATAGTGGTATCCATCCGCATGGAACTTACAGTTTAATGTAGGAGAAAGACAAGTAACCAAGACATTACAATATAATGCGAAATATATTATGACAGGGGAAGTACAGGATGCTTTGGGGAGGCAGAGGAAGAGCAGGTAGTCCAGACTTAAAAGGTCAGGGAAAACTTCTGGGAGAAAGTAACATCTGAACTGAGACCCAAAGGATGACTAAGGGTTGGCCAAGTGAAGGTAGGGAGGCAGGTGTAGTGGAGTAGGTAAAGAGTACTTCTGACAGAGGGCACAGCATTATCAGGGTCTGGATAAGAAAGAGACCATGGATTTTTCAGAGAACGAGAGGAATTTTGTATGGCCAGAGCATGGGCATGTTAGGAGGTAGGTGGTGAATAGCAAGAGATAAAGCCAGTTACATAGGTTGGGTCTAGATCATGCTGGGCTTTCTAAGCCATGCTAAAGAGTTTGCACTTAAATATGTTGGCAACAGGGAACCACTGAAAGCCAGTTGAAGGACAGGTAGTTTGCACAGCTGGGAGAAACAATCAAGTCCAGATTCCAGAAAGGTTATCATTGCTTCAGTATGCAGATGGATTGGAGGGTGGTAAATAGGGGGCAGGGCATGACATGTATTAAGTTATAGTCACCAAAAGGTATTTATTAACTTCACATAGTAGATGTCTTCCCGAAAAGTTGTATATAAAATATTATTATTATTGCTTTGCAATTCATGTTGTAAACTATATTAGGGGAACATTCCATTAAAAGTGGAGAATCCTCTGGTTATGCAAGCTTTCTCCTAAACCTGATCTGTATTTCAGAAAAAGTTATTTGTTGAGGTGTAATGCCTTGAATGTATTAAATGTTTTAATGTATTAGTTTATCTTATTTTAATCTTAAATATAGACATTAAAGGAGCACTGTTTTGGGGAGGACTCAATCCTATTTCTAATTTAAGAGCATTTAAATCTCATCTTCTAATAAAAATAAAAATTGTTCACCCTTGGAAATTCTGATGTAACTCCCCAAGGGAGTTTTACCCTTCCCTTCTTGATAACTACCTTATCAAGCAGAAAGACTTAGTTGAGCTTTATTTTCTGACGTTTCTGTTATGAAAAAATTAGGTATCTTTTTATTTTCTAAATATAAATTACATAAGTTTTGAATATGAATTATAGAAACACATATAATGTACATTTAAATCTTCATAATTGCATATCCTCCCTGCCCTTCTGAAAATTATTGATTTTGAATTGAATGTCAGTACTGTGAAGTCAAAGTCAGCATTAATGTGCTCATACTCATTCACGCATCCTTTCTTTCTTTTCAACCAAGTACTCTGCTGGGGGACACACAGCTGCAGGTGTAAACCCTGTCACCTCCACACCTCTGGAAAACCTGCAGCTCTGAAAACCCTACTGAACAGAGGGCAGGAGACTTGGCGCCTCTGTGTGTACATGAGGGCACAAAAGGAGAATCTCCTCCTTGACCAAAGGCATGACTGAACAGAACCAGGGGGGCATTGGTGGAAAATGCCTTTACATTAACCTCTATGCTGAAAGTAAGATTTCCCAGCAACTTTCCACTATCTTCTGTTAAATGGCCATGAAAAGCTGACATCTGTCACCTGTGATGCAGGCCAGGGACAATCACCATATGGTTTCCACGCATTATCTAGTACCAGCCTTGCCAAACATTTATAGCACATCGCCATTGTGTTCTCTCCCCTGCTGTCATCCTCCATGCTGCAGTCAACCACTGCCTGAACCTGTTCCTAGGTGGTGCTAATGCTGCACTGTCTTGAAAATTCCATAGTCTGTTTTAAAGTTTCCTGCCAATGGTAAGAATGTGGATGACGTGATTAGAAATCTTGTAAATGTAACCGTTGTGTAGCCAGAATATCATTTAGCTCTCACTTGGTTGCTTTTTACATTGGGTGGGCATTATTATGTGTTTGTTCAAAAACAATGCTTATGCGTCCTTCCAAACCCTCCGGTGCTGCTACAGGATAAAAAGCTATTTCTTATTAGTCCATACAATAGAGTGGAAGACATTTTTAAAAAATCGATTATGAGATCATTGTAAAGAAGAAAAAAGAACAATCTTGACTGTATATTCATTTGAACATGAATAGAAATTATAGTAGAAATTTGAAAAATTAAGGCAGTACAATGACCACAAGATGGCAGTGTGGTGCCACCTGAAAACTCGAACCTAAGCTGCATGCATTCTGTATCCCCAGGCTGCCTTTGAAAATTTCAGCCCCAAAGAGGCAATTTTGTATAAATGTATCAATCTAAAGCACCTTATTAAATGATTATAAAATATATTTAAATACATTTTTAAAATGAAGTTCTTAAGAATGATTTTAGGAAACTGGAAGATTTACATTTACTGTAATACAAAATTTTAGCCCCACAAGTCTTCAAAATATAATTAATTCAGAGAAGTCTCATAAATCAAGATAGAGAATTAATGACCACATAGAGAAAACTCAAGAAACAATAATTGATTTTTTTGATAGAGAAGAGATCATTTAAGCAACTGCAGCTATTACCCAAATAATTATTTTTCTCTTAATGGCTACAAACCATTGTGCATGAAAATGATACGTGTAACTTTCACTTTAGGGGAAGTCAAACAATTTTTGTGAAATTTCTACACATTAAGGTAAAATATCTGCTGTTGCTTTTTAATATATCATGGTATAGAGATAGCAAGCAAATTTACAGAGGCAATACCAGATGTATTTTGAAATATAAAAGATATACATTTTAGAGTCTGAGAATTCTTTTTTTCCCCAAAGATTTTATTGGGGAATTGGGGAAGGGGAACAGTGTTGGGGACTTGGGGAAGGGGAACAGCCAAGTTGTTGTCCTTAAGTCTTAGTTGTGAAGAGCTCAGCTAGCTCAGCTCCAAGTCCAGTCACCATCCTGCCACCCGTTGGCAGCTTGCAGCTGTTCAGTTCAAGGTGCCATGTTCAATCTTAGCTGCAGGCGGACATAGCCCAGCATTCCGTATGGGAGTCGAACTGGCAACCTTATTGTTAGGAGCATGTGCTCTTACCAGCTGAACCATCCTGCCACCTGTTGGCAGCTCAGCGGCAGCTCAGCTCAGGCGCAGCTCACTGGCCCATATGGGAATCAAACTGGTGACCCTGATGCTCAGAGCTCATGCTCTTAACCAACTGAACCACTCACCTAGCCCCCAAAGTTTGAGAATTCTTACTTTAAAATACTATAAGAGCCACCCTCGTTGTCCTTGCTCTGCCCCAGACACATTGAAAAATTGTGCCACCAAAGGCTATCTTAAAGAGAAAACTGAAATAAGCTGAGGAATACACAGAACCTCATCACTTCACTGGAAAAGTTACATGTAATTTGGATTTGGCAAATTCAATATTCTTTCCCCTTTTTTCTGGAATCACAATTTCAAAGATGTTTAATTTCCTACCCCCTCTCACCTCCTCTCCCTCCTTCTTTTCATTCTTTCCTATTTGTTTATTTTTAGCTGAGCCATCCTACCACCTATTGGCAGCTCAAAGGCAACTCAGCTCAGGCTGGGCATCGAACCGCCATTGCTCAGAGCTCAGCTTGAACTCTTGTGCGAGCTCTTAACCAACTGAGCCACTTGGCCGGCCCTCTCGTTCTTTCCTGTTTTTATTTACCTTCAAGTAGCTGTAAGTGCTAGTATTTAAGTCATTTAAGTACTCAACTTGAAAATAAATACTATAATGTGCTATATTTAAATGGAAAGAAAGTAACTTTTGTTGAATGGCTGGATGTGCTGAGTGCTTTTTGTTATTTCATTTAATTATCACATTTATTCAGTGAATTCGTCTTCACTGGTAATAATAATGTTATTAAAATCAATCTCATGATAAAGGATTTTTGGAAAGAACCATTCCATAATTATGTGTTTTGTAGGTTCTGAGTTTTGCATAATAAGATAGCTTAAGTCATGGCCTACATTTTAATTAAAGAACAAATTAAACGTGAAATCAAGAAAGGGACAAAAATCAACTAAAAGCAATAAGTGATTTGACTTGTTTCACCAGTCAGGAAACTAGCTTTTGGACATCACTGGAGCTTTTCTTGGTACATTATTCTGGGTCCATGAGGTCTTATTTCTGTCCAC
Source organism: Aselliscus stoliczkanus (assembly GCA_033961575.1). Lineage (NCBI taxonomy): Eukaryota > Metazoa > Chordata > Mammalia > Chiroptera > Hipposideridae > Aselliscus > Aselliscus stoliczkanus. The sequence goes on along the minus strand of CM066737.1, from coordinate 34,027,793 downwards.
TGCAGACACTGACAGTCTCACAGAGTTTTCTTTGTTTTGTTTTGTTTTCAAAGAATTATTGCCAACTATGTTTCTGTAGTAGCAGAGAACTTATGTGAAGTTTGCTTCACATGATTCTTTGTTCAAGTAAGTTTGGTGAAATAAGCGGGTAATTCAGAAAAGAGAAACAATAAAATTGCTTCAGAGGCTAATGACTGTATGTGGGGCTACATGTAAGTTTTCAATAGGTTCTTTTGTTATTGTATAGATGGCCTAAAGGGAGTGTTTCAGGAGCCAGATGTGACTGTCTATAGGCAATTAGTTCAGTGGCCAGAGTATGGTGCTAATGAGTGCAAACCCATACACACTCCTAAAGAGAGGTGGCTACTTCAAACCATGTGTAGGACTTGTGGAAGGAGCAGTGCCAACCTATCCTCGTTCCTGGAAAAACAAATCAGCCTATATTCCATTAATAATTAGTGGCATCTTTTTTTCATATGAAGATCATAATTATATATTGTAAGAAACATATGCAAGTCATTATATGCCTTGCCTATGTAAACATACCACCAAATATTTGGGTTCAGTTAATTTTGTAAGAAGTTTAGCACTTTGTGGACATAAGTTATATGATATTGCCAATCATTCTTGTTATTGCAATTCAAAAGAGGAAAGTCCCACTCTTTTGTTCCCAGTTTAGAGATGATAAACTTGATTGATTTATTCAGCAGAAAAGAACTCATGGTGGGTATAGCAGAGGACTCCCTCCTTTACCCTGGCTTCCTTGTGGGGTATGCTTTATCACCTAGGCATTTCCAACTTGGCAAATATCCTAGCGACTGACTGAGAAATTAGTACAATAGTTTCATAATGACATACAATACAACCACTGGCACACTAAAAAAAAGAGAAAACTTTGGGGGTATATCAGAAAGGCTTGTCATCATTAGGTGAAAATAGTGAAATTTTTCCAAGTGAGCTATGGCTTCTTCTATGACTTTTCTAAGAACTTCTTGGAGTTAGCTTGCAATGCTTACCTTTGACTCATCAATGGAAAGCATTTTTCAATTTTCCCACTAATTAATTCATGACTGATGCATTCAGTTGATAGATAGATTAGGGAAACAAGAGACACTATCTTAGGTCATTAGAAATTGAGATGTCAGACAGAGGTCAATTTTTCTTATTGTCTTCTGCTACTGATCTGGCCAGAAACAATTTTGCTGTGTGGGGCCTGATGTTTGAAAAACGGTTTTGGTGGCATGATTAAAATCCTTGTCTATTCCTACCAGACAAAGACTACAAGTTCCCATTATGGATGCTACCGGAGACTCGCTGCACACAAAGGACTATTACCAATGAGCCCCACTGCCACCATTCCCTGAGACTCATTGCTTGTGAAAATTAGCTCTCAAATGTGTACTATGAAAATTTCACTGACCAACCTAACAATATTAGAATTCCTTATCCTCTGTTTAAGAGGCCTTTCTCCAGAGCTGAGATACATTAACACACAATTTTATAATTTTTCTACCCATTTTACCTCAGTATGACCTTACATAATAATAAAGATACCTTTCCAAGAGCATGAACAAATATGCTTAAATGAGGAGAAAGCTAAGCCATTATCCTGACTTCAGTTTGAAGTACCTGGCACAGTGTGGGGTTAGGGAAAGTTTTCAACTGAAAAACAGCTGATTTTTATAGGATATATCTGTATCTATATCTATATCTATGGAGATTATATATATATATATATATATATATATATATATATATATATTAAAGCATCGCTTTAATATATATATATATATATATATATATATATATATAGATATATATATTTAATTTGTTCGGTTGGCTGGTTGGTTACTTCTACAGAGCAGAACATCCAGAACACAGATTTTTCTCCCACAGGTCCTCACCAAGTTGGGTAATTAGGGTCACTTTCAACATCCTCAATCAGAAATTCAGAGCAAGGTTATTTTCCCTACCTTTTCTAAGTAGGTATAGCTCCAAATCTTCCCATCAGCCCAAGTTCTTGAAATTATTTTTCCACTTTGGTCATATTCCATTTTTTCATTCCACGTCCCTCTTTGAAGAAATGTCACCAGTCCCGAAGGAGAATATGTGATATTCACTTCATTATATCTGCTTACAGGAGACCACAGGACAGGTCGTCCAGTTTGGTCATAAAGAATTTGAAGGGTGAATTTTCGATGGTCATCATAGATCTTTCCTGTGTGAGTTATATGATCAAAATCTATAGAGAGCAGGTTTCTGTTATGGGCCTACAAGAAAAAAAAGATATGAAATACATTTTAAGCACTGCCTTGGCTCCTCTTATCTAGTACATTCACAATCACAAAGTTTTTTCTCATTATCCGACAATGGGTCTCTATTGCCTTTGAACCACATGACTTTTACCTTCCTCAGATGACACTTATCTTTATTCTCCCACCAGACTGTACAATCCTGGAAGGTTGGGGCTATGTCTCAACTCCTGGCATTTTTTAGATACTCAGTATAAGGTTGTTGTTTGTTTTCTCCCAACTCAAGCCTCAAGGGTATTGCCACAATTTTTAATAATTATGTAATCTTATTTTATGTGAGTCAGATGCCTATTAAGTAGCGGAACTTCCTTCTCCCTTTTCCTCCCTTTTTACCAGTGAAGTGTCTGGAACATATAATGGTAAACTATTTACACAATTAAAAATCAGAGAGAAGGAATATAGTGAGCAGCCTCTAATTTATACAGATTCCATTCTTCGGCTTTCTTGTTCATCTGGGCTAAGAGTTATACTACCTCACATCTATCACAGGAGAACACGGAAATTCAGGTTGTTACCTAGTGAAGGAACACCACTCAGCAATATTTTCAAGGAGAGCAGCAGGTAAATGTGGTAGGTGTTGACAGGTCTCACAGTTTTTGTAAGGGTGGTGATACTAAATGAGGTTAAAGCATAGCATTTAATTTTGACACCAAGTTTACAAATAAACTTGGAGGATTTTCACCCTCCAATGTGAATCACTGCTAAAGGTGGCTGCATTTCATTCCATTTATCCAACCTTTTTTTTTTTTTTTGCATAACCTGTGTCCATAAATTTAAAGAAGACAACTAGAATTGTACTTAAAGTTTTATGTCCTATTTTTTCAGCTAATGTTTTATCTTGAGCATCCCTCATGCTATTAAATATTCTTAAAATGTGCATTTTTTTTTTGAGGGCAGTGTCACTGGCCCTCATAAGTGGGACCCGAACTGGGGCCGCTGTCTTCCCAAGCCGGTGCTTAACCGCGGCGCCACTCGGCCGGCCCTTAAAATGTGCATTTTAATGGTTGTACAATATCTTCCTGGAGGGTTCCAGTAAAATGGCGGAAAAGACAGACTGCCTCCCAATTGCCTCCGAGGATCACATCAAAATTATAAATAATTTGTACAACATTTAACTTTGGAAGTCCCCTGAACATTAGATGAACAGAACCTCTAAACGAAGGACCTAAAAATGAGGCCATGTCAAGTCTGGAAGGAGGGGTGAAGACGAGAGAGGGCAAGCCCCATGAGGGATGCCCCAGCTGTGGGAAGGTTTCTCTGGTTGGGGGAGAGACACTCTGGCCCCACACCGAGCTCACTAGCCCAGAGTTGCTTTGCTAGGAAAAGGAGTTCTACGATAGCGGGCAGTAGAAATTAGTGAGGACTCTCTTTGCTTGGCTTGGTGAGGCTGAGGGCAGCTGGAGAACCAGTGGGGCTGGCGCATGGGTTCGCTTGCCAGTGAGCACTCACCGGGTTCCTGTAGGAGGGAGTACCTGTGTGAGCCAGGCTCAGGAGACTGTGGGGAAGGACTAAACTGAGCACCTTTGGTGCAGAAGCTGGAGGTTTTGGGACCATTGTTCCCCTGTTGTGGAGCATGCACATGAGCGGTGTAGAGGAGGGCGCCATTTTTTCAGGGTTGGGCCCCCCACAGAGGGTCAGATGGAGGATCACATTGGTCTGGTGAAATTAGCGTAGGAGTGTGTGCATACATGCGAGTGTGCATATGCCTGCAGCCTTAGATTCCCACTCTCTGCCCTGCTTTTGCTGTGTTGCCAGGGAAACACTGGGCGGGTACCCTCTGGCTCCATCAGACTGCTCATTGAGACGCAGGAGTGTGCAAGCAGCCTTGGATCCCCGCTCTCCATACTGTTTGTGCAGAATTGCCAGGCTGGGGATTGGTAGTTGGGAAGCTTAGCTTGATCTGCGGGCAGTTGATTGGGACAGGCTGAGACCGGGAATTTTCCTGAGAGTGTTGGGCTGGGAGCTCTGCACCTCTGTGATCCAAACAAGGCTTTCCTGGCGATTGTGTGTGGACTGATTGCTGGTGCAGAGTGCATGCTTCTCTGACTTGGTAGGGGCCACTGACCACATCAAGTGGTGCCTTGTGGGGGTCTACCCCACCCACCTAGAGCTGTGTTGCCAAGGGACCCTGAGCCCCTGGTGCCCGGCCCACATCTCCCCAGACAACAGAGAGTTTTTTTGCAGTAGCAGACAACCTGCAACAACCTGTGAAGATTTTTTTTTGGTAGTGAGCATGGTTCCAGAGCACACAGCAGCTAATTGCAGAAATCTCACTGCAAGCCTGAGAGGGAGGCTGGCGCATAACATGTTAAGCTCTTCCCCTCAATAGCTGGTGCTGAGTTGCCCAGAGACACTCTATGGCTGAGCATGCGGTCTGCAGATTAAAGAGGACTGAGAGTCACCCCACCTATTTTTTTTCTTCTCTCTTCTTTCTAGGTTATCTGTTTAATACATTGAAGTATTCACAGAATGACAGCCAGAATGAAGAAACAAAGAAACATGTCCCAAGTAAAAGATCAGAAGAAAACTCTAGAAATGCAACTAAATGAAACAGAGGTATCCAAACTTCAAGAGACAGAGTTTAGAACATTGATGATAAGAATGTTTAAGGAACTTAGTGAGGACATAAAGAAGGATAGGGAAACCATAAAAAACAACCAGTTAGAACTGAAGAATACAATAACTGAAATGAAGAACACACTTGAAGGAATCACCAGCAGAATAGATGAAGCAGAGGAGTGGATCAGTGAATAAGAAGACAAAATAGCAGAAATCACTCAGTTGGAACAACAAAAAGAAAAAAAAAGAAAAAAGAACGAAAATAGTTTAAGAGACCTCTGAGACAACATGAAATGCAACAAAAATGCATCATAGGAATACCAGAAGGAGAAGAGAAGAAGCAAGGGATTGAGAATGTATTTTAAAAATAATGACTGAAAGCTTCCCTACCCTGTTGAAGGAAATTGTTATACCAGCCCAGGATGTGCAGAGAATTCCAAACAGGCTGAATCCAAACAGGCCCACACCTAGACACATCATAGTTAAAATAGACAAAGACAGAATCCTAAAAGGAGCAAGAGAAAGACTTACATATAAGCATATATATATATATATATATATATATATATATATATATATATACAGATTACATATAAAGGAACTGCTGTAAGACTAACAGCCGACTTTTCTTCAGAAACTCTGCAGGCCAGAAGGGAGTGGCAGGAGATATTCAAAGTGACACAAAAATAAAAGTCTACAACCAAGATTGCTCTATCCAGCATGGCTATCACTTAAAATTGAAGGAGAGATAAAGAGCTTCTCAGAAAAGAATAAGCTTAAGGAGTTCATTACCACGAAGCCAGCAAGCAAGAAATGTTAAAAGGGCTTTTTTAAACAAAAGAAAGGGGTAAACAAGCTAACCCAGGAAGACAAGAAATACAAATAACAAAATGGCAATAAATATGCACCTATCAGTAATCACTTTAAATGCTAATGGGCTAAATGCTCCAATCAAAAGACACAGAGTGGCTGAGTGGATAAGAAAACAGGACCCATGCATATGCTGTTTACAAGAGACTCATCTCAGATCAAAAGACACACACAGACTGAAAGTAAAGGGATTGAATAAGATATTTTATGCAAATGGAAATGAGAAAAAAGCTGGAGTAGCAATACTTATTTTGGACAAACTAGACGTTAAAATGAAGACTACACAGGCCGGCCAAGTGGCATGGTGGTTAAGCACAGGCTTGTGAAGCCAGCGGCCCCAGTTTGGGTCCCACATATGAGGGCCAGTGACAGTGCCCTAACAAAAAAACAATGAACACTACAATAAAAGACAAAGAAGGGCACTATGTAATAATAAAGGGATCGATTCAACAAGAGGACATAACCCTAGTAAACATCTATTCACCCAGTATAGGAGCTCCTAAATATATAAAACAGATTTTGACAGACATAAAGACAGAGAACAACAGTAACACCATCATAGTAGGGAACTTCAACACCCCATTGTCACCAATGGACAGATCCTCCAGACAGAAAATCAACATGGACATAGTGGCCTTAAATGACACTTTAGGTGAGCTGGATTTAATTGATATTTGTAGAGCATTTCACCCCAAAGCTACAGAATATACATTCTTCTCAAGTACACATGGAACATTTTCCAAGATAGACCACATGATAGGTCACAAAACAAGTCTCAACAAATTTAAGAAGATTGAAATCATATCAAGTGTCTTCTCTGACCAAATGCTATGAAACAAGAAATCAATTATAAGAAGAAATCTGGGAAGCTTACAAATACATGGAGGCTAAATAACATGCTACTATATAGTGAGTGGGTCAAAAATGAGATCAATGAGGAAATCGAAAGATACCACGAGACAAACGAAAATGAAAACACCACGACACAAAATCTCTGGGATGCGGCAAAAGCAGTCCTAAGAGGGAAGCTCATAGCACTGCAGGCCTACCTAAGAAGGAAAGAAAACCTCAAATCAACAGACTATCTTTACACCTAAGTGAACTTGAAAAAAAACCAGCAATACAAGCATTAAGGGAGTATAAGGAAGGAAATAATAAAGACCAGAGCAGAAATAAATGAAATAGAAAACAAAAAAAAAATACAAAAGATCAATGAAACCAAGAGTGGGTTATATGAAAAGATAAACAAAATCAACAAACACTTAGCCAGATTAACCAAGAAAAAGAGAGAGAGAGGACCCAAATTAATGAAATCAGAAATGAAAGAGAAGTGACAACAGACACCACAGAAATACAGAAAATTTTAAGAAAATACTATGAGCAACTATACACTAAAAAATTCGACAATCTGGAAGAAATTATTAAATTTCTAGAAGCATACAATCTACCAAGTCTGAACCAAAAAGAAACAGAAACTCTTAACACACTGATTACTGCCAAAGAAATTGAATCAGTAATCAACAATCTTCCAACAAACAAAAGCCCTAGACCAGATGGCTTCACAGGTGAATTTTACAAAACATTCAAAAAAGAATTAGTACCTATTCTCCTCAAACTATTCCAAAAAATACAGGAGGATGGAAGCCTCCCAAACTCTTTCTATGAAGCCATAATCACCCTGATTCCTAAGTCAGACAAAGATATTACAAAAAAGGAAAACTATAGGCCGATATCCCTAATAAATATAGATGCAAACAGTCTGAACAAAATACCAGCAAACCGGATTCAGCAACACATTAAAAAGATCAAACACCATGCTCAATTGGGATTTATTCCTGCTATGCAAGTTTGGTTCAATATCCGCAAATCAATTAATGTAATTCATCACATTAACAAACTGCAAAATAAAAATCATATGATCACATCAATAGATGCAGAAAAAGCATTTGACAAAATCCAGCAGCTATTTATGATAAAAACTCTTAGCAAAATGGGAATAGTTGGATCATAACTCGACATAAAAAGGCCATATGATAAGCCCACAGTAAACATCATACTCAATAGGGAAAGGCTAAAAGCTTTCCCCTTAAGATCAGGAGCAAGACAAGGCTGCCCACTTTCACCACTTCTATTTCACATAGTTCTGGAAGTACTAGCCACAGGAATCAGACAAGAAAATGAAATAAAAGGCATCCAAAATGTAAAAGAGGAAGTAAAATGGTCATTATATGCAGATGACATGATACTATATATACAGAATCCCAAAGACTCCACCAAAAAACTGCTAGAACTGATAAACGAATTTGGTAAGGTAGCAGGATACATAATTAATATTCAGAAATCAGTTGCATTTCTATACACCAATAATAAACTATCAGAAGAGGAAATCAGTGGCCTGCTGAGTGGCGTGCTGGTTAAGTTCTGGCTTGGGAAGCCAGCAGCCCCAGTTCGGGTCCCACATAAGAGGGGCAGTGACACTACACTCAAAAAAAAAAAAAAAGAAGAGGAAATAAGGAAATCAATCCCTTTTGCAATTGCTTCAAAAACAATAAAATATCTAGGAATCAATTTAATTAAAAAAGGAAAAGACCGGTACTCATAAAATTATGAGACACTGAAGAGAGAAATCAAAGAAGATACAAATAAATGGAAATACATACCATGCTCATGAATAGGAAGAATTAATATAGTTAAAGTGTCAATACTACCTAAGGCAATATATAGATTCAATGCAATTCCAATCAAACTACCAAGGACATTTTTCTCAGATATAGAACATAGAATCCTAAAATTTATATGGAACCACAAAAGACCCCGAATAGGCACTGCAATCCTGAGAAATAAGAACAAAGTGGGAGGCATCACACTACCTGACATCAAAATATACTACAAGGCTACAGTAATCAAAACAGTACTTCCCCAGGTCCCCAGAAAGCAGGGTGCAGAGCCCAGCAGTGACAGGGCAAGATCAACTCCTGCACCTGCCCGGTTCAGGGATCAGTCTCTGCGTCTACCGGGTCCAACGGTGTGCATGCAGCAAGAGCACCTCAGCGCGCAGACGTTGAGGCAGAAGCCTGAAACTGGGCAAGCAAGGGAAGAAAGAATACTCGCGAGGAGGGGGAGATGCAGCGCGCCGGGTGGAGACGCAGGTCCCTGCAAGAGATGGAGTGGGGATCTGAGCCACGGCAGGGTGCACGCAGTCTCCGAAACCCTGGCAGTCCCTCCAGGAGAGCAGCAGGAATACCGCGGTGTGCACAGGCTCCGAGGCAGAAGCGTGAAACCGGACGAGCAGGGGAAGAAAGAATACACCATGGGGGGAGACGCAGCGTGCCCAAGCAGAGACGCAGGTCCCTGGGAGACAGACCGGAGATTTGAACTACTGCAGGGTGCACTCAGCCCCCTAAACCCCGGCAGTCTCGTTGGGAGAGAAGCAGGAACGCCTCCAGAGCCTATGAGGCAAAGGCCTTAGCTCAAAACAGTGTTGGGTCTGTGGGGTTGTTTTTGTTGTTGCATTATTTTGTTTGTTTGTTTTGCTTGTTTGTTTGTTTTTCCTTCTCTCTTCGACAGAAAGCAAAAAAAAAAAAACCCAAAGAAAAACAAAAACAACAGAAATTAAAACCCACCCCCACCCTCCCTCAGAAACCCTGGCTCCTGCCAAGCCAGAGTCTTAAACTGACCCTAAAATGGAGCAGTAGGAGCAGACTACAGAGGCATTTCTTACCCATAGGGAGTTGAGAATTTCCACCCCAGAAGAGGCTACAGAGTGAGATACCTACCCCACCCCCACCTTTCTGCAAAGCTTGGGAGGCAGGGTAGGTTCAGCCGCTGAGGCAATAATTAACAGACTCTTAGCAGGGGCTTTTGGCAGTGAAGAGAACTTTCATTCTCCACGTTGGGCTTTCAACGGAAAGGGTGCCCAAAGACACTCATTGAGCCTACAGGGCACACAGCCTACCTTGGGACAGGCAAAAGCAGAAACGGCAGTGACTTTGTAAAAACTACCAATCACGTGTCACAACCATACTCATGTGTAGCAAACATGCAGTGCCAGGATCACACTAGGCATCAGGTGGCCGTCTTTGTTCCCACAAGACGCAGAGGAATATTTGTACAGCAGAGGACAAACTGAAGAGAACTTGGTGGACTTTAGCCAAGACTGGCACTGGAGACACCAGAATAATCATACCCACAGGCCAACTTTAGATAAAACCAGAGTATTTCTGGGTTTGACATACAGGAGTCACACCCAAAAGGAAGTTGCTACAGGTGCAAGGGCCAAAGGGTCCAAACCTCACACAGCAACTCATAAACTGCAGACTCTGCTGATCCTCACAGCTGATCAGCCTGGAAGTCTATCCCACCTACTGATAAGCCAAAAGTAATCAAAGCTAAACTTCAACAGGTGAAGACACACAACACAAGGAACAACTCAGATATACACGCACAAGAAAATAGGGAGATTGAGTAATTCAAATATGAAGGACACACACCGGATAAGTTTACCCAGAAAATACTGAGAGACCTAGGCAATCTATCTGTTATACTGAAGCAAGCACAAAGAGTAAACCAGAATGGGGAGACAAAGAAATACAACCCAAATAATAGAACAGAAGAAACCTCCTGAATCAGTGGAACTAGAGGAAATAGAGGTAAACAAGCTATTGGAGACAGAGTTCAGAACACTAATTATTAGAATGTTCAAGGAAATTAATGAAAATATAAAGAAGGATAGAGAAATCATGAAAAGCAACCAGCTAGAACTTAAGAATGCAATTACTGAATTAAATAACAAATTCGATGGAATGACTAGCAGATTGGAGGAAACAGAAAATCGAATTAGTGACTTAGAAAACAAGATAGCAGAGATCACCCAAGCAGAACAACAAAAGGAAAAATGAATGAAAAACATTGAAAATAGTTTAAGAGAGCTGGGGGACAACATCAAACGCAATAACCTCCGGATCTTTGGAGTACCAGAAGGAGAAGAGAAGGAGCAACGGATTGAGAACATATTGGAAGTAATAATGTCTGAAAACTTCCCTAACCTGGCAAAGGACATTGAAATACAAGCCCAGGAAGTGCAGAGAGTTCCAACCAGGATGATCGCAAACAGGCCCACACCAAGACACATTATAGTGAAAATGGCAAGAGTTAAGGACAAAGACAGAATCCTTAAAGCAGCAAGGGAAAGGCAGCAAGTTAGTTACAAAGGCACCCCCATAAGATTATCAGCTGACTTTTCTACAGAAACTTTGCAGGCCAGAAGGGAGTGGTAGGAAGTTTTCAAAGTGATGAAAAATAAAGGCCTACAACCCAGATTGCTGTATCCAGCAAGGCTATCATTTAAAATTGAAGGTGAGATAAAGAGCTTTCCAGAAAAGAACAATTTAAAGGAATTCATTACCACCAAGCCAGCTTTGCAGGAAATGTTAAAAGTGCTTCTTTAAGCAGAAGAGAAAAACAACCTAACTAAGGAAGACTAGGAACACAAATAACAAAATGGCAATAAATACACACCTATCAATAATCACGTTAAATATAAATGGAGTAAATGGTCCAATCAAAAGACATAGGGTGGCTGAATGGATAAGAAAGCAAGACCCCGGAATATGCTCTAAACAAGAGACACACCTCAGATCAAAAGACACATACAGGCTGAAAGTAAAGGGATGGAGTAAAGTATTTCATGCAAATGGAACGGAGAGAAAAGCTGGAGTAGTGATACTTATATCAGATAAAATGGACTTTAAATTGAAGAATATAATAAAGGACAAAGAAGGACACTTGATAATAATAAAGGGATCGATCCAACAAGAGGACATAACCCTAGTAAACATCTATGCACCTAACATAGGAGCTCCTAAATATATAAAACAGATATTATCAGACATAAAAATGGAGATCAACAGTAACACTATCATAGTAGGGGACTTCAACACCCCACTGTCACCAATGGACAGATCCTCTAGACAGAAAATCAATGTGGAAACAGTGACCTTAAATGACACATTAGATCAGCTGGATTTAACAGACATTTTCAGAGCATTTCACCCCAAAATTACAGAATATACATTCTTCTCAAGCGCACATGGAACATTTTCTAAGATAGACCACATGTTAGGCCACAAAACAAGTCTCAATAAATTTAAGAAGATTGAAATAATTTCAAGTGTCTTCTCTGACCACAATGCTATGAAACTAGAAATCAATTATAAGAACCACGGAAAGCTGTCAAATAGGTGGAGGCTGAATAACATGCTACTAAATAGTGAGTGGGTCACAAATGACATCAAGGAGGAAATCAAAAGATACCTCGAGACAAACGAAAATGAAAACACCACGACCCAAAATCTCTGGGATGCTGCGAAAGCAGTCCTAAGCAGGAAGTTTATAGCAGTGCAGGCCTACCTAAAGAAGGAAGAAAAATCTCAAATCAACAGGTTATCCTTACACCTAAGGGAACTGGAAAAAGAACAGCAAAACAGGCCCAAGGGGAGTACAAGAAAGGCGACAATAAAGACCAGAGCAGAAATAAACAATATAGAAAACAGAAAAACAATTCAAAAGATCAATGAAACCAAGAGCTGGTGTTTTGAGAAGATAAACAAATTTGAAAAACCTCTAGCCAGGCTCATCAAAAAAAACAGAGAGAGTACTCAAATTAGCAAAATCAGGAATGAAAGAGGGGAAATGACTACAGACATCACAGCAATACAAAAAATTCTAAGAAATTACTATGAGCAACTATATGACAACAAATTTGACAATCTGGAAGAAATGGATAATTTTCTTGAAGCATACAACCTTCCAAAGCTAACGCAAGAAGAAACAGAAAATCTAAATACCCTGATTACTACGAAGGAAATTGAATCAGTAATTGACAAGCTCCCAAAAAACAAAAGTCCTGGACCAGATGGCTTCACAAGTGAATTTTATCAAACATTCAAAAAAGAACTATCACCTCTTCTTCTCAAACTATTCCAAAAAATCCAGAAGGAGGGAAGGCTACCAAACTCTTTTTATGAAGCCACTATCACCCTGATTCCAAAACCAGACAAAGACAGCACAAAAAAGGAAAACTACAGGCCAATCTCCCTGATGAATATAGATGCAAAAATTCTCAATAAAATAATAACAAACAGATGTCAGCAATATATTAAGAAGATCATACATCATGATCAAGTGGGTTTCATCCCTAGTACACAAGGCTGGTTCAACACCCGTAAATCAATTAATATGATACACCACATCAACAAAATGAAGGACAAAAATCACATGGTCATTTCAATAGATGCAGAAAAAGCATTTGACAAAATCCAACAGCCATTTATGTTAAAAACCCTTAGCAAAGTGGGAATACAGGGATCATATCTCAACATAATAAAAGCCATATATGATAAACCTACAGCTAACATCATACTCAATGGGGAAAAGCTAAAACCATTCCCCTTAAGGTCAGGAACAAGACAAGGCTGTCCACTTTCTCCTCTTTTATTCAACATAATGCTAGACGTTCTAGCCACAGCAATCAGACAACAAAAAGAAATAAAAGGCATCCAAATTGGCAAGGAAGCAGTAAAATTGTCATTATATGCAGATGACATGATACTGTATATAGAGAACCCCAAAGACTCCACCAAAAAACTATTGGAACTGATAGACGAATTCAGTAAAGTAGCAGGATATAAAATCAATGTTCAGAAATCAGTGGCATTTGCATATACCAATAATAAACTAAGGGAAAGAGAAATTAAGAAAACTGTCCCATTTACAATTGCGTCAAGAACTATAAAATACCTAGGAATAAATTTAACCAAAGAAGTGAAAGATCTGTACTCAGAAAATTATGACACTGAGGAAAGAAATCATAGAAAATACAAATAAATGTAAACACCTACCATGTTCATGGATAGGAAGAATTAATATAGTTGAAATGTCCATACTGCCTAAAGCAATATATAGATTCAATGCAATTCCTATCAAACTACCAAGGGCATTTTTCACAGAAACAGAAAATATAACCCTAAAATTTATATGGAGCCATAAAATACCCTGAATAGCGTCGGCAATCCTGAGAAATAAGAACAAAGTCGGGGGGGATGATGCTACCAGACATCAAAACCTACTACAAGGCTGCAGTAATCAAGACAGTATGGTATTTGCATAAAAACAGGCACATCGATCAGTGGAACAGAACAGACAGCCGAGAAATAAATCCAGGCATTAACAGAGAGTTAATCTATGACAAGGGAAGAAAGAATTTACACTGGAGTAAAGATAGTCTATTCAATAAATGGTGCTAGGAATATTGGACTGACACATGCAAAAAAATGAAACTGGACCACCTCCTTACGCCATATACAAGAACAAATTCAAAATGGATTAAAGACTTAAATGTAAGACCTGAAACCATAAAACTCCTAAAAGAAAATATAGGGAGTACATTTGCAGACATTACCTGGAGCAATATTTTTACTGATACATCCATACGGGCAAGGGAAGTAAAAGAAAAAATGAACATACGGGATTATATCAGACTAAAAAGATTTTTCACAACAAAGGAAACCATTAATAAAACAAAAAGGAAGCCTACTGAATGGGAGAATATATTTGCCAATGATGTATCTGATAAGGGGTTAATATCCAAAATTTATAAAACACTCATGAAACTCAACACCAAAAAAACAAACAACCCAATTAAAAAATGGGCAGAAGATATGAAGAGACATTTCTCTAAAGAGGACATACAGATGGCCTACAGGCATATGAAAAAATGTTCAACCTCACTGGTCATTAGGGAAATGCAAATAAAAACCACCATGAGATACCACCTCACTCCAGTCAGAATGGCTATCATCAATAAATCAACAAACAACAAGTGCTGGCCGGGCTGTGGGGAAAAGGGGACCCTGCTGCACTGTTGGTGGGAATGCAGATTGGTGCAGCCACTATGGAAGTCAATATGGAGGTATCTCAAAGAAATGGAAATAGAGCTACCTTTTGACCCAGCAATTCCACTCCTAGGTATTTATCCTGAAAAACCCAAAACGCTTATTCAAAAAAATTTATGCACCCCTATGTTCATAGCAGTGCTATTTGCAATAGCTAAGACTTGGAAACAACCAAAATGCCCATTGGTAGATGTCTGGATTAAGAAACTGTGGTATATTTATACAATGGAGTATTACTCCGCTATAAAGAAGAATGAAATCGTACCATTTGCAATGATATGGATGGACCTAGAGACTACTATGTTAAGTGAAATAAGTCAGTCAGAGAAAGACAAATACCATATGATCTCACTCATATGTGGAATCTAAAACACTGTATGAATGAGCACTTATATGTGGAATCTGAAAAACTGTATGAATGAGCAAAGTAAACAGAAACTGTCTCACAGATAGAGAGGAAAAATCAGGGTTGCTAGTTGGGAGGGGGGTGGGAATGAGGGAGACGGGGAAGGGATTAGACAGCAAAAATAGGCAACTATAATATTGCCACTGGGATATGAAAGACAGTATGGGGAATATAATTAATAATGTTGTAAATATTTTGTGGGGTGTCAGGTGGTCATATGTCTTGTTAGGGAGACCATTTCATGGATGGAGAAGAGGCTTGATCACTGCACTGTACACCTGAAGCTGAGGTTGTATAATATTGTATACCAACTGTAATTGAATATATACATAGTCACGGGATGTGGATTATAATGTGGAAGGGAGTTAGAGGAAGTGTAATACATATATATGATATGAGGGGGAGGAGTGGGGTGGCCAAATGGGGAAGGCGCGTTGTCACTTTCAGGGGTAAAAAGTATAAGTATTGCACTGTGTTGTACACCTGAAACTAATTAAAAATAAATAAATAAATAAATAAATAAATAAATAAAACAAAAAAACAGTATGGTACTGGCATAAAAACAGATACCTAGATCAATGGAACAGAATAGAGAGCCCAGGAATAAACCCATTCATATACGGTCATTTAATCTATGACAATGGAAGAAAGAATTTACATTGGAGTAAAGATCATCTATTTAATAAATGGTGCTGGGAAAATTGGACTGACACATGCAAAAAAATGAAAATGGACCACCTACTTACCCCATATACGAGAACAAACTCAAAATGGATTAAAGACTTAAAAGTAAGACTTGAAAACATAAAACTCCTACAAGGAAACATAGGGTATAAATTTGCAGACATTACCCTGAGAAATATTTTTACTGATATATCCCCTCGGGCAAGGGAAACAAAACAAAAAATGAACATATGGGGTTACATTAAACTTAAAAGTTTTTTCACAGCAAAGGAAATCATCAATAAAACAAAAAGGCAGCCTACTGAATTTCAGAAGGTATTTGCCAATGATATATCTGATAAGGGGTTAATATCCAAAATTTATAAAACACTCATGAAACTCAACACCAAAAAAACAAACAACACAATTAAAAAATGGGCAGAGGATATGAAGAGGCATTTCTCAAAAGAAGACATAAAGATGGCCAACAGGCATATGAAGAAATGTTCAACCTCACTAATCATCAGAGAAATGCAAATAAAAACCACAATGAGATACCACCTCACTCAGGTCAGAAAGACTATCATCAACAAATCAAAAAACAACAAGTGCTGGCGAGGGTGTGGAGAAAAGGGAACCCTGGTTCACTGTTGGTGGGACTGCAAATTGGTGCAGCCATTATGGAAATCAGTATGGAGGTATAACAAAAAACTGGAAATGGAACTGCCGTATGACCCAGCAATTCCACTCTTGGGTATCTACCCAGAAGAATCCAAGACACTAATTCAAAAAAACATATGCACCCCTATGTTTATTGCAGCGTTATTTACAATAGCCAAGACTTGGAAACAACCGAAATGCCCATCAGTAGATGACTGGATTAAGAAACTGTGGTACATTTATACAATGGAGTATTACTCTGCTATAAAGAAGAATGAAATCGTACCATTTGCAACAATATGGGTGGACCTAGAGACTATTATATTGAGTGAAATAAGTCAGTCGGAGAAAGACAAATAACATATGATCTCACTTATATGTGGAATCTGAAAAACTGAATGAATGAGCAAAGTAAACAGAAACAGTCTCATAGATATAGAGGAAAAACAGGGTTGATAGTTTGGACGGGTGTGGGGCTGAGGGAGAAGGGGAAGGGATTAGACAGCATAAATAGGTAACCACAATAGTGGCACAGGGAAATGAAAAACAGTTCGGGGAATATAATAACATTGTAAATATTTTGTGGGGTGTCAGATGGTCACATGTCTTGTTAGGGAGACCACTTCATAGATGGAGTAGAGGCTTGATCACTGCACTGTATACCTGAAACTGGTATTGTATAATATTGTATGCCAACTGTAATTGAATATATCGATTGTCACGCGATGTGGATTATACTGTGGTAGGGAGTCAAAGGAATTGTAATAGATATGTATGATATGGGGGGAGGAGTCGGGTGAAGAATTGGGGGGAGGGGGTTATCACTTTGAGGGGTAAAAAGTATAACTATTGCACTGTGTTGTACACCTGAAGTTAATTAAAAAATGTTTATTTCACAATAAAAAAATAAAAGAATAAAAAATAAAAAAATAGAAATATCTTCCTACATTATAAACATTTACTTATCATTTCTCCTATTCTTGGCAACTAGAGGTTTTGTTTTTCTTTCATATTTCATAATTTGTTGAACACTCTTATAAATAAATATTTCCTTAGTACACAACACTATAAGTGAAATTACTGGATCAAATGATAAGAACATACTAAAAACTCCTGATGCAACTTGAGAGATTACTTTCTAGTGCACAAAGGTTGAACAAATTTATGATACCATTAACTAACAATGGGAGGGTCCATCTCATTCCATCCTTATTAGCATTGAGTATTATCATTGTTCGGTAAACATTCCCCAATATGAGAGTGGTAAAATGATATGTTACTCTGGTTTAAATTTGCATTTATTTGATTACTAATGAGGATGAACTCCTTTTTTTTTTTTTGAGGGCAGTGTCACTGGCCCTCATATGTGGGACTGAACCGGGGCCGCTGGCTTCCCAAGCCAGCGCTTAACCACTGCACCACTTGGCCGGCCTGACGATGAACTCCTTTTAATGTTTGTTGGCCATATGAATATCTTCTATGAATTGTCTGGTCATGACATTTGTCCATTTTTCTATTGGGGTGTGGTACTTTGTTTTCCAAAACCTCTTATGATTTCAGTTTCTTCATCTACCTGCTGAGGCTAATGTTATTTGCTCTTAATTTTGAGCTTCTTCAAAAATAGAACCTAGCAAATGTTCTGTGCCATGCATTCTATCCAGAAGATTAGTGATTAGATACACAAATTATTTAGAAGGAAGTGCTGTTAGTCTCAGGGGTAGGTTTCATTCAAGGATTAGAGCCACAGATTGGAAATCATGAGTCTTTAAACCATCTGTAGCCAATGCATGCAATGTTGTAGGGCATAAATATATAGTAACCTGCTGTTGTCATCTAAAAGGTAATAGAGAAGCACATATTTTCTGTCTTTTGATATATGCAAGGCTTGGAAACCTATATGAAACCAGGTGTTCTTTCTTCAACTATCTTTCCTGTGGTTTTATAGCCACATATCTCCAAATGCAATGCTGTTTATTTACAATAGCTATAAAATATCCATGTACTCTCAGAGATGGTTGCAACAGTTACAATTTATGTTATAATGATAGTTAAAGAGCCAAAGTATCAAGTGATTTCCAGTTCAACTAAATTTCTGGTTTTATTTGTCTGACAGATTAAGTTTACAATTCAAGAACACATTTTTTTAAAGATTTTATTGGGGAACTGGGGAAGGGGAACAGCGTTGGAGAACCGGGTGAGGGGAACAGACAAGTTGCTGTCCTTTTGTTCTTCAGTCTAGTTGTGGAGGACATTGCTTCCCTGGCCCATGTTGGTATCATCATTGCAGTCTTCTCCGGTGAGGCAGATTGGTTGCCGGCCTCTGGACGGCCGCTCACAGCTCTTGGCAGCTCACACCGGCTACCAGCCGCTCACGCTGGTTGCCGGCCAATCACTGTAGTGTATGGCAGCCCACTGCAGCAGGGGCTGCAGCTATACAGTCCCTGAGTACTCACAGCAGCCCAGCTCCATGTGGAACTGTTGTTCACCATCTTAGCTGTAGAGGGCAGTGTCACTGGCCCTCATATGTGCATCCAAACAGGGGATGCTGGTGTCCCAAGCCAGCTCTTAACCAACACACTACTCGGCCGGCCCAATAACACATTTCTTAATAAAGCCATTCCAGCTACACAAGCAGGGGTTTCTTTTTAAAATCCACTACAAAGCAAGCAAAGGATAACTTTGCTTGATGTTCTTACTCTGCCTGTCAAAACTTCGGCAACTATGCTTCTCTGTTTCTGGAGTATGCACTCTGAAATTCATATGTTGCTGAAACACTAGTTTAAAGTCAGATTTGGAAGATAATGTAAAATTTGGCTAAGAGCTGAAAGGGGTTGAAGGAATTGAAGATGCCAGAGTCCAGTACCCACCCCCAGTCTCTTGTGGAAACCACATGTGAGAAAGCTAGGAAGGAGAAGGCTTTTCCAGGTGAAGTCTCCCACCTCCTTCTTGAGTGCTTCCAGTCTCTATGGCACAGAACTAGGCTGATCACCTCATATTGCTGGGGTGGTGAGCAAGTTTGGGAAAGCTCCATGTTCATACAAGTGTTTCTTTGCCTGAAAGACTATAATAGCCCTTGATCTAAGTGTGGGCTATTCATATTTAAACAATTTTTTTTTCTGAGGGCAGTGTCACTGTCCCTCATATGTGGGACCCGAACCGGGGCCGCTGGCTTCCCAAGCCAGCGCTTAACCACCACGCCACTCGGCCGGCCCATGTTCATATTCATTTACACCCTTCGTCCAAACAATTTACATCAGCCTTTGCCCTGGAAAAGAGAGGGGCAAAGAAAGTGTTGAAATTTGGGAATAGCCCCAAGTTAAAAAGGGTATCTTTGTACAGGTTGCACATTGAATAAGATCTTTGAGTTTGGCAAATGATTAGCTGTACATTGGGGTAAGAAAACTGGACTTTATCATTTTTAATAGGGGAATAAGTATCAATGCTTTAATACATCCTTTAAGTTTTTTCAGCTTTAATAAAGAGAAGTAAGCAGAAGGGCTTGTTTTTTGTTCATACTTGGACCAGAAAGGAAAGAACAAAGACTGTGCTCTGGGGATCCATGGATTGTGTTGCCAGGAGAAATCAAAATGCCTGTGAAGTGTGGTTACTGGCAGAAGCTCCAAATAAAAATATTCTTTGCCTCCTCCCTGAGCCTTTTCTTGCTCTTTACTAGGAGTTTGTTTCAATTGCTTAAGAAATAGTCCTTTCAGCCCTTCCAATTTGAGATGCATTCAATTAGTAGAATAAAGTCATATTAGGTTGATCTATAGGCAACTGATGATATTTCACTGTTTTGGGCCTATTAAATTAGTTTTTCTAATCTGGTTTTGTGTCAATTTTATTAGTAGTCCAGCCATAAGAACTTAAAAAGGGTAGAGGGGAAACATTCTCCCCCTCTAGACACAATATACATAGTAAGAACTATGAATGTTAGCTGCTGTAATTATGTTTAAAGGTAATAATACTACTTATAATAGATTACATAGTCCACACCCCTTATTTTATACATAGGAAAATGGTGCAGAATTATGGGCATACCTGTCCTTCCTCAAAATTTTAATCATTCTTCTTAAGGGGAACAGAATTTGCTACCCCAAAATAATGTGTCTTTGGCATAAGGATTATTTTAGGCTGATTATTTTTAAGAAACAGCATACATAGGAAAAGCTCTGAAAATTGAGTAGAAGGTACACTTTTGTGAAAGCAATTTACATGTATAAGTGAAATCTCCATTTGTAAAGGTGTTTCCCTCTGTACCAGGAAGAGGAGGATGACTTGAATCTCTAGAAACTCTTATAGATGGAGAAGGCACCAACTTAAATCTGCATAACAACCACTCTCTTATTTACTGTGCTTTTCCTGATAACCTCCCATAACTGCTCCCAACTATCTTCTTTTCTTGTTAGTTGGAGATATTATTTAAAGTGTTGGCTTGGAGAATAACTCAATTTTCCTTGGGATCTCCCATGTATACAGGAGGTATACACATGTCTCCAGGTGATTCTTTAGGGGTAGATGCTTAGGACTGTTGCTTAGGACTGAGAGGCACAGACATATTTTTTAAAAAGATTAATCTATCTGCAAGCAGGATCCTTATCTAAAATTTCACAAAATGAACCCCTCCAGCAATACTAGGGAGACGGAACTTAAGATAGTGTGAAGCCAATGTGTACTCCAACTCTGAGTAGTCTGCAGCTAAGTGCCCTGTCACAGCAAAGGTGATTTCTGAGAATGGAGGGAGATGCCGGAATCCTCTTGGCTGCCTCCCAAATCCCCCATCATTTGTCAGCTTGAGATCCTTTGTTTCAACTGAGCTTTTTTCCCCCCCGTCAGAGCTCAGATCACATATGAACATTCACATGTTGCCTTTAAAAGCCAACCATGGGCCGGCAGAGTGGCGCGGTGGTTAAGCACTGGTTTGGAAAGCCAGCGGCCCTGGTTCAGGTCCCACATATGAAGACCAGAGACACTGCCCTCAAAAAAAAAAAAAGAGCCAACCTATCCTATTCTCAGTTATCTGAGTGGAAAAAAAAATCAATTCTGAGGGTTTTAGGTTGGTCTTTGTTTTATTTTCCTTGTAAACACATACTCATTTTACTTGATTTTATGACTCTGAAGTGCTAAGCTATATATATATCCCTCAAAAAAAAACCCCAAACAATATATATATATGAGTCTGCAGTTCTGAAGTTTTGCTGTAAACTCACATCTCAGTCTGCAAAATCTTATAAAGAGCACTGGGATTCAATGTTGGGATAAGTCTCATATAATAGCATTATTATCCATGGACATGGCAAGGCGCACTCTGGATGTACTTCCTAAACCAGTTTGCTTTTAGTGAATGTCTAATTCTTTTAAAACTACCTCTTTTGTTACCTGTATTCTAATATCCCTATTATCTAGGGAAATGTATTTATGGGAACAGATTGATGCAGCAGATGAGGAGATGCATGGACTGCATGTAAAAGTACTCTGCAAGGAAGATGATTCAAACAGCTCAAGTTAGGGAAAATGGATTTTTAAAATAAATGAAATTTCAGGATGTTAATGTGATTTATTTCACTTAATAGATGTGGTGGAGGATGGCACTAAGATAAAAAGTCCCTTCCCTGCTCAGGCTGAGCAGGATATCACATTTCCCAGCAGTTTGCCTGCATCAACTTGAAGGGGACCCTGATTTTGTATGAAAAAAATAAACACTGGTCACTGGATAAAAGTAACTCTTCTTGCTTTATCTCCAAGAGAGGTCTATACTTTTATTTTTATTTATTTTTTATTGTTTTAAATTCTTTTATTGTGAAATAAACACTTTTTTGAAAATTAGTTTCAGGGGTACCACACAGTGCAATAGTTACACTTTTAGTTATAGTTATACTCAAATAGTTATACTCAAAGTGACAACCCCCTCCCCAATTTGCTGCCCTACTGCCCCAACCATATCATACATATCTATTACAATTCCCTTTATTCTACTCCACAATATACTCCATATCCCGTAACTATATACAGATTCAATTATAGTTGGCATACAATATTAAACAACATCAGCTTCAGGTGTACAGTGTAGTCATCAAGATCCACTCTATCAACGAAGTGGTCTCCCTAACAAGACATGTGACCATCTGATAACATACAAAGTATTTACAACATTATTAATTATATTCCCCGAATTCTTTTTTTTTTGTTTGTTTGTTTTTCAGTCTTTTTTTTTATTAGTTTCAGGTGGACAACACAATGCAATAGTTATACTCTTTACCCCCAAAAGTGACAACCCCCCTCCCCCAGTTCGACACCCCACTCCCCCCATATCATACATATCTATTACAATTCCTTTGACTCCCTTCTACAGTATATGCCACATCCCGTGACTATCTATATCTTCAGTTACAGTTGGCATACAATATTATACAACATCAGCTTCAGGTGTACAGTGCAGTGATTAAGCCCCTCCTCCATCCATGGAGTGGTCTCCCTAACAAGACATGTGACTATCTGACACGCCACAAAATTTTTACAACATTATTATATTCCCTGAACTATGTTTCATATCCCGGTGGCAATATTGTAGTTGTCTATTTATGCTGTCTAATCCTTTCCCCTTCCCCCCAATCCCCACCACTCTCCCAACTAGCAACCCTCAGTTTCTCCTCTATATGTACGACTCTGTTTAATTTGATCATTCACTCAGTTCTTCAGACTCCACACACAAGTGAGATCACATGGTACCTGTCCTTCTCCGACTGACTTATTTAACGCAACATAATAGTCTCTTCACAACATTATCAATTACATTCCCAGAACTGCCCCCATCTCCCTGCGGCAACATTGTAGTCCCACCTACACTGTCCAAAACGTTCCCCCTCTCCCTCTTCCCTACTCCCTCCCAGCCAGCAACCATCAGTTTTTCCTTAATATCTGCTTGATATGACTTCAATCTTTTTAAATTTCCTGAGACTTGTTTTGTGGCCTAACGTGGTCTATCTTGGAAAATGTCCCATGTGTACTTGAGAAGAATGTATATTCTGTTTATTCAGGGTGAAATGCTCTAAAAATATCAACCAAGTCCAGCTGGTCTAAAGTATCATTTAAGGCCCCTCTTTCTGTGTTGATTTTCTGTCTAAAGTGTCTGTCCGTTGGTGACAATGGTGTTGAAGTCCCCTACTATGATAGTGTTACTGTTGATCTCTGTCTTTATGTCTGTCAAAATCTGTTATATGTAATTAGGAGTTCCTATGTTGGGTGCATAGATGTTTATTAGGGTTATAGTGCCCTTCTTTGTCTTTTATTGTAGTCATTTTAAAGTCTATTTTGTCCAAAATAAGTATTGGTACTCCAGCTTTTTTTCCCTCACTTCCATTTGTATGAAATATCTTATTCCATCTGTAGACAGCATATACATGTGTCCTATTTTCTTATCCACTCAGCCACTCTCTGTCTTTTGATTGGAGCATTTAGCCCATTCACATTTAAAATGATTATGGAGAGGTGCATATGTATTTCGATTTTGTTATTTGTATTCCTGGTCTTCCTGGCTTAGCTTGTTTACCCCTTTCTTTTGTTTAAAAAAGCCCTTTTAACATTTCTTGCAATGCTGGCTTGGTGGTAATGAATTCCTTAAGCTTATTCTTTTCTGAGAAGCTCTTTATTTCTCCTTCAATTTTAAGTGATAGCCATGCTGGGTAGAGCAATCTTGGTTGTAGGCCTTTATTTTGTGTCACTTTGAATATCTCCTGCCACTCCCTTCTGGCCTGCAGAGTTTCTGTAGACAAGTCAGCTGTTAGTCTACCAGGAGTTCCTTTGTATGTAACCTGCTGTCTTTCTCTTGCTGCTTTTAGGATTCTGTCTCTGTCTTTAACCTTTGCCATTTTAACTATGATGTGTCTTGGTGTGGACCTGTTTGGGTTCAGGTTCTTTGGAACCCCCTGCAATTCCTGGCATGTATGTTGATATCCTTCACCAGGGTAGGGAAGTTTTCAGTCATTATTTTTTCAAATACATTCTCGACCTCTTGCTTCTTTTCTTCTCCTGCTTGTATTCCTATGATTCAAGGATGGTTGTGATTAACTTTGTCCCATAGGGCTCTTAAACTATTTTCATTGTTTTTTATTCTTTGGTCTTTTTGTTGTGCCAACTGGGTGATTTCTGCTATTTTATCTTCCAAATCGCTGATCCACTCCTCTGCTTCATCTACTCTACTCTTGATTCCTTCGAGTGTGTTCTTCATTTCAGTTACTGTATTCTTTAGTTCTAACAGGTTGTTTTTTATGGTTTCCCTGTCCTTCTTTTTGTCCTCACTAAGTTCCTTAAACATTCTTATCATCAGTATTCTAAACTCTGTCTCTGAAAGCTTGGATCCCTCTGTTTCATTTAGTTCCATTTCTAGAGGTTTCTTCTGATCTTTTACTTGTGACATGTTTCTTTGTTTCCCCATTCTGGCTGTCGCTCTGGGTTTGCTTTGATGTATTAGATAGATCACCAGGAGAGCCCTGGCTGTATCACGCAGGCACGCAGTTCACGGCCCAACACTCCCAGGAAAACTCCCAGTCTCAGCCTGTCCCAATCAGCCGCTCGCAGATCAGGCTGAGCGGCCCGACAACCAATCACCAGCCTGGGAACTCTGTAAGTGCAGTGCGGAGAGCGGGGACCCAAGGCAGCTTGCGCAATCCCGCGTCTCAGTGAGCAGCCTGTTGGAGCCAGAGCACGCCCACCAGACATTTCCCTGGCAATGCAGTAGAAGCAGTGTGGAGGGTGAGGATCTGAGGCAGCTTGCGCACTCCCGGGTCTCAGTGAGCAGCCTGTTGGAGCCAGAGGGCATCGGCCCAGGATTTCCCTGGCAACACAGTATAAGCCGGGCAGAGGGTGGGGATCCAAGGCCGCATGCCTGAATGCATGCACACACGCACTTCTGCGCCAATTCCACCAGACCAATGAGGTCTCAGACCTGATCCTCCGTGGGAGGGCCAACTCGTCAAAATGGCGCCCTCCTTACACCACTCGTATGCAGGCCCCACACCAGGGAAACAACAGTCCAAAAACCTCCAGCCTTTGCACTAAAGGTGCTCAGTTCAGTCCATCCCCGCAGGATCTTGGGTCCGGCTCACTCAGCCACTCCCTCCACCAGGAACCAGGTAAGTGCTCACCGGCGAGCAAGCCCGTGCGCTGGCCCCACTGATCCTCTAGCCGCTCTCAGCCTCACCGAGCTGAGCAAAGAGAGTCTTCACTAATTTACTGCCGGCTATCTTAGATCTTCTCTTCCCGGCAAAGGATCTCTGGGGTGGTGAGCTTGGTGTGCAGCCGGAGGGTCTCTCCCCCAACAGGAGAAGCCTCTCCACAGCTGGGACCTCCCTCATGGGGTTCGCCCTCTCTTGTCTCTGCCTGTCCTACCAGACCCAACATGGCTTCCTCTTAATGTTCTTCGTTCAGGGGTTCTGTTCCTCCAGTGTTCCACGGACCTCCAGGGTTGAATGCTGTATAATTTGCTTGTAATTTTGGTGTGATCCTGGGAGGCAGTTAGCACAGCATCTGTCTATTGCGCCATTTTTCTATAATCCAGTGTCTTATAATTTTCTTAGTACAGGTCTTTAACTTCTTTGGTTAAATGTATTCCTAGATATTTTTATTGTTTTGTTTTTTTTTGAGGGCAGCATCACTGGCCCTCGTATGTGGGACCGAACCGGGGCCGCTGGCGTGCCAAGCCAGCGCTTAACCACTGAGCCATTCGGCCGGCCCTTTTATTGTATTTATTAAATAAGATTTTATTGGGGAATTGGGGGAGGGGTAGCACGTTGGGGGAACAAGGAAGGGGAATAGACAAGTTGCTGTCCTTTTGTTCTTCAGTCTAGTTGTGGAGGACATTGCTTCACTGGCCCATATTTGTATTGTGATCATTTCGCTCTTCCTGGGTGAGGCAGATCAGTCACAGGCCTCTGGACGGCCACTCACAGCGGCTCTATACAGCTCACACTGCTGTCTGCCGATCTCGCTAGCTGTCGGCCACTCACTCTAGCTTATGGCAGGAGCTGCAGCATACACGTTCGCCAGTGACTCACAGCAGCCTAGCTCCAGGTGAAGCTGTTATTCACCATCTTAGCTTTAGAGGGCAGTGTACTGGCCCTCGTGTGGGATCCAAACCATGGCTCTGTTGCTCAGAGCTGGTGTCCCAAGCCAGCTCTTAACCAATGCGTTACTCGGCCAGCCCGGATATTTTATTGTTTTTTAAGCAATTGTAAAATAGATTGATTTCCTGGTTTCTTCTTCTGATAGTTTATTGTTGGTGTATATAAATGCGATTGATTTCTGAATATTAATTTTGTATCCTGCTACCTTACTAAATTTATTTATGAGTAATACCAGTTGTTTGGTGGAGTCTTTGGTATTGTCTCTATATAGTATTATGTCATCTGCATATAATGACAATTTTACTTCCTCCTTTCCAATTTGGATGCCTTTTATTTCATTTTCCTGTCTGATTGTTGTGGCTAGAACTTCCAGAACTATGTTAAACAGAAGTGGTGAAAGCGGGCAACCTTGTCTTGTTCCTGATCTTAAGGGGAAAGCTTTCAGCCTTTCCCCATTGAGTATGATGTTTGCTGTGGGCTTTTCATATATGGCTTTTATTATGTTGAGATATGATCCACTATTCCCATTTTGCTAAGTGTTTTAATCATAAATGGCTCTTGAATTTTGTCAAATGCTTTTTCTGCACCTATTGATATGATCATATGATATTTATTTTTAATTTTGTTAATGTGATGTATTAAGTTAATGAATTTGCAGATATTGAACCAACCTTGCATACCAGGAATGAATCCCAATTGAGCATGGTGTTTGATCTTTTTAATGTGTTGCTGAATCCGGTTTGCTAGTATTTTGTTCAGATTGTTTGCATCTATATTTATTAGGGATATCGGCCTGTAGTTTTCTTTTTTTGTAATAGCTTTGTCTCATTTTGAGATCAGAGTAATAGTGGCCTCACAGTAAAATGTGACTGGGAGCATTCCCTCCTGTATCTTTTGGAATAGTTTGAGGAGAATAGGTATTAATTATTTTTTGAATGTTTTGTACACCTGTGAAGCCATCTGGTCCAGCCTTTTGTTTGTGGGAAGGTTGTTGATTACTGATTCACTTTCTTTGGTAATAATCAGTCTGTTCAGAATTTCTGTTTCTTCTTGGTTCAGACTTGGTAGATTGTATGCTTCTAGAAATTTATCCATTTCTTCCAGAGTGTCAAATTTGTTTGCATATAGTTGCTCGTAGTATTTTGTTAAAATTTCCTGTATTTCTGGGGTATCTGTTGTCACTTCTCCTCTTTCATTTTTGATTTTATTAATTTGGGTCCTCTCTCTCTTTCTCTTGGTGAATCTGGTTAACGGTTTGTTGATTTTGTTTATCTTTAAAAAAAAAACAGCTCTTGGTTTCATTGATCTTTTGTATTTTTTTCTGGTCTTTAATTCATTTATTTCTTCTCTGGTCTTTACTATTTCCTTCCTTGTCCTCACTTTCTGCTCGTTTTGCTCTTCTTTTTCAAGTTTCCTTAGGTTAAAGATAGTCTGTTGATTGAGATTGTTCTTGTTTCTTTAGATAGGCCTGCATTGCTATGAATTTCCTTCTTAGGAATGCTTTCACTGTATCCCATGGACGTTGGGTTGTTGTGTTTTCATTTTCATTTGTCCTAAGATAGCTTTTGATTTCTTCTTTGATCTCATTTTTGACTTGCTATTTAGTAGCATGTTAATCAGCCTCCATGTATTTGTGTGCTTTCCAGGTTTCTTTCTTATAATTAATTACTAGTTTCAAAGCATTGTGGTCAGAGAAGATGCTTGATATAATTTCAATATTCTTAAATTTATTGAGACTCGTTTTGTGGCCTAATATGTGGTCTATTTTGGAAAATGTTCCATGTGAATTTGAGAAGAATGTATATTCTGTTGCTTTGGGGTGAAATGCTCTAATAATATCGATTGAATCCAACTGGTCTAAAGTGTCCTTGAAGACCACTATGTCGGTGTTGATTTGTGTCTGGAGGATCTGTCCATTGGTGACAACGGGGTGTTGAAATCCCCTACTACGATAGTGTTACTGTTGATCTCTGTCTTTATGTCTGTCAAAATCTGTTTGATATATTTAAGAGCTCCTATGTTGGGTACATAGATGTTTACTACGGTTGTGTCCTCCTGTTGAATCGATCCCTTTATTATTATGTAGTGTCCTTCTATGTCTTTTATTGTAGTCTTCATTTAAGTCTATTTTGTCTGAAAGATTTATTGCTACTACAGATTTTTTTCTCCTTTCTATTTGCATGAAATATCTTATTCCATCCCTTTACTTTCAGTCTGTGTGTGTCTTTTGATCTGAGATGAGTCTCTTGTAAACAGCATATACATGGGTCCTGTTTTCTTCTCCACTGAGTCACTGTGTGTCTTTTGATTGGAACATTTAGCCCAACCACATTTAAAGTGATTATTGATAGGTGCATATTTATTGCCATTTTTTATTTGTATTTGTGGTCTTTCTTGGTAAGCTTGTTTTTCCCTTTCTTCTGTTTAAAAAAGCATTTTTAACATTTCCTGCAATGCAGGTTTTGTGGTAATGAATTCCTTAAGCTTATCCTTTTCTGAGAAGCACTTTATCTGTCCTTCAATTTAAGTGATAGCCTTGCTGGATGGAGCAATCTTGGTTGTAGACCTTTATTTTGTGTCACTTTGAATATTTTCTGCCACTCCCTTCTGGCCTGCAGAATTTATGTAGAAAAGTGAGCTATGAGTCTTATAGAAGTTCCTTTGTATGGAACCTGCTGTCTTTCTCATGCTACTTTTTGGATTCTGTCTCTGTCATTAACCTTTGTCATTTTAACTATGATGTGCCTTGGTGTGGACCTGTTTGGGTTCAGCTTGTTTGGAACTCTCTGCACTTCCTGGGCATGTATGTTGATTTCCTTCACCAGACTAGGAAAGTTTTCAGTCATTTTTTTCTTCAAATACATTCTCAATCCTTTGCTTCTTCTCTTCTCCTTCTGGTACATTGTTGTTGCACTTGATGTTGTCCCACAAGTCTCTTAAACTGTTTTCATTGTTTTTTATTCTTTTTTCTTTTTGTTGTTCCAACTGGGTAATATCTGCTATTTTGTCTTCTAAATCGCTGACCTAATCCTCTGCTTCTTCTCATCTACTGGTGATTCCTTTGAATGTGTTCTTCATTTCAGTTATTGTATTCTTTAGTTCTAACTGGTTGTTTTTTCATGATTTCCCTATCCTTCTTTATGTCTTCACTAAGTTCATTGAACATTCTTATCCATGTTCTAAACTCTGTCTCTAAAAGGTTGGATACCTTTGTTTCATTTCATTCAATTTCTAGAGGTTTCTTCTGATCTTTTACTTGGGACACATTTCTTTGTTTCTTCATCATGGCTGTCACTCTGTGATTGCTTTGATGTATTAGATAGATCACCAGACTCGATGTGGCCTCCTCTTTAAGTACTTCGTTTAGCGATTCTGTTTATCTAGTGTTCAGGGGACTTCAGAGGTTGCATATTGTATCAATTATTTGTAATTTGGTGTGATCATAGGAAGTAGTTGGCACAGCATCTGCCTATTCCGCCATATTACCAGAAGTCCAGGTCTATTGTTTTTTGAAGCTTTTCTTTCAAGCTAGAAGTTTTAGAGTGGGTGTGACTGGTAGTTTTCTGTAACATTTGACATCTATCATCTTACCAAGTGAGACTTTGAATGAACCTGTCATTTTGTGCCTGAACAATTAGTGGATTATGACCTGGTGCCCAAGCACATTTTTTTTCTGAGGGCAGTGTCACTGGCCCTCACATATGGGACCTAACCAGTCCCGCTGGTTTCCCAAGCCAGTGATCATCCACCATGCCACTTGGCCGCCCACCCCCCCAAGCACATTTTTAAATTGCAATTACACCTTCGTGTGGTTTTTCAAAGAAGAGCCTTTCTTCCCACAGTACAGCAGGGGTTTCTATGTTGTGTGACTACCTGAACCTGATATTTTGCCTTAAAAGATCTGGTATCCCCACTTGCCCTTGTTCTGAAAGGGCAGTTCCATGAGGATAAAGCAATTATTCAGTCCAAAGTCTTAAGGCACTTGAGGACATCAGAGAGGCTTATTTTGTACATATATGCTTATAAATGTGTCTCTACATATTTCGCCCAGGAAGAGAAAAAATTACATCTCATTTATAATTAGCTTATCCCTTGAAAGCCACCAGAAGTGAAGGGGTACCCTCTTCTAATAATAAAGTCAGGAGGGAAAGAGAATTTTCCTTGTCAAAATTGGATCCACACCTACGTTTTGGGATCATATTCATTCCACGAAATTGGATATGCCTAACCTGGGGAAATTGAGACAGCAGTATAAACAAAAATACCTGAGGATGGGGAGAGCAGTTGAGAATGAATCACTTAGCCTCTGCCCTCTCTCTATGCTTTACCAGCCTAGAGGCCAGTCAGTTGTCCTGAACCACCCATGCTTTCCAGTACATTAGAGTTGATTATTATTATTTTTTTTGTAAGCACCAAAACAAGGAGTCATGTCCTGCCAAGGTGGCTCCACTGAGTGGGCAATGATTTGTAGATTAATTATGTTAAGGAACAAGGCAGTACAGCATGATGTATTGGAAAGAGTTCTGTGCTAGGTGAAGACCTGCATTTTAGTGCTGGTTCTGATCCTTAACTGCTGTTTGACTTTGAGCAAATCACTTAACGTTTCTGGACCTTATTTCTGTATCTGTAAATTGGGAATAACAAAAACTGATGGTTGTTGTGATCAAATAAAATCCTGGCTCTGAAATCATTTTGTTAACTCCAAGGCACTAAACATAAGTAAAGGATTATTACTGTTATATTTCTAAGGACATGCACAGTAACACCACCTAGTCAGTAAGATGCTCCATTCTCTAGTCCCAGGACCTCCAGAAGCACCCTAGGGGGTCACATAAAGGAGAAGGCCCTGAATTTATTGTTCTTATGTGTCATTCCACAAATCTTTTCAACTCCACAACAGGATGGGAAATGGGTCATTTATAGATAGTGTTAACTAAACAACACTTCACGCTACTCCTTAACTTTAAAGAGCCCCAAATGTTTAATGACCATTAGGTTCTCGACATTATGAACTTGGGATATGAGGTATAATTACAGCTTCTAGTCTCTCTTCATTATCTGTGCATATGAAAGGGAGAAAACAGGGTGGGTTATCTTAGAATGTGAAACATCCAAAAGTCACATAGTATAGGATGGATTATCCTAAAGCATGGAAAACTCCAAAGTCACATAGTTTATGATTTGGTTCTTAATGTTTTATCAAGGCTATTAGCTGGGGAAGCCACTAAGAGATCACTTATTTGATACAATTTTTCTGCTTTGAATCCATGAGGTTGATAAGCCACATGTAGATAATTCTTACTTTTGTCTAGTACAACATCTTCATTTCACAGATGAAGAAAATAAAGCATTTATTAAGTCAGTTGTAAAACTGGGTATCAAAGCCAGGTCATCTAGCTTTCCCATCTGGGGTTCTACCAAGGAGATGCCATTTCTAGAACTCTGATAGAAACCCTCACTGCTACCCACACAGAGAAGTCTGGCTATTTGGATTGGTTTCACGTCTCAATTTGGTGGCATATCTGGTAAATATTCTGTTAGAGACCAGTCAATAGAATCATAACATACAAATTAACTTGTGCATGAAAACCTTAGTGACTGTTATGAACAAAACACGCACTCAAGTCTGTGTCTTAGTGTCACCAATAGAACTGATTGAAAAGTGAGCACTGTTATTAAAAAGATTATACATCATTTCCAAGTAGGGTTCATCCCAGGGGCACAAGGATGGTTCAACATATGCAAATCAATCAATGTGATACACTACATCAACAAAATAAAGGATGAAAATCATATGATTTTATCAATAGATGCAGAAAAAGAATTTGACAAGATACAACATTAATTTATGATTAAAACACTTAATAAAATGGGTAAAGAAGGAAAATACCTTAACATAATAAAGGCCACATATGACAATCCCTTAGCTAATATCAAAATTAATGGTGAAAAATTGAAGCCTTCTGTTCTACATTCAGGAACACGACAGGGCTGTCCTCTATCACCTCTGCTTTTAAACATATGTTGGAAGTCCCAGCCAGAGCAATCAGGCAAGAGAAATAAATAAAGTGCATCCAAATAGAGAATGAAGAAGTTAAACTGTCACTTTTTGGGAATGACATGATGCTATATATAGAAAACCCTAAAGATGCCACCAAAAAGCTATTAGAAACAATAAATGAATACAGTAAAGTTGCCGGCTACAAAATCAACATACAAAAGTCCATTTCATTCTTTATACTAACAAATCTCAGATAAAGAAATTAAAAAAATAATTCTGTTTGGAATTGCAACAAAAAGAATAAAATAACTAGGAGTAAACTTAACCAAGGATATGAAAGACCTATACACTGAAAATTATAAAACATTTTTAAAAGAAATTTGAATAAGACACAAAGGAAATGGAAAGACATTTCATGTTCATGGATTGGAAGAATCAACATAGTTAAAATGGCCATATCACCCCAAACAGTATACACGTTTAATGCAATCCCCATAAAAAACCCAATGGCATTTTTTAAAAAGAAATAGAACAAAAAAATCATCAGATTGTGTGGAACGACAAAAGACCCTGAATAGCCACAACAATCCTAAGGAAAAAGAACAATGCTGGAGGTATCACACTCCCTGACTTCAGCTTGTACTACAGGGCAACAATAATCAAAACAGTATGGTATTGGCAGAAAAACAGACACACAGACCAATGGAATAGAACTGAGTACCCAGAAATAAACCCACATAAACATGGACAGAAAATTTTCAACAAAGAAGAGACAGCCTATTCAATAAATGGTTCTGGGAGAGTTGGAGCTATGTGCAAAAGAATGAAAGCAGACTGCTATCTGTCACCGTATACCAAAATTAAGTCAAAGTGGATCAAAGACCTAAACATAACACTTGAAACAATAAACTGCATAGAAGAAAACATAGGCACTAAACTTATGGACCTTGGTTCAAGAGCATTTTATGAATTTGACGTCAAAGGCAAGGGAAGTAAAAGCTAAATTAAATGTAAATGAATTGGTCTATCAAACTAAAAAGTTTCCTGCGGACTTCTGGTAAGATAGTGGAATGAGACGGTGGCTATGCCAACTGCCTCCCAGGATCACACCAAAATTACAAATAATTTGTACAATATTCAACCTCAGAAGTCCCTGAACACTAGATGAACAGAACCTCTAAATGAATGATTTAAAGAAGAGGTGACACTGAGTCTCATAGGAGGGGCAGAGACTAGAGAGACTGAACCCTGTGAGGGAGGGGCTTCTCCAGTTGGGGGAGAGACCCTCCGGCTCCACACCAAACTCACCAGCCCAGAGTTACCTGGAAAGAGGAGATCCATGATAGCTAGCAGTAGAAATTAGTGAGGACTCTCTTTGTTCAACTCGGTGAGGCAGAGGGTAGCTAGAGAACCAGTCGCTCTCCTGGGGAGCCGGCACATGGACTTGCTCAGTGGTGAGCACTCACCCTGTCCCTGGCAGAGGGAGTGGCTGCATGAGTAGGGCCCAAGAGCCTGCAGGGAAGGACTGAACTGAACACATTTAGCATGGGAGCTGGAGATTTGGGGACCATTGTTTCCCCTGTATGGAGCTTGCACATGAGTAGTATACAAGAGGGCACCATTTTTTTCATGATTGTGCCCTCTAACAGAGGGTCAGGTCCCAGAGACCGAATTGGTCTGGTGGAATTGGTGCAGGTGTGTGTGTGTGCGCATACATGCATCCTTGGGTCCTCGCTCTCCGCACTGCTTGTGCTGCATAGCCAGGTAGCACTTGATGGGTGTGCTCCAGCTCCAACAGTCTACTCATTGAGACTGGTGCGTGGTAGCTGCCTTGGGTGCAGAGTTGCCAGGGTGGCAATCGGCTGTCAGACTGCTCTGCCTTATCTGCAAGCGGCTGATTGGGACAGGTTGAGACAGGGAGTTTTCCTGAGAGTGTTGGGCCAGAAGCTGTGTGTCTGCGTGATCTGGCCAGGACATTTGTGGCACATTTGCATGTGTTGGTTGCCGGTACAGGGGTACACGCTGCTCTGACTTGGTGGGGGCCAATGACCGCACCCTGTGGTGCCTTGGCCACCTAGAGCTGTGTTGCCGGGGGCACCTTGAACCCCTGGTGCCTGGCCCTCACCTCCACTGTCCACAGAAGGTTTTTGCAGCAGTGGATAGCCAGTAGCAATGTGTGAGGATTTTTGGTGGTGAGCATGGCCCCAGAGTACATGTCAGCTAATTGCAGGAAGCTTACTGCATGCTTAAGAGGGAGATCAGTGCATGACACATTGGGCCCTTCCCCCCAACATAGCTGGTGCTGAGTCACCCAGAGACTCTCTATTGCTGAACAAGTGGTTTGCAGATTAAAGCAGGTGGAGAACCTTTTCTTTTTGTTGTTTTTTTCCTCTTTCCTTATTTTTCTTTTGTTTTTCTTTCTTTTTTTTTTTTTTTGAGGACAGTGTCACTGGCCCTCATATGTGGGACCGAACTGGGGCTGCTGGCTTCCCAAGCCAGTGCTTAACCAACACGCCACTCGGCTGGCCCCTTCCCCATTTTTCTTTTTTCATTACAGCTGAAACTAATTAAGAAAAAAAATCTTTTTTCTTTTCTTTCTCTTTTATCTTTTTGTTCTGTTTACTTCTTTTCTTTCATCTCTTTTATTTTTGTCATTCTTTCTCAGCCTTGTTTATCTCTTTATTGCTTTGGTCACTGTTTTTCTGTCTTGTTCTGTTTCTGTGTTTGTGATTTTGTCTCTTTTATATATTTTTGTTTCTCCTGTCTGATCATTGCTTATCATGTTTGTGGGGATGTATTTATTTTTTGGTGTCATTGTATTGCCTTGCTTTGTTTTTGTTTTCTGAAGCAGACACGGATCTAGCACTGGTCCAGGAGCTGAGACTACACCGAATTTGTAGAAACTACTGACCACAGCATTTATGCACCTGTAACATCACCTTGCCTACTTACAGCTGCATTGCGTCAGGCAATTGAAGTGCCAGGGTGACTGGCTCCACCCCCACAAACTGTGGAAAAGGTTTTTCACAACAGAAAGTGGTCCACAGAGTTTGAGGTTCATCTTCATGGTGTTCAGTCACCACAAACCTGTACCACAGCCACTCAGGAGCTGCTTTTGTGAATCCTTGAGCATGAGGTGGAGGCTGGCTGTAGTGCCCTTGGGATGCTATACAAAGGTGTCACAGGCCAGGTATTGGTGTAAGATCTGAATCTGCATTAACATTTTAAAAACTACCAATCACATCACATAACTCACTTGAACTCCATACCACCAAAATATTGTAGAGGGTACACTCAACACCAGGTCAAATAACCAGACACACACCCCTAAAGAGCATCTTTAAATAGTTGGGACTTATCAGCATCTGATAGGTGGCAACAGGCCTAGGGGGACCTGGAACTTTTCCAAAACTGCCTGAGGACCAATATAGGGGGCAGCCAGCTTCAGTTCACAAAGTGAATATCCCCACATGATCCCAGGTCCAGCATGGGCAGCAGCCAATTGCGTACAGCCTACCAGGTAGCTACGGCCCAGTAACAGACAGGGGTAAAAGGGCTCTGATTGAGAACCTCACCCAAGAGACATGAGAACCAATACCCTAAGAGGCCAGTGTTAGACAAAACCAGAGTACTACCTGGTTGAACCTACAAGTGGCACTCTCAAAGGAAATTTTCCACAGGCACAAGAGCCCATAGTGGCCAAACCTCCTCTAAGGGAGTCACCCTCCACACAGCATCTCATGCACTGAACAGAGGTAATTCTCCCAGCTAATCAGTCTGAGTGTCAATCCCACCCTCTGAAAAGCCAAAAGCAATTAAAGTGCAATTTCAACAGTAAAACCTCTGGAACACACTGAACAGGAGAATACAGAGACTGTGCAATCCAAATACAAAGGACACATGCTACAAGACGACCAAGCAACGACTGAGAGGCACAGGTTAT
Source organism: Aselliscus stoliczkanus (assembly GCA_033961575.1). Classification (NCBI taxonomy): domain Eukaryota; kingdom Metazoa; phylum Chordata; class Mammalia; order Chiroptera; family Hipposideridae; genus Aselliscus; species Aselliscus stoliczkanus. The sequence goes on along the minus strand of CM066737.1, from coordinate 33,991,310 downwards.
CTATCTAACACATCAAAGCCATCACAGAACGACAGCCAGAATGAAGAAACAAAGAAATGTCCCAAGTAAAAGATCAGAAGAAACCTCTAGAAATGGAATTAAATGAAACAGAGGTATCCAATCTTTCGAAGACAGGATTTATACCACTGATGATAAGAATGTTTAAAGAACTTAGTGAGGACATAAGGAAGGATAGGGAAATCATTAAAAAAAAAACAAGTTAGAACTAAAGAATACAATAACTGAACGAAGGAACCACCAGTAGATCAGATGAAGCAGAGGATCAGATCAGCGATTTAGAAGATAAAATAGCACATATCACCAAGTTGGAAAAACAAAAATAAAAAAGAATAAAAAACAATGAAAATAGTTTAAGAGACCTGTTGGACAACATCAAGTCCAATAACATTTGCATCATCGGAATACCAGAAGGAGAACAGAAGAAGCAACAAATCCAGAACATATTTAAAGAAATAATGGCTGAAAAGTTCCCTACCCTGGTGAAGGTAATCGAAATATAAGCCCAGAAAGTTCAGAGAGTTCCAAACAAGCTGAACCCAAACAGGCACACACCAAGACACATCATAGTTAAAATGGCAAAGCATAAAGACAAAGACAGAATCTGAAAAGCAGCAAGAGAAAGACAGCAGGTTACATACACAGGAACTCTTATAAGACTAACAGCTGAGTTTTCTACAGAAATTCTGCAGGCCAGAAGGGAGTGGCAGGAAATATTCAAAGTGATGCAAAACAAATGCCTACAACCAACATTGGTCTACACAGCATGGCTATCATTTAAAACTGAAGGAGAGATAAAGAGCTTTTCAGAAAAGAATAAGCTAAAGGAATTCATTACCACCAAACCAGCATTTCAGGAAATGTTAAAAGGGCTTTTTCAAACAGAAGAAATGGGAAAAGAAGCTAACCAAGAAAGACCAGAAATTCAAATAACAAAATGGCAATAAATATGCACCTATCATTTTTCACTTTAAATATCAGATCAAAAGACACACAGAGACTGAAAGTAAAGGGATGGAATAAGATATTTCATGCAAATGGAAAGGAGAAAAAAATCTGTAGTAGCAATAAATCTTTCAGACAAAATAGACTTAAAATGAAGACTACAATAAAAGACATAGAAGGGCACTACATAATAATAAAGAGATCGATTCAACAGGAGGACACAACTGTAGTAAACATCTATGCACTCAACATAGGAGCTACTAAATATATAAAACAGTTTATGGATGACATAAAGTCAGAGATTAACAGTAGCACTATCGTATTAGGGGACTTCAACACCCCTTTGTCACCAATGGACAGATCCTCCAGACAAAATTCACATGGAAACACTGGCCTTAAATGACACTTTAGACCAGCTGGATTTAATCAATATTTTTAGAGCATTTCACCCAAAAGCAACAGAATATACATTCTTCTCAAGTGCACATGGAACATCTTCTAAGTAGACCACATGTTAGGCCACAAAACAAGTCTCAATAAATTTCAGAAGATTGAAATCATACCAAGAGTGTTCTCCAACCACAATGCTATGAAAGTAGCAATCAATTATAAGAAGAAATCCAGAAAGCACACAAATACATGGAGGCTGAATAACATGTTACTACATAGTGAGTGGGTAAAAAATGAGATCAACGAAGTAATCAAAGGATACCCTAAGACAAACGAAAAGAAAACACAACAACCAAAAATCTATTTGATGCAGCAACAACACTCCTAAGAAATTCATAGCACTGCAGGCCTATCCAAATAAACAAGAGAAAACTCAAATCAACAGGGTATCTTTACACCCAAGGGAACTGGAGAAAGAACAGCAAAACAAGCAGAAATTGAGAACAAGGAAGGAAACAGTAAAGACCAGAGCAGAAATAAATGAAATAGAGACCAGGGCCAGCTGAGTGGCGCGGTGTAGTGCTGGCTTGGGAAGCAAGCGGCCCCGATTTGGGTCCCACATATGAAGGTCAGTGACACTGCCGTCAAAAAAAAAAAATGAAATAGAGACCAAAAAAACAATACAAAAGATCAATGAAATCAAGAGCTGGTTTTCTGAAAAGATAAATAAAATCAACAAACCCTTAGCCAGACTCACTAAGAAAAAGAGAAGACCCAAATTAATAAAATCAGAAATGAAAGAGGAGAACTGACAAGAGATATCACAGAAATACAGAAAATTAAAAAAAAATATTATGTGCAACTGTATGCCAACAAATTCGACAATCTGGAAGAAATGATTAAATTTCTAGAAGCATACAATCTACCAAGTCTGAACCAAAAAGAAACAGAAACTCTGAACAGACTGATTATTACCAAAGAAAGTGAATCAGTAATCAACAAGCTTCCCATAAACAAAAGTCTGGACCAGATGGCTTCACAGGTGAATTTTCCAAAACATTCAAAAAATAATTAATGCCTATTCTCCTCAAACTATTCCAAAAAATACAGAAGGAGAGAAGGCTCCGAATCACATTTTATGAGGCCACTATTACTCTGATCTCAAAATGAGAGAAAGATATTACAAAAAATGAAAACTACAGGCCGATATCCGTAATGAATATAGATGCAAACAACCTCAACAGAATACTAGGAAACCAGATTCAGCAACACATTAAAAAGAACATATACCACGATCAAGTGGGATTAATTCCTGGTATACAAGGAAGTTTCAATATTCACAAATCAATTAACGTAATACATCACATTAACGAAATGAAAAATAAAAATCATACATGCAATCAATAGATGGAGAAAAAAAAGCATTCGACAAAACCCAGCAGCGATGTATGATAAAATCTCCTAGCAAAGTGGGAATGCAGGGTTCATATCTCAATATAATGAAGGCCATATATGAAAAGCCCACAGTAAATGTCATACTCAATGAGGAAAGACTAACACCTTTCCCCTTAAGATCAGGAATTAGACAAGGCTGCCCACTTTCACCACTTCTATTTAACATAGTTCTGGAAGTTCCAGCCACAGCAATCAGATAAGAAAATGAAATAAAAGGCATCCAAATTGGAAAAGAGGAGGTAAAATTGTCATTATATGCAGATGATATGATACTATATATAGAGAATCCCGTGCCGGCTGAGTGGCTCAGTTGGTTAAGAGATCTTTCAAGGGTGAGAGCTGAGCTCTGAGCAACAGCAGTTCGATGTCAGCCTGAGCTGAGTTGCCACTAAGCTGCCAACAGGTGGCAGGATGGCTCAGTTAAAAAAAATATATAGAAAATCCCAAAGAGACCACCAATAAACTGTTAGAACTCATAAATCAATTTAGTAAAGAAGCAGGATACAAAATTAATATTCAGAAATCAATTGCATTTGTATACACCAATAATAAACTATCAGAATAAAAAATCAAGAAATCAATCCCATTTACATTTGCTTCAAAAACAGTAAAATACCTGGGAATAAATTTAACCAAAGAAGTAAAAGACCTGTACTCAGAAACCTATAAGACACTGAAGAGAGAAATCAAAGAAGATACAAATAAATGGAAATACTTACCATGTTCATGGATACAAAGAATTAATATTGTTAAAATGTCAATACTACCTAAGGCAATATATAGATTCAACACAATTCCAGTCAAACTACCAAGGACATTTTCCTCAGAAATAGAACTGATAATTCTAAAATTCATACGGAACCATAAAAGACTCCAAATAGCCATGGCAATCTTGAGAAATAAGAACAAAGTGGGAGGTATCATGCTCCTCTACATCAAATCATACTACAAGGGTATAGTAATCAAAACAGTATGGTACTGGCATAAAAACCGACACATAGGTCAATGGAACAGGATAGAGAGCCCAGAAATAAATCCATCCATATATGGTCATTTAATCTATGACAATGGAAGGAGGAATTTACATTGGTGTAAAGATAGTGTATTTAATAAATGGTGCTGGGAAAATTGGACTGACACATGCAAAAAAAAGAAAATGGACCACCTCCTTATGCCATATATGAGAACAAATTTGAAATATTTAAAGACTTAAATGTAAGACCTGAAACCATAAAACTCCTAGAAGAAAATATAGGAAGTAAATTTGTAGAAATTACCCTGAGTAATATTTTTACTGATATATTCCCTTGGGCAAGGGAAATAAAAGAAAAAAATAAATATATGGGATTACATCAAACTTTAAAGTTTTTTCACAGCAAAGGAAATAATCAATAAAACGAAAAGGCAGCCTACTGAATTGGAGAAGATATTTGCCAATGGTATATCTGATTAGGGTTAATATTCAAAATTTATAAAACACTCATTCAACTCAACACCAAAAAACCCCAAACAACTTAATTAAAAAATGGGCAGAGAATAATTTTTTTTGAGGGCAGTGTCACTGGCCCTCATATGTGGGACCCGAACCAGGGCCACTGGCTTCCCAAGCCAGCACTTATTGACCGCGCCACTCGGCCGGCCCAAATGGGCAGAGGGTATGAAGAAACATTTCTCTAAAGAGGACATACAGATGGCCAACAGGCATATGAAAAAATGTTCAACGTCACTAATCATCAGAGGAATGCAAATAAAAACCACAATGAGATACTACCTCACTCTGGTCAGAATGGCTATCGTCAATAAATCAACAAACCACAAGTGCTAGCAAGGTTGTGGAGAAAAGGGAACCCTGGTGTACTGTTGGATTGCAGATTGGTGCAGCCATTATGGAAATCAGTATTGAGATATCTCAAAAAACCAGCAATTCCACTCTGGGGTATCTATCCCGAGAAACCCAAGACGCTAATTAGGAAAAAATAGATGCATCCCTCTGTTTATTGCAGCGCTATTTACAATAGCCAAGACTTGGAAACAACTGAAATTCCCATTGGTAGATGACTGGATTAAAAGACTGTGATATATTTATACAATGGAGTATTACTCAGCTATAAAAAAGAATGAAATAATTTGGAATGATGTGAATGGACCTAGAGGACATTATGTTAAGTAAAATAGGACAGTTGAAGAAAGACAAATACCATATAATCTCAGTTACATGTGGAATCTAAAGAACTGAATAAATGAACAAAGTAAACAGAAACAGTCTCAGAGATATAGAGGAAAAACTGATGGTTGCTAGATGGGAGGGTGGTGGGGATGAGGGAGAAGGGGAAGGGATTAGACAGCATAAATTGGCAACTACAATATTGCTACAGGGATATGAAAGGCAGTTTGGGGAATATAATTAATAATGTTGTGGGCCAGTGGAGTGGTTCAGTTGGCTAAGAGTTTGCTTAGAGCACGTGCTGTGAGCAACAGGACCGCTGATTTGATTTCCACATGGGCCAGTGAATGCCGTGACCTAGCTGAGCTGTTGCTGAGCTGCCAACAGGTGGCAGAATGGCTCTGGTGGTGTAACAACAAGATTGCCTATTCAATATTGGGCTATGCCCACCCACAACTAAAGATTGAACTAGGCACCTTGAGCTGAGCTGCCCCCGGATGACTCAGTGGATAGGGCATGTGCTCTTAACAACTAGGCTGCTGGATTTGACTCCTGCATGGGATGGTGGCTACGCCCATGTGCAACTAAGACTGAAATTAGCACCCTGAGCTGAGTTGCCGCCTGGATGGCTCAGTGGATACAGTGTGCAGTCTTAACTACAAGGCTGCTGGTTCAACTCCCAAATGGGATGGTGGCTATGCCCACCTGCAACTAAGATTGAACACAGTACCTTGAGCTTAGAGGCCACGAGCAGTTGATGGGAAGCCATATGGCGACTGGTGCCATCCACAACAAAGACTGAAGAACAGCAACTTGGCTGGTCCCGTCCCCCAATTCCCCAACACTGTTCGCCTCCCCCAAATCCCCAATAAATTCTTTAAAAAATAATAATGTTGTAAATATTTTGTAGGGTGTCAGATGGTCACATGTCTTATTAGGGAGACCACCTCATGGATGGTGTAGAGGCTTGACAATGGCATTGTACACCTGAAACTGACATTGAATAATTTTGTATGATATATATATATATATATATATATATATATATAGTCACGCGCTGTGGAGTATAGTGTGGGGAGTGGAGTCAATGGAATTGTAAAAGATATGTATGATGTGTGTGGAGGAGTGGAGCGGAGGATTGGGGGAGGAAGGTTGTCACATTTGAGGGGTAAAAAGTATACTATTGCACTGTTTTGTACACTTGAAACTAATAAAAAAAATAAGACAATAAAAAGCTTCTGTACAGCAAACGAAACCATCAACAAAATAAAAAGGCATCCAACTGAATGGAAGATGATTTTTGCAATCAGTGCCTCCAATGAGGGGCTAGTATCCAAAATATATAAGGAACTCATACAACTCAACAAAAAAACAATCCCAAACAACCCAAACAATCCAATTAAAAAAATGGGTAGAGGACAATCCATCATTGCAAATGGTATGATTTCATTCTTCTTTAGAGCAGAGTAATACTCCATTGTATAAATGTACCACAGTTTCTTTTTTTTAAAAGAATTTTTTTTATTGGGAAATTGGGGGAAAACAGCGTTGAGGAATTGGGGAAGGGGAACAGACAATTTGCTGTCCTCTTGTTCTTCAGTCTAGTTGTGGAGGATGTTGCTTCACTGGACCATGATGGTATTATCATTGTGCTCTTCCCGGGTGAGGCAGATCGATCGCCGGCCTCTGAACAGCCGCTCACGGTGGCTCTTGAGAGCTCACACCAGCTGCCGGCTGCTCACGCTGACTGCCGGCCACTCACTCTAGCCTATGGCAGCCCACTGCATCAGGGGCTACAGCCTACGCCATCTCCAGGACTTGCTCAGCGCAGCTTCAGGTCGAGCTGTTGTTCACCATCTTAGCTATAGAGGACAGTGTCACTGGCCCTCAAATGTGGGATCTGAACCGGGGCTTCTGGCATCCCAAGCCAGCTCTTAACCAATGCGTCACTCTGCCAACCCTACCAGTTTCTTAATCTGGTCGTCTACAGATGGGCATTTTGGTTGTTTCCATGTCTTGGCTGTACACCTGAAGCTGATGTTGTATAATATTGTATGCCAACTATAATTGAATATATATATATATATATATATATATATATATATATATATAGTCACAGGATGTGGACTATAGTGTGGAATGGAGTCAAGGGAATTTTAATAGATATGTATGATATGGGGCGGAGTGGGGTGGTGAATTGTGGGAGGGGGTTTGTCATTTTGAGGGGTAAAAATATAACTATAGCACTGTGTTTTACACCTGAAACTAATTTTAGAAAAATGTTTATTTCACAATAAAACAGTTAAAATTTAAAAAAATGGACACAGGATCTCAATAGACTTTTATCCAAAGAGGACATACAGATGGCCAACAGACATCTGAAAAGATGCTCAACATCACTAATCATCAGAGAAATGAAAATCAAAACCACAATGCCATATCACCTGTCACCAGTTAGAATGACTATCATCAACAAGACAAATAATAGCAAGTTTTGGATAGGTTGTGGAGAAAAAGGAACCCTTATACACTGTTGGTGGGCATGCAGATTGGTGAAGCTGCTATGGAAGGCAGTGTGGAGTTTCCTCAAAAAATTAAAAATAGAATTATCATATGACCCAGCAATTTTTCTCTTTGGTATCTACCCCTAAAATTTGAAAACATATATCCATAAAGATATATGTACTCTGATGTTCATTATAGCTTTATTTATGCTGGCCAAGGGATGGAAGCAACCAAAGTGTCATTTAATAAATTATTGGATAAAGAAGATATATATAAAAATGGAATACTATTCTGCAATAAGGAAAGATGAAATAATGACATTTGTGACATCATGGATGGATCTTGAGATTAAATGGTAAGCAAAATAAGTCAGACAGAAAAAGTCAAGAACCACATGATTTCACTGATAAGTAGTATATAAAACTGAAAACAACAAAAGAACAAGACAAACAAATGAAGAAACAAAACCTCCTAGACACAGACAATAGATTAGTGGTTTCAGAGGTAAGGATTTTGAGAGGGTTGGATGAGGGTAAGGGGGTTCAATTATATGGTGCTGGGAAGAGAAATGACTCTGGGTGGTGAACACACCATGTGATATATAGATGATGCATTACAGAATTGTACACCTGAAGTCTATGTAACTTTGCTAACAATTGTCACTCCAATAAACTTCAATTTTTAAAAAAGAAAAGCAAAAAAAAAAGGAAGTATGTACTGTTATAGATTATTTTGTCCATATCAAGAAGCCATGTAGGGTCCAGCCGAGTGGCACGGTGGTTAAGCACTGGCTTGGGAAGCCAGCGGCCCCGGTTCGGGTCCCACATATGAGGGCCAGTGACACTGCCCTCAAAAAAATAAAAAGAAAGAAAGAAGCCATGGGATGGGATTGGCTGTTCATACTGGAATCAGGTGGTTGTTTGTTGTTGCATTTCCACAGCCTTAAGGTTTCCACATTGTTATTATGACTGAATTTTTACTGTGAGTGAAGAAAATGCAAGCATTCTAGGTATCCCTGGCATGACACAGGTGCTCAAAGCAGGTGTGGCCTCAATAATAAGTGATTATTTCCCTTAGGCTTGCAGTTGCTCTGGGGCTGATATTGAATGTTACTGTATTTGGAAAGTTGGTCATGTCATCCTAACATTAGTTAAAGTTTAATAAGGGACAGGCAGAGAGACTTCTATGGTGTTTGTAGCTTCATGTGCTGCAGAGAGGCAATTTGGACTGTGAGATCTCTGGTTAATTGTGGTGAGCTGTGCTTGGTAAGGACTAGAAACTCCAAAATCTTTAATTTTCCCCAGGCAGCTGTCTCTGAGCACCACTATCTCAACCTCAGTAAAAGTCCTTTTCCCCTCTGGCCCTTCATATGTATTCATGGAAATGATATCATTCACTGACTTATCTTTAATCTTGCCTTTGTCCACATGTCACCTTATGTCTCTCATCCTTCTGTGTGTGCCTGCCTGGTCTTTCCAAATAAAGTATTAACTACTCAAAAGCAGGAACCTTTTTCACCCCAATGGACCTGATAACCATCTCCAGGGCATGCTATGAGGGATTCTGGAGGGCCTCCTGACTAATACATTTTTCCACTCAGATTACTTTGGCACCCAAAATTGCTAGTATTAGAGCACATTAGCTGACTGATGACAGAGAAAGCTCCTTTTAGAATGTTCATTTAAGGATCTTGAACTATTATCAACCATTTGCACCCTCTCTTGAATAAGTACATGATATAAACTAGTCAGTCACCTACAAAAACTTTGGAGAAATGGGATTTCATATTAGGGAGGCTCTGCAGTTTTCAAACATAAAATGAAAGTTCTATATCTTGTATAAGGTAAAACCTTACCCTCAGTCTCCTTTCAAAAGCTGAAATGTTGCCTTTGTTTTGCTCCTTCCGCTGACGCCATTCGATGAGATTTGCGTTGTGTTCTCCTGGCAGTGAGATGTTGCACTTGCCCAAGGTGGGGTTGACTGCCCCAGCCAGGATGTGGGGCTCTGAGCTGAGGCTGATCTCCATGCCGCTGGCAAAGGTGACACGTAGGGAGCCATCTGGACTCACCCGATAGGTACTTTGGGTATTTTCTGTAGAGATAAGAGGAAAGGAGAAAGAGGGGGTAAAAAGGGAAGTGCAGGAAGCAGAGAAGAGACAAGTTCAGCTTTAGGAGGCAAGTTTGAGAAGGGATGAGCAGGTGGGCCCAAATGCCTTCTTGGCTAGACATCCACTCTGACAGGCAAATGCACCCTCTCTCCATTTGGGTCTTGTTATTTTCACTGCTGGAGTATCTTGTTTCTTGGATAAAAGACTCCTTTCTAATACTGCACGCTTCCCCCACTCTCCCGCATCTTTAAAAAATTTCCTCACAAACTCCTTTTCTGAATTGGTGGATCAGCCTCCTCTGTATGATATGCTGGGAGCTAGCATGAGAAGAGTATCAAGTTCAACTCAGCATCCTTACTGCCTGGGGACACCCACATAATTGCTATACCCAATAAAACAATAACACTGACAAAGTTTGCCACTGATCCTTGTAGAGTGGATCTGAATGTTGGACAGCTCTGAGTCTTACCACACAACCCAACAGCAGAATCAGTTCTTAACGACTGGGCAGAGAGAAAACAGTTTCTCTGTGTCTACCTCCCTTTTAGTTTCCAAAACATCCCTTCTAATTCCAACCTTCCTTCCTTCCTTCCTTCCTTCCTTCCTTCCTTCCTTCCTTCCTTCCTTCCTCCCTCCCTCCCTCCCTTACTTCCTCCCTTTTTTCCTTCCTCTCTCCCTCTCTTCTTTCCCTTCTCCCCACCCTTCCTTTCTTTTTTTTTGTTTTCTTCCATTCTTTCTTACTTTCCTCTCTTTGAATATGATCATTTAATTCTCTCATTTCATTTATATTCTTGCTTGGTGTGTTTCCTAATTTATCCTTTTTATTCAACCATATCAACATGAATCTTGAATGCTAATCTCAGATGGGGCACAGACTCCATTTCTTTGCTATAACCCCTTCATGGCCTATAAGAGCTTTACAAGCAGCTGGATGCTGGGAAATGACTTGATGGAAGAGTATTTAGCACTGATGTAACCTCATGACTCCCACAGAGATGTGAAATTGTGAAAGGAGTGATTTTGTCTGGGTTTCAGCATCCATAGCTGTAAAATAGGGAGAAGAAGCTATCTTCTCAGCCAGAAGTGAATTCTATTTATTAATGGTGTTCAGAGGTTATGAGGGTAGATGTCAAAATAGGTGATAATAGTCAGGTAAAATTGAAAATATTCTTACCTTGTTTTAAAATATATATGGTACTAGTTGCTGTCAAATTGGTTGACATGAGGACATTTTCACGGTTGGAAGTATCTAGCTCCACTTTTGTCAGCTTTTCCAGGTCACTGTGAAAGCTGCTGACCTCTCCAGTGGGAAATGTTGCATTGGTCAGATGTCCCTCGGTGTCATACCTGAGGAATGGAACCAATGCCAACTTTGAAGCCTCTTGGCAGTGATAACAGGTCTTTGAAAATAAAAATCACTTGGTAGCTAATGCAGTTTAATTTTGAATGATAACAGTATTATTAACGTTGTTCAATAAGAAGAAAAAGGTCAGAGAGGTGATTAATCAAACAAAGGTATTGTTTGCTGCTTCTGAATTCTTGATGACTTCCTTGAGCTGTGTTGTTTTACAGAAAAAAATACATCTGGTAATGATCACCAGGGTGGAAAACTGATTTATGAATTATGTCTTGGCGTGTGCAGTGTTGCAGTCAGCCTCCGTTTGCAATTTGGGTCGATCCCATTAGATGCGATGGATGACAGCATCCAGCAGAGGGTAGTGTTGGCAAAGGAAATAGAGGCACAAATAAAAGCCTAACGCTTGAGAAGGCCAATGACTGCATCGTGATAGGAAAATTGTATTTGCTGCTGTTTAAGTTGCCAAATTTGAAATAAATGAACCATTCTTCCAACAAAATGAGCAAGCACAGAAGATAATAGAAACATGTTTATTAAAACATTCTGGAGGCCCCTGATCTCAGTGTTTTTAATTTTTTAAAAAAATCTTTTTTAGAGTATAGCATATAATGTTTTGTAATTTGCTTATATAAGTAAGAGACAAAAAATATTACCTGGGATAATAGGCAATAACCTATATCTAGAAATATAGTCTAGTGAGTTTACTTTTACAAAAAATTCAGAATTATTGGCAATCACATTTTCCTCCAAATGAAAACTGCTTCCCTAGAGGCTTCTGATGTGGAGTTGTTCTGTTATGGCCAATAGAACCATGAAAAATAAACACTTCATTAAAAGTAAAGACATGTACTTGGAAACCCATCACTTCTTTTTAAACTGCAAATTACAAAACATTTAAGCACTTTTATTTGCTTTTAAAATGTTAAACAATTATATTATTATTATTATTATTATTATTATTATTATTATTATTGAGGGCAGTGTCACTGGCCCTCATATGTGGGACCCGAACTGGGGCTGCTGGCTTCCCAAGCTAGCGCTTAACCACTGCGCCACTCAGCTGGCACTAACAATTATATTATGTTTACATAAAATGAACAGGATACAGCCTGGAAACAATGGTGGAGTCTGGCTCTGCTTCCTCCTCCCCAACAATTACACAAAATGGTATAGTAATTCAGTATTAATCCACTAGTTTTTTTTTTTTTTTTTAGTTTCAGGTGTACAACACAATGCAATAGTTATACTCTTTACCCCACCAAAGTGAAAACCCCCCTTCCCCAGTTCGTCACTCCACTGCCCCCCCATATCATACATATCCATCACAACTCCCCGACTCCCCTCCACAGTATACTCCACATCCCGTGACCATCCACATATTCAGTTGCAGTTGGCAAACAATACTATACAACACCAGCTTCAGGTGTACAGTGCAGTGATCAAGCCTCTACTCCATCCATGAAGTGGTCTCCCTAACAAGACATGTGACTATCTGACACGCCACAAAATTTTTACATTATTATATTCCCCGAACTGTGTTTCATATCCCTGTGGTAATATTGTAGTTGTCTATTTATGCTGTCTAATCCCTTCCCCTTCCCCCATCCCCACACCCCTCCCAACTAGCAACCCTCAGTTTTTCCTCTACATCTATGAGTCTGTTTACTTTGATCGTTCACTCAGCTCTTCAGACTCCACACACAAGTGAGATCACATGGTACCTGTCCTTCTCTGACTGACTTATTTCTCGCAACGTAATAGTCTCTTCACAACATTATCAATTACATTCCCAGAACTGCCCCCATCTCCCTGCGGCAACATTGTAGTCCCACATACACTGTCCAAAACCTTCCCCCTCTCCCTCTTCCCCACTCCTCCCAGCCAGTAACCATCAGTTTTTCCTTTATATCTGCTTGATATGACTTCAATCTTCTTAAATCGTCTGTCTGGGTTAGCTTGTTTACCCCTTTCTTTTGTTTAAAAAAGCCCTTTTACTATTTCTTGCAATGCTGGCTTGGTGGTAATGAATTCCTTAAGCTTATTCTTTTCTGAGAAGCTCTTTATTTCTCCTTCAATTTTAAGTCATAGCCGTGCTGGGTAGAGCAATCTTGGTCGTAGGCCTTTATTTTGTGTCACTTTGAATATCTCCTGCCACTCCCTTCTGGCCTGCAGAGTTTCTGTAGACAAGTCAGCTGTTAGTCTACCAGGAGTTCCTTTGTATGTAAACTGCTGTCTTTCTCTTGCAGCCTCTAGGATTCTGTCTCTGTCTTTAACCTTTGCCATTTTAACTATGATGTGTCTTGGTGTGGACTTGTTTGGGTTCAGCTTGTTTGGAACCCTCTGCACTTCCTGGGCATGTATGTTGATTTCCTTCACCAGGGTAGGGAAGTTTTCAGTCATTATTTTTTCAAATACATTCTCGACCTCTTGCTTCTTTTCTTCTCCTGCTGGTATTCCTATGATTCAAGCATGGTTGCGATTAACCTTGTCCCATAGGGCTCTTAAACTATTTTCATTGTTTTTTATTCTTTGGTCTTTTTGTTGTGCCAACTGGGTGATTTCTGCTATTTTATCTTCCAAATCGCTGATCCACTCCTCTGCTTCATCTACTCTACTGGTGATTCCTTCGAGTGTTCTTCATTTCAGTTATTGTATTCTTTAGTTCTAACAGGTTGTTTTTTATGGTTTCCCTATCCTTCTTTATGTCCTCACTAAGTTCCTTAAACATTCTTATCATCAGTGTTCTAAACTCTGTCTCTGAAAGGTTGGATCCCTCTGTTTCATTTGGCTCCATTTCTGGAGGTTTCTTCTGATCTTTTACTTGTGACATGTTTCTTTGTTTCCCCATTCTGGCTGTCGCTCTGGGTTTGCTTTGATGTATTAGATAGATCACCAGGAGAGCCCTGGCTGGATCACGTAGGCACACAGTTCACGGCCCAACACTTCCAGGAAAACTCCCAGTCTCAGCCTGTCCCAATCAGCCGCTTGCAGATCAGGCCGAGCAGCCCGACAACCAATCACCAGCCCGGCAACCCTGCAAGCGGAGTGCAGAGAGCGGGGACCCAAGGCGGCTTGCTCACTCCCGCGTCTCAGTGAGCAGTCTGTTGGAGCCCGATCACTCCCACTAGGCGTTTCCCTGGCAACGCAGCACAAGCCGAGCGGAAGGTGGGGATCTGAGGTGGCTCGCGCACTCCTGGGTCTCACTGAGCTGCGTGTTGGAGCTGGAGGGCACCCGCCCTGCGTTTCCCTGGCAACGCAGTATAAGCCAGGTAGAGGGTGGGGATCCAAGGCCAAAGGCACGCGTGCACGCACACACGTACTTCTGCGCCAATTCCACCAGACCAATGAGGTCTCAGACCTGGTCCTCCGTGGGAGGGCCCAAGCCTGACAAAATGGCATCCTCCCTACACTACTCGTGTGCAGGCTCCGCACCACGGGAACAACAGTTTAAAAACCTCCAGCCTTTGCACCAAAGGTGCTCAGTTCAGTCCATCCCCGCAGGCTCCCAGGTCCGGCTCACACAACCACTCCCTCCACCAGTAACCAGGTAAGTGCTCACCGGCGAGCAAGCCTGGGCGCCGGCCCCACTGATTCTCCAGCCGCTCTTAGCCTCACCGAGCTGAGCAAAGAGAGTCCTCACTAATTTACTCCCAGTTATCTTAGAACTTCTCTTCCCGGCAAAGGAGTTCTGGGCTGGTGAGCTTGGTGTGGGGCCGGAGGGTCTCTCCCCCAACCAGAGAAGCCTCTCCACAGCTGGGACTTCCCTCACGGGGTTTGCCCTCTCTTGTCTCTGCCCATCCTACCAGACCCGACACGGCTTCCTCTTTAAGTTCTTCGTTTAGTGGTTCTGTTCATCTAGTGTTCCGGGGACCTCCGGGGTTGAATGCTGTATAATTTGCTTGTAATTTTGGTGTGATCCTGGGAGGCAGTTAGCACAGCGTCTGTCTATTGCGCCATTTTACCGAAAATCCTCAATCCACTAGGTTTTAAAGAATTTAACCTAGATAGTTGTTCAAATTTTAAAACTTAGACTATCCTTTGGTAGGTTTGGGAAAAGGGGCTGGACCTTATTTTATCAAACAGAAGTGAACTTGAGGTTATAATGCTGTCTCAAATTCAGTTCTGGAGTTCACAAGCATGTGTGCACGTGTACAAACACTATCAATTAAAACAAACCTGTATACAAATAAAAAGACCAAATAAGTCATTTGATAATATAGATATGCCAAGCACTAAGTGTACCATTTATTTTAATGGATTTTAGTCAAAATGGTTGTTGGTGTGTTGCCACTATACAGGTAAGGTCTCATTATCAAAGAAAGACCTAAAGATTCTGCTCATACCTGAGGTGAATGGCAAAATCCTCCTGCCTGCTCAGCCTGTTTGCCCATGGCCTACTTTTGGGCTCTGTGGCTGCAAGAAGCAGGCCTCTGATGGGAAAGGGGCATGGAAAGGCTTGAATGCCTAGCACAGACAAACCTTTTATGCTTGGTCTTCCTTCCAGGAGAGGAAAACAACATCCAGCTTTTTTCTCCCAAGATACCAAGCTGCTTTTCCCTGTAAGGGGAAGTTTCAAGGCAGCAGACAGAAGGAAGCTGCTGTAGGCCTGCTTCACAAGAAAGGCTGTGTCCCCACAGCTTGGATTACAAAGGCAGTTCCTGCCTTTCACATCCATTGTTAGCACCTCTAGTGTCCCTTTCCTGATATGTAAGGGGTTTCCTTAACTTTTGGAAAAGTCACCGTTTAACATTTCTCCAGCAAATCTGACATAAGATGGTATGCATGCAGGTTCCCAGAGGGATTTGTAGCTGGGGCAGTTTCCTGCTTTCCCAGTCACTCAGCCCCTTGTTTTAAAACAAGATTTCATCTAAACGTAAGGGCAGTGATTGGGTCCACTTTTCAGGGCAAGATCAGATGCCAACTAATCCATCCATGAGCGAAGATACAGGGCCAAAAATTCCAATGAACCTTAGCAGTGGCCTGTGGATAAATCTGGTTTTCTACCTATCTCCTCCTCCCAACATTTTAAGATCAGTCGATGGTGCTCTTTGCCTGAGATTATACATCCATGTTCCTACATATTCTGTTCCTAACCCCACCCCCTAATTGACAGGAGTATATTTGAAAAGGAAAGCTAAACAATCCTGGATAAAACTGTAATTACTGGGCCGGCTGAGTGGTGCATTCATTAAGAGCTGGCTTGGGATGCCAGCGGCCCTGGTTCGGATCCCACATATGAGGGCCAGTGACACTGTCCTCTACAGCTAACAGCAGCTCCACCAGGAGCTGGGTTGCACAAGCCCTGGCAATGGTGTAGGCTGCAGCCACTGCTGCAGTGGGCAGCCATAGGCTACAGTGAGGGGCTGGTAGCCACCGTAAGCGGCCGTCCAGAGGCTGGCTACTGATCTGCCTCATCCAGGAGGAGCGCAATGAGAATACCACCATGGGCCAGTGAAGCAACATCCTCCACAACTAGAATGAAGAACAAAAAGACAGCAAATTGTCTGTTCCCCTTCCCCAATTCCCCAATGCTGTTCCCCTCACCTAATTCCCTAATTTAAAAAAAACCCACAAAAACTGTAATTACCTGAATAGTTATAACTGTGAGACTGCTGCCTAATTCTTTCCTGGTGAGGAAAGAAATGGTGTGGGGATCAGGTATAATATCCCACAGTCCTGCCCAGTCTCTGTGTAACTAGGAGGTTATACTGCCTGATTTCCTATCTGTGGCTGGATAAACAACCTTATTTGAAAGGGCACATATGATTTTAACTCTGTCATAAACAAAGCACTCTGCCTTGAGGGCATTATGCTAAGTGAAATAGTTCTGGCAGAAAAAGACAAATGGTATATAATCTCACTTATATGTGGAATCCAAAACAAACAAAACACCCCCTCCCCCAAACCTGTAACACCAAACTCAGAAAAAGAGAGCAGAAGACGGTAGAGTAAGGAAATGTTGTGCTAGCCTACTCTCACAACCAAAACAAAATTACAATTAAACTACAGAATTACCAGCGTTGAAAAACACCTGAAGTCTAGCTGAACCGAAGTCCTACAGCTAAGGACATACAGAAGTCACCTCGAGACTGATAAGAGGTGCAGAGACACAGAACCAGCTAGTCCCAAACCCGCATGTGATCGTTAAAAATTGGGAGGGATATCTCAGCTGCAGAGGTCCCCTCTGGAGGAGTGAGGGGACCCAGACCAATACCAGGATCCCCAGCCCAGGGTTCCAGTGCCGGGGAGAGAGTCCCCAAAATTTATGACTGTGAAAACAAGAGGAGATTGTGGTTAACTGAGATGGCAGGCTACTGAAGTCACAGGCATTCCTCTTAAAGGGTCTGCTTTCAGATGTACTTGCTGATGGACTCACTCTGAGATCCAGTGCTGGGGCGGCATCTTGAAGCCACAGAGGATGTGTGGGGAGGAACTGAGTTGTCTTACTTCGGGGAGAGAGCTGGAGGGGCAGTTTTCTCTTAGACAGAAATGATTGGGGCTTCCGGTAAGATGGTGGAATAGACGGACGCTTTCCCAACTGCCTCCCAGGATCACATCAAAATTACAAATAGATGAACAGAACCTCTAAACAAAGGACTTAAAGAGGAGGCCACGTCAAGTCTGGTAGTAGGGGCAGAGACGAGAGAGGGCGAGCCCCGTGAGGGACGCCCCAGCTGTGGGGAGGCTTCTACAGTTGGGGGAGAGACCCTCCAGCCCCACACCGAGCTCACCAGCCCAGAGTTACTTTGCCAGGAAGAGGAGTTCTACGATAGCGGGCAGTAGAAATTAGCGAGGACAGTCATTGCTTGGCTCGGTGAGGCTGAGGGCGGCTGGAAAACCAGTGGGACCGGTGCACAGGTTTGCTCACCAGTGAGCACTCACCCAGTTCCTGTTGGAGGGAGTGGCTCTGTGAGCCGGGCCCAGGAGCCTGTGGGGAAGGACTGAACTGAGCACATTTTTTGCAGAAGCTGGAGGTTTTGGGACTGTTGTTCCCCTGGTGTGGAGCTTGCACATGAGCGGTGTATAGGAGGGTGACATTTTTTCAGGGTTGGGCCCTCCCACAGAGGGTCATATCCGGGATCCAATTGGTCTGGTGAGATTGGTGCAGGAGTGCGTGTGTGCATGTGTTCGCACGCATGCGGCCTTGGATTCCCACTCTACGCCCTGCTTGTGCTGTGTTGCCAGAGAAACCCTGGGCGGGTGCTCTCCAGCTGCATCAGTCTGTTAACTGAGACTCAGGAGTGCGTGAGCAGCCTAGGGTCCCCGCTCTCCGCATTGTTTGTGTACAGTTGCCAGGCTGGGGATTGGTTGTTGGGTTGCTTACCCTGATCTGTGGGCAGTTGATTGGGACAGGTTGAGATGAGGAGTTTTCCTGAGAGTGTAGGGCTGGGAGCTGTGCACCTGTGTGATCGTATCGAGGCTTTTCTCGTGACTGTGTGTGGACTGATTGCTGGTGCAGAGTGCATGCTGCTCTGACTTGGTGGGGGCCACTGACCACATCAAGTTGTGCCTCGGGGGCTGGCCCCACGCACCTAGAGCTGTGTTTCCAGAGGCACCCTGAGCCCCTGGTGCTTGGCCCACATCTCCGCAGGCCACAGAGTATATTTGTGCAGTAGCGGACAACCTGCAAAAACTTGTGAAAATTTTTTTTTGGTTGTGAGCACAGTTCCAGAGCACACAGCAGCTATTGCGGAAAGCTCACCACAAGCCTAAGAGGGAGGCTGGCGCATAAGATGTTAAGCTCTTCCGCCCAATAGCTGGTGCTGAGTCACCCAGAAACTCTCCATTGCTGAGTAAGTGGTCTGCAGATTAAAGAGGACAGAGAGCCCCCCCCACCTCTTTCTTTCTTTTTTTTTTTTTTTGTTTTTGCTTTTTTTCTCTTTTTTTTCTTTTTTTCTTTTCTCTTCTTTCTAGGTGATCTATCTAATACATCGAAGCATTCACAGAAGGACAGGCAGAATGAAGAAACAAAGAAACATGTCCCAAGTAAAAGATCAGAAGAAAACTCTAGAAATGGAACTAAATGAAACAGAGTTATACAAACTTTCAGAGACAGAGTTTAGAACACTGATGATAAGAATGTTTAAGGAACTTAGCAAGGACATAAGGAAGGATAGGGAAACCATAAAAAACAACCAGTTAGAACTAAAGAATATAATAACTGAAAGGAAGAACACACTCAAAGGAATCACAGTAGAATAGATGAAGCAGAGGATCGAATCAGTGAATTAGAAGACAAAACAGCAGAAATCACCCAGCTGGAAAAACAAAATGATAGAAGAATAAAAAAGAATGAAAATAGTTTAAGAGATCTCTGGGACAACATGATCAGAACAACCTCACATCATAGGAATACCAGAAGGAGAAGAGAAGAAGCAAGGGATTGAGAATGTATTTAACAAAATAATGACAGGAAACTTCTCTATCCTGGTGAAGGAAATTGACATACAAGCCCAGGATGTGCAGAGTTCCAAACAGGATGAAACCAAACAGGCCCACACCAAGACCCATCATAGTTAAAATTGCAAAGGTTAAAGACAGAGACAGAATCCTAAAAGCAGCAAGAGAAAGAGAGCAGGTTACACACAAAGGAACTCCTATAAGACTAACCGCTGACTTTGCTTCAGAAACTCTGCAGGCCAGAAGGGAGTGCCAGGAGGTATTCAAAATGATGCCAAATAAAGGCCTACAACCAAGATTGCTCTACCCAGCATGGCTATCACTTAAAATTGAAGGAGAGATAAAGAGCTTCTATGAAAAGAATAAACTTAAGGAGTTCATTACCACCAAGCCAGCATTGCAGGAAATGTTAAAAAGGCTTTTTTAAACAGAAGAAAGGGGAAAACAAGCTAATCCAGGAGGATAAGAAATACAAATAACAAAATGGCAATAAATATGCACCTATCAGTAATCACTTTAAATGTAAATGGGCTAAATGCTCCAATCAAAAGACACAGAGTGGCTGAGTGGATAAGAAAACAGGACCCATGCATATGCTGTCTACAAGAGACTCATCTCAGATCAAAAGAGACACACAGACTGAAAGTACAGGGATGGAATGAGATATTTCGTGCAAATGGAAATGAGAACAAAGCTGGAGTAGCAATACTTATTTTGGACAAAACAGACTTTAAAATGAAGACTACAATAAGAGACAAAGAACGGCACTACATAATAATAATGGGATTGATTCAACAAGAGGACATAACCCTAGTAAACATCTATTCACTCAATATAGGAGCTCCTAAATATATGAACCAGATTTAGACAGACATAAATAAGAGATCAACCACAACACTAAAATATAGTAGGGGACTTCAACACCCCATTGTCACCAATGGACAGATCCTCCAGACAGAAAATCAACATGGACATAGTGGCCTTAAATGACACTTTAGATGAGCTGGATTTAATTGATATTTCTAGAGCATTTTACCCAAAAGCTACAGAATATACATTCTTCTCAAGTGCACATGGAATATTTTCTTTTCTTTTTTTTTTCAGGGAAATGTCACTGGCCTTCATATATGGGATCCGAACCGGGGCCACTGGCTTCCCAAGCCAGCAATGAACCATTGCACCACTTGACTGGCCATCGAACATTTTCCAAGATAGACCACATTTTAGCCTACAAAACAAGTCTCAAGGAATTTAAGAAGATTGAAATCATATCAAGTGTCTTTTCTGACCACAATGCTATGAAACTGGAAATCAATTCTAAGAAGAAATCTGGAAAGCTTACAAATACATGGAGGCTAAATAACATGCTACTAAATAGTGAGTGGGTCAAAAATGAGATCAAGGAGGAAATCAAAAGGTACCTCGAGACAAATGAAAATGAAAACACCACGACCCAAAATCTCTGGTATGCAGCAAAAGCAGTCCTAAGAGGGAAGCTCATAGCAGTGCAGGGCTACCTAAAGAAAGAAGAAAAATCTCAAATCAAGAGACTATCTTTACACCTAAGGGAACTGGAAATAGAACAGCACAACAAGCCTAAAGGTAGTATAAGGAAGGAAATAATAAAGACCAGAGCAGAAATAAATGAAATAGAGAACAAAAAAGCAATACAAAAGATCAATGAAACCAAGAGTTGGTTTTTTGAAAAGATAAACAAAATCGACAAACCCTTAGCCAGACTCACCAAAAAAAAGAGAGAGAGGACCCAAATTAATAAAATCAGAAATGAAAGAGAACTGACAACAGATACCCCAGAAATACAGACAATGTTAAGAAAATACTATGAACAACTATATGCTAACAAATTCGACAATCTGGAAGAAATAGATAAATTTCTAGAAGCATACAATCTACCAAGTCTGAACCAAAAAGAAACAGAAACTCTGAATAGACTGATTACTACCAAAAAAATTGAATCAGTAATCAACAATCTTCCAACAAACAAAAGCCCTGGACCAGTTGGCATCACAGGTGAATATTACAAAATATTCAAAAAAGAATTAATATCTATTCTCCTCAAACTATTCCAAAAAATTCAGAAGGAGGGAAGGCTCCCAAACTTTTTCTATAAAGCCACTATCACCCTGATTCCTCAGTCAGACAAAGATATTACAAAAAAGGAAAACTACAGGCCAATATCACTAATGAACATAGATGCAAAAATTCTCAACAAAATACTAGCAAACCCAATTCAGTATCTCATTAAAAAGATCATACACCAGGATCAAGTGGGATTCATTCCTGGTATGCAAGGCTGGTTCAATATCCGCAAATGAATCAACGTAATCCATCACATTAACAAAATGAAAAATAAAAATCATATGATCATATCAATAGATGCAGAAAAGGTATTTGACAAAATCCAGCAGCCATTTATGATAAAAACTCTTAGCAAAGTGGGAATAGTGGGATCGTATCTCAACATAAAAAGGCCATATATGATAAGCCCACAGTAAACATCGTACTCAATGGGGAAAGGCTAAAAGCTTTCCTCTTAAAATCAGGAAGAAGACAAGGCTGCCCACTTTCACCACTTCTATTTAACATAGTTCTGGAAGTTCTAGCCACAGCAATCAGACAGGAAAATGAAATAAAAGGCATCCAAATTGGAAAAAAGAAAGTAAAATTGTTATTATATGTAGATGACATGATACTATATAGAGAGAATCCCAAAGACTCCACCAAAAAACTGCCAGAACTGATAAACGAATTTGGTAAGTTAGCAGGATACAAAATTAATATTCAGAAATCAGTTGCATTTCTATACACCAATAATAAACTATCAGAAGAAGAAATCAGGAAATCAATCCCTTTTACAATTGCTTCAAATCAATAAAATATCTAGGAATCAATTTAACTAAAGAAGTAAAAGACCTGTACTCAGAAAATTATGAGACATTGAAGAGAGAAATCAGAGAAGATAGAAATAAATGGAAATGCATACCATGCTCATTGATAGGGAGAATTAATATAGTTAAAATGTCAATACTACCTAAGGGAATATGTAGATTCAATGCAATTCCAATCAAACTACCAAGGACATTGTTCTCAGAAGTAGAACATAGAATCCTAAAATTTATATGGAACCAAAAAAGACCTCGAATAGCCATGGCAGTCCTGAGAAATAAAAACGAAGTGGGAGGCATCACACTACCTGACATTGAAACATACTAAAAGGCTACAGTAATCAAAACAGTATGGTACTGGCATAGAAACAGACACATAGACCAATGTAACAGAATAGAGAGCCCAGGAATAATCCCATCCATATACAGTCATTTAATCTATGACAATGGAAGCAAGAATTTACACTGGAGTAAAGATAGTCTATTTAATAAATGGTGCTGGGAAAATTGGACTGACATGTGCAAAAAAATGAAAATGGACCACCTCGTTACACCATATACGAGAAGAAACTCAAAATTGACTAAAGACTTAAATGTAAGACCTGAGACCATAAAACTCCTAGAAGAAACCATAGGGAGTAAGTTTGCAGACATTACACTGAGTAATATTTTTGCTGATATATCCCCTTGGGCAAGAGAAATAAAATAAAAAATGAACATATGGGATTACATCAAACTTAACAGTTTCTCACAGCAAAGGAAATCATTAATAACACAAAAAGGCAGCCTACTGAATGGGAGAAGATATTTGCCAACGATATATCTGATAAGGGGTTAATATCCAAAATTTATAAAACACTCATGAAACTCAACACCAAAAAAACAAACAACCCAATTAAAAAATGGGCAGAGGATATGAGGAGGCATTTCTCTAAAGAGGACATACCGATGGCCAACAGGCACATGAAAAAATGTTCAACCTCACTGGTCATTAGAGAAATGCAAATAAAAACCACCATGAGATACCACCTCACTCCAGTCAGAATGGCTATCATCAATAAATCAACAAACAACAAGTGCTGGCGGGGCTGTGGGGAAAAGGGGACCCTGCTGCACTGTTGGTGGGATTGCAGATTGGTGCAGCCACTATGGAAGTCAGTATGGAGGTATCTCAAAGAACTGGAAATAGAGCTACCGTTTGACCCAGCAATTCCACTCCTAGGTATTTATCCTGAAAAAACCAAGACACTTATTCAAAAAAAGTTGTGCACCCCTGTGTTCATAGCAACACAATTTACAATAGCTAAGACTTGGAAACAACCAAAATGCCCATCGGTAGATGACTGGATTAAGAAACTGTGGTATATTTATATAATGGAGTATTACTCCGCTATAAAGAAGAATGAAATCGTACCATTTGCAATGATATGGATGGACCTAGAGACTATTATGTTAAGTGAAATAAGTCAGTCAGAGAAAGACAAATACCATATGATCTCACTCATATGTGGAATCTGAAAAACTGTATGAATGAGCAAAGTAAACAGAAACTGTCTCATAGATATAGAGGAAAAATCAGTGTTTCTAATTGGGAGGGGAATGGGGATGAGGGAGAAGGGGAAGGGATTAGACAGCAAAAATAGGCAACTACAATATTGCCACTGGGATATGAAAAACAGTTTGGGGAATATAATTAATAATGTTGTAAATATTTTGTGGGGTGTCAGATGGTCATAGGTCTTGTTAGGGAGACCATTTCATGGATGGATTAAAGGTTTGATCACTGCACTGCATAACTGAAGCAGAGGTTGTATAACTACTGTAATTGAATATATATAGATAGTCACGGGATGTGGATTATACTGTGGAAGACAGTCAGAGAAGAGTAATAGATATATATGATATGGGGGGCAGTGGGGTGGCGAATTGGGGGTGGGGAGTTATCACTTTGTGGGGTAAAATGTACAACTGTTGCACTGTGTTGTACCCCTGAAACTAATTATAATAAAATAATAATAATAAAAAATATTGTATGTCAACTGTAATTGAATATATATAGTCATGGGATGTGGATTATACGGTGGAAGGGAGTCACAGGAATTGTAATAGTATGATATGGGAGGGAGGAGTGGGGTGGCGAATTGGGGGAGGGTGGTTGTCACTTTGAGGAGTCAAAAGTATAACTATTGCACTGTGTTGTACACCTGAAGGTAATTAAAATACATAAATTAAAAAAAAGAGAAAAAAACCCTCAAGTTTATTCTTCCTCAAGTTTCAATTTCTCTGCTCTCCTTTACAGCAAACCCCATAGAAGGGTTCTTGACTCACTCTCTCCAATCTCTCACCTCTCAGTCACTATTTTTTTAAAAAATTATTATTATTGAGATATAATTCAGATAACACAAAAGTCAGCATTTTAAACTATGCGATTTAGTGGATTTCCGTACACTCACAATGTGTGTAACCATCACTACAACTTCTATTTTTCATTTTGTTTGTGTAGTGTATCACATTAATTAATTTGCAGATATTGAACCAACCTTACATCCCAGGAATAAATTCCACTTGATCATGGTATATGACATATTTTTTTTTCTTGAGGGCAGTGTCACTGGCCCTCATATGTGGGACCCAAACCGGGGCTGCTGGCTTTCTAAGCCAGCGCTTAACCAACGCGCCACTCGGCCGGCCTGGTATATGATATTTTTAATGTATAGCTGAATTCAGTTGGCTAATATTTTTGAGGATTTTTGCATCTAAGTTTATCAGGGATATGGGGCTATAATTTCCTTTTTGTAATGTCTTTACTTGGCTTGGAGTCAGGGTAATGTTGGCTTTATTAAATGAGTTTGGGGTCCTTCCCTCCTCTTGAATTTTTTAGAATAGTTTGAGAAGAATAGGTGTTAGTCCTTTTTTGAATACTTGGTAAAATTCACCTGTGAAGCCATCTGGTCCACAAATTTTGTTTGTTGGGAGGTTATTGATTACTAATCTGATTTCAATAGTAGTACTTGGTTGGTTCAGATTTTCTCTTTCTTCTTGATTCAGCCTTGGAAGATTGTATGCTTCTAGGAATTTATTCATTTCTTCCATATTGTAGAATTTGTTGGTGTATAATAGCTTGTAGTATTTTCTTTTTTTTTAAAAGATTTTATTGGGGAATTGGTGGAGGGGAACAGCATTGGGGAATCGGGGAAGGGGAACAGACAAGTTGCTGTCTTCTTGTTCTTCAGTTTTAGTTGCGGAGGATGTTGCTTCACTGTTGGTATCGTCATTGCGCTCTTCCCTGATGAGGCAGATCGGTCGCTGGCCTCTGGATGTCGCTCATCGCAGCTATTGGCAGCTCACGCTTGGCTGCCAGCCACTCACGCTGGCTGCGGGCCACTCACTGTAGCCTATGGCAGCCCACTGAAGCAGGGGCTGCAGCCCACACCATCACTGGGGCTCGCACAGCCCAGCTCCAGGTGGAGCTGTTGTTAGCTGTAGAGGGCAGTGTCACTGGCCCTCATGTGGGATCCGAACCGGGGCCACTGGCATCCCAAAACCAGCGCTTAACCAATGCGCCACTCGGCCGGCCCTGTAGTATTTTCTTTAAAAATCTGTGTTCGTGTGGTGTCCATTTTCACTTCTCTTTCATTTCTGATTTTGTTTTGACTTTTTTTTTTTTTTGAGGGCAGTGTCACTGGCCCTCATATGTGGGATCGAACTGGGGCCACTGGCTTCCCAGGCCAGTGCTTAACCACCGTGCCACTCGGCCGGCCCTCATTTCTGATTTTATATATTTGGGTCCTCTTTTTCTTCATGAGTCTGGCTAAAGGTTTATCAAGTTTCTTTATCTTTTCAAAAAACCAGCTCTTGGTTTCACTCATCTTTTGTAGCCTCTATTTTGTTTATTTTTGCTCTTGTCTTTATTATTTCCTTCCTTGTACTCACTTTGGACTTTGTTTGGTATTCTTTTTCCTGATCCCTTAGGTGCAAAGGTAGACAGTTTATTTGAGATTTTTCTTGTTTCTTTAGGTAGGCCTGCACTACTATGAATTTCTCTTTTAGGACAGGTTTTGCTGTGTCCCATACACTTTGGGTCGCTGTGTTTTCATTCTAATTTTTCCGAGGTATTGTTTGATTTCTTCCTTAATCTCATTGTGGACCCATTCATTGTTTAGTAGCATGTTATTTAGCATACATGTGTTTGTGTGTTTTTCAGTTTTGTTTTTTTTTCTTGTAATTGATTTCTAGTTTCATACCATTGTGGTCAGAGAACATGCTTGATATGATTTCAATCTTCT
The DNA here is from genome assembly GCA_033961575.1 of Aselliscus stoliczkanus. Classification (NCBI taxonomy): domain Eukaryota; kingdom Metazoa; phylum Chordata; class Mammalia; order Chiroptera; family Hipposideridae; genus Aselliscus; species Aselliscus stoliczkanus. The sequence continues at coordinate 33,964,777 of CM066737.1, read as the reverse complement.
TAAATATATTAAGACTTGTTTTGTGGCCTCACATGTGGTCTATCTTGGAAAATGTACTATGTGCACTCGAAAATAATATATATTCTGCTGCTTTGGGGTGAAGTGCTATAAAAATATCAATTAAATACATCTGGTCTTCTGTGTCATTTAAAGCCTCTTTTTCTGTGTTGGTTTTATGCCTGGAATATCTGTCCTTTAGTATCAGTGGGGTGTCAAAGTTCCCAACTATGACTGTGTTACAGCCAATCTCTGCCTTTATGTCTGTCAATATTTGTTTTATATATTTAGGTGCTCTTATGTGGGGTACATAGATGTTTACTAGGGTTATGTCCTCTTGTTGGATTGATCCCTTTATCATTACGTAGTGTCCTTCTTTGTCTCTTATTATAGTCTTCATGTTAAAGTTTATTTTGTCTGATATAAGCATTGTTACTCTAGTTTTCTTTTTTGGTTTCAACTTGCATGAAATATCTTTTTCTGTCCCTTTACTTTTAGTCTGTATATCTTTTAATCTGAGGCGGGTCTCTTGCAGACAGCATATGTATGTATGGATCATGTTTTCTAATCCATTTAGCTACCCTGTTTTTTGATTGAAGTATTTAATCCATTTATATTGAAAGTGATTATTGATAGGTACATAGTTATTTCCGTTTTTTTATTCGTATTTTTGATCACTGTTTGTTTGTTTCCCTCCTTTTTTAAAAAAGATTTTATTGGGTAAAAGGGGGAGGGGAACAGCATTGGGGAATCGGGGAAGGGGAACAGACAAGTTGGTGTCCTTTTGTTCTTCAGTCTAGTTGCGGAGGACGTTGCTTCACTGGCCCATGTTGGTATTGTCATTGCGCTCTTCTCGGGTGAGGCAGATCAGTCACTGGCCTCTGATGGCTGCTCACAGTGGCTCTTGGCAGCTCATGCAGTTTGCCAGCCGTTCACACTGGCTGCCGGCCACTCACTGTAGCCTATGGTAGCCCACTGTAGCAGGGGCTGCAGCTATGCTGTCCTGGGGGATCACAGCAGCCCAGCTCCAGGTGGAGCTGTTGTTTACCATCTTAACTGTAGAGGGCAGTGTCATTGGCCCTCATATGTAGGATCCGAATGGGGGCCTTGCTACTCAAAAGCCGGTATTGCAAGCCAGCTCTTAACCAACGCGCCACTCCGCTGGCTCTCCCCTATCTTCTTAATGAAGTCCCTTTAACATTTCTTGTAATACTGGCTTGGAGGTAAGGAGTTCCTTTACTTTTTTCTTGTCTGGGATGCACTTTATCTTTCCTTCAGTTTTAAATGATAGTCTTGTTGTGTAGAGTAGTGTTGGTTGTAAGTTCTATCTTTTCATTACTTTGAATGTTTCTTGCGACTCCCTTCTGGCCTGCAAAGTTTCTGTTGAAAAATCAGCTGACAATCTTATGGGAGCTCCCTTGTAAGTATCTAGGTCTTTTTATTGCTGCTTTTAAGATTCTCTTTTTGTCTTCAACCTTTGCCATTTTAGTTATAATGTGTCTTGTTTTGGGCCTGTTTGGGTTCATCTTGTTGGGACTCTCTGTGTTTCCTGGACTTGTATGTCTATTTTCTTAACCAGGTTAGGGAAGTTTTCTGTCATTATTTATTCTCAGTCCCTTGCTCCCTCTGTTCTCCTCCTGGTACTCTTATGATGCAAATGTTATTATGCTGCTCTTGTTCTAGAGGTCCCTCAAACTATCTTCATTTCTTTAAAAAATTGTTTTATTGAAATATAGCTAACATACAATATTATATTAGTTTCAGGTGTACACCATAGTTATTCAACAGTGCCCACCTTACACTCTACATATTTATTACCATATTATTGATTATATTTCCTATGCTAGAGAAGTGATCACCATGATAAGCCCAGCAACCATCAGACATTGGTTATTGACTATATTATTATAGTCAATATTATTGACTATAATAATATTATTGACTACAATATTATTGACTATATTTCCTATGCTGTATGTTGCATCCCCAAGACTTATTTATTTTATATCTGAAAATTTGAACCTCTTATTCCCCTTTAACTCCCTCCCCTTTTTAAAATTTTCAATTACAATTGACATTCAATATCATTTTATATTAATTTGAGGGGTACAGCATAATGGTTAGACATTTATGTAATTTAATAAGTGATCATCCCAAATAGTACCCACCTGGCACTATGTAGTTATTACCATATTATTGATTATATTCCCTGTCCTTTACTTTACATCCCCATGACTATTTTATAACTACTAATTTGCGTTTCTTAATCCCTTCACGTTTTTCAGCCTGCCCCCTCACCACCTCCCATTTATCACACTGATAGCATTTTATTTTATTTTTTTAAATTTTTGTTATTTCAACTGGGTGTTTTCTGCTACCTTGTTTTCTAAATCACTGATTCAGTCTTCTGCTTCATCTGCTGTTGATTCCTTCTAGTGTATTTTTTTATTTCAGTTATTGTATTCTTTATTTCTGACTGGTTCTTTTTTATGGCTTCTATGTCCGTTTTTCATGCTTACTCTTTGTTGAAGTTGTCACTAAATTCCTTAATCATTCTTATAACCAGTGTTTTAATCTCTATCTTTGGTAGGTTGGTTGCCTCCATTTCATTTAGTTCTATTTTTGGATTGTCTCCTGTTCTTTTGTTTGGGACATGTTTCTTTGTTTACTCATTTTGGTTGACTGTCTGTGTTTGCTTCTATGTATTAGGTAGATCTCTAGGTCTTTCAATCTTTGCCAGGTGGCCTTATGTAGTACACATCCTGTGTGGCCCAGTGGCACAGTCTCCCTGATCACCTGTGTGTGTGTTCCAGGAGTGTTCCTTGTGAGTGTTGTGTGTATTCTGTTGTAGTTGAGCGTTGATTGCTTTTTGTGTGTCAGTGGGTGAGATTGACTCTCAGGCTGGCTAGTTGTGAGGCTTGGCTTTGCTCACAATCTATGAGCTGTGGTGTGTGGGCTGACCACTCAGAGGGGGATTTGCCCCAGTGGGCTTTCGTGCGTGTTCAGACCACCCTTTGGATGTGCTGCTTGTGGGGCTAATCAGATAGTGCTCTGGAGTGGTCTGATGCTGGCCTCTGAGTGTGTTGTTTCTGGTTCATCTGGACAGGGGCTCCCGTGCAGGCCAATTTCAGCATGGCCTGGGCCACCTGGTAGAAGCGACAAAGTTATAAGTTGTGATCAAACAATATGGTGAATGTTTAAATTAAAAAAAAATTACTGTAAAAGACACATTGCCATTAATTACCTCAAAATACTCCCCCTTGCATCAAACACACTTATCCTATCATTCTTGCCACTTTCTGAAGCAGTTCTGGAAGTCCTGTTTCATGAGTGCCTTTAGTTGTGCTGTCATGGCTGCCTTCATGTCCTGAGTCATTTTGACTTTGGGGAAGAATCAGAAGTCGCACAGTGCCAGATAAGGTGAATAATGTGGATGAGGACCCACTGTAATGTTTTTCTTTGACAGAAATTACCCTACTGGAAGTGATGTGTGACACACAACCTTCCATTGTGATCACAAAATACAGTGAATGCTGCTACCAAGTGCCATTCAATGAAAGTCAGGGGTCTTCAATACAGAAAGAGGTGTGTCCAACCTTAGTGACAGTGTGTGACAAGTTTCAACTTGTTCGGTGCAGCCAGTCGGGTGTTAGCTATGGTTGAGAGGTGTGTTTGAAAGTGTGCTGTAAATCATCCTCCATCATGACAATGTTCTGTGTCACACAGATTAATGACAATGTGTCTTTTATTGTAACAATTTGAAAAATTTAAATATTCACCATATTTTTTTATCACACCTTGTATGTGTAGTTGCTTGATGCCTGTGCTGCAACTGGAGGCATGTGGGGGGTGGCCTCACTGTGACTGAGGTCAACTGCCACTAGTATCGGCCCTGTGGCAATTTAGAAAAAGGTCCAAGGACCCCTAGCCCTGTTGCCATCTGATGGCTGCCTGTAAGGTTCGCTGCTGAAAGAACCTCCTTCGATGTATGGGCTGAGCTGTTTGGCCTGGTGCTGACAGTGGCCCTGGTGATGCTGCCTGATTTGAGCAGGGTGGGGTCCCAGGGAGTCACTGGGGTGTGGCCAGTGGTTTTTACAGTTAATGGAGATTCAGTTCTTGCACTAACAACGAACCTGTGATTGCCCCACAAAACACCACTGTGGCCAGCCACTGCTTGCATTGGACCCCCATATCCCTGAGAGCCACCTAAGAAAGGCTGCAGGGCAAGCTGTAGCTGATTGTCCACCACTGAAAGCTTTTTTGGCCACTGCAAACCATCTTTTGCTGTAAAAGGCTTACTTAGCCTGTGGGCAGGGCAGGCTGCTCAGGAGCAAGATTGTCCCCAACGATGTCACAATAGGTGGGTGGGATTCCAGGAGTCACCAAGGTGGTGTGCACACAGATTTTACCAGACTAATGGGATCTCAGATTTGACCCTTTGGGGGAGTTTTCAACATAGAAAAGATGGTGCCCTCCTGTAGGCTACATGTGAGGTGAGCTCCACACAGAGATAATGGTGCCTGTCCCTCTAGCCCTCACTCTAAGCCACACAACTCAGTCTTTCTCTTTAAGTCTCTGGTGCCTCTCAAATTGCTGTCCCTCCACCAGATCCCTGGGTGAGTGCTTTCAAATGAGTGACTCTGTGAGCAGGCCCTTTAAGAAGACATCTGGGTTTCTAGCTGCCTTCCATCTCACTGGGATGGATGGGTGGAATCCTCACTGATTTTTCACTGTCAGATGTGGGGACTCCTCTTCCCATCACAGGGCCACTGGGTGGGACTGGGACCCATCATTCTTCAGGGGGAACCTACACCTGCCTCTGAGGTGTCCCTCCTGGTGCTCAACTACTATCTGCGGCTTTGGGGTCAGTCTGTTTAATGTCTCCGCCTCTCCTGCCAGTCTCAATGTGGCTTCTTCTTTATATCCTGTTATAGGGGCTCTGTTCAGCTAGTCTTCTCTTCAGATGGTTCTCAAGGTTTATTGTTCTATAATTTAGTTGTAATTTTAATGTGATCTTGAAAGGTGGCAGGCATAGTTTTTACCAATTCTGCCATCTTGGAACTTCCACCATTTCTAGAACATTTCCATCACCCCCAAAATAAACTCCATACTCATTAGCAGTCATTCCCTATTCACTGCTCTCCACCGCTCTTAGAAACAACTAATCTACTTTCTGCCTCTATGAATTTGCCTTTTCTGAATATTTCATATAAATGGAACTATACAAAATCTGTACTTTTGTGTCTGGCTTCTTAGCATACTGTTTTTGAAGTTCATTCATGTTGTAGCATGTGTCAGAGCCTCATTCCTTCTTATGGATGAATAATATTCTATGGTATTGATATACCCCATTTAGTTTATCTGTTTATGACTTGATGGGCATAGGTTCTTTACACATTTTGGCTATTATAAATAGCATTGCTATGAACATGTGTGTATCCATTCTTTCTCTTTTTTTTAAGGGCAGTGTCACTGGCCCTAATATGTGGGATCTGAACCCGGGCCACTGGCGTCCCAAGTCAGCTCTTAACCACCGCACCACTCAGCCAGCCCCATTCTCTCAAAACTGTTCTGCTCAGAAAAAAAAAAGCTTTATTCGGGTCAGTCGAGTGGTGTGGTGGTTAAGAGCTGGCTTGGGACACCAGCGGCCTGGGTTCGGATCCCACATATGAGGGCCAGTGACACTGCCCTTAAAAAAACAAAACAAAACAACAACAAAAAAAACTGTTCTGCTCAGGCTTTTGTCTCCCACTATGCCACAGCACCTGCTCTTCTCAAGGTCAACAATGGTTTCCACAATACTAGACTGGTCAATTTTCAGTCCTTATTTTACTTGACTTATCAGGAGTATTTGACACAATTGATTACTCCTTCCTGTTTTAGTTGGTTTCTGGGACATCTCACTCTCCTGGTTTTCCTACTACTTCACTGAATTTTCCTTCTCAGTCCATTTGTTGGTTCCTCTTCATATACTCAACTCTAAGCATTGGAGTGCTCCAGGTTGCCTCAGCTGTCGTTTCTTCCTTGTCTATACTCACCTCCATGGATATCTCATCCCATTTCATGGCTTTAAATACAATCTAAACACTTGTGAATGCAAAATTTGGACCTCCGAATTTCAAATCTCCAGCCTTTCCCCTACTTCCAGACTTACATATCCAATTGCCTACTTGACATTTTCACTTGAATGTCTAGCCAAACTGATCATATCCAAAACAGAATTTTTGATCTACCATCTGGTATAATGTACTCCTTGCCTAGTCTTCCCCATCTTGGTAAATGTGAAGTCCAGCATCAATTTTCTAGGTCAAAATTTTGGAGTTACCTCTGACCCCTCTTTCTCCCTGCTACTTCCTAGATTTCATCTCCTAATTACTCTTACTACACTACAGTCACAGTAGCTGCCTTACTATTCCTTGGACACATCAGATTTTTTCCTGCTACAGGGCCTTTGCAGTTGCTGTTCACTCTGCATAGAATGTTCTTTCTCTTCCTCCACTCCAGATATCTTTATGGCTTATTCCCTCACCTCCTACAGGTATTTATAGTAATCACACTTATCCACAGGGGATACATTCTAAGACCCGCAGTGGATGCCTGAAACCACAGATAGTACTGAACCCTATATATACTATGTTTTCTCCTGTACATACATTCCTATGATAAAGCTTAATTTATAAATTAGGCACAGTAAGAGATTAACAATAATAACTAATAATAAAATAGAACACATAACAATATACTGTAATACAAGTTATATGAGTGTGGCCTCTTTCTGTTCATGTTTTCCACCCACAAATTTAATGCTTTTTCCATCATTCAGTTTGAGGTGGGACAGGAAAATGAGCACTAATTTATTTTTCCTTTTTCACAACTTAACGGATAGAAGATTTGTTCTAGACCTTAGGAACCTCAGTATTTTTTTTTCTTTCCTTATGAAGTTGAGAACTTTCACCTTTTTTTTTTTTTTTTTTGAGGGCAGTGTCACTGACCCTCATATGTGGGATTCGAGCCGGGGCCGCTGAAGTCCCAAACCAGCTCTTAACCACCGCGCCACTCGACCGGCCCTCACCTCAACTTTTCACTTAAAGAAAGTGCTATATGGCTTCTCCTTGGCATATTAGAATCGCCAGTATTACTACTCTTGCATTCTGGGGTCATTATTAAGTAAAATAAGGGCTATTTGAACACAACCAGTAAGATACCAAATCACAACAGTCAATATAATAACTGAGAAGGTTACTAAATGATTAACAAGCATGGATCTACAGGACAAAGGGATGGTTCAAATCCAGGGTAGGAAGGAAAAAGAGAGCAAAAAATTTTATCAACTCCCAGAGTGGTGTGCAATTTAAAACTTAATGAATTATTTATGGAATTTTCCATTTAATATTATCAGACCGTGGTTGACCACAGGTAGCTGAAACCATGGAAAGCAAAACCACAAATAAGGGGCAGACTATTGTACTCAAATGTAACCTTCTTAATAAGACCTTCCCTGACCATTCAACCTGAAATAAAATCCTTTCTGCTGCACACTCTTTATCTCCCTAACTGTGTTCTATTTTCTCCACAGAACTTATGAGGTCAGACAATTAAGTTCATGAATACATTCTTGAAAAAGTACCACATACCTCATTGCTGAATATCACTACGGTCACCTTCGAAGTACTCCCCTTGGGAAGCTATGTACTGATGCCAGTGCCTAGTATACCCTTCAAAGCAATTTTGGAACTCTTTCTGGGATGGCCCTCAGAGCTGTCCTCATATTACACTTGATGTCGTAAATGTCATCAATATGTCTTCCTTTCAATATTTACGTCATCTTTGGGCAAACAAAGAATTCATTGGGGGCCAGATAAGGTGAGTAGGGAGGGTGTTCCAATACAGTTATTTGTTTACTGGCTAAAAACTTCCTCACAGGCAGAGCCATCTGAGCTGGTGTATTGTCATGATGCAAGAACCATGAATTGTTGGCGAAAAGTTCAGGTCCTCTAACTTTTTCACATAGCCTTTTCAGCACTTCCAAATAGTAAACTTGGATAACTATTTGTCTAGTTGGTACAAATTCATAATGAATAATCCCTCTGATATCAAAAAAGGTTAGCAACATCATTGCAACAAGTTTGAGAACTTAATTGTCAAACCTTCATATCAGCATCTGATGTTCTGTACATTTTATTTGGCTACTTCCAATATAAGCTCTATGAAGGTAGAAACTTTTATCTTGTTTGTTCATGGCTGTATCACCAGCACCAGAACACCATCTGGCACATAATAGATGCTCAGGAAATATTTGTTGAATAAATAAATGAATGGCCGTCTGAGTTACTTTGTGTTTTTCTTCTTTTAGTTTTATCAAGATATAAATGACAAATCAAATTGTATATATTTAGAGTGTAAAATGTGATGATTTGATAAATAAATGGGTTTAACTGGTTGTTTTGAAAGCAAAGTTAACACTTAAGGCATTTCTTCTTGCTTGACTGAATTCAACCTTAGCTTTCAAAATAGTTGGTCTAATTTCAATTGCAGTGTGATGTCGCATAAAGTTTTTTAAAAAAATATTTTCATCAGCAACTTTATCTTAAGATATTTAAAAATGTGGTCTCTTGAGTCAGACTGTTGTTTGAATAGTGGACATCTGTGTGACTCAGAACAAGTTTTAACCATTCTGTGCCTCAATTTTGTCATCCATAAAACAGGTGTACTAGGATCACCTGTCCCATGATTTTTTTTGGGGGGATCAAAAATTAATAATATATGTAAGTCACCTAGCCTAGTACCTGGCACATAGTAAAGCTTCAGTGAACAGTAGCTTTTATTACTGTTATTAAGATGTAAGAGAAAATTTTTAAAAAAATACAGGAAGACTTGCAACAGATACAATTGAATACATTTTTCTAAGTGAAGCTAAAATACTGCCCAGCTCTTTCGTATTTGTGGCATTTCTTTGGTAAATGAGCCAAAACTTGAAGGCCAATTGTTTTGCCCCTTTCCTCAGGAGGTCCTCCTGGGATTGGACATATTCTCTTGATATTCTGTATTCTCATAGAAGTGTTACACTTGGAACTCCTCATACTTAATATATCCACTTTTCACATTCTTCACTTTAATGCCATTTCAGACCCAGAGGTTCATATTCCATTAATTATCTTCACACATGTAATTGGTTAAAAATGCAGCAGTTCCCTTTGTGGGAAAGATGCTTGCTGAGTGCTGGCTGACTAGCTTTCTAAATGTGTTGACTTGCAAACAACGTTGTCCATGCTTTAAAAGGCAAGGACAATGGTCTCCATTTCTGTGTCATGACACCTCCTTGTAGCTTGCTGTCAGACACATCTTGTGTTAATGCGTTTTTAAACACAGTTATCACAGATCCAGCCTGTGAATGCCAAAATGTGCCAGATTCTTTGACTTGTGCAGAGAAAGGAGGAAGCTCAACCTTGTACAGGAGCATTTGGCTCCACATTTCACAGAAGCAGCCAATGAAGTGTAGCCTTTTCTATTCAGCACTTGCCCCATATCATTTTACAGTGCTTTCCAGGGTCCACTACTTATATTCTAACTTCTTTCTTACCTCCCACAGCAACTTATACTAAGTTGGGCTGGGTGCACATTTATCACTTACTCATCTATCAAACCTCATAAGGATCAATAAATACTAGTTAAAACACACCACTTTTTTGCTGTTTTTGAAAAACTTTCTAGTTCTGCTATTTAAATAAAATTTTTATCTTGTCACAAGTATGCTGTAGATTTCTTGAGTAAATGGACTTCTATCTCATTTTTGTCTCTTGCAGTGCCCAACTTGATTCTTCACTCAGTCTATATTTTTATTATTATGTGCTACAAAACTGGTAGGGGAAAATGGCCCAAACCCTAGGAATTGGGTATAATTTTCTTCTTGACATTTAATTTCTTATTGTGGTTGTTAGGAGAAAATAGCTTGTAATAACCAGCAATTACTAAGCCATTTTCCCACTATAATACGATTTCAAATAAAAATCTGAGCCAGTCTATGGTGAGAATTAGAGACTTACTCATAAACAGTTGTCCATCCATTTTCATTACTTTTGGTAGCCAGCAGCCCTGTGTTTCCTGGATAGGTCATCAAGGCCAGATTATAGCCTTGGGCTGACACTCTTTTCAGGACTCCATTGCTGCTTATGGTCAGCCAGTACACCTGCCCACCAGGTACCACAAGCCAAAGGGGCATTCCACCTGCATCCCTGCGAATATGCACTGAGTTGCCATTGCTACTGGTAATGGCACCCAAGTCACCTTCGGCATTGTAGGTAAAATTATACACATAGTCCCTTGTTATCAAGTTCAAGGTGTGCAGGTGGGTTCCATTGACAGTGAACTGGTAGAGTTCTTGATCAGCAGGTGAAGCAATCTCATAAAGGTTCATGTCATTTAGGTGGGCTTGGTTCCTGCTAATGGTACGAATTCGAACGTTCCCAAGGTCTGCCACATAGAGGGTACCATCAGGCGACACAGCTAAGGAGGAAGGGGCTTTCATCTTTGCATCTTTAGCATAGCCACCATCACCTGTGGGAGAAAGAAACTGATTTTAATAACTGTCATAAGCATTTATATGAACATACCATATACAGAAACCACTGTATATTAAGAATCATTTTAAAGGGAACAATCAGTGAACCAACATTCTCCGCATATTCTCCTTGACAAATTTGAAAGCCGTTATTAAAAATTCTTGAGTGAGTACCACTGAAGATAAACAGTAAATTGTAATGATCTCAGTAACAACAGTTTTGTGAAATCCTTAATCCCGCTATTCAGTATCTCTTGTATTGCAAGACACAAAAAGAGGAAATAGTAACAGTCACACAAAATTTGGCTGGAAATCCATGAGACTTATGCCAGTCAATGCTTATAGGACTTTCCAATCCTACTGTGCCTAGAGTAAGGACCTTACTTCGGTTAATTCTCATTGTCATATTGTCAAAGTATACTAAGCCTGTAAGTGCAACAGTGATTCAGAACATCAAATTTGATAACTGGAATACACATTAGATTTGTCTTGAATGAAAGATATAAATTAGCAAAATAACTAAAACTAATTGTCCAGGAAAACATCAGAGATATTGATCAAAAGTTTTATTGGCCAAGTTGCTGGCTTTAGATTCCTCTGGACCAAGGAAAAGCAAAGGTTAAGAGAACAATTTGGGGCTGGATGAACAGTTTAATAGGGCTGCAAGCAACATGGAGAGATTTCCACATCCCAGCAATAAATGTATCCATTGACATTTTAAGGATTGTTCGCTACCTGGAATATCCTTTCCATGTTTTGAGGAAAAAGCCTTTTTTTTTTCTTTTTAATTTTTTTTTCAATTTTAGCTGGAAGTAAAGGGCATTAATGGTTATGGAGAAAGTTTTGGATTTTTTTAAAAACAGTATGAGTAGCAGATCAATGTCCTGAGAACCGTCCATTGTGGGATTTAACCATGCTCATGTGTCTCCAAAGTAGTCTGTTCCTAGTCTCATTGGATTTCAAATAGCACATTCTGTTAATCTGAAAACAAGTCACTTAGGGGAAGTAAATTTTTCCTTAGATAAATTAGAAAATGTAGGTTTTACCTAGTTTCTCTTTCTCCAAAATACAAATGGTATCATGATCTTACATTTGTATAGCAGTCTTAACTTCTTAGAATATCAAAATTTGTATTATACTAGTTTATCCTCAAACCAGTTAGTGATATAATTGAGACAAATGACATCTCTATTTAACAGATGTAGTAAGCGAGACATGAAAAGGCTTTGTGGCTTTCCTGGGGCCACTCAGTGAGTCAGTTGCGGAACAATGACTAGATACTTGGCTATCTGACCCCAATCCCATTGCTTTTTTCACTTGTTCATATTAATGTTCAAAAGTAACACTTTTGTTTTCTTTCTGACTTTTGTGATGCACATTTTTCTCTTGGAAACAGAGAGGGGTAGCTTGAAAATTGCTAAAAAAGGTCATACCTGAGAAACAGTCACAGTTGGGATCAATTTTGCAGTCACAGTCGGTGGGGGCACCAGCCATGATGGAGATTTCCCCATTGGTGGTAACTTGCTGAATTCGATTTACTTTCCTCTCGTCTGTTTCAGCTATGAAGAGCAGCCCGCTGTGGGAGACACTGATAGCCCTAGCTGACTCCAGCGTGGAGTGAATTGCCACCTTGCTGACCAAAAAATGATCGATACCTGGCACCTGGCAGTGAATGGGGCGCCCTGCAATGATCCGCACACGTCTGTTTTCAGAAATTTGCAGCACAATGTTGTTATCCAGGACATACAATGAATTATCCATTGGATTAACTGCAAGGTCTGTTGGCCACTCTAATCGCACCTGCAAAAAAAACAGAATATACACCATTAGGTTACAATATCTTTCCAGAAGCAGTTTTACCTTGAAAGAAAACCTGGCTTATTAGTTGCCCTTGTCTCATGAATTTCAGCAATTTAGGTGTTGTCTGGCAAAGTTGGAGGAGGATGGTTTATCCAATATTCTAGTAAACATATTTATCATTTATACCATTTCCAGCATAATGTAATTTTTTTGCAATAAATCCAGAAGGATCCTCTAGAGCAGTGTTTGTTTAGAGCGTGATCTCCAGACCAGGAGAAATAGCATCACCTGGGAACTTGTTAGATATACAAAGTCTCAGGCCCCAACTTAGAACTATTGAATCAGAAACACTAGAGGTGGGAACCCAGCCATCTGTGGTTTAATGAGCCTTACATGTGATTCTGATGCACACTAATGTATGAGGGCCACTGCGCTAGAGTTTCTGTGTTGCTCTGATATGCAAATCTCTCTCACTGTCCTGTAGATGCATGGAAGAACAGTTGTAAGACTGCTGGAAAATGGACTGCTGGAGAAATCAGATTTTACTTTAACAGCAACATTTAGGACAGGACCTTCCACTAGCATAGACCTAGCATCCATCTTGTGGAATACTCAGGTACAGCACATCTGTTGGTAACTTGGAATGTTAAATTGTAACATATTGCCACCTAGCTCAACCTGGTTCACTCCATATCTCCCTTTTCTCAGCAAAGAAACAGGTTTATTTGTTCTTTCATTGACTATTTGCTGAGTGTCTTCTCTGTGCTAAGCCTTGTGATAGGCTTTCAAACTCTACTATGACACAGCCTCTGCCCTCAAATGACTCATGGTCTAGTAGAACCTTTGGAGGAGCCATTAGGCAATTACTATCCATGTTATGAGAAGGAGGCAACAGAGAGTTTGAAAGCACTTCACCCAGACTAGGAGTCAGGAGGCAGAGCATCCCCAGAGAACATGCTAACTAAGCAGGGTCTGAAATGATCAGTAGGAGAGGAATGGGGTGAAATGGGTGGAGGGGAAGTAGAGTTGAGGGCAATACAGGTAGAGAGAGTACAGCAGGGGGAAGGTCCAGTGGTTAGAGACTGCATAGCCCATCCAGGTTACTACAAAAAATTCAGTAAGGTTAATTATATAGGCTGAGTGAATGGGAGTGGTAAACAACGGAGTCAGGAGGTTAACAGTGGCTAGGTATTATGAATTAAATTGTTTCTCCCTGTTAATTCTTATGTTGAAGTCCTAACACCTGATGTGACTGTATTTGGCAATAGATCCATTAACAAGGTAATAAAAGTTAAATGAGGCCATAAAGGTGGGCTCTAATCCAACAGTACTGTTGTCCTTATAAGAAGAGGAAGAGACACCAAGAGTGTGTATGCACAGAGAAAAATCCCATATGAGGACACGGTAAGAGGGTTGTTTTTCTGCAAGCCAAGGAGAGAGGCCTCAGGAGAAACCAAACCTGTTGACACCTTGATTTTGAACTTTTAGCCTCCAAAACTGTGAGAAAATTATTTTGTTAAAGCCATCCAGTCTATGGTATTTTGTTAAGGTAGCTCTAGCAGACTAATATACCAGGTAATGAAAGGATGCACATGTCTAGCTTTATTCTGATGGCTGTGGGAAACTGCTGAAGGACTTTAAGTAGGGGTGTGCTGTAGTCATATTTAGGTACTACTGGGATCACATTGGCTGCTGTTGAGACTAATGGAGGAGGAAGTGTGATGGGAGGCAGGCTGATAGGAGGCCCTGCAGTGGTCCAGGTGAGGGATGATGGTGGCCTGAACTAAGATGGAAACAGTGGGGATGGAGAGAAATAAATGGATTTGAGACATGTTAAGGAGTTAGAAATAAGTATTGGTGAAATGCGTGTGTGTCGTGTACCTTTTGCCATGTGTTAAGCACTGGGAACTCACAGACCAACCAAACCGGCTCCACTCTAGTTTCTTTCTGGACTCAAGAGTTAGCCCAATGCCTGCCCTGACATCTCCTCGATAGCTACTATTTATCGCTGGGCACTTCTCAGAGAACTGAATTATATGCCCTCTTACCCCACCACTCACTTATTCTGTACTTTATTTCTCTTCTCTTCACCTAGACAAAGGCAGAGAAATCTGTCCCATTCCTAGATATACTAATGTAGCTACTCTTCATTGTGCCTTGAGTAAAAGCCCAAGGAAAGTTTTTTTTTTTCTTACTGAATCTGAATGTTTGAAAACAAGATATAGAATGTCATTGCATTCTGAAGTCCACTATTTCCCTGGATGGAAGAAGGCTTACACTCAATAATGAAGTGGATAAAGGCCAGTCTCAGATAGGGTCCACCCTCTAATTCTCTCTCTTAATAGAGAGCAACTGGTGATGTTGAAATGAGGACAAAGATTGTCTCTGACCTCTCCTCTAGCACCACTGGGGGCTCTTTATCCCATCTCTTAGGGTTTTTCCCAGATACCCAACAACTTTATTCTGTACCCATGTCTTCATGTGCTCTCAACTTCCATATAGGCTGGCTTTCTCTGAGTGGTACCATATGCCTCTGGGAAGCTAAGAATTTGGATGCTAACGGAGTATAAAGCTGAGCTTGTGTTGTACATGTTTTACAGAGCCTCTCAGATGGAGGCCATTGGATAACATTAAACACCAGCCTTAATAGCTCCCAGAACAGTTTGCTGTGATATGTTCCTCAGCACGTTTGTCTGAGGCCTTTGCATGTCAGTCAGTGCCCTGCCACTGAGAGGGAGAGTGAGCACCCGCTGCTCTGGAGAATCCCGAATCCTCCTCCACCATATGTCCCCAATTGGGACCTCTATATACACTGTCATGCCTGTACAGAAGCTGTCTGTGTTTGCTGGACCTATGGTGCACGGTCGCCCAGGAAACAAGCCAGGGCTGGTTGAGGAAGAGAAAATGTATTTATTTCAGTACAACACTCCTATTTTGATCAAGTCTGAAGTCAGTGACCCAGAAAAAACAAAGCTGGCAGAAATGACATTCTAATTATCTCCATTCTGAGAACTGAGGCCAGAGCAGAGGCGAGGGATGACACATACCTGGCAGGAGTCAGAGAAGGACATGTTTTAGATTCTGTTCTCTGCTGTCAAGGCTGCCTCTGAGATAAAGGCTGATACTTGGGAGATAAGTTAAGTTCTCCAATTCACACAACCTGAATTAAGTCAATACAATTGGTATCAAGTTTATCAGATTTAATATTGCCTCAAAAATACACCAGATATTATGTCTGTTTTTTTTTTCCAGCAAATAAGTCACCCTCTGGCAGTTTCCAGTAACTAAAGTGACATTTGTACTCCTGAGACACTTGCTCTATCAGCTCCACAGAATCCCTGTAATTCCCACTTGATTTGGCTGGGCAATTTGTGTATGAAATCTACTCAGATGAAAGATGTGTAGCTACTTAGTTGTCTAGGGTCTGCCTTTTCAGAAACGGATCTTTTCACCTCTCTTAAGTTGTCAGTTGCTTTTATATCCTTCTCATTTTAAATACTCCCATTTCTGGAGAATTTTCCAAGGAACTTGTTCTTTATATGCACACAATAGAAACACTATATTTCTAGCCAAAGCATTTCCTTAACATACAACCTAACATGGAATGGAGTCTTCAAGCTGCTTCTGGCAGTCAGAATTAGCATCTATTAGTTGCAGATACCTCAGAATTCTATGCTACTGAGGTGGGGTTAAGAGTAAACCCTGCAGGCTGCTGGCATTTATCCAAGTGGTTTTTGGGGAGAAACCCCATTTCTTTTTTGGGGGGTGGGAGCAGAAAGAGATGTAGGTACTACAGAGAAGCTCTGAGAACTCTGCCTAGTGAGCCAGCCTATAGGGAAACCATTTAGCCTAATTTGTGGTTGTTGCCCCCCACCCTCCACCTTGTAATAATACATTAATTTGTTTGAAAAGAGAACTGACTCTGGGTGGTGAACATACAGTGTGATATATAGATGATGTATTACAGAATTGTACACCTGAAATCTATGTAACTTTGCTAAGAATTGTCACCCAAAAAAACTTTAAAAAATGTGGTGCTGGCTTGTGATGCCAGCTCTGAGCAGCAGGGCCTTGGTTCGGATCCCACATATGAGGGCCAGTGACACTGCCCTCTATAGCTAAGATGGTGAACAACAGCTCGACCTGGAGCTGAGCAGCTGTGAGTCACTGTCAATGGTGTAGCTGCAGCCCCTGCTGCAGTGGGCTGCCATAAGCTACAGTGAGTGGCTGACAGCCAGTGTGAGAGGCTGGCAGCCATTGTGAGCAGCCGTCCAGAGGCGGGCGATTGACCTGCCTCTCCTGGGAAGAGCGCAATGACAATACCAACATGGGCCAGTGAAGCAACGTCCTCCACAACTAGACTGAAGAACAAAAGGACAGAAACTTGTCTGTTCTCCTTCCCCTATTCTCCAATGCTGTTCCCCTCCCCCAATTCCCCAATAAAATCTTTTTTAAAAAAGTATTTAAGCTAAACTAGCATTAAAGGCCACTGGTGTAGCCTCCAGCTGGTGGGTGTGCCATCTCTGAAACCTTCCCAAAGAAACAACTCTGAGCAGAAAGGAGCTCTTGGTACTATATCTTCCTCTGCTAATCAAAAATTTTCTTTGAAGGGACTTTACTCTCAGGTCAGCCATTCCCATAGTTGGTTAAAAGACCCAGCTAATTTTTACCCACATAGCAGTTTATAAAGTGATAGAATCCTATAGGGAAAGATCCAGGTGTAAAAGGGATATCTAAATATGAGCCCTTGATTAGATTAAAGTAGAAAATCCCTCAGGTACAAGCTTAATCCCACAGTGTAGGCACAGACAATAATTTGTACACTTGGGCTCTCTGTCTGAAAGCTGAGTCCTTCCTTTACTATGTATATAACCCTAGGCAAATGAGATCTCTAGGAGTCTCTTGTTTTCTCATCTGTAATAAGAAAAAGAGGCTAATGATAATCTATCTACTTCTGAGAGTTATTATTCTAAAGTGGGTTACTCTCAAGTGGATTAAATTAGATAGTGATATAAGGTGTTCAGCCTACTGTCTGGACAAACTAAGTGATGGTAAGTGGTATTAAAACTAATAATGGTTTCAGGGCCGGCTGAGTGGTGTGGTGGTTAAGCACTGGCTTGGGAAGCCAGCGGCCCCGGTTTGGGTCTCACATATGAGGGCCAGTGACACTGCCCTTAAAAAACAAAAAAACAAAACAATCACTAATAATGGTTTAAAAGCTGTAGATATTTGGAGCTAGAGGAATCTAGTTTATTTCCCATTCAATATAGTTTTCTGTCAGCTCTGTTTCCCAGACTTTAATTGTCTACGTAATATCTTTAAGAATTTTGCCTTACTCATATACCACTTGCATTATTATTGACTAAATATTCTTCCTTAAATTGAGCTACTTTTTTAAAATTGGGGAATTGGGGGAGGGGAACAGTGTTGGGGAATTGGAAAGGGGGACCAACCAAGTTGTTGTTCTTCAATCTTAGTTGTAGAGGGTGCTAGCTGCCATCTGGCTGCCCATCAGCAGCTTGTGGCCTCTAAGCTCCAAGTGCTGTGTTACAATCTTATTTTTGGGTGGCTGTATCCACCATCCCATGCAGGAGTTGAACCAGCAGCCTTGTTGTTAAGAGCGCACACTTTATCCACTGAGCCATCCGGGTGGCAACTCAGCTCAAGGTGCCGAGTTCAGTTTTGGTTGTGGGTGAGCATAGCCACTATCCCCTGCAGGAGTCACACCCGACAGCCTTGTTAAGAGCGCACGCTCTATCCACTGAGCCATCCGCATGGCAGCTCAGTTCAAGGTACAATGTTCAGTCTTAGTTGTGGGAGGGCGTAGCCTACCATTGCGTAGGCAGTCTTGTTAGGAGCATGTGCTCTCACCAGCCTATCCATACAGCCACCTGTTGGCAGCTCAGTAGTAGCACAGCTCGGGCGCAGCATCACTGGCCCATGTAGGAATTGAACCGGCAGCTCTGTTGCTCAGAGCTTGTGCTCTTAAGCTAACTCTTAACCAACTGAGCCACTCGGCCGGCCCCAAATTGAGCTACTTTTAAACTACAAATAGGTGCTGCCTTTTCTTTTGAACTGGTCCTAATCAATAATATCTATAAAATTATAGACCCACCCATCTGAGACTTTAATAAAAGTAACTACTCTTTATTGAGTGCTTCTTATGTATCAGGCTCTTCACATGGATTATTACCCTATGTTCAGAGGAATCACTTGAGAAAGAAACTATTAATAATACCATTGTCAGATATGGGCTCTTAGCCCCTACGCTGTCTGATTCCTCATCTAGAACAGTAGACACATTCATTCACACTCTCCTCACCAAGTCTGGCCTCCCTTTTAAACCTCATTCAAATCAACCTAAAGAGGGTACTTTCTTTGGCTGAGAAGGTCAAATCTCATTATAAGTTGAGTGATTTGTCTTTGTCATCTGGTACCGTACAGTTCAAGCTTTGTGGGTGCCTACTCTGTGCCAGGCACTATTTTAAACGTAAGTAGAACAGGCCCCTTCCTTCAATTAGTTCACAGTCAAGTTAGGGAAGGCAAAAAGAGAAACAGGTCATTTCAAAATAATGTGGTTAAGTGCCATGAAAAACATATGGCCAGGGTGGCATGGGATCACAGAGAAGGCAGTTTGGAGCAATACCCCTAGAAAAGAAATGTAAATTTAATCTTGAAGGATGAAGCAAAAGTATTGAGAAGAAGCAAGGTGGGAAGAATGATTTCAACAGAGGAAAAAGAATGAAAAAAATGACAGAAGCATGAAAGCCTATGGGAGTAGGGGAACTAACTATGGTTTGGGATTACTACAGCATAAAGTAGGGTAGGTAGTAATGGTAAATGAAGTTAAAATGCTTGCCAGAGACTAGGTTTAAATTTCTCCACTAAAGCACTATTGTCATTTAGGACCAGATAATTTTTTGTTGTGAGGCTGTCCTGTGAATTGTTTAGCTGCATCCCTAGCCTTTATTCACTAGATGCCTTAGCACCTCCTTTCAAGTTGTGACAACCAAAACTTTCTCCTGACATTGTCAAACGTCTCCTGAGAGGCAAAATTGTCCCTCATTAAGAATCAATGGACTAAGTTATGGAAGGCTGTGTATACTAAGGACTTCAGGCTTAATCTGTGGGTGTTGAGGAGTCAACGAAGGTGTTTAAAGTTGGGGGCTGACACGGTCAGAATAGTATTTTAGAAAGATCACTTAGGCTTCACTTTGGGGGCCAGGCCAGAAGTCAACCAGACTGATGATGCAGGAAAACCAATTTGGAGGCCAGCTATTCACCAATACCTTTATCCATTCAAACAACCTTTCATTCAACCACCTGAGAAATATCTGAGTGCTGATCCAGATGGACAAAATCCCTGACTTCATGGTGCTGAGAGTCTGAAAAACTGCTTCTCATACTTTTTTGTTTTTGATTTCCAAATCCCTTTGAGAATCTGATGAAAGCTATGTACTTCCTCCCTAGAAAAAGGCTCAGATGTACTAGGAAGAAGTAGTTAGGAGCTCATGCTCTGGAGTCAAGACTTCCTGAGTTCAAAATTCTATCTGTTTTTTGTTAGTTCTGTGACCTTGGAGCAAATCAGTTAATCTCCTGAGCATCAGTTTCCTCATCTAGTAATTGGGTACAGTAATAATATTTTTTCAAAAATTTGCTTAAAATAATTACATAAAAAATATCCACATACAGCATTTAGCACAGTGCCTGGTACACAGAAAGAACACTCTAAAGGCTAGCTATTTTTTATTATGGATCATACCTGCATTTCTTCTGGTCCCTGTCTGACTATTGCAGTGTTCTCTTTCTTGGCTATCACATAAACTCTGAAGTACAATCATATAGTCATGCTCTTTTAATGTTTCCACTGCTTCTGTCCCCAGAAATTTCCTCCTTGTTCATTTATTCCATTCCTTGATAATCCTTCTAAGCTATGGGTCCTCCAAGAAATATTTGGCTTATATTGGGACATATTATTTCACATACATTTGTTAGCCAATTTCATGGCTACTATTTAAGCTTATTACTTGGATTCCCCACTGTTACTTGTAACAATACTCTTGGTACAATTCCAAGTGCAGTACATGCTGCTTTAATTATTTTCCTTTCTTCTGACAATAAATATTTATTCTATTTTAGTCACTATTTCAGGAATTAGGGAGCCATCTTTAAACAAGACAGACTAGATTCTGCCCTCAAAGAGTTTATAGTCTTTTGCTGTCTTAATTTGCTTTATTTTCCAGTATGTACATGTGGTTGCTAATAACACAGAGCAGTAGACTATTTCTGTTCCATTCCATCCATTTTTATGAAAGTAGCTTTCACAGAAGAGCCTCAAAAACATATGACTGTTACTATATTTTACAATTACCACCAAGTGCTAATAACTTCTTTTCTCAAAGTTCAATTGTGCAGAAGAAACCAGTTGTTTGTCAATAGGCCCTTTCTCCCCATCCCAAATATGACACTTCTAGTCTCTTTCTTTTACTACATTCCCAGCTTAACAGCTCATTTGAAAAACAACACCGTTTGATTTTATCTCTCAGACTTTTTCAGTAGGAATTTCCAGGAAGTGAATGATTATCTCTTCTGTATTGTGCCAGCCAGCCCTGGACAAGATACAGTGATGGGACTGAATGCTCTCTGTTAGGTGTTCTGCCAGCCGCATGATTTCCCCGTACTTCTAAAAGCTGAAAACTCCAGATTGTTAGCATTGCTTTTTGTCAGTTTTAAATGGTCTTCTCATTTTTTGACACTGATACTGTCTGAGCTTGTTTTTAAAGGCATCAATAGGGGTCATCACACCGAAAGGTGCCATTGTGCTTTCCAACTGCAGAAAACCAAACGTTCCCTAGATGGCTTTTATAAGTCTGAAAAAACTCAGACAGTTTCAGGGTCAAAACAAAATGTTGAGTTTGTGGTTACTAAGATGCCTATAGTAGAGATCACTAGTTCCAGGCCTATCCTACCATCTATTCCTCCTTAGTAGTAAATCTTCAATATTTCACCTGGGCACACTGCTGCCTAGAATAGAAGACATTCCAGCCTTATCTGCAATTATCTGTAGCCATGTGATCAAGTTCAAGGCAACAAGATATAACAGAAAATGTAGAAACATGCACACTTTTAAATTGATGCTTTGAAAGGCTGCTTAAGGAGAACTGACTCAGCTGAAAGAAGCCTCTTTTTCCCATTCCTTCTAGTCCATAATATAGATATACTGGTGAGAATTTTAGCAGATGACCTAGCTTACGAAGTGGCCATGAAAATGGAATTTATGTGCTAGGATGACAGGGCAGAAATGCAGGAGCCTGGATCCCAGATGACCTCATGAACCTGCCATCCCAGTTCTGTACTATATATCTAGCCTGGTTGTTATCTTATGATAATATTATGTTGGGGGTTTATTTTGTTATTCTCAGCTGAATCCAATCACAATGAAGAAAATGTTGTTAGGTTTTGTTCTTTGTTCTTGATTGACTACACCATTATGGTCAAACTAGTCTCACAGATTTCTAGTTTTACATCTTTGCATAGATAACTGGTGTTTGCAAAATTAAATTAAATTGAAATGAATTAATGTCTAAAAGTGACTGCCACGTGTGGCAAAGTTGGCTAGAGCAGCCCTTTGTTAAGAGGGTGACTAATTGTTTAAAGGTAAAGATAAACTTCAAGCATTCTTGAATACCCAGTGCTCCATCTTTGGGTACTTATTCAAGCTGCTCTTCTAGCTCCATGACTCATCATATCCAGTGCTTCACTATTATATTGTAAATACTTGTTTGCTTTCCTATGCCCTTTCTTAGATCTGTGAGTCTTCAAGGGCAGGGACAAGGTCTCATTCATTTTCATATTCCCACTATCTGGTGTTACAGTCAGCAAGTGTTTGTTGAATGAAAACATTAGTGCTTCATTGACTATAACATTTTCAATCTGTTAAATACTTTAAAAAATATAAAACACAAATAGACTATAAGAAAAACTATTTTTCATCAACATGTTTGAGTCAGTAAATCTTGGTTTCCAGAGACCCACTGAGGTTAGTGGGAGTTTCCCAAATTTCCTCAGTTTTAAGAAGTGTACTTTCCACTCCCTCCATATTTTAACTTTTCTGCAGTGAGTATGTGTCTTAAATTGATACATACATCTAATGGAGCATTTGTGCCCACCACCCAAATTTATCAAGTTAATGATCCACAGTATTTTAGAACTCAGGAAATATGGTATTTCTATGTTGTTCCGCAAACATTGGGGATCCCTGAGACTCTTTCAAGGAGGTATGTGAGATCAAAACTATTGTTTAAATATATTTGTTTTTTATACTTTATCATGATTGTACAGTGGAAGTTTCCTGAGGGAACCTGAGGCTAGTATACCTTTGTGTTTAAAAAGAAATTCACACTTTGCATTTCTAGTAAGGTAAATACTGACTGGTAAAAGCCACATAAAGAAAAATTCTTTGGGGTTCCCAATAAGTTTTAGAAGTATAACGGGGTCCTGACACCAAAAAGCTTGATAATGGTTATCCTACAGCAAGGGTTGGCAAACTGTAGCTCATGAGCCACATGCGGCTCTTTGGGTATGTTCTGTCTCAAAAGTTTGCCGACCCCTGGAAGAGCCAATCTTGTCCCTGACAACAATTTAAAAATTACTTGAGATCCATAAATATATTTTTACATAATCACCATTATGTGAGTGATATCATTTAAAAATTTTGCAAATAAAATTATGATAGTTTTATTTTCATTTTCAATTTTACTTCAGAGCCTGCAGCTCATGAGCAACAGTTTGCTGACCCCTGGTGGCTCTTCCATCTCAAAAGTTTTCTGACCCCTGTCCTAGAGGAAAGAAACAGTGAATAAAGACATTCTGTTATATAAGAGTTTCATCCAAACTCATTAAGAAAAAACTCATGTATCCTTTCTAAGATGGTTCCTGAGGCCATAAGCTCTGTCCAAAAGCACACTGACAGAATGGCTGAAAATATTTCCTCTAGAGACCCAAGGCCTAATGGGTACCATAAAATTTTGTTCTTACAGGCTCCCGTGGAGCAATCAGCATGTATACACTCTCTTTGAGTCTGTTGTGTAATTGCCACTATCTCATCTTAATAACAGGCATAACTGCTTTGAGTTTCTGTCGACCATTCTTGCCTCTTCTCTCTGAAGCTTCAATTTTGGAAATGGTACTTGTGACTACACAGAATGTTTAACCACATCCAGTTTTCAATTTACAGTCAAAGTCAACTATCAGTAGAAGATGAAGGCCCAGTGTGAAAATTACAGAATGTCCTTCAGACTCCACAGCTAATTTGATTGTTATTGTAAGGAGAACATATTGTCCATGATGTTACATGCAGATTTACTATTTGTATCTCTCTGCATCTTGAATTTTATCTTTAGAGATAAAGAACTTAACCATTTTAGCACTATTGTGGGTAGGGAGGGGAACAAGAAAGTGTTACTGTTTTTTTCCTTTTCGTTTGAGTCTCTATTTTAATTTTATATGTATTTATTAAATACCTACTGTGTATCCAACCCTGTGGGACATATACATACAGAGGGAGAGGCAACTAGAGAACAGTCCAAGATGACATAAAATGAAATGTGAGGTCAGGTGATGAGGCCATAAATTCTAAGAGAATTCAGAGTAAGGAGAGGACCCCTGTGGGTCTTCATGCAGTAGGAGGTGGGGCTTTTATCCTCTTGAGAATGAAGGCTTTGCCTGCATTGGAGCCAGGGAGTCATAAGGAGACTCTGGAATCAGTCTGCAGAGTTTCTTCACGCTAAGAAGTTGCAGAAACTTGCCTGTTACGGGTTGTTAATATTATGGTATTGGCTTGATGGGATAGACCAAGCTTCCAATTCCCTTTGGCACCTAAAGCAATTTACAGGCCAGAAGCATGACTGCACAGCTGTTATGAAATGGTCTGATTTCATTGATCAGTCACTCCGAGATTATGTTTTCATTTCTGTAGCTACTGCTAACCCTTCTTTCCAGTATAATATTTCAGGTAGGAACTATCAAAAGTTTTCACCATGGAAATATTAAGATATAAGTGGGCTGCATTCTAAATGGGAAGAGAAATATCACAACTCATTGCTATGCTCAAAAGTTCATTTCAAATTAGAGTAGAATTCCAGGGCAGGCCGAGTGGCTCAGTTGGTTAAGAGCTCACTCAAGAGTGCGAACTGAGCTCTGAGCAACAGCAGTTCGATGCCCAGCCTGAGCTGAGCTGCTGCTGAGCTGCCAACAGGTGGCAGGATGGCTCAACTAAAAAAAAAAAGGATTCAACAGATTGTCTGTCTTATCTTAACTCTTTAATGTTTCCAAATGATAAGGGCACTAATAAGAACAGATGGCCTAATGAACATTGAGAGGGAAGATTTAACTGGTCCTATTTTCATTAAGCCTCCAGTGCACTTCCAGGTTGTGTCCACTACTTCCCTATACATAATACAAAACATGCACTCATCAAATGCCCAGATCAAGCTTCGTGCTTCCAGAACTCTGGAGAAAGGACACTTGACCACTTATCATGTGTACAGAGTCATTTAAGGCAAACTATAGAATTAAGCCTGAACCAAAGCAAAAAAATGGTGATGAATATTAAGTGCCTGAGCTTCTATGAGAGGGGAGTCAGAATCACTCTCACAAACACATTGAGCACCTTTGGTTGAGGTCTCTCAATACCAGCTTCTTATGGATTCAGTAATGACGAAATCCTCTGTGGCTAACAGTGCATGCTAACTAATGTTTTATCCAAACTGTAAGCGTATATCTGAATGATTCCAGCAGCAACAATGACACAGAAATCTAACACCTTTTTGCAGAGTTCTAGACATTAAACGATTGTCTCACAGCTCCAAACTTACCCCTTTAAAGACGTTGCTTTGTGTTGCTGGTGTTGGGACTCTGCAAACTACATTTCTCTTTTGCCAGCTCGATTTCTGATAGGTCCTGACACTATGGGAAATAAAGGGATTTGGGAAGGCTAGAGGAAGAAGAGACTTGCTCCCTCCTTCTTGCTTTCTATTCCTGTCAGCATGGCTGCAATAGAAGCCCTTCATCCTGGCAGCAGTAGCTGGCTGCACTTAACAATTCCTTTCTGTACTCCAAGAATCAGTCTCATCATGACCCCTCAGAGGTTCCAAAAGCAGCTGACTCGCATCCTCTTTTCAGATGAGTAGGTCCCACCTCAATGGAGTGAATCCTCCATCTTTCTAGGTTCTGACAATTCCAACCCCTTTCCTTTGTTTCCCCATCCCTCATGGTGATGGCTGCTTCCTGCAGACATTATTTCCCTTTTTTCTCAACCCTCTAATGCCTGTACAGCCCATTCCCTATATTAAATTTTCTCTGTTAAAATAACTACTGTGGTTTCTGTTTTTCTGACTGGATCTTGACTGATTCACAGCATGAACCCATAAACAAGGACATCAGAAGAACAACACCTATTGTAGGTCAGTGGTAACAGAAAACTAGTAAAGATGAACAAGAACCAGGAAAGACTGTCTTGGCCCAAGAAAACTTATTAGTCACTAGCATCTTCTGCATATCTGTTGGCTTGCAAAGCTGCCATGTACAGAAAATATACATATAAAACAAATCCACTGTGTTTGGACTCTATGAAGTTGGTTGTGAGACTGGCTTTATCCAGAGTTTCTCTGATTCTCTGATGTCAATATTCTCTAGAACCTTCTCATCAGGTGATTTAAAAAAATTATTATTATATTATGTGTCTTTTTTTTTCTTTTTAGAGGGCAGTGTCACTGGGCCTCATATGTGGGATTTGAACTGGGGCCGCTGGCATCCCAAGCCAGCACTTAACCACTGTGCCACTCGGCTAGCCCTCATCATGTGATTTTTGAGGATGATTTCATAATGGATCATACCACTGTCCCATATACCTTTTGGAGACGGAATTCTGTTCTGAATGGTTCAGAAGTTTGGCCCATGACATTTCCTATATGCTTAGAATTTACTTATAAATAATAGTACATTGGGTATCTACTACTAAATATATTTTATATTCCCTCTCTCAAGTCTTGTCAGACATTGGGATTGCTCCTTCAGAATCCTCTTCTCTTTGATGTGGAGCTGGAAGTTTATTCTGAGGTGAATCAAATAAACACCTGCTCTTCTTATGTACATCAAGATAAACACTTCTCAACAGGTGTAGCCTCTCAGTAAATATTTTATATGTCCCTGTGTTCACTTTTCCAAATACATATATACTAGCTTTTGCATGAGAAGATGACACTGCTGATGTCAGCCAACAGAACTTTCTTTTTGAATTGTTTTTCCATTTAATAAAGATGGGTCGGCAATGATTTATACACTTTCCCCTCCCATAGTTAATAGAGAATGGTGCTATATTTAAAGGTATAGTCTGAAATATAGTCAGGCCAACTGGCTTACATTCGGACTTAGCCCAGGATATTGGCTGTATAAGCCCTAGACAGTAACCACTGAATTCCCCAACCAGATATTTCTGTGTCTTAGAGAGTTTCATTTTTATTTCAGGTCTTGGCACCCATGGAGCAAAATGTGTGGAAGACTGAGTGATTCAAAAATAGTTTGCAAGCTTTGCATCTTGTGACTCTCCCTGAACTTTGAAGATGCTTTTCCTCTAGTGCTTAATAGTTTTAATAAGAGCTAATGTGCCATTGTCCTTTATGTGGAAAGAGGACAGTGGTGAGGGAGTTTTATTTATGTGATAAATTATGTTTTTGATATAGCTTTGAGCATAAAACTTGACTTTTATTTTAAGGTCCCTGACAACTCTGGCTATTTGCTTGTATGCAGACATTTCAGCAGTATTTGGGTGTGCTAGAGTTGAAGATGTTGGACTGCTGTTCTCTACTTCTTATATAAACAACCTGAATTGTCACTTTGGAGGGAGTGATATAATAATAGGTTATTATACCCCAATTGTGATTTTTACCTAAGACATGCAGCCTGAAAACTGCAGTTAAAAAAAGAGTTTAACTGATTTTGGAGAAGGGAAATGATATTTAAAGGAAATCTGTGGATCATCTTGTTGCAATGCTTTCCCCAGTTTATCATTTCGTTAAATTTGGGTTTTTACATATTATAATTTTTTTAAAAAGATTTTGTTGGGGACTTGGGAGAGGGGAACAGCATTGGGGAATCAGGGGAGGGGAACAGACAAGTTGCTGTCCTTTTGTTCTTCAGTCTACTTGTGGAGGATGTTTCTTCACTGGCCCATGTTGATATCATCATTGCTCTCTCTCGGGTGAGGCAGATTGGTCACTGACCTCTGGACGGCCGCTCACAGCGGCTCTTGGCAGGTCACACCGGCTGCCAGCCGCTCACGCTAGCTGCCGGTCACTCACTGTAGCCTATGGCAGCCCATTGCAGCAGGAGCTGCAGATATGCCGTCCCGGGGACTCACAGCAGCCCAGCTCCAGGTGGAGCTGTTGTTCCCCATCTTAGCTGTAGAGGTCAGTGTCAATGGCCCTAATATGTGGGATCCAAACTGAGGCCACTGACGTCCTAAGCCAGCTCTTAACCAACATGCCACTTGGCCGGCCCCATATGTTAGAATTTTTAAAATTGATTGCCATGCTTGGAACCTGAATATCTTTTTTTTTAAATTTTATAGGGGAATTGGGAGAGGAGAACAGTATTGGAGAATTGGGGGAAGGGACCAGTCAAATTGTTGTTCTTCAATCTTTGTTGTGGAGGGCACCAATCGCCATCTGGCTTCCTGTCGGCAGCTTGTGGCCTCTAAGCTCAAGATGCTGAGTTTAGTCTTAGTTGCAGGTGGGCGTAGCCACCATCCCATGCAGGAGTTGAACCCGGCAGTCTTGTTGTTAAGAGGTCATGCAGTATCCACTAAGCCATCTGGGCGGCAGCTCAGCTCAAGGTGTGGAGTTCAGTCTTTAGTTGTGGATGGGCATAGCCCACTATTGAATAGGCAATCTTATTGTTACACCAGCTGAGCTATCCTGACACGTGATGGCAGCTTAGTGACAGCTCAGTTAGGGCGCAGCATTCACTGGCCCATGTGGGAATCGAACTGACGGCCCTGTTGCTCGCAGCATGCACTCTAAGCCAACTCTTAACCAGTGAGCCACTCGGCCAGCACCTTGAATATCTTTTTTTATTAAAGTTTTTTTTGGGTGACAATGGTTAGTAAAGTTACATATGTTTCAAGTGATAAAAAAGAAAAGTCATTGGATAGACAATACAACTCATAGACCAAACTTGTTTCAAATATGCTAGAGACTTCCGGTAAAATGGCGGTATAGACAGACACTGTGCTAACTACCTCCCAGGACCACACCAAAATTAAAAAAACAAATTATATAGAATTCAATCCTGGAAGTCCCCGGAACACTGGATGAAGAGAACCACTAAATGAAGAACTTAAAGAGGAGGATACATTAGGTCTGGTAGGACAGGTAGAGACGAGAGAGGGCGAACCCCGTCAGGGAAGCCACAGCTGTAGGGAGGCTTCTCCGGTTGGGGGATAGACCCTCCGGCCTCACATCAAGCTCACCAGCCCAGAGTTCCTTTGCCGGGAAGAGAAGGTCCAAGATAGCTTGCTGTAAATTAGTGAGGATTCTCTTTGCTCAGCTCAGTGAGGCTAAGAGTGGCTAGAGAATCAGTGGGGCTGGCGCACGGGCTTGCTCGCTGATGAGCACTTACCTGGTTCCTGGTAGAGGGAGTGGCTGTGTGAGCCAGGCCCAGGAACCTGAGGGGACAGACTGAACTGAGCACATTTGGTGCAAAGGCTGGAAGTTTTTGGACTATTCTTCCCTGGTATGGAGCTTGCACGAGAGTGGTGTACGGGAGGGTGTCATTTTGTCAGGGTTGGGCCCTCTCACAGAGGGTCAGGCCCGGGACCTCAGTGGTCTGGTGGAATTGGTGCAGAAGTGCGTGTGTGCATGTGCGTGCGCATGCAGCCTTGGATCCCCACCCTCCGCCTGGCTTATACTGCGTTGCCAGGGAAAAGCTGGGCGAGTGCCCTCTGGCTCCAAGAGGCTGCTCACTGAGATGCGGGAGTGCGCAAGCTGCCTCAGTCCCAGCTCTCCGCACTGCGCTTGCAGGGTTGCCAGGCTGGTGATTGGTTGTCAGGCTGCTCGGCCTGATCTGCGAGCGGCAGATTGGGACAGGCTGAGACTGGGAGTTTTCCTGGGAGTGTTGGGCCATGAGTTGTGTGCCTGCGTGATCCAGCCGGGGCTCTCCTGGTGATCTATTTAATACATCAAAGCAATCGCAGAGTGACAGCCAGCATGGGGAAACAAAGAAACATATCACAAGTAAAAGATCAGAAGAAACCTGTAGAAATGGAACTAAATGAAACAGAGGGATCCAACCTTTCAGAGACAGAGTTTAGAACACTGATGATAAGAATGTTTAACAAACTTAGTGAGGACATAAGGAAGGATAGGGAAATCATAAAAAAGAAGCAGTTAGAACTAAAGAATACAATAACTGAAATGAAGAAAACACGCGAAGGAATCACCGGTAGACTAGATGAAGCAGCGGAGCGGATCAGCGATTTGGAAGACAAAATAGCAGAAATAACCCAGTTGGCACAACAAAAAGACCAAAGAATAAAAAAAATGAAAATAGTTTAAGAGCCCTGTGGGACAAGATGCAGTGCACCCACCGTTGAATCATAGGAATACCAGAAGGAGAAGAGAGGAAGCAAGGGGTTGAGAACATATGTGAAAAAATAATGACTGAAAACTTCCCTACCCTGGTGAAGGAAATCCAAATACATGCCCAGGAAGTGCAGAGGATTCCAAACAACTGAACCCAAACAGGTCCACACCAAGACACATCATAGTTAAAATGGCAAAGGTTAAAGACAGACACAGAATCCTAGAGGCAGCAAGGGAAAGACAGCAGGTTACATACAAAGGAACTCCTGTTAGACTAACAGCTGACTTGTCTGCAGAAACTCTGCAGGCCAGAAGGGAGTGACAGGAGATATTCAAAGTGACACAAAATAAAGGCCTACAACCAAGATTGCTCTACCTAGCACGGCTATCACTTAAAATTGAAGGAGAAATAAAGAGCTTCTCAGAAAAGAATAAGCTTAAGGAATTCATTACCACCAATCCAGCATTGCAAGAAATGTTAAAAAGGCTTTTTTAAAGAAAAGAAATGGGTAAACAAGCTAAACCAGGGAAACCAGGAATAGAAATAACAAAATGGCAATACATATGCACCTATCAATAATCATTTTAAATGTGAATGGGCTAAATGCTCCAATCAAAAGACAGAGAGTGGCTGAGTGGATAAGAAAATAGGACACATGTATATGCTGTTTACAGATGGAATAAATATTTCATGCAAATGGAAATGAGAAAAAAAAAAGCTGGAATACCAATACTTATCTTGGACAAAATAGACTTTAAAATGACTACAATAAAAGACAAAGAAGGGCGCTATAACCCTAATAAACATCTATGCACCCAACATAGGAACTCCTAATTACATATAACAGATTTTGACAGACATAAAGACAGAGATCAACAGTAACGTTATCATAGTAGGGGACTTCAACACCCCATTGTCACCAATGGACAGACCCTTTAGACAGAAAATCAACACAGTAAGAGGGGCCTTAAATGACACTTTAGACCAGCTGGACTTTGTTGATATTTTTAGAGCATTTCACCCTGAATAAACAGAATATACATTCTTCTCAAGTACACATGGGACATTTTCCAAGATAGACCATCTTAGGCCACAAAACAAGTCTCAGTAAATTTAAGAAGATTGAAGTGATATCAAGCAGATATAAAGGAAAAACTGATGGTTGCTGGCTGGGAGGGAGTGGGGCTGAGGGAGAGGGGGAAGTTTTTGTACAGCGTAGTTGGGTGACTACAATGTTGCTGCAGGGATATGGGAGCAGTTCTGGGAATGTAATTGATAATGTTGTGAAGAGACTAGTAAGTTAAGTGAAATAATTCAGTTGGAGAAAGAGAAGTACCAGATGATCTCACTTATATGTGGAATCTGAAAAACTGAATGAATGAGCAAAGGAAACAGAAACAGTCTCATCGATATAGAGGAAAAACTCAGGGTTGCTAGTTGGGAGGGGGGTGGGGGGAAGGGGGAAGGGAAAGGGATTAGACAGTATAAATAGACAACTACAATATTGCGACAGGGAAATGAAACACAGTTCGGGAAATATAACAATGTTGTAAAAATTTTGGATGGAGTAGAGGCTTGATCACTGCACTGTACACCTGAAGCTGATGTTGTATAATATTGTATGCCAACTGTAACTGAATATATAGATAGTCACAGGATGTGGAGTATACTGTGGAAGGGAGTCAAAGGAATTGTAATAGATATGTATGATGTGGGGTGGGATTGGGGTGGCGAACTGGAGGAGGGGGATTGTAACTTTGAGGGGTAAAGAGTATAACTATTGCATTGTGTTGTACACTTGAAACTAATAAAAAAAATTGAAGAAAAAAAATATCCTAGGACACTGCTTTTTGCTTAGTATTACATCAGCCTCATAACTTCTTCCCTTTGACTTCCCACTTAGTTGGGAGCTTCTTTGTTTTGTCTTGGGAGAGTCATGTTCTTCATATTGACCTAGATAAACTGTGTTTTATTTATCTACTCTCATATTTAATTTTGCTTTGTGTGAAATTGACACACCTAGGATGGCTGCAAGCTACCCACTGAATAATCTGCTCCTTTACCCCTTGATTTCACATAGATAGAAGTGACCTAAAATCTATACATCTCAAATCACAGATGCATGAAAATCACACTACATTCCAGCCTTAGTTCTACAGTCAGTGTGACACTTCTTGAAAGTAGAAAGAAAATGAAGGATTTGGGGCACTCATTCAAAGACTAGAATGAATATCATTTAAGTGATCTAGATACAGCTTCACATCAGCATTAGGCAGATGAACATTCTGTGAAGGTCACAGCAGGTTAAGATCAGTCTCTGGAGCACATGCTTGTTATACAGCCCATCGAACTCATCTATAGGTATATGCATGCCTTTCTGCAAAAGGTACACCTATGTACCAAGGACAGAAAGAAAGATTGCACAATTTCTATAGCACTTTGAAACTTGTTCTTAGTCCTTTTTATCTTGGTTCTTTAAATTATCAATTCAATTCTCTGTTCTGTGAATGGAAGTTCAAATATTACTACAGTTATGAGCCACATAATGACATTTTGGTCAACGACAAACCAAATATATGACCATGGTGCCATAAGATTATAATCTCACTAGAATCTTTTATACCATATTTTATTGTGTCTTTTCTATGTTTAGATATGTTTATGTACACAAATACATTGTGTTACAATTGACTATGGTATTCAATACAGTAACATGCTGTACAAGTTTGTGGCCTAGAAGCAATAGGCTATATACCGTATTGCCTAGGTGTGTAGTAGGCTAGACCATCTAGGTTTGTGTAAGTGTACTCTATGTTTGCACAACCACAAAATAACCTAATGGCACATTTCTCAGAGCGTAACCCTGTTGTTAAGTGAAACATGACTGTACTACTAACTACTGCTACTGCTGCTGCTGCTGCTACTAATTTATTGAGCACTTATGAGCCTGGCATTTTGCTGAGTGATTTGTATACATATTATCTCATCAGTTCTCATAAGTTCCTTACAGAGGAAGGTAACCTTATCATCCCATTTACAGATAAGGAATTTTTCTCAGGGGGACACATCTGCAAGTGGTGGTTCTGGGATCGAAACCCAGGTAGTCTGGTGTTCCCAACCACTATGCTTTACTGACTTTTTATATTGGAGATTTGTTTTTTTTTTTTTTTTGAGGACAGTGTCCCTGGCCCTCATAAGTGGGACCCGAACCAGGGCCGCTGGCTTCCCAAGCCAGCGCTTAACCGCTGCGCCACTGGGCCGGCCCCTGACTTTTTATATTGGTATAACTAGGAAGGAGAGTCTACCTTAAAGGCCTGATTTTGTCTCTTGCACCTTCTCTGAAAGGATTAAAGTTAGGCTCTCCTTTGCAGTCAGTTCCTGAAGGTGTTTTCCTGCATTTTACAGAGCAAAGAAAGTAGGTTTGGATTGAATGCACAATAAATAACATTATCCAGGAATGTATTTAAATTAGAGCCTGACAACCACAGATATTACACAAATCAGAATAACCACCTTGCAGATTTATTTTGTTCTTGTGTCCTCCTACTTCAGCAAGTGTATGATGAATTGACAGAAAATAGTTCCTGAAGGTGCCAATTAACATCTTTCTTTTTAAATTAATGTTTATTGGGGTGACAGTTGTTAGCAAAGTTAAATAGATTTCAGGTGTACAATTCTGTAATACATCATCTGTATATAACATTGTGTGTTTACCACTCAGAGTCACTTCTCTTATATCATCCCTTATAAGTATTTGTAAAGCAGTTCATAGTTTTCCAAGTGCTTTCACATTTTAAAAAACGTGAAGACACCTAATCAATAATTAAAATTAGCCTCATAAGGAGGAATAATTAACCAGCTCTAAAATTCCAGTGACTGTTTTCCAAGTGTAGAGCTGAATCTGAAATTATAGAGAAACCTCTTTTGGGTCAATAGTAAACAAAAACAATTTAATTTTTAAATATATTGCCATTTCAGAGGAGAAAAGAACAAATGATTAAAAAATAAGTGTTCTTTTTCTAAAATATAGAAATGACAATTAAAAGTAGTGTTTATTTAGCATTATAATGTAATGTCTAGCTATAAACTTTAATGAATTCCTCATTTACAGGTGAGTAATGTGGAGAGTCACCAGGGACTCCTAAAGAAAACTTTTTTATGGTTCATGTTGCTTCTGTCAAATCAGTCTGAACAATATTAACTGCCATCTCATGCTCTATGACACCATAATTTGATTGCTGTATAGATCAAGTTTTGTGCCACCTTCTTTCCATATGCCACCCACCTGACTGCTGTAGCAAATTAATGCATAAAATCCAAGTTTACATGTAATGTCATATGACCTCTCTCTTCACTTCTGATCAACACCAGCAATTTACAGTTGCAAGTGCCTTTCAAAAACCAAAGTTCTTATGGCAGAATAGTATTCTATTGTGTATATATACCAGATCTTCTTTATCCAATCATCTATCAAAGGACATTTTGGTTATTTCTATGTCTTGACCACCGTAATTAAAGCTACAATGACCATAGGAACACATATATCTTTATGGATAAATGTTTTCAGATTTTGGGGGTAGATACCCAGGAGAGGGACTGCTGTATATGGTGTATACACCTGAATCCTATGTAATTTTACTAACAATTGTCACCCCAATAAACTTTAATTTAAAAAAGCCCAAAAAACAAACAAAAAACCCCAAAGTTCTTTCATATTTATTTTAATGTTTACCTCTTACAGCAGCCCTAGGAGTCACTCTGTGTTTTTATCCCACTTTTTACTATTGAGGAAGCTCAGCACAGAGACCCTAAATAACTTGCCTGA
Organism: Aselliscus stoliczkanus; assembly: GCA_033961575.1. Classification (NCBI taxonomy): domain Eukaryota; kingdom Metazoa; phylum Chordata; class Mammalia; order Chiroptera; family Hipposideridae; genus Aselliscus; species Aselliscus stoliczkanus. The sequence continues at coordinate 33,929,957 of CM066737.1, read as the reverse complement.
AGTCGCACTGTTAATAAATGGCAGAATCTGGACTCACAGCCAGGATTGTCTATGTTCTTTCTACTAGATGTGCTACCTTCATCAAAGTGAAATGGGTGATTAGGCAATTATCCAGATAACTTTGGTACAATATGTCCCAGTATTCCTGAAGAAATGAATAATTGTTCCAAGCTGATAAGCATGTCTGTTAGGAAGTGTGCTCATTTTTTTTTTTGAGGGCAGTGTCACTGACCCTCATATGTGGGACCCGAACCCTGGCCGCCAGCTTCCCAAGCCAGCGCTTAACCACTGTGCCACTCGGCCGGCCCAGTGTGCTCATTTTTATTCAATAGTCATCGCTTTCTAATTTAAGTACTTTCATAAGGGGAGCATGGAAAGGCAGGCTGCTGTGTGTTGGAGGATGGTGAGCAGAGGAACACAGGAGGAGATGGGCAGGACAAGTGGGAGCAGGAAAAGGCAGGTGGCCATGGGCTAGACAAAGGGGAGCAGGGTAATGCAGGTGGACCTGGGCTGGACAAGGGAGAACAGAGAAAGTCAGGTGGCCACAGGGTGGACAAGGGGAACTGGAAAGGGCAGGAGGCCCTGGGCTAGAAGGGGGAGCAGGGGAAGTTTGGCAGCCACAGCTTGGACAAAGGGCAGCAGGGGAAGGCATGTTGCCATGTGCTGGACAATGGGTAGGTGAGGAAGGCATGCAGCCATGGTTGATGTAGACTACACATATGCTCCTTCTTTACCTTGCAGAGACTAGCACTTCCCCACTGCCATTTCTACATTTATGATATCAGACTTTGGATCAGCAGGAGGCACTGGCTGTGACTGATGTGTATTGACCGAGTGCATGTAGCTGAAATAAATAGAGCAGAACATTGCTCATTTAGGATGCTTCCATTTGGACTGCTGCAACAACCAATTGCTGAACAGTCAGATGTCTGCACTATTGATGTCCAGATATGAGAACAGAGGAAGAAAATGGGAAAACACATTGGCTGTTTGGATGGTATGAGTTTATTATTATTATTGGAAAAACAACACATAACATTAAATTTAATACCTTAACCATTTTTTTTTTAGCTGAGCCATCCTGCCACCTGTTGGCAGCTCAACAGCAACTCAGCTCGGGCTGGCATCGAACCACTGTTGCTCAGAGCTCAGCTCACACTCTTGAGCGAGTTCTTAACCAACTGAGCCACTCGGCCTGCCCTAACATCTTAACCATTTTTATTAAAGAATTTTTTTCCCCCCGCTCTCCGCACTGTGCTTGCAGAGTTCCCAGGCTGGTGATTGGTTGTCGGGCTACTCGGCCTGATCTGCAAGCAGCTGATTGGGACAGGCTGACATCTTAACCATTTTTAAGTGTAAAGTTAAGTAGCGTTAATTATATTCACAATTTTGTGCAAAAGATTTCCAGAGTTTCCTCATCTTGTAATAACATTGAAACTCTGTACCCATTAAACACTAATTCCCTCTCTCCCCTACCCTTGGTAGCCACCTTTCTACTTTCTGTTTTTGTGCTTTTCACTACTTTAGTTACTTCATATGAGTGGAATCTTGCAGTATTTGTCTTTTTGTGACTGACTTATTTCATTTTGCCTAATGTTCTCAAGGTTAATCCATGTTGCAGCATGTGGCAAGGTTTCCTTCTTCATTAAGGCTGTATAATATTCCGTTTTTGTATATACCAGCTTTTCCTTATCCTGGCATAAGTTTAATGCCATCTCACCCATTAGTTAGTGGACACTATAGAAGCAGTTGATTCAGTTGGCTAAACTAACCATGACAAAATAGGACAAAGTAAATTGTTGGCACAAGGGCAACAAAATAACTTTTTTCGTTCTTTATTACTAAGCCCTGGGCCTTGGTAATCTGCCATTTGTGCCATTCTCCATTCCCTAATCTTCTCTTATCCCTTTCTCACCTTTCCTTTACTCCCACCTAGCTGTGCCTGCTGCCCTCTGGTATTGCTGGTCCCAGGTAGAAGTGTTTACAAATATTTCAGATAAGTTGCTTTTTATCTTCCATGTCTTGCTGTTTACCTGGAACTCTCTCCTGTTCTACCACATATTCCTCTGTCTGAATTATCTGAAGTGTGGCCATAGACCTTTTCTTTGATTTGACAGTGAGTACGTTTCTGTAGTCATTGAAGCATTGGGAGGTTGTGCTGTGGGTGGAGGTGGTGAGATTTCCATCTCTAGTGGCAAGAATTTTGAAAATAAACTTTCTCCCCCCACCCTGAGAGATCCCTTTGTTCAAGCAAAGTTATTATAATTCAGATTTTCTTGATTTCTTACAGAGCCTTACAAAATTCAGAAATCTGTCCCTGCAGGGACTTTCACTTATAAAGGCCTCCATTCAAAACATCTAATTTTGTTCTCTTTCAGTGTGAACACAGGCAAGTGATGGAAGTGCACAAGGAAAGGCAAGTAACCCCTGAAGAACTTGAGTTTCAATATCATACATATCACTCAGGGTGATGGGGGACATTCTGTAGACATGAAACAGTTGGCACAGGAGAGAGGAAGAGAAAATGAGAGACATTAGGCAAGAGTTTTAAGAAGGGGAAAAGAAGGTACCTTTTCTGTTCTAAAACTAAAGTTTCTTTTCTTTAATTCTCCCTTGATTGCTGTAACTTTTCATACCTAGATTTTATTATATAGATATTTTCAAAATAACAGAAAATGCTAAATCTGCTAGTATAAAGTTGAATTGACATGTAGATTTTGAAGAGGAAGCTTATATTTCCCCTTCTATCTATTTGTGGTTAGTTATTTGAAGCTTGCAAAATATTCTGAGGACAATAGATAATGGCTTTTTCAGTTCTGCAGAGAGTGGAAGACAACCAGGAAAGTCAGAGATCTGCTGCTTTGGGCAGATGGTATAATGCTGACGGATGAAAGAGAAAAGTTTTGTTTTCTCTGTTTAAGGAAAATGACCACAAAGAACATTGCTTCAGTTACCAAAGTCTCAGATGGGTGAACGCACTGCCAAAGAGCAGCTAACTAACTACTTTAAACTGAGTTCAAGTTTCCTGGCCAGGAAGAATTACCTCTTAGAGAAAACTTGCTGATGGGTTTTTAGAACAAATTTTTTTGATTATTGAGAAACAGAGGGCAGTAGAGATTAGAGATGGTTAAATTTAGCTGTGACTTCAAGAAGAATCAGAAGATGTGCTCCACAAATTGCATCAGGAGGGAACCTGATTCAGAAAATATCGTTGAACTGTGCTATTAGACAGTTGTTTCTTAGATGAGGAAGTGGTGCTTATGGATACTGTGACTAGGAATAAATGATGTCAAGGGATTCTTATTTCCTTTTAAACAGAGTTACCAACCTGGTAAGGTTTCTCATGATACCTCTGTTGATAAGTTGGGGAAAATATCAGTGAGGGTAGAGGTTTTCAACTTGTTTTGACTGTGACCTTCACTAAGATATATTTTACAATATTATCCAGGATATCCAATTGATATAAAAGTTCCATGAAATAATACTTACTTACTTACTTACTTACCCTTACTAAACATGATATCCTCTGAACTTTTAGTTTTATTTCATTATTTTAAAAAGCTGGTCATAGGCCATTATGTTGATCTCCTGATCCACTATAAATCATAACACAGATGATAGTTTAAACACATGGGATCAAAATATAATCTAATAGATAACTAGTCCAGTAGTGCTACAATTTCATCTTGGTTTATTTATCCATCAATTTTATCATGGACGAAGACATAGAAGGCATTTATCAAATCCATAGGTGACACAAGCCTCAGAAGGATAGTGAAGCTATAGGATAATAGCAGAAGAATATAAAGATATAGACTGAATGCAATAAGATTGAATTAAATAAAGACTAATGTAAGATCCTACACTATGATGCAATTAATGAACTGTGCTAGTACAAGATGAGGAGTTAGGGATAGAGACATATATATTTTTAGTCCTATGTAATCACATCATATGTCAAAAATGTCCAGAAATCCAATTCAACTTTAGCTGTGGTTTCTTAACCTGTGCTCTTTATTTCCTTAGCATTTTGCAAAAGTGCCGTGTGTGTCTCCATGCAAACTACCATTGGGTGGGAGTTTGGCTGAATAAGGAATGTTCTGGGATACTACTTCTTGTTTGAATCTGCTGTTTGCACCTGTTTTATAAATGGGGTATTATGTTGTTTGAAGTAAACCTTTGGCAAAAGTCCTTTTAAAAATCACCAGGCAAAATTAACAGAGACAGAGAATATAGAAAGAGCGTTGTGATAGTGACCATTCTACTTCTGAGTTAAAGCACATCTGGATTATTTTATTCATTTCTGAAATCCTCAGTTTCAAAGAGATAGATAAATGGGAACGTGTTCAGAGAAGAATGAGGAGAATAGTGAAGGAACTCAAAACCATGCCAGATGAGGTGTAATTAAATGAACTGGGGATGTGACTTATAAGCCTGAGAGAGTTGTCCACATATATTGATAGGGCTGTCATGTGGAAGAGGCAGTTTGATATAGTAGTTTGCTGAAAAACATGTGGACTTTGGCACCAGGTTGACCAGGTTCAAATTTCAACTCTGCTGCTTATCACTTGTGTGACCTTGGTCAAGTTACTCAAGTCCTCTGAACCTTGTTTTTCACGTTTATTGAAAATAGGGAAACAATACTTACCTTGAAGAATTGTCATGAGGATTAAATACGATAATACATATGAAAGTACCCAGTATAGGTCATTAGGGAAATGCAAATAAAAACCACAATGAGACACCATCTCACTCCAGTCAGAATGGCTATCATCAATAAATCAACAAATAACAAGTGTTGGCGGGGCTGTGGGGAAAAGGGGACCCTGCTGCACTGTTGGTGGGATTGCAGATTGGTGCAGCCACTATGGAAGTCAGTATGGAAGTATCTCAAAAATCTGGAAATGGAACTACCTTTTGACCCAGCAATTCCACTCCTAGGTATTTATCCCGAAAAACCCAAGACACTGATTCAAAAAAATATATGCACCCCTATGTTCATTGCAGCGCTATTTACAATATCCAAGATGATTCAAAAGCAGCAATAGAAATAAAGAGCCCAATCTCTTCACAATCAACTCATCTCTTGAAGTGAAAGGCCTGGTTGTTTATGGCAGTGCTTACAAAGGGCAGTTGTGCTTTAGAGTTTATGCTGAGAGTCAAGTTTCACATTTGAGTAAACCAAAAAAAGATATGATTTTGAACAGAAGGCTGATTTTTTTGTCAAAGCAAACTTCATTTCTTGAGATGATTAGATTTTATTAAACCATTTCCTAATTGCCACTGAACACACATTCTGTGAATAAAAGCATATTTTTCAACCAAATGACATTTATCACCCACTAAATACAATTATATTTGGTCATCTCCAATTGTTATTGAAAATAAAGAAGTTGGACAAATGAACAATGGGGTCAGAAAGCTTGTACTAGAATCTTGGCTGCATCACTTAATAACTCTGTGGTCATAGTACAACACATAATCCTTCTGACTACCAGTTTTCTCCTTTGTACAATAGATGGGGGTAATTATACATACTTCTCAAAGGTGTTTTGATTGTGGAAATAAAATGTGAATAAGATGCTTAGCATAGTTCCTGGAACATAGTAAGCTCTCAATAAGTGGTAACAGTTATTATTAAAATTACTGTAGGGAGAATATCAGGATTTGCTGAAGATTAGGGCAGACTATTGAGGACTGATTCTTCCCCAGGCTGAGGTTTGCCTTAGAAAAGTGCAGAAGACAAAAGCAAGTAAGAGAAAAAGAATTGTTGCCTGAATCACTTCGCATTTTCTAAAGGAATTATGCTAGCATGGATAGGCCTTCCCTTGTTGGGGACATTTTGGTTTCAAAACTCAGGGAAAGTAACAAGGAACTTTAGGAACTGGGTTATATTTCTGTAGAGAAATCTTCATGGAATTGGAAGGGACTTTGTATATTTCTGTAGAGAAACAGTTGATCCACCTTCCTGACTCCAGAGAGGCCTGCATTTCAAGAATTCATAGATTATTGTCAGCCAAAATTTGCTTTAAATGTTTCAAAAGGTGGGAATTCTATAAGATATTTTGATAATATATCATATTGCCACATAGTCTTAGAATCAGAAAGCTCTTCATAAGGTCTGATTCCAAGCTTCATACTGTAGCACAGACCTCTAGTTTCTCTCTTGTCTGTCCCTGTCAGCAGAATCCATGTTCTCATTTAGAAATTTGTCTCCATCCTCACCCATTAATATATTTTGATTTACTGATACATGAAACTGAGCACAGTATAAGCTCAGCTGGATCACTGTAAGTACTACAATAAACAACTGGGGCTTTGTTTTTGGAAGGTGTTATGAAGCTCCCTACTCCGCTTCCCTCTAGCTCAAGACAGCCCATGTTCTTAAGTACAGTCATGGGAAACATGGGTCCCCAATCAGCCACAGTTGTCTAAATAGACTGGGAAAACTCTGGCCATAGAGGCTGAGCATCTGGGAAGCTGCACCACACATTGGCTTTCTCCTGGTAGACACTCTGTCCACTCACCCATATAATTTCAATCAACGTTCTCCAACCTTTGTCCACCTGTGCCTTACATGGGTATTGATTTGCTTCAATGCCAAAGCCTTCCCTTCCCAGCCAAACATCTCAAAAGAGTGATCTATTTTCACTTTCTCTATTTCTTCACCTCCACTCTACCACTGCAATCTGGCTCCAATTAATTAGCACTCTACCAAAGGCACTCTTATCAGAGTCAGGAAAACTGTCAAACCAAATGGCTTCTTAGAAAAACACCTTATTTTGTATAACCTCTAAGCAGCATTTGCTGTTAACCATTCCCTTCCTTTTGAAAAGCTTTTTTCCTTTGGCTTTTTTGACCACACAGATTCCTGGTTTCCCTCCTACCTGTCAGGTGTCTTCTGCTCAGTCTCTTCTGTAGGCTACCAATCCTTAGCCCTCTCTTGAATATTGATATTCCTAGGAGTTGGACCTTAAACTTTCTCTTTTTTTCTGCTATGTAGCCTCCCTGGAAAAATCTCATCCACTCCTCTATTTGCCATCGCCAGGTATAAACTGATAATCCCAAATCTAATCTCCATTTCAGGCCTTGTGCTTTAGACCTATTTCAAATTGCCTTCCAAATATATTTCTCAGTATGCACATCAGCACCTCAAACTCAACATGTGCCAAACTGAATGCATTATCTAACCCTCAACCAAACCTGCTTCTCTTCTGATATCCTTCTTATCACCATATACATATACATAGTTCCTTAATTCCAAAATTAAGTCAGTCATCAGTCAACAAGTTCTTTGGGCAGGCTGAGTGGCTCAGTTGGTTAAGAGCTGGCTTAAGAGCACAAGCTCTGAGCAACAGGGCAGCTGGTTTGATTCCCACATGGGCCAGTGATGCTGTGCCCAAGCTGAGCTGCTGCTCATCTGCCAGTAGGTGGCAGGATGGCTCAGCTGGTGAGATCATGTGTTCCTAACAACAAGACTGCTTGTTCAATGGTGGGCTGTGCCCGCCAGCAACCAAGACTGAACTCAGCACCTTGAGCTGAGCTGCCACCCAGATGGCTCAATGGATAGAGTGTGCGCTCTTAACAACAAGGCTACTCATTTGACTCCAGCATGGGATGGTGGCTACGTCCACCCATAACTAAGATTGTAACACAGCACCTTGAGCTTAGAGGCCACGAGCTGCCGACGAGAAGCCACATAATGACTGGTCCCCTCCACAACTAAGATTGAAGAACAACAACTTGGCTGGTCCCCCTCCCTAATTCCCCAACACTGTACCTGTTCTCCAGAGAGAAACAAAACAAAACAAAACAAAACAAGTTGTTTGATTTCTAGCTCCACTATTTCACCAATCTGTCTAGTTTTCTTAATCCATACTGCTGATACTTTAGATTTGGCCATTATCATTGTTTGCCTATGAACCCACATAAAGCTGAGCAGTTCCATGGTCATCACAGAGTTGTATCTCAAAGATATATCATCTGAAAATCAAAACAAAAAAAACAGGAAACAAAACAAACAAACAAGAAAAACAAACAACATTGGAAAACAATTTAATTTATATAGAAGTCTCTTGAAAAGGTGTTAATCATTTATATATTGATATGTTTCGTTCCCATCATACCTATATTACTTCAACTGCCTCTTAAGTGATCTCCCTGCCTCTAACAGTTTCCTTCTACTTGATTCTCTATACTACAGCTAGAATGACCTTTCAAAACTGCATTTCCTTGCTTAGTGCTATTATTGGCTTCCTATTGTCTACTGGATAAAACTGAAACACTACATACTTATAAAGTCCTTCGCCATATGGTCTCCACTTAGCTCTCTAGCTTCATCTCTCACTACTTTTCCATGTTATTTGTAACATAGTATCCTTTTAGTATTGGTATATGTGTTAACTCTGCCTGCTGAGAATTTACTATGCATGTCCAAAGAACATGCAGTCTATCTTGGGAGACTAGTTGGATATACAGTTGGGTAGCAGAGGACAGATTACATATTAAACATGGTGATACTAACTTTAAGTAAGGGAATGAAACAACAATGAGGACTAGAATCATATGGGAAGGTTCCCATGGAAGAGGTGAGGGGTGAGCAGGTTGGGGAATGGGATTTGGACCAGCAGAGGTAGTTCTGGACTGAGGGAATGGAGCCATGAGAAGCAGGCCCCTCATAAAGGTGGAGGTTATAATCTAGACACTGAGGTAGATAACAGTATGGACTCATTCTCTGTCAGCCTATGAGGACAAATTCCAGTTACTCTTTAGGGTGCTTTAAACACAGAGAAGGGCATGATGGACAACAGCAGAGATAGCTGCCAAATAATTTGGACATGGAAACTGCTTTCTATCTCAGTCAGTTCTGCTGGCTTCTAGCACCCACTCCCCCACCTTATCTTATTCCCCTCCCTCAAAAAAACCCTACTGTATTTCTAAAGCTAAAGTTGAGTAAGAAAAAGGGAAGGGGCATCAGGGAAACTGAGGCTTGGAATGAAATGTCATAGGGAAAATGTGATTCTGTCTCCTGGCTACCAGGGCCCCTTTTCAATAAGCTGCACTCTAAATCCCAAATTGAAAGGGATGAAGTAGCTTTCATGGTGGCAGTTATGGTTTGCAAAGTGTTGTGTGACAAAGAATCCTTCTCATGGTGATGAGGATCATATCTTTCCTCTATTTAGACAAAGAATTTTCTTTTCAGTGTAACTTTTCCACAAAGAAACAGATAAGATGCTTACAAGAGCTGACTGACTGATTGCAATTCTAGTGTCCTACTATAAGTTAAAAATATCCCACAAGTGAATCATATATGTGCATCTTCTCTCTTTTGTCCCCCTCCTTCATAAAAACAAATTCACACTTTTCCATACTGCCATGAACAATGCTCCTTTTCCTTGCCTTCTGCAGGATTTTGCATCATAGAAGGTTAGACTGCTCTAGGACTTGATAGTCTGATCTACTCAAATCTCTCTTAAGAATGGTTCATTCATTTTTGTCAGTTTTTCAGGCTTTCCAATTACCATCTTATTTTTGTGGTTGACTCCATTTGACTATTTTCTGAGTTTCTGGGAGTGAGGCAGGGGCACATAGATAAGAATAAATCCCCCAATAGGTACATTTTTAGTGTTTTATTCAGATCTGTATGCATGGGGGCTGGTGATGAGGGGTGGATATTAGATCTAATGCCTAAAGCAAGGTTTCCAGGTGATGTGTTCAGTTTCTCTTCCTTGTTATCCTAGGTTTGGTGTAGTATGAAGAATGAAACACAGTAATATCTGAACTATTGCTGGAGGATATCTCTGACTGTCTACTCAACAACATTCCTTCATTCCTTGATAACAGAACCCTGAGTTTGGTTCAAGAATTAGGTAGCAATATGCTCAGGGAAGGTGACCCAGTTCTAGAGTGTCTGAATCCATTTTGGAGATCTCATTTCTCCTTTGCCAGTGCCTGGTGAAGGCAAGGGCACGTGACTATATTTTCCCCAATGTGAAACAAGAAGGAAATATGTTGGTTATCTTTGCCTACCTCTGATCATCTCACTATGTGAGATAATGAAACCTAATTGATCACACCTCTTTTAGATAAGCGTTTTGTTACTTGCCAACAAAACCATCCTCTCTGATACACTAACCAATCCTAAAACTCTCAATTTCTACTCTAATTTATTTGAAAAGATTATCTAGTAATCTCCTTCATCAAAGTCACAAGTTCATTGAATATTAGAGATTAAAAGTCCCTCTGAGGATTGTCTAGTCTATTTCCCACATTTTGCATAACATGCCTCTGCAGATTAAGATAGGCATTCACAGGGTGGTGGGACTATGCTGTATGTGCTATAGTCTCTCTACATGTCTAATTCTGATTTTGTAATATTGTGGTAAAATCAGAATTTTGGACTCAAGTGAGAGCTATGCTGAATTTCCCCTTTTATTCTCACTGGCAAAAAGCTTTCCTAAATACATATAAAATAGATCTCAGAGGGAACATTGCTTTTACTCAAGAAAACTCCCAAATGCCCTCAAAATAGCTATTTATGGACACATGAATAACAAGTCATGTTCATATATTCATTAAGAAAGGTTTCTAGGGCCTGCCGAGTGGTGTGGTGGTTAAGTGTTAGCTTGGGAAGCCAGCGACCCCAGTTCGGGTCCCACATATGAGGGCCAGTGACACTGCCCTCAAAAAAAAAAGAAGAAAGCAGAATTTAGAGGAAGATAATGAAATTCCCTGAATCTGTCTACTAAGAAAGGTTTCTAAAGACTTCAGTAGTCAGTACTTTTCCAAATGTGAGTTACTGTATTATTTAAAAATAATAAAAATATATATCTTGGAAAATATTTAATAAATAAAATTGGCCTTACCCTCTAATTGATTCAAATTTGAGAGACTTAAATTATTATGCCAACATTCCATCTAGCATTATTCCCACCCTTACCCCCAACAGTGCTTTTCTGAGGAGACAAAAAGTAACTTACATAAAGAGAAACATCTGCTATCTGGTGTTATAACAGAAACCTCAGGCTTCCTTTCTACCTAATTTCTGTATGAGAAAATTGTTATTCATTTCCATGATGCCAAATGGTGATAACGCTTGAAAACCAGTGGTTCCTACCTGAGTGATATCCATTCCTGAGTCACAGCTCAGTGGCTGTGTGGAAGTCAAACCATTTGAGCCTATTATGGTGGTGATCACAGCATTCTCATCAATTCGCCGAATCATAGTCCCATCCACAAAATAAATGAATCCATGCCTATCAACTGTGATGCCTGTTGGGAAAGAGCAAATGAACATTAGGAGGCTGATGGGTCACATTTGCACCAAGATCAGGAATTTGAAAAAAGCCATAGAAATGCAAAAAAAAAAAGGCATTTTAAAAGTATATGGATTCAATTTTGCTCAGCACAGACAGGACAGTAATGAGACAGGTCTGTTCAGGCACACATTCGCTTATTTGTGTATTGAAAAGAAATGACAAAATGTAACATGTGGAGATAAAGCCAGGTCTAATAATTTTGTGTTGTCCAATTTTACATTTCAACCCACTTGATACTTGCTAACCCCAACAAATAGAAAAAAAAATCCTCTTTAAGATAAATGGAAAAAGACAAGGAAGGCAGTATGCATTATATTTCTTGTAGGGTGCATATGTTTATTGTCATATTGAATTAGAAATAACTGATTTGGAAAGCATTAAAAATATTTTCATCAATTCACACTCAGTTAACAGAGAGTTTGTAATAATCCTGATAAACAGGACTGATTTTTTTCTCTATAATATCTATTAAGAGGAAGGCTGGGGAGCAAAATTATGGTATCACAACGGTAATGGTTATGTTTTCAGAAAATATAAAAGCCAATAAAATTTTCACAGTAGTTTTTACATACTGTGTTAATTACAGCCTGGTTTCTTGGAAACTAAAATGAAAACAGCAGTTAAAAGGCTTGGGTTCTAGTTGAAGACACCACTTAAAACTGATATATGAGTTTGAGAAATTTGTCTACAAATTTTAGCCTGCTCTTTGGTGAAATATGGAAAAGATCTCCCTATAATATCATGATTTGTAATAAGAAATGTATATTGGGTCTTAGTCCCCATTTCTAGTAAAGAATACCTAAAACTAGGAATTTCCTAAGTGGTGAGAGATAAATGTGTGTTTTTTAATGTTAATGAAGTGACTTTGTACCTCATTTAAGGATGGGGGATGGTTTCCAGTGGAGTCAACCATGTGATTAGAGGGTTGGAACTTTCAGTCCTACCCTCTGATCCCCAGGGAGGGGAGAAGGCCTGAAGGTTGAATCAATTACAAATGGCTAATGATTTAATCAATCACATCTATGTAATGAAGCCTGCATAAAAACCCAAAAGGATGGGTTTCAGAGAGCTTATGGGTTGGTGAACACGTGGAGAGTTCAGAGAGTGGCACATTCTGAGGGAAGGGAGGCTCATGCCCTCTCCCCGTACTTTGCCCTATGCATGTCTTCCATGTGGCTATTATTGCGTTATATCTTTTTATAATAAACTGGTAATCTAGTAAGTAAAATGTTTCTCTGAATTCTGTGAGTCAAATAAATTGAATACAAACAAGGGGTTGTTGGAGAGCCTGTGGCTTAGAAGTACAGGTGACAGCCTGGACATGCAATTGGCATCAGAAGTGGGAGGCTGAGGGATTCTGATAGGAGTGAGCCCTTAACCTGTGATATCTGATGTTATCTCTGAGTAGATAGCATCAGAACTGAGTGAAATTGTAGGACACGCTGCTGATGTCAAATAATTGCTTGTTGGTGGTGTGGGAGTACACCCCACCCCCACCCTCTCCATGCTGGAAATAGGTTTTAGAACACTTTTTACTGCCTTACCTAGGTAAAGAGACTAACTGTCCTGGTTTGCCTGAGAGTGAGGCAGGGTTCAAGTTTAAAACTGGGACAGTCCTAGACAAACTGGGATGCATTGGTTACTCAAGCCTAGATTGTTATAAGCATCACATGAAATAATATATTTAAAAAGTGTCAGATGCATATAAAGAACATATGGCTCAACTCCTGTTTCCCTTGGTTCTTTTGACAGTTCTCTTGAAAATATGGCATTACTTCAAAACTAGTCCACAATTTTTTTTTTTAGCTGAGCCATCCTGCCACCTATTGGCAGCTCAACAGCAACTCAGCTTGGGCTGGCCTCGAACCGCTTTTGCTCAGAGCTCAGCTTGCACTCTTTTATTTATTTTTTATTTATTTTTTATTAGTTTCAGGTGTACAACACAATGCAATAGTTACACTCTTTACCCCCCAAAGTGACAACCCCCCTCCCCCAGTTTGCCACCCCACTACCCCCCATATCATACATATTTATCACAACTCCCCTGACTCCCCTCCACAGTATACTTCACATCCCATAACCATCCACATATTCAGTTACAGTTGGCATACAATACTATACATCAGCTTCAGGTGTACAGTGCAGTGATCAAGCCTCTACTCCATCCATGAAGTGGTCTCCCTAACAAGACATGTGACAATCTGACATGCCACAAAATTTTTACAACATTATTATATTCCCCGAACTGTGTTTCATATCCCTGTGGCAATATTGTAATTGCCTATTTATGCTGCCTAATCCCTTCCCCTTCCCCCTCATCACCACCCCCTTCCCAACTAGCAACCCTCAGTTTTTCCTCTACATCTACGAGTTTGTTTACTTTAATTGTTCACTCAGCTCTTCAGACTCCACATACAAGTGAGATCACATGGTACATGTCCTTCTCCGACTGATTTATTTCACGCAACATAATAGTCTCTTCACAACATTATCAATTACATTCCCAGAACTGCCCCCATATCCCTGTGGCAACATTGTAGTCCCATCTACACTGTCTAAAATCTTCCCCCACTCCCTCTTCCCCACTCCCTCCCAGCCAGCAACCATCAGTTTTTCCTTTATATCTGCTTGATATCACTTCAATCTTCTTACATTTACTGAGACTTGTTTTGTGGCCTAACATGGTCTATCTTGGAAAATGTCCCATGTGTACTTGAGAACAATGTATATTCTGTATTTTCAGGGTGAATTGCTCTAAAAATATCAACGAAGTCCAGCTGGTCTAGAGTGTCATTTAAGGACCTTCTTTCTGTGTTGATTTTCTGTCTAAAGAGTCTGTCCATTGGTGACAATGGTGTTGAAGTCCCCTGCTATGATAGTGTTACTGTTGATCTCTGTTTTTATGTCTGTCAAAATCTGTTATATGTAATTAGGTGTTCCTATGTTGGGTGCATAGATGTTTATTAGAGTTACAATGCCTTTCTTTGTCTTTTATTGTAGTCATTTTAAAGTCTATTTTGTCCAAAATAAGTATTGGTACTCCAGCTTTTTTTTCTCATTTCCATTTGCATGAAATATCTTATTCCATCTGTAAACAGCATATACATGTGTCCTATTTTCTTATCCACTCAGCCACTCTCTGTCTTTTGATTGGAGCATTTAGCCCATTCACATTTAAAATGATTATTGATAGATGCATATGTATTGCCATTTTGTTATTTGTATTCCTGGTCTCCCTTGGTTAGCTTGTTTACCCCCTTTCTTTTGTTTCAAAAAGCCCTTTTAACATTTCTTGCAATGCTTGCTTGGTGGTAATGAATTCCTTAAGCTTATTCTTTTCTGAGAACTCTTTATTTCTCCAATTTTAAGTGATAGCCGTGCTGGGTAGAGCAATCTTGGTTGTAGGCCTTCATTTTGTGTCACTTCGAATATCTCCTGCCACTCCCTTCTGGCCTGCAGAGTTTCTGTAGACAAGTCAGCTGTTAGTCTACCAGGAGTTCCTTTGTATGTAAACTGCTGTCTTTCTCTTGCAGCCTCTAGGATTCTGTCTCTGTCTTTAACCTTTGCCATTTTAACTATAATGTGTCTTGGTTTGGACCTGTTTGGGTTCAGCTTGTTTGGAACCCTCTGCGGTTTCTGGGCATGCATGTTTATTTCCTTCACCAGGGTGAGGAAGTTTTCAGTCATTAATTTTTCAAATACATTTTCGACCCCTTGCTTCTTCTCTTCTCCTTCTGGTATTCCTATGATTCAATGATTGTTGTGTTTCACCTTGTCCCATAGGGCTCTTAAACTATTTTCATTGTTTTTTATCCTTTGGTCTTTTTGTTGTGCCAACTGTGTGATTTCTGTTATTTTATCTTCCAAATCGCTGATCTGCTCCTCTGTTCATCATTTCTGCGATTTTATCATCCAAATCGCTTCATCTTCTCTACTGGTGATTCCTTCGAGTGTGTTCTTCATTTCAGTTATTGTATTCTTTAGTTCTAACAGGTTGTTTTTTATGGTTTCCCTATCTTTCTTTATGTCCTCGCTAAGTTCCTTAAACATTCATATCATCAGTGTTCTAAACACTGTCTCTGAAAGGTTGGATCCCTCTGTTTCATTTAGTTCCATTTCTAGAGGTTTCTTCTGATCTTTTACTTGTGACATGTTTCTTTGTTTCCCCATTCTGGCTGTCGCTCTGGGATTGCTTTGATGTATTAGATAGAATACCAGGAGAGCCCTGGCTGGATCACGTAGGCACACAGCTCATGGCCTAACACTCCTAGGAAAACTCACAGTCTCAGCCTGTCCCAATCAGCCACTTGCAGATCAGGCTGAGCAGCCCAACAACCAGTCACCAGCCTGGCAACTCTACAAGCGCAGTGCGGAGAGCTGGGACCTCAGCTCACACTCTTGATCGAGCCCTTAACCAACTGAGCCACTTGGCCGGCCCAGTAGTCCACAATTTTGTCTTTTTCCATCTCTCCTTTATTCAGACCTTGTGAAACTCAGAATGTACATTAAAGTTAGGAACATCTATAATAACAAACATGTCCTTTTAGTGCATACATGCACACACACAATACTTTTCTTGACAAAGAATAAACTCTTCTAAAGAGTTTATAAACCAACTTAATAAACTGTTTTTAGATGAGCTAATTTGTTGGCAGGCGTTTAATATGAAGACTCAGCTTTATGGTGTACTTTGATTAATCCTGATGTTCCTCATGAAGGATTCATCCTTAAAATCTATAAAAGTTACAGTTTCATTTTGCCTTTCCCTGAGTGCCTCTAAAGTCATCTATATTTTGGTTGGGTTCTCCAAGGAATAGAGCATGTCACAACAAGGGGGATTCCATGCCAATAAGTCCCCTTATCATTTTTAGAGGCATTAAGAACTCTATGGAGGTTTTTAAAAAGACTTTTAAGATTGGGTCAGATCATA
This sequence comes from Aselliscus stoliczkanus, assembly GCA_033961575.1. Classification (NCBI taxonomy): domain Eukaryota; kingdom Metazoa; phylum Chordata; class Mammalia; order Chiroptera; family Hipposideridae; genus Aselliscus; species Aselliscus stoliczkanus. The sequence continues at coordinate 33,913,709 of CM066737.1, read as the reverse complement.
GGGTGATGGCACATGAATATTTCTTCTATCTCTATAACATTTGGACTGAGAATAAACCATGGGGGATACCTCTGCTTCTTATTTTTATTTGTGTTTGGATAAAATCAATTTCTTTTTTGTTTTGTTTTGTTTTTTTGAGGACAGTGTCAGTGGCCCTCATATGTGGGACCCGAACCAGGGCCGCTGGCTTCCCAAGCCAGCGCTTAACTGCTGTGCCACTTGGCCGGCCCACAATCAATTTCTTAAGTGCTTAAAATTTGGTATGGTTTTTGGCAGGCCTATGATTTGAGATCATCTTCTGTGACCTCTATATTAAATATCACTGAATGTGAAATTTAAAATTTGGCTATCATAAGAGGATGCACTGAAAGATCAAGACCAAGTCTGGAGAGTGAAATGCTGAGAGTACATAGGCTTGAAGTATATGAAATCATGAAGTATTTACCAAACACATACTAAATGTCACTGTGCCAAATTTTGTGAGGGCCAAAAGACAAAGAATCTAAGTACATGAAAAGTAAGACTAAGAATACTCTGAAAATGTTGCTCTAACTAGGAAGTAGTATACTTAGAGAATTTAATCCCCTGGAAATTGGAGTAGATTCACAAAAAGTATAGAGTAATGAAAGGATTCCTACAGAAACTAGTATATCTGGGGAGGTCCTACATCTTTATGCTGACACCAGGGAGGACAACTTTGTTCCTTGATGTCTACACTCATCATCCCCATGGGTATGAAGTTTGTACTGATCCAGGGAGGATAGTCCTAGACTTTACATGGTTGCCCCACTTTTTATTTTTGTAAACTTCTGAACACTGTGAACTGCTCCCTCTGTTCATGTCAGCTGAATTCAACAGATGAGGCTTATTAAATATACAGATGAGGCTTATTTGGCTGACAGTTTTTGTATGATATTTTCCTTTCATATATTTGTGTAGCAATTTCTTTTATCGCGGTCCAAATTCTATAATACTCCTTTTTCCTTGAGACTCTTTAATTAAATTTGATTGGTTTACACTTATGTATGGAGTTGAAAAAGAAATAGTAAAAAGGGCTTTGAGAGACTGTGTGATAGGTGTTTATTAATGCACTAAGCATATGTTATATGTACATATTTTCATGTCCTGTCACTTTCATTCACCAACCAACCAACCCCCCACACACACACACATACACACACACTCGCCAAACAACTAGCTTTACAAACTCTTTGATGGTGAGGTTTAAGGAGTATTTAATTTTCACTGAGGTTAAAAAGCAAATTTAAAATTCCAAGCAGGAAAAGGAATTATTTTTGCCATTACTTGAGGGGGTGGTTTTCCTTCCATAAAAAGTATTTCTTATAGCCCAGGGATGTTGATATTGCAGTCTGATCTATTACTGTCTGATAGACTAAGTAGAAAGAGGTGGTACACACCCAGTGTATTTTAAGCTTTATTCTTCAGCGATGTGGATGTGATTTGAGATCACATAAAGCCATCTGAGGTTAGCAAGATCTGCAGATTAAATGACTTGGACTTTTGATGGGATACTGTTGTATCCAGATTTCCAAAATCTGTACCCAATGTTGTGGGCATAATTTGTTCCATTGGCCACATGCATTGATGTGCTTATTAACAGTGTTTTTATTAACACTGAAATCATAACTGAAGGCACAATCTTTGGATAAGAAAGGAATTAAACTCTTTTGAGAAAACCACTTGCAGAGTTTAAATTTTTAACCAGAGTTCAGTCACAGAGAAAAGAAAACAAAGTAGATCTCTGATATTACTACTGAGGCAGTGATGCAGGGTACGTCAGGGCGAAATTGGAAAAAACGAAACACGACAGCTTGAGTTCCCACACCACCACCTCCATCAAGGAAAACACTGGGCTCAAATGCCCAGACAGCATGTTTATCTTGGAGCACATTTTTATATTTGTGAGAAAATAAATAAATCTTTGTAAATTAGTGCATATAATGAAAGCACTCACAGACCATAACGTGGAAGTGTGTGAATGGTGCTGTCTCCATTCATCAGAATTAAGCCTTAACAAGCTCTTTCTATGGAGGGACCTGCTCATAAATAAAGTGCACCTTGTAAGAAAAAATTTTCACACACACACAAAAATATCTAATGCAAAGTAGGGGATGTATAGAATATCTAAACTGCAATCTCTTTTCTCTGTAACACATAATTCTGTATGAAACAGATGCAAGTTACTGGCAAAATTATTTGACTTCTTCTCTTGTCTTATTATCCTCCAATGAATAAATACTATAATTCTTAAGGACACAATTGCCTAAAGCTGGTGCAACTTGAATAGTTACTAATAAATCTATCACCTGTTGGGAAAGAGGACACCATTGATCAATACTGAAGCAGCAGTGGCATCCTGATGTGGGGCCACTGGAAATCGAGATGTAGAAGTTAATAGCCTGGAAATATTATAGTAGCTAAAATCCCAAATTAGATAACAGTGATGATCAGAGTTTGTGGCTATGGAGAATGCCAATTTCAAATGTTGGCAGAAGGCATTTCTGTAATTTATAAAATTAAAGCTGCTGAGACCACCTAGATTTTTATTATTTCTATATTTAAAATGAGCCTTTTTTCAGAATATAAGCTCTGGAAAATTGTCATAAAATTCTTTCCATCTATAGCCCTAGCAATCAGAAAAGTGAAATACTGTTTTTCTTTTTCCTTTTCTGCCAAAATTTGCTCTTTGATTTCATGAGACAGAGATGAATGGTTAAAATAAACTTTCAGGGAATATTCTAAGTGCAATTTGGCACCAGCTCAATCTCCAATTCTGAGAGTGCTGAATTGTGTAACTGACATTAGCCATTGAACATAAAGTGCCCATTAAATCAAAGAGAGATTAAAATGTTACTTTGTTTATGTGTATTTCAGTTTTCTGAAAATTGGTACCATATGTGGTATCTATATGGAAATTTCCCAGTAGTCAGAAAAGTCCATTCTCTAACTGATCTGACTTAATTACCCACTGGGATCGGAAGGGGCCAACTTACTTCTGCACATAAGCCTGTTAAATTCTCTTGATAGGTAGCCGCTAACTGAAACTTGTAGAACTTTGAGAGGGATTGTAAGTATCTGTGTATCACTATTGTTTGCAGGAGGCAGAGCTTAATGACCAGTTGAGATGTTTTCACTGTGTGGTAACAATGAGAACTGGATTTCTTCAATAAACACACTTTAATATTATATGACTGGTGAATAGTGTGAGTTAGTTAATCAAATATTATTTAATAAAAAAGTTGTACATCTGAAACTATTAATAATAATAAAAAAGAAAAAAAAGTTATAGAATATATTGTAAACAGTCAAAGTCAATTTCCAGAGAATTTAAATATAAATTAAAAATGATTAAGCATTTAAACTAATGTTCTACTGACTGGAATGTTCTTTGTTTCATGATTCAGGAGGTACTTTAAAGGGCTTCAGAGACATCATAAGGACTTGTGGGTTAGTTAACCAAGAATTCTGATTGAGAGAAAGACAGATAAGGTCAGTTTTTAATATTTGACTTCTCTTCAGCCCCTTCTGATATCTCAGAGCTTTAGCATTCAGCACAAGGCAGAGTGAATTAAGAGCTCTCCTTCCTCCACCAACCACTATTTTCCTAAAAGTTTACTGGGGAAGCTGGTTTTGTCCTTACTTATTAATTTATTCAAGATTTATTTGCACTTATTATGTGCTAGGCACTGGAAGTAGAGCAGAGTATAAAACAGACAGGGCACTGCCCTTGAGGGGTTTAGAAATGGGTGGGGGAGATGGAAAAACAATTAGACAATTGCAATGCCTTGAGATAAGCACTAATTTGGGGGCAAGTCCAGGGCACCGTGGATGCAGCCTTGGGGGATGAGATGGGGAGATGAAGGTCACAAGTGATTTCTCAGACTAAGTGACATGTAAACAGAAAGCTGATGGATTATGTTGAATTCCTGATGAGCCTTGTGTAAAATCCAGGTAAGCACCATTGAACACTCATGAAGGATGCCTAATATCAATAAATAATAACCATGTTCATTTGCTGAGAATACTGATATTCCAGGCATTGTGCTGGATACTTTACATACATTTTATCATTTAATACTCAAAGTAGCCTTCTGGAGTGGGTATTAATAATGCATTTAGATGAAGAAATAGATAGAGATTCAGAGGTTGAATGACTAACTCAATGTTACCTACCTAGAAGATGCTAGATTTAGCTCATGTTTGTCTGAGTTCAATGTCCATTCTGTAATTACTATCCCATGTAGCCTATGGGGCTTTCAATCACTTTACCACAGAAATGGTATACAGACTGGTTTTAGAAAGTCCATGAAATTATCTGCAGAATGTTTTGTGTATAGGTATTGTCATGGGGTCCACTGCTTTTGTTAGGTTGTCAAAGTGATCCATGACCCCTCCAAAAAAACTGTTAAGAATTCTTATATTCCTGTAGATCTCTGGAACCTCCTCACAATTATTCTTCACAGATATTCTGTGACTTCATTTCCACAAAGCTGGTGAATTTTGTGAAAGTATTCAGGTTCCATGTGATGGGGATTTTAGTAACTTGACTACCACATAAAAAGGAGGCCCCTAAAATAAGGACCACAAATGCATATGTTTTCAGGGTTTAGGCAGATAACATAAATTTGTAAGTTAGGCCAGGTGTTGGCCTATATAGATTCTAGGGGAAACTAAGGTTAACTAAAGACATCACATGCCATCTAAATGCATTCAATCTTTTTTTTCTTAAATAAACACATAGCATGGGCCACATGAACTATATCTTTGAACTGGATTTATTTCCTGAGTTGCCAATTTATGATACTTGGTAGAGGACAATCAGGAGGAATATATTGTCCGTGAAGAGGTTGCTGTGAACAAAGAAGATCCATGAACTTAAAATAAATCTAATAACCAGTGTAGCACTGCCATTAAATGTTCTGCTTGGTACAGTGATTTTCCATATATCCCTTGCCCCCACGCATTCATAACCCCCTTCTTCCATCAACATCCCACAATGGAGTGTTACATTTGTTACAACTGATGAACCTACATTGATACATCATTATCACCCAAAGTCCATAGTTTACCTTAGAGTTCACTCTTGGTGTTGTACATTCTATGGGTTTAGACGAATGTATCCACCATTAAAGAATCATACAGAGTAGTTTCAGTGTGTGAAGATTCTGCTCAATTTTTCTGTGAACCTAAAATTGTCTAAAAAATAAAGCTTATTAAAAAATAGTTATTGAGGGCTGGCCGAGTGGTGCGGAGGTTAAGTGCTGGCTTGGGATGCCAGTGGCCCCAGTTTGGGTCCTATATATGAGGGCCAGTGACACTGCCCTCAAACAAACAAACAAACAAACAGACAAACAAACAAAAATAGTTATTTCTGGCTGGCCAAGTGGCTCGTTGGTTAAGAGCTGGCTTGGGATGCCAGTGGCACTGGTTCGGATCCCACATATGAGGGCCACTGACACTGACCTCTATAGCTAAGATGGTGAAAAACAGCTCCACCTGGAGATGGGCTGCTGTGAGTCCCCGGGATGGCATAGCTGCATCCCCTGATGCAGTGGGCTACCATAGGCCACAGTGAGTGGCGAGCAGTCAGGGTGAGCGGCTGGCAGCCGGTGTGAGCTGCCAAGAGCCCTTGTGAGCAGCCGTCTAGAGGCCGGTGATGGATCTGCCTCACCTGTGAAGAGCACAATGATAATACCAACATGGGTCAGTGAAACAACGTCCTCCACAACTAGACTGAAGAACAAAAGGATAGCAACTTATGTGTTCTCCTTCCCTGATTGGCCAACGCTGTTCCCCTCCCCCAATTCCCCATTTTTTTTTTTTTTTAGAAAAATAGGTATCTCTTGGTACAAGTGTTATGAAACCAAAGGTAATCAAATCTAGTTGTGATTCTCATTACTGGAAAATGAAATATGTAGATGGCTGATGATATAATTTGCTAAGAATACAGCCTCTTTTGTTCTTACCAAGATCAAAGCTAAGAATTTGTGACAAGTTCTTTTAAATTTAGTCAAATCATGGGCCGGCTGAGTGGCGCAGTGGTTAAGCGCTGGCTTGGGAAGCCAGCAGCCCCGGTTCGGGTCCCACATACGAGGGCCAGTGACACTGCCCTCAAAAAAAAAAAAGTAAATTTAGTCAAGTAAAACCAGAAAATTAGTATCCAAGCTGAACTTTGCTCTTATTCTGCTAACCTTCTGTTCCTCATCCTTCCTTCAGAAAGCCCTCCCTCTTTAGTATGGCAGAGACAATGCTGTGTATTCAGGTCATCTTACGTTTTTCTTTCTGAGAAAGAGCTAGGTTATATTCCCCAGCCTCCCCTGTGGTTAGATGTAGGCTGAAGTAATGTATGCTGCTTCTAGGCTTGGCCCTTAACATAACTTCGATTGAGTTCCTCTATGGATCACCTGCTTACTCTGTAGGCTGGCTGGAAAGCATCCAGTGGAGGACTCTAAGGCCTAAGGGACCAAGGAGCCACAGATGGAAAGATCGTGGTTCCCTGAGTCACTGTTTGGAGCAGGGATTCCTCCCATTCCTAAGCAACCAATATTGGACTGTGATGTGAGCCAAAAATGAACCATTTTTTAAGTCATTGAGATCATGTATGGATTTTAAAAATTATAGTTGTTATCTTGGCCTGACTATTACATTCACCAACTCAAATTCTATTCATATTTCAAGGCTTCTACAAGATGTTTCTCTTCTAGGAAGCCTTCCCTGCAAACTCCAGTTCATTCTAGTCTCTCTGTTTTCTAACCCACAGAAACCATTTTTTTCATTTTTTTAAAAAAATGTAAATTCTCCAATCATACTCTGTCTAGGCAATAAACTCCTTGAGGGCAAGAACTGGGTTTTAGGCTTTACTTTTATATCTCAACAAATCCAGTAGACTTGGGCACAAATGTTCAATAAACCTTGATGAATTATAGACTTAATTGCCACACATTTATATTGAAGCACATCTAACTTAAATCAAGTAAAGCATACCATGAGGTGAAGAGTTACAGATGAATTTCTCTAAGAATGAGTTTAGAATGGAGGCAACAGCAATCTCCTTTTTTTTTTTTTGAGGTCAGTGTCACTGGCCCTCATATGTGGGATCCGAACCAGGGCCGCTGGCTTCCCAAGCCAGTGCTTAACCACCACGCCACTTGGCCGGCCCTCTCCATTTTGAAAGACCTTTAGAGGAATACAGTTCCCTATCAATTAATGATGATTAGAGTGTGAAGAAAAGGGGGGAGGTTAACAACCAAGAGCAAATAAAGTAAGAACCAGGGATCAAATTAACTGCAAATGAATTTGATCCATGTAGATAGCTACACAGAATAGCTCAGGCTCCCCCCAAATCCACATTGCTCTGTCAACACTGCTTTGTGTTATGACCTTGTGATCTCTTCCAACCTTACCATCTTAGAAGTTCTAAGGAAACAGAAATATCTCAAGATTTTGCCTTAATATGCTTCCCCATGGACCACATAAGGGAAAGCAGAGAGAACACTGTCTCCAGGGTCATATCAGGGGATCTGGGTTTCAGGCTGACTTCTGTTGTAGATTAACTGTAGGTAGGCATTTAACTACTCAGTGTCCATATTTCCTAACCTATATCCTACTTAGAGAAAAATGATGTGATGCTCATAAGAGCCAATGAAATGAAAGCACTTTGAAGAGGATGAAGTGTTATGGTGGTGTTAAGTGGTGTCCTAATTGCTCTCATTGCTATAATTCTTCCTGAAAGTTACTTTCCTAAGCCTGCTTCAATACTTTAGGCTTTTCTGTGTTGGATAGACATAGTATGGGAGTTAAGTCCATAAAGCGTTATATAACCCTTGTTAGTAGTAAAGAGTGCTATGTTCAATTTACCATAGAGACAAGACAGTGGTTGAAAATAATCTTGTTAGTTTAGGGAAAATACTGCACTGTTGAATTATTGGTGGAAAAACCTTCAAGCTTTTATAAGATGGCTAAAGTTTTCATTTAGAGAACCAAATAAATGAAGCTCCATGCTGTATGACTTGCTCAGGGAAACCCCGGGCTCGGAGTGGTGGTGGTGTCTCAACATTTAACAGTGATACCAGACACTAATAAATGTGTGAGTTATTTTTCCTTGCTTTATAGAGGTAGAGATGTGTGTAAGAGAAGTTGGGGTAATTAGATGGTTCTAGTTCAGTTGAAATACACATATTGTTTTACTTTTGTGCTAGAGTTCTTGCTCAAAAGATGCCTGCAGAATGAGATTTAAGATGACTCAGTATGTGTGGGCTAAGAAAAATGAGGCTTACCAAATGGGAGCTGAATATTTTATATCCTCCCCCTAAAATATTCTTCAAACATCAAGCAACTATACCTGGGACATCACTCAGATACATTTTGAAGAAATGCCTCTGTCATCCTAAGGAAACAAACCAATGTCACAAGAGCCTTATGTGAACAATTAGCTGAGGAGGAAAAATTCATTTATTGCCCACGGATCAGTGGAAAACTAATTGCAGTTGTTACACTATAGGGAAAGTGAGTCTCTTTCAAGGTATGTGACCAACCAAGAGATACAAATAAAAAAGCAAACTATCTAGAATACATTGGCCTGAATGCTCAATAAAAGCAGGATATGAAGAATTAAGCCTGACAGTGCCTTCTATTCACAAAAGTGGATTAACTCAAGAAGAATTAGAATTTCTGTAAGATCATTATTTGTATGTAATGCCTATTCAAAAACAACACAGAAGGCCCATTTAAAATTCTTCTAACATCTGTACATTTTTTTTTTGAGGGCAGTGTCACTGGCCCTCATATATGGGACCCGAACTGGGGCCGCTGGCTTCTCAAGCCAGCGCTTAACCACCGCGCCACTCGGCCAGCCCTAACATCTGTACATTTTGACTAATGAAGCTAACGCTTAAAGAGAGGTTCACAAAGTCAGACTTGGTAGACAGTCATTTGGAAAAGGCAAGGCAGGGCAACAAACACTGCATGAATACAATATTTAAACTTTTTCAGTGGAAGTTTAAGAGACATTTAGGAGGGCCAATTTGGGCTCATTCAAGAATATATGATTACATGGCCCTTCCAGGTGACATGCTCTAGTCTGGGGGGCCGGGGAGCAAACAGCCACTTCCATAGTGTATCCCAATGGGTAAGAGCTTGGAATCTAGGGTTACATCTTCCATATCCCAGCTCCCTACCTACAAGCAAGCTATTTAAAGTACCTGTGCCACAGTTTTCTAATCTGAAAAATGGGCTTGGTCATAGTACTTATTTCTTAGGGTTATAAAGATTAAATAAGAGAGCTACAAATAGAGGTCCTTCCATATATGATTAGCACATATCAAGTACTCAGAAGTTAGCTGGTATTATTATTATTACAATATTATTTTTAGCCATTGAAAAGACATTGTTCCTTCACAGACCTCCAAGAGAAGTGTAATAGAAATATAAAAACACAACGTAAGGCATAATAAAAAATTGTGTGGTTATAAACTTCTGAAAAAAAAAAGAATATATGATTACAAAACACACACACAGGGCCGGCCGAGTGACACATTGGTTAAGAGCTGGCTTGGAATGCCAGTGGCCCCAGTTCAGATCCCACATAGGAGGGCCAGTGACACTGCCCCGTACAGCTAAGATGGTGAACAACAGCTCCACCTGGAGCTGGGCTGCTGTGAGTCCCCGGGTTGGCATAGCTGCAGCCCCTGCTGCAGTGGGCTGCCATACACTACAGTGAGTGGCCAGCAGCTAGTGTGAGTGGCTGGCAGCCAGTGTGAGCTGCCAGGAACGGCTGTGAGCAGACCTCCAGAGGCTGGCGACCAATCTGCCTCACCCAGGAAGAGCACAATCATGATACCAACATGGACCAGTGAAGCAATGTCCTCCACAGCTAGACTGAAGAACAAAAGGACAGCAACATGTCTGTTCCCCTTCCCCAGTTCCCCAACGCTGTTCCCCTTCCCCAATTCCCCAATATAATCTTAAAACACACACACACACACACACACACACACACACACACATAAATATGACTGTTGAGGGGGAAAAAATTAGCCAAAACAGTTGTCTGATAGTACAATTTCTTTGACTTCTTTCTTTTCCATGTTCTGACTTACAAGTTTGACAATCTGTGGGCACAAGAAGGTTATGTTGAGAGGTATTGAAAAAACTGGGATGCCTTTTCCCAAAAGAGCTGGTGACTTCCCTAGCCTTGTCTTGACTGAGATTGGGTTTCCAATGGCATTCTGCCACCTTTTTTCTCTAAATTCAATCACCCAGACATGTTCAGGAAAAATATGAAAGGAGGAGGAAAGAGTCTGGGGCAGAAGCAAGGAGATCCTATAGTGAAACTGACTGTGACTTTCAAAACTTTACATAATCTCCCAGTCATCCAGTTTTTGTCTTTGTCTAATGTGGAAATGCAATTGAGTTGCCCATGTCAGTGGATTACTGTAAAGACCAAATAAAACAACATCTATCTGTGAAATCTTTCTGAAAGGTTAACACAAATGATGTCAATGTTTTTTATTTTGATTTAACTGTTAGTTTTCTGGCATCATGCTGTGGTTTACCTATTACATGATTACCTGCTTTGGCACAACTTGACTAAGATGGCAGAAACATCCCTATGTGCAATTCTGTCAGCATCTCTTCCATGCTGATGGTAATGAGAGATCAGTTTGCATAGGATTCTGTGTTACTTCTCCAGCCAAACTGGTTTATGTACTGGCTCTGAAATATACATTTCACTTTCCAATCACTCCGTTTTTGCCTGCACTATTTCCTGTGCCTGGAATACCCTTTCTTTCTCCTAGTATACAAATCCTGCTTATCTTTCATGACACAGTACAAGTTTAGCCTCAATAATTAAAATATACAGGCTAACTTAAAGACTTTCAGATATCTTGACGGAGATATTTCCTGTCAATTGTATCAAACGATTTCATTAGTCTTGTCTGATGGTAGAAATTTCCGAGCCTATGAGAAGAGATGTGTTATATCAATCCAACTGGGTAGGAATGAGGATCACAACATCTATAATATGTCATTAGGTTGCAAATCTAAAGCCTGACCTGCAAAAAAGAGCGTGAGGTATTTTGACTGGACTTAAGAACACATTTTATGTGGCTGGCCGAGTTTCTCAGTTGGTTAAGAGTTGGCTTGGGAGCACAAACTCTAAGCAGCAGGGCAGCTGGTTTGGTTCCCATATGGGCCAGTGATGCTGCACCCTCTACAGCTAAGATGGTGAACAACAGCTCGATCTGGAGTTGGGCTGCTGTGAGTGGCTGGCGACAACATAGGCTGTAGTGGGCTGCCATGAGGTACCGTGAGTGGCTGCCAGCCAGATTGAGCGGCAGGCAGCTGGCGAGAGCTGATGTAAGCCATCGTGAGCAGCCATCCAATGGCCGGTGACTGTTTGCCTCAGCTGGGAAGACCACAATGATCATAATACCAACATGGGCCAGTGAAGTGACGTCCTCCACAACTAGACTGAAGAACAAAAGGACAGCAACTTGTCTATTCCCCTTCCTCGATTCCCAAACATTGTTCACCTCCCCCAATCCCCCAATTAAAAAATCTAAAAAAGAATGCATTTTACGTGAGTGAGGGCCATTCCAACAAATCCATTTCAGGACCACCCCAAATCCATTTCAGGACCAGCCCTTCATCAAAAGGGCTGAGTCATCCATTCCCCATTTAGCCTTGCCTTTTTGATGTCTATTGCCCTACTGTCTCTTCTTTGCCTTGTTCTTTGATCTCTTGTCCCTTTTTGAGTTCACTTAACCTATCTTATCAGGAATAGAGGTTAGGATTCAGTTCCAAGTTTTTCTTCACCCATGTGTCCAGTCCTTTTTCAGATTCCTTTCCTTTCCTCCAATCTTCCCTTATGCTCATTTTTGTCTCCTTTTTTCTCAAAATCCCATTCAGTTCTCTCTTCTCTTTAACCCTGGAGTGTTTATAGTTTGTATAATACAACCTAATCCTGGATTACAGTCTCCTCTAATAATTCCTCTCATCTCCTCAACGAGATCATATTCCATTCACAGAGGAGATCATGTCTTTTTACCCCACTTATATTTTCCAAATTTCCCAAATGCAGACCAAATTGTTTCCTGCTTGAAAAGTTCACAAAACACTGGAGCTCAGTAAACATAGTTCTTTTTCTAACAAGATATACCAGGGGCATGATGTGGGTCTGACAGAGTAGCTAAAGCCAGTGGGAGTGTTGTAAATAGTGTAGTGGGTCACTGACACTAGTGTCTTATTGACACTAGTTGAATATATTGAAAATATTAATTAAGATGATGGCATCTCAGGATACTTGTTTGATAACCAGGAGGTTTGGGCTGTAAAAATAAATGGTTGCATTTAGCATAGTTCTTGCCATACAAGAATGCTTTATATGTTTATAGAATAAATAACTAAGGTCTATATTAGGGACAGAACATTTTGAGGAATCAGAAAAAAAGAGTAATTAATAACAGTTCGTGAATCTTATAAAAGAGGTGAAACAAAAAGAAATAGGCATATTAAAATACTGTCAGATACCACTTTTGGAACTGCAGTAGTTCCTTAATTCAACTGTTCAAACATCTCCAGCATTTCCAAGAACTATAAACATATCAATTTAGAGTTCCGGTAAGATGGCACAATAGACGCACGCTGTCTGAACTGCCTCCCAGGATCACATCAAAATTACAAATAATTTATACAACATTTAACCTCGGAAGTCCCCTGAATATTAGATGAACAGAACCTCTAAACGAAGGACCTGAAGAGGAGGCCACATAAAGTCTGGTAGGAGGGGCGCAGACAAGAGAGGGCGAACCCCGTGAGGGATGCCCCAGCTGTATGAGGAGGCTTCTCCGGTTGGGGGAGAGACCCTCTGGCCCCACACTGAGCTCATTAGCCCAGAGTTGCTTTGCCAGGAAGAGGAGTTCCATGATAGTGGGCAGTAGAAATTAGTGAGGACTCTCTTCGCTCCACTCGGTGAGGCTGGGGGCAGCTGGAGAACCAGTGGGGCCAGTGCACGGGTTCGCTCGCCGGCGAGCACTCACCTGGTTCCTGTCAGATGGAGTAGCTGCATGAGCCAGGCCCAGGAGCCTGTGGGGAGGGACTGAACTGAGCACCTTTGGTGAAGAAGCTGGAGGTTTTGTGACTATTGTTCCACTGGTGCGGAGCTTGCACATGAGCAGTGTACAGGAGGGCACCATTTTTTCAGGGTTGGGCCCTCCCAGAGAGGGTCAGATCCGGGATCCCATTGGTCTGGTGAACTTGGAGTAGGAGTGTGTGCGTGCGTGTGCATGCAGTCTTGGATTCCCACCCTCCGCCCTGCTTGTGTTGCGTTGCCAGGGAAATGCCTGGCAAGTGACCTCCGGCTCCATCAGGCCGCTCACTGAGACGCAGGAGTGTGCGAGCAGCCTTGGGTCTTCACCCTCTGCCCTGCTTGTGCTTCATTTCCAAGGAAACGCCAGGCAGGTGCCCTCCGGCTCCATCAGATTGCTCACTGAGACATGCGTGAGCCACCTTGGGTCCTCACCCTTTCCCCTGCTTGTGCTGCGTTTCCAAGGAAACGCCAGGTGGGTGCCCTCTGGATCCATCAGGCTGCTCACTGAGACGCAGGAGTGCGCAAGCCACCTTGGATCCCCACCCTCCACCCTACTTGTGCTGCATTGCCAGGGAAATGCAGTGCAGGTGCTCTCCAGCTGCATCAGTCTGTTCACTGAGACTCAGTAACAGACAACCTGCAACAACCTGTGAAGATATTTTTTTTTGTTTTTTTTTTTTGGTAGTGAGCATGGTTCCAGAGCACACAGAAGCTAATTGTGGAAAGTTCACTGCAACCCTGAGCAAGTGGTCTGCAGATTAAAGCCCTCCCAGCTCTTTCTTTTTTTTTTCTCTATTTTCTTTTTTCTTTTCTTTCTAGGTGATCTATCTAATACATCGAAGCATTCACAGAACGACAGTCAGAATGAAAAAACAAAGAAACATGTCCCAAGTAAAAGATCAGAAGAAAACTCTAGAAATTGAACTAAATGAAACAGAGGTATCAAAACTTTCAAAGACAGAGTTTAGAACACTGATGATAAGCATGTTTAAGAAACTTAGAGAGGACATAAAGAAGGATAGGGAAACCATAAAAAACAACCTGTTAGAACTAAAGAATACAATAACTGAAATGAAGAACACACTCGAAGGAATCACCAGTGGAATAGATGAAGCAGCGGAGCGGATCAGCAAATTAGAAGAAAAAATAGCAGAAATCACCCAGCTGGAACAACAAAAAGAAAAAAGAATAAAAAAGAATGAAAATAATTTAAGAGACCTCTGGGACAACATGAAATGCAACAACCTTTGCATCATGAAAATACCAGAAGGAGAAGAGAAGAAGCAAGGGATTGAGAATGTATTTAAAGAAATAATGCTGAAAACTTCCCTACCATGGTGAAGGAAATTGACATAAAAGCCCAGAATGTACAGAGAGTTCCAAACAGGCTGAATCCAAACAGGCCCACACCAAGACACGTCATAGTTAAAATGGCAAAGGTTAAAGACAGAGACAGAATCCTAAAAGCAGCAAGAGAAAGACAGCAGGTTACATACAAAGGAACTCCTATTAGACTAACAGCTGACTTTTCTTCAGAAACTCTGCAGGCCAGAAGGGAATGGCAGGAGATATTCAAAGTGACACAAATTAAGGTCTACAACCAAGATTGCTCTACCCAGCATGGCTATCACTTAAAATTGAAGGAGAGATAAAGAGCTTATCAGAAAAGATTAAGGTTAAGGAGTTCACTACCACCAAGCCAGCATTGAAGGAAATGTTAAAAAAGCTTTGTTAAATAGAAGAAAGGGGAAAACAAGCTAACCCAGGAAGACAAGAAATACAAATAACAAAATGACAATAAATATACACCTATCAGTAATTACTTTAAATGTGAATAGGCTAAATGCTCCAATAAAAAGACACAGAGTGGCTGAGTGGACAAGAAAACAGGGCCCATGCATATGCTGTTTATAAGAGACTCATCTCAGAGCAAAAGACACACACAGACTGAAAGTAAAGGGATGGAATAAGATATTTCATGCAAATGGAAATGAGAAAAAAGCTGGAGTAGCAATACTTATTTCGGACAAAATAGACTTTAAAATGAAGACTACAATAAAAGACAAAGAAGGGCAGTAGATAATAATAAAGGGATCAATTCAACAAGAGGACATAACCCTAGTAAACATCTATGCACCAAATATAGGAGCTCCTAAATATATAAAACAGATTCTGACAGACATAAAGGGAGAGATCAACAGTAACACTATCACAGTAGCGGACTTCAACACCCCGTTGTCACCAATGGACAGATCCTCCAGACAGAAAATCAACATGGACATAGTGGCCTTAAATGACACTTTAGACCAGCTGGATTTAATTGATATTTTTAGAGCATTTCACCCCAAACCTAAAGAATATACAGTCTTCTCAAGTGCACATGGAACATTCTCCAAGATAGACCACAGGTTAGGCCACAAAACAAGTCTCAACAAATTTAAGAAGATTGAAATCATATCAAGTGTCTACTCTGACCACAATGCTATGAAACTAGAAATCAATTATAAGAAGAAATCTGGAAAGCTTACAAATACATGGAGGCTAAATAACATGCTACTAAATAGTGAGTGGGTCAAAAATGAGATCAAGGAGGAAATCAAAAGATACCTCGAGACAAACGAAAATGAAAACACCATGACACAAAATCTCTGGGATGCAGCGAAAGCAGTCCTAAGAGGGAAGTTCATAGCAGTGCACGCCTACCTAAAGAAGGAAGAAAAATCTCAAATCAACAGACTTATTTTACACCTAAGGGAACTCGAAAGAAACCAGCAAAACAAACCTAAAGGGAGCATAAGGAAGGAAATAATAAAGACCAGAGCAGAAATAAATGAAATAGAGAACAAAAAAAAAATACAACAGATCAATGAAACCAAGAGTTGGTTTTCTGAAAAGATAAACAAAATCAACAAACCCTTAGTACGACTAACCAAGAAAAAGAGAGAGAGGACCCAAATTAGTAAAATCAGAAATGAAAGAGGAGAAGTGACAACAGATACCACAGAAATACAGAAAATTTTTAGAAAATACTATGAGCACCTATATGCTAACAAATTTGACAACCTGGAAGAAATGGATAAATTTCTAGAAGCATACAATCTACCAAGTCTGAACCAAAAAGAAACAAACTGAAAATGGGTTAAAGACTGAAATGTAAGACCTGAAACTATAAAACTCCTAGAAGAAAATATAGGGAGTAAGTTTGCAGACATTACCCTCAGTAATATTTTTACTGATACATCCCTATGGGCAAGGGAAGTAAAAGAAAAAATGAACATATGGGATTATATCAGACTTAAAAGTTTTTTCACAACAAAGGAAACCATTAATAAAACAAAAAGGAAGCCTACTGAATGGGAGAATATATTTGCCAACGATATATCTGATAAGGGGTTAATATCCAAAATTTATAAAACACTCATGAAACTCAACACCAAAATAACAAACAACCCAATTAAAAAATGGGCAGAAGATATGAAGAGACATTTCTCTAAAGAGGACATACAGATGGCCAACAGGCATATGAAAAAAAGTTCAACCTCACTGGTCATTAGGGAAATGCAAATAAAAACCACCATGAGATACCACCTCACTCCAGTCAGAATGGCTATCATCAATAAATCAACAAACAACAAGTGCTGGCGGGGCTGTGGGGAAAAGGGGACCCTGCTGCACTGTTGGTGGGATTACAGATTGGTGCAGCCACTATGGAAGTCAGTATGGAGGTATCTCAAAGAACTGGAAATAGAGCTACCGTTTGACCCAGCAATTCCACTCCTAGGAATTCATCCTGAAAAAAACAAGACACTTATTCAAAAAAAGTTGTGCACCCCTGTGTTCATAGCAGCACAATTTACAGTAGCTAAGACTTGGAAATAACCAAAATGCCCATCAGTAGATGACTGGATTAAGAAACTGTGGTATATTTATATAATGGAGTATTACTCCGCTATAAAGAAGAATGAAATCGTACCATTTGCAATGATATGGATGGACCTAGAGACTATTATGTTAAGTGAAATAAGTCAGTCAGAGAAAGACAAATACCATATGATCTCACTCATATGTAGAATCTGAAAAACTATATGAATGAGCAAAGTAAACAGAAACTGTCTCATAGATATAGAGGAAAAATCAGGGTTGCTAATTGGGAGGGGGATGGGGATGAGAGAGAAGGGGAACGGATTAGACAGCAAAAATAGGCAACTACAATATTGCCACTGGGATATGAAAAACAGTTTGGGGAATATAATTAATAATGTTGTAAATATTTTGTGGAATGTCAGATGGTCATAGGTCTTATGAAGGAGACCATTTCATGGATGGAGTAGAGGTTTGATCACTGCACTGTATAACTAAAGCGGAGGTTATATACCTACTGTAATTGAATATATATAGATAGTCACAGGATGTGGATTATACTGTGGAAGAGAGTCAGAGGAAGAGTAACAGATATATATGATAAGGGGGGGAGTGGGGTGGCGAATCGGGGGTGGGGGTTTTCACTTTGAGCGGTAAAATGTATAACTATTGCACTGTTTTGTACACCTGAAACTAATTAAAAATAAATAAATAAATTATAAAAAAATAATGCATTTGTAGCTTTATAAAACTTAAATGAAGTTAATACTGGTTTCTCTGTATTAACCATGGCTGTTACCTGGACCAAGGCTAGATATAAGTGCTTTCCTTTTGTCTGACTTGTCTCACCAACAGCTTATGGCTTTATGGCTTTAGGATTGTAACAGAAAAGACATAAAGATTCTCGAGTACCAGATGCTGATATAATAGAAGGTCAAAAACTTTTGACTATCATATGCAGATGCATTAGACCAACTGTGAATAACAAGTTAAGGTCTCATTCTGGTCTCATTCTCATTCTGGCCTAACAGGTATTAAGTCCTCTGGTGTAGCTACTGTAAACTGAGAGACCAATAACATAATTTCGGAAAGAAGTCTCCAAAAGTGGAAACACCATAGGTCATTGAGCAATATAGGACAAATATTTTGCCTAAATTTTAAGGCTTTTTCAAACATATTTTTCTCAAGATGCCCCTTATTCTAAGATAAGTATGTAGGGGGAAATTTCTTACAGGAAATGCCTTGAAGTTGATATGGGAATTTGGCCATGGGTGGTGGAATGTTGATTTTACCCAGAAAGCCTACTTCACTAAGTGACTCTTCCAAACCTTTCTCACATACCTTAAGGTCTAAACTCATTTCCTCATTTTTAGAAGAATAGATCCACCTCTCTGAGAACATTGAGGCTGTAATAATGATGTACCATCAACCTTCTAGCTCTTTCTACCTACAAACTTACCTTCATCCCTTCACCTACACATTTTCTTAAGACGGTCTCTTCAATTTCTCCTCCCATTGAATGTCTATTCCATCCCAATTTCCTCCTAGACCTTGTTTTATCATTTATTTCCAGTCTTCTGTATCTTTCTGTGTATCTATAACCATTGCTACATTTCTCTTATAGAAAAATCCTCCTGAGTACTTTGTCCACTCACTACTTATCACTTTTATAACCAATCTCCTTGTTAGAGCGAACTTCATGAGTGATATCTACTTTTTCACCTGTCATTGACTCATCAAATGACTGATATCTGGCTTCCACCTCTGTCACTATTCAAAGCACCAATGCCAGGGTCACAAATGAGGTCCTTATAGCTTAATTCAATGGCTGCAAAAGTGTTACATTTGAAATGTTTTCCACACCTTCTGAAACAAACTATTACCTTGACTTCCTGGATACCAAATTCTATTTGTTCCCTTTTTTTTTCTGAAGATTTCTTCTTTGTCTTTTTCATTAAATGCCCTTCTATTGCCACACTGTACATATCAGGACTCCCTATGATTTATTTGCCCCATCCTCACTCCAGGGCATTTTGTACCATCACCAAAATAGCTATCAAATATGTATGCACTGGGGGCCAGCCGAGTGGCACGGTGGTTAAGCACTGGCTTAGGAAGCCAGCAGCCCTGGTTCGGGTCCCACATATGAGGGCCAGTGACACTGCCCTCAAAAAAGTTAAAATAAAATAAAATAAAAATGTATGCATTGGATGATATCACTTTCCTACTTCAAATTCTTGCCTATAAGATAAAATCCAGGGCTGGCCGAGTGGTGCAGTGGTTAAGCACTGGCTTGGGAAGCCAGCGGCCCTGGTTCAGGTCCCACATATGAGGGCCAGTGACACTGTCCTCAAAAAAAAAAAAAGATAAAATCCAAACTTCCTAATCCTGTTCCTTTTCCTTTTCCTCTCAAATATTTTTACTTTAACAATACTGATTTATTTGTAGTTTCCTCCATATACCATTCATTTTACTAATGCTGTGCCTTGCCTGTAATTTTGTTGAGGGCTGGCCCTAGTGTCAATTAAAATGTTTATGTCACAGTAATGGATAATGCAATAAAGGAATTTAGGGAAATACTTACTGCTCTTCATTGTATAGGAGAACTAAAAGAATATTTTCATACCTGTATTTGAATACTATATGCTTTCCCTCACAGACACCAGTGACATTAACAAGATGTCACTGATCAGAGTTTTAGCATTTTTCCAATAACCCCAAATTTAGCCCTTCAGTGTAGAATGTGGATGTCAGGGGAATAAGTAGAGTTTCAGGATGCACCTTAGATAGATCTGGGTAGAAATAAAACAGATGGTTTTTGTCTTGATTTTGTCATACCCAGCTACCTTAATTCCCAATAAACTCCTGTATGATTAGGATCATGAATACCTAAAAACGCTTTTGGAAGCTTCAAGATTTAAGGATCAATTCCCTCCTAGGGAATGGCTCAGGGCTGTTTGCATTCGTCTGGATATTGCCTAAACCCATTAAGTTCTGAGGTCAGTTTGCTTACAGATGCACATGAAAAAGACATATAATTCTTGGTGAGGTCTAAGGGAACCAAATTAACTCATTGATTAATTTCATCCTGTCTAGTCATTCTTTCATCCTCTGTATCTACTTAAAAAACTAAATGTGTTCAGCTTGTCACAAATTTTATTTTATATCTCCACCTAGACCATTTCACATTCTGCTTAAGTACTTGGTCATCCATTATATGACTTATTAGTTTGAGTTCTCTGTAGAACTAAAGAAAGATGCAGAAAAAATAATAAGTGGAACCTAAGGTTCAACTACATCATCCATGTATGTTTTAAAAGCATCCGTCAGGGCCAGACGAGTGGCGCATTGGTTAGGAGCTGGCTTGGGACACCAGCTCTGAGCAGCACGGCCCCGGTTCGGATTCCACATATGAAGGCCAGTGACACTACCCTCTACAGCTAAGGTGGTGAACAACAGCTCTACCTGGAGCTGGGCTGCTGTGAGTCGCTGGCAACGGTGTGGACTGCAGCCCTTGCTGCAATGGGCTGCCATAGGCTACAGTGAGTGGCCAGTAGTCAGGTGAGTGCCTGGCAGCCAGTGTGAGCTGCCAAGAGCCGCCATGAGCGGCCGTCCAGAAGCTGGTAACTGATCTGCCTCACCCAGGAAGAGCGCAATGATAATACCAACATGGGCCAGTGAAGCAACGTCCTCCACAACTAGACTGAAGAACAAAAGGATACCAACTTGTCTGTTCCCTTTCCCCGATTCCCCAATGCTGTTCCCCTCCCCCAACTCCCCAATAAAATCTTTAAAAAAAAAAAGCATCTTTCAAAGTCAATTCAAACTCACATACGATGCCAGGGATTCGCACATCATCAAGCTCTTTGCTAAACTTTTTTGCTTGCCCCATTACATTGAAGTTTTTTTTTTTTTTTTTTTTTTTTTTTTTTTTTAAAGATTTTATTGGGGAATTGGTGGAGGGGAACAGCGTTGGGGAATCGGGGAAGGGGAACAGACAAGTTGCGGTCTTCTTGTTTTTCAGTTTAGTTGCGGAGGATGTTGCTTCACTGTTGGTATCGTCATTGTGCTTTTCCCGGATGAGGCAGATTGGTCGCTGGCCTCCAGATGTCGCTCATCGCGGCTATTGGCAGCTCACGCTTGGCTGCCAGCCGCTCACGCTGGCTGCGGGCCATTCACTGTAGCCTATGGCAGCCCACTGCAGCAGGGGCTGCAGCCCACACCATCACCGGGGCTCGCACAGCCCAGCTCCAGGTGGAGCTGTTGTTAGTTGTAGAGGGCAGTGTCACTGGCCCTCATGTGGGATCCGAACCGGGGCCGCTGGCATCCCAAAACCAGCGCTTAACCAATGCGCCACTCGGCCGGCCCTACATTGAAGTTTTGACGAGTAAATTGGGATTCAAATCAAAGTGTGTAAAACTGGATCAGATAAAATCTTCTTCCCAGATAAATACCCGAGGGCTATCTTACCTGAAGATCCAATTAGGGACACTTCCATTTTTCCTTTAAACAAAATTTGTTACCAGTTGCAGTCAAGAAATTTAATAAAGTTAAGGTTTCCTGCCTCCATCCCTTAAGGAAAAGTTGCTGAAGTTCCTAATTGTAGTCCAAAGACATGTGATAAGCTTTCCTGTAGATTTACTT
Organism: Aselliscus stoliczkanus; assembly: GCA_033961575.1. NCBI lineage: Eukaryota > Metazoa > Chordata > Mammalia > Chiroptera > Hipposideridae > Aselliscus > Aselliscus stoliczkanus. Next base: position 33,892,093 of record CM066737.1, on the reverse strand, counting down.
GAATGATTATATTTATAGACTATGTAAATGTTATGTCATGCACTATGGGTACACTACCATGTCAGAAAAATCAGAGGAGTCATTTAAATAGAACAAGAAAACTAGACTAAAATCAATTATCTTGCAAATAAAAGTGTTTTGTTCCCATTGAATACATGTCATTAGATTGAAAAGCATTTTCCAAACATTTCCTACCCTCCTGGAGAAGTCAACAGAGATTATGGATTTTAGCTGAAGAGCAGGCAGTGTGGTATAGTGGAGGCCACCGAGTTCCCCACCCCCTTTTTTTTTTTTTTGCATCTTAAGTTTTTTTGTTTGTTTGCTTGTTTGTTTTTTTGTGTTATTTTTTAGCTGAGCCATCCAGCCACCTGTTAGCAGCTCAGCGGCTTTTCAGCGGCTGTTCAGCTTGGGCATCGAACTGCTGTTGCTCAGAGCTCATCTCACACTCTTGAATGAGCTCTTAACCAACTGAGCCACTCGGCTGGCCCTGCATCATAAGTTTTGTATTCAGACAGACTTGGTTTGATTTCCGGTGTTATCTGTAAACTGTGTGACCCTGAGTAAATTTCTTAACCTAGCTGAGTCTTTGTTTCCTCATCTATACAATGGGAATAATACTATTTACTTTGTGCATTGCTGTGAAGATTAGAGATACTGTATATAAAATACCTAGCACAGTATATGGCACAGTAGAGTCTCAGTAAGTTATAGCTGTGGTTATTTTACTACATTAATACTGAGAGGGAGATAATCTCAAATTTTTCAGTTTATAGCTGAGGAATCTCAAGACCCAGTGTTTAAATGACTAGCCCAATCTAGTAAAACTAGTCAATGGCATCATTAAATCTATTTTAGTGTTCAGGAAAATGAAACCACAGTGAGTTTACAGTGACTTATACAAGGTCATTCAAAGAAACACTGGCGGGCCCGGCCGAGTGGCGGGGTGGTTAAGCACTGGCTTGGGAAGCCAGCGGCCCCGGTTCAGTCCCACATATGAGGGCCAGTGACACTGCCCTCAAAAAAAAAAAAAAGGAAACACTGGCATTACATGGGTTGAACAAAAAATTCTAGGCTCTCTAACTCAATTTGCTGCCATTTCTCAAAAAAAAAAAATCCCATGGTTTGTAAACTTTTACATTTTGCTGACTGATTTTTAATCCCATTTGATAATTTATTCCAAACTGTACGATGAATGATCTCAAAAGCAAATTTCATTTCATCCTATTTTTCAAAAAAGATTCAGAAAATAAATCAGCTGTCTTGCAGATTAATATTTATTTGACTTACCTTGAATAATTAAGGACACGTTGGAGAGCCTGCCCATAATTGCAATATGATGCTTGTTAAAGTCTTAGAGCAGGTTCTCTTTCCTAACCTAGGAATTGTACTCCCTAGATGTATTAGGTTGTTGGAAAAGTCATGACACATTTTTTCAATGAAAACCACAGAAAAAATATGTCATGACTTTTTCAACACCCCAATAGATTTCCATTTACTACTGATCTACAGCTTTTCTTTTTTAGCTACTAGGTGGGGAGAAAAAAAAATCAAACCTCTTCTTAAAGAAATCTATTAAATATTTGCATCTTCTAAGGTAGAAGGAGGAAGGACCTGATGTACATGGTAGTTGTAAAGCAAAAAACAAACAAATTGGGCTGTCTTGAGAGATAAAGAATCTGCAGGAGAATCTCAAACACATAATTAGCAATTAGCAATACGCTTCTCTCAATTTGCACTTGTGCTTTAATGACTGCTTCCATGATTTTTCCTTCTACATAAGTCTATGAAATTGCATTGCATATAATGAGAATCTCACTTCTGATTCACTGCCAAGGGTGATTGCTGGCTGTATTGTGCATGAAGATAGGTGCCCTGGCTAGGCACCTAAATATTCTGACAGCATTTTTTTTTTTTTGAGGACAGTGTCACTGGCCCTCATATGTGGGACCGAACCGGGGCCGCTGGCTTCCTAAGCCAGCACTTAACCACTGCGCCACTTGGCCGGCCCTAAAATATCGTAACAGATGCTTTTCCTTTTTTTTGGGGGGGGGCAGTGTCACTGGCCCTCACATGTGGGACCGAACCGGAGCTTAACCACCGCACCACTCGGCCGGCCCCTGACAGCATTTTTAAGAGCGACTAATGTCTGGACATAGGTTCTGCTGAGTGATTTTTGAAGATCACCAATAGGGTCTTCAAGTACTGTTAACATGGTTAAAGGAGATGTGATGGATACTTAGTGTGAGCCACACGTTCCTCTCCTTTAAACATCCTTATTCACTCACTGGATCAGAGCAGATGTTGCCAACATCAGCTCAGAACGTCATGTTGAAGCTGTCTTAAATGGATTAAACATTCAGCTGTCTGAAGCCTGGGACAGATGTTCTTAAGGTCCTGACCACATTGGGATGACGAAAGAGTACCAGATTATTGTAAAGGCCACTCTTGGATAGAAAGATGAGTAAATCAAGCCAAAGGAAAATCCACTACCAGCTATGATGACAAAAATTTAGTTTAATATTAACTTTAATAGATACATAAGTGTTGGCACTCTCATTACTGATGCTTTAAGAGTTCATATAAATCCTTTTCATCAGGACTCTATTATTGTTGCTTTTCAAAAAAGGAAAAAGCCACAGTTACTTGCTTTATTTGGAACAGCTGATATATTCATCCTTTCTATGGCAGTTTGAATGTAGTAGGTGAGATGAGTGGTTTTCATACTAGCATCAACTCAGGAGGATGTCAATTTCAGCACAATACAAGCTTGATTCCTCCCTATCTCTTATGCAGAAATCCTTAAAAATACTTGCAAGAGTTCTAAATCTGTTTAAAGGTGGGACCCAGTCTGATGCATTTCCTTAAAAGATGAGCCAATTACATGTAACACCTGAGTTATGCACTGGCTTATTGAATATTTATTGTGGACCTACTATGTGTGAGAAATGAGAGCTGGCACAAGAGGAGGAAGAAACATTTCAAAACACTTTACCATGATACTTGGGGGACTTATGTTCCCTTAGGGACAAAAGGTCATCCTCTTTAAGCAAGATTTACCTAATTGATCAATTACACAATAAGTATGTGTAGTGGATCCCGCAATGTGCAAGATATTGCTGGGGTGGGGGGAGATTCAAAAGAAATATTAGATGTAGATTCTCATCTCAAGCAGCTTATTTGAGTAGTAAAAACAACACAACAAAATTCTCCAATTCATGAAAGAACTGGAAAGTATAAGAAAGCAAAATACAATCAAGTGCTAATTGGGTAATGTAGATATTGTTAAAGAAATTCAGATTTAATTGGTTGGGGTTAGCCAAAGGGGCTTTATGAAAGACATAGGTAGGACTTGAATATGGCCTTGAAGTAAAGGAAAGCTTTAAACTCTGATTATAGTTGTAATTTAATTCTCATATGGCAAATGGTAAATGGCTAAAGGGTAATCTCTTAATATTTGAAATAATAAGTGACCATCTAACAAATTAAACACATTGACCTCACTACATTGTTCGAGCATGGAAAGATGTTCATAATAAGTTAACTGTGAAAATCAGATTATAGAACAACATCCTATAAGATGATGCCATTAACAGAGAATAACATATATGATATGCATAGAAAAATGTCTAGACAGATATACATTAAAATGTTAACAGTGTTTTCTATGTGGTGGGATTATAGGTGACTTTAATTAAAATATTTTTGCATTCTCCTCTTTTTAATTTTTCTACAACAAATGTATTTCATTTGTGTAACAGTTTTAAAAATTCACACAGGCTTCTTATAACCCACTAAATGAATGCTTCATCAAACCTACCATATTAAAAGCGTGCACACACACACACACACACACACCATCTTGGAGAAGGAATACAGAAGAATGATTAAATGATTAAGGAGACAGAGTGGATGATACATGATGACAGACTTAAAAGTCTGTCCTTCAGCTAAGATGGTAATATGGTCCAAGTTTATAAAATCATGAAGCTGATTGGGAGAACACAGATTTATTCATAAATCCCCAGCAACAGAATGGAGAATAGAGGGTTTGCCCTTGAAGATTGATAAGTAAATTTAAGACAAATAAAAGTAAGGCCAAGTTTTCACAGAAGGAAAAAAATGGAATTCGTTATTTTACGGTTGATATAAATTGATCTGATAAATAGCTTCAAGAATGATTTAAATAGGGACGGCCGAGTGGCGCGGTGGTTAAGCACTGGCTTGGGAAGCCAGCGGCCCCGGTTCCGGTCCCACATATGAGGGCCAGTGACACTGCCCTCAAAAAAAAAAGAATGATTTAAATAAATGAATAAAGGAAAGAAAGGTTTATTAAAGGTTGGATGTAAAGCAAAAGCCAGGAATGTTTAGAGTGTGTGAGATATTCAATATATTCAACATATTTAAACATTTTTTCATCGTTTCAGGTGCACAAAACAATGTAATAGTTAGACATTTACACCCCTCACAAAGTGATAACCCCCTCCCCTAATCTGCTACCCCTCTGACACTGTATATAGGTGTTACAATTCCATTGACTCTACTCCTTATGATGTACTCCACATCCCAAGCTAATTAGAAACAGTCTCAGAGATATACAGAAAGAAAACCCTGAGGGTTGCTAGATGGAAGAGGGGTGGGATGAGGGAGGTGAGAGGAAGAAAGCAAAAATTGGTAACCACAAGATTGCCACAAACATATGAAAGACAGTTTGGGGAATATAACCAATAATGTAAAGATTTGGGCCGGCCGAGTGGCTCAGTTGGTTAAGAGCTCGCTCAAGAGTGTGAGCTCTGAGCAACAGGGTCGCCGGTTCAATTCTCAATTGGGCCAGTGAGCTGCACCCAAGCTGAGCTGCCGCTGAGATGCCAACAGGCGTGGCAGGATGGCTCAGCTAAAAAATAAAAATAATAATAATAATAATAATAATAATAATGTAACGGTTTTGTAGGGTATCCTATGGACACTTGTCTTATTAGGGAGACCACTTCAAGGATGATGTACATGCCTGATCACTGCAGTATACACCTGAAGCTGAATAATAACGAATGGTCAACTATAAATATATATATATATATATATATATATATATATAGATAGATATATATAGATAGATATATATATAGATATAGATATATATATAGATATAAAATAGTCACAGAATGTGGCGTGGAGTTTGAATTTAAAGAATAGAATAAATGAATAACATATTTAAATGTTAACAGTGGTAGAAGAAGCCTGCATCCTTGAGGCTCTTTGCTGGGCCAGGAATTAATCCTTTGGTTTTTAGACTGTTGGAAGTTTCTGGAAAATAGTTCTAGGGAGAGGATGGGGTGTCAGGGATACACTCAGAAGGCTCTGGGCAATAATTAATTATCAACCAGAAAAGTAGTTTTTCAATATTTTAATAAGTTATGACTACACTAATGCATATTGGCTTAAAATTAGTCCTGACTATGCCTATCTTCTAAGATAGACTTCAGAGATGAGTTCTGTCAGAGATTTAGTAAGATAGATGGACTACAGTATGGCATCAGTCTTAAGATTTTGAGAAGTCAAATGAAATCATTAGATGACCAAAGGATTTTTCTTTTTTACCTCGAGGGCTGTTCAGTGACGCTTCAGATGCTCTCCCGCCATCTCCACAGTGACTCTGGTCAAAGGGAAGGCATTGGTCACCTGTTCCTGCCACCACTTCAAAATTCTTGGATAGATCTTTTATTTCCACAAGAGATTTCAACTTGTAAACTTTTCTAGTATTGGTGTCCGATAGATAAAGTGATTCAGACATAGGGTCCATAGCCAGATAGTATTTGTGAGCAGGACTTGTGCTAAGGAAGAGAAAAGAAAGATTATTCAAAGCAATTTGTTCAGTATGCACCCTTGGGGTCTGCCTTTTGTCACAAATCAAAAATTCTCTTAACAGATGAACAAATTCAGGTATCTTACTTCTTATGTACTGAGCAGATGAATACTTCTTTGTTTTTCTAGTAATGGGTTTAGGTATAAAAAAATTCACTGTGTACTGCTAACCTGTAATGATGTTATTTCAATATCATCCATTTGTGGATAGAAGAAAAAGCAGAAGAGACTAAATCACAGGAGATAATTTTTCTCATACGTACCTTTCATACCCATTTTTCAATTACCTACTAGATCCTGCCTGAATGTGTCACAGTCACCTCAAACTCAACAAATACCAAACATGAAGTTATTCTCTATCTCTGCCTTCTGCATCACTCATAAACCTACTTCTTCTTTTCCAGACTTCCTGACTCACTTGTAGATACTATCATTTTCCTGGCTCCTGTTGTAAATTGAAAGGAAAGAACAAAGATAGATGAGTGTTACTTAGGGAGGGGTGTGCTGCAGATACATTGTCAAACTTTCCCTCTTCAAGCTTTCATTGTTTTAACTGACTACATTTTAAAAATTTTTATTATTATTTTTTTAAATTGGGAGTTGGGGGAGGGGAATAGTGTTGGGAAATTGGGGAAGGGGATCAGTCAAGTTGTTGTTCTTCAATCTTTCTTATGGAGGGTGCCAGTCACCATCTGGCTTCCTGTTGGCAGCTCCTGGCCTCTAAGCTCAAGGTGCTGTGTTCAATCTTAGTTGCGGGTGGGCGTAGCCACCATCTCATGCAGGAGTTGAACCTGGCAGCCTTGTTGTAAAGATCCCACGCCCTATCCTCTGAGCCATCTGGTTGGCAGCTCAGCTCAAGGTGCTGAGTTCAGTCTTTAGTTGTGGGTAGGCATAGCCCACCATTGAACAGGCAAACTTGTTGTTACACCAGCTGAGCCATCCTGCCACCTGTTGGCAGCTCAGCGACAGCTCAGCTAGGGCACAACGTTCACTGGCCCATGTGGGAATCAAACCGGTAGCCCTGTTGCTCAGAGCACATGCTCTAAGCCAACTCTTAATCAACTGAGCCACTCGGTCAGGCCAACTGACTACATTTTTGAAATCCATTTTTTCCCCTTCTAATTCATATTTTCTTCTTTTAGAACATAACAGAACTGATTACATTTGAACTTTTTTCGTTTTAATCACAATCCTAAAGATGACACTAAAGTTACCTTGATTGGGTTTTGGTATTCTTGAAACACTTCAATTAGATATTGACATGGGATCTCTTGTGTTATTTTGATGTCCATACATGGCCGAGCTCATTCATTAGTTTTGATGCTTCTTAATTTCATTTTTGGATGGCTGCAGTAACTTTGCTTTGGAGGATGTTTTGCTTGAACCTAAGGCTCATGTACTTGAACATTTTCCAAGCCCCAAACCCAGAAGTTTAACCATTACTCCCTCCTTTTCTCATCACATGTAATTATGTCCATAATCTAGTTTTCAGAACCATTCTCTCCTTCTATCCCTCCAGCCATTACATCAGTTCTAGATCACATCATCACTGGCCTGAATATTTTCTATAGTCTTGTCCATAGAAGGTGTTTTTGAAATCTGAAAGTTACTCTGCCTCCAGAGCTATTCTGATCATTTGGCTCCCATCTTTAAAAACTCTAAAAACTTTTTAAAATTCCTTGGTGTGGTAAACAAGACTTTTGAACTTAATACATTCTTATGTGTTTTAAGGTTTTACTCTGGCATCCTTTCAAGAAGGAAGCCTTCCCTAAATCTCCAGTCTGGGTTATTTGCACTATGCTCACCTCTATTCTTGGGATTACATATTATATTAATGTCTTTCATATATTTGTATCCCCCAATAAACCATGAGAGCTTGGAGAGCAACCTTGTTTTTTATGTCTAATGTGCTCACTGCCTAGAACTCTGCCTCACATCCAGTTGTCAAGCCAGAAGCTCTTTATTCCTCCTTCTTTTCATCATTCCCTATATACAGTAAAACATCATGTTTGTTTTATTAAAAATTCTCTTCCGAGGTGTGGCCAGTTAACTCAGTTGGTTAGAGCACAGTGCTCAGAACACCAATATTGCCTGTTCGATCCCCACATGGGCCACTGAGTTGTGCCCTCCACAACTAGATTGAAACAACTACTTGACTTGGAGTTGATGGGTCCTGGAAAAGTGCCCTGTACTACTAGATTGGAACAACTACTTGACAGGTCCTGGATAAACACACTGTTCCCCAATAAAATTTATTTTTAAAAAAAATTTAAAATTCTACCTCTGAAACTCTTCTATAATTTGCCCACTTTTTTTTAGAAAGAAAGCAGTAAAACTATATTTATTGGAAAATGACATGAATGTCTATATAGAAACTTTGATGGAATCTACAAAAAAGCTTCTAGAACTAAATGGTGATGTAACAATTGGATAGCCATATACAAAAAAAAGCCAACTTTGACTCTTACCCCATACCATGTCTGAAAACTAATTCAAAATAGGTCATAGATCTAAATATAAAACTTAAAACTATAAACGTTCTAGAAGAAAGCAAAGGAGACCATAATTGTGACTCTAGATTAGGGAAAGAGTTCTTAGGTATGATACCAAATGCTTGATTTATAAAAGAAAAAATTATAAAGTGAACTTTATCAGAATTAAAAATATCTACTCTTCTAAACACATAGTTAAGAGAATGGAAGGTGGAGGCAAATGTTGGGAGAAAATACTTAGCAAGTCATATAACAGATAAAGGACTTGTATCCAGAATATATAAAGAACTCTCAAAACTCAGCAGTAAGAATTAATACAGGTACCCCAAAATTGTGCCCACTTCTCTTTATCTCCACTCTCATTAATCTAAGGCCCCATCATCTCTCACCTGAACTTCTTCCTTGGTACCATTTCTGTGTTGTGTATTTGTTCATTAGTTCATTTAAAAAGTATTTACTAAGTGCAGACAATGTCTATGAACTGTGCTATGGCTTGAAGACCTAATTGTGTGCATGATACAGCCCCCTTCTTCATGAAACTCACAGTCTGGTGGGTGAGTCAGATCAGTAAACAGAGTATGACTGTCATAAACCCAAGAGTTACAACAGGAGGAAAAGAGAGGGAAAGAAATGAGCAGAGGTGAGACATGTGACCTAGCAGCACCTATCACATTGTATAGCATTATTATTATTTTTTTAAATTACTAACCTTAATTTAAATTTTAAATTTTAAATTATTAATTATTAAAATTTATTTGATTTTTAGATTATTAATTATTTAATAATTATTTAATTATTAATAAGTCCACACTTTATTTAGATTTACTTAGTTTTTACCTAATGTCCTCTTTCTGTTCCAGGATTCCATCTAGGATACCAAATTATATATTCAGTCCCTATGTGCCCCGAGGCTCCTCTGGGCTGTGACACTATCTCAGTCAGGCTTTCCTTGTTTCTGATAACCTTAAGTTTTAGGAAGCACTGGTTGGGTATTTTGTAGGATGCCCTCCACTGGAATGTGTCTGTTTTTTTCCTCATAGTTAGATAGGGATTATAGGTTTCAGGGAGGAAGACCACAGAGGTAAAATGCCGTTTTCATTCAATTAAATCAAGGATATATAATATCAACAAGACTTATCACTATTGATGTTGACCTTGGTCGCCTGGCTGAGGTAGTGTCTGTCAGGTTTCTCCATTATAAAATTACTCTTTCTCTTTCACACTCCATACTGTACTCTTTGGAAAGAACTTAACTAAGCAAAGGTAACAGTTAATCAGTAGAGAGTTGTACTCTACCTCCTTGAGGGTGAAGTATCTACATAAATTATTTCGTATTCTTCTGCATGAGAGCTTTATCTCTTTTCCACTTTTTTACAAATTCAATTATTTTTAGCAGTATGAACTCACAGATATTTGTTTTATACTTTGGATTAAAATCCAATGCTACTTTATTTTGTTTCTCAAATTGTTTCAGCTTTAGAACTTGGGAGCTTTCTACTGGCTTGTTTGCCCCTTTGACATACCCCAATCTATGTGGGCTGTTTTTGTTTTCTTTTTTTCTTTTTTTCTTTCTTTCTTTCTTTCTTTCTTTCTTTCTTTCTTTCTTTCTTTCTTTCTTTCTTTCATTTAAGTACTGCCTTACTTTCTGGAACTACAAGATGCTCCAGTCTCATCTTGTATAACCCCCATCCCAGTAGTAGAATGAGTCATTTCTCCAAGGACACCTGGTTTCTTTTAGAAATGGAGAACTGAGTACTGGGCATTAAGCACTATTGTTTTCACATATCTCTCCCTCCAACCACACTGTGAGCTCTTTGCAGGCAGTGCCAACAGAGTGTCTGACAGGGTCAATGTTCAGTAAGTGCTGAACTAAACTGAACTGAAGGACATAAAACTAAGATATGGAAGAGTCCAGACCTTGGCTACTTAGCCAAGCCAAATGGAGGGGAGAGGTCATGAGAAAAGTTAAGCTATTCTTAAGGACTGGTATGTTCCGGATTGTATTTGTAATTGTATTTTCCCTCTAAACATATTTACGTATGTTAATAATACTAAAGGCTGACAAATACTGATTTCAGACTCAGTTTACTGTTTTAATTGGAAAAAAATCAGATCCAGTTGGAATACTTGATTTTTTCTACTTACCTTAATCAAATAAGAGAATCTGGTAGATTCCAGGGATATCTTCAACCCTGGAACCACCATGATAGCTGCTGTGAATAAACTGTAAAGGGCCCCAACAGACCCCAGAATTGAGTTGGTAGTCATATCTGACAAGGCATCTCTGTAGCAAAGACTGCTTAAATAGGGGTTTGAGTAAAAGTTTTTACATATTTGATTGAAATTTTTCCTTCAGAATAAAACTTCTTCAGTGCCCTTACATCTTTCTAGAATAAAGAAAGAGGGGTCACAACCCTTCCTGGAAACAACCGTCAATACTTTGGTAGTCAGTTTATGGAAGTTTCACCTGAGCCAGATTAATCAGGTTTTTTTTAGGAAAAGTCCATAGGTGATTTTTCCAAGAGAAATGTTATTTGCACAAAGTCACTTTGGAATGTATTATATTGATTTATTATTGAATATCCTCAATGTGCCTGTGAGGGAAGTTAGAATTATCATTCTCCTCAAATCTCAGCTGGGGGAACCCAGACACATAGAGGGCTTGCCCAGGGTCACGAATAAGCCTTGCAGGAACTAAGATTAGATTAGATCATATGTGACTGTGCTTACAAAATACTTCAGAATACTCTTGTTCTGAAGGTGGCAAAACAAACAAACAAAAATCAGTGTTCTTACCTTCTAACTGAGCAGCATATCCTATTTTGCTCAGTGAGGCTGTTCTTAAACTTTGTGCACTGGCCTTTAGAAAATGGAATAGCTTAACACATCAAATTCAAATCTGATTAATGTTATTTTTTTTGATATCCAACAGTCAGGAAGGTCTCCTATATTGATATGTAATTTCTTGCCATTTCATGCCATTTCCCAAGTGCACTTCAGCTCTTCTGAGATTGGTTTCTTTCTACTTTCTGAAAATATTCCATTCCTGAGAAAGAAAAACCACTGGACTACATTCCAATTTGTTCTAATCACTCATATCTAAATTTGTGTTGCAATTTAGGATATGTGAAGATTCTTTTTATAATTTTAATGTTAGACTTACTGTCACCTTCTGGCTAGTTTTACATTCAAGAAATGCCCTTCAACATAGCAAAGATCACTTCATTCATGCTGGTTAAAATCACATAGATTGTTAAATGGGCAATTAATGCTTATAATTAATACTGTGCAACACTTTACCAGTAAGCAATTTGACGACCAACTCAATTTGCTTAAGAAATCAGTTATGCCAAATTAACAAGTCTGAGTTTGTGCACTGGCATTTAAAAAGTGGCATCTCCCAAATGAAATCCAAATCAAAAATCCTATCAGTGCCATTGTGATGAGAATTGGCATTCAGAAATAAACAAATTCAATTTCCTCCTTGGTAATTTAGAACAGTTTTAACAAATATAATGCATAAACAAATTGAATAGAAATACTCATTATGATTAATTTCAGAGCTATATGCCATTATTGGTAAGTAGTCAGTTTAAAGCTTTTCTATTATTTCTTTTTGATGGGAAGAAATAGAAACCATGAGCTCACATAAAGGAGAAAAGGAAATATCTTATTTAAGAAGGTCATTGTGGTCACTGTGTCTTAATACACTCACCAACTATATATCTGGATCTAGGAAGATCACTGTATTACCTCTCTCTCTACCTGCAACTTGGAAATCTTGAATTTATTTGAACTTAGACTCATTTGTGATATCACCTAAGAAAAACATAATGAGACCTAAGGCCTTGTTTTCCCATAAAGTACTGAACAGCCAGCTTTCACTTATCTTATGTTCTTTTGGGTATATTTGGATCCTCCAGCAAATTCCCACTTAGTGGAACTCTTTTCTTTTGGAAGCGACTTACCTGAGTCATAACTTCCAAGTTCACTTTCACATTATTCCTTTAAGCTTATTTATGAAGTAAAATTTGCCTGTGCTAACAAGAGGTTGTCTCTTAGGCAAAAAGGGACATTAGGCAGCTGCCCATGTGATTTGCTTACCTATGTCTGGGATCTCTGTTTCTAGGATGCACAAGGTATCCACGAGTAGCAAGTAAAAGCAAATAGAGAGTCATCAGTTTCATTTAACAAGTCAAATCTAACCAGACACACCTACTCCTAACTCAGCTTGTGGCTATCAGAAAGAAACCATAGGGATTATTTAGTTATATGTGCAAGTCAAAGTGGACCTAATCCCTCCCTGCTGCTCCTAATATGGTGCCAAGATGATTGAATACCTTATTTGGTGGGTGCGCAAAACTCTAAAGCAGTTTTTTCAAAAAGTCCTCTCTGGACCATTTTTACCAGAATTACTTTGGGTTCTTGCCACCTGTGCAGTTTCCTGGGGCTCTCCCCAGTCACAGTGAATCAGAATCTCGAGGTGGGAATTTTATTTTTAACAAATTCAACTGGCCATTCTGACTCAGAATAAGGTTTAAGAACCACTGGGCTAGGGTTTAAAGGAGTAGACACTGTAAAGGGTCTTACCATTCTAGACTCTGTTTTGAAAGCTACTTTATCAAAATGCAAAATCACTCTTTATTATCCTATCTTGTATGCTGCATGGGCATCCTAAATCTAACCCTAAGCTACTTACATGATCTCAGAGATAATATAGAGACATTTCTTGTGCACATTGGAACATAACGTAGCAATAGCTAAAAAAAAAAAAATAACAGATTTAAAGTATAAAGGTTTTTCTCTTAGACCATGATGGAATGTCCCTAGCATCAAAACTGCTGCATAAAAAATAGCTTCAATAAAACATCATGTACATCAACTAACAGGGCCTGTGTCTTCCACCTATCCTTGCTCCAAGGGGGCAACTGGGGTGGGCAAAACAGAACTGTCAGATCAGAAGAATCAGGGGACCCATGATCGGTAAGCCTCTTGACACAGGGTATTTCACTCTGGGATCTGCTATGAGGCTTCTCACATAGGGAGCACACTCTTTGACAAGCTTGACTTTGGGTCAAATTTGCCTAGAATTAAAAGGCTATAATCATCTGTGAAATACAGTCGTTTCAATTTTAAAATCCTTTTAAACCTGGCCCTTTATGTCATTTTGAAAACCATGAAGATAACACATTTTTTATCTAAACTAGAAAATGTTCTTATTCTTCAGAATGTCAGGGAAGAAAAGACACAAAATGATTTCATTCAAAGCTGTCTGCTATTACTGATTCAACTCTATTTAAAGGGAATCTTCCCGGCATTTTACTAGTTTGACCATAGCTCCAGATCCACTGACTTATCTGTTTCCCTGGCCTGCTTTAAAAGGGTAGGTAGTCTGTGGATTGACATAAAAGGTCAAAAGGTGAGAATGGGGAGCTCTGATTAGAAATATGGCCTCAGGCATTTGAACCTTTTTGAATTTCTTTGTCTCTAGATACTTTCTTGTTTTCTTGGCCTCTAAATTGCAGGGTGACTGTGCGTGAGGCTGGCTCTAATCACTGTTACATGGTTGATTCTCCTGAATGAAGTTTAGTTGTGAAAGTACTAGAAGGACCTCAGTAAAACATGATTTCATCCAGAACAGATTCTCATGATACAGAACCATCTGTGTGGCTACAAAGGGTTTTGAAATTCTTAGATGATGGCAAAGAATATGGACAGGGATGGTTTGACTTTCCTGCAGCTGTTTCTAATCCTGCCCATAATGTCATTCTGAATTTGGAAAGTTGTCCCATATTATGTAGAGCAGTTTCTCTTATTAACATCTTAGAGGGAAGAAGTGAAAATGACAGAATTTATTTCTAGTGTGTGCCCTTTATCTGTTTCAGAATTACTTTTATTTAAAGATTTAGGATTGAGCCACCACCAAAGTCATGCAACTGACTTTGCTAGCAACTGACTTCTTGCTGAGGTGCCAGTGTGTGAGCTCTTCACAAGGGCCTCAGCCCATCAGTGGCACTGCTATTTGGCAACTGGCTGACTTGAAGCTTGCCATGAGTTAGGAGGAGAAAGAAATGGAATTGGAAATCTTTTTAGAGCAAGAAATAATCCTGATGGTAGGATTTTGAAGTTGATATTTGATTTTGTTCAGGATTGACATGATTAAAAGGGCTATCTATTCTTTTTTAGTTAATTTTTTTTTATTGAGATATAATTCACATGCCATAAAATTCACCTCTCTATAAAGTACAATTCAGCAGTTTCTAGTATATTCATAGAGTTGTGCAACCATTGCCATCATCCAATTCCAAAGTATTTTCGTCATCTCCTGGAGAAACTCCATACCCATTAGCAGTGTTTCCCCATTCCCAACCCGCCTTGGCCCAAGGCAACTACTAATCTGCTTTCCATCTCTATGGATTTACCTATTCTGGATAGTTCGTATAAATGGAATCATTTAATATTTACCCTTTTGTGTCTGGCTTCTTTCACTTAGCATAATGTTCAACCTATTTTTTTTAATATATTCTTGTGACATGGAGGATGGAGAAAGAGAGGCTATGTCAACTTTGGAGTTGCTGGCTAGTTAGTTGGTGTCATGCGAGTTTGCCTGCTTGTTCTATGGTGGCTGTAACACTTTGCTTGTTCTTCATGCTGTTCTTGGCTTTTCTTTACACTTAGCCAGAAGTATTTGATGTTGAAGAATGGTCTTCCCTCCCTGTTCATCTTTCCCTAGTATTCTCCCTCTGAAGACCAAGTTCCCACTCCTGCCAATCACTGACTTCTTAGTGCTTCCAACTCCAGACTCCAGCAACCCTTATGTAAGACTATCCTCCCTCATGCTCCAGCTCAGCACCTTGCCCTATCACAACTTACCTGTGTTGTGTTTTAGGGCTCTGCTTTCAGCCAGTAGTTCCTTTGAAAATCAATCTGACAAATGAATCCATGCTCAGGGACTAATGATGATTTTAGCTTCATGGGTCATTCTAAGGTTTTTGTGGTGAGGACTCAGAGATACAATGTCTCAACTCAAAGGAACACATTTCTTATAGTGGAAATATGGGGCACTGTGCAAGGCCAGTGAAGATGTTTTTGGGTGAGGTGGAGGGTAACTTCGAATGCCATTGCTAATACATGGGATGAAACTGGGGAGGTAACTGCCTAGTTAATCTACATGTAGTGTTTCTCTTAAGTTTTTTTTTTTTTTTTTTTTGAGGGCAGTGTCACTGGCCCTCACATGTGGGACCGAACCGGGGCTGCTGGCTTCCCAAGCCAGCACTTAACCTCCGCGCCACTCAGCCGGCCCTACATGTAGTGTTTCTCTATTTGTAGCTCCAGTGCTACTGACAAGAGGATGGTTTTTAACCATTTCTCAGATACTATCAGAGCTCTCAAAGTCTGGGTTCCATTTATTCCTTCAGCATAGCACTCTACAAGTTCCACTGCCCCTCAGCATAACAGCCCCTGAGTGTGCTATTCCAGTTCTACTTAATCCTTAGGCAATGACAGGAGTCAAGTCCTGAGAAAAATATAGTAAATATTAACCAGTCACTGTAAAGGAAACAGTAAAATCTCAAGAGAAATTTTGATGTTACATTGACATTTGTTGAGTCTAAATTACTCAATGTACCAAGAAGCATTTGCCAGTCTCTTATTTTCTTCTTTCTTTCATTTTTAAAGGAAAAAAAAATTCTTGAACAATAACAGAATGAGGCTTTTTAAAACAGTAAATCATTTCTAGTCATGCTTAACAGGTTTTCTAATAGATTTGTGATATTAGAAGATGAGCGGGGAGCAAGATGTATATTTAGATTTGAATTCTTGCAAAACACTTGATGTGTCTCCTATTTTTACTTATAACTATCCCTGTTACTTTTAGAATACTGAAAAGTGGCCTTAAAGGCCATAATCAAAGGAAAAAGAAATAAAATTATAATTGATGAGAAATAGTTGAAGAACTTGGGGATGTTTAGATTAAAGAAGAGAAAGCTCAAGAACCTATGATATCTATGTTCACACTTGTGAAAATTTGTCAGGTAAAAAGGGAAGGGGCTCTGGGCTGCTTCAGAGACAAACATTTGCCACTACCTAGTGGATGTTTTATGAAGGCAGCTTTTGGTTCAATATAAAAAAGAATCTTCTAATGGAGCACTCCAAATGTACAAGATGCTATCTAGAGAGGTATTTAAGATTCCTGTTATTGAAAGGGTTCAAACAAAGTAGAGATGATTAACTGTTAGGGATGTGGCAGGCACTATGTTGCAACAGATACCTTTTACTGTGTGTTCTGCTCCTTTTGGCAATGCCTTGTCTCTTCATGTTTTCTCATTCTTACTTTTTCCTTATCCACTAAGCAAACATAGAGATTAGAGGAGACTTACCTTAATTCCAAAATACTAACAGAGTTTCCTGAGGGAAATATTCGCCTTACAAAATTGAAGTCGCCAACATACACACTACCATCAGGGCCAGAAGCTAAGGCAACAGGAGCAAAGAGTTTGTTGTTTTGGGCTGGGCCATTGCAGTTGGTGCAGGCTACACTCCGTTGGTGTCCATTACCCATTATAGTTGATATGACTGGGGGCTGCTGGGAAATAAACATATTTTCTCCATTCCCTTTGTGTATGATTCCTAGATCCAAGAGAAAAAAAGAGGATAAAACAAAAACAATTACTACACGATATTCTCAGTGATATTTTAATTTCCCTCTCATTGTTCAAAGCAGGAAGGAGCTTTCGCCTGGTATAAAAGAACTTGACAATGAAACGCATTGCCCTTGGTTTTGTTTAACTGCATAGCCACAACAAATAGTAGCATAATGCTTTGCCTCATTTTGTCCATCTGTGAAATATGGCAATACACCCAATCCCTTTAATGCTAATTCTAAGTGCCTGAATAAAACATTTGATGACTAACGTTTGATGATGTCATATTCACTTTGGGCTCTGTGAATTATCTGTCTCTTATTTTTTCATCCCTGATGCCTGGAACACACCTGTCTGATTTCAAATTACCCTCACTATGCAACTGGTTCCTGAAAAGGAAATATCACTCAATTTTAATATTAACCTTAACAAAACACAATAAAAAAGTTATCTACATCTGTGAAAGGAAATCATACTGCTAGAACTCACTTCAAAGATATAAGAAAGAAACTTGAATTTTCCACTGTACTGTACCATATCACATTATCATCAGTGCAGGAAATAGAGATACTGACTTATGAAAATGCTGGAAACTACTGTACAGTCATTCTCTTTGGGTAATCCCATCCATCCCAAAGTATGTGCTAAAATTTACCTCTGTCTAGAGTTGTCACCTGACAACTCTACTATATGCAATTTTCTACTATATATCTTTACTTGGATCTCCACAGGTAGCTCAAACTCAACAAGTTTAAAACTGAACTCATCATTTTTCTTCACCCCTTACCAAACACTGCTCTCCCCCTCCAGTGTTCCCTACTCATCTTATGAGTAGTATCACCATGCATGTATTTATCTAAGTTGGAAATGTGGGTATCACCATGGTTCTTCTTTTCCTCCTTCTCTATACCTAATTACTAACCCTCCATTGAGTCTATCTCCTAAAATAGGTTGAATCAGTTTTGTCATCTTCATTCCTACCATTACTGCTCTAGTTCAGTTTCACGTAAGTTCTTGGTCTCCTAGTCTCAATGTATACCTCTGTCTAAAACTCTTGCCACAGAAATTATTTTGGTCTATGGCATGAAACCATGCAATAGCTCCACATGTTCTATCGGATAAGGGGTACATTACTTATAATGAATGCATACGAGGTGTGATCAAACAACATGGTGAATATTTAAATAAAACAAAATTACCCCAACCATATGCTGCCTCCAAGGGACACACCTCAGCTATAAGGACAAATATAGACTCAAAGTAAAAGGGTAAAAATAGACATTCCAAGCAAATGGTATTCAGAGAAAAGCAGGTGTAGCTCTACCAATATCAGACGAAACAGACTTCAGGATAAAAAAGGTAACAAGAGACAAAAATGGATATTTCATAATGATAAAGGGGACTATGCAACAAGAAAACATAACAGTTACCAATATTTATGCCCCCAATCAGGGACCACTGAAATATATAAGGCAACTACTAACAGAACTAAAGGGAGAAATTGACCAAAGCACAATTATAGCAGGGGACCTAAATACATCATTGACAGCTATGGATAGAGCATACAAACAGGAAATAAATGAAGAAATATCAGCACTAAATGACACATTAGATGAAATGGACATAATAGACATTCGTAGAGAACTTCATCTTAGAACATCAGCATATACTATGTTTTCTAGTGTACATGGAACATTCTCTCAAGGATAGACAATACATTGGGACATAAAACAAGCCTCAGCAAATTTGAGAAGATTGAAATCACACCAAACATATTCTGTGATCAAATGACTTTGAAATTGGACATCAACTGCAAAAAGAAAGCAGAAAAACACACAAATATGTGGAGATTAATCATTCTTTATACTCTTAAAGAATGTCTGGGTCAAAGAAGAAATAAGAGGAGAGATCAAAAGATTCATAGAAACAAATAAGAATGAAAATACATCCTCCCAAAATTTTTGGGATGCAGCAAAAACAGTTTTAAAAGGGAAATTTATATCATTACAAGCCTATTTCAAGGAAAAGAAAAATCCCAGATAAATGACCTTATGTTACACCTTAAAGAACTAGAAAAAGAACAAGTGAAACCCAAAGTCAGCAGAAGGAAGGAAATGATAAAAGTCAGATCAGAACTAAATGAAATAGAGAACAAAAAGACAATAGAAAAAATTAATGTAACAAAAACCTGGTTCATTGAAAAGATTAATAAAATGGACAGACTGTTGGCTAGACTCACTAAGATAAAAAGAGAAAAGACACAAATAAAAAAAATCAGAAATGAAAGAGGGGAAGTTACCACGGATGCCACAGAAATACAAAGGATTATCCAAGAATACTGTGAAAGGCTAGATGCCCCTAAATTCAATAACCTAGAAGAAATGGACATATTCTTAGAAACATATAGCCTTCCTAGGCTGAATCACGAAGAATTGGAAAATCTAAACAGACTCATCAACAGTAAGGAAATTGAATCAACCATCCGAAACTTTTCCCAAAGCAAAAGTCTAGGACCAAATGGCTGCATTAATGAATTCTGCCATATATTCAAAGAGGATCTAATACCTGTCCTACTCAAACTCTTCAAAAAAACTGAAGAAGAGACAATAGCCCCTAACTCATTTTATGAGGCCAACATTACCCTCATACCAAAACCTGATAAGGATAATAAAAAAGAAAAATAAAGAAAATTACAGAACAATATCTCTAATGAGTACAGGTGCAAAACCCCTACACAAAATTCTTGCAAATCAGATGCAATAATATATTAAAAAAATCATACATCACGACCAAGTGGGGTTCATCCCAGGGGCACAAGGATGGTTCAACATACACAGATCAATCAATGTGTTACCACATAAACAAAATAAAGGACAAAAATCATGTGATTAAATCAATAGATACAGAAAAAGTGTTTGACAAGATACAACATCCATTTATGATTAAAACACTTAAGGAAAATACCTAACATAATAAATTCCACATATGACAAACTCTTAGCTATTATCATAATTAATGGTGAAAAACTGAATCCCTTTCCTCTATGTTCAAAAGCACGACAGGGCTTTCCCCTATCACCTCTGCTTTTCAACATAGTATTGGAAGTCCTAGCCAGAGCAATCAGGCAAGATGAAGGAATAAAAAGCATCCAAATAGGGAATGAAGAAGTTAAATTGTCACTTTTTGCAGATGACATGATGCTATATATAGAAAATCCTAAAGACTCCACCAAAAAGCTATTACAAACAATAAATGAATACAGTAAAGTTGCCAGCTACCAAATCAATGTAAAAGTCCAATGCATTCCTATATGCTAACAAAGAATCCTCAGAAAAGAAATAAAAAAAGAAAACAATTCCTTTTACAATTGTATCAAAAAGAATAAAATACTTAGGAGTAAACTTAACCAAGGATGTGAAAGACCTATATGCTGAAAAATATAAGACATTTCTTTTTCTTTTTTTTCTTTTTATTAGTTTCAAGTGTACAACACAATGCAATAGTTATACTATTTACCCCCCAAAGTGACAACCCCCCTCCCCCAGTTCGCCACCCCACTCCTCCCCCCCCATATCATACATATCTATTACAATTCCTTTGACTCCCTTCCACAGTATACTCCACATCCCGTGACTATCTATATATTCAGTTACAGTTGGCATGCAACATTATACAACATCAGCTTCAGGTGTACTGTGCAGTGATCAAGCCTATACTCCATCCATGAAGTGGTCTTCCTAACAAGACATGTGACTATCTGACATGCCACAACATTTTTACAACATTGTTATATTCCTGAACTGTGTTTTCATATCCCTGTGGCAATATTGTAGTTGTCTATTTATGCTGTCTAATCCCTTCCCCTTCCCCCTTATCCCCACCCACCTCCCAACTAGCAACCCTCAGTTTTTCCTCTATATCTATGAGTCTGTTTACTTTGATCGTTCATTCAGTTTTTCAGATTCCACATATAAGTGAGATCATATGGTACTTGTCTTTCTCCGACTGACTTATTTCACTTAACATAATAGTCTCTTCACAACATTATCAATTACATTCCCAGAACTGCCCCCATATCCCTGCAGCAAACAACATTTTTAAAAAGAAATTGAAGAAGACACAAAGAAATGGAAAGACATTCCATGTTCATGGATTGGAAGAAACAACATAGTTAAAATGGACATATTACCCAAAGCAATATACAGATTTAATACAATCCCCATCAAAATCCCAATGGCATTTTTTAAAGAAATAGAACAAAAAAAATCATCTGATTAGTATGGAACCACAAAAGACCCCAAATAGCTGAAGGAATCCTAAGAAAAAAGAATAATGCTAGAGGTATCACACTCCCTCACTTCAGATTGTACTACAGGGCAACAATAATCAAAACAGTATGGTATTGGCAGAAAAGGAGACACACAGACCAATGGAATAGAAATGAGAATCCAGAAATAAACATACATAAATATAGACACACAATTTTCAACAAAGAAGACAAAAACATACAATGGAGAAAAGACAGCCTATTCAATAAATGGTGCTGGGAGAACTGGAAAGCCACATGCAAAAGAATGAAACTAGACTATCTGTCACCATGTACAAAAGCCAATTCAAATTGGATCAAAGACCTAAACATAAGACCTGAAACAATAAACTGTATAGAAGAAAATATAAGTACTAAACTTATGGACCTTGGGCTCAAAGGGCATTTTATGAATTTGACCTCAAAAGCAAGGGAAGTAAAAGCTGAAATAAATGAATGGGGCTATATCAATCTAAAAAGCTTCTGCACAGCAAAAGTAAGAAAAAAAAATAACCATTGAGAAAGTAAAGAGGCAACCAACCGAATTGAAGAAGAGTTTCGCAAACAGCCCCTCCAAAACATATAAGGAACTCATACAACTCAACAACAACAACAAAAAAAACAATACAATTAAAAAATGGGCAGCCAGTTCGGTCCCACATATGAGGGCCAGGGACACTGCCCTCAAAAAAAAAAAATGGGCAGAGGACCTGAATAGACATTTCTCCAAAGAGGACATACAGATGGCCAATAGACATATGAAAATATGCTCAGCATAACTAATAATCAGAAAAATGCAAATCAAAACCACAATGAGATATCACCTCACACCAGTTAGAATGTCCATCATCAAGAAGTCAAATAATAGCAAGTATTGCAGAGGCTGTGGAGAAAAAGGAACCCTCATACACTGTTTGTGGGAATGCAGATTGGTGCAGCTGCTATGGAAGGAAGTGTGGAGTTTGCTCAAAATATTAAAGATAGAATTACCATATAACCCTGCAATCCCTCTCTTGGGTATTTACCCAAGAAATCTGAAAACATTTTTCCGTGAAGATATGTGTACTCCAATGTTCGTTACAGCTTTATTTAAGGTGGCCAAGACATGGAAGCAACCAAAGTGTCCTTTGATAGATGATTGGATAAAGAAGTGGTATATATACACAATAGAATACTAGTCTGCCATAAGTAAAGAGGCAATAGTGCCATTTGTGACAACACGGATGGATTTTGAGATTATAATGCTAAGCGATATAAGTCAGACAGAAAAAGTCAAGCACCATATGATTTCACTGATATGTGGTATATAAAACTGAAAACAACAAAAGAACAAGAAAAAAACTGAAGAAACACAACTCATAGACACAGACAATAGTTTAGTGTTTACCAGAGGGTAAGAGAGGAGGGGGTGGTAGATGAGGGTAAAGGGGATCAAATATATGGTGATGGAAAGAGAACTGACTCTGGGTGGTGAACACACAATGTGATATATAGATGATGTATTACAGAATTGTACACCTGAAATCTATGTAACTTTGCTAATAATTGTCACCCCCTAAAGCTTTAGTTCAAAAAAATTATTACAATTAAAGATACATTGCCATTAATCTCCCTCAAAATACTGCCCCTCACTTTGAACGCACTTATCCCATCATTCTTGCCACTTTCTGATGCAGTTCTGGAAGTCTTCTTTTGTGAGTGTCTTTAGTTGCCTGTCGTGGCTGTCTCTATGTCCTGAATTGATTCAAAATGTTCATGTTTCATGGTCATTTGGATTTTGGGGAAGAGCCAGAAGTCGCATGTTGCCAGATCCCATGAATAAGGGGACACACTATAATGTTTTTGACAGAAATTGCCATATACCAGAAGCAATGTATGACACAGAGCATTGTCATGATGGAGGACTATTTATGGCACACTTTAAAACACACCTTCTCTGAACCGTAGCTCATACCTGACTGACTGCACTGAACAAGTTGAAACCTGTCACACACAGTTACTAAGGTTCAACACACCACTTCCGGTATTGAAGATCCCTGCCTTTCTGTTGGATGGCACTTGGCAGCAGCATTCACTGTATTTTGTGATCACAATGAAAGGCTCTGTGTCACACTTCACTTCTAGTACAGCAATTTCTGTCAAATAAAAACATTATGGTGTGTCCTTATCCACCTTATTCATGGGATCTGGCACTGTGCAACTTCTGTTCTTCCCCAAAGTAAAAATGACCATGAAACGTAAATGTTTTGAATCAATTCAGGATATCGAGGCAGCCACGACAGTGCAACTAAAGACACACATGAAAGAGGACTTCCAGAACTGCTTCAGAAAATGGCAACAACAATGCAATAAATGTTTTCGAAGCAGGGATAGTATTTTGAGGGGTACTAATGGCAATGTGTCTTTTACTGCAGCAATTTTTTTTAACTTAAACATTCATCATAGTTTTTGATCATACCTTGTAAAAAGTCCTCCATTGGGCAGGCCAAGTGGCATGGTAGTTGGGCGCTGGCTTTGGAAGCCAGTGGCCCCGGTTCGGGTCCCACATATGAGGGCCAGTGATACTGCCCTCAAAAAAATAAAAAAAATAAAAAATAAAAATAAAAAGTCCTCCACGATTTGGCCCTTGCCAACTCCTTCAGTGTCCCCTCTTATCGCCCTCTCATTTGTATCCTGAGCTTTAGCTATAGTGAACTATGTACAATGACTTCCACAAAAGTACATTCCTCTCTACTTTTGTCCTTTCCTGAATGCCTTCCTCATCTTGTCTGCTTGGAGAATTCTTACCTATCCTTCAGAACTCAGCTTAGTTCATCCCTAATGCTCTGTCCAGGCAGAATTAGCTATTCTATCCTCTGTGTGCCCACAGTTTGTTTTCCATAGCTTATCATTATACTGACCACAGTGCATGATGCAGTTTTCGTTACTTCTCTACCTTCTATATTAGAACATGAGCTCCCTGAAGGTAGACACTCTGTGTTACAGTTTTTTGCATTTTAGTGCCAACCCCTGTGACCAAGTCATTATAAGTGCTCAGTAAATGTTGAAATGAGTTTTTGAGTCTTTTGTAGTTTCCTTGTCCAAATCCCAGTGATTTTGCAAACCTGGTGAGCCTGGGCAGGTAATCCAAGGAACAGGTACTGCTGTGCTAAATTAAATAGCTCAGACCTGTCCAGAATGAGCCAAGGTAGGTAAAGTATCCATGCTGTGAGAGGCTGGCCAATGTATCAGACTGAAGTAGCTGACAAAAAAAAAAATGAATGAATGCAGTTATCCCATATAGTCTTTTTTTCTTCTTCCATGACCCACCTATCTCCTCAGATTGCCTGTTACTTTCCATAAACGTTTCCTAAAATGTCTTCCTCAGTTTTCTTCCAACTATTGGTCCCACAGTCCTACAATGGAAACTATTGATCACTCTGAAATAGGAACTATGTTGGCAACAACAAGTAAGAGTGCAAAAGGTGAAAGATTTATATGATCTGAAAAGAATACTGATAGCTAATATACATATGAAAAGATGCTCAGTGTCACTAATCACCAGAGAAATGCAAATAAAAACCAAAATAAGATACAACCTCACTCCTGTCAGAATGGCTAGCATCAATAAATCAACAAACAACAAGTGTTGGTGAGGATATGAAGAAAAACGAACCCACATGCACTGTTGGTGAGATTGCAAATTGGTGTAGCCACTATGTAAAACAGTGGAGATTCTCCACAGTGGAGATTCCTTAAAAAATTAAAAATAGAATTACCTCATGGCCCAGCAACACCTGGGTATTTATCCAAAGAAATCCACAACACTAATTTGTAAAAACATATGTCCCCCTCTGTTTACTGCAGCACTATTCATAATAGGCAATATATGGAAACAACTGAAATGCCCATCAATAGATGATTGGATAAAATTGTGGTACATTTATACAATAGAGTATTACGCTGCATAAAAAAGAATGAAATCTTACCATTTGTAACAACATGGATGGACCTAGAGGATGCTTGCTAAATGAAATAAGTCAGAATGAGAAATACAAATAGTATATAATCTAACTTATATGTAGAATCTAAAGAACAGAATAAACAAGCAAACAAAAAGAGGTACACTCGTTGATACAGAGAAAAAACTGATGGTTGCTAGATGGGAGGGGGTTGGGGAATGATGGAGAAGGAGAAGGGATTAGAAATTACAAATGGGTAGTCACAAAATAGTCACGGGGATGTGAAATACATTCTGGGGAATATAATCAATAATGTTGTAAACATTATGTAGGGTGTAAGATGTGTGGACTAGGCACTGGCATCGATGCATAACTTCCAAATAATTGTCAGACCTTGTGTATACACACACACACACACACACACACACACACACATCTGATAATTAAGTTTGGGAACTCATCCTAGAAAAAGTGCTACATGCCTCATTGCTAAATATCACTACAGTCACCTTTGAAGTACTCCTTTTGGGAAGCTATGCCCTGATGCCAGGGCCTTGTCCACCCTTCAATGCAATTTTGGAATTCTTTTTCTGCAATGGCCATCAGAGCTGTTGTCGTATTACACTTGATATCCTGAATGTCATCAAAATGTCTTCCTTTCAACATTCCCTTTATCTTTGGGTAAAGAAAGAAGTCATTGGGGGCCAGATCAGGTGAGTAGGGAGGGTGTTCCAATACAGCTGTTTGTTTCCTGACTGAAAACTCCCTCACAGGCAATGCTGTGTGAGCTGGTGAACTGTCGTGATGCAAGAGGAATGAATTGTTGGTGAAAAGTTCTGGTCATCTAACTTTTTCATGCACCCTTTTCAGCACCTCCAAATTGTAAACTTGGTGAACTATTTGTCCAGTTGGTACAAATTCATAATGAGTAATCCCTCTAATATCAAAAAAGGTTAGCAACATTATTGCAACAAGTTTGTGATCTTATTGTCAGACATTTTTTTTTTTTTTGTGTGTGTGTGTGTGTGTGTGTATTTCATATATTCAAGGCAAGTAAAGTACAGCATAGGGACTACTGTCAATGGCATTATAATAGCTACAAATATGTATGATGTTAGAGGGGTAGTAGACTTGGGGGTGTTATCAATTTGTGATGGGTGTAAATGTCTTAACATTATGTTGTTTTGTACATCTGAAGCTAATAAGAAAAAAACAGAGTAAAGCATACACAACACCATAGCACCAAATAGGTACTTGTAAGGAGCCCTCCAGAAAACAGAATTCCCATACATCATATAGCCTTTGGATTTCAAATATAAGTATTTTTACTGCTCATCCAAGGTGATTCTGGCTATTTTTTCAACATATGATCTGCAGGAGCAGTTATGAGTTTATGCCCCAACAAATTGGTCTTTTATTGCAGAACTGAGATATCTTGAAGATCACTTTCTTATTAATTTTATTAATAACTTTATTACACAGTAAAAATTTTCTTAAGATTTAGAATAGTTAATTAAGACAAATAGGACTGAATTGTATTTCCCAAAACCATTAAATTGCAGTGTGATTGATACTGTAATTTAAATGAATTGGGAGGGAGTGAATGAGAACTGGAATGACAGTTGCACAACATCATTGAAAAGAAATCTGATGACTACTAAACTGAATATCCTACAAATTAGACTATGATATGTTCTCTAATAAATAAGGAAACCAACTATTTAGCCCATCAGTATTTCAGCAATGCACTGTAGGGTATATCATTGAAAAACATTTCCAATTATAGGCTTGGAAATACCAGATTTGCTATTAACATATACTTTCACAGGTAGATCTCCATTTTTTAATATCAATACAAGGAATAGTTAACAATTACCTTCAAAATGACATGTTATTACCAGGCTCCTAGCAACTTAAAAACTAAAGATGGCTATTCTAAACCATTCTTCTAAGCCTGCAATTCTAAAACTCTCCTTTTCCATTAGAAAGCCCAGCACTCCATCATAGAAAAAGAATGATTAAAGGAAATAAAACGTAAGGCAATGTACCTTCTGATTACATCTCAACAATTGATGTCTTGCTTTCATGCAAGGTACTAAAACGCCTGTGTACTGAAATTACCATTCCTGTTTAAAGCTGAAGCAATCAAAACAAAAATGGGCAAACCCCTTTTGAATTGCCCTGGAAAAATAGATCATTTTGAAGAGTGTTTTTGTTGTTTCAAGAATCTGTTTAACCTTCCATTACATAGAACCAGGGCATACCATCTAGAAACCATGATTTAACATCAATTATTCTGCGAAAGATTGCTTTGAGGGCTGGCTGAGTGGCACGGTGGTTAAGCGCTGGCTTGGGAAGCCAGTGGCCCTAGTTTGCATCCCACATATGAGGGCCAGTGACACTGCCCTCAAAAATAAAAATAAAAAAATAAAAAGAGATTGCTTTGAAAATATTTTGTTTATGTTCCTGGAAATCTTGATCAATTACTGCTTCCTCTTTTCCAGTTTATTCTGCCACACATGCTCATTTTGAAAATAGAATCAAATGATCCGAGGACAACACACATTCTTAACATGAAGGACAATTTCCTGCTAAGGATTCAGTGTCTTGTATACAGTCAACGAAGAAACCCCACTGCACATTTTCTCTCCTAACTTTCTCTTTTCTCAGTCCAAAAAGAAGTCTGTTATGTAATAAGTTAAGCATACTTTTAAACACACTACTCATACCCTCTTGCTACCTTACACAGAACTTCTTTTGAAGCTTATAAATAAGGTTGAAATAAAAATTCCCTTGGAAGTCAGTGGGTGGTGCTTTATGCTGATTTCAAAGAAGAAACCATTTTTCAGACTTATGAACATCAGGGACATAATACATATTTCTCTTAGGAATTGACTAAGAGGATATAAACACAAACTGGGAGATATGCCAGTGTGATCAATGGAAATTTATTTCCACTCCCAGTAAAACCATTTGTTGACACACCACTGGCTATCTTAGAGGCCAAGTTAAAGGAAATTCTTCATCCATTACAGACAGATGACAATACGCAATTAGTACTCCAGATTGTTCTTTCTAATAATTTTTAACACTCAATTGGCAGGAAACACTAGGGGATATGTTTCATGTAATGATATACTATAACAAATAGCTTTGTAACAGATGATTCATGTACACATTTTTATTTCACATAATTTTAAAGAACTGATTTATCCTAAAAGGAATTAATATGCACTCTCCATTATCGCTGAGAAGATGTATTCTTAAGGAATAATATTGACAAACACAAGTTCCTGGTGTTTCTTTTCTTTTTAAATTCTTTAAAACTTTTTACAACAGTACAACAGTTATAATTTTTACCCTCAAAATGACTACCTCCCTCCCCCAATCCACTGCTCCATTCGCCCCATAACATAATATCTACTACAACACCCCTGACCCCATTCCTACACTGTACTCCTCATCCCGTGAGTATATGTATACATTAAATCACAGTTAACATTCAATATTATACAACATCAGCTTCAGGTGTACAGCACAGTGATCAAGCCGCTACCCCATCCCCAAAGCAGTCTCCCCAACAAGACACGCGACCATCTGACACCCCACAAACATTCACAACATTATCAATTACATTCCCAGAACTGCCTCCCATATCCCTGTGGCAACATTGTAGTCACCTACCTACGCTGTCCAAAACTTTCCCCTCTCCCTCATTCCCAACCCTTCCCAGCCAACAACCATCAGTTTTTCCTTTATATCTGCTTGATATGATTTCAATCTTCTTAAATTTACTGAGACTTGTTTTGTGGCCTAACATGTGTTCTATCTTGGAAAATGTCCCATGTGCACTTGAGAACAATGTATATTCTGTTGTTTCGGGGTGAATGCTCTGAAAACATCGAAAAATCCAGCTGGTCTAAAGTGTCATTTGAGGCCACTCTTTCCGTGTTGATTTTCTGTCTAGAGGATCTGTCCATTGGTGACAAAGGGATGTTGAAGTCCCCTACTACGATAGTGTTGCTGCTGATCTGTCTTTATGTTTGTCAAAATCTGTTTTATATAATTAGGAGCTACTATGTTGGTTACATAGATGTTTATTAGGGTTATAGTGCCCTTGTTTGTCTTTTATTGTAGTCTTCATTTGAAAGTCTATTTTGTGCAAAGTAAGTACTGCTACTCCAGCTTTTTTTCTCATTTTAATTGCATGAAATATCTTATTCCATCTGTAAACAGCATATACATGGGTCCTATTTTCTTAACAACTCAGCCACTCTCTTTCTTTTGATTGGAGCATTTAGCCCATTCACGTTTAAAATGATTATTAATAGGTGCATATGTATTGCCATTTTGTTATTTGTATTCCTGATCTTCCTGGGTTAGCTTGTTTGCCCCTTTCTTCTGTTTAAAAAAGCCCTTTTAACATTTCTTTCAGTGTCGGCTTGGTGGTAATGAATTCCTTAAGCTTATTCTTCTTTGAGAAGCTCTTTATTTCTCCTTCAATTTTAAGTGATAGCCATGCTGGGTAGAGCAATCTTGGTTGTAGGCCTTTATTTTGCATCATTTTGAATATCTCCTGCCACTCCTTTCTGGCCTGCAGAGTTTCTGTAGACAAGTCAGCTGTTAGTCTAATAGGAGTTCCTTTGTATATAACTTGCTGTCTTTCTCTTGCTGCTTTTAGGATTCTGTCTCTGTCTTTAATCTTTGCCATTTTAACTATGATGTGTTTTGGTGTGGACCTGTTTGGGTTCAGCTTGTTTGGAACTCTCTGCACTTCCTGGGCTTGTACGTTGATTTCCTTCACCATGGTAGGAAAGTTTTCAGTCATTATTTCTTCAAATACATTCTCAATCCCTTGCTCCTTCTCTTCTCCTTCTGGTATTCCTATGATGTGTTTTTGTTGTGTTTCATCTTGTCCCATACAACTCTTAAACTATTTTCATTGTTTTTTATTCTTTTGTCTTTTTGTTGTTCCAACTGGGTGATTTCTACTATTTTGTCTTCCAAATCTCTGATCTGATTCTCTGCTTCATCTACTCTACTGGTGATTCCTTTGAGTGTGTTCTTCATTTCAGTTATTGTATTGTTTTTTATGATTTCTCTATCCTTCCTTATGTCCTCGCTAAGTGTGTTAAACATTCTTATCATCAGTGTTCTTAACTCTGTCTCTGAAAGGTTGGATCCCTCTGTTTTATTTAGTTCCATTTCTAGAGGTTTCTTCTGATCTTTTATTTGTGAAATGTTTCTTTGTTTCATCATTCTGGCTGTCGCTCTGGGATTGCTTTGATGTATTAGATAGATCACCAGGAAAACCCTGGCTGGATCACGCAGGCACACAGCTCATGGCCCAACACTCCCAGGAAAACTCCCAGTCTCAGCCTTGGCCAATCAGTCGCTTGTTGACCAGGCAAAGCAGCCTGACAACCAATCACCAGCCTGGCAACTTTGCTCTTACAGTATAGAGAGCGGGGACCCACGGCGGCTCGTGCACTCCCACGTCTCAGTGAGCAGCCTGTTGGAGCCAGAGCGCAACCGCCCGGTGTTTCCCTGACAATGCAGCACAAGAAAGGTAGAGGGTGGGGATCCAAGGCCGCTGTGTGAGTTCGCACGCACGCACTCCTGCACCAATTCCACCAGACCAATGTGGTCCCGGAGCTGACCCTCTGGGGGAGGGCCCAACCCTCACAAAATGGTGCCCTGCTGTATACCGCTCGCGTGCAAACTCCACACTAGGGGAACAATGGTCCCAAAACCTCCAGCTTCTGCACCAAAGGTGCTCAGTTCAGTCTTTCTCCACAGGCTCCTGGGCCCTGCTCACACAGCTACTCCCTCCACCAGGAACCAGGTGAGTTCTCACCAGCAAGCAAGTCCATGTGCCATTCCCACTGGTTCTCTAGTCGCCCTCAGCCTCACCGAGCTGAGCAAAGAGAGTCTTCACTAATTTCTGCTGCCAGCTAACGTGAAACTCCTCTTCCTGGCAAAGTAACTCTGGGCTGGTGAGCTTGGTGTCAGGCCAGAGGTTCTCTCCCCTAACCTGAGAAGTCTCCCCATGGCTGAGGTTTCCCTCACGGGGTTTGCCCTCTCTCGTCTCGGCCCCTCCTACCAGACTTGACATGGCCTCCTCTTTAAGTTCTTCTTTTAGAGGTTCTGTTCATCTAGTGTTCCGGGGACTTCCAGGGTTGAATGTTATATAAATTATTTGTAATTTTGGTGTGATCCTGGGAGGCAGTTGTTCACAGCGTCTGTCTATTCTGCCATCTTACTGGAAGTCTCTTGGTCTTTCTTTATCTCAGTGAAAGTAGGAACCATCTATATATATCAGGCACAATATTAGGAAACAATTCTCTACAACCAGTGGTTAATTGTCAGGTAAATATAATTGCTGCAACTGAAATGACAAGTGGTCTGAAAACACTGCCTACTAGAAACTACACAGTGCACAATGATTGTGGAGGCAAAGAAAAACTGAAGAATTGGATGGCAGCAGACATACAATCTAATTACTGGTTTCTTTTTAACCAGTGAGAGGAAACTGGGGGAAGATAGTATCTTGTTTCTAATCTGCTAACTGTCACAAATCAAAAAGCAGGATGCCTAAAGAGTTAAGCTTTTTCTAGAAAGAACAGGAGTGGGGGAATTTGGAAAGACATTGCTCTTGCCTTAATCAGTCAGAAAAGACTATGATGAGGGGGAAAGAGCATTGCTTTCTAAATTGGTCTTCCCAAAGCTGCTCCCTCAAACTTATCATTCCTGCTTCTAAACCTGCCTTTGTTGGTATGATTTAGATATTTAAAACATCCCAAGAGAGGTGTTCATGTCCAAAGTCAGGCTGAAAGGCGGTGGCAGAGTGGGCTTCAGATCTGATCCTGGAAAGGGTGATCAGTTCTTGGTTATATGTGCCTGCAAATTAGATAATATAATGAACAAATGTTCCTTAACTATTCCAAAACACTTTATTGATAAACAAACAAGTAAACAAAAAAAAAGAACTAACAAAAGTAAGTTTTCTTTCTCAGAATATAATTTTCAGAAAGAGACAGAAAGCAGATTTAGTGTGGCTGGGAATCTTTTTTTTTTTTTTTGAGGGCAGTGTCACTGGCCCTCTTATGTGGGACCCGAAGCGGGGCCACTGGCTTCCCACGCCAGCGCTTCACCACCACACCATTCAGCTGGCCCAAGGAATCATTTTGAGGTGATAAAAATATTCTAAAACTGTGTTGTGATGGTTGCACAACTCTACAGTTTACTAAAAATCAATGAAGTGTGCACTTAAACCGGGTGAAGTTTATGGTGTAAAAATTATACTTCAGTAAAGCTGTTAAAAAGATTTTGAGCAGTAACGTGGCACCTGTTACCTAAAAACTAATTATTGGTGAAGAAGGGGTGTAGAAAACACATTTGTGGAAGTAGGGGGAGACAAAGACAACTTTCTGAATGGATCCCCTCTATTCTGAATTTTTAAGCTTGTGTGAAGCAAATAGTAAGAGGATACAGGACTGGGAGCACACAACTGGGGGCTGGCTCCATTGAGGTCGTATCCCACTTTGTGTTTAATGTCAATGACAGGCATTTGAAAGAGACAATCCATACAAGCCAATAAAAGTGAGTAAAAAAGAAACGGCTGCTTAAAATGTCAAACTCTTTCAAATCAAAACAAAAACCCTAATAATTTAATAAGTGGCATCTGCCCTTTCGTTTTTGTACTTTAAAAACTGTGATTCCCTTTTTGACAAGAGAAAAAAGTTGACATTTTATATCTGTGCCTGAGTCTTTGCTCTTAAAAAGTAAACAACTTGAAATGGAATTTAGAATCCTTGAGAGGGAGGTAGGAGGTATAGTGGGGGCATACTGCAATGGATTCATTTACCTTCAGGGTCTCACACTGGGACTATGGTAGGTTGTCTCATTCCATGGCTGAAGCAAACCTGGTTATGTTACCGGCCAACTGAGCAGCACCAACCCCCACCACTGAGAAAGTTTTAAGTTTTCTTTCCTATAGAAGTGTTAAGTATAAAAATGTTAAATCTCCTCCCTAGTTCTTCAGCTCTTGGCTTTGATTACTCTTCTAACCAGTCTGTGAATCTTAGACTAAAGATCCCCCTGCTTCTTGATTGCTTTGTAAATCAATTTCCGAATCCTAAACAATAGAAGTCTCCTACCCCTGCTTCAAATAACTATTTAAAAGCCTGTGACTTCCTAATATCCCCCAGGCCAGAAAGCCAAATGCCAAACCCATTTTGGGCCCAGACCACTGACGCCACCTGAGTGACAGGCTGAATGGCCACAGGCTTCATGAGAGCCAACACATTTATTAATTAAAATCTATTTTTCCTCATTCAGGGGCCTTGGGGATACAGAGGACACCCCAACAAGATTGCCAGTCACAACCAAAGAAGCCAGCACAGCCTTCCAGGCTGAGTTAGAGACCCCTTCCTCTCATCTGAGATCAGCTAGGGTGAGAGTTCCGTGAACTCCCAATAGGCAGGGACAGCTCTACATCCCTACCCAGCAGGAAGCAGATACAGAAGAAAAGACCTCCTGTCCCTCAGCTTCCCATAGAGATTTTATGAGGATAACGTCTCTCAAGGGAAAACTAGGCAGGCAGTTAGAGGCAGACATTGGGTCTCTGCATTCCTGCACATCCCACAGAGTGTGACAGCCCAGGGGACATCCCCTCTCCACCCAAAACTCCCCTTTGTAATGTAATTACCTACCCCTCTGGGGGAAACAAATGCGCACAAAATACCCAACTAGATCAGACCAGTCACTAGCATCTGCCCAGTAACTCTTGTCAGTCATAGGTGCCAATCAAGTGGTCCCACGCCCAAAGGGGAACAGCTCAGTCTAGAGAAAAGGGATAAAATCTCCAAGTTCTGGGAAGTCTGCTCTCTTTTTTTAACCCCTTCCTTTTCTCCTCCTCCTTCTTTTTTGACCACTGTCCTGCTCCTTTTGACCACTTCTTCCCTTTTAGCCCACAACCAAACTCTTTGAAATGTAACGTTTAGTAGTAATGGGCCCTTGAGCCATGCTCTACTGCTCAGGCCTACTTTTACTTCTAAATGTACTATCTCTTCTTATAAACTACTTATTTTACTGCTTTAGTCTGGTATTCTCATTCAATTCTTTGCTCAAGTTACCAAGGACCTGGACTCTGCACCGAGAAAGGCCCACTCTCCGAAAACATTTAGCCTTGCTAATCAAAATTCCCCAGCCTATGTGGCTGTTTGTCTCAGCCGATCCAACAATGGTTCACAGGATGTAAGATCATAAGTGTAATTATAAAATGGATTGCTTACCCTAGGCCAGCTCCTGGCCTTACAAGATAACTGGATATTAGCCAGCAATTCCACAAAGGTATGATAGATATAAGGATGACTGAATCAAGTAATATAGCTACCTCAATCCATTCTCACCCCCAGTCCTGGACAAATAACCCAAAGTACATATTCTACTGAAGGCTGTTCAGAATCTGCCTCTTTAGATGGAAAGGAATATGATTTTCAGTGAAAATTTACTAACAGATGTTCGAATGAAAGATGGATTAAAGCACCAAAGACTAGTTTCCCAGTAGGACCCAGGGTAGCAAAATCAGCTTGTTTGAGAGACACATGGGCTCTCTGTGGCCCCTTCTCCTGATTTATTTAACATTTATATTACAAACTAAGAGAAAGTGACAGCAGGGAATGTAATTCAAAGAAGGCAAAGACCTGAGATGAGAGTGTCTTGTTCTCATTGCTTTTTCCTGTTTTCCTAAGTCCAGGACTTAGAAGACTTAAAACTAAGTGAAGTCCAGGACTGTACTCTTTCCCCAGACTCTTTCACTTGTTTCCCCTGTCTTGCTCCTACCTCTTTTACCCATTACTGTCTCTTTATTTCTAGCTTCTTATTGGAGATACTGATATTTGTGTGGGTAAACAACTATTGTGTAGGAGAAAGAGCACAAGGCTGTAGCCACTAACTGTGCAAAGTTGGGGAAGGTCATGTGACTATCAAGCCTCAGATTCTTGATCTTTTAAATGTGGTTAATGTCACATTACAGGGTCGCTGTATTTAAAATGGGACAGAATTCACTAAAGCCCTCCATTACATAGATGATTCATTAATTCTAAAGTGAGCATTTTGCTTCACATTTTAACATTTCTGAAATAAATATATATCTTACAATCAATGCATGTCATAGTTTAATTGGAAGCATTTTCCATAAAATAATGGAGTACTTATAATTGATGGTGTCTTAGATTATATTTATATAATATAATATTTAATATGTCAGTTATTATTCCACTTATAAAAAGTTGGTTACAATGTCCACTGAACTGGTTAATCACCTGGGATAGCACAATAATGGTAATAAAACCCAATTTCATATAACTGTGGTGAAGAGCTCTCACTGTACTAGCAGTAATTAGAAATCATATTATTGTATTTGAAAGGAAATATACTAACATGGTCATCTCTAGGTGGTGGACTTATAAGCAATCTTTTCCTTGTAATTTTCCAAATTTTCTACAATGAATATGTATTACATATATATATGTATATACATGTGTTTATAGCATTAGGAAAACAGTATTAATGAATATTTTAAAAGCCGCATACCACTTTGAGGATTCAAAATATGATGCTTATTCAATGACCAGCCTCCTAGGTTAGAAGCATCCATTTCAAAGCCTTGTAAGATGACTGTCCTTTTCTCCCAGAGGATAAAGTCAGGGCAAGTTTCATATTCATATCCCACAGATACTGCAAACAAAGAGTTAATAACACATTAGAAAAATTTAAAATATATATTTTTTATTTTTACTCTGGTTAATAATTCTTTGGATGTTACATTTGGTACTGAATTCTGATTTGGATTAAAATTTGACTGCCTTTCACCTAGCACAGTACAGCATAACACCTAGCATTACATTTGGGTATCCAAAAGTGATCAGTCAGTGCATATTGGATGAATACATGAATGGGGATTGTCATTAGGTATGTACCATATGTTTATAGACTTTAAGCTTTAGTATGGGCTTTTGGATTGGAGGCTCTGTTGTAAAACTGAAGAAATAAGCTCTCTGAAGGTTTAAGCTGTGGTTACATAATTTCTTTCTTTACCTTTGTAGAAGAAGTATGGGGAAGGCTGGTTTCTTTTATCTACAGAGTGCAAAACACACTTAGGAACGTGACTTTGGGGTACTGGGTCACTTATACAAAAAATGGCTACAAATAAGTCTAATAAAAATTGATTTGCCCAATTTAAATTTTCTTCTGCACTAACTGGCCTTTAATTTCTTGAGAAGTCTGAGTTTGCTTAGAGTGTTACAAGTGCTGCCAGTGTAAATTCCATGTTGTGCACATTATATTTTGGTTTCTGCATAGAGCTAACTAATGGGGCATCACCCAACATTTGGCTTCAACTCTGATGAAGCACAGATGTTATGCATTAAACTTGGAACCCTGGTATGCCACTAAAATGGGAAGTGCAGAATGTAATAGCATGGGTGCCTCTTGCCCTACTGAAACATGTGTAGCTCAAGTATACCAAATCCCAGCCATTGTCTCAGTTGGTAAACCTACTTACCTGTTGGAATCCCAGATTTCAATTTTTGAATTTAAAATGCTTTTTGTCCTCATAATGTTCAAAAACTGAGACTATTGGCTCATTACATTGTATACCCTGAAGCTTCTTTGCCCCTTCCTGGTAGCTTAAAATATCTATAGCTGGTCATCTGCCATTGCTTTTGAGTACCTGCTTCTACCTGACTCTTTAGATGCCCCTGGAGAACTCCTTTTATCATTTGGTTATGAAAACTGATAATGAAAATGTGTGCTTAAACAATGCCAGCACAATAGATCCAAGATGAAAAATCAAAGGAAGCTAGTTTTTATTTTTGGCATTAGATGAAGGGAAAAGAGGATATTTTTAGTTAAACTGATGTGAGTGTGTGTGTGTGTGTGTGTGTGTGTTTGTGTGTGTGTGTGTGTGTGAGAGAGAGAGAGAGAGAGAGAGAGAGAGAGAGAGAGAGAGAGAGAGAGATAGCACATGCACAGATAAGCCAAAAAGTCCTTATGATTATAAATATACAACTCTCTAACTTAGTGGATTATCTGTGGCCAATATTAAATCACAGACTGGCTTCTCTTTGTCCCCTGCTCCACCAAAGCTTTAGTAGGGATCAAGGCCATCTTCATGGATGTGTGATCTCTGCAGTTTCACATTGGCCCATGCTTACAAGGGCCCCACATTTAGTTTAATGGTTTGCTGCTACTGTCTTGAAATCCTTAGTAACATTTTAACAGGAAGCATTGTATTTTCATTTAACACTGGGACTTGCAGGTTATGTAGCTGGTCCTGATGGGGATGCCCTTCTATCCTGCCATCAGCTGGTGAAGGCTCATGGAATGCAAACTCATTCTACTATTAGCCCAACCCAAGCATTATTAGTAAGGGATAGCAATGGGGAGTGGGAAATACTAATAATGAAATGGAAATAATTTGTAAATAGAAATTAGTTTGGGATCATACGTGTCAATGCTGTTCTCTATTAAGGTGGATGGAAAAACAGAATTTCAGTGATGAAAAGGATCTCAAAGGTAATCTAGGTTACACGCATGGCATAAATCATTGCTGTCTAAAAATCTCTTGATATCTTATCATGGCCCAGTGCTTGCTAAAACAACTCTGGTATAGTGGAAAGAGTTGGTTTCAGATCCAGAATCAGAAAACACTTCAACTCTTGCATCTGCCATTGCTACCTGTGTGATCTTGGGCAAATTATTTTCCATCTCTGGGAGTCATGTCCTTCACTGGTAAAATATTGAAGGGGGGTGTGGTAGGTGGAAGATGGACTAGAATTGGTGATTTTTAGACTCTTTTGGGTCAGAGAACATTTTATTTATCATGAATTTGATAAAAGTTATAGATCTTCCTAGAAAAATGGATACACACACAAAATTGTGTATATAATTCTAGGGGGTGCTCACTGACCTCTAGAAATAAAGGTCTCAGATCAAAAACCTCTGTACTAGATAATTCTTAAAATCCCCCTTTAGCACTAACACTATGACTCTAAAATGCATTCCTTCAAGATTGCATTTGATCAGTTCAAGTTGGGGATTCAAAGCTAAAAGTCAAAGATAGCATGGTATCTCATGTTGGAAAAATCACATGGTGAGAAAACACACTTAGGGCCATCTTGGTGTGTAGAATAACAGTTTCTGCTTCTCTTCCAACATTTTTACTCATATGCCTTGATTAATAAATAATCACAACAACAATGATTACAAGTTCCCTTAAAGCCATCATCTCCTTCCCTACCATTGCCAGGATCTGTCTTTTCTACATTGTAAGCCTGGTGAGCTCCCCTACAATCACTTTTCCAGAAGGTGACTGTGCACTTTTGTGAATCAGTTATATGCCCTGGTGACCTCCAATGGTTTGGAGCCTGCTTTTCCACTCTCAGTGAGAGTTAAAGATCTTCCCAACTCTGTGGCAGGAAATGCCTACATAAAATGTCAATTAAAGAGTTTTTGATGCAATGGTAATAAGACACACTCATTTCACCTCCTCATATCTGCTTTCTGAATTGTTCTCCAGTACACAACAAAAAAAGTGCAATGGCTGCACAAACTATAATTATATTATTTCTCCCCTAGTCACAGCAAATAGCAAAAAGGTAGCTACTTAATAAGTTCCTTTTAATTTTTTTAGATTTACTTTCTCCTGAGAAAGCTCTATGAGCTAATAAAGCTATAATTTATACTTAAAAGTTGTCCAAAATTCCAACTGACTTAATAAGAATGACTGTGTGTCAGGGTATTTTTATATGTGTCTCCTTGTTCAGAGTAACAAGGCAAGGTTTCTTTCTGACAGCAGCCTACTTAAACATAATCCTAGAACTTGCAATTGGCTTATGAGAAGGCGGGCACTTCACCCCACAATGTTGAGCTGCTCTCCTAATACAATAGCAACCAATCCCAGACTTCTTCTCATAGAAGCAAACTGCAATGCACTAAAAGCCTACTATTTTTCATATAATTAAATATGAAGGGAAAAGGGCTACTCAGGGGCTGGCGCTTAAAATACTGAGCACTGGCATTACACTCTTCCTGGTACTGTGACAACTGAGTCTAAGTTAAATAAGCAGGGTGGGCCACTACCATTTCCAAGTCAGACTATTGCCTAGCATGTTTGTTCATCAACAGAGCATAGTATAGGCCACAGGTTCTGCCTCTGGCACTCTGGAGGGGTACTAGGGAGAAAAAGCCATTAATGTGGCAGAATGTTTTCTCTGAATCATGTGACTGCCTCTCTTGTGAAACACTTTATTCCTTCTGGATTCCTATCTTCCTGTATTCTCTCCCTCACCTCCACAGAGATATTAATGAAATGTTTCTTAACCAAGATTCATTGACTGTGAAGAAAAGCTTGTTACGGGCCTGCCGAGTGGCACGTTGGTTAAGAGCTGGTTTGGCATGCCAGTGGCCCCGGTTCAGATTCCACATATGAGGGCCAGTGACACTGCCCTCTACAGCTAAGATGGTGAACAACAGCTTCACCTTGAGCTGGGCTGTTTTGAGTTGCCGGCAATGGTGTAGCTGCAGCCCCTGCTGTAGTGGGCTGCCATAGACTACAGAGAGTGGCCACAGCCAGCATGAGCGGCCAGCAGCCAGGGTGAGCTGCCAAGAATCTCCGTGAGCAGCCATCCAGAGGCCGACGACTGATCTGCCTCACCCGGGAAGAGCACGATGATGATACCAACACGGGCCAGTGAAGCAATATCCTCCACCAACTAAACTGAAGAACAAAAGGACAGCAACTTGTCTGTTCCCCTTCCCCAGTTCCCCAAAGCTGTTCCCCTCCCACAATTCCCCAATTTTAAAAAAAAAGCTTGTCACTTTTGCAAAGGACTCTGTCCTCTGGTCACAGGATTGTATCTCTGACTTCACCATTAGTCATCTTCCAAACATTATATTGGTTTATGACTAAGACTGCAGCTTCCTCTCCCAAAGCCATTTGACATTGGAAAAATCACTGAGTGCTCATTCTATTTATCATAGCAGCAACATTTGTATGATGTGGAGGCTACACGAAGGCTGAGGACCACAGTGCCCCTGACACCAAATTTAGTGACTGTGACATTCACCTATAAGGGCTGGGATAGGAGATTGACATGGAGTAGCCAAGGTAAAGATGCCATGCAATGAAGCTAATGTGTGAAATATGACAAAATTAAGCAAATGATTTTCAACAGATTCAGGCTAAGGCTTCAGAATTCATAATGGTTGCATTTATGAAGGCAATATATAATTAAAAGTAGTCTAAAGTCAGTGTGATAAATTTACATGTTACCTTAATGAACTCAAGGAAAATATAAAAATAATTTTACAACATTTAAAAAGTAACTAATGGGCCAGACGAGTGTCAAAGTGGTTAAGAGCTGGCTTAGGACACCAGTGGCCCTGGTTCGGATCCCACATATGAGGGCCAGAAACACTTCCCTCAAAAACAAAAGTAACTAACAACAAGACGAAAACCTTTTCCGAAAGAAGTCATTAAATAAAACAATAAATATTTCCATTTTTTAAAATGCTAGATTAAGCAGAACAGCAAAAATTCAAAAAACATAGAAGATCTAAAGAACCAAATGCAGGCCATGGCAACAACAGACAAGACTGTGTAGTTAAAATGCTATCTGCTGATGTAAGGATAACACTGTATTTTCTATTTTTAAGATTTAACACTTTAGCTTAATTCAATTTAACAATGCGATTCAGTTTAAAACTTTTTTTTCTTTTTCTTTACTTCCCTGCCCTCCTACGGGATTTAATGACACTGTTTCCTCAAGGCTGCATGCATACCTCGTTAATCTGTTTATCCTCCAGAACACTGACATGAAAAAACTGTTTCAGGGCCAGCCTAGTGGCCCATTGGTTAAGAGCTGGTTTGGGGATGCCAGTGGCTCCGGTTTGGATCCCACATATGAGGGCTAGTGACACTGCCCTCTATAGCTAACAACAGCTCCACCTGGAACTGGTCTGTGCGAGCCCCGGCGACAGCTGCAGCCCTTGCTGCAGTGGGCTGCCATAGGATACAGTGAGTGGCCAGCAGCCAGCGTGAGCTGCCAATAGCCGCGGTGAGCGACCATCCAGAGGCTGGCGACCTATCTGCCTCATCCGGGAAGAACGCAATGACGATAACAACATGGGCTAGTGAAGCAACATCCTCCACAATTAGACTGAAGAACAAAAAAACAGCAACTTGTCTGTTCCCTCTCCCTGATTCCCCAACGCTGTTTCCCTCCCCCAATTCCCCAATAAAATCTTAAAAAAACAAACAAAATAAAACTGTTTCAGCCCTTAGACATTTTCTTCCCTGGCAACTAGGCTGAGATTCACTCCTACAACAGGGTTCAAGATAAGTTAATCTCAGAATAAACTGGACTCTGGGATGTGTTTTGTTTGTTTGTTTGTTTGTTTGTTTGTTTTTTCCCAGACTTCAGTACCCATGAATTGCCAGATTAACTCCCCGTTTTTGTTGTTCTGCTTCTTCCTACATGCCTATAAAACCTTCTGGCTGTTCTTGGAAGGGTGAAGGCAGCCTTTGAGACAGCAGTCTTCCACCTTCCCAGAATGCTGGCATTTTGAATAAGTCTACTTTTTCCCCCACTAACCTTGTCTCTTGATCATTGGCTCACAAGTGGCAAGCAGCTGAACCTGAGTTCAGTAACACTAAGAACAGGTAGGTATCTGTTCCTAGAACTTCTTCTTCTTTTTTTTTAATTAGTTTCAGGTGTACAACACAGTGCAATAGTTATACATTTTATCCCTCAAAGTGACAACCCCGCAACCCCAACTCGCCACCCCACTCCCCCCCTATATCATATATATCTATTACTCTTCCTCTGACTCTCTTCCACAGTATAATCCACATCCGGTGACTATCTATATATATTCAATTACAGTAGGTATACAACCTCCGCTTTAGTAATACAGTGCAGTGATCAAACCTCTACTCCATCCATGAAATGGTCTCCCTAACAAGACCTATGATGATCTGAAATTCCACAGAATATTTACAACATTATTAATTATATTCCCCAAACTGTTTTTCATATCCCAGTGGCAATATTGTAGTTGCCTATTTTTGCTGTCTAATCTCTTCCCCTTCTCCCTCATCCCCATCCCCCTCCCAATTAGCAACCCTGATTTTTCCTCTATATCTATGAGACAGTTTCTGTTTACTTTGCTCATTCATACAGTTTTTCAGATTCCACATATGAGTGAGATCATATGGTATTTGTCTTTCTCTGACTGACTTATTTCACTTAATATAATAGTCTCTAGGTCCATCCATATCATTGCAAATGGTACAATTTCATTCTTCTTTATAGCGGAGTAATACTCCATTATATAAATATACCACAGTTTCTTAATCCAGTCATCTACTGATGGGCATTTTGGTTGTTTCCAAGTCTTAGCTATTGTAAATTGTGTTGCTATGAACACAGGGGTGCACAACTTTTTTTGAATAAGTGTCTTGGTTTTTTCAGGATAAATACCTAGGAGTGGAATTGCTGGGTCAAACGGTAGCTCTATTTCCAGTTCTTTGAGATACCTCCATACTGACTTCCATAGTGGCTGCACCAATCTGCAATCCCACCAACAGTGCAGCAGGGTCCCCTTTTCCCCACAGCCCCGCCAGCACTTGTTGTTTGTTGATTTATTGATGATAGCCATTCTGACTGGAGTGAGGTGGTATCTCATGGTGGTTTTTATTTGCATTTCCCTAATGACCAGTGAGGTTGAACTTTTTTTCATATGCCTGTTGGCCATCTGTATGTCCTCTTTAGAGAAATGTCTCTTCATATCTTCTGCCCATTTTTTAATTGGGTTGTTTGTTTTTTGGTGTTGAGTTTCATGAGTGTTTTATAAATTTTGGATATTAACCCCTTATCAGATATATCGTTGGCAAATATATTCTCCCATTCAGTAGGCTTCCTTTTTGTTTTATTAATGGTTTCCTTTGTTGTGAAAAAACTTTCAAGTCTGATATAATCCCATATGTTCATTTTTTCTTTTACTTCCCTTGCCCGTAGGGATGTATCAGTAAAAATATTGCTCCGGGTAATGTCTGCAAATGTACTCCCTATATTTTCTTTTAGGATTTTTATGGTTTCAGGACTTACATTTAAGTCTTTAATCCATTTTTAATTTGTTCTTGTATATGGCGTAAGGAGGTGGTCCAGTTTCATTTTTTTGCATGTGTCAGTCCAATTTTCCCAGCACCATTTATTGAATAGACTATCTTTACTCCAGTGTAAATTCTTGCTTCCCTTGTCAGAGATTAACTGTCCGTAAATGCCTGGATTTATTTCTGGGCTCTCTGTTCTGTTCCACTGATCAATGTGCCTGTTTTTATGCCAATACCAAACTGTCTTGATTACTGTAGCCTTGTAGTAGGTTTTGATGTCTGGTAGCGTGATCCCCCTGACTTTGTTCTTATTTCTCAGAATTGCCGAGGCTATTCTGGGTCTTTTATGATTCCATATAAATTTTAGGATTATATTTTCTATTTCTGTGAAAAAATGCCCTTGGTAGTTTGATAGGAATTGCATTGAATCTATATATTGCTTTAGGCAGTATGGACATTTTAACTATATTAATTCTTCCTATCCATGAGCATGGTAGGTGTTTCCATTTATTTGTATCTTCTATGATTTCTTTCTTCGGTGTCTTATAATTTTCTGAGTATTGATCTTTCACTTCTTTGGTTAAATTTATTCCTAGGTATTTTATAGTTCTTGATGCAATTGTAAATGGGACAGTTTCCTTAATTTCTCTTTCCCTTAGTTTATTATTGGTATATGCAAATGCCACTGATTTCTGAACATTGATTTTATATCCTGCTACTTTACTGAATTCGTCTATCAGTTCCAATAGTTTTTTGATGGAGTCTTTGGGGTTCTCTATATACAGTATCATGTCATCTGCATATAATGACAATTTTACTTCTTCCTTGCCAATTTGGATGCCTTTTATTTCTTTTTGTTGTCTGATTGCTGTGGCTAGAACTTCCAGCACTATGTTGAATAAAATGGGAGAAAGTGGACAGCCTTGTCTTGTTCCTGATCTTAAGGGGAA
Organism: Aselliscus stoliczkanus; assembly: GCA_033961575.1. Lineage (NCBI taxonomy): Eukaryota > Metazoa > Chordata > Mammalia > Chiroptera > Hipposideridae > Aselliscus > Aselliscus stoliczkanus. The sequence goes on along the minus strand of CM066737.1, from coordinate 33,847,722 downwards.
TGGTTTTAGCTTTTCCCCATTGAGTATGATGTTAGCTGTAGGTTTATCATATATGGTTTTTATTATGTTGAGATATGATCCCTGTATTCCCACTTTGCTAAGGGTTTTTAACATAAATGACTGTTGGATTTTGTCAAATGCTTTTTCTGCATCTATTGAAATGACCATGTGATCTTTATCCTTCATTTTGTTGATGTGGTGTATCACATTAATTGATTTACGGATGTTGAACCAGCTTTGCGCACTAGGGATGAATCCCACTTGATCATGATGTATGATCTTCTTAGTATATTGCTGAATTCTGTTTGCTAATATTTTATTGAGAATTTTTGCATCTATATTCATCAGGGAGATTGGCCTGTAGTTTTCCTTTTTTGTGATGTCTTTATCTGGTTTTGGAATCAGGGTGATAGTGGCTTCATAAAGAGTTTGGGAGCCTTCCCTCCTTCTGGATTTTTTGGAATAGTTTGAGAAGAATAGGTGATAGTTCTTTTTTGAATGTTTGATAAAATTCACTTGTGAAGCCATCTGGTCCAGGGCTTTTGTTTTTTGGGAGCTTGTCAATTACTGATTCAATTTCCTTGGTAGTAATCAGGGTATTTAGATTTTCTGTTTCTTCTTGTGTTAACTTTGGAAGGTTGTATGCTTCTAGAAAATTATCCATTTCTTCCAGATTGTCAAATTTGTTGGCATATAGTTGCTTCTAGTAATTTCTTAGAATTTTTTGTATTTCTGTGATGTCTGTAGTCATTTCCCCTCTTTCATTCCTGATTTTGCTAATTTGAGTCCTCTCTCTCTTTTTTTTTTTTTTTTTGATGAGCTTGGCTAGAGGTTTGTCAGTTTTGTTTATCTTCTCAAGAAACCAGCTCTTGGTTTCATTGATCTTTTGAATTGTTTTTCTGTTCTCTATATTGTTTATTTCTGCTCTGGTCTTTAGTATCTCCTTTCTTGTACTCCCCTTGGGCCTGTTTTGCTGTTCTTTTTCCAGTTCCCTTAGGTGTAAGGATAACCTGTTGATTTGAGATTTTTCTTCCTTCTTTAGGTAGGCCTGCACTGCTATAAATTTCCCTCTTAGGACTGCTTTCGCAGCATCCCAGAGATTTTGGGTCGTGGTGTTTTCATTTTCGTTTGTCTCGAGGTATCTTTTGATTTCCTCCTTGATCTCATTTGTGACCCACTCACTATTTAATAGCGTATTGTTTAGCCTCCATTTATTTGTCAGCTTCCCGGATTTCTTCTTATAATTGATTTCTAGTTTCATAGCATTGTGGTCAGAGAATACAGTTGAAATGATTTCAATCTTCTTAAATTTATTGAGATTTGTTTGTGGCCTAACATGTGGTCTATCTTAGAAAATGTTCCATGTGCACTTGAAAAGAACGTATATTCTGTAGCTTTGGGGTGAAATGCTCTGAAAATGTCTGTTAAATCCAGCTGGTCTAATGTGTCATTTAAGGTCGCTGTTTCCACATTGATTTTCTGTCTGGAGGATCTGTCCATTAGTGACAGCGGGGTGTTGAAGTCCCCTACTATGATAGTGTTACTGTTGATCTCTGTCTTTATGTCTGACAATATCTGTTTTATATATTTAGGGGCTCCTATGTTAGGTGCATAGATGTTTACTAGAGTTATGTCCTCTTGTTGGATCGATCCCTTCATTACTATGAAGTGTCCTTCTTTGTCCTTTGTTATATTCTTCAATTTAAAATCCATTTTATCTGATACAAGTATCACTACTCCAGCATTTTTCTCAGTACCATTGGCATGAAATATTTTACTCCATCCCTTTACTTTCAGCCTGTATGAGTCTTTGGATCTGAGGTGAGTCTCTTGTATACAGCATATGCTGGGGTCTTGCTTTCTTATCCATTCAGCCACCCTATGTCTTTTTATTGGAGCATTTAATCCATTTACATTTAATGTGATTATTGATAGGTGTGTATTTATTGCCATTTTGTTATTTGTGTTCGTAGTCTTTCTTAGGTTGTTTTTCTCTTCTACTTAAAGAAGGCCTTTTAGCATTTCCTGCAAAGCTGGCTTGGTGGTAATGAATTCCCTTAACTTATTCTTTTCTGCAAAGCTTCTTATCTCGCCTTCGATTTTAAATGATAACCTTGCTGGGTACAGCAATCTCGGTTGTAGGCCTTTATTTTTCATCACTTTGAAAACCTCCTGCCTCTCCCTTCTGGCTGCAATTTTCTGCAGAAAAGTCAGCTGATAATCTTATGGGGGTACTCTTGTAAGTAACTTGCTGCCATTCCCTTGCTGCTTTAAGGATTCTGTCTTTGTCCTTAACCCTTGCCATTTTCACTATGTGTCTTGGAGTGGGCCTGTTTGGAATCATCCTGCTTGGAACTCTCTGCACTTCCTGAGCTTGTATTTCAATGTCCTTCGCCAGGTTAGGGAAGTTTTCAGACATTATTACTTCAAATATATTCTCAATCCCTTGCTCCGTCTCTTCTCCTTCTGGTACTCCAATGACCCGTGGGTTAGTGCGTTTGCTGTTGTCCACCAGCTCTCAAACTATTTTCCGTGTTTTTCATTCTCTTTTCTTTTTGTTGTTCCGCATGGGTGATCTCTGCTATTTTGTCTTCTAAGTCACTGATTCTATTTTCTGCTTCATCCAATCTGCTAGTGATTCCATCAAGTTTGTTATTTAATTCAGTAATTGTGTTCTTAAGTTCTAGCTGGTTGATTTTCATGATTTCTCTATCCTTCTTTATATTTTCATTAATTTCCTTGAACATTCTAATAATCAGTGTTCTGAACTCTGTCTCCAATAGGTTGGTTACCTCTATTTCCTCTATTTCCACTGATTCAGGAAGTTTCTTCTGTTCTTTTATTTGTGTTGTGTTTCTTTGTCTCCCCATTCTGGCTCATTCTTTGTGTTTGCTTCAATATAACAGATAGATCCCCCAGATTTCTCAGTCTTTTCTGGGTAAACTTATATGTTGTGTGTCCTTTATATTTGAATTACTCAGTCTCCCTATTCTCCTGTGCTTGTATCTGAGGTGTTCCTTGTGTCGTGCGTCCTCACTTGTTGAAGTTTTAGTTTTGATTACTTTTGGCTTGTCAGTAGGTGTGATTGACTCACAGATTGATTAGCTGTGAGGATCAGCAGTGTCTGCATTTTATGAGCTGCTGTGAGAGGACTGAACCCTCTGATGAAACTTGGACCCTATGGGCCCTAGTACCTGTAGCAACTTCCTTTTGGGTGTGAATCTTGTATGTCAAACCCAGAAATGCTCTGGTTTTATCTAAAGTTGGCCTCCGGGTTTGATGTTTCTTGTGTCTGTTTGTTTGGACCCACTGCTGCAGAGTGATTTTAGAGCATAACAGATCAACAAGAACAACCTCCGCAGTCACCAAAGGAAACCAAATGCTCGCACAAGTAAAAAAAACCAACCATCAAACTACAGTCAACTTGTACAGAAATATCAATCATACTAATGAAGAAAACAAACAGAAACAAAACAAAAACCACACACACAATAATAACACAAGAGAAAACAAAACAAAATACAATATCCTAAAATAAAAAATAGAATAAACATGAGAAACCGATTAGCTATACGTAAAAAATAAAAAATAAAAATGAACTAAAATAATAATAAAAAAAGTAAGAATAAAAATTAAAAAAATAAAATTTGCAGAAAAAAGGAAAAGAGGAAAAGTATAGCAGTGAGAAGAATGAATAAAATAGGAGAGAAAGTGAGGGTGGGGAAAAAAGAAAAAGAAAAGAAAGAAAAAGAAAAAGAAAAAGAAAAAAATGTATATATTTGTCTACACACCCATATATATGGACATATATTCACCTATATACACCTATATATATGCCTATATTAAAAACTACAAAATGATAAGAATGAAATAGAAATAAAAACCAAAAACAACCAAGATAAGCAGCCAATAAAGGGAAAACAAAACAGAATAAAACCAAACAAACCAAAAATACCCGTGCCGGTCTTGGCTAAAGTTCACCAAGCTCTCTTCAGTTTGTCTGCTGTACAAAAATTCCTGTGCGTCTTGTGGGAACAGTAGGCCACCTGATGCCTAGCGTGATCCTGGCACTGCAGGTTTGCTGTACTTGAGTGTGGTTGTGACGTGTGATTGGTGGTTTTTACAAAGTCACTGCCTTTTTGCTTTTGCCTGTCCCAAGGCAGGCTGCACCCCCAAAGGCTCAATGAGTGTCTCTGGGCACCCTTTGGGTTGACAGCCGTGGAGAATTAAAGAATTCCTCACTACCAAAAGCCTGCTGCTAAGAATCTGTTAATTAGTGCCTCAGCAGGTGAACCTGCCCTGCCTCCCAAGCCTTGCCTAAAGGTGGGGGTGGTGTAGGTAGTCTCACTCTGCAGCCTTCACTGGGGTGGAAATTCTCAATCCCCTGCAGGTAGGAATATCTTCCTAGTCTGCCCCTATTGCTCCATTCAGGAGTCAGTTTAAGACTGTCTTGGCGGGGGCCAAAGTTTGTGGGAGTGGGTGGGTTATTGGTTTCTTTTTTTGCTTTCTGTTCAAGAGTAGAAAATGGAAAAAAAATAAAAAATATATAAAAATAAACAAAGCCACAGTTCCAACACTGTTTTATGCTAAGGCCTTTGCCTCTTATGCTCCAGCGGAGTTCCTGCTGCTCTCCGAAAGGGTCTGCCGGGATTTAGGGAATTGCGTGCACCCTACCGTGTGGCTAAGATCCCTGCTCCTTCTCTCAGGGACCTGCGTCTCCGCCTGGCGTGCTGCGTTTCCGCGCGAGTCTTCTTTTTCCCCTCCTCCCGGGTTTAAGGCTTCTGCCTCAGAACCGGCGTGCGCCCGCGCGGTGCTCCTGCTGCTCTCCCAAAGGGTCTGCCGGAATTTAGGGGACTGCACGCAACCTGCAGCGCGGCTAAGATCCCCGCTCCGTCTCTCCAGGACCTGTGACTCCGGCCGGCGCGCGCTGCTTCTACGCGGGCGAGTCCTCTTTTATCCCCTGCTCCCAGGTTTAAGGCTTCTGTCTTGGAGCCGGCGCGCGCCCGCACCGTTTTCCTGCTGCGCTTCTGGAGGGACTGCTGCCGGGGTTCAGGGGACTGCGCACACCTTTCCGCGCGGCTCCGATCCCCGCTCCATCTCTTGGGGACCTGTGTCTCCGCCTGGCGCGCTGCTTCTCCGCAGGCGAGTCCTCTGTTTTCCCCTGCTCCCAGGTTTCAGGCTTCTGCGCTCCGCGCACCCAGTGGGCACAGAGACTGATCCCTGAACCGGGAGGGTGCAGGGATTGATCTTGCCCTGTCGCTGCGGGGCTCTGCACCCTGCTTCCTGGGGACCCAGCGAGCTGCGGGTGCAGCTCGTACCTCTGCATAGTCGTTTCCTCTCTCTCCTCCCGCACCTGCCCGGCCCGAGGCCTCTGCCACAGACTGCAAACCAACGCGCTCTTGCTGAACTCTAGGTGGGCCGCGGGCCGGAGGGAGCGAGCCGGGGGAACACCCTCCATGACTCAGCAGCCGCGGGTGCGGGCTGCACCTCACACGTCTCGCCGCCTTCTTCCCCTACTCGCCCGGCCTGCCCACCTTCCAGCAATCCTTGTGTGGAACTCCCAGTTGCTCTGTGTGATGAGTAGATGTCTCCTTGAAGCATATTAGAAGTTCAAATTGTGGACATTTCCCTGGGAGGTCTCATGGAGCCCTCCTCACAGCCGCCATCTTGCCCCTCCCCTCCAGAACTTCTATCTTTCCTTAATTTCTAGTGATCTGTCATAGGATAGGATGACTCCAGATGCTCCACAGTTGGACACTTTTCCCAGAGGCCTGAAAGGTTTTGTTTATCTATCTATTATTCCTAGCTTACTAAGAGTGTCAGAATCAGGTGATGAATTTTTATCAAGTGCCTTTTCAGCACTTATGGAAATAGTCACATAGTTTTCTCTTTTAATCTATGAAATGTTGTCGATTATAGCAACAGATTTCCAATGTTGAACCATCTTTGTGCTCCTAAAATAAACTCCACTTGTTTATGATAGATTATCTTTTGAATAAATTACTGGATTTGATTTGATAATACTTTACTTAGGATCTGTACCCTAACAGTTTACAAAAATAAGGTGCTAATAACATGATAGTGCTAATAATGAGAGATAGCTGGATGAAGAGAAAGTACAGGTAGGAAAACTAAAAAGCATCCAGGAGTGAGGTAATCACACAACACTTTTGCCATGAAGTCCTATACTCCGAAATCTAATATTATGAGATCTTTTTTATGGCTGCTTTGTCCAAACCTAGCAGAATAAAAGTGAGCCTGGAACCTGGATGACCCATGTGCTACCGAAGGTAGGGTGAAATACTGGCTCATATCCACAGTTTCGAGTACCTTTGTGTACCTGGGCAACGCCCTCCTCTCCCTTGGCAGGCTTACCATACCGTTATACCATTGACTCTTGGACAACGTGGGGGTTTGGAGCACTGACTCCCCCCTAAGCAGTCAAAAATCTGCATATAACATTTGACTCCCCCAAAACTTAACTACTAATAGCCTGCTGTAGATTTCAAGCCTTATCAATAACAGAGTTGACTAACACATAGTTTGTATTTTATATGTATTGTATACTGTAGTCTTATAATAAACTAGAGAAAAGAAAACATTAAGAAAAGCATAAGAGAAAATACATTTATAGTATTTATTGAAAGAAAATGTGCTTATAAATGGACCTGCACAGTTCAAAACCGTATTGATCAAGGGTCAACTGTTATAGGCAAGGGGTCAAACTTAGCCTTTATCTTTATTCATTTGTTTATTTAGTCATTCAAAAAATATGTGCTGGGCCGGCCGAGTGGTGTATTGTTTAAGAGTTGGCTTGGGATGCCAGCTCTGAGTGGCAGTGCCCTTGTTCGGATCCCACATGAGGACCAGTGATGCTGCGCCCTCTACAGCTAATATGGTGAACAACAGTTTGTTCTGGAGCTGGGCTGCAGTTAGTTGCCTGAGACAGTGTAGGCTGCAGTGAAGCTGCAGTGGGCTTCCATGAGCTACCGTGAGGGGCTGACAGCCAGCGTGAGCAGCTGGCAGCCAGTGTGAGCTGCCAAGAGCCACAGTGAGCAACCATCCAGTGGCTGGCCACCAATCTGCCTCACCCGGGAAGAGCACAATGATCACAATACCACCATGGACCAGTGAAGCAATGTCCTTCACAACTAGACTGAAGAACAAAAAGGGCAGCAACTTGTCTGTTCCCCTTTCCTGATTCCCCAACGCTGTTCCCCTCCCCCAATCTCCCAATAAAGTCTTTAAAAAAATATATGTGATATTTCATGTGTATGTACCTTCTGTTGTCAGGTACTGAGGATATGAGGATAAACAAGACAGAACAAGCTCCCGTAAGTGGAGCTCACATTCTAGTGACAGGAACAAATATATTGGGTTATTGGAAAAGTCATGATGCATTTTTACAACAAAAAAACATAGAAAAAAATGCATTATGACTTTTCTGACAGCCCAATAAAACAAAAGCAAATACACACACACACACACACACACACACACACACACACATTGTGATAAATGTTATGATAGGAAAAGGCAGGGTATTATGAGAAAGTTTGACAAGAGAATTTATGTTGAAATGGAGCGGCAAGGAAAAACCTCTTTATGCAGAAGGGTTTTATCTCATGATGTATAGTGAAGGGTATTCTAGGCAGATAGGACAGCATGTGTGCAAGGCCTTGAGGCTTGGTATCTTTAAGAGATTTAAAGGTCAGCATGGCTGGAGAGTCAGTTTCTCTCTAGTGTATCAAAAACAAATGAAGAACAGCCCATTCCCTCTCTCTCTACCCTGTACAGAATAAAACAAAGGATTACTGGGCTGGCCGAGTGGCGCATTGATTAAGAGCTGGTTTGGGACGCCAGCAGCCCCGGTTCGGATCTCACATATGAGGGCCAGTGACACTGTCCTCTACAGCTAACAACAGCTCCACCTGGAGCTGGGCTGTGCGAGCCCTCGTGATGGTGTAGGCTGCAACCCCTGCTGCAGTGGGCTGCTATAGGCTACAGTGAGTGGCCGGCAGCCAATGTGAGTGGCTGGCAGCCAGCGTGAGCTGCCAATAGCCGTGGTGAGCGACCATCCAGAGGCCAGCGACCGATCTGCCTCATGTGGAAAGAGAGCAATGATGATACCAACATGGGCCAGTGAAGCAACGTCCTCCACAACTAGACTGAAGAACAAGAAGACATTGTCTGTTCCTCTTCCCTGATTCCCCAATAAAATCTTTAAAAAAACACAAAACAAAACAAAATAAAAAACAAAAGAAAACAAAACAAAAAAACCAAAGGATTACTATTCTCTAGCAGTATATAGGCATTTTTCTTTGGGGAAAGATTTAGGAAATAGATTCACCTTGAAAATAGAATGGTTATTCTTTGAAATAATGTGATTGATTAAAGGGATGCAATATTGTAATGGAAAGAAAGAGGCTGCTATCTAATGACTGAACCTTCACTGAACTGTTCCATGTGCTAGGCAGGTGATGTTATAAAATAATATCACCTCACATTTGCATAACATTTAACATTTAAATACATTTTTGTATATATTACCTAATTTGGTGATGCATGAAACTCATGAGGAAGATATATTTACTACCATTTGATAGATGAGATGGTAGTGTCAGAGAGGTGAAGTGACTAATTCCAGGTCATCTGGCTAGTAAACAGCAGAACCAGAGCTCAAACCCAGTGGCTTTTAGGTTAAGTCTTTCTTTTCCACTATGCTAGATCATAGTTATTAAGATAAAGACCCACCATTCTGAAAGTCTAAAGAAATAACCTTTTATTTGCTCCAAATGACAAAGATAAAGACTGGAAGCTAGGGATAGCCTTGATGTACCATGTACCCTGGATGGCCAAAACCAGTACATGGTTATATTTGATGTTTTGATTCAATTATGAACAGCACCCCCTTTATTCTTAAAACTATCTTGGTTTGAATAATAAATTATATGGTCACCCAATCTTGAAGAGATATCTCCATAATGTCCTGACACAAGTTGGTAGAGAGGATTGTGAAGCAAGAAGAATCATAAATGCTGACTTAGAAAATAAGTCATGCCACTCCCTCTGGGCTTTGGTCCTCCTCCCACACTAGCCAGAGCCTGTTCAGATCGACTGAGCAGTGTCCATGAATTATCCGCTCCAAGCCCATTGGGACTGCCCCGACCCTAGCTTTCTATCCTTTGAAAACATTAAGAATAATGTCCCTGCATCAATTTTTACTAGAGCCAATCACCTGTCGTGCCTGGAACAGGGATCGTACCTGGATTGCCTTTAGCCAAATAATCATGAAGTCCACATATATAAGAAGAAAGGGAGCCAGTGGGTGAAAACTCATCAACTCAAGGAGCACAATGGACACATCACAAGTATCGACTGTGCTCCCAAGAGCGACCACATCATCACATGTGGGGGCAGACCGCAATGCCTATGTCTGATTCCAATCAGACAGATGTTGTCTGGAAGCCAACCCTGGTCATCCTAAGAATTAATCGTGCAGCCACTTTTGTCAAGTGGTCCCCATTAGAGAATAAATTTGCTGTGGGAAATGGAGGACTACTCATTTCCATTTGTTACTTTGAGTCTGAAAATGACTGGTGGGTAAGCAAGCACATTAAAAAGCCAATTCGTTCCATGGTTCCATTGGCATCCCAACAATGTTTTGCTGGCAGCAGGATCATGTGATTTCAAATGCAGAGTGCTTTCTGCATACATTAAAGAAGTGGATGAAAAGACAGCCAGTACACACTGAGGCAGTAAGATGCCTTCTGGTCAGCTGATGTCATAATTTGGTGGCAGTGGCACTGGTGGGTGGGTGCATGGGGTCAGCTCTCTGCTAGTGGGAGCCGTGTGGCCTGGGTCATCCACTACGGCACCGTGTCCTTTGCCGACGCCTCAAAAAGCATGGAGGTCTCAACTCTGAAAACAGAGTTCCTGATCCTCCTGAGTGTATTGTTTGTTTCGGAGAACAGCGTTGTAGCTGCTGGCCATGACTGCTGCCCAATGTTGTTTAACTACAATGACCGTAGCTGCTTGACTTTCATCTCCAAGCTAGACATGCCAAAACAGAGCATCCAGCGCAACATGTCTGCCATGGAATGCTTCTGCAACATGGACAATAGGGCCACGACAGAGGACCACAACACAGCCTTGGAGACCCTGCACCAGAATAGCATCACTGAAGTATCTATTTATGAGGTGGACAAGCAAGATTGTCGCAAATTTTGCACTACCGGCATCGATGGAGCCATGACAATTTGGTATTTCAAGACCCTAGAGTCTTCCAACCAGGGCCTTCGGATTATGTGAAGCTGAGTGAGCCTCCCAGATCCAGCATGACTGACTGACAAACAGCCCCATCAGTGGCTCTGACATTTGCATGATGGTGCGGAGAGCCAGGCACAAGGAAACACTAAAGACACATATCTTGCAAACGTTTGTATGTTTTTGTTTGAATATAATTGTTGGAAGTGTTGGTTTCAAAAAGCAATAGTGGGGCCAGCCGAATGGTGCCATGGTTAAGTGCTGGCTTGGGAAGCCAGCGGCCCAGCTTCAGTCCCACATATGAGGGCCAGTGACACTGCCCTCAAAAATAAATAAATGAGAGTTCCGGTAAGATGGCAGAATAGACGGACGCTCTCCGAACTGCCTCCCAGTATCATATCAAAATTACAAATAATTTATGCAACATTTAACCTCGGGAGTCCCCTGAACATTAGATGAACAGAACCTCTAAACAAAGGACCTAAAGAGGAGTCCATGTCAAGTCTGGTAGAAGGGGCGCCGACGAGAGAGGGCGAGCCCTGTGAGGGACGCCCCAGCTGTGTGGGGAGGCTTCTCCGGTTGGGGGAGAGACCCTCCGGCCCCACACCGAGCTCACTAGCCCAGAGTTGCTTTGCCAGGAAGAGAAGTTCCATGATAGTGGACAGTAGAAATTAGTGAGGACTCTCTTTGCTCAACTCAGTGAGGCTGGGGGCAGCTGGAGAACCAGTGGGGCTGGCACATGGCTTTGCTCGCCGGCGAGCACTCACCTGGTTCCTGTCGGAGGGAGTGGCTGCATGAGCCAGGCCCAGGAGCCTGTGGAGAGGGACTGAACTGAGCACCTTTGGTGCAGAAGCTGGAGGTTTTGGGATTGTTGTTCCACTGGTGTGGAGCTTGCACATGAGCAGTATACAAGAGGTTGCCATTTTTTAAGGGTTGGGCCCTCCCACGGAGGGTCAGAGCCGGGATCCCATTGGTCTGGTGAACTTGGCGCAGGAGTGCGTGAGTGTGTGCGTGCGTGCACATGCTGCCTTGGATTCCCACCCTCCACCCTGCTTGTATTGCGTTGCCAGGGAAATGCCTGGCGGGTGCCCTCCGGCTACATCAGGCTGCTCGTTGAGACATAGGAGTGCGCGAGCGGCCTTGGGTCCCCACCCTCCGCCCTGCTTGTGCTGCGTTTCCAAAGAAACACCGGGCGGGTGCTCTCTGGCTGCATCAGATTGCTCACTGAAACATGCGTGAGCCACCTTGGGTCACCACCCTCTGCCCTGCTTGTGGTGCGTTTCCAAGGAAATGCCGGGTGGGTGCGCTCCGGCTCCATCAGGCTGCTCACTGAGATGCAGGAGTGCGTAAGCTGCCTTGGATCCCCACCCTCCGCCCTGCCTCAGCTGCGTTGCCAGGGAAATGCAGGGTGGGTGTGCTCCAGCTGCATCACTCTGTTCACTGAGACTCAGTAGCAGACAACCTGCAATAACCTGTGAAGATTTTTTTTTGGGGGGGAGTGAGCACGATTCCAGAGCACAAAGAAGCTAATTGTGGAAAGCTCACTGCAACCCTGAGAAAGTGGTCTGCAGATTAAAGAAGACGGAGCTCACTGCAACCCTGAGAAAGTGGTCTGCAGATTAAAGAAGACGGAGAGCCCCCCCAACTCTTTCCTTTTTTTTTTCTTTTTTTTTCTTTTTTCTTTTCTCTTCTTTCTAGGTGATCTATCTAATACATCGAAGCATTCACAGAAACAGCCAGAATGAAAAAACAAAGAAACATGTCCCAAGTAAAAGATCAGAAGAAAACTCTAGAAATGGAACTAAATGAAACAGAGGTATCCAAACTTTCAGAGACAGAGTTTAGAACACTGATGATAAGAATGTTTAAGGAACTTAGCGAGGACATAAAGCAAGATAGGGAAACCATAAAAAACAACCTGTTAGAAATAAAGAATACAATAACTGAAATGAAGAACACACTCGAAGGAATCACCAGTAGAGTAGATGAAGCAGAGGAGCGGATCAGTGAATTAGAAGACAAAATAGCAGAAATCACCCAGCTGGAACAACAAAAAGAAAAAAGAATAAAAAAGAATGAAAATAGTTTAAGAGACCTCTGGGACAACATGAAACGCAGCAATCTTCACGTCATAGGAATACCAGAAGGAGAGGAGAAGAAGCAAGGGATTGAGAATGTATTTAAAGAAATAATGACTGAAAACTTCCCTACCATGGTGAAGGAAATCGATATACAAGCCCAGGATGTACAGAGAGTTCCTAACAGGCTGAATCCAAACAGGCCCACACCAAGACACATCATAGTTAAAATGGAAAACGTTACAGACAGAGACAGAATCCTAAAAGCAGCAAGAGAAAGACAGCAGGTTACATTTAAGGGAACTCCTATAAGACTAACAGCTGACTTCTATTCAGAAACTCTGCAGGCCAGAAGGGAATGGCAGGAGATATTCGAAGTGACACAAAATAAAGGTCTACAACCAAGATTGCTCTACCCAGCATGGCTATCACTTAAAATTGGAGAGATAAAGAGCTTTTCAAAAAAGAATAAGCTTAAGGAGTTCATTACCACCAAGCCGATATTGCAGGAAATGTTAAAAGAGCTTTTTTAAACAGAAGAAAGGGGAAAACAAGCTAACCCAGGAAGACAAGAAATACAAATAACAAAATGGTAATAAATATACACCTATCAGTAATTACCTTAAATGTGAATGGGCTAAATGCTCCAATCAAAAGACACAGAGTGGCTGAGTGGATAAGAAAACAGGACCCATGCATATGCTGTTTACAAGAGTCTCATCTCAGATGAAAAGACACACATAGACTGAATGTAAAGGGATGGAATAAGATATTTCATTCAAATGGAAATGAGAAAAAAGCTGGAGTAGCAATACTTATTTTGGACAAAATAGACTTTAAAATGAAGACTACAATAAAAGACAAAGAAGGGCACTACATAATAATAAAGGGATCAATTCAACAAGAGGACATCACCCTAGTAAACATCTATGCACCAAATATAGGAGCTCCTAAATATATAAAACAGATTCTGACAGACATAAAGGCAGACATCAACAGTAACACTATCATAGTAGGGGACTTCAACACCCCGTTGTCACCAATGGACAGATCCTCCAGACAGAAAATCAACATGGACATAGTGGCCTTAAATGACACTTTAGACCAGCTGGATTTAATTGATATTTTTAGAGCATTTCACCCCAATGCTACAGAATATACATTCTTCTCAAGTGCACATGGAACATTCTCCAAGATAGACCACATGTTAGGCCACAAAACAAGTCTCAACAAATTTAAGGAGATTGAAATCATATCAAGTGTCTTCTCTGACAACAATGCTATGAAACTAGAAATCAATTATAAGAAGAAATCTGGAAAGCTTACCAATAGATGGAAGCTAAATAACATGCTTCTAAATAGTGAGTGGGTCAAAAATGAGATCAAGGAGGAAATCAAAAGATACCTCGAGACAAATGAAAATGAAAACACCACGACCCCAAATCTCTGGGATGCAGCAAAAGCAGTCCTAAGAGGGAAGTTCATAGCAGTGGAGGCCTACCTAAAGAAGGAAGAAAAATTTCAAATCAACAGGCTATCTCTACACCTAAGGGAACTCGAAAAAAAACAGCAAAACAAGCCTAAAGGGAGCATAAAGAAGGAAATAATAAAGACCAGAGCAGAAATAAATGAAATAGAAAACAAGAAAACAATACAAAAGATCAATGAAACCAAGAGTTGTTTTTTTGAAAAGATAAACAAAATTCGAGAAACCCTTAGCACAACTAACCAAGAAAAAGAGAGGACCCAAATTAATAAAATCAGAAATGAAAGAGGAGAAGTGACAACAGATACCACAGAAATACATTAAATTTTAAGAAAATACTATGAGCAACTATATGCTAACAAATTCGACAATCTGGAAGAAATGGATAAATTTCTAGAAGCATACAATCTACCAAGTCTTAACCAAAAAAGAAACAGAAACTCTGAACAGACTGATTACTGCCAAAGAAATTGAATCAGTAATCAACAATCTTCCAACAAACAAAAGACCTGGACCAGATGGCTACACAGGTGAATTTTACAAAACATTCAAAAAAGAATTAGTACCTATTCTCCTCAAACTATTCCAAAAAATACAGAAGGAGGGAAGGCTGCCAAACTCTTTCTATGAAGCCACTATCACCCTGATACCTAAGTCAGACAAAGATATTACAAAAAAGGAAAACTACAGGCTGATATCACTAATGAACATAGATGCAAAAATTCTCAACAAAATACTAGCAAGCCGAATTCAGCATCTTATTAAAAAGATCATACACCACCATCAAGTGGGATTCATTCCTGGTATGCAAGGCTGGTTCAATATCCGCAAATCAATTAACGTAATACATCACATTAACAAAATGTAAAATAAAAATCATATGCACATATCAATAGATGCAGAAAAGGCATTTGACAAAATCCAGCAGCCATTTATGATAAAGACTCTTAACACAGTGGGAATAGTGGGATCATACCTCAGCATAATAAAGGCCATATATGATAAGCCCACAGCAAACATCGTACTCAATGGGGAAAGGCTGAAAGCTTTCCCCTTAAGATCAGGAACAAGACAAGGCTGCCCGCTTTCACCACTTCTATTTAACATAGTTCTGGAAGTTCTAGCCACAGCAATCAGACAAGAAAATGAAATAAAAGGCATCCAAATTGGAAAAGAGGATGTAAAATTGTCATTATATGCAGATGACCTGATACTATATAGAGAGAATCCCAAAGACTCCACCAAAAAACTGCTAGAACTGATACACGAATTTGGTAAGGTAGCAGGATACAAAATTAATATTCAGAGATCAGTGGCATTTCTATACACCAATAATAAACTATCGGAAGAAGAAATCAGGAAATCAATCCCTTTTACAGTTGCTTCAAAAACAATAAAATATCTAGGAATCAATTTAACTAAAGAAGTAAAAGACCTGTACTCACAGAATTATGAGACACTGAAGAGAGAAATCAAAGAAGATACAAATAAATGGAAATACATACCATGCTCGTGGACAGGAAGAATTAATATAGTTAAAATGTCAATACTTCCTAAAGCAATATATAGATTCAATGCAATTCCAATCAAACTACCAAGGACATTTTTCTCTGAAATAGAACATAGATTCCTAAAATTTATATGGAGTCACAAAAGACCCTGAATAGCTACAGCAATGTTGAGAAATAAGAACAAAGTGGGAGGCATCACACTACCTGACATCAAAACATACTACAAGGCTACAGTAATCAAAACAGTATGGTACTGGCATAAAAACAGACACATAGACCAATGGAATAGAATAGAGAGCCCAGGAATAAACCCATCTATATACGGTCATTGAATCTATGACAATGGAAGCAAGAATTTACACTGGAGTAAAGATAGTCTATTTAATAAATGGTGCTGGGAAAATTGGACCGACACGTGCAAAAAAATGAAAATAGACCATCTACTTACACCATATACGAGAACAAACTCAAAATGGATTAAAGACTTAAATTTTAGACCTGAAACTATAAAACTCCTAGAAGAAAATATAGGGAGTAAGTTTGCAGACACTACCCTGAGTAATATTTTTACCAATATATCCCCTTGGGCAAGGGAAATGAAAGAAAAAAATGAACATATGGGATTACATCAAACTTAAAAGTTTTTTCACAGCAAAGGAAATCATCAATAAAACAAAAAGGCAGCCTACTAAATGGGAGAAGATATTTGCCGATGATATATCTGATAAGGGGTTGATATCCAAAATTTATAAAACACTCATGCAATTCAACACCAAAAAAAACCAAACAACCCAGTTAAAAAATGGGCAGAGGATATGAGGAGGCATTTCTCTAAAGAGGACATACAGATGGCCAACAGGCATATGAAAAAATGTTCAACCTCACTAATCATCAGAGAAATGAAAATCAAAACCACCATGAGATACCACCTCACTCCAGTCAGAATGTCTATCATCAACAAATCAACAAACAACAAGTGCTGGCGAGGGTGTGGAGAAAAGGGAACCCTGGTGCACTGTTGGTGGGACTGCAAATTGGTACAGCCATTATGGAAATCAGTATGGAGGTATCTCAAAACACTGGAAATGGAACTGCCGTATGACCCAGCAATTCCACTCTTGGGAATCTACCCAGAGGAATCCAAGGCGCTAATTTGAAAAAATATATGCACCCCTATGTTTATTGCAGCACTATTTACAATAGCCAAGACTTGAAAACAACCGAAATGCCCATCGGTAGATGACTGGCTTAAGAAACTGTGGTACATTTATACAATGGAGTACTATACTACTCCGCTATAAAGAAGAATGAAATTGTACCATTTGCAACAATATGGATGGACCTAGAGACTATTATGTTGAGTGAAATAAGTCAGTCAGAGAAAGACAAATACCACATGATCTCACTTATATGTGGAATTTGAAAAACTGAATGAATGAGCATAAGAAACAGAAACAGTCTCGTAGATATAGAGGAAAAACAGGGTTGCTAGTTGGGAGGGGGGTGGAGATGAGGGAGAAGGGGAAGGGATTAGACAGCATAAATAGGTAACTACAGTATTGTCACAGGGATATGAAAGACAGTTCGGGGAATATAATGGTGTTAAAATTTTGTGGGGTGTCAGATGGTCACATGTTTTGTTAGGGAGACCACTTCATGGATGGAGTAGAGGCTTGATCATGGCACTGTATACCTGAAATTGATGTTGTATAATATTGTATGCCAACTGTAATTGAATATATAGACAGTCACAGGATGTGGATTATATGGTGGAAGGGAGTCAAGGAATTGTAATAGATAGTATGATATGGGGGGGAGGAGTGAGAGGGGAGAATTGGGGGAGGGGGTTGTCACTTTGAGGGGTAAAAAGTATAACTATTGCACTTTGTTGTACACCTGAAGCTAATTAAAAGTATATATAAATTAATAAAATAAAAAGAAAGAAAACAAACAAACAAATAAATAAATAAAAAGCAGCAGTAATTGGATTTTGTTGGGGTTTTTTTTTGGTTTTGGTTTTTGCTATTTCATTCCATTGTCTTTTAGTAGTTTATAATGGAAAATTGTCACACTAACTTAAAAGAAATGGTGGGGAGTTATATAAATTGCTAAAAACAAATAAAAGTATTGCAATATGAAAAAAAGAAGAAAATAAGTTATATAGTTTGTTAAATTTTTCTGTCTCTTGAGTGTATTATCTTACCAATAGCTTTCAAATTCTTTTCCATTGAAGTCATTTAGTTGTGACCGAGCACACATATGAGGAGATACACACACATACACATACTTATAATTGAAACCAATTTTCCCCAAATAATACTCTCTTAATTCTACTATTTTCTATTCTGTTCATTTTTGTTCTATTAGGTTTCATTATATTTGATTCCATTAAAAAAATATGTGATTGATTCACCGAATGGATTTCACAATCTACTAATGGGCGTGACCAGCAGTTTGAAATGGGCACAGACTGCTTGTTTACCAGAGTATCAATCAGCAGCATTAAAAAATCCTGGTTTGCTCTAGGCACTCTTACTTTTGGAGGTTTTATCTCACATCTTATCAGACATATTAAAAGGGATACAACCCACAACCCATATCCAATATTAAACATATTTCATATCTGTGAAAACTGAGCTGCAGTTGACAAGCTGACATAATGCTCCATTTTGCTGACATTGATTTAAACATGTTGAGTTTTCTGGTTTTCTTTTCATATTTTGGTGCAAATAAGCTTATTTTTCAGGTTGCAAACATTTTGTAGGTCCTTAAAAAACTCATATCATTGGTGTTGCACCTACAAAGCTGAATGGATAAAACAGCTGTGCCCACAGTTAATGATTATGAATTCATGAGTGGAGAGAAATGATGAAAGATTATTATTTCTGTTAGCTTCTTTGACAGAAAGCCACTGGGGCATTGAATTCGATATTCAGTAATGTGGGTTAGTCATTTTAGTGAAGAGAGGCAGCAATGAAAGGCAAACAGAACTCAGGATTGCGAGACCCAAGTTTGAATCCCTGCTCTGAACAGGACCCAAGGCAAGTAACTTCCTTTTTCTGAACCTCAGTTTACCTCTCTTTAAAATGAAGATCACGGCCAGCTGAGTGGCACGGTGGTTAAGTGCTGGTCTGGGAAGCCAGCAGCCCCGGTTCAGGTCCCACATATGAGGGCCAGTGACACTGCCCTCAAAAAAAAAATGAAGATCATATTAATCATGCCATGCCTATCAGGCAGGAGTGTTATAAAAGTTAAAATGGGATAATGTATGTGAAAGTAATTTGAAAATTGTAAAGCGCTACCCATTTATTTATTTTTTTTGAGGGCAGTGCCACTGGCCCTCACATGTGGGACCTGAACCGGGGCTGCTGGCATCCCAAGCCAGCTCTTAACCACCGCGCCACTCGGCGGCCCAACCTATTTATTATTAAAATATTCAGTGGATGCTACTTTTGTGGCTGCCCAGCCTGCATAGGTTTTAATGAAGGGAAATTTATGAACACCAAAGCATCATTCTCAGGGACGTTTTGTGTGCACAAAGCAACAATAGCTTAGCACCTGTAACTATTAATGTTCCTGTGTTTCTCTCTAACACAATTCAGACTCTTATGCATTGTGGACCTTTAGGAAGTCTAGTTCTCCCTGAAACACCACTCTTTCCTGCCAAAATACTGTACTAAATAATTATGCAATTGTTATTGCCAATAACCTTGAAGAAAAATAGAATTGTTTATAGCAGTGCTATTAAAGGTGGATGGCTGATTTCCTAAACTTCTGGGACTCCAAACCACTGCAATTTAATTTAATTAAAATGAAGACCAGGCAGAATGCATTATTACATATTGATAATATATGCAGGCACAGGCAGACTTAGGGAATTATTTTGACAAAATTCATATAATAGATGCAGATCAAAGGCTCTGAACAAGTCAGTTTGTCAAATTAAATAAGCCATCTTCAGAATTTTAACAGCAGTGTGAACTTAACAATAATGATATTTTTACAGTGATGTGCAAGCAGTTGAGAAAGAAACTAAATAATATACAATTATTTCCAGACATCATACCTTATTTAGAGCTAGAGAATAAAGTACTAAGGCCAAATTATTTCAAATGCTCACATGGAGTTTTTAGCTTGTCTGTGCATCAGACAACAAAATCTTTAAGCTGGATGAACTAGTGATTATTGTTTTGGTACTGCAAGCCTGGGGATGACTTTATTCTTCCACTTGATCAATATTGTACTTGGATTAATCAATCTTATCAGTTGTCATTGATATTTCTTCGAGAAAGTAATTTACACAACCCCTGCTGCTAATTTATTCACTCTGGCATTATGCCTCCAGTTGTTTCATTGGGGGAAAAAATGGTGGGCTACCCTAGGATCTCAAGCCCTCCTTTTCTCATTTTGGCTGTGTCTCAGCAATCTATTCTTCTTTTTACTCTAGCCCTTAGAGATAACACCAATTCCCTACAGCTGACCTATGTGGGAAACAAGAGTCCCACATTTCAATCTAAGTGGGCATTTCAACTTGGATATTCACCATCACTTCAAATTCAGCTTGTTTAAATCTGACCTCCTCTTTCTCCACCACCCAAAAGTGGGTGACACAGAGGCTCATATTTAACTGGCATGGGAAGAAAGAAGAGTGGGAGCCCTTTCTACTCATAGTTTAAACCAAAATCCTTGCTATAACTGGACTATTAGAATATTATTCAAGATTTGCTTCCTATTGCTGTTGTAACAAATTACCAGAAACTTAAAGGCTTCAAACAAGACATTTATCATCTTACAGTTCAGGAAGTCAGAAGTCTGAAATGGGTCTCACTGGGCTAAAATCAAGGTGTCAGTAGGCTGAATTCCTTCTGGAGAAGGAACTCTCTAAGGGAGAGTCCCTTTCCTTGCCCTTTCTAGCTTCTAGAGGCTACCTACATTCCTTTGTTCTTGGGTCCCTTACCCTTTCTTCAAATCCAGTAACAATGCATCTTGCTGTGTCTTTCTTCTATAGATATATTTTTTTTAACACTGACCTCCCTTTCTGGCTCTCTCCTCCACACATAGGGCCCTTTTGATGACATTGGGCCCACCCAGATAATCCAGTATAATCATTTCATTTCGAGAACAGCTGATTAGCAATCTTAATTTCACTTGCAACCTTAATTCTCTCTTGTCATGTAACATTACATGTTTGCAAGTTCCAGGGATGGACATATTTAAGGGGTGGTAACTATTCTTCTGCACACAAAAAGACAATACTAAGATTTCTGAATCTGAAGCAAATCTGAAATGTGTTATATATAGCACAATTGTTAATATCTGGTGCAAACTTGAGTCTGTTTCTTCTCACATCAGTTAACTTATTGTAAAATATGGTCAGGCATACAACTAAAGGTTTTCTTCTATGTTTAGATTAATCATATCTATTAAGGTATCAGTTCAATGGCAATATACTAGATCATTTTGTCTCCATCCATTTATCACTTGAACTATTTATTGTCTGTTGCATCTTAAGGTGCTCACAATCCATCTTCACATTAGTAGATTCTCCAACTTCATTCTACCACCTGTTCCAATGTTTTACCACTGTCAAGAAAATTCTGTTAGTCTCCATGGAGATGTAAATGAAGACTAGGTGGTAAACAAAATCACTTTAACCATGATTAAAGTATCAGGATATTTCCTACAATGTAAATAATACATATTCTTCTATTTTAGGTACAACAGTTGAAATCCTTTTGGCTGTTTTCCTTGGTATTCTTGCCAGTTTTCTCTCTCTATGTTAAGAATTTTTTAAATGTGGTATATATAATTGAAAGCAACAAAGGAACAATACAAACAAATGAAGAAACAAAAACTCATAGACACAGACAATAGTTTAGTGGTTACCAGAGGTTAAGGGGGAGGGAATGGTAGATGAGGTAAAAGGGATCAAATATATGGTGAAGGAAGAACTAACTCTGGGTGGTGAACACACAATGTGATATATAGATGATGTATTACTGAATTGTACACTTGAAATCTATGTGACTTTACTAACAATTGTCACCCCAATAAACTTTCATTAAAAAAAAGAAAAAATCTCCATTAAATGCACATAAAATACCATGAGGAACATTTTATACCCATTCCCTTTGGATATTTCTGAATGGGTCAATTGTCTCTTGCTTTTATTACTGTTATTAGCCTTAAAAAGTAACCAATAACATATATTTTATCATTTTAATTAAGGCCATTTTAAAGTCAGAATGCTTAAGGAGGCTTTAACCAGGAATGTAATTGTAGAAATAGGAAGTAAACCAACACTCACAAGCAAACAATAGGAATGGAGGCTTCATCACTGGTGTGTATACTAGAAAGTCTGCTTTTCTTTGTGTTTTATTTGTTTGTTCAATCATCCATGGACATATTGGAAAATGAGTCATTAAAGAGTGCTTAACTACAACAAGGAGGAAATTTTTTGAATCTTTAGCATTAGAGATTTAAAAGAAAGAGCTATAACACATTTTATGCATAAAGTGAGATTGACAAAATGGTGCAGACACTGTGGAAAACAGTTTCTCAGTTCCTCAACAAGTCCAACATAGAATTATCATATGACCTGATAATTCTACTCCTAGATATATTCCCAAAAGAATTGAAAACATGTATTCAAATGAATACTTGTACATGAATGGTCATAGCAGCACTATTCACAATAGCCAAAAGGTGTAAACAACCCAAATGTCCATCAGCTGATGAATGGACAAACAAAGAAATGTGGTCTATCCATGCAATGGGATATTATTCGGTCATAAAAATGAATGATGTATTCATACATGTTATGACATGGATGAGTTTTGGAAACATTATGCCAAGTAAAAAAAGCCAGATACAAAAGACCACATATTGTATAATTCTATTTGTCTGAGATATCCAGAATAGATAAATCCATTGAGACAGACATGTGGTTACCAGGGCCTGGAGGGGAAGGAGTGGAAAGTAACTATTAGTGTGTTTGGGGTTACTTTTTGGGATGATGATGAAATTGTCCTGGAATTAGGTATTGGTGGTTGTTGTACAACCTTGTGAAAATATTAAAAACCACTGAATTGTATACTTTAAATGGGTGAACTTTTTGGTATTTGAATTATATCTCCATAAAGCTGTTATTTTTAAAAAGTAAGGTTGAACTGCCCTTATGTGAATATTAGCAAAAAAAATGACTGATGGATATTGTCCTGGTCAGCGCTTCATGAGAGTACTGGGTAAACTGCTAAGTCTCACAATTGAAAAGTTTTGTTTTGTTTTTTAAAACCCCAAATCCCAATAATCTAGCAGGTGTTCTGAGGAGGGTCACAAGGAATTGGAGAACAAAGCCCTATGGAGAAAAGTTAGAGGAATGTTGGATTATTCTTGTGAAAGAGCCTTTGGGTGAATATCCTGGAGAGGAGACTATGAGGCTTTGAGTATGCATCAGTCAGAGTCCCAGGAGGGATCAGATGTCATGTTCACAAGTGTTCAGTACAGAAAGTTGACTGAAGGGTCTATTTACAGAGGCATGAGGAGAGTTAAGGGAATCGACAACGAATGGTAACCCACCCAAGGACTGACAATACTGGGAAGCCTTATGGGGAAGGGGGTGGAGATGATGATAGAGAAGACAAGAGTGAACATGGGGATTTGGAGGAGAGGCTACCTGACAAGGGCTGTCATCTTATAATATAGTCACTGCCAGAACTGCAGTAAAGCAGGGAGAGAAATAAATACTCTGACCTCTCTCTTCTTTCACCTACAGTCTCCAGATGGTGCCACCCATTGACTAAATCAAATGAGAAGCCAGGGAGCAAAGGAGTTGAGGTCATGTAGTCCATAGAATCCAGCCTCTCAGAGCACAGAGAAGGACAGAGAAGAGATTGTGTGTGTGTGTGTGTGTGTGTGTGTGTGTGTGTGTGTGTGAGTGTTTGGCAGGGAGAGCATATGGAGAATAACTACCACAGAGTGCCTACCTATTATATCCACAGTTCCCTTCTTAGAGAAGCTGAGGAAACAAACACCTGCATAGGCTCCATGCTTTATACCTTGGCCCTAAATATGCTGAACACAACCAAAATGAAAAAAACCATACCAGTGACTAATATTTGTTGAGTGTTTCCCATGTATGAAGCTACCCAACTCATTGAATCCTCATATCATAACCTATAAGTAACATTCTTTTTGTGATTCACATTTTATAGGTGGAGAAAATGTGGCATTTAGAGATTAAGTAATTTATCCAATGTTGACTAGCTAGTAAGTAGATAAGGGATGATCTGAACAGAGAGAGAGAGTCTGGCTCCAGAGTTGTTTTCTAAACAACTGTTCACACTGGAATAAGAATTGAGCAGGACTGCATAGGCTGGCCAGCAACTTTGGTGGTATTTAGCCCAATAGTAGAGCTCTGCCTTACAGGAGTGCTCACTCTTATTTGGTGACTGGCTGACACAATCAGACATTCTCTCTGAGAGGAAACTGAATACAAGTTATAGAGTAAGTCACCAGACCATGGGGTTTAAAAAACTGAAAGAAAAGAAGGGTAGTTTGTATAGCAGAAGAAGTGATTGATGAGCTCAGTCATCAATATGGCTGAGTCATCACTGTGGGAAACTCACTGCAGAACTGACAACTAGAGCTGCAGCCAAGTTGACAGAACAGATGCTGGCCTTCTAGAACTGCAGTGTTTTCTGAGCAAGTCTTCAGTTTGGTGAGGCCTGCCTGTGAAGCTGCTGATGCTTTTTCTTGTTCTTTCTTAATTTCCTTTTAGGTCTTTACACTAACTCCCCACTAAGTGAAGAAATCTGAACACATTATGGTCCTCACATTCTAATAAAGTTCAACAGGAATGAATTAGTTATTAAATATATGAGGGTCTCTTAGGCAAAAAGAGTCACCAGTCTTTTTTTTTCTTCTTTTTCTCTCTATATTTTCCTCTGGAAAGAAAGAGAGGAAATTGACACACTAGTCTAAAAAATGTAGGTCAGTTATGTGGGAGTTGTACTATAATGGACACTGCCAAGGGAAGATATGAAAACATCTCTTCTGGAGAATTTTAAAAATAGCCTTCTCATCTGTTCAAGGGGTGGTTTCCATGAGATACTGCCTGAAGGTACAATGGCTCCCAATTGTGGTTCCTTAGACCTGTGTCAAGTCCCTTAGGAAGTATTCATTGTCAGCTACAAAGTGAGACAAATAAAGACATTAGCCTCTCTCTCTATTTTTCTCTCTGAGATCAGTATTAGATTGCTTAGTGTCATTTCTTAAGATAGACTATTGCTTTTTTGGTGTTAAACTATTCCTTCTTCATAAAATTATAGTAATGGTAGGTGATAGTAGATTACAGTGGTTGTTTCTTTTATTTAAATAGTCTTACTTGGCAAAATAAAAAGTTGGCAAATTTTTCTCAGTCTCATTTTTTAAAAAAAAATTCATTTGTCTAAGAGAATTAATATCTGAAAACCGTAGGCCCAAGGGAATTCTTGAGGTATCTGCTATCTGTAAGATCCTAGGTTTTAAAGTCTTTAAGATAACAAAATCAAAAGGACTAGGAAATCAGGGTGATTTTTTATTTAACCAAAGTAACAATTTAATGGAGCCTAACCACCTTAAACATGAAAGATAATAAGTGGAGATGCCTATAAGTTAAAATTTTGTAGTTTCTAAGTGGAAATGACAGTCTAAATGTCAAATCCAAAAACATGGCCTAAAGAATGTCATGCCAAATGTCACAGTTAGAAGGCAATATTCAGCTCTGGAGACAGTTATAAGTCAGATAGTATGTGATTCCAGTGGTATGCAGCCATCATGAAAAGGGAACTAAAATCATTTGAAGCAAGAATGTGTCAAAAGGGGACTCTAAACAGGCCCAAAGGGAGTGTTTAAATGAAAAAAATGCCTTAGATCCTTTAGATAGAAGAAAATTATTACAAATACAAATTAATATGCAACTAGTATTTTGTTTTGTGAACATCATACTGCTATTTACATAGAATTATTTCAACATACCTAAAGCCTCTGCTAGGCCCCAAACCTTCTGTCCATAGATGTCGGTCTTGTTCCAAGCAAATGTGTAGACGAGATTAATTGCAGCAGGAAATGACTTCTGTGTGAGTCGCCCTTCCACAGTTACTGTGAGGTGTACTTTAATCATTCCCATGGGAATGGTTGAATGTGTCAGAAGGATCCGTAGCAGGGTTTTATACCCGGGGGTGCGGCTGCTCAGGTAACTCAGCCTCACAAAGCTGGAAGGAATACGGATCTCCTCCTGTACAACCTGAAAGAAGAAAGCCAAATTGGCTCTTATCAGTGGTCACAGGTAGACAAAGGATACTGCTTGCTTTCTTGTTTTAGAAATGTGTCAAAGGAGATAGCTTATAGGGATCTATGGATGGCAAGTCATTTGTTCTAGAATCTTTGTGAGATTGCTCAACCATAGGTTACAAATTTTGTACTGAATCTGTATAGGAACAAGACATCTAGCCCACCCTGAAAACTACTCTCCTTTTATACATGCCAAGACAGACTATGAAATGTACAATTTCAGTTTTTCAACAATGTTCCAAAAATTGCTTATTAGGAGTTGGAGATCACACTGCTAAATGTGAAGCAATTCAGTGATATGGGATCCATTAAGTGGTATTTTTATTACATATACCCATACACAAAATCTTGTTTGGTGTATTGAACCATATATCAAAAAAACATTGCTGTAATCCTTTATTCAGGCTAAGCTAAGAGGAAGGTCTCCAGAAGCAGGCCCAATGAGTGATATTTTATGACAGAGGTCGTGGATTCCCTAGAATTAATCATTACTGATGCCATCAAACTCTTCTTCTTTGGAGCTTTGGCATGATCCTGAGGGCCAAATTTTTTATCAAATTTTGCTTACATATTTTTCTGTGCCTGGATGTACCAATTGCTGGGAATAAGTTTTTCCAAGTTGGCACCTGTGACTGTGAAACAAATAACCCCCCTTAACTATTCTGCAAATTTTATACTAAATGTTGGTCCCAGAGTGAAAAATACCACTTAGTTTCTTTAATTAATTGCTATTACTTATTTGTTTATTATCACAGATGGAGTTAAACAAACAAAAGTGGTTACTAAAACTAAATCTTGTATTCTGTTACTTTCAACTTTCAAAATACAGCTGAAAAAAAAGCCCATCTTATTTAACACATTTCAGTGGATAGTGTGGATGTTTGTGTTCTCTCATTCATTTTTAGCTCAGAACCCTGTTGCTTCTTCCTTTTCCAAACTAGTGCACATAGTAGAACTGATTGTTAAATACATGGTATCTTGTACTGTCCAGGATTTCTGATCATTCTTTTATTTCTGTGTACACAAACCACTTTTTCTATTTATTACCCAGTTTTTCTTCCTCTACATTTAGCTGTTTGATACCAAAGCTATCTAAAGGCTCTGTCTTCTTAGATGGTGGTAGAAGCACAACAGTGAAAAATAGCATGACGCTTACCACATCAGTATTTCATTTCCCTAAGGAAGCATGTAATTTTTGATAAGTTGGAAAACTTTTATATTGAAAGAGACCCATACTTCCTAATGACATCTGTGAAGGGATTGATGTACTAAATGTACTCATTAAATACTGTCCTGTTGTTTCCGTCCTTTCTAAGGAAAAACAATGGACAAGAAAGGAGCAGCAACTCTTTGGACTCCTTTTCCTGTACAGCGCTTTTTTTTTTTTTTAACTGAGCCATCCTGTCATCTGTTGGCAGCTCAACGGCAACTCAGCTCAGGCTGGCATCGAACCACCGTTGCTCAGAGCTTAGCTCGCACTCTTGAGCCAGCTCTTAACCAACTGAGCCACTCGGCTGGCCCAACAGCGCTATTTTTTGTGAGCCTTTCTTAAGTGGTATCCTATGGGCACTATTAATAATTGGTAGGGATATTGTGATGGAAGAAAAACCAATTCAATCTCAGAATTTCCATTTACTTCTTCTTGACTATATGTTTTGAATGCTGGATCTGTATGACTTATGGGTCCATTTTGGTGGCTTCCACTTTTAACTATCATTAATATTTTTCTATAATGCAGTGAGAGAGTTGCACTATGGATGTTTGAATCACTTAATATGAAGTAAAAATATTGAATGCTCAATAAAGAAAAATTTTCAGTAATCCTAAAATATCGGGTTTCAAATATATGTTTTCCTCTGATTATAAACCTTGAACTCTCAAAAGTAAACTACACAAAACCTTTAAGTTTGAAAACTACCTTTACTAAACACAACTAAACAAGAGTAATTGTTATGACATGTAAGAACAATGACAATGGCTGCAAACTTGACAATAGAAGAAAACTAGATTTTTTCAAAAATAGCTTTCATTTCAGAATCACAAATGGTCCCACCTTATTGATTATACTGTTATCACAATTGAGCAAGCTAGCTTTGTTCTTTAGAGCACTGTGTTCATTAGGTCAAGGCTTGAGGTTTAATTCGTATGGTAGCTAGTTTGTCTTTGTTCCATGGTCACAGATAGCATCCTACAGCCCTGGCCAACTACTTTGCAAATGTGTACCAGAGAGATTACATTTGAAGGTTTGTTTTGACAAATGAAGGGCATAATATTATAGGACTAGCAAGAGTATCAGGAAAAGGAATTTAACCATTATACGTTGTTGACCACACCATGGTACTATGATTTTATACATTTAAAGGACAATGTATTCACCTGCAGCTCAGGAACAATAGTTCCTCGCTCTGGACAGGACCCTCCAAATGAAGTGAGTGGTGAAGGAAGCACAATAGGGTTTGGGCTGATAAAGTTGGAGATATCGCAGGATGGTGAGTCTGATACAACTCTCTGCATGGTTACTTTCTCCACCACAATAAATTGATTCCAAGGCAACCAGAGTGTCCTCTTCTCAGACAGGAAAGGTGAGCGATCAAATATTAGAATGATAGAGATACCACCGATGGCTACCAGGTCAAAGCTGCGAAGGAAAAAATATAAGACAATTTCAACCAAATGAACAATAAAAACAAAATTTCAGTTAAAAAATAGGTCATTTTAAGGCCGGCCGAGTGTCGCGGTGGTTAAGCGCTGGCTTGGGAAGCCAGCGGCTCCAGTTCGGTCCCACATATGAGGGCCAGTGACACTGCCCTGAAAAAAAAAAAGGTAATTTTAGTGTCCTTTCCTTCTTTTGGGACTTAACTATATCCATTCATATTCTCTATTTTATAAATTTCCTCAAGCTCAATGTTCATTCTACGGATTCTTTTCACTATCTAATAGACTTCTGGGGAAAAAATCCATATCACCAGTTGATATTCACCAAGAATTTGTAAACCAATTTTTTTTCCTGAGGGCAGTGTCACTGGTCCTCATATGTGGGACCCGAACCAGGACCGCTGGAATCCCAAGCCAGCTCCTAACCACCGTGCCACTTGGCCAGCCCTAAACCAATTTTAATACTATGTTAAACAAAATTACTACATGTATTTCTGCAAAGCTAAATCTGACATCACTGCTACCCCTTGTGCTAGAGATAACTGAAAGATGACCATTTAATATTCAGCAGCATCTTTAATATAATGCATTATTCACTCTCAAAAAAATTCCAATAGTGTAACTCAAGAAAAGTAAGGGGCTAACAGGTTAAATATCTTGTTCAAGATCATAATCATAGGGTCAGAAACCTGATGGTGTCTTTGAGATGGCATTTGGAGAAAGATGTCAGCAGAGGAAAATTGTTCAGTGATATTTGCTTGAACAATACCATTCCTGAATCCTCTACATCTGGCTACCAACTTTGGCTCCTGATTCTACTTAAACTCTAGATTTAAGATTTTTGGTTCCGTCTAGAATGCCTGTTAGTTTTCTTCTGTAAGACAGCCTGTAATGGACCCTGTCTATCTCCAACAACAACTTCTTTGATATCTCTGACAAATCAAGACTACCTCTTCTGCAAATCCATCTCTGAGGTGACTCTTGCTTTGGAGCAGAACAGATTCAGGTTTCAGTTCATTCAACATTAGTAGGTTCCAACTTGCTTCTCTTTTGACTATAACAATGTCTTTGAGGAAATGTACTTCAAAGCATTCAAAAATCATAAAATACTATATAAAAGTAGGATAATGAGGGCTGGCCGAGTGGTGCATTGGTTCAGAGCTGGTTTTCGGATGCCAGTGGCCCTGGATCAGATCCCATATATGAGGGCCAGTGATACTGCCTTCTACAGCTAACAACAGCTCCACCTGGAGCTGGGCTGTGCGAGCCCCGGCGACAGTGTAGGCTGCAGCCCCTGATGCAATGGGCTGCCATAGGCTACAGTGAGTGGCTGGCAGCCAGCGTGAGCGGCTGGCAGACAGTGTGAGCTGCCAATAGCCGTGATGAGCGACCATCCAAAGGCCGGCGACCGATCTGCTTCATCCAGGAAAAGCGCAATAATGATACCAACATGGGCCAGTGAACGTCCTCCACAACTAGACTGAAGAACAAAAAGACAGCAACTCGTCTGTTCCCCTCCCCCAATTCCCCAATAAAATCTATTTTTTTTTAAAAAGTAAGAAAATTATGAATTATTTATTATTATATCTTAAAAATGGATAAAGGGTAATATGATGCTTCTTAATATTCAAAGCAATTTAAATCCACAGGAGTGAGATGTAAGCAATTCCTGCATTAAAAAATATTTTTCTGTAAAACACATTTCAATGATAAAATGCCCTGATAGGTAATCAGGCTTAGTTATGGATATATTACCACTCTCTTCATATGATATTTATTGTATTTATTATAGTATTACCAATCATGCCTTGTTGGAGAAATCTTCCAGATAAAGATAAGAGGACAGTCACAAAGGTTGGCTAATACTGTATATTTTACTGTTGCTTTTTCAGTCAAGAAGCTATAATATTAAGACAGTTTCTTAAAAGAGGATTTGAAGAACTGCATTAGCTACAGAAAATCATCTAGGTTTGAACAAAAAAAAAAAGAAAACCCAAGGCTGAATTCATAATAATACAAGAGCAGTTTAAGGCAAGTAAAATGGGGGAAAATCTAACATTACTTATCAAGAGACCTTTCTTCTAGTTCACATTCTACATCTATTTAACTCTTTGTCCTTGGGCAAGTTTATTTTTTTTCACCCAAACCTTAGTGCTTGACTCCTTAAAAGTGAAGTGCTTATTTATTTGAAAACAAAAACAAACATAAACAAAAAACCAAAATAATACCTGGGCCATCCGAGTGGCTCATTGGTTAAGAGTTAGCTTGGGAGCACCAGCTCTGAGCAGAGGACTGCCAGTTTGGATTCCACATGGGCCAGTGAGGCTGCACCCTCTACAGCTAAGACAGTGAACAACAGCTTGACCTAGAACTGGGCTTCCGTGAGTTGCAGGCGATGGCGTAGGCTGCAGTGGGGCTGCAGGGGACTGCTGTAAGCCACTGTGAGTGGCTGGCAGCCGGCATGAACTGCCACAAGCTGCTGTGATTGGCCATCCAATGGCCAGCGACTGATCTGCCTCAGATGGGAAAAGTGCAATGACCACAATACCAACATGGGCCAATGAAGCAACATCTTCCATAACTAGACTGAAGAACAAAAAGGGCAGCAACTTGTCTGTTCCCCTTCCCCAATTCCCCAATGTTGTTCCCTTCCCCACTTCCCCAATAAAATCTTAAAAAAATAAAAAATAAACTATCCAAACAAACACATGTACTTGGGAATTATTATTCTCTAATTCTAGAAAGATTAAACAGACAAGGAAGGCTTCTTTTTTTTTTAAGATTTTTATTGGGGAATTGGGGGAGGGGAACAACTTTGGGGAATTGGGCAAGGGAAACAGACAAGTTGCTGTCCTTTTGTTCTTCAGTCTAGTTGTGGAGGACATTGCTTCACTGACCCATGTTGATATTGTCATTGTGCTCTTCCTGGGTGAGGCAGATCAGACCTCTGGACGGCCACTCATGGCGGCTCTTGACAGCTCACACTGGTTGCCAGCCACTCACTGTGGCCTATGGCAGCCCACTGCAGCAGGGACTGCAGCTATGCCATCCCAGGGACTCACAGCAGCACAGCTCCAGGTGGAGCTGTTGTTCACCATCTTAGCTGTAGAGGGCAGTGTCATTGGCTCTCATATGTGGGATCCGAACTGGGGCCAGTGGCATCCTAAGCCAGCTCTTGACCAACGTGCCACTCAGCCGGCCCAGGCAGGCTTCTTATTTTGTGGAAATAATGTAGTTTTGGCTTCATACACACCTGGGATTGAATCTCAGCTCTGCCATGTTAACTTTGTGCTAGTTATTCTACCTCCATGGGTATCAGTTTTCTCATTAGTAAAATGGGCTAACATGATCTTTCTCTCAGCTACTACCATAAATGAGTAAATGAGATAAAGACTTAAGGATCAAGCATATAGTAGGCACTTAATGAATGTTAACTTTCTTCTCAAATCAGATGTACTGCCCTATTAAATTTACAAATGTTTTTCTCTTGTAGTTCAAATGAGCTCTAGGCCAGATTTTGATTATCTCCATAAGCAGGCACTAATTTTTAAGTTCTCCTGGGAGTTTCCCCTAGGCTTCCTGTGATGGTTAGTTTTCTGTGTCAATTTGACCAGATGACAGTACTCAGTTAATCAATTTAGGTGTTGTTGTGGAGATATTTGTAGATGTGGTTAATTATCAACCGTTAGTTAACTTTTAGTAAAGGAGATTACCCTTGATAATGTGGGAGGGCCTCATCTAATTAGTTGAAAGAACTTAAGAGCAAACCTGAAGTTTCTCTAAGGAGGGAGGAATTCTGTCTCAAGACTGCAGAGGTAACATCAACTTTTCCCGTGAGGTTCTAGTATGCAAGCCTCCCCTAGTTTTAGGATTTGCCAATTGCTACAATCACATAAGCCAATTCATTGAGATCTCTCTCTCTCTCTCTCTCTCTCTCTCTCTCTCTCTCTCTCTCTCTCTCTCTCTCCACACACACACACACACACACACACACACACACACCACAATCTGTTTCTCTGGAGATTTCTGATTTCTCCTCTTCTTTACTAGCTGTTATATTATACAATAAACATTATCTGGCAGACTCATTAATTGCCATGGAGATAGAAGGTGGCTCTGTGTCCAAAAACCCATTTGAACTTTTCCAGTGCCACGTGGAATGCTCTCTGAATTATTAATTCTTTGGGATTTCCCCCACCACAAATGATCTTCATTGGTATGGGTCATTAAGAATAGGTTATAGGGCCGGCCGAGTGGCGCATTGGTTAAGCGCTGGTTTTGGGATGCCAGCGGCCCCGGTTCGGATCCCACATGAGGGCCAGTGACACTGCCCTCTACAGCTAACAACAGCTCCACCTGGAGCTGGGCTGTGCGAGCCCCGGTGATGGTGTGGGCAGTGGGCTGCCATAGGCTACAGTGAGTGGCCCGCAGCCAGCGTGAGTGGCTGGCAGCCAAGCGTGAGCTGCCAATAGCCGCGATGAGCGACATCCAGAGGCCAGCGACAGATCTGCCTCATCCGGGAAGAGCGCAATGACGATACCAACAGTGAAGCAACATCCTCCACAACTAAACTGAAGAACAAGAAGACGGCAACTTGTCTGTTCCCCTTCCCCGATTCCCCAACGCTGTTCCCCTCCACCAATTCCCCAATAAAATCTTTAAAAAAAAAAAAAAAAAAAAAAAAAAAGAATAGGTTATAAAGTCATATGGGAGAGTGAGAATAAAAGAACCAAGGAAGAAGACATATTTGTTTGGAGACTGTTGTCATTCCATAGTAGATAAGACCAGTCCTATTGACAGATGGAAAACTACTAAAGCCTGTGCAAATGCTTACCTCTGTCTTGTGGTAATCACAGTGAACAAATTCCTGCCTTGAGGGAAATCAGAGAAGAATCCTCTCTTCATCTTTCAAAGTCTTCCAAAAAAAGTTCTTGAGACCTTTAATTCTTCTCAAGAATCTTCTAAGAAGGTCAACCCTTCACCAATTTGGCTTATCACTAGCTGAATTATTTGTAAACAGTTCTCTTTCAACACTTTACTGAGCACCTGTTATCTATCTAAATTGAAGGTGATAAGTCATAGAAGACAAGAGCCAGATACTTGGGTTCAAATTTTGAGCTCTACCCTTATTAGCTGTGTTAATTTGGATAAATTTTCTTATCTGCCAAATGCAGAGGATGATAATGATTCTTATCTCATAAAGTTGTTGTAAGGATGAAACAAAATGACATTTACATAATTGCCTGGCATATAGCAGATACTCATACATACTTGTTTTTCCTTTAGAATTGCTGTTTTTTTCTGATACTCCTCCAAATCTGCATATCTATTCTCTTCTTACTTTTAGAAGGCCCTATATTCCACTCCCATCCTTCTTTCTGCTTTCAATACATCACCTTGGTCCCATAATCTAGATGTTTCCTGGTTCTCTTCGGAAAGTTGTCAATTAATTTTTGCAAATGGATGATAATGGGGGTAATTATTTCTAAATCCCACATAACATATTTGCATTTAATAAGGACTTTGAGAGAGTCAGTAATTAACTCAAAAGGTTGATACATTTGGTAAGAACTACAGGCACATTGGCAGACCCATGGGATTGAGAATTGGAGACAGAGGGTCCTTACAGGATCTTGCATATCATACTCTGTCTACTAGGTATCTTAATGCTAATCTCAGACTTCCTATAATTATTTTGCCCTCAGGTATATAGTTTCCTTATGATATTCTACTTCTGAAATGTGCTTACTTAATCTGAGGTAGCAATAAGCAGAGTCATATAAATGGAAACTCTCATCACACTGTCATTTTATGTCCCAGGTGTGACAGTGGGACAGTCTGGTTGGCATTTGGGGTACATATATTCAATGCTGACACCCTTTGTAGAGCCTGATGGGAAAGTTATTGCCAGAGGGGCTCTGGCTAGTATCTATCTGTCATCTACATAAACCTAGTTCTCACAGTGAGCTGATGGAGGAGGGTCTTGGTATTTTACTTAAAATGAAAAACACAAAAATTGCCCCTCTTTAATGTTTTCTATAAACTAGAAACACAGTTTTAGACTTTTTAGACATCAACTTTATTAATGTTCTCTTGTGAATATCAAATAATTCACTGAAATCTCTCTACACAAGCTAGAAAAATTGAAGGCCCATCAGTTCTCCATGAGAAGTCAAATTTCCTGAGGGAATATTCTATTTAAAGAAATAACCTATTTCTCACTTTCTGGCATATGGCTGAACACATTGGCAAGGAAGAGGCCAGTTTTGTGTACCAGTTACTGGTGAGTAAACTACAAAATTCTGTCATTCAATCTAATTGGCAGAAGGGTCCATTTGAATTACTAATGAGCTGATTTTGGAATATTTGAAAGGACATGTAGTTTTTATTGCTTATATATGTATAGGCAATATATATATATATATATATATATATATATATATATATATATATATATATGAGGTCTGACAGTTAAGCTCACAAACTTGTTGCAATGATGTTGCTAACCTTTTTTGATATCAGAGGGATTATTCATTATGAACATGTACCAACTGGACAAACAGTTAACCAAGTATACTATTTGGAAGTGCTGAAAGGCTTTGCAAAAAAGGTAGATGATCTGAACTTTATATCAATTCATGGCTCTTGCATCACAACAATGCACCAGCTCACACAGCACTGTCTATGAGAGAGTTTTTAGCCAGTAAACAAATAACTGTATTGGAACATCCTCCCTACTCACCTTATCTGGCCCCAAATGACTTCTTTATTTGCTCAACAACAAAGGAAATATAGAAAGGAAGACATTTTTATGACATTCAGGATATCAAGGATAATATGATGACAGCTCTGATGACCATTCCAGAAAAAGAGTTCCAAAATTGCTTTGAAGAGTGGACTAGGTGCTGGCATCAGTGCATAGCTTCCCAAGGGGAGTACTTCGAAGGTGACCATAGTGATATTTCGCAATCAGGTATGTAGCACTTTTTCTAAGAGGAGTTCTCGATCTTAAATTGTATATATATATATTTGTATATATATATAATTGTATATATAACTATATATACACCCAGAGTAGTTCTGCTTAGCTTATTATAATGAATAGATAAATAATTAATAATATAATGTATATACAAATAATCCATATGATTTAGTAAAGTCTTAAAAACAATTTGTTTTCTTAAGTAGGTTAAAAGGCTTTCTTATTATCTTATTCAACTATTTTTATAAGCATTTTATTGACAAGCAGTTGAAAAATGTAAATTCAACATAGTCCAAGTGGAACAATTAACAATTCTGAAGTGGTTAGGACTAATATGCTTTGATTGTATTCTAAGTTCTTGTAATGAGATAGTTTCTCACACTGTGATAAAGCTCCACACCAACAGGTCTCTTTATGTGAGTATTAAAGCAGTTTTTTATGAGTATGACATTTTAAGGGTAGCCAAGTGGAGACTAGGGTACCTCAAAGCCATTATTACAGTGTCCTGAGAGTCATAAATAGATGCCTTTAAGCTGGACACATAGGCCTATTGATTCAAATATTCTGAACAAATTTCTGTTTAAATGACAACCACAAAAATGTTTTTGTGAGCAAATCTTTTAACAGGAGAAGACTTTACCTAGTGGTCTTGCTTCCCAGGTTTCAAAGAACCTTGAGAAGCCCTGAGAAAGCACCTGATGGTTAGTGAATAAGGTTAAATCACTATGGTCATATAGACACCAAGGGAAATTTGTTAGGCTGACCATGCTTGTCAATCAGTTACATCCACTAGTAAGATAAGCAGTCTAGGAAGGACACATTTCAAGAAACATGTCTTAAGGTGGTTAAATTCTATTCTTTTGGAAGAAACCTTTGGACTCCCTCATTTCTAAATATTTTGAGGCTGACATGGAAGAACATCCTAAGTGTTTCACAGCTCCCTCTTTATTACCTGCACCATCTCACTGATTTTGTTGTTGTTGTTGTTGTTTTTGCTTTGTTTTTTTGAGGGCAATGTCACTGGTCCTCATATGTGGGACCGAACTGGGGCCGCTGGCTTCCCAAGCCAGCACTTAACCACTGCACCAATTGGCCAGCCCGCCATCTCACTGAATTTTGAAGCTGGATTTACACATGGAATTAGATGAAGGCTAGAAAACTTTCCATATGGACAGGGATTCAAGAAAACTTGAGATCATTACTATAGAGTTAGAAGAGAAATTTGGTTTGATTTAGGTGGGGAATAGAGGAAATAAATACCATCAATGACTTTTCGAGATACAGCCGGAGGGAAGATGGCTTATAAACACTGTATTTTCTGAGTCTGGGTTTCACTAATAGCTAGAAGTCAGTATGTAGCCACCACAGTGATCAGAAGCAATTTTGACCTACCTTCCATCTTGACGGCTGATGGTAAACCCATAGTCACTGTGGTGCAAAAAACTAACATTCACCCCTACTAGAGGGGTTCCATCTACAGCCACCACTTGGCCTCGAATCACACAAGCACGCCTGCAACACAAGATCAAAGGAGAATATAAAAGCATGTTGAAACTGGATTCTAGAAGCCAAGTTGGAGAAACTTTGGAAAACAGAATCAAATATAACAAGAAAAGCAATAATTTCACCAACCAGTAGTAAGTACTAATAACATTTTGTGGAGGGTATCTGTATCTCTTTTACCCATCAAAGTTGAGATTATGCTTCGTATAGTTCTGTATCCTGATATTTTTAAGTTGACAGTATATTATTAATATTGTCTGATATAATTAGAAATTCCTTAATATAGTATTTTCCTATGATATAAAATAGCCTTAAAATAGTATTCCGTAATGTGTTTAAGCCATTCCCTATTTTAGGACATTTCGTTGTTTCTTAATTTTGTCTGCATTGAATTTCTCATTATTTCTTTAGGAGATAGTCCTAGTTGTGGAAGGATATTTTTCTGTTATTAAAATTAAAATTAGTTACATTATTTAATACATAAATACACTGTAGATATGACTAAAGTCCTTGCTGATCACCTCCCTCCCAGTTCCTGGTCTTCTCCCCAGTAGTAATCAGAAACATCATTTTGTTATGTGCATTTTCTATGCATTTACATACATAAATGTGAACATGTTTTTTAGGGCAGTGCCACTGGCCCTATATTTGGGACCCAAACCAGGGCTGCTGGCTTCCCAAGCCAGCGCTTAACCACCGCGCCACTCAGCCGGCCCAATTGTGAACATTTTTTTTGAGGGCAGTGTCACTGGCCCTCATATGTGGGACTGAACTGGGGCCGCTGGCTTCCAAAGCCAGCACTTAACCACCGTGCCACTCGGCCGGCCCTCAAGGCTCTTGATACATATTGCCAAATCACTTTTTTCTGGAATAACATATTTTTTTTGTAAAAGGCAGGCCTGAGATTTGGAATGCGCATTTTATAGGTGGAGCTTGTAGGGTTGAGGAAGGTTGGGCAAAAATCAATGATTTTTCCTAGGGCATCAATGTTGTGTTTTTTTGTTTTGTTTTGTTTTTTTTTACCAAGTGGGACTCAGGGTATTCAGAGAAGCTAAATTTTGGATTAAAAAGGGCCATGTTATATGGCTAAACATGACTTTCCAAAGTAATCGTAATAATTCCACCCTGGCATTAGACATTCTTTGAACAGAATCAGCAAGTCAAAGCCATGAATCTAAAGACTCATGGTCACAAAGATCATTTGAAAGAGGAAAAAAAAATCTCTGAAAAATCAAAAGATAGTTACCAGCCAAAGATTTTTTTATATGCTATAGCCAATAAACTTCACTACTAAATTCTATTGCAATCAGAAGAATTGGACGTATTATGCTAACAGGATTTATTCTCCATTACCTAAACCCTTCCCCCAACACAAATTACAAGCCATTACAAAATGTAAGCTAGTATCATTGTTGCTATTAGTGTTTTTGTATATTGAGCTCTCAGATCAACATTCCTAGTTCTGACATAAATTAGCAGCTTTCTTCTTTCCAATGCGCTGCACATTTTATGATTTCTATAAGTCACAGTTCTGAATGGCATGGAAACGGCATATTTGCACTTGCTTTGCCTTGTCTGATTCCCCTAGTCTCTTTGGGGGCAATTTTGAAACTCCATTTGTTCTAATAGAGATATTTGAAAGTCGCTGAGTTCTGGATTTTGAACTAATCATGATAGATCTGGTCCCAGGTTCAAATTCTAATGTAACAAGAAATGAGGGGACTTCCGGTAAAATAGCACAATAGACAGACGCTGTGCTAACTGCCTCCTAGGATCACACCAAAATTACAAGCAAATTATACAGCATTCAACTCTGGAGGTCCCCGGAACACTGGAGGAACAGAACCACTAAATGAAGAACTTAAAGAGTAGACCATGTCGGGTCTGGTAGGATTGGCGGAGACAAGAGAGGGCGAGCCCGGTGAGAGAAGCCCCAGCCGTGGGAAGCTTGTCTGGTTGGGGGAGAGAACCTCCGGCCCCACACCAGGCTCACCCGCCCAGAGTTCCTTTGCCGGGAAGAGGCGTTCTAAAACAGCCGGTAGTAAATTAGTGAGGACTCACTTTGCTCAGCTTGGTGAGGCTAAGAGCGGCTGGAGAATCAGTGGGGCCAGTGCCCGGGCTTGCTTGCCGGTGAGCTCTTACCTGCGTACTGGTGGAGGGAGTGGCTGTGTGAGCCGGACCCGGGAGCCTGCAGGGACGAACTGATCTGAGCACCTTTGGTGCAAAGGCTGGAGGTTTTTGGACTATTGTTCCCCTGGTGTGGAGCCTGAATGCGAGTGGTGTAAGGAGGGCGCCATTTTGTCGGGCTGGGGCCCTCCCACGGAGGATCAGGTCCGAGACCTCATTGGTCTGGTGGAATTGGTGCAAGTGCGTGTGTGCGTGTGCATGAGCCTGTGGCCTTGGATCCCCACCCTCTGCCCAGCTTCTACTGTGTTGCCAGGGAAACGCTGGGCAGGTGCCCTCCGGCTCCAACAGGCTGCTCAGAGAGACCCAGGAGTGCGCAAGCCACATCGGATCCCCACCCTCCGCAAGGCTTGTGCTGCGTTGCCAGGGAAACGCCTGGTGGGCGTGCTCCGGCTCCAACAGGCTGCTCACTGAGACACGGGAGTGTGCAAGCTGCTTCGGGTCCCTGCTCTCTGCACTGCGATTGCAGAGTTTCCAGGCTGGTGATTGGTTGTCGGGCTGCTCGGCCTGCTCTGCGAGCGGCTGATTGGGACAGGCTGAGACTGGGAGTTTTCCTGGAGTGTCGGGCAGTGAGCTGTGTGCCTTTGTGATCCAGCCAGGGCTCTCCTCATGATCTATCTAATACATCAAAGCAATCCCAGAGCGACAGCCAGAATGGGGAAACAAAGAAACATGTCAC
The DNA here is from genome assembly GCA_033961575.1 of Aselliscus stoliczkanus. Classification (NCBI taxonomy): domain Eukaryota; kingdom Metazoa; phylum Chordata; class Mammalia; order Chiroptera; family Hipposideridae; genus Aselliscus; species Aselliscus stoliczkanus. Next base: position 33,808,046 of record CM066737.1, on the reverse strand, counting down.
AAGTAAAAGATCAGAAGAAACCTCTAGAAATGGAACTAAATGAAACAGAGGGATCCAACCTTTCAGAGACAGAGTTTAGGACACTGGTGGTAAGAATGTTTAAGGAACTTAGCGAGGACATAAAGAAGGATAGGGAAACCATAAAAAACAACCTGTTAGAACTAAAGAATACAATAACTGAAATGAAGAACACACTCGAAGGAATCACCAGTAGAGTAGATGAAGCAGAGGAGTGGATCAGTAATTTGGAAGATAAAATAACAGAAATCACCCAGTTGGCACAACAAAAAGACCAAGAATAAAAAACAATTAAAATAGTTTAAGAGCCCTATGGGACAACGTGACATGGAAAAACAAAAGAATCATAGGAATACCAGAAGGAGAAGAGAAGAAGAAAGGGATCGAAAATGTATTTGAAAAACTAATGACTGAAAACTTCCCTACCTTGGTGAAGGAAATCAACATACATGCCCAGGAAGTACAGAGGGTTCCAAACAAGCTGAACCCAAACAGGTCCAAACCAAGACACATCCTAGTTAAAATGGCAAAGGTTAAAGACAGAGACAGAATCCTAGAGGCTGCAAGAGTAAGACAGCAGGTTACATACAAAGGAACTCCTGTTAGACTAACAGCTGACCTGTCTACAGAAACTCTGCAGGCCAGAAGGGAATGGCAGGAGATCTTCAAAGTGACACAAAATAAAGGCCTACAACCAAGATTGCTCTACCCAGCACAGCTATCACTTAAAATTGAAGGAGACATAAAGAGCTTCTCAGAAAAGAATAAGCTTAAGGAATTCATTACCACCAAGCCAGCATTGCAAGAAATGTTAAAAGGGCTTTTTTCAACAAAAGAAAGGGGTAAACAAGCTAACCTAGGGATACCAGGAATACAAATAACAAAATGGCAATACATATGCACCTATCAATAATCATTTTCAATGGGAGTGGGCTAAATGCTCCAATCAAAAGACAGAGAGTGGCTGAGTTGATAAGAAAATAGGACACATGTATATGCTGTTTACAGATGGAATAAGATATTTCATGCAAATGGAAATGAGAAAAAAATAAAGCTGGAGAACCAATACTTATTTTCGACAAAATAGACTTCAAAATGACTACAATAAAAGACAAAGAAGGGCACTATAACCCTTATAAACATCTATGAACCCAACATACGAACTCCTAATTACATATAACAGATTTTTACAGACATAAAGGCAGAGATCAATAGTAACACTATCATAGTAGGGGACTTCAACACCATTGTCACCAATGGACAGACCCTTTAGACAGAAAATCAACACAGAAAGAGTTGATATAAAGGAAAAACTGATGGTTGCTGGCTGGGAGGGAGTGGGGAAGAGGGAGAGGGGGAAGTTTTTGGACAGTGTAGGTGGGACTTCAATATTGCTGCAGGGATATGGGGGCAGTTCTGGGAATGTAATTGATAATGTTGTGAAGAGACTATTATGTTGCATGAAATAAGTCAGTTGGAGAAGGGCAGGTACCATGTGATCTCACTTGTGTGTGGAGTCTGAAGAGCTGAGTGAACGATCAAAGTAAACAGACTTGTAGATGTAGAGGAAAAACTGAGGTTGCTAGTTGGGAGGGGGGTGGGGATGGGGGAGAAAGGGAAGGGATTAGACAGCATAAATAGACAACTACAATATTGCCACAGGGATATGAAACATAGTTCTGGGAATATAATAATGTAAAAATTTTGTGGCATTTCAGATAGTCACATGCCTTGTTAGGGAGACCACTTCATGGATGGACTAGAGGCTTGATCACTGCACTGTACATCTGAAACTGATGTTGTATAGTAGTGTATGCCAACTGTAACTGAATATGTGGATGGTCACGGGATGTGGAGTATACTGTGGAGGGGAATCAGGGGAGTTGTGATAGATATGTATGATATGGGGGGGAGTGTGGTGATGAACTGGGGGAGGGGGAGTTGTCACTTTGAGGGGTCAAGAGTATAACTATTGCATTGTGTTGTACACCTAAAACTAATACAAAAATAAAGTGCAAATCTATCTAAAAAACAAACAAAAACAAAACAAAACAAAAAAACAAGAAATGAAAATAAAAGGATGTCTCTAGTTTTATACAGTAACATTTTGAAAGTCTTTACAAAGCGAAATTTGATAAACTGGGTACAGATTAAGTATAAATAAACTGAGAAAATGTCCTGCAAACTATCTAGGGATTGGAGCCAGAGGTACTCACAAGAGATTGTAAATTATTGAGGCCAAACAATTTGGAAATCAGTTAAACATTGCTTTCTGAGCCCTAAGTGCTGATGGCTTTTTGGGGGGTATGTTGGGGGGATTAATTATGAACTTGCCAAGGCTCTACCAGTTAGCAAGGTAGGCTTTGCAACAATAATGTCTGCTACCTAGGTGGTCGCTGATTCCTTATTGACAAGGCAATTCTACACTCATTTTATTTGTCCACATTAATCTAGACATGGTGTCTTCCCACAGCTGTACTAGGCTAAATTATTTTTGTTTTTATTTGTCAAGCCTAGTTGGCATTATTTGCTCATATTTTATGGCAGGCACAGACTTGTCTCTTTTCTTTGCTTCTCTTTTATTTTCTATACAGCTTATATTTATGAAGGATCCAGGCTGGTGAGTGAAAGTCTCATAAAAGTCATCATTATTCTGTTCATTTCTCTTGTATTTCTCCCTTCCTTCATTCTGTATCTCATTCTGAGTAGACTTGTCTTTTGACCTACTCTTTAATATTACTCATATTTTATGAAGCACACAGATTTGTGTGATAACAATTCATCAAAGGACATTGTCTACCTGTTCTTCTTCTCATTCATTTCACTCTTCAGCATTCATAAATAATGCACAGACTTGTCTTTCAACTCCCCTACTTTTTTTTATTCCTCATTTTTATGATCTACACCAACTTACAGCATATGATAAAGCTCCATAAAACTTATTATTCTACATTCATCAGCATTGAACTCTCTTTGTAATGTATTAGATTTTAAATGTTCTAAGATTCGCTGTATCTTGCTACATTTGCTCCCATTATTTACACACCATGCCATTCCTTTTTTTTTTTTTGAGGGCAGTGTCACTGGCCCTCATATGTGGGACCCGAACCTGGGTCGCTGGCTTCCCAAGCCAGCGCCCAACCACTGCACCACTCGACCGGTCCCATGCCATTCCTTTTTCACAAGAATAACTCATACCTCCTTTTGTTCTTGGATTACAAACACTGCAATCTATGACCAACATCCTGTGTCAGTTTAAGTCATCTAAATTTTGGGACAGTGTTAAAGTATTCTTTTTAAATTTGTAGTAATCTTGATTGGCACTGCATGCAGAAGCCTAGGAAAATATTCTTCTCGGGCAAACTCTCCATTTCAAAGAGAAAACTTGAGTCCAATTGCTTCCCCAGGCTTCGCCAACCCCAGATGGTCCTTAGGGAGTCTTCATATATATTTTTGGCAAAGATGGTGTATTGTGCCACTTGTTCAGCTCAACTGCCATTTTGTGAACTTGCAACTTCTAAACTCAAATTTTTTTTTCATAATTGTGGATGGTAGCCTTGTATCTGCTTTATTTTTCCTGATTTACACAGCCACTAAAATGTAATTTCTTCCCATTTATATAATCTATTTGGATTATGCTACTCATATCCAAGACAGTTTATATAATTCATCTATTTCTTAGGATAGATACTTGCTGAAGTACTGAGGTGTGTATCATGGGGGTCTGCCTTTGGTAATACAACATTCCTACCTTCTGTGCTTTTCGTCATTCCCATTATGGTATCTCTCTGTTGCAGAGGCTCTTGATTCTTCAAATTGCCATCTAAATAATGCAGCCATACTTGGCACATCCTTGATCTCTCTTGGAGAAACATCTTGATCTCTTAAAATTTTGGCACTTCAAACAACCCTCAACTTGAGTCCAAACCTTTCAAGGACCTGGCTTTTCTTCTGAAACTCTCTTTAATTAAGTAATATACAGAACTCTTCTGGACTTTTCGAACCAGATGATAGAAGCTACTGCTTGGGCTGTCGTGAAGCTACACATGTGTACAACAGGTAAGTACCCAGTGTGACTGTCTTTTGTGTTGGTGTGTGTATGTTTGTGTACTCTTAGTGATATTCCATCTTTGCCTGCGGCTTTCTCCTTCTTTGATTTAGACATAGATGGGATCCTTTGCTTTCTTGAATCTTTTAAAACAAGAACCTCTTCCTGCTGTTTTGGGTTATAGAAAGATAACGAACTTAGATAGACATGTCCAATGTGAGTTTAAAATATGTACGGAGGAAAAAAAATCACCCCTCACAAGTGTCTCTTTTCCTGTTCTCTGGGGGATACCGGCTGCTGCCAAGCTGTCTACCTGCTGTCACTATGCTAAAGCAGCAATCCCAAAGGAAGTGCTTCTCCCTTTAACTAAATGCTGAATCCTCTCAGGGTTTGGAGCTTGGTCTGAAGAACAGGGCATTATGGGAAATGCAAGTCAAAATACACTTTACTGAGAGCCTTATTTAAGTAACAAGGTGCTTGTTAGACAGTTCTGTTGCAAAATATCTAATTCATTCTGTATTTGCTATTTTCATGGTATAGTCAAATTATCCCTAGCTTTCAATAAACTCTTGGCTTCATTCTCCTCTTACCTTGTTTGCTGTCTTTTGTCTTCCTTGTCAAATTTCCAATATTCATTCAACACCTCAGGCAAAAATATTAACCTCAAGCACAAAAGGTGGTTTTAAAACAAGGCTGAAAACTAAATTGCTGAAAAATGATATAATTTACTGCATTGTGTTTCTGTTTAAAATCTTTTGTAAGAAAAGGAGGCTTGGGGCTAAGGAAGTTATAGCTATTTGCTTTTGTTGCTAACCTGAGCATAAGCAAACTTTGAAGGGTAACATTTAAAATAGAGGACCTGGTCGCAGGGGATCCAGCATCAGATGGGCAGGTTAGGTGGCTTTCTCCATAGGAACAGATAAAATGACAGCTCTGGTCAAGAGTAGGACTGGGCTGCAAAAGGCCATGTGAATCCTCTGCTCACTAGTGTTGGAATCCTGCCCTGTAAATTCCTCTATGAATTGTCATTTGGTTTAAGTCTCCAAGGCACAGAAACATGCTACATATGAGGCATTGTTTGATGGTACTGTTGACACATCCAGTGGACAGAAACCTGCTGCTTATGAAATGTGGTTTGATGGTTCTCCTGACATCTTCTTCTGCAGGCTTATTATATACAGAGTTGTACCTTGTGCCTTTTGGGCTAAAACACTGCATCTTCTGAGGGTCCTATTGGAATGCAAATACCTCTAAGTGGTTGGGACAAAAGGACTTTGATGTCCTCTGCCTCCTGCCAAAATGCAATGAATACAGGATCTTCCCTTTACAGTGTAATTTTGGGAGTGTGGTGCTGGTCCTCAGTCCTTTTCCCTTATCTTTCTCTTGTATGGACCATTGGTTCTAAAACTTGATCATGCACTAGATCACCTGGAGGGCTTGGTAAAACAGACTGATGGGCACCACTACCATAGTTCCTGAACTTTGAGAACCACTGCTTTTCTTTTTTTTATAAAGCTTTTGGAGAGACTTTCCCCATTCCATTTTTTTATTAGTTTCATGTGTACAACACAATGCAATAGTTATACTCTTTACCCCCCCAAAGTGAAAACTCCCCTCCTCCAGTTCACCACCCCTCTCCCCACGATATCATACATATGTATTACAACCTCTTTGACTCTCTTCCACAGTATACTCCACATCCCATGACTATCTACATATTCAGTTACAGTTGGCATACAATATTATACAACATCAGCTTCAGGTGTACAGTGCAGTGACCAAGCCTCTACTACATCCATGAAGTGGTCTCCAAAACAAGACATGTGACTATCTGAAATGCCACAAAATTTTTACAACATTATTATATTCCCTGAACAGTGTTTCATATCCCTGTAGCAATATTGTAGTTGTCTATTTATGCTGTCGAATCCCTTCCCCTTTTCCCTCATCCCTACACTCTCCCAACTAGCAACCCTCAGTTTTCCTCTATATCTATGAATCTGTTTAATTTGATCATTCATTCAGTTTTTCAGATTCCACATATAAGTGAGTTCATAAGGTACTTGTCTTTCTCTGACTGACTTATTTCACTTAACATAATAGTCTCTTCACAACATTATCAATTACATTCCCAGAACTGACCCATATCCCTGCAGCAACATTGAGGTCACCCACCTACGCTGTCCAAAAACTTCCCTCTCTCCCTCATCCCTACTCCCTCCCAGCCAGCAATCATCAGTTATTCCTTCATATCTGCTTGATATGACTTCAATCTTCTTAAATTTACTGAGACTTGTTTTGTGGCCTAACGTGGTCTATCTTGGAAAATGTCCCATGTGTACTTGAGAAGAATGTATCTTGTTTTTTCAGGGTGAAATGCTCTAAAAATATCAATGAAGTCCAGCTGGTCTAAAGTGTCATTTAAGGCCCCTCTTACTGTGTTGATTTTCTGTCTAAAGGGTCTGTCCATTGGTGACAATGGGGTGTTGAAGTCCCCTACTATGATAGTGTTACTGTTGATCTCTGTCTTTATGTCTGTCAAAATCTGTTACATGTAATTAGGAGTTCCAATGTTGGGTGCATAAATGTTTATTAGGGTTATAGTGCCCTTCTTTGTCTTTTATTGTAGTCATTTTAAAGTCCATTTTGTCCAAATAAGTATTGGTACTCCAGATTTTTTTTTCTCATTTACATTTGCATGAAATATCTTATTCCATCTGTAAACAGCACATACATATGTAATATTTTCTTTTCCACTCAGCCACTGTCTGTCTTTTGATTGGAGCATTTAGCCCATTCACATTTAAAATGATTATTGATAGGTGCATATGTATTGCCATTTTGTTATTTGTATTCCTGGTCTTCCTGGGTTAGCTTGTTTACCACTTTCTTTTGTTGAAAAAAGCCCTTTTAACATTTCTTGCAATGCTGGCTTGGTGGTAATGAATTCCTTAAGCTTATTCTTTTCTGAGAAGCTCTTTATGTCTCCTTCAATTTTAAGCGATAGCTGTGCTGGGTAGAGCAATCTTGGTTGTAGGCCTTTATTTTGTGTCACTTTGAAGATCTCCTGCCATTCCCTTCTGGCCTGCAGAGTTTCTGTAGACAAGACAGCTGTTAGTCTAACAGGAATTCCTTTGTATGTAACCTGCTGTCTTTCTCTTGCAGCCTCTAGGATTCTGTCTCTGTCTTTAATCTTTGCCATTTTAACTATGATGTGTCTTGGTGTGGACCTGTTTGGGTTCAGCTTGTTTGGAACCCGCTACACTTCCTGGGCATGTATGTTGATTTCCTTCACCAGGGTAGGGAAGTTTTCAGTCATTAGTTTTTCAAATACATTCTCGACCCTTTGCTTCTTCTCTTCTCCTTCTGGTATTCCTGTGAGTCGAAGGTTGTTGAGTTTTATCTTGTCCCATAGGGCTCTTAAACTATTTTCATTGTTTATTATTCCTTGGTCTTTTTGTTGTGCCAACTGGGTTATTTCTGCTATTTTATCTTCCAAATCGCTGATCCGCTCCTCTGCTTCATTTACTCTACTGATGATGCCTTCAAGTGTGTTCTTCATTTCAGGTATTGTATTCTTTAGGTCTAACTGGTTGTTTTTTATGATTTCTCTATCCTTCCTCATGTCCTCACTAAGTTTGTTAAACATTCTTATCATCAGTGTTCTAAACTCTGTCTCTGAAAGGTTGGATCCCTCTGTTTCATTTGGATCCATTTCTACAGGTTTCTTCTGATCTTTTACTTGGGACATGTTTCTTTGTTTCTCCTTTCTGGCTGTCGCTCTGGGATTGCTTTGATGTATTAGATAGATCACCAGGAGAGCCCTGGCTGGATCACACAGGCACACAGCTCACGGCCCAACAATCCCAGGAAAACTCCCAGTCTCAGCCTGTCCCAATCAGCCACTCACAGATCAGCCTGAGCATCTCGACAACCAATCACCAGCCTGGCAACTCTGCAAGCGCAGTGCGGAGAGCGGAGACCTGAGGCGGCTTGAGCACTCCCACATCTCAGTGAGCAGCCTGTTGGAGCCGGAGGGCACCTGCCCAGCATTACCCTGGCAACACAGTATAAGCCTGGCGGAGGGTGGGGATCCAAGGCCCCATGCGCGTGCACATGCACACATGCACTTCTGCACCAATTCCACCAGACCAATGAGGTCCCGGACCTGACCCTCTATGGGAGGGCGCAACCCTGACAAAATGGCGCCCTCCTTACACCACTCGTGTGCAGGCCCCACACCAGGGAAACAACAGTCCAAAAATCTCCAGCCTTTGCACCAAAGGTGCTCAGTTCAGACCGTCCGCGCAGGCTCCCGGGCCAGGCTCACACAGCCACTACCTCCACCAGGAACCAGGTAAGTGGTCACTGGTGAGCAAGCCAGCGCACTGGCCCCACTGATTCTCTAGCCTCTCTCAGCCTCACAGAGCTGAGCAAAGAATCTTCACCAATTTACTGCCAGCTATCTTGGAGCTTCTCTTCCCTGCAAAGGACCTCTGGGCTGGTGAGCTTGGTGTGCGGCTGGAGGGTCTCTCCCCCAACCGGAGAAGCCTCCCCACAGCTGGGGCTTCCCTCACGGGGCTTGTCCTCTCTCATCTCCGCCCGTCCTACCATACCTGACGTGGCTTCCTCTTTAATTTCTTCCTCCAGTGGTTCTGTTCATCTAGTGTTCTGGGGACCTCCAGGGTTGAATGCTGTATAATTTGTTTGTAATTTTGGTGTGATCCTGGGCGGTAGTTAGTACAGCATCTCTCTATTCCACCATTTTACCAGATGTCCTCGTGAACCACTGTTTTAAGGACAGGAAGACTGGTACATGTCCAGCCAATTAAGGAGAATGAACTGAGGAGGGAGGCAGGGGGTGTAAGCCATATAAAGACAAGCAAATCACCAAGTGGTTCACAATCTTATCATGAAATCTGTGAGATATAGCTTTTTAAGTCTTCCATATAAACCTCTGGCAAACCTTTTATAACACTGCAGTTTGGGGAGTCATATTGAAATTGCCATGACAATTAGATTATAAGGTGAACTCTATGGCCCCTTCAAATTCAGTGATTATAATAAAATGGAAAAATGTTTTAATCTGATTTATCTGTCCTAAACAAGTTTCAATTTCTTCCCCATTCCTATTATTCTCTTAGACAGTTTTATTGCATTTGTAATAGCCTCTCTTGGACAACAGTTATATATGTATGTCTACCCTATTACATAGTTACTCCAGGGCAAGGACTGTGATTTTCCATTCTGCATCCTTCCCAATGCCTGGTGTACACAGTACATGCTCAAGAAAGTTTCAGAAAATTTCAACTCAAATATTTTTTATCCTTTTTTTAGAGGGCAGTGTCACTAGCCCTCATATGTGGGATCAGAACCAGGACCGTTGGCGTCCCAAGCCAGCTCTTAAGTACCGTGACACTCGGCCAGCCCTCAACTCAAATATTTTTATATAAAGTTGTGAGATATTTGCAACCTACCCTTATGGCACTGCTTCAAGTGTTTCAGAGACTACTTTGAGGTTCCTGTGTAACAGATGCCTTACAGTTCATTTACTGTTATTTATTTGTTTATTTTTTACAACACAGCACAATAGTTATACTTTTTACCCTTCCAGATGACATCCTCAGGGCCAGCTGAGTGGCGCAGTGGTTAAGCGCTGGCTTGGGAAGCCAGCTGCCCCAGTTCTGGTCCCACATGTGAGGGCCAGTGACACTGCCCTCAAAAAAAAAAATGACGACCTCTCTCCCCCAGTCCTCCACCCCACCCCCACCTCCCATATCATACATATCTATTAGAATTCCCTTGACTCCACTCTCACACTGTACTCCACAACCTGTGACTATATATATGTGTATATATATATATATATATATATATATATATATATATATATATGTAAATCACAGCTAACATACAATATTATACAACATCAGCTTCAGGTGTACAGCATAGTGATCAAGCCTCTACCCATTCCCTGAAATGGTCTCCCCAACAAGACATGAGACCATCTGACACCCTATAAAATATTCAAAACATTATAAATTATATTCCCTGAACTGCCTTTCATATCCCTGTGGCAATATTGCAGTTACCTATTTATGTTGTCTAATCCCTTCCCCTTCTCCCTCATCCCCACCCCCTCCCGACCAACAATCATCAGTTTTTCCTCTATATCTGCTTGATATGATTTCAATTTTCTTAAATTTACTGAGACTTGTTTTGTGGCCTAACACGTGGTCGATCTTGGAAAATGTTCCGTGTGCACTTGAGAAGAATGTATATTCTATAGCTTTGGGGTCAAATGCTCTAACAATATCGATTGAATCCAGCAGGTCTAAAGTGTCATTTAAGGCCACTTTCCCTGTTGATTTTCTGTCTGGGAGGATCTGTCCGTTGGTGACAATGGGGTGTTGACGTCCCCTACTATGATAGTGTTACTGTTGATCTCTGTCTTTATGTCTGTCAAAATCTGTTTTATATATTTAGGAGCTCCTTTGTTGCATGCATAGATGTTTACTAGGGTTATGCCCTCTTGTTGAATCAGTCCCTTTATTATTATGTAGTGCCCTTCTTTGTCTTTTATTGTAGTCTTCATTTTAAAGTCTATTTTGTCTGAAATAAGTATTGCTACTCCAGCTTTTTTTCTCATTTCCATTTGCATGAAATATCTTATTCCATCCCTTTACATTCAGGCTGTGTGTGTCTTTTGCTCTGAGATGAGTCTCTTGTAAACAGCGTATGAATGGTTCCTGTTTTCTTTCTTTTTTAAAAAAGATTTTATTGGGGAATTGGGGAAGGGGAAGAGAGTTGAAAATTTGGGGAAGGGGAACAGACAAGTTGGTATCCTTTTGTTTTTCAGTCTAGTTGTGGAGGACGTTGTTTCACTGGCCCATGTTGGTATCGTCATTGTGCTCTTCCTGGGTGAGGCACTCGCTTGCCAGCCTCTGGATGGCCACTCACAGTGGCTCTTGGCAGCTCATGCTGGCTTCCATTCGCTCATACTGGCTGCTGGCCATTCACTATAGCCTATGGCAGCCCATTGCAGCAGAGTCTGCAGCCCACACTGTTACAGGCCATCTTAGCTATAGAGGAAACCAGGTGGAGCTGTTGTTCACCATCTTAGCTGTAGAGGGCAGTATCACTGGTCCTCATATGTGGGATCCGAACTGGGGCCCCATTGCTCAGAGCTGGCATCCCGAGCCAGCCCATAACCAATGCGCCACTCGGACAGCCCCAGGTCCTGTTTTCTTTTCCATTCAGCCACTTTCTGTCTTTTGATTGGAGCATTTAGCCCATTCACATTTAAAGTGATTATTATTTTTTTTTTTGAGGGTAGTGTCACTGGCCCTCATATGTGGGACCCGAACCGGGGCCGCTGGTTTCCGAAGCCAGCACTTAATTGCCGCGTCACTCGGCCGGCCCATTAAAGTGATTATTGATAGGTGCATATGTATTGCCATTTTGTTATTTGTATTCCTGGTCTTCCTAGGTTAGCTTGTTTACCCCTTTCTTTTGTTTTAAAAAACCTCTTTTAACATTTCCTGCATTGCTAGCTTGTTGGTAATGAATTCCTTAAGCTTATTCTTTTGTGAGAAGCTCTTTATCTCCTTCAATTTTAAGTGATAGCCGGGCTGAGTAGAACAATCTTGCTTGTAGGCCTTTATTTTGCATCACTTTGAATATTTCCTGCCACTCCCTTCTGGCCTGCAGAGTTTCTGTAGAAAAGCCAGCTGTTCGTCTTATAGGAGTTCCTTTGTATGTAACCTGCTGTCTTTCTCTTGCTGTTTTTAGGATTCTATCTCTGTCTTTAACCTTTGCCATTTTAACTATGATGTGTCTTGGTGTGGACCTGTTTGGGTTCAGCTTTTTGGAACTCTCTGCACATCCTGGGCTTGTATGTCGAATTCCTTCACCAGCGTAGAGAAGATTTTAGTCATTATGGTTTTCAAATACATTCTCAATCCCTTGCTTCTTCTCTTCTCCTTCCGGTATTGTATTATGCAATTGTTGTTGTTCTTGATGTTGTCCCACAGGTCTCTTAAACTATTTTCATTTTTTTATTCTATTTTCTTTTTGTTGTTCCAACTGTGTGATTTCTGTTATTTTGTCTTCTAAATCACTGATCCGATCCTCTGCTTCATCTAATCTACTGGCGATTCCTTCGAGTGTGTTCTTCATTTCAGTTATTGTATTCTTTAGTTCTAACTGGTTGTTTTTTATGATTTCTCTATCCTTCCTTATGTCCTCACTAAGTTCATTGAACATTCTTATCATCAGTGTTCTAAACTCTGTTTCCGAAAGGTTGGATCCGCCTGTTTTCATTTAGTTCCATTTATAGAGTTTTCTTCTTATCTTTTACTTGTGACATGTTTCTTTGTTTCCTCATTCTGGCTGTCGCTCTGGAATTGCTTTTATATATTAGATAGATCACCAGGAAAACCCTGGCAGAGTCACGCAGGCACACAGCTCACGGCCCATCACTCCCAGGAAAACTCCCAGTCTCAGCCTGTCGCAATCAGCCACTTGCAGATCAGGCTGAGCAGCCTGACAACCAATCATCAGCCTGGCAACTGCACACTCACGGCAGAGAGTGGGGACCCAAGGCAGCTCGCGCACTCCTGTGTCTCAATGAACAGCCTGATGGAGCCGGAGCGCGCCTGCCAGGCATTTCCCTAGCTATGCAGCACAAGCAGGGTAGAGGGTGAGGCTCCAAGGCAGCATGCGTACACACGCACACACGCACTCCTGCACAAATTCCACCAGACCAATGAGGTCCTGGACCTGACCCTGCCAAACTGGTGCCATCCTGTACACTACTTGTGTGCAAGCTCCACACCAGGGGAACAATGGCCCCAAAACCTCCAGTTCCCATGCCAAAGATGCTCAGTTCAGTCCTTCCCCATAAGCTCCTGGGCCCTGCTCACACAACTACTCCCTCTACCAGAGACCAGGTGAGTGCTCACCAGTGAGCGAGTCTGTGTGCTGGCTCCACTTGTTCTCTAGCTGCCCTCAGCCTCACCGGGGTGAACAAAGAGAGTCCTCACTAATTCCTACTGCAAGCTATCATGGAACTCCTCTTCCCGGGAAAGTAATTCTGGGCTGGTGAGCTCGGTGTGGGGCGGCAGAGTCTTTCCTCCAACTGGAGAAGCCTCCCCACAGCTGAGGTGTCGCTCAAGGGTTCACACTCTCTCGTCTCCACCCCTCCTACCAGACTTGATGTAGCCTTCTCTTTAAGTTCTTTGTTTAGAGGTTCTGTTCATCTAGTGTTCCGGGGACTTCCAAGGTTGAATGTTGTATAAATTATTTTTAATTTTGGTGTGATCCTGGGAGGCTGTTGTCACAGCATCTGTCTAATCCGCTACCTTACCAGAAGTCCCTCCACGCAAGGAGTTTTGAAGAGAGCCTACAATTCATTTATTTAAAGGCAGCATTCTGGATTGTGCACTACAACTTTCTCATCATGAAGAGTTTTGTTTGATAATTGACTACTTTAGGGAATTAAATAGTACCACTGTGACTGCAATGAGTGAATGAATAGTCCTCCTCAAATGCTTAAATTATAAACACTAACCTTATTATTCCTTTACATATTACCATATAATTATGATTTGATATTTCATAATTTATATATATTTAATGGTTCTAATATTCAGATATTATGGGGGTTTGCACACAACAGCTGCTAGTTTTTTGATATATGTTATATAAGCTAGTACAGCCCTGTGAAAACATTTAATGTTATAGCATAAACCCATTCTCATATTCTGAAAATAAGAATTCAGGGAATGTTCATAAGCAAATCCAATAAAATCTCATTAGTTTTTACTTAAACAGAACAGGCTGATTTAATCCAACTCAGTTGGTCACTAGCCCAAATAAATAACACCTACCAAATGGATAACATTAAAAGCAACTGGGAGCATTACCCATCAACATTCTAGGACTCTGGGAAAGGTGGTGCTAATGAAAATGCAGATAGCTTTTTAAGCAGAATTATTTTTCTTATGGCTAGTGATGTTTCAAGTAAAACAAAATGGGGGCACTCACCCTGAGGTAGGGTAGCTATTTTCCCATCTGCCTGGTAATTGCTTGTCAAAAGTAGGCTTGCTTTGGATGCCTTAAATCACCAAAGTAATGGGAAAAGATCAAGTGTTTTGAAGCAATAGAAAAATTGATGACACAGTCTCATTTTCAGGACTGCATAAGTGCCAGTTTGCATCATTTAGACACATGTTTATTTTTGTCCAGAATTTCAATCCTGAAACATTTGTCCTGTAAGCCCTTGCAACTCTTGAATAGTCTCAAGTTTTTGTTTTTTGTTTATTTTTGTTTTGTTTTTGCCTGTTTTACACATGACTCAAATGGTTAATCATTGTAATCAGCCTTATAGAGTTTTATTAACCTCATTAACATTTCGTGTCATTTCTCTGCCTTTGAAATAATGGATAGTCGTTAAATATAGGAAAAGTCTGCTTTGTTGGCTGTAGTCTGGCTGTGGATGACTCTTCGCTTCATGGAGAAAAAACGGTGGCCTTGCTCTATTGACGTTAGTTCTAGCTCTGGCTTGCTAGTTATCACCGTTATAATTTTTCCTAAGAAACAGAATTGCTTGTGATCTCATTTGTTCCATATGGAAAGTGAGAATAATAGTTCTTCCCTGTCCTATACTCAATCACCTCACAAAGACTCTATAACAATAAATTAACCTAATAAAACAACTGCCTTTCGAAGTGATTTTTCAAATTACATTCTATTATGTACCCTGATATTTAATTATGTATATATAATATATAAGTATATGTTTGTATAAATATTTATTAAGGACTTATTATGAGTCAGGTACTATGCCACGTTGTTTCCTTATGTTATTTCATTTAATATTGATATAATCCTGAGTAGGCACAACTATTAATCCTGTTTTTAAAATGAGGAAACCGATTCATAGGGGTTAAAAAAAAATTGCTCAAGAGAACACAGCTAGTAAGTGGTGAAGTGGTGGAGGGCTCTTTACCCAGGCTCTAAAAGGCCTGAGCTATACGCAGATCTTTCTTAAGATGCAAATAATGTGGCTACAAATGAAAAGAAAGTGCTCACCTACAAAGATGGTGCTATCCAGAGGACACCATCACCTGTAGACATTTACCAACTGCTGAGCACTTTCTATGTGCAGGGTGTGTAGTGGAGACAAGCTACAACATGTCATTCATTCTTTCTCCCCATACATGCATTAATTCTGCCCTCTCTATGGATACATCTAGATGACAGAACCAGCTAGACACTGTAAGCAAACAGTATGCCTAATACGCAGGTAATAAGTGTTTGAGCCTCTTGAATTTCAATTCTAATAGAGCAATAAGATAGATAATACCTGTTCACACTGAGATAAGCTGTAGATTGCTACCAGTATTACTAATAACAGTTATTAAGCATCCTGAGAACATCTGAATTTCAAAATATGACAAATAATCAATTGAACAGCTTTTTGAATATTTGTGCTCTGATTTCTTTTTATTGTCGCCTAAGAGCATCTGCAAAAAAGTGAAAGTCACACATCCTTTCTTTTTGGCACTTTTAGGTGCTGACTCCTGATTTCAGGGGCTAGTCAGCACTATAAATCTTGGAATTTTCAGCACTTTTCAATTTTTAAAATGTGACTTGAACATGTGTTTCCTGAACTTTAGAATTAGACAAAATAGTCTGAAAATCAGGAGATCCCATATTCACACACATAACACCTTTCATATAAATGAGATCAAAGTGTTTTATTAGCAAGTACAACCATATTACTTCCCACTTAGGATAACAAATGCAGAAGCCATAAGCAAAGGAGGTTGCTCAGGAAAAGCATCATGGGAAGACAAATAATCACAAGGAACCATGGCAGAGCCAGGCTCTACTTGGATTCCTTTTCCAAATGTGGGCAGGTCATCCACAGTGTGTTCCTTTAGAAAGAAAGGTGAGCACAAAATAGATTTGAGGATGCTGATGCCTCAGAAAGTGCTCTCTCCAGTGCTTAGTTTATTCAATTTATTCAGCATTTGTTGTGTTGTGTGTTTATTAGCCTCTAGTTTTCTACCTGGTATAATGTTTTTCATGTTTCTCGATGAAAAATACATAAAACTCTGCCACTAGCAAATAGGTGTGGAGGTTCTTAACTAACAGATTCATGAAAGTTAAACACAAAGTAATGGATTCAAATTTGTACCTTAGAAAATTACAAATGGTTATGTTATAGACCTGGGTGTTACCTGTATGGAGATGAAACTAGTAATTCCAAGAATGCTTGAATACTATAACATCATACTTCCTTATAAATATTCTAAAATATAAGCTTTTGTTACCTCTTCTTTTTCGTAATTCCAAATCAGTAATTTCTATATATTTGATTTCTTTTAGGTTTGACACGAATTGATGAAAATCTGTTATTTGATATATTTTTTTCTTTTCATGACTAACAGTCTAGGACTTTTGCAGATTTCTCTTTCTAGAGGTTATTCAGTTTGTCTGAGGTATTCAACTTTTCTCAATGTGCTCCTGGAGAAAAGGCACCCCATACATTTATGAGTAAAATCTAGTAAACTAACCAGTATATAGTAATTTCTTGAAAGATTTGTCTCACCTTTCCATTTCACACAGTGCTGCAGTCTTAATTCAGTGGGCCACTAAAAGTAACTGCCAGTCTCCAGCTTGTGTGACAATCTATTGCATAAGGTTCCAGGTATCAGGAAACAGTTATGCCAAGATCAACTAACATATATTGGGTTGTCGTAAAAGTCATGATGTATTTTTTCTATGTTTTTTGTTGCAAAAATGCATCATGACTTTCCTGACAACCCAACAGATGAATGCTATGAGGTCTCTGCTCTAGTGTCACCTCTCTAGGGAGGCTTTCCTCGACCACTCTGTCTAAAATAGTCACTCTCTGTCCCGAACCATTCTTTATCTCACTTAAGAGTATTACCTGACATTTACCGTTTTTATTATTGTCAGTCTTCCTCACTAGACTATATAGGGAAGACATTTTGTCAGCTGTAGCCGAGAGCCTAGGACAGCTCCTATTACCGAATGAATAAATGAGCCAAGTAAATATTGTAATGTTTATCAATCTCAAGAGTGAAATGATTAATCTTCACCATTGTGGATTATCTTGAAAGGAACTGTCAGATCTATTGTTATAAATGATGCCAAAGCATCTTTAATGGGAATTTTTTCATTGTGGTAAATGGGAATCGTTTAAATGATTGTTTTTTTCCCCTAATTCACCTGTTTAATAAAAATATTTTAAATTGTAGAAAAAGTATTTATAGACCTAAATTTCAAAGGATAAAACTTCTTATAAACAGTTAAGCCGCTCACTGTCCAAATGAGATTTTATTTTTCTCACGAGTCATCAATAGTCTCCTGTGTGTGTCAATTTTAGCAGCCCTTTACGCTCACCTGGCTCAATTGTTACCATCTATGAGTTACTGCTGAAAACTTCCAGGTCAGTGTCACTTCTGTAATTGATTAATGGCTTTGTCTCATTTCCTAGAATACCTCTTGTCTTACACCAATTTAGATTACCTGTCTGCCCTCAACAGAACAGTGGAATTTGAGACCCCTTAGTTGATGAAATCTAAGCTTCCTTAGAAATCTGATGTTCCATAATCCACAGAATTTATTGCAATTTGTAACTAATTTAAATGTTTATGTATTTACTTGATGTTTTGACTGCCTCTATCACTAGATGTAAGGGGAATTCTGGGAATAAGGGACCTCTGTTTCTTTTGCACACAATTACTGGTACAGAGTGGGTACTCAAGAAATGTTTGTTGAATAAATGAGTGAATATATATCCTCATCACTTTAAAAATGAGTTGATATCAGGATATTATATTACATTAGGTATAGCAGAGGACTTTGGTATCTCCTCTAGAGGAAGCTAAAGTCCTCATTTACTCTGGAAATACTAACATTTCAATACAATACATATCTGTAAAAAACAATAATTAGTGGGCCGGCCGAGTGGCGCGGTGGTTAAGCACTGGCTTGGGAAGCCAGCGGCCCTGGTTCGGGTCCCACATATGAGGGCCAGTGACACTGCCCTCAAAATGAAACAAACAAACGAACAAAGATCAATTAGCATCTGTATAGTTTGGTTATTCTTAAGTCCTAGTCTGTATTCAAGATCAGCAACTTCTGTGGCAATGACCATCTTCCTGCACCTTTTCCTTTAACCTCAGTCTTGATAAAATAAGTTATTTTCCCATTCACGACCAGGTATCCTGAATAATAAGGAGCATGAATCAAGATTATATTATTGAGTGGGGTATAATAAAGGAAGGGGAGGGCTTGGGTAAGTAAAAAGATTTTCCAAGAACTCCATGGTTAAGGCATTTGTAGTACCTCAGTTTGTTTGGGGGCACCTATCTTTGGTTTTCTCATGAGACAGAATAATGGCGCATACCAAAGTGAGCCAGTTAACTGCAGTCTTCCCACTGACTTCCTGACATTCCTCTTTATTTTCTAATTTTTTTCTTGGTTCTTAATTTTGATTAGCCCACTGAAGGCAGAGAGGATTATCAATGCTTATACAAAGTTATAAATGATGTCAATTATGGGCAGGCTCTGACAGTGGTGGAATGTCTCATAAACTGAGACTCTTTTATTGTTATTCGCTACTGTTGTATAATCACTTCATCTTTTATGAATTTGTTCCTGCCCTCTTTGGAGAACAGTAATCTTGCCTTTGGCCTGGTTCTACATTTGGGAATTGACTTACTTGAGGTCCACAGAAGTCCATATGTGTGTTCTAAACTACCAAAAAGATTTTTTCATTACCAAATATGAAAAGAGCACTTCAATATCACTACAACTAAGCCACTCACTCATTCACTCATTTTTAAACTACTTTCTGCCAGGTACTATTTTGAGATCTTGGGATACAGTGGTATGAGAGATTAAAGATGACCACAAATTCTTTGATACTTTTCTCATCAAGAAGTGGGATTTATAGCTCTTCTTTTAATCTGGGCAAACTCTGTGACTGCTTTGACTAACAGTATATAGCACAAATACTACTGTTGAAACTTCTGGACACAGGGCCGGCCGAGTGGCACGGTGGATGAGCGCTGGCTTCAGAAGCCAGCAGCCCCGGTTCAGGTCCCACATGTGAGGGCCAGTGACACTGCCCTCAAAAAACAAAACAAAACAAAACAAGAAAACTTCTGGACACAGGCCTGAAGAGACTTGCATCTTCCATGTCCTGTGTCTTAGAACACTCCCTCTTGGAGCCCTGAGGCACCATATAAAAGCTCTGACAATCCCAAGGCTGGCTGACATGCCAATATGAAGCCCAAGGAGACAGGTTGTATGTAGAAAGAGAGATTTCTGGTGGCTAGCCAACTGTTCCAGCCCCCCACTATGTGAGTTATTCCACCCAAAAAACAAAACATCATGGAGAAAAGACAAGCCATCCTGGCCATACCCTGTCTGAATTTCTTATCCACAGAATCATAAAATATAATACTAAAAATTGTTTTAATCCATTATGTTTTAGAGCGGTTTGCTACATAGAGATAAATAATCAAAACAAGGGGAACAAATCAGACTTGGTCCTTGTCCTTACAGAACTTAAGATTTAGCAATTAGAACACTTCAGAGCTAATATTGTACATCTCAGTGTGGAGCAAGAAATTGAAATACAGCAGCCTAATAGACACTATGCAGAAGAAGCCTATCATCTTGTTTATCCTCTTTATTTTGTAGTGTGTTAACAGTGCTGTTATGTGCTTAGTGCTGTGCTAAATTTGGCCCCAACTCTAGAACTTTTCAACTAAGGATAGGTATTCCACCAGGAGTGGGCACAAGAGGCTGCCAAAATTGCACTCAGCAGCATTGCTGCAAATTTTTAGATCTTTAAATTGTTCTTAAAACTTACCAAAAGTGATAAACATAATAGCCAAATTCCTCTCAACATACAAATTTTTTTCATAGAAAGTTAACCTTTTTGCTTCTACTATGGTTAAGACCTGGATTATCTGATGTCATGAATAGTGGGATATAAGATACTATAGGTTAAAATACACTGCCCCAGGGGAGTTTATCAGTCTAAGGTATGAGGCAGGATATACACCAACTTACTCATGAGGTGTACACAAGTATCCTAGCAAACAAAGGGTGGAAATATCATTCCATTAAAGTGATTTCTAGTTCATGTTCGGTCACCTTTTTCCTCTTTTTTTTTTTTTGAGGGTAGTGTTCTGGCCCTCACTTGTGGGACCTGAACCGGGGCCGCTGGCTTCCTAAACCAGCGCCTAACCACCGTGCCACTCGGCTGGCCCAACCTTTTTTCTCTTTTTAAACCAACACAGTAAAGGTTCAAAACTCAGTAAAAAGGGGCTGGCCGAGTAGCTCAGTTGGTTAGGAGCTCGC
The DNA here is from genome assembly GCA_033961575.1 of Aselliscus stoliczkanus. Classification (NCBI taxonomy): domain Eukaryota; kingdom Metazoa; phylum Chordata; class Mammalia; order Chiroptera; family Hipposideridae; genus Aselliscus; species Aselliscus stoliczkanus. Next base: position 33,787,567 of record CM066737.1, on the reverse strand, counting down.
TCAAGAGCATGAGCAACGGCGTTTCGATGCCAGCATGAGCTGAGTTGCCGTTGAGCTGCCAACAGGTGGCAGGATGGCTTAGCTAAAAAAAACAACAACAACTCAGTACAAAGATAACACTGGATTTTTAAAGACTCTCAGGGAAATAGATCACAAAGAAAAAACAAACAAACACTTGAAGTCTTTCCAATAAATGCAATAGAAACTGTAGTCCATAGGTTACAAACTCAAATGTCATCAGGGCCAGGCATGACACTGAAAATGAGGGAAGTGAGAGAGGTGTCAGGGAAAGAGTGAGTGGTGAGCTAGAGAGACATGCCACATCCATCCAGAGGAGCAGCTGGCTCTCAACTCCAGGGAACTTATGCCATGCCCATGGGCCCAGAATTGCAAAACTGTAAATTTTCTAGACAAGGAAGACATTCCAATTTTTCTATTAGATCTAATTTCTAAATATTGGGGCAAACAAAATATATCTATGGGCTGATATTAAGCAATCTCTGATGTAGATACTTCAAATAGATTCATGTGGTGATCAGCCTCTCATGGCTACAAAAAAGACAAATGAGTTTGGCCAGACCTTGTTGTCATTGGTTTCACTAACCCTGGTAGGATTTTGTTTTTTAAATGCACTTCTCCATTAGTGATGGAGTGGAATGCCTTGCTTTGCAAATTACTGCTGTCATTTAGTTTAATGTACTCTTGTTTTTACATATATAAAAACCTTTTACATTATTAATAATGATTAAATGCTTAGACACTGAAGATCAATAACGCTTCTGTTCACCTATTTACATTATTAAAAAGTAATAAGTCATACAGAGCACGTATAATATGTGGTTTACCTTATAGTCATGTTTGGAGGATATTTAATAAAAGAGTTGGGCTACAGGGTAAAATGTATTTAGGAAAAAACAGTAATCTTGTTGGGCTCACTAGACACTCTACTGTGGGCAAGTTGTATGTTCACGATGACATCGATGACATTGCACCATCATGGTGCCCTGGAGGTACACATTCCATGTGCTTCAAATGGCCATGCAGCAAACTCAGAACAAGAAAGGCTAGTCTCACTTGGATGCACAAGAATGAACAACTATTTAACCTGTAGGTGCACTTGCAACAGTTAGTTACCTACATGCCTCCTGGTGGTGGCAACACTCAACAGCAAGTCATCTATGTGAGCCATATTTTGCCACTAGCCAAATGATCCCTTTGGCAATGCTTTCTTCATCTGCCTACCCAGCTATCTCTCACCTATATGGCAAAAGCAGAAACACAGAGTGGTTCACCTGATTCCAGAACATAAGTGTTCCAGATCTGTTTGAGGAGTCAGGGATATATAAGGGTAATAAGATCTTTTCAAGGTCAGTTAGCCCAGCTTTCTAAGTAACCAAAGTGACTCAGCATAGTAATTGAGAGTCAGCTCTCATTATCAGTCTGCTTGGGTTCAAATCCTGACTATGACACTCATTGGTTTTAATCTTTGGGCAAAAGAATTACTTGACATGTCAGTTCCTGTTTTCTCACCTGAAATGTGGGGATAATAATAGTGTCTACAGTATAGAGTTTTTGTAAAAATTAAATGAGATAATACATGTAAAACTTAGTATGATAATAAGTGCTCAATAACAATTTACATGTAGCAAAATGACCACTTTACCAGTCATTCAGTTGTGTTCTTCTACCAAGAGGAAGCTAATTAGTATGGGTAAAATGTTTGTAAATAATGTCACTGAAATGTTTTAATTTGAACTGGATTTTTTAAAAGGTTTTATTGGGGAATTGCGGGGGGTAACAGCATTGGGGTATGGAGGAAGGGGAACAGACAAGTTGCTGTCCTTCTGTTCTTCAGTCTAGTTGTGGAGAACATAATTTCACTGGCCCATGTTGGTATTGTGATCATTGCACTCTTCCCGGGTGAGCCAGATCAGTTGCCCACCACTGGACAGCTGCTCATGGTGGCTCTTGGCAGCTCACACCAGCTGCCAGCCACTCTCGGTAGCTTTAAGGCAGCCCACTGCAGCTCCTCTACACCCTATGCCACCTCCAGCAACTCATGATAGCCCAGCTCCAAGTTGAGCTGTTGTTCACTATCTTAGCTGTAGAGGGCGCAGCATCACTGGCCCCTAATGTGGGATCCGAACTGGGGTCCTGCTGCTCAGAGCTGGTGTCCCAAGCCAACTCTTAACCCATTTGGCCAGCCCTGAACTGGATTTTAAAACATGACTTGGTTTCTAAGTTTCTTGGGCTGACCCAGATGACATTTATTTAGTATAAATTAGATCCAAGTCATCAGGCTTATTAAAGGACAAGATGAAATGGGGCAGCTGTGGTAAATGTTATAAGAGTTGCTACAATCCAAACTTGCTGGCTGTGTAGTGTTGGGAAAATTACTTAATCTTTCTGAACCTCGGTTTCCTCGTATATAAAATGCACCAATACGAATACCTACATCACTGAAATATTGTGAGGTTAAAATAATGCATGTTTGAGTGCTTTGAGAACTAATAAGTACTACATAGATGTAAAAGCTTGTAGTACTGATATACGATCAGAGTTGGGTTATTATTTATATATACGATTATAGATACCCGGAATAACACTGCATATGTTGATTTCTAGAGGACACATAGTTTGATTGCTTGTCCTCAACTATTTGCCTCAGAAAAGGCCTGCACTTTTCTGACAGACTATATACATCTGTAATAACTGAGACCACTGGATGGAGGAGACCTGTCATTCTGAATTCAAACGTGACTTGCAGAACTGAAAGATAACTTGGAATATTTTACAAATATTCAATTAAACCAGGAGGAGAAGGGCATTAACCACCACAAGTAATAGGTTTGTTCATTCTGTGATTGGCTTGCAAGCGCTGCTGAATCATGAAACTGAACCTCAGGGGTTGAAGTTTCTTTACACTTTTTTAAGTTTTAAGCAATAGCTCAAAACCCCCACTCTCAGTCACAATGACTTGTCCTCTGTCTCTCTTAGGTTCTGAATTTCTCCCTTTACTTGAGTTCAGTGAGTCTTTTAATATAGCTTTATGTAGTGGAGGTTGTTATTTCTTTCAATATTTTTTTTCTTTTTGGACTGACTTCTCTGTAATCATGGAGAAAACAGCAGAGTTGATAACTTACCACTACCTTAAATAGCAAAATGGGGGCCAGCCAAGTGGCTCACTTGGTTAAGAGCATGAGCTCTGAGCAACAGGGTCGCCGGTTTCATTCCCACATGGGCAAGTGAGCTGCGCCAGAGCTGAGCTGCTGCTGAGCTGCCAACAGACAGCAGGATGGCTCAGCTGGTGAGAGCATGTGCTCCTAACAACAAAGTTGAAGTTGTCAGTTCGACTCCCGCATGGGATGGTGGGCTGCGCCCCTCCCCACAACTAACATTGAACATGGCTAGGATTGAAGGACAACAACTTGGCTGTTCCCCTTTCCCAATTCTCCAATATTGTTCCCCTCCCCCAATACCCCCCTCCAAAAATAGCAAAATGGGAATAATGGCTGTTTTTTTGTTGCTGTTCCTTTTGTTCCTCTGATGTAGAATAAATAAGTCTCCACCCTCTAAATAATTACTTTGACTGTGGCCCATTTAAAAGTTATCCCAGAGTTATTACTGAACTGGGAGAAAAGCTTCAAAGTAGGAATGATCGAGTCTCTTGGAAGAAAAAGACAAACTTTGACTAGATCCCCTGGCAGAAAAGTCCTTTATTATGATGCATTGAAATTTGGGTTTTGGGTTATGTCAGAGGCCTAAAAGGTTAGAATTGCACAACAGTAAAAATAATGAGAAAGTCTTAAGTTTCAATAACAATCCCAGCATACAATCTGTGGGAAGGACACCGAATGTTTTAAATTTCCATGAGCATCCTTACACCTACCCCCATCCCCCGGTCCTTTTCTTCTGGTTATAGGTCAAGATTGAGTTGTAATTTTCTTAGATTGCCACTGATATCAATATAAACGCTTGACCGAGTTTTTCTTGGAAACTGATAACACATACTGAAATATAACATTCAAGACCATCACCTCCAACCCCCATTCCTCCTGGTTAGTCTATACTGGAAATTTACTGTAACCCACTGCAAAGGTTAACTACTATAATACACTTCACCTGCCCAGCACCTGCAATCGATAACAATCTTCACCTGCAACTGATAACAAACAGGATGCGGTTTCTGCCTATAAATTCTCCTCACTCTGCTTACTCAGGGCTGTGAGTTTGTTTGGGGCTTGAGCCCGCTCGCAGTCGCCAGCTAATAAACTCCAAACGGACTGACAAACTTTGTCTGGGTTTGTGCATGATCATGAGGTATAACATTTGGAGGTTCCAGCGAGATTGACAAGCCAACAAGGTCATTTATCAGGTCTCAGCCTTCACGCCTGGCCCCCTGGGGACGGTCCTGTCATGGGGGGTACCCCCTGAAGATGTTCCAGGGCCCATGGCAGCTGTCTCTCCCCTGTGAGCCAGTTGCAGATGCCTCACGGCCATTCACCTGTTTGGAGTCACTCTGTCTGCCTCCAGAGGTAAATGTAAGTCTTGGTTTTAATGTTTTATGTTTTGTCTTGGATTTATATCCTGTCTTGGGTAGCTGTTTTGTCTTGGGTAGCTGTTTTGTCTTGGGTAGGACTAGTCCTTCTGGTGTGTTGGCGACTCATGCCAGATGTGGCTGTGATCGTTGTCTGACCATTTGCCTTGAACTGGGATGCCGGTGGGAGATTCTGGTTCTGGTTTTTAGCCAGCAAATTTGTCTGGTTCGGTTTTTGATCAGGAATTTCTCTGGATTCTGGCTCTGGTTTGTTTTTTTAGTCAGAAAATTTGTCTCAGAATTTCAGTCTGTTTTGTATGAATTAGAAACCCTTGTTTAGTCGTTTTAGTCAATTGGTGTCAATTTGTGTCTGAATTGTGCCGAGATCTCCTTTAGTTCCAAATTAATTCAGTAGAATCTTTAATTGGCCATATTGAAGATTGTTGGTTGCAGGGGGATCTCATTGACTTCTCTCCAGGCAAGATCCTCTTTTCGACTTTCCTTCTCTGCCTCATCCTTTAGTCTCATTCACCGCCCCTTCTTCTGACAGGTCGGCGAGCTCTGGACCCTGTCTCCTTCTGGACTTCACCTTTTAGTCTTGTCCTTCTGTCTCTAATTGCCTTCCTTGTCATCTCATTATCCTTCATTATGCGGGGAACCTCCTCTAAGGTCCCCACTCCTCTCCAGTGTGTCCTCGACGACTGGAAGGAAGCCGGTTTTGAATAATTTTCACCGGTACTTCTTGGCAGGCCTAAACAGTGCAGCCCAGAAGCTAATTAGTCCAGGTCATCATGGCGGCCCTTAAGGAATCAGGTAACCAGGGTAGCTGGGGCTTCCAAGGGCCTAGGGGAAAGGAAAGAACCCAACGCCTGGGCCAGAGGAGACCTCGACCACAGGAGAGACCCCCATTACGGAAAAACCAATGTGCATACTACAAAGAGGAGGGACACTGGAAAAACGAATGTCCAAACAGACCAGACAGGCAGAGGAAACCCACTGAAGTCTTGAACTTGGAAACAGACTGGTGGGGCTGGGACTCCATTCCACTGAGCCCCCTGGAGCCCTTGGTAACACTTAATGTAGGGAGCAACCCAGTGGAATTCCTGGTGAACACGGGGGCTACACATTCTGTCCTAAGTTCCCCACTGTGACCCTTGTCCATCAGGAAAACCACAGTCCAGGGGGCGACAGGAAAGCAGGCCCTATACCCATGGACAATCCAATAGACAAGACTTAGGCACCCACTCCTTTCTAGTTATCCCTGACTGCTGCTACCTCTTACTAGGAAGGGACTTACTCCAGAAACTCCATGCCACCATTTCTTTCATAGAAGAATCAACCACCCTAGGTTTCCAAGAAGGACCTGCCACTCACATCCTCCTGACTGTCCCCGTCTCTGAGGAATATCTTTTACAGGATACCGAGCCCCAAGTAAACCCCCTGCCCTACCTGCTAGAACTGCAAAAATGATTCCCCAAGGTTTGGATGGAAATTAATCCCCAGGACTTGCTAGCCACCAGACCCCAGTCATTGTCCAACTTCAAGCTACCGCCACACCAGTGAGGATCCAACAATACCCTATGAGTCAGGAGGCCAGGAATGGAATAACCCCCCACATCAACTGCCTCTGACAAATGGGGATCCTCATCCCCTGCCAGTCTCCCTGGAATACCCCCCTACTGAGAGTACACAAGCCCGGGACTAATTATAGGCTGGTCCAGGAACTGAGGGGAATAAATCTCTGGGTAGAGACCATACACCCCACTGTACCTAACCACTATACCCTCCTTAGCCTCCTGCCACCTAGCCAACACTTTTGTTCTGTCCTTGACCTCAAGGATGCCTTCTTCACTATCCTGCTGGCAACAGTCAGCCAACCCCTCTTTACTTTTGAGTGGCAAGACCCAGACACCGGGTTTTCTGGCCAACTCACCTGGACTAGGCTGCTGCAGGGATTCAAAAACTTGCCCATCCTGTTTCATGAGGCTATCAGCCAGGATCTCACCAGCTTCCACCAGGATCATCCTCTTTGCACCCTACTCAGTATGTTGATGACTTGTTAATAGCCACAGCCTCGGACTCGGACTGCTGGACAGCCACGGAGGACCTGTTTCAACTTCTCCAGGACCTGCGATATCATGTCTCAGCAAAGAAAGCCCAGCTCTGCTGCACCCAGGTCACTTATCTCGGTTATCAACTCCAAGAAGGTAAGCGAGCCCTCTCGGACAGCCGAAAACAGGTGATCATCCAGATCCCGGTCCCTACCATGAAGAGACAGCTACGGGAATTCCTAGGGGTGTTCGGATATTGTCGACTGTGGATCCTCCGGTTCGCTGAGCTGGCCAAGCCGCACTACTCACGGGAGTGTCCAAACCCCTGATATGGATGGAGGTCAAACAAAAGGCATTTGAGGACTTGAAACAGGCCCTCACTTCTTCCCCGGCATTAGCCTTGCCCGACTTGTCCAAGCCCTTTCATCTGTTCATCCACAAAGCCCGGGGTATAGCCAAGGGGGTTCTCACCCAGTCTTTAGGACCCTGGAGAAGACCGGTGGCATACCTGTTAAAGAGGCTAGATCCCATAGCTTCAGGATGGGCCACTTGCCTAAGGGCTATTACAGCCAGGGCTGTCCTAGTCAAGGAGGCTGATAAGCTGACTTTGAGTCAACAGCTCACTCTGACCACACCTCATACCAGACCCAGATCCAGAACTCCCCATCCATACCTGCGAGGATGTACTGGATTTAACTCAGCCAGCCAGACCAGACCTCACTGATATTCCCTTCCTGTCTCCTGATAAGGAATTGTACACAAATGGGAGCAGTTTTGTAGAGGGGGGAGTCTGGTACGCAGGGGCCGCCATAGTAACATTGGATCAGACCATTTGGGCTCAGGCCCTACCACATGGGACATCTGCCCAACAGCTTAACGAATAGCCTTGACATAGGCTTTATGTTGGGCCACGGACATCTATAAGGAAAGGGGACTTCTAACTTCAGGAGGGAAAGAAATAAAAAACAAAGATGAGGTCCTAGCCCTCTTAGAAGCCATTTGGCTTCCCAAAAGACTGGCCTTGATACATTGTCCTGGACATCAGAAAGGTTCATCCAAGGAGGAAAAGGGAAATTGGGTGGCCGATAAGGCAGCAAGGGAAGCAGCAAAATCCCCTCCCCAACCCCTAAACATCCTACCCTACCCACCCCCATGTCCATATTACACTCAGGAAGAAGTTAAGTTAGCTTTAAGCCGGCAGGCAACTAAGGACACCCAGGGCTGGTACCACTTATCCTCTGGCCAAGTACTTCTCCCCAAGGCTTTAGGAGACACTGGTTACCCAGATTCATCAGGACACCCACCTCGGACAATCCCGAATGATGGAACTCCTCAGGGACAGGTACTTTTTCCCCAACCAGAGGGCGATCATTTAGTCCATCACATCTTGATGTCTGGCATGCACCCAAGAAATCCCTAGACAAGGAAACCTAGCCCCCCTTGGAATTTGCTACAGGGGATTAGCCCCCAGGGAACACTGAGAAATTGATTTTACTGAAATATAGCCACTATCCCAGGGATATAGATACCTGTTAGTTCTAATAGACACCTTCTCAGGTTGGGTCGAGGCATTCCCCACCCTCAATGAGACGGCCCTAATTACAGTGAAAATGCTCCTTCGTGAAATTATACCCCGATTCAGCCTCCCTAGGTCCATTGGGTCAGATAATGGACCTGCCTTCACAGCTAAAATCACCACTTCTCACATTAATTGGAAACTCCATTGCTCCTATTGGCCCCAGAGCTCTGGCCAGGTAGAAAGAATGAACAGAGCTTTAAAAGACACCCTCACAAAACTTATCCTAGAGACCAATCTTCTCCCCTTAGCTGTTCTCCACACCAGATGTACCCCCTATGAAGGGGGATTCACCCCCTTTGAAATCATGTTTGGAAGACTGCCACCTCTTCTTCCCTGCTTGGCAACCGAACCCTTAGTTGAAATTCATAACTTGTCTCTACTTAAATTTCTCCAAACCCTAAAGGCCACTCCTGCTAAGATACACTGACAGGTCCATGATGTCCTTCCCTCCCCCTCATCTGAGCCCATCCACCAGTTCCAACCCGGGGACTCAGTCTGGGTAAGGACACACGCCAAGGATGGTTTACAACCTATTTGGAAAAGATGTTACCTGGTAATCCTGACCACCCCAACTGGGGTGAAAGTCGACCAAATCCCAACTTGGATCCACCATACCCGACTCAAGCCAGCAGATACAGGATGGACATCACAGCCCACTGGTGACCCGCTAAAGATAAGACTGACAAAATCCTCCTATCACCTCTAAGCTTAGACCCTATGCCATCAAGGCCTTCACAGACTCACCTTGGGTGTTGTCCAAGGCTCTGGACAGTGCCTCCGTACACAGCCCCCCACCAATGTCCCTGACCCTTTCCTTGATCCAGTGTCCTGCCTAATTGGACCCTGCCTTCTAAATTCCCTTATCTCCTTCATCCAAAACTCAGTAAACTGATGATCCTCCGAGGACAATACAACCCCCTCCCAGAGGAAGACGAGGAATCAAAGGTTTGATTACTATATTCACAATAGGAGTAGGGAATTAAATATAACGTTCAAGACCACCACCTCCAACCCCCCTTCCTCCTGGTTAGTTTGTACTGGAAATTTACTGTAACCCACTGCAAAGGTTAACTACTATAATACACTTCACCTGCCCAGCACCTGCAATCAATAACAATCTGTTCCTGCAACTGATAAACAGGATTCAGTTTCTGCCTATAAATTCTCCTCACTCTGCTTACTCAGGGCTGCGAGTTTGTCTGGGACTTGATCCGGCTCGCAGTTGCTGGTTGATAAACTCCAAACGGACTGACAAACTTTGTCTCGGTTTGTGCATGATCACGAGGTATAACAATACTAAGATTCAACTGAGTGGGTGGGATGTGGACAGAAGCCCCTGGACAAATTGTTTCCATGTTTATTTTTAAACTCCTATTTGTAATAGTCTAGAACTTAGTAAAATATCAGCTTGTAGAATGAACAAAGGACATAATTAAGAGACCAGAAATGTTGAATTCAGTGACTTATATCTAGACAGCGCTAATTCATAAAATGTCATTGCTGAAGATGAAGCAGAAAATAACAAGGAGCAAATTCATGTTATTACAGTAAGCAATTTTTAAAAATTTCTTCACATAACAGGTTGGACTTTGGTCTCAGGTCGTTAGTGATAATTCATGCTTTTGCTCTTTCCTTAAAGACAGATTTTCACAAGTCTTCCATTTCATTTTAGGAAGTCCAATTCACCCAACTCTTTCATATGGAAAAAAAGTTACATCATGGAATAAAACTTAAAATTTAGCTTTTAAAGGACAAGCATAACAGAATTGATAAAACCCAAACTGACTAAATGTGTTCTCAGAATATAAACTGGCATAAAAATAAATAAAATTCTCTACAATCACAATAGCAACATGAATGTATGAGGAATTTAGTTGAAAAGTTTACTATAAAAAATAAAGAAAACATGTATTTTTTTATAGAATAAGTTTATTGGAATGTGTACTGGGAGTAAGATTTGAGATTGTAAACAATTAAGTGTAATTTGCTTCATATATATAATTTGAGTTATTAATATAATTCATATATTAAAACAAAATTTGTTAACAGTAAAAAAGTTTAGCTTTTGAAATTCAAGTTTTCAAGGGATCAATCCAGAAACTAAACAATAAACTTGCAAATTATACTTTCATCCTGTTTTTGTTATCAAAAGACCGATCAACACTTTACTACAAATAATACACATCATACACATCGTGTGTTTTATAATTTAGAATCTTTAGAAATGAGTTCTCTCTGTTAACTAATCAGTAAATTCTTGGGCATTCCAGATAAGCCTAAAACAAATCTAAATGGATTGTGTAGAATGGGAAGTAACCTGATCTTTAGAAGATATCCTCCTTTCACAGTTAAAGAAAAACATGAGCACTGTTGATTAAAGAATAAAATAAATACATATATACCTGCTGTCAAATGAGATCTCTGGAGGAATGACATGAGTACTGTCCTTGCCAATGAGGAAATTGATTCGATTGTAGAAGAGCCTTGAAGTATGCTGAGAGAAGAGGGGTTGGCTTTGCTGAATGAGGTCAAGAGGATCTGGTGAGCCCTGACAGAGAGGACTTACATAACAGTTGCTTTGTTGACAACAATCAGGGTCCACACAGTCAGTCAAACCATCTGAAAAAAAAGTGTTGAAATTTAGCTTCAAAGGAAGCAGTGGTTTAAAAGAGGCACAAATGAAGAAAATCTAGAATATAGCCAAAGATACCTGTCTATATTTCAGTTTAGAATCTATTCATGTTTTTCATAAATTATCACTCACTCAGAGTTTATATGTCACATAAGTAAAATTCTAACTATTTTGTTTATAAATCTTTCTTGAATTCTCTAGTATATGTTGGCTGTATTACACTATTTAGCATTTAGATAGAATATTCTGTTTCATATCTGTCTTTAGAAGTTTCTATTTTCCTCAGCAAGATTATCCCCCAGGATAGCAACTCATCATTACTTAGAATTTCTCATACCATGTACACAATTAACAAATGCTTGCCAATCTGAATTTGCTTGTAGTTTTAAAACATTTTCCCAGTATTCTTGTCTACTGATAATTCTCAAAATAGAGATTGGTAGGGGCCGGCCAAGTGGCTCTTTGGTTAAGAGTTGGCTTGGGACACCAGCTCTGAGAAGCAGGACCCCAGTTCAGATCACACATGAGGGCCAGTGATGTTGCGCCCTCTACAGCTAAGATGATGAACAATAACTCGACCTGGAGCTGGGCTGCCTTGAGGCAACGGCATAGGCTGCAGTGAGGCTGCCTGGGAGCTGGTGTGAGCTTTTGTGAGCTACCATGAGCCGCCGTCTCACTCAGGAAGAGTGCAATGATAATACCAACATGGGCCAGTGAATCGATGTCCTCTACAACTAGAGTGAGAACAAAAGGACAGCAACTTGTCTGTTCCCTTTCCCTGATTCCCCAACACTGTTCCCCTCCTCCAATTCCCCAATAAAATCTTTTTAAAAAATAATAGATATTGGTATTCTTATAGTGACAAAGTGTCTAGAGTAGAGCAATGATTTTCAAATGTGTAGTCGATTATCTGGGAAGCTTGTTAAAGATGCATATTCTTGGGCCCCATCTACTGAATCAGAATTTCTTCAGAGGTCAGGATTATACATACTTAATCTGGGTGATTCTGAAGCACTCTAAAGTTTCTAAAGAACCAATTGCTAAAAAATTTGTTTCTAAAGAAGTTTCTAAGGAATGACTTTCTAAAGTATTTGTTGAAGCAACTAGAGCTTACTTGTTCCTAATAGCAGTGACTAGGCATGATCAAGCAATATGATGAATGTTTAAATTAAAACTTATTATAGTAAAAGACACATTGCCATTAACACATGTGATTAACGCCCTTCAAAATACACCCCACACACACTTTCAATACACTTATCCCATTGTGTTTGCCACTTTCTGAAGCAGTTCTGAAAGTCCTCTTTTGTGTCTTTCATTGTGCTGTCTCAATGTCTTGAGTTATTTTGACTTTGGGGAAGAGCCAGAAGTCTCACAGTGCCAGATTCAGTGAATAAGGTGGATGAGCACATACCATAATGTTTTTATTTAACAGAAATTGCCGTATACCTGAAGCTATGTGTGACATGGAGCACTGTCATGATGGAGGATGATTTATGACACACTTTAAAACACACCTTCTCTGAACCGTATCTCACACCTGACTGACTGCACCAAATAAGTTGAAACTTGTCACACACTGATACTAAGATTCAATGCACTGCCATATTGAAGATCCCTGCCTTTCCATTGGATGGCACTCAGCAGCAGTATTCACCATATTTTGTGATCACAACAGAAAGGCACCTTGTCACACATCACTTCTGGTACACAACAATTTTTGTCTAATAAAAATATTTGTGTGTCCTCATCCAGCTTATTCACTGGATCTGGCACCTCGCAACTTCTGGCTCTTCCCTAAGGTCAAAATGACCATGAAAAGAAAATGTTTTGAACTGATTCAGGACATCAAGGCAGCCATGACAGATCAACTAAAGACATTCATGAAAGAGGACTTTCAGAACTGCTTCAGAAAGTGGCAACAACAATGGGTAAGTGTGTTCGAAGTGAGGGGGAGAATTTTAATGGTGATTAATGGCAATGTGTATTTTACTAATTAATTATATTTTAATTTAAACATTCACCATATTTTGTGATCACACCTTGTATGTATTTGATGCAAATACTAATAAACTTCAGATATATGAATGTGATGTGTTATGCTAATTCATTTCCTAAGCCTTCACCCTTTACTCTAGATTCCTGAATCCAGTTATAACAAGAAAAATACCACATAAAGGTTTCATTCTTTGATAGAGGAGTGGAGTGGGGCACAGAGGTGACTGGAGGAGAGGAGACCATTGAGAATCTAATTGGTATCAAACACTGTATTATGTACTTGGGGAAGTAAAGAGTTGTTGTTTTTTTGTTTGTTTTTTAGCAGCTTCATCCTTTTTATTTCATTAGTTGAACTTATTTTAAATTTAAGTATGGTTTCTTTTTTATTAGTTTCACGAGTACAAGACATCATAATGATTAGACATTTACACACCTCACAAAGTGATAACCCCAACAAGTCTATTACCCATCTGATACCATACATAGCTATTGCAATTCCATTGACTGTACTCCCTATGCTGTACTTTATATCCCAAGAAAATTACACTGATGGTAACTGCTTTGAGCACACCTTGTAATTGCAAAAGTCAAACATGACTTGTATTCATCTTTTGTTATCAGTACATATTGAGTATTACAATTTTAATGAAGTGTTTTTTCCTTTCTTAAAATGTGTATACATTTTTGGCACCCTCTGTATATATACATATGTATAATTTTTTAGTTATACTTTACATTCAATATTACTTTATATAAGTTTCAGGTGTACAATGCAGTGATTAGGAATTTATATAATTTATGAAGTGATCCCCCCGATAAAACTAGTACCCATCTGACACCATACATAGATTTTACAACATTATTGATTATATTCTCCATGCTGTATTTCATATCCTAGTGACTAATTTTGTGACTACCAGCTTGTACTTTCTAATCCCTTCACCCTTCACACCCATCCTCCAACCCCCTCCCATCTAGCAACCATCAGTTCTCTGTATCCATGAGTGTATTTCTGTTTTGTTTATTCATTTATTCTGTTCTTTAGATTCCACATGTAAGTGAGATCATATGTTATTTGTCTTTCTCAGTCTGACTTCTTTCACTTAGGATTATATCCTCTAGGTCTAAACCATGTTGTTGCAAATGGTAAGGTTTTATTTTTTTTATTGGCAGAGTAATACTCCATTGTGTAAATATGCCAAAATTTCGTCTATTGACGGGCATTTTGGTTGCTTCCATATCTAGGCTATTGTGAATAGCTCTGCAGTAAACGTAGGGGTGCATACATACATATATTTTTTTCTAATTAGAGTTTTGGAATTCTTCGGATGGATACCAAGGAGTGGAATTGCTGGGTCATAAGGTAGTTCTATTTTTAACTTTTTGAGGAACCTCCACACTGTTTTCCACAGTGGCTGCACAAACTTACAGTCCTACCAACAGTGCACGAGAGTTACCTTTGGCCCACATCCTCTCCAACACTTGTATGTTGATTTATTGATAATGGCAATTATGACATGAGTGAGGTGGTATCTCATTGTGGTTTTTATTTGCAGTTCTCTGATGATTAGTGACGTTGAGCATCTTTTCATATACCTGTTGGCCATCTGTATGTCGTCGTTGAAGAAATGTATCTTCAGGTCCTCTGTCCATTTTTTAACTGGGGTCTTTGGTGTTTTATTTTTTAATATGCTAATCGATCCATTTATTATTAATAAGATACCAATTGAAAGTTAACCTCTGGGTTTACTACTTTTTTTTAATTATTTTTTTACTTTTCAATAAGAGTGGACATACAATATTATATTAGTTTCAGGTGTACGACCTAGTAATTAGACATTTATATAACCTACAAAGTGATGACCCCGATGAGTCTAATACCTATCTGACAACATACCTAATTATTAAAATATTATTGACTATATGCCCAATGCTATACTTTATAACCCATGACTATTTTGATAACTGGCAATTTGTATTTCTTAAGCCCTTCATATTTTTCACCCATCTGGCAACCATCAGTTTTTTCTCTGTATCTGTCGGTTTGTTTCTTTTTCTTTTCATTTGATTTCATTTCATTTTATTTTATTTTTAATTATTTACAGGTGTACAACACAGTGCAATAGTTATACTTTTTACCCCTCAAAGTGACAACCTCCATCCCCCAATCCGCTGCCCCACTCCATCCTGCCGATATCATACATATCTATTACAATTCCATTGACTCCAATCCCACACTATACTCCACATCCCGTGACTATATATATATTCAATTGTAGTTGACATACACTATTATACAACATCAGCTTCAGGTGTACAATGCAGTGATCAAGCTTCTACTCCACCCATGAAGTGGTCTCCTTAACAAGACATGTGACCATCTGACACCCTACAAAATATTTACATTATTAATTATATTCCCTGAACTTTCATATTCCTATGGCAATATTGTAGTTACCTATTTATGCTGTCTAATCCATTCTCCTTTTCCCTCATCCCCACCCTCTCCCAACTAACAACCATCAGTTTTTCCTCTTTATCTATGAGACTGTTTCTGTTTGCTGATTCATTCAGTTTTTCAAATTCCACATATGAGTGAGATCATATGGTATTTGTCTTTCTCTGACTGACTTATTTCACTTAATATAATAGTCTCTAGGTCCATCCATATCATTGCAAATGGTACAATTTCATTCTTCTTTATAGCGGAGTAATACTCCAATGTATAAATATACCACAGTTTCTTAATGCAGTTATCTACTGATGGGCATTTTGGTTGTTTCCAAGTCTTAGCTACTGTAAATTGTGCTGCTATGAACACAGGGGTGCACAACTTTTTTTGAATCAGTGTCTTGTTTTTTTCAGGATGAATATCTAGGAGTGGAATTGCTGGGTCAAATGGTAGCTCTATTTCCAGTTATTTGAGATACCTCCATACTGACTTCCATAGTGGCTGCACAAATCTGCAATCCCACCAACAGTGCAGCAGGGTCCCCTTTTCCCCACAGCCCCGCCAGCACTTGTTGTTTGTTGATTTATTGATGATAGCCATTCTGACTGGAGTGAGGTGGTATCTCATGGTGGTTTTTATTTGCATTTCCCTAATGACTAGTGAGGTTGAACTTTTTTTCATATGCCTGTTGGCCATCTGTATGTCCTCTTTAGAGAAATGTCTCTTCATATCTTCTGCCCATTTTTTAATTGGGTTGTTTGTTTTTTTGGTGTTGAGTTTCATGAGTGTTTTATAAATTTTGGATATTAACCCCTTATCAGATATATCGTTGGCAAATATATTCTCCCATTCAGTAGGCTTCCTTTTTGTTTTATTAATGGTTTCCTTTGTTGTGAAAAAACTTTTAAGTCTGATATAATCCCATATGTTCATTTTTTCTTTTACTTCCCTTGCCCGTAGGGATGTATCAGTAAAAATATTGCTCCGGGTAATGTCTGCAAATGTACTCCCTATATTTTCTGTTAGGACTTTTATGGTTTCAGGTCATACATTTAAGTCTTTAATCCATTTTGAATTTGTTCTTGTATAAGGCGTAAGGAGGTGGTCCAGTTTCATCTTTTTGCATGTGTCAGTCCAATATTCCTAGCACCATTTATTGAATAGACTATCTTTACTCCAGTGTAAATTCTTGCTTCCCTTGTCAGAGATTAACTGTCCGTAAATGCCTGGATTTATTTCTGGGCTCTCTGTTCTGTTCCACTGATCGATGTGCCTGTTTTTATGCCAATACCAAACTCTCTTGATTACTGTAGCCTTGTAGTAGGTTTTGATGTCTGCTAGCGTAATGCCCCCGATTTTGTTCTTATTTCTCAGAATTGCCGAGGCTATTCTGGGTCTTTTATGGTTCCATATAAATTTTAGGATTATATTTTCTATTTCTGTGAAAAATGCCCTTGGTAGTTTGATAAGAATTGCATTGAATCTATCTATATATTGCTTTAGGCAGTATGGACATTTTAACTATATTAATTCTTCCTATCCATGAGCATGGTAGGCGTTTCCATTTATTTGTATCTTCTATGATTTCTTTCTTCATTGTTTTATAATTTTCTGAGTATTGATCTTTCACTTCTTTGGTTAAATTTATTCCTAGGTATCTTATAGTTCTTGATGCAATTGTAAATGGGACAGTTTCCTTAATTTCTCTTTCCCTTAGTTTATTATTAGTATATGCAAATGCCACTGATTTCTGAACATTGATTTTATATTCTGCTACTTTACTGAATTCGTCTATCAGTTCCAATAGTTTTTTGATGGAGTCTTTGGGGTTCTCTATATACAGTAACATGTCATCTGCATATAATGACAGTTTTACTTCTTCCTTGCCAATTTGGATGCCTTTTATTTCTTTTTGTTGTCTGATTGCTGTGGCTAGAACTTCCAGCACTATGTTGAATAAAATGGGAGAAAGTGGACAGCCTTGTCTTGTTCCTGATCTTAAGGGGAATGGTTTTAGCTTTTCCCCATTGAGTATGATGTTAGCTGTAGGTTTATCATATATGGCTTTTATTATGTTGAGATATGATCCCTGTATTCCCACTTTGCTAAGGGTTTTTTTTAACATAAATGACTGTTGGATTTTGTCAAATGCTTTTTCTGCATCTATTGAAATGACCATGTGATCTTTATCCTTCATTTTGTTGATGTGGTGTATCACATTAATTGATTTACAGATGTTGAACCAGCCTTGCGCACTAGGGATGAATCCCACTTGATCATGATGTATGATCTTCTTAATATATTGCTGAATTCTGTTTGCTAATATTTTATTGAGAATTTTTGCATCTATATTCATCAGGGAAATTGGCCTGTAGTTTTCCTTTTTTGTGATGTCTTTATCTGGTTTTGGAATCAGGGTGATAGTGGCTTCATAAAAAGAGTTTGGGAGCCTTCCCTCCTTCTGGATTTTTTGGAATAGTTTGAGAAGAATAGGTGATAGTTCTTTTTTGAATGTTTGATAAAATTCACTTGTGAAGCTGTCTGGTCCAGGGCTTTTGTTTTTTGGGAGCTTGTCAATTACTGATTCAATTTCCTTGTTAGTAATCAGGGTATTTAGATTTTCTGTTTCTTCTTGTGTTAGCTTTGGAAGGTTGTATGCTTCTAGAAAATTATCCATTTCTTCCAGATTGTCAAATTTGTTGGCATATAGTTGCTCATAGTAATTTCTTAGAATTTTTTGTATTTCTGTGATGTCTGTGGTCATTTCCCCTCTTTCATTCCTGATTTTGCTAATTTGAGTCCTCTCTCTTTTTTTTTTTTTTTGATGAGCCTGACTAGAGGTTTGTCAATTTTGTTTGTCTTCTCAAGAAACCAGCTCTTGGTTTCATTGATCTTTTGAATTGTTTTTCTGTTCTCTATATTGTTTATTTCTGCTCTGGTCTTTAGTATCTCCTTTCTTGTACTCCCCTTGGGTCTGTTTTGCTGTTCTTTTTCCAGTTCCCTTAGGTGTAAGGATAACCTGTTGATTTGAGATTTTTCTTCCTTCTTTAGGTAGGCCTGCACTGCTATAAACTTCCCTCTTAGAACTGCTTTTGCAGCATCCCAGAGATTCTGGGTCGTGGTGTTTTCATTTTCGTTTGTCTCGAGGTATCTTTTGATTTCCTCCTTGATCTCATTTGTGACCCACTCACTATTTAATAGCATATTGTTTAGCCTCCATTTATTTGTCAGCTTCCCGGATTTCTTCTTATAATTGATTTCTAGTTTCATAGCATTGTGGTCAGAGAATACAGTTGAAATGATTTCAGTCTTCTTAAATTTATTGAGACTTGTTTTGTGGCCTAACATGTGATCTATCTTAGAAAATGTTCCATGTGCACTTGAAAAGAACGTATATTCTGTAGCTTTGGGATGAAATGCTCTGAAAATGTCTGTTAAATCCAGCTGGTCTAATGTGTCATTTAAGGTCGCTGTTTCCATATCGATTTTCTGTCTGGAGGATCTGTCCGTTAGTGACAGCGGGGTGTTGAAGTCCTGTACTATGATAGTGTTATTGTTGATCTCTGTCTTTATGTCTGACAATATCTGTTTTATATATTTAGGGGCTCCTATGTTAGGTGCATAGATGTTTACTAGAGTTATGTCCTCTTGTTGGATCGATCCCTTCATTACTATGAAGTGTCCTTCTTTGTCCTTTGTTATATTCTTCAATTTAAAGTACATTTTATCTGATATAAGTATCGCTACTCCAGCTTTTCTTTTCAGTACCATTTGCATGAAATATTTTACTCCATCCCTTTACTTTCAGCCTGTATGAGTCTTTGGATCTGAGGTGAGTCTCTTGTATACAGCATATACTGGGGTCTTGCTTTCTTATCCATTCAGCCACCCTATGCCTTTTTATTGGAGCATTTAATCGATTTACATTTAATGTGATTATTGATAGGTGTGTATTTATTGCCATTTTGTTATTTGTGTTCATAGTCTTTCTTAGGTTGTTTTTCCCTTCTACTTAAAGAAGCCCTTTTAGCATTTTCTGCAAAGCTGGCTTGGTGGTAATGAATTCCCTTAACTTATTCTTTTCTGCAAAGCTCCTTATCTTGCCTTTGATTTTAAATGATAACCTTGCTGGATACAGCAATCTCGGTTGTACGCCTTTATTTTTCATCACTTTGAAAACCTCCTGCCATTCCCTTCTGGCCTGCAAAGTTTCTGTAGAAAAGTCAGCTTATAATCTTATGGGAGTACCCTTGTAAGTAACTTGCTGCCTTTCCCTTGCTGCTTTAAGGATTCTGTCTTTGTCCTTAACCCTTGCCATTTTCACTATAATGTGTCTTGGAGTGGGCCTGTTTGGAATCATCCTGGTTGGAACTCTCTGCACTTCCTGAGCTTGTATTTCAATGTCCTTTGCCAGGTTAGGGAAGTTTTCAGACATTATTACTTCAAATATATTCTCAATCCCTTGCTCCCTCTCTTCTCCTTGTAGTACTCCAATGACCCGAGGGTTATTGCATTTGATGTTGTCCTCCAGCTCTCTTAAACTATTTTCCATGTTTTTCATTCTTTTTTCTGTTTGTTGTTCTGCATGGGTGATCTCTGCTATTTTGTCTTCTAAGTCACTGATTCGATTTTCTGCTTCATCCAATCTGCTAATGATTCCATCAAGTTTGTTATTTAATTCAGTAATTGTGTTCTTAAGTTCTAGCTGGTTGCTTTTCATGATTTCTCTATCCTTCTTTATATTTTCATTAATTTCCTTGAACATTCTAATAATCAGTGTTCTGAACTCTGGCTCGGTTAGGTTGGTTACCCCTATTTCCTCTATTTCCACTGATGCAGGAAGTTTCTTCTGTTCTTTTATTTGTGCTGTGTTTCTTTGACTCCCCATTCTGGCTCACTCTTTGTGTTTGCTTCAATATAACAGATAGATCCCCCAGGTTTCTCAGTCTTTTCTGGGTAAACTTATATGGTGTGTGTCCTTTATATTTGAATTACTCAGTCTCCCTATTCTCCTGTGCTTATATCTGAGGTGTTCCTTGTGTCGTGCGTCCTCACTTGTTGAAGTTTTAGTTTTGATTACTTTTGGCTTGTCAGTAGGTGTGATTGACTCACAGATTGATTAGCTGTGAGGATCAGCAGCTTCTGCAGTTTATGAGCTGCTGTGAGAGGATTGACCCCTCTGATGAAACTTGGACCCTATGGGCCCTAGTACCTGTAGCAACTTCCTTTTGGGTGTGACTCTTGTATGTCAAACCCAGAAATGCTCTGGTTTTATCTAAAGTTGGCCTCCGGGTATGATGATTCTTGTGTCTGTTTGTTTGGACCCACTGCTGCAGAGTGATTTTAGAGCATAATAGATCAACAAGAACAACCTCCACAGCCACCAAAGGAAACCAAATGCTTGCACAAGTAGAAAAAAAACCAACCATCAAACTACAGTCAACTTGTACAAAAATATCAATCATACTAATGAAGAAAGCAAACAGAAACAAAATAAAAACCACACAGACAATAATAACAGAAGAGGAAACAAAATAAAATACAATATCCTAAAATAAAAAATAGAATAAACATGAGAAACCGATTAGCTATACCTAAAAAATAAAAAATAAAAATAAACTAAAATAATAATAATAAAAAAGTAAGAATAAAAATTAGAAAAATAAAATTTGCAGAAAAAAGGAAAAGAGGAAAACTATAGCACTGCGAAGAATGAATAAAATAAGACAGAAAATGAGGGTGGGGAAAAAAGAAAAAGAAAAGGAAAAAAAAAGAGCTGGCCGAGTGGTGTGGTGGTTAAGCACTGGCTTGGGAAGCCAGCGGCCCCGGTTTGGGTCCCACATATGAGGGCCAGTGACACTGCCCTAAAAAAAAAAACAACAAAAAAAAACAAAAAAAAAAGACAAAGAAAAAAAAATATATATATATACACATTTGTCTACACACCCATATATATGGACTTATATTCACCTATATACACCTATATATATATATGCCTATATTAAAAACTACAAAATGATAAGAATGAAATAGAAATAGAAACCAAAAACAACCAAGATAAGCAGCCAATAAAGGGAAAACAAAACAGAATAAAACCAAACAAACCAAAAATACCTCTGCCGGTCTTGGCTAAAGTCCACCAAGCTCTCTTCAGTTTGTCTGCTGTACAAAAATTTCTGTGCGTCTTGTGGGAACAGTAGGCCACCTGATGCCTAGCGTGATCCTGGCCCTGCAGGTTTGCTGTACTTGAGTGTGGTTGTGACGTGTGATTGGTGGTTTTTACAAAGTCACTGCCTTTTTGCTTTTGCCTGTCCCAAGGCAGGCTGCACCCCCAAAGGCTCAATGAGTGTCTCTGGGCACCCTTTGGGTTGACAGCCGTGGAGAATTAAAGAATTCCTCACTACCAAAAGCCTGCTGCTAAGAATCTGTTAATTAGTGCCTCAGCAGGTGAACCTGCCCTGCCTCCCAAGCCTTGCATAAAGGTGGGGGTGGGGTAGGTAGTCTCACTCTGCAGCCCTCACTGGGGTGGAAATTCTCAACCCCCTGCAGGTAGGAATATCTTCCTAGTCTGCCCCTATTGCTCCATTCAGGAGTCAGTTTAAGACTGTCTTGGTGGGGGCCAAAGTTTGTGGGAGTGGGTGGGTTGTTTTGTTTTGCTTTTTGATCAAGAGTAAAAAAATGAAAAAAAAAATAAAAAACATAAAAATAAACAAAGCCACAGTTCCAACACTGTTTTAAGCTAAGGCTTTTGCCTCTTATGCTCCAGCAGAGTTCCTGCTGCTCTCCCAAATGGTCTGCCGGGATTTAGGGGACTATGCGCCTCCTGCCGCGCGGCTTAGATCCCCGCTCTGTCTCTCCAGGACCTGTGACTCCAGCCGGTGCGCACTGCTTCTCCGCGGGCGAGTCCTCTTTTTTCCCCTGCTCCTGGGTTTCAGGCTTCTGCCTCGGAGCCATCGCGCACCCGTGCCGTTCCCCTGCTGCGCTTCTGGAGGGACTGCCGCCGGGGTTCAGGGGACTGTGCGCTCCCTGCTGCGCGGCTCAGATCCCCGCTCGGTCTCTCGGGGACCTGCGTCTTCCCCCGGCACACTGACTCTCCCCGTGCGAGTCCTCTGTTTTCCCCTGCTCCCGGGTTTCATGCTTCTGCCCTCCGCGGACCCGGTGGGCACAGAGACTGATCCCTGAACCGGGAGGGTGCAGAGATTGATCTTGCCCTGCCGCTGAGGGGCTCTGCACCCTGCTTCCTGGGGACCCGGTGAGCCGCGGGTGCAGCTCATACCTCTGCACAGTCGTCTCCTCTCTCTCCTCCCGCACTTGCCCAGCCTGAGGCTTCTGCCTCAGACTGCAAACTAATGCGCTCATGCTGCTGAATATTGATTTTATATCCTGCTACCTTACTGAATTCATTTATGATTCCAATTTTTTTTGATGGATTCTTTGGGTTTCTCTATGTATAGTATCATGTCATCTGCATATAATGACAATTTTTCTTCCTCCTTTCCAATTTGGATGCCTTTTATTACATTTTCTTGCCTGATTGCAGTGGCTGGAACTCCAGCATTATGTTGAATAAAAAGGGTGAAATTGTGCAGCCTTGTTTTGTTCCTGATCTTCAGGGGAAAGCTTTTAGCCTTTCTTCATTGAATACAGTGTTTGCTGTGATCTTACTATATATGGCTGTTATTATGTTGAGATATGATCCCACTATTCCCACTTTGCTAGGAGTTTTTATCATAAATCACTGCTGGGTTTTGTAAAATGCTTTTTCTGCATCTATTGATATGATTATATGGTTTTTATTTTTCATTTTGTTAATGTGAGGTATTACGTTAATTGACTTGCAGATATTGAACCAACCTTGCATACCAGTTATAAATCCCACTTGATCGTGGTGTATGATCTTTTTAATGTGATGCTGAATTTGGTTTGCTTGTATTTTGTTGAGAAATCTTGTATCATTAGTGATATCAGCCTGTAGTTTTCTTGTTTTGTAATATCTTTGTCTGATTTTGGGATCAGAGTAATAGTGGCCTCATAAAATGTGCTTGATAGTGTTCCCTCCTTTTGTAATTTTTGGAATAGTTTGAGGAGAATAGGTATTAATTCTTTTTTGAATATTTTGTAAACCTGTGAAGCCATCTGGTCCAGGACTTTTGTTTGTTGGAAGCTTATTGATTACTCATTCAATTTCTTTGGTAATAATCAGTCTGTTCAGAGTTTCTGTTTCCTGTTGGTTCAGACTTGGTAGATTGTATGCTTGTAGAAATTTATCCATTTCTTCCACATTGTCGAATATGTTGGCATATAGTTGCTCGTAGTATTGTCTTAAAATTTTCTGTATTGCTGTGGTATCTGTTGTGACTTCTTCTCTTTTATTTCTGATTTTATTAACTTGTCCTCTCTTTTTCTTGGTGAGTCTGGTTAACAGTTTGTTGATTTTGTTGATCTTTTAAAAAAATTAGCTCTTGGTTTCACTTATCTTTTGTATTGCTTTTTTTGGTCTTTATTTCATTTATTTCTGCTCTGGTCTTTATTAATTCCTTCCTTGTACTCTCTTTGGGTTTGTTTTGCTGTTCTTTTTCCAGTTCCCTTAGGTGCAAAGATAGTCTGTTGATTTGAGATTGCTTTTATTTCTTTAGATAGCCCTGCATTGCTCTGAATTTCCCTCTTTGGACTGCTTTCGCTGCAAACCCAGAGATTTTGTGTTGTTGTATTTTCATTTTTGTTTGTCTCGAGATAGCTTTAGATTTCTTCCTTGATCTCATTTTTGACCCACTTGCTATTTAGTAGCATATTATTCAGCCTCCATGTATTTGTCTGCTTTCCAGATTTCCTCCTATAATTGATTTCTAGTTTCGTAGCATTGTGGTTGGAGAAGATGCTTGATATTATTTCAATCTTCTTAAATTTAGTGAGACTTGTTTGGTGGCCTAACATGTGGTCTATCTTGGAAAATGCTCCATGTGCACTTGAGAAGAATGTGTATTCTGTAGCTTTGGGGTGAAATGCTCTAAAAATATCAATTAAATCCAGCTGGTGTTGAAGTCCCCTACTATGATAGTGTTACTGTTGATCTCTGTCTTTATGTCTGTCAAAGTCTGTTTTATATATTTAGGAACTCCTATGTTGGGTGCATAGATGTTTACTAGGGTTATACCCTCTTATTGACTCGATCCCTTTATTATTATGTAGTGCCCTTCTTTGTCTTTCATTGTAGTCTTCACTTTAAGTCTATTTTGTCCCAAATATTTATTGCTATTCCAGATTTTTTCTCCTTTCCATTTGCCTTAAATGTCTTGTTCCATCCCTTTTCTTTCAGACTGTATGTTTCTTTTGATCTGAGATGAGTCTCTTGTAGACAGCATATGCATTATCCACTCAGCCACTCTGGGTGTTTTTTTTTTTTTTTGAGGGCAGTGTCACTAACCCTCATAATGTGGGACCGAACCGGGGCCGCTGGCTTGGGAAGCCAGCGCTTAACCACCGCGCCACACTCTGGGTCTTTTGATTGGAGCATTTAGTCCATCCACATTTAAAGTGATTATTAATAGGTACATATTTATTGCCATTTTGTTATTTGTATTTCTGGTCTTCCTGGGTTAGCTTGTTTTCCCCTTTCTTCTGCTTAAAAAAGCCTTTTTAACATTTCCTGCAATGCTGGTTTGGTGATAATGAATTCCTTAAACTTATTCTTTTCTGAGAAGCTCTGTTCTTCAATTTTAAGTGATAGCAGTGCTGGGTAGAGCAATCTTGGTTGTAGGCCTTTGTTTTCTATCACTTTGAATATTTCCTGTCACTCCCTTCTGGCCTGCAGAGTTTCTGTAGAAAAGTCAGCTGTTAGTCCTATAGAGTTTCCTTTGTATGTTACCTGCTGTCTTTCTCTTGCTGCTTTTAAGATTCTTTCTTTGTCTTTAACTTTTGCCGTTTTAATTATGATGTGTCTTGATGTGGGTCTGTTTGGTTTCAGCTTGTTTGGTACTCTCTGCAGTTCCTGGTCTTGTATATCGTTTTCCTTCACCAGAGTAGGGAAGTTTTCAGTCATTATTTCTTCAAATACATTCTGGATCCTTTGCTTCTTTTCTTCTTCTGGTATTCCTATGATGCGAGCTTGTTGCTCTTGATGTTGTCTCACAGATATCTTAAACTATTTTCATTGTTGTTGTATTTTTGTTGTTGTTGTTCCAACTGGGTTATTTTGGTATTTTGTTTTCTAAATGACTGACCTGATCCTCTGCTTCATCTAACCCTCTGGTCATTCCTTCCAGTGTGTTCTTCATTTAGGTATTGTAATCTTTTAATACTAACTGGATGTTTTTGTGATTTCTATATCCTTCTTTATGATCTCACTAAGTTCTTTTAACATTCTTATCATCAGTCTTCTAAAATCTGTCTCTGAATGGTTGGATCCCCCTGTTTCATTTAGTTCCATTTCTAGACGTTTCTTCTGATCTTTTACTTAGGACATATTTCTTTATTTCTTCATTGTGGATGTCACTCTGTGATTGCTTCAATGTATTGGATAGCTCTCCTATGCTTCTCTGTCATTGCTGGGTGGTCTTGTAATACGTGTCCTTTATATTCTCATTGCACAGTCTCTGTATTCTCCTGTCCTGTGTGTGCCAAAGGTGTTGCTGTTGAAATTTCTTTTTATTTGCTTTTGGCTTGTCAGAGGGTGGGATTGACCCTCAGTCTGATTAGCTGGAGAATTATATCTATTCATAGTGTATGAGCTGCTTTGTGGAGGTTGACTGCCTCAGAGGAGGCTTGGCAACTGTGGCCTCTTGTGCCTGTGGAAAATGTCCTTTGAAAGTGCCACTTGTAGGTTCATCCAAGTAGTACTCTGATTTTGTCTAACACCAGCCTCTGGGTGTATTTGTTCTGGTGTCTCTTGGGTGGGGTTCCCACTCAGAGCCATTTCAGATCTGCCTGTCCAAGATCCATAGCTACATGGTAGGTGCCTCAAGGCTGTACGCAGTTGGCTGCTGCCTGTGCTGGACCCGGGGTTATGTGTTGATGGTCTCTGTGTGAACTGAAGATGGCTGCCCCCTATATAGATCCTGAGGCAGTTTCGAAAAAGGCCCAGAGCCCCCTAGGCCTGTTGCCACCTGTCAGATGCTGATAAGGCCCAACTATTGAAAGAGGCTCTTTAGAGGCATGTTTCTGGCTATTTAACCCATTGTTGAGGGTGCCTCTGCGATGTGGCACTAGCTTGGCAGGATGGAGTTCAAGTGAGTTATGCTACATGATTGGTAGTTTTTAAGGTGTTAATACAGATTCAAGTCTTACATCAATACCTGGCCTGTGACCCCCTTGTATATTGTCCCAAGGGTGCTATAGCAAGTCTCCACCTGGCACTCACAGATTCACAAAAGCTGCTCCCGAGTGGCTGTGGTGCAGGTTTGCGGTCACTGAACACCATGAAGATGAACCCAGGGCTCTGCAGACCGCCTTCTGTTTTTAAAAAGCCTTTTCCACAGTTTGTGGGGGTGGTACCAGTCACCCTGGCACCCCAATTGCCCCTGGCAATGCAGCTGTAGGTGGGTGAGGTGGTATTACAGGCACGTAAAGACTGTGGTCATTAGTTTCTACAAATTCAGCGTAGTCTCAGCTCCTGGACCAGTGCTAGGTCCACATCATAAAACAAAAGCAAAGCAAGGCAAACCAACAATACCAAAAAACAAATACACTCCCACAGAAACTCGATAAACAATGACCAGACAGAAGCAACAAAAGTATATAAAAGAGACATAAACACAAACACAAAAACATGAGAATAAGACAGAGAAACAGTGACCAAAGCAATATCCAGATAAAGAAGTCTGAGAAACAATGACAAAACCAAAACAGTTGAAAAAAAAGAAGGAAAGGGAACAAAATGATGAAAGAGAAAGAAAAGAAAAAATATAATATTAAAGGAAAAACAGGGGAAGGAAAAAAGAAGAAAAACTGGGAAAAAAGAAATTTAGGAAAAAAAAAGGCTCTCTGCCCACTTTAATCTGTAGACCACTTGGTCAGTAATAAAGAGTCTCTGGGCAATTCAGCTCCAGCTGTGCTGGGGTGAGGGGCTCAACGCATCATGCATTGACCTCCCTCTCAGGCTTGCAGTGAGCTTCCCACAATTAGCTGCTTTGTGCTCTGGAACCATGTTCACTACCAAAAATCTTCACAGGTGTTGCGGGCTGTCTGCTGCTACAAAAAACCCTCTGTGGCCTGCAGAGTTGGGGGCCAGGCATCAGGGGCTCAGGGTGCCCCCAGCAACACAGCTCTAGGTGGGTGGGGCAGGCCCCCAAGGCACCACGGGGTGTGGTCAGTGACCCCCACCAAGTCAGAGCAACATGCAGTCCCGCACTGGCAACCAGCCCCCACAAACGTGCCAAGAATATCCCGGCTGTATCACACAGGCACACAGCTCACGGCCCAACACTCCCAGGAAAACTCCCAGTCTCAGCCTGTCCCAATCAGCCACTCACAGATCAGGCAGAGCAGCCCAACATCCACTCACCAGTCTGGCAACTCTGCACATGCAGTGTGGAGAGCAGGAACCCAAGGTGGCTCACGCACTCCTGCATCTCAATGAGCAGCCTGTTGGAGCTGGATCGTGCCCGACAGGCGTTATCTGGCTATGCAGCACAAGCAGTGTGGAGGGTGGGGACCCAAGGCCACATGCGCACATGCACACACACACTCCTGTGCCAATTCCACCAGACCAATGTGGTCCCAGGGGAACAATGGTTCCAAAACCTCCAGCTCCTGTGCCAAAGGCACTCAGTTCAGTCATTCCCCACAAGCTTCTGAGCCCCAGTCACACAGCTACTTCCTCCACCAGGGACCAGATGAGTGCTCACCAGTAAGCAAGTCTGTGTGCTGGCTCCACTGGTTCTCTAGCCGCCCTCAGCCACACCGAGTTTTGCAGAGAATCTTTACTAATTTCTACTGCCAGCTATCACGGAACTCCTCTTCTCAGCAAAGTAACTCAGGGCTGGTGAGTTTGGTGTGGGGCCAGAGGGTCTCTCCCCCAACCGGAGAAGCCTCTACACCCCTGAGGTGTCCCTCACGGGGTTCGCCATCTCTCGTCTCTGCCCCTCCCATCAGAATCGATGTTCCCTCCTCTTTAAGTCCTTCATTTAGAGGTAATGTTCATCTAGTGTTCAGGGACTTATGAGGTGTAATGTTATATAAATTATTTGTAATTTTGGTGTGATCCTGGGAGGCAGTTGGCACAGCATCTATTCTGCCATCTTACCAGAAGTCTCGGGTTGTTTGTTTTTTGATGTCGATTTGTATGAGTTTTTTAAAATTTTTATTTATTTATTTATTTATTTATTTATTTATTTATTTATTTATTTATTGAGGGCAGTGTCACTGGCCCTCACATGTGGGAGCGAACCGGGGCCGCTGGCTTCCTAAGTCATGTATGAGGTTTTTTTTTTAATAAAATTTGGATATTAACCCCTTAACAGATGTAACATTGGCAAATATCCTCTCCCATTCAGTAAGATGTCTTATCATTTTTTGATGGTTACCTTTGCTGTAAAAATACTTTTACTTTGATGTAGTCCCATTTGTTTATTTTTTCTCTTATTTCCCTTACCCAAGGAGATATATCAGTAAAAATATTACTAAGGGTAATGTCTGAAATCTTATTTCTCATATTTTCATCTAGGAGTTTTATGTTTTCAAGTGTTACATTTAAGTCTTAACCCCATTTTGAGTTTATTCATGTATATAGCATAAGAAGGTGGTCCAGTTTCATTTTTTTTGCACGTATCTGTCCAGTTTCACCAGCACAATTTATTGAGTAAACTGTCTTTACCCCAGTGTAAATTCTTGCTTCCTTTGTCATAGGTTAAATGACAATATAGGCATAGATTTATTTCTGGGTTTTCTAGTCTCTTCCATTGTAGTATGTGTGTGTTTTTATGTCAAAACCATGGTGTTTTGATTACTAGAGATTTGTAGTATAATTTTGTATCAGGTAGCGTGTTATCTCCAACTTTGTTCTTGTTTCCCAGGGTTGTCATTGCTATTCAGGGTCTTTTATGGTTCCATATAAATTTTAGGATTATTTGTTCTAGTTCTGTGTAAAATGTCATTGGTATATTATAGGGATTGCACTGAATTTATATATTGCTTTTGAGTAGTATGGAAATTTTAACTATATCAATTCTTCCTATCCATGAGCATGGTATATGTTTCCATTTATTTGTGTCTTCTTTAATTTCTCTCTTCAATATCATATAATTATCTGAGTACAGGTCTTTTATTTCCTGGGTTAAATTTATTCCTAACTATTTTATTTTTTCTGATTCAATTGTAAATGGACTTTTTTTCTTAATTTCTCTTTCTGATAGTTCATTATTGATGTATAAAAATGGAACCAATTTCTGAATATTAATTTTGTATCCTGCTACTTTACTAAATTCGTTTATCAGTCCTAATTGTTTTTTTGGTGGACTCTTTTGAGTTCTCTCTATATAGTGCCATGTCATCTGCAAATAATGACAATTTTACTTCTTCCTTTCCTATTCTGATGCCTGTTATTTCTTTTTGTTGTCTGATTTCTATGGCTAAGACTTCCAGAACTATGTTGAGTAAAAGTGGTGAGTGTGGGAATCCTTTTTTGTTCCTGATCTTAAGGAGAATGCATTTAGCTTTTCCCTATTGAGTATGATATTGGCTGTGGGTTTGTCATATATGGCCTTTATTATGTTTAGATATATTATCTCTATTCCTACTTTACTTAGAGTTTTTGTCATAAATGAATGCTGGATTTTGTCAAATGCCTTTTCTGCATCTATTCATATGACAATATGATTTTTATTTTTCATTTTGTTTATGAAGGTGTATCACATTAGTTGATTTGTGGATAATGAACCTACCTTGCATACCAGGCATGAATCCCACTTTATCATGGTATATGATGTTTTTAATGAGATGCTGAATTCGGTTTGCTAGTATTTTGTTCAGGGTTTTTGTATCTATGTTCATTAGGGATATCAGGCTATAGTTTTGTGTTTTTTGTAATGTCTTCGTCTGGTTTTGGAATCAGGGTAAAGGTGGCCTTGTAAAATGAGCTTGGGAGCCTTCTGTCCTCTTGAGTTTCTTAGAACGTAATAGTTTGAGAAGAATAGGTGTTAATTCTTTTTGAATGTTTGGTAAAATTCACTTGTTGGGAGCTTGATAATTACTGATTCGACTCCATTGGTAGTAATTGGTCAGTTCGATTTTCTGTTCCCCTTGATTCAGCCTTGAAAGATTGTGTGCTTCTAGACATTTATCCATTTATTTTAGATTGTCCAATTTTTTGGCATATAGTTGTTTGTATTATTTTCTTAAAACTGTTTGTATTTCTGTGGTGTCTGTTGTTACTTCTCCTCTTTATATTCTGACTTTATTCATTTGGATCCACTCTCTTTTTTTCTTAATGATTCTGGTTAAAGATTTATCTGTTTTGTTTACCTTTCCAAAAACCAGCTCTTCATTGCATTAATCTTTTGTATTTTTTTTCAGGCTCTATTTTGTTTATTTTTGGTTTGGTCTTTATCATTTCCTTCCTTCTACTCATTTTGGGCTTTGTTTGCTGTTCTTTTTCCAGATCCCTTAGATGTAAAGTTAGGCTGTTTATTTGAGATTTTTCTTGTTTCTTTAGGTAGGTCTGCATTGCTATGACTTTCCCTCTTAGGTTGGCTTTCTCTGTATCCCATAGATTTTGGGTCATTGTGTTTTCATTTTTGTTTATCTCAAGGTAACTTTTGATTTCTTCCTTGCTCTCATTGTTGACATATTCATTATCTACTAGCATGTTATTTAGCCTCCATGTGTTTGTGTGTTTTTCAGATTATTCCATGTCACTGATTCCTATTGGGTAGTCGGAAAAGTCATGAAGTATTTTGTCTATGATTTTCAAAGGTTATTTATTTATATTAAGAACCAAGATCAATCAATGATATATTGCCCATTTTGTTTGAAAACCTTTTGCTATCTTCCTGTGAGCGTCATAATTCCTCATTCATAGGAGGACCTGTTTTAATTTGTGAAAAACTGAACAAGGTGCTGATTTACAGCCTCATCTGAATTGAACGTTATACCACACAAGGAGTTTTGAAGAGAGCAAAACATGTGGAAGTCTGATGGTACAAGGTCAGGTGAGTATGGTTGTTGTGGCAACACATCCCATCCAAGTTCCAATAATTTTTGACAGGTGATTAAACTTGTGTGTGGTCTCACGTTGTCAAGATGGAACACAACTCCTTTACAATTAACAAGCTCTGGACATTGCTGGATGATGAACTCATTCAAACTGTCCAATTGCCGACAGTATACATTTGAATTGATTGTTTGGTTCCTTGGTAGGAGTTCGAATAACATGACACCTTTTAAATCCCTCCACACTGAGAGCATAGCCTTCCTCTGATAAATGTCTGCTTTCGATGTTGTTTGAGGTGAATCATCACGTCTGGACCAAGACCGTTTGCACACCACATTGTTGTAAACAATCCACTTCTCATCACCAGTCATCAGTCACTTCAAAAAAGGATCATTTTCCTCATTTTTAATGAGCATATTGCAGATGTTTACATACGCCGTCAAATGAACTTCTTTGAGTTCATGCAGAACTCATATCGAGCTTGGTTACATATCCCAGCTTCTTCAGGTAGTTGTGAATGCTTGAATGATGGATGTTCAATGTTTCTGCAATCCCTTGTGTCATATAACGTGGGTTTGACTTGATCAATGCTTTTATTTTGTTGTCATCAACCTCAGTGGGCCTCCCTCACCAAGGAGCATCATTGAGATCAAAATCACCAGCATGGAATTTCATGAACTATCATTGGCACTGACATTGTTGTAGAGCATTGTCATTGTAAACTTTATGCAACTTTTCACAAGCTTGATGAACGTTCTTCCCTTTATGGAAGTAAAACTGTAAAATATGGCAAAAATGCACGGCTTGGTCTTCCATCCTCAACTTATTGTAAAATCTCCAAAACTCAATCAAATTGCTCCATTTTTTTTAGAATGAAGCTAGAAATGTCAGCTGTCAAATGACAAAGCAATAACATAGATGCTAATGACTCTAGTACTTCCAAAAATGAACTAGTGCCATCTGTTGCAAGCAGGCATCATGACTTTTCTGATGACCCAGTAGTTTCATACCATTGTGATCAGAGAAGACACTTGATATGATTTCAATTTTCTTAAATTTTTTGAGACTTGTTTTGTGGCCTATCATGTGGTGTGTCTTGGAAAATGTTCCAGGTGCATTTGAGAAAAATGTATGTACTGGTTTTTTGGGATGAAATGCTCTAAAAGTATTAATTAAACCCATCTTGTGTAGTGTGTCATTTAAGGCCACTTTTTCTGTGTTGATTTTCTGTCTGGAAATCTGAATACTGATTTCAGTGAGGTGTGAATGTTCCCTACTATGATTGTGTTATTGTTCATCCTTTCTTTATGTCAGTCAATATTTGTTTTATATATTTAGGTGCTCCTACGTTGGTTCACCCTCATAGGCTCCTATATTTGATGTGTTGACCTTTTGGATGTGCCACTTGTGGGGCTAACCAGGTAGTGCGCTGGTGTGGTCTAAAGCTAGCCTCTGGGTGTGTTTTCTTTGGTGTCTCTTGGGAGGGGTTCCCGTGCAGGCCGATTTCAGCCTTACCTGTGATCTGCCCAGGGCTACTCCATGGGAGCTATGCAGCTATATGTGGTTGGTTGCTGCCTGTGCTGGACCTGGGGGCAGGTGGGGGTAGCCTTGTTATAAGTCAAGGTTGGCAGCCACCAATATTGGGCCTGGGGCAGCTTAGCCAAAGGGTCTATGCCATCTGCCAACTGTACATAAGTCTCAGTTGTTGAAAGAGCCTCCTTAGGTGTGGAGCCAGGTTGGTTGACCCGGCCTTGAGAGTACTGATGTTAACACAGCCCTAGAGGTTTGGGGTGGGGTTCCAGGGCATTCCAGGGTATGGGCAGTGGTTTTTACAAAGTTAATGTAGTTTTGATTCTTATACCAGTTACAGGCTCATGATTCCTTTGCGAAAAATGCCCTGAGAACACCAGGGCCAGCCACTGCTTGCCTCAGGCCAGCAGGTCCCCAAGAGCAGCCCAAGAGAGGCTGTCATGAAGGTTGTAGCTCGCTGCTCACCACCAAAAGCTCTCTGGGCTGTCGCAGGCCATCTGCTGCTGTAAAAGGATTCTGTAGCTCATGGGGTGGGGCTGGCTGCTCAGTAGCTGAGAGTGTCCCCAGCAGTGTAGTACTAGCTGTGTGGGGCATGAGACCCAGGACGTCACCAAGGTGATGCACATGCATGGATTTTACCAGACTAATATGGTCTCAGATTTGGCCCTTTGGGGGAGGGTTCAACATGGAAAAGTTGGTGTCCTCCTGTAGGCTACATGTGAGGCAAGCTCCACACAGGTACTTGCCTCGAAGCTACAAAATTCAGTCTTTCCCTCTATGTCTCTGGCACCTCTCGAGTGGCTGCCCCTCCAGTGGAGACCGGGTGACTGTTTGCAAGGTAGTGGATCTGTGTGCAGTCCCTTTAAGAGGGTGTCTGGGTTTCAGACACCTTCAGTCTTTCCAGGATGGACAGAGTCCTCACTGATTTTTGCTGCTAGGTGTTGTGGGGACTCTTCTTCCCAGGTCAGGACTCATGGGCTATAGAACCTGGTGTGGAGCTGTGAACTCTCCCTCTTTTGGGGGTAACTCTGCCAAGCAGATGTCCCTCCTGGTTTTCGACCACTATCTGTGGGCTTGGAGTCAGCCTGTTTCACATCTCCACCCCTCCTACCAGTCTCGATTTGGCCTCTTTTTTAGATCCTTAGATGAGGGTTTTGTTATGCTAGTTTTCACATGATTCTTGAAAATGATTTTTCTATAATTTATTTTTAATTTTGGTGTTATCCTGGGAGTCAGTAGGCATAGCATTTACTTAATCAGCCATCTTGGGCCTTCTGGTAAAGAATTTTATTAAAAAATCCCTTTTCCTGTTTTCTGGAGCTCAGAGCTTAGTAGGAGAAACATGCATAAAACAGCTGACTCTTATCCTAGTTAAAAGTACTGGAAGTGTTGTAAGAGACTGATCTACAAAGAGAAGGGGTTAGAGTGATTGAGCATTATAGACACTTTATTTCACACCCAGTTAGAAACAAAAAATAATAATAATAATTGCAGTCCTTTCAATGTCCTTAAAGTATACAAGTGGCTCTAATTTAGACGTTTAACAAGGTTAAATATAAGATACTAATCTTGGCTTGCAGTAGAATAGGGAGGTTCAGACAGAGCACTGGCTCCTTAAGGCTGCTGATGAAAGGTACTTTTCACACAGCTCTTGTGCTAGCTCTCTTTCCCTTACATGGCTGCTCCCGTGGAGCTGGAGGGGAATGTACCACAGCTGGGGGCAATGAAAGCCAGGAACACCAAGAGAGTAGACTTTTGGAACAGTCGCCTTAGGGCACCCAGGAAATATTTTTCCCCACATGAAGTCCTTTTAAATTCCCTGTACTGTAGACACTACTTTGATTTAAAATGCAGTTTGCTTCTTTCTGGCCTTCCTGTTTGCTCAGTGTATTTCTGCCCTGGTTTCTACTTCTCTGTATACATATTTCTTTTTCACTGATGACTACTGTGTATTTGTTTCAATAAGAAGTCCCCTTCTGCTCCTCTTTCTCCTCTCATTCAGCAAATTATATTAACAGATTTTCTATAGATTTTAGATATCACTACCACCTCTCTCACTAATCTGTTATTTTCAGCTTCCGATTAGCACATTACCTATTAATACTGCTAATTAAACATCTGGATGCACTCAAAAGCTGGCAAAAATATCAGGTTGTGTTAAAAGAATTCTCTGATATTTGGAATTGAAGCATGGTATACTGAACAATGGAAACTGCTTTTCAAATGGGCGGTCACCTTTATCTTTCAATTGGTAACAAATGCATTAGTAATAATCAGATTGGGCATTCACAGGTTTCAGCCTGTCAACCACACAATTCTTATTTTTGAAAAGAAATATATTAGAAATAAATAGTAATTGTCAAATTATCTTCAAAACTGGATTCTAAAGCTAAACAAGAGCCAACTAAAAATTGGGACTCATATTCTCATCCAATTATGTGCTATAAATTCCAAGCTAATGTTTCCTATTCAAAAATTACTTATTATACAGGGCCAACCCTCTGTTTTCTGAGAGAACAGTGAGACTTCTGTTGAATTTAGAAAGGCAACAGACAAGCATGTAACCCCCAAATTATTATAGGTACCCCAGTATATGGGCAAATATTTACCTACCAATTTATCACATTGGATAATACCCCATACAGAATGTTTGGGCTGTTACAAAGAAGTGCAAATGACAGTCACACTGCATGTGTGGGTTTCTTTTTTTCTTTAGCTATTAACAGTTCTATTATTGTTCTGAATTGGAAGCTGTGGAACCTTCCTGACAGCCATGCTCGGGGTATCAGATATGGGCATATCAAATATTAACTTATTTTACTTTTAGGGCTTGTTCCCCTTAAAGGAATAAAAATAAAAGCTACCAGAAAAAGAGGAAGGTTAAATTGTCTTGAAGGACTAAACATGGTATTCACTGATCCTAGCTTTGCCAACCAATTAGGGACTACACCAGTTGGCTCAATTTGAGCTAAGCACGATCAAGGACACTGGTTTCTTCTGCACATGATCAAGTCATTTACTGTGAAACTTTTTTTTTTAGAGGGCAGTATCATTGGCCCTCATATGTAGGATCCGAACTGGGGCCACTGGTGTCCCAAGCCAGTTCTTAACCACCGTGCCACTCGGCCAGCCCTACTGTGAAACTGTACTTTCTAGATATATGCCCTTGATTGAAGAAAGAATTGGACAAAGGAATATAGATGATATATGGAAAAACCATATTTTCCTAATCCTTAAAATGAATCTTAAAATATAGTACATCTTTTCAGAAATAGCACCCATATTATCACCTTGATAAAATCAGGCACCTACTTTGTGGTAGGGTATTCAAAAGGATTTGGAAACATGTATGGATTAATTAATATTTGCCAGGTATTTTTTTGCTAAGTACTTCCACATGTATTATTTCACTTGATCTTAGCCAAAAGACCGAGAAGCGACCCACATGTATTATTTCAATTAATCCCTGTAAAAACCCTGTTAGGTAGACATTCTCATTTCCACTTTACAAATAAAGGAGGGGAGGCTAAATGTGGTTGCAAAGTTGAAAGAAATATGGAAGTCATACCACACCCATTGTTCTGACTATAGATCATATGTTTATTATCATCATCTAAGCAGCATTACTAATACTGACCTAGGGGGCTGTCTGGGTGGCTCAGTTGGTTGGAGAGCGAGTTCTGAGCAACAGGGTCGATTCCCACATGGACTAGTGAGCTGCACCCAAGCTGAGCTGCCAACTGGCAGCCAGATGACTCAGCTGGTGAGAGCACATGCTCTGAACAACAAGGTTGCCGGTTCGACTCCCACATGGGATGGTGGGCTGTGCCCCCCAGCCCCCCGCAACTAAGATTGAATACAGCACCTTGAGCTGAGCTGCCCCAAGCTACCCACAGGCGGCTGGATGGTGACTGCGCCTCCATGGCAACTTGATTGAAAACGGCAACTGGACTTGGAGCTGAGCTTGCACCCTCCACAACTAAGATTGAAGGACAACAACTGACTTGGAGCTGATGGGTCCTGGAAAAGCACAATGTTCCCTTCCCCAATTCCCCAACACTGTTCCCTTCCCCAATTCCCCAATAACATCTTTAAAAAAAATACTGACCTAGGCTGTAAGACTTCAAGTGCCTGACTAATGTAAGTATTTGCAACATAAGAAGTGGTTAAGGTCAAAGAGCCTTCTATCTGATCTTGACTGTGCCCCTTATAGTTTATAGTATCCTGAACAAATCAGTTAAGCACTGTATTCTCTTATAGATGAGTTTCCTCATGTAGGAGATGGGGATAATAAAAATACCTGTTCTACAGAGTTGTTGTAAAGATCACATGCTACTATAATCGTTGAGCTTAGCACAGTGTTTAGTATGTATCTAGCACTCTTGATAAATGTTAGCTATTGCCACTAACTGAATTCCATACTGTACAGACTGCATAGAGTCTAGGGATAGTGTGATGGAGTAGATGCCAGTGGTCAGTGTGTCAGCTTAAAATGTTCAGACTCACTTCTATTGAAGTTGCCTTATCAATGGCCAAATGGCAGTTAACTTCTGTGTAACATATTCAGTTAATTGGAATGTATTCATTTTGTGAACTTTGCTTGGATACGTTGTCGGATAAGTAGGATCCTATGTGGCTCTAAATAGGCACTATTATTACAGTAAATATTTTTTCATTGAATTTCACAAATTCAGAATTTGTAATCATTTGGCCAGGGGCTGGATTGAAGCTTAACCTTTTCAGGATCTATAAAATGGTGGGTCTGCCAAGCAAATTAATAGTGAAAAAGAAAATGAAGGGCAGATAATTCCAGTAACTCAGTTAAATAAAATCATCTTAGGCATTTTAGAAATCCATAAACAATGGATTAATGATGAATCATTCATAAATTTTTACTAAAGCAGGCCCCTACTAGGCACTCCTGTTTGCTTAGTTGTTGTTATATGATTTGAAGGCACTATGACCATATTTCCTTTGGAAATAGCCTATAATTCTTTTTTTTTCATTTATCCAGAATGGCTTTCACCCCAGTTTTTTGCTGTATTAGTAAAACGAAAGTGGGAGAGGCTCAAACACACTCAGGATTTGATTTGCTGAAAACATTGTTATTGCTCTAAACACATACAACTTACTTTTTCTGTCAGGGAAGTAAATTGCTTATATGTCACTAATATTCATGTCTTCCCAGTCTCTACCTGCTATCAATGGCTTCCCATATCACTCATAGTAAAAGCCCATGTCCTGACAATGACTTACTTATGGTTATTCATCATCTCTTTCTAACATCTCTGATCTTACCACCTATTTTCCCACAGCCTCCTCCCCCCACTATTCCTATGCCTGCAATGCTCTTGTCTTCTATATCAACATGGCTTCTCACTCACCTCATTTAAGTATTTACTCAAATGCAACCTTTTTAGTGAGGCTGTCTTTGACCCCCTTATTTAAAATTCTACCCCTCTC
Source organism: Aselliscus stoliczkanus (assembly GCA_033961575.1). Taxonomy (NCBI): domain Eukaryota; kingdom Metazoa; phylum Chordata; class Mammalia; order Chiroptera; family Hipposideridae; genus Aselliscus; species Aselliscus stoliczkanus. Next base: position 33,749,181 of record CM066737.1, on the reverse strand, counting down.
CTAAACTCCCTTTCCTTTTTCCCTCTGTTTTTAAAAAAAAAAAACACCAAAAAACAAAACAAAAAGAAACCTCTCCATCAGTACAGCATAGGGAACATAGTCAAAAATATTGTAACAAATATGTTCAGTGTCAGATGGGTAATAGACTTACTGGGGTTATCACTTTGTGAGATATATAAAGGTCTAATCACTCTCCTTTTGCACACCTGAAACTAATAATAAAAAAAAGAAAGAAAACTCACAGGAGATAATCAATAAATCAATAAATCAATCAATAAATAAAGTTCCCGTGGTTCCCTAAAAAAAAAAATATGTCAATATGATGCTTTAAAACCCTTCTTTAAAATACAAACTAGAGCTATAGATTGTTCTTGGATACATGTGAAAGTAATAGTAAAGAGCAAAAAAGGAAAAAAAATTCTCTATCACACTTACCATCTTTTATCATACTATTTTTTAATTCATTTATTGTCTGCCTTTCACAACTAGAACGCAAGCTCCATGGAAGCATGGATTTAGTCATTTTTACTCATTGGTATTTCCTCAATGACTAGAACAGTGCCTGTCTCAAAGTAAGTATTCAATGAATATTTATTTCATGAATAAATGTATATCCTGGGGCTGGCCGAGTGGCTCAGTTGGTTAAGATTTAGCTAAAGAGCACGAGCTCTGAGCAATAGGGCTGGCGGTTCAATTCCCACATGGTCCAGTGATGTTGCATCCGAGCTGAGCTGCTGCTGAGCTGCCAACAGGTGGCAGGATCGCTCAGCTGGTGAGAGCACGTGCTCCTAACAACAAGACTGCCTGTTCAATGGTGGGCTACACCTGCTCACAACTAAGACTTAACTCGTCACCTTGAGCTGAGTTGCCACCCGGATGGCTCATGGATAGAGTGTGCACTCTTAACAAGGCTTCCAGGTTTCAACTCCTGCATGGGATGGTGGCTATGCCCACCTGCAACTAAGATTGTAACACAGAACCTTGAGCTTAGAGGCCACGAGCTGCCGATGGGCAGCCAGATGGCAACTGGTGCCCTCCACAACTAAGATTGAAGAACAACTTGGCTGGTCCCCCTCCCCAATTCCCCAACACTGTTCCCCTCCCCCAGTTCCCCAATTTAAAAAAAAATCAACCTCACCATCTCATTAAAAACAAACAAACGTATGTCCTAAGAATGCTATTTCTCTGACATTTGTAAATTCACGTAGATATAATAAACATGCAACTAATGCATCAAAACAAATGTTCTAAATAGATTCTTCATTGATACCACAACTTTATTACCCACTTTAAATTACTGTATTTCAAACATTATCTCATTCATTTTCACCACTGCAAAGTAGGCAGATATCAAGTATTACAAGCCTTAGTTAGGGCTGGTTGAGTAGCGCCATGGTTAGGCGCTGGCTTGGGAAGCCAGTGGCCCCGGTTCGGTCCCACATATGAGGGCCAGTGACACTGCCCTCAACAAAAAAAACAACAACAACAAGCCTTAGTTGATGGATAATGTGACAGATCCAGTCAGAGTGATTAACTAAGTTATAGAGTTTAGATTTTCTAACTTCCACTTGTATCTGGAATCACTTGGCATTTTTGGATCTCATATCTAAGTAATGATTCTATAATACATGGATCGCTTGGAAATGAGGAGGGTGGGTATTGTCAAAAGACAATACTGAGGAATATGCTTTCTGATGCTAGGCCTTTTGTCCCACCCAAATCTTTAAAGTAAACATGGCCCTTAAAAAGATCGAGTGTAATCCATTCATTGCTCCTTCTATGTCATTTTCCATTTTATTAAACACTGCAACATTCTGGTGACGTTCTAATATGAAGTCTATTGATCCATGAGCGTATATGTGTTCATAATTCACCCACAGAGCTGATTTCCAGATCTACAAACACTGTGTCATAAAACAGGTTTGCAAATAGCAATTGTTCTTAATGAGTGGTGACTTGTTATGAGGAATGATTCCTGGAAGATCATTCTCTTTTGGGCAATTAACTTATTGATTTTACCAATGAGTATGAATATGGACCACTGGAAGAGTTTACACAAGGGCAGCTTGGACAAAAATGTGACAACTACTTAAAAGATCGGGGTGTGGGTGGGAGGGAGGCTGTGTTAATTAAAAACTCTTATTCTACATCTTTTTAACGTCCTTGACAATTGTTCCAGAGCATCACTAACTACTTTCCTTCCTCTATCAATGGAATCATAAAACATAATCCTTGTTTGATAGCTGAAGATCTTATAAAACTCATACTGTTCTGTATGAACTGGCCAATGCCTACCTTTATATGCTCATCTCCCATAAACTACCCCTTACTCATTGTATTCCAGCCACAATGAATTGCCTTTCACTTCCTAGAAGAGGCTAGTACATTTTTTTACCTCGGCATTTATACATGATCTTTCCTTGACCCAGAGCATTCTTCCCTGAATTCATGTGAGGCCTCCTTAACCATGTAGACTTGGTTAGTCCTCCTATATATGTTTATAGCACTCTAAAAGTTTTATAGCACTCTTTTTATTTTGAGGGCAGTGTCACCGGCCCTCAAATGTGGGACCCGAACCGGGGCCGCTGGCTTCCCAAACCAGTGCTTAACCACCGCACCACTCAGTGCAACTGTAGCACTCTTTACAGTTGTACATACATAGCTATTTATATGATTCCTTATTTAATATCTGCCTTCCTTCCTAGGCCATAAACTCCACAAAAGACAAAACTTCTCTTATTTGTCATTTTCTTCCCAGTGCCAATTATAATACTTTGCACAAAGTAGTAATGAATAAATGAAAAACTGGGTATTCAGTATGGTATGTTTATCTGAAAGCTAAACATGTGAATCAAACATTTGGATCTGCATTATCTAATAGAACTTTCTTTGATAATGGGAATGCTCTAGATCTGCGCTAGTACATTAGTCACTAGCCTCATGTGACTACTGAGCTCTTGAGATGTGGTTTGTGCAACTGAAAAACAGAATTTTTAATGTTATTTAAGTTAAATTTAAATAGTCACATGTGGCTAGTGGCTATATATCAGACAGTGCAGATTTTGGTATCTCCAAATAGTTAGATGTTGGATGGTCCATAAACTTAGCCAAACAACATAAAGAAGTTTGAAAGTTTGTATGAAGTTCAATTTATCATTTTTTCCTATTGTGGTTTCCTTGCTTTTGTGTTTTTAAGAAGTCCCTTTCCATCTTGAGATCTGTCCCCGATATTTTCTTCCAATGTGTTTCAGTTTTCTTTTACCTTTAACTCGTTAATCAGTTGCAGTGTTTCTATTTATCTTCTTCTTACTATTTTTTTGAATACGGTATGGATTGAAACTCCAAGTTTTTTTTCTTAATATTTGTCTCAGCACCATTTATTTCAGTGCTTCTTTTCCTCCTGTGATTTTTTTAAAAAATTAAAGTTTATTGGGGTGACAATTGTTAGTAAAGTTACATTGGTTTCAGGTGTACAATTCTGTAATACATCATCTATATATTACATTGTGTGTCCTCCACTGATTTTTGTTGCTGGTTTTATAATATACTAAATTTTATGGGATATCTTCCAGAGCTTTTATTTGATTATATTGATCTGTCTACTCTTACATCCATGCCACTTTGCTTTAATTATTGGAGCTTTAAAATCTTCTTTAAAAACTGATAATTCTGGCTTGCTCTCTCACTAGTCTTTGTTTTAGCTATTCTGATTCAGTTAATATAATGTCTAAACTTTTTTTCTCATGTCAATTCATATGTGCATGTAATGGGTAGTGATCATATTTTCCAAATGCCAAATTAGGACACATGATTAACACATGAAAATGTACACCATAATGTTAAGTAACCTCCTCCAAGCACAGGGCTATGCACATGGAAGGTGCTTGTTGACTAAAGGGATAAATGAGGTCAAGGCATTTGATAGATTTGTGATTTCTAAACTAATTATTTCTTATAAATAAAATTCACAAGATACCTTTCCTTTTCCTGCATGTTAAGAAAAAAATCCACAGGTTATTTGTTCCCTGTTCTGTTTATACTGTTCAAGGAGCTCTTAGGTAGCTCCGAGACCAGCTGTGTCACTACATATTCAATGCAGCCCGATTAGTTACTAAGAGTCACAGTGCAATGAATCAGAGTGTAACTAAAGTCAAAGCTGCAGGAGGTAGCAGCAATAATAATGAGTATTCAAAGCTTTGAATGCAAAGAAAAAACATGACGATTCTTTAACTATCAGCTAGAATATGAAGTAATCAGGTAGCAGCTATTTGAAGCAACTGCTAGAAAGTGATTTTTTTGATTAGGAAGATTTTTTAAGAATTACGTATTTAAAATCAGGACCACTTTTTTTCCAAAAGGATCAATTGGCACTTTATGATTTAATTAAAATGCACATGCATGCACATACACATGCAGAAACAAGTATGCAAATATTAATACTTAGTCATATTTAATTAAATGAATCCAGCCATTCTGGATAGTCAGAAAGGTGAGACCACCAAATGAATGATGATTAACGTATTCTGAGGGATCATATTTAAACAGTATAAAAATGAAATTACTGTCCAACATCATGGAGCTTTCAGAGATTATTTAATCTATCTTTCTATCTCAAGGTAGAATTGAATCTATATTTATAATCAATATCATCTTCATCCTACTAAAGGAAAAATATGGTAATTGGAAATCTCAAAGAGCCTTTCCCTGTCCTCTATAAAGAAACAATTGTAAAAATACACTGAACTTATATCAGGGTCTTTGATTTTTTTTTAAGACTTTATTGGGGAACTGGGGTAGGGGAATAGCATTGTGGAATCGGGGAAGGGGAACAGACAAGTTGCTGTCATTTCGTTCTTCAGCCTAGTTGTGCAGGACATCGCTTCACTGGCCCATGTTGGTATTATCACTGCATTCTTCCCGGGTGAGGCAGTTGCTCACCGTCCATTGGACAGCCCCTCACAGTGGGTCATGGCAGCTCACTAAAGTTCACACCAGCTGCCAACCAGCCCCACTACAGCCTGCACTATCACAGCGACTCACTGCAGCCCAGCTCCGGGTCGAGCTGTTGTTCACCATCTTAGCTGTAGAGGGCATAGTGTCACTGGCCCACATGTGGGATCCAAACCAGGGCCCTGCTGCTCAGAGCTGGCATCTCAAGCCAACTCTTAACCAATGCGCCACTTGGCCAGGCCCAGGGTCTTTGATTTTTTGATTCCCACATAGATACACAGTTTTAAAGAAATATTCAAAGGTCAATACATATTCAGCAACATCTTCTATACCTTTTTTTTTTTGAGGCCAGTGTCACTGGCCCTCACATGTGGGACCCAAACCAGGGCCGCTGGCCTCCCAAGCCAGGGCTTAACCACCGCGCCACTCGGCCAGCCCTCTTCTATTCCTTTTGTATCTATATATGCAACAGATGTTGAGAATTGATGATCCATGATATTTAATTGATCATTCATTAAACATTTCTTGTAGCCTTGAGGTGACTTTGAGGACATACAAGCTGTATTTATTAAGGCAGAAAACTGATTTTGGATCAATCTTAACTGAGGTCAGGAATTATAATCACATAGGACATTAATGTATTTTCTGAACATAAACTTTTTTTTTTTTTTGAGGGCAGTGTTACTGGTGGGACCCAACCGGGGCCGCTGGCTTCCCAAGCCAGCACTTAACCACCGCGCCACTCGGCCGGCCCTTACATAAACTTTTTAATATACCAACTGAAAAATCTCAGTTAATACCTCAAATCCCTTTTGGAATGAGGCAGACCACCTAGGTTTACACCCTGGCTTTATCATTTCCTTGCTATATATTCTTGAGCAGCTTATTTAACCTCTGTGCCTGGGTTTCCTAATTTGTAAAGTATTGTTAATAGTAATTCTACCTCAAGGGGGTTAAATAAAAATATTCACATAAAGAACATCCTTGTATAGAGTAAATCCTGAATACAAGTAAGCTAATATTATTAGAGATCGTATTTGGCGTATAATCCTAGACTTTGGGTCATGCTTAACATACAACAAGAAAACCATGTAGACAGAATATAATTAAATGCTTGATCATATGATGCATATGATAAGCACCATTGGCTATTGGGGTGGTGGATGCCAGAGGTTTCATGGGCAAAGTGGCTTGAATTGGGACTTAAATGATGGATAGAGAATGATGGGTACATAGGAGGGAGCTCACCAGGTAAAGGGGCATATAATGAAAAGTAAGTAAAGGAAGGTGAAGATGAGTCATGGAGGGCCATAAAAGTCAAGTAAATAGTTGGTCAATGTAACATTTAATTGAAAATCTCACTCTGGCTTCCCAAACAAAAATTTCCATTTAGATAGGCAGGAAAACACTCTCATCAGAAAAGGTCTGTTATCCTAACTTTATTGTATGTGTGTACGTGGGTGGGTGGGGGAGTGATGCAGTTTATCATCTTTTTAAGTAGTTTACATGAATTATCTCATTTAATACATATAGCAACCCTTTCAGATATTTAATATTATTATCAGCCCCATTTTGGAGATAAGAAAATTGAAGCAGAGATATCAAGAAACTCTTCACAAGTTATACAGCCATTAAGTATAAAGCTGAGCTAGTATTTGAACCCAGAAATTCTAACTTCAAACCCTGTGCTTTTTTAAATTGGGGAACAGCGTTTGTCCAAGACCCATCATCAACAAGTCAAGTAGTTGTTTCAATCTAGTTGTGGAGGGCACAGTTCAGTGGCCCATGCAGGAATTGAACCATCAACCTTGGTGTTATGATCACTGCATTCTAACCAACTGAGCTAACCAGCTACCCCTCAAGCCCTGTGCTTGTAATCACAAAGCTGGTTCCACTTAAAGTTCATAAGGTCTTAAAACTTTTTATGGTAAACTGCTAGCCAGGACAAGTAAAAGAGGAAACTTACATTTAATTTGGTTGCTTAAACTATGATTGCTACCTTATTGCTTTATTTTTATTTTTTTTTTGAGGGCAGTGTCACTGGCCCTCATACGTGGGATCCAAACCAGGGCCACTTGCGTCCCAAGCCAGCTGTTAACCACCGCGCCACTTGGCCCCCCTGCTACCTCATTGATTTAAGTGCCATGTTTGGATTCAAATGACAAGGTATATAATTGTCTAAGCAGTATAGAAACCCGAGGAGTCAAATTTAATAATCTACTTAATTTTAAGCTAATATACAGAAAATTTCATATTACTTTTATGTTTCTTTAAGTAGAAAGTAACAGGAAAGTGAGAATTTATTGTTTTATGATCATTCAGAGGTGACTTGCACTGTTTCGAGGTCCTGTTGTACAAAGTATTGGATGATTTTGTTTGCTTGGCTGAAATAGAAGTGGTTACCCTGAGGCCCTGGAGCCACATATGGCACTTTAAAACATCATGTGGAACTCTTGAATTAAATGTAAATTTTTGTACTGTGAATTGTCTTGATGCCTGTGTCCTTTGACATATATAAAGTGTTACTAAATGGTAGAGACACAAGGGGGAGCTCTAAATAACTATGAACAAAGGAAACTATTTCATATTGTACATACTGCAAGCTACACTAGCATCTGACAGTTTGGACAGGGGTGCCGATTTAACTATAGTATAGTATAATTGCCATAGGCATGGGAGGCAGCATGTTTTAGTAGTTAAAAACAGACTCTGAAGTCATAATGCCCTGAATTGGAATCTTGGTACTGTTACTTTCTAGCTGTGTGACCATGGAAAAGTCACTTACCATCCCCACTCCATGCATTAGTTTTCCCATCTATAAATAGGGAAAATAGTATCTACACCTCATAGTGTTCTGAGAATTAAATGAGATATAATGCATGCAAAGTGTTTGAATTATTGCCTGACCATAAATTTTCAATACATTGAGATTTAAAAATAGTATGACCTTATAGAACTCAATATTGTTTATACTAAGGATTCTTAATTTTCACTCTTGGCTAAATTAGTCATCACTGTGCTAGAGGCTGGGCCATTTCTTTCTTATATGAACATTTTATAAATGACTCACCTCCATCATTGTCCAAGTTATCTCCACAAAGCATTTCCATGACAACATTGCAGCCTGTCCCACTCCAACCCACCTGACACACACAGTGCCAACCATTTTGATCTAGGGTACAGCGCCCATTTCCAAAGCAGAGCCCTGGGCAGCCATCTGAAAAGGACAGCAGAGAGTAACAATCATGGAGACATCAGAATGGGATTGGCCAACAATGCTGTAACTCCCTAGAGGGAAGCATCTAATCATCTGGGCTCTGTTCAGATGAGGTGTTGAATAAATGGAAGAGGAGCTTGCTTATCAAAAATACCCACGGAACTTGTTATCCCTTACTCTGCTGTGCTTTTCCTTAGAGAGCTAATTAAGCATTATTAATGCTAACCCCAATTGCCAACCTATGGTTCAGATAGGATGAAAACTATGATGGGAACAAGAAATGTTTTTTGTTTGTTTTTGAAAAAAAAAATGTATCTCCTCATTTCAATCAAAACTGGATGAATAATATTGTATCTAGTTATGGCCAATAAGCTGGAAAAAGGCAGCATTTTCTATGAAGAGAAACTTCCACTAACTACTTCTAGTCTGTGTGGATTTTTCCCTTAGGATGCACTGCTTTGGTATGTTGATATACAGTTCAGACCATACTATTAAGTATTTGCTCATATAGTGCCATAGAAATTGCTGCAGTTTTTCTATTCAGTTTTTCTTTCCAAGATTATTATTAATCTCAGGGCTAATGATAGAATTTTTACTTTTCTGGTTGTCTTGCTTGGACGCTAGCATAATATTATGCCAGTAGTGATTAACACATGTTTATGGAATTAGTACATGCCAAATTTAGACTTTCAGAATTCTAGAGAATAAATGGATAAACTTAGTCAAGAGAAAAGTGTTACACTTAAATGATTTCTGTCCATTGATAAACCACAAACACTGACAATGGTCTCTATTTAGACTTTTAATTTCTCAGGGATACCCTACTACTCTTTCTACAAGTAGTTCAGAGTTAAGCTATTCCAAAGAGCAACCGTGCTTTGCCAAGTGCTCAGTGAGCAGATGAACAGAGATAGCAATAATGGCATAGAGCTTCTGGAAATTTTCCCAGTAGCAATACAAGACCAGATCTGGATTTTACTTGAAATACTCTGATCAATAGTCTTTCCATTTTCTGTCTTTGTAAGAAAATTCCATAAGTAAAAAGAGAAAGGAATTTTTTTTATATCTGTAGGCTTAACCCAATGTTCCTTCAAAATGGTTTTCCAAGCAACTATCAACAGACCAAAGGAAGAAAAACCTTTAAAATAAAGTGAAAGATGGCTGTTAGAAAATATGACAAGATTATTGTGTAGTTGTCCCTTGGTATCCATGAGAAATTGGTTCCAGGACCTCCTGCAGATATCAAATTCCGTGGATGCTCAACTTCTTTATATAAAATGGTATAGTATTTGCATATAACCTATGCACATCTTCCCATACACTTTAATCTCTGGCTCATATAATACCTAATACAATGTAACTGTTATATAGTTGTTATACTGTATTTTTTAGGGATCAATGATTTTTTTGCTAATATTTTCGATCTGAGTTTGGTTGAATCTATGGATGTGGAACCCACAAATATGGAAGGCCGACTGTTGTGTGCGTGTGTGAGTGTGAGTGTGTGTGTGTGTGTGTGTGTGTGTGTATACACATAGTCACACACCGCTTAATGATGGGGATAATTCTGAGATATGTGTCATTAGGTAATTTTGTTGCGCAAACATCATTGAGTGTACTTTCACGAACCTAGATGGTGTAGCCTATTACTGTAGATGTATGTGTTATAATATTATATGATCGGTAGTGCAGGTTTGTTTACACCAGCATGACCACAAATATGTGAGTAATGCATTGTGCTACAACATTATCATGGCTATGACATACTAGGCAATAGAAATATTCATCTCCATTATAATCTTATGAGAGCACCATCTTAGATGCAGTCCATCCCTGACCGAAACATCATTATGTGGCACATGACTATATATTCCTCAAGAAGCAGTATAGGATGAATATATATATATATATATATATATATATATATATATATATATATATATGAAAGGAATTTATCTAGTTCCATTCTCATGGATATACAAAGGAGAAGAGAATTTAGGGGTAATTTGGAATGTATTTAACATTCTGAAGCTGAGGTAATTAAAGGCACTAGGATATCCAACAGAAAAATCTTTATTGTCTCTATCAAAGGCAGATCCCTGAGTGGGGGATGGATGATAGAGTACTTATAGGGGGACAATTCTTCTGACCTTCTAAGGTTACTATACATGGATTTGGAGCTATATTGTTATGTTAAACAAAAATTTCATCTGTCTACCTAAACCTAGTTAATTTAATAATTACCTATCTTTGTTACACACACACACACACACACACACACACACACAGTTAAACTTAAAGACAAGGCAAATTACTTCTTAATACTGCTTATCAATCCATTACATGCTATGGCAAAAAATGACTCTTGGAGGTTATTAAAACAAATTAATTTTTAGTCTGACTATTATAGCATGAACCTGAAGATATTACACTTAAAATTGCCAAAAGTGAAAGAAAAAAAAACCCTTTCCTTTTCCACGTGCATATTTTCCATTGAAAATATTTGTATCTTATAAAACTAATGAGAAAAATCTTACCTCGGACGGCATCTAAGTAGTGAGCTAAAAGGGGGGAAAAAAGTGATTAAATGAATTTCTGCAAGACCAAAGCTATGTAACATGTACTAATGGTTTACCATCTGCTGCCTGGAAAGAAAACAGTGAACTGTGAACTGCTGAATGCCTGCAGCTCAAAAGTTAGTACACTGGCTTGTGTAGTTTGTAAATAATATTTTCTGTGAGAAAGATATTAATGGCTTTTCTGCAAGAAACTCTATTAGACTTCCTAAAAAGTGTCATGCTTCATTAAAAGTATAAGAAATGCATTTTTACATTTCTGTAATAACTTTTGTGAAAGAGCACTACCTTGAACTTCTTATTAGTAATATCTTTAGAAGGGAGTTCTGGAGTAACCACATTTGGTAGTCATCACAATATTTAAAACCTCTTATATGAATGCAATAAACTTACTGTAGTGCAGGAATGTAATTACTTAAGTTGCATCTGAGTCTCACCCTTCACCACCTTTTTAATTAATCTGAAATATTTTTGACAGTCACAGAACAAGAGTTACTATACTTTTAGTAGAGTAGTAATACAGTTTAAGATTATATGTTATATACATTATACATTACTTCAGCAGTTTCCAACCTTTATAACAAAATATATCCACCAAAAAATGGAAGCTATAGTACAGACTAGTGGAGGAAAAGACCCTTGAACAATGAATTGGGTATCCAGAGGCCCATGCTTACCTTTGCTCTGCATGAATTTTCTGTGTGCTCATGGAATGCCACTGGAACACTCTGTGACCCACTTTCCTTAGCTGAATAGTGGGAATCATACCTATCCCTCTGTATATGCAGGAAACCTTTGTGGCAGATATGGGTAAAGGGCTTTGATTTTCTTTCAGAAAAATAAAGTATTTTAAAATTGAAACCATTATTATTAGTATTTTTATGGTGTGAAAACCCATGATAGATTATTCCATAGGCTTTCTCATACCCACAGAGTGTTCTCCCAGACAGCATCCTGAAAATTAGTGAAATTGGTGACATTGCATGAGAGAGGGTGGATACCTTGGTACAAAAACTCTATGATACCCAATGAACAATTCAACACAGATGTTCTTTCTATTGGTGGTAAGTCAAGAATGCCTTCCTCATATACATTAAAAACAGCCCCTAATGTTATCAAATAGCCCCTGTTAAAGTTGTCCCATTTAATGAAACTTCCTTTAAGTGCTTTCAACTGAAATAACTTATACTTTTCAAAAGGAAAAGTGGGCATTGAATGTTACCTTCACAACAAAAGCACTTCTCTTATTGACTTATAATGACATTTTAATCTAATGTATCATCTTTCATTTGAGTAACTCAAAGTACTTGAAAGCAGAAAATAAAAGGAATACTGAAGTAACAAGGAAATGATGCAAGGTAAAATTAAAATATTATCAACAAAAGAGTAAACCTCTCAGTTAATGAAATTTTCAAACTTATGGCTAACCCTTCTCTTTCTCTCCAACCTGAAATTCTATGAAAAGCCTAGTGATTGGCTCACTAGACTGTATTTACTTCTTCAATTAATCCAATTTACTTTGTTCAAAGTATGGTGGTACTTACCAATTGTGCAGTGGTCGCCCTCCCATCCAGGGCTACACTCACATTTTCCATCTTTGCATTGGCCATGCTCAGCACAGTGAGAATGACAGGAGCGTTCTTCACATGTTGGTCCTACCCAGCCTTCTTCACATTGGCAAATTCCCCTTGAGCAGACTCCATGGCTACCACACTCCATGGTACAGAGCTCTGTGAGGAATTGAAAGAATATATATTTACATATTTTATTAAAATCAGAGTATACTATATTCAAAAGATATTAGAATCACCAAAGTGTAACAAAGACCTCTAGCATTTGAATGAATGTACAAGGAACACTGTAAGAAAGATAGCATCTACATATAAAATAAATTCTAAGTCAAATTTATTTTGAGAAGTTTATAAAATGATAAAGGCATTCAAGGTTTAGAAATGAAGTCAAAGCCAAACACATATCAAGCATGTTTCACTAAAATTCATTAAGATCACAAATAAAGTTGCAGAGGTTTTATGATGCTTCAAGAAATAATTGGAGGAAAACACACACACACAGTACAATAGTGCCCTAACTTCATTCAGGAAGAGAGGTTCTACAATTGGAAAGGTAAGTTTCTAATAAAATTCATCATATAAAAAGTTAAAGCTGCCTATATTGAAATCAACTGGTTTCCCTAATCTTGCTAACAATATTTGCATTTACTTTAAGCATTTAAAATGACTCCTAGTTGGTTAATATATAGTCTTTTTATCTCAAAATGTCACTCAATATTTAGTCTATATCATCAATGTGTATAATGGCTCTGCCGAGGTTCTCTCCATTGTTCTCTGATTTTTTGTTGAGAAAAGTTGATTATTAATAAAGTTATTACAGTATAGAAGCCAAAATAAAAGGTTGGTAAGTCTTTTTTTTTGGTTTGATTGAATATCCTTGCTGGAAGAGGAGAAGGGGGAACAAAGCCTAAGGAATGCAATAGGCTTTGAAAACAATTGGCCATATAAAGAGGTTGTTCTGGAAGTCAAGTTGCCTATCTTCCATAGTTTTAAGTTCTGAAACTGATTGTTATATATTACAAGGTATTGACATGTGATATTATTACTCTATATTAAATGTATCAAAGGTCTTTAAATGTAGCAAAGATTTTCACTTTATAGAGAGCAGAGTTATTTTTCAGTAGGTGAGAATATTCTTTTGATAAAGCCATGGTTATGGATGTTACTACTGTGTAGATCAGTTTCTTCAGTTATTCACTCCTAAGTATTCTTGAGGGTCAAGGTATGATAGAAAGAATAGTGGATCTGAAATAAATTTTCCTCTACATAAAAGCTGTGTCAGGCAAATTACTAACATGCCCTCTTAATCTCTGCTTGTGTAGCTACACAATGAAAGTAATATTTACACCTTATAGAGACATTGGATAGATTTGGGATATATTTTAGAGATAGAACTAACAGGATTTCCTCCTCAAGATTGGATATGGGGAATGAAGGAAAAGGAAAAATAAAAGATTTGGCTTAAACAAGTGGGTGGATAATGCTGCCATTAATGAAATGGGAAAGGGTGAGGGAAGAATAAGCGTGGAAGATTAAACAGATTAACTTTGAGATAACATATAGATAGCCAAGTGAAGATGTCAATTAAGCAGTAGGATATATGAATTTGACAAGCTAAGTTTGGAGATATGAAATTGACAATCATTAGCATATAGGTGATATTTAAAGACATGGTACTGGATGATGTCCTGAAGAACAAAGAATAGAAGAGCCTCAGGAATGAGCTCTGAGGCATCCCATGATTTAAAGATACGGTAGAAAAAGAGGAACCATCAAAAGAGACTGGGAAGGAGAGGGCAGTGAGTGACAGAAAATCCAGGAACTGTGGTGTAACTAAAGCCAAAAAGGGACACTTTTTGAAGAAGAGTGTAGTATAATATTACTGATAGGTCAAGTGATACATGGACAGAGAAGTACCTATTGGATTTATCAACATGGAAATTGTGGATGACTTTAGGAAGAGTTATATTGATAAAGTGGTAGTTGGAAAGCAATATTGAAATGGGTTAAAGGAAACAGTGAATGGAAAACTATGTGTGGGACTACCAGGTTGTAAGAAAAGTCCAGGATCCAGAAAGTACAAAAAAAAGGGGACATGGCCTAATAAATGGTAGCTCAAGTAGGTTAATCTTGAAATAGCACCTATTCTCTTATCTTGGCTCTGAATCTCTGATTGATAATCTGGATTTGTAATTTTAGCTCTTGTAGTCAACCTGAGATTGTAATTATGCTCCCCTTAATAGCTTCACCCAAGACACTAAAAGCTGAACTGGAAGAGCCTTTCTAAGATTAGGGAGTTAAATTGGTCACAGTCAATCAAGTCAGAGCTAACTGAAACAATTAAAAGGAAATATTTTGCATATATTGCTTTATACAACTATACATTTTAGGCATAGAGAAATATGCCATTCTAGTGATTTCCTATAAAATTATAGGACTAGATGAAGACTATCAGCAAAATGGCAGACTATCCTTAAACCATCTCAATATAAACCCTTAGAAATGTTGAATGTAATGTAATAATTTTTAAAATTGCATATCTTATCTCACAAGAGAAATTCTCAATTGTCAGAGGTAAAAAGGATGCTAACATCCAAAGAAGTAAACATATAAGTTAAACCTCTGACAGCCTTGAGGTATTATTATACTCAGTAATAACTAGGGTCTTAGGTATTTATGTCTACAAAGGGAAAAGAGATAAGGTCTTTGGACCATTTGAGATGGGGAGATGTACTGAAACTCCTGCAGAAAGCAAGACCCTTGAAAAGCGGAAAATATGAGTTAGATGAAGACTAATAAACTATCCACTATCCCAGAGAGATCACAAGGAAGTATTGACTAAATTACTATTATTATTATTATTATTATTATTAATAGTAGTAGTAGTAAATATGAGGGATAGAAAATAATATTGAAATACAATACTTCTTAATAATAATTGTGTGATAGGAGTGCCTTGAGTGAAATATTTCCAAAGACTGTATTATTCAGGAGTTAGGTAAGAGATACTTTGTCAACTATGCATATAAAAATTTAAAGGTGTAATTCTGTTTCTAATATTGTGATCTAAGAAGTTTTACTATCCTCTTCTGATGAGAGCTAGAATATCTAGACAAAATATATTTTAAAATCTGTTAGATGTTATTGGAGTTCACAAAAGATGAAAGAATTACTGGGCCAAGTTCCAAGAGAAAAAGAAATCCCAGAGAGGTGAGTCTGACATTTATGGATGCTTCTCCTCTAGAAGTGTCCATTGATTGTGGTAGAGCTGCAAGCTAAACTATCTGCATTTGTATGAATCACCATTTTTCCATGATATGTGGGTGACAAACTATTATCATTCAGGCATTTTTTTTTTTGAAAGTGAGAGAAATAAGCTTATCACTTCAAGGAAAACTGATAATATTTGTTATTAATGATAAAATTTGAGCTTTCAAACAATAAATATAATTTTGAATGATTTGTAGCTGCCCTACAAACTTTATAAATTCCTAATTCTTAGACACTTCTGATGAGATCGGTGGTGATATTAACAAATGTGGGTTTTTTTATATTATGTAATGAAATGTATTAACATACAGATCTGTGTAACATGGTAAACAAGGATTTCCCAAATGAGTAACTGATGATGTTACCAAATTATCCATTTAAATTGCAAGATATAGCAATAAATTTTAAAATAACAGAGCATAAAAAGTTCATTTCATAGAGCATCAGATTTCATGTTGTAACTAACCTATAGGAAACTACCCTTTGTTGAGTTTGGATATTTCAATATCCAAGAAGAATGTCTACAATTATCATAAAAGGCTGTTTTTTTCTTTATAAAATGGTTTACTCTGCTCAATTTTCTATTACAAACATAAAACAATGATAAGTAGACCACTACTAAATTGTGGAAGTAAGTACTACACAAAACTAAATTCAGAGCACGAAAATTAATTTCACAAAGGTGCACTTTACCTTGGTATCAACATAGAATTCTTTTTTTTTTTAAAACATTATCCTCTGATTTTATTTTATTTGTTTGTTTGTTTGTTTGTTTTAGGGCAGTGTCACTGGCCCTCATATGTGGGACCAAACTGGGGCCGCTGGCTTCCCAAGCCAGCGCTTAACCACCGCGCCACTCGGCCAGCCCTGATTTTATTTTATTTTAATTTTTTGAATATTTTAATTATTATTTTCAGATGTACAAAACAATGCAATAGTTATCCTTTTCATCCCTCACAAAGTGACAACCCCTTCCCCCAATCCACTGCCCTCCACCCCTGATATCATACATATCTATTACAATTCCATCGACACCACTCCCCACACTGTACTCCTCATCCCGTGACTCTATATTAAATTATAGTTGAAATATAATATTATTCAATGGCAGCTTCAGATGTACAATGCAATGGTCAGGCCTCTGCACTATCCATGAAGTAGTCTCCCTAACAAGACATGAGTCCATCTGGCTCCCTAAAAAATATTTACAACGTTATTGATTATACTCCCCCAACTGTCTTTCATATCCCTGTGGCAATATTGTAGTTACTAATTTATGTTGTCTCGTTCTTTCGCCTTCTCCCTGATCCCCACACCCTTCCCATCCAGCAATCATCAGTTTTTCCTCTGTGTCTCTGAGACTATTTCTATTTACATTGCTCGTTTATTAAGTTCTTTAGATTCCACATATAAGTGAGATCATATGGTATTTGTCTTTCTCTGATGGACTTATTTCACTTAGCATAATGTTTTCTAGGTCTATCCATATCATTGCAAATGGTACAATTTCATTCTTCTTCATAGCTGAGTACTACTCATTGTGTAAATGTACCACAGGTTCTTAATCCAAGTCGTCTACTGATGGGCATTTCAGTTATTTCCAAGTCTTGGCTATTGCGGGTTGTGCTACAATTAACATAGTGGTTCATATATTTTATCGAATTAGTGTCTTGGGCTTCCCTGGATAACTGCCTAAGAGTGGAACTGCTGGGTCATAAGGTAGTTCCATTTCCAGTTTTTTGAGACACCTCCATGCTGATTTCCATAGTGGCTGCACCAATCTGCAATCCCACCAACAGTGGACCAGGGTTCACTTTTCCCCACAACCTCACCAGCACTTGCTGGTTTTTGATTTATTGATGATAGCCATTCTGATCAGAGTGAGGTGATATCTTCATTGTGGTTTTTATTTGCATTTCTGTAATGATACGTGAGGTTGAACAGTTTTTCATATGCCTGTTGGCAATCTGTATGTTCTCTTCAGAGAAATATCTCTTCATATCCTCTGCCCATTTTTTAATTGGATTGTTTGTTTTTTGGTGTTGAGTTGCATGAGTGTTTTATAAATTTTGGATATTAACCCCTTATCAGATCTATCATTGACAAATATCTTCTGACATTCAATAAGCTTCCTTTTTGTTTTATTGATGATTTCCTTTGCTGTGAAAACACTTTTAAGTTTGATGTAATCCCATGTATTCATATTTTTTACTTCCCTTGCCCATGGGGATGTATCAGTAAAAATATTACTCCAGATAATGTCTGCAAATTTACTCCCTATATTTTCTTCTAGGAGTTTTATGGTTTCAGGACTTACATTTAAGTCTTATCCATTTTTAATTTGTTTTTGTGTATAATGTAAGGAAGTGGTCCAGTTTCATTTTTTTGAATGTGTCAGTTCAATTATCCCAGCACAATGTATTAAATAGACTACCTTTATCCCAATGTAAATTCTTGCTTCTGTTGTCATCGATTAACTGACTGTATATGAATGGATTTATTTCTGCGCTCTCTATTCTGTTCTATTGATCTATGTGCCTGTGTTTGTGCCAGTACCATGCTGTTCTGATTACTGGACCGTTGTAGTATGATTTGATTCTGGGTAGCATTGATAACCCTGACTTTGTTCTTATTTCTCAGGATTGCCATGGCTCTTTGGGTTCTTTTGTGGTTCCATATACATTTTAGAATTATATTTTCTATTTCTGTGAAAAATATTCTTGGTAGTCGGATAGGAATTGCATTGAATCTATTTATTGCTTTAGAAAGTATGGATATTTTAAGTATATTAATTCTTCCTATCCATGAGCATGGTAGGTGTTTCCATTTATTTGTAGCTTCAGTGTCTTATAATTTTCTGAGTACAGGTCTTTTACTTTGGTTAAATTTACTCCTAAGCATTTATTGTTCTTGAAGCAACTGTAAATGGGACTGTTTTCTTTATTTCTCCTTCTGAGAGTTTGTTATTGGTGTATACAAATGCAACTGTTTTCTGAGTATTGATTTTGTATCCTGCTACCTAACTGAACTGATTTATCAGTTCCAATAGATTATTGAGGGAGAGTTTGTGGTTCTTTAAGTATAGAATCATGCCATCTGCCATCTGCAAATAATGAAATTTTACTTCCTGTTTACCAATTTGGATGCCTTTTATTTCGTTTTTTCTGATTGCTGTGGCTAGGACTTCCAACGCTATCCTGAATTAAAGTGGATAAAGTAGACAGCCTTGTCTTGTTCCTGGTCTTAAGGGGAATGGTTTTAGCTTTTCTCCATTGAGTATGATGTTAGCTGTGAGTTTCTCATATATGGCCTTTATTATGTTGAGGTATGATCTCTCTATTCCCACTTTGAGAAGAGCTTTTATCATAAATGACTGCTGGATTTTGTCAAGTGCTTTTTCTGCATCTATTGATATGACCATATGATTTTTATTTTTCATTTTGCTGATGTGGTGTATCACATTGTTTTGCAGATATCAAACCAACTTTGCATACTAGAGATGAAACCCACTTGATCATGATGTATGATATTCTTTATATATTGATTAATTCTGTTTGCTAATATTTTGTTGAGGATTTTTGCATCTATGTTCATCAGGGATATCAGCCTGTAGTTTTCCTGTTTAGTACTGTCTTTATCTGGTTTTGGAATCAATGTGATAGTGGCTTCATAGAAAGGGTTTGGAGCCTTCCCTCCTTCTGGAATTTTTGGAATAGTTTGAGAAGAATAGGTGATACATCTTTTTTGAATGTTTGGTAATATTCACTTGTGAAGCCATCTGGTCCAGGGCTTTTGTTTGTTGGGAGCTTGTTGATTACTGATTCAACTTCATTGGTAATAATCAGTCTATTCAGATTTTCTGTTTCTTCTTGTGTTGTCTTTGGAAGGTTGTATGCTTCTAGAAAATTATCTATTTCTTCCAGATTGTCAAATTTGTTGGCATATAATTGTTCATAGTAATTTCTTAAAGTTTTTTGTATTTGTGTGGTGTCTGTTGTCACTTCATCTCTTTAATTCCTGATTTTACTAATTTGAGCCCTCTCTCTTTTTTATTTTTGAGTCTGGCTCGAGGTTTGTCAATTTTATCTTCTCAAAAAAATCAGCTCTTGGTTTCATTAATCTTTCTGGTCTCTATTTTGTTTATTTCCACTCTGGTCTTTATTATCTCTTTCCTTGTCATCCCTTTGGGCTTATTTTGCTGTTCTTTGTCCAGATCCCTGAGGTGTAAGGATAAGCTGTTGATTTGAGTTTTTCTTGTTTCTTTATTTAGGCCAGAATTGCTATGAACTTCCCTCTTAAGACTATTTTGGTGGCATCCCAAAGATTTGGGGTCATGGTGTTTTCATTTTCATTTGTCTCAGGGTATCTTTTGATTTCTTCTTTGATCTCACTTTTGACCCACTCGCTATTTAGTAACATGTTATTCAGTCTCCATGTATTTCTGTGTTTTCCAGTTTTATTCTTGTAGTTGATTTCTAATTTTATAGCACTGTGATCAGAGAAGATACTTGATATAATTTTGATTTTCTTAAATTTATTGAGGCTTGTTTTGTGGCCTCTCATGTGGTCTGTCTTGGAAAATGTTCCATGTGCACTTGAGAAAATGTATATTCTGTAGCTTTAGGGTGAAAGCTCTAAAAATATCAATTAAATCCAGGTGGTCTAATGTGTCATTTAAGGCTGCTGTTTCCACATTGATTTTCTGTCTGGAAGATCTGTCCCTTGGTGACAGTGGGGTGTTGATGTCCCCTACTATGATAGTGTTACTATTGATCTCCATTATTATGTTTGTCAATATCTTTTTTATGTATTTTGGAGCTTCTATGTTAGGTGCATAGATGTTTACTAGGGTTATGTCTTCTTGTTGGATCGATCCCTTTATTATTATAAAGTGCCCTTCTTTGTCCTTTATTATATTCTTCAATTTAAATTCTATTTTATCGCATATAAGTATCACTATTCTAGCTTTTTTCTCAGTTCCATTTGCATGAAATACTTTACCCCATCCCTGTACTTTCACCTCTATGTGTCTTTTGATCTGAGGCAGGTCTCTTGTATAGAGGATATGCAAGGTTCTTGCTTTCTTATCCATTCAGCCACCCTATGTCTCTTGATTGGAGCATTTAATCCATTTACATTTAACGTGATTGATAGGTGCATAATTATGGCCATTTTGTTATTTGTATTTCTGGTCTTCATTAGTTAGATTTCTTTTCTCTTTCTTTTGCCTAAAGAAGCCCTTTTAACATTTCCTGCAATGCTGGCTTGGTGGTAATGAATTCCTTAAGCTTATTCTTTTCTGAGAAGCTCTTTATCTCTCCTTCAATTTTAAATAATAACCTTTCTGGATAAAGCAATCTAAGTTATAGGCCTTTGTTTTTCATCACTTTGAAAATCTCCTGCCACTCCTTTCTGGCATGCAAAGTTTCTGTAGAAAAGTCAGCTAATATTCTTATGGGAGTGCCCTTGTAGGTAACTTGCTGCCTGTCCCTTGCTGCTTTTAGGATTCTGTCTTTGTCCTTAACCCTTGCCATTTTCACTATGATGTGTCTTGGTGTGGGCCTGTTTGGGATCATCTTGGTTGGGACTCTTTGCACTTCCTGGACTTGTATGTTAATTTTCTTTGCCAGGTTAAGGAAGTTTTCAGTCATTATTACTTCAAATGTGTTCTCGATCCCTTGCTCCCTCTCTTCTCCTTCTGGTATTCCTATGGTGCAATTGTTGCTGTGCTTGATGTTATCGCCCAGCTCTCTTAAACTGTTTTCAATGTTTTTTAATTCTTTTTTCTTTTTGTTCTTCTGCTTGGGTGATCTCTGGTATTTTGTCTTCTATGTTTTGATTCAATCCTCTGCTTCATCCAATTTGCTGGTAATGTCATCAAGTTTTTTATTTAATTCAGTAATTGTGTTCTTTACTTCTAGCTGGTTGTGTTTCATGATTTCTCTATCCTTCTTTATATTCTCATTAATTTCCTTGAACATTCTAATCATCAATGTTCTGAACTCTGTCTCTGATAGTTTGGTTACCTCTGTTTCCTCTAGATCCACTGATTCAGGAGGTTTCTTCTGTTCTTTTACTTGGGGCATGTTTCTTGGTCTCCCCATTCTGGATTACTCTTTGTTCTTGCTTCAATGTATCGGGTAGATTCCCTAGGTCTTGACTCAATCTTTTCTGAGTGGACATATGTAGTATGTGTCCTTTACGTTTGAATTGTTCCATCTCCCTATTCTCCTGTGCATGTGTACCAGAGGTGTTCCATGTGTTGTGTGACTTCTCCTGTTGAAGTTGAGCTTTGATTGCTTTTGGCTTGTTAGTAGGTGGGATTGACTCCCAGGCTGACTAGCTGTGAAGATTAGCTGTGTCCACAGTATGAGCTGCTATGTGAGGGTTGATCCCTCCAATGAGGCTTGGCCCCTAAGGGCTCTTGTGCCTGTAGCGATTTCTCTTTGGGTGTGAATCTTGCAGGTCAATCCTGGTAATGCTCTGGTTTGGTCTGAAGTTGGCCTCTGGGTGTGATGATTTTTGTGCCTCTTTGGCTGGGCCCTGCTGCAGAGCAATTTTATAGCAAAAGGATCAACAAGCACAACCACACCAGCCACTAAAAGATACCAGATACTCTGACATGTAACCAACAACCAACACTCAACATATACAGAACTATCAAATATACAAAGAAAAAGAAAAGAAAGAAAAAATTGCAGAAAAATGGAAAGAAGGAGCTAAAGTAGAGCAGTGAAAAGGAAGAAGAAAAGAGGGGGGAGAGAGGGCAGAAAAGAAAGAACAAAAGAAAGAAAGAAGAGAGAAAAAGAATATATATATATATTTCTATACACCCATATATATGGACATATATATACACTTATATTCATATATATATATATATATACTGATATAAAAAACTAACAATTATAATAATGAAATAGAAAAAAACAAACAAAAAAACAAGCAAATAAACCCCAGAACACCCAAAAAACAAAAACATGCCAAAAAAAATCCCGTGCCAGTCTTGGCTGAAGTCCACCAAGCTATCTCCAGGTTGTTCTCTGCTGTACAAAACTCCTCTGTGTCTTGTGGGGGCAGAGTTTGCCACCTGGCACCTAGAGTGACCCTGGCGTTGCAGGTCTAGATGAATGGGGCTATGAGGTGTGACTGGTAGATTTTACCAAGTCAATGCCATTTCTGCTATCGCCTGCCCAGAGGCACACTGAGAACTGCATAGCCAGAAGGCTCGATGTGTATCCTTGAGTACTCCTTCTGCTGAAGGCTGTGGGGTACGTGAGATTTCTGAGCTCCTAAAAGATCCCTGCGGAGATCCTGCTGAAGTTTCCCTGCCTTCCCAGCCGCACTGGAAAGGTGGGGTTGGGATAGGCAGATCTACACTCTGCAGCCTTTTCCCAGGCCAAGTTCCTCAACCTCCTGGGAGTAGGAGCACCTCTGTAATCTGACGCTACTCCTCTATTCAGGGATCAGCTTAAGACTTTGGAATGGCTGGGTCCTGGGTTTCTGAGGGAGGGTGGGGGTGGATTCTTATCTATGCAGTTTTTTGCTTTCTGTCCGAGAGAAAAAAAGAAAAGAAAAAAACAAAAATGTCCCACCACTGTTTTGAGCTGAGGCTTCTGCCTCAGACTCTCCAGCCATGCGCCTTCTGCACTCCTGGTGGAACCACCAGGGTGCAGGGACTGAGCCCGCCCTGCTGCTGCAACACTCTTTGATCTGCCTCCTGGGGTCCTAGTCTCTGCATCCGTGGGTGTGGCCGTGACTCCTCGTGCTCATGTTTCTCCTCTCTTCCCCCAATCGCTTGGCTGGAGGCTTCTGCCTGAGACTGCAAACTGTCTTGCTCTTCCTGCTCTCTCAGTGGTGAAACTGTGAGGGTAGGGGGCAAGCAGCAGAAGCACTCTTCAATCTGTCTCCTGGAGTCCTGCGTCTTTGCAGCCCCAGGTGCTGACAGTGCCTCTGTGCACACAAGCCTCCCCTCTCTCTTTCCCCACTCGCCCAGCCTGAGGCATCTGCCTGAGATTCTGCAAATCATTGCTTTCTTGCTGCACTGGACAATACAGGGAGGTGTAGGGAGCAAGCAGCAGGAACACTCTCCGATCTTCTCTCTGAGGCCTCGTATCACAGCCACCGCTGGTCCGGGCTGGGCCTCCATACATCTCGCCTCCCTCTTTTCCCATTTGCCTGGTCTTCCCACCTTTCAAGTAATCATCCTGTGAACCTCTTAGCTGTTCTCTGTGATGAGTAGAAGTTCCTTCGATCAGTTAAAGCTGTTCAAATTACGGCAATTTCCAAGGGAGAACTCAGGGAGCCCTCCTCACAGCGGCCATTTCTACATCCATAAAAGGCTATTAAAACGCTTTTCACTTTTCCAACTCTGTATCTGTATCATGCCTGATTACCTTCATATACATTAGTCAAAACAGCACATTGCAAATGATTGAATGCTCTTCAATGAGAATTTCACTTTTCTCAGTAGATATTTTCGTTTTGCAAAATAGTGTTGTTTTTCATAAAATACGTTATTTATGTTAACATGTAATGGGTTCACTATTTTTTTTTTGAGGGCTGTGTCACTGGCCTTCATATATGGGACCGAACCGGGGCCGCTGGCTTCCCAAGCCAGCGCTTCACCACCGTGCCATGTGGCCGGCCCACTATTGTTATTTTTTATGTGAACTACTAAATAAAATCTTTCTAAATCTCAAAAAATAAAACAATTAAAATTCATGGATTACATAAAAATTATACTGGAAATCAGGAAAAATAAAAATATCATTTATAAAAACTTGTGAAATGCAGCTTACACAACAACATAAAGGAAATTTACAGCCTTACATACATTTAGTAGAAACGAAGAACAAATTAAAATTAATGAAAAAAGTGTCCAACTCAAAGAATTGGAAAAAGGACTGCATATAAATGGAAGGAAACAATAAAATAAGAGTAGAAGTTAATGAAATCAGAGGCAAAGAAACAATAGAGAAGATCAACAAAACCAAACTTTATGTCTTTGAGATGAATTATAAAATAGAGAAATCTATGGCAAGGTAGAGAAAAAAAGGAAGGAAATGATACAAACAAAATAAACAAAGATTAAAATATAATAACAAATAAGAGTGTTCTGGACAATTTTATAGAAGTACGTTTGAAATCTTAGATAAAGTAGACATTTTCAAGGGAATAATATGGGCTTGAGAAGAAATAGAAGGCCTATATACACATTAAAGACATCGAATATCGAATGTGGCCCAGATGACATATATATATATATATATATATATATATATATATATATATATATATATATATATATATATATATATATATATATATATATATCTGGCCAAGTGGCTCAGTTTGTTAAGAGCTCACTCAAGAGTATGAACTCTGAGCAATAGCAGTTTGATGCCAGGCCCAAGCTGAACTGCTCCTGAGCTGCCAACAAGTGGCAGGATGGCTCAGATAAAAAAATATATAAATTATGTATATATATATATATATATATATATATATATATATATAGTCACAGGATGTGGAGTACAACATAGAGAATAGAAAAAATGGAATTGTAACAGCTATATATGATGTTGGAAAGGTAGTAAGTATTGTACTAGAGATCTTAGCTAGCATAGTAAGGCAACCAAAAGTATAAAACATGTAACACCTGAAAAGGAAGAGACAAAATTGAATATACAACTAAACTATGAAAATTAGAAGAGAGGCTAGCAAGGTTTTTGGATACAAGATCAACAGAAAAGAAAAAAAAATGCCTCTATATCAGGGACTGCCAAATTAGAACACGTAATTAAAAGAAAAATCTCATTCACAATAATAAATCTAGCAAAAAAAGCTCCAAGTTCTTTTATATAAGATTTTAAAGGTTTTTGAATTGAAGAAGACTTAAAAAGACTCAATCAATGGAGAGATATACTGTGTGCATAGCTCACAAGCCTCAATATCATTAGAATATCAATTTTCCTCTACTTGTGTAAATTCAATGTAAGTCCAGTCAATATCCCAACAACATTTTTCATAGAGCTTGAAAACTTGATCCCAAAACCATATGGAACTGAAAGGACTAAGACTACCCAAGAACATTTTGAAGGAGTATATTCATTGATGTGTGTGTGTCCTAACCTAAATTTACATCCACAGGAAAATGAATATATAAATTTTGATGTATTCATACAGTACAAAAACACAGAAGTTAAGTTGAATAAAGTAAAGGTACATACCTCAATATGGATAAACTTCAAAAATATAATGATGAAGGAAGAAAGCAGTTTACTTATAAAAATTTAAACACATTCAGAGCAATATATTTAATATATTATATGTAATATATATTTATATGTAAAAGCCTAAAAATGGGACCACAAAAGAATACACAGGGACTTCATTTGTATTTGTTAATTTTTGAAGCTAAGTTGTGGGTTTACAGATGTTCATTATGTTATTTTATATGCCTGAAATATTTAATAATAATTTACAAGAGAGAAGAAATGATAGAATCAGTATGGAACAACTGTCTTTAGGTATAGTTCTATTAGACAAGTGGAGATAAGACTTAACTCTTGTGCTCCAAAACAAAGCCCTCCACAGATACAAGCCACCACCACTGATATAATTTAGTTTCAGTGCTGCAAGTATCCGGGTGGGACACAGTATCCTCATATGTAAGGGAATCCTCTATGAAATAAATTACTACAAATGGAGATCTTACACAATAAGATTGTCAAAGGCATTAATATTCCTGCAACTGTATCCTGTTCCAAATGGAGTTTCTGCACTAATTTTAAGATAGGTGTGGTGGGGAATACTAACAGAAAAAGTTGCTGGCAATTTTATAATTTATTAGCATGATAGAAATGATATTTGCTCTAATATATTTGTGGCATGAATAGTTCTATTCTATGTGAAATGTTTTCAATCTAGTTGAAAATACAATACCATTACAGGCTAGGAAAAGAACATGAAAAATACAGGCAGACACCTGAAAGTTCTACTGAAACATTTCATTTTTAATAAGTTTCTTTATGCATGTCAACAATGAACAACACTTGTGTAAATTGAACTAGTATACAACTGAAGACTCCTTTGTTGCATGCTGACAAAGAACAATTTGATTAAATAGTAAATCCTTCAGAGACTCCCTGAGAACAATTTCTCTGGGATATATTTTTAGACAAAAGTTCCCAGTAAATTCTGTTATTCCTGGCACTTTGTGCCCAATATTACATAATGATAATATTGAGTACCCCAAAATCTTAAATCTGGATAACAGGTTCTAAAATATACATTTATGTAAAATTTTCAATAACATAATATAACATTATAAACAAGGAAAAGACACCTTTGATGTAGAAATTCATTAAAAAATTAAGAAATGATTAAATGTACACTTGCCTAGCATCTAGGAGAATCAGTTAAAAACCAAAATAAATCAGGCCAGGAGCATAAGGAAAATCAAGAATTGGGAATGAATGAATCTGAATAGAGACCTTCTGTTTGTTACATTATAATACAATTTTTGTTGGGAAATCTATGAGGATTTTCTCAGTTTTCTGTGTGATTAATGTGGGAAATAAGAGTAAGGGGAAAAAGTAAGTTGATCTGGTTAAGTGTGGGCAATGTCAACTTTCCAGTGCCACTTAAGGGGTGGAAAAGTTTTTACAGTGTATACCAGACTCTTCATTATAATCAAGCAATGGAATCAACCAAGAATAGTAAATATTATTCAGAACAAAAGCTGAGTACTCGGTATTATTTTTTCAAATATTTGAATCATTTTTATTTTACTACTTTCAGCTCCTTCTATTCTTCAGTGGTTGACATTCTACTTGAGAGTGGGACTATCGTAAATAAATGTTAACATTATAGAAGACATGCTCATATATGCATGTATGCACACAGATATGAACATACATGCATACAGATACTTTTTTGTCTCTATGTCTTTGAAAAGCAATTAGAAAAATATTAGTGAATAATGTACCTATTTTATTGCATAGAGTTAACTTCAATACCACCTCCACCCTATCTTTACAAGTACCTTCCTATGACAAAGATTTGGTTTTACTATGGGCTATATGTCACGTTTTCTGTATCTGAGGTGTAATAATGTATCTCTCATTTTAACATAGAAAACATATGACATAAGCAAAACACTTGTCCTTTAGCCCTAGGATTACAATAGGCTTCAATATATTTTGGTAATCTTTTTTTTTTTTTTTTTGAGGGCAGTGTCACTGGCCCTCACATGTGGGACCCAAACCAGGGCTGCTGGTTTCCCAAGCCAGTGCTTAACCACTGCCACTTGGCCAGCTCTATTTTGGTAATCTTAACATTATCTTACATTTGAACAGCAATCTGGTTGAAGAGATTACAAAATGTCAGCTAGCTCTTTCTGTACAAATAGCATCATACAAGTGGGAGTAACATCAACAAAAATAACAACACACTCCAGCCTATAAAGACCTTGAGATGAATCTCAGATTTTTGATGGATAAGAAGAAAAATCTGAAGAAATCTAATATTTGAAGACCAAAATTTGAACTGACTTTCATCTTAATGTTTTTTAGTGATGGTTATCACATGGCCTTGCATTTCCTATATAAAATGGTGAACTGTTCTTTGGTAAATCTGAAAAACCTGACAACACAGGAAATAGTATGCCTGGCTTACAACCTTTGAATTTGATCAAATAGCTTGCTGCCCCCTGTACCTCAATATCTAGAAGCATTCGTTTGGAATAAATTGTTTATTTTTTGGCCAAACAAAATATTCTTGCATAATCTAGAGGTCATATTTTGCTTAGCTCAGTGATCAGAGGCTGAAAGTATGAGGCTGAGATGAATCTCTACTCATTCATGGCTATGAAATGCAAGACTGTGTCTCAGTCTTTTTATTATGAAGCCAACACACTCACCTATCCAATAGTATCCTCAGTTGCCAAAGAATGTTGAAATCTAGACACTTGTCTCACAAGTCCTTTTTTTTTTAATCCTTTTATCACAAGTCATCTTCACATGACCCAAAGTTACCAGATTGTAAGGGTAAAACCATCACCCTTAAGGAGAAATTATTAACTTTGGAGACTCCTGATTATCATTACTAATAGGTCATATGCTCAGAATTGATTGATTAGCTGTGGGAACATTTGTGTTGGTCTATCCACAACCTTCTACTTAGAATTTCTTATCATCATTGCTACCTATTTGGTCTGTGACCACATAAAAGGGCAAGCCTAACTGGCTCATCAAGGTACCAAATTCATATCCCTGGCACCAATAAAACAGTGCTCTCACTTATAAAACTATATACGGGGCCAGCTGAGTGGTGCATTGGTTAAGAGCTGGCTTGGGATGCCAGTGGCCCCAGTTCGTATCCCACATATGAGGGCCAGTGACACTGCCCTGTACAGCTAAACTGGTGAACAACAGCTCCACCTGGAGCTGGGCTGCTGTGAGTCCCCAGGATGGCATAGCTGCAGCCCCTGCTGCAGTGGGCTGGCATAAGCTACAGTGAGTGGCCGGCAGCCAGCATAAGCGGCCGGCAGCCAGTGTGAGCTGCCAAAAGCCTCCATGAGCAGCTGTCCAGAGGCTGGCAACCGATGTGCCTCACCCGAGATGAGCGCAATGATGATACCAACATGGGCCAGTGAAGCAATGTCCTCCACAACTAGACTGAAGAACAAAAGGACAACTTGTCTGTTCCCCTTCCCTGGTTCCCCAACACTGTCCCTCCCCCAATTCCCCAATAAAATCTTTAAAAAAGAAAAACAGAAACAAAACTATATACAACAACTATTGGAACAATTTTTACAACATTTTGGCTCAGAGTGGCTACTTACGAGGCATTTTTTGGTAAGTTAGGAAGCTGTTCTTTATATACAAAATTTAGCATTCTTTTTTTTAAAAAAATTAAAATTTATTGGGTTAACAATGGTTAGTAAAATTACATAGGTTTCAAGTGTACAATTCTGTAATACATCATCTATTTATTACATTGCGTGTTCACCACCCAGAGTCAATTCTCCTTCTATACCCATGTCTTTCAATTCTTCTGTTTTCAATTCTCTCTCTGGAGAGCCAGTATGCAAAGTAGTTAAGAGCCTACACTCTGAAGCCTGATATCCTGGGCTGGAATGGTAGCTCAGCCATTGATTAATTATGTGACTTTGGGAAAGCCACTAAATCTTTCTGTGTTTTGATTTCCCATCTATCAAATGGGTTTATTGTAAGGACCAAATGAGTAAATATATGTAAAGTGTTTATAACAGTGCTATGTACATAGTAAGTGTTAACTATTATGATTAACTGTTTCCAATACACTGATCAGGGCCTTCATCATTTTTTGTGTTGAGTCTCAGAAAAGCTTCCTTATTGGTTTCTCAAATGCTCTGTTCTCTCTTTAAACATCCCACAAACAACCATAAGCTAGAATAATGGAATGTTAGGGCTTGGGAGAACTGCAAAATTCATCTATTGGGTTGTCGGAAAAGTCATGATGCATTTTTGCAATGAAAAACAGAAAAATATGTCATGCCTTTTACGACAGCCCAATAGTTCAACCTGTCGCTTTCACATACAAACCTTATTTTCCCCAAATTTTAGCTGTTGCTTCACAAAACCAGTCAATTCCAATTCTATTTTTATGCAACCCTATTAGAAAGTCATTTGTTGATTCGAACTAAAATCTGCTTTGGTCACACATTATGTGTAAAAATATTTCACAGTTTATCAAAGCACACTATTGTTCATCCTTAGCCTAGGATATCTAAACTTCCCAACCAAATCACAATCTTTAACTTTCTGACTTGAGCTTTCATTATTCACCTATTTTCATCCTTTGCTACCTGCAAATTTGACTACTAGCCCTATCCTGAAATCACCTTTCTTTTCATGCATCTGGAGTTATATCGTGTTTTCCCTTCCTTCTTCAATGCCCTTCCCAAAACCTATCTCTATTTGTCCAAATGATCCTTCAATTTACAGCTTAAATAACATCTTCTTCAGGCAATAGTCCATGGCCCATAATGCTCTAAGGCAGGGATGATATCATCCTCTTCTGTATGCTTACAGAGCTTTGTTTACCCATCAGTTGTGGCTCTTACTGCATATAATCTGTTACTGTAAATATATATACTGGGAGTGCCAAAAAATGTACACATTTTAAGAGATGTTATCTATGTATTACTTTTAGAAGTTGAATTGAATTATGGTAGCGATGTGTAGTATGACGTTTGCTCAAAAGATGGCATTAATCAAATGAATGCTAGCATCATTCATTATATTACAGTTTTAATACAGTTTCTCCTTTTTTAAAATGTGTATACATTTTTTTGGCAACTTCTGTGTGTGTGTGTGTGTGTGTGTGTGTGTGTGTGTGTGTGTACGTGTGTGTGTGTATTATTCTCCCTACTATATTATAAGGTGATGAAGTCAGTAGTTGGGTCTCAATCATTTTTCTCTTATATTTCCTAACCCATGATAAGGGCTTAATAAATACATGTGAAATTATTACATTAATTTATTTAGCAAACATTTATTTGGTACCCTGTGTAGCTCAGGCTATAATAGGACATTAGTATATGTTTAAGAAATAAATTATTGATAAACATACAAGTGTCTGAAAGAAATTTTCAGTCTGGGTCTATATACAAATATGATGGCAACATTGAGGGATATCAAGAGGTCTAGAAAAGGCAGTGATTTATTGGGATGAGAGTTGTGTTTAGTTTTGAACGTATTGAATTTTCTAATGTTAGCAAAAGATGCAGAATTATAGATATTTACTGAGCTGGTACATCGAAATCTCCTTGCTAGGTGCTGTTCTGGATACAAAAAGAAGGAAGGAAAGGGGATAGTGTTAATTCTTACATACTTTTCTGGGATCAAAACTAACAAGATAAAACTCATGACCATGAGTAGGGATTGCCTTTTGTCATGTTTGCTCGGTAAACTCCTTTTCTAAATGTCTCTGGAAGATACTCAAAAGCAAACACCTGAATCTCTATTTTCATTCTTATCTTCATTTAGTGAAGACTTCATTCTATACAATCATTGGTTTAAAGGCCTAGAATGTGAGAATAGTTAACTCTTGCTGAGACTTCAAAAGCAAGTTCTAAAAAGTTACAACCTTTCAGCCACTTGGAAGCTGTCAATAAACACAAGACAAAAGCCCTTGCTCTTTTTCGAGGAGGAAAGTGTATTCCTTTGAGGTTTGGTTTCCAACTTTTAAGAACATCAAGAACAATCTAAATTCAAAGGAGACAGGCAGCTTCCTCCCACTCTATTTCAGCCATCTCCTAGGGAAAACTATGTTCCTGTGGAAAACAATGTTTTCATGCACCTCTGATTCAATTACTCCAAGAAACCAAAGTGTCCTTAAATTGAAATATGAAGTATAAACGATCAGCTCATAAGTTACAATTATGTGAAATATTCTTTTAGAAAAGTAGAAAATATTGGTTAACTTGGAAAATATAGAATGTATTCTCTAATTAAAAAACAAACATTATGATCACAAACATTATAAATTAAAATATCTCCTTAATCTTTTTCATTTTAACATCTAAGTCCAGGCCAAGATTTATTTGGTTGGCTCTTATAAAAAGAAATGAAAGACAATACTCTTCAGGTTTTAATATTCAATGATATTTCAGATTTTTCTTAACAAGCCTAAATATTAAAACACCTTTTAAAATGAGCATGTAAAATTAACAAATCACTTTTTATCATGAAAGCACTCTGATTTTACTTTCTCTCATATTTAAATAATGATTCTTTTAGAGTTATCCAAACACTATAACTGTCAATTCTTAACTTTCCACTTTTTAATAAAAATGACTTCCATAAAGATTAGAAATTAGCCTAACCTGACTCACAAATCTAATGTATTTTAGTGTTGGAAGCTGTAAAAATTCGCTTATCTGAGTTTAATAAAAAAAAAGGTGGGTTTTTTTTTCAATTTAGGGGCCGGCCGAGTGGCTCAGTTGGTTAAGAGCCACTCAAGAGTGCGAGCTGAGCTCTGAGCAACAGCAGTTCGATGCCCAGCCTGAGCTGAGCTCCATTGGACTGCCAACAGGTGGCAGGATGGCTCAGCTAAAAAAATAAAAAATAAAAGCAAATCTCAATTTAAATATACATTTCATTTAATACGTTTACACGATAATTTCAACAGTGTTCATGGGTTCTTTAAATTACCTTCCTGCTGTGTCCAGGATACAATCCAATTTCGTTTTTGAGCAACTGAGTTAAGAAAAGATTTCAGTATCACAAAGCAATTTCTGAATGACACAAAGTAAAATTATTAGTAGCCAGCAAATCAGAATGGCTCTTATGCCTGACTTAAAACACAAAAATAGGGCTGGCCAAGTGGCACGTTGTTTAAGAGCTGGTTTGGGAGGCCAGTGGCCATAGTTTGGATCCCATATATGAGGGCCAGTGACACTGCCCTCTACAGCTAAGATGGGGAACAATAGCTCCACCTGAAGCTGGGCTGCTGTTAGTCCCCGGAAGGGCATAGCTGCAGCCCCTGCTGTAGTGGGCTGCCATAGGCTACAGTGAGTGGCCGGCAGCCAGTGTAAGCTGCTAAGAGCCGTCATGAATGGCCATCCAGAGGCCGGTGACCGGTCTGCCTCACCTGGTAAGAGCGCAATGATAATACCAAAATGGGCCAGTGAAGTGATGTCCTCCACAACTAGACTGAAGAACAAAAGGACAACAACTTGTCCACTCCCCTTCCCCGATTCCCCAACGTTGTTCCCCTCCACTAATTCCCCAATAAAAAAATCTAAAAAAAAAAAAAAAAGACAAAAATAGTTTGCCTATATATGTAAGTTTAAAATATGTAACTATTTGGATATATCTAAATGTTTGACTCAAATGTCTATCTTTTAGTTAAATATTTGTCATTGTGAGATCAGCATTCCTTTCTTTTTTACTTTCTTTCAACTTTGCACACATTCATCCATCTCACAAATACCCTTGTTTTTAGGAAACACACAATAAAGGATTTGGGTAAAATAGGTCCACACCTTATTCTTGAATGTTCCAGGGGGAAAATATACTGTACTTAACACTTCTGTAAGCTTGTGATTGTTTCAGAATGAAAAGATGAAAGGAAATAGAGAAGTGAAGTTGAATCATAAAGGGAGCCAAAAAGATGATTAGCTAGCTAGAGAAGGATGTGGGATTGAAACAGAATTTTTTTTTCAAGTGGGAGACAAGATCATGTTTAAAAGATATTAAGAAGATCTAGTAGAAACTTTGGAGTTAAGCCTATCTGCGAGAGTAAATGGGAGAGTAAATGGGATTAAGAGCACAAGTGGAGACTTTTGACAGGACGCTTCCTGCATTGTAGCAGGAAGAAGAAAGAGGGCAAGGGTGCAGACAAAATCTGATTTTAGATTTGATGGCAGGAAACTGAGGAGTTTTCATGTGATGGTCATTTTCTCTGTGAAGCAGGAGGCAATTGAGAATGAATGGACAGTAGAGAAGTTGGAAGTTTGACAAAAGTAGAGAAATTCTGAAAAAGTAATTGTAGAGGATGGCAGAATGAGGTAAACTGAGAAATGCAGTAATACTGCTGGACAGTATTTGAGACCAGCTGAGGCTGGTGACCATGAATTTTTCTTGGAACCAATCCACAAAAGCTGTGATATTTTTGTTTTCCAACAGGCTTTGGGTGTTGGGTACAGACAGGGAGAGGCTAACAGTTGGCATCATTCATTGTTGAAGTTTTCTCAGGCAGGCCCAATGGGGCAGGGGATTTTAAGGTATTTGCAGGAGAAACTGGAATGATAGACTATTTATATTGGAACTAGTGAGAAATAAGTTTTTCTATATTCTCCCTCAAGTGAACTCCTATATGTGTATAGAAATTCTGTAACCTTTTACTGATGGAGAAGAAAAACAACACTGAAACTAAAACTTAGTAAACTTCTGGGGTGTCACAATAAATATAAAGTTGAATACTCTCTAAACTGAAAATATTATTCTTCTCAATAAATTAAAATAGTGTTCTTTTTTTTTAAAGGTTTTATTGGGGAATTGGGGGAGGGGAGCAACATTGGGAAATTGGGGATGGGAAACAGACAAGTTGTGTCCTTTTGTTTTTCAGTTTAGTTGTGGAGGACGTTGCTTCACTGGACCATGTTGGTATTATCATTACGATCTTCCCAGGTGAGGTGGATCGGTTGCGGGCCTCTGGACATCGCGGGCCTCTGGACTTTGAGGGCCTCTGGATGGCCACTCACGGGGGCTCTTGGCAGTTCACACAGGCTGCCCGCCACTCACTCTGGCTGCCGGCCACTCACTGTAGCTTATGGCAGCCCACTGCAGCAGGGGCTGCAGCCTCTGCCATCCCTGGCGACCCACAGCAGCTCAGCTCCAGGTCAAGCTGTTGTTCACCATCTTAGCTATAGAGGGAAGTGTCACTGACCCTCATATGTGGGATCCAAACCAGGACTCTGCTGCTCAGAGCTGGCGTCCCAACCCAACTCTTAACCATCAAGCCACTTGGCCGACCCTAAAATAGCATTCTTTAGTTTGCTTATCACTTGGAATTATTAGTCATAACTTTAAAGCAATAGCACATAATTACAGATTTTAGGTTGAGAAGGTCCTACCTGTTCAGTATTACTAGAAATGGGTTAAATGTATTGATTCTGGGGTCAAAGGACAGCTAGCCTCCAGGGTCTGAAATTTCAACAAGGAAGGTATTATTATCTGATGGCAACTCAGATACCTTCATGTCCACATGAGCAGCTATACATCTATCTGCTTTACTTAGAAGGATTTTGAAGATAATTTAATTCGAAATTGCTGTTGTCAAAAAATGGAGTGGTTTACTGACTGGTCTAGTGAAAAGAACTCTTAGACAGTGTGTCAGATTTTTCCCAAATTTTAATTATAATGCCTGTATTATTTTCCTCACAGAATTTTTGGAAGCCTGTGCTAATGAGGCATTATTAAAATAAATGATAAGATTTTTGGAAAGTTGAAAGGAGAAAAATAAGGTCATAGTTTGAAGTAGTGCTCAGGGTAAGGAAGAATGGGTGGGGTGGCTGGTGGCGGTGCTATGTGCAGAGGAGAGGAACATGGACAGAAAGAGCCACATAGGGAAAGACAGGAACCTGGGGGGAGGGTTATAGGCCACTGAAAAAACTTTGCTATTTTCATAATTTTGATGAGATCATGTCTTTGACATGGTAAAATTTGAGATAAAATGATACAAGTTTGTTATAGTATGAATGTTTGAGTCTTCCACTTCCCCGGATTCACAGGTTGAAATTCTAATCCTCAATGTAATGGTATTTAAAGGTGGACCTTTGGGAGGTGATTATGTCATGAGAGTGGAGCCCTCATGAATGGGATTACTGCTCTTCTCAAAGGGACTCCATAGAGCTCCCTAACTCCCTCACTCCCTCTGCAAGAACACAGCCATCTATGAACTACAAAGTGGGCACACACCAGACACTGAATCTGCCAATGTCTTGATTTTGGACTTCCCAGCCTCCAGAACTGTGATAAATAAATTTCTGTTGTTTGTAGGCTACCCAATCTGTGGGATTTTATTACAGCAGCCCAATTAGAAAGACAAATGCTTTCCCTGGATATATCACTCTAATGTGTGATAAAGACAGAAGAAATGAAACTAAAGATATTTTACCAAGTATAGTGGTTTGAATATGTCCTTGTCATAAACACTATAACCTGTGAGTGTGACTTTATTTTGATAATGGGTTTCTGCAGATATAATTAAGACTCTGGAGATAAGATCATCCTGAATTAACCTGGTGGCCTTAAATCCAATGATAAGTGTCCTTTTAAGAAACAGAAAAGGAGAAATGATATGTGTTCTTATAACAAACAGAAAAGTAGAAGAGAAAGCCATGTAAAGATAGAGGCATAAATTGGAGCTATGTAGTCATAAACCAAGGAATGCTATTCAACAGCCACCAGAAGCTGGAGGACACAAAAGGATTTCTTCTCTACAGCTTCCAGAGAGAGTATTTCCCTGTTGATATCTTTATTTCAGACTTCTAACCTCTAAAACTGTGAAAGAATACATTTTTATTGTTATTTAAACAAATAATGATTCCATTGTAGCTATCAACACCACATAATGTATTTTGAACCTGTAGATCTTTGGGCACTAAGTAATAATAATGATAATAATGGCCATTGCTAATGTGTATTGGAAATTTAAGATACTATGCACTGTGCTAAATGATTTAAATGAATCCTCAGTGCTCACAACATCTCTATGATAGAGGTACTGTTATTAACCCTACTCTACAGATGAGGAAATTGAGGCTTACCAATTTGCTTAAGGTCACATATCTACGAGGCAGAGAGCAAAGATTTGAACCAACGTAGTATGACTCTAGAGCCCACACTTTAAACGCCTATACTGACTGCATTCAAGGGTAGCTTAAAAAGAAAAAAGTGTAATTTGGATGCCCTACAGCAGCTGGTAGGAGCTTATATCCTAAGTTGATCTGATTGGCTGTACAATTTAAAAGAATTCTGTCTTCATGTACAATTTAAATCCAGACAGCTATTGTTATATACTAAGTATAAGTGTGCATCACAATAAAATGGAAGCTTGTTTAGAAGTGTCACTTACTTCCAATGACCTGAGTCGCGTAAAGCAGAAAAATAGATTCTACAACACATACTTAGCCCAACCAACATTAAACTGGGATGTTATTCTAATAAAAATGTCCAATATTTCTTTTTTTCATTTAAGCTATTTGCCCTATAACATACACAAATGACACTTCAATAAAATCATTACATTATCACAATAACATATTGACCCTTCAATTCAACCATAATATATTCCTCTTAATCGTCACACCTCCGCACTAACATTCTGTTGTGAATTTATTTAATCTACATAAATTATTCAGCATAATGGAAAAAAGACATAGTAATATGGTGCCATCTGAAAACCAGCAGTTCCTCCTCGGAAATGAAGGCACTCTATTCTTCCTTGACATTTGGATTGCTCAGCTGTCATAGGAACTTCTACTTAGACACCTTCCATTCCCTTGGCATTATCTCTTTATTATATTTTTGTTTCAGAATCTAACTACGATATAAAATAAACTAATGTGTAAGAGGTTCTATCCCATATTTTAAAATATCTCTCTATGTATGAGATGTCTTAAAGTGTTAGCTTCCTCAAACAGAATCACATAGTTTTTGTGTTTGTATTTTTTGCGAATTCCAAATGTCCTTCAAAGAATAGAGATTTTAGTGTCACATGCTGATGAGTTGGCTCTGACTCATGGAGACCTTATGAATGAGTGATACCCACAATGTCGTGTCTTCAACAGCCCTGCTCAGCTCCTGTAGACTCATGCTTATGGCTTCTTTTATGGAGTCAATTCATGTCATATTTTTTCAAAAGACCCAATGGGAATTTTGGATCTGCTAATTATTAGCCATGTGAACCTCAATATATGGTGTAGTCTTTCTGAGTCTATGTCTTCATTTGCAAAAGGAGTATGTGATCACCTACCCTAACTTATAGGAATATAAAAATTATGGTATAGGATTCAGGACCCACATATGAGGGCCAGTGACACTGCCCTTAAAAAAAAATCTCCAAGTATTTGAGGGCCGGCTGAGTGGCTCAGTTGGTTAAGAGCTCGCTCAAGAGTGCAAGCTGAGCTCTGAGCAACAGCAGTTCAATGCCCAGCCTGAGCTGAGCAGCCACTGAGCTGCCAACAGGTGGCAGGATGGCTCAGCTAAAAAAAAAAAATATGGTATAGGAGCTGGCCGAGGGGCTCCGTTAGTTAAGACTTGGCTTGGGAGTGTGAGCTCTGAGCAGCAGCGTGGCCAGTTCAGTTCCCACATGGACCAGTGACGCTGTACCCACTACAGCTAAGATGGTGAACAACAGCTCGACCTGGAGCTGGGCTGCCATGAGTCACTGGCGATGGCATAGGCTGCAGTGGGGCTGCAGTGGGCTGCCGTGAGCTACTGTGAGTGGCCAGCGGCTGGCAGCCAGCAAGAGCTGCCGTGAGCTGCTGCGAGCAGCCATAAGCAGCCGTCCAATAATTGGCGAGAGACTAACTCAGCCAGGAAAAGCGCAATGATCATATCAACATGGGCCAGTGAAGCGATGTCCTCCACAACTAGACTGAAGAATCAAAGAACAGCAACTTGTCTGTTCCCCTTCTGCAATTCCCCAATGCTGTTCCCCTCCTCCTATTACCCAATAAAAAAAAAATCTAAAAAAAAAATGGTGTAAATATGTAGAAACACTTTGAAAATGTATAAACAATAAACCAAAGTAATCTTGATGTATAGGAATAGCATGAGATTTCATGATGGACATAGACTCAGATCTACTATGTGGACTTGGGAAAATACTTTAATCTTAGTTTCTTAATCTGTCAAATGAGACAAAAAATATCTGTTTAAAGAGGTTGTTTTAAATAGGTGATATTTATGAAAACATTTTGTATACCAACTGGCAGATATTATTTCCCTTCTCAATCCTTCCCTTTATTCCCTTCTTATTTCTGAAGAACACATCTAGACCCAGGACAAATATGATAATCCATTTAGAACCAATGGTAGGTTTCCCCTACATGGAGTTCATAGAATAAAAGCCTTGAAAACAAAGCCCTGGAAACTACTGTAACTGTGAGTGTTGGCTCCAATTTTTCATGGAAAAATCAATTTGAGTCCAACTAAAATGAAGACTGCATTTTGGAAAATAGATCTTTAATATCTAGAGTATAAGTTTTAATATCTAGAGTATGAGTTTTCAAAGTGTTCTCTAAAATTCAATACCACTTTTACCATACTAGATGGGCTTTTATTTTCAGTAAAGATGATAAAAAGGGTGAATTATACTACTTTTGACTTAATTGTTTTTTTGTGTATAAGAACAATTTTGTCCTTTGTTAGGTCCACCAGAAATATTTACCTTAAAAATCACACATAAAATAACTTCTTTTTTATTTTAGTCTATTCCTCAGAAAACTCCAAGTGTGGTCTATGGTACCTTCACATGTAATAGAGTCAAGCTGCAAGAGAATTGTTGGCCAGCTTTGGGAGCAAATTCCATTTTCTAATCTCTAGTATCTTTTCCCAGTATTGAAAGGACAGTTACCCAACATTTATAAATACCCTTCAGGTTTTGCTTTGCCAATTTCATCTTCGGTAATGTTTGCTTTTTTCAGTCTTTTCTGTATTGTCAGCCTCTGAGGACAGTTGTCACGTGTCCAGTAACATATCAGTGATTTTCAACTTGGTTTTCCCATAATGAAGCATTATTAATCCTTGGGGTATTTACTGTAATACAAGCATTGGATAATATGGAACATGATCTACTGTTCCACTGGAATGCCAATGTCATGCATCATTAATCAATGCACAGTTCCCATTAAGTGAGAAGACATTAATTAGCATACATATTTTTGTCATCATATCTCAAACCAAGTATACATTTTTCTCACATGTGTTACTTTTGATGACTTGAAAGGCTGAATTATTATTGTGGCAATGTATATTAAAGCCAGAACCTTATAAACCACTCCAAGTTATTTTCAGTAGTGAAATGACAATTTGATTTATGTCAAGCTTTCTAAGTGAAGCAATGTGATGTTTTTCTTTTTAAAATAATTTCTTTGGCACCTTTGCAACAAGACCATACACCGTCACCTTAACCCTGGTGTGTTTGAATTATATGAGTTTAACCAAGTATGCCTCACAGATCACCTGCTGGGGATCTAGTTAAATGTATAGATTCTTGGGCCCCATTCCAGGTGTACTGAATCAAAATGTGAGTGTGGGACTTGGGAATTTGCCTTTTAACAATATTCTAGGTAATTTTCATTTATTTTGAAATTGTAGAAACATTGATTTGGTGAGGGGAGAGCAAGCACTATTTCATCTCTCATTTAAACCTTCATCATCCTCTTAATCTGAATCCCTTAATGGTAACTTCATGCTACCCTATTGTCTGTTAAAAGATGCGAAGGTTTTCCAGTGAGAATACAAGATTTGGAATAAGAAGATTCTAGTCTTCATTTTGCCACTTACTATCCATGTGACTTTGGACAAGAGGAAGGGGAGAAGGAGGAAGGAAACAACAGAGAATGAGACAAAATGGCAGGCATTTGGGTACTCTAGTAGATTTACTGCATTTAAAAAATATTGGTTGGAAACCTATGATGTACCAGGTACTGTTCCAGACAGTGGAGATAGAGCAGAGAACAGATAATTTATACTTTTGTGAAGCTTATATTCTGATGTGTATGTGTGTGGGGAGAGGGTGTGGTATGGCAGATAATAAATGAATATGGGATATTTCAGGTGGTGATAACTGCTATGCTGAAAATTAAAGCAGGGTAAGGGGGATAGAGAGTGATAGATGGTGGGGAGTTGCTATTTTACAAGAGCGTTCTCTCTAATAATGTATTGATTATTATTAATTTAGCAATAAATAAAGATACCTGAAGTGGGAGAGGGAGCCTTTTGCAGCTATCTGGAGGAAAGGCAGAAGGAATATCAAGTACAGAGGTCCTGAAGTGGAACCATGCCCAAAGTGTTGAGGAATAACAAGGAGGTCAGAGTCCAAAATACATAGCTGGAGCAAAATTAATGAAGAGGAGAGAGGGTAGCAGGAGATAGTGTGAGAGAAGTCATGGGAGTGGGAGGAACAGATTGTGTAGTGCCTTGTAGGCCATGGTAAGGAAGCCAATCAGCTTTTACTTTGAGTGAACTGGGAAGACAACAGAAAGTTCTGAACAGAGGAACGTCATGATCTGACTTACAAAGGATCCCTCCTGCTGCTTTGTTGAGAGTAGACTCTAGGAGGACAAGGTGGAAACATGGAAACCATTTAGGAGGTTATTGCAATAATCCAGGAAAGAGATTATGATGAACTGGGACCAGGATAATAGCAGTGTACATGGTGAGAAGTGGTCAGATTCTGGATGTATTTTGAGGATGAACTGGATGTGTATATGAGAGATAACGGTGACTCCAAAGTTTTTGCCTGAGCAACTGGAAGAATGGAATTGCATTTCCTGACATGAGGAAGACTATGGAAGAAGCAGATATGGGAAAGTTAAAGTATATATGTATTATGTGTGAAACAGCAGATACAGTGAGAAGAGTCAGTCAACTAACATTTTTTAAGCACTCCTTGTTTTAGAAGCCCAAGAACAGGTATTCTGGGATTTTATTAGTAAAGTGCCCTTGTTAATATTATAAAGGGAACCAGTTTTATTCGAGTGCTTATAAATTTTTTTAATTTTATTATTTTTTAATAAGCTTCAGGTATACAACACTGTGCAATATTTATACTTTTTACCCCTCAAAGTGAATAAAATTATTTTAATAAACTGCAGTCTTCCTCATGTATGGGAGGTCCACATTCAGAGTTAATATACGTCACATTTCAGCTTTCCAAAGACGTATTCATTATCTCTAAACTTCAGCTTTAACCAAATCAAATGAAAACTAGTACAAGTTGAAGGGCTGCAACTTTGCTATTTGATTACACATAGTGATGCCTTACCATCACTCCAGTAACTGCTTTAATTGATTTCTGGATATAATCCTACTCCATCTGGTAGGATATTTCTAATACATTAAGTGTTCTAAGAAAAAGAGCTTCTGTGCTTTACAATAAGTGCACTGTGATCAGGAGCCTCACTGGCTGTTTTGTACTTCAGTTTTTGCTGTTTCCCAGAGAGCTGAATGAACTGCTATTGTGTCATTTAAATCTAAAGAAAGCATTTCCACACCGATGATGTTACCTCAAGTCGTAATTTGTGCAAACATTGATATGCTTTGAGCAGAAAGAAATTTCTGCTCAGATAGCGAGGACTGAGCTCAGATTAATAGTCAGTGGAAAGGATTAAAGCACCAGGATGGGTAAACTTTTTTTTTACTCTTTCTAGATTTATTTCTGCTTCAACAAATAATATTCCTTTTGAGCTAAATCCAATTTGTATATAAAAAATACACACCCATATTGATTTCACTCTGGTTTAAAATAGTATTTTTGCAGTGCAAAAATCTAATCAATACAATCTTATGAGTTGGACTGGTAATGGCAAACATACTAACAGATATTTCATTTCATGGGGCCAAAGCTGTGGAAATTGATACTACTGAAAAAGATTACTCATTCACCATTGGATATAACTTTGTTTATCCAACCATGATATAGGTGTAAAGCAGAAATACAATTACGCTGTGACCAACACACAAGGGGTTTTTGAATAGTAGAACTTGCCTTCCTCATTTCCCCCTTAGGCCAATAGGTCATACAAGTTTGCAGATCAAATAAGGATATTGTAGGAAATCATTTACAATAAATGAAAAAAAGCTTAATCTGATAGGATGGAAAATTAGACTGACATAGTCATTGAAGAAATGTCTCCCAAGCCAAGATCAACTTTTTAAAAATTAACTTTTAGAGGAGATGGATTTCCAGATCCTTAAATCAATGCTGTTCTTCTCTCAAATGTGTCTAAAGCATTTGGTTTTGAGCAAGGCGTGCTACAAATGAAATTATAAGACAGTTGTTGCCAAGGGTTCAAACTGCAGCCAACAAGCCTTTTAACATGCTTAATCAAAACTGTAGCAACACTAAAAGAATTGTGTTAAATCATTTCTAGTGCACTTGGCATGGGGAAATGAAATTCCTCAAAAAATATAACCCAGACTTGCTTGTGTCTCATGTTCAGGTAACCCTTGTTTGCCACCATTGGAATTAAGTGTAGTGGAAATCTATGGTGCAGGAGCACACTAAGGGTTGAGGCTGGGAGAAATAATTCAGGTAGAGGACAGGAAAAAGCAACATTGTCCGTAAGGATTTTGACCGTTGAGTATAAGAATGATGCCTAAAGCCAAGGAAACATGAAGGTAAGGAAAACGTATGGCTCTGACTTTCAATATATAGTCACTGTACAAGGTGAATATTAAAAATTCAGCTATAGACTTTACCCTGGAATCACCCAAGGGTAGGTAGTCTAGGCAATAAAGATAATGCCAGGAAGTACCATGTTGTGATCACTGCAGGTGATTAGAAGATAATAATCGATTCATAAGTTGGGACTTTTTCACAATAGCTCACAATGCTTTCTAATTCACTAGCCCAGGGGTCAACAAATTTTTGAGATTGAAGAGCCACCAGGGGTCAGCAAACTCCGGCTTGCAAGCCACATGCAGCTCTTTGGGTATGTACATGTGGCTCTGAAGTAAAATTAACAAGGAAAATAAAGCTATCAGTTTCACTTATAAAATTTTATACGATATTATTCACGTAATGGTGATTATGTAAAAATATATTTATGGTTCTCAAATAATTTTTAAATTGTTGTGAGGGATAGGATTGGCTCTTTCAGGGTTCAGGGGTTGGCAAACTTTTGAGATGGAAGGTACCCAAAGAGCCCCATGTGGCTCACGAGCTGCAGTTTGCCAACCCCTGCACTAGGGTAGGGACACAGCATTGGATTGCAGTGATGTAGAGAGCCTGCTCCGAAGGGTCAGAGTGGGACAGTAACCTGGATACGTGCCAGCTGAATGCAGTTGGCAACGGCTCAAGGTTGCTCTAGCAACTTGGGTAAGTGTCAAGCAGAACGCGGTTGGCAATGGCGCAAGATAGGGAAGAGACAGTACCTGCACAGGCCAAGGAAAGAAAGTGGAGATTGCACGGAGGTCAGGATGGAACAGGGAGTATTTCTATGTACTGATTGATTACTCCCCACATCCACTTGTAATGCAAATCCAATATAGAGCATTGTTTGTTCTCCCTCAATAAAAGGAAGATGCAAATGATCTTCCAGGTCTTTGCATCAGGCAAAGTCCCTCCACCCACATGTTTCTCTGTATTCTTCTCATCCTCAGTCTCATTGTGGGAAGTCTCCCCCAACAGGTGCTACAGCACCCCCACAACTAGATGGGCAGCTTTCCTCTTAACAGGTGTCTGCTGCTCCCCCCACACATTAGCCCAATTGATAGCTATTTTGTTTTGATGATTGAGAAACAAAGGCTCATAATAAATT
The DNA here is from genome assembly GCA_033961575.1 of Aselliscus stoliczkanus. Classification (NCBI taxonomy): domain Eukaryota; kingdom Metazoa; phylum Chordata; class Mammalia; order Chiroptera; family Hipposideridae; genus Aselliscus; species Aselliscus stoliczkanus. The sequence continues at coordinate 33,704,547 of CM066737.1, read as the reverse complement.
GTTCAAAATCCTATAGCAGTTTCATTGTATTGCTTTAAGCCCTTCAGAAAGCTAACAATATGTAAGTTCAAAATATTATCTGATTTTGCCTATAATGATGTAATAGGAGCCAATACTTCAGAAATGAAAAAGAAAAAAGATGATCTTCCATGATGTAAATATTTATACAGTTTAGAGTATAGATATATATTCTTTACCTTTGAACATATGAAGTAACTATAAAAGGGACATGCATTTCAAATATATAAATTTCACTGCCATTAGAATGTATTGTGTAGTAATTACATGTCAAAATACAGAAAAGTTATGAATTTTACCTTAGTCTTTTTGACCTTTACCAAACTTTGTTTAGGTTATTGCCAGCTAAATTGCTTGATTATAATATGTCTTGCTTTTCTTCCTACTAAGTGTGTGCAGTCAAATCTCAACAGAAAATATTATTTCGTAGTGGTCTTAGTAAAATGAATCAGCCAGATGTAGGTATATTAGTGGCTTTGAAAAGGGATGGTGCCTCTTTCGCTCAAGATCTTTTCTACCAGAGATGTGTTTAGGCACTTGGGAGAAAACATTTAGAAATTTGGTCTTTTGTCCTCCCTTTTCTAAAAATTTTCAGCATTATATTGACTTGCAAACACTAATATTGGTTATAAATATATTTATAAAATATATTATGATTAAATAATTACTCTTTCATGTCTAATACATCATTGTATCTCTTAAACTTTCTATGAATCATGCAGCTTACATATTTCTGCTTTTTTAAAGAAGAGGAAATTGAGGCTCAAAGAAATGCGTGACCTGACTAAAGTCACAGAGCTAGTCAGTAGCAGAGGTGGAACTAGGTCTAAGACTCCTGATATTTAGCTCTTTCCATTATAAGAGTAGATTTGAAAGGACACTTCTTCTAGTAAGTATAGGTTAGATTAGGTAACAAATGAGCCTCCAGATCTCAGTGGCTTGAAACAAAAGAAGTTTAGTTCTCATTCATGCTACGTGTCTTATGAAGTTCAGAAGGCAATACTCTGATCACCATGTATAATATGGACATTATAACATGAGGCTTCTTGGGTCTTTCAAAGCAGGATAAATGAACATGAAGAATTGTTTACTGTCTCCTAAATGCTTCCACTTAGAAATGCTACACATAACATCTGCTCACATTTTGTAAACTGAAGGAAGTCATATTGTTACACCTAGCTACAAAAGAGCCCTGTGCCCCATAAGAGAAAACAATTGGAATCTTGGTGAACACTAATATGTCTACCACAATAAGCTTTATTCAAATGAAATCTTATTTAGAACCCCCGATTATATAAAACATATACAAAACAGTGAAGATATCCAAACCTACAGAATTTCACTTTGCTTCTTTGAAAGATACTATGGCATCTTTAAGGAACTTCAGGATTTAGTGAACACAATTCAAAATCACTGCACCAATATATAATACATAGAAAGCAGACATACAGAAGAAGTATTTTTCTATTAAAGATAAGAAGAGCAGTAATCTCTTTCAGAATTATGAGGTAAAATAGAAGCTAGAATGGGAACAGATCAAGAATGGTCCATTCTTTGTCTCTTGTTGTACTCATGAGACTTAGGTTCTCCCACTGTGATCCAGAAAATACTCAAGAATATTGTGACTTTTCATGTCATAATATATTAGTTGCACGTAATGGTACCCATAATGAATGCTAAATCTCAAGTGCACAGCATGGTTTAGAAACTAATTTCTGAAGGAGGTACACATTTTTAGATTCATTTTAAACTCCACAGCTGCCTCTTACCACTAAGCAACTTGCCTTGTGTGCAAGAATAAATATTTAATATAATATGCTTGTAACTTTTCATCCTTGCTGAATTTTAAAATATAATTGTGCAGAAAACAAAAATTCTTTTATTGGGTTGTGGCTGGAAGGAAAATGATCATTTTATCTCTTTTTTTTTTCTTTTTAGCTGGGCCATCCTGCCACCTGTTGGCAGCTTAGTGGCAGCTCAACTCGGGCTGGGCATGGAACTGCTGTTGCTCAGAGCTCAGCTCGCACTCTTGAGTGAGCTCTTAATCAACTGAGCCACTCGGCCGGCCTGATCATTTTGAAAATGAGAAAGGCATTCAATTTCACTAGTTTTTATGAAGAACAGTTTCAATTAAGACGTAAAAATTGAAGTGTACGTATATTTTAGAGACGCTTGTTTAGGCATAGAATACAAATGGTTAGAACAGTGATGTCAAGGCACGTGTGTATGCATTGGAGGAGCACATATTAAAATGAGGTGGGGGGGAGCTTTTTCAAACTATACACACACCACCATACCCATTCTGATAACTACCCTCAATTAAGAATCCATAGGGCAACAAGTCACCCTTACTGAGAGGGGCCTGTCATAGCCCTCAAGTAGGTTAGGAAGAATTAAAAAGGTTGAAATCTACCAGGTTGAAATAATATTCTGTTCTGCAAACATATGTGACAATGTTTTTCCTAGGAATTAAACTCAGAATTCTCCTCCTTCCAGCAATGGCTTCTATTCCCAATTGTGGGGATAAAAAGCATGCCAACTTTTTTCACCCAACAGCAAATTCCCAAGAGAGAAGAGATTTCTTATTGTGCTATACATTTGAAATGGCAACTGATTACACAGCTACACACAGAATAAAGATATTCTTGTTCAAAGCCTATATTTTCCAAGCTGGGTAGTTGGAAGACTTAATAATCTGAATGTTCTTCCTTCCTTCCATTTCTCCCTTCCCACATCTCTGTGCCCCTCCCATCCATCCATCTTATTCATCTACACTTCTGTATTTTTTCCTCACTTTCTTTCTCCCCATCTCTCTTTCCTGGCTGGTGTGTCCAGGTACATCGGTGTGAAGCTCCTCATGAAGTGGAACAGTGTCAGGGCTTGGAGGAGAAGGGGTTCTGCACACAGGTAGGAGGTCCCCATTTGTATACTTGCTGTAGGCTCCATAAATGTTAACACAAATGTTAGGAGTGCCCCTGTAACCCCTATTACATGTGTAAAGAATGCAGTCCTCACATAAGATTCTCTCTTGACATCACAGTATCTCAAGGTAATCTACAAAATTAGCCATGGTATATATCACTGCACCTAAAAAGTTGAGACATTTACCTCCCAAGAAGCTCCATGCTATGCTTGCAGGCCCATGGAAACAATCTTTAATTCATCTAGTTCACATGTGTATAACAAGACTTGACCAAAACGGGTGGCTGTGCATGGGATAGCATATAGGAGAGAATGAGCCAGGGTTTATTCAAGCCAGAAGCGAAGTTACCCAGATAGCATTTTAGAAGTACTGACCAGTAAATAGAAGGCAGGACCAATGATAGATACTAGGAGGACTTGAACACGCCTCAAACTGGAGGGGATTTGTTTGAAGGTATAAATGTAGAAGGAGTTTAAATATCATAATTAAAGATGTCAAAAGAAAAAACAAGAATTGAGGTAGGAGATGGTTAACACCAAATGGTTCAGGATCTAAATCTATAAAATCTGGGCCCAGAGTGGGTTATTTCTTTTGTGTGTATCCAGGTTTGCTAGTGCATTGAGCCAGATGCTCCAATCTGGGAAGTTATGATATAAGTACTTCCAAGAGCAAAATAGGGTCTCTTTGCTAGGAACAGTTCCAAGATATAATATCAGGTGAGTAACTATAAACTATCCAATGTTACGCCTAGAAACTATCTTCACTATAGCATTAATTCCTGTTTCTTCCACCAAAGGGAAAAAAAGCAATGTGTCTTGATGATAATACAAAGATTTACACTTTTTTAAAAAAAAATGTGTAGCTTTGGGTATCGAAGGACAAGGCTGCGATAGCATTTCATGCCTAGATCAGAGATGTTTCTGCATGAAAGTGTCTTGGCTTTAAACTCTGAATTGAAAGGCTGTTGATATTCAGACTCTCAAGGATGCTTTCAGTTATTAAACAACCTATAGAAGGAGAACTATACTCACTCAAGAAACATTGTATTTACTCTAGGCACTTCATGAACTGGATGAATGTGAACAAATCACTTATCAGAGGGCCCTGGTTTCCTCATCTGCTTAGTGGTAGTAATAATATTTCTTCATAGGGTTATTGTGAGTATCAAATATAATAATGATTCAGAAAGACCTTTGAAAAGTGCAATGCTACACGAAGGTAAGGTAGCATTATTTGTAGTGAAAACCTCTTACAAAAACTATCAACTTCTAGGAAATACAGTGGAAAAGAACAATAATTCATGAATTACCTAAGTGTTTTCTCTTAGTCTCTCTTTTTATTTGGGTTGTCAGTAGTGTCGTATACACAACTATTATAACTACTTCACAACTTTTTAATATGGATTAACTTTTATGAAGTCTGGATCATTCTATAAGGAAAAGATATTTATTGAGCACCTGGTGGAGCCATATAATAAACATTTTTTTACACATTATGTCATTTAATCATCAAATAAGTTGGTGTTATTGTGTTTCTTTAAGGATTAGAACATAAACATTCCTTGAAGTCATTATTTGCTAACACTGAGAACTGAACCTGCCATTGGAAGATCATAAAATTAAACTGTATCGGGCTGGCCGAGTGGCTCGATGGTTAAGCGCTGGCTTGGGAAGCCAGCGGCCCCGTTTCGGGTCCCACATATGAGGGCCAGTGACACTGCCCTCAAAAAAAAAAAACTCTATCAATGGATATTACTTAGAGTATTCTTTAAGCTTTGTCACCATGATTAGGAAAGAATAAAAAAAATGTCTTTATTGTGACTTTTCAGACTTTGGACATATCTACATGTCACAATTAGCTCAGTTATTTTGTTGGTCATCTTGATGGTTGAATTAACCACATAACTGTTCTGATTGCACAGCAACTGGCTATTAATATGGCCCAAAGCCCCAAATCAATCACAAAATGGTTAATTCTTGGCTGTGTCTAGACTACTTATATGAAGAAGATGCTGAGCATCTGTTTTCTGTGTCCAGAGGAGACTAAACAAAAATTAATTGCCTTAAATGAAAATATGTGAAATACTAATTAGCTATAAGCAAAGGTGGAGGCAGTGTTCTCATCATGTTGTCCTTGTATCACCTACATCACAATGATCAGGGAAGCTTGTTAAACAGGCTGATACCTGATTCCCATCCAAGACTCCCACCATTAGAATCCCTGGGTCAAGAGGTGGAGGTTGGAGGATGGGCAGAAATATACATGTTCAATAAGGAAAGTCCATGTTATTTCTGATATACACTCAAGTTTAAAAAATACTGTTGCAAAGTCTGTCTCCTTGTTGAGCCTTAAGAAACATATTCAACAAGGGAATGAATCCTTACTCTCATGAGGTTGCTATAATAGAAATAGAACACATGGTCTCTGTGTACTGACCACCTTGAGTGTGAGTTCTGTGAAGGGAGGGAATGAGTTTGGATTTTTTCACTATTATATGTACATTATGTAAGCACAGTGTCTTGCAGAGAATATTTGGTAAATATCTATAGAATGAATCAGTGGAAGATCAAAGAAGAAAAGTAAAACTACCTGCCCAAGATGTTTGTATATAAAGGAGGGAGAAACTACCATATTGAGAGTCCTTCCCCACTTTGGCTCTGGTGCTAAGGAAAAAAAATCAAACAAGGGAGAATGGTCTTTAGAAGAAGTCTTTAGAGACTTCTGAAGTTCAATCTTCAGGCTAATCTTATAATTTTTAGACTTCCTTTTGATCATGCCAATGTTTTCAGTGTCATTATTACTAATGTTTTTAATTACGTTTCCTTCTTTTAAGTAGAAATTAAGTGCTTAATATCTTACTGTATGTCCTAAGAGTGTCATTGAAGAAGTGTCACTAAATAGGAATGAGAAGGATGGCTTGAGAGAAAACAAAACAAAAGGATACTAAGAATTCCTAATCATCTCTCCCTAATTTTCACACTTGACTAGATTGAACAGTGCCAAGTATGAGGAAAATGATGTATGTGTAATAAAGGCAGGCTTTTCGGAGAAGGTTTATTTTTGAAGTAACTGGAGCTTTAGCAGAGGGGAAGTGAGAATTAACTATATATAACACAAAGAGGAAAGGGACCAGGGAAAAGGTAATATGTCTGACCCTCTTGCCAGTAATGTCAAGCAGCAAATGATCAAGTAAACATTGGCAGGCTAGTGTGTGCCTTGTAGGTTGCCTCATTGTAAGTCTAGTACTTTTGACATATCCTATCTCTCAAATCAGTGAGTGACTGCATTAGGCCCTTCTTGTTCAGCTTGGCCTGTTTCCAAAAACCTAGGGTTTTCCATATTGCTGCCCTACGATTTTTACTTTATATTCTTCAGGACTTGAAACAAACTTTCTTTCTTAACCTTTCTTCCTGTTATGGTGATGATTTTACTTTTGTCCCAGAAAGAAGCTAGCTCACAAGTTAGTATCCACTTCCCCCTGATCGTTCCCCAAGTTCTTTTAGAGTCTACAAGAAACACTGAGATTCCTGGACAAGAAGTTCTTCATAACTTCACCAGAACAGGCGAGAGGCTGTTAATGAAATAAAACTGAGGTTTAAATATTAAGGGAAAATAATACCTGGACTTCATTCACAAATATACTGGTCCTTAAAAACTTCCCCTCCCCTCCTGTGTCATCACAGGAAAGTGAAATCTTTCAGTTAAAATACAGAATCTATCTAGGGCCAGCCGAGTGGTGCATTGGTTAAGAGCTGGTTTGGGGATGGCAGTGGCCCCGGTTCGGATCCCACATATGAGGGCCAGTGACACTGCCCTCTGCAGCTTACAACAGCTCCACCTGGAGCTGGGCTGTGCATGCCATGGCGATTGTGTAGGCTGCAGTCCCTGCTGCAGTGGGCTGCCATAAGCTACAGTGAGTGGCCAGCAGCTAGCGTGAGCAGCTGGCAGCCAGCGTGAGCTGCCAATAGCCTCGGTGAGCGACCATCCAGAGGCCGGCAACCGATCTGCCTCATCTGGGAAAAATGCAACAATGATACCAACGTGGGCCAGTGAAGCAAGTCCTCCGCAACTAGACTGAAGAACAAAACGACAGCAACTTGTCTGTTCCCCTTCCCCGATTCCCCAATGCTGTTCCCCTCCCCCAATTCCCCAATAAAATGTTTAAAAAAAATACAGAATGTAAGAAAGATCAGTATATGTAAACCAGTAGCATTCAAACTTCCTTTTTTTTTAAAGATTTTATTGGGGAAATGGGGGAGGGGACCAGCCAAGTTGTTGTTCTTCAATCTTCATTGTGGAGGGTGCCAGTCGCCATCTGGCTTCCCATCAGCAGCCCGTGGCCTCCAAGCTCAAGGTGCTGTGTTCAGTCTTAGTTGTGGGTGGGCATAGCCACCATTCCATGCAGGAGTCAAACGAGCAAACTTGTTGTTAAGAGCGCATGCTCTACCCCCTTAACCATCCAGGTGGCAGCTCAGCTCAAGGTGCTGAGTTCAGTCTTAGTTGCGGGTGGGTGTAGCCCACCATTGAACAGGCAGTCTTGTTGTTACATCAGCTGAGCAATCCTGCCACCTGTTTGCAGTCCAGTGACAGCTCAGCTAGGACACAGCATTCCCTGGCCCATGTGGGAATCAAACTAGCGGCCCCGTTGCTCAGAGCCACTAGAGTGCATGCATACTAAGCCAAGTTTTAACCAACTGAGCCACTCGACCAGCCCCTCAAACTTCTTTACTTTGCAGAATTACTCCTATTCTGGGGAATTCTCTGATGTTCCCATTCTGCCCATCATTTTCCTACTAATTCAAATAGTCAGATAGTCAGAATTTCATGTTGCTTAGACTTGGATAAAACATTTTATTTTATTTTATTTTTTGAGGGCAGTGTCACTGACCCTCATATGTGGGACCCGACCTGGGCCGCTGGCTTCCTAAGCCAGCGCTTAACCACCGCACCACTCGGCAGGCCCGGATAAAACATTTTAGAATGTATTGGTTTACCCATCCTATCATTACTGATTTTTAATACTCCAAATCCTAATGTGTGATCAGTTGCTTTCTAGACTTTCTATCCTATTCCATGATGTATCTATTCAGCAATCAGTATCAACTTGTTTTATTTACTTAAGTTTTATAACATTTTCACAAGTGGTATGGCAATTTCCCATTCATTACCCAATAGAGTTCTATAGGTTTCTTCAAGGTTCTTCAGATTTTGTGTTATTTATTCTTAAGAATATTTTGGCTATTGTAAGCATGATTTTTTTCCCCATTATCTTTTCTGTCTACCCCTGCAACCCCTGTTAAACCATCCTTTCTAGCATTGGCTTATTCTTCCTAGAGTTTTTGCCTTGTCAAATGTCACAAATATCTATTTTAAATACTTGCCTGGGGCCAGCCGAGTGGCATAGTGGTTAAGCGCTGGCTTAGGAAGCCAGCGGCCCCGGTTCGGGTCCCACATATGAGGGCCAGTGACACTGCCCTCAAAAAATAAATAAATAAATAAATAAATAAATAAATAAATAAATAAATAAATACTTGCCTGAATTTCTGTATTATATACATGTTTCCTAATTTTTATTTATGTTTGTCTTTAATTACATGGTATTACAAGTAATTGAAGAATACATTCTCACTGTAAAACTGTTAACTACATATGAAACAACAATCTTATGACTACAGATAAAACAATGATCCATCTTGAGCTGCCAGTTGTAGTTCCTTCTCAAGAGAGTAACCACCAAAAACTCTTTGATAAAAATTTCTTTCTGGACATCTTTCTATGCATTAAATTAATATATGTACATAGAGATACATGATTGTTTTATATGTCTATTTTAACCTAAATGGTATAATATTGTGTATATTTTTCTATAACTGGGAAATATTTCCAAGACATATTTTTAAGTCCATTTAGAACTAACTCATCCTATTGTTATATAGCATACCATAGTCTGGATGTTCTATAGTTTAATCCTTTACATATGGACAGTTAGATAGTTCTAAACTTCTTTCTGTTATAAACAAAGCCTCTTTGTGCACATGTGCCAGCATTTCTCTAAGATATTTCTTTAAATTGGAATTATTGGGATAAAGACTATGTACATTTAAAATTTTGATAGATACTGACAAAAGTCTTTACCAATTAATACACCCAAAAGCAGAGTAAGAGAATACTTGTTACCCAACACTCTTCACCAATATGTTAATGAAGAGTGAAGTCTCTTTTCGATTTGTACTTCCCAGATTACTAGCAAGTTGAGCATCTTTTAAGTTGCATTTTTAAACGCTATCAAGATGGGTTTGAACAGGTTTCAGATGGTCCCATAGTAAAGGTTATAATGTTCAGAAGCCAGAGTTGCACCATGTGCTCTAAGGACACAGAACAAATGATACAATGAAAGGACTTGAAATAACTTCAAGAATACAAACAGTTAACCATTCTGCCTTTAGGAGACTGCCCAGATGGTTCCTGAATCTTCATAGAGAGATTAACAGATTGCAGTTTGACCTCCTAAAAAGTAAATGACATGGTTTGCCAGTATAAGGAATTCTGATTTTTAAATTATCCCCTCCCCAATGATATTCTCCCATATAGCTAAGCTTGACTTTTCTTGCTGTATTTTTACCTGTATCTTTTTACTTTACATATATCTTATTTAACCTATATCACCACACACACACACACACACACACACACACACACGTGTGTGTGTGTGTGTGTGTGTGTGTGTGTGTGTGTGGTGTATTACAGGGTTTGAGAAGACCTTGTCACCATGCTTGTCATCACCTGAAAGTTTTTCAAGTACTTGAAGATTATTCCTAAGTCTTTCATAATATCTCTTTTCTCTAAATAAATAAGAGCCTTAACCTTCCTCAAGGACCCTTTTGTCCAGGATTTTATACTATATTGCTTCCTATGATACTAACTCCTCTGAGTCCCTAATACAGAAAGAAATACAGAAGAAAAGAGGATATTTTATCTAGCAAAACACACTATCAATATTTTTGCATTTTTCCACTCATTCTCTAATTTATGCACTTTGTTGAGATATCAAGTACACATGTTTTTCTAAAGATTTTAAATAAAATACAGCAAACACAATATTATATTAATTTTAGGTGTACACCATAGTTATTCAGTGTTTATATACCTAAAGAAATTATCACAATGATTAGTCAAGCAACCATTTGATACCATACAACACTAGCACAATATTGACTATATTTCCTATGCCGTACATTATATCCCCTTGACTTACTTGTTTTGACTTTTTAAAAAGATTTTATTTGGGAATTGGGGGAGGGGAACAGACAAATTGCTGTCCTTCTTCAGTCTAGTTGTGGAGGACATTTCTTCACTGGCCCATGTTAGTATCATCATTGCGCTCTTCTCAGGTGAGGCAGATTGGTTGCTGGCCTCTGGATGGCTGCTCACAGTGGCTCTTGGCAGCTCACGCCAGCTGCCAGTTACTCACGCTGACTGCCGGCCACTCACTGTAGCCTATGGTATAGCCCACTGCAGCAGGGGCTGCAGCTATGCCGTTGAGAGGATTCACAGCAGCCCAGCTCCCGGTGGAGCTGTTGTTAGCTGTAGAGGGCAGTGTCACTGGCCCTCATATGTGGGATTCGAACCAGGGCCGCTGGCGTCCCAAGCCAGCTCTTAACCAACGAGTCACTTGGCCGGCCCTAACTTACTTGTTTTATACTTGGAAATTTGAACCTCTTATTCCCTTCACCTTTTTTCCTTCCTTTTAAAACTTTTCAATTACAGTTGACATTCAATATTATTTTATATTAGTTTTATGTATACAGCATAATGGCTAGACATTTATGTAATTTAAAAAGTGATCCACCTGCCTCATCTAGTACCCACCTGGCACAATATATAGTTATTACCATATTATTGACTATATTCCCTTTGGTTTACTTTACATCCCCATGACTATTTTGTAATTACCAATTTGTGCTTCTTAATTCACTCACCCATCACCCAACCCCCCTCCCATCTAGGAACCATCAGTTTATTCTCTGTATCTATGTTTATTTCTGGGTGTTTTTTTTTTGCTCATTTATTATGTTTTTTAAACTCCACATATAAGTAAAATCATATGGTATTTGTTTTTCTCAGTCTGATATATTTCACTTAGCATAATATCCCCTAGGTCCATCCATGTTGTTGCAAATGATAAGATTTCGTTCTTTTTAAAGGCGGAGTAATGCTCCATTGTATACTCGTATATGTACCACAATTTCTTTATTGAATCATCTATTGATGGGCATTTTGTTTTTTTCCATACCTTCGCTATTGTGAATAACACTGCAATAAACATAGGGGTGCATATATCTTTTCAAATTAGTGTTTTGGATTTCATTGGATAAATACACAAGACTGGAATTACTGGGTCATAAGGTAGTTCTATTTTTAAATTTTTGAGGGACCTCCATACTGTTTCCATAGTGGCTGCAACAATTTGCAATCTCACCTACAGTGCACGAGGGTTCCCTTTTCTCCACACCATTGTCAGCACTTGTATGTTGATTTATTGATGATGGTAATTCTGACAGGAGTGAGGTGGTATCTCAATATGGGTTTAATTTGCATTTCTCTGATGATTAGTGACATTGAGCATTTTTTCATGTGTCTGTTGGGTATCTGTATGTCCTCTTTGGAGAAATGTTTATTCAGGTCCTCTGCCCTTTTTTAAAAATACATTGTTTGTTTCTTTGGTGTTGAGTTGTATGAGTTTTAAAATAAATGTTGGATAATAACCCCTTATCAGATGTATCATTGGCAAATATCTTCTCCCATTCAGTAGGATGTCTTTTTGTTTTTTGATGGTTTCCTTTGCTGTGAAAAAACTTTTAATTTGATGTAGTTCCATTTGTTTATTTTTTCTTTCATTTCCTTTGCCAGAGGAGATATATTAGTAAACATATTTCTAAAGGTAATGTTTGAGACCTTACTGCCTATATATTCTTCTAGGGGGCTTATGGTTTCTTATCTTACATTTAAGTCTCTAATCCATTTTTAGTTTATTCTGTATATGGCATAAAAAGATGATCCAGTTTCACTTTTTTTGCATGTATCTCTCCAGTTTTCCCAGCACCATTTATTAAACAGACTGTCTTTACCCCAACGTGTATTCTTGTTTCCTTTGTCATACAATACATGACCATATACACATTGATGTATTTTGGGGCTCTCTATTCTGTTTCATTGATTTATGTGTCTGTTTTTATGCCAATACCCTGCTCTTTTGATTACTGTAGACTTATAGTACATAATTTGATACCAGGCAGCATGATACCTCCAGCTTTGTTCTTCTTTCTAAGGATTGTCATGGCTATTCAGGTGCTTTTATGGCTCCATATGAATTTTGGGATTATTTGGTCTGTTATAGTTTTATGAAAAATGTCACAAGTAATTTGATAGGGATTGTGTTGGATCTATATATTGCCTTAGGCAGTATGGACATTTTAACTATATTAATTCTTCCTATTTATGAGCATGGTATATGTTTCCATTTATTTGTATATTCTTTAATTTCTCTCTTCAATGTCTTATAAATTTCTGAGTCCAGGTCTTTTACTTCCTTGGTTAAATTTATTCCAAATTATTTTATTTTTGATACAATTTTAAATGGGACTGTTTTCTTAATTTCCCTTTCTGATAGTTTGTTATTGGTGTATGAAAACACAACTTATTTCTGAATATTGATTTTATATCCTGCTACTTTACTAGATTAATTTAAGAGTTCTAATAGTTTTTTGGTGGAATATTTGAGGTTTTCTACAAATAGTATCATGTCATCTGCAAATAATGACAATTTTACTTCTTCCTTTCCCATTTGGATGACATTTATTTATTTTTTCTTGTCTGATTGCCATGGCTAGAACTTCTAGTAGTATGTTGCGTAAAAATGGTAAAAGTGGTCACCTTTGTCTTGTTCTTGATCTTAAGGGAATGCTTTTGAAAGTCTCCTTAGGTGTGCAGGCTGGGCTTGTTGACCTGGTGCTGAGTATGCCCTCGTAAATGCAGCACCAGCTGGGCAGGGTGGAGTCCCAGGGAATCAAGACATTTGGCCTGTGTTTTTTACAGAGTTAAAGCAGATTCAGTTCTAATGGCAGTGGCTGGCTTGTGACAACTTCATGAAATGCTCTTAGAACACTGCAGGCAGCCACTGGTGGCCTCAGGCTCACAAATCCTTGACAGCTGCCCAAGGGTCGCTGTGGCACAGGTTTTGGATCATTGTCCACCATCAAAATCTCCTGGCACTATTGTGGGCGACCTGCTGCTGCAAATGGCCTCCATGGCTTGTGGGGCAGGACTGATCACCTGGGTGCCCAGAGTGCCCCTTGCAATGCAGCTCTAGGTGGGTGGGGTGGGATTCCAGGGAGCTAAGGAGTGTGGTTGGTGGTTTCTACAAAGCCAGTGCATTCTCTGCTCCTGCACTGGTGCTGGGCCCGCAACCACCTCACAAAAATGCCCTGAAAACACCCCAGCCAGCCACTGTCCATCTCGAGTCCACAGGTTCCTGGGAGTTGACCAAAAAATGCTGTTGGTCAGGTCTTGGATTACTGACCAGTAGTAAATGTTTCCTGGACTGCCGCAGACCATCTGCTCACTGCACAAAACTTCTGCAGCCTGTGGGGTGGGGCCAACTACCCAGTAGTCAAGAGTGTCCTGAGCGAGGTATCACCAGCTACAAGTGGCAGGAACCATGGTGTGGCCATGGATTCAACCAGACCAATGAGGTCCCAAACTCTCCCCTTTGGGGGAGGGCTTAACACTGAAAAGATGGCACCCTTCTTTAGGCCACATGTATGTCAGGGACAGTATGGATCTTGTCCCTCCAAATTCTGCTCCGAAGCCATATAACTCAGTCTTTCTCTCCACATCATGAGCCTCCTGAGCTGCTGGCCCTCCACAGGAGACCAGGTAAGTGACCATAAACAAGGAAGTCTGCATGCCAGCTGTACAAAAGGGCATCTGGGTTTTCACCTGCCCTTTGTCCCACAGGAAAGGGCAGACAGAGTCCTTGCTTATTTTCACTGCCAGATGCATGGGAACTCCTCTTCCTACACAGATCTCCTGGGCTGAGGAGCCCAGTATGAGGCTGTGACCCCTCCCTCTTCAGAGGGGGCCTCTGCCACAGAAGTATCCCTCCCAGTGTTCAACCACTATTTGTGGGCTTGGGGTCAAACCCCTTTGCGTCTTCCCTCTTCCCACCAGTATCAATGTGGCCTCTTCTTTATATCCTTAGTTATAGGGGTTTCTTCAGCTAGTCTTTAGATGATTCTTGAGGTTGATTGTTCTATACTTTATTTGTAATTTTGGTGTGATCCTGGGATTCAGTAGGCATTGTGTTTACCTAATGTACCATCTTGAACTTCTCCCCTGATCTTTTTTTTTTTTTTTGTCATAAAGAAGTCCCTCTAATATACCTTGTAATACTGGTTTGGTGGTAATGATGAATTCCTTTAGCTTTTTCTTGTCTGGGAAGCTCTTTATCTGTCCTTCAATTCTAAATAATAGTTTCACTGGATACAGTAATCTTGGTTGTAGGTCCTAGCTTTTCATCACCTTGAATATTTTCTGCCAATCCCTTCTGGCTTGTAAAGTTTCTGTTGAGAAATCAGCTGATAGTCTTATGTGAGCTCCCTCTTAGGTAACCAAGTGTCATTCTCTTCCTGCTTTTAAGATCCTCTCTTTATCTTTAACCTTTGGCATTTTAATTATGATATGTCTTCATTTGGACCTCTTTGGGTTTATCTTCTTTGTGGCTCTTTGTGCTTTCTGGGTTTATATGTTTATTTCCTTCTCCAGGTTAGGAAAGTTTCTGTATTTATATCTTCAAATAGGTTTTTAATTCCTTGCTCTCCCTTCTCCTTCTGGTACCTGTATTATGTGAATGTTAGTGTGCTTGATGTTGTTGCAGAGGACCTTTGAACTGTCCTCATTTAAAAAAAAATTCCTTTTGCTGTTCTGATTGGGTGTTTTCTGCTACTATAACTTGTAAATCACTGATTCAATCCTCTGCTTTGACTCATTTACTGTTGATTCCCTCTAATGCATTCTTCATTCCAGTTATTGTATTCTTCATTTATGACTGGTTCTTTTTTGTTTACTATCTCCATTTTTATGTTTCCTATCACTTTGTTGAAGTTCTTCTGGAGATCATTGAGCATCCTTATAACCAGTGTTTTGAACTCTGCATCTGGTAGAGTTCAATTGCTTGTTTCCTTTTCTTCTCATTTTGGCTGCCTCCCTCTCTTTGATTCTATGTATTAGGTAGGCCTGCTATATGTCCCAGAGTTAGTTGAGTGGCCTTATGTAGTAAGTGTCCTGTGGGGCCCAGTGGTGCAGTCTCCATGGTCTTCTGAGCTGGGTTCCACCTGTGTCCCTTGTGTGGGTTGTGTGTACCCTCCTGTTGTATTAATAGTTGAGCCTTGGTTGTTGCTTGCACATCAGTGAGAGAGATTTACCTGATTGCATGGGAGCAGTGGCAGTGATTACAATGGAGAAGCTTATGTGTAGGGGCTGACCCTAGGAGCAGGATTTTCTTTAGCAGGGTTCTGGTGCCTGCCCAGTGTGTCTTTTGGGTGTGTCATACTTGGAGGCAGTAGCATCATGTTCTGGCTTTGTCTGAAGCTGGCCACTAGGCATGCTAGCACCAGGGCCTTCTGTGAGTGGCCCCACCACAGGCCAAGTTCAGCCACAGCTTGTGCTTTGCCTGGGGCAACCTGGCATAAGCCACAGAGGAATCTGCAGATGACCACCATCTGCATTGAGCTTAGAGGTGCCTTGAGAGGTCAAGCTCTGAATGGAGGCTGGCTGCCACTAGTGCCAGGCTTAGGGCAGCTCAGCAAGTGGTATGGGACATGCTGAAGCAAAATGCTGCTTATTTGGGCTTTGTGAGCCTTTGGGGGATTTTAGGAAAGTCTGTAGCATGAGCCAAGATGACCACTTGTATAGAAAAGCCACTGGAAGAGGCGTGGATGTGCCCTAAATTTGGGTGGGGCAGGTTCTGAGGGAATCACCAGGGTGGGAAGGGACAACTGGTGATAGCAAGGTTGATGGAGACTCAGATATGGCAGCTGCCAGGAAGGGGAAGGGCTTAATAAAAAAAATAATAATTCTACCAGCATTTCTGTTTGAGAGAAAAAATGATTCTACCAGCATTTTTTTTTGTCTGGAGCGGGGAGAGGGCAGTTTATTGTTCAGAGGGACAGAGCTGAAGGACAGAGATGCACAGCTACTTCCCTCATGCTCCAAGGACACACATACACTATCTTTCCCCTGGGCCTTGGCTCTGGGGGTACTCACAGAGGAGAGAGGGGACTCACATTGCCTCAGGGGTTATCAAGTTAGGGAGGGGCACAAAAGTGACCACATACTTCTCAAACATGTCAGCAGCTGTAAACAGGGCTCAGGGGGTCTTTCTTCATCTGGAGGGGGGCCTAACCCTGAAGCCAGACAGCTCAGTTGCTCCCCATATGTCCCTGCCACTTGTCAACCTGCTGACCCAGCACTGAAGCTCAAAATGAGTGAGTCTTCATTGAGTAAGTTCATGCATGACCCCTTTAAGAGGATTGCCTGGGACTGTAGCGGTCCTTGTCTCATTCAGCCACAATCTCTGCATGTTTTCATAGCCTGAAGTTGTGGGAACTTCTCTCCCAGGCACTGGAACCCTGGGCTGGGCAGTGTGGGACTCCTTGCTCCTCTGAAGGGACCTCCACAGTTGAGACATCACTTCCGATTTTTAATGGTCACAAATGGGTGTAGGACCAGCTCATTCCACATCTCTTCCCCTTTTACTAGTCTCAAGGTGGTTTCTTCTGTATGTCCTTAGTTTTAGGGCTTTGGTTCAGCTGGACTTCAGGAAATTCTTAATGATAGTTGTTATGTAATTTAGTTATAATTTTGATGTGGTTGTGAGAGGAGGTGAGCACAGCATTTACCTACTCTACCCTTGACCGGAAATTTCCAGACACATTTTTTTTTAGTAACATTTTTTTGTTTTTAAGATTTTATTGGGGAATTGGGAAAGCAGAATAGCCAAGTTGTTGTCCATCAGTCTTAATTGTGGAAGGCACAGCTGGCTCAGCTCCAGTTCCAGTCACCATCTGGCCGCCCATCGGAAGCTTGCAGCCGCTCAGCACAAGGTGCCGTGTTGAGTGTTAGTTGTGGGTGGGCATAGCCCACCATCCCATATGGGAGTCGAATCAGAAACCTTGTTGCTAAGAGCACATGTTCTCACCATTAAGCCATCTGGCCACCCATTAGCAGCTCAAGGCAGCTCAGCTCAAGGTGCCATGTTGAGTCTTAGTTGCAGGTGGGCATAGCCCACCATCCCATGCAGGAGACAAACCAACAACCTTGTTGTTAGGAGCACATGCTGTCACCAGCTAAGCTATCCTGTCACCTGTCGGCAGCTCAGCGGCAGTTCAGCTCAGGTGCAGCTCACTGGCCGATGTGGGAATCGAACTGGTGACCCTGTTGTTCAGAGCTTCTGCTCTTAACCAACTGAGTCACTCGGCCAACCCTGAGACACACATTTTTTAAAGTTTACTTTTGGACTTAATTATTCTTAAAAACTTTCTAATATAAATTAAAAATTCCTTGTAAATATTGTAATTGTAATAAAATATTCTAAAATACACCGTAATTTACCTAAAAATACTGATACTATTGTGCATTTAAGTTGTGGCTGATTTATTAGTATTTGAGTAAACCCTGTGTGAATAGCCTTGCATGCTTGCCAAATTGCTACCTAGGAATAGTGTTTGAATTACTATTCCATCTGTATGTCCCGTTCCTGCAACACATAGGAATCAGCATGTAGTAGATGCTTATTATATGGCTGTTGCCTTACACAGAGAGCCTGAGTAAAGTTCTTTCCAGAGATGATATCATTTTTCCTGATTTAAGGAAATAATTATTGTAAATGATTAAGTTCACAACTAAACAAAATATGAAATATCGCCAGTATGTCCCAAAGAATAAAAAATAGATGAGTTACCCAGAATGAGGGGTAGATTGTATCTTTACACGCCATTTGACAGAAAGTTGCCAGAGACCCAAGGAGACAGGAGAAGGAGAATAGAATAGAACAAACCTATAGGTCTTGTTTGTATTGACAGAGATTATGTTCAGTCCCTATAATAGAGAAATCCAGATAATGTTGAAAGATTTCATAAATCCCTCTCATACAGGGGTAGCTGAAGATGAAAGCTTTCAGCATGGAGATATTTTAAATATTAAGTGTTTGGCCTTGATACTAAAAATGGAGAAATTCATGCAAGCTACCTTACATCTGAGATAAGTCTGACTAAATGAAAGATCCAGACAGGCGAGGATGCCCTTAAGTATAATTGTATTGTAATTTGAAATATTTAACAACATCCTGTTATTTAATTTTACCCTACTAAATTTTGAGTTATGTGTGGCAGGTTGGTATATTCCCATATTTAACTGCATGAACTAATAGCAATTAAGTAACTAGCTGCACTTCTCAAATGATTTTAGATCACTGATTTTCAGTATACTGTTGGGATGAGAACAAGGCCACTTCCCAGATAATTATAATTCCATTTTTTACCAAATCTAGTTACATTGAAAATATATATGTTGAATCATATGAAAATGTCACATTTATAGGTCAAATATCAGCAATTTCACATAGTTCAATCTAATGTTAGGGGTGTTAACAGAAGAGATGAGTAGCCTGACCATTTCCTCCACTCTGTCAAAACCTTCTCTGCAGAAGAACCACAGAGTCAAATATTCTGCTGATAAAAGGTTAGAATATTACTCAACCACATAAAAAAATGCAATCTTACCATTTGTGATAATATGGATGGACCTAGAGGGTATTATGCTAGGTGAAAGGTCAGACTGAGAAAGTCAAAAACCATGCGATCTCACTTATTATATGTGGAATCTAAACAACAAAATATTATAAATGAACACACAAAACAGAAAAAAAAAGGTTTGCAACTCTTTTGCTGAATGAAGCTTTCACACTGATATATAACACAAGCAAAAGGGGGGAAAAAAAGCCCACACCAGAAACCAAAAGACTCAGTTCAGTTTTCAAGAATATTTTAAGTAGCATATGTTTTCTTCCATTCACAATCATTGCCCTTGCCAAAGTAGGATGACCAACACATTTAATTTGCAATTTCCTAAATTTCAAGAGGATTTTTTCTTTTTTGATTGCTATATAATGGTTTACCTAATTATTTTTTTCAAGTTGCAGTTTTTGATGTTTAATTTCAAAATCAGTTTAAGATGTCTTTTTTTTAATAGAAGAATGATTCAACTTTATTTGCATATTTCAGATTTAACTCAGTTGATATGGTTGATAAATATTTTACACTTCAGCATTTATTTATTTATTTATTTTTAATTAGTTTCAGGTATACATCACGGTGCAATAGTTATACATTTTACCCCTCAAAGTGACGATCCCCCCCCCAATTCGCCACCCCACTCCACCCCATATCATATATATCTATTACTCTTCCTCTGACTCTCTTCCACAGTATAATCCACATCCCGTGACTATCTATATATATTCAATTACAGTAGGTATACAACCTCCGCTTTAGTTATACAGTGCAGTGATCCAACCTCTACTCCATCCATGAAATGGTCTCCCTAACAAGACCTATGACCATATGACATTCCACAGAATATTTACAACATTATTAATTATATTCCCCAAACTGTTTTTCATATCCCAGTGGAAATATTGTAGTTGCCTATTTTTGCTGTCTAATCCCTTCCCCTTCTCCCTCATCCTCATTCCCCTCCCAATTAGCAACCCTGATTTTTCCTCTATATCTATGAGACAGTTTCTGTTTACTTTGCTCATTCATACAGTTTTTCAGATTCCACACATGAGTGAGATCATATGGTATTTGTCCTTCTCTGACTCACTTATTTTACTTAACATAATAGTCTCTAGGACCATCCATATCATTGCAAATGGTATGATTTCATTCTTCTTTATAGCGGAGTAATACTCCAATGTATAAATATACCACAGTTTCTTAATCCAGTCATCTACTGATGGGCATTTTGGTTGTTTCCAAGTCTTAGCTATTGTAAATTGTGCTGCTATGAACATAGGGGTGTATAACTTTTTTTGAATAAGTGTCTTGGTTTTTTCAGGATAAATACCTAGGAGTGGAATTGCTGGGTCAAACGGTAGCTCTATTTCCAGTTCTTTGAGATACTTCCATGCTGACTTCCATAGTGGCTTCACCAATCTGCAATCCCACCAACAGTGCAGCAGGGTCCCCTTTTCCCCACAGCCCCGCCAGCACTTGTTGTTTGTTGATTTATTGATGATAGCCATTCTGACTGGAGTGAGGTGGTATCTCATGGTGGTTTTTATTTGCATTTCCCTAATGACCAGTGAGGTTGAACTTTTTTTCATATGCCTGTTGGCCATCTGTATGTCCTCTTTAGAGAAATGTCTCTTCATATCTTCGGCCCATTTTTTAATTGGGTTGTTTGTTTTTTTGGTGTTGAGTTTCATGAGTGTTTTATAAATTTTGGATATTAACCCCTTATCAGATATATCATTGGAAAATATATTCTCCCATTCAGTAGGCTTCCTTTTTGTTTTATTAATGGTTTCCTTTGTTGTGAAAAAACTTTTAAATCTGATATAATCCCATATATTCATTTTTTCTTTTACTTCCCTTGCCCATAGGGATGTATCAGTAAAAATATTGCTCCGGGTAATGTCTGCAAATGTACTCCCTATATTTTCTTTTAGGATTTTTATGGTTTCAGGTCTTACATTTAAGTCTTCAATCCATTTTGAATTTGTTCTTGTATAAGGCGTAAGGAGGTGGTCCAGTTTCATTTCTTTGCATGTGCCAGTCCAATTTTCCCAGCACCATTTATTGAATAGACTATCTTTACTCCAGTGTAAATTCTTGCTTCCCTTGTCATAGATTAACTGTCCATAAATGCCTGGATTTATTTCTGGGCTCTCTGTTCTGTTCCACTGATTGATGTGCCTGTTTTTATGCCAATACCAAACTGTCTTGATTACTATAGACTTGTAGTAGGTTTTGATGTCTGGTAGCGTGATCCCACCGACTTTGTTCTTATTTCTCAGAAGTACCGAGGCTATTCTGGGTCTTTTATGATTCCATATAAATTTTAGGATTATATTTTCTATTTCTGTGAAAAATGCCCTTGGTAGTTTGATAGGAATTGCATTGAATCTATATATTGCTTTAGGCAGTATGGACATTTTAACTATATTAATTCTTCCTATCCATGAGCATGGTAGGTGTTTCCATTTATTTGTCTCTTCTATGATTGCTTTCTTCAGTGTCTTATAATTTTCTGAGTACAGATCTTTCACTTCTTTGGTTAAATTTCTTCCTAGGTATTTTATAGTTCTTGACGCAATTGTAAATGGGACAGTTTTCTTAATTTCTCTTTCCATTAGTTTATTATTGGTATATGCAAATGCCACTGATTTCTGAACATTGATTTTATATCCTGCTACTTTACTGAATTCGTCTATCAGTTCCAATAGTTTTTTGATGGAGTCTTTGGGGTTTTCTATGTACAGTATCATGTCATCTGCATATAATGACAGTTTTACTTCTTCCTTGCCAATTTGGATGCCTTTTATTTCTTTTTGTTGTCTGATTGCTGTGGCTAGAACTTCCAGCACTATGTTGAATAAAAGAGGAGAAAGTGGACAGCCTTGTCTTGTTTCTGATCTTAAGGGGAATGGTTTTAGCTTTTCCCCATTGAGTATGATGTTAGCTGTAGGTTTATCATATATGGCTTTTATTATGTTGAGATATG
Organism: Aselliscus stoliczkanus; assembly: GCA_033961575.1. NCBI lineage: Eukaryota > Metazoa > Chordata > Mammalia > Chiroptera > Hipposideridae > Aselliscus > Aselliscus stoliczkanus. The sequence continues at coordinate 33,682,763 of CM066737.1, read as the reverse complement.
ATCCCTGTATTCCCACTTTGCTAAGGGTTTTTAACATAAATGGCTGTTGGATTTTGTCAAATGCTTTCTCTGCATCTATTGAAATGAACATGTGATCTTTATCCTTCATTTTGTTGATGTGGTGTATCACATTAATTGATTTACGGATGTTGAACCAGCCTTGCGCACTAGGGATGAATCCCACTTGATCATGATGTATGATCTTCTTAATATATTGCTGAATTCTGTTTGCTAATATTTTATTGAGAATTTTTGCATCTATATTCATCAGGGAGATTGACCTGTAGTTTTCCTTTATTGTGATGTCTTTATCTGGTTTTGGAATCAGGGTGATAGTGGCTTCATAAAAAGAGTTTGGGAGCCTTCCCTCCTGGATTTTTTTGGAATAGTTGGAGAAGAATAGGTGATAGTTCTTTTTTGAATGTTTGATAAAATTCACTTGTGAAGCTGTCTGGTCCAGGGCTTTTGTTTTTTGGGAGCTTGTCAATTACTGATTCAATTTCCTTGTTAGTAATCAGGGTATTTAGATTTTCTGTTTCTTCTTGTGTTAGCTTTGGAAGGTTGTATGCTTCTAGAAAATTATCCATTTCTTCCAGATTGTCAAATTTGTTGGCATATAGTTGCTCATAGTAATTTCTTAGAATTTTTTGTATTTCTGTGATGTCTGTGGTCATTTCCCCTCTTTCATTCCTGATTTTGCTAATTTGAGTCCTCTCTCTTTTTTTTTTTTTTTTGATGAGCCTGGCTAGAGGTTTGTCAATTTTGTTTATCTTCTCAAGAAACCAGCTCTTGGTTTCATTGATCTTTTGAATTGTTTTTCTGTTCTCTATATTGTTTATTTCTGCTCTGGTCTTTAGTATCTCCTTTCTTGTACTCCCCTTGGGTCTGTTTTGCTGTTCTTTTTCCAGTTCCCTTAGGTGTAAGGATAACCTGTTGATTTGAGATTTTTCTTCCTTCTTTAGGTAGGCCTGCACTGCTATAAACTTCCCTCTTAGAACTGCTTTTGCAGCATCCCAGAGATTCTGGGTCGTGGTGTTTTCATTTTCGTTTGTCTCGAGGTATCTTTTGATTTCCTCCTTGATCTCATTTGTGACCCACTCACTATTTAATAGCATATTGTTTAGCCTCCATTTATTTGTCAGCTTCCCGGATTTCTTCTTATAATTGATTTCTAGTTTCATAGCATTGTGGTCAGAGAATACAGTTGAAATGATTTCAGTCTTCTTAAATTTATTGAGACTTGTTTTGTGGCCTAACATGTGATCTATCTTAGAAAATGTTCCATGTGCACTTGAAAAGAACGTATATTCTGTAGCTTTGGGATGAAATGCTCTGAAAATGTCTGTTAAATCCAGCTGGTCTAATGTGTCATTTAAGGTCGCTGTTTCCACATTGATTTTCTGTCTGGAGGATCTGTCCATTAGTGACAGTGGGGTGTTGAAGTCCTGTACTATGATATTGTTATTGTTTATCTCTGTCTTTATGTCTGACAATATCTGTTTTATATATTTAGGGGCTCCTATGTTAGGTGCATAGATGTTTACTAGAGTTATGTCCTCTTGTTGGATCGATCCCTTCATTACTATGAAGTGTCCTTCTTTGTCCTTTGTTATATTCTTCAATTTAAAGTCCATTTTATCTGATATAAGTATCGCAACTCCAGCTTTTTTCTCAGTACTATTTGCATGAAATATTTTACTCCATCCCTTTACTTTCAGCCTGTATGAGTCTTTGGATCTGAGGTGAGTCTCTTGTATACAGCATATGCTGGCGTCTTGCTTTCTTATCCATTCAGCCACCCTATGTCTTTTTATTGGACCATTTAATCCATTGACATTTAATGTGATTATTGATAGGTGTATATTTATTGCCATTTTGTTATTTGTGTTTGTAGTCTTTCTTAGGTTGTTTTTCTCTTCTACTTACAGAAGCCCTTTTAGCATTTCCTGCAAAGCTGGCTTGGTGGTAATGAATTCCCTTAACTTATTCTTTTCTGCAAAGCTCCTTATCTCGCCTTCGATTTTAAATGATAAACTTGCTGGATACAGCAATCTTGGTTGTAGGCCTTTATTTTTCATCACTTTGAAAACCTGCCACTCCCTTCTGGCCTGCAAAGTTTCTGTAGAAAAGTCAGCTGATAATCTTATGGGGGTACCCTTGTAAGTAACTTGCTGCCTTTCCCTTGCTGCTTTAAGGATTCTGTCTTTGTCCTTAACCCTTGCCATTTTCACTATAATGTGTCTTGGAGTGGGCCTGTTTGGAATCATCCTGGTTGGAACTCTCTGCACTTCCTGAGCTTGTATTTCAATGTCCTTTGCAAGGTTAGGGAAGTTTTCAGACATTATTACTTCAAATATATTCTCAATCCCTTGCTCCCTCTCTTCTCCTTCTGGTACTCCAATGACCCGTGGGTTAGTGCATTTGATGTTGTCCCCCAGCTCTCTTAAACTATTTTCCATATTTTTCATTCTTTTTTCTTTTTGTTGTTCTGCATGGGTGATCTCTGCTATTTTGTCTTCTAAGTCACTGATTCGATTTTCTGCTTCATCCAATCTGCTAATGATTCCATCAAGTTTGTTATTTAATTCAGTAATTGTGTGCTTAAGTTCTAGATAGTTGCTTTTCATGATTTCTATATCCTTCTTTATATTTTCATTAATTTCCTTGAACATTCTAATAATCAGTGTTCTGAACTCTGTCTCCGATAGGTTGATTACCTCTATTTCCTCTATTTCCACTGATTCAGGAAGTTTCTTCTGTTCTTTTATTTGTGTTGTGTTTCTTTGTCTCCCCATTCTGGCTTACTCTTTGTGTTTGCTTCAATATAACAGATAGATCCCCCAGATTTCTCAGTCTTTTCTGGGTGAACTTATATGGTGTGTGTCCTTTATATTTAATTACTCAGTCTCCCTATTCTCCTGTGCTAGTATCTGAAGTGTTCCTTGTGTCATGCGTCCTCACTTGTTGAAGTTTTAGTTTTGATTACTTTTGGTTTGTCAGTAGGTGGGATTGAGTCCCAGATTGATTAGCTGTGAGGATCAGCAGCGTCTGTATTTTATGAGCTGCTGTGAGAGGATTGACCCCTCTGAATAAACTTGTACCCTATGGGCCCTAGTACCTGTAGCAACTTCCTTTTGGGTGTGACTCTTGTATGTCAAACCCAGAAATGCTCTGGTTTTATCTAAAGTTGGCCTCCACGTATGATGATGCTTGTGTCTGTTTGTTTGGACCCACTGCTGAAGAGTGATTTTAGAGCATAACAGATCAACAAGAACAACCTCCGCAGCCACCAAAGGAAACCAAATGCTCGCACAAGTAAAAAAAACCAACCATCAAACTACAGTCAACTTCTACAGAAATATCAATCATAAATCATACTAATGCAGAAAACAAACAGAAACAAAACAAAAACCACACACACAATAATAACAGAAGAGGAAACAAAATAAAATACAATATCCTAAAATAAAAAATAGAATAAACATGAGAAACCGATTAGCTATACCTAAAAAATAAAAAATAAAAATAAACTAAAATAATAATAATAAAAAAGTAAGAATAAAAATTAAAAAAATAAAATTTGCAGAAAAAAGGAAAAGAGGAAAAGTATAGCACTGAGAAGAATGAATAAAATAAGAAAGAAAGTGAGGTTGGGAAGAAAAGAGAAAGAAAAGAAGGAAAAAGAAAAAAATATATATATATATTTGTCTACATACCCATATATATGGACATATATTCACCTATATACACCTCTATATATGCCTATATTAAAAACTACAAAATGATAAGAATGAAATAGAAATAAAAACCAAAAACAACCAAGATAAGCAGCCAATAAAGGGAAAACAAAACAGAATAAACCCAAACAAACCTAAAATACCCGTGCCGGTCTTGGCTAGAGTCCACCAAGCTCTCTTCAGTTTGTCTGTTGTACAAAAATTCCTGTGCATCTTGTGGGAACAGTAGGCCACCTGATGCCTAGCGTGATCCTGGCACTGCAGGTTTGCTGTACTTGAGTGTGGTTGTGACGTGTGATTGGTGGTTTTTACAAAGTCACTCCCCTTTTGCTTTTGCCTGTCCCAAGGCAGGCTGCACCCCCAAAGGCTCAATGAGTGTCTCTGGGCACCCTTTAGGTTGACAACTGTGGAGAATTAAAGAATTCCACCCTGCCAAAAGCCACCTGCCAGGAATCTGTCTCTTAGTGCCTCAGCAGGTGAACCTGCCCTGCCTCCCAAGCCTTGCATAAAGGTGGGGGCAGGGTAGGTAGTCTCACTCTGCAGCCTTTACTGGGGTGGAAATTCTCAACCCCCTGCAGGTAGGAATATCTTCCTAGTCTGCCCCTATTGCTCCATTCAGGAGTCAGTTTAAGACTCTGTCTTGGCAGGGGCCAAAGTTTGTGGGAGTGGGTCGGTTATTGGTTTTTTTTGCTTTCTGTTCAAGAGTAGAAAAAGGAAAAAAAATAAAAAACATAAAAATAAACAAAGCCACAGTTCCAACACTGTTTTAAGCTAAGGCCTTTGCCTCTTATGTTCCAGCGGAGTTCCTGCTGCTCTCCCAAAGGGTCTGCCGGGATTTAGGGAATTGCGTGCACCGTACCATGGGGCCAAGATCCCCGCTCCGTCTCTCGGGGACCTGCGTCTCCACCCGGCGTGCTGCGTTTCTGCGCAAGACTTCTTGTTTCCCCTCCTCCCTGGTTTAAGGCGTCTGCCTCGGAGCCAGCGAGCACCCCTGCGGATCTCCTGCTGCTCTCCCAAAGGGTCTGCCGGGATTTTGGGGACTGTGGCAACCTGCAGCACGGCTAAGATCCCTGCTCCTTCTCTCCAGGACCTGTGACTCCAGCCGGCACCGAGCTGCTTCTACGCGGGCGAGTCCTCTTTTTCCCCTGCTCCCGGGTTTAAGGCTTTTGCCTCGGAGCCAGCGCGCACCCGCGCCGTTCTCCTGCTGCACTTCTGGAGTGACTGCTGCTGGGGTTTAGGGGCTGCGCGCACCCTGCCATGCAGCTCCGATCCCCGCTCTGTCTCTCGGGGACCTGCGTCTCCATCCGGCATGCTGCTTCTCCGCGGGCGAGTCCTCTTTTTTCCCCTGCTCCCGGGTTTCAGGCTTCTGCGCTCCGCGGGACCCGGTGGGCACAGAGACTGATCCCTGAACCGGGAGGGTGCAGGGACTGATCTTGCCCTGTCGCTGCGGGGCTCTGCAACCTGCTTCCTGGGGACCCGGCGAGCCGCGGGTGCAGCTTGTACCTCTGCACAGTCGTCTCCTCTCTCTCCGCCCCACTTGCCCGGCCTGAGCTTCTGCCTCAGACTGCAAACCAATGCGCTCGTGCTGAACTCTAGGTGGGCCGCGGGCCGCAGGGAGCGAGCCGGGGGAACACCCTCCGTGACTCAGCAGCCGCAGGTGCGGGCTGCACCTCACGCGTCTCGCCGCCTTCTTCCCCTACTCGCCCGGCCTGCCCACCTTCCAGCAATCCTTGTGTGGAACTCTTAGTTGCTCTGTGTGATGAGTAGATGTCTCTTTGAAGCATATTAGAAGTTCAAATTGTGGATATTTCCAGGGGAGATTTCATGGAGCCCTCCTCACAGCCGCCATCTTACCCTTCCATCAGTTTAAGATGTCTTGAGCTACATTAATACACTGTGATATTGCTTTACTGATTTTCTTCCAAAGCACTTACTTTTTTTTTTTTAAATGCATCATTCTAATGGTTTTAAATTACTCTACAATGCAAATACCAATTTATGACTATTACAAAATTTTACATTTTTTCCAAAGTACTTCAGTTTTAAAGGTGTTCTGTATTTAGAGATAGAATGAAAGTTAACTACTAAAAAAGTGAGCATACAGTTTACAACATTTAAAATTCCTTACTCTATCTGCTGTAAAATACAACCTAATTAAATAAATCCTAAGTGATCAATGGGCAAGAAAATAAGCTTAGGATAAGGGTATTATTATAAAATAATTTTCTTTTTATTGAGACTAATGACAATATTCATTATAAATGGACACAGACTTATAGTGTATATGTGTGTAAGTACAACAATGTGTGAATGTGTGCAAGTGTGCATGGGTGTGTATGATTGGGCATGAATGTGTTTGAGTGCATGCATAAATGTATAATAGTGTATTCATATATACCTGTGATGATATGGGCATGTGTATGTGTGAATGTGCAAGAATTTGAGTATGTGTGAGTGAACATTGATTGTGTGTATGTGCATTAGTGTGAGTCTGTGCATGAGTGTGCAAGTATCAGCATGTTTGTGCATTTGTACAATGGTGCAGATGGTAATGTGTGTGAGCATGCAAGTGACTTTCTGCTTTAATCACATGCTTGAAGATTAAATGCTACATGTGCTTTTATTTAGGAAGTCATTACAGTGTGCTAAAGAATTATTTTACAAGCTTCAGCATAGAATGGAGGAAATCCCCCAACTGTATCTAGAACACAGTCATATGATATTTCCATAAACATGTGCACAATTTATACCTTGCTTGAAATTTGCAGGGGAAAAAAAGCGATATTCAAATTTTGCCCCAGGATTTTGCATCTGGTTCTATCAGTTAAATAGATGTAAATCAGCTGCGAAATTTGGGAAATCTTCCTTCCTCATTGCTTTATAAAAATTTTTTTGATGACTATATTCTCTCAGGATTTTTCATTCACAGTGACATATGTCACCATCACAGTGATTAAGGATACTTTGGAATTAATATTTAAAAGACTAATTAACATCTGTGTCCACCCCAGACCACCCTTAAAGTTGCAGAGGGCACCAGGCACATTTCTGCAACAAGGCCAATCCTATTAACTGATATATTTTTCTGTTGTTGGCTACAGCAGGCTGCTCTAGAAAGTAGAAGGCAAAGCAACAGGAGCCAAGGCTACCATGTAATGATTGCCAGGTTCTGTGCTAGAATCTTTACATACATTATCTCATTTAATCTTCACTACAAACTTGCAAGGTAATATTAATTCCATTTTTCAGATGAAGTGTTGTAGCTCAGAGAGGTTAAATGAGTTGCTTCAGATAATGTGGCTAATTAAAGGTGAGGCTGGAATCAAATTCAGGCCTGCCTAACTCTACACTGTGTTCTATGCACTATACTGTGCTGAAACTTTTGATTGAATATGAAAGTATGACCTTTATAGAAATTATATCTTCCTTCACTGAGCATGGGGTTTATTTGGCTGCCTGTTACTCTCTGGCCCTCAATTGACTTCTTTAATGATGCATAAAAATTTGATTGATAGCAAGTTCATATCTACCTTAAAGGCAATGAATAAATTCATGAGCCATACTTCCAATGTTAAACCTCACTATGTATTTTTTAAAGTATACTGGCTTGATTCAATTTATTGATTAAAAACTTCCAAAGATTTTTATTAAAATATAGCTAACATACAATATTATATGAGGTTGGGCAATTAGGTTTGCAAACTCATCCTAGAAAAATGCCTAATTGCTGAATATCACTACAGTCACTTCTTTTTTTTTTTAAGGCAGTGTCACTGGCCCTCATATGTGGGACCCGAACTGGGGCCGCTGGCTTCCGAAGCCCATGCTTAACCACCACACCACTCGGCTGGCCCACTACATTCATTTTTGAAGTACTCCCCTTGAGAAGCTATGCTCCACCATCAATGCAATTTTGAAACTCTTTTTCTGGAATGGCCATCAGAGCTGTCATCTTACTACCCTTGATGTCCTAAATGTCATCAAAATATCTTCCTTTCAAAATTTCCTTTATCTTTGGTTAAAGAAAGAAGTCATTGGGGGCCAGATCAGGTAAGTAGAGAGGGTGTTCCAATACAGTTATTTGTTTACTGGCTAAAAACTCCCTCACAGACAGTGCCATGTGAGCTAGTACATTGTCATGATGCAAGAGCCATGAATTGTTGGAGAAAAGTTCAGGTCGTCTAGCTTTTTCATGCAGCTTTTTCAGCACTTCCAAATAGTAAACTTGGTTAACTGTTTTTCCAGTTGGTACAAATTCATAATGAACAATCCCTCTGACTTCAAAACAGGTTAGGAAGATTGTTACAATGAGTTCGTGAACTTAATTGTCACACCTCATAGTCACATGATTTAATTATTGGTTAATGAGATATAAGTGAATGTTTCCAACAAGAGCTTCAATTAAATCTCCTTAAAAGAGAAAGGACAGACTCTTTTTTTCCCCATTCCTTCATCTTGCCTGGAATAAAGATGTGGTGACTGGAGCACTGTATGCCATTGTATACTATGAGAATAAGGGTACCAACCTATGGATAGTAGGAGCAAGCTACATGAAGCTTTCCTTCTGAAGTCAAAATACAAGCCTTGGACTGCTTACCTCCAGATTTATTTTGTGTGAGAGAAAGTCACACTTCTATCTTAATTAAACCACCCTTTTTTTCCTTGAGGGAGGTATTTCCTTCACAGACTCTAATCTTCGCTGACACACCAGGAATATAAATTTTCGTTAAATGTGATTTTATAATAAACAGCAGGACTTAAAGTAAAGGGAGAGGGATAGAACAAGTGCATTTTAGCTAACTTTTCAGTAAAAGATCTCTTCTACAAACACAGGAAAAACACCAAGTGGGTAGGGACAAAAATCAAGTAATGAGTTTGGAGTACAAAGAATTTTCATACTCCTTTAAATTAATTCCACTTTACAATGTTTAAATATGAATTTCTTTGGGATAGCTACTAATACTAATTAATTTATCTTCTACTTATAAAAGATTTGTCTTTGAAATGTGTCTTTACAATGAGAATTGAAATATAATCACAATAATAGCTACCATTTATTATTATAATTTAATGTCTACTATGGGACAAGTGCTATGCTAAGTGTTTTACCTATACTATCTCATTTAACCTGTATAACTACCCTACACAGTAAGAATTACTTTCCCATTTTACGGGATTGACTCAGATAAGCCAAGTAACTTATTCAAGGTTACCCAGTAACTTAGAAGCAGAGCTGAGATTTGAGTTCATTTCTGCCTGAATTTTTGTATACTGAATGTCTGGCAATTTTCATAACATTGTGATAGTCAAGTTAGAGATGCTGGGATCCTGTCCTGTATATGTTGATTGCCAATTTTCTAGAGATCCAATAGAAAGGTAACATCTGTTCAACTTGAACAAGGCTCTCTGAATGGTATATTGGACAAAAAATCGAAACCAGAAACCATGAGACTTGCCTTTCATATTAACTATGTGCCTAAGTATCTTCATGTCCTTACACAAGTTATTCAACATTCTGGGCCTCAGTTTCCTGAGCTATAAAAAAAGGGTGCAGAACAAGGTGATCTCTAAGATATAATCTACTGCCACCATTCCATGATTATAGCAACAACTCTGTCAAAGAAGAAATGAACAAAGGGAAGATTGTTGGAAAATAAAGTAGGCAATAATATTTAGAGAATTTTAACTTTCACTGCTTGACATGCAGAATTCAATTTAAAAATTGAATGGGCCTAGCAGAGACGTGCAGGAAGCTTTCTTGATTATTGAAACTGTTCACTCTTGATTCCACTGTTAACTTTAACTTCTATGGTTTCAGAAATATCTTTTGAACAATATTTCTCTGACATCCTTCAAATGCACATTAACTGAACTATTTTGCTGGCATGGAATGAACTCTTCTAGGTTTTTTGGACTCTACTATATTTACCTATGCCTTAGTTGAAAGAACTTTTGATTTAATTGGAACTTAACATTTTTTTCTCCACTTAAGAGTCAAAAAATGTTAACTACTAAAAGTAAATTTGAATGTGATCTAAGCTGAAAAATACATTTTGCAGATGTGTAAACTGAGACTCATAGTTGTCGATTTGCTCAATACTACATGGAAACTCAGAGCTCTATCAGGACACCAGAGGCTCTGCTAATATGGGTGACCCAGAATTTTGTTGAGCGTTCAAAGTTGGGAACAGACTATTAGCTAAACCTTGGGCCTGCACAGGATCAGGGATCAATATTTGAAACCAATCTAGAAGAAACTGTGCCTTGCAAATACAGACTAGAAGAAAATGATCTCAAACTTGGGTCTATGAAGATGTTCAATAACAAGACTCCTTTGAAACTTTATGGTCACTAACCAAGTTTCATGTGGGTTTGGGGCCTCAATTTATATTAATTATATAGTTCAAAAAAGTGTAACCTGAGATTTTTAATTTAAAGTTTTCCCTGATCTGTAGTACAGAGAGGTTACTGACAGAAACTAACATAAATGCTCCATAGAAGAATGCTTTCTCCATACAGGACTTAGAGAGAATTTCAACATATTTAAACTTACAATAAAATAATAATAATAATAGGGCTGGCCGAGTGGCGCATTGGTTAAGAGGTGGCTTGGGATGCCAGCTCTGAGCAGCAGGGACCAGTTCATATCCTACATATAAGGGCCAGTGACACTGCCTTCTAAAGCTAACATGGTGAACAACAGTTCCACCTGGAACTGGGTGCCCGTGAGTCACTGGTGTAGGCTGCAGCCCCTGCTGTGGTGGGCTGCCATAAGCTACCGTGAGTGTCCAGAAGCCAGCGTGAGCGGCCGGTAGCAATGTGGGCTGCCAAGAGCCACCGTCAGTGGCCATCCAGAGGTTGGTGACTGATCTGCCTCAACTGGGAAGAGCCCAATGATAATACCAGTATGGGCCAGTGAAGCAACGTCCTCCACAACTAGACCAAAGGAAAAAAGGATAGCAACTTGTCTGTTCCCCTTCCCTTATTCCCCAGTGTTGTTCCCCCCCAATTCCCCAATTTAAAAAACCATCTAGGGCCGGCCGAGTGGCTCAGTTGGTTAAGAGTTCGCTCAAGAGTGTGAGCTGAGCTCTGAGCAATGGCGGTTCAATGCCAGCCCGAGCTGAGTTGCCATTGAGCTGCCAACAGGTTGCAGGATGGCTCAGCTAAACAAACAAACAAACAAACAACAAAAAAAAACATTAAAAAAAAAACTAAAAATAGTAATAATAATAATAATAATAAACAGAAACAAGAAATCATATGTGGGAGTTGATGGAAAAAACAAACCATAGACTGAGATCCTCCAAAACTGAACATGCTATATTTATAAGATGCAGCATATAAAATAGCTATGTTTAATGAAAAGAGGGTAACCAAAAGAGGATTAAGGAGCAATAAATTACCAAAAACTAATGAGGCATATTTAGGAAAAAGGTAAATTAAAATTTTAAAAATAAAAAGTAATCACTGAAATTAAAAATTGAATAGAAGTGTTAAACCTCATAATAAACACAGATGTAAAGAGATATTTTGTAAGCCAGAAGACAGATTTGAGAAAATTGCATACAATATAACAGAGAAACAAAGAAATAAAAAATAGAAATAAATCACATAGAGTCCAGAGTGGGACAGTCTAATGAAACTTCTGAAAAGAGATAATAGAGAATGCAGGAAAAACTCAAGATTCAACGAGATAATGACTAAACATTTTCTATGATTTGTGAAAAACATGGGTCCTTATAGTCAAGAAGCTCAGCAATCACAAGTAAGATAAAAAAAGAAAAATTAATCCACACTGATCTGTAAGACAGGACAATGGGCTGTGAATTCTATTGCCAGCATCAACTCTGAAGCATATACAATAAAGTAAGTTGTACTGTGTCTCACAGGAAATTAGTTCCTTCAATGATAAAATGAAGAAACTATTATCTACCTTACTTATACCTCATGGATATTACAAGAGTAATAGGAACTTTTTGCTAGGTTACTGGGAATGTGGAAGCCTGTGTACAAATCAAGTTCTTTATAGCAGAGGCAACTACCCAGTCAGAATTTCTATGAGCTCCAACTTACCAGGTTTCCAGGTGAAAATGTATTGTCCTTACACTTTAATGAAAGACTAATCACTGTCCCTCTTATTCCTCTTCTCCTTCTCTCCAGTGACTGAAAAGAATATATATAAATCAAATCTATGGAGCGTTTCTGCAGGTATTTTGTATCATCAAGGTTCAATATGCAATCAAATTCTAATCATGAAGCCACATCATGGCCATAACATTGAAATGAAGAAAATGGGTATGTGAGCATTTGGAGAAAAAAAATAAAACCATCAGATAAATGCAGGTTGCCTTTATTACAGGAATGAAAGTATCATTCAGTGTACTTGGGGGAGATATATGGGGTGCTTGTCAATGTCTCCAATCATCTGATTTTGGCAGCAGTGTTGGGATGACATATTCAGATCCATCCCCATGTCCTGGCTATCAATTTTGCAAATTTAATTTCTGGTTTCCTTCAACCTCTCTCAGCCATCTCCACATACAGCCCTTCTAATTCTCCTCTGTCAAGAAGACTGCCATGGTCACAATGTGGAGGTGGGCACACAGGTAGCCACTTTCCCTACAGTATCTTATCTACATGGCCATCCACCTTTTAGAGACATCCTTTTCTAGGTCTCTTTTCACTTCATATAGCTAAACATGAATTGATAAAAAATGCCAAATATCAAAAAACCTGGGATTCAGAATAAGAGGTTGAATAAATGAGAAGGATGCATTTAATAGAAAACCACAAATTTTGCCTGTTTTCTTTTGATGTTCCAATTCATCTGTCCAAATGCATTCCTCATTATTAACTGTATTTAAAACATGTAAATAATCATGCATCCTCACACTCATGTTTACTTATATGGTTTTTTTTGTTTCATAATTGCCACCTTTTAAAAATACGTGTCCCTGGTTTGAAAAAGAAGCTTAGAGCTTTAATATCCTGGAACAGTCAGTAGAATTAGCTCAGATTTACAGCTGAAAATTTTCCTCTTAGTTCAAACTTGTCAAATTGTTCAAAAGTTTCACTGGATTTTTTCATTGCTACTGCTAATGATAACAAAACAGGTGTGGTTTTTCATTGTCTCAAAACAAAATGTAAAAGATGTATCTTGAAACCATTTGATATTTTATGTGCTTTGGATCACCTCCCTACATATACAGTCTTATGGCCATTAAATGAACTCTCTTTTATAAAGACAAGGGATTTTTGAATCTGGGAATTTCTTGGGATTAATTTATATTTTCAATTGAGTCTCCTCCCTCCCCCCAAAAAGGCATAGATGATGACAAACCATCTGAGTAGTATTTGTTGCTAGGAAATCATGATAATGTTGTGATTTCCCCCCCCATTTCATGTCTATCTCCCAAAGATAATTCTGTGGATTCAGTCTTACACACTTAATTTGACTTAGAATTATTCTCAGGATGCTTTTGGGTTCATTTCTAGTGCTACTAATGAATTTCACTTTCTGATTCAATAATCTAGAGTTAATGTTTTGACCCCACTGTGGTGTTAATGGTGCAGCTGCTATGTTTTAAGCAGAGGTTTGTTTTTATCTAATCAGAGTCACCTGAAGTGTTATCCTTTATTTTCTAATGAGTAGAAAAACAATTACTTTAAAATAAATTTGATCAGAAGTTGTCATACTTCTAATAATAAGTTAAAGATAATTAAGCCTACATAGGAATTAGTCACAAGCTTTTTGTCCTTATACACTAAAAAAAGCACTATAAAACTTCCCATAATTTTTCAATGACTAATTGTCTATAATTGAGCTTCTCTTTAAGTCCAGGCAATTTATAGCATTATGATATGTTAAAATTGTTTGCTAAATAATAGAAATATTTCCTCTGAGAACTCAGCTATTGTTCCTAAGAAATCCAGATGTGTGTCCAGAATTGAATATGAAAAAGAACCTGCTAACATCAGTTCCTAATCTGGCTACACTAATTATCTCTTTTCTATTGAAGATGCAAATTCTATTTATATATGAGCAGATTTTTGTCTTTAATGACATGATGAATAGTCACATAGATGTGCCTATAGAAGGTGCTTTACATGTTGAACAAAACTTCTTTACCAAATAGCACATCTGACACTGCTGTTACAGTAATGTCTGTAGGAAAAATAGAGTGTACACACTAATCACTTCAAATGGTCTAATCAATACTTGGAAATTGCAGGAAAAGTGATATATTGTATGTGATAGACATGTAGAGTAAGATAATTTTTTTTTGATATTTGGCACTTTCAATAAAGGAGAAAACCAATAATGTTTTTAAAGCATATGGTATTTGTGTAATCAAGGAAAGTTTCCCAAGCAACAATAATTATATCAGCCTCATACAATTATCTTCTTTAATTATCTGTTTTATTAGTAGATCATATCACCATCCATTAGGAAACACTTAAAAACATGAGACATTTTACGTGTGTGTGTGCATGTGTATCTCTATAAAGAGTAGTAAATTCTTAAACAACATGGTCTATATATCAAAGTATGGATGTCCTTATAATGAAAACAAAACTATTTATAATGAATATTTTCTTACCATAAATAATATGGAGTTAAGAGAGTTTATGGACTGTTTATATGAACCATTCATAATCAGGGTCAACAGTTCAATATACAGAAATAAGAAATCATAGATCTCAGTGTCTCAGTGTTGCAAGGGGCCTCAAGGGCCATTTGGCTAATAATATACCATTTCAAAATGAGGCAGCTGGGACTCAAAGAAGTTAAGTTAGTTACTCAAGGTCACTGTGCTGTGAATACACACACACATACACACACACACACACTCATCTCTCTGATGGACAGACAAGATGACCATTTGTCATAGGATGGCCTAAAAACAAATATCCTTATAACAAAGCCTTATGGGAGCTTCAGAAACTAATCCTGCTTGGATTGGCTACATGATGATAGTACCTCATGATTTCTGTTGTATAGCAAATAAGATGTCCAGAAATACCAATGGACCTAATATTTCATATCTCTCTAGCTGATTCATCCATTTCAAAGGTATAGTATAATATGAGGGGATCATGGTGGAGAAGGGCAAGAATTCTCCTCTCTATACGAATGCTTACCTTCTATGAATTTCATTGTCAGTCATCTGTGAATAACAATAGACCTCAGAAGAAGTTTCATTAAAAAGAAAAGAGTACAAAGTTTAAACTTTGCTTTTATACTCCTCCTCAAAGACTATGTGACTAAGAGAAGCCAGATTTTATGAAAAAAATATAGTAGATATGTTTTACAATGCTGATATAAGAGGTTAGGGCCAATATCCTTAGTATAGGCTAAATGTATTACTGAGATTTCAGGACAAGGAATTACATTTTAAAGGAATATAATTTGACCTGTGGTATATCCAAATCTAAACCATGTTGTAACAAACTTGTATTCGTCTTGAGGTAATTTTATAGACTAATGAGGTAACCTTTGTGAAGTACCATGAGACCACCAGGTTAAAGGAGCCTATAGCAATTCAGCACTGTTAACAATACTCTATGTACCTAGAAAACAGACTGAAAATAATCAGTAAGTCATTCACTGCAGTCCCCTTGGTATCAGAGCAGCACAGTTAACATGCTAACAGCTAAGCTTCATGTGCTTAGAGAAAGGAAATGATCAATGGCAAAGAGCATATCCACCTTTGAAATTACATGATCCATTATAAGAATCAGATGTTAAATTGCTTCTGGTACTGAGCATACTCAATTAAAAGACTACACAGCGAGATCATCTTGATGGTTAAATATGCTCCGTGGGAAAACCTTTGCAGAGCTTAAAACTCACTATTCTTACCATGACACTAGAGATTTGGAAGGCATTTCCTTTCTCTTTTTAAAGTTGGTAGTTTTATTATGAAGCCTGTAGCCTGAAAGGCTGCTTAGTTTTCGGTCATACCTATCTGTCCTTATGCTTATTTGAACAAGAGATGCTTCTAGTGTTCCTTTTCTATTGGGTCCAGAATGGATGAATGGGTGGCTTTAGACCAGGATCTATGGACAAATGTGTATCACTTGATATTTGATGTCCTTCATCTCTTTGAACTTTCCAGTTTTAGTAAACTAATCTATCTACCTGAATCCCAGCTCCTTGTCCAACTCTTCCTTCTTCTTTTTGTGGGACTGAAAGTGGAGAGCTGAAAGGAAAGCTAGACATGGGAAAAAACACATCAGACCAAGCTTCTACTTGCAAGTTTGTAACTAGCAAGGTCTTTGTCTTTGGACAAGTTATTTAACCTCTCTGGCCCTCAGTTTCCTTGTGTTCCAGAAACTTGTATATTTATTATTTGTTGTTTATCATCTGTCCCTCCCTGCCACACTGTAAGCTCCACAAGTGCAGGAACCTTTGCTTTTCTCACTGATGTATTCTAAGAGCCTAGCACATGGCACATAGTAGGTGCTCAATGAAAATTTGTTTAATAGATGAACATTTCATATTTCCGTTAATGGTATGTTACTTACTATTCATCCAGTCTAGCAGTAGAGTTCATAGAATCAGTGAAAATTCCTGCCTCCTCTTACACTTACACAGTAACCAAGCCTTGTTTCCTAATGTCTGTCATTTCCTCTCCATCTGCACTTAAATTCCCTTATATCAAGTATTCATCATTTTTTATTCTATTCTCCAAACTGTTTTCAGAGTGATCTTTCTAAAATGCAAACACAGTCATAATGCTAACCTTTTTAACCCCCTTCTATGGCTTTTCTGTTGTCCTTAGGATGAAGTCCAAACTCCTACATGGCATATAGGACCATTCATGATCTGTGAAGTCTTTTGTGACCACTTCATAAACCTTCAGGTATTGTTAAATACACCCTAAACATTGCATTTCTATTCCTTTTATAACACTTAATGAAAGATATTCTACATATTTATTCACTCTTGTCTGCTCAACTATCGATCAGTTTCATCATAAAATACCCCATGCCCTGACATGTTGACAGGTACATAATAGGGGTTCAATAAATGTTGTTTTGCAAATGAACAATTAAATGAGTAGCTTAGAATGGTGGAATGGCCCTCACACCCAAAGACAAACTGCTTAATCTCTGTGTGACTCAGTGCATTAGGCTCCTTAGGGATGTCAATGCAGATGGACTAGAAGCCGTAACATTTGTGAAGCACTGAACCAGATGTATGTACTCTTTCTTCCAGATCTAATCTTCTATGGGGCTACCATTTTGTTTGTTTTGGTGAGTAAGTGTGGTTTGAAGTGAGGGAGGAGTAGGGTAGGATTTAGGGTGCTTCATCTGAGAGAGAGGAAAGGAGAGCAAGTGTAGAAGCATGTTCATAATTAGCCTTTTCCTCCCCTTCTGAGTGATTTTCTTCTTTGCCAACAGAACTGGTACATGTCTTTGTTTATATTAAATAGAAGGAGTGTGCTGGGCAAACAGAAACTCTCAATCATTGAATTTAATGTCAATTCATTGAAAATGCAAATATTTGAATTTGTGCAACTGGTGAGTGGTATATTACCTGAAATTTTACACAATTCTGAGGCATCAGGAAGGATAACATAAGGGATGTGAGTGGCCTGAGGAAGATATTGTAGGTCACAGAATCACTATTCAATCACTAAGTGTTTATTAAGTCATACATAAAGAAGCAAATTTTTGATTCAATGTTAGGAACCCTACCACGGTAAATATATTCAATGTTGGTGTTCTCTAGGGTTCTGACTTTCTTCATTCTCATTTTCCACTTTTCCTGGACAAGAATGTGCTTTCCTATGGTTCAAATTATGTCCCAAATATTTGTATTCATCTCAGGATTCTTCAATAAGTAACATTCTTGACTATCAATCCCTCACTGGACATATCCACCTGGATCTTCTGCAGATACCTCCAACTCAGCACATCCATAACTGAGCTCACCATGTCCTATGTTCCTGCTCCAAGCCTGCATTTTTTTAAATTGGGGAATTGGGGGAGGGAAACAGTGTTGGGTAATTGGGGATGGGGACCAGCCAAGTTGTTGTTCTTCGATCTTAATTGTGGAGGGTGCCAGTCACCATCTGGCCACCCTTCGGCAGCTCTTGGCTTCTAAGCTCAAGGTTCTGTGTTACAATCTTAGTTGCAGGTGGGCATAACCACCATCCATGCAGGAGTCAAACTAGCAGTCTTGTTGTTAAGAGTGCATGCTCTATCCGCTAGGCCATCTGGGTGGCAGCTCAGCTCCAGGTGCTGAGTTCAGTATTAGTCGGCAGGTGGACATACTCCGCCGTTGAACAGGCAGTCTTGTTGGTAGTAGCACATGTTGTCACCAGCTGAGCCATCCTGCCACCTGTTGGCAGCTCAGCAGCAAATCAGCTGAGGCACAGTGTCACTGCCCATGTGGGAATCGAACTGGTGGCCCTGTTGCTCAGAGCTCACGCCCTTAAGCTAACTCTTAACCAACTGAGCAACTTGGCCAGCCCCTAACCTGCATTTCCATGTATGCATTTCTCTCTCAGCTGGTGGTGCTTCCTTTTTCCCCAGCCACCAAATGTAGCTATTCCGGGCTCCTCACTTTCTGTATTCTACTCTTTTCTGGTCTGTCTCTACTTCATCATTCTCACAACTACAATTTCACTTCAGCCCCTCCTCACCATCTTACTCCTTGTTCACTTCAGTAATTACATTGCACTTGTCTTTTATGACCCTATATCATCCATCTCTAATTGGTCCTCTCAATCACCATCAAAGTGGTCTATCTAAAATGCAGTTTGTTGGCCCAGCCGAGTGGTACATTGGTTAAGAGCTGGCTTGGGATGCCAGCGGCCCCGGCTTGGATCCCACATATGAGGGCCAGTGACACTTCCCTCTACAGCTAAGATAGTGAGCAACAGCTCCACTTGGAACTGGGCTGCTGTGATTCCCCGGGGGATGGCATAGCTGCAGCCCCTGCTGCAGTGAGCTGCATAGGCTACAGTGAGTGGCAGGCAGCCAGTGTGAGCTGCCAAGAGCTGCTGTGAGCGGCCATCCAGAGGCCAGTGACCAATCTGCCTCACCCTAGAAGAGCGCAATGATGATACCAACATTGATCAGTGAAGCAATGTCCTCCACAACTAGACTGAAGAACAAAAGGACAGCAACTTGTCTGTTCCCCTTCCCTGGTTCCCCAATGCTGTTCCCCTCCCCCAATTCCCCAATAAAATCTTAATAAATAAATAAATAAATAAATAAATAAATAAAATGCAGTTTGTTATAAACCACTCAGTGGCTTCTTATTGTGCCAAGAGAAAATGCAAATTTCTTAGCATAGTGTGTAAATAAAACTCCTTGCGTCTGAACATCTATCCAATTTTACCTTCATCTGGACTTTTATGCTGCACCTATGACCATTGTAAGGCTCCAAATATTTTATTTTGGATTTACATTTCTATTTCTTTAAGTTATTTTTTCTGCCTAGAATATTGTTTCCTCTCTTGTCCAACTGGCAAACATGTATGGTAAGTCCTTACTTAATGTCATTGATAGGATCTGCTACTTTAAGTCAAATGATGTATACAGAAACCAATTTTACCACTGGCTAATTGATATAAACAATACTTATGTTCCTACTGCATCCCATCAACATTATAACAAAATGACTTTGAACAAAATGGCATTATTCAGGAACCTGTTGTAATTACCTTTCTAGTGTTCATTCAAATATTAAGACTGCTCTGAAGTCCAGCCTGAGTATATGGCCTCTTCTCACAGAAATAACATATTGCTCCCTCTTTGTGCTCTGCAGTATGTGGCTCTAGACATAGTCCAACAATACTTTTTTTGACACATGGTGAATTAGATGATGGGCTAATTCACTGCACAGTATAGTGCAGTGGTTAAATGCATAAAATGTGAAGCCCAAATAACTTAGTCCAAATTCTAACTTTGATACTTGTTATATGGTTAACTTTGGGCAAGTTATTTAACCTCCCTGTGCTTCCATGTCCTCATTTGCATAGTGGGTATAATTATAATACTTATCTATTAGAGTTATTATGAAGATTAAGTGAATATGAGGTGTGATCAAACAACACAGTGAATGTTTAAATAAAACAATATTACAGTGAGGGCCGGCCGAGTGGCATGGTGGTTAAGCGCTGGCTTGGGAAGCCAGCGGCCCCGGTTCGGGTCCCACATATGAGGGCCAGTGACACTGCCCTCAAAAAAAAAAATTACAGTGAAAGACACATTGCCATTAATGCCCCTCAAAATACTCCCCCTTACTTCACATACATTTATTCCATCTTTCTTGCCAGTTTCTGAAGCAGTTCTGGAAGTTCTCTTCCATGAGTGTCTTTATTTGCACTTTCATGGCTGCCTTGATGACCTGAATCATTTTGACTTTATGGAAGAGCCAGAAGTCACCGGTGAATAGGTGGATGCGGACACAACATAATGTTTTGATTTGACAGAAGCTGCTGTACCAGAAGTGATGTGTGACATAGAGCCTTTTCATTGTGATCACAAAATATGGTGAATGCTGCTGCCGAGTGCCATCCAATGGAAAGGCAGGGATTTTCAATATGGGAAGCATTGTGTCGAACCTTAGTAACAGTGTGTGACAAGTTCCAACTTGTTCAGTGCAGTCAGTTGGGTGGTATGTAAGCTACTGTTGAGAGAAGGTGTGTTTTAAAGTATGCCATAAATCATCCTCCATTATGTCAATGCTCTGTGTCATACATTGCTTCTGGTATATGGCAATTTCTGTCAAATAAAAATATGTGTCCTCATATACCTTATTCACCGGATCTGGCACCGTGCTACTTCTGGCTCTTTCCCAAAGTCAAAATGATTCAGGACATTGAAGCAGCCATGACAGTACTACTAAAGACACTCATGAAAGAGGACTTTCCACACTATTTCAAAAAGTGGCAAGAACAATGGGATAAGTGTTTCTGAAGTGAAAGGGAGTATTTTGAGGGGGATTAATGGCAATGTGTCTTTTAATAATATTTTTTTATATAAACATTCACTGTACTTTTTGATCACACCTCGTCGTATATGTACAACACTATGCTTAATACATAATTGTTATGTAAATATGTGCTCTAATAGTAATATTAATGTTAATATTAATTATTTTAAACTTGAAGCTCTAGGCCATGATACTATATCTGACTCATGAAAGGATGGAAGGTGTTCAATAATATTTATGACTCATGAAAGGATGGAAGGTGTTCAATAATATTTGTTAAGTTAATAATCAACTTGGAGTCATACTATATGATCTCATATTGCCCAGTCACTTCCCTTTTGTAACCCTCTTCTAACTTGTTCAGTGCATCTCTTCCACTAGATAATAAGCTCCCTTTGTACAAGGACCACATCCATCTTGTTTACCACTATATCTCCTGTGCCAAGCACATAGTAGGCACACATATTTGCTAATATGTAGATGAAGGATTTTTAAAATCTGCATTTTAGTTATTATCACATTGTCTTTAGCATTTTAATCATTTTCTGAAATTGTAAAATACAATCTTCTCTCCCATATTATTTCTACATGATATGACAAAATTTTGTACAGTGAAGTTATTAGGTTAGAATTCATTCTCTTTTTTTTTTAAATTAGTTTCAGGTGTACAACACAGTGCAATAGTTATACATTTTACCCCTCAAAGTGACAACCCCCCACCCCCAAGAATTCATTCTCTTAACAGAAGGGTTGTTCTGTTTCTGTACAGCACAGTATTGTGGTCTTTTTGGTTCATGAGCTGATTCAGTGCTACAAAATGTCTCAAAGAACACGTATCCCTCCGGCTTATCACATGGGATTTTATTTTATTTTATTTTATTTTATTTTATTTTTGTGGGCAGTGTCACTGGCCCTCATATGTGGGTCCCAAACCAGGGCTGCTGGCTTCCCAATTCAGTGCTTACCCACCATGCCACTCGGCCGCCCCCAACATGTGATTTTACATAAATAAAAATTCATAGACAAAAGGTTTATTGCAAAATATAAAAAAGAATGATCCCTTATTTTTAGTGTACGTGGAAAAACAAGTCATGTATGAAGTCCTACAACTAAGTTTGTGAACTTGTTGCAACGGTATTGCTAACCGTTTTTGATATCTGAGGGATTATTCATTATGAATTTGTACCAACTGGACAAATAATTAACCAAGTTTACTATTTGGAAGTGCTGAAAAGGCTATGTGAAACAGTTAGGCCACTTGTACTTTTCATCAACAATTCATAGCTCTTGTATCATGACAATGTATCAGCTCACATGGCACTGTCTGTGCGGGTGTTTTTAGCCAGTAAACAAATAACTGTATTGGAA
This sequence comes from Aselliscus stoliczkanus, assembly GCA_033961575.1. Classification (NCBI taxonomy): domain Eukaryota; kingdom Metazoa; phylum Chordata; class Mammalia; order Chiroptera; family Hipposideridae; genus Aselliscus; species Aselliscus stoliczkanus. The sequence continues at coordinate 33,660,704 of CM066737.1, read as the reverse complement.
CACCCTCCCTACTCACCTGGTCTGGCCCTCAATGACTTCTCTCTTTGCCAGAAGATAAAGGAAATATAAAAAGGAAGACGTCTTGATGACATTCGGGACATCAAGGGTAATATGATGACAGCTCTGATGGCCATTCCAGAAAAAGAGTTCCAAAATTGCTTTGAAGGGTGGACTAGATGCTGGTGGTGGTGGTGCATAGCTTCCTAAAGGGTATACTTTGAAGGTGACCATAATGATATTCAGCAATGAGGTATGTAGCACTTATTCTAGGATGTTTGCGAACTTAATTATCCGATTTTGTATACAAGTACCTACATCACAATTCCTTTTTTACTGCCTAGCAGTGATCATGATAGAATTTCAGAGGATCCTGTGGATGTGATCAGTAAAGTTTTTATACAGTGTCTAAAACTTCAATTGGTCTTGGTTGGATGGGTTGGATTTTCACAGATGAAAAAGTAATAGTGTTCCTTGCTGAGGAAAGGGCATAGAGAAAAGTGTGGACATGTGATGTATTGGGGGTAAGAAGAGCACACAGATTACTATAGCAGAAGGAGGGATTAATGCAGAAAGCAGAAGTAAAAGACAGGATGGAGATATAGATTTAAAACAGTTTGCATTGATGGGCTGGCTGAGTGGCTCGTTGATTAAGAGTTGGCTTGGGAGCACAGACTCTGAGCAGCAGGGCTGCTGGTTCAGATCCCACATGGGCCTGTGATGCTGTGCTCTCTATAGCTAAGATGGTAAACAACAGCTCGACCTGGAGCTGGGCTGCCGTGAGTTGCTGGCAACTGCATAGGCTGCTGTGGGGCTGCAGTGGACTGCTGCAAGCTACCATGAGTGGCTGGCAGCCAGCATGAACGGCCAGCAGCCGGCGTGAGCTGCCATGAGCGGCCATCCAATGGTGGGTTTCCAATCTGCCTCAGCTGGGAAGAGCGCAATGATCACAATACCAACATGGGCCAGAGAAGCGAAGACCTCCACAACTAGACTAAAGAACAAAAGGACAGCAACGTGTCTGTTCCTCTTCCCCGAGTCCCCCAATAAAATCTTAAAAAATATAAAACATAATAAAAAATAAATAAGCTAGTTTGCATTGGTTTTATAATAACAGGCTAGTATATTTCAAGTTTATCTACAGACAATGGAGAACTATGGATGATGTCAAAGTAGGGAATAGGAAAATGAAAGCAAAGTTGGGGGAACAGTAATTGTGCAACAATATTGCAATATATAAATAGAGTAGAGAGAGTTCTTGGGCTAAGTCATGTTTTCAAGTGATGGGACACCCAGAGGAAATGTTCACCAGATGGTTGTAAATGAAAGATTATTTGGATTTGGGTAAGTATAAATTTGAAACAATCTGTATAGAACTGATAGTGAGAGACTTGGGAATGGATGAAATAACTATAAGAGAATATAGAATGAAGACAGACAGAGGTTCTAGCACAGATCTACAACAATGAAAACTATGATTAAAAACCCAGCAGTATGTTGTATTAAAAACTCAGTAAAATACTAGCCTAGGAAATACTTGAAAGCCCCTTACAACCCATGAAAAGCATACATATCAGAGTTTAGGGGGTACTACCTTAAGGCAAAAGACCAGTGAGAACTTGGGAGTGGAGGAAGGAGGAGATGGAAATAACTTCAATGTACCTGTTGAGCAGTCAGATCCTGTCCACTTGGGGTCACAGCTGCACATTCCAGTGTCTAGAAGAAAAGTCCCATGTCCTGAGCACTGCTCTTGACATATAGGAAGTGGAGTTTCACAGTTGATTCCTCCCCAACCAGTAGAACAGTGACATTCTCCTTTCACACAGATGCCATGGCTGGAACATGTTGGGTCTAAGCAGTCCTCTGAAGGCCCAGAAAGGGAGGAAAAGGTTAAAAGTGAACAGGTGTGACCAGTATACCTGAGGATAATGAAACCAAGATTCTCACATTGATTTCCTAATATTATGCCATTTCTGCTTTTAATTAGGCAATAATATGACTCCGGTCAATGCTGTGTTCAGACCAAAGTATTATTAATAAGTAAAGATATGGTAAGGTATCATAACAGTTACATACTAAATTTAGAAAAAGAAGAAAACCATACATATGTTGTGTGAAATTGTTAGCATTGTGTAGTACTCCCACACGAATGGGTGAGTGTACAAATGTGGCCCTTCAGTAGGAATTCCTCGGCTTTGCAAAAGAGCCCAAGAAGTTTTGGTAAGTCATTCCTTGTCTTTTCAGAAACTGGAGTCATAGTTCCCAGAAATGCCTTTTCCTTGATGTTTCTAGAGGATTTAATATATTTTTAAATTTGGAATATTCAAGGTATTGAGTAAAGTGACTGCTGTTGCCTGAAGTCATACAATATAATACATTTATTATAATCTCTCATTTGTTCCCTAGGAGCACTGCAAGTACAACAGTTTAAACCCAATTTAAAAACTAGTTTCTTTGTGGCTTCTCCTGCTATCAGGACACTGACAGTTTCTAATGTTTTAGTATATCACAGTCAACTTTCTGACTCTATGAGTCCGGATATTTTTTTTTTTGAGGGCAGTGTCACTGTCCCTCACATATGGGACCTGAACCAGGGCCGCCGGCTTCCCAAGCCAGCGCTCAACCACCGTGCCACTTGGCCGGCCCTGGATATTTTTTTTTTTTTTAGCTGAGCCATCCTGCCACCTGTTGGCAGCTCGACGGCAACTCATCTTGTGCTGGCATCGAACCAACGTTGCTCAGAGCTCAGCTCGCACTCTTGAGTGAGCTCTTGAGTCTGGATATTTTTTAACATATGTATAATTTTTGGACACCCATATATTTTTGGACAAATGTAGAAACTATGTTGGAAGTAGATTCCTACGGTTGCCTTGGGGAAAATTGTTTTATGCTTTTAACTGAGTGTCCATTCCATGGAAAATAGGAAAGTTGATTTCCAAATTGCTAGTCTTCCCACACAAAGAAGATGCGACTAAAATAATGTACCAGGATGCAGATGTATGACTTTCCCAGAAATGGAAAAAGACTGATACAATCTATCATCATTTGCAAGACTGGCCTAGTTTTAGGGTGTGGTGAGACCATGGAACAGAGTACGTTTAAATAAGCATTATTATATTTAGTGTGATTGTCATTATAATTAACCCATGATCTCAGGGTCATTAGCACAATGCTTTAACACCTGAGCTAATATGCAATTAAATATCAGAAGGTATACATAATTTTGTTCATTCATTATTTAGAAGGAGAGGGAAAGTCTAAGGTATAAAATGTTGTTTTAGAAGGAAGACATTTGGTTATAGTAAAGTACAATGACTTTAGTAAATAATATTGAACTTAATATAATTTACTTTACTCAAAGATCACCTTCAATAACTAGGGAATCATGCTTGAGTCAGAGGCATACAGTCATATAGCTGAAGGGGCAGGGCAGGTGACATACATGAATGAGATGGACTGAATGGAAGAGAACAGAGTGTGTTGGGAGTGAACTGAGAGCAAGTGTCCAGTTTAAAGGAAGCTGCTGCTACTTGAATCTAGTTGATTGCCACCAGGTAGGAATGTGAGCCCAGAGTTATCAGATTTACCAGTTGTTTATGAGAGGCTAGAAATGGAGATTTTTATATGACACCTCTCTATTTTTAAATTGTGGAAAATAAGTCTCATTAAACTACAAAAATATTATATCATCACTGCCACCATCACTATGTGAACGCAGTAAAGCCCAATTCAGCCTGTGTGCTCCTGGACTGGATGTCTGCTTTATTGTTTTTAATTAAATTTATTGGGGTGACAATGGTTAGTAAAATTGCACAGGTTTCAAGTGCACAATTCTATAATAACATCTATATATCACATTGTGTGTTTACCACCCAGAGTCGGTTCTCATTCCATCACCACATGTTTGCTTTAAAACATTTTTTCTATTGTATTTGAAAAGTTTAGACCATCAAATGTGGTACTCTAAGCTATCTTGGTTATTCTACAATTCTTTTTTTCTTTTTAGCTGAGCCATCCTGCCACCTGTTGGCAGCTCAACGGCAACTCAGCTCGGGTTGGCATCGAACTGCCATTGCTCAGAGCTCAGCTCGCACTCTTGAGCCATTAACCAACTGAGCCATTCGGCCGGACCTACAATTCTTTTTAATGACCCCTACAAGGCAAATTTGAGCTAAGTTCTTTATCAACTGGTTGTGTAATTTAAATTAGCAGGGTCTAAATAAATTAGGTTAAATGCTTTTTGTGGCAAATTGGAGATGCTGTGACAGCACCATTTTTTGGTGAATGTGTGTGTGTCCCTATAGCATTTGAATTTACAACTTGAATATGATGATTACATTTGGATCGCCATAAAAACAATTTTCAAAAGTAACTCAGGAACTTGGGTGCCTTATCTAGGCCCAATGCCATTCATTGGAACAGATACAATCTTCACACCACAATTCTACTACTGCTAATGGGAGATGAAAAGCTAAACTCTTACTTGCTTATGGAGTGGAATGAGATTAAACCCTTTAGACTACTGTGTAATAGTCTTAATGAGCCATTTATAAAAAAATCAATTATGGGGCCGGCAGAGTGGCTCAGTTGGTTAAGAGCTCGCTCAAGCAGTTCAATCCCCAGCCTGAGCTGAGCTGCCACTGAGCTTCCAACAGATGGCAGGATGGCTCAGCTAAAATAAAATAAAAATTTTAAAAAAGCAATTATAGTGCATTTTGAGCAGCCCTGTTCCTGAAGAACAGTTGTGATGAGACCATCTCCCATGGTAATGGTTTAATATTATTTCTAAAATCAGTCTTATTTAAGGAATGTGGCAAGAAAAAGGTCTGACTACTAGTAAACTTCTTTTCCAATGTGTTGCTTTAAATGATAAGACTATTGCCATTTCAAAATATGTTTTTTTTTGTTTTGTGGCTCCTTTGGGGTACATTTTAATATAAACACACTGACTTGAAACTCATTAGTGGTAAGTCTACTTCCTTAGGCATGGAGGTCAAGTTTCAGCATGAGGTATGTAAAGATAAATAATATGAAGTAATAGTAATAGTAATTAGAAATCACTCCCAAAGAAAACATTCACAAAATGGTTCCAAATGTGTGTATATTATTATGTGCTTTAAATTAAGATATAACCTAAAGCACTCTGTAATAATGAAAGCATATGAATTAACACCTAAAATCATCAACATGGAAATTCTCAAGTTATAAGACAATGTTAAAATAAGGGGAGATGCCATTTTTTTTTATTACTGTTTTTCAAGTGTCATAGATAAAGCCTCATGTTAACATTAGAGATTGTCAGGAGAGACATGAGCTTCCCTGACTCCAACTCCCTGCTTCACATACTAAGCAGACATGTTGATAATTTATGGTTTACGAAGACCACTTATGTCTCTGTTGGAAGCACAGAATAGAGCCTTGGAAAATTCAGTGAGAGAAAAGTCTGAAACAGTAGATTAAATGGAGATCTGACCTTCCTCGCATATTTCTCCTTTGTATCCTGGCACACAGATGCAGACTCCCATGATGCAGGTGCCGTGACCAAAGCAAGTTGGGTCAATGCATTGTTCTTCTGGAACATCACACTCTGGACCCTTCCAGCCATTTCGGCAGACACAATGTCCTTTCTCATATTCTCCATTCCCACCACACAGCACAGGGCACGAATCTGAAGATTGGCAGATTAACTTGTAATGTTTTCGTAATGCTTTTAATATCTCCAAAGAGCAATTCTCTATTTATTCTTGTATAATATTTCAGGCAAAAAAAAGTACTATTCCAGTCTTAGCCTTTATTAAATAGACATATGTTCATGATTACAAATAGAATTTTCCTTTTATGGGAGGGCAGTAAAGGTAAATTATAAAACTATCTTGAGTGGAGAACTTATTTCAAGTATTTGATTTTGATTCCACCATATACTTAAGTAATTAATGCTGTTATTATTACTATCATTATTAAAAGCTAGGCATTTTCTCTCTATGGTTTTTCATCCTCAAGCAGATATATGCTACTTTTAGGAAGAAAGACATGAAAATTTGAAAAACTAATGAATAGGGAGTTATTCATATTATAGAATATTACCTTTAAAAGATTGTGCATTTAAAGAGATTCATGCTGGACAGATGTCTACTCCCATAACACATTGTTATTAGAACACTAACTCTGCTTTTTCATTGTTTATCTTCCTATTAAAACTTTGGGCTTCTTGATGGCAGAGTTTGTATCTTCTTTCTTATTCATTTCTTTATTACCAGCCATCATCTCCACTCCTACCCCCTTACTCCTAAGATCTATCATGGTACTTGGAACCTAGCAGGTGCTGTATAATTCTCTGTTGAATACAATTTAATCTTAAGAAACTGAGTGGCTGAGAAACCTGAGATTAAAGTATTAGCAGACTGAGAACTTCAAAAACACATAGAAAATTAGTAGAAAGCATCTCTAAAGTCATAACTGTAAGCCTATGGGAAAATATGATGTGATTTGCCTAAAGCTTTTCAAGAATTAAACTGTGGGCAAGTCTAGGAAACAGTAAAGTTTGCTAAGTTTAGTTTCTGACTTCCCGGCTTTTACTTTCTAGGCTACTTACCCAGTTGGTGACTGCACATGCCTTCTAGCTTACAAGGGTGTGCATAAGCAATTACCTACTTTGCCTACTCTTAAAGTCTATCTATCCATTCTGAATCAGTTTATGAAGGACATAGAAGTATCATGTAGTGTTTGGGTCCAGATGATCTAGGTACAAATCCCAGCTATTAGGTAGCCCTGATTATGTTATTTCACCTCTCTGAGGTTGTTCCTTTGCTCATATAACTGGGATAATAGCAGATTTATCTCATAGGATTATGGTAGGAATTAAAAGACATAACACAATGTTTAGAACAGTGCCTGACAGAATAGGTATTTAACTTTTGGTAGTGAGGTGCGCAGTGTTATTGCTATTGCTACTGCTACTATGAAAACTACTACCACTCCTCCTCTTTCTGAGTTCTCAAAAAACATCAATTTCCCTAAATCAATCAAAATAACAGAGCAACATTACCTCTAGCACAGTCAGGCCCAAGGAATCCTGGGAAACAATGACAATGGCCTGAAATACATTCTCCATTTCCATTGCAATTAGTCGAACAGTCATCCATTATTTCTATTAATAGGGAGAAAAAGAAAAAAAAATGAACAAATCTACAGGCTGTAGAGTCCTTTATTTTCTTAAATTGAAAACACTCTGGGCCGATAACAGTCTTGCTCTCTGCTGCCTATGGAGCACTTACTATTTAAAATCATATGGCATAGAGCTTGAGAAGCCAGTGACAGTGCCCTCAAAAAAAAATAAAAAATAAAATAAAATAAAATCAGATGGCATAGATTTCTGTAAGATCTCACGTAGTTCTAAATTATTAAAAGAACCCTGGATTTTCTGAATTGGCTCTTCAAGAGTGGATCTAAAAATCAACCTCATCTCTATAGTGCATAAAGGGTTGAGATGAATTGTATTCTTACGAGACATTAATGATAAAGCTAAAAATGTACTAGGATTATAGGACATTTCTCAAAAGCAAAATGGGCTTAAAAATGCAACCAGAAGATCAAGCATACTGTTTATTTTTCAAATTCAGGTTGTAGAAAATAAAAATTTCTTCCCTAGAACTTTAAAATGTTTAATCTACTATCTTGACAGTGTAAATATGATAATCAGTATTTCATTTTCATTAATAAGTGACAATGTAAGTCTTTTAAAGTAAGTGTTCATATTAAATTCACCACCACTAAAAGCATTAGAACCTAAGTATTTTGTTGATAAATGCTTTCTTGACTATCAATGTTTATCAGTTCTCTGCCACTAATTTCCTTTCAATCTCTTCTTAGAGAAGAATAGGGTTTAGGAGAATTAAGAAGCTTTTCAAGGTGCCCATAGGTAGTTCTTGTGACATAAAGATGTACACTGTAACAGAACTTTGATAGGTCTTCTGAGAAGTATTTTGACTGAAAAGATTGTGGGAGGGGAGTTATCACTTTGTGAGGGGTATACATTGTTTTCTACACCTGAAACTAATAAAAATTGATTAATTAATTAATTAATTAAAAAATAAAAGGTATAAAGTTATACAAATGAGAGTCTCTGACAATGACATTAAAAATTATAATGCTGTACATCTGAAGTTTATGTTATTAATTGATGTTACCTTAAAAAATTAATTTAAAAATTATTCCTAGCTTAAAATTGTATTTGAGTATAATAGCCTTAAATTCTAAGTCAATGAACTATGATGATATGTACACTTTACTCTTGTCATTTTCAAAAAATCATCTTCTTCTTACCCTTTTCTGTAACTTTTCCATACTTAGCATTCTTGAATTCTGAGTTTTATGTTCTGAGCCATTAAACTCATATTTCTCATATATATCAGCTTTTCCTTTTCAATCCAAATTATCTATTTCATCTAGTTTCACTTGGATAAGCTGTTTCCAATTAGAAGGAGATATTCTAGAAAGTGGTCTTAGTATCTATCCTTGAGCTATGAGAATTTATAATGAGGATTGAGAAATGGTATTTCTTCCATTGTGGCCTTTTGACCACCTATATCAGTAGGATCACCTGAGGCACTTACAATGCAGATGACTGGGCTTCACTCCAGATCTACTGAATCTGCCTCTGAGGAATGCAGCCCAGCAGTCTACATTCTAACAAACACTGCAGGTAATATTGTAGGCACCCACTGCTTTAAAGCATTGAGAACCAATGCTTCAAATAAACTTCCATAGTTAGAGAACTTCTGATCTAGAATTAGAGTTCTGCCCTGGGAAGAATAAAAGCAAGAGGAAGAAAGTGGTATTTAGTACAATTTGGGGATTCTTAGAAAGCTGAGAATGAATCCACTGACTGTGTGGACAGCCACCCTATTATCAATCAGAAGACATTATTCTTCTCAACCCTATATGAATACATCAAATAGTCTTCTGCAGGTGTATGGTGGTCTGTTCTCTTATCCTTGAGTTAGAAAACTGAGCTGGATAAGAAATCAACACATGGCATTTGCTGAAATATAACTGGGCTGGCAGGAATATAATATTTGACAAAAAGCTAACCATTTTTATCTCTTTAAAACATTAGTTATTTTCAGAATATCATAAACTTATTTAAAAGGTCATTTTGAAAAGGCACAGACTTTTTTTTTTATTATTCCAAGATGGAACAATTATTTCTCTATTTTCTACTTATATCGCTTTCTTGTACCAAGCAGCAGTGGCAGTTTTTAAATCTACATTTGGAATTCCCCTGTTATGGATGGCTAATAAGAGACCATGGAGGAAGCTTTCAAAGGTAAATATAGTTGAATTTCATTTCACACCAGCTCCTATTGACAACTTTACAGAAGCAGCCTTGTGGGAATGTAGCTTTGTAGGAAAAAAAAACATTTAATAAAGTTTGCTACCAAAATAAATAAGAAATCCTTACATTTTATTGACTTATCTAAGAGCTATTCCTAGACCCACACTGCTGCACAGAGCTTAGCTCCAGCAATGCAAATGAGAAAACAGGGCGGTTTGAAGCTGCTATCTCCACAGGGCATCAAAAAGACATTGGGACAATCTAGGGACCCCACGAGGAGAATGGCTATAGCAGGATCACATAACTAATGAGTGATGAAAAATAATGTTTGTTTTGTTTTGTGTTTTCAAGGATTTTATTGGGGAATTGGGGGAAGGAACAGTGTTGGGGAATTGGGGGAGGGGACCGGCCAAGTTGTTGTTCTTCAATCGTCGTTGTGGAGGGTACCAGTCGCCATCTGGCTTCCCGTCAGCAGCTCGTGGCCTCTAAACTCAAGGTGCTGTGTTCAATCTTAGTTGTGGGTGGGCATGGCTACCATCCCATGTGGGAGTTGAACCCAGCAGCCTTGTTATTAAGAGTGCACACCCTATCCACTGAGCCATCTGGGTGGCAGCTCCGCTCAAGCTGCCAAGTTCAATCTTTAGTTGCAAGTGGGCATAGCCCAAAATTGAACAGGCAATCTTGTTGTTACACCAGCTGAGCCATCCTGACACCTGTTGGCAGCTCAGTGACAGGTCAGCTAGGGCACAGTTTTCGCTGGTCCATGTGGGAATTGAGCTGGTGGTCCTGTTGCTCAGAGCATGGTCTCTAAGCCAACTCTTAACTAACTGAGCCACTTGGCCCCCACAATAATGTTTTTAAATTTATATTGGCCTCCAGAAAGCTTTCCTTCTATCTTTTTTATCTGACTGTAGAATCACTTTCTAGACACCAGTTAATTAGAGTGAGAATCATGTTAAAGTTCTATACTTGTAACTCTGTTCTTATGCCAGAGTCTAAAGTCTCTTGGTATCTGCATCTGCACTGATGTTGAGTTTTACTTCTGGCAAGTTTTCTCAAAAGGAAAACTAAAGGTAATGAATAATTTTCTGGAATGAGTATGGTCTAAAGGGCATGGGCTTTGGAATCAGACATACTGGGTGTCTCAAATCTCTATTTTGTCACTTGCTGGTTGTGAGACTTTACCAAAGTATTTACTCATTCCAAGCCTCTGTTTCCTTATTTTTAATATAAGTATCACTATACCTATGCTATGAGGGTTGTGATGAGAATCATACAAGATAACTGAATGTAAAGCATCTAGTACAATGTTTGGGGCAGAGTGTCACTCCATAAATGGTATACATTAGCATGTGGCGGAGCAGACTGGCTTTGATTAGGGGATCTGACAACATTACCTATACTACTGGAAAATAGTATATGTGTATCTCAATATAGGCCAGTGGCAAACCTATGATAGTCATTCAATAAATGCTGGTTATTGATACTGTTTTGATTCTTGTTTTTAGCAGACCAAATATAGTTAAGATCAATCAACTGATTCTAATATTATCAGGAAATAGAGAATGAACAACATTTAGAATAGTGAAATTCATACAAACTTCAATTTGTTTAATCAAATATATTAGCTTCCATTAATTATGAATAAAATAAATTATAAAAATATTATGTGGGGCCGGCCAAGTGGCGTGGTGGTTAAGCGCTGGCCTGGGAAGCCAGCAGCCCCGGTTCGGTCCCACATATGAGGGCCAGGGACACTGCCCTCAAAAAAAAAAAAATATTATGTGATGAATCGCTGGCAGCCAGCGTGAGTGGCTGGCAGCCGGCATGAGCTGCCGTGAGTCACTATGAGCAGCCGTCCAATGGCCAGCGAGTAACAGCCTCACCCGGGAAGAGGGTAATGATAACACCAACATGGGCCAGTTAAGCTACGTCCTCCACAAATAGACTGAAGAAGAAAGGACAACAATTTATCTGTTCCCCTTCCCTGATTCCCCAATGCTGTTCCCCTCCCCCAATTCCCCAATAAAATCTATAAAATATATATATATATATATATATATTACGTGACAGAAATGGCAGCATGAGTTGTGCCTCTTGAAATCCCCCCTGGAATTTACAACAAATTGAACAGCTATAATTTCACAAAGGACTCCTTGCATGGCATACAGACAAGCCTGACAGATTCAATTGGAATCCTCTAAAGGTGGGAAAATTGGGACAGCACAAGAGGAGAGAAGGGGGAAGAGCAGAGATGCAGGCCACAGGACACAGACTGGAGCTCAGAGCTCCCTGTATTCTGGAGCTACACCAGTCATGGGAGAGGGAAAAATTTGACTGCTAGTGCTCCCCTTATGGCCCACAGTCCCGCCTGAGGGATCAGCATGTAACACCGATGAACCCAATGCTCACAGCAGAGACCTCAAAGCAAAGACTGAGGGAGGAAGGATGAGAATGGTGGTTTAAGCCCTCATTGCTAAGCAATGGAAGACATAGACAAGGATCCTGGCAGACCCCTCTGCAACCTCCCAATGTTTGCCCCACTCCCACTCTCCCAGAGCTAGAAGCGGACTCCAGAAGAAACGGTAGCAGTGTCAGATTAAAAAACAGAATATTTACAGCTCTGAGAATTGCAGCGAAGCAGCCACAGATTCACAGTGCAACTGACTACGGCAAAAGGGAAAAACATGTAAGGGCAAGAAAATTGTGGACTGGTAGTCACCAATGCTCAGAGCCACCTCTCACAACCCAACCCGATCCCACCCCAAGTTATCTGGGCAGATCCCTGCAGGGGTAGCCAGAGCCACGGAAAAACACCGGCTCTGAATCTGACTGGAGGAAAAGCTTTGAGACTTCAGAAGCTCTCCACATTCCCCCATGGAGGCAGTGCCCTGAGACCCAGGCAACCTGCTCACAGAGGAGAAGCCCACCTTCCAGGAAACCCCCACATAGTGTGAGAAGCCGGAACAGTATGACAAAATATAATGCTATAGTGAAAGAGACAGAAAAAGGCTGCAGTCATAGAGAAAAAAATTATTCCACCACCACCTACTGGAAAGCAAATGAAAGACCTCTTCCTATCAACCTGTTGCAAAATCCACTCCTGTCAATGCACAGGAAGAGAAATAATAATTCAAAAATTGCCATGAATAACCAAGGTAACAAGGCAGCTCAGAAAGAAAATAGAAACTCTCCACAAAATGAGCTTAAAGGCATGGAAATATGTGACTTATATGACAGGGAATTCAAGGTTGCAGTTCTGAAAAACCTCAACAAGATGCAAGAACACACAGACAGGCAGTTTAATGAACTCAAAAACATAATCAAAGAACAAAATGAACATTTTACCAAAGAGATTTAAATTTGAAAACATAACTAAATAAAAAATCTGGAGATTAAGAACACAATAAAAGAAATGAAGAACAAAATAGCCAGCTTAGGTAATAGAGCTGACAAGATGGAGAAAAGAATCGGACATCGAAGATAGAAATCTGGAAATGACACAGATGGGAGAAGAGACAGACTTGAGAGTTAAAAGTAATGAAAGAACTCTACAAGAACTTTCTGACTCCATCAGAAAGAGCAACATAAGAATAATAGGTAAACCAGATGGAGAAGAAAGGAAAAAGGGAACAGAGAGTATATTCAAACAAATAGTTAATGAGAACTTCCAAAACTTGTGGCAAGAACTGGATTTTGAATCCACGAAACAAATAGAACACCTAATTACCTCAATCCTAACAAGCATTTTCCAAGGTACATTGTACTGAAGCTGTGAAAAATTAAGGACCAAGAAAGAATACTCAAGAAGCTAGGGAAAAGAAGATGGTAACCTACAAAGGAAAGCCTATTAGGTTATCATCAGATTTTTTTCAGCAGAAACCCTACAAGCCAGAAGGAAGTGGAATCAAATATTCAAACTATTGAAAGAGAGAAATTATGAGCCAAGAATAATAAATCTAACAGGGATATTCTTTAGATGTGAAGGAGGAATAAAGACCTTTGCAGACATACACAAGCTGAGGGAATTTTCTAATACATAACCTGCATTAAAAGAAATACTGAAGGAGGATATTCAACCTGAAACAGAAAAGCAAAATAATGCAAACCATGAGAAGTATTAACAAAGAGACAGAAGCAGGAAATGGCAACCCCTACACCAAACAAGGCACTATACACTTAAACATAACATATAGGGTAAAGAATAAAAAAAAAATCAAAAAAATAGGGAAAAGACAAGTTGCTACTGTAATGTAGAAATCAACCCCCAGCATGAATAGGGATACTTTGTGACAACAACAAAAAATATAAAAAGCGAGGGAGGAAAGGTCTGAAATGGAAAAGGGAAATGAAGAAAGGAAGCATGCTGAAGAAAATGGAATACTCTAAATATGAAACTTTGTTTTTCATAAACTTAATGGTAACCACTCAAAAAAAGTCCAGAACTGAAATATATAACACTAGAAAAAAGAAACAGAGGGACAAATCATAGACTACCACCCCCCTGAAATAACAGACAACAACAAAAAGCAAAGAAACAACGGAGGGCTGACCCAGTGGCACACTGGTTAAGAGCTGGCTTGGGACGCCATTGGCCCCAGTTCGGACCCCACATATGAGGGCCAGTGACACTGCCCTCTACAGCTAAGAACAGCTCCACCTGGAGCTGGGCTGTGAGCACCAGCGAGGGTGTAGGCTACAGCCAATGCTGCAGTGGGCTGCCATAGGCCACAGTGAGTGGCCGGCAGCCAGCGTGAGCTGCCAATAGTCGCGTTGAGTGACCATCCGGAGGCCGGCGACTGATCTGCCTCATCCAAAAAGAGCGCAATGATGAAACCAATATGGGACAATGAAGCAACATCCTCTGCAACTAGACTGAAGAACAAAAAGACAGCAACTTGTCTGTTCCCCTTCCCCGATTCCCCAATGCTGTTCCCCTCCCCCAATTCCCCAATAAAATCTTTAAAAAAAAGAAAGACAGAAACAACGGAGACACCAAGATACCAGAAAAAAAAAAAGCAAAATGGATATATGAAATCCTCATATATCAATAATCATTGTAAATGTACATGGACTGAACTTACCAATAAAAAGGCACAGAGTAAAGGCCCGCCAAGTGGCAAAGTGGTTAAGTGCTGGCTTGGGAAGCCAGCGGCCCCAGTTCGGGTCCCACATATGAGGGCCAGTGACACTGCCCTCAAAAAAAAAAAAAGGCACAGAGTGGCAGATTGAATCCAAAAATGAAACCCGACCATATGCTGCCTCCAGGACACACATCTCAGCTAGAAAGACAACTATACACTCAGAGTGAAAGGGTGGAAATTGACACTCCAAACAAAGGGTATTCAGAGAAAAGGAGGCGTAGTCATATTTATATCAGATGAAACAGACTTCAGGATACGAAAGGTAATAAGAGCAAAGATGGACATTTCATAATGATAAATGGGATTATACAACAAGAAGACATAACAGTCATCAATATTTATGCTCCCAATCAGGGAGCACTGAAATACACACAGCACCTACTAACAAAACTAAAAGGAGAAATTGGCCAAACACAATTATTGCAGGGGACCCAAATACATCATTGACAGCTATGGATAGATCATCCAAACAGAAAATAAATAAAGAAATATTAGCCTCACATGACACATTAGATGAAATGGACATAATTGATATTTATAGAGCACTTCATCCCAGAACATCAGACTACAAATTCTTTTCTCCTGTACATGGAACATTCTCAAGGATAGACCACATAGTGGGACATAAAACAAGCCTTAGCACATTTAAGAAAATTGAAATCATACCAAATATATTCTCTGATCACAAGGCTTTGAAATAGGAGATCAACTCCAAAAAGAAAGCAGGAAAAGTGACAAATATGTGGAAATTAAACAAGATACTTTTAAAGAAGGACTGGGTCAAAGAAGAAGTAAGAGGAGAGATCAAAAGATACATAGAAACAAATGAGAATGAAAATACAGCCTATAAAAATTATTGAGATGCAGCAAAAGCAGTATAAGAGGAAAATTTATATCAGTACAGACCTATCTCAAGAAAGAAGAAAATTGCAGATGAATAACCTCACATTACACCTTAAAGAACTAGAAAAAGAAGAACAAATGAAACCCAAAAGCAGCAGAAGGAAGTAAATAACAAAAACTAGAACAGAACTAAATGAAATGGAGAACAAAAAGACAATAGAAAAAATTAATGCAATGAAGAGCTGGTTCTTTGAAAAGATTAGTACAATTTACAAACCCTTGACTATAATCACTAAGATAAAAAGAGAAAAGATACGAATAAAAAAATCAGAAATGAAAGAGGGGAAGTTACCATGGATGCCACAGAAATACAAAGGACCATTCAAAAATACACTGAAGGGCTACATGCCACCAATTTAAATAACCTAGAAGAAATGGACAAGTTGTTAGACACATATAGCCTTCCTTGGCTGAATCATGAAGAACTAGAAAATCTAAATAGGCCGATCAACTGTATGGAAATTGAATAAGTCATCCAAAACCTACCCAAAAGCAAAAGTCCAGGAGCAGGTAGCTTCACTAGTGAATTCTACCAAAAATTCAAAGAGGATCTAACACCTGCCCTCCTCAAATTCTTCAAAAAAATTGAAAAAGAGATAATTCTTCCTAACTCATTTTATGAGGCCAACATTACCATGATACCAAAACTTGGTAAGGATAACACAGAAAAAGAATATTACAGACCAATATCTCTGATGAATACAGATGCAAAAATCCTAAACAAAATTCTAGCAAAACAAATACAACAGTGTATTAAAAAGATTGTACATCACGATCAAGTAGCTTTCATCCCAGGGGCACAAGGATGGTTCAACATAGACAAATTGATCAATGTAATACACCACATAAACAAAATAAAGGACAAAAATCATAAGATTATATCAATAGAAGCTACAACATCCATGTATGATTGAAACACTTAATAAAATGGGTATAGAAGAAAAATACCTTAACATAATAAAGGCCATATATGACAAACCCTCAGCTAATAGCATAATTAACAGTGAAAAATGGAAGCGCTTCACTCTATGTTCAGGAACAAGACATGACTGTTGCCTATCACCTATGCTTTTCAACATAGTATTGGAAGACCTAGCCAGAGCAATCAGGTATCTGAGTTGGGAATGAAGAAATTAAGTTGTCACTTTTTGTAAATGACATGATACTATACATAAAAAACCCTAGAGACTCCACCAAAAAGCTATTAGAAACAATAAACGAATACAATAAAGTTGCAGGCTACAAAATCAATGTACAAAAGTCCATTGCATTTCTATGTACTATCAATGAAATCTCAGAAAAGAAGATTAAAAAAAAAACAATTCCTTTTGCAATTGCAACAAAAAGAATAAAATACCTACGAATAAATTTAACCAAGGATGTGAAAGACCTATACACTTAAAGCTATAAGACTGTTTTAAAATAAATTGAAGAAGACATAAAGAAATGGAAACACATTCCATGTTCTTGAATTGGAAGAATCAACATAGTTAAAATGGACATATTACCCAAAGCAATATACAGATTTAATCCAGTAACCATCAAAATTCCAATGGCATTTTTTAAAGAAAAAGAACAAAAGAATCATCAGATTTGTATGGAACCACAAAAGGCACTGAATAGCCAAAGCAATCCTAAGAAAAAAGAACAATGCTGGAGGTATCATACTGCTTGACTTCAGCTTGTATTACAGGGCAACCATAGTCAAAACAGTATGGTATTGGTAGAAAAACAGACACACAGGGCCAGTCGAGTGGCACGGTGGTTAAGCGCTGGCTTGGGAAGCCAGCGGCCCCGGTTCGGTCCCACATATGAGGGCCAGTGACACTGCCCTCAAAAAAACAAAGAAAAAGAAAAAGGAAAACAGACACACAGACCAATGGAATAGAATTGAGATCCCAGAAATAAACACAAAAATATGGACAGATAATTTTCGACAAAGAAGCCAAAAACATACAATGGAGAAAAGACGCCTCTTCAACAAATGGTGCTAAGAGAATTAGAAAACCACATGCAATAGAATGAAACTAGACTGCTATCTGTCACCATGTACTAAAATTAACTCAAAATGGATCAAAGACCTAAACCTAAGACCTGAATGAATAAACTGCAGAGAAGAAAACATAAGTACTAAACTTATGGGCCTTGGGTTAAAAGAGGATTTTATGAACTTGACTTCAAAGACAAGGGAAGTAAAAGCTAAAATAAATTATTTGGGATAAATCAATCTCTAAAGCTTCTGCACAGTGAAAGAAACCATCAACAAAATAAAGAGGCAACCAACTGAGCGGTAGAAGATTTTTGCCAACAATGCCTCAGATAAAACCTAATATCCAAAATATGTAAGTAACTCATACAACTCAACAACAACAACAAAAAATCCAATTACAAAATGGGCAGAGGATACAAATAGACATTTCTCCAAAGAGGACATACAGATGGCCAATAGACATATGAAAAGATGCTCGACATCAGTAATCATCTGAGAAATGCAAATACAAATCATAATGAGGTATCTCCTCACACCTATTGGAATGACTATCATCAACAAGACAAATAATAACAAGTGTTGGAGAGGCTGTGGAGGAAAAGGAACCCTTATATGCTGTTGGTGGGAATGCAGATTGGTGCAGCCACTATGGTTACTCAAAAAATTAAAAATAGAATTATCATATGACCCAGCAATCCCTCTCCTGGGCATCTACCCAGAAGCTCTGAAAACATTTATCCATAAACATATATGTGCTCCTATGTTCATTGCAGCTTTATTTTCTGTGGCCAAGACATGGAAACAACCAAAGTGTCCTTTGATAAATGATTGGGTAGAGAAGATGTGGTATATATACACAATGGAATAGTATTCTGCCATAAGATAAGATGAAATTGTGCTATTTGTGACAACATGGATGGATCTTGAGATTATTATGCTTAGCAAAATAAGTCAGACAGAAAAAAGTCGACAACCATATGATTTCACTGGTATGTGGGATATAAAACTGAAAACAAGAAAGGAACAAGACAAACAAATAAAAAACAAAAACTTGTAGACACAGACAAGAGTTTAGTGAGTACAAGAGGATAAGGAGTGAGGGGGGTGGTAGATGAAGGTAGAGGGGATCAAATATATGTTGATGGATGGAGAACTGATTCTGAGTGGTGAACACACAATGTGATATATAGATGATGTATTGCAGAAGTGTACACTTGAAACCTATGTAACTTTACTAAACATTTCATCCCAATAAAACTTAATTTAAAACAAAAATTAAAATTAAAAAAGTAAATGATAACAATATAAAAACTAATGGGGAGAATTTAGAGTAAATCATTTATATAAGTGTATTTTTTTCAGAAATTTACTTGGATTCCCTTTGAGTGAAATTACAGGAGAAATGTTTCTCTTCTAATCTTAAAAGACAACAGAAAAGTAAACAAACTGACTTGAATAAGGTAAAAAAACAAGTACGTTGTTGTATATGAAAGTGACAGCTTGATATCTGGATAATAACAATTGTATCTCAAAGTTAGGCTCTTTTTGGGAGGAAGTAAGGGACAGAAAAAAAAACTTCAAGCATGTTTCTGCATCTATTGATTTTTCTTAAAAGGCTAATAGTTTGGTTAATGTTTTAACTTGAGCTTAGGGTAAAGATAACAGGAAGAGAGAAAATCTTCACAAATATTTCAGACCTTTTATTTATTTTTTTTTTGAGGGCAATATCACTGTCCCTCATATGTGGGATCCGAACCAGGGCCGCTGGCATCCCAAGCCAGCTCTTAACCACTGCGCCACTTGGCCGGCCCATTTCAGACCTTTTAATTGCTCAGTTTCTTAGGAGAAACTCAACCTTTCATAACTCATTGGCATTTGCATTATCAAAATTTGACGTTGACAGGAAAATATCATGAGGGGTGCCTCTGTTGAATCTACCCCAATGAGCTTGTGAGTAGCAAAACATTTCCATGACTTAAATTTTTTTTCTAAGTTAATATATGCTTTCACTTTTGAACATATAAATTCAGTGGAGTTTTTCTCTAGGGGAAAAAATCGTCAGTGCATTTTTATTGCCTTTTCAATTACTTTCGAATAAAGTTTTTGATAATCTTATGGCTGAAATACCATTTTCTACTTTCTCAATGTCTTCAGTGTCAAGTAAAAACAGAACATAATTGTTATATAAAGAGCAGATAGTATATCTATTAACAGTCACTACATCTTCCTAAACATATGGTTGAACAGGTTAACTAAAGGATAAAGTGGTGAGAGCTGTATAGAAAACTGACAGGTGTAAAATATTTTCTCTTCTTTTAAAAGATGGGTGTTTTAGGAAAATTCACATAATAAAATACTGTGTCTATGAGTTGTTTACCCTCAGGACTCTAAAATTGCTAAAGAGCTCAGCTTTATTCACACAAATGGTCAAGGGGAATGAATTCACCAAAAAAAATGACAAGAGTGAGATGTCTCTGAGTAACTAGAGTGAACCATAAATTAGAGTGGATAAAGACATTGTATTAAAAGAAAAATGTTTTAAAAGGCCCTGAGAGCACTCAAAGAGCCATTGTGATGATTTTTAGACTAAAAAATTCTAAAAGAAAGGGTTTTGAATGACCCAAGTTATTATCTTTTGAGACTGTTCTCTAAATACTCTCAGGTTGTATTTTGAAATTTTAATGGTTGGTTCTCGAATCAGTCATTCTAAGAAGAATGGAACTGATGTTAGTTTTTCCATTTTAAAAGGTGTTCATTCGATATCTTTAAAAAATAGATCTTGAATTAACAGAACTTCCCCGGGGCCAGTCAAGTGACTCAGTTGTTTAAGAGTTGGCTTAGAGCACGTACTGTGAGCAACAGGGCTGCCGGGTTTGATTCCTACATGGGCCAGTGAACACTGTGCCTGAGCTGAGCTGTCACCGAGCTGCCAACTGGTGGCAGGATGGCTCAGCTGTTGTAACAACAAGATTGCCTGTTCAATGGTGAGCTACGCCCATCCACAACTAAAGATTGAACTTGGCAACTTGAGCTGAGCTGCTGCCCGGATGGCTCAGAGGATAGAGTGTGTGGTGCTCTTAACAACAAGGCTGTTCGTTCAACTCCCACATGGGATGGTGGCTATGCCCAGCTGCAACTAAGACTGAACTCAGCACCTTGAGCTGAGCTGCTGCCCCGATGGCTCAGAGGATGGAGCGTGTGGCGCTCTTAACAACAAGGCTGCTGGTTAGACTCCCACATGAGATGGTGGTTATGCCCGCCCACAACTAAGATTGAACACAGCACCTTGATCTTAGAGGTCACGAGCTGGTGACGGGAAGCCAGATGGCAACTGGTGCCCTCCACTGTGAAGACTGAAGAACAACAATTTGGCCAGTCTCCTCCCCAATTCCCCAATACTGTTAACTTCCCCTAATTCCCCAATAAAATCTTTTTTTTAAAAAAAAAAGAACAGAATTTCCCCTACTTATTTCCTTCTTCACTGGAGTTTTTCTATGTAGGCTTAGCAATAATATTATCCAGGTAATTATATATTTCTACTGAAAACATGTAAAACAATGCATGGCAAGTATCCTAAAATAGCAGCAAATAATGGAGCACTTAAAAAAAATCTTAATCAGGGGCCGGCCCAGTGGCTCAGTTGGTTGAGAGTGTGAACTCTGAGCAACAGGGTCACCGGTTCAATTTCCACATGGGCCATTGAGCTGCGCCCAAGCTGAGCTGCTGCTGAGCTGCAAACAAGTGGCTGTATGGCTCAGCTGATGAGAGCACATACTCCTAACAACAAAGTTGCGGGTTTGACTCACACATGGGATGGTGGGCTATGCCCAGCCGCAACTAAGACTGAACTTGGAACCTTGAGCTGAGCTGCTGCCCAGATGGCTCAGTGGATAGAGTGTGTGCTCTTAACAACAAGGCTGCTGGTTCAACTCCCACATGGGATGGTGGCTACGCCCACCCACAACTAAGATTGAAAACAGTACCTTGAGCTTAGAGGCCACGAACTGCTGATGGGAAGCCAGATG
This sequence comes from Aselliscus stoliczkanus, assembly GCA_033961575.1. Classification (NCBI taxonomy): domain Eukaryota; kingdom Metazoa; phylum Chordata; class Mammalia; order Chiroptera; family Hipposideridae; genus Aselliscus; species Aselliscus stoliczkanus. Next base: position 33,639,311 of record CM066737.1, on the reverse strand, counting down.
GCGACTGGTGCCCACCACAACAAAGATTGAAGAACAACAACTTGGCGGATATCCTTCCCCAATTCCCCAACACTGTTTCCCTCCCCCAATTCCCCAATAAAATCTTTTAAAAATCTTAATCAGCATTTAAACAACATTAATGACATTATAAGCCTTTCTCATAGTGACCTATCATGAAATAATGAGCTTAAGGCAGAATGAGCATAAGCTTAAATAACATCTGTATCACTTTAATCATTGATTGTGTCTTTCTAGGATTAAACTATCATTTGAAAATAATAGCCAAGGTAGCTTACCAATTGCTGTAGTTAACACAAATACTTGCTCCATCTTTTTTCCATCATTGTAAAATGCTAGATACCAAGGCCCTTGGTCCATATATTCTATGAAACCTGTCTCCTGCAGTGAGGTTAAGATCAGGTTCCGAGGGGAGTGCTGGCTGTCATCAGAGCCCTTGGAGTCCTCCTTGACAAGTTGTTTCCCATCCATTAGTTTTACAAAATCAAACTGAAACAAATACAAACACAGTATTTGGAGGTGGGCAAAGCAGAAGAGGATGTTATTCATTCTTAAGTATATTTAAACCTAAAAGTATATTATTAATCCTGGGGGGGAAAAAAACACTATACTTATGAATGTTATAAACCTTTCAGTCTTGTGGTATTCAAAATAGTTGTTTAAAAATAAATAGACCAAAAAAATTTTTTTAAATCTGGTTTAGTATTATGCAAGAAAATATTGATATTTTTCTGAAGTACTTGATAGAAGATACCTAAAGTCACACATTCCTCTCAGAAATGTTATATGATCTTCCCTCTAAATTAAAGTGTTTAATAGTTTTTAAAACAAACAAACAAACAAACAGTCAAAAATTTGAAAACATTCATCATAATTTAGTATTTTTGTGGTAGCATATTTAAACATTCAAAGGATACTTCCCTTTTTATTCCTAATCAGTGGTCAAGCACATGATACATGTATCCTTGAACATGTTTTTTAAGAGTCACATTTGAATGTCATTTTAATTCCCTGTTTAATATGACCCAGAAGGTAAAGTTTGGACTACAGTCATATCTGATGAAAACAAAGCAAGCCCCAGATGTTATGATTCCTTATGCTACTTCTTAGATGGAGCAGGGTCCCAAATGGGTTCATGTAAGGAAGAGATAAAGGAAAGAAAATGAGAGAAATGAGGTAGCTAAAGTTTATAGAAGGGATTTATAAACCAAAGAAGTTTTACATATTTGAGTTATTAACAAAAACGAAAGTTTTCTACCTGTAAGGCAAAACCTGCCTTTTTGACTCATTTCCATTATTGATGTGCATTCCTTCATTGGGAAAAGGGGTGGTGGGTATATAGAACTAGCAAAAGGGTGTGGGCACCAAAACTAAGTAAGATGAAGGGGCTAAAAAAGTTCATGGTCATCATTTTCCAGGAAGCAGAATTCAAGTTTCAAGAATATTTTCTTAAACTCCTTTTTCTGAATCTGCTCTGCTAAATACAATTCGTTATTTCTCAAAGCCATTGTTTTTTTTCATTTGCTGGAGTGTGATTATTCTGGATATTTGCTCATTACAAAGATTGTCTACCTTCACCTTTGACTCCCGCACACATTGCAAGTCACAAACCCTGAACTAGTCATTCCAACACCCTCTAAAAGGGTCAAAAAATACCTATAATTTCAAATACCTGAGTGTGTGTAGGTGGAATGTTTCTTCTGCCATAAATTCCCAGCAGAGAGTCCTTGGCCAAAGAAATATTGAATTTCAGATATATTGGATGGTGGATAGTAATCTGGAAACGCCAGAATAAGCCAGGTGGAATGGTTTGCATGACCTGTGCACCAATGTCAACTTCTCCGGTGTCTATTGCCCGTCCCTTCTGAAACACTGGTTTTAAAGGTAAAGAAAATTACACATAACATTAATCTTAATTTATAAAGCAATGGTTTTTAGTTTTTCAAGAACAGATATATGAAAATGACTTACTCAGCTTTTTCTTCCTCCCCACACCACCAATCTATGAAGGCTTTACCCAAATTAAATATCTTCCAAGGAGCCCTCCTTAACCAACCACTATTTCAGTCTCTCTTTCTTTCTTTCTTTTTTTTTTTTTTTAGCTGAGCCATACTGCCACCTAGTTGGCAGCTCAATGGCAGCTCAGCTCTGGCTGGGCATCAAACTGCTGTTGCTCAGAGCTCAGCTCCCACACTTGAGTGAGCTCTTAACCAACTTAGCCACTTGGCTGGCCCTTCTCTTTCTTTTAAACTACTATTACATTTATTTTCATCATTTCAGCCATTATTTACTGAACACTGTCTAGGAAGCAGAAGGAGATACAAACATGAGTAAGATGCAATTCTTACTCCCAAAGAGCTTGGAATGTAAGAGATAAAATATGACAAGTACACAAATAACAACATTGTAAAGGAAAATAAGTACTATGGTTGTTTAAGTGAAGGAAAGGTATTTGGTTGGAGGACACTCCTCATTCCTAGTTGTCTCTATCCCCTTTACCTTGTTCTACGTTTCTCCCTTAGCACTTATCCCAACCTAACATACAACCTATTGTACTTACTCTTCATTGCCTGTTTACTCCTAATACAATATAAGTTCCATGAGGCTGTGGCTATTTTGTTCAATGCTTTATCCCAAGTAACTACAAGAATGTAGGCAAATAGTATGTAATCAGTACAGATTTATCAATGAATGAATGAATAAGAAAAGGGTATTTATGGGAAGTGATATAGAATATGGCCTTAAAAGAGGCAAATAATTTCAACAGGGCTGTTAGAAAGATTCTACATGGAAGGGACACCTTCAATCAAAACAAGAGGAGAGAAAACTATAAAGCTAAAGTTTATATAGAAAGGAGCAGTTGGAGGTAGAGCTAGAGGGAAAAGATGGCATCATATTAATAAGTCCTTGAACGTCAGTCCTAAAGAGTTTATTTACTAAAGGATGGAAAGCCATTAAAGTATTTGAGAGGAGATATTTGGGTACATTAGAAAGGCTAATCTTAAGAAGGTAAGATGATTTAGAGCAAGAAGACACAAGAATGATATAGGAATGATGGGGCAATAATTCAGGTGAAGTTACGTGAAGATTTAAATTTAGGTGGGCTGAACAATTCATGTGGAAAAAGTACATTCTAGTCAACTGCAAAATAATAAAGTGGGATTAAATCAAACCAAAGAGCTTATGCACAGCAAAGGTGCTGGGAGCCGTCAGCACCCTAATATATGACAAGGTTTCATGGTCGGTATAGTCTCCATGCCTGTGAGCCCATGTGTCTTTTCTCTACATCAGATCCTATAGGAGACAGTACTTTCACTGTATTGTGGTACCCCAATGAGATAACTACGCAGCCAACGATGGGTAAGATCTCCTAGAAAAGAGGGGAGACAACCTAAGCCAGGCGGTAGTTCCGTGGGGACTCCAGGACTAAGAAACAGGGGATTCAAGCCCTTTGGAAACAGGCCCAGACCCCTGGCCACATAAGCCAAAAAGCCTGGCTGTGAGTCACTGATAATAACATAATCCATTTAGCTCACTTGCCTAAGATAATCACAGTGAAGTCTCCTTGGGGACTAAAAGTCTCCAGGCCATGAGAGTTCCAATAAGAGACAACTTGCTGACCATGAGCTATGTTAAGCTATAGCCTTAATTGGATTCTTTGCCTTGTATATTGTTGTAGCAACAGACACTGAAGCTTTAGCTCAAATATATGCCCTGTGAGTCTTACTGTGGAATCCGGGACTAGATAGTCAAGGTAATCATAGTAACCATTCTTCAGGTGATATGTATGAACTGAGTCTAGGTCATAAAGAGATTATCATAGATGAGATTATCCTTAACCATAGAAAAGGTCACAGTGTGCCCTGGGGAGAACAATTATAAGGACTAAAAGTCTTAAGAGAAAAATACATTAAGACTATGTGGAACTTAAACTTGTGATTGGAAAATGGTCAAAAGTCCCTATAAAAAGGACATGTTATTGCAATAAAGTGTGACACTTTTTTCCTTTTCTCTTTAACTCCCCGGTGTCTCCACTGTCTCCCTTAATTTCCTCCCTCGCCGACGCCGTCTCCACCTGAGGGAAACCCTGGTCAGCGGAGGCTGGTCCCCCACACAAAGGGAAAATAATCAATAAATTGAAAAAGTAACCCATAGAATAGGATAAAATGTTATCAAACTATATATCTGTAAAAGGGTTAATATCCAAAATATATAAAGAATTCATACAATTCAATTGCAAGAAACAAATTAAATAAAAAATGGACAAAAGGCCTGAATAGAAATTTTTCCAAAGAAGACATAAAAATGATCAATCGGTATATGAAAAGGTGCTCAATATCACTAAAAATCATTGGAAAAACGCAAATCAAAACCACAATATGATACCAATTCATACCTGTTAGGCTGGTTATTATCAAAGAGACAAAAGATAACAAATGTTGGCGAGGATGTAAAGAAAAGGGAAGGCTTACACTCTGTTGGTGGGAAGGAAAATTCTACAGCCATTTTGGAAAATAATATAGTGGTTCCTCAAAAAATTAAAAAATGAACTACCATATAACACTCTTGGGCATTTATCTGAAGGAATTGAAATAAGGATCCTGAAGACATATCTGCACATCCATGTTCATTGCAGCATTATCCCTAATAGCCAAGATGTGGAGGCAACCTAAATATCCTTTGGGGGTGAATAAATAAAAAATGTGATATATACACACAAATAAAAAGTGGAATATTATTCACCCATGAAAAGAAAGGAAATCCTGCAAATCTGGAGGGCATTATACTAAGTGAAATAAGCCAGACAAAGGCCAATACTGTATTGCATCACTTATATGTGGAATTTAAAACAAAACAAAACAAAACCAATTTTATAGAAACAGAGAATAGAATTGTGGCTGCCAGAGCTGGAAGGAGGGTCAAATGGGGTGATGTACGTGAAAAGGTACAAATTTCCAGTTATAAAAAGTTATGAGGATCTAATATATAGCATGTTGACTATAGATAATACGTTATTATATATTTGAAAGTTGCTGTGAGTAGACCTTAATCATTCTCTCCACACACACAAAAAGAGTTGACTATGTTAACTATGTGAGGTGATGGATGTGTTAATTATGTTGATCTTGATAATCACTCTACAATGTATATGTATATGAAACCATCATGTTGTATACTTTATTTATTTATTTTTTTGAGGGCAGTGCCATTGGCCCTCATATGTGGGACCTGAACTGGGGCCGCTGGCTTCCCAAGCCAGCGCTCAACCACTGTGCCACTTGGCCGGCCCTCATGTTGTATACTTTAAATATATACAATTATACTTGTAAATTATTCCTCAATAAAGTTAAAAAAACAATCACATGTTATCTGGGAAGGATAAAAATTGGATTATCCTGAAGAATGTTACAAATATAAATTAATTTCAGATTATTATAAATTTTAAAAATCTTATTGTAATTTCAAGTGTAAATACTAAAAATTGAAAATTTAATTTTAAACTAGCATAGAGAAAATAATACTGAGATAAAATAATTTATCTAAATGAAAGCAAGAAAAGGAAGACACAGATTAGAAAGTTTAATTAGAAAACAAAAAAGATAAATTTCATATATCTAGATTTATAATTAAAGAGTAATGAACTAAATACTTGTGTAAAAAGGTAAGAACCAGGCCGGCCGAGTGATGCGGTGGTTAAGAGCTGGCTTGGGATGCCAGCGGCCCCGGTTCGGGTCCCACATATGAGGGCCAGTGACACTGCCCTCAAAAAAAAAAGTAAGAACCAACATTCTGAATCAAGAAGTAAAATCTAATTACATGCTTTTACAAAAATATACATAAAATACAAACAGTTATTTATAATAATATAAAAGGGGGCCGGCCGAGTGGCGCAGTGGTTGAGTGCTGGCTTGGGAAGCCAGTGGCCTCGGTTCGGGCCCCACATATGAGGGCCAGGGACACTGCCCTCAAAAAAAAATAATATAAAAGGTATTTCCTCAGTGAGAAAAGAAAAAAAAAGAGGATGGAGGACAATGTAAGGGAAGAGCTCCTTAAGCTTGAATGGGCATAAGAAGGGGATCTTGTTAAAATGGAAATTATGATTCTGTAGGTCTGGGGATGGATATTTCTAACAAATTCCCATTAATGCCCATATTGAGTGGTCCACAACACACACGCTGTGAGGCAAAGTTTTTAGCACACTGAGACACTAGGTGTGGGGGCTAGGGGAAGGTCAAAACTGGCCCCATGATTGTAAATTTGGGTGACATCATGCTGGTATCAAAAACAAGAAACCTAGAAGGAGCTGGTTTGTGTGGGACAATGTTGAGTTTGGACAATCGGATCTTTATTATTTATGGCCATATTATCTAATGATTTAAGTTGTGTTAGAAATCTTTGTTATGTGGTGGTGGGGATAAAAGGGATATAAGAGGTCTGCCTTGATTTTAAGCAAGAAGAATTACACCTTAGGAGGGGATGTTCAATTTGGCCTCATTTCACTCCACCTTTATATTTTTCAGCTATCAATTCCTCCACACAAAACACAGTTTAAAAACACACATAGTCTCTGTCCTTTGTGTTCACCTGCTGTAAAATTAATAGACCATTAAGAAACATACCTGGGCCGGCTGAGTGGCTCAGTTGTTTAAGAGTTGGCTTTGAGTGTGTGTGCTCTGAGCAACAGGGCCACAGGTTCGATTCCCACATGGGCCAGTGAATGCTGCAACCTACCTGAGCTGTCACTAACCTGCCAACAGGTGGCAGGATGTCTCAGCTGGTGTAACAACAAGACTGCCTGTTCAATGGTGGGCTATGCCCACACGCAACTAAGAACTGAACTCGGCACCTTGGGCTGAGCTGCCGTCTGGATGGCTCAGTGTATAGAGTGTGTGCTCTTAACAACAAGGCTGCTGGTTCAACTCCTGCATGGCATGGTGGCTGTGCCCACCTGCAAATAAAATTGAACACAGCACCTTGAGCTTGGAAGTCACGAGCTGCCAATGGGAAGCCAGATGGCGACTGGTGCCCTCCACAAAAAAAATTGAAGAACAACTTGGCTGGTCCCCTCCACCAACTTCCCAACACTGTTCCCCTCCCCCAATTCCCCCAAAAAATCTTTTTTTTTAAAAATGAAAGAAACAACCTGCAGTGGCTTTATTCAGAGACCAATGCCTTGCAGCTTCTAACTCCCTAAAATACCTCCATTATTGGTTTTTGTGTTAAGGCCAAGAGTAATGACTATTTTAAGAATGTTAACTTTTAACTATTAATAATAAATTTCAAATGCAATTTTGAACATAATTATGTATTATAGGACACATAGTTTTGTGGAATTGACATTTATAATAAAATATGCCCTTTGAAATGATGAGTTATCAGCTGAGGACCTTATTTTTCACTGTAAGTTACTTTTTTCCACGTGAGACAGAACAATTTAGTCCCCAAAGGGCTGAATATACATTAACTCTTAATGTCCTAGAGCCAGCAAAAGTCTTCAATGAGCAGGCAATTAAAAGACCATATTTGGGGCTGGTCGAGTGGCTCAGTTGGTTGAGTTGGCTTACAGCGCGAGCTCTGAGCAACAGGGCCGCTGGCTTGATTCTCACATTGGCCAGTGATGCTGTGCCCAAGGTGAGCTGTCGCTGAGCTGCCAACAGGTGGCAGGATGGCTTAGCTGGTGTATCAACAAGATTGCAGGTTTGATGATGGGATACACCCACCTGCAACTAAGACTGAACTTGGCACCTTGAACTGAGCTGCCGCCTAGATGGCTCAGTGGATACAGCATGCACTCTTAACCACAAAGCTGCTGGTTAGACTCCCACATGGGATGGTAGCTACGCCCACCCGCAACTAAGATTGAACACCGCATCTTGAGGTTAGAGGTCACGAGCTGCCAACAGGAAGCCAGATGGTGACTGGCGCCCTCCACAATGAAGATTGAAGAACAACAATTCAACTGGTCCCCTTCCCCAATTCCCCAACACTGTTCCCCTCTCCCAATTCCCCAATAAAAATCTTTTTTAAAAAAGACCATATTTATGCAGATACTTCTGTCCTCAACCTAATGGTCACATTGTTTAACTGCTATCCTCATTAAAGCTTTTACCACTTCTTAACATGAATCATTCGGTCATGCAAAAAATACTATGACTATAAAACAATTCAAAACATTTTAGGTTTAGCAAACACCTTTTTAAATTTCTATGAACAGCCATTAATGAATACAGACACTGTCATTTCTTTTTAAATCAAGGCAAAACTGGCTGATAGGCATTAAGCTTTATATATGAGCCTTACCATATACTAGACCATCTCTTCCTTCTCCACTTTATAGTGTCATATTGCATAAAGAGGATACTTAAATGTTATTCACTAAATCAAAAGAAACTCATGAAGTTATGTTGTTGAAGTTTTCTGGTTACTAGCATTATAAATATCCAAAGCATATAATCATAAGACATTTATAAAAATAATTTTAACAGAAGATGGTCTTATTGTTTGAGAGCTTGCATCATAGTTAATACAAGACAGGTGATAAGACAAGACAACATGAATAAACATATGGACAATTATTTAAATAAAAACAGCAAAGCAAGCTAGTTACAATGATTTGGTATTAGAGAAGAGAAATTCTCACTGCTTACAGACGGAAAATTTCTCAGCCTCTAACCTTTTGAGCGTAGTGCATCAGAAAGGAAGATATCTCACTATTAGCAGTCTCTGTCAGTAAACAGCCTTCTCTATTTTATCTTCTCTTAAAATTAGTTATGGGATCGGCCAAGTGGCACGTTGGTTAAGAGCTGGCTTGGGATGCCAGCGGCCCCGGTTTGGTTCTCAGATATGAGGGCCAGTGACACTGCCCTCTACAGCTAAGATAGTGAACAACAGCTCCACCTGGCGTTGGGCTGCTGTGAGATCCCAGGATGGCATAGCGGCAGTCCCTGCTGCAGTGGGCTGCCATAGTCTACAGTGAGTGGCCGGCAGCCAGTGTGAGTGGCTGGCAGACGTGTGAGCTGCCAAGAACCACTGTGAGCAGCCGTCCAGAGGCTGACAAGCAATCTGCCTCACCCAAGAAGAGCACAATGATGGGCCAGTGAAGCAACGGCCTCCACAACTAGACTGAAGAAAAAAAGGACAGCAACTTGTCTGTTTCCCTTCCCCAATTCCCCAATGCTGTTCCCCTCCACTAATTCCCCAATAAAAGCTTTATATAAAAAAAAAAATTAGGGCCGGCCAAGTGGAGCGGTGGTTAAGTGCTGGCTTGGGAAGCCAGCGGCCCCGGTTTGGGTCCCACATATGACGGCCAGTGACACTGCCCTAAAAATAAAATAAAATAAAATAAAATAAAATAAAATAAAATAAAATAAAGAAAAAAATTAGTTATGGATTACAATGCAGTGATTATTAGTTTCTGTATTATTTCATTACTTTTCTTAATGTAGCTCAAAGTAGGAAACTAAACAGGAAGAAATTACATGCAGGAAAACAGTATGTAAGGTGCTTTTATGAGGAAATTCTGCATCAATATAGGTAAGTTGAATAATTTTGGCCAAACTTAACATTGACTCTGATCCTTCCTTTGCAAATTGGCACTAGCAGAGTTAAAATACAGCACTAAGCTACAGTTTTTGTAATATTCATGTTTTGATTGTCATTTAATCACCTATTTTACTGAAGCATATCAGAAGGCCCAGGAATACCATATTCTCTCCAGTAACAGAACACTTTCTTGCACAAATCCAAGATGAAGTGCTGAGAGCCATGAATTATATCAAACTTCATAGTACTATAGTTACCACAGTCTCACCAATATCCATAAATTTAGTTTGAACTAAATACTCTCTTTAGAGGCACAGGCATCAATTGCTAAGTGGGAGAAAAAACAATGGCAGACAGCTGTGTTGAAAGATGGCAAACTAACTGATGGTAGTTTAGTTCAAGAGGAAAAGGTCAAGCTACTTGGAAGGTAAATACAGAGGCCTGGAATTGGTGACAGACAATGAGTGCAGTGGCTGTATCGACTAAACCAAGACTTCATTATATTTAGACTCAGGCACATACCTGAATACTAATAACATGATTAACTATATTCTGGACATATGCATTTATTTTTTTCTACTTAATATAGCTAGACATGCTGTATGCAATGATTCTGTGCCCAATTCAGTGGAATATTAGTAGAAGATACTGACAAGTGATCACTAAAAAATTCCACTATCAGACCCTTGTGCAAACACGACTAGGGTTAAAGGCTGTGGTATTGCTCCTAAGAGCAATCTTAGTAGTCTTTTAAAAACATGTGCAAGTTTCATAAAAATAATCTAAGCTAAGAAGATACTTAAAGGAAATGTTGTCCGAAGATATGAAAAAGAAATGCACCTTAAGATTTTTTTTTGCCTTTCACTTCATCCAATATCACATTGAAAATCTTCAAAAGTGGCTTTGGTATGGTCTTTCACCTGAATTAGTCCTAGTGTGTGTCTCATGATTTAAATGTGTCTCATCTTCTTTGCATTCCTTCAAATATAATAATTGTTTCACAGTAACAAGTCTTTGTGAAATTTAGACTATCAGTGCTTGGAGCAAAATGGGGAGGTGAAATCAACCCTTATTTCCAGTGATTGAAAGCTGTGAAGAGATGAAAAAGGGACATTGAAAATCTATACTTTGTATCTATGTATCTTTGCATAATTTTCCTTATATGAACTGTTGAAGAAAAATGTGTATTCAACTTTTAATTCTTGACAGCACATTTTCCAGGTTGTGTATTACACATGATTTTTATATCCATTATTTAACCCAGGAGTAGGCAAGACAAAGAAAAGGAAGCATGAACCCTGTACATAGTAGGCATTTGGTAAATACTATTTGCATGAATTAAAAAACAGTAATGTGGGCCAGCTGAGTGACACATTGGTTAAGAGCTGGTTTTGGGATGCCAGCAGCTCCGGTTCAGATCCCACATATGAGGGCCAGTGATACTGCCCTCTACAGCTAACAACATCTCCGCCTGGAACTGGGCTGTGAGGCCTGGCGATGGTGTAGGCTGCAGCCCCTGCTGCAGTGGGCTGCCATAGGGTACAGTGTATGGCCGGCGGCCAGCGTGAGTGGCTGGCAGCCAGCGTGAGCTGCCAATAGCCGCTGTGAGCAACCATCCAGAGACTGGCAACCAATCTGCCTCATCCGGGAAGAACGCAATGACGACACCAACATGGGCCAGTGAAGCAACGTCCTCTGCAACTAGACTGAAGAACAAAAGGACAGCAACTTGTCTGTTCCCCTTCCCTGATTCCCCAATGCTGTTCCCCACCCCCAATTCACCTATAAAATCTTTAAAAAAAAAAACCACAGTAATCTCGAGCCGGCCGAGTGGCATCGTGCTTAAGCGCTGGCTTGGGAAGCCAGTGGTCCCGGTTCGGGTCCCACATACGAGTGTCAGTGACACTGCCCTAAAGAAAAACCCAAAGAAACAGTAATCTTGATAATTTATTTAGTTATGTTGATAATTTATTTGGACATTTCAGTACCAGATTTGAGGAAAAATGCACATAATTTTAATAACATACACCCAAAGGTAATTGCAATCATTGAGGGATTATGCTCAGTTAGGAGTAACAGGAAACACACAGAATCTCCCTAATATGAAGAAGGTACTGATTCTCACATGGAAGGACTGCGTCAGAGACACAAGATTTGGTGGGAAGAAGAATTGAAACCATCTGCACACACAGACTTTTGTGAAATAACTGTGAATAAAATATGTTTAGGAATAAAACCCTTCTGACTCACTGACACTGATAATATATAGGTGATTGTATAGAAAAGTCTATTAACTAATCCTACACTTGTGAAATACATTACTGTACTAAGTACATTTATTTATTTATTTATTTATTTATTTATTTATTTTTTCAACTGGCCCTCATATTTGGGACCCGAACAGGGGCCACTGGCTTCCCAAGGCAACACTTAACCACTGCGCCACTCGGCCAGCTCCATTACTGTCTAAGTATAAACAGTTAGATATAGACACTGAAAGACTTCAAATTTCAGGACAGTAGCTTATCTAATTTGCATGCATCTTCTGAAGCAGAGGTGAAATGGCATTGTTAATCTTATTCTTGGAACTTCCGATAAGATGGTGGAATAGACAGATGTTGTGCCAACTGCCTCCTAGGATTACACCAAAATTACAAATAATTTATACAACATTAAACCCTGGAAGTCCCCAGAACACTAGATGAACAGAACCTCTAAATTAAAAACTTAAAGAGGAGGCCATGTTGAGTCTGGTAGGAGGGGCAGAGATGAGAGAGGGTGAACCCCATGAGGGACACCTCAGCTGTGGGGAGGTTTCTCCAGTTGGGGGAGAGACTCTTCTGCTAAACACCAAGCTCACCAGCCCAGACTTACTTTGCCGGGAAGAGGAGTTCTGCGATACCTGGCAGTAGAAATTAGTGACAATTCTCTTTGCTTAGCTTGGTGAGGCTGAGGGCAGCAGGAGAACCAGTAGGGCCAGCACATGTACTGGCTCACTGGTGAGCACTCACCCGGTTCCTGGTGGAGGGAGTAGCTGTGTGAGCCGGGCCCAGGAGCCTGTGGGGACGGACTGAACTGAGAGCCTTTGGCTCAGAGAGGTTTTGGGACTATTGTTCCCCTGGTGTGGAGCTAGCACTTGAGTGGTGTATAGGAGAGTGCCATTTTGTCAGGGTTGGGCCCTCCACAGAGGGTCAGGTCCGGGGCCTCATTGGTCTGGTTGAATTGGCGCAGGAGTGTGTGTGTGCGTGCATGCACATGCTGCCTGAATCCCCACCCTCTGCCCTGTTTGTGCTGCGTAGCCAGAGAAATGCCTGATGGTCATGCTCTGGCTTCAACAGCTGTTAATTAAGACACGGGAGAGCTCGAGCCAGCTTGGGTGCCGGCTCTCCACACTGCGTGCCATGCAGTATTGCCAGGCTGGTGATTGGTTGTCAGGCTGCTTTGCCTGGTCAACAAGCGACTGATTGGCCAAGGCTGAGACTGGGAGTTTTCCTGGGAGTGTTGGGCCGTGAGCTGTGTGCCTGCGTGATCCCACTGGAGCTTTCCAGGTGATCTATCTAATACACCGAAGCAATCCCGGAGCAACAGTCAGAACGAAGAAACAAAGAAACATGTCACAAATAAAAGATCAGAAGAAACCTCTAGAAATGGAACTAAATGAAACAGAGGGATCCAACCATTCAGAGACAGAGTTTAGAATACTGATGATAAGAATGTTTAATGAACTTAGTGAGGACATAAGGAAGGATACAACCAGTTAGAACTAAAGAAATAAAAACAACCAGTTAGAACTAAAGAATACAATAAGTGAAATGAATAACACTCGAAGAAATCACCAGTAGATTAGATGAAGCAGAGGATCAGATCAGCAATTCAGAAGACAAAAGAGAAGAAATCACCCAGTTGAACAACAAACAGAAAAAAGAATAAAAAACAATGAAAATAGTTTAAGAGACCTGTGGAACAACAAGGAAAAAAACAATGTATCATAGGAATACCAGAAGGAGAAGAGAAGAAGCAAGGTATTGAGAATGTATTTGAAGAAATAATGACTGAAAACTTCCCTACCCTGGTTTAGGAAATCGACATCCATGCCCAGGAAGTGCAGAGGGTTCCAAAAAAGCTGAACCCAAACAGGTCCACACCAAGACACATCATAGTTAAAATGGCAAAGGTTAAAGACAAAGACAGAAACCTAAAAGCAGCAAAGAAAGACAACAGGTTACATACAAAGGAACTCCTATAACTAATAGCTGACTTTTCCACAGAGGCCAAAGGGGAGTGGCAAGTGATATTCAAAATGATGCAAAATAAAGGCCTACAACCAAGATTTCTCTACCCAGCAGGGTTATCACTTAAAATCGAAGAAGAAATAAAGAAATTCTCAGAAAAGAATAAGCTTAGGGAATTCATTACCACCAAGCCAGCATTGCAGGAAATGTTAAAAAGTCATTTTAAACAAAAGAAAGGGGTAAACAAGCTAACATAGTAAGACCAGAAATACAAATAACAAAATGGCAATAAATATGCACCTATCAATAATCACTTGAAATGTGAATGGGCTGAATGCTCCAATCAAAAGACACAGAGTTGCTGAGTGGATAAGAAAACAGAACCCATGTATATACTGTTTACAAGAGACTCATCTAGAGCAAAGACACACGCAGACTGAAAGTAAAGGGATGGAATAAGATATTTCATGCAAATGGAAATTTGAAAAAAGCTGGAGTAGCAATACTTATTTCGAAGAAAATATACTTTAAAATGAAGACTACAATAAAAGACAAAGAAGGGCACTACATAATAATAAAGGGATCGATTCAACAAGAGGACATAAACCTAGTAAACATCTATGCACCCAACATAGGAGCACCTAAATATATAAAACAGATTTTGACAGACATAAAGACATGGATCAACAGTAACACCATTGTAGTAGGGAACTTCAACACCCCCTTGCACCAATGGATAGATCATCCAGACAGAAAATCAACACGGAAAGAGTGGCCTTAAATGACACTTTAGACCAGCTGGATTTCATCGATATTTTTAGAGAATTTCACCCTGAAGCAACAGACTATACATTCTTCTCAAGTGCACATGGAACATTTTCCGAGATAGACCACATATTAGGCCACAAAAACAAGTCTCAGTAAATTTAAGAAGATTGAAATCATATCAAGCAGATATAGAGGAAAAACTGATGGTTGCTAGCTGGGAGGGGTGGGGATGAGGGAGAAAGGGAAGGGATTAGACAGCATAAATAGGTAATTACAATATTGCCACAGGGATATGAAAGTCATTTCTGAGAATATCTGAGAATATAATTAATAGTGTTGTGAATATTTTGTAGGGTGTCAGGTGGTCGCATGTCTTGTTGGGAGACCACTTCAGGGGTGGGGTAGAGGCTTGATCACTGTGCTGTATACCTGAAGCTGATGTTGTATAATATGTACGTTAACTGCCATTGAATGTATATATATATATATAGTTATGGGATGTGGAGTACAGGGTGGGAGTGGAATCAAGGGAATTATAATAGATATATATGTATGATATGGGGGGGAGTGGAGAGGTGGATTGGTGGAGGGGAGTTGTCACTTTGAGGGTTAAAAAGTATAAGTATTGTGCTGTGTTGTAAAAAGTAAATAAATAACTCTGAAAAAAAAATCTTACTCTTAATCATAGGATTAATTTTGACTCTGTATATGTGTATGTTCAACATATTATTTAAATACCTAGTTCTCCTTTTAGAAGGATTTCTTTAAATTTCATTGCAAGAACTTTGACATTCCCTAAAAAACTTTAACATTTCCCAGTTCGTCTGGTGTGGTTTATTGACCATGAAGTAGTACAGTATTCACAAAAAATACTTTCTAAATTTAAGCCTCTCCTGTCTTGATATACAATCTCACAAAGTGATTTAAAAATTATGTTTGTAGGCAGTCCCCACTGGCCACAGACTGACCCGCCGCACGGCCCCCTGTCTCCCGAGGCCGCCTCCCCAGGCATGGCTCAGGGCCTAGCCTCACTATGGCAGCAGCACAGCACAGCACGCTCGACTTCATGCTCGGAACCAAAGCTGATGGCGAGACTATTCTAAAAGGCCTGCAGTCCATTTTCCAGGAGCAGGGGATGACCGAGTCGGTGCACACCTGGCAGGATCATGGCTGTTTAGCGACCTACATAAACAAAAACGGCAGCTTTGCCAATTTGAGAATTTACCCACATGGATTGGTGTTGCTGGACCTGCAGAGTTATGACGGTGATGCAGAAGGCAAAGAAGTTGACAGTCTTTTGAATAAAGTAGAAGAAAAAATGAAAGAACTGAGTGAGGACAGCACTCGGTGTGTGAAGCGATTACCACCCATAGTTCGAGGAGGAGCCATTGATAGACACTGGCCCACTGCTGATGGCCGCCTGGTTGAGTATGACATCGATGAAGTCGTATGTGATGAAGATTCACCTTATCAGAACATTAAAATCCTACACTCAAAGCAATTTGGAAATATCCTCATCCTTAGTGGGGATGTCAATCTGGCGGAGAGTGATTTGGCATATACCCGGGCCATCATGGGCAGTGGCAAAGAAGATTACACTGGCAAAGACGTGCTGATCCTGGGAGGTGGAGATGGGGGCATATTATGTGAAATAGTCAAACTGAAACCAAAGATGGTCACGATGGTAGAGATAGACCAGATGGTGATTGATGGGTGTAAGAAATACATGCGAAAAACATGTGGTGATGTCTTAGACAATCTTAAAGGAGACTGCTACCAGGTTCTAATAGAAGGCTGTATTCCAGTACTGAAGAGGTATGCCAAAGAAGGGAGAGAATTTGATTATGTGATTAATGATTTGACAGCTGTTCCAATCTCCACATCTCGGGAAGAAGATTCCACATGGGAGATTCTTAGACTGATTCTTGACCTCTCCATGAAAGTACTGAAATAGGATGGGAAATACTTTACACAGGGAAACTGTGTCAACTTGACAGAAGCCCTGTCACTCTACAAAGAACAGCTTGGGCGCCTGTATTGTCCTGTGAATTCTCAAAGGAGATCGTCTGTGTCCCTTCCTACTTGGAATTGTGGGTATTTTACACTGTTTGGAAGAAAGCTAAACCTTGAAGATCAATGTCCCCAATGTCCCAAGTCTCATGTGTGCTGCAAATAGCCTTCCTGACCTTCATATGCTGTACATGTCATCAGAACGAGTCAGGCAATTGATTGTGAATTCCTTCAAGTTTTATTTTTTTAATTATTATTTTTAATTTAAAAAAGCAAATGGAAGATGTATATTTTGATGAGCTAGGGTGTTATTTTTTGAAAGTCAGCTGAAGGATGATTAGGTAGCATAGTGAAGACTGCTAAATGCACTGAACCCCTAGAATGTGATTTTTGTTACTACCCCACCCCCACCCCGACCCCCCCGTGTGGGCTTTTTTGGTTTTGGTTTTGGTAGACTTCGAATTTGGTTGTTTGGAGTAATGAGCATCATTATTTTGTTCGGGAGGAAGTTCTTGATGGTGTTTCTTTCCCCCAAAATTAATTGATGTAGATATTAAAATTTGGTGTTTATAAGAAAGTTCAAAAAGTGAATTAGCAATGCTTTGATTAAAATTACAAATGAGAAGAAAAAAAAATTATGTTTGTAGAATCTCAGTATGCTGATACCAATGGTACAGAAAGTAGCCAATCTCTTTGAATTTCCTTGGTGAAAACTAGAATTCATGTAAAACTCAAATTTATCATCACATTGTTATATATTCAAACATTTACTCAGAGTTCTTGGTCAACATGAAATAAGATTCCTTCTTAAAAATATTGCCATTTTCAAAAATAATATTCAAAAAGTAAGGAATAAATATGGACACATGCAATGAAAAATCCAAAAATAAAATTAAGGAAACAAGGGGCTGGCCGAGTGGCGCGGTGGTTAAGTGCTGGCTTGGGATGTCAGCGGCCCCCGTTTGGTCCCTCATATGAGGGCCAGTGACACTGCCCTCAAAAAAAATAAAATAAAAAATAAAAAATAAAAGAAATGAAGGAAACCATTTCCACTTCTAATACAAAACAATTTAAAAACTTAGGGATATATTTAATATAAGAAGTTGCAAGAATTGTACACTGAGAAATACAAAACATCACTGAAAAAAACTGAAGAAGACCTAAATAAATGGAAAGACATCCATGTTCATTAATCAAAAGATTTACTATTGTGGGCTGGCCGAGTGGCGTGGCGGTTAAGCGCTGGCTTGGGACACCAGCGGCCCCGGTTTGGGTCCCACTTATGAGGGCCAGTGACACTGCCCTCAAGCAAAAAAAACAAAAACAAAAACAAAACAAACAAACAAACAAAAAGATTTACTATTGTTAAGATGGCAATAACTCCCACATTGATCTACAGTTTGAATTCAATCCCCATCAAAATCCTGTCTGTCACTTTTGCAGAAATAGACATGTTCAGTGAAAATTCATACAGAAATGCAAGAGACCCACAAAAACTAAAAGAATCTTTTAAAAAGTGGAAGGTCTCACACTTCCTGATTTCAAAACTGATTATAAAACTACAGTAATCAAGGCAGGTGGTGCTGACATTACAATAGATATATAGATCAATGGGATAGAATTGAGTGTCAAGGGATGAAACATCACATTTATGGTCAATTGATTTTTCTAACAAGGACACCAAGAAAATTCAACATAGGAAAGATTAGTCTTTTCAACAAGTGGTGATGGATAACTGGATATCCAGAAGCAAAAGAGTGAAGTTGAACTATTCAATCACACTATACACAAAAATTAACTCAAAATAGACTAAATATCTAAATTTAAGGACTAAACCTAAAAATTCTCAGATGAAAACATAGGCATAAATCTTTGTAATCTTGGATTTCGCAATAGTTTCCTAGGCATGTCTTCCAAAGCCCATACAACAAAAGAAAAAAATATAGATATATATGACTTCATTTAAATTAAAAAGTCTTGAGCTTCAAAGGACACCTTCAAGAAAGTAAGAGACAGCCTTTTTCTCCCAAAGAATGGGAGAAAGTATTTGTAAATCACATATCAGATAAGGACTTGCATCTAGAATACATTAAGAAGCCTTATATCCAACAATAAATAGACAAACCAATTAAAAAATGGGCAGGGTCGGCCGAGTGGCACAGTGGTTAAGAGCTGGCTTAGGACACCAGCAACCCCGGTTCAGATCCCACATATTAGGGCCGGTGACACTGCCCTCAGAAAAAAACAAAACAAAACAAAACAAAAAAGAAAAACCAAACAAAAAAAAATGGGCAAAGGATCTGAATAGACATTTCTCCAAAGAAGACATACAAATGTCCATTAAGCACAGGAAAAGAAGCTCAACATCATTAGTTACCAAGGACATGCAAATTAAAACCACAGTGAGATACCACTTCACACACATGAGGACGGCTAAAAGAAAAACCACAGACAAATATTAGTGAAACTGGAGGCCAAACGAGTCCAGAGCTGCTCAGCCAATAGGTCGACACAGGAGTTGGGTCATAAAATAATCGTTTATTATCAGTGCACTGATGGTCTGAGAATGCAGTGGGTTAATACCTCCAAAAACTGTCTTAAGACACTCCGAGCTCAAGCAGCAGGGGGTGATCTATTGTTAAGGTATAGGCAGGTAAGGAAAGGTGAGGCCAGGAATGTGGAGAGGCCTCTACTATGGGGGTGCCAACCAGGCCCTGTTTCAAAAGTAGGAATGTAAAATGATGCAACTTCTTTGGAATACAGTTTAGCAGTTCTTTAAAAAGTTAAACAGTATTACCATATGAGCTGGCCATTCCACACCTTAGTATATGCCCCCCAAAATTGAAACGAGACGTTTTAACAAAAACTTTTACATGAATGTTCATAGCAGCATTATTCATTAATAGCCAAAATAGGGGAAATCCATAAAACATCTATCAACTGGTGAATGGATAAATGAAAGGTGGTATACCTACACGATGGAATATTATTCAGTCATAAAAAGGAATGAAGTACTGATACATGCTACAACATTAGACAAACCTTGAAAACATTACAAAAACTGAAAGAAGCCAGGCACAAAGGCTACACATTATATGAGATATACAAATAAGCAAATATATAGAAACATAAAGTAGACTGGTGGTTGCCAGGGGCATAGGAGAGGTGGAGATATGGAATCACTGCCAAGACAATGAGGCTTCTTTTTGGGATGATGAAAATGTTCTAGAATTAAATAGTGGTGATAGCTACACAACTCTGAATATACTAAGAGTCACTGAGTCATACACTTTAAATTGGTGAATTATATAATATGTAAACTATATCTCAACAAAGATATTATAAAAATATAGTTTGAAGTTATATATTGACATGCATAGTCCACACATATACATACATACACTATCATGCACTGTCACGAGAGTGTTGATATGTTTCCAAGTGTTTTTGGAAGGTTATCTTTTAGAACATATAATTGGTAGTACATAGCAGGAGTACCTATTTTCCATATTTTATACAATGTTAGATATTTGTTAAACGTAGTTTGTTATACAATTAAATCCTTCCGTGCCTTAGGATGGTGGCAGAAGGGCTGATAATAGCTCAATTTATCCAACTCCTCCTTTTCTGTCTTAGAATGGGCTGCCAGAGGACAGGGCAGTCACATCTGTCTAAATTCTTTACATCAACTTACTGGACATTTAAGAAAAAACAATTACATTATGAACCACTTATCCCATAGTTGAGATTAATGAGAGGGTTGTATATCTTCTTATGCCAAGCCTTGGTAATAAGAAGCAGCCAGCATAAGTACCAGTTATCATGAGTTGTCATATTGCTACAGCCTTTAATTTCTAACTTTTTGAAACCCAGAAAATCTTCAATAATATTGTAAAAGGGTGGAATTCTTCTGCTTCCTCCTGTCTGACTCTTACCATAAATTCTAGACTGCATTTCTCCCAGGGCCTTTAGGTAAATAGTTCCTATTGTAGATATGCTAACTGAAGAGAGGAATTCTACAATAACAGCCTCCTGAATTGGTGGGAAAAGATATAAAAAGCCATGATTATTTATCATAGATTTACAGGTATCTCCACCAGACTCAGATTAGAGGGGATCAATAACATCTAGAATCAACTGGGAACAAAGAGATTTGGAGATTTCTGCGCTCTTTCTTGGGTCTCACCTCTTGTCCCACCCATTCTCCTTTCCCTTGACAGAAAAGAAGCTTGATTCTGGGCTCCTTCAAGATGGATTTGAGGCACCACTAGCTCTCCTATCTTGCCAGTTGGCTCCTTCTCGAACAATAAAACTTTCCTTATTCCAAACCGTGACATTTTCTGTTTTAGCCTTTTGAAGCATTGGGCACATGGGTCTTGAACCAGTAACAGTTTCTAATTAAAATTTCTCCTCGCAAACAAAATTCATTATAGACAGTAGTAATAATAACAATAGTAATAATAATTATATTAGATGGTAGCATTTATTGAACACTTATTGTGCCCCTTTTGGAACCTCAACCTCTGGTTTCCACAATATTAAAATGCCACTTTCATACTCAGTGTGCAATACACTCATAATTTGGTTTCCCAGTTTAACTCTGAGGTGCCTCCTTCCTCTTCTCTCTAGCCCAGAGACTTTGATCCTTTCACAAATTCCTTTCTTACTAACTTCCTCAATGTCTCTCTTTCTATTGGTTTCTTATTGTCTTCAAACTTGCACAAGCCTCTCTTCTTTTGAAACAAAAGAAAAAAGGACAAAATAACCCAATTGCCCCTTCTTCTAGTTATCATACATTTATCTCCATTTTTCCTTGCAAAACTGTCTCCATCTGTTGCCTCTATTGCTTCACTCTCCATTTACCACTTAGGCTGTTACCATCTGCATTTTCTCCTGACCACTCTACTATTCTGTTCTCCTAAATATGCACTCTTTAAGGTCAACTTGGATTGATTTTTCTTGTTTCTCAAGGCCCAGCTCAATCTACTTCCATAATAAAAGTCATTTGTTCATCTTTTTTAAGCCTCATAATCACTTAGCCATCTTATTTCTATTTCTGTACAATAGTTACATTTTACACTGTGTGGGTACATAGGCATGTTATTCCCAGCTCTCCTATTTAATGGGAAATTTCTCAAGGAAAAAAGCTATGTTTCCTGCTTCATTTGTTAACTTTCCAAAGTATGAGGTCTGACAATTATGTTCATGAACTCATCCTAGAAAAATGTGCTAAATATCGGTACTTCATTGCTGAATATTACTATGGTCCCCTTTGAAGTACTCCTCTTGGAAAGCTATACACTGACACCAGTGCCTAGTCCACCCTTCAAAGCAATTTTGGAACTCTTCTTCTGGAATTGCCATCAAAGCTGTCATCATATTACCTTTGATGTTCTGAATGTCATCAAAATGTCTTCCTTTCAATATTTCCTTTATCTTTGGGTAAATAAAGAAATCATTGGGGGCTAGATCAGGTGAGTAGGGAGGGTGTTCCAATACAGTTATTTGTTTACTGGCTAAAAACTCCCTCACAGACAGTGCCTTGTGAGTTGGTGCATTGTCATTATAAAAGAGCCATGAATTGTTGGTGAAAAGTTCAGGTTATCTAACTTTTTCATGCAGCCTTTTCAGCACTTCCAAATAGTAAACTTGGTTAATTGGTTGTCCAGGTGGTACTTGTTCATAGTGAATAATCCCTCTGACTTCATAAAAGGTTATCAACATCCATTGCATCAAGTTCGCGAACTTAATTGTCAATTCTTGGTACAGTTAAACTATTACCTTGATTGATAATAGCATTAAAAATGATGAGCTTCTATGTTTCCGAATACTAAGATTTCATGTAAGGTTCTGAGGTGGTCAAAAATCATTTTTCTTACAATCCAAATTTTTACTTTTCTTCTGTCTCTCTAAATCACTGGCAATGGGAAGATGGTATTTGTCTATGGTCCTGATCAAGATGCCTTTGGTAGGATATATAATGGAAATAAGAAAATGCAACTACAATGACTAAGGGAATATAGGAGCTACAAGAAGAAGAAAGACCAAAGACTCTTAATATTAGAAACATGAAGGCTAAGAAAAGATATGTGATTATTATTTACGGGATTGACAAAATTATACACAGGAAAAATATGGATTTGAGCATTAAATACAGGAACTCGAGGATTTGACACTGAAAAGTAAATTTTGTGTACTAGGATTACCTTTGAGTTCACAAAAAAGCTATGTGTTTCAAATTCCCACAAAAGTAATATAGTCTGAAAGGTATAAATGGATACTCAACAAAATTAGACATACACAAGGCTGATAAATTTCTATAATGGACTGGTTCTTCAGAAAAACTAAGATGTTATAAGGATGTTAAGGTAATATTCCCTAGCTCTTGAAGGCCTAGTCCGGGAGATTAAATATACTATGCTATAGTATACTTCTTAGTGTCCCACTGATATGGGCCAAGAAAGTAGTCCCCCCCCACCCTTGGACAACTTTTAAGTCTCCTCTTCCCTAGTTTCTTAGCCCCTCGCTTTGACTACTCTTCTAGTCAGTTTCTGAAAACTAGACTAAAGATTGCCCTTAGACTGAATCACAGAATATCTCTCACCCATCCCAGCTTTAGATAACTACTTAAAACCTTTGACTTCCCAACATTCCCCAAGCCATTCCAGACCTAACCCTTGGATAATCCCATCCGAGAGACTAAATAGGTTTTAACATTCCGCCAGGCCAGTATACTTGTTGATTGTAAACATTAAAGCCTAATGTTCTTTTCAAACCCATAGCCACCCAGCATCAATAGCTTTGAGCTCTGCTCTTTAATAAATTTATTAAAATCTATTTTTCCTCATTTAGAGGCCTGGGGATACAGAGGGCACCCCAGGAAGATTGCACCCTACAACCAAAGAAGCCAACATGGTCTTCCAGGCAGATCTCTAGACCACTTCCTCTCACCTGAGATCACATAGGGTGAGAGTTCCATGAATCCCTCAAATAGGCAGGGACAGTTCTACACCCTTGCCCAGCAGGAAGTAGATACAGAAGAAAAGACCTCCTGTCCCTCAACTTCCCATAGAGATTTTATGGGGATCACATCTCTCAAGGGGAAATCAAGGCAGGCAGCTAGAGGCAGGCATTGGATCTCTGCATTCCTGCACGTCCCACAGAATATGTCCACCCAAAAGGACCTCCCTTCTCCACCTAAAACTTCCCCTTTTCATTGTAATTATCTACCCCTATAGGGAAACAAGTGGGTACAAAATACCTGACTGGATTAGACCCGGCACTCATACCTACACGGTAAAGAACACAACAACCTTTATTTCACGTGAGCCTCATTACGCCATCATTTTAATATCATACATATGCCCAGAAATGCATCAATATCATTATAACAGACTGAATTCTGGGAAGGAACATGTGCAGTCTAAAGAGATTAGCTAATAGCCTGTAGTGAACCACAGGTGTCAATCAAGTGGTCCCACACCCAGAGGGGAACAGCTCATTCTAGAGAAAAAAGGATAAAAACTCCAAGTCCTGGGAGTCAGGGCCTTTTTTGAGCCTTTTGAGCTTCCTTTGCTCAGCCTGTTCCAAACTCTTTTAAGAGTACTTTGTTTTCTAACAATGGCCCTTGAGCCATTCTCTACTGCTTGGGCCTTCTTCTGCTTATTTGAAATGTATATTTATTTCTAATAAACTCCTTTTCTGCAACTTTACATCTCTGGTCCATGTCTCCATTCTTTGGCTTCACAAGACTACGATCCAGGCACAAAAAATATCCTACATCACCAGTCAGATGTTAGAGTATTGGGATAGAGGGACCATAAGGCAGACACATTTCTTATGGCATCACAGGGAATGGCTGTATTAGTTTTTAAAAAACTAAAATGAAGATTAAAATGAAACGAATGAAACACTAAACATATATGACCAAGAAAATTTAGCATGAATTTTTTATAACATAAATAAGTTTGCCTTTTAGCGTAGTGAACCCTTTCCATAAATCTGTTTTAGAAGTCAGGTTTCTAGTATGCTTTAAAAAAGCTTTTGTTAAAACTGAAGTATATTGATAAACTGATTTAATATAGTTGAAAAAAAGCTACAGTACTCTAGCTAGATCCCCAATCCTTGTGTGAGAAAAACATCTATCTAGCATTCTAGGAAATATTTACTGTAATTTGCCATCAATGTTTAAAAATGATAATGTGCTCCCAATGTTGTTGTCTTCGTTAGTGCATTACTACTGTTTTATTCATATGGTTTGTTGTGCTTATGTGAATTATTCCCAATTCTACCAAAATGTCCTAGGCTCTAATATCCTTTAAATAAAAGATACTGAAACTATGGGTTGACTCAAAGGGCAGCAGAGTGCATTTTAATATCCACATGTCCTATGAGCCAATATTGAAGAACCACAGAATTATACTGCAGATGAAGTTCCATCTGAAAGCACAATGATTATTTAGGTGGGGGTTGGTGCAGTCCTTGTGGTGCAGTACCACAAAATATATGAGTATTTACCTACTGATGGGGCCATGAAATAGGTATCAATGAAAATATATGTAAATTTAGAATTCAACCTCTTACTCAAGGTCCACAATTGTCATTGCATAAATTGCCTCCAATGTAACTATGCTGCAAGAATAAAAAAGCCAATAAAATAAGCAACACATACACATACCCCTCCAGCTAAATCTACAATGAAAGAAGGTGATAAAAGGTACATTTTGTGCTATTGTTTAACTTTCAATTCCCAAGGGAACTTTGTGTGTGTGTGTGTGTGTGTGTGTGTGTGTGTGTGTGTGTGTGTGTGTCCTGCTTTGATAAGGAGAGTGCTTGCTGAAACTCTATCTTTGGAGTAAAGTGTAAGATTTGCAAAGTACTCTTAGGGAAGGATATGCATTTGACTATATACTTTGAGATCTTTAATCAAGATAATTGTTACTAAAAACAACTGACACTGAGAACAGAATTTGTTTTTAAAAGAAAAGGCCCATCAAGGAAGCATGCTGAGATAACAGTAAGGAGAGACTGGATCCTAATCTCAGCTCTATCCATAGTTATGTCTATTATGCAAGGCAAGTCACTTAACCTTCTTGTGTTTTCAACTGTAAAATAAGGGTAACAATTAGTTGTTACAGCATAAAACTGTTATGTCAATAAAGACACTAAATTATTTTAAAAACTATAAATGCTCTCTAATTGCATAGTTATTGTTAACACACATGTCAAAAATCAAATTTATAAGGCAGAAAACTGGGAATTAATATTTGAATTAAAACAGTTCTGTGCAAGTACTTTAAATGGCAAACGTGGTTTAGAAATTTTTTTTTTTGAGGGCAGTGTAACTGGCCCTCATATGTGGGTCCCGAACCGGGGCCACTGGCTTCCCAAGCCAGCAGTTAACCACCACGCCACTTGGCCAGCCCCTAGAAATTTTATACACATATGTTTCAACCACTTTCCAGGAGTACACCCCTTTTGCAAAAATAAGCCCTCTTTTACATGCAATGGCTAATTGTTCTTAATTACAGAATTCAAATTCACTGACTTACAATGTATACAGCAGGAAAGAACCTTAGTGTTAAGCTAGTTTACTGAGCTTCACCCAGCATTTGTCAAAAGCCTTAGCAGCTAGAAAGAGGATCAATATCAAAGAAATGAAAGCAGAAAGGAAAGGGAGGTGTGGCAGGAATCTGTTCCCCTCCCTCATTTTATCTGAAGAAATGTGGCTCTTATCAGTGTTATCTTTGTAATTTTCTGGTAAAATTTAATTTTAAAATGTGTTTCATTGCCTACTACATCTCCTCCATACCCAAAAGTGTTGCAAGCTAAAGGGGAGCAGAATACGCCACCTCAAACTATGCTTTTGCACCATGAGGATTATCTTGAGCTGATTTTTCTTTTTAATTGGGGAACAGTGTGGTTTTCCAGGATCCATCAGCTCCAAGTCAAACAGTTGTTTCGATCTAGTTGTGGAGGGGGCACCTCAGTGGCCCGTGTGGGATTCGAACACACAACCTTGTTGTTATGAGCACTGCACTCTAACTAACTGAGCTAACTGGCTGCCCTTTGAGCTGATTTTTTTTCAAGATTTTATTGGGGAATTGGGGGTGGGGAACAGCGTTGGGGAATCGGGGAAGGGGAACAGACAAGTTGCTGTCTTTTTGTTCTTCAGTCTAGTTGCGGAGGACGTTGCTTCACTGGCCCATGTTGGTATCATCATTGTGCTCTTCCCGGATGAGGCAGATCGGTTGCCCGCCTCTGGATGGTCGCTCACTGCGGCTATTGGCAGCTCACGCTGGCTGCCAGCCACTCATGCTGGCTGCTGGCCATTCACTGTAGCCTACGGCAGCCCACTGCAGCAGGGGCTGCAGCCCACACCATCGCCAGGGCTCACACATCCCAGCTCCAGGTGGAGCTGTTGTTAACTTTAGAGGGCAGTGTCACTGGCCCTCATATGTGGAATCTGAACCAGGGCCGCTGGCATCCCCAAACCAGCTCTTAACCAATGCGCCACTTGTCTGGCCCTGAGCTGATTATTTTTAAGGAACAGCAGACACGGGACAAAATCTGAAAACTGAGTTGTTACTCTTACTTACAAGGGAATTCTCCATTTGTAAGCATCTCCCTCTCTGTACCAGGAAGATAAGGATGACTCTAGGAACTCTTTTCCAAGAAGGCAATGACCTAAATCTACACAACAGCCTTATCCTTATTTACTGTATGTGTTGTGCATTGCCTAATAACCTCCCATAACTGCCCCCAACATCTTCCTTTGTCTTTAGCTGCAGATGGTATGTAAGACATTGGCAGAGAGTTATTCAGTTTTCCTGGGTATTTCCTGTGTATATAGGTGGTGTACATATTAAACTTCTGGGTTTTTTTCTACTGTTAATCTTTATATTACCAGTGTAGGGGTGGTGTCTCAGCCAGAAACCTATATGGGTAGAGGTAAAATTATTTTTCCTTCCCTGCAAAGCCAACTCCTTTATTTTTTAGATGAGAAACTGGAGCCAAGAGAGGTGAAGCTGATATGGGCCAAGCGAGTTGTCCTTCCCTTCCCCCCAATGGAAAACTTTTAATTTTTCTTTCCTATAAAAATTTTAAGTCTCCTCTTCCCCAATTTCTTAGTTCCTTGACTCCTCAACATTCTCCAAGCCATTCTGGACCTAACTCTTGGATAATCCCATCCCAGAGACTAAATAGGTTTTAACATTCCGCCAGGCCAGTATACTTGTTGATTGTAAACATTAAAGCCTAATGTTCTTTCCAAACCCTTAGCCACCCAACATCAATAGCTTTGAGCTCTGCTCTTTAATAAATTTATTAATTAAAATCTATTTTTCCTCATTTAAGGGCCTTGGGGATACAGAGGGTACACCAGCAAGGTTGTGAGTTGCAACCAAAGAAGCCAACATGATCTTCCATGCAGATAACGAGACCCCTTCCTCTCATCTGAAATCAGACAGGGTGAGATTTCCATGAATCTCCCAAATAGGGGCAACTCTAGGCCCCTGCCCAGCAGGAAGCAGATGTAGGAGGAAAAACCTCCTGTCCCTCAACTTCCCATAGAGATATTATGGGGATTACATCTCTCAAGAGGAAAACAAGACAGGCAGTTAGAGGCAGGCATTGGGTCTCTAAATTCCTGCACATCCCACAGAATGCAACCATCCCACAGAATGTGACTGCTAAAAAGAACTCCCTTCTCCACCCAAAACTTCCCCTTTTCATTGTAATTATCTACCTCTATGGGGAAACAAATGGGTACAAAATACCCAACGGCATTAGACCAATCACTGACACCTGTGCAGTAAAGGCCACAATGGCCTTCATTTCACTTAGGCCTCATTATATCATCATTATAATATCATATATATGCCCGGAAATTCATTAATATCATAACAGACTGAATTCTGGGAACGAACATGCACAGTCAACAGAGATGAGGTAATAGCCTGTTCTCAATCACAGGTGTCAATCAAGTGGTCCCATACCTAGAAAGGAACAGCCCATACAAGAGAAAAAGAAATAAAAACTCCAAGTCCTGGTCAGTCATGGCCTTTGAGCTCCTTTGGTTCAGCTTGCTCCAAACTCTTTGAAGTATACTTTCTCTTCTAATAATGGCCCTTGAGCCATTCTCTACTGCTCAGGCCCAGTTCTCCTCCTTTGAAATGTATTTTTTCTTCAAATAAACTCTCCTTTTCTGCAATAATAAACTTTACCTCTCTGGTCCGTGTCACCATTCTTCAGTTCCACAAGACCATGATCCTAGTGCACACACACAAATATTCTGCATCAAAACTGTAGTCACCGTTCCATCTTGAATAATCATCTTCACCACAGATGATAAATTGTGTCCTACCAATCAGATATATGTTGTTTACATGATCGTATATTCAAGAGATACTGACTAGAAAATGTCTTTTTTTTAATCAACTACATGGAGATAGATCTTGTAGGATGAATTTAAAGGAAATGTTAAATTTCACCCAAGGCCAGCCTTTTGCAAAAATTGTAAAGGAGGTAAAGTCTGTTTTTAGTATCCTTTAGTACTCCATCTTTCTGCCCATCCTGCGTATTCCTGGTGCTCTACTGTGGAATCCAACCTGCAGCAATGTGGTACACTCAACTACTTAATAAACTTCCTCCACATTGAGATACAATGTTACACCTTACAAAAGCCCTATGCTCCTGAAGGAGTGTTGGTTAAGAAATATCCCTGAGGTAGATGAAAGGCAGGTTTCAGAGGCAGGGCTTGCTTCAGGGCAAGGAATCTCTGCCCTTCTGAAACATCACCAGACCCTGAAGGCAGGATGGATGGTTGGTGGTCTGGGAGCCAAATTGAGACCAGCATCGACCAGATAAAACCAACAGGGTGACTGACTTCACCTAGTAGCTACCATAAGACTCATTATATGCTCATTACAATACATTAACATGATAAGAGACACACTCTGCACTGCCACTGTCAGAAAAGGAAAGACTTCAAAAAGACACAAAATGGATAATGGAGCCCTTCTGAGAAAATTACACGTTTTCCCAGAAAATTCCTTAAATATTCCTCCTATAAATTTGAATGTACAGCACCTAATTAAAGGGATACCAATAATAGGATTAATTCCCAACTGGAGCACTGCTACTGAGATAGGAAAATTATAGGCAGTCAGGGAAATTGCCATGGTAGAGGGAATCAGGGTGGAAACCATAACAAAGCCAGGAGAAATAATATTAATAGCTGTCTGATAGGTTTAAATCACAGGACCCCGCTTGAATGGCAAACTCGGGAGGTGAAGGAGCAGATGGATTTTTCTCAAAGCTTATAACAAAGAAGTCAGAAGTTTCACCTCCAGAGTGGGGGATTAAGACAGGTTAGTTCACATAAAACAAGACTGTCAGGAGTCCTTTCTTCACCAGTCTCTGCTAACATGCTCCTCTCAGAGCATAGACATTGATTAACCTGAGTAAGCTCTAAGGAAATTAGACAGTTTCGAGAAAATGCCTCCTCTGGGCTAGGCAACAATGTAAATCTGATAATAGTGCCAAAAGTCTCCCCTCCCCAGACATACAAAAGGTATTAAAACCAAGACTTTTGGGCCGGCCAAGTGGTGTGGTTGTTAAGTGCTGGCTTGGGAGACCAGCGGCCCTGGTTCGGGTCCCACATATGAGGGCCAGTGACATTGCCCTCAATAAAAAACAAAAAACAACAACAAAAACAAGGCTTTTGACCTAACTAGTGGGCAACCCAGTCAGGACCCCCTCTCGTTTTGAGAGCTGTTACTTTCTACTCTAATAAACTATCCTCTGCTGTAAACTTTACCTCTCTGGACCGTGTCTCCATTCTTTTTTTTTTTTTGAGGGCAATGTCACTGGTCCTCATATGTGGGACCCGAACCGGGGCCACTGGCTTGGCTTAACCACTGCGCCACTCTGCCGGCCCTGTGTCTCCATTCTTTGGCTTCACAAGACTATGATCCCGGAACAAGAAATATCCTACATCATTACTCTGTCTATGGAATAGTCTGCCTCCTTCTTTTCCTCTGCTTAAATAAACTGATCTTTGTTTTACTTTTATTTCTCCTTGTCCTTGAAATTTTTCCTGTGTGCTGCCAAGACCACTGGTCAAGACCCCTTTTCTGGGTCTCCCTGGGATGAGGCATCACTTAGCATCCTGCAACACACCTAACCTTTTTGCTTCCCTTAAGACATCTTCTCACCCTTTTCTGTTTTAGTAAATGGCCATTGCAAAATAAACAAAAACCAAAATAACCAATTTTTTTCTTTTAAAGATTTTATTGGGGAATTGGTGGAGGGGAACAGCGTTGGGGAATCAGGGAAGGGGAACAGACAAGTTGCTGTCTTTTTGTTCTTCAGTCTAGTTGCGGAGGATGTTGCTTCACTATTGGTATCGTCATTGCGCTATTCCCGGATGAGGCAGATCGGTCGCTGGCCTCTGGATGTCGCTCACCGCGGCTATTGGCAGCCCACGCTTGGCTGCCTGCCGCTCACGCTGGCTGCCGGCCACTCACTGTAGCCTATGGCAGCCCACTGCAGCAGGGGCTGCAGCCCACACCATTACCGGGGCTCGCACAGCCCAGCTCCAGGTGGAGTTGTTGTTAGCTGTAGAGGGCAGTGTCACTGGCCCTCATGTGGGATCCGAACCGGGGCCGCTGGCATCCCAAAACCAGCGCTTAACCAATGCGCCACTTGGCCGGCCCGAAAAAAATAACCAAGTTTTAAAATCCTTTCCCATAAGACTTATTAGGTAAGGCTCTCTGTCCTTTCTCTCGGGACTCTCATAAAAATCACATATGACCTTCTTATTTACCAGTGACAAGGTCTTCTTCTCTAGGACCTGCTGAAAGGGAGATAGAAAGGGAGGAATCTAGAAGGCACATTTGATCAAATCCTCTGTGTCCCATTGTTTAAAGATGGCTCAATATACATGTGTTTACTAAACATTAACTCTTTTTATCTCCCTGTGAATTACCTTACTTCCCCATCCTTAGTTCCAAATGACATTTATAGGTCATTTTGCCTTACTATCTTTGGAATTTTCATGCTTATGTGAATTCCCTATGCACATGTATTAAAACTTGATTTTTTCCCAGTTAATCTTCTGCATATCACTTGAATTATTGGACCAGCCAAAAGAACTAAGAGGAGAAGTTTCCCCGACCCTGATACAATTTATATGTTTAGTCTGTATTATATCATTATAAGAACAGATGAAAAAACAGAAGAAGTGGAACCATGAGTCCTAGGTTCTAGTCCCAATTCTCTCTGTGTTCTTGAACCTTCTGGACTTCAGTTTCATCACCTTTAAATACGGATGTTGGATTTGCTAATCTTTAAGATTTTAACATTTTATATTTGTTGAAAGATTACTTTGCAATTATTTTTAGTTTAATTTATGGACACTAAATGATTCAGTTCTAGGGATATGTCTATTATTATTTGTTCACATCTGCTGCTCTGTTTAAAGTAGTTGTTACATAATGTTTACTAGTTAAAGAGAGTTAGTTATGACAAGTTTTTAGGTTTCTAAAGCAGTAGGGGCTGTTTTAGTACAATGCTTTCAATTCTATAGATGTTCATTGAACAACAAGTGATTTTTCTGGTAGACTCCAACATATGCTTGTAATTTATGTCCTTTTTTGAAATTAAATTCAAATTATTCAAATTAAATTTCAACAAGAAAAATTTAGCATACTAAATGTCTAAAACCAAATATTTCTTTTTTGGCCTGCTAAGAGTTGGCTTGGTGGGGGGAGGGAAAATGGCGGCTGTAATGAGGGCTCCCTGAGTTCTCCCCTGGAAATTGCCACAATTTGAACTGCTGTAAATCACCAAAAGAACCTGTACTCATCACACAGAGCAACTAAGAGTCTCACAAGACGATTGCTTGAAGGTGGGCAGACCAAGCTAGTAGGGGAAGATGGAGGTGCGACTCATAGAGGCGCAGCCTGCACTCATAGCTGCTGAGACATAGGGCCTCAGAGAGCAGATAGGGGACTGTCCTCGTTGCTAGCTCCCTGTGCCTTGTGGCCTGCCTGGAGTGCAGCAAGAGCTTGATGGTTTGCAGTCTGAGGCAGAAGCCTCGAGCCAGACAAGTGGGGGAAAAGAGAGCGGACACGTGCGTGCAGAGGTGTGATCTGCACCCGCAGTTGCAGAGCCAGGGGACCCCAGGAGACAGAGTGGAGAGCATAGAAGCAGGGCGAGCTCAGTCCCTATGCCCCCACCGTCCCTTCAGGAGTGCCCAGACTCTGAGGCAGAAGCCTCAAACCGGGTGAGTGGGAAAGAGAGACGTGAGACACGTGGAGACACAGCCCACATCCACAGCTGCGGAGACACAAGACCTCAAGAGGCAGAGCGGAGAGAGTAGCACTGACAGGTGTGCTCAGTCCCTGCACCCACTCGGTCCCACCGGGAAAGCAACAGGAATATCACGGTGCGCAGGCTCTGAGGCAGAATCCTCCAACCACACCTGTGGGGGAAGAGGGAAGCTAGATGCATGGAGACGCAGCCCGCACATGCAGCTGTGGAGACGCGGGATCCCAGGAGGCAGACCTGAGAGCATAGCAGCAACAGGGTAGGCTCAGTCCCTGAGCCCCCGGGAAGCCCCTGGGAGTGCTGCAGGAGCTCTGCTAGAGCATCTGAGGCAGAAGCCTTAGCTCAAAACAGAGGTAGGAGGTTCTTTCTTCTTTCTTTCTTTCTTTCTTTCTTTCTTTCTTTCTTTCTTTCTTTCTTTCTTTCTTTCTTTCTTTCTTTCTTTCTCTTTCTTTCTTTCTTTCTTTCTTTCTTTCTTTCTTTCTTTCTTTCTTTCTTTCTTTCTTTCTTTCTTTCTTTCTTTCGTCTTTCTCACTCAGAAAGCAAAAAAACAACTGCATAGATAAGAACACACCTCCAACCTCCCTGAGAAACCTTGCCCCCCCCCCCGCCATGCCAGAATCTTAAGCTGACCTCTGAGTGGAGAAGTAGGGTCAGATTATAGAGGTGCTTCTACTCCCAAATGGTCAAGAATCTCTGCCCAAGAAAATGATGCAGAGTGTGAGCCAAAATACCCCACCCCCACCTCACTTTTGTGGCTTGGGAGGCAGGGCAACTTTAGCTGATGAGTCTCTGGCAGGCCCACTGGCAGGTGGCTTTTAGCAGCTCTGAAATCTCACACCCCCCATAGCCTCCAGTGGAAAGAGTGCCCGAAGAAGCACATTGAGCCATCTGGCTGCGCAGCACTCAGTGTGCCTTGGGGAAGGCTAGAGCAGAAACGGCAGTGATTTGTAAAAACTACCAATCACATCTCATAACCCCACTCATCTAAAATAGACCTGCATTTCCAGGGTCACTCTATGTGCTAGGTGGTTGGCTCTGCCCCCACAAGATGCAGAGGAGTTTTTGTACAGCAAAGGACAACCTGGAGAGAGCTTGGTGGACGTTAGCCAAGACTGGCATTGTTTTTTTTTTCTTTTTCTTTGGTGTGTCGTTTCTTTGTTGTTGTCGTTTTGGTTTTTTCGGGTGTTTTGGGGTTCTTTTGTTGTTGTTGTTGGCTTGTTTTGTTTTTTTTTTTTTCTATTTCATTATTATCATTTTTAACTTTCAATATAGACATATATATGGGTGTATATATGTGAATGTATGTGTTTATATATATGGGTTTCATGGTTTTCTTTCTTTCTTTCTTTCTTTCTTTCTTTCTTTCTTTCTTTCTTTCTTTCTTTCTTTCTTTCTTTCTTTCTTTCTTTCTTCCTTCCTTTCTTTCTTTCTTTCTTTCTTTCCTACCCTTTCTCTTTCCCTTCTTTTCATCTTTCTTTTCACTGCCCTACTTTTCCTCCTTCTTTCCATTTTTCTGCAATTTTTTTTCCGTATTGCTAGTGTGTTTTCTGTGTTTATTCTATTTTTTATTTTATTATATTTTATTTTATTTCATTTTGTTTTGTTATTCTTTGTTTCTTGTTGTTGTTGTTTTGTTTATGTTTGTTCCCCTGTTTTGTATGTTTGATATTTCTGTGCATGTTGAGTGTAGGTTGTTGGTTGTTTTTCACATGTGAGAGCATCTGGGTTTTTTTGGTGGCTGTTGTGATTGTGCTTGTTGATCTGTTTTGCTCTAATATCACTCTGCAGCAGGGCCCAGCAAAAGAGGCTCAAGAATCATCACACCCAGAGGCCAACTTTAGATAAAACCAGAGCATTACCAGGGTTGACCTACAAGAGTCACACCCAAAGGGAAATCACTACAGGCACAAGAGCCCATAGGGGCCAAGCCTCATCAGAGGGCTCAACCTTCACACAGCAGCTCAAAAACTGTGGACTCATCTAATCCTCACAGCTAGTCAGCCTCGGAGTCAATCCCACCTACTGACAAACCAAAAGCAATCAAGGTTCAACTTCAACAGAAGACACACAACACAAGGAGAATATGGAGACTGAGAAATTCAAATATAAAGGACAGACACCACATAAGTCCACCCAAAATAGACTGAGAGATATAGGGGATCTACATATTACATTGAAGCAAGCACAAAGAGTAAGCTGGAATGGGGAAACAAAGAAACATATCCCAAATAAAAGAACAGAAGAAACCTCCTGAATTAGGGGAACTAGTGGAAACAGAGGTAAACAACCTATCAGAGACAGAGTTCAGAACACTGGTTATTAGAATGTTCAAGGAAGTGTGAGCTGAGCTCTGAGCAACGGCAGTTCAATGCCAGCCCAAGCTGAGTTGCTGTTGAGCTGCCAACAGGTGGCAGGATGGCTCAGCTAAAAACAACACAAAAAGAATGTTCAAGGAAATTAATGAGAATATTAAGAAGGATAGAGAAGTCATGAAAAACAACCAACTAGAACTAAAGAATACAATTACTGAATTAAATAACAAACTCAATGGAATTCCTAGAAGATTGGATGAAGCAGAGGATCGAATCAGTGACTAAGAAGACAAGATAGAAGAGATCATCGAAGCAGAGCAACAAAAAGAAA
The DNA here is from genome assembly GCA_033961575.1 of Aselliscus stoliczkanus. NCBI lineage: Eukaryota > Metazoa > Chordata > Mammalia > Chiroptera > Hipposideridae > Aselliscus > Aselliscus stoliczkanus. The sequence goes on along the minus strand of CM066737.1, from coordinate 33,603,765 downwards.
AAAGAATAAAAGCATTGAAAATAGTTTAAGTGAGCTGGGTGACAAGATCAAGCTAAACAATTATTACATCATAGGAATACCAGAAGGAAAAGAGAGGGAGCAAGAGATCGAGAACATATTTGAAGTAATACTGTCTGACAACATCCTTAACCTGGCAAAGGAATTGACATACAAGCCCAGGAAGTGCAGCGAGTTCCAACCAAGATGATCCCAAAGAGGCCCACACCAAGACACATTATAGTGAAAATGGCAAGGGTTAAGGACAAAGACAGAATCCTAAAAGAAACAAGGGACAGGCAGCAAGTTACTTACAAGAGCATCCTAATAACATTATCAGCTAACTTTCCAATAGAAACTTTGCAGGCCAGAAGGAGGTTTTCAAAGTGATGAAAAACTAAGGCCTACAACCTAGATTTTTTTTATCCAGCAAGGTTATCATTTAAATTGAAGGAGAGATAAAGAGCTTCCCAGCAAAGAATAAGCTAAGGGAATTCATTACCACCAAGCCATCATTGCAGGAAATGTTAAAAGGTCTTCTTTAAACAGAAGAAAGAAAAAGCAACCTAACTAATGCAGACCAGAAACACAAATAACAAAATGGCAATAACTACACAACTATCAATAATCACATTAAATGTAAATGGATTAAACGCTCCAAACAAAAAACACAGGGTGTTGTACACCTGAAGCTAATTAAAAAAATATGTAAATAAATAAATTAAAAAAAAACACATAGGGTGGCTGAATGGATAAGGAAGCAAGACCATTGTATATGCTGCATACAAGAGACTCACCTCAGATCAAAAGACACATACATGCTGAAAGTAAAGGGATGGAGTAAAATATTTCATGCAAATGGAACTGAGAAAAAAGCTGGAGTAGTGAAACTTGCATCAGACAAAATGGACAGGAAATTGAAGAATACAATAAAGGACAAATAAGGGCACTTCATAATAATAAAGGGATCGATCCAACAAGAGGACGTAACCCTAGTAAACATCTATGCACCTAACATAGGAGCTCCTAAATATATAAAACAGATTTTGACAGACATAAAGACAGAGATCAACAGTAACACTATCGTAGTAGGGCACTTCAACACTCTGCTATCACCAATGGATAGATCCTCCAGACAGAAAAATCAATGTGGAAACAGCGACATTAAATGACACATTAGACCAGCTGTATTTAACTGATATTTTCAGAGCATTTCACCCCAAAGCTACAAAATATACATTCTTCTCAAGTGCACATGGAACATTTTCCAAGATAGACCACATGTTAGGCCACAAAACAAGTCTCAACAAATTTAAGAAGATTGAAATCACATCAAGCGTCTTCTCTGAAAACAATGCTGTGAAACTAGAAAACAATTACAAGAAGAAATCTGGAAAGCTCACAAATACATAGAGGCTGAATAAAATGCTACTAAATAGTGAGTGGGTCAAAAATGAGGTCAAGGAGGAAATCAAAAGATACTTTGAGACAAATGAAAATGAAAGCACCACAACCCCAAATCTGTGGCCTGCAAGGATAACAGTCCTAAGAGGGAAATTCATAGCAGTGCAAGCCTACCAAAAGAAGGAAGAAAAACTTCAAATCAACAAGTTATCCTTATGCCTCAGGGAATGGGAAAAAGAACAGCAAAATAAGCCCAAAGGGAGTATAAGGATGGAATAAATAAAGACTGGAGTGCAAATAAACAAAATAGAGACCAGAAAAACCATACAAAAGATTAATGAAACCAAGAGCTGGTTTTTTGAGAAGATAAACAAAATTGAGAATCCTCTAGCCAGACTCATCAAAAAAAAAAAATAGAGAGAGGACTCAAATTAGCAAAATCAGGAATGAAAGAGGTGACAAGACAACAGGCACCACAGAACTACAATAAATTTTTAAAAAATTACTGTGACAACTATATGCCAAAAATTTGACAATCTGGACAAAATGGATAATTTTCTAGAAGCATACAACCTTCCAAAGCTAACTTGAGAAAAAACAGAAAATCTGAATAGACTGATTACGACAAAGAAAATTAAATCAGTAATCAATATGCTCCCAAAAAACAAAAGAAAATTGTACCAAACATTCAAAAAAGAATTATCACCTATTCTTCCCAAACTATTCCAAAAAATTCAGAGGGAGGGAAGGATCCCAAACTCTTTCTATGAAGCCACTATCACCCTGATTTCAAAACCAGAAAAATACAGCACAAAAAGGAAAACTACATGTCGCTATCCCTGATGGACATAGACACAAAAATGCTTGACAAAATATTAGCGAACAGAATTCAGCAATATATTAAGAAGATCATACATCATGATCAAGTGGGTTTCATCCCTAGCGCACAAGGTTGGCACCCTATCTGCAAAACAATTAATGTGATACACTACATCAAAAAAATGAAAAATAAAAACCATATGGTCATATCAATAGATGAAGAAAAAGAATTTGACAAAGTCTAGCGCAATTTATGATAAAATATCTTAGCAAAGTGGGAATAGAGGGATCACATGTCAACATAACAAAGGACATATGTGATAAACCCACAGCTAACATCATACTCAATGGGAAAAGCTAAAATCAGCCTCCTTAAGATCAGGAACAAGACAAGTATGCCCACTTTCTCCACTTTTATTCAACATACTTATGGAAGTTCTAGCCACAGCAGTCAGACAAGAAAAAGAAATAAGGGGGACTTCCAGTAAAATGGTGCAATAGACAGACGCTGTGCTAACTACCTCCCAGGATCACACCAGAATTACAAACAAATTATGCAGCATTCAACCCTGGAGGTCCCCGGAACACTAGATGAATAGAACCACTAAACGAAGAACTTAAAGAGTAGGCCACTTCGGGTCTGGTAGGATGGGCGGAGACGAGAGAGGGCAAACCCCATGAGGGAAGCCCAGCTGTGTGGGGAGGCTTCTCTGGTTGGGGGAGAGACCCTCCGGCCGCACACCAAGCTCACCAGCCTAGAGTTCCTTTGCCGGGAAGAGGAGTTCTAATATAGCCAGCAGTAAATTAGTGAGGACTCTCTTTGCTCAGCTCGGTGAGGCTAAGAGCGGCTAGAGAATCAGTGAGGCTGGCGCCCGGGCTTGCTCGACGGTGAGCACTTACCTAGTTCCTGGTGGAGGGAGTGGCTGTGTGGGCCGGACCTGGGAGCCTGTGGGGACGGACTGAACTGAGCACCTTTGGTGCAAAGGCTGGAGGTTTTTGGACTATTGTCCCCCTTGTGTGGAGCCTGCACATGAGTGGTGTAGGGAGGGTGCCATTTTGTCAGCGTTGGGCCCTCCCATGGAGGATCAGGTCCGAGACCTCATTGGTCTGGTGGAATTGGCCCAGAAGTGCATGTGTGTGTGCATGCGCATGCGGCCTTGGATCCTCATCCTCCACCTGGATTATACTGCGTTGCCAGGGAAACGTTGGGCGGGTGCCCTCCGGTTCCAACAGGCTGCTCATTGAGACGCGGGAGTGCGCAAGCCACCTCGGTCCCCGCTCTCTGCACTCCGCTTGCAGAGTTGCCAGGCTGGTGATTGGTTGTCGGGCTGCTCGGCCTGATTTGCGAGCAGCTGATTGGGACAGGCTGAGACTGGGAGTTTGCCTGGGAGTGTTGGGCCGTGAGCTGTGTGCCTGCATTATCCAGCCAGGCCTCTCCTGGTGATCTATCTAATACATCAAAGCAATCCCAGAGCGACAACAAGAATGGGGAAACAAAGAAACAAGTCACAAGTAAAAGATCAGAAGAAACCTCTAGAAATGGAACTAAATGAAACAGAGGGAGCCAACCTTTCAGAGACAGAGTTTAGAACACTGATGATAAGAATGTTTAAGGAACTTAGCGAGGACATAAAGAAGGATAGGGAAAACCATAAAAAACGACCTGTTATAACTAAAGAATACAATAACTGAAATGAAGAACACACTTGAAGGAATCACCAGTAGAGTAGATGAAGCAGAGGAGTGGATCAGCGATTTGGAAGATAAAATAGCAGAAATCACCCAGTTTGCACAGCAAAAAGACCAAAGAATAAAAAACAATGAAAATAGTTTAAGAGCCCTATGGGACAAGGTGAAACACAACCATCTTCGAATCATAGGAATACCAGAAGGAGAAGAGAAAAAGCAAGGGGTTGAGAATGTATTTGAAAAAATAATGACTGAAAACTTCCCTACCCTGGTGAAGGTAGTCAACATACATGCCCAGGAAGTGCAGAGGGTTCCAAAGAAGCTAAACCCAAACAGGCCCACACCAAGACACATCATAGTTAAAATGGCAAAGGTTAAAGTCAGAGACAGAATCCTAGAGGCTGCAAGAGAAAGAAAGCAGGTTACATACAAAGGAACTCCTGGTAGACTAACAGCTGACTTGTCTACAGAAACTCTGCAGGCCAGAAGGGAATGGTAGATCTTCAAAGTGACAAAAAATAAAGGCCTACAACCAAGATTGCTCTACCCAGCATAGCTATCACTTAAAATTGAAGGAGACATAAAGAGCGTCTCAGAAAAGAATAAGCTTAAGGAATTCATTACCACCAAGCCAGCATTGCAAGAAATGTTAAAAGGGCTTTTTTCAACAAAAGAAAGGGGTAAACAAGCTAACCCAGGGAGACCAGGAATACAAATAACAAAATAGCAATACATATGCACCTATCAATAATCATTTTCAATTGGAATGGGCTAAATGCTCCAATCAAAAGACAGAGAGTGGCTGAGTTGATAAGAAAATAGGACACATGAATATGCTGTTTACAGATGGAATAAGATATTTCATGCAAATGGAAATGAGAAAAAAAAAAGCTGGAGTACCAGTACTTATTTTGGACAAAATAGACCTTAAAATGACTACAATAAAAGACAAAGAAGGGCACTATAACCCTAATAAACATCTATGCACCCAACATAGGAACTCCTAATTACACATAACAGATTTTGACAGACATAAAGACAGAGATCAACAGGAACACTACCATAGTAGGGGACTTCAACACCATTGTCACCAATGGACAGACCCTTTAGACAGAAAATCAACACAGAAAGAGGGGCCTTAAATGATACTTTAGACAGCTGGACTTCGTTGATATTTTTAGAGCATTTCACCCTGAAAATACAGAATATACATTCTTCTCAAGTACACATGGGACATTTTCCATGATAGACCATGACAGGCCACAAAACAAGTCTCAGTACATTTAAGAAGATTGAAGTCATATCATGCGGATATAAAGGAAAAACTGATGGTTGCTGGCTCGGAGGGAGTGGGGAAGAGGGAGACGGGGAAGGTTTTGGACAGTGTAGGTGGGACTACAATGTTGCATCAGGGATATGGGGGCAGTTCTGGGAATGTAATTGATAATGTTGTGAAGAGACTATTATGTTGTGTGAAATAAGTCAGTCAGAGAAGGGCAGGTACCATGTTATCTCACTTGTGTGTGGATTCTGAAGAGCTGAGTGAATGATCAAAGTAAACAGACTCATAGATGTAGAGAAAAAACTGAGTGTTGCTAGTTGGGAGGGAGGTGGGGATGGGGGGAAGGGGAAGGGATTAGACAGCATAAATAGACAACTACAATATTGCCACAGGGATATGAAACACAGTTTGGGGAATATAATAATGTAAAAATTTTGTGGTGTGTCAGATAGTCACATGTCTTGTTAGGGAGACCACTTCATGGATGGAGTAGAGGCTTGATCACTGCACTGTACACCTGAAAGTGATGTTCTATAGTATTGTATGCCAACGGTAACTGAATATGTGGATGGTCATGGGATGTGAAGTATACTGTGGAGGGGCTCAGGGGAGTTGTGATAAATATGTATGATATGGGGGGGAGTGGGGTGGTGAAACGGGTAAAGGGGGTTGTCACTTTGGGGGGTAAAGAGTATAACTATTGCCTTGTGTTGTACACCTGAAACTAATAACATAAATAGATAGATAGATAGATAGATAGATAGATAGATAGATAGATAGATAAATAAATAGAAATAAAATGCATCCAAATTGGCAAGGAGGAAGTAAAATTTTCATCATATGTAGATGACACGATAGTATATATAGAGAACTCAAAGACCTCATCAAAAAACTATTGGAACTGATAGACAAATTCAATAAGGTAGCAGGATACAAAATCAATATTCAGAAATCAGTTGTATTTCCATATACCAATAATAAACTATTGGAAAGAGAAATTAAGAAAACAGTCCCATTTACATCAAGTAATATAAAATACTTAGGAATAAATTTAACCAAAGAAGTAAAAGACCTGTACTCAGAAAATTATGACACTGAAGAGAGAAATTAAAGAATATACAAATAAATGGAAACACCTACTATGCTCATGGATAGGAAGAATTAATATAGTTAAAATGTCCATACTGCCTAAAGCAAATATAGATACAATGGAATTCCTAACAAATTGCCAAGGGTATTTTTTACAGAAATTGAAAATATAATCCTAAAATTTATATGGAAACATAAAAGACCCTGAATAGCCTCAGCAATTGTGAGAAGTAACAATAAAGTCTGGGGTATCATGCTACGAGTCATCAAAAGATACTACAGTGCTACAGTAATGAAAACAGTATGGTACTGGCATAAAAACAGGCACATAGATCAATGGAACAGAACAGAGAACCCAGAAATAAATCCATGCATATATGGACAGTTAATCTATGAAAACAGAAGCAAGAATTTACATTGAGGTAAAGATAGTCTATGTAATAAATGGTGCGGGAGGCCGGCCGAGTGTCACAGTTGGTTAAGAGTTGGCTTAGAGTGCGCACTCTGAGCAACAGGGCTGCCGGTTCGATTCCCACATGGGCCAGTGACTGCTGCACCTGAGCTGAGCTTTTGCTGAGTTGCCAACAGATCACAGGATGGCTCAGCTGGTGTAACAATAAGATTGCCTGTTCGATGGTGGGTCATGCCCACCAGCAACTAAGACTGAACTCGGCACCTTGAGCTAAGCTGCTGCCTGGATGACTCAGCCGATAGGGCGTGTGCTATTAACAACAAGGCTGCTGTTTCAACTCCCACATGGGATGGTGGCTATGCTCACCCCGCAAATAAGATTGAACACAGCACCTTGAGCTTAGAGGCCACGAGCTGCTGACGGGAAGCCAGGTGGCAACTGGCATCCTCCACAACGAAGAGTGAAGAACAACAACTTGGCTGGACCCCTTCTCAAATTCCCCACACTGTTCCCTTCCCCCAATTCCCCAATTTTAAAAAAAGTAAATAAATAAACAAACAAACAAACAAACAAACTGTGCTGGAAAAATTGGACTGACACATCCAAAACAATGAAATGGGAACACCTCCTTAAGCTGTATACAAGAACAAATTTAAAATGGGTTAAAGACTTAAATGTAAGACCTGAAATGATAAAACTCCTAGAATAAAACATAGGGAGGAAATTTGGAGACATTACCCTGAGCAATGTTTTTAGTGATACATCCCCATGGGCTAGGTAAATAAAGAAAAAATGAACATATGGGATTACATCAAACTTAAAAGTTTTTTTCCACAAGAAAGGAAACCATCAATCAATAATGCAAAAAGGAAGCCTACTGAATGGGAGAAAATATTTGTCAATGATATATCTGATAAGGGGTTAATATCCAAAATTTATAAAACACTCATGCAACTCAACACCAAAAAAAACAAACAACCCAATTAAAAAATGGGCAGAGGATGTGAAAAGACATTTCTCTAAAGAGGACATACAGATGGCCAACAGCTATATGAAAAAATGTTCAACCTCACTGATCATTAGGTAAATGCAAATAAAAACGACAATGAGATACCACCTCACTCCAGTCAGAATGGCTATCATCAATAAATCAACAAACAATAAGTGCTGGAGACGTTGTGGAGAAAAGGGAACCCTGGTGCATTGTTGGTGAGATTGCAGATTGGTGCAGCCACGATGAAAATCAGTATAGAGGTATCTCAAAAAACTGGAAATTGAACTACCTTATGACCCAGCAATTCCACTCCTAGGTATTTATCCTGAAAAACCAAAGACACTAATTCAAACAAAAAATATATGCACCTCTATGTTTATTGCAGCACTATTTACAATAGTCAAGACTTGAAAACAATCAAAATGCCCATCAGTAGATGACTGGATTAAGAAACTGTGGTACATTTACACAATGGAGTATTATGCAGCTATAAATAAGAAAGAAATCGTACCATTTGCAACGATATGCATGGACCTAGAGAATATTATGCTTAATGAAATAAGACAGTCGGAGAAAGACAAATACCATATGATCTCATTTATGTGTGGAATCTAAATAACTGAATAAATGAGCACTGTAAACAGAAATAGTCTTAGTGACACAGAGGAAAAACTGATGATTGCTAGATGGGATGGGGGTGGCCATGAGGTAGAAGGGGAAGGGATGCAACAACATAAATAGGTAACTACAATATTGCCACAGGGATGGAAAAGACAGTTAGGGGAACATAATCAATAATATTGTAAATATTTTATAGGGGACCAGATGGATTTATGTTTTGTTAGGGAAACCACTTCATGGACTGTAGGGAGCCATCAGCACCCCAATATATGACAAGACTTCATGGTCAGTTATAGTCTCCACTCCTGTGAATCCATGTGCCTTTCCTCTACATCAGATCCTATAGGAGACAGTATTTTCCCTGTATTTATGGCAAGTTCCTGTGGTACCCCAATGAGATAACTACATAGCCAATGACGGGTAAGATTTCCTAGAAAAGAGGGGAGACAACCTAAGCCAGACTGTAGTTCCGTGGGGATCCCAGGACCAATAAATAGGGGACACACGCCCCTTGGAAACAGGCCCAGACCCCTGGCCACATAAGCCAAAAAGCCTGGCTATGAGAAACTGATAATAACATCAATCTGTTAAGCTCGTTTGCCTAAGATAAAGACAGTGAAAGTTCTCCTTGGAGACTAAAAGTCTCCAGGACATGAGAGTTCTGATAAGAGACAACTTGCTGACCATGAGCTATGTTAATCAACAGCCTTAATTGGATTCTTTGCCTTGTACATTGTTGTAGCAACAGACACTGAAGCTTTAGCTCAAGTATACGCCCTGTGAGTCTTACTGCTGGAATCCGGGACTAGATAGTCAAGGTAGTCATGGTAACCATTCTTCAGGTGATATGTAGAAACTGATTCTGGGTCATAAAGAGATTATCATAGATGAGATTATCCTTAAATGTAGAAAGGGTCACAGTGTGCCCTGGGGAGAACAATTATAAGGAAGTAAAGACTGTAAAAGTCTTAAGAAAGAAAAATACATCAAAACTATGTGGAACTTAAAGTTGTGATTGGATAATGGTCAAAAGTCCCTATAAAGAGGACATGTTATTGCAATAAAGGGTGACACTTCTTCTCTAAACTCCCTGGTGTCTGCACTGTTTCCCTTCTTCATTCTCTTTCCCCGCAGATGCCGTCTCTACCTGAGGGAAACCCTGGACTGCGGAGGCTGTACCCCCGCAATGGATGGTATAGAGGCCTGACCTTTGCAATGTACATCTGAAGCTGATGTTGAATAATATTGTATGTCAACTATCATTTTATATATATATATATATATATATATATATATATATATATTCACAGGATGTGGAGTACAGTGTGGGAATGGAGTCAATGGAATTGCAATAGATATGTATGATATCAGGGGTGGGGGAACAGTGGATGAGGCGGGAGTGGGGTTGTCACTTTGTAAGTGGTGAAAAGGATAACCATTGCATTGTTTTGTATACCTGAAACTAAAAAAAAGAAAAAAGAGAGAGTTAGCTTGGGATGCCAGCTCTGAGCAGCAGGGCCCCGGTTCGGATCCCACATAGAGGGCCAGTGACTCTGAGCCCTCTACAACTAAGATGGTGAAAAACAGCTCTGCCTGGAGCTGGGCATAGGCTACAGTGGGGCTGGCCTGCATCTTTCGTGCACTTTTGTGAGCTGCTGTGAGCTGCATGGGCGGCTGTCCAATGGCCAACAAGCGACTGCCTGAGCCAGAAAGAGTGCAATGATGATACCAACATGGGCCAGTGAAGCAAAGTCCTCCATAACTAGACTGAAGAACAAAAGGACAGCCACTTTTCTGTTCCCTTTCCCAGATTCCCCAATGCTGTTCCCCATCCAAATTTCCCAATAAAATCTTAAAAATATATATATTTTTTTCTCTCATTTGGAAAAATAAGTGGCAAGAAAATTCTTTAATATCCTAATGAGAAGCAAATACATATAACTACTGTTAATGGGGAACTAATTTCAGTAGAATTTGACTATTTTTATTTTATTTTATTTTTTATTTTTTATTTTTAGCTGAGCCATCCTGCCACCTGTTGGCAGCTCAACGGCAACTCAGCTCGGGCTGGCCTTGAACCGCTGTTGCTCAGAGCTCAGCTTGCACTCTTTGAGTGAGCTCTTAACCAACTGAGCCATTTGGCCGGCCCTGAATTTGACTATTTTTAAAATGCTACTCTATATATAAATCACTCTGACGATGAAAGTGATGATAGCAATTAAAAATAATAGATGTTGGGCCGGCCGAGTGGCTCGGCAGTTAAGCGCTGGCCTGGGAAGCCAGCAGCCCCGGTTCGGTCCCACATATGAGGGCCAGTGACACTGCCCTCAAAAAAATAAATAAATAAATAAATAAATAAAATAATAGATGTTAAATTGGTAAGTAAAGAGAGGTCATACTTTAATGAGAGTAAACATCTAAATCCTAGAAAGACTATTATTCATGGGAAAGTTGATACCGGTTTGAAAGTAGGATCTGTGGTGCCTAGTAGGACATCAATAAATTCAAGGTAATTTTCCAATCATTTGACCCAATAATAACTTCTACTAAGTGAAACAGTGTGCATGGCACTGTGCTTTATGCTTTACTTCCATTGTATCACTTATTCCTCAGGACTACCTTACCAGACAGGTACTATTATTGTCATCCATATGTTACAAAAGCAGACACTAATTCAGGGAGGTTGTGTTAATTAATTGCCTGAGTTGCAGAGCCAGTAAATGCTAAAATCAGTATTTTTTTTAATTAAAACTTATTGGGGTGACATTGGTTAGGAAAATTAGTTTTCAAGTGTATATTTCTATAATATATCATATTGCATGTTCATCACCCAGAGTCAATTCTCCTTCTATCACTATATATTTAATCCCATTTAAGCTCACCTGACACCTCCTTACCTCCTTACCCTCTGGTAACCACTAAACTATTGTCTGTGTGTATAAGTTTCTGTTTATTTGTTTGTCTCGTTCCTTATTGCTTTTAGTTTTATATTCCACATATCAGTGAAGTCATATGGTTCTCAACTTTTTCTGTCTGACTTATTTCATTTAGCATAATAATCTCAAGATCCATCCATGTTGTCACAAATGGCACCATTTCATCTTTTCTTATGGAAGAGTAGTATTCCATTGTGCATATATAGCACATCGTTTTTTGTGTGTGGGCAGTATCACTGGCCCTCATATGTGGGGCCAAACTGGGGCTGCTGGCTTCCCAAGCAAGTGCTTAACCACTGCACCACTCAGCCGACCCACCACATCTTTATTTAATCATTTATCAAAGGACACTGTTTCCATGTCTTTTCCATCGTAGAAAAGCTGCAATGAATATCAGAGAACATATATCTTTATGGATAAATGTTTTTAGATTTTTTAGGTAAATACCCAAGAGAGGGATTTCTAGGTCATATGGTAATTTTATTCTTAATATTTTGAGGAACCTCCACACTGCCTTCCATAGCGGCTGCACCAATCTGCATTCCCACGAATGGTGCATGAGAGTTCCTTTTTCTCCACAGCCTCTCCAACACTTGCTATTATTTGTCTTGCTGATGACAACCACTCTAAAAAGTGTCAGGTGATATCTCATTGTGGTTTTTATTTGCCTTTCTCTAATTATAAGTGATGTTGAGCATCTTTTCATATGTCTATTGGCCATCTGTATGTCCTCTTTGGAGAAATGTCTATTCAGGTCCTCTGCCCATTTTTAATTTAGATTGTTTATTTTTTTGTTGTTGAGGTTTATGTGTTCCTTATATATATTGGATATTAGCCCCAATCAGAGGTGTTGTTTGCAAAAATCATCTCCCATTCTGTTGGTTGCCTCTTTATTTTGTCAATGTTTTCTTTTGCAACAATGAAGCTTTTTAGTTTGATATAGTTCCATTCATTTATTTTAGCTTTTACTTCCCTTGCATGTAATGATATAAATTTCCCTGTTAATACTGCTTCCGCTGTATCCCAATAATTTTCATAAGCTGTATTTTCATTCTCATTTGTTTCTATGTGTCTTTTGATCTCTCCTCTTATTTCTTACTTGACCCAGTCATTCTTTAAAAGCATGTTGTTTAACCTCCACATATTTGTGTTTTTTCCTGCATTCTTTTTGCAATTGATACGCAATTTCAAAGTCTTGGGATCAGAAAATATGCTTGGTATGATTTCAATCTTCTTAAATTTGCTGAGGTTAGTTTTATGTCCCAACATATGATCTATTCTTGGGAATGTTCCATGTACACTAGAAAAGAGTGTATAGTCTGATGTTGTAAGATGATGTGCTCTATAAATGTCAATTATGTCCATTTCATCTAATGTGTCATTTAGGGCTGATATTTTCTGATTCATTTTTTGTTTGAATGATCTATCCATAGCCGTCAATGATGTATTTAGGTCCGCTATTATAATTGCATTTTGGTCATTGTCTCCCCTGAGTTCTATTCGTAGTTGCTGTGTATATTTCAGTGCTCTCTGATTGAGGGCATAAATATTGATGACTATTATGTCTTCTTATTGTATAGCCCCCTTTATCATTATGTAATGTCCACCTTTGTCTCTTGCTAACTAACTTTTTTAATACTGAGGTCTTGTTCATCTGATGTTAGTGTGGTTCCATCTGCTTTTCTCAAATATCATTTGCTTGGAGTGTCAATTTCTACCCTTTCACTTTGAGACTACATTTGTCCTTGTAGCTGAGATGTGGAGGCAGCATAGGTTGGGTTTAGTTTTCTGATCCAATCTGCTATTCTGTGTCTTTTTATTAGTGAGTTCAATCCATTTACATTTAGGGTGATAATCAATATATGAGTGTTTCCTGTCATTCTATCATTGATTTTCTGGTAGGACAGTGTCTCCTTGTTTCTTTACCATTTTGTTGCCATTTGTTATTTCAGTGTGGTGGTATTCTAAGGTTTTTCCCTCTGTTTCTTCTTTTTTTATTGTTATACATTTCAGTTATGGATTTTTTTGGAGTGGTTACCATTAAGTTTATGTATAAGAAAGTTTCATATTCCATTTTCTTCAGCATGCTTTCTTTCTCCATTCTCTTGTGCAGATTCAAATCTCTACTCTTTTATATTTTTGTTGTCGCAAATTATCCTTATATATGCTGTGAGTTGATTTCTGCACTGCAGTAGCAAGTTGTCTTTTTCCTCCTTTTCTTAAAGATGTTTTTGGGGAATTGGGGGAGGGGAACAGCATTGGGGAATTGGGGAAAGGGAACAGACAAGTTGCTGTCTGTTCTTCAATCTAGTTGTGGAGGACGTTGCTTCACTGGCCCATGTTGGTATCCTCATTGCTTTCCTCCCAGATGAGGCAGATCGGTCTCCAGCCTCTGGACGGCTTTTCACTGCGGCTCTTGACAGCTCACACCAGCTGCCGGCCGCTCATGCTGCCTGCTGGCCACTCACTGTAGCCTATGGCAGCCCACTGCAGCAGGAGCTGCAGCCTACACCATGTGGGGATTCATGCAGTCCAGCTCCTGGTGGAGCTGCTGTTCACCATCTTAGCTGTAGAGGGCAGTGTCACTGGCCCTCATATGTGGGATCTGAACCGGGGCCACTGGCATCCCAAGCCAGCTCCCAACCAACGCGCCACTTGGCCGGCCCTTTTTCCTCCTTTTTTAAGTATTTTTTTTCTTTATCCTGTATTTTGTGTTTAAGGGTATAGTGTCTTATTTGGTGTAGGCGTTGCCATTTCCTGCTTTTGTATGTCTGTCCATAATACTACTCATGGTTTTGTATTCTTTTGATTTTTTGTTTCAGAATGAATAACCTCCTTCAGTATTTCTTGTAGTGCATGTCGTGTGTTAGAAAAGTCCTTCAGCTTCTGTATGTTTGGAAAGGTCTTTATTCCTCCTTCATATCTAAAGGATGTCTTTGCTGGACATATTATTCTGGCTTATAATTTCACTTGTTTAATAGTTTGATTAATTGATTCTAGCTCCTTCTGGCTTGTAGAGTTTCTGTTGAAAAATCTGATGATAATCGAATGGACTTTCCTTTGTAGTTTACCGTCTTCTTTCCCATGGCTGTCTTGAGGATTCTTTCTTTGTTTATAATTTTTCATAGCTTGAATGCAATGTGCCTTTGAGAAGCCCTGTTGGGATTGAGGTAATTAGGTGTTCTATTTGCTTCTTGGATTCAAGGATCCAGTTCTTTCCACAAGTTGGGGACATTCAGTCGACTATTTGTTGAAATATACTCTGTTCCCTTCTCTCTTTCTTCTCCTTATGATATGTCCATTATTCTTATAGTGCTCTTTCTGACAGAGTCAGAAAGTTCTTGTAGAGTTCTTTCATTTATTTTAACTCTCAAGTCTCCCTCTTCCATTTGTGTCATTTCCAGATTTCTATCTTTGTTGGGACTGATTCTTTCCTCCATCTGGTCAGCTCTATTACCTAAGCTGGCTATTCCATTCTTCATTTCTTTTATTGAGTTCTTAATCTCCAGAATTTCCATTTAGTTCCTTTTTCAAATTTAAATCTCTTTGGTAAAATGTTTATTTTGTTCTTTGATTATGTTTCCGAGTTCATTGAACTGCTTGTCTGTGTTTTCTTGAATCTTGTTGAATTTTTTCAGAACTGAAATCTTGAATTCTCTCATTTAAGTCACATATTTCCATGGCTTTAAGTTCATTTTCTGGAGATTCATTTCCTTTCTGAGCTGCCTTGTTACCTAGGTTATTCATAGCAATTAATGAATTATTATTTCTCTCCCTGGGCATCGAGAGGAGTTGGTTCTGCAGCACATTGATAGGAAGAGGTCTTTATTTTGCCTTCCATTAGGTTAGTGGAATGTTTTATTTTCTCTCCTACTGCAGCTTTTCATTCTCTCTCACACTGTAGTGTTATATTTTTCTTGCACTGTTTCAGCTTCTCATGCAATGGGGTGGGGTGGGGTATTTCTTGGAAGGTGGGCTTTTCCTCTGTGAGCAGGTCACCTGGGTCTCAGGGCACCACCTCTGTGGGGGGATGTGGAGAGCTTCTGAAGTCCCAATGTTCTTCCTGAAACCAGATTCAGGTCCTGTGTGTCTCAGAGGCTCTGGTTGCCCCTGCAGGGATCTGCTCAGATAGTTGGGGGCAGAGGTGGGGTGGGTTGGGAGAGCCCACTCACAGTAATCGTGGCTACCAGTTCACAGTTGTCTTGCTCCTACATTTTCTTTTTTTTCATTGAGTCCATGGCTGAGGGGCGATTGTTCTCAGAGTTGTGATTATTTTGTCATTTCATCTGACATTGCTACATTTTCTTCCAGCATCTGCTTCTTGCACTGGGGTGGTGGGGGTGGGTCGAGCTCTGGTATGGTGGGGTGGAGTCAACCAGGCTGCATATCTATGTTTTCCATCCTCTGGTTGGCAGGGAGGGCTTAAACTACCATTCTCACCATTCTTTCCTAAGTCTTTGCTCTGGGGTCTATGCCATGAGCAATGGATTCAGCTGTGTTATATGCTGATCGCTCAGGCGGGAGTGAGGGACATAAGGGGGGCAGTAGCAGTCTGAATTATTTTCTCTTCTGTGACTGCAGTAAGATCCAGACTGCAGGGAGCTCCAAGTCCCAGTCTGAGGCCTTACCCACGTCTCTGCACGTCTCTCTTCACTCCTCTACTTGTCCAATATGCCCACCTGTAGAGGATTCAATTTACAGGTCTCTCAGGTGGGCCTGTGTGCCATGCAGGGAGTCCTTTGTTGAATTATAATTGTTCAACTTTTAAATTCCAGGGGATATTTCACAAAGCACCCCCCATGCTGCCATTTCTGTGAGGTAATCCCCAGAATCAGTATTTATAGCCAGATCTGTCTGACTCCATAGTCCAGGCTCTTAACCACAGTGCTACAATGCTCAATCCTCTAGAAGACTAAGAAAAACAATGTAAAAGGAATTATCTGTTTTTCAGTTTCATATTTTAATGCATACAGCATCACTAAAACAAGCCTCCAGGGTGGTATTTATAGGGTGCGATACTAGAAAATCATAAAAGGAAACATCTGACCATTTGAAAATGGCCTTATACTATACTACATTTTATGCAAGGTCTGGTTTAGTGTACACATGACATTATAAAAGAGGAGGTATATTTTTACTTGGTAAGTAATATGCAGTGAAAACCTAATACAGCAGAAGCGTAATATGTAGTTATAGTTAAAGCTTTGTTCAGACTTCCATAGAAAGTCAGCTTAACATAGCAACTTGGTACATGTGACATTAGGTCAATAATTTCTCTTAATAAAGTATTAAATTGAAATTGATTTGGCACGTTTGTTATTATAATTTAGCAGAAACTTAAAAACATTTTTCATTTATGAAAACTGTCACAACACATTGAAATATAGGTATATAGACTTTCCCTAAAATATATCATGAATAGTCTCTAAGACTTCACTTTCATTGCATAAAGGGTCTTTTGTGGTTTTCATATGTGTTTTGTGTGTGAATTTCAGTGTAGTGCATAAGTTAAGAGACAAGGCTCTGGAATTAGACCACCAATTTCTAGCTCTGTGACCTTGGGAAAGTTACTTAACCTCTTGGGGCCTCTGTTTCTCATTTGAAAAACGAGAACAATAAAGTTACCTTCATAACATAATACATTTTAGGTGTCTGGAGCAATTCTTGCCATGTGGTAAATGTTTACTAAATTTCAGTTATCATCATCAAACTACTTTGTGGACAAGAATTATAGAGAACTGAATTAAAATGCAGAAATGAATGTGCTCTGATGACAACAGTTGAGGGAGGAAGAAATTTTCCTCTACCCTTCTAGGCTCTTTCAGCTGGTCTAATAATTGTTTACATGACACAGATTTACAAGAGAAAGTAACCAAATTTAATTATATATGTACATATGGGACCCCACATACAGGATAGATTGAGAGACAGAAAGGGAAAACAAGGTATATATGACATTCTGAGCTAAGGAATGCGGTAAGGTGCCCCAGAACTTCAGAGGGGAGGAGGGTAATTCACAGCATAAGAACAGCAGATGTTCAATAATTAGAACCTGCCCTATAGAGAGGCCACAAAAAGTCATTTCTGGAGATAACTCTTACTGTGAGACAGGCTACAAATTACATTATTTTAGGGAGAGGTAAATCTTTCTCTTCAGCCTGCAGGATCTCCACTGTCTTCAGCTCAAAATGATCTACATACCAAGGTAGCACATCTTGGGGAAGCCTGTTCTGAACCTCTTCACAACTATGTGATGACCTTCTGCTGTGCTGAATGTTTCATTTTCCTTAGACAATTTGTGATTTTCAGTGTGAATGACAAGAAACCCCTAGGCATATAATACCAAATGGTGGCTCTTGTACTTGCTGATATAGAGGAATCTAATAACAGGAGAGCAGTAAAGGAAGAAAAAGTCCCCGTCTGAGTGTATTCAGAACCTTTCCTCCACCATCTGTGACTCTCGTACTACCCTAAGCCCCTCTCAGCAGCAACTGTAAATTTGCTAGAATGGTCATCCCTGGCTAGAAACAATATTTCTATTTTTTTTTTGAGGGCAGTGTCACTGGCCCTCACATGTGGGACCAAACCGGGGCCGCTGGCTTCCCAAGCCAGCGCTTAACCACCGCACCACTCGGCCGCCCCGAAACAATATTTCTAAACAAGAACATAAAGCAAACTTCATATTGAATTGAAAACTAAAACAAACCATGTTTTACCTGAACCCTAAACATTAATTTTTACTGATGCATAGACGAAAGAAAAGTTAATTTTACAAAAGCAAACAAAGCAAACAAAAACAAAACGGAAAAAAACCCACAAATGACCCCCCTAAAGAAACTAAAAATACAAGAGTAGTAACCCAAACAACTATAAAATCAAATATCTTACTTGCAACTAGTGAAACAAAAGAAAACTTTTGTACTACCACATAAAATTGTAGGTTTCTTGAGGTTATGGTTTGGGTCATTCATTCATTCATTCATCTCTTTATATATGATCTCCTAAAAATATTTAGGATAATCCTTGCTATACATTTTGTTTTTAATTTCTTTTTTTTTTTTTGCTTGTCATCTTTTTTATTATTATTGTTATTTTTTAATTAGTTTCAGGTATAAAACACAGTGCAATAATTATACTTTTTACCCCTCAAAGTGCAACTCCCCTCCTCCAATTCACCACTCACCTCCCCCCCGCATATCATACATATCTACTACAATTCCTTTGACTCCCTTCCACAGTATACTCCACATCCCATGAC
Organism: Aselliscus stoliczkanus; assembly: GCA_033961575.1. Taxonomy (NCBI): domain Eukaryota; kingdom Metazoa; phylum Chordata; class Mammalia; order Chiroptera; family Hipposideridae; genus Aselliscus; species Aselliscus stoliczkanus. The sequence goes on along the minus strand of CM066737.1, from coordinate 33,585,264 downwards.
TATCTATATATTCAATTACAGTTGGCATACAGTATTATACAACAACAGCTTCAGGTGTACAGTGTAGTGATCAAGCCTCTACTCCATCCATGAAGTGGTCTCCCTAACAAGACATGGCATCATCTGACACCCCACAAAATATTTACAACATTATTATATTCCCCGAACTGTCTTTCAAATCCCTGTGGCAATATTGTAGTTACCTATTTATGCTGTCTAATTCCTTCCCCCTCTCCTCCATCACCACACCGCTCCCAACCAGCAACCACCAGTCTTTCCTCTATATCTATGAGTCCGTTTCTGTTTATTTTCTCGTTCAGTCAGTTTTTCAGATTCCACATATAAGTGAGATCATACGGTATTTGTCTTTCTCTGACACATTTCACTTCACATAATAGTCTCTAGGTCCATCCATATCGTTGCAAATGGTACAATTTCATTCTTCTTTATAGCGGAGTAATACTTCATTGTATAAGTGTACCACAGTTTCTTAATGCAGTTGTCTACCGATGGGCATTTCGGTTGTTTCCAAGTCTTGGCTATTGTAAATAGTGCTGCAATAAACATAGCAGTGCATATATATTTTTTTTAATTAGTGTCTTGGATTCCTCTGGGTAGATACCCAAGAGTAGAATTGCTGGGTCATAAGGTAGTTCAATTTCCAGTTTTTTGAGATACCTCCATACTGATTTCCATTATGGTTGCACCTGCAGTCCCAGCAACATTGCACCAAGGTTCCCTTTTCTCCACAACCTCGCCAGCACTTGTTGTTTGTTGATTTATTGATGATAACCATTCTGACCTGGGTGAGGTGGTATTTCATTATGGTTTTGATTTGCATTTCTCTGATGATTAGTGAGGTTGAACATTTTTTCATATGCTTGTTGGCCATCTGTATGTCCTCTTTAGAGAAATGCCTCTTCATATCCTCTGCCCATTTTTTAATTGGGTTGTTTGTTTTTCTGGTGTTGAATTTCATGTGTGTTTTATAAATTTTGGATATTAACCCCTTATGAGATATATCGTTGGCAAATATCTTCTCCCATTTTGTAGGCTGCCTTTTTATTTTATTGATGATTTCCTTTGCTATCAAAAAACTTTTAAGTTTGATGTAATCCCATATGTTAAATTTTTCTTTTATTTACCTTGCCTGAGGGGATATATCAGTAAAAATATTACTCAGGGTAATGTCTACAAATTTACTCCCTATGTTTTCTTCTGGGAGTTTTAGGGTTTCAGGTCTTACATTTAAGTCTTTAATTCATTTTGAGTTTGTTCTCGTATATGGTGTAAGTAGTTGGTCCATTTTCATTTTTTTGCACATCTCAGTCCAATTTTCCCAGCACCATTTATTAAATAGACTATCTTTACTCCAATGTAAATTCTTGCTTCCATTGACATAGATGAAATGACCGTACACGGATGGGTTTGTTCGTGGTCTCTCTATTCTGTTCCATTGGTCTATGTGTCTGTTTTTATGCCAGTTCCATACTGTTTTGATTACTGTAGACTTGTAGTATATTTTGATGTCAGGTAGCATGATGTCTCCCACTTTGTTCTTTTTTTTTTTTGAGGGCAGTGTTACTGGCCCTCTTATGTGGGACCAAACTGGGGCCACTGGCTTCCCAAGCGAGCACTCTCCCACTTTGTTCTTATTTCTCAAGATTGCTGTGGCTATTTGGGGTCTTTTGTGGTTCTATAAAGTTTAGGATTCTATGTTCTATTTCTGAGAAAAATGTCCTTTGTGGTTTGATTGGAATTGCATTGAATCTATATATTGCCTTAGGTAGTATTGACATTTTAACTATATTTATCCTTCCTATCCATGAACATGGAATGTATTTCCATTGATTTGTATCTTTTTTGATTTCTCTCTTCAGTGTCTCATAATTTTCAGAGTACAGGTCTTTTACTTCTCTTGTTAAATTGATTCCTAGATATTTTGTTGTTTTTGAAGAAATTGTAAAAGGGATTGATTTCCTGATTTATTCTTCTGATAGTTTATTACTGGTGCATACAAATGCAGTGGATTTCAGAATATTAATTTTGTATCCTGCTACCTTGCCAAATTTGTTTATCAGTTCTAAGAGTTTTTTGGTCGAGCCTTTTGGATTCTCCATATATAATATCATGTCATCTGCATATAATGACAATTTTCCTGCCTCCTTTCCAATTTGGATGCCTTTTATTTCATTTTATTGTCTGATTGCTGTGGCTAGAACTTCCAGAATTATGTTAAATAGAAGTGGTGAAAGTGGGCAGCCTTGTCTTGTTCCTAATCATAAGGGGATAGCTTTTAGGCTTTCCCCATTGAGTACGATGTTAGCTATGGTCTTATCATATATGGCCTTTATTATGTTGAGGTATGATCATGCTATTCCAAATTTGCTAAGAGTTTTTATCATAAATGGCTGATGGATTTTTGTCAAATGCTTTCCCTGCATCTATTGATATGAGCATATGATTTTTATTTTTCATTTTATTAAAGTGATGTATTACATTAATTGACTTGCAGACATTGAACCAACCATGCATAACAGGAATGAATCCCATTTGATCATGGTGTGTGATCTTTTTAATGTGATGCTGAATTCAGTTTGCTAGTACTTTGTTGAGAACTTTTGCATCTATGTTCATTAGGGGTATCGGCCTGTAGTTTTCCTTTTTTGTAATATCCTTTTCTGATTTTGGAATCAGGGTGATAGTGGCTTCATAGAAAGAGTTTGGTAGCCTTCCCTCTTTCTGTATTTTTTAGAATAGTTTGAGGAGAATAGGTATTAATTATTTTTTGAATGTTTTATAAAATTCATCTGTGAAGGCATCTGGCCCAGGACTTTTGTTTGTTGGAAGCTTGTTGATTACTGATTCAATGTCTTTGGTAGTAACCAGTCAGTTCAGAGTTTGTGTTTCTTTTTGGTTCAGACCTGGTAGATTGTATGCTTCTAGAAGTTTATACAATGCTTCCAGATTGTCAAATTTGTTGGCATATAGTTGCTCATTGTATTTTTTTACAATTTTCTGTATTTCTATGGTATCTGTTGTCACTTCTCTTTCATTTCTGATTTTATTAATTTGGGTCCTCTCTCTTTCTTGGTGAGTCTGCTAACGGTTTGTCAATTTTGTTCATCATTTCGAAAACCAATTCTTGGTTTCATTGATCTTTTGTATTGTTTTTTTTTTCTTGTCTCTATTTCATTTATTTCTGCTCTGGTCCTTATCATCTCCATCCTTTTACTCCCTTTGGGCTTCTTTTGCTGTTCTTTTTCCAGTTCCCTGAGGTGTAAAAATAATCTGTTGATTTGAGATTTTTCTTCCTTCTTTAGGTAGGCCTGCACTGCTCTAAACTTCCCTCTTAGGACTGCTTTTGCTGCATCCCAGAGATTTGGGGTTGCGGAGTTTTCATTTTTGTTTGTCTCGAGCTAAATTTTTCTTTTTTGAGGGCAGTGTCACTGGCCCTCATATGTGGGACCCGAACCGGGTCCGCTGTATTGTTATTTATTGGGGGCAGTGTCACTGGCCCTCATATGTAGGACCCAAACCAGGGCCACTCGCTTTCCAAGCCAGCGCTTAACCACCGTGCCACTCAGCCGGCCCTTGAGGTAACTTTTGATTTCCTCTTTGATCTCACTTTTGACCCACTCACTATTTAATAGCATGTTATTTAGCCTCCATGTATTTTTAAGCTCTCTGGATTTATTATTATAATTGATTTCTAGTTTGATAGCACTGTGGTCAGAGAAGACACTTGATACGATTTCACTCTTCTTAAATTTGTTGAGACTTGTTTTATGGCCTATCATGTGGTCTATCTTGGAAAATGTTCCATGTGCACTTGAGAAGAATCTATACTCTGTTGCTTTGGGGTCAAATGCTCTAAAAATATTAATTAAATCCAGCTGGTCTAAAGTGTCACTGTGTCCGTGTTGACTTTCTGTCGGGAGGATCTGTCCTTTGGTGACAACGGGGTGTTGAAATCCCCTACTACGATAATCTTACTGTTGATCTATGTCTTTACATCTGTCAAAATCTGTTTTCTATATTTAGGAGTGCCTATGTTGGGTTCATGGATGTTTACTAGGGTTACGTCCTCATGTTGAATTGATCCCTTTATTATTATGTAGTGCCCTTCTTTGTCTTTTATTGTAGTCTTCATTTTAAAGTCTATTATATCTGAAATAAGTATTACTACTCCAGCTTTTTTCTCATTTCTATTTGCATGAAACATCTTATTCCATCCCTTTACTTTCAGTCTGTGTGTGTCTTTTGAACTCAGATGAATCTCTTGTAGATGGCATATGCATGGGTCCTGTTTTCTTATCCACTCAGCCACTCTGTGTCTTTTGATTGGAGCATTTAGCCCATTCACATTTAAAGTGATTATTGATAGGTGCATATTTATTGCCATTTTGTTATTTGTATTTGTTGTCTTCCTGGGTTAGCTTGTTTTCCCCTTTCCTTTGTTGAAAAAATCTCTTTTCACATTTCCTGCAATGCTGGCTTGGTGATAATGGATTCCTTAAGCTTAATCCTTTCTGAGAAGCACTTTATTTCTCCTTCAATTTTTAGTGATAGCCTTTCTGGGTAGAGAAATCTTTGTTGTAGATCTTTATTTTGTGTCACTTTTAATATTTCCTGCCACTCCCTTCTGTCGTGCAGAGTTTCTGTAGAAAAGTCAGCTGTGAGTCTAACAGGAGTTCCTTTGTATGTAACCTGCTGTCTTTCTCTTGCTGCTTTTAGGATTCTGTCTTTGTCTTTAACCCTTGCCACTTTAACTTTGATGTGTCCTGGTGGGGGCCTATTTGGTTTCACCTTGTTTGGAACTATCTACACTTCCTGGGCTTGCATGTTGATATCTTTCACCAGGGTAGGGAAGTTTTCAGTCATTATTTCTTCAAATACATTCTCAATCCCTTGCTTCTTCTCTTCCCCTTCTGGTATTCCTAGGATGCAAATATTGTTGCTCTTATTGTCCCACATGTCTCTTAAACTATTTTCATTCCTTCTTATTCTTTTTTCTTTTTGTTGCTCCAACTGGGTGATTTCTGCTATTTTGTCATCTAATTCGCTGATCCGATCCTTGCTTCATCTAATCTACTGGTGATTCCTTCAAGTGTGTTCTTTATTTCAGTTATTGTATTCTTTAGTTCTAACTGATTTTTTTTCTATGGTTTCCCAGTCCTTCTTTATGTCCTCGCTAAAATCCTTAAACACTCTTATCATCAGTGTTCTAAACTCTGTCTCTGAAAGTTTGGATACCTCAGTTTCATTTAGTTCCATTTCTAGAAGTGTCTTCTGATCTTTTACGTGGGACATGTTTCTTTGTTTCTTCATTCTGGCTGCTGTCCTGTGATTGCTTCATTGTATTAGGTAGATCACCTGGAAAGAAGAGAAAATAAAGGTGGGGGGATCCTCTATCCTCTCTAATCTGCAGATCACTTGTTCAACTATATAGAGTCTCTGGGCGACTCAGCACCAGCTGTTCTGGGGAAGGGCTTAACATGTTATGTTTTGGCCTCCCTCTCAGGCTTGCTGTGAGCTTTCCGCAATTAGCTCTTGTGTACTCTGGAACCATGCTCACTACCAAAAATTTTCACAGGTGGTTGCAGGTTGTCAGCTGCTGCAAAAAAACCTCTTTGGCCTGCGGAGGTGGGGGCTAGGCACCAGGCACTCAGTGTGCCTCTGGCAACACAGCTCTAGGTGGGTGGGGCAGGCCCCCAAGGCACCACTGGATGTGGTCAGTGGCCCCCAGCAAGTCAGAGCAGTGTGCACTCCTGCACCGGCAACCAGCCCACACAAACTCGTCAGGAAAGCCCCGACTGGATCATGCAGGTGCACAGCTCCCGGCCCAGAACTCTCAGGAAAACTCCCAGTCTCAGCCTGTCCCAATCAGCCACTCCCAGATCAGGCTGAGCAGCCCAACAGCCAATCCCCAGCCTGACAACACTGCACAAACAGTGCAGAGAGTGGGGACCCAAGGCAGCTCGTGCACTCCCGGGTCTCAGTGAGCAGCCTGTTGGAGCCGGAGCTCACCCACCCACATTTCCCTGGCAACGCAGCACAAGCAGGGCGAAGGGTGGGAATCCAAGACCGCATGCACGCGCCCACACAGATGCACTCCTGTGCCAATTTCACCAGACCAATGTGGTCCCGGATCTGACCCTCTGTGGGAGGGACCAACCCTGACAAAATGGTGCTCTCTTGTACACTACTTGTATGCAAGCTCCACACCAGGGGAAACAATGGTCCCAAAACCTCTGGCTTCTGCACCAAATTGCTCAGTTCAGTCCATCCCTGCAGGCTCCTGGGCCCAGCTCACACATCTACTCCCTCCACCAGGAACTGGGTGAGTGCTAACTGGCAAGAGAGCCCATGTGCCGGCCCCTCTGGTTCTCCAGCTGCCCTCAGCCTCACTGAGCCAAGCAGAGAAAGTCCTCACTAATTTCTACTGCCAGCTAACATAGAACTCCTTTTTCTGGCAAAGCAACTCTGGGCTAGTGAGCTCAGTGTGGGGCTGGAGGGTCTCTACCCCAACTGTAAAAGCCCCCCACTTCTGGGGCGTTCCTCACGGGGCTTGCCCCCTCTTGTTTCCACCCCTCCTACCAAACTTGACATGGCCTACTCTTTAGGTCCTTCGTTTAGAGGTTCTGTTCATCTAGTGTTCAGGGAACTTCCAAGGTTAAATGTTATATAAATTATTTGTAATTTTGGTGTGATCCTGGGAGGCAGTTGGCACAGCTTCTGTCTATTCTGCCATCTTACCGAAAGTCTTATTTCTATTATTTTAATTGAACATGGCTTGAATCCCTCTGTACTGAATCTTATTTCAAGAGAAATTATAATACAGACTTCCAGCTAAATTTCAATACTTGTATATTAAGACTAATTCTTAATATCACATGCAATGCAGATAAGATGTTGGGAGCACCGGCACTGTGGCATTTATTGTAAATATGTCAGGTAGTTCAAGTTTATGTTGTCTAACTTTCACAATTCAGTACTCAGTACATCATTTCCCCAACTAGGAAGAATTCATGTACCCTGACTAGAAAAAAATTCATGTTCCCATACTTTGACATAAACATTCACCCTTATGTTAAGCATAAAATGCTTTTTCTTATTATTAACTGAAGGAATTTCCATACACTCTTTTTAACATGTTATGTACAAATGCTGGGTTTAGACACCAAAAACTTAAATCAAAATCTTATGTAGCTTCAGGGTAGTTATATATGAAATGCAATTTCCATTGTATTGAAATCTCCATCCTGCAAATATTTATCTGTTTTCAAAATTGCCAACATATTTGAAAAGTTTAATTGGGTTACACTCAAGGCACTAGAGAAAGGAAAATTTGCTTTCACAAGACATTTACATATATTTATTCTGTCTAGGTAGAGTACTTCTTTCAAGTGATCATGAAATTTAATGTGAAGCTAACCCATTCCAGATTTGGTTCTAATGACCATATTAGAAGAAAAGTAATCAATAATCAATCCATCACTTTGATAACTGTACCTTTTTTCTCTGATTTATCGGAAACTTTTCCTCCAATTGGAGAGTAAGTAGTATCCATGGATTCGGTCTCTCTGTTCCCCTTGCTAACTCCATTTTCATAGAGCTGTCCTTCAACTGGTTGCAACTGCCAAGTCAGGCCGAACAAATGTACTGCTGCAAGAAAACAAGTCATATACGAACTTATTCCACACTCACAGAGAAGGTCTCCAGACCACCTGTCCATTTGTACCTAAAAATGTCATGACCAGTTTTCTTTTAATTAGGCCAAGCAACTTGGATTATATACCTACATCATATATGTAGCTACTTTTGTAAGTAGCTGTTGTTAAAATTTTGAGGCTTAAGTTATCCCAGTGACAGGATTAGAAGTTGGAGTATTAGATAAACAACTATGGGATTGGATTCTGCTCCTCAGTGCTGTGACCCCTTCCCTTTTCATTTCCTTTAGGCATTAAGTCTTGTTTGCATATGGAAACTGCAGAGTAATGTTGGACAGGTCATCGCAAGAATATGGGAGACCTTCACTATGGCTCTAATTCAATTCAATTCAGAAAATATTTCCTGAGTACCTAGTATGCGTAAGGGCCTATGACAGCTGCTGCAGCTGTCAAAATCTAGATGCCTATTAGGGTATGAGTTAGTAGTAATACAAGTGTAAAAGAACTATAATATAATGCAGAATAATTGATGTGATACAGGTTCAAATTTCTTTTAGGGTATGAAAAAGATACTCAGTGTTTATCAGTGTGGAGGAAAATGGGTACTCTCATGTACTTTTGATGACAGTATAAAAATATGAACTTTTTTTTTTGAGGGCAGTGTCACTGGCCCTCATATGTATGACCCGAACCAGGGCCGCTGGCTTCCCAAACCATCGCTTAACCACCGCGTCACTCGGCCGGCCCTAAAAATATCAACTTTTTTTTATTTTTTATTTTTTAAATTTTTTTTGAGGGCAGTGTCACTGGCCCTCATATGTGGGACCGAACCGGGGCCGCTGGCTTCACAAGCCAGCGCTTAACCGCAGAGCCACTCGGCCGGCCCCAAAATATCAACTTTTGAGAAGGCAATTAGGCAGCATTTTTCAAAAAAACCACTTAAATGTTGTAAAGATTTTGTAGGGTGTCAGATGGGCACATGTCTTACTAGGGAGACGACTTCATGGACGGTATAGATGCTTGATCACTGCATTATACACCTGAAGCTGAAGCTAAATAACATTGTATGTCAACTATAATTATATATATATATATATATATATATATATATATATATATATATTCATGGGACATAGACTACAGTATAGGGAATAGAGTCAATGGAATTGTAATAGATATATATGATGTTGGAGGGGTAATAGATTGGGGAGGAGGGTTATCACTTTGTGAGGGGTAAAATGTATAACCATTGCACTGTTTTGTACATCTGAAACTAATAAAAAAAAAAACACTTAAAAATTTGGCTTACCCTTATAGCCAACAATTCGATTTCTATGAAAAATGTATCCCAAACTACAAGGCATTTCACTGTAACATTAAAAAACTAGTAGAAAGTTATCGATCTAAATAGTCATCAAAAAAGAAATTAATTAAATAACTGGTAATATTATAAATAACATAAGATTACATGGCCAGTAAATCATGTTGGAGAAGACTATGTAATGGCATGGGAAATATTTACAATGTATCAAATGAAAAATATCAGGCTGATAAACAGTATGAATAGTATGATCGTGTGTGTGTGTGTGTGTGTGTGTGTGTGTGTGTGTGTGTGTGTGTGTAAAAGTGTTGATGTCCGGAGAAAGGGTTGGGAGGCTATATAACAATATGATAATAGTATGGAGGGCTTATGGAGGGTTTTTATTTTCTTCCTTTTAATTTATGTATTATATTTTTTATAATGAACATATGTGATGTTTTCTATATGAGGGAAAATAAATTTTTGCTTTTAAAAGAAATGATTTAAAGGAACAATAGGTTCAAACTGGCTGGGCTCATCAGAGATGATTAAATGAAGGAAATAGGATTAGAGGTAGACCTTGAAGGATGTATAGGGCTTTGACAGGTGACAGCAATGGTGGGGGGAAGGTTATACCAAAAAACGACTTTGTAAAGCACTGGATGTCTTTGAGGCAAAGGTTTGAGTTTAGCTATATATAGGTGGTAGTGAAAGTTAAGGCTGGAAAGGTAGATTAGAACCATATTGTGGAGGAAATTGAATGCTACACTTAGATATTTGGATTCTATTTATTAGGAAACAGGCAGACATTGCTATTTTCTGAGCAGATGAGTAATATGATCAGTTTACTTTAGGAAGATTAATTTGATAGCACAGGGGAACATTAATGGTTTCAAGGCAAATAAATGATATCATCAGAGCATCCTTTGTAGAAAGATGAATCCAGTAGTGGGGAGAAGTCTAAACATTTAGCAACAACACAAATTGAGAAGGCATTACAATAATCTAGGTGAGAAATGAGTGTCTCAAGTAGGGCAGTGGCAGTGGGAATGCAAAGGTGACTGCTTGAGGAGAAATTGCATAAGTGTAATCTCAGAATTTGGCAATAAGCTCTGTGTCTTTCTGTGTGTGTGTGCATGTGTGCCCCTTCACATTCGTGCTCATGTGCAGATGTGTGAAGGTGTGCATAGGGAAAAAGTGAGGGTAAGGGAGAAATCCAAAATGGTTAAGGTTTTGAGCCTGGGTAACTGAAAGCATGGTGGAACCATTAACAGAGTTAGGGAAATCCACACTTAGCCCAGCACTAGCAACAAATAGTTGGTGCTGGACATGTGTTTATTGAATGATGATTAATTTGTTTCAGGCAGGCTGAGGTGATGGGAGATGTTGGGTTCCAGGGATCAATAGACTATCCAGATAATCATGTTCAACACAGGAGTTTTGAAGTTCTGGAGAAATATTAAGGCTGGAACAAGGCTATAGAATCACATATGTACAGAGGCAACACTTGAAGGTGAGAGAGTGAATGAGGTCATTGAGGGGAGAAAATGTTAGGAGACAAAGGTACTTAGGAAAGAATCTGGAGAAATCCTTTTATTTGCTTTCTCATTGCAACTTTGAACATGAACCAAATCTTACCAAAAAGGAAAAAAGGTGAATCTGTTCATAAGCCATCTCATATTTTTCTTCATGTTCCTAGGAAGACTGAAAGGGGCTAATTTCTATGTCTAACACTCATATAGTATATGAATTAGTGATTGAGAACAGGAAAGCTAGCCAGATAGCCTATTTAAAAATCATTTATCCACTTTTAGTTGAAGCTAAAGATATTTCTAATACCTATCTCCTAATTTATCCTTAAAACTTTTAAGCATTTAAATGGTTTCTATCCCTTTCTTTGGATTAAGGCCAGTGCTGGCTGATGAATTTCTCTTGCAATTATTGGAAACGATTGAAACTTGAATGATAGTGGTTCTCAGTAAGGTATGGTACAGCATACCATAAAACTGTATTACTGACATCCGTGAGATTTCCTTGCCAAATGATTCAAAGTGTGTTTAGTTTAACATAACTTGCTCCATTTTAAAGGTGTTTATCAGTTTTATAGAAAATCTGGTCTATTTTGCCCCCAAATAATTTGAATATGATAGATATTACACGCTATATTTAAAATGTCTTTTATTCCTTCAGTTCAGTTACTTTTGTGAAGTTAGATGAGCCATAAGGAAAAAAAGGCATAGTAGTTCTCATTTTGAAGATCAAGGGGGCTATTTTATATTCCTTATTTAGGTGAAACCAGTTTCCTGAGCGCATTCTAAAATGAGAGAGAAAATGCATGTTCTGAGAAACACTTCAAAATAATAAGGTAGAGATTAATTTTTCACCATCAAATGAAAGGACTGCTTCCAGCCAATCAGGACACATAAAGTAGCATGGGCACATTTAGTAGAATACCCTTTAAGGATGGTAAAGCTTTATGATATTTTTAGTTTACTATGATTTCTGCAGCAAACAAGCTGTTTGCAATGTCTATTTGTATGACTATGTAATGAAAGTTTAACTTACTTGCTACAGACAATAGTTAGTATGGCAAGGCCACTTGTCTTTTCTCTCCTCCAAACTGAATTTTCATATGCTGACTTGTGAAAAGAAGTCAAAAAGTACATTTATATGCAGGGCAAATGGGGTAACCCAGTAACTACTATTTGAGTTCTACTAGAAATAAATATTATTTTGTTCATACTAGGAACAGTAAATAAAATTATGTTGATTTATTGGGCATAGCAACACATCACTGGAAAACTATGATAGTACTTCTACTATGGGATATATTGATTAATTTACTCAACAAATATTTTCGAAGTATATGCTGGGCATATTGGGAATGTGGAGTATATAGAAAAAGGAAACAAAAATGTTTAACAGCCAGGATGGCAAAGGTACTAGCTGATCAATATGGATATTGGAGATAAACAACCAATATAGCCTAATCAGGGCACACTGGTTGCATATCAACCTTGGCTAGAGGATGAGGATGATACAGAGTCCCTAGCATCTAGTGGATTCCCATTCAGATCTCTACTATGTGTTTATAGCCACACTCTTTAGGCAAGTCTCCCAAACTAAAGTATAAACATTATGACCCAACTGGCTAGAATTAAGGGTATAACAAGTAATGAACAGGGCAATGTTAAATTATATTCATATATATATTCAACGAATATTTTTTTGAATGACTACATTGTGTCAGGCACCGTTTTTCTCTAAGTGTACAGCAGTGAATAAAATAATAATAAAAATAATCTCTACCCTTCCAGAATTCATATTAGAGGGTGGTGAGTTAAGTAGGCAGTTGATGAATATGATATAATTAATATAATATAGTTGATGAATATGATATAATTAATATAATATGTATGGAAACAAAGAAAAAAAACAAATGAAATAATGCCAAGTGGTTATTAAGCGCTATGAAAAAAAAAAAAAGGTGATCAGCAAAGGCCTCTTGGAGGAGGTAATATTTGAATCAAGATTTGAATGAAGTGAGGCTATATGAATATCTAGCTGAAGAACCTTCCTGGAGTAAGGAACAGAAATTACATAAAACCCTGAGGCTTATATGGTATGTGTGAGGAACACCAAGGAGCCCAGTGTTACTGGAGATCAGTTAAGAAGAGGGTCAGCCGAGTGGCCCATTGGTTAAGAGCTGGCTTGGGATGCCAGCGGCCCCAGTTCAGATCCCACATGTGAGGGCCAGTGACTCTGCCCTCTACAGATAAGATGGTGAACAACAACTCGACCTGGAGCTGGGCTGTGTGAGTCCCGGTGTAGGCTGCAGACCCTGCTGCAGTGGGCTGCCATAAGCTACAGTGAGTTGCTGGCAGCCAGTGTGAGCGGACAGCAGCTGGAGTGAGCTGCCAGTAGCTGCTGTGAACGGCCATCCATAGGCTGGCAACCGATCTGCCTCACTTGAGAAGAGCGCAATGATAATGCCAACATGGGCCAGTGAAACAAGCAACTGCCTCCACAACTAGACTGAAGAACAAAAGTACAGCAACTTGTCTGTTCCCCTTCCCCAATTCCCCAATAAAAATCTTAAAAAAAAAAGGAGGGTCGGCCAAGTGGCACATTGGTTGGGTGCTGGCTTGGGAGGCTGGAGGTCCTGATTCGGGTCCCACATATGAGGGCCGGTGACACTGCCCTCAAAAAAGAAAAAAAAAAAGGTGAAGAGTGGTAGGAAAACTTATAAACAGAAGGATTAGATCCATAATCCTATTATCTCTGTGCTCTACCCAACTTCACAAACTGCTTACCAACAAACTACAAGTCAGTAGAAAGAAAGTAATAAAATTATATTCACAAATACCAAAATATATACCTACAATTGAGCATTGCTGGTTACAGTAGATCTAATATAAGTGTTCCCTCCTGATCCCAAACAAAGTCAAAGTTCTTTTTCCTAAAGACATATATAAAAGTATACATCCTCAATAAGTAGAGATGGACACCACCCAGATCTCTCAGGGAGTACCAGTCCTGTTATTTGTACTTCACTGAAATTCAATGGCTGAACAGAAAGTGTATGCTTATTCAGATATTCCAGGAGTAATATCTTTTCAGCTGATTAAGAATGATAGGCCCTAATGCTCTAGTGCTGAGTCCAGTACATTTTATAATTATCATTTTTGTTTTATCCAATTACAAGGATCTATGCTCTGAAATTATAAACTTTTTACAAAATTAAAGTAACAAATGGATTACCTTGCTGCCCGCTACTGCCAAACTCAAATACCTTGGATTTCAAGGAAGCCTGACTCCAGGGGCAGAAGTTCTCAATTTGTACATTTCTATAGGCTGCACCTCCAAGTCTCAGCAGTTATTTCTCTGCACTTTCTGTTAGGATGATGGGCTTTGTTTCTCTTAAGTAGGACTAATGGTCTCTAGTAATATTTATAATAGGTAATACTTCTCCATTCCATTCTCCTTCAAAAGGTAAATATTCACTTATAAGAGAGAAACCATAGAAGTGCTTCAGAAGTAAACATATAAAAAACGATTCACACATGTGTCTATCTGGTACTTGGAATGTAGCTAGTCAGAGTCAAAGACTTAGTATGAAAGAATTTAAAATATCCAATTAATAATTGTATTGATTACATGTTGAAATGGTATTTTGGATATTTATTTAATTAAATAAATTCCACCTGCTTCTCTTTACTTTTTTAATGTGGCTAATATAAAATTTTAAATTACATATGTGGTTTGCATTGTATTTCTATTAGACAGTGCTGATCTTGACTGTCTAGAACATTTCACAAAGAGATATGGTGTTTCTCTTTTAGTACCCCAGCATAGAATCAACCATGCTGTACTGAAGATACCTATTTTTATGTCAGCCTTATCACTACAAATCACCCAAAGGGCAAGGACCATGTCTTCTTCATCTTTTCATCCCTGGTACCTAACTCAGAACCTGGTAGTCAGGAAGTACTCTGCATATACACTATGATAGGACTGTAAAGTGGTCAATTGGCTTTGGAAAGTAATTTAGTGATATCTATCAAAATGTAAATTGGAAATATTCCTTGACTAAGGAATTCTGCTTCTAGGAATCTGTACTAAAGAAATAATCACCTATGTGCATAAAGGGGCATATACAAGGAAATTCATTATAGCATTGTTAAAATAATTAATTTGTTAATATAGTAAAAAGAAAATGGAACCACCAATATATCCATCTGTGGGATACTATGAAATCCTATGTAAGAATGAAAAGGACTGATACTGAGAAACTGTCAGTTTGGGGGAAACTAAAGATACATGACATCCAAATGCAGTGTGGGATTTCAGATAGGATTTGCAACAGAAAAAAAAAATAGTGGAAAACCTGGATAAATCTGAATTAAACTCTCAGTTGAGTTAATAGCATCAGATCACTGTTAATTTCTTACTTTTAATAATTGTATTGTGGTTATGCAGGAAATTAACATTGGCAGAAGCTGAGTGAGAGGTATACAGAAATTTTGTGCTACTTTGCAATTTTTCTGTAAATCTAAATTGATCTCAAAATAAAAAGATAAAAAGGGAGGGAAAAAAATGATCCAGCGGTGTGCTTGAGTTGGCTTATATTGGTTTATAAGAGTCAATTATACACATCTCTTCCCAATTCCACCCTCAGTTACTTTACATTGGTAGTTGAAATAGCCCATGGTGGGTGTATTAACATTCCAGGAATCAGCAAATGCTGCAAGTTAAGGCTTTTTTTGCCCAGAGAGCTGGATGTTAAACATTTATCAGCACACCACTGGATGACATATATGTACTGACATGGAAAGTGCTCTAAGATTTGTATGAACAACATGATACAGCAATACATATTCAATAATCCTACTTAAGTAAAGAAAACATGGGTCTCCATATATGTAAATGCCTAGAAGGACAACTGGAAAACTTAATACCAAACCATTGGTCTTTAGAGTAGGGAGAACTTCAACATTTTCAATGTAACAGGTATTGTTATGTAGTAAAAAATACTAGGTGTCAACAAACCTTTTTAAAAGCTCAATGAATAGATGCATTGTTTTATTCCATCTCTTTTATTATTGCTTTCTGTCTATTTTATTTATTTATTTTTTTGAGGGCAGTGTCACTGGCCCTCACATGTGGGACTGAACCGGGGCCGCTGGCTTCCCAAGCCAGTGCTTAACCACAGCGCCACTTGGCCAGCCCTGCTTTCTGTCTAAAATAGAGATTTTTAAAACGTTTTAAAGCAGCAGACCAATTCAGAAATTAAATATGAATAACCCCAATTACATAAAACAGAAGAAACACAATTCTTTTGTTTGAAAGGGATTGAGGGTCCAAAAGCTTTGTCCAAAAGTTCCAATGATAAATGAAGTGTGATCAAACAATACAGTGAATGTTTAAATTTGAAAAATATATTGCAGTAAAAGACACATTGCCATTAATCCTCCTCAAAATACTCCCCCTCGCTTCCAACACACTTATCCCATCATTCTTGCCACTTTCTGAAGCAGTTCCGAAAGTCTTCTTTCATGAGTGTCTTTAGATGCACTGTCATGGCTTCCTCAATGTCCTGAATCATTTTGACTTTGGGGAAGAGCCTGAAGTCACACAGTACCAGATCCAGTGAACAAGGTGACTGAGGGCACACTATAATGTTTTATTTGACAGAAATTGCCGTACCAGAAGCGATGTGTGACATAGAGCCTTTCCCACAGTTTGAAATTTACTGGCCTAAAAAATTATCCTCAAAATATATGAAAAAGGAAAATATGGGTATTGTGAAAAATTATTTTCAGGCAGTTAAATTTATTGGAATATCTTTATGGTGCTAGTGTCAGGAGAAATGAAACTTTCCATGTTATTCCGTATATTTTGGTATTTTGTGTCCACTCTCTTACAGTTAATATTTGAATCTACTTAATAAAAAAGTAAATAGGGCTTTGATAATAAACGTACAACTAAACCTTGAAATTGCAATATGTGTGAGGCAAATACAACTTTGCTTTCAAGTAATTCATCTTGAATCTCAAAATGCACACATATTTAGTTCAGGATGCTATATTTATTTGTTGCATGGATTTTTTTTTGGTGTTATTGTCTAATTCTACTAAATAAACATTTTCAAAATTTGAAATCTGTCTCACAAATAAAGTCCTGCCCCTTATGGATAATGTCTTATGTTTCAAAGCATGCCAAGACAAAAGCATTGTGATATTTTTTCAAGATAATGTTTTTCCTCTTTTACAGCATTTTTTCCCCTACCGGTTCGCTTACATATCTTGCTTCATGTTCCTTTAGGCAAAGGACTGCTACTGTTTTTGTACTTCACTTCCAAAGCTTGTCAAAGCTACAGATCTACTTGCATGTTGGACAGTTTCCTTCTTGAAAAATATACCGAGTACATTACCCAGATGGTGACCCATGATGATGATGTCAGGCTTTCACGTTAACTCCTAAGGGAAGCAGTCTCACCAGACCAATACTTTAATGGATACAGTGTGAAGCTAAATGCTTCCACAATAAGAAATGTCACTGCAAAAGTAAATGCTACTTGAATTAAATACAGTGACTGCTAATATTACATAAATCAGGTTATCTTCCCGTCTTAAAATAAATCCCATTTACATTAAATTAAACATCAAATTGGTATACGAGTGAACTATAGCCCTTTGATAAATTACTTTCAAATCTTGGCTTTATCCAGCTAATAACCAGATTACATGCAGAATTGAAAACCATTAGTTTTCAGAAAAGCAGTTTTCAAGAACTACATGTATAAAGAATGTATTACATGTTTATTTATGATACCTTACTTTTGCCTTAGCAGTTTCATTCAAGGTTTCTTTATTTTTTCCCTAGGGTTATATATACATTTTCTACTAAAATATTGTCTGTGCTTGCACCACATCATGAACATAAATAAAGCATATTCAATGGTCCTTTTCGAAGCAATTTGAATGGAGTCAATATGGCTTTGACATTCTTTTCAAGCATTTTTAAATGTTTGAAAGCCTGAAAAACCGTTGTGTCAGGTACATGTAGAATTTTCTTTGAAAACAAAGTCTTCACTAACTTAAAAAAAATAAGACAAAAAAGATACTTTAACTTGAACAGTTTTATATAACACATTTTGCAAGTCTGCCATCGTGAAACAGTAAAATTAAATGCCAATTAAAGAAAAGTTGAGATAGTACAACAGATGCATTGAGGACAACTTTCTTGTTGCTCCACATGTTTGAAACTCCACATTTGCTCTCATAAATGAAATGAATTCTTCTCTATTGAAACATACTTTTTTGCTGTACTTAGTATGGTCCTAGTTTTATCCAATATCAAACCTAGAAAAGATTTTATCAAGGTAATCAATCATATTAATATCCCAATTCTACATTATATTATCTTAAACTTTCATTTACTATGTGTTTTATGTTTTGCATTCCAAGTCTGCAGTAATATTTATAAATAACATGTCTATTTGGGTACCTTATCACAGGTTTACTATATGATTGCCATTTGCAGGTACATAACAGGCCCGTCTCTGTATTCCTTATCAGAAAGACCCAATTATTTAGTGTTTTCATCGCAAGTCACACATCAAATAAGTGCTCTCTATAACTCAAATCTTATTTACTTTTGTATTGTTATTTGCTTGATGGAGTCTGGAGGAATACACAGTATAATGATGGGATACATTTAAAAAAAACACCAAAAAACAAGTAAATGAATAATGCACAGAAATATAAATTTAGCCAGGAATCAGCACTTTGATTCTTCTTTAAAATTCTTTTCCCCCCATTTTACTTCATTTTCTGTCCAATGAATTCTCCCTTTTGCTATGGTCCAAATCACTACCTTTCACTTCATCACTATTGGTGATGGATGTCTCTTAAACTCCTAATCAGTCTCTAAACCCTCTTTCCTGATTGGAGTGCTTATGGGTAATAACATCCAGGTACTTTGAAAACAGCCCAAATAAAACTGGTGACTATGGAGAGTGAGAAATAGACCTATAGAGAAGCTCTCTCCTTCTCTTTACCAGTTGCTCTGTATGTATTTAAAATTTTTTAAATAGGAATGTATTTGTTGATTTGTTTTCTCAACCCCTGGTAGCTGATGCTTCAAAACTAACTTTTTGATTTAATATCATGCCATCATAGCCATGTATTCTTCTGCACACTCTTAGATTTTGAGATTAAAAAACCTTTCTGCTACCTGATTATTCAGTTAGCATTAAAGAGTGGGGTTTATATAAGGTTGGGGAGCCAGAAGTTATACAAGAGAAGGTGGAAAACAAATAAGTGGTAGAAAACTATAGCTGGGTATGTATTGAGCGTTCTTGGTTGCCTTATAAATTTTGATCAGATGGGGAGATACAGAGAATGTAGTGCAAGAGGTTATAATGACTCAGTTTGTTCTGGGTTTGAGGTGGCATCATGACCTTGTTTTTCTGGAAGAGTCCCCAATGTTTCGGTTTGATTCATGATCAGGATCCTCAAGCTTTTCCCTCCTTCCATGCAGTAATTATTTGTTGGCTGATTCCAATGTATTAGACACTGTCCTAGGTGCTGAAGAAACAAGAGTAACTACTTAGTTAAAAAAAAAACCCTTGCCTTCCAGGGTCTTACACTATCTAAAAGGAGGCAGTTGTTATGTGATAGTTAAGAGCAGCGACTCTGGAGCCAAGATGTCTTCTTTCAAATCTCAACTCTGCTACAGTTAGTAGCAGAGTGACCTTGGGCAAGTTAATCTCTGACTCAGTATTCTCACCATTAAACGTGCATAATATAGTACCTTCCCCATAGGTTTCTTGTGAGGATCTTGTGAGTCAATACATGCAAGGTACCTACAAAAATGCCTGGCACATAAATGCTCAACACATGTTAGCAATTTTTATGAAGCCTGGTTAATTCTCTGCTTAACCTAGCCTTTCCAAAACCATCTTGGAAGTAGAGAAAAGCAGGTCATTTTCCTATTGCATTCTCTGTTTTCCTGCTCTTGAAGAGGTTTGTGTAATTACGTTTTTCTGGAAAGAACAATGTAGAGGGACTCAAGTCTCTGAGATAACTGCAGCTATCATCTTCACACAGCTGTATAGCAAAACAAAACAAAAAATAAACAAGAAACCTTACCTAACTTTTGAATTCTGAATCCTTGACCTAATATAGAAATGACATTAATTTCTCTCCTCACCTCCACCAACATTCCCCAAAGCTGCACATTTTGCTTTCTCCATCATCATGATCACTGTGGTTTGGAAATTATAGATTTTAGGTTCTCTTAGTAAAAATGTCCCAGAGGTTAGACCATCCCTAAGATTTCTAAAGTTGTACTAATTTCTTAGTAGAGTGCATTTTCTAGAAAGGTGAGAAGAAAGCAGTTAGATTCTAATTCTCTGAAATATAAATGAGAATTCTAACATAGCAATATAGTATGAAATGGGTTCCAAAAAAATTTTCTGCTGAATTATGCACACAAGTGTGCATTCCTGGGTGACGGATTAAACTCTAGAAAACCCACCTGTGCAGGTAAGGGAATCTGTAACAATAAAATCATGGTATGTTAGAGTTCAGAAAGAACACAGGCTAGTAGAATATATTTTGGAAAAGAGGGAGGGAGTAACTTTACAGTGGAGAAACCTGGCAAATACTACCTCAGCTGAGTAATCAAGGCCAACATAATCAATGATAGCATGTGCATCACAGCATATATCCTTGATAGGCTGTAATGATAATGGCACTTCTAGGGTCTTCCTCCTCCCAACCCATAATCCCAGACTAAACGTGAGAACATTGGCAGAATTTAAATTAAGGGACATTCTCCAAAACATTTGACTAATGCTACTCAAAACAGTAGAGGTAATCTAGGAAACTGCCACAAACTAAAGGAGGCTAGGGAAATATGACACTTAATATAAGATTCTATCCTGGATGAGATCCTGGAAATATGAAGGACAATGGGAGAAAACTTGTGAAAATTGTTTTCTTAGTGATGACAAATTTACCATGATGATATAAGATGTTAATAATAAGAGAAACTAAATGAGAAGTATATGGGAATTCTCTGCACTCTTTTTGCAAGCTTTCTGAAATCTAAAGGCATTCTAAAATTAACAGCTTATTTGGAAAAAGGAAATACCACAGGTCAACCAATTAAATAAATCTCCTCATTTTGTAGAAGAGGAAACTAAAAGCTAGAGAGAGGAAGTGCTTTAACCTGGAACACGCAGAGATTAGCTTCTCTCTTATATAGGACCAAGAGAGAATGTAGTTTATTACCTAAATTCATTTACATTTAGAACCCAAATAATATGACTGGAGTATTAGAATAATGAGGCCAATATCATAGGTTAAATTTTTATGCAAACCAGTTCATTTTGCACAGAGGAAAACTGCTACCTTTGCCACAGACTGATTATTCAAACTAGTTTTGTTCATCCACCTCAGATAAGTGTATAGGATAAGACTGAATGCTCTCTAACAATCTTTCATCAATTCAAAATAGATGAATATCAGTAGTATAATCTTTTTAAATTCTATTTTCAGTTTCTGATTACATTTAATATTACATTCATTTCAGGTGTACAGCATAGTGGTTACACATTTATGTAATTTACAAAGTGATCCCCCCCAATTGGTCTAGTACCCCTGTGTATTTATTATGCTGTAACTTATATACTCTTGATTATTTTGTAAGTATCAATTTTATTTATTTATTTTTACATTTTTCCTTTTTTATTAAGTTTACTAGGGTGACAATGGTTAGTAAATTACATAGGCTTCAAGTGTACATTTCTATAATACATCATCTATATATTACATTCTGTGTTCACCACCCAGAGTCACTTCTTTCATCACCATATATTTGATCCCCTTTTCCCTCTTCTACCACCCTTCTCCCTCCTTACCCTCTGGTACCCACCAAACTATTGTCTGTATATATGAGTTTCTGTTTCTTTAGTTGTTTGTCTTGTTCCTTTGTTGTTTTCAGTTTTATATCCCACATATCAGTGAAATCATTCTCGACTTTTTCTGTCTGACTTATTTTCTCATAATAATAATCTCAAGACGCATCCACGTTGTCGTAAATAGCAGTATTTCATATTTTCTAATGACAGAGTAGTATTCCATTGTATATATACAAAAGTCCGACAATTACACTCACAAACTAATCCTAGAAAAAGTGCTCCATACCTCATTGCTAAATATCACTATGGACACATTTGAAGTGCTCCCCTTGGGAAGCTATGCACTGACATCAACACTAGTCCACCCTTCAAAGCAATTTTGGGACTCTTTTTCTGCAATGGCCATCAAAAATGTCGTCGCATTACCCTTGAGGTTCTGAATGTCATCAAAATGTATTCTTTTCAATATTTCCTTTATTTGGGGGTACATAAAGAAGTCATTTGGGTCCAGATCAGGTAGGGAAGGTGTTCCAATACATTTGTTTGTTACTGGCTAAAAACTCCCTCACAGACAGTGCCATGTGAACTGGTGCATTGTCATGATGCAAAAGCAATGAATTGTTGGTGGAAAATTCCGGTCATCTAATTTTTTCATGTAGCCTTTTCAGCACTTCCAAATAGTAAACTTGGTGAACTGTTTGTCCAGTTGGTACAAATTAATAATGAGTAATCCCTCTGATATCAAAAAAGGTTAAAAACATTGTTACAAGTTCACAAACTTAATTGGCAGAACACAGCATACCACACCTTATTTATCCAGTGATCTACCAAAGGACACTTTGGTTGTTTCCATGACTTGGCCACCACAAATAATGCTGCAATGAACAATGGAGTACATGTATCTTTATGGATAAATGTTTTCAGATTTTTTGGGTAGATACACAGGAGAGGGGATGCTGGGTCATATGGCAATTTTATTTTTTTAAGGTTTTACTGGGGAATTGGGGGAGAACAGTGTTGGGGAATTGGGGAAATGGAACAGCCAAGTTGTCCTTCAATCTTAGTTGTGGAGGGCGCAGCAAGCTCAGCTCCAAGTCCAGTTGTGCCACTCAGCTCAAGATGCCTAGTTCAGTCTTAGTTGTGGTTGGGCAAAGCCACCATCCCAATGCTGGAGTTGAACCAGCAGTCTTGTGTTAAGTGTGCATGCTCTATCCCCTGAGCCACGCGGGCGGCAGCTCAGCTTAAGGTACCTTTTTCAGTCTTTAGTTGAGAGCGAGCGAAGCCCACAATCTCAAACAGGCAACCTTGTTGTTAGGAGCAGGTGCTCTCACCAGCTGAGTCATCCTGCCACCTGTTGGCAGCTCAACATTGGCTCAGATTAGGAGCAGCTCACTGGCCCATGTGGGAATCGAACCAGTGACCGTGTTGCTCAGAACTCTCACTCTTGAGCAACCTCTTAACAAACTGAGCCTCTCGGCTGGCCTGGTAATTCTGTTTTTAATTTTTTGATAAACCTCCACACTGGCTGCCATCGTGGCTGCACCAATCTACATTCCCAGCAACAGTGTATGAGGATTCCTTTTTATTCACACCTCTCCAACACCTCTCGTTATTTGTCTTGTTGACAATAGCCATTCTAACAGATGTGAGGTGATATCTCCTTATAATTTTGATTTATATTTCCCTAATAGCTAGTGAAGTTGAGCATTTCTTTTTTTCATGTATCTATTAGCCTTTTGTATGTCTTCATGATGGCAGTGTCTATCCAGGTCCTCTGCCGATGTTATAATTGGATTGTTTGTCTTCTTGTTGAGATGTAAGAGTTCTTTATATATTTTGTGTATTAACCCCTAATTGAAGATGTTGTTTACAAATATAGTCTTCCATTCAGTTGGTTGCCTCATGTTTTACTGATTGTTTATTTTGCTGTAAAGAAGCATTTTACTTTGATATGGTCCCATTCATTTATTTTACCTTTTCTTCCCTTGCCTTTGAAGTCAAAGTCATAAAATCTTCTTTGAATCTGAGGTCCATAAGTTTAGTACCTATGCTTTCTTCAATGCAGTTTATTGTTTCAGATCTTATGTTTAGGTCTTTGATCCATTTTAATTATAGGTCTTTGATCCATTTTTAATTAATTTTGGTATATGGTGAGAGACAGCGACCTAGTTTCATTCTTTTGCACATGGTTTTCCAATGTTTCCAGAACCATTTATTGAAGAGGCTTTCTTTTCTCCATTGTATGTTTTTGTTTCCTTTGTCAAAAATTATCTGCCAATATATATGGGTTCATTTCTGGGTTTTCAGTTCTATTCGATTGGACTGTGTGTCTGTTTTCCTGCCAATACCATGCTGTTTTGATTATTGTTGCTCTGTAGCACAACCTGAAGTCAGGGGGAGTTATACCTCCAGTATTATTCTTTTTTCTTAAGATTGCTTTGGCTATTTGGGGTCTTTTGTAATTCCATTCAAATCTGATGATTCCTTTGCTCTATTTCTTTAAAAAAAAAGGCCACTGAGATTTTGATGAAGATTGCATTAAATCTGTATATTGCTTTGGATAATATGGACATTTTAGCCATGTTGATTCTTCCAATCCATGAACACAGAATGTTTTTCCATTTCTTTGTGTCTTATTCCAATTCTTTTAAAAATGTCTTATAGTTTTCATTGTATAGGTCCTTCACATCCTTTGTTAAATTTATCCTTAGGTATTTTATTCTTTTTGAAATTGCAAAAGCAATTTTTTTCCTTTCTTTTTCTGAAATTTTATTGTTAGTATATAGGAATGCCATGGATTTTTGTATATTGATTTTGTAGCTGTCAACTTTATTCATTTAATGCTTCTAATAGCTTTTTGGTGGAGTCTTTAGGGTTTTCTATATAAATAATCATGTCATCTGCAAAAAGTGACAATTTAATTATTTCATTCCCAATTTGGATGTCTTTTATTTATTTTTGTTGCCTGATTGCTCTGGCTAAGACTTCCAATACTATTTTGAATAACAGTGGCAATAGGGGGCAACACTGTCTTGTTCCTGAACATAGAGCAATAGGCTTCAGTTTTTCACCATTAATTATGGTATTAGCTGAGGGTTTGTCATATATGGCCTATATTAAGTTTAAGATATTTTCCTTCTATACCCATTTTATTAAGTGTTTTAATCATAAGTGGATGTCTTACCTTGTCAAATGGTTTTTCTGCATCCATTGATATTATTGTATGATTTTTATCTTTTGTATATTTGGTGAATGACATTGATCAATTTGCATTTATTGAACCATCCTTGACCTCTGGGTAAACCCCACTTCATCGTGATGTATAATCTTTTTGATGCATTGTTGTATTAGATTTGCTAGAATTATGTGTATAGTTTTTGCATCTTTATTCATCAGAGATATTGGTTTCTTATTTTCTTTTTTGGTGTTATCCTTACCAGGTTTTGGTATCAGGGTAATGTTGGCCTCATAAAATGAGTTAGAAAGTATTGCCTCTTCTTTGATATTTTGGAAGAGTTTGAGTAGGATAGGCATTAGATCCTTTTTGAATGTTTGGCAGAATTCATTAATGGAGCCACCTGGTCCTGGATTTTTGCTTTTGGGAAGGTTTTGGATGACTCATTCAATTTTCTCACTGTTAATAGGTAACAGTATTTAGAATTATTTAGAGTTTCCAGTTCTTCATGATTCAGTCTAGGAAGGCTATATGTTGCAAACAACTTGTCCATTTCTTCTAGGTTATTGAAGTTGGTAGCATATCGTCCTTTATTCTATTCTTATATGATCCTTTGTATTTCTGTGGTACCCGTGGTAACTTCTCTTTCATGACTCATTGTTTATTTACGTTTTTTCTCTTTGTATGTTAGTGAATCTAAGATAAATTTTATTAATCTTTTCAAAGAATCAGCTCTTTGTTGTATTAATTTTTTTCTATTGTCTTTTTGTACTGTATTTCATTTAGTTCTGCTCTAATTTTTATTATTTCCTTCCTTCTGATGAGTTTGGGTTTTATTTGTTCTTCTTTTTATAGTTCTTTAAGGTGTAATGTGAGGTTGTTTATCTGGGATTTTTCTTCTTTCTTGAGATAGGTTTGTAATGATATAAATTTCCCTCTTATTACTGCTTTTGTTGCATCTCTATAATTTTGACAGAACCTAATTTCATTCTCATTTGTTTCTATGTATCTTTTGTTCTCTCCACTTATAGCTTCTTTGATCCAGTTGTTCTTTAATTGGATGTTGTTAATCTCCACATATTTGTGTTTTTTCTTGCTTTCTTTCCATAGATGATATCTAATTTTAAAGTCTTGTGATCAAAGAATATGCTTGGTATTATTTCAATCTCTTTAAATTTGCTGAGGCTAATTTTATGTCCCAGTATCTGGTCTATACTTGAGAATGTTCCATGTACATTAGAAAAGAATGTATAGTGTGGTGTTCTAGGTTGAATTGCTCTATAAATATCAATTATGTCTAATACCATTTTGTCTAATGTGTCACTTCAGGTTTATATTTCCCTACTGGTTTTCTGTTTGGGTAGTTTATCCATTGCTCTTGATGACATATTTAGGTCCCCTTCTACATAATTATGTTTTAGACAACTTCTCCCTTTAGTCCTGTTAGTAATTGCTGTGTATATTTTGGTGGTTCCTGATTGGGAGCATATATATTAATAACTGTTATATCTTCTTGTTGTATTGTCTCCTTTATCAGAATGAAATGTCCATCTTTGTCTCTTCTTAATTTTTTCATCCTGAAGTCTGTTTCATCTGATATAAGTATGGCTAAACCTACTTTTATCTGGATGCCATTTGCTTGTTGTATCGATTTCCATCTTTTCACTTTGAGTTTCTATTTGTCCTTGTAGCTGAGATTCACTTCTTGAGGGCAGCATATGTTTGGGTTCTGTTTTTTGATCCAATCTGCTACTCTGTGCCCTTTTATTGGTGAGATCGGTCCATTTACATTTATGGTGATTACTGATATATGAGGATTTCCTATAGCCATTCAATTATTTTCTCGTAACTCGGTATCTCCGTTTTGTGTGTGTGTATGTGTGTGTGTGTGTGTGTGTGTGTGTGTGTGTGTGCCTTTTTGTTGCTATCTGTTATTTTAGTGTGGTGGTATTGTATGATTATTTTCCCTCTGTTTATTCTTTTTTTTTTTTTTTTGAGGGCAGTGTCACTGGCCCTCATGTGTGGGACCCGAACCGGGGCCACTGGCTTCCCAAGCCAGAGCTTAACCACTGCGCCACTCAGCTGGCCCCGTTTATACTTTTTTTATATTATATATCTCAGTTCTGGATTTTTTTTTCCAGTTGTTTTTTTAAGTTTATGTTAAAGAAAGTCTTATATATACAATAGTCCTTTTTCTTCAGCATGCTTTTTATCTCCATTCCCCTTTGCAGATTCAGACCTTTACTCTTCCCTCTTTCATGTTTTTGTTGTCACAAGTTACCCCTATTTATGCTTTGAGTTGATTTCTGAGTTGCAGTAGCAAGTGTCTTTTTCTTCTCTTTTTCCTTTTTTAAAAAAGTTTTTATCTCCTTTACCTTTATGTTATGTTTAAGTGTACAGTGCCCTATTTTGCATAGTGTTTGCCATTTCCTGCTTCAGTCTGTTGGTAAACTTGCTCATGGTTTTGTATTCCTTTGAATTTTTGTTGCAGGTCGAATAGCCTCCTTTAGTATTTCCTTAATACATGACTTGCAATATAATAGTCCCTCAGCTTCTGTATGTCTGGAAAGGTCTTTATTCCTTCATCATATCTTAAGGATAACTGTGAAGGATATATTACCCTTGGCTGAAAATTTTTCCTGTTCAATATTTTGAATATTTGATTCCACTCCCTCCTGGCTTGTAGAGTTTATGCAGAAAAGTCCGATGATAGTTTAATGGGATTTCACTTAGAGGTTACTGCATTTTTCCCCTGGATGCCTTGAGAGTTCTTTCTTTGTCATTAATTTTTTTTTTTGAGGGCAGTGTCACTGGCCCTCATATGTGGGACCTAAACCATTTAGGGGCCGCTGGCTTCCTAAGCCAACGCTTAACCACAGCGCCACTCGGCCGGCCCTCTTTGTCATTAATTTTTGACAGCTTCAATACAGTGTGCCTTGGAGAAGCCCTGTTGGGATTGAGGTAATTAGGTGTATGTTTGCTTCTTGGATTCGAGGATCCAGTTCTTTCCACAGGTTTGGAAAGTGCTCTTTGACTGTTTGTTTGAATATGCTCTTTGTTCCCTTCTCTCTGTCCTCTCTTCTTGGTATACCCATTATTCTTCTGTTGGTCTTTCTAATGGAGTCAGAAAGTTCTTGTAGAGTTCTTTCATTTGTTTTAGTGCTCAAGTCTCTCTCTTCTTTGATCTGTGTTATTTTCAGATTTCTATATTCAATATCACGAATTATTTCCTCCCTCTGATCAGCTCTGTTTCCTAAGCTGGATATTTCACTCTTCATCTCTTTTACTGTGTTATTCATCTCCAGAAATTCTATTTGGTTCTTTTTTTTTTAACACTTCGCTCTCTTTGGTAAAATGTTTGTTTTGTTTGGTGATTTTGTTTCTGACTTTATTAAACTGCATGTCTGAGTTTTCTTGCATCTCATTGAGTTTTTTCAGAACTGCAATCTTGAATTCTCCATCATTTAAGTCACATGTTTCCATGTCTTCAAGTTCATTTTCTGGAGACTTTTTTTTTTTCATTTTCTTTCTGAGTTGCCATGTTAACTTTGTTAGTCATGGCAATTAATGAATTATTTTATCTCTTCCTGGGAGTCAGTTCTGGAGCAGGTTGATACGAAAATGTTTTTCTTTTGCTTTCCTGTAGGTGTTGCTGGAATATTTTATTTTCTCTCCCACTGCAGGCTTTTATTTTCTTTCACTCTGTAGTGTTTTATTTACTCTTTTGCTGTTCCAGCTGCTCACACGATGGACTGGTGGGGGTGGGGTGTGGGTTGTTTCTGCTGTATGAGGAGGTTAAATGTGCCACAGCAGCCCAAAGCAGAGCCTGTGTATCTCAGCAGCTCTGGTTGCCCCTTCAAGGATCCACCTGGAAAGGTGGGGGCAGGATGGGATGTGAGATGTGGCTGGTGTGGTTGTGGCTCCAAGTACTGGCAATTTCCAGCCCACAGCTGTCTTGCCCCTATAGCTCCTTCCCTGTTATAGGAATTATCCACAGTGTGCATCTGCCACAGGATTGTCTCTCCAGTTCTCAAAGCTACAGATATTCTGTTATTTAATCTGTCACTGCTACAGTTTCTTCTGGAGCCCACTTCTAACAATGGGAAGGTGGGACAAGGGTGAGCTCTGGAAGGGTGGGGGGCAGTTGGCCAGGCTCTGTGTCTTTGTTTTCTGCCTGGCAGTGAGGGCTTAAACCACAGTTCTCAGCCTTCTGTATTTGATCTTTGCTCCGAGGTCTCTGCCACAAATGCTGGGTTCAGCCTTTTTATATGCTGATCCCTCAGGTAGGACTGTGAGCTCCAGGTAGTGTGCCTGCAGCCTGAATCCTTCCATCTCTTGAGACTTCGGTGAGCTCTGGACTGTGTCCTGCTGCCCAAGGCCTGCATCTCTGTACTTCACTCTTCCTGCTTTCCTTGCTTGACCAATTTGCTCACCTTCAGATGATTCAATGTGCAGATTTCTCAGATATGCTTTTGTGTTGCTTAGATTATCCTTTGTTGAATTACAGCTGTTCAATTTGTTGTAAATTCCAGGGGATATTTCAAGAAGCCATGTTTGTGACCAGTATTTTTGTAATTATCAATTTGTACTTCTTAATACCTTCAACCTTTTCACCCAGCACCGAATCCCCTCCTGTCAGACAACCATTAGTTTCCTCTCTGTTTCTGTTTTGTTTGTTCATTCATTTTGATCATTTTTAATTATTATTAGTTTCAGGCATATGAAACAACATAATGATTAGGCATTTACACCCCTCACAAAGTGATAACCACCCCCCGCAAGTCTACTATCCAGCTGACTTTATACATAGCTCTTACAATACCATTGACTACATTCCTTATGCTGTAGGTAGGTTTCATCCCATCACATACACACACACAGAGAGAAAATACAGTGTATGCTGCTGCTGTGTGCTATCCAATGTAAAGGCAGGGATCTTCAATATGAAAAGTTGCACATCAGACCTTAGTAACAGTGTGCGACTTGTTTGGTACAATCAGTTGGCTGTGAGCTACATTTGAGAAAAGGTGAGTTTTATTATTATTATTATTATTATTATTATTATTATTATTATTAGCTTAGCCATCCTGCCACCTGTTGGGAGCTCAGCAGCAGCTTAGCTCGGGCTGGGCATCAAATTCCTGTTGCTCAGAGCTCAGCTCACACTCTTGAGTGAGCTCTTAACCAACTGAGCCACTCGGCCGACACTGAGAAAAGGTGAGTTTTAAAGTGTGCTGTAAATCATCCTCTGTCATGGCAATGCTCCCTGTCACACATTGATTCTGGTATACAGCCAATTTCTGTCAAATAAAAACATTACAGTGTGTCCTCATTCAACATATTCACCAGATATGGCACTGTGCAACTTCTGGCTCTTCCTCAAAGTCAAAATGACCATGAAAGGTACACAATTTGAACCAATTCAGTGTCGGGGACTGAGAGACCCATCTGGAGCTGTAAAGGAGAAACTGGTACAAGGCACACTTTCTGGCTTCATCCTTAGCAAGGCTGGAGCAGCACCTTAGCATACAGAGGAGGTTTCTGGCACCCTGAGGTGGATTCAATACATTGGGTGCAGACATCCTGCAGTTGACACACAGAGCTGATGCACAGAATGTTCCCTGCCCAAGGCCATTTCCTCCCCTTACCTCCCCCTGCTTTGGTAAGCCTATATCAATAAACCAGGGCTGCTAGACTGGGTCACTGTCCTCCCATCAGAAGACAGCTGTCTGCCTAACCCTGCTTTAAAGTATTTTTTGTCTGTCTTTCTTAATCCTCCATTGTTTCCCCTCCAGCCTGTTTGACTGGCTGCACTGGACATGGCAATTCAGGACATCAAGTCGCCCATGACAGTGCAACTAAAGACATTCACAAATGAGGACTTCCAGAACTGCTTCAGAAAGTGACAAGAACTGTGGGATAAGTGTGTTTGAAGTGAGGGAGAGTATTTTGAGGGGGATTAATGGCAATGTGTCTTTTACTGTAATTATTGTTTTATTTAAACATTCACTGGATTGTTTGATCACACCTCATATCTATCTATCTATCATCTATCTATCTATCTATCTATCTATCTATCTAGATATAGATATATTCTGTATGTATTTAATTGTAGTTGACATGCAATAGTACTTTATATTAGTTCCAGGTGTATAGCACAGTGGTTAGGCATTTACATAATCTATGAAGTTATCTCCCTGATAAGTCCTGTACCCATGAGACACCCTACATAGTCTTTACAACATTATTGATTATATTCCCCATACTGTGTTTCATTCACATCCTTGTGACTATTTTATGACTACCAATTTGTACTTTCTAATCTCTTCAGCTTTCCCACCCATCCCCCAACTACTCTGCCATCTAGCAACCAATTGATTGTTCTCTGCATTTTTGAGTCTATGTCTGTTTTGTTTGCTCATTTACTCTGTTCTTTAGATTCCACATATAAATTAGGTCATATAGTATTTGTCTTTCTCAGTCTTACTTATTTCACTTAGCATAATATCCTCTAGGTCAATCCATGTTGTTGCAAATGGTAAGATTTCATTCTTTTTTTTTTTTTTAAGATTTTTATTGGGGAATTGGGGGAGGGGAACAGACAATTTGCTGTCCTTTTGTTCTTCAGTCTAGTTGCGGAAGGACATTGCTTCACTGGCCCATGTTGGTATCATCATTGCGCTCTTCTTAGATGAGTCAGATTGGTCGCCGGCCTCTGGACAGCCATTCACGGCGGCTCTTGGCAGCTTAAGCTGGCTGCCAGCTGCTCACGCTGGCTGTCGGCCACTCCCTGTGGCAGCCCACTGCAGCAGGGGCTGCAGCTATGCTGTGCCAGGGACTCACAGCAGCTCAGCTCCAGGTCAAGCTGTTGTTCACCATCTTAGCTGTAGAAGGCATCTGAACCAAGGCCGCTGGCGTCCCAAGCCAGCTCTTAACCAACGCGCTACTCGCTGGCCCAAGATTTCATTCTTTTTAAAGGTGGAGTAATGCTCCATTGTATACTCATATATGTACCACCAGCTCACATGGCACTGTCCATGAGGGAGTTTTTAGCCAGTAAACAAATAACGGTTATTGGAAAACCCACCCTATTCACCTGATCTTCACCCCAATGACTTCTATCTTTACTGAAAGATAAAGGAAATATTGAAAGAAAAACATTTTGATGACATTCAGGACACCAAGGGTAATATGATGACATCTCTGATGGCCATTCTAGAAAAAGAGTTCCAAAATTGTTCTGAAGGGTGGATGGTGCCTAGTTTCCCAAGGGGAGTACTTTGAAGGTGACCATTGTGATATTCAGCAATGAGGTATGTAGGCCTTTTTTTCTTCCCCTAGGAACATAATTGTCTGACCTTGTAGTTTGATATCAGGTATTATAATACCTGCACCTTTCTTCTTTCTCAAAATTGCTGTGGCTATTTGGGGACTTTTGTGGTTTCATGTAAATTTTATTTGTTCTAGTTCTGTGAAAAATACCATTTGCTATTTTGATAGGGATTGCAATGAATCTAGAGATAGCTTTGTGTAGAATGCACATTTGAATAATTTTAATTTTTCCACTCAATTAGCACAGTATATGCTTCCACGTGTTTGTATCTTCTTTAATTTCTTTCGTCAGTGTCTTATAATTTTTTGAGTCCAGGTCTTTTTCCTCTTTGGTTAAATTAATTCCTAGGTATTTCATTGTTTTGATGCAAAATTAAATGGGACTGTTTTCTTAATTTCCCTTTCTCACAGTTTGTTATTGGTATATACAAATGCAACTGATTTCTGGATATTAATTTTGTATCTTGTTACTTTACTAAATTCATTTAACAGTTCTAATAATGTTTTGGTGAAATCTTAAATGTCATCTATATGTAGTATTGTGTCATCTGCAAATGTTGACAGTTCTAATTCTTCATTTCCAATTTGGGTACATTTTATTCCTTTTTTTGGTCTGGTTGCTTTGCCTAGGGCTTCCAATACTATGTTGAATAAAAGGAATTAAAGTAGTCATCTTTGTCCTGATCTTTAAAAAAATGCTTTTGGCTTTTCCTCATTGATTATGATGTTAGGTGTGAGTTTGTAATATACAGCTTTTATTATGTTGAGGTATGTTTCCTATATTCCCACTTTGCTAAGAGTTTTTATCATAAATAGATGCTGGATTTTGTCAAATTCTTTTTCTGCATCTATTGATAAAATAATGTGAATTTTATCGTTCACTTTGTTTATGGGGTGTATCATCTTAATTGATTTGCAGATATTGAAACAATGCATAAGAGGAATAAATCCCACTTGATAGTGGTGTATGATCTTTTTAGTTTATTGTTGAATTCAGTTTGCTCACATTTTGCTGAGAAATTTTACATCTGTGTTCATCAAGGCCTTTGGCCTATGATTTTCTTTTTTTGTAATGTCTTTTGCCTGGCTTTGGAATCAGGGTAATGGAGGTCTTGTAAAACGAAGCTGGGAGGCTTCTATCTTTTTTATTTTGGGGGGAATAGTTTGAGAAGGATAGTTGTTAATTCTTTTTCAGGTTTGGTAAAATTCACCTGTGAAGCAACCTGGTCCAGGAATTTGGTTTATTGGGAATTTTCATTTCTGATTTGATTTTGTTTGTACTAAAATCAGTCGGTTCAGATTTTCTGTTTCTCCTTGATTCAGTCTTGAAAGATTGTATGTTTCTAGGAATTTATTAATTTTTTCCAGAGTGTCCAATTTGTTGGCATATAAGTATTCATAGTATTTTTTTACAATCCTTTGTATTTCTGTGCTGTCATTTTCACTTCCCCTCTTTCATTTCTGGGTTTATTTTGGGGGTCCTCTCTTTTATTCTTGATGACACTGGTTAGTGTTTTATCAATTTTATCTTTTCAAAGAACCAGCTCTTGGTTTTATTGACCTTTTGTATTGCTTTTTAGACCCCAATTTTGTTTATTTCTGCTCTGATTTTCATTATTTCCTTCTTTCTACTCTTCTTGGGCATTATTTACTGTTCTTATTTTGGTTCCTTTAGGTGTAAAATTATATTGTTTGTTTGATGATTTTCTTTTTTTTCTTGAGGCAGGCCTGTATTGCTATAAATTTCCCTCTTAGAACTGCTTTGGCTGTGTCTCATAGATTTTGGGTTGTTGTGATTATCTTTTCATTTGTCTAAAGGTATCTCTTGATGTATTCCTTGATCTTATTTTAACCCACTCATTATTTAGTAGCATGTTATTTACTTTCCACATATTTTTGTGTTTTTCAGTTTTTTTCTTGTAATTGACTTCTAGTTTCATACCATCAGAAAAGATGAGTGATATGATTTGAAACTTCTTAAATTTATTGAGACTTGTTCTGTAGCATAACATGTAGTCTACCTTGGAAAATGGTCCATTTTCAAATATACATAGAGAAGAATGTATATTTTGCTGCTGTGAAGCAAGATACTTTTAAAAATATCAATTAAATCCATCTGGTTTAGTGTGTCATTTAAGATCCCTGTACCCTTGCTGATTATCTGTCTGGAAGATCTATCCATTGATGTCAATGGGGTGCTAAAGTTCTTTACTATGACTGTATTACCGTCAATATATAATTTTATGTCCGATTATATTTGCTTTATATATTTACATACTTCTATGTCTTTGTCTTATTATAGTCTTTATCTTAAAGTCAGTTTTTTTTTTGAGGGCAGTGTCACTGGCCCTCATATGTGGAACCTGAACTGGGGCCGTTGGCTTCCAAAGCCATTGCTTAACCACCATGCCACTCGGCCGGCCCATTAAAGTCAGTTTTTTAAAATTAGTTTCAGGGGTACAAAACAATGTAATAGTTATACATTTACACCCTTCACAAAGTGATAACTGCCCTCTGCCAATCTACTATCCCTCTGATATTGTATATAGCTGTTATCATCCCATTGACTCTATTCACTATGCTGTACTCCACATCCTGTGAATATATATTCAGTATTATTCAGCTTCAGTTTCAGGTGTACAATGCAGTGGTCAGGCATCTACACTGTCCATGAAGTGGTCTACCGAATAAGACAAGTGTCCATCAAATAACCTACCAAATCGTTACAACATTAGTGATAATGTACCCCAAATTGTCTTTTGTATCCCTGCGGCAATCTTGTGGTTAACAATTTGTGCTTTCTAATCCCCTCACATTGTCCCTCATACCCACCCCCCTCCCATCAGGCAACACTCAATTTTTTCTCTATATCTCTGAGACCGTTTCTGATTAGTTTGACCATTTATTCTAAGGTTTCATATGTAAGTGAGATCATATGGCATTTGTCTTTCTCTGTCTGACTTCTTCCACTTAGCAAAATGTTCTCTAGGTCAATCCACGCCACTGTACATGGTAAGATTTCATTCTTTGTGGCCAAGTAATACTCCATTATATAAATGTACCACAGTTTCTTAATCCAGCCATCTACCGATGGACATTTTGGTGTTTCCAAGTCTTGGCTATTGTAAATAGTGCTGCAATAAACATAAGGGTGCATATATTTTTTCAAATTCGAGTTTTGTATTTCTCTGGATAGATACATAAGAGTGGAATTGCTGGGTCATATGGTAGTTCCATTTCTAGTTTTGTGAGATACCTCCATACTGATTTCCATAGTGGCTGCAGCAATCTGCCATCCCACCAGCAGTGCAACAGGCTTCCTTTTTCTCCACAACCTCACCAGCACTAGTTGTTTGTTGATTTATGGATGATAGTCATTCTGACTGGAGTGAAATGGTATCTCATTGTGGTTTTTATTTGCATTTCTCTAATGATTAGTGAAGTTGAGCATTTTTTCATATGTCTGTTGGCCATCTGTATGTCCTACTTAGAAAAATGCCTCTTCATGTCCTCTGCATTTTTTAATTGGGTTTTTTTTTTTTTTTTTCGTGTTGAGTTGAATTAGTTTTTTTAAATGAATTTTGGATATTAAACCCTTATCAAGTGTTGCATTAACAAATATCTTCTCCCCATTCAGTAGGATGCCTTTTTGTTTCATTGATGGTTTCCTTTGCTGTGAAAAACTTTTTAGTTTGATGTAATCCTATATGTTTATTTTTTCTCTTACTTTTCTTGCCTGAGAGCATATATCAGTAAAATATTTCTAAGGATAATGTCTGCAAATTTAGTTCTTTTATTTTCTTCTTGGAGTTTTATGGTTTCAGATCTTACATTTAAGTCTTTAAACTATTTTGAATTTGTTCTCATATATGGCATAAGGAGGTGGTCCAGTTTCATTGTTTTGCATGTGTTAGTCCAGTTTTCCCAGCACCATTTATAATATACACAATCTTTACCCCAGTGTAAATTCTTGCTTCCATTGTCATAGATTAAATGACGATGAAGATATGGGTTTATTTCTGGGCTCTTTATTCTGTTGCATTGATCTATGCATCTGTTTTTATGCCAGTACCATGCTGTTTTGATTACTGTAGCTTTGCAGTATGAATTGATGTTAGGTATTGGGATACTTTCCACTTGTTCTTATTTCTCAAGATTGTCATAGTTATTTGGGGTCTTTTATGATTCCATATAAATTTTAGGATTATATGTTCTATTTCTGAGGAAAGTGTCATTGGTAGTTTGATAGAAATTGTGTTGAATCTATATATTACCTTAGATAGTATGGATAGTTTAACTTTATTAATTCTTCCTATACATGAGCATGGTATGTGTTTCCATTTATTTGTATCTTCTTTAATTTCTCCAATCAGTGTCTTATAATTTTCTGAGTACAAGTCTTTTACTTGTTTGTTTTAATTTATTCCTAAGTATTTTATAGTTCTTGAAGCAACTGTAAATGGGACTGTTTTCTTTTTACTTTTCATTTTTTAAAAAGATTTTATTGGGGAATTGGGGGAGGGGAGCAGTGCTGCAGAACCTGAGAAGGGGAACAGACAAGTTGCTGTCCTTTTGTTCTTCAGTCTAGTTGTGGAGGACATCGCTTCACTGACTCAGGTTGGCATTATCATTGCACTCTTCCCGGGTGAGGCAGTTGCTCGCTGGCCATTGGCTGGCTACAAGCCACTTAAGGTAGCTCATGGCAGCCCACTGCATCCCCACTGCAGCCTACACCATGGCTGACAACTCCAGGCAGCCCAGCTCGTGATCGAGCTGTTGTTCACCTCCTTAGCTGTAGAGGTTGCAGCATCACTGTCCCCTGTGGGATCCCAACCAGTGGCCCTGCTGCTCAGCGCTGGTGCTCCCAAGTCACCTCTTTTTATTTTTTAAGATTTTATTTGGGAATTTGGGGAGCAGAACAGTGTTGGGGAATTGGGGAATGGGACAAGCCAAGTTGTTCTTCAATCTTCATTGTGAAGGGCGCCAGATGCCATCTGGCTTCCCGTCAGCAGCTCATGGCCTCTAAGCTCAACGTGCCGTGTTCAACCTTAGCTGTGGGTGGGCATAGCCACCATCCCATGCGGGAGTTGAACCATCAGCCTTGTTGTTAAGAGTGCACGCTCTATCCTCTGAGCTATCTGGGCGGCAGCTCAGCTCAAGGTGCTGAGTTCAGTATTAGTTTTGGGTGGGCATAGCCAACATCCCATGTGGGAGTCGGTCCCGGCAGCCTTGTAGTTAAGAGCACACACCCTATCGACTGAGCCATTCGGGTGACAGCTCAGCTCAAGGTGCCGAGTTCAATCTTCAGTTGCGGGTGGGTGTAGCCCACCATTGAACAGGCAATCTTATTATCACACCAGCTGAGCCATCCTGTCACATGTTGGCAGCTCAGTGACAGCTTAGCTAGGGCGCAACATTCATTGGCCCATGTGGGAATCGAACTGGTGGCCCTGTTGCTCAGAGCACATGCACTAAGCCAACTCTTAACCAACTGAGCCACTCGGCCGGCCCCCCAAGTCAGCTCTTAACCAACGTGCCTCTCAGCTGGCCTGGGACTGTTTTCTTAATTTCTTCTGACAGTTTATTTTTGATGTATACAAATGCAACTGACTTCTGAATATATATTTTGTACCCTGCTACTTTACTAAATGCATTTACCAGTTCTGGTAGGTTTTCTGTGGTGACTTTGGGGTTCTCTCTATATAGTATCATGTCATCTTCATATAATGACAATTTTACTTCCTCCTTTCCAATTCGAATGCTTTTTATTTTATTTTCTTGTCTCATTGCTGTGGCTAGAACTTCCAGAACTATGTTGAATAAAAGTGGAAACAGTGGGCAACCTTGTCTTGTTCCTGATCTTAATGGGAATGGTTTTAGCTTTCCCTCATTGAGTATGATGTTAGTTGTGGATTTATCATTTATGGCCTTTATTATGTTGAGATATGATCCCTCTAGTCCCACTTTGTTCAGAGTTTTTTTTTATTACAAATGGCTACTGGATTTTTTCAAATGTTTTTTCTGCATCTATTGAGATGACCATATGATTTTTAGTTTTCATTTTGTTAATGTGGTGTATCACATTAATAGACTGTGGATTAAAGTCTGTTTTGTCTGATATAAGTATAGCTACTCCAGCTTCTTTTCCATTTTCACTTTCAGGAAATGTTTTTTTTTTCCCATTCCTTTATTTTCTGTCTGTTTGTCTTTCAATCTAAAGTGGGTCTTTGTAGAAACATATGTATAGGTCTTGTTTTCTTCATCATACAGCTACTTGATGTCTTTTGATTGGAATATTTAAAATGATTATTGATAGGTACATTGTTATTGGCATTTTCTTATTCGTACTTATGTTCTTTTTTCTTCCACTTCTTCTTAAAGAAGTCTCTTTAACATTTCTTGTCATACTAGTTTGATGTTGAGAAATTCCTTTAGGTTTTTCTGTCTGGGCTGCTCTTTATCTCACTTTCAATTTTAAGTGATATCTTTGCTAAATGGAGTAGTCTAATTGTAGGTCCTCCCTTTTCATTACTTTGAATATTTCATGCCAATCCCTTCTGGCCTGCTAAATGTCTCTAAATGTCTGTTGAGAAATCAGCTTTCAGTATCATAGGTGTTCCCATGTGGCAGTTCCCTAACTGCTTTTCCCCTGCTGGGTTTACACTTGTCATCCCAGTAAAGTTTAATTTTTTCAAAAAGATTCCCTCTTTGTCTTTAACCTTTAGCATTTTAATTATGATGTGTCTTGGTGTGGGCCTCTGGGTCCATTTTCTTTGGGACTCTTTTCACTTCCTGGACTTGTATGTGTAATTCCTTTGCCAGGTCAAAAAAGCTTTCAATTGTTGTTTCTATAAATATGTTCTCAATCCTTTGCATTCTGTCTTCCTCTATACTCCTATGATGCAAATATTGGTATGCTTGATGTTATTCCAGAAATCCTTTAAA
Organism: Aselliscus stoliczkanus; assembly: GCA_033961575.1. NCBI lineage: Eukaryota > Metazoa > Chordata > Mammalia > Chiroptera > Hipposideridae > Aselliscus > Aselliscus stoliczkanus. The sequence goes on along the minus strand of CM066737.1, from coordinate 33,546,409 downwards.
TTATTGTCATTTCTTTTCCTTTTTTCATTTCAAATTGGGTGTTTTCTGCTACCTTATGTTAAATAGTATATTCCATTCCCTGCTTCTTCTAATGTACTATTGATACCCTTTAATGTATTTTTTTAAGATTTTATTGGGGAGTTGGGGGAGGGGAACAGTATTGGGGAATTGGGGAAGGGGACCAGCCAAGTTGTTGTTCTTCAATCTTCATTGTGGAGGGTGCCAGCCGCCATCTGGCTGCCCATTGGCAGCTCGTGGCCTCTAAGCTCAAGTTACTGTGTTCAATCTAAGTTGTGGGTGGGTGTACCAACCATCCCATGTGGGAGTTGAAACAGAAGCCTCGTTGTTAAGAGTGCATGCTCTATCCACTGAGCCATTGGGTGGCAGCTCAGCTCAAGGTGCCATGTTCAGTCTTATTTGCAGGTTGGCGAAGCCCACCTTTGAACAGGCAATCTTGTTGTTACATCAGCTGAGCCATCCTGCCACCTGTTGGCAGCTTAGCTTGGGGGCAGCATCACTGGCCCATGTGGAATTGAACCAGTAGCCCTGTTGCTCAGAGCTTGCACTCTAATCCACCTGTTAACCAACTGAGCCTTTTGGCTGGCACCCTCTAATGTATTCTTAATTTCAGTTACTTTATTCTTTATTTCTGAGTGGTTCTTTTTTTGGTTTCTATGTACCTTTTTATGTTTACTATCGTTTTGTTAAAGTTCTAAGTTCCTTAGGCATCATTATAACCAGTGTTTTGAACTCTGTATCTGGTAGATTGCTTGCCTTCATTTCATTTTTAGTTTCTCTTCTGGAGTTTTCTCCGTTTTATTTAATTTGGGACATGTTTCTTTGTTTCCTCATTTTGACTGCCTCTCTGTGTTTGTTCATATGTATTGGGTAGATAGACCTGCTATGTGTCCAAGTCTTGGCTAGATGGGCTTATGTAGTAAGTGTCCTGGGGGGTCTAGTGGCACAGCATCCCTGGTCACTGAGATGCTCCAAGGTGTCCTTTGTATAGGTTCTGTTGCAATGTGTGACATGAGCTTTTTTCCCATTGTGATCAAAAAATATGGTTAATGCTGCTACTGAACGCCATCCAATGGAAAGGCAGGTATCTTCAATACGAGAAGTGGTGCATCAAACCTTAGTAACAGTTTGTGACAAGTTTCAACTTGTCAGGGAGGTCCACCAAGGTTGATGATGAAAAAATAAATGCATTCATTGAGTCAAACACACATTACTTGACATGAGAAATTGCAGAAACATTGAACATCCATCATTCAAGCATTCACGACCACCTGAAGAAGCTGGGATACATAAGCAAGCTCAACATTTGGGTTCTACATGAACTCAAATAAGTTGATTTGATGTTGCGTACAAACATCTGCAATATGCTCTTTAAACATGAGGAAAACGATCCTTTTTTGAAGTGACTCATAACTGGTGATGAGAAGTGGATTGTTTACAACAATGGGATATGCAGACAATCTTGATCCCGACGTGATGATTTGCCTCAAATGACATTGAAAGCAGACATTCATCAGAGGAAGGTTATGCTCTCAGTGTGGTGGAATTTTAAAGGTGTCCTGCTTTTTGAGCTCCTACCAAGGAACCAAACAATTAATTTGAATGTGTACTGTCAGCAATTGGATAGTTTCAATGAATCCATCATCCAGACATGTCCAGAGCTTGTTAATTGTAAAGGAGTTGTGTTCCACCATGACAACTCGAGACCACAAAGTTTGATCACCAGTCAAAAATTATTGAAGCTTAGGGCCAGCCGAGTGGCTCAGTTGGTTAAGGGCTTGCTCAAGAGTGCGAGATGAGCTCTGAGCAACGGCAGTTCGATGTCAGCCCAAGCTGAGTTGCTGTTAAGCTGCCAACATGTGGCAGGATGGCTCAGCTAAAAAAAAATAATATATATATATATATATATATATATATATATATATATATATATATATTATTGAAGTTTGGATGGGATGTGTTGCCACATCCACCATACTCGCCTGACCTTGCACCATCAGACTTGCACTTGTCTCACTCTCTTCAAAACTCCTTGCGTGGTATAACGTTCAATTCAGATGAGCCTGTAAATCCGCACCTTGTTTAGTTTTTTGCAAATAAAGACAGGTCCTTCTATGAATGAGGAATTATGAAGCTCACTGGAAGATGGCAAAAGGTTATCAAACAAAACGGGCAATATTTCATTGATTGATCTTTGTTCTTTATATAAATAAATGACCTTTGAAAAACATAGACAAAATACGTCGTGACTTTTCCGACAACCCAATATATCCTTAATAATTAAAAGATGACTTGTTTGAATAAATTCCTTGGCTCACAGTTCCTTTCTTGAATTATTTGAATATGTTGCTTTACTTTTACCTTCCTTTGTTAATCATGATGTCTGATGCCAGTGTGACTTTTTTTTTTCGGCAAATGACTCATTCTGCTATAAGGCCCAGGGAATCATTATTTTTTCTTTATCAGTAAAGTCTAATATTTTTCCTAGCATATGAGTAGGGGTGACTGTTTTGAATCAGTTTTCCAAGGTACTTTTGGTTTTTCCCTTCAATATTTTCAGTTAGGTCATTTGTTTCTGGAAAGTTTTCTTTGATTATTTTAAATATTAGTGCTGACAATTATATGCGTATGTAGTCTGGATTGCTTTGCTTATCTTCTGTATCAATCATTTTCTCTGATCTCATTTACCACTTCCTTTATTTCAACTTCATTGTCTTTGCTATTCTAGTGCATTTAATCATTGCATCTCATTATATTTGCAATTCTTTTCTCTCTTGGTCACCATTCAGTATCATCTTGATTTTCAGGATGGTTTTATCTTTGTCTCAAATTTAATTCCTGAGTTCAGTCAATGCTCATTTTGCATCTTCCTTTTGAACATTTTCATTGAGTTTTGAAATTCATCATTTAAGTCTGTTTTTCATATCTTCAAATGTTTGTTCAAATATACTTAATTAAGATTGAGATGCTTTTGGGCCAGCCGAGTGGCGCGGTGGTGAAGCGCTGGCCTGGGAAGCCAGCGGCCCCGGTTCGGTCCCACATATGAGGGCCAGTGACACTGCCCTCAAAAAAAAAAAAAAAAAAAGATTGAGATGCTTTATTGCAGTTTTTTTCTGCTTTATGGGTGGTTATTTAGAGAGGTTTTTCATAAACTGAAATGGCTGATTCTTATTTTCTGTTTTCTTTTTATAGAACTTTGTGTTAACACATTTTACATTCATTCTAAGATATATAATTTTCTTGAATCAGCAAGAAGAGTTGTATGCAGATAGGAGTCAGGAGTTTGGGTGGCTTACCAGGTTACTATGTTTCTTTAAAGTACAATTTTTAAAATCAATGATGCCTTTTGGATAGGGGTTTTGGTATGTCCATTAATTTTGTGATTCACACTTATTTCTACAGGATCCTGAAATTCTACCTCTTGCTTTCTTCTTTCCCTTCACTATCAAGCATTCCAAGGGATACTTTTTCCAAGTCAATGCCCCCACACCTTCAAAAGTTGTGCTTTCCCAAAGCTACTAATTCTAATTCTGTGTGCTTTAACATTCTTTTCAATTTTCAGTAGCTAGTGTTCTCAAAAGCCAGATCTGAGATCTGTTCTCCGTAAGTGTCTACCAATGATGGGGCTTCTTTTTAATAGGAGATTTATTTGATTGGTTCTGCAATTGCTAGGCCCCAGCTCTCAAATCTTCTTTTCTATTTAATGTTTGTCTGACTGTTGGCTGTGGCATGCATTATAGGGCTAGTTCTGCTTCTTTTGCATGTTCATGTCTCTACTTATATGGAATTTGAAGTGTGTTGAATTCTGTCTCCTAATTTTGGTATTGAAGTGGCTTATGTGTAGTTTTATTTGCTCTCCTTGATTTAAATTTCGTTTCAGAGGATGGTGTGGAGAGATTTGGATTGAAGGGGCCAATGTTATTCTATGGGAACTCAGAACTCACTATCAATATCTATTTTTACATTTGCAAGTATATAGTACATATGCAGCACATACACCTGGACATTGTGTACATTATACCTACAGGACATTCATTTGAAATCAGTTCTGTATATTCAATTCCATGCATGTATTAAATTGTTGTCCATGGTTAGGGCTACCATTTTCCACTGTAAAAAGGGAAAGAATGTTTGTTGCATTTGATTACTTATATTTTCCATGGGTCTGGGACAGAGAAGTGATGACATTAATGTTGGAGATATGCCATTCTTGGCTTACATCTCTGTCTTCTGTTAAAATGCAAATAATTTTAGAGATATATAATACAATTTCTTTGTTAAAACTATTTTTACTTTGGTGTGAATTATCTTATTACATAGGTTGCAAGCTTAAAAGTCCATAAGGTAGGTAATATAAAAGAGTGAAGAGGGTATGCTGATGGACTGGAGAGTTCATGGCCCTTTTGGGAGCAGCCCTCATTTAGCTCTAGTCAATGGTTGTCATATTATTTTTGCCACACAGAAGACTAGAGCAGTGCTTGACACATAGGTACTCAATAAATATGGGGCAATTGGGTGAATGCAGGTCTGGGTATGCCAGATCTTTATATTTTTGAAATGAGACTAGAAATTTTGTGACAACCAAAGGTTTTGAGATAAAATCTCTAGATAACATTTTAAATTAGTTGACAGTATTTAACAAATTCTATGCATGCCAAATAAAACCTGTCTAGTGAATCAGGTTCATTTCTGAGTTCAAGTTTTTTTAGGGAGTAGAAAGAAGGCCTAAGCTCCTGATTTGGAGGATGGAACAAAATGGGAGATTGAGACTGTGGGCTTTGATAATGAAACAGAACTGAGCTAAAAGGTTTGAACAGTGACTGAGCCCATGACCTTGGCCTCATTAGGATGAATGTTTCTGAGATAGTCAGTGAGCAATCTAAACTTTTTTGATTCTTTTCTATCTCCTCAAATCACACACACACACACAAACACACCACATGTGCACTATATTTCCTATGAAAATAGGACTACATTCATCAGTTTGGCATGTATGCTAGTAATTAATTCTGTTTGTTTTCAGCCAAAAGACATATTTATCACTGGCCTCTATAAATTTATCATTTTATTGAAAGTATATTTATGTATTTAATCTTGCTTTCCCCTTGACTTATTTTTAAAATTTAGCTTTTTTCTCTCTCTCTTAACAAATTCTTATCTCTGTGTTTTATATATCACTGATTCAAAATACCAGTTCAGTGCCCACCAGCAAGGAGAGTTATGCTGGCTAATCCAAGGGCAGGATTTGGCTAGGGAAACCAAACTAAAAACATATAGCAGACAGGAACAGAAACTAAAGATATTACACTAATGATTTGTTTGGGTTTTGTTCAATTTTGGAACAGGCTGTGTTTTAGGCATGACAAAGAAATAATGTATTTGTATCATCTGGCTTTCAAATACTCCCAAAGACTTCTGTTACTAAATCTTAACTAGTGCCATATCTGCAAGATTCTATATGATAATCCTTGATCAATTGCTATTATAGTCTAGAGTAGCTGTATGTGCAGTGTTTTACACCACAATTTCCCATTGGCATAAATTTTTTTACCTCCCACAAACGAGATAGTTCAACTAAGTTCAAAAGTCATCTGACCTTACAACTACTTATGGATTGATGAGGCTACCTTTATCACCAATGTCAAAAATATAAAAGACTTCTTATATAATAGCTTCAGAGGATTTGGATTCATCAGGATTCTAAGTCTGGAGGTAGCCATGATCTTTAACAAAAACTGTCCATTAAAAAAATTTCCACTTTGGGCCGGCCGAGTGGCACGGTGGTTAAGCGCTGGCTTGGAACGCCAGCGGCCCCGGTTCAGGTCCCACATATGAGGGCCAGTGACACTGCCCTCAAAAAAAAATTTCCACTTTCTTTATAGCACAGTATACTTGTTTTTAATTTCTTGACAGCTGGATCTCTCTCTCTCTCTCTCTCTCTCTCTCTCTCTCTCTCTCTCTCTCTCCTTCATACATTGTGAAACTATTTGCTTAGTTGTTTGTTATAAGTAAAATCCAAATTCTTACATCTACTTTATTTATGCAGTATTAGTTTCATTTACTTCACAATTTTGTTAGCTAATTCTGAAAAGTATTTGGAGATATGGTATACACAAAATATACTATGTGGTATCATTATTTGCCATATTTAATATCTACATTTAATCAATATTAAAGTTTAAGATCAAAGGAAATTTGGGTTTTTCCTTCAGTGAACAAAGGGCAAAATTGAATTAAGAATATTGTCTATGAAATAAGCAATAGGGCTAGTTGATTTGATGAAAACTATGAATATCAAAAAGCAAAATCTGACTTTTCTGTATAACAGCACATATTGCTTGCTGTCAAAATCACATTTGTATTCATTTTTGGTGACAGCCACAACTAGTATATTTGAGAGCTCAAGAACCTCCTCTGATGTTCTATGCACATATGCTAGTCTTCAGTTTCCTGATCAGGATGTGAAGCTCATTTAATATAAAATAAATGGAATCAAGAGTTCTTCACAAAGCATCATATCATATGTCTTTTCTTCCAATTAAGGATTTCCTGTTGCCACATTCAACCTGATAATCAGACATTTGGGACTCTCATGGTTATCAATTACCCTAGAAATTAAATATAATATATTATGTAAAGTCTACATTAACTAGATTGACAATGTTATGATGAAGTTTTTTTGTGTGTTTTTTTTTTAAGATTTTATTGGGCAATTGGGGAGGGGAACAGCGTTGGGGAATCGGGGAATGGGAATAGACAAGTTGCTGTCCTTTTGTTTTTCAGTCTAGTTGTGGAGGACGTTGCTTCACTGGCCCATGTTGGTATTATCATTGCACTCTTCCCGGGTGAGGCAGATCAGTTGCTGGCCTCTGGACGGCCACTCGTGGTGGCTCTTGGCAGCTCACTTTGGCTGCCGGCTGCTCATGTTTGCTGCCGGCCACTCACTGTAGTTTATGGCAGCTCAATGCAGCTAGGGCTGCAGCCTACACCATTGCTGGTGACGCACGGCAGCCCAGCTACAGGTCGAGCTGCTGTTCACCATCTTAGCTGTGGAGGGCACAGCGTCACTAGCACTCTATGTGGGATCCGAACCAGGGCTCTGCTGCTCAGAGCTGGCATGCATCCCAAGCCAGCTCTTAACCAATGTGCCACTCGGCAGGCACTATGATGAAGCTTTGATCAGCAGAGAATTACATTGGGTCATCTTGGACATTCTTAATTTGTTCATTATTATCCCATAGAGATCAACTGGAACTCCCTAAACCAGACAACAAACGTTTTCTTTCCCACCACGTATAATCAATTACTGAGTCAAGTGCATTTTATCTTCTAAATACTTTTTGATTCTATCTTCCTTTTCTTCATTCCCAGAAGTTCATGCTCTCACTATCACTAACCTGGATTACTATTACAGTTTCCTAGTTTGTTTTCATGACTTTGATTTTCTTTTAGATTTTTTTATTGGGGAGCTGGGGGCAGGGAATAGCGTTGGGGAACTGGGGAACGGGAACAGACAAGTTGTTGTCCTTTTTGTTCTTCAGTCTAGTTGTGGAGGACATAGCTTCACTGGCCCATGTTGATATCGTCATTGCTCTCTTCTCGGGTGAGTCAGATTGGTCGCTGACCTCTGGACTGCTGCGCACAGCAGCTCCCAGGAGCTCACACCAGCTGCTGGCTGCTCATGCTGGCTGCTGGCCACTCACTGTAGCCTATGGCAGCCCACTGCAGCAGGGGCTGGAGCTATTCCGTCCCCGGGGACTGACAGCAGCCCAGCTCCAGGTTCATCTGTTGTTCACCATCTTAGCTGTAGAGGGCATTGTCACTAGACTTCATATATGGGATCCAAACCAGGGCCACTGGCGTCCCAAGCCAGCACTTAACCAACGCACCACTCAGCAGGCCCTTCATGACTTCGATTTTGTAACTCTCATCAAATTCCAATTCCAACCTGCATACTGACATTAGGGTGATTTTACTAAATGTAAATCTGAGCGAATAATTTTCTTGCCTAATCAAAAACCATAAAAATATCACCATTTGCTCTTGGAATGAATTACAAGATCCTTATCATGCTTAAAATATCCTTTGTGATCTGCTCCTGCTTACTATCTTCATTTCCTGCCTTACTTCATTTTTGCTTATTCAGGTTTTCCAATATATTTGTTTTTAAGAAAAAATATTATGCCTTTTTCACCTTTCTGTATAGGAAATATTGTTAAGCACCAAATGAATGTGTTTCCACCCTGTAGGATGCTACCTCTTGGTTTTCACAGTGATAAATCACAAATTCTGTAAGTGATATTGGTCCTTCCCACTCTGGCTGTTCCATATGAAAATTCAGTCACATTTCTGAAATTTAAAATGTGTTAACCTGCCCTCTGTTTCAAAGCCATTGCTCTAATTTACTTTATTCATGTTCACTTCAGAGTAAGTATAACTAACTAGGTTATGCAATGTGGGTCTAAAACCATCCACACAACATATCTATGTATTCTCCCCATCTAACATATGTCTTAGACGGGGTGAAACTAAATTAAACAACAGTGAAATTTCTTTTATGCAACAACATTCAAATTATTTACTTTGCTATCAGAGATTTTTGAGATAATTTTTTTCTGAATTTGCAAGATCGATTCTGGCTATTCTAAAATTTATTAAGTATATAAAGTACGAGAATTACTAACATGCTGTCCATTCCTCTTTTACTATGCCCTGCAGTGGATCTTTATCTATTTCATAAAACCTCATTTTAACTTCCCTAATCAGGCTAACAAAGTGCTTAATAGGAAGTACTTTGCAGGATGACTGCCTCTCCTTGAGAAAGTAAAATGAACTCTTGATGCTTAATATCCATTATACACTCACCAAGAAATTATTTCTCTTATTCTATGTCTTAAATTCACATAGATAGTAGAGTTTCAAGAAAAAAATATGTGCAACATTTATATTTGTCTTCATTAAATGTCTTCATTTTTACCAAGAGGTGCTAATTATGGTTCTGCAAATTAGTTGCATGTGACACAGTTTCTCCCTGTTGTTATAGTATGTTTAATTTGGATTGAATTTATACTTGTATTTATGACAGGCAAAAGTACCACTTAACATAGCAAGGATAAAACTTACAGAACACATTATAAGGTATAATGCATTTTAATGAAATCTGTTTCAACTTAGATAAGGCCTCCAGATAGAAACACAAAATCATTTGAAGGGCCAAAACACCAAGGAAAAGGGAAATTAGTAAAAATAAAGGCAAAGTTACAAATATTTCAGACTAGGTAGAAGGAAAAACAAATCTATTAGAGTATTCTTGTGAAAACGATGTTCCAGGTCTGAAAATAATTGTTTTTGATGAACTTGGGAAGAAGGGAAACAAAAGTAGTTAGGATAAAACATATGCTTTTTTTTTTTAACTGAACCATCCTGCCACCTGTTGGCAGCTCAATGGCAACTCAGCTCAGGCTGGCATCGAACCGCCATTGCTCAGAGCTCAGCTCGCACTTTTGAGCTAGCTCTTAACCAACTGAGCCACTCGGCTGGCCCCATATGCTTATTTTTTATGCTTACCTCAGTTCAAACTAATAATCCTAATAATAATTGTGTTCCACTAATAATAATCATTAATCTTTATTTAGATCGGCTAAACCATGTCCTGGGTGTTTTATATGCTTCATTTCATTTCATTAAAAAAAAAAATCCATGAGTAAGGTATTACCAGCATTTCCATTTTATAGATGAGGAAACTGAGGCACAGAGGCATTAATGAAGTTGCTAAGTGAAAGAGATGTTTTCTTTTGTGTTATTTATCTACATTTAGTAAATTTGGTATAAAGGGGCATTGTGTATTTAGATTCAATGGGGGAAAAACTCCATTTCTATTCTCTGCTTAAAAAAAAAAAACAAAACAAAAAACGAAGTTCTTGAATTTTTCTAAAATTGAAATTTGCCATATTCTATTTTATTCATTCCCTGCATTGTGAGGTATTCACACTTTCTTTGTGAAGAAGGCAAAACGAACACACTCTACTATTCTTGTTCTATGATTTTCAGCACTTTGTTCCTCCACCATAATAATAACCTCTGAAAGTAGGGCAGTTAGAAAGGAGTCAGAAGGAAGCACTAAAACCAGTGTTATGCAATTTCAGTGCAGAGTGCAAGGTGAAGTAGGCCCTTTGCCCTCTTGAACAGTTTTGCCCCTAAAATTTGGTCAGAGAATTAGGCTCAATATTCTATCTCTCCAAATTCTGTATTACTATCCACCCTGGCCAACTTTCTACATATAGTATGTTATGTAGTATGTTATGGCTATACAGTATGTTATGGCAAGGAGATTTAGGGACTTAAATTATATCACCTATAGAGTTTGGACACCATCTGCATCCCCCGAAGGTGGTATGAATCACTACTAATTTTATGACAAAAGTAAAGGAACATTGATGTCATTAAATGATGATATTGGGTTTAAGAGCAAGAAATCCCTACTCCCTAACTCATTCAATGCAATAACACGTTTGACCCCAGGCACAATGTATTCCTATAAGTTTGTATTGCCTCTTATACAGACTGCTGGCTGTAGAGAAACTTGATCAAAATATCAAAGATTACCAGAGAAGCCCTGTTTGTGCCCTTCACAACCAATGATGAAGTACCTTAACCTTGCCTTCTCTTGATACCTTGCATATGGTCATCTATCTTCCTGACTACTACTTCATATGGCTTATTTGTAAATTCAAGCAAATGTGCTTCTGCCTGGCACTGATACATCACTGATGCCAAAATATCAGAGAGGATGAAACATAAAGATATATTTTTTGATTCAGATGGAAGAAATTACAGATTTATGGAGAAGTGATGACAATAACCATTCCGTGATATCTTCATATAATCAGTATCTTTCCATGCCTTCCTTCACCAAATTTTATGACCTCAAAACTTATTTAAAGGAATTATTGTCTTGCTGACCGAAAAGGTATAGTGGTTATGTGTGTGATGGGGCTGGTTGCCAGAACAACCTGCTCTGATTTTTCATGTGTTGGGTTTCTACTGCTTTCCAATGACCACTTAGAGAACCATAATGCAAAGCATGTCTATTGAGGTCCCATTGATATCGAAGTAATTTTCCCTAGTGGACTGAGGGCAGCACAGCATACAGCCATTAGAATGTAAAGGTTATGTATAATACATAATAGAGAAAAATGAAATAGCAGAAAGGAATTTGCACTGGAAAAAGAACCAGTAAATAGTTTCAGTGATAGATTTTACTTGGGTTATAAAGCAACAGCAAAGGGAGATTTACAAAAAAATGACAACTCCCACAGATTCAGAGAGAGTTGAGAATTAAATGGTTTCATATTTTGAAACATAATACTATTAAAAATTTCAACCACAAAAAGCAATTTAAAAATCATCTTGTATGTTATAATTCTTGTGTGACATCTTTCACCTGAATGTATATTTATGAATTCTTATTTAACCCTTCTGAGGTGGTCAGCATTATGGCACAGATACCATAAATCAAGGAAGAGATTTTAACTGATTTATCCAAAGTCACATAATATCCAGTTCATGACAGAACTCAGAACAAGGTGAAAGTGTTTGCCATTAACATCTCCTCATCTTAACCCATTCAACTTACTGTGCTAGCATTTAGCCTGATATTTCTTTGCTTAAAATATCTCACAGGATGGAAACAAAAGAAAAAAATAAACAAATGAGACTACATGAAACTAGATAGTTTTGCACAGTAAAAGAAACCATCAATGAAAATGAAAAGACAGTCTACTGAATAGAAGATATTTGCCAATGAAACATCTGATAAAGGGTTTATATCCAAAATTTATCAGGAACTCATACAACTCAACACCAAAAAAAACTATCACTCCAATTAAAAAATGGTCAGATGACCTGACAGACATTTTTCCAAAGAGGACATATGGATGGCCAATAGACATATGAAAAGATGCTCCACATCACTAATCATCAGATCAATGCAAATTAAAACCACAATGAGATACCATGTCACACCTGTCAGACTGGTCATCATCGATAAATCAACAAACAAGAAGTGTTGGCAAAGATCTGAAGAAAAGGGAACGCTTGTACAATGTAGGTGAAATTGGTGCAGACACTATAGAGAACAATGTGGAGGTTCTTCAAAAAATTAAAACTAGAACTACCTTATGATGCAGTAATTCCACTTCTGGATATTTATCCAAAGAAATCCAAAGCACTAATTTGTAAAGATATATGCACCCGTGTGTTCACTGACGAGTTATTTACAATAACCAAGATATGGAACAAGCTAAGTGCTCATCAATAGACAATTGGGCAAAGAATATTGATACACACACACACACACACACACACACACACACACACACACACACGAGGCCTGACGATTAAGTTCGAGAACTCATCCTAAAAAAAAATGCTTCAGGGCCAGCCGAGTGGCATGGTGGTTAAGCGCTGGCTTGGGAAGCGAGCGGCCCCGGTTTGGTCCCACATATGAGGGCCCGTGACACTGCTCTAAAAAAAAAATGCTTCATAATTCATTGATGAATATCACTATGGTCACCTTCAAAGTACTTCCCTTGGGAAGCTATGCACCAATGCCAGTGCCTAGGCTACCCTTCAAAGCAATTTTGGAACTCTTTTTCTGGAATGGCCATCAGAGCTGTCATCATATTACCTTTGATGTCCTGAATGTTATCACAATGTGTTCCTTTCAATATTTCCTTTATCTTCAGGTAAAGAAAGAAGTCATTGGAGACCAGATCAGGTGAGTAGTGAGGGTGTTCCAATAGAGTTATTTGGTTACTGGCTAAAAACTCCCTCACAGATAGTGCCATGTTAGCTGGTGCATTGTCGAGATGCAAGAGCCATGAGTTGGTGGTGAAAAGTTCAGGTCATCTAACATTTTCATGCAGCCTTTTCAGCACTTTCAAATCCTAAACTTGGTTAACTATTTGTCCAGTTGGTACCAATTCATAATGAATAATCCCTGTGATATCAAAAAAGGTTAGCAACATTATTGCAACAAGTTTGTGATCTTATTGTCAGACATTCATGTGTGTGTGTGTGTGTGTGTGTGTGTGACTGATGCCAAAATATATAATATATAATTTCATATAATGTAATATCATATAATATCATAATTATATAATGGACTATTAACCTGCCATAAAAATCAATGAAATCTGGGCTGGCCGAGTGGCACAGTAGTTAAGTGATGGCTTGGGAAGCCAGCAGCCCTGGTTTGGGTCCCACATATGAGGGCCAGTGACACTGCCCTCAAAAAAAAAACAATGAAATCTTGCCATTTGCTACAACATGGATGGACCTACAGGGTATTATGATAAGTGAAATAAATCATACTAATAAAGACAAATACATACCATATGATCTCAATTATATATGTAGAATCTAAAGAACAAAATAAATGAACAAACAAACAAAAAAACAGACTCATTGATACAAAGGACATTGTGATGGTTGCCAGGTAGTTGGGGAGTTGGGGAGCTGGGTGAAAAAGTTGAAGGCATTGAGAAGTACAAATTGGTGGCTCAAATAAACACTTATAAGTTTAAAAAAAAAAGTACAAATTGGTAGTTACAAAGTATCCTCGAGGATGTAAAGTACATCATAGGGAATATAGTCAATAATATTGTAATATCTATGTATGGTGTCAGATGGTACTAGATTTTTTGGGGTGATAGACTGGAGTGGGTTGGAGGGCATGGCGAAAAGGGGGAAGGGATTAAGTAATACAAACTGATACTTACAAAAATAGTCATCGGGATATAAAGCATAGGGAATAGAGTCAATAATATTGTAATAAGTATGTATAATGCCAGGTAGGTACTAGACTAATCAGGGAGATTGCTTCTTAAGTTATATACATGTCTAACTACTATGCTAAACACCTGAAACTAATATAAAATAATATTGAATGTTAACTGTAATTGAAAAAAATATTTCACACTAAATTATTTCAACAGATCTCTCTCACCAATCAAGAAAACTTAGTTGTACTCACCATTGCAATGGATGACTTGGGGAATCTAATTTAATTTGTAATTTAATAAGAAAAAATTGTCTGGCGGATTTATATAGTAGATCAAGAACATGTGACCAGAGTCAGTCTGCTCTGGCTTAAAGCTCAGGGTTCCCACGTCTTAGTGATGTGACTTCTTAATCTCAGTATGACCTTCATGTAATCTCTTACCTTTGCTGTGCCTCAGTTTCCTTATTTATAATGTAAATTTAATGCTGATCCCTACCATTAAGGATTGATGTGAGAATGAAATGAGCTAGTACAGTGAAATGTTTAGTATAATTCAGTTTTTTCAACAAATTTTTACCAACAGTGCTGCTAGATGCCAAATATTGTTCTTGGTTCTGGTATACGGCCATGAACAAAATGGTTAATTTTGAAAAACCATTGAATTTTAATAGTGAATGATAATTACAAAGTTAATGATGGTAACAACAATAATGATATTTAACATTTATAGTATAAATATTATGTACTAGGCACTATGTTATACGCATTGTTTCAGGCCCATTTTACAGATGAGGAAATGGAGGCCTTCAAAGGTTGAATAATTTGCCCAATGTAACATGCCTAATAAGTGGCTGAGGCCTGAAATCCATGATCATAACTATTGAACCATATTGCCTTAGTGTCATGATAAATTTATATGCCATTGTTTATCTTATAAAAAGGCAGTCCTCGAAATGACTGAAATGTTCTACTTTCACTTATGAAATGAATAAATATATAACGTAGTTAAACAAGTGTCACAGTATATAATACAATGTTTGATGCAAGAGTAGCCATTATAACAAATTTAAATTGAAACATAGGTTTGAATACAGTATAAAGCAACTGATAAAAAGCTTAATATTATGTGGATTTATTTTTTTCTAACAAATTTTATTTATGTATATATTTTATATAATTGTATTTATAATAACAAAGTAATATACTTTTTATGTTCTGATTTTAAATATTAACATCACTAGCATTTCTTTGTATTGCCTATGTCATAATGTAATTCCAAATGTGCTATAGTTTTATTACAAACCATCTCTTTTTGGAACTTTTTGTTGCTCCCAATTTTATGCTGTTTGAAATAATTTGGAACTGAATACTTTGCAGCATATAGCAGTTTCTCCTTTATAATTTTTTCTCTTGTGTAAATTTCCAGAGATAAAACTATTGGAACAAAAATTAAATAACATATGGCACTTGAGACTTACTGCCAATCGAATTTCAAATTGATGGTACAACTTTATATCCGATGGTATTTTTTTTTTCAAATTAAAGTTCATTGGAGTGACAATTGTTAGTAACGTTACATAGGTTTGAGGTGTACAATTCTGTAATACATCATCTATATATCACATTGTGTGTTCACCACCCAGAGTCAGTTCTCCCTCCATCACCATCTGTTTGATCCCTTTTACCCACATCTACCAACTCCCTCTACCCTTACCCTCTGGTAAACACTAAACTATTGTTTGTATCTATGAATTTTTGTTTCTTCATTTGTCTAGTTCTTTTGTTGCTTTCAGTTTAATACACCGCATATCAGTGAAATCATATAGTTCTCAACTTTTTCTGTCTGACTTATTTTGCTTAGCATAGTACTCTCAAGATCCATCCATGTTGTGGCAAATGGCACCATTTCTTCTTTTCTTATAGCAGAATAGTATTCCATTGCATATATATACCACATCTCCTTTACCCAATCATCTATTGAAGGATACTTTGGTTGTTTCCATGTCTTGGCCACCATAAATAAAGCTGCAATGAACATAGGAGCACATATATCCATACAGATAAATGTTTTCAGATTGTTTGGGTAGATACCCAGAAAAGGGATTTCTGGGTAATATGTTAATTGTATTCTTAATTTTTTGAGGAACCTCCATACTGCCTTCCATAGCAGCTGCACCAATCTGCATTCCCACCAACAGTGTTGTCAGGGTTCCTTTTTCTCCACAGCCTCTCCAAACTTGTTATTATTTGTCTTGATGATAGCCATTCTAACTGGTATGAGGTGATATCTCATTGTGGTTTTTATTTGCATTTCTCTGATGATTAGTGATGTTGAGCATTTTTTCATATGTCTATTGGCAATTTATATTTCTTCTTTGGGGAAATGTCTATTCAGATCCTCTGCCCATTTTGAATTGGATAGTTTTTTTGTTGTCGAGTTGTATGAGTTCCTTATATATTTTGGATATTAGTCCCTTATCAGAGGTGTTGTTTGCAAAAATCTCCCATTCTGTTTGTTGCCTCTTTATTTTGTTAGTGGTTTCTCTTGCTGTGCAGAAGCTTTTTAGATTGATATAGCCCCATTCATTTATTTTAGCTTTTATTTCCCTTGTCTTTGAAGTCAAGTTCATAAAATCCTCTTTGAACCCAAGGTCCATAAGTTTAGTACCTATGTTGTTTTCTATGCAGTTTATTCATTCAGGTCTTATGTTTAGGTCTTTGATCCATTTTGAGTTAATTTGGCACATGGTGACAGATAGCACTCTAGTTTCATTCTTTTGCACGTGGCTTTCCAATTCTCCTGGTACCATTTATTAAAGAGGCTGTCATTTCTCCATTGCATGTTTTTGGCTTCATTGTTGAAAATTATCTGTCCATATTTATGTGGGTTTATTTCTGGGTTCTCAAGTCTATTTCATTGGTCTGTGTGGATGGTTTTCTGCCAATACCATACTGTTTTGATTATTGTTGCCCTGTAGTACAACCTGAAGTCAGGGAGTGTGATACCTTCAGCATTGTTCTTTTTTATAAGATTGCTCTGGCTCTTCAGGGTCATTTGTGATTCCACACAAATCTGATGATTTTTATTGTTCTATTTCTTTTAAAAATGCAATTGGGATTTTGATGGGGATTGCATTAAATCAGTGTATTGCTTTGGGTAAGATGGCCATTTTAACTACGTTAATTCTTCCAATCAATGAACATGGAATGTCTTTGCAGTTCCTTTTCTCTTCTTGAATTTTTTTTTTTTTGAGGGCAGTGTCACTGGCCCTCATATATGGGACCCGAACCAGGGCCACTGGCCTCCCAAGACAGCAATCAACCACCGTGCCACTCGGCCGGCCCTTTTCAATTTCTTTTAAAAATGTCTTAGGAGTCGGCTGAGTGGCACAGTGGTTAAGCACTGGATTGGGAAGCCAGCAGCCCCGGTTTGGGTCCCATATATGAAGGCCAGTGACACTGCCCTCAAAAAAAAAAAAAGAAAAAAAATGTCTTATAGTTTTCAGCATATAGGTCTTTCACATCCTTGGTTAAATTTATCCCTAGGTATTTTATTCTTTTTGTTGCAATTTCAAAACGAATTTTTTAAATTTCTTTTTATGAGGTTTTTGTTAGTATATAGGAATGCAATCAACTTTTGTACGTTGGTTTTGCAGCCAGAAAATTTACTGTATTCCTTTATTGTTTGTAATAGCTTTGTGGTGGAGTCTTTAGCATTTTCTATATATAGCATCATGTCATCTGTAAAAAGTGACAATTTAACTTCTTCATTCCCTATTTGAATATATTTAATTCTTTTCTCTTGCTTGATTGCTCTGGCTGGGACTTCCAACACTGTTGAAAAGCAGAGGCGATAGGGGAGAGCCCCGTTGTGTTTCTGAATGTAGAGCAAAGGGCTTCAGATTTTCACCATTAATTATGATATTAGCTGAGGATTTGTCATATATGGCCTTTGTTATGTTAAGGTATTTTCCTTCTGTACCCATATTATTAAGTGTTTTGATCATAAATGGATGTTGTATCTTGTCAAATGATTTTTCTGCATCTATTGATATAATCATGTGATTTTTGTCCTTTATTTTGTTTACATGGTATATCACATTGATCGATTTGTGTATGGAATGCTATTCTGCCATAAGAAAAGATGAAATAGTGCCATTAATTTTTCTATTGTCTGTTTGTTCTCTATTTCATTTAATTCTGCTTTAATTTTTGTTATTTATTTCCTTTGGCTTTCATTTGTTCTTTTTCTAGTTCTTTCAGGTGTAACATGAGGTTATGTATCAGACTTTTCCTGTTTCTTGAGATAGGCTTGTAATAATATAAATTTCCCTCTTAAAACTGCTTTTGCTGCATCCCAAAAATTTTGGTAGAATGTATTTTAATTTGGATTTGTTCTATGTATCTTTTGATCTCTCCTTTTATTTCTTCTTTGACCCAGTTTTTCTTTAAAAGTATCTTGTTTAATCTCCACATATTTGTGGTTTTTCCTGCTTTTTTTTGCAGTTGATATCCAATTTCAAATCCTTGTGATCAGAGAATATGCTTGGTATGACTTCTATATTCTTTAATTTGCTGAGGTTAGTTTTACGTCCCAATATATGGTCTATCTTTGAGAATGTTCCATGTACAGAAGAAAAGAATGTATAGTCTGATGTTCTAGGATGAAGTGTTCTATAAATGTAAATTATGTCCATTTCATCTAATGTGTCATGTAGGGCTGATATTTCTTGATTCATTTTCTGTTTGGATGATCTATTCACAACTGTCAATGATGTACGTAGGTCCCCTACTGTAATTGTGTTTTGGTCAATTTCTCCCTTTAGTTCTGTTAATAGTTGCTGTGTATATTTCAGTGCTCCCTGATTGCAGGCATAAATATTTATGACTCTTATGTCTTCTTGTTGTATAGTCTTCTTTATCATTATGAAATGTCCATCTTTGTCTCTTGTTACCTTTTTTATCCTGAAGTCTTTTTCATCTGATATTATGGGTCCATCTGCTTTCCTCTGAATACCATTTGCTTGGAATGTCAATTTCTGCCCTTATCACTTTGAGTCTATAATATCCTTGTAGCTGAGATGTATCTCTTGCAGGCAACATATGATTGGGTTTCATTTTTTGATCCAATCTGTTCGTCTTTATTAGTGAGTTCAGTCCATTTATATTCAGGGTGGTTATTTACATATAAGCATTTCCTATCTTTCTATCTTTGGTTTTCTGGTAGGATGGTGTCTCCATTGTTTCTTTGCCTTTTTATTGCTATGTATTATTTCAGTGTGGTGGTATTCTGATTTTTCCTTTTGTTTCTTCTTTTATGTTATATATTTTAGTTGTGGATTCTTTTTTGAGTGCTTACCATTAAGTTTATGTAAAAGAATGTTTCATATTTAGAATATTCCATTTTCTTCAGCATGCTTTCTTTCTCCATTCCCTTTTGCCTGTTCCAACCTTTACTCTCCCCACTTTTATGTTTTTCTTGTTACAAATTATCCCTTTTTATACTGTGAGTAGTTTTCTGCACTGCAATAGCAAGTTATCTTTTTCCTATTTTTTTGTGCTTTTTTTTTCTTGTTTGCCCTGTATTTTATGTTTAACATATTTTATGTTTATGTTAAGGGTTTTCATTTCCTTCCTCTGTCTGTCTCTTTGTAATACTACTCATGTTTTTGTGTTCTTTTGCTTTTTTGTTTCAGTTCAAATAGCCCCCTTCAGTATTTGATGTAGTGCAGGTTATATTAGAAAATTCCCCCTCAGCTTCTGTATGTCTGGAAAGGTCTTTATTACTCCTTCATATCTAAAGAATATATTTGCTGGATATATTATTCTTGGTTCATAATTTATGTCTTTCAATAGTTGGAGTATTTGTGTCCACTCCCTCTTGGCTTGTAGAGTTTCTGCTGAAAAATCTGATGATAATCAAATGGGCTTTCCATTGTTGGTTACCATCTTCTTTTCCCTCGCTGTCCTAAAGATTCTTTCTTTGTCATTAATTTTTGACAGCTTCAATACAATGTGCCTTGGAGAAGGCCTGTTGGGATTGAGGTAATTAGTTGTTCTATATGCTTATTGGATTCAAGTATCCAGTTCTTTCCACAAGTTTGGAAGTTTCCTTTGCCTATTTGTTTGAATATACTCTCTGTTCTCTTCTCCCTTTCTTTTCCTTCCCATATGCCAGTTATTCTTATATTGCTCTTTCTGATGGAGTCAGGAATTTCTTGTAGAGTTCTTAAAGTCTGTGTGTTTCATTGGCTGTATTTACCCCAGCAGGGATCCATCCAGATAGGTGGAAGCAGGGTTTTGGTGGGTTGTGAGAGGTGGCTCTGGGCAATGGTAGCAACCACCAGCACAGTCAGTCCTGCAACCAAGGCTCCCTCCCCTTCACAGGAACTAGTTGAGCCAAGAGTCTGTGGCTGTGGGGTTGTAGTTCTCAGAACTGCAAATATGTTCTGTTCTTTTGATGTGACACTGTTACTGTTCTACTTCTGACCCTGGGATGGTGGGGAGGGGGCAGCTATGCTCCATGCCTATATCTTCTGTCCTCTGCTTGGCAGTGAGGGTTTAAACCACCATTTTCACCCTTCTTCCATCAGTCTTTGCTCCGAGGTATCTGTCATGAGCATTGGGTTCAGTCATGTTATATGCTGATGCCTCAGGTGAGACTGTGGGCCATAAGGGGAGTATTAGCTGTCCAAATTCTTCCCTCTCCTATGACTGCTGTAGCTCCAGAATCCAGGGAGCTCAGGCTTGCATGCATCCTGTGTCTCCACACTTCCCCCTCTCTCTTTCCCCATTCGCCCAATTTTCCCACCTTTAGATGATTTCAATTGCACGTTGCTTAGTCTTGCCTGTCTGCTGCACATGAAGTTTTTTGTGGAATTATAACTGTTCAATTTGTTTTAAATTCCAGGAGGGATTTCAAGAGGCTCACCTCACACAGCCATTTGTATGACATAACCTTCTGTTACATGGATTTCTTTTTTTTTGTTTTGTTTTGTTTATTGAGGGCAGTGTCACTGGACCTCACATGCGGGACCCAAACCGGGACTGCTGGCTTCCCAAGCCAGCACTTAACCACTGCGCCACTCGGCCGGACCTGGATTTCTATTTTTTTAAATTAAAGTTTATTGGGGTGAAAACTGTCAGCAAAGTTACATAAATTTCAGGTGTACAATTCTCCAATACATCATCTATATATCACATTGTGTGTTCACTGTCTCTGTCCATCACCATATAGTTGATCCCCTTTACCCTCATTTACCACCCCCTCCTCATTTACATGGATTTCTTTTTTTTTTTAAAGATTTTATTGGGGACTTGGCAGTATGGAACAGCATTAGGGAACCAGGAAAGGGGAATACATAAGTTGCTGTCCTTTTATTCTTCAGTCTAGTTGTGGAGGACATTGCTTCACTGGCCCATGTTGGTATCATCATTGCACTCTTCCTGGGTGAGGAAGATTGGTCACCGGCCTCTGGACAGCTGCTCACAGTAGCTTTTGGCAGCTCACACAAGCTGCCAGCCACCACACTGGCTGCCAGCCACTCACTATAGCCTATGGCAGCCTACTGCTATGCAGACCCAGGGATTCACAGCAGCCCAGCTCCAGGTGGACCTGTTGTTCACCGTCTTAGCTGTAGAGGGCAGTGTCACTGGCCCTCATATATGGGATCTGAACCAGGGCCACTGGAGTCCCAGGCCAGCTCTTAACCAACGTGCCACTTGGCCGGCCCACTTGGATTTCTTTAGAGCAGGGCCTAAGTCATATATCTCAAACATTATCTCCCTATATACTAAAAGTTAATAGAAGATAACCTGTAAGAGTTTGCCTTATAATTGAACATTTTAAATGGCCTTTAATGTATTTTAGTTTCTCAAATTACTCTTTGTATTAAATGATTCCATATTAAAATAGTGTTTGTATTACAGAACTTTCTCATTTCCCACCTCCATTCCTTCAGCATTATTTCTCATTACAGTTTATTAGAAACCAAATAAACATACATGTTGGGTAATCCTGAAATGTCTGAGATAAAAAATACATTTTTGATATCATAGGGTAATATTATTCACATTTAATAGAAGTACTGTTCAATAAATTTGGATTGTATGATGAAAATATAAAAGGTACTCATGAACATCAATATATTCATAGGCTATGATCCTATACTGCTGAAATTAGCAGTGTCTTTCCTACAAAATATATATGTTTATTTACTTACCATCACCTGTTCTATGACTACTATAAAAACTGATTATGTGAACGTTCTTATTGTTCACATTTTGGATAAACTAGAATTAACCAAACTTACTTTATTATTTATAAGAAAATCTAAACCCCTTTTTATCTACTTTTCTTAATCACACTCACTGTATCTTCGTGGGTACTTCTGCTTCAATTAGGAAATCAGGTTAAACCTGAAAAGAAGTTATTAATGACATACCTGGATAGAATTTTAGTTTTCTTACCATGATATTCTTTCTATTCATTCTAGGAATAGTGCTTTTACAAAATACATGTTTCTTAAGTTAATTAACATTTTAGACTGCAGAACCACTGGAGCAAGGACAGTAATGTTCAGTCAAAATAAAATGCCATCCAGAAAAAAATCAATACTACTTGCTATCAAGTGTGGGTGACTTTAATCAGGGTGACTCAAGAACAATATTTTTACTAAAAGTGGAAACCATGGCTCACTATTGTTTTCTCCTTTACCTTGTCAAACATAGTAACCACACAGTTTGGTGGCTATTTATCTTGTAGAAATAAGAATACACTTTTTAAAGTCATAGAGTACTACTCTGAATTCTTGGAAAGAAATTATGTGCTTGATTTTCTGATAGCTTCCAAATAATTACTACTTTAATGAAACTGCTACCTGAAAATTCAGTTGCACTATTATTGTTTAACTATAATTTAAGAAGCTATTGTAGATTGGTACTTATGACTTCTAATGAGAAAATCATAACAACCTTTTAATTGAATGGAAAATGGTTAACTACAGTAATTGCAATCAATAAGACCATGTTAGTAGTATAAATATTTCTTTTCAAAGAGCATTCCATGCCCTCTTCAGCATTATTTAAAGTTAGGAAGTGAAAAAAAACTAATTAGAAATCCATTTGTTATTTATAATACTAACCTTGGTTCAAATTTGTAGGACCCAGAGTTGAGAGAGACTTGCCCAGCCCCCCACAAGCAAAACAAGACTTTGATTAAGAAGAAAACAGGTATGGAAAAAAGGGCTTACCAATCACATAGGCTAGTAACAAGGCCAAAGTCACTGTGATTGCTGTGGCGCTCAAGGCCGTACACTTCCAATTGCAGCACTTGTAAGGTTTGTTAAAGGTAAAGGCAGGTCTGGAAAAGGTGCTTCGAGGAAGTGGCCTGGGAGGGGGTGAGTACACAGTATTGGACGTCAGAGGGTAGTTCTGACTGGCTGCACTGAAGATGGCTGAAGAACCAGATCCATGTTTGAATAGGAAATGCCTATTAGAAGGAAACAAAAATATGTACTATAAAAACCAAGGCCAGTTGCTACAAAAACACAATCTCCACCAATTTTAAACAAACAAATTTTAATGAAGTTCAGGAGAACTGGGAGGGGCAAGACAAAATTTTCATATACCTAAAATTTAACTCCAAATTACCCTTTGTGGTCTCCCTCTTGTTTTCTTATTTAGCCTTAAAGAGGAAGAAAAAACTTCTTTGTTCCCTGACTTGCTGGCTAGTGAATTTCTCAAACTCTGACCATTAACATCACAAATTTGATGTTATTTTTTATTCTGCTCCCATTCACTATGACACTCAAGTTGATTCAAAACAGAAAGAGAAGTATCATCAGGCATTTGGTAATTTTTTTTTTTTTAGCTGAGCCATCCTGCTACCTGTTGGCAGCTCAGCGGCTGCTCAGCTTGGGCTGGGGATCGAACTGCTGTTGCTCAGAGCTCAGCTCGCACTCTTGAGCAAGCTCTTAACCAACTGAGCCACTCGGCCGGCCCCTAGGCATTTGGTAATTTGAATGGCCTAGAAACGAATATTTCATTTAAAGATTAGCCTTCAAAGACATATTTTCACACAATATTGTATTATAGAAATTGTCAAACATACAGCCAAGTTGAAAAAATTTTTATAATGAACAAACATACTCACCAACTATATTCTACAGTTAACGTTTGACTATACTCATTTTATCACATATCTTTCCATCTCTCCATTCCTGTCTTTATCCATCAGTACGTTGTAGTTTCTAAACATTTCAAAGTGAATTGCATACATCAATACACTTCCCTTCACGTATTTCCACTTGCATATTATTATCTGTAGTTTAATATTTTATAGATTTTGAATGTAGAATTTGTACATGATGAGTTTGGCTTTTTAAGATTCCACATATAAGTGATATATAGTATTTGTTTTTATCTTTCTTATTTCACTTAGCATAAGGTCCTCAAGGTCCATCCATGAACTTGTAAAAACAGAAAGTAAAACGGTGGTTACCAGGGCTATTGGGTAGAGAAGTAGGAGAGATGTTTAAGAGTACAAAGGGTTGCAACTCGTAGTTAAATAAGTCCTGGAGGTCTAATGCACACTATAGTGATTATGGACATTGACATTGTATACTAAACATCAAACTTACTAAGAGACTAGATCTTAATTATTCTCACCACAAAAAGAAATGATAATTATGTGATTATGATAGAGGTATTAGCTAAAGCTACAATGGAAATCATATTGCAATATATAAATATTTCAAATCAATGTGTTGCACATCTTAAACTTACACAATGTTATAAGTAAATATATTGCAATTTAAAAATTATACATGATTAAATGCACAAATTTTAAGCATACATTTGCTGAGATTTGACAAATAAAATCATCTGTGCAATTCAAAACCCTATCAAGATACACAACATTTCCATAACCCTAGGACATTCCCTCCTGCCTTTCTAAGTAAATACCTATCCACACTCCCCAGGTGCAAGCACTTTTTTGCATTTTTTTAATACAATGCATTACTTTTCCTTGACCTGTAACCTCATACAGCTGTCATTTTTTAGTTACTATAGGATAATTATTGACTGCTCATGACTTTGTAATATGGATATTTCATAAACAGTACTGATTTATCCACATGGAAGGAGTCGCTAAAAACAAATAAATGAAAGTATGATTTTTTGGCATATACTTTACATTTACTGAGTGCTAAGTGTCATGTGCTGTGCTAAACACTCATCTCAGCTATTCTTCACTCATACGGAATAGGCTACATTATCCTCATTCTGCATTTAAGGGAATGGAGGCTTCAAGAGGTTGAATGACTTGCTAAAATTCACCTAGCAATTGAATGACAGAGTCAGAATAGGAACCCAGGTAATTCTGGCTCCAAAGACCTTAATCCTAACTACTCTACTATGCCACTTGGGGCAAGTAAAATGCACTGCTAACCAAAACACATTCTGGTACTACATTTTAATGTACTACAACACAAAACCCCTCCACTAAGCAAAGAGCCAACAACACTTTGTACATGTAACATATGCCCCAAAACATGACTCATTAAGATTATTTAAAGCCTGATTTTCAGTTTCCATTTTTAAAGAACAAAAGCATATATATTTCAAGGAAAAAAGAACTCTTTACATGCCAGTTAATGAAAAATATCTACATTACAACTTTGCTTTAGTATCATGAGGGTAAATGTTATTTAAAGAGCTAGGTTGCTGAGGGGAGTGCAGATTCATAAGCCTTTCTGGGGGGCAGTTTGGTACTATGTATTAAAACACTTTAAATATGCATATTCTTTTTTTTAAAGATATTATTGGGGAATTGGGGGAGGTGAACAGCGTTGGGGAATCGGGGAAGGGGAACAGACCAGTTGCTCTCTTTTTGTTCTTCAGTCTAGTTGCGGAGGACGTTGCTTCACTGGCCTATGTTGGTATCGTCATTGCACATTTCCCGGATGAAGCAGATCGGTTGCTAGCCTCTGGATGGTCGCTCACCACAGCTATTGGCAGCTCAGGCTGGCTGCCAGCCGCTCACACTGGCTGCCGGCCACTCACTGTAGCCTATGGCAACCCATTGCAGCAGGGGCTGCAGCAGGGGCTCGCACAACCCAGCTCCAGATGGAGCTGTTGTTAGCTGTAGAGGGCAGTGTCACTGGCCCTCATATGTGGGACCCGAACCGGGGGCCGCTGGCGTCCCAAGCCTGCTCTTAACCAATGTGCCACTTGGCTGGCCCAAATATGCATATTATTTGTCCCAATAATTATGCCTATAGGAATTTAACTTTAGGAAATGATGTGTGTGACAATGTATATAAAAGTCATTCACTGCAGTGTTACTTATAATAGCAAAAAATAAACCACCAAATACTCAATAATACATACATGGTTAAATAAATAATTTTACAAACATATAGTAGGATTCTATACAATCATTAAGAATTGTATTATAAAAGAATATCTGTTCACTAGAAAAAAAAATTTACAGATATCACCAAGGGAACAAAGGTAGGCTTCAAAACAGTATGAACAATGAGATACAATTTTTAAATTAAAAAAGTATCTATCTATCTATCTATCTATCTATCTATCTATACCAGGGGTGCCAAAAAAAGGTACAAATTTTAAGAGATGTTATCTATGTATTACTTTTTGAAGTTGAATTCATTTCCAGTAGCAATGTGTAAATGATGTTTACTCAAAAGATGGCGTTAATCAAATGAATTCTAGTGTCATTCATTGTATTACAATTATAATACACCTTTTTCATTTCTTAAAACATTTATACATTTCTTAGCACCCTCTGTATATGTTAATGGAAAACTAATAATTTGTGTTACCTATAGATAATAGGGGTATCTTTAAAGTTTTCCACCTTGAGCTTGTATTGCTTTTGTAACTAGTCATCAGAAAGATTGGGAGTGGGGTGATTGCAAAAGCTGCACTGGTTAACACCAACCACATGTATTATTGTTTCTATTTATATTAACATGATTTACTGAGCATCTAGAAAGGCCAAGCACCAAAGTAAATACTTTATATGCATTATTTTGATCCTCATACATCTGTCAGTTTGATACCATTATTCTAATCTCACAGATGATAAAACAGACAAAAGGAGGTTTAGTTGGAGTTGAGGGGTAATTGTAGTTATCATCATAATGATAATAACAGGTAACATTCATTAAGTGTTTACTTGTGCCAGGCATTGTCTAAATACTTCACAAAGCATTATATCATTTGCTCTTCACAACAACCCTATTACACAAGTACCTCCATACATATGAGAAAAACATGCACAGAGAGGTTAAATAACTTGTCCATTGTCCCCCAGCTAGTAATAGGTGAAGTTGTGTTTCAAACCCAAGCAGTTTGGCTCCAGAGCCATGCTCTTACCCACTAAAATACAATATACTATACTAAGGTTATGCAGTTAGTGGGCACATTAAGATTTGAATCCAAGGCTATTAAGTCACAGAAGAAGTATGTTTGGTGTTTATTTTGGCATGTGTATGATATTAGATTGAGCTGTGCTTTTTACCCTATTTATTTGGGACCCATAACAAAAATGTAAGAATGATGGCTACAGAATCAGAGTTGGAAGGGACTCAGAAAAGATTTAGTAACCCAACACCTTCATTTTGCAGCTAGGGAAACTGATGCCCAGAGAATATGAGGATTACCTAAAAGTAACATAGGTATTAAAAGTATGAATGAACTTGGAATCGGAGACCTCCATAATAGTGTATTTTCATTGCCCTAAGCTACCTGCCAATCAGTAATCACTGGACTAGCACTAGGTTCTAATCTCCTGGGTTAATTGAACCAGGCTAAAAAGAACCCAATCTGTTGCAACAGTACTACACAATGTCTATTCTTCTCCATGTCACATGTACTTATGTTAACTTTTAAAGACCATCTTAACTATTCTGAATGAATGCGGAAACATTACAAAGAAGCTGCCCTTTAGTTGTTAAGAACCTGAAGGAGTCATTGCTGCTTCTAAAGGCACCTAAATTTATCCCCTGAACGGGGCAACAATATGTAGTAGAAATAAAAATACATATATTTTATTGAAAAACTGACTCACAGCATTATGCTCCTTCCGTTTGAATGCACTTCCTCTTTAGGCCCTGAAATAATCTCCTCCTTATCATAAGGAAGTGGATTTCTTTATGTCTGGTTAGCCCCCCAGACTGTGTTTTCCCCTTTGGGCATCTAATTGAGTAGTGAGAAAAAGCTTAACACTGTACAGAAAGCATAGTGGAGTAGCTTCCCCATCTCCCCACCCTTGCCCTGTGGTTACCCTGGAAGAGTCAAAATGTCACTTACATAAAACTGACCCTATACAGAAACAATCTGATATGTACCTATAACATAAAAGAGAAACCCAGCAGTATGTGGCTCTTTTATTCAATGTTTGAAGGTAAAATCTTCAATCTTTTGCATATTTATGAAAGAAAACAATTGGAGTTTTGAGACATCGTAAGTGACCCAATATGTTGGATATTGATTTTGTTTGGTATATTATTAAGAGGTAGAAGAAAGCTCATATGAATAAAGATAGCATTGTTGGCTATTATGATGGCAATTACAAGCAATAATCAATATCCCAGAGCACTGTAATTTCATCCTGATATACACCAAAAGATTTCCAAATGCAGTTTCATAAGTAAAATATTATAGCATAATGAATAAATTCAACAGTCACAGAAGAGCAACATTTAAACTAATTCATATTTGAATAGAACCCAAGTCAGTCCTCAGGGAGGGGAGATAATAAAATGAGTTCATGGTAAAATTGTTGAATGCAGATAGTAGTGGCAGCAGTGGGGTGGGTTCCCTGAGTTGTCCCCTGGAAATTACCACAAATTGAATAGCTATAACTCATCAGGGGAACCTCTGCTCATCAAACAGAACAGCTAAGGCACTCGCACAAAGATCTCCTGAAGGTGGACAAACCTGGAGAGAGGGGGAAGAGGGCAGGGAGGTATGCGGAGATGCAGCCCACCTCCATGGCTGTGGAGATGCGGGGACCCCAGGAAGCAGACCAGAGATTATTATAGCAGCAAGGCAATGGAATCCTTCCCTACGCCCCACAGCCCTACCGAGAGTTCAGCATAGAGCACGGTGCTGCTCAGCATCTGAAGCAGAAGCCTTAGCTCAAAACTGCGGCTGGGCTCTCTCAGACAGAAAGCAAAAACAACTCTATAACCAGGTTCCCACTGCCAGCCTCCCACAGCAAACCTACCCTCACCTTTGCAGAGTCTTATACTGTTTCCTGAATGCAATAGTGTCACATTACAGAGGTGCAGCAGGCCCCAGGAAATGGAAATAGGCAGCTTGCAACTGTGACCTAGGGAAGTGTGTGATTGCCTTCCTAGTCCCCACCTTTTCTATGAGGCTCCCAGCAGGGCAACTTCAGCTGCTGAGTCACACACCAGAAGCAGGTGGTAGAGGCAGCACTATGATTTTAGCGGCTCAGGAATCTCACACACTTCACAGTCTCCAGCAGAAAGAGGAGTCCTGAGCTCAGGTCAGAAGGTGGCTGGCTACAGTGCTCTCAGCTGCAAGACCAGCAAGTGCACTGATTTTGTAAAAACTACCAACCATACCCCATAGACCCACTCATCTAGAACTGCATCACCAGGGTCACTTTGGGTACCAGGTGGCCAGCTCTGCCTTTATGAGATGCAGAGGAGTTTTTGTACAGCAGAAGACAACCTGGAGATAGCTTGGTGGACTTTAGCCAAGACTGGCACTGTTTTTGTTTTGTTTATTTGTTTTGTTTGTGTTTGTTTTTCTATTTTATCATTATCAGTTTTAGTTTTATATATATATATATATATATATATATATATATATATATATATATGTGTGTGTGTGTGTGTGTGTAGACATATATATATAATACATATATATTATTTTCTCCCTTCTTTTCTTTTTTCTTTTCCCCTCTCTGCTTTTCCACCATCTTTTCATTTTTCTGCAATTATTTTTTTGGTGTTGCTATTTTGTTTGTTGCGTCTCTTTTGTTTTTTGTATTTTTGATACTTCTTTGCATGTTGAGTGTTGGTTGTCAGTTGTTTTTGCATGTGAGAGAATTGGGATTCATTTGGTTGCTGTTTTTGTTGTGCTTGTTGATCCATTTTGTTCTAAAATTGCTCTGCACAAGGGCCCAACCAAAGAGGCAAAAGAATCATCACACCCAGAGGCCAACTCTAGACCAAACCGGAGCATTAACAGGGTAGACCTACAAGAGTCACACCCAAAGGGAATTCTCTACATGCATAAGAACCTATAATGGCCAAACCTCATCTAAGAGGTCAATCCTCACACAGCTGCTCATATACTATGATATATAATATATATCATATAATAGCCAATCCTATTAGCTAGTCATCCTGGGAGTCAATCCCATCTACTCACAAGCCTAATGCAGTCAAAGTTCAACTACAACAGGAGAAGAAACACAGAACAAGGAACAACTCTGGTACACACGCACAGGAGAATAGGGAGACAGAGCAATTCAAATATAAAGAACACATACCACATAAATCCACCCAGAAAAAATCGAGAGACCTCGGGGATCTACCTATTACATCAAAGCCAGCAAAAAGAGTAAGCCAGAATAGGGAAACAAAGATACACATCGCAAATAAAAGAACAGAAGCAACCTCCTGAATCAGTAGAAATAGAGGAAATAGAAGCAACCAACATATCAGAGGAAGAGTTTAGAACACTGATGATAAGAATGTTTAAGGAACTTAATGAGAACACAAAGAAAGATAGAGAAATCATGAAAAACAACCAGCTAGAACTAAAGAATACAAGTACTGAAATAAGGAACATACTGGAAGGAATTACCAGCAGATTAGATGAAGCAGAGGATCAAAT
The DNA here is from genome assembly GCA_033961575.1 of Aselliscus stoliczkanus. Lineage (NCBI taxonomy): Eukaryota > Metazoa > Chordata > Mammalia > Chiroptera > Hipposideridae > Aselliscus > Aselliscus stoliczkanus. The sequence continues at coordinate 33,515,703 of CM066737.1, read as the reverse complement.
CAGTGACTTAGAAGAGAAGATAGCAGAGATCACCCAAGTGGAACACCACAAAGAAAAGAAAATAAAAAACATTGAAAATAGTTTAAGGGAGCTGTTGGATAACATTAAATTCAACAACCGCACATCATAGGAATACCAGAAGGAGAAGAGAGGGAGCAAGGGATCAAAAACATATTTGAGGGCTGGCCGAGTGGCATGGTGGTTAAAAGCTGGCTTGGGATGCCAGAGGCCCCAGTTCAGGTCCCACATATGAGGGCCAGTGACACTCCCCTCAAAAAAAAAAGAAAAAAGAATGTATTTGAAGTAATGATGTCTGAAAACTTCCTTAACCTGCTGAAGGAAATCGACATAGAGGCCCAGGAAGTACACAGAGTTCCAACCAAGCTGAACCCAAACAGGTCCACACCAAGACACATCATTGTTAAAATTGCAAAGGTTAAAGACAGAGACGGAATCCTAGAGGTTGCAAGAGAAAGACAGCAGGTTACATACAAAGGAACTCCTGTTAGACTAACAGCTGACTTGACTACAGAAACTCTGCAGGCCAGAAGGGAGTGGCAGGAGATATTCAAAGTGACACAAAATAAAGGCCTACAACCCAGATTGCTGTATCCAGCAAGGTTATCATTTAAAATTGAAGGAAAGATAAAAAGCTTCCCAGAAAAGAATAAAGTAAAGGAATTCATTACCACCAAGCCAGCATTGCAGGAAATGTTAAAAGGGCTTCTTTAAGCAGAAGAAAGAAAAAGCAACCTAACTAATAAAGACCAGAAATAGAAATAAAATGGCAATAACCATGCACCTATCAATAATCATGTTAAATGTAAATGTATTACATGTTCCAATTAAAATATATAGGGTGAAAAAAAAGACATAGGGTGGCTGAATGGATAAGAAAACAAACGCTTACATGTGCTGTATACAAGAGACTCACCTCAGATCCAAAGACACACACAGGCTGAAAGTAAAAGGATGGAGTAAGATATTTCATGCAAATGGAAATGAGAAAAAAGCTGGAGTAGCAATACTTATATTGGACAAAATAGACTTTAAATTGAAGAATATAATAAAGTACAAAGAAGGGCACTACATAATAATAAAGGGATCGATCCAACAGGAGGACACAACCCTAGTAAACACCTATGCACCTAACATAGGAGCACCTAAATATATAAAACTGATATTGATAGACATAAAGACAGAGATCAACAGTAACACTATCATAGTAGGGGACTTCAACACACCACTGACAACAAGGGACAGATCCTCCACACAGAAAATCAACATGGACACAGCAGCCTTAAATGCCACATTAGACCAGTTGGATTTCATTGATATTTTCAGAATACTTCACCCCAAAGCTACAGAATATATATTCTTCTCAAGTGCATATGGAGCATTTTCTAAGATAGACCACATGTTAGGCCACAAAGCAAGTCTCAATAAATTTAAGAAAATTGAAACCATATCAAGTGTCTTCTCTGACCAGAGTGCTATGAAATTAGAATCAATTACAAGAAAAAAAACTGGAAAACACACAAATATATGGAGGCTGAATAACATGTTATTAAATAATGAATAGGTCAAAAATGAGATCAAGGAAGAAATCCAAAGATACCTTGAAGGGCCTGCCGAGTGGCTCAGTTGGTTAAGAGCTTGCTCAAGAGTGTGAGCTGAGGGCTGGCCAAGTGGCACGGTGGTTAAGCGCTGGGTTGGGAAGCCAGCGGCCCCGGTTCAGGTCCCACAGATGAGGGCCAGTGACACTGCCCTCAAAAAAAAAAAAAGAGTGCGAGCTGAGCTCTGAGCAACAGCAGTTTGATGCCCAGCCTGAGCTGAGTTGCCGCTGAGCTACCAACAGGTAGCAGGGTGGCTCAGCTTAAAAAAAAAAAAAGATACCTTGAGATAGACAAAAATGAAAACACAACGACCCAAAACCTTTAGGATACAGCAAAAGCAGTCCTAAGAGGGAAGTTCATAGCAATGCAGGAGTACCTAAAGAAGTAAGAAAAATCTCAAATCAACAGGTTATCCTTACACCTCAGGGACCTGGACAAAGAACAGCAAAATAATCCCAAAGGCAGTACAAGGAAGGAGATAATAAAGACCAGAACAGATATAAACGAAATAGAGACCAGAAAAAATACAAAAGATCAATGAAACCAAGAGCTATTTTTTTGAGAAGATAAAAGAAATTGACAAACCTCTAGCCAGACTCATTAAAAAAAAAGAGAGAGGGAGAGAGGATGCAAATTAATATTACAGGAATGAAAGAGAAGTGACAACAGACACCACAGAAATCCAAAAAATTTAATAAAATACTGAAAGCTAGTATATGCCAAATAATTTGAGAATCTAGTAAGAATGGACAATTTTCTAAAAGCATATAACCTTCCAAGGCTAATTCGAAAAGAAACATAAAATCTGAATAGACTGATTACTACAAAGAAAATTGAATCTGTAGTCAACAAGCTCCCAAAAAACAAAAGCCCTGGGCCACATAGCTTCACAAGTGAATTGTACCAAACATTCAAAAAAGAATTATCAGGGCTGGCCGAGTGGCGCATTAGTTAGGAGATGGCTTGGGACGCCAGCTCTTAGCAGAGTGGCCCCCATTTGGGTCCCACATATGAGGGCCAGTGACACTGCCCTCCAGCTAAGATGGTGAAAAACAGCTCCACCTGGAATTATCACCTATTCTTCTCAAACTATTCCAAAATATCCAGAGTAGGGAAGGCCCCAAACTCTTTTTTTTTTAAAGATTTTATTGGGGAATTGGGGGAGGGGAACAGTGTTGGGGAACCGGGGAAAGGAAACAGACAAGTTGTTGTCCTTTTGTTCTTCAGTCTAGTTGTGGAGGACATCAATTCACTGGCCCATGTTGGTATCATTATTGCGCTCTTCCCGGGTGGGGCAGATCGGTCATCAGACTCTGGACGGCTGCTTGCAGTGCCTCTTGGCAGCTCAAACCGGCTGCTGGCCTCTCATGCTTGCTGCTGGCCACTCACTGTAGCCTATGGCAGCCAACTGCCGCAGAAGCTGCAGCTATGCCGTTGAGGGGACTCACAGCAGCCCAGCTCCCGGTGAAGCTGTTGTTCACGATCTTAGCTGTAGAGGGCAGTGTCATTGGCCCTCATATGTGGGATCTGAACCGGGGCCGCTGGCGTCCGAAGCCAGCTCTTAATCAACACGCCACTCGGCTGGCCACTAAACTCTTTTTATGAGGCCACTATCACCCTGATCCCAAAATCAGACAAAGGCATTACAAAAAAAGAAAACTACAAGCCCTGATGAACATAGATGCAAATATCCTCAACAAAATATTAGCAAACAGAATTCAGCAATATATTAAGAAGATCATACACTATGATCAATTAGGGTTCATCCCTTGTGTGTAAAGTTGGTTCAACATTTGCAAATCAATTAATGTAATACATGACATCAACAAAATGGAAAATAAAAATTATATGGTCATATCAATAAATGCAGAAAAAGCATTTGACAAAATCCAGCAGCCATTTATGATAAAATATCTTAGCAAAGTGGGAATAGAGGGATCATATCTCAGCATAACAAATTCCATATGTGATAAACTCACAGCTAGCATCATACTCAATGGGGAAATGCTAAAACCAGTCCCCTTAAGATCAGGAACAAGACCAGTGTGTCCACTTTCTCCACTTTTATTTAACAAACTTCTGGAAGTTCTAGCCACTGAAATCAGACAAGAAAAAGAAATAAAAGGCTTCCAAATTGGTAAGGAGAAAGTAAAATTGTCATTATATGTAGATGACATAATACTATACACAGAGAACCCCAAAGAATCCGCCAAAAAACTATTGCAATTCATAAATGAATTCAGTAAGGTAGCAAGATACAAAACCAACTTTCAGAAATCAGTTGCATTTGTATACACCAATAACAAACTCTCAGAAAGAGAAATTAATAAAACAGTCCCATTTATAGTTGCTTCAAGAACTATAAAATACTTAGGAATAAATAAATTTAATGGAAGAAGTAAAAGACTTGTACTAAGAAAATTATAAGACACTGAAGAGAGAAATTAAAGAAGACACTAATGAATGGAAACACATACCATGCTCATGGATAGGAAGAATTATAGTTAAGATGTCCATACTGCCTAAGGCAATATGTAGATTTAATGCAATTTCTATCAATCTACCAATGACATTTTTCACAGAAATAGAAAATATGATCCTGAAATTTATATAGACTTATGAAAGAACCTGAATTGCCATGGCAATCCTGAGAAACAAGAAACAAGAAAGTCAGGGGGAGTATCATCTACCTAACATCAAATCATACTACAAGGCTACAGTAATCAAAACTATGGTACCGGCATAAAAGCAGGCACATAGATCAATGGAACAGAATAGAGAGCCCAGAAATAAATCCATGCATATATGGTCATTTAATCTATGACAATGGAAGCGAGAATTTACACTGGGATAAAAGATAGTCTATTTAATAAATGGTGCTGGGAAAATTGGACTGACACATGGAAAATAATGAAACTGGACCACCTCCTTATGCCATATATGAGAACAAATTCAAAATGGTTTAAAGACTTAAATGTAAGACCTGAAACCATAGAACTCCTAAAAGAAAATATATGGAGTAAATTTGCAGACATTACCCTGAGTAATATTTTTACTGATATATATACCCTCAGGCAAGGGCAGTAAAAGAAAAAAATAGACATATGGGATTACATCAAACTCAAAAGTTTTTTCACAGCAAAGGAAACCATCAATAAAACAAAAAAAGGAAGCCTACTGGATGGGAGAAGGTATTTGTCAATGATAGATCTGGTAAGGGGTTAATATAAAAAAGTATAAAACACTCATTCAACTCAACAACAAAAAAGAAACAACTCAATAAAAAAATGGGCAGTGGATATGAAAAGACATTTCTCTACAGAAGACATACAGATTGCCAACAGACATATGAAAAAATGTTCAACCTCACTAATCGTTAGAGAATTGCAAATAAAAACCACAATGAGATACCACCTCACTCCACTCAGAATGGCTATCACCAATAAATCAACAAACAACTAGTGTTGGCGAGGAAAAAGGAACCTTGGTGCCCTGTTGGTGGGACTGCAGATTGGTTCAGCCACTATGGGAATCAGTATGGAAGTATGTAAAAACCTGGAAATGGAACTACCTTATGATCCAGCAATTCCACTCTTAAGTATCTATCCAGAGAAACCCAAGATGCTAAGTCAAAAAAATATATGCGCCTTTATGTTCATTGCAGCACTATTTACACTAGCCAAGGCCTGGAAACAACCGCAATGCCCATCAGAAGATAACTGGATTAAGAAACTGTGGTACATTTATACAATGAAGTATTACTCAGCTACAAAGAAGAGTGAAATCTTGCCATTTGCAACAATATGGATGGACCTGGAGAACATTATGTTAAGTGAAATAAGTCAGTCAGAAAAAGACAAATACCATATTTGTGAGGGGTGAAAAGTATAACTATTGCATTGTTTTGCACACTGAAACTAATAAAAAATAAAATAAATAAAAAATAAAATGAGTTCATATACTAGGTTTCTGTTTTCTTATTAAAAAGGTCAGATTAAGATTCTGTGCTGAAAAATTTTGTGGCGTGTCAGATGGTCACATGTCTTGTTAGGGAGACCACTTCAGGTATGGAGTAGAGGCTTGATCACTGCACTATACACCTGAAGCTGATGTGTAATATTGTATGCCAACTGTAATTGAATATATAGATAGTCAGGGGATGTGGAGTATACTGTGGAAGGGAGTCAAAGGAATTGTTATAGATAATATGATATAGGGGGAGGAGTGGGGTGGTGAACTGGGGGAGGGGGATTGTCACTTTGAGGGCTAAAAAGTATAACTATTGCACTGTGTTGTACACTTGAAAATAATTTTAAAAAATGTTTATTTCACAATAAAAGAATTATAAAAACAAAAATTAAAAAATTAATTAAAAAGATTCTGTGCTGAACGAGATCTCTATTTTAATGTGCATTGTGAAAAACAGCAATGCAAATGCTCTGTATTGTCATAGGCTTTGCAGTTCTCTATTGGAAAGTGAAAACTACTGCCTCAATGTGTTTTCATAGTCCCCGAAAAAAAAGTAGGAGCATAAAGACAAATGCACAGTGCTAGACTTCAGCTATGTGCTCATAAAATAAGATCATATGTCTAAGCACATTCCTTTTCCCTGGGGACCTGAGGTTATATAAAATGTTGCTATCAATTTCATACAATTAGGTTTTTTCCGTGGAGCAAATGATAAAAATGCAGTTCAAGAGTTTATGTGTAAGTAGTACTCTCCTTTGCATCTGTTATAATATTCAAGTTCAAATTTAAAATGGAAAAAGCAAGATATTGCCAAAAGGAAATGGGCATATAAGAAAATTGAAAAACAAATATCTTCAAGACTGATGAGACCCAGTGGTAATAAATGGGAATATAATAAATGCTCCTGTAAGGATTTTAAAATCACCTATAAAAAAAAGAAAAATGTATTCTCTCTTTTGAAACCCCTCACATACATAATTCTGATGGTATCTGTTAGCCCTAAATAATGCGGCACTTAAAATTCTGTAGGGAACAGACAGAAATCTACAGGTTTGTAACAACAGATGCATAAATAACCAAGGAATTTTTTCTTCTACATCATCTAAACATACTTATGAAATGAGTATCTAAACCTATATTCCCTTAACTATAAGCATTTGACTCATTTTTATACGTAGAGGAAAGAATTCAACTTACTTGCAGTTAGAAGATGAGGTTGATTTAAAATCAGTAAATAAAAAAGAAGACTGCAATGGTACAGCCTTCAGTCAATTATTAGGGCCAAATCACATTCAGATAAGATCGTGGAATTTAGGTATTGATTCCTTTTTAAAATTATTAAATGCAGTTGCTAAAACTAAAAGCATACAATTTACTATCATAACCATTTTGAAATATACAGTTCAGTTGTGTTAAGTATATTTACACTGTTGTGAAAGAGATCTCCAGAACATTTTCATCTTGCAATTCTAAAATTCTACTCATTAAACATTTTCCCTTCTCTCCCTCCCCACAGTCCCTAGTAATCACTATTCTCCTTTCAATTTCTATGAATTTGACAACTTTAGATACCTCATATATGTGGATTCATATCAAGTATTTATCTTTTAATGACTGGTTTATTTCACTTAACACAGTGTCCTAAAGGTTCATCCATATGTAGCAAGTGACAGGATTACCTTCCTTTCAAGGCTGAATAATATTCCATTGTCTATATGTACCACATTTTGTTTATTTATTCATTTATAGGGTAGTTGGGCTGCTTTAACTTCTTGCCTACTGTGAATAATTCTTGTACTGATATGAACATTGGTGTGCAAATATCTCTTTGAGGTCCTGCTTTAAATTATTTTGGATATAAATCCAGAAGTGGGATTGCTAAATCATATAGCAGCTATCCTTTTAGATTTTTTGAGGAACCTTCATACTGTTTTCCATAGTAGTTGCACCATTTTACAATCCCACCAACAGTACACAAGGGTTCCAATTTCTCTACATTCATCCTACCGGGTGTGAAGTGACATCTCATTGTGGATTTGGTTTGCAGTTCCCTGTTGATTAGTGATGCTGAGCATGTTTTCATCTGCTTGTTGGCTGATTTTGGTTTTTTAAACTTATTTATTTATTTTTTTGAGGGCAGTGTCACTGGCCCTCATATGTGGGACCCGAACCGGGGCCGCTGGCTTCCCAAGCCAGTGCTTAACCACTGCGCCACTCGGCCAGCCCGGCTGTTTTTGTATCTTCATTGGAGAAACGTATATTCATAGTTATTTATTCTTATGCCTCCCAAAATACAAGACAAAAGAAAGTGCCATGCTGAGTCAGCCATATATTCTTCTCTGACAAGAATACCTAGTGTTTTGTGGAAAAGCATAGTGTCTGGCCAAGATATCAACCTCAGCATCTCTAGTTTTTCTTTTAGAGCCCATTTGTGATACACTTTTTCTTCTTCTTTTTTTTAGAATAGGGGGTAGGGACCACACCAGTCATGAAACTCACAGCATCATCACCAGACTTTTTATTTTTTTAATGTTTATTGGGAAACAGTATTTTTTCTGGGACCCATCAGCTCCAAGTCAGTAGGTGTTTCAGTCTAGTTGTGGAGGGTGCAGCTCAGTGGCACATGTGGGGATCAAATCAGCAACCTTCGTGTTACGAGCATTGTGCTCTAACCAACTGAGCTAACTGGCTGCCCCTTGATACTCTTCTTGAGCGTAAATGGCATTATCAGCTTGGACAACATTTTGGTGTAGCAAATTGTATTTCTCCACTAAAAACGACATAACTGGGGATTTAATTTTATTTGTCCTAAGGTTCTTTCTTCCAAATTTTAAGCCATCCCATCCACACATCTTCTATAAACCTTATGCCAAGTGTTCATAAAATGCCTGCACCCACTCCATATCATTCAAAAAATTTGAAAGTTTTTTTTAAAAGAGTTTCAGGATACCTACTTAAGCCTTAATTATTCCAGGCTTAAGTTTTAGTTCCACAATCCACTTTTTTTTTAATTGGGGAATTTGGAGAGAGGAACAGCATTGGGGAATCAGGGAAGGGAAACAGACAAGTGGCCGTCCTTTTATTCTTCAGTCTAGTTGTGGAGGACGTTGCTTCACTGGCCCATGTTGGTATCATCATTGTGTTCTTTCCAGGTGAGGCAGTCACTTGCCGGCCATTGGATGGCTGCTCACAGCTGCTCACGGCAGCTCCCGCCAGCTGTCAACCACTCATGTTGGCTGCCGACCACTCACAGTAGATTACAGCAGCCCACTGCAGCCCCACTGCAGCCTATACCATTGCTGGCGACTCATGGCAGCCCAGCTCCAGTTCAAGCTATTGTTCACCATCTTAGCTGTAGAGAGCACTATGTCACTGGCTCTCATGTGGGATCTGAATTGGGCCCCTGCTGCTAAGATCTGGCACTCCCAAGCCAACTCTTAACCAACGTGCCTACAACCTAATTTTAAATGGCAATACTCTATGGTCTAGATTGGTATTCTTATGATTTTGCAACTGGGGTAGTTAGTAGCTAATGGGAGAGCTCTTTTAAAAATCATATTGTTTCTATTATTCCCTCTCTTCTTTTAATCAGAAATAATATCTTCCCTGCTTCCTCATCTGCCGCTGGAGTATATATTCCTTGAGGACAGGAACCAAATCTTAATTTCCAAGTATGTTGTTTCATACTTTAAAGGTACTCAGTGAATATATATTCATTTATATGATGCTTTCACTTCTTCTAAAAGGCTCTTGATTCACTGTGCAGAATGACTGAGACTTGGGGACTCTAAAATAAGTGTTTTCACTAGTGAGCAAGCATCTTAATTTATCAAATTTAAAAACACAGCTATATGCTTTCATTTTGTTTTCCAATAATTTAAAAGAAACAAAAAGTCAAATAGTTGATTCACATTTCATCTCTTTCGTTGAGACATTTGGGTAACAAAAGAATCACTGTTAATAAAAAATACTAATAATTAGTAATTATCACTGTTAATGATAATGGCAACAGTGATAACCATTTACTGAAAATCTACTAAGCACCAGACTCTGCCAGGGACTTTGTGCTTTTTCCCTCACTTAATCCTCACAATAACCCTATAAGATAGAAGACATTATCCACATTTCATAGCTGAGGAGGATGAGGATCAGCTATTAAGGTAAAATAAATTTATCAAAGTCACACAACCATTGTGTGATAGAGTGGAGAATCTACTTGTTTTGTTGATTACTAGAACGTAAGCTACATGAGAGTAGGAATGTCTTTTTGTCTTATTTACTGCTATATCCCCAGCATCTAAATGGTACTTAGCAAAGAGTAGGATCTCCATAAGTATTTTTAAATTCATTCATGAACTATAAAACCCACTCATTAACCATTGTGCATATATTAACTCACCTGGCATTTTATCTTTTGTAAATGAATATAAAGTAAAACCTTGGATTGTGAGTAACTTGGTTTGCGAGTGTTCTGCAAGACCAGCAAACATTTCTAATACATTTTAACATGGTAAACGAGTGATATCTTGCAATACGAGTAGTTTGTTTCTGGAATGAATTATGCTCTCAAATCAAGGTATTACTGTATATGTAGGATTAGTATTCCACAGAATATGTTTTTAAGGAAATATTTCATTCAACTCTTAAAATTACAGACATGATGAAATAATACCAGGGGGTACACACTTATCATAATAGTGAGCTAATTGTCATGTTTTCTTGTGTAGAATACAGGGGACATCAAAACATTTTTCATGCAACAGTGTATCATATTTTCCTTTATAAACATTTGTGTAACAGGAATTCAGAGATAAATTGGAGTTAGGAGTGCAGGATAAATATAAAATGCTAGAGAAAAAAATTACTACATATTCTATATTGTTTTGATCAAGTTGCTTTAGTAGACCCCAAAATAATTTAAAATAAACAATTACCCTCCATTTCATAATAATTGCCTTTCAAGTAACCCCCTCATTCTCTTCCTCCAAGACAGATCCATGCTCTTTGGATATAACTTTAATTTAAAAGTACATACTAAAAGTTCCTATACCAGTTGAAAGATAAATATCAAATTAATATTTTCCATTGATGTAAATGTTCCTGTATTAAAAGACTTTGGCCAATATAATAAAATTATTTATTTATTTTAAAAAATTATTGAGGAATTGGGGGAGGAGAACAGTATTGGGGAATTAGGGGAGGGGACCAGCCAAGTTGTTGTTCTTCAATCTCCGTTGTGGAGGGTGCCAGATGCCATCTGGCTGCCCATTAGCAGCTCATGGTCTCTAAGCTCAAGATGTTATGTTCAATCTTTGTTGTGGGTGGGAGTGGCCACCATCCCATGCAGGAGTCGAACCCAGCAGCCTTGTTGTTAAGAGCACATGCTCTATCCTCTGAGCCATCCAGGCAGCAGCTCAGCTCAAAGTGCCAAGTTCAATCTTAGTTGTGGGTGGGCATAGCCCACCATCGAACAGGCAATCTTGTTACACCAGCTAAGCCATCCTTTCACCTGTTGACAGCTCAGTGACAGCTCAGCTCAAGGAGCAGTGTCACTGACCCATGTGGGAATGGAACCGGTGACCCTGTTGCTCAGAGCTCACGTTCTTAAGCTAACTGTTAATCACCTGAGACACTCGGCTGGGCCCCTCTAATAAAATTATTTACTTAGATAAGTAAGCTTAACATTTTTTGATTCTCTTTTTATTTAATAGCAATTTAGGTCCTGAGATATGATGTGGAGCTATAATTCTTTCAAAGTAGTAAAAATTTGGAAAGCTATTGGTGGATAGATTTTTGATCCTCTTATGATTTTATACATCTTCTCCATAAATTAATCTTCTAATGCCTTCCCATAGTTTTCAGTAGTTCATATCCCAACACGAACCATTTTAAATGGGAATAAACATGTGACCTAAGCAAAATTTATGAGCACATGTTTAAAACTAAACCACATCCAAAATTTTCTAGGATTTAAAAAAATTTCTTCCTTTTTTTTTTTAAATTTTATTGGGAAATTGGAGGAGGGTAACGGCATTGGGGAACTGAGGAAGGGGAACACACAAGTTGCTGTCGTTTTGTTCTTCAGTCTAGTTGTGGAGGACATTGTTTCACTGGCCCATGTTGGTATCATCATTACGCATTTCCTGGTGAGGAAGATTGATCATCAGCCTCTGGACAGCTGCTCATGATGGTTCTTGGCAGCTCACGCCAGCTGCCAGCCGCTCATGCTGGCTGCCGACCATTCACTGTAGCTTATGGCAGTCCACTGCTGCAGGGGCTGCAGCTGCATCGTCGCCAGAGACTCACAGCAGGCCCAGCTCCAGGTGGAGCTGTTGTTCACCATCTTAGCTGTAGAGGGCAGTGTCACTGGCCCTCATATGTGGGCTCCGAACCCGGGCCCTGCTGCTCAGGGTCGAAATCCCAAGCCAGCACTTAACCAATGTGCCACTCGGCCGGCCCAAAAAATTTCTTCATTTTTTAAAGAAATTCAGTTATATTTCCCTTTGCACAAGCTGAAAGTCTATTCCCAATATTACTCAGCAGAGAAACTTGCTGAATTTATACAGTTGGTTTCACTGGCTACTGGGCTTATCTATCTATCTATCTATCTATCTATCTATCTATCTATCTATCTATCTATATTGATCTATCTATATATATCTATCAACACTCTTTCTAGAAGAGTGGACAGCGTATTATTATATACCCTGATTACTTCTTTATTTATCCTCATTTTCTACAGACCTCTTTTTTCCTTCTTTATTTTATGAGCCAGTTGACATGGTATACTTTTCTGTATCATTTATTTTTTACTGAATTGTAAACTATATTAGCCAGGACATCTTCTTTCAAAGGAAGAGTGCTTCAAATGAATTACAAAGGAATATAATAAGGACAAAACCTGAGTTTTTCACTAAACTCTTCAGATTCAAAATCTAGATTAGCTTTCTAATGTAAATTTTGCAGGCTGTTGATCACCATTTGCCAGACATTAGCTTTCATTTCTTTGAAAATCTTAATCATATGTGTATATTTAAAGCAAGAATGCTTTATTTTTTATCTTTTAATAAATGTATGTTTATTTTTTTTAATTAAATTTACTGAGGTGACAATGGTTAGTAAAATTACACAGGTTTCATGTGTACATTCCTATAATACATTATATATATATATATATATATATATATATATATATATATATATATATATCACATTGTGTGTTCACCATGGGGTCACACAATGGGGGTAAATGGGGTCAAAAATGATTTATAATACTATAAATAAGAAATGACACTCAAATCAGTGTTCTAACCTATCCAGCATAACATTTCCCCATGGGACAAACTGGCAAAGGGCATAGCTGTCCTCTGAAATATCAGTCTCAAAATCAAAAATGTGGCCTGAGGCAGACACTGTCCACTTCTGACCAACATTCATGTTCTCCTTTCTTCCTGAGCATACAAATAGACTACATTTCCCAGTCACTATTTCCACTAGAAATTGTTACATGACTGAGTTATTGCTAATGAAATGTGAAGGGTGAGCCAAAGAGGTATTTGACACTTCCAGTCTTCACACCAAAAAAACTCCCCCCACCCATGATTATCAATCCCCTTCTCCATCCACTGGCAAAAGACAGCAGACTCAAATGTGGAAGGAGCCTAGGACATTCATTTCATGGACTATTATGAAGTCATTAAATATATTAAGACTATTAACCACATTAGCTATTAAATATGCTGATCATTGTCTCTCAGCACAATGTCCTCGAAAGAGCATCCTTAACCATGACCCTACAAACCCCACTCCCCAGTGCTTTCAGCCATAGTTAATTGGACCAGAATTGGATATCCAACCTCAGAGATCATTATATTTTCTCTCTCTCCCCTCTTTACCCATCTCTATCTCTACCCATCTCAGAAACATAGACACAGAAATCCAGTCACCTAGTGAAGTGAGGATGCAAGGTCACATTGTGCCATAGCTGCAGTTACAGCATAATAGAGGAATAAAGAAACCCCATGTAGAATGAAGCCTGAGAATAGAGTGTATGTGCAGAGAGAAGCAGATATGAAATATCATGTGGCTCCAAAAGAAATACAACAATGAAGAGAGTTCCATTTCTCATTAGGTCTCTCATAACCTTTTCCTTTCCCTGTGAGCTTATCCTGTACCATTTTTTTGAAACCTCTTTTTTACTTGATATAATTTTAAAGCATTTCTTTCTCATTAGCCAGATAATTTCTAAAGCAATAAGCAATTTCCCATGTTGGGAAAAATAAAACCCAGAATTCCTATGTGCAGAACCATCACAACTATGTGCTGTCCTCTCCCACACAAAACCAAAATCAACTCCAACTCCAAATACTTGTGTGCAGAGATCTGAACTAGAAGAAAAGACAAGGAAATCTTAATCATAACTATCTTTGGTTGATGGGATTTGCAGTTATTTTTCTTTGTGATTCCCCATGCTTTTCCTATTTTGAAATGAAAGTGTACTACTTTTATTTTATTTATTTATTTATTTATTTATTTATTTATTTATTTATTTATGGAATTGGAGGAGGGGAACAGTGTTGGGGAATTGGGGAGGGGCACCAGCCAAGTTGTTTTTCAATCTTAGTTGTGGAGGGCATCAGTCGCCATCTGGCTGCCCGTCGGCAGCTCGTTGACATTAAGCTCAAGGTGCTGTGTTACAATCATAGTTGCAGGTAGGCATAGCCACCATCCCATGCTGGAGTTGTTGTTAAGAGCACACTTTCTATCCACTTAGCCATCTGGGCGGCAGCTCAGCTCAAGATGCCAAGTTCAGTCTTAGTTGCAGGTGTGCATAGCCCACCAATTAACAGACAGTCTTGTTGTTAGGAGCACATGTTCTCACCAGCTGAGCCACCCTGCCATCTGTTGGCAGCTCAGCTCAGGTGCAGCATCACTAGCCCATGTGGGAGTGGAACCAGCGGCCCTGTTTCTCAGAGTTCATACTCTTTATCTAACTCTTAACCAACTGAGCCACTCGGCCAGCCCCAAGGTGTACTACTTTTAAAAGGTCCTTCTACTCTGGTTTCTCTTCAGATCGCATAAATCTTTTGCCTTTTACTTTTAAAAGGTCCTTCATGATCTGGCTGCTGCAGGCCTTTCAGCCTCACTACTACTATTATTGTCCCCACTGCCTTCTAAGGTCTGGCCATCCTATCTCATATGCGGTTTCTCAACTGTGCCATTATCTTTCAGGCTTCTGTGCCCTGGTAAGTTTTTTTAGCAAAGTACAATATGAGAAGAGCTGATAAATGACCAAGAATAGTGTAGGTCTAAAGTAAAGGCAGAAAAGAGAATAAAAGCGAAACTAGGGAGAATAAAGATTGTAGAAGAGAGGGCCAAGTGGTGCATTGGTTACGAGTTGGATTGAGATTCCAGCTCTGAGCAGCAGGGCCCTGGTTTGGATCCCACATGAGGGTCAGTGACGCTGCACCCTCTATAGCTAAGATGGTGAACAGCAGCTCAATCTGGAGTTGGGCTGCCATGAGTCACCTGCAATGGCGTATGCTGCAGTAGGGCTGGCCAGCAGCTGGAGTGTGTTTTCGTGAGCTGCTGTGAGCCACTGTGAGTGGCTGTCCAATGGCTGGCAAGTGACTGCCTCACCCGGGAAGAGCACAAGATAATACCAACATGGGCCAGTGAAGCGACATCCTCCACAACTAGACTGAAGAACAAAAAGGGTAGCAACTTTTCTGTTCCCCTTCCCTGATTCTCCAACACTATTACCCTTCCCAAATTCCCCATTAAATTCTTAAAAAATTGACTGTAGAAGAGAAAAGAATAGAATAAGAAAGGATATTTTATACATAGGTAGATGGTAGATAGATAGATATGGTTATATATGCAAGGGTAGAGGATAATTTTTTAGTTGGTTTGGGGAGTCACTCTGGTCTCTCTTGCTATATACTCTCTAGAACTGATCTAAATAATCAGCAGTGATGCACTGTATTTTTCCAGCATTTTGCACTCCTGGGGGGGCAACAATTAAGTATATGTATAAACAGGTATATATTCAGTGTGTCAAAATATATTCCTCTTGCTTAAGACTGTTACATAGAAATGTTGCATATGACAAGCGAATTGGGAATAAAATTATGTAAGGAGTTGCCACTATATCAAAAGGAAACCAATTGACAGGGGATGGGGAGCTTAAAGCTAAATGGATTTAGTGTAATGGTTGCTTTAGTCTATTCAGGGTGCTATAGCAAAATACCATAAATTGGGTGGCTTATAAATATCAGAAATATGTTTTTCACAGTTCTGAAAGCTGCAAGTCTAAGATCAGGGTGCTGGCATGGTTGGGTTTTGGCAAAGTACCTCTTCAGGGTTGAAAACTGCCAACTTCTTGCAGTGTCCTCATGGGTGGAGGGGCTAGAGAGAATTATGAGGTTTCTTTTAGAAAAGCACTAATCCCACTCATAAGGCCCTGTCCTCACAAACTAATTATCTCCTAAATGCCCAACCTAATGCCATCACCTTGGACATTAGGTCTTCAGCATAAGAATTTTGAAGAGATACAAACATTCAATTATAGCAGTGGTTTCCAACTCAAATTACCCTATAGACTGGAGAATTGCCTACCTTCCAATAAAGACTTCAGAAAAAAGAAGTAGGAAGAGGGAAAATGGGAAGGGAAAAAAATAGAAACTGCAAGAGTCTAAAGAGGAGTTGACTAAAGTGAGTGAGTAAGGAAACAATAGATTTGCCTCACCATTAATATAAAAGATTGTTTCTCAACTGGAAAGAAATTGGCCCACAGGGGACCTTTGGCAGTGTCTGAAGACATTTTTGGTTGTCACAACTGAGGGGGAGGTTGCTACTGGCATCTGGTGGGTAGAGGACAGTGAGGCTGCTAAACATCTTGTAATGCATAGGACAGCCCACATAACTGAATTGTCCAGCTTGAAATGTTAGTAGTGGCAAAGTTGAAAAACCTTGGCCTAAAACTATTCCTCTGATTGGAACATGAGGTTTTGAAGGATTCAATATCACTATGGGAGGGAATCTGTCCTTCTTTAAAGACATCCAGAAAAAAATTTTTTTGCCAGGCACTTGTGATTTTATCTGCCTTCCCAAGCTCACAGCTGTTTCTCCCTTTAGTCTGTTTGCACTTGAAATCTCAAGTGAAATCTATTATATTATTTAAACAAATATCTTGAATTCTAGGGCCAGAGACCATGCACAACTATCTCATTTTGCCTCAAACACACATTTACCCTTGCTGACCAAACAAGGAAATCTTCATAAGAGATGAAGAATAGAAAATATTTTCTACTTTCCATTTTTAAAAAATTGTTTTAAAACTGTTTCCCTCATGATCCTGCCATGAGGCATAACTCTAAAACCTGAACTGATCAGAACATGCAGAATATATAATAATCACAGCAGATAACATTAACTCCCTTCAGGATAGGCCACCTAAGAAACTGTAAAATTCAGCTTTGTGCTGTGCTCTAAAGCTCAGTAACTATAATCCCACCTGTGCACAGGAGACTATGTGGAAACCAGGCCTTCGTTCCACAGCAATGTTCTCTCCCTTGTCCCCTGCTTTGTGAATTCCAGAGCTCAAAAAAAAAACTTATTGGTTCACTTTGGTTCTTGAGGGATAACACAGGGAGATAAACAAGGTAAGGTCAACCTCAAGGATACATAGTGATTTCACATACTTCTTTGACCTCTAAAAATATATCTCCATTTGGCAAATATAATATTGAACCTGAACTTATTTTCTTTCTGCATCATTGTCAACAGTCCAAATAAAAAACCATCATGGATTCAGAGGATACAAGATAGAAATGGCTGGTTAGAATGTAACCCAATCCAGATTATGTTTTTGTTTTTGAATAAGAAACATAAAATGAGTCACATTTATTTAATAATTAGACAGACTGACAATATAAAAAAATTGTTGAAACTACTGTAGCTTCACAATATGACCCAAGGCAAGGTACATTTTTACATAAGGTATTGTGTCTTGAATCCTATCTCTATGAAGGGTTTTGTTCTTAAATTCATTTATTTAACAAACTTATATTGAGCACATATTGTGTATCAGGCAAAGCACAATTAAAGTTTAGTCTTGTACTGGCCTAATGTTGCCTGCTTAACTATACTTGCCAGCCATTATCACTAACGCCCTGACAGAAAGGGGTATATAGTGTCTTCATTTCTGACTATTGGGAATTCTGAGGGAATCATGAGTGTTCAACTTAAATTTATTATTTTGGGGGGGACTTCACCTAGAATTAGTAATCTTACAATTAATTAGAATCCAACTAACTGGAAAGCCCAATTGAGCAGGATACTTTCAATGGAGGGGCAAATGACAGGAAGGCAAACCACAGAATAACAGAGATACTAAAGCCAGAAAGGACCTCAAATATCATTTATCTTTATTCCCTCATCTGCTTGTTGAGGAAAATAAGGTTGTGAGACAGAAACAGACATTATCAAGGTCAAACAGCTATTTAGTGGCAGAACTGTACTGGATTCAAGATTTCTAACTCTAAATCCAGTGCTTTTTCAACTATTCATAAGGGGCCATCCAAAATTTGCAAAAGACATCCTGGGACCTCTAGATATTTTGTTCACTCTACAATATCATATATATATATATATATATATATATATATATATATATATATATATATATATACAACCCTGACATTTGGTAAGATTTTCAGTTACAAAAGATTAAATTATGATCATTTGAATTAAAATAGAAAGTATATTCACATTTAAGAATGATTTTCAACAAGAATGGCAAGTTTAAAAATGTTCTATTACATGGTTTTGTTCACCTGAAACCAACAATAATAATAAAATAACCTTAAGCTAACCACCAAATCTAATTAACCAGAATCCCCAGTTTTGAGGGCATTTAGGCTCATCAAGGTTTCAATACAAATAGAATAAAAACTAGATGATGTCTCTAGGCAGGGAAATTTAACTGAACTATAAATATTCACCAAAAGACAAAAGTAATCACTTGTGGTTCTTTATATTTTAGAGACAAATTGTTATAGTGCAAAGAATATTGGATTGGTTGTATGAAGACTGCACTTCAGCTCTAACTCTTGTTCTATCTGCTGTATGGATACAAGACCCAGTTTTGTTATGTTTATATTGGGCGTAATTTCTATTATACATACCTATGCTGGCTTTTTCTCGTTCCTGGACTCCTAAAGATATGTTCCCTTGGTTTGCTTTAGAATCTTCTTCTTACACTAAACTGTCTATATAGGTCTTTCATTATTTCCTCCATCATTCATGGACATCCAATTATTATTTATACCTATGAAATTCTTTATTATCCATGTCTAGCGTGAGCCCTGGAATCAGACAGAAGTATGTTCGAATTGGCTCCATTACATACTAATTAGTGACCTTGTGGCATATTGTTGAATTTCTCTAAGCTTCAGTTTTAAGACAATCTAAGTTGGAATAAATGTGATAGTAGCTTAGCACAATGTTTGGAACATAGTAAGCACTCGGTATGTGGTAGGAGAAAAACTTTTTTCTCTCTTTCTTCCTCTCCTGGGACCTAGATACATATTTTCAACTATTTACTGGATATTGGACATTTCAAACTGGACATCCCACAGTTTTAATATTTCCCCAAAAAAACCTTATTGTACGCTTCTACCAACTCTTGTTTCTGATTTCAGAAATCTACTCCATCTGACGTTCCCTGTTCAGCTACTCCCTCTGTCTGTCCATATACCCTACAAAAATTTTGTTGAACAATATGAGCCAAACACTGAGGAATCAAAGTAAAAAATTTTTCAACAGGGAATAAAAACAAGTAAATAAAATATTTGGAGTGCAAATATACAATGGAATAAGGTCTTCCTAGCCATATTCATAAGGTGCTATGAGACCATCGATTAAGGGATATTCTATGAAAGTTGCTGTGGGTAAGTAAAGACAGGTGAAGGAAGACTTCTTAGAGGTATTTTTGACTCATTTCCCCCTTCTCCCATTTTACATCTAGCCAGACCACCAGCAATATTATTAGCCTCAATATGATTAACATTTTAGGGTAATGGCTGTCTCCCCCACTACAATGTGAGCCCCATAAAGGCAGAGATTTTGTCTGTTTTGTTTTCTACTATAGCCCCAGCAACTAGAACAGTGGCTGGTACACAATAAGCACTCAATACAGATTTGTCAAAATTTGTTAAAACTTATCTATACCAGAATTACTTCATCATAGCATTTATACTGAACTGTTTTTCATTTAAAATATTTGCATTGTACACATTCTTATACTCTCAGAAATAACAGCAAACATTTAACAAATGGAGAAGCAAATGGTACTGTTTATTTGCATATCTGTTCGCCACAGGGGCAATTCTTTTTGAACATTTCTGTTCTTTAAATGGAATATTCAATACTGTGCTTTCACAATTCTTCCAGAGTCATTTCAAAGACATCAAGACTTAACCTGATCTTATCTTTTGCTTTTAAAGCTACAAATATTTTTGTGCTGTAGAATTAATAAAGAATCAGCAAGATTCTCCCAAAGGGAAATGTTTAGCAGAATGTCTTACACACACACACACACACACACACACACACACACACATCACTGTAGAAAATAAGGAGAATAACTCACAAGGAAATAATTTTTTTCTACTTCAAATATGTTTCATAGTTTTAGTAAAATATAACAGACAAGTGTCTATTAACTTGACTTGGCAATGAAAATATTTATTATGAGTAACTGGATAAGTAACTTTGTAGTCAATGAAGTTGTTAAGAACTAGTTTGTCTCTTGATCAAAACCAGGTATTTCTGTTTTTAAATATACAATCCAGGATAGGGAAGTAAGTATATATGATGATGAGGGTAAAAAGGTTGGTACAGGGATTCCTCTAATATTTAGTTTTTATTTGCTATACTCATTTATTTTATCAATCATCTCATTTTTTAAAAAAGAATCTCTAAAATATTTGTGTAGATTCACATTTGGATTGCTAAATAAATCTTCATATTAAAAACAGACTTCGTCTCACCTATGGTTGAAATTTCCTTTCCTTATAAAATAAAATAAAATATGTTTGCCTTTGGTTTTTATTTTGAAAGGAGAACAGTCAATTCAAAAGCATTTAAAAAATAATACCACCACCAAAGTGACTAGAGACTGCATCATGATAATATCCAAAATATTGCTTTTCATTGCCTAAGCACAATAGACTATTATAAACTTTTACTCTCAATATATAAAATATATTTTAAGGCTACAGAATTCTCCTTCATGTAAATTTAACATATTCCACATCCATCATTTGGTGTAGGCTGAAAAGCTTGGTTGATTCCTGTTCATCTGTAGTAAACAGGATTTATAGTTCATAGATTAGTTCTATGAAGACTTTTCCTGTCTTAAAGAAGAATCTCTAAATCTGTGGCTGAAGATAGATTTTGCTAAACCCAGTGCTGTTAAAGGATTAAAGCATGAAATATTGTTGGATCTAAGCATTGAATATGTACATTTTGAGGGCCGGCCAAGTGACGCAGTGATTAAGAACTGGCTTGGGACGCCAGTGGCCCCGGTTTGGGTCCCATATATGAGGGCCAGTGACACTGCCCTCAAAAAAAAAAAGAAGAACCCACACCTACATTCAGCCTTGGCCATGACACTTCAGGAGCAGTTTGGACACACTGGAGAGTAGGACTGGAGTGTTGAGAGACCAGGATGGAGGGTTTGAACCAGTTAATGTGAGGAATAGGTGAAGGAACTGTGGGAACATTTAGTTCAAATAAGAGAAGAATCAGAAATACTAAAGAACTGTCAGGTGTGAGAGGGATTTTATTTATTCTGTGAGACCGTAGAACTAGATCTGGGAGAAATGGGCAGTTAACAGGTGGGAAATTTGGGTTCAATAAGTATGTTCCAGGGCCGGCCGAGTGGCGCGGTGGTTAAGCGCTGGTCTTGGGAAGCCAGCGGCCCCGGTTCGGGTCCCACATATGAGGACTAGTGACACTGCCCTCAAAAAAAAATGAACAATAAGTATGTTCCAGTAGTTGTTTGTGATGGCATGGGATGTGTTAGGAATGAGTCAAGTCTGTATTTTGGCAATATGTAAGCAGAGGCAGGTAACCACTTAGTATAATGTTTTACAATGTATGAGGCACTTTGTGCTATACTAGCTTGATCTTCCTAAATCCTGTTGAGAAAGGCATTTTTATATTCATTTTTACAGATGAGGAGCTGAAGCTCAGACAGGTTACACAGTCATGAGTAAGCAGCAGGGTGCCCACAGGTACTTTTTATTGAGTAATGTGAAATAAACATTTTAAAGGATATATTTGGAAAATTCTAGCTGATCAGGATGATAGGGTTTCTAGGTTTTATTAAAAAAATCATCTATGTGATACTGAATATATTTTCAAATGTACTAAAAAGGTACACTCTGCTCAGTCTCACATGAAAGCTTATGCTCTTCTCTGTGTCTTGTGAAAATGAGACCAATTAATACATTCCTTGTATACAGAAGGTTCATGGGTGCAGTTTGTACAAACATGCCTAGATGTACATTTTAAATAAGAATAGTTTTCTCTCTCCATTTGCCTGAGCCCATTCTCCATCCTTCCAGATTTCCTGTTATTTGATTTCTTAGATCCTATTTGATTGTCAGGATTGCTAGTTAACCAGATTGCCTCAGTATTTCCTTAGCTCTTTATCACTAAGCCCTGCAAAGGAATTTTAAAAAGAGTGTGTAAATTGCCACCATTAGTGAAAACTCCTTTAATATGTACTGTACATTGATCACTCTGCTTCTCTCACTTCATTCACAACTCCTCTTACAATTTAAAAAAAAGATACACAAACCCTATCACTAGCACAGTTCTAATGGGGTTATCTTCACTATAGGTGCCTACTGCTATATTTTCTCTTGGGAGATATTGGAAATAACAGTTTATGAAACTATGTAACCTAGTAACTGATGGATGATACAGTTTCCTGGATTTGGGTCATGCTTTCGGTTTGTTTGTGGTAACATATTCTCTGATGCCATGACTGGCATTTAACTTACTATGCTGCTTAGGAAAAAAATAACCAGTCTTTTAACGTGGGTTTATTAATCTCCCCCTTTCCATTCCAATTTTCAGATATTAGGATAGGAATTGATCACAATTGACACCAGACATTGCTTATCAAGTGATCCATTATACCCAATGTTTATGTAAAAATGTGTTTAGAAAAAGCTTTGGTGGAAAAAGCATGTAGAAGACAAAGGGAGGTCCTTGAATTTATAAGATAACAGAATACTATATTTGATTAGGTAATGTTTTTCTATGTTAATATAAGTTGTAATTTTTTATTTAAGATAGTGACTAGAAATTATGAACAATTTCTCAGTTAATCCCATCTAGTGTTAAAAGTCCATTATGGCCTTTTCTGTGCTAGAGGATCTAAAGGAGAGAAAAATATTTCTGCAACCGAAGGGGCAGTCGGGTAGTATTAAGTTTAAGATATTAACGCCCACTCTAACAGGAGTGTGGGGATAGGAGTGGGGAAAGGCCTTAGCGTAGAGAGCCCAAAAGTATAAAACCATTAGTTTTGGGGCCAGGTGTTTTGTTTTGTTTTGTTTTGTTTTGAGGGCAGTCACTGGCCCTCATATGTGGGACCTGAACCGGGGCGCTGGCGTAAGCCAGCGCTTAACCAATGCGCCACTCAGTCAGCCCCGGGCCAGGTGTTTTGAAAGGCTTTGCAAAGATCTGTTTTCTGCGTAATTATTCCCTGGTTACTCACTGGTTTAAACACAACCCCTTGAACATTTCTGATAAACCTTTGAAACCCGCAGCCCCTCCTTGTAGTGTGTAGGAGCCGCCAGTGTGACCAGCAGCTGGACCTCTGATCCTACCTCCAGAAGAGCCTAGGGTGTGCACCACCCCCACCTTCTGGCCTCCTTCCCCACCTATGGCTTTCATGCACTCGCAGTGATTGATTTGCATGCTCTTGCTCCCGCTGCTGCTGCCGCTGCCGCTGCCGCCGCCACCAAAGGAACAGCAGTGCTTATGCAAACCGGGTAGGTGGTGGCCGGCAGCAGCAGCGAAGGCAGTAGTAAGGCCTCCTCCTCATGGGCCTCTTCGGCAGGGGCTCTGGAGACCTCTTGGATCGAAAATTCCAGTTGGTAACTAACATCATGGAATCTATTCAAGGCCTGTTGTCTTGGTGTATTGAGAACAAGAAACACCCCACTATTATCATCTACCATTGTATGAAGTGGCTCCGGAGATCTGCCTATCCCCACTGTTTGAATCTCTTTTACCTTGCCAGTGATGTCACACAATAAAAGACAAAGAAGGGCACTGCATAATAATAAAGGGATCGATTCAACAAGAGGACATAACCCTAGTAAACATCTGTGCACCCAATATAGAAGCTCCTAAACATATAAAACAGATTTTGACAGACATGAAGTCAGAGATCAACAGTAACACTATCATAGTAGGGGACTTCAACACCCCGTTGTCACCAATGGACAGATCCTCCAGACAGAAAATCAACGAAGACATAGTGGCCTTAAATGACACTTTAGACCAACTGGATTTAATTGATATTTTTAGAACATTTCACCCCAAAGCTACAGAATATACATTCTTCTCAAGTGCACATGGAACATTTTCCAAGATAGGCCACATGTTAGGCCACAGAACAAGTCTCAACAAATTTAAGAAGATTGAAATCACATCAAATGTCTTCTCTGGCCACAATGCTATGAACTAGAAATCAATTATAAGAAGAAATCTGGAAAACTTACAAATACATGGAGGCTAAATAACTTGCTACTAAATAGTGAGTGGGTCAAAAATGAGATCAAGGAGGAAATCGAAAGACACTTTGAGAAAAACGAAAATGAAAACACCACGACCCCATATCTCTGGGATGCTGTGAAAGCAGTCCTAAGAGGGAAGTTCATAGCATTGCAGGCCTACCTAAAAAGGAAGAAAACTCTCAACTCAACAGACTCTCTTTACACATAAGGGAACTCGAAAAAAAACAGCACAAGCCTAAAGGGAGTATAAGGAAGGAAATAATAAAGACCAGAGCAGAAATAAATGAAATAGAGAACAAGAAAACAATACAAAAGATCAATGAAACCAAGAGTTGGTTTTTTGAAAACATAAAATCGATAAAACCTTAGCCAGACTAACCAAGAGAAAAAGAGAGAGGACCCAAATTAGTAAAATCAGAAATGAAAGAGGAGAAGTGACAACAGATACCACAGAAATACAGAAAATTTTAAGAAAATACTATGAGCAACTATATGCTAACAAATTCGACAATCTGGAAGACATGGATAAATTTCTGGAAGCATACAATCTACCAAACCTGAACCATAAAGAAACAGAAACTCTGAACAGACTGATTACTGCCAAAGAAATTGAATCAGTAATCAACAATCTTCCAACAAACAAAGCCCTGGACCAGATGGCTTCACAGGTGAATTTTACAAAACATTCAAAAAAGAATTAATACCTATTCTCCTGAAACTATTCCAAAAAATACAGAAGGAGCGAAGGCACCCAAACTCTTTCTATGAAGGCACTATCACCCTGATTCCTAACTCAGACAAAGATATTACAAAAAAGGAAAACTACAGGCCAATATCCGTAATGAACATAGATGCAAAAATTCTCAACAAAATACTAGCAAACCGAATTCAGCATCTCATTAAAAAGATCATACAACACGATGAAGTGGGATTCATTCCTGGTATGCAAGGTTGGTTCAATATCCGCAAATCAATTAACATAATACATCACATTAACAAAATGAAAAATAAAAATGATGTGATCATATCAATAGATGCAGAAAAAGCATTTGACAAAATCCAGCAGCCATTTATGATAAAACCTCTTAGCAAAGTGGGAATAGTGGGATCATATCTCAACATAATAAAGGCCATATATGATAAGCCCACAGCAAACATCGTACTCAATGTGGAAAGGCTAAAAGCTTTCCCCTTAAGATCAGGAACAAGACAAGGCAGCCCACTTTCTCCACTTCAATTTAACATAGTTCTGGAAGTTCTAGCCACAGCAATCAGACAAGAAAATGAAATAAAAAGCATCCAAATTAGAAAAGAGGAAGTAAAATTGTCATTATATGCAGATGACATGATACTATATATGGAGAATCCCAAAGACTCCACCAAAAAACTGCTAGAACTCATACACGAATATGGTAAGGTAGCAGGATACAAAATTAATATTCAGAAACCAGTTGCATTTGTATACACCAGTAATAAACTATCAGAAGAAGAAATCAGGTAATCAGTCCCTTTTACAATTGCTTCAAAAACAATAAAATATCTAGGAATCAATTTAACTAAAGAAGCAAAAGACCTCTACTCAGAAAACTATGAGACACTGAAGAGAGAAATCAAAGCAGATACAAATAATTGGAAATACATACCATGCTCGTGGATAGGAAGAATTAATATGGTTAAAATGTCAATACTACCTTAGGCAATATATAGATTCAATGCAATTCCAACTAAACTACCCTGGACATTTTTCTCAGAAATAGAACATAGAATCCTACAATTTATATGGAGCCATTTACGACCCTGAATAGCTATGGCAATCTTGAGAAATAAGAACAAAGTGGGAGGCATCACACTACCTGACATCAAAACATACTACAAGGCTACAGTTATCATAACAGGATGGTACTGGCATAGAAACAGACACATAGACCAATGGAACAGAATAGAGAGCCCAGGAATAAGCCCATCCATATACGGTCATTTAATCTATGACAATGTAAGTAAGAATTTACACTGGAGTAAAGATAGTCTATTTAATAAATGGTGCTGGGAAAATTGGACTGACACGTGAAAACAATTAAGATGAACCACCTACTTATACCATATACAAGAACAAACTCAAAGTGGATTAAAGACTTAAATGTAAGACCTGAAACTATAAAACTCCTAGAAGAAAACATAGGGAGTAAGTTTGCAGACATTACCCTGAGTAATATTTTTACTGATATATCCCCTCCAGCAAGAGAAATGAAAAAAAATTGAACACAATGGATTATATCAAACTTAAAAGTTTTTTCCCAGCAAAGGAAATCATCAATAAAACAAAAAGGCAGCCTATTGAATGGGAGAAGATATTTGCCAACGATATATCTGATAAGGGGTTGATATCCAAAATTTATAAAACACTCATGAAACTCAACACCAAAAAAACAAACAACCCAATTAAAAAATGGGCAGAGGATATGAAGAGGCATTTCTCTAAAGAGGACATACAGATGGCTAACAGGCATATGAAAAAATGTTCAACCTCACTTATCATCAGAGAAATGCAAATGAAATCCACAATGAGATACCACCTCACTCTGGTCAGAATGGCTATCATCAATAAATCAACAAACAACAACAGCTGGCGAGGGTGTGGAGAAAAGGGAACCCTGGTGCACTGTTGGTGGGACTGCAAATTGGTGCAGCTATTATAGAAATCAGTATGGAGGTATCTCAAAAAACTGGAAACGGAACTACTGTATGACCCTGCAGTTCCACTCTTGGGTATATTCCCAGAAGAATCCAAGACGCTAACTCAAAAAAATATACGCACCCCTATGTTTATTGCAGAGCTATTTACAACAACCAAGACTTGTAAACAACCGAAATGCCCATCTGTAGATGACTGGATTAAGAAACTGTGGTACAGAGGGACTTCCAGTAAAATGCCGGAATAGACAGACACTCTGCTAACTACCTCCCAGGATCACATCAAACTTACAAGCAAATTATAGAGCATTCAACCCGGAGGTCCCCGGAACATGAGATGAACAGAACCACTAAACAAAAAACTTAAAGAGGAGACCACGTCAGGTCTGGTAGGATGGGTGGAGATGTCAGACGGCGAGCCCCAGGTGGGACGCCACAGCTGTGGGGCGGCTTCTCCGGTTGGGGGAGAGACCCTCCAGCTGCACTCCAAGCTCACCAGCCTAGAGTTCCTTTGCCGGGAAGAGGAGTTCTAATACAGCTGGCAGTAAATTAGTGAGGACTCTCTTTGCTTGTCTCGGGGAAGCTGAGGGTGGCAGGAGAACCAGTGGGGCCGGAGCATGGGCTTGCTTGCTGGTGAGCACTTGCCTGGTTCTTGGTGGAGGGAGTAGCTGGTGAGCCCGCCCAGGATCCTGCAGGGACGGACTGAATTGAGTACCTTTGGTACAAAGGCTGGAGGTTTTGAGACTATTGTTCCCCTGGTGTGGAGGCTGCACGTGAGGGGTGTAAGGAGGATGCCATTATGTCAGGGTTGGGCCCTCACACAGAGGGTCAGGTCGGGGACCTCATTGGTCTGGTGGAATTGGCGCAGAAGTGCGTGTGTGCGTGCGAGCGCGTGCGGCCTTGGAATCCCACCCTCCGCGCGGCTTATACTGCATTGCCAGGGAAACGCTGGGTGGGTGCCCTCTGGCTCCTACAGGCTGCTCACTGAGACCCGGGAGTAACGAGCTGCCTTGGATCCCCACCCTCCGCAGGGCTTGTGCTCCATTGCCAGGGAAACGCCTGGTGGTCGTGCTCCAGCTCCAACAGGCTGCTCACTGAGACGCGGGAGTGCAAGAGCCGCCTCGGGCCCCGGCTCTCTGCACTGCACTTGCAGAGTTGCCAGGCTGGTGATTGGTTGTAGGGCTGCTCACCTGATCTGCGAGCGGCTGATCGGGAAAGGCTGAGACTGGGAATTTTCCTGGGAGTCTTGGGCCATGAGCTGTGTGCCTGCACTAACCAGCCAGGGCTCTCCTGGTGATCTATCCAATAAATTAAAGCAATCCCAGAGTGACAGCTAGACTGAGGAAACAAAGAAACATGTCACAAGTAAAAGATCAGAAGAAACCTCTAGAAATGGAACTAAATGAAACAGAAGGATCCAACCTTTCAGAGACAGAGTTTAGAACACTGATGATAAGAATGTTTAACAAACTTAGTGAGGACATAAGGAAGGATAGAGAAATCATAAAAAACAACCAGTTAGAACTAAAGAATACAATAACTGAAATGAAGAACACGCTTGAAGGAATCACCAGTGGAGTAGATGAAGCAGAGGAGTGGATCAGCGATTTGGAAGACAAAATAGCAGAAATCACCCAGTTTGCACAACAAAAAGACCAAAGAATAAAAAACAATGAAAATAGTTTAAGAGCCCTATGGGACAAGGTGAACCACAACAAAACTAATCATAGGAAAACCAGAAGGAGAAGAGAGGAAGCAAGGGATTGAGAACGTATGTGAAAAAATAATGACTGAAAACTTCCCTACCGTGGTGAAGGAAATCCACTTTCATTCCCAGGAAGTGCAGAGGGTTCCAAACAAGCTGAACCCAAACAGGACAACACCAACACACACCATAGTTAAAATGGCAAAGGTTAAAGACAGAGACAGAATCCTAAAAGCAGCAAGAGAAAGACAGCAGGTTACATACAAAGGAACTGCTATTAGACTAACAGCTGACTTGTCTACAGAAACTCTGCAGGCCAGAAGGGAGTGGCAGGAGATATTCAAAGTAACACAAAATAAAGGCCTACAACCATGATTGCTCTACCCAGCATGGCTATCACTTAAAATTGAAGGAGAAATAAAGAGCTTCTCAGAAAAGAATAATCTTCAGGAATTCATTACCACCAAGCCAGCATTGCAAAAAATGTTAAAAGGGCTTTTTTAAACAAAAGAAAGGGGTAAACAAGCTAACCCAGGAAGACCAGGAATACAAATAACAAAATGGCAATACATATGCACCTATCAAAAATCATTTTACAGGCCTGCCGAGTGGCGCAGTGGTTAAGCGCTGGCTTGGGAAGCCAGGGTCCCCGGTTCGGGTCCCATATATGAGGTCCAGTGACACTGCCCTGAAAAAAAAATCATTTTAAATGTGAATGTGGTAAATGCTCCAATCAAAAGACAGAGAGTGGCTGAGTGGATAAGAAAATAGGACACACGTATATGCTGTTTACAGATGGAATAAGATATTTCATGCAAATGGAAATGAGAAGAAAAAAAAAGCTGGAGTACCAATACTTATTTTGCACAAAATAGACTTTAAAATGACTCCAATAAAAGACAAAGAAGGGCACTATAACCCTAATAAACATCTATGCACCCAACATAGGAACTCCTAATTACATATAACAGATTTTGACAGACATAAAGACAGGGATCAACAGTAACACTATCATAGTAGGAGACTTCAACACCATTGTCACCAAGGGATAGACCCTTTAGACAGGAAATCAACACAGAAAGAGGGGCCTTAAATGACCCTTTAGATCAGCTGGACTTTGTTGATATTTTTAGAGCATTTCGCCCTGAAAAAACAGAATATACATTCTTCTCAAGTACACATGGGACATTTTCCAAGGTAGACCACGTTAGGCCACAAAACAAGTCTCAGTGAATTTAAGAGGATTGAAATCATATCAAAGCAGATATAAAGGAAAAACTGATGGTTGCTGGCTGGGAGGGAGTGGGGATGAGGGAGAGTGGGAAGGTTTTGCACATCGGAGGTGGGTGACATCAATGTTGCCGCAGGGATATGGGGGCAGTTCTGGGAATGTAATTGATAATGTTGTGAAGAGACTATTATGTTGTGTGAAATAAGTCAGTCAGAGAAGGACAGGTACCATGTGATCTCACTTGTGTGTGGAGTCTGAAGAGCTGAGTGAATGATCAAAGTAAACAGACTTATAGAGGAAAAACTGAGGGTTGCTAGTTGGGAGGGGGGCGGGGATAAGGGGGAAGGGGAAAGGATTAGACAGCATAAATAGACAACTACAATATTGCCACAGGGATATGAAACACAGTTCGGGGAATATAATAATGTTGTAAAAAAATTTTTGGCGTGTCAGAGAGTCACATATCTTGTTAGGGAGACCACTTCATGGATGGAATTTGAAAAACTCAATGAATGAGCAAAGGAAACAGAAACAGTCTCATAGATATAGAGGAAAAACAGGGTTGCTAGTTGGAAGGGGGGTGGGGATAAGGGAGAAGGGGAAGGGATTAGACAGTATAAATAAGTAACTACAGTATTGCCACAGGGATATGAAAGACAGTTCGGGGAATATAATAATGTTGTAAAAATTTTGTGGGGTATCAGATGGTCACATGTCTTGTTAGGGAGACCACTTCATGGATGGAGTAGAGGCTTGATCACTGCACTGTATACCTGAAATTGATGTTGTATAATATTGTATGCCAACTTTAATTGAATATATAGATAGTCATGGGATGTGGAATATACGGTGGAAGGGAGTCAAAGGAATTGTAATAGATATGTATGATATGGGGAGGAGTGGGGTGGCGAACTGGGGGAGGGTGGTTGTCACTTTGAGGTTTAAAAAGTATAATTATTGCACTGTGTTGTACACCTGAAGCTAATTTTTAAAAAAAGTTTATTTCACAATAAAATAATAAAAAATAAAATTAAATTAAGTTTTAAAAAAGTCCATTATGATGTAGGGACCTAGAGCCTTGGAGGAGAAAACTTTAACCACACGACAAAGATTTGAGGTGAATTTGGAAAACCTAAATACATGAACTAACAGAAAAATAGAAGCAAACTTCTCTGTTCAAAAGACCAAATTTCAGATCAGCCAAGTGGTGCATTGGTTAAGAGTTGGCTTAGGAGTACCAGCTCTGAACAGCAGGGCATTGGTTTGGATCCCACTTGAGGGCCAGTGACACTGCACCCTCTACAGCTAAGATGGAGATCAACAGCTTGAACTTGGGCTGCAGTGAGTTGCCAGAGACGGTGTAGGCTGTAGTGGGTTGCTGTGAGCTACCATGAGTGGCTGGCAGCCTGGCATGAGCGGCCATCCAATGGCTGGCGACCAATCTACCTCTCCCAGCAAGAACTCAATGATAATACCAACATGGGCCATTGAAGTGATGTCTTCCACAACTAGACTGAAGAACAAAAGGACAGCAACTTATCCGTTCCCCTTTCCCAATTTCCCAATGCTGTTCCCCTCCCCCAATTCCCCAATAAATATCTTTTAAAAAGAAGACCAAATTTCATCGTAAACACTGAATCAAGGTATACATGGACTTCCAATTCATGAAGCAAATCCTTTTAAAAAAAGTACTTGATGGGCCGGCCGAGTGGCGCATTGGTTAAGCGCTGGTTTTGGGATGCCAGCGGCCCCGGTTCGGATCCCACATGAGGGCCAGTGACACTGCCCTCTACAGCTAACAACAGCTCCACCTGGAGCTGGGCTGTGCGAGCCCTGGTAATGGTGTGGGCTGCAGCCCCTGCTGCAGTGGGCTGCCATAGGCTACAGTGAGTGGCCGGCAGCCAGCGTGAGCGGCAGGCAGCCAAGCGTGGGCTGCCAATAGCCGCGGTGAGCGACATCCAGGGGCCAGCAACCGATCTGCCTCATCCGGGAAGAGCGCAATGACGATACCAACAGTGAAGCAACATCCTCCGCAACTAAACTGAAGAACGAAAAGACAGCAACTTGTCTGTTCCCCTTCCCCGATTCCCCAACGCTGTTCCCCTCCACCAATTCCCCAATAAAATCTTTTAAAAAAAAGTACTTGAAGGCAACTTCCTTTTTCAAAGAACCTTATAATAAATAAAATGCAAAGAATTGCTGTTTCTTCAATTGTGTTTGAATTTTCCTGTCATATTACTATTTCTTAAAACAAGGAACGATTATGTTTTAGTAGTTTGAAGATGCAATGATGGTTTAGATAATGGCTTTGTTTCCTATGTTTTTGTGGATATCTGCCTATGGGGTGTTTATGCATCTATGGTCTCAGCTTTTTATGTGCATCTGCTTTGGTCTTTGTAGGAGGATATGCCTGAATTTAGATGTGTGTGCCTGTCTGTGCATCTCTGTTTGCATAGGGGTCTGCCCTTTTACTCATGCAGGTGGGTGTCCGTCTCTGTGCTCATGTGTGTGTCTCTGCAGATGTCTATGATAAAATGAGTATCTGCATTCAATGAAATCATCCTCTGCCAATCCTTAAGTTTAGTGGGATCAATAGTAGTTCAAGTACCTGGTTTCCAATGGTATGTTGCTATTCAAGACCCAGCTGTTATGCAAATGAACTGAGTCCTGTGTACTGGTTGGGGGAGCTGGTGCAGCTGGGCTGGGCTGGCTGCGAGTAGTCATTGTTCTCCTCTGAAGAGAGTCCACTGCAGGGGCTGGCTTCCTAGCACAGGTGCAAGCATGAGGAGGTGGTGGCGGAGGTGGGAGGGGTCTGAAGGTGAACTGGTTGTGTGGGCTGCTCTGCATGTCTAAAGAGGAGAGAAGAAAAACACAAAATAGAGACTTTATCACCTGGCAGTCAGGAAAACACAGCTTGTCAGACTAAGCAGATTTCAAAATAATATAACATGTGGGGTGGGGGGAAGAGTTTTCAGTTCAGTCTTTCCATAAAAATGTCACTTACCTTTCAAAAACACGTGCCACATGCCCATGAAATGTAAACTATTTACAGTTGCATTTACATATAAATTCTTCAGGGCTACAGCAGCTAAAAAGTAAATGAGGCCTCCTCACACAATTTGTCATAGTTTCTGCTACTGAACAAATAAATCATCAACAAGACATGAAGTTACAGAACAGAAGTGAGCTGATGTCCATCAGTTGCAAATGTCTCACTTCAAAAAATACCAGTGAGGGCCAGCCGAGTGGCGCTGTGGTTAAACCCTTGCTTGGAAAGCCAGCGGCCCCGGTTCGGTCCCACATGTGAGGGCCAGTGACACTGCCCTCAAAAAAAAAAAAACAGTGAAAGGCACAAATTTATTGCAAGGAATATCATCCCACACTTCCAGTAAAACTATAAGGCCACCTTCTGACTTACCTCAAAAAAGGATGTTAGCCTGCCTACACAGGAGGAAATCCATACTTCAGAAAAAGAGCTCACAAGTGTGTAACTCAACTGCATGAAACTAATCTCCTTCCTAGCCCCCCTACTCAGAGTGCTACTTGTAAAAAACAGGCTAAAAGAAGTTTGTTCAGGTTAATACACCGAGCATACCAAAAAATGTATACAAGTGGACTCTTTGGTCAATGCTGCTGAAGCAGTAGTTCGCTGTAATTAGAAGTGTCTGGGTGCTGATGGTAACCACTTTGAACACCTCTTGTAATTGGAGAAATCAAATGTGACTTGTATTAAACTTTTGTTATCGGTATATATTATTACAATTTACAAGATACTATATATCTATCTATATCTATATCTATCATCTATCTATCTATCTATCTATCTATCTATCTATCTATCTATCTATCTTTTCATGGCCATGCAAAGCACAGTCTGCAACCAGAGCCCTCTGCCACACCTTTCTAGAAGCTCTACATATTAGCAGAAGGGAAGCAGGAAAAATGTTTTTTTTCTGCCTGTTTGCAGAGGGGCAGCCTGGGACAGAGGTCCTCAAACTTCTGCTTTTGCTATTGTTTGGTATTTTTGCACTGTTTTCCTGGTAAGCATAAGTAAAGACAGTGAATTAGAATTTGGCCCATGAGAAATACCCCAATTAAACCCCTTTGAAAAGAAATCATTATTGTAGCTGATAGCCACCTCTCTTCTACAGGAGAAACATAATAGCTGTCAAGTGATTTCTTGTAATACCAGCATGGTCTGGATAAACTTTACAGACAGCATGGCTTTGTCCCACCTCCCAAATGACTGAGAACTGAAAAGAAGAAAAAAGACAGAGGATCTGATGCCTAGCAAAGGGCTCACCTCATTTGTGGGGAAACTCACTTTGCAGTGGCTGATCACACACACACACACACACACACACACACACACACACACACACACTCACACACATTACCTCAGTCCTTCCACCTCAAACTTGAATTTTTAAGATATTGATATGGTATACATATTCAAAAATGATACTAATGCCCCAAGAGCACGACAAATTCTTGGTTGTGTTTTCTAGTATGGATGGATCACCCTTTAAATGAACATGCTATGTGAGCAACAGAATTGCACAAAACATAGGGAATGGATTATCGATCATTCATTTTATACAAAGAATTCCTTTTGATAGTTAGCTACCCTTGTGTATTTGAAAGAAACTAAAATACTTCATGAATTATTTGAATCACCCCCATTATTCCAGGCTCAGCTCAAATCCCATATTCACTAAAAAATAATCATAACTATTTAATATCTCATTAATTTTTTAAACCTCTGGGCTCATACTCATAACCATAACAGAAGTATGCTTTCTACCCTGGGACTCAAAGAAGCATTGAATGCTAGAAATCCTCTCATTGTGCACATGAGAAAAACAATGCTCAGAGAATTGAGCTTATCCAGGGACACTTGGCAAATGAGTGGCAAGGCCAGGACTAGACCCCACATATCCTGACTCTGGCTAGTGCTCCATTTACTGCATTGCAGGTCTCTGTAATACAAGTTCTTTTTTCACCTCCTTAAGATTTAGAGACACAGAATCCCCCATATTTTCTGGATTTTTCACTTATGACATATCATTATGACATCACCATTACAGTGATTTGTGTATCAGTGTGTTTACCTATTAGATCATATCTCTTTAAATGTAGGAAAAAAGGCAGTGTGGTATAACGTTGGGCAGCACAGGAGAGTGGAAAGTGCACAGAATTTGAGGGTATGGCAAACCTTGTTTTGAATTCTGCCTCTGCTATTTTGAAGCTTTAACCCTTCATTTGTAAAATGGTTATAATAATCTTTTTTCTTAACAAGTTTAATTAATGTAAAATG
This sequence comes from Aselliscus stoliczkanus, assembly GCA_033961575.1. NCBI lineage: Eukaryota > Metazoa > Chordata > Mammalia > Chiroptera > Hipposideridae > Aselliscus > Aselliscus stoliczkanus. Next base: position 33,480,353 of record CM066737.1, on the reverse strand, counting down.
TGTTGGACATAGTATGTCAGTGGTGTTTGTTTATTGAATATAGTAGAAATACGAAACTTTAAGACTGGAAATGAACACAGGGATAACTTAGATAAGCCCTCTATCCTCCCTTCTTCATTTTACAGATGAGGAGCCCAAGGTTCAGAAATGTCAAGTGCCATGTTCAAAGTCATTCAAACTGCGTGAATTTGCCTGCCTGTGTCTCATGATTCCCAGCCCAGTACTCTTTCTGTTATACTCTTCTAGAGAATAAAGTGACCTCTTCTCTGACTTTAACATTTACTATTCTTATCATAAATTTGGCACCTGAGTTTGCATATTACAGCATTCACTGATATTCCATGTTTTTTTCTTATTTCCAAAATAAACCCATGTTTCTTAGAGCAAAATCATCTACTTTTTTTTGTATACCATATAACAACGAGTACAGTGTTAGGTACAGAGTAATATTCCTAAAAGCTTTTATTTTTTAATTTTTTTAAAGATTTTATTGGGGAATTGGGGGAGGGGACCAGCCAAGTCGTTGTTCTTCAATCTTCATTGTGGAGGGCACCAGTCGCCATCTGGCTTCCTGTCGGCAGTTCGTGGCCTCCAAGATCAAGGTGCTGTGTTTAATCTTAGTTGCGGGTGGGCATAGCCACCATCCCATGTGGGAGTCAAACCCAGCAGCCATGTTGTTACGAGTGCATGCCCTATCCACTGAACCATCCAGGCGGCAGCTCAGCTCAAGGTGTCGAGCTCAGTCTTAGTTGCAGGCAGGCATAGCCCACTGTTGAACAGGCAATCTTGTTGTTACACCAGCTGAGCCATCCTGCCACCTATTGGCAGCTCAGCGACAGCTCAGCTAGGGCGCAGCCTCCACTGGCCCATGTGGGAATCAAATCGGCAGCCCTGTTGCTCAGAGCAAGCTTTCTAAGCCAACTCTTAACCAACTGAGCCACTCGGTTGCCCTCCCACCCCCCCCTTAAAGCTTTTATTCATAGAAAAGTGTTTCACTGGTCCATCAGACCTAGAGAACAATCCTCAGCATTCCTCCCGCTCTTTCATTCTGATGTAACCACTGGATATCTATTTGATAGCTCACAAAGCAGAAGGTTTCCCCTTCGGAGGTCTCAGTGAAATCTTTCTAAGGGCTATGGGGAAGGACAATGATACCCTGAAGAAGGTGCTTAAAATCATGGCCCTCCAAGACATGAAAAGAGCTACAGTAACACACTCTACAGATTTGCCATTTAATTCATGAACTTAATGACACAGGGAAAGGAAGCAAAGGGTGGGAGTTCAGAGATTAAAAAATGGAAAGGAATCAATTTTAGGTCTTGGGTTCATAATGACTCTAAATGATACATAGGACACCTATTATTCTAATCAGTAGTGTTTATGTCAGTTCAGTTGTTCAAAAGAAATAAAGCTTATATTCATTACAATTGTTCAAAAAAAATTACTCATTGTCATCCAGATTTACTGTTTCCTGGATTTGCCCAAAATCTTTGCAACTCCCTTATTATTATGAAAAAATGATAAAAAATTCTACTTTAATTCTACTTCATCAAAAACTACAATTGTGGTATTATATTATACCATTTATACTGCAGGAATAACTGCTTTGTATATTCTTTTTGATTACATATAGTGTTTTGATTTGTATTTATTTTATTCTGTATTTTTGTTTACATAATTTAAATATGCAGAGATTTCCCTACTTGTTAATACTGTCTTTTAAACTTTTCACAATTTTGAATTGTAGCACTGAGTGGAATACATCCAGACCATAAGCCCTTATGAAATGCAAATCACCTTAGCTTCATTCTTTTTCTCATCGCAGGAAAAAAGACGGAGAATGCACTTATTCCCTCCCAAATGAAGTAATTTAATCCTTGGACTTCATAAAATGGGGTTTCCTAACATTAAACACTAATGAAAAATACATTAGGGTTCAGTGTCAGGAGCTCTAGAATACTAATTCTAAACGTTAAGAGTCACATGCAGTCATGTTCAAATATATCTGGCAACCATACATTTCTGTGCCTGAGAGAGATGCAAAGGAGAAGGGTGGGGGGAGTAGCGATTATGCAAATGCAGATACCCAGACATAGTTATAAAGCTTTCTGAAAGTAAATTAAGTTTTTGATGGAAAGGTCCAATTCACATAATATACTTGGATAGGGGCCATTTCAGGTTTGAGGTCTTAAAATAACTTGGTAAGAAAAAGCTCTCCTGGGGGAGAGGATTCTTCCAGACTGTGTATCCAAGTCCAAGGCATTTAGGTGTAGCAGAGTTGCTTACAGAAGTGTAAACCTTCAGAAACAACATTGCCCTTGTCTCCAAAAGATAAGTGGTAGAAGAAAATTGTCATGCATAGCTTTTTCTTTTTTCTCATTTTGGAAAATAAGCCTTATTTTGGCTCAGGTGTTAGAGAAACTTTTCACCAGAAATTAGAATGTCTTTCAAAAACACCATGTGGGAAATTATCAGGGTGTCCATCAGGGAGTTTCGTTGCTTTCATTTCATTAGCATACATATTCAATTCAGTTATAAGGTAGTGTTCACATTACTAAAATTCATGGCACTATGCAAAATCATGCATAGTCAAAGGATTTATGGGAAAATAGGGTAGGAGCAGAAGACCAGAAGTTTGTTTGTGAAAGTGGGTATCAGAATGGTTGCAACTTATGAGTTATTGTGAAGTGGTGGAAGAAAGTTTACCTGAATCAAACAGAAAGTTCTAAGAAAAGATGTAGATAAGGGGCCGGCCGAGTGACGACGTGGTGATTGGGAGCTGGCTTGGGAAGCCAGTGGCCCTGGTTCAGGTCCCACATATGAGGGCTGGTGACACTGCCCTCAAAAAAAAAGATATAGATAAGGAAGGCTCTTAACACATGTGGTAAACTATGATAGCTGGTCAGAGTTTTTCAAGTGCATGTATGTATGTATGTATGTGTGCATTATGTGTATTTCTACAAGTCTCTTTATGCTGCATACAGTTTTGTAAATTCATCCAGTATTTCCTTTTAGAGGGCAGTGTCACTGGCTCTCACATGTGTGATCTGAACTGGGGCTGCTGGCGTCCCAAGCCAGCTCTTAATCACCGCACCACTTGGCAGGACCTCACCCAGTATTTCTATTTTTTTTTCCTTTTTTTTCCCCTTTTTTTTCTTTATTAGTTTCAGGTATACAACACAATGCAATAGTTATACTCTTTACCCACCAAAGTGACAACCCCCCTACCCCAGTTCGCCACCCCACTCCCCCCCATATCATACATATCTATCACAAATCCCCTGACTCCCCTCCACAGCATACCCCACATCCCGTGACCATCCACATATTCAGTTACAGTTGGCATACAATACTATACAACATCAGATTCAGGTGTACAGTGCAGTGACCAAGCCTCTACTACATCCATGAAGTGGTCTCTCGAACAAGACATGTGACTCTCTGACACACCACAAAATTTTTACATTATTATATTCCCTGAACTGTGTTTCATATCTCTGTGGCAATATTGTAGTTGTCTATTTATGCTGTCTAATCCCTTCCCCTTCCCCACCATCCCCAACCCCCTCCCAACTAGCAACCCTCAGGTTTTCCTCTACATCTACGAGTCTGTTTACTTTGATCATTCACTCAGCTCTTCAGACTCCACACACAAGTGAGATCACATGGTACCTGCCCTTCTCTGACTGACTTATTTCACACAACATAATAGTCTCTTCACAACATTATCAATTACATTCCCAGAACTGCCCCCATATCCCTGCAGCAACATTGTAGTCACCCACCTATGCTGTCCAAAACCTTCCCCCTCTTCCTCTTCCCTACTCCCTCCCAGCCAGCAACCATCAGTTTTTCCTTTATATCTGCTTGATATGACTTCAATCTTCTTAAATTTACTGAGACTTGCTTTGTGGCCTAACATGGTCTATCTTTGAAAATGTCCCATGTGTACTTTTGAGAAGAATGTATATTCTGTTTTTACAGGGTGAAATGCTCTAAAAATATCAATGAAGTCCAGCTGGTCTAAAGTATCATTTAAGGCCCCTCTTTCTGTGTTGATTTTCTGTCTAAAGGGTCTGTCCATTGGTGACAATGGTGTTGAAGTCCCCTACTATGATAGTGTTCCTGTTGATCTGTCTTTATGTCTGTCAAAGTCTGTTATATGTAATTAGGAGTTCCTATGTTCGGTGCATAGATGTTTATTAGCGTTATAGTGCCCTTCTTTGTTTTTTATTGTAGTCATTTTAAAGTCTATTTTGTCCAAAATAAGTATTGGTACTCCAGCTTTTTTTCTCTCATTTCCATTTGCATGAAATACAACTCTGCAAGTGCAGTGCGGAGAGCAGGGACCCAAGGCAGCTTGCGCACTCCTTTGTCTCAGTGTGCAGCCTGTTGGAGCCCGAGCACGCCCACCAGGCGTTTCCCTGGCAACGCAGCACAAGCTGTGAGGAGGGTGGGGATCTGAGGTGGCTCGCGCACTCCTGGCTCTCAGTGAACAGCTTGATGGAGCCGGAGGGCACCTGCCCAGCGTTCACCTGGCAATGCAGGGTAAGCCGGGCAGAGGGTGGGGATCAAAGGCTGCATGCGCGTGCGCACACACACACACACTTCTGCGCCAATTCCACCAGACCAATGAGGTCCCAGACCTGATCCTCCGTGGGAGGGCCCAAGCCCGACAAAATGGCACCCTCCCTACACCACTTGCATGCAGGTTTGACACCACGGGAACAACAGTCCAAAAACCTCCAGCCTTTTCACCAAAGGGGCTCAGTTCAGTCCATCCCAGCAGGCTCCTGGATCAGGCTCACACAGCCACTCCCTCCACAAGTAACCAGGTAAGTGCTCACTGGCGCGCAAGCCCGGGCGCCGGCCCCACTGATTCTCCAGGCACTCTCAGCCTCACCGAGCTGAGCAAAGAGAGTCCTCACTAATTTACTGCCAGCTATCTTAGAACCTGTCTTCCTGGCAAAGGAACTCTGGGCTGGTGAGCTTGGTGTGCAGCCGGAGGGTCTCTACCTCAACCAGACGAGCCTCCCCACACAGCTGGGGCGTCCCTCATGGGGCTCACCCTCTCTCGTCTGCGCCCGTCCTACCAGACCTGACACAGCCTCCTCTTAAAGTTCTTTGTTTAGTGGTTCTGTTCCTCCAGTGTTCCGGGGACGTCCAGCATTCAATGCTGTATAATTTGCTTGTAATTTTGGTGTGATCCTGGGAGGCAGTTAGCAGAGCGTCTGTCTATTGCGCCATTTTACCAGAAGCCTCACCCAGTATTTCTAACAGATGGAAATCACACATATGCAAGTGGAAAACTTGTCTTACATTCAAATTGTTTTCAAATATCCCAACAACATAGGAACAAATTAATGTTTTCCAAAAAAAACCCCACATTTTTCGGAGAATTAAACAATTTTCTGTAGATATTAAAATAAATATTGTCCTTAATACAGTAATAAGAAATACGAGGTATGAACAAAAAATACAGTGAATGTTTAAAATAACCAGCAAAGGGGAATAGAGAAAGGAAGCATGCTGAAGAAAAGGGAATACTCTAAATATGAAACGTTCTTTTACATGAACTTAATGGTAACCACTCAAAAAATGCATAACTGAAATATAGAACATAAAAAAGAAGAAACAAATGGAAAAATCATCGAATACCACCATACTGAAATAATAAACAGCAATGAAAAGGCAAAGAAACAATGGAGGCACAGTCATACCAGAAAACAAAAGATAGAATGATAGGAAATCTTCATATATCAATAATCATCCTAAGTGTAAAACAACTGAACTCACCAATAAAAAGGCACATAGTAGCAGATTGGATCAAAAATCTAAACCCAGGGCCGGCCGAGTGGCACATTTGTTAAGATCTGGCTTGGGACGCCAGTGGCCCTGGTTCGGATCCCATGTATGAAGGCTGGTGACACTCCTCTCTACAGCTAACAACAGCTCCACCTGGAGCTGGGCTGCGAGCCCCAGTGATGGTGTGGGCTGCAGCCCCTGCTGAAGTGGGCTGCCATAGGCTACAGTGAGTGGCCAGAAGCCAGCATGAGCAGCTGGCAGCCAGCGTGAGCTGCCAATACCTTGGTGAGTGACCATCCAGAGGCCGGTGACCAATCTGCCTCATTCGGGAAGAGCGCAATGACGATACCAACATGAGCCAGTGAAGCAGCGTCCTCTACAACTAGACTGAAGAACAAAAAGATAGCAACTTGTCTGTTCCCCTTCCCCAATTCCCCAACGCTGTTCCACTGTTAAAAAAATATTTTTAAAAAAAAACACACACAAAAAAAACTAAACCCAACTATACGCTGCCTCCAAGAGACACATCTTAGCTTCAAGGACAAATATAGAATCAAAATGAAAGGGTAAAAATTGACACTGCAAACAAATGGTATCCAGAGGAAAAAAGGTGTAGCCATACTGATATCAGATGAAAGAAACTTCTGGATAAAAAAATTAACAAGAGACAAAGATGGACATTTCATAATGATAAAGGGGGCTATACAACAAGAAGACATAACAGTCATCAGTATTTATGTCCCTAATCATGGAGCACTGAAATATACACAGCAACTACTAACAGAACTAAAGGGAGAAATTGACCAAAACACAATTATAGTAGGGGACCTAAATACGTCATTAACAGCTATGGATAGATCATCCAAACAGAAAATGAATCAGGAAATATTAGCCCTTAATGACACATTAGATAAAATAGACATAATTGATGTTTATAGAGCACTTCATCATAAAACATCAGACTATACATTCTTTTCTAGTGTACATGGAACATTCTCAAGGTTAAACCATATATTGGGACATGCCCCAGCAAATTTACAAAGATTGAAATCATACCAAGCATGTTCTCTGATCACAAGGCATTGAAATTAGATATCAAGGGCATAAACGAAGCAGGAAAAAACACAAATACGTGGAATTAAACAACATGCTTTTAAAGAATGACTGGGTCAAAGAAGAAATAAGAGAGGTCAAAAGATACACAGTAACAAATAAAAATGAAAATACATCCTATCAAAATTATTGCGATGTACCAAAAGCAGTTTTAAGAGGACAATTTATATCATTACAGGCCAATCTGAAGAAAGAAGAAAAATCCCAAATAAACAATGTCATGTTACAACTTGAAGAACTAGAAAAAAACAAATGAAACCCAAAGTCAGCAGAAAGAAGGAAATAATAAAAAATAAGTGTAGAACTAAATGAAATAGAGAACTAAAGGAAAATAGAAAAAAAGTAATACAACAAAGAGCTGATTCTTTGAAAAGATTAATAAAACTGACAAACCCTTGGCTAGACTCATGAAGATAAAAAGAGAAAAGACACAAATAATCAAAATTAGAAATGAAATAGAAGTTACCACAGATGCCACAAAAAACAAAGGACCATTCAAGAATACTACAACAGGCTATATGCCACTAATTTCAACAACCTAGAGGAAATAGAAAAGTTTTTAGAAACATATAGCCTTCCTAGGCTGAATCACAAAGAACTGGAAAATCTAAAGAGACCATTCGATAGTAAGGAAATTGAATTAGGCATCCAAAACCTTCCCAAAAGCAAAGGTTCAAGACCAGATGGCTTCACTAGTGAATTCTACCAAACATTCAAAGAGGATGTAATACCTGTCCTACTCAAACTTTTCCAAAATTGCAGAAGAGACAATGCTTCCTAACTCATTTTATGAGGCCAACATTATCCTGATACCAAAACCTGGTAAGGATAACACCAAAAAAGAAAATAACAAACCAGTATCTCTAATGAATACTGATGCAAAAATCCTAAACAGAATTCTAGCAAATCGAATGCAAGAAGGCATTAAAAAGGTTATACATCATGACCAAGTGGGGTTCATCCCAGGAGCAAAAGGATGGTTCAACCTACACAAATCGATCAATGTGATACACCACATAAATAACATAAAGGACAAAAATCGTACGATTATATGAATAGATGCAGAAAAAGCGATTCATAAGATACAACATCCATTTATGATTAAAACACTTAATAAAATGGGTATAGAAGGAAAATACCTTGACATAATAAAGGCCATATATGAGAAACCCTCAGCTAATGGCATAATTAACAGTGAAAAATGGAAGCCTTTTGCTCTACTTTTAGGAAGAAGATAGGGCTGTCCCCTATGACCACTGTTTTTCAATATAGTATTTGAGGTCCTAGCCAGAGCAATCAGGTAAGAGAAAGAAATAGAAGGCATTTGAATTGGAAATGCAGAAGTTAAATAATCACTATTTGCAGATGACATGATGCTATAATATAGAAAAACATTAATACTCCACCAAGAAGCTATTAGAAACAGTAAATGAATACAGTAAAGTTGGTGGCTATAAAATCAATGTACAAAAAAACTCCACTGCATTCCAAAATAGAAGTAATGAAATCTCAGAAAAGAAATAAAGGGCCGGCTGAGTGGCACAGTGGTTGGGCACTGACTTGGGGGGCCGGCGGCCCCAGTTCAGATCCCACATGTGGGGGCCAGTGACACTGACCTCAAAAAAAAAAAAAAGAAAAGAAATAAAAAAAATTGGGCTGGCCGAGAGGCGCGGTGATTAAGTGCTGGCTTGGGAAGCCAGCAGTCGCAGTTCGGGTCCTACATATGAGGGCCAGTGACACTGCCCTCAAAAAAAAATAAAAGTTTTTTTAAAAAAAGAAATAAAAAAAATTTCCCTTTACAATTGCAACAAAAAGAATAAAATACCTAATAATAAGCTTAACCAAGGATGAGAAATATCCATACACTGAAAACTATGAGTTTTATAGGAAATTGAAGAAGACACAAGGAAATGCAAAGACATTCCATGTTCATGGATTGGAAGAATCAACATAGTTCAAATGGCCATAGTACCCAAAGCAATAACAGATTTAGTGCAATCCCCATCAAAATCCCAGTGACATTTTTTAAAGAAATAGAACAAAAAAATCATCAGATTTGTATGTAACCACAAAAGACCCTGACTGGCCAAAGCAATCCCTAAGAGAAAAGAACACTGCTGGAGGCATCACGTTCGCTCTCTTCAGCTTATACTACAGGGCAACAATAATCAAACCAGTATAGTATTGGCAGAAAAAAACACACACAGACCAAAGGAGTAGAATTGAAACCTGAGAAATAAACACACATATATTTGGACAGATAGGGCCGGCCAAGTGGCACATTGGGTAAGAGCTGGCTTGGGACGCCAGTGGCCCCAGGTCAGATCCCACATATGAGGGTCAGTGACACTGCCCTCTACAGCTAACAACAGCTCCACCTGGAGCTTGGCTGTGAGCCCCAGCGATGGTGTAGGCTTCAGCTTCTGCTGCAGTGGGCTATCATAGGTTTAACTGAGTGGCCCGCAGCCAGCGTGAGCAGCTGGCAGCCGGCATGAGCTGCAAATAACTGCGGTGAGCAGCCATCCAGAGACCGGTGACCCATCTGCTTTATAAGGGAAGAGCACAATGATGATACCAACATGGGCCAATGAAACAACGTCCTCTGCAACTAGATTAAAGAACAAAAAGACAACAACTTGTCTGTTCCCATTCCCCTGTTCCCCAATGCTGTTCCCCTCCCCCAGTTCCCCAATAAAATCTTTAAAAAAAGAAATATATGGACAGATAATTTTCAACAAAGAAGCCAAAAGCATACAATGGAGAAAAGACAGCCTCTTCAAGAAATGGTGATGGGAGAATTGGAAAGCCATCTGCATAAGAATGAAAGTAGACTGTTATTTGTCACTGTGCACCAAAACTAACACACAAAAAAAGATCAAAGACCTAAACATAAGACTTGAATGAATAAACTGCATGGAAGAAAACAGTTACTAAACATATGGACTTTGGGTTCAAAGACGATTTTATGAATTTGACCTCATAGGCAAGGGAAGTAAAAGCTAAAATAAATGAATCGGACTATATCAAACTAAAAACTTCTGCACAGCAAAAGAAACCATTGACAAAATAAAAAGACAACCAACCAAATGGGAGAAGATTTTTGCAAACGACGACTCTGATAAGGGGCTAATATCCAAAATACATAAGGAACTCATGCAACTCAACAACAGCAACAACAACAACAAAAAACAAAAAACCCAAACAATCCAGTTAAAAATGGGCAGAGGACCTGAATAGAGATTTCTCCAAAGAGTATATACAGATGGACAATAGACATATGAAAAGACATTCAACATCACTAATTAGCAGAGAAATACAAATAAAAACCACAATGAGATATCACCTCACACCAGTTAGAATGGCTATCATAAATAAGACAAATAATAACAAGTGTTGGAGAGGCTGTGGAGAAAAGAAAAAACCCCATCATACACTGTTGGTGGGAATGTAGATTGGTGCAGCTGCAATGGAAGGCAGTGTGGAGGTTCCTCAAAAAATTGAGAATATGGGCCAGCTGAGTGGCGTGATGGTTGGGCGCTGGCTTGGGGGCTGGTGGCCCCGGTTCGGATCCCACGTGTGGGGGCCAGTGACACTGCCCTCTACAGCTAAGATAGTGAACAACAGCTACACCTGGAGCTGGGCTGCCCGAAAACCACCGTCGGTGTAGGCTGCAGCCCTTGCTGCAGTGGGCTGCCATAAGCTACAGTGAGTGGCTGGCAGCCAGAGTGAGCTGCCAATAGCCGTGATGAGAGGCTGTCCGGCGAACAATCTGCCTCATCTGGGAAGAGCGCAATGATATTAACATGGGCCAGTGAAGCAACGTCCTCCACAACTAGACTGAAGAACAAAAAGGAAAGCAACTTGTCTTGTTCCCCTTCCCCACTTCCCAAACGCTGTTTCCCTTCCCCGATTCCCAATAAAATCTTTAAAAAAAAAAAGGTTCAGGGTGACAGGAAACATGTCTGTACTTCTGAAACTTACTCTGTGTTTCATTACCCCATTGGCCAAAATGGGGATTTTGCCACAATACTGTATCTGCATCACTGGAATTGAAAAATTGCTGAAAATGCGCCGGCTGAGTGGCACGGTGGTTAAGCATTGGCTTGGGAAGTCAGTGGCCCCAGTTCGGGTCCTACATATGAGGGCCAGTAACACTGCCCTCAAAAAAAAAATTTCCTGAAAACTGAGTTTTTTCTAATTTATTTGGTTGTAAAACTTGCCTGAACTGATATGGAAATATTTATGTCTTTATTTATTTTATTTATTGAATTTTCATATATTTAGCTGTGGAAATATTGATGTATTTTGCAAAGCGATGCTGGCCCACATCCTAATTTGGGTATCACATAATATATAGTATATGCATGATATTACCTTTGTAAAATCTGAAAAAAAATAGATTCTGCAAGAAATGGACCCCAAAGTTTTGGATAAGGGATTATAGGCCTGTATTAGTATTTAACCACCTCTCAGAAAATTTATGAGGGAATATATTTTTTCTTTCCTTTTTTTTGAAAGGGCAGTGTCACTGGCCCTCATATGTGGGATCCGAACCGGGGCCGCTGGCATCCCAAGTCAGCTCTTAACCACCGTGCCACTCAGCTGGCCCTATTTTTTTGTTTTTTAAAAAAATTTATTGGGGAATTGGGGGAGGGGAACAGCCAAGTTGTTGTCCTTCATTCTTAGTTGTGGAGAGTGCAGCAAGCTCAACTCCAAGTCTATTCACACTGCTCAGCTCAAGGTGCTGTGTTCCATTAGTTGCGGGTGGGCATAACCACCATCCCATGCGGGAGTCAAACCAGGAGTCTTGTTGTTAAGAGAGCACACTCTATCCACTGAGCCATCCAGGTGGCAGCTCAGCACAAGGTGCTGAGTTCAGTCTTAGTTGTGTGTGGGCATAGCCACCATCCCATGCGGTAATTGAACCAGCAGCCTTTTTGTTAAGAGCACGCACTCTATCCCTTAAGCCCTCCGGGTCGCAGCTCATCTCAAGGTGCCGAATTCAGTCATTAGCGGCAGGTGGGCATAGCCCACCATCTTGAACAGGCAACCTTGTTGTTAGGAGCACATACTCTCACCAGCTGAGCCATCCTGCCACTTGTTGGCAGCTTGGGTGCAGCTCACTGGTCCATGTGGTTATCAAACTGGTGACTCTGTTGCTCAGAGCTCTCACTCTTGAGCAAGCTCTTAACCAACTGAGCCACTCTGCCGGCCCCATTATGAGGCAATATTAATTAATGCTTATGAAGACCTTGGTAATTTACATGAGCAAAGAACAGCAGGGCACCAAGGCTTATTACCATAACTACTTGCATCAAGTCTCTCAAGCCATGTGTAAGCCTTTGGTTCCTTGGTTTGCTTTTCTGAGCTGTTCTCCTTTCTAGGCAGGAGAGGAGATTTTTACAAATGTGTAAAAGAGGAGGGGAGGTTTATTATTAATATTACTAATATTAACTATTACTACAAAATTCTATATGTATATTTCTTCTTAACAGTACTTTACTTGTCACAAGTAGCTTTCACAACCCATGAGGAGGTAGTTCATAAATTTGCATGTTATGGCTGATTTCCATTAATTTGATAGTGCTCAGTGATCATCAAATTAGTGCCAACTGTATGTGACTATGGACATTTCTGTTCTCAACTTTATAAATATTATTGGAGGCACAAAGAATATGTAAGAGAATTGGTTTTCAGAACAAAACGGAGTAAACAAGTATGCCTTATCACTTTTCCAGCTCAAGTAATATTGCTTGTATATTAATATACCAACATCGTTTAATAAAACAGATTCATTAGTTAAGTCAACCATTAGATTGAAAGCAGAAATTAGGTTTAGTAAATAGCTAATGTTTAATTGATATTTGTTTATATGTATGGGCATTGTGCATGAGCTAGACAGAGACAACAGAAAAGATGCAGGAGAGAGAAACAGAGGATAATGTGCAATTAGAACAGATGACTGCAAAAGAATCACAGAAGCTCTAGGGGATGGTTAACAATAAATTATGTTTTCCGGTTTACATGGTTTCCATCTGGTTCTGGATTACTACACTATACATAGCTCCTGAGCCCTGCAATACTATGTTCTGTCTTTGAGATTGGAAAGTACATCTCTTTGAGGACTTTGAATGGACCTCTCATTAAGCCAGTAAGTAAGGGAGTATACTCTATTAATTTTTGTCAGGCTGATCTTTGTTATAACAATTAGAAATAAAGGTCAACACTGAAACACCCACATTCTTTGGACATGTTTGTGCTGAAACTCATAGTTTCACTTTAGTCTCTCCATAAGCTGACACTTATCTTCAAAGGATGTGCTGGTCTACCTCCAGAAAATCTCAACTTTCTATTTTCTAGGTCACATTAATCTCTTCTATTTTTTTTATTTTTTACTTATTTTTTTATTTTTTTACCAATTTTTTAATTAGTTTCAGGTGTACAACACAATGCAATAGTTATACTCTTTACCCCCCAAAGTGACAACCCCCCTCCCCCAGTTCGCCACCCCACTCCCCCCGCATATCATACATATCTATTACAATTCCTTTGACTCCCTTCCACAGCATACTCCACATCCCATGACTATTTATATATTCAGTTACAGTTGGCATACAATATTATACAACATCAGCTTCAGGTGTACAGTGCAGTGATCAAGCCTCTACTCCATCCAAAATTTTTACAACATTATTATATTCCCCAAACTGTGTTTCATATCCCTGTGGCAATATTGTAGTTGTCTATTTATGCATATACCTGTGTCCTATTTTCTTATCCACTCAGCCACTCTCTGTCTCTTGATTGGAGCATTTAGCCTATTCACATTTAAAATGATTATTGATAGGTGCATATGTATTGCCATTTTGTTATTTGTATTGCTGGTCTTCCTGGGATAGCTTGTTTACCCTTCTCTTTTTTAAAAAAAAGCCCTTTTAACATTTCTTGCAATGCTGGCTTGGTGATAATGAATTTCTTCAGCTTATTCTTTTCTGAGAAGCTCTTTATTTCTCCTTCAATTTGAAGTGATAGCCGTGCTGGGTAGAGCAATTTTGGTTGTAGGCCTTTATTTTGTGTCACTTTGAATATCTCCTGCCACTCCCTTCTGGCCTGCAGAGTTTCTGTAGTCAAGTCAGCTGTTAGTGTAACAGGAGTTCCTTTGTATGTAACCTGCTGTCTTTCTCTTGCAGCCTCTAGGATTCTGTCTCTGTCTTTCACTTTTGCCATTTTAACAATGATGTGTCTTGGTGTGGACCTGTTTGGGTTCAGCTTGTTTGGAACTCTCTGCACTTCCTGGGCATGTATGTTGATTTCCTTCACCATGGTAGGGAAGTTTTCAGTCATTATTTTTTCAAATACATTCTCCACCCTTTGCTGCTTCTCTTCTCCTTCCGGTATTCCTATGGGTCAGGGTGGTTGTGCTTTATCTTGTCCCATAGGGCTCTTAAACTATTTTCATTGTTTTTTATTCTTTGGTCTTTCTGTTGTGCCAACTGGGTGATTTCTGCTATCTTGTCTTCCAAATCACTGATCCGCTCCTCTGCTTCATCTACTCTATTGGTGATTCCTTCGAGTGTGTTCTTCATTTCAGTTATTGTATTCTTTAGTTCTAACTGGTTGTTTTTTATGATTTCTCTATCCTTCCTTATGTCCTCACTAAGTTTGTTAAACATTCTTATCATCAGTGTTCTAAACTCTGTCTCTGAAAGGTTGGCTCCCTCTGTTTCATTTGGTTCCATTTCTAGAGGTTTCTTCTGATCTTTTACTTGTGACATGTTTCTTTGTTTCCCCATTCTGGCTGTCGCTCTGGGATTGCTTTGATGTATTAGATAGATCACCAGGAGAGCCCTGGCTGGATCATGCAGGCACACAGCTCACGGCCCTACACTCCCAGAAAAACTCCCAGTCTCAGCCTGTCCCAATTAGCTGCTTGCGGATCAGGCCGAGCAGCCCTACAACCAATCACCAGCCTGGCAACTCTGCAAGTGCAGTGCGGAGAGCCAGGACCTGAGGCGGCTCGCACAACCCTGCATCTCAGTGAGCAGCCTGTTATAGCCGGAGCATGCCCACCAGGCGTTTCCCTGGCAATGCAGCACAAGCCCTGCAGAGGGTGGGGATCCGAGGCGGCTCATGGACTCCCGGGTGTCAGTGAGCAGCCTGTTGGAGCCGGAGGGCACCTGCCCAGTGTTTCCCTGGCAACGCAGTATAAGCCGGGCGAAGGGTGGTGATCCAAGGCCACATGCACGTGCAAGCACGCACACTCGCACTTCTGCACCAATTCCACCAGACCAATGAGGTCCCAGACCTGATCCTCTGTTGGAGGGCTCAACCCTGACATAATGGCATCCTCCTTACACCCCTCACGTGCAGGCTCCACGCCAGGGGAACAATAGTTCAAATACCTCCAGCCTTTGCACCAAAGGTGCTCAGTTCAGTCTGTCCCTGCAGGCTCTTCGTCCTGGCTCACACAGCCACTCCCTTCACCAGGAACCAGTAAGTGCTCACCGGCGAGCAAGCCCATGCGCCGGCCCCACTGGTTCTCTAGCTGCTCTTAGCCTCACCGTGCTGAGCAAAGAGAGTCCTCACTAATTTACTGCCAGCTATCTTGGAACTATTCTTCCCAGTAAAGGAACTCTGGGCTGGTGAGCTTGGTGAGTAGCCAGAGGGTCTCTCCCCCAACCGGAGAAGCCTCCCCACAGCTGGGGCTTCCCTCACGGGGTTCACCCTGTCTTGTCTCCGCCCATCCTACCAGACCCGGCGTGGCCTCCTCTTTAATTTCTTCATTTAGTGGTTCTGTTCATCTAGTGTTCCAGGGACCTCCAGGGTTGAATGCTGTATAATTTGTTTGTAATTTTGGTGTGATCCTGGGAGGTAGTTAGCACAGTGTCTGTCTATTCTGCCATTTTACCGGAAGTCCTCAATCTCTTTTATTGTTCTTCAATGTTTTGTACAAGCAATTTATCCCTCCATTAATCCATTTCTACATATCTCTGTTGTAGGGGGATTGCAACTGTGCTGTGCACTGTATTGGCTTTACACAGTGAAAATAGCCAATTTTTGGCATAATAGTAAATATTCCTGCCAATAAGTGGCTGATTTGTTAATACAATCAAATATAAGATGTAGATTAAGACAAACTAGGGCTTCACAACCAATAAAAAAAGAAAGAACTGTGGCTAACTCCTGTTTTATTTGAATTATTAAAGTGTTCAAACTACCTAATTTTCTTGGTTGTAAGAATACAGAATGGATACATCTTTGCTTATATTTTCAGAGTAGTTTGCCAATGTTAAAAAAGAGGAAAATTTGTTATTTATTTATTATTCTAGGTAGAATGGCAAAGAGCTCTACTTTATGACACAATTTGGAATTTTAAATGCCAAATTCTAAATATTAATATATAGTATTAGTGGACAATTAAAATTAGTGGTGGGTTGGGCTGGCCGAGTGGCCCATTGGTTTAGAGCTGGTTTTGGGATGCCAGCAGCCCCGGTTCGGATCCCACATGTGGGGGCCAGTGACACTGCTCTCTACAGCTAAAAACAGCTCCACCTGGAGCTGGGCTGTGCAAGCCCCAGCGACGGTGTAGCCTGCAGCCCCTGCTGTAGTGGGCTGTCATAGGCTACAGTGAGTGGCTGGTAGCCAGCGTGAGCTGCCAATAGCTGGAGTGAGCAACCATCCAGAGGCCGGCGACCGATCTTCCTCATTTGGGAAGAGTGCATTGACGATACCAACATGGGCCAGTGAAGCAACATTCTCCACAATTAGACTGATGAACAAGAAGACAGCAACTTGTTTGTTCTCCTTCCCTGATTCCCCAATGCTGTTCCCCTCCCCTAATTCCCCAATAAAATATTTTAAAAAAATAGTGGTGGGCCAAAATCTTTTTCACTATGGTCTTGAAGAAAACTCTATTATCTATTATGTATCATGAAACATGAAATAGATAATTGCCCTGTTTTATCTTTTTCTGACAATGATATTATGGTTTCTATTATTAGGCAGTGAAGTATATAAAAAAGAAAATACAAAAACATAATGATCCTTAAAAGTTCATATTTGTTTTATACTCAAACTAAAGTGATATGTAGGTATTTCAATTATTTTCAATCCTCAAATTCATTATTTATTTGCAAGTAGGTAATGGAAGGTTATGAATTGACTGATAATGAATCATTTAGTAAATTAGCGAATAACAAATATTCTGGAATTTTGCCAAGTTTTCATTTTCAGAGCTTCATTTTTATTAGACTATTACAAATGGTCACCCTACATTTGTTTAAAAAGCAAGGAATAAAAATCATTGTAATGTTATTTATGAAAATGAAAATCAATGTTTTAAACACAAATCAAGGAAATATTACGAATGTGTGTAAAATTATAAGAAAATATTTTTCAAACTACCATATGTCAAACAACGAGGGCAAGCCATGTTAAGAGTAATAAAAAACAAAAAACAAAAGACAAAAAAATCCTAAAACATAAAAACAAAGTATGGAGAACTAAGGAAAGCTGGGGAAGGTTTTAGCCCCCACACCCCAAACCATTCATTTGAAATAAAGGCTGAAGAAAAAGAACTGGTTATTAATGTACTACTTACTAGCCATCATTGTCTATTTGGTAAGAAAATTCCTCCATACCCTGTAGCCTCCCCACACACAACTTTACAAACAAAGACCCATGGACACCTAGTAGAGAGTTGTCCAGCACCTATACATGGGGATTTAACAGGTATTATACATAGATCCCATCTGGGACAATGAAAAGTGATCACACTGTTAAGACAGTATTCACAAGATCCAGATGATTCACAAATTTCATCCATGTTTTGACCCATTGTTCTGGTTCAGCAGTTCTTAGCTACAGGATCGAAATGTACAATATTTGTGATCACTTGTTACTAAAAGAAGGACTAAAGTTCACAGATGATTTATTTTAACACTGGTAGATGAGAGTGGATTCAACATTGATATCTCTAATAGTGCTACTGTCACTGAGTTGCATTTGGATGTGCTTTCCTAGATGGGAGAGAAAGGGGTGTGTCAACAAAAAACATCCAGCCTAAGAGAAAATTTATGAGTTTATTTGAGCCAAACTGAAAACAATTGCCAGGAAGCAAAATCTCAAAGGACTGAAAAAATGCCCTGTGAAATGGTGGTTTGCAGCTTATTTTATATATAAAATCAAAGGAAGAAGGTTACATGAAATCCACTGGAGATAGATTAAGGGGGTGGGAGAAAGCAAAGGGGAGAAATCTCTGGGATTAGATAAAAGTAAATTGGAGATATGAAAAACTGTATGAATGAGCAAAGTAAACAGAAACTATCTCATAGATATAGAGGAAAAATCAGGGTTGCTAAGTTGGAGAGGAATGCGGATGAGGGAGAAGGGGAAGGGATTAGACAGCAAAAATAGGCAACTACAATATTGCTACTGGGATAGGAAAAACAGTTTGGGGAATATAATTAATAATGTTGTAAATATTCTGTGGAATGTCAGATGATCATAGGTCTTGTTAGGGAGACCATTTCATGGATGGAGTAGAGGTTTGATCACTGCACTGTATTACTAAAGTGGAGGTGGTATACCTACTGTAATTGAATATATATAGATAGTCACAGGATGTGGATTATACTGTGGAAGAGAGTCAGAGGAAGAGTAATAGATATATATGATATGGGGGGGAGTGGGGTGGTGTATTGGGGGTGGGGTGTTGTCACTTTGAGGGGTAAAATGTATAACTATTGCACTGTGTTGTACACCTGAAACTAATTAAAAAAAATACCAACAACAACAACAAAAAAGTAAATTGGAGAGACAGGTACTTCTTTTACATAGGTGGGTGCAGGATAGCTAACAGTTTGCTTTTCACAGCACATAGAGATGGTAATCAGGAGAGAAGCATAATAATGAGGAATTTTGCATTTTCCAGATCTGGTTCAGAAAAAGGATTACTGGCATTCCAAAGATGTTATCATAGGTACAAAAAAAACAACAGAGAGGCCCACCGAAGAGGCAGATTAACTTCATGAAGGAGGCTAAAAATATGACTTCCCACCATGGCCCACTTAGTTATGAATATTTTTTATGCTCACGCCATCTTATGTGGTTACTTTCAGTCTCTTGAGCTTGTCAGGTTAATATGTGGCCCCTTTTTCGTCCACAGTAGCTAGGAACTGGGTACAACTCTGATTCTATAAAACATATTAATATCTAATTTCCATACCTACATGCCTATAAAAGGATTCTATGCATACCATGAGGATGATGAAAGCTTGGTATTGTTCCCCAAAAGAAAGAAAATGAGGGGGTTGGGGGAAAAATCTTGGCATTCTCACGAGTGTTTTACATATGCACATATTAGTTAAATGTATTGGGGCCAAAGAAATTAAAAACTGTGATCCTGATGGTTGATGGTAGAATACTACTGTCAGCCATCAGGCTTTCTGCCTGACATCTTCTGGGTTACTGAGCCAGTCTCCTAAGAGGTACAACTGTGTAGGAAGAAAAGAGTAAGTATTATTTTCCTTCTTGCATTAAAGTTATATATCTACTTGTCTTATTATCAAGATCTGGGTCTGAACCATTTTTATATCTCCTACATGCATAGCCCATAATTTCATTTAATACAATCTTATAATTTTATTTCCAAATTTAATTAATTTGAATCAATTCAAAATTTAAAGTTTGAATTGAATTAAGTTTATGTTATATGAAAGAAACAATTATAGCAACTATGGTGGGAGAGAGTGTTTTATAATACCCAATATCTTATTTAATTGAGTTCCCCACATTCCTACCAGCTATTTTGGAACTGTGTGGGCACAGTCTGTATCTGACGTTTTCTGCCTGAAATGTTCATTGATTAATTCCCTCATTATTACAAATTTTCATTTTCCTTGTTTTCAACATGTTGTTTTAGTGAGACGTTAAATACACCTCCTTTTTTGAGAAGTGCCAACATTAAGACCTGTTACTAAATCTGCCTTATAAACTTTGATTATACTAAGCTATGCATATTTAACTCATTTTATTTTCCTTCAAATTTTGATTTATTCCCTCAAATACATTATTGCTTATCTCCCTGGATTCCTTCCAATTTAATATGGTTCCCCAAACAAAATGCAACATTCCAGATGAACATAACTCAGAATACAAAAAAGTTATCAGACAAATTGTTTTGTAATGATGTCTTTTCACTTGTAACCTCAAATTATGTGCAAGTTGCACTTGAGATTTCATAAACTGGAATTTGGATAATGAAATCATGACAAGGCAGCTCAATTAGGAAATATGCTGATATATTGATATCAGCTAGTGGATCAAACAAAATGTCCATCAAAATAAGTAAATTAGTGGAATCTACTAATATAAAATTAGAATAGATTGAACAACTGGTGAATTCAGATTCCTTTCCAACCGAACCCACTGAGATGTAATGTTTATATGCCTTAGGAAAACTAAAAAATTAGCTCATCTCAAGGGGAAGAAAGTCAACCTGCATAAAGAGAAGAAAAAAATGAGACATGTGTTGAGAACACTATGACTATATGAGGTTGTAGTACTAAATACTAATGATAATCCTAGAAATTAAGAAAATATTTCATAGGCAGTGATTGATAACTGTTTCCTTTAAGAAAGTATCTTAAGCAAGTTAATTCTTAGTTAAAGTAATTTAAATAATCTTTTCCAAATAACAGTTCGGGGAAACATTTTATGTATGATAGGTGAAACCCTGAGAGGGATAGAGGATTCAGCATACATTGCTTATGTGAAGCAGTTTTCAAAGAGATCTCTCATAGTGTTTGAAGTCAGTGAATGAGTGCACAGATACTCCTTCCTATGTATTAATAGTGGGGGTCTGCACCAGACCAAACCTCAGAGTATCATCTGGGTTCATGATGGATATGATGACAACCTGGAGTTGATTCAAGTTTGCTTTTGCTTTGGTTTATTCCCCAACAACAAAAAAGCACTGCAAATGATATAAATAAAATGAGGATGCAGATATGTGTACATGGCTCCTTGTCACCTCTCTTGTTCTTCATTGAGTCAAGCCTAGATCAGGTGGTCTTTGTAGCCTGCATAGAGTGAGGTGTCTAAAAGGGTGAAAGAAGGAGCCAGCTGAGTGGAGTGGTGGTTAAGCGCTGGCTTGGGAAGCCAGCGGCCCCGGTTCAGGTCCCACATATGAGGGCCAGTGACACTGCCCTCAAAAATAAATAAATAAATAAATAAATAAATAAATAAATAAATGGGTGAAAGAACATAGTATTATGGGATTGTTGTCTTTGGAACTCCCAGCCTCATTAACATTTGGAAACAGCTTATGTAAAACATAATTCTGTTACATGGGAGGTCTTTTCACATAGGCTTAATATCCAGCTCCCTGATCTTCAAATTCCTGCTACATAAGCACTAGGGCAATTTCACCTTATATGTATGCACAACACAGGGCCTAGGTTTTCCCCATTGATTCCCACTAGTGAATTTCAAGAGGCAAATCTGGCCATAGTGTACCACAGGGCGTTCTAGTAGTAATAATAAAAATTCAGCTGCAGGTCCAGGTATACAGATATGTAGGATAAAAGATCAAGTGTGACTTACCTCTGAAATATGTTTTTCTTCAATGTAGGGCTCATACCTTACTAATTGTTATTACTACTTATAAAATTCAAAAGAAATGATGGAGAAGCAAATGTAGTGAAGGAATTAAACCTAATTAGCTATGGAACATCTTGTATTCAGAAATAGAAGCCAAACAAGAGACTGTCTTGGTTTCATTTATTTTCAATAAGGTGAATCAAGTATAGAGTATTTTCTCTATTAATCTATTCACTTAGAAAACTTGTCTTGTTTAAATTAGTAAGTACATTGTGACAGTTCGAAATGACACAGTGGTTAGGTTATAAGCATTAAGATCTGATTAATCTGGGCTTAAATCACAGTTCTGTCATGTACTATTCGTTTGATGTTGAATAATCCAACCTTTTCAAGGTTCTGTATTTTTATCTGAAAAATTGGAATTATAATAGATATGTCTTACTGTTTTTGTGTAAATTAAATGAGATAATGTGTATAAAACACTTAGTAGAGTGCCTGGCACATAGTAACCACTAAATAGTATTATTAAGCAAATGGTCAATTATTGCATCCCCCAAAATATATAAAATTCAGGAACAATCTAGTAGGT
This sequence comes from Aselliscus stoliczkanus, assembly GCA_033961575.1. NCBI lineage: Eukaryota > Metazoa > Chordata > Mammalia > Chiroptera > Hipposideridae > Aselliscus > Aselliscus stoliczkanus. The sequence continues at coordinate 33,458,245 of CM066737.1, read as the reverse complement.
AACTTAGAGAAAATCAACCTGATTCTAAAATATTTAATTATCTAAAACTTCTCCATTATAGTTCAAAAACATTTTACAATTTATACAGGTTTCATATTTCATTCCTAACAGTTTTAAGAAGCTATTATTCAACTCATGAGTAAACATGAGAACAGTTGACTTCTATCCTTTCCTCTTCCTCCAAGCCACCCCACCCTCTATTGATTAGCTTTCCTATTATGCTCTTGCTTCCAGTCACTTTTTCTTTTTAGAGGGCAGTGTCACTGGCCCTCATATGTGGGATCCGAACCCGGGCCACTGGCATCCCAAGCCAGCTCAACCACCACACCACTCGGCTGGCCCAAAAGCTGTTCGTTAGGACTTTTTTTTTTTTTAGCTGAGCCATCCTGCCACCTGTCGGCAGCTCAGCAGCAGCTCAGCTGGGGCTTGGCATCTAACTGCTGTTGCTCAGAGCTCAGTTTGCACTCCTGAGTGAGCTCTTAACCAACTGAGCCACTCGACTGACAAGAGAATAACTTTTTTTTTTTGAGGGCAGTGTCACTGGCCCTCATATGTGGGACCCGAACCGGGGCTGCTGGCTTCCCAAGCCAGTGCTTAACCACCGCGCCACTCGGCTGGCCCGGAATAACTTTTATAGTAAATAAATACACAGGAACTTTGTCATATTGGCACCAAGAGCAACATCCACATTATAAGCTAACGATATTTGATCAATTTTGTAAGCATGTATCAACCTAATTTTGGGTACATGACTTCCCACATAGTTTATGCACATATATGTCTTAAAGCATTGAATATTAATGATGGTCTGTAGTATATATAAACAGCAAGGGCATCAGCCCAGGATTTTATGCCAAGTACTTAGCATAGTGCTTGGTAGATGTTACAAACAGTTAATGTTAGTTACCAACATTATCGTCATTGTTATAGTTATGAATTTAGATTGAGAACAGTTTTATTTCTAAGAATTTAGTGAAAACTAACATGTATTCACAGTTGCTGCTGCTACTGCTGCTACTAGTTCTTTTTCTCTTGTCGGTTAAGATATGTGTCCATGGGGTTTAGGTCAAGATGGCAGACTAGTGTAAACACTGTGCTTACCTCCTCTCAAAACCACATCAAAATTACAACTAAACTACAGAACAACCATCATTAATAATCACCTGAAGTCTAGCTTAACTGAAGCCCTACAACTATGGACATACAGAAGTCACCTTGAGACTGGTAGCAGAGGCAGATAATTGGAGCAGACTGGTCTCACACCTGTGTGTGACCATTAAAAATTGCAAGGGATAGGGCTGGCCGAGTGGCACGTTGATTAAGAGTTGGCTTGGAATGCCAGCTCTGAGCGGCAGGATCCCGGTTCAGACCCAACATAGAGGGCCACTGATGCTGCGCCCTCTACAGCTAAGATGTGAACAACAGCTGGACAAGGGGCTGGGCTGCCGAGAGTCACTGGTGATGGTGTAGGCTGCAGTGGGGCCGGCCGTCAGCTGTCGTGAGCTTTCGTGAGCTTCAGTGAACCACCATGAGCGGCTGACCAATGGCCGGCGAGCGACTGCCTCAGCTGGGAAGAGCACAATGGTAATACCAACATGGGCCAGTGAAGCAACATCCTCCACAACTAGATTGAAGAAAAAACGGACAGCAACTTGTCTGTTCCACTTTCCTGCTTCCCCAACTCTGCTCCTCTCCTCCAATGCCCCAATAAAATCCTTTTTAAAAATTTGGGAAGGATATCTCACCTGTGGAGGTTCCCGTTCCCCCTCCAGAGGAGCAAGGGGTTCTGGGACCACATCAGGTTCCCCAGCCCAGGGATTCAGTATCCTAGAAAAAGTTCCCACAACTTCTGTTGTAAAAACCAGCAGAGATTGTGGCTGAGTGAGATGGAGGGTGGCTGGAGTCCCAGGCACCCCTCTGACAGTGCCTGCATACATATTCACTCACTGATGGGCTCACTCACTCTGAGCTCTAGCTCTGAAGCAGCAGCTGGAAAGGCGACAAGTACATTTGGGGAGGAATGGAGGTGTCTGACTTCAGGGAGAGGACTGGAAGGACATTTTTCTCCCAGACAGAGGAGCTGGCAGAAGCCATTGTTTCTTAGTTGAGCCCTCCCTCTTCTGGCCCTGCAGAGGCAGGTGGCCACTACATCTGAGTCTTCATTAACCTGGCTAACACCATTCATTTGCCACACCCTGGTGATTCTGAGACCCTGCCCCACTCAACTTTCAGGCACACTCAAGCTGCTTCCAGGGGGTTTTCCATACAAAACACCTGCCTTGGCTCATGCTGCAGACTTTCCTAAAGTCTCTCAAAGGTACATGAAAACCAAACGATCAGCACCTGGCTTTGGTGTATCCCATACTTCTGGCTGAGCAGCCCTAAGGCCGACACTAGAGACAGCAGGCCTTGGTTCATGGCATGGACTCCCAAGGCACCTATAAGCACAATGTAGTGCTGGCCATCTGATAATTGCATTTTGGCTCATGCCATGTGGACCTGGGCATAGGACAGGTTGTGGCAGAACTTGGTCTGCAGTGGGTCACCTCATAGTAGACCCCAGGGCTGTTACTCCCAGTAGTCAGCTTTGAACTGAGACTGAGCATCACCCAGCTGTCTCCAAGGATGACAAAACCAAAGGGCAAACTGGGTAGGCACCAGAGCCCCACTAAAGCAATTCCTGCTCTGTAGGGTCAGACCCTGCACCACTACTCCTCCACTGTACACAGCCAGTCCTCACAACCAATAAGCCTGAGGGTCAATCTTGCCCATTGACATGCCAAAAGCAACCAAGGCTCAACTACAACAGGAGGGCACACACAAACCACACAAGGGACACACTGCAGCACCAGGATCTGGTGACCAGGGAGACTGTGCCACTGGGCCCCACAGGACACCTACTACATAAGATAAGGTCACTCTACTAAGACCAGGAGGTATAGCAGCCTTTAATAATACATAGAAACAAACAGGGAGCCAGCCAAAATAGGGAGACAAAGAAACATATTCCAAATAAAAGAACAGAACAAAGCTCCAGAAAAAGAAACAAACAAAATAGAGATGAGCAATCCACCTGAAACAGAGTTGAAAACACGGGTTATAAAAATTCTCAGTGATCTCAGGAAGAACTTAAAGTTATAGGAAACATAACAATGGAGACAGAAAACATAAAAAAGAACCAGTCAGAAATAAAGAATACAATAACAAAGAAAGAAGAAATAAAGAAAGAATACAATAACTGTAATGAAGAATACATTAGAGGGAATCTACAGTAGATTAGATGAAGCAGAGAACTGAATGAGTGATTTGGGAGATAAGGTTGTAGTAAACACCAAATTAGAACAGTAAAAAGAAAAAAGAATCCAGAAAAATTAGGATAGTTTATGGGATCTCTGGGACAACATCAAACATACCAACATTCACATCATAGGGGTACAAGACAAGAGAGAGCAAGTAATTGAAAATCAATTGGAATAAATGATGACTGGAAACTTCCTTAACCTGGCAGTGGAAATGGATATTTAAGCCCAGCAATGCAGAGAGTCCCAAACAAGAAACCTAAGTGGCCCACACCAAGACACATTATAATTAAAATGGCAAAAGTTGATGACAAAGAGAGAATCTTAAAAGCAGTCAGAGAAAAGTAGTTAGTTACCTACAAGGGAGTTCCCATAAGATTATGAGCTGATTCCTCAACAGAAACTTTGCAGGCCAGAAGGGATTGGCAAGAAACATTCTAAGTGTTGAAAAGTAAGGACCTACAACCAAGATTTCTCTTCCCAGCAAAGCTATCATTTAGAATTGAAGAACAGATAAAGAGCTCTCCAGCCAAGGAAAAGCTAGAATTCAACACCACAAAACCAGCATTACAAGGAATGTTAGAGGGACTTCTTAAAGAAGAAGAAGAAGATAAAAATATGAATAATACAGGGCAGGCCAAGTGGCGCGTTGGTTAAGTGCTGGCTTGGGACGCTAGCGGCCCCGGTTTGGTCCCACATATGAGGGCCAGTGACACTGCCCTCTACAGCTAAGATGGTTAACAATAGCTCTACCTGGAGCTGGGCTGCTGTGAGTCCTCAGGATGGCATAGCTGCAGCCCCTGCTGCAGTGGGCTGCCATAGGTTACAGTGAGTGGCCGGAAGCCAGTGTAAGCAGCTGGCAGCCAGCGTGAGCTGCCAAAAGCCACTGTGAGTGACCGTCCAGAGGGCAGCGACTGATCTGCCTCACCCGAGAAGGGCTCAATGATGATACCAACATGGGCCAGTGAAGCAACGTCCTCCACAACTAGACTGAAGAACAAAAGGACAGCAACTTGTCTGTTCCTCTTCCCTGGTTCCCCAACAGTGTTCCCCTCCCCAAATTCCCCAATGAAATCTAAAAAATATATATATGAATAATACAATGACAATAACTACATGTCTATCAACAATCACTTTAAATGTAAATGGATTAAATGCTCCAATCAAAAGACATAGGGTGGTTGAATGGATAAGAAAACAAGACCCATACATATGCTGCCTACAAGAGACTCGCTACTAATCAAAATACACACAGAGACTGAAAGTAAAGAGATGGAAAAAGTTATTTTATGAAAATGAAAAAAACAAAGCTGGAATAGCAATACTTACACCAGACTAAATAGGCTTTAAAACAAATGCTATAACAAGAGACAAACAAGGACCTAGTAATCCCACTTCTGCATAATTATCTGAAGATACCCAAAATGGTACTTTGAGGGGACGTGTGCATTCACCTGTTCATTGCAGCATTATTTACAATAGCTAAGGTATTAAGGCAACCTGGGTATCCTTGGATGGATGGATGGATGGATGGATGGATGGATGGATGGATGGATAAAGAATAGGTGGTACATATGAACAATGGAATATTACCCAGCCACAAAAAAGAATGAAATCTTGACATCTGCAACAACATGGATGGGCCTAGACGTTCACTGTAGTAAGTCAGACAGAGAAGGACAAGTGTCATATGATTTCGCTTATAAGTAGGATCTAAAGAACAAAATAATCAAATGAAGCAGAAAGAAACTCATATATACAGAGAATATTTTGATGTTTGACAGATGGGAGGGACATTGGGGGTTGGTGAAAAAGGAGATGGGATTAAGAAGTACAAATTGGTTGTTACACAGAAGTCATGGGGAGATAGGGCATAGCATAAGGAATATAGTTAATAATATTTTAATAACTATGTATGGTGTCAGGTGAGAACTAGATTTATCGGGGTGATCACTTTGTTGTTATATAAATGTCTAACCATTATGTTGTACACCTAAAATTAATATAAAATAATACTGAATGTGAAAAAAACTAAAACTAAAAATAATGAACAAAACACATATGTACCCATGAAGTAAGAAGAAAAGAAAAACATGTCCTTTTTCTCTCTAGGAACAGCAGCTCAAGATAGTTACACAGATGTTAAGACCTTTTCTTGTCTTTTGACAGGATTCATTTATACAGTGTCTTCTTGTCATGAGGACTATGGCTGTGGATATGTCATTAAAACACATGGTTATTATTATTATTATTATTGTTTAGGCAAGGGGAGATCATAGCAGATTAGGGACTTTTTATAACACAAACAAAATAATTGACTTAAATTGGTTTTAATTAATTGTATTGGTGCAATGAATCACACATTATTCTACACACACTCCCTGTGGAGATATATATCACCAGCTTCATGTACTCCTTCTTATTAATATTATTGTTTTTGGCCTTCTATACTGTATTATTGTACCTTCTTGCTCACATAACTAACTAGTGTGCTGTAAAATTGGACTACTTGAAAAAAAGTGTTATTGATAAAAAGGTGGGATTTTCAAAGTCTTCTGAGGGGATGAATAATTTCCACTTCTTTGAAGAAAATGAGTTTTTTGTTTTGTTTTATTTGTTTTTTAGCTGAGCCATTCTGCCACCTGTTGGCAGCTCAGCGGCAACTCAGCTCAGGCTGGCATCGAACCGCCATTGCTCAGAGCTCAGCTCGCACTCTTGAGCCAGCTCTTAACCAACTGAGCCACTTTGGCCGGCCTGAAAATCATTGTTTTAATGTAACATATTATGGCCATTTAAGAGATGGAGAATATGAGGATTGGAAAAGTAAAGGACCTAGTACAGGGTGTTGGGTACTACAACATTGAGCTGACTCTGTTTGTTGCCACTCAGCCATTTCTCATGGGATTTTAACTAACCACATCAACAGTGTTTCTATCACACTTGCTATTCATATTTACTGTAACCACTGAAGACAGAATGCTGTGACTGAATTACTTATGTAACAATTTATACTGAAATCTGTGTAATGGGTTTCTTTATTTGTAACACCACTTTAGTATGCTCATGCATACATCATTCAGTACTTCCTTTTAATTTTCACTAGCATATATACTCATTTTGGTGCTACCTATATAATTTAAGTGACTCTTACTAACAGTCTTTAATATAGTTGGTATATTACTTTATCCCAAGTTGATCCTGAAAATATCAGAAGAGACTGCTTAGTGCACTTGCTTTAACCCTCCGTTGGGCTCAATGCAAAAGTTACAAGTTCGGGCACAATGCGTTTACTAGATACATGTATGACACTTATTTATTTAAATTGAAAATGATTTAAAATAATGTGTAAACATGCTTATTATTTATTCATAATGAAATTGTAATTGGCAACAAAGTAAAATCAATATGTTTATAACATAAATTCAGTATAAATTTTGCTTATTACTGTGCAGTACACTGCCAGATATAACAGCCCTATAAATGCTGAATCTGTGAGATCAGTTGCACCCAATGGAGATAAAAAGTCAACTGAGTGATTTATTTATACAATTTTTCTTTCTGCATGTTAAAACCTAATTATTTTTACTAATGAAATATTATGGCTATAATACATTCTTATTTTATACAACACCTGACATTCTTTTTTTTTTCTTTGCAGAAAATGAGTTTATTAGAAGAAAAAATACATTTCAAAGAAACAGAAGTGGGCCCAAACAGTAGAGAATGGCTCAAGGGCCATTATTAGAAAAGAAAGTTCAGTCCAAGGAGGTTGGAGCGGGAAGAGCAAAGGAAGCTCAAAAGGCATTGACTGGCTAGGACTTTGAGTTTTTATCCCTACTTCCTCTAGAATGGACTGTTTTTCTCTGTGTGGGGGACCACCTGATTAATCTCTTTAGAAAAGGAGTTTATTAGAAGAAAAGGGAAGTTTTGGGTGGAGAGAGGAGGTCTTTTAGGTGGTGCATTCTGTGGGACACACAGGAATGCAGACACCCAATTCCTGCCTTTAACTGCCTGCCTTGTTTTCCCCTTGGGAAACATGATCCCCATAACATCTCTATGGGAAGTTGAGGGAAAGGAGGTATTTTCTTCTGTATCTGCTTCCTGCTGGGCAGGGGAGTAGAGCTGTCCCTGTCTATTTGGGAGTTCATGAAACTCTCACCCTATGTGATCTCAGTTGAGAGGAAGGGGTCTCGAGATCCACCTGGAAGACCACATTGGCTTCTTTGGCTGGGACTAGCAATCTTAATGGGGTACCCTCTGTATCCCCAAGACCCCTAAATGAAGAAAAATAGATTTTAATTAATAAATTTCATAAAGAGCAGAGCTCAATGCTATTGATGTAGGGTGGCTATGAGTCTGGAAAGAACATCAGCCTTTAATGTTTACAATCAACAAATATACTGATTTGGAGAAATGTTAAAATCTATTTAGTATCTGGGGTGGGATTATCCACGAGTAGGTCCAGGATGACTTGGGGAATGTTGGGAAGTCACAGCTTTTAAGTAATTTTCTAAAGCTGGTGTGAGTGGGAGATATTCTGTGATTCAGACTAGGGGCAATCTTTAGTCTAGGTTTCAGAAACTGATTAGAAGTGTAATCAAACCCAGAGGCTAAGAAACTAGGGAAGTGGAGATTTAAAAGTTGTCCAGTGGTGTTTGGGTTGGGGGGTTAGTTGTTTGGCCCACATCATTGCCCCCTGATAGTAATAGGATCTCATATCTATGAGACTGTTGATGAACTATGAAATTCTAGCCCTATTTCTTCTAGATATGAGAGTGGGATTTCTGGATTAAACTGGCTCAGAGTCCTGTTGAAATGTCATTGGGAAGTTGATAGCTTATAGGCTAGAAGAAATAAATGTTAAAAGATTTAGGATGTAAGGTCTAAAAACAAAAGTTAAAATGATCATTAGCAATGGCCCCACAGGGGAAGAAGCCATGATGCCCATCTCCAAACCTTGGATTAAGATACCCAAGGTTGGCTTAATTGTTGGCAGATCCTGTAAGTTTTATCTTTTAACTTTTAGGCAGCATTTCTGACTATGTCAGACTGATAAGCATAGAAACAATTGTTTAAAAAAAAATAAGCATAGCCCCCCCCCCCTTTCCTGCGGTTTTTCAAAGGAACTGATTATTGAGGGCTATGTTGATCTTTGCAGTCAAACAGAATAAGGTATAGGTTTCTATCCAATTAGCTGAAAGGCATAAATAAGACATATTTTCCCAGATGAAAATACCTCCAGCAGTTGTTTGAAGAGATGCTTAAGGTTTTCAATTGGCTCACAGGAACAGGAATGACAATCTTCTTTCTGGGGGAGTCTTGTGGAGACTTAAATGAAATAAGTTTAATTCGAGGAAAGTGGATCCAGTTACTGGCTCTCTGGAGTTCCAAAACCTTTGGGGTGTTTACTTTTTTCTTTAGGACTTGGTCCTCTATATTTTTTAAGTGACCGTTGAAACTTTTCTAAGCTAACAGCATAGGAGATAACAGAATTGAGGTTAGAATCTAAGTGGGAGTCATTCCTGGTATGCAAGGTTGGTTAAATATCTGCAAGTCAATTAATGTGATATACCACATCAACAAAATGAAAAATAAAAATCATATGATCATGTCAGCAGATACAGAAAAAGCATTTGACAAAATCCAGCAGCCATTTATGATAAAAAAACTTTTAGCAAACTGGAAATAGAGGAATCATATCTGAACATAAGAAAGGCCATATATTATAAACCCACAGCTAACATCATACTTAATGGGGAAAAGCTAAAATTATTCCCCTTAAGAGCAGGAACAAGACAAGGTTGTCCACTTTCTCCACTTTTATTCAACATAGCTCTGGAAGTTAGAACCACAGCAATCAGACAAGAAAATGAAATCAAAGGAATCCAAATTGAAAAGGAGGAAGTTAAATTGTCATTATATGCAGATGACATGATACTATACATAGAGAACCCCAAAGAAACCACCAAAAAAATATTGGAACTCATAAATGAATTAAGTAAGGTAGCAGGATACAAAATCAATATTCAGAAAACAGTTGCATTTGTATACACCTATAACAAACTCTCAGAAGGAGAAATTAAGAAAACAGTCCATTTACAGTTGCTTCAAGAACTATAAAATACTTAAGAATAAATGTAATGGAAGAAGTAAAAGACTTGTACTAAGAAAATTATAAGACACTGAAGACAGAAATTAAAGAAGATACAAGTAAATGGAAACACATACCATGCTCATGGATAGGAAAACTTAATATAGTTAAAATGTCCATGCTCCCTAACACAATATGTAGATTCAATGCAATTCCGATCAAACTACCAAGGACATTTTTCACAGAAATAGAAAATATAATTTTGAAATTTATATGGAAACATAAAAGACCCCAAATAGCCATAATAATCCCGAGAAATAAGAAAAAAGTCGGTGGTATCACACTACCTGATATCAAATCATACTACACGAGTAGAGTAATCAAAACAGAACGGTACTAAAGACTTCCAGTAAAATGGCGCTACAGACAGATGCTGTGCTAACTGCCTCCCAGGATCACACCAAAATTACAAGCAAATTATACAGCATTCAAACCTGGAGGTCCCTGGAACACTGGAGGAACAGAACCACTAAACGAAGAACTTTAAGAGGAGGCTGTGTCGGGTCTGGTAGGACAGGTGGAGACAAGAGAAGGCGAACCCCGTGAGGGAGGTCCCAACTGTGGGAAGGCTTCTCTGGTTGGGGAAGAGACCCTCCAGCCACACACCAAGCTCACCAGCCCAGAGCTCCTTTGCCAGGAAAAGAAGTTGTAAGATAGCTGGCAGTAAATTAGTGAGAACTCTCTTTGCTCAGCTCGGTGAGGTTAAGAGCGGCTGGAGAATCAGTGGGGCCGGCGCACGGGCTTGCTCGCCGGTGAGCACTTACCTGGCTACTGGTGCAGGGAGTGGCTGTGTGAGCCGGACCTGGGAGCTGGCGGGGACGGACTGAACTGAGCACCTTTGGTGCAAAGTCTGGAGGTTTTTGGAGTGTTGTTCCTGTGGGGTGGAGCCTGCATGTCAGGGCACCATTTTGTCAGGCTTGGGCCCTCCCACGAAGGATCAGGTCCGAGACATCATTGGTCTGGCGGAATTGGCGCAGAAGTGCGTGTGTGCGTGCGCATGCGCATGCGGCCCAGGATCCCCACCCTCCGCCGGGCTTATACTGCATTGCCAGGGAAACGCTTGGTGGGTGCCCTCAGGCTCCAACAGGCTGCTCACTGAGACCCAGGAGTGCGCGAGATGCCTCGGATCCCCACCCTTGGCAAGGCTTGTGCTGTGTTGCCAGGGAAAAACCTGGTGGGCATGCTCCGGCTCAAACAGGCTTCTCACTGAGACTCGGGAGTGCGCAAGCTGCCTTGAGTCCCCACCCTCTGCGGGACTTGTGCTGCATTGCCAGGGAAACGCCTGGTGGGCATGCCCTGGCTCCAATAGGCTGCTCACTGAGACGTGGGAATGCGCAAGCCGCCTCGGGTCCCCACTCTCCGCACTGCGCTTGCAGAGTTGCCAGGCTGGTGATTGGTTGTAGGGCCGCTCGGCCTGATCTGCAAGCGGCTGATTGGGACAGGCTGAGACTGGGAGTTTTTCTGGGAGTGTTGGGCCATGAGCTGTGTGCCTGCGTGATCCAGCCAGGGCTCTCCTGGTGATCTATGTAATACATCAAAGCAATCTCAGAGCGACAGCCAGAATGGGGAAACAAAGAAACATGTCACAAGTAAAAGATCAGAAGAAACCTCTAGAAATGGAACTAAATGAAACAGAAGGATTCAACCTTTCAGAGACAGAGTTTAGAACACTGATGATAAGATTGTTTAACAAACTTAGCGAGGACATAAAGAAGGATAGGGAAACCATAAAAAACAACCTGTTAGACCTAAAGAATACAATAACAGAAATGAAGAACACACTCGAAGGAATCACCAGTAGAGTAGATGAAGCAGAGGAGCGGATCAGCGATTTGGAAGATAAAATAGCAGAACTCACCCAGTTGGCACAACAAAAAGACCAAAGAATAAAAACAATGAAAATAGTTTAAGAGCCCTATGGGAGAAGGTGAAACGCAACCATCTTCGACTCATAGGAATACCAGAAGGAGAAGAGAAGAAGCAAGGAGTCGAAAATGTATTTGAAAAAATAATGACTGAAAACTTCCCTACCCTGGTGAAGGAAATCAACATGCATGCCCAGGAAGTGCAGAGGGTTCCAAACAAGCTGAACCCAAACAGGTCCACACCAAGACACATCATAGTTAAAATGGCAAAGGTTAAGACACAGACAGAATCCTAGAGGCTGCAAGAAAAAGACAGCAGGTTACATACAAAGGAACTCCTGGTAGACTAACAGCTGACTTGTCTACAGAAACTCTGCAGGCCAGAAGGGAGTGGCAGGAGATATTCAAAGTGACACAAAATAAAGTCCTACAACCAAGATTGCTCTACCCAGCATGGCTATCACTTCAAATTGAAGGAGAAATAAAGAGCTTCTCAGAAAAGAATAAGCTTCAGGAATTCATTACCACCAAGCCAGCATTGCAAGAAATGTTAAAAGGGCTTTTTTAAACAGGAGAAAGGGGTAAACAAGCTAACCCAGGGATACCAGGAATACAAATAACAAAATGGCAATACATGTGCACCTATCAATAATCATTTTAAATGTGAATGGGCTGCTAAATGCTGCAATCAAAAGGCAGAGAGTGGCTGAGTGGATAAGAAAATAGGATACATGTATATGCTGTTTACAGATGGAATAATATATTTCATGCAAATGGAAATGAGAAAAAAAAAGTTGGAGTACCAATACTTGTTTTGGACAAATAGACTTTAAAATGATTACAATAAAAGACAAAGAAGGGCACTATAACCCTAATAAACATCTATGCACCCAACATAGGAACTCCTAATTACACATAACAGATTTTGACAGACATAGACAGAGATCAACAGTAACACTATCATAGTAGGGGACTTCAACACCATTGTCACCAATGGACAGACCCTTCAGACAGAAAATCAACACAGAAAGAGGGGCCTTAAATGATACTTTAGACCAGCTGGATTTCGTTGATATTTTTAGTGCATTTCACCCTGAAAAAATAGAATATACTTTCTTCTCAAGTACACATGGGACATTTTCCAAGATAGACCACATTAGGCCACAAAACAAGTCTCAGTAAATTTAAGAAGATTGAAGTCATATCAAGCAGATATAAAGAAAAAACTGATGGTTGCTGGCTGGGAGGGAGTGGGGAAGAGGGAGAGCGGGAAGGTTTTGGACAGCGTAGGTGGGTGACTACAATGTTGCCGCAGGGATACGGGGGCAGTTCTGGGAATGTAATTGATAATGTTGTGAAGAGACTATTATGTTGTGAGAAATAAGTCAGTCAGAGAAGGACAGGTACCACGTGATCTTATTTGTGTGTGGAGACTGAAGAGCTGAGTGAACGATCAAAGTAAACAGACTCGTAGATGTAGAGGAAAAACTGAGGGTTGCTAGTTGGGAGGGGGTTGGGGATGGTGGGGAAGGGGAAGGGATTAGACAGCATAAGTAGAAAACTACAATTTTGCCACAGTTCGGGAAATATAATAATGTTGTAAAAATTTTGTGGCATGTCAGATAGTCACATGTCTTGTTAGGGAGACCACTTCATGGATGGAGTAGAGGCTTGATCACTGCACTGTACACCTGAAGCTGATGTGTAGTATTGTATGCCAACTGTAACTGAATATGTGGATGGTCATGGGATGTGGAGTATACTGTGGAGGGGAGTCATGGGAGTTGTGATAGATATGTACGGGATGGGGGGGGAGTGCGGTGGCGAACTGGGGGGGAGGGCTTTTCACTTTGGGGGTAAAGAGTATAACTATTGCATTGTGTTGTACACCTGAAACTAATAAAAAAAAACACGAAAAAAAAAGTAGTACGGTACTAGCATAAAAACAGACACATAGATCAATGGAACAAAATAGACAGACCAGAAATACATCCATTCATACATGGTCATTTAATCTATGACAATGGAAGCATGAATTTACATTGGGGTAAAGATTGTCTATTTAATAAATGGTGATGGGAAAATTGGACTGACACATGAAAAACAATGAAACTGGATGACCTCTTTATGCAATATAGAGAACAAATTCAAAATGGATTAAAGACTTAAATGTAAGAACTGAAACCATAAAACCCCTAGAGGAAAATATAGGGAGTGAATTTTCAGACATTACCCTGAGTAATATTTTTACTTATATATCCCTTCGGGCAAGGGAATTAAAAGAAAAAATAAACAAATGGGATTACATCAAACTTAAAAGATTTTTTTACAGCAAACGAAATCATCAATTAAAAAAAAGGATGCCTACTGAATGGGAGAAGATATTTGTCAATGATATATCTGATAAAGGGTTAATATCCAAACTATAAAACACTCATTCAAATGAACACCAAGAAAACAAACAACCCAATTAAAAAATGGGCAGAGGACGTGAAGAGACATTCCTCTAAACAGGACATACAGATGGCCAACACGCATATGAAAAAATTTTCAACCTCACTAATCATTAGAGAAATGCAAATGAAAACCACAATGAGATACCACCTCATTTGTCAGAATGCCTGTCGTGAATAAATCAACAAACAACAAGTGCTGGCGAGGGTGTGGAGAAAAGGGAACCCTGGTGCACTTTGGTGGGATTGCAGATTGGTGCAGCCACTATGGAAATCAGTATGGACGTATCTCAAAAACCTCTAAATAGAACTATCTTATGACCCAACATTTCCACTCTTAGGTATCTATCCTGAGAAATCCAAGATGCTAATTCAAAAAAATATATGCATCCCTATGTTTATTGTAACACCAGTTACAATAGCCAAGACTTGGAAACAACTCAAATGCCTTTTGGTAGACGACTGGGTTAAGAAACTGTGGTACATTTATAAAATGGAGTATTACTCTGCTATAAAAAAGAATGAAATCTTGCCATTTGCAACAATATGGATGGATCTAGAGAACATTATATTAAGTGAAATAAGTCAATCAGAGAAAGACAAATACCATATGATGTCTCTTGTATGTGGAATCTATAGAACTGAATAAATGAGCAGTAAACAGAAATAGTCTCAGAGATATAGAGGAAAAATTGATGGTTGCTAAATGGAGGGGGTGGGGATGAGAGAGAATTGTAAAACATCATCAATTGTATGTAAAACATACAATTCCTTTCTAATTCCTATTAGAAAGAATAAATTGGTAACTACAATATCATCACAGGAATATTAGACAGTTTGGAGAATATAATGAATAATGTTGTAAATATTTTTTAGAGTGTCAGATGGGCACATGTCTTCTTGGGGAGACCACTTTATGGACTGTGTAGATGCTTGACCACTGCACTGTACACCTGAAGCTGAAGCTGAATAATATTGTATGTCAAAAACAATTTTATATATATAGTCACTGGGTATGTAGTATAGTACAGGGAATAGAGTCAATGGAATTGTAATAGATATATACGATGTCAAAATGGCAATATATTGGGGGATTGGGATTATCACTTTGTGAGACATGAAATGTATAACTATTTCATTGTTTTGAACACCTGAAACTAATAATAAAAAAAAGAAAAAGAAAATAAAACAGGACTTTCTTAAACTGTGAATCACAGGCAGGGATTTTCCTTTTTGAAATATATGGTGATGAAAAGAGAACTGACTGGGTGGAGAACACACAATGTGATATATAGATGATATATAACAGAATTGTACACCTGAAATCTATGTAACTTTGCTAACAATCATCATCCCAATAAACTTTAATAAAAAATAAAAAAAAGAATATATGTTAGAGTTACAACAGTGGATAATGATGAGGAACTCTAGAAATATTGGGTTGTCGAAAAATTCATGACTCATTTTTGCCATGAAAACTACAGAAGAAATACATAATGACTTTTCCGACAACCTAATAGTATAAATGCATATGTCACTCAATGAAACAGTTCTGATGGTTGGTTATATAATACAAATCCATTGTGTAATGCTTCATGGATAGGCTGAAGTCTATAGTCCAAAAATATTCGGGATATTAAAGGTGGCTATTAAAAAAAAGTGTTTTACCACCCAGAGTAAGTTCTTCCATCATTTGACTCCCTTTACCCTCTTCTACCATCTGCCCTTCCCCATTACCCTCTGGTAACTACTGAGCTGTTGTCCGTTGCTATGAATTTTGTTTCTTTGTTTGTTTGTCTTGTTCCTTTGTTGCTTTCAGTTTTATGTCCTACATATCAGTGAAGTTTTATGGTTTTCTGAGTGGTGAACACAAATGTGATATATATAGATATATATATATCACATTTTACAAAATTGTGTCCTTGAAACCTATGTAATTTTACTAACCATTGTCACCCCAATAAATTTTAATTAAAAAGGTGTTTTATGTTATCCTATATTTTATAAATTGTAGTAACCAGTTGTGCACCAATTACTATATTCTTCATAACACAATCATTCCAATGTAATCTATATGGCATCTCCATTTGAAAGACCAAGATGTAAAACAACAAAAAAACAAGCCCCTAATGCCCTAAACATTACAACACGTTTGATTATACAACAGGTTTGAGTAGAAATATCCAATTACCAGATTTTTTTCTAAAAGACCTTATGAAAAGATTGCTTATTCTGGGCAGCAAAGGCAACAATCCATAGAGTGAAAAGGCAATTTATGGAATCAGAGAAAATATTTTCAAACCATGTATGTATATGATAAGGAGTTAATATGCAGAACTTCTATAACTCAACAACATCAAAAAATAACCTGATTAAAAAGTAGGCAAGGGGGCCGGCCGAGGGGCGTGGTAGTTGGGCACTGGCTTAGGAGGCCAGCTGCCCTGGTTTGGGTCCCACATCTGAGGGCCAATGACGCTGCCCTCAGGAAAAAAAAAAGTAGGCAAGGGACTTGAATAGATGTTTATTCAAAGAAGATACACAGTTGGCCAACAAGCATATGAAAAGATGCTCAACATCAGTAATCATGAAAATACATATCAAAACCACAATGAAACACCACCTCAGATCCATTAGGATGGCCACTATCAAAATAGATAAATAAATAAATAAATAAATAACCACAGAAAATAACAAGTGTTGGTGAGGATGTGGAGAAATTGGGACTTTGTGCATTGTTAGTACGAATGTAAAATGTTGCATATGTTATGGCAAACAGTATCAAGGTTCCTCAAAAAATTAAAGTTGAATTACTATATGATGTGGAATCCCCCTTCTGGGTATACATCCAAAATAACTGAAAACAGGGTCTTGAAGAGATATTTGTACAACTATTTTTATTGAAGCATCATAGCCCAAATGTGGAAGCAACCATTGAAAGATTAATTAAAAGGTAAATGTGATAGTCGTATGCGTGCACACACCACTATGGAATATTACTCAGCCTAAATAAAGAAGAAAATCCTGTTTTATGCTACAACGTATATGAACACTGAGGATATGAGGCATGAAATGAGCCAGTCATAAAAGTACTGCATGATTCTACTTATATGAAGTATCTAAAGTAGTCCAACTCTTAGAAAATGAATGGTGGCTTCCAGGGTTGTAGGGGAATATAGGGAGTTATTGTTCAACAGGTATAGAATTTCAGTTTTGTAAAATGAAAAAGTTTTGGAGATCTGTTGCATAAAAATGCACATGCATATAATTAACACTACTCCATTGTACACTTAAAAATGGTTAGGATGGCAAATTTTATGTGTGCCTTTACCACAATAGAGAAGTCATGCCATTCCTTCATTAATTGAATCTTAATTTTACCTCAGTCATATGGTGATTATTTGGTAATGATGGTTAACCAATATCACCATGTCTAAATCCAAGCATTATGGACAGGGTGGATATATTGTAATAGATGACTACAAGGTCATCATCATGGATCTGGCTGGTAACACAAGAATTGTGGTGTTGTCATTTATGCTTTAATGGGTAGGAATAATTTTAATGCATTGAATTGTGTAAATATATACTGCCTGTTCTTTAACTTATAAAATAGAAAAAGAAAACAAGTGGTTGCATTTTGAAAATTTGGGCTTTATCATGTGATGATAAAATTTTAAACAAATCATGTGCTTACTAATCACTAGAATCTTGAGGTATAAACCTAGATATTTACATAAATAAAATGATAGTTAACTATCTTATCAGATCTGGCTTCCATAACAAAATGCTGTAGACTGGGTGCCTTAAAGAACAAAAACTTCCTTTCTAACAGTACTGGAGGCTAGAAACTCAGATTAATGTGACAGCATATCTTGTTTGATGAAGGTTTTCTTCCTCACTTACAGATGGCCATCTTTTCACTGTGTCCTCACATGGCAGGGAGGGAACAAACTCTCTTATGTCTCTTCTTAAAAGAGCACTAATCCCTCATGATGGTCCCACCCTTGTCACTGCACCTAAACCTAATTATCTCTCCAAAACTCCATCTCCAAAAACATCACATTGGGGATTATGGCTTCAATATACGATTTTTTGAGGGATGCAATTCATTCCATAGCATTCTGCCTCTAAGCCCCCAAATCATGTCCTTCTCACATGCAAAATACCTTCATTCCATCTCAACAGCCCCCAAAGTCTTTACACATTTCATTATCAACTCTAAGTCTAAAGTCCAAATTCTCATCTAAATGTCATCTAAATCAAATATGGGTAAGACTATAGGTACAATTCATCCTGAGGCAAAAGTCCTCTCTAGCTGTGAAAATGTGAACCAGACAAGTTACATACTTCCAAAATACAGAGGTGGGACAGGCAGAAGATCGACATTCCCATTACAAAAAAATAAACAGCAAATGGAAAAAAAGGGTGATGGATCCTAAGCAAGTCCAAAACCTAGCAAGCAAATTCCATTAGATTTAAGGTTTGAAAGTAATCCTTTTTGTCTTGATGAACCACCTTCCAGGCCCATTGTGATGGCAGAGTCACCCCCATGACTCTGCCAGTTGGTCCCACAGCGAATACTCCTGTCAGAGGGCATTCAGCCTGTTGAAATAAAGACACGCCCTGATGCTCTCTGAATCACTCTCAGGATCATTTTTTTTTTCTCTTTTTGAAGAGCAGCTGAATAGTTCCACCATTGTTTCTGTCATAAAGTTTCACAGCTTTCCTTCATTTCATTCCATATCCACCTAATTCCATTAGGTTTTTATTAAATGGTTATTAAGCCACAGCTGTAGTGCTCTCTTTAGAAAAAACTTTCTTATTTTTAACAATATGGATAAGCTGAGAATTTTGCAAATCTTCAAGTTCTGGTTCCTTTTTGCTTAACAACTATTCTTCATCTCTCACCTTTCACAGTTGACTATCAGCAGTCAGAAGGAAACAAATCATTTCTTCAATACTTTGGTAAGAAATATCCTTAGCTAAATATCTCATTTCAGTCACTCGCAAGTTCTTTCTACAAAACACTAAAAACAAAGCCCACAATTCGGTCAAGTTCTTTGCAGCTTTACAAAAAGGATTACTTTTCCTCTGGTTTCCCAAAATATATTCCTCATTTCCATCTGAGACCTCATCTGAATTGCCCTTAACATCTATAATCCTAGCAGGTACGTCAAAACTCTTCTACCTGCTACCCATTATCTAGTTCCAAAAGCTGCTTCCACATGATTAGGTATTTGTTACAACAGCAGCACCCTACTTCTTAGTACTTAAATCTGTCTTAGTTAGCCTAGGCTGCCATAGCAAAATACTATAATCTGCATGGATTAAATAACAGAAATTTTTTCAGGGTTCTGGAGGCTAGAAGTTCAAGATCAAATTTCCAGCATTATTAGTTTTTGGTGAGGGCTCTCTTCTTGGCTTACTGATGGCTACCTTCTTGCTGATTCCTCACATGTCAGGGGAGAGACGAAGCTCTAGATCTCTGGTGACTCTTCTTTTTTTTTTTTTTTGAGGGCAGTGACATTGGCCCTCATATGTGGGACTGAACCGGGGCCACTGGCTTCCCAAGCCAGCGCTTAACCACCGCGCCACTTGGCCGGCCCCTCTGGTGACTCTTCTTATAAGGACACTAATCCCATTAGAAGGGCCCCGCCCTCATGACCATTTCTAAACCTAATTATCTCCCAAAGATGCCATCTCCAAATACTATCACATTAGGGGTTAGGGCTTCAACATATGAATGTAGTGGGGGAGACACAATTCGTTCTATAGCACCAATGGATTCTTCACTTGATCTGGATAATATATTAACACTAAACAAACATTCTCTAAGTCTCATATTTTGAAAATTTGTTTAATTTCTGCCACATATTACATTCCATATTACATATCAAATTTTCTAAGACACAGACTATTTTAAAAGCTATTTCTCACTGTATTTTGTATCTCACTCTATACAGCATAATTTATATGCTAACATTACTTTCAAAATTGTTATGCTCATTTGGAATGAGGATATCTAAAAACTGATGTAATTAATCTAGAACAGACTAAGTCTTAGACATTCTGAGTAAATGGTTTTCTACTATATTTAATTATTCTTGGTTTTCTGACATAGAATGGTACAAATATCATTCTGTTTATATACCATTCGCATTATAAGATGTGGTGAGTTATTTTGACTATACAGTTACTGACACAATACATAAATACATTTAAATTTAAAACAAAGAAAATGAAGCATGGGGAATTTGTTATTTGCCCAAGATCACATGGTCAACCAAGGGTGGCAATTCTTTTTTTTTTAACCCCCTCCCCCAATTCTCCCCTCCCACTCCCCCCCCATATCATACTATCTATTACAATTCCTTTGACTCCCTTCCACCATATAATCCACATCCCGTGACTGTCTATATATTCAATTACAGTTGGCATACAATATTATGCATCAATTTCAGGTATACAGTGCCGTGATCAAGTCTCTACTCCATCCATGAAGTGGTCTCCCTAACAAAACATGTGACCATCTGACACCCCACAAAATTTTAACATTATATTCCCCGAACTGTCTTTCATATCCCTGTGACAATACTGTAGTTACCTATTTATGCTGTCTAATCCTTTCCCCTTCTCCCTCATCCCCACCCCTCTCTCAACTAGCAACCCTGTTTTTCCTCTATATCTATGAAACTATTTCTGTTTCTTATGCTCATTCATTCAGTTTTTCAAATTCCACATATAAGTGAGATCATGTGGTATTTGTCTTTCTCTGACTGACTTATTTCACTCAACATAATAGTCTCTAGGTCCATCCATATTGTTGCAAATGGTACAATTTCATTCTTCTTTATAGCAGAGTAATACTCCATTGTATAAATGTACCACAGTTTCTTAAGCCAGTCATCTACCGATGGGCATTTCGGTTGTTTCCAAGTCTTGGCTATTGTAAATAGCGCTGCAATAAACATAGGGGTGCATATATTTTTGAGAATTAGCGTGTTGGATTCCTCTAAGGGTGGCAATTCTGATGAAGATGTCTTTACTCCATGTCATAATCACTTTCCACCTTTATACCAAATGGTCAGCATCATGTCTTTCACAAAACACACTATACATTGGACTAAGAAGAGCAAAAGATACATCTGTATACTCTTTACTGACTAATCTCATTCCAAAGGTTACAGATATCAATCTGCCATTCAACCCTTTCTCCCTTTCCACTAACATATGCATAGGTCTGAAAAATTAACAAAAGAAACAGTGGGTGATCATCAGAGAAAATGGTCATACAACTGATATGGAGGGAGAGTAAGCACATACATATGAATACAAATGACTGAAAGAACAGGGAATAGTAAACAATGGCAGAGTTTAAAAAAGACAATGGAATAGTCTATAAGATTTCACAGAAAAGTTGAATAATACACAGCATAATGAAATGGCCCTACGGAAAAGGATCAGAGTTTGTTGGTGGCTTAGTGAATGGTATGTTGTAAAGGCAAGGAAGCAGAAACAAATAAAATAAAACAAGAGATGGAAAAAAAATAGTTGTTATTAGTTGACATGCTAATGCTGATTTAATAACTTCCTTACCCCAAACTGGTTATTTAATTTTATAAACAAATATTTATAGACTACTTATTAAGTATTAGGCATGTTTTGTACCCAAGATATAATGGTGAAAGTGAATGTCAATGCTTTCAAATGCTCACAGTTGTTTGGAGTGGGTTGGGGCCCAGGGCATGGGGGCCAAACATATATACAATTAAAGCTTATTTCATGACCCTGATTTTAGGATCATTTTCTAGATGCCAGGTCCATTCATATTAGAAATATTTTCTTATTATTGTAAATTTTTTTCCACCATGAATCTATTATAATGTTTTATACCAAACTAGCAGTATTTTGCTTTCCTACCTTGTAAATATTCTTAATTCAAGATTCTAGACAGTTCAAGAAAAAAAATTACATGTAACATGTTCAGATTACATAAGCAAGCTTAATTATACACACACATACACACACACACACACACACACACACACACACACACTCCCCTTCAAAAAGTTTAGAGTTGGAAAAAATGTTGAGACATGAGCTTCCTTTCTCCCTAGGTGTCTGTCTGTGATTCTCAGTAGAGCTGCCACTACTAACTGCCACATCATCAATCTATATATAATCACTCCACAAATAGTCTGGGTTCCATGTGAGGACACACTTTTATTTCTTTATAGAGGCACATATATGTGTGCTTTACAAGGTGATCAGAGCTATGGCAGCAGTCAAATTAGGTAATGGACACAGAGATACCTCTTGGGTTTGAAATTACTTTTGAATATTATTAGATGTGGCCTTCTCTTTCTGGAGAGTATTCAAAATAAACAAGATGCCTTTCTATCCTGGAACAGACTACCCTATCCTATCCTATCCTAATCTGATCCAGTCTATCCAAACTGAGCTTTTGTTGAATCCTATTGTATTCATTTCACCTTGGATCAGTTAACCTCTATG
Organism: Aselliscus stoliczkanus; assembly: GCA_033961575.1. Taxonomy (NCBI): domain Eukaryota; kingdom Metazoa; phylum Chordata; class Mammalia; order Chiroptera; family Hipposideridae; genus Aselliscus; species Aselliscus stoliczkanus. The sequence continues at coordinate 33,435,963 of CM066737.1, read as the reverse complement.
TCCTGGAGAATTGTAAGAAAAAAAAAGACTTTTACTGGTACTTATTGACCATTTAAAACATAACTGTTGTTTGCAGGGTTTGGTTAAGAAACAAAATTTATCAAGGAATTTATGTGTTAAACACTTATTCATTACTTTATCAACGGCAATCAAATTTTTTAAAAAAAGATTTTTATTGGGGAATTGGGGCAGGGGAACAGTGTTGGGAAATTGGGGGAGGGGACCAGCCAAGTTGTTCTTCAATCTTTGTTGTGGAGGGCGCCAGTCGCCGTCTGGCTTCCCGTCGGCAGCTCGTGGCCTCTAAGCTCAATGTGCTGTGTTCAATCTTAGTTGTGAGTGGGCGTAGCCACCATCCCATGTGGGAGTCGAACCAGCAACCTTGTTGTTAAGTGCTCACGTCCTATCCACTGAGCCATCCAGGCGGCAGCTCAGCTCAAGGTGCGGAGTGCAATCTTTAGTTGTGGGTGGGCATAGCCCACCATTGAAGAGGCAATCTTGTTACACCAGCTGAGCCATCCTGCCACCTGTTGGCATCTCAGCAACAGCTCAGCTCGGGCACAGTGTGCACTGGCCCAGGTGGGAATCAAACCGGTGGCCCTGTTGCTCAGAGCTCGTGCTCTAAGCCAACTCTTAACCAACTGAGCCTCTTGGCCAGCCCTGAGGCAATCAAATTTTATCAGTGATTCATTGTTTGCTCTTCTGCTTTCTACTAAGACTCTGAAATCCTCAATAGACAATGTTTTCCTATGATAGTAAGTTTGCCTCTCTAGAGAGGAGAACATGGCTAGGTAGAAATGGGAACTAAACATAGTCAGATGAGTATGAAGAGAGGGCAGTAATAGTTAGTTGGCCTTTAAACCCAGGACTAGATATTTCAATTTGAAAACCTATTAGGTGTTTCTTTGTGCTGTTGTAGAGTATAGGGCAGACCAAGAGTAAGGGATCTGAATAAAGATAAGAGAGAAGAAAGCTAATGAGGGAGGTTGGGTAGTAGTACCTGTGTATAGTGTTTAGGGATTATGCAAGCACTTACTGACAGTTGTGTACAAGTACCTGTCTCTGGTACCTTTGTGTTTGTGGTTGTTTGTCTTCTCCCTCAACTAAACAGTGAATTCTAAAGGGGATTTCTTATTCTATCAATCCGCACAGTGCCTAGTGCCATGCCTCACTAGATAAGCTTGCCAATGGAGTGACAAATGTGTCCCAGTTCTGTAAATAAACAAAAGCAAAGGCCAGTGGAAGATATTTTTGGAGTATTCCTTGTCGTATTATATATTTAATACGACATGCAGGTTAATTAACATTCAATTAGAAAGCTTAAAGAAATATATTGGGACATTAAAAGGGCATGATTTTACCCCAGTCTACCTTTCCGTACTACCTTTTCTCCAGCCAAAGAGCAACATTTGCCATTTAACAGACATGATTAATGCTTTGCATCTTTGAAACTTTATGTTCATACTTGACTTTCCATTTTGAATGTCCTTTTATCCTATATTCTGTCTATATTCCACTTCTCCTCAAGGCCAAAACCAATGCTATTCATTTCATTAAGCATTCCTTTAAATCTAAATAAAGGAGCAAATTTTTCTCTTTTGACCTTTTGCTGTACTGTATTCTTTTTATGCCCATAGCACCTCCAAAATACATGAAGCTAAGTGGTAGCAGAAAGAGAAGCAGATGGTCACAGAAAAGAAAGCAGACATGAGGGCAGTTTCTTTGTCATATGAATAGCAAAACTCTAGGCTGAAGATTCACAGACTTGTACTGATGAGGTTTCTAGAGCTGGATTCATTTTCAATCTTTAGTTGTGCATACTTACAATAAATCCTTATCACCTAAGGGAGTTTAAGTACATGTTTCACATAACCCAAATGGCCAAATATTGTGCCTGGTATTTAGATATTTGTTTTAGCTTCCCTAATAGAGTATAAGTTCTGTGAAAAATCAGGGGCCACAGCTTCTTCTTTAATGACTCCCATAGCACCTGCAGTATGTCACAAAGTCAGTGCTCAATAAATGCTTGCTATAAGAACGAACAGAGAAAACTGGACAACTGATAAAGTTATATTAAATTTCAAGTCATTTTTAGTATGGCAAGAACTGAACACAGGTAGTTCATAATAATATTTTACTAAACATTGCTTTTTCAAATAAATAGCTTGCCTTTTTCACACTTCGCTGTTATAGATTTCTTCCTATTAGAGTTTTGCAACCAGCTTTATGACATATCTTTGCAAAGGCTAACTTCAGCAGCAGCTCCATGTATCATAAAGGATGTGTCATATAAGTAGATTACATAATATGAAGCCATGCATTCTTCCCATTATTTTAACAAGCATTTTCTTCTTCTTTTTTTTTTTCTGAGGGCAGTGTCACTAGCCCTCATATGTGGGACACGAACCGGGGCCGCTGGCATCCCAAGCCAGCCCTTAACCACCGCGCCACTCGGCTGGCCCAACAAGCATTTTCTTAAAGAGTGGTGTAATCGCTTCTTAAAGAGCGGTGATCTGTATCAGGTTCTCTTCCTAGAGGCCAAAAATGTAAACTGTACCTGAACTAATTAAAGTCACTCTTGTCTTTTTTTCAGATGGGAAACACTTTGTCAACCCTATTTTCAGATATATCTAGTATGACTAGATACCCTCAAGGAAATTATTTTTCAATAATGAATTTGAAAGATTAAAATGTTCACCAAAGTCACATGCAATATATAATGAAGTATAGTCTCATTTTATGGATAAAACCTCCTTACAATTACATAGCATTTTATAGTTTGCAAAGAAAGCACTTTGAAATATATTATCTAATTTTCTCCTTTCAACAGGAGACTGAGATATATAAGGAAGGCATCATTCTCACTTTGTATACCAAAAAAAGAGAGAAGTTAACTGACTTTACCAAGGTCACAGAGATATTAATAGTAAGTAGTGAAGAGAACCTAGGAAAACAACCCAAGTTTTTCAGCTTCTTCTCATCCAGTATTTTTTCGACTTTAGATCCAGTTTTCTTTTAACCATTCTATTTATAACAATATTTTTCAAACTTTTGGCTATGACCAATTGATGAGTTATGAAACCAATTTTGACCAGCATTTTTAAAAAATGAAGTAGAATAGAACACATCATAGAACTTCAGCTCTATGAGTTCACATTTTATTGAATAATTTATTTATTAAAGGTAAAAATTGTTTTGTGAAACTTCTGTTTCAGTTGTGTCTCTTATCATGTAAATTATATTTCTATCTGTGGGAAATGGTGAGAAAATAAATTCAAATCACTTATCTATGCCATGTCACCTATTAAATCATTAAGGTGCTAAAAAGTAATTTATGATGCCAAAGTCTCCATGTTATTGGTTTTAACATTAAAATAACTGTGGGTAATAAAAATATATTTTCTGGCAATCTTCAGTTAGGTAATAATTATATAGCTTAATTTCATTGTTTGACCTCTTTTAAGCGTTCTGCTTGAATATTATATTTTTTTAAATTAGGGTTTCTACAAACTCATAGATACAGAGAACATTTTGATGGCTGTCAGATTGGAGGGAGGTTGGGAATGGATGAAAAAAGGGAAGGGCTAAAGAAGTACAAATATATGGTGATGGAAGGAGAACTGACTCTGGGTGGTGAATACACAATGTGATATATAGATGATGTATTACAGAATTGTACACCTGAAACCTATGTAACTTTACTAACAATTGTCACTCCAATAAACTTTAATTTTTAGAAAAAGAAATGCAAATTGGTTGTTACAAAATAGTCATGGGGATGTAGGGTATAGCATAAGGAATATATTAAATAATGTTATAAAAACTATGTATGGGGCCGGCAGAGTGGCACATTGGTTAAGAGCTGGTTTGGGGATGCCAGCAGCCCAGGTTCGGATCCCACATATGAGGGCCAGTGATACTGCCCTCTACAGCTAACAACAGCTCCACCAGGAGCTGAGCTTTGCGAGCCCCGGCGACAGTGTAGGCTGCAGCCCCTGCTACAGTGGGCTGCCATAGGCTACAGTGAGTGTCCGGCAGCCAGCGTGAGCTGCCGATAGCCATGGTGAGTGACATCCAGAGGCCAGCGACTGATCTGCCTCATCCGGGAAGAGCACAATGATGATACCAACATGGGCCAGTGAAGCAACATCCTCCGCAACTTGACTGAAGAACAAAAAGACAGCAACTTGTCTGTTCCCTTTCCCCGATTCCCCAACGCTGTTCCCCTCCCCGAATTCTCCAATAAAATCTTTAAAAAAAACAAACTATGTATGTTATGTATGGTGTCACATGGGTACTGGATTTACTTGGGTGATAGATGGGAGGGGGTTGGAGAAATGGGTTAAAAAGAGGAAGGGATTAAGAAGCACAGATTGGTAGTTAGAAAATAGTCATGGGGATGTAAAGTATAGCATAGGGAATGTAGTCAATAATGTTTTAATAACTATATATGGTGTCAGATAGAAACAGATTTATTGGGTGATCACTGTGTAAGTTATATAAATGTCTAACTACTATGCTGTATACCTGAAAGTCATATAATATTGTATGTCTACTGTAATTGGAAAAATAAAAATTATATTTAAAAAACATTAAGGGTTTCTACATAGGCATACTAATTTTATTTTTGCTTTTATGGGGAAAATGCTAATCATGTTTTATAAAGTAATCATCTTAGAAAATCTTTACCTGACAATATATTCAGGGAAATGTAAGAAATGCCAACTGTAGATAATATCTTGAAATTCAAATATTTGATTTTTTACTAAAATAAACATACCTGATATCTCAGGAATTTATTAACAACTTATTTAATTGTATGTATTATCAATGAATAATCAAAAGGAATGAATCCACAATGGTTTTCTTATTTATGATTAATACAGTGGCTCTTTGTTCCCTATAAGATATAATATAAAATCATTAGTAGAGTATGTAAATATTGGCAGCTTTATCTCCTGTCCATCAACTTCACATAGGCCATTCACTTCCTTCCTTTGCTTGCATGCCATTGCTTCCCACCTTCCTCAATGAAGCTTTAAAGAATGAATACAAGTCTTCTAGGCAATGTTACATGCTCTGTGATGCCTTCATCCATTCCTTTTTCTGTGTTCTCACATAATTTATTGCAATTATCTATTAGAGATCTCACAACATTATTATAATTATTTCTTTGTGTGGGTTTTCTTAGATAAGCAGTGATGTGCTTGTGTGTGAAGTCCATAATTTTATTCACCTTTGAATTCTTGGTGCCCAACACAATGCCTACATCGTAATAGGAACCTGATTCTTTGTTAAACAAGTGAGATATACTAATTAGTTTGAATCACATTGGCAAACAACAACAAAAAACATATAGCAATTTATATGAGGTCAAGAATTTTTATCTATCATATCTAATGTTTTTCACACTGAAGACATCATTGTTCTTTTCTAAATACCTGAATATTAAAATATTAATTTATTGGTAGAAAATTATATTTGTATCTATTATTCCATGGTCTATATGTGGGCAAAAGAACTGGCTGATTTGGTCTGTTCAAGCCAGAGCTTAATCAAATTGCTGACATCATTTTGTTTGATTATATCCATGATATAGACCAAAGCATTTTTATTTTCCCACAGGCTGAGATGGTGGTTTAGAGATATAGACCACATGTTAGAATTTCCCCTCATATTGTAGTCATCACTGTATTAAGAAAATAAAGAAATAAAAGATAAGCAATTTTATGGATAGTTGGGTCATTAAATATTTTGTGATATGGTACCTTAAAGTTTTATTTATATTCCTATAGGATTTTCCCCTCACTGTTTTAGCTAATGGATTTGAAGTCCCAATGTATCTTTCATTATTTTGAGGGATTTTTTAAAAAAATCGTTGTTCTGAAACACACAGCACTAACCTCCTTTACAAGTAAAACAGAGGAACCAAAGCTGGAGAACATCAATACACCCTTCATAGCACATTAAATTATGCACTCTGATTGTAGAGGAAGATAATATTTAATTGACAGATATTCTAATACACAAATATATATAGGATTCTACTTATTTGAGTACTCTACTGTGAATATCTATGTTACAGAATATTTTCAAGCAGTATATGAAAAGATAAGGAATCCTAACTCACATGTGAATCTAGGAGACAAGTATTTTCTTTTCCTGATTTGAAATTCTTCACACATTTCTTTCATGTATTATAGTTGATTGTTTACATGTTTATCCTTCAACTAAATGGTAAGATTAAAATGGTGTCTAAATCTTACTCATCTCCAGATTCCCAGAGTGGTCAACACTGTGTTAACACAAAATGAGTGTTCAACAAATGTGTATTGAGGAAACAAATGAATATACTATTGAAACCCTCATGTTTTAAACATTTCCCCTAGGAACCATTTGATTTTTTCTCCTGTGTTATAATGTCACAAAGATAAAAAAACCTCACAATTTCTTTTACTGCTTATTGAAAAACATAACAGTAATGACACAGGGAGAAGTTAGATTATTCATAACACACAATATGATTTTTACAGCAACACATTGGCCCCCATGTGTGAAACATCTGAACGAAAGTTGAAAAATTCAGTAAAATATTTGAATTTGTATCTTCCACTAAAAATTCAACTGTGGATAGCAAGAAACATCTAGGTGATTAATCCATTCACATATTCAGTACTGTACTCCCAAAGACTCAAAAGTGTAAATGTTGGCTATTGCTTTCAGGTTACTTGTGGAAATCACAACTGGCTTCCCTACCTTTTCAGTTAAACTTCAGCATGACTAAGGATTCATTATTTTTTTATATTTTGGGTTGTTAGTAGGGGATAGTGTATATTTTCTTACTCTTTACTTCAGAACTTTGTCTTATAGGTTATTAAAATTCATTTTATGTAACATTTTTAGATAATAATAGAAATTATACCTGTCTAATAATAAATAAAACCATGACTATAACATATATAAAGATATATTCGGGGAAACATACTTTGTCTTCTGATTCTAGCCAACAAAATACTTTTAACAAGTGCATATCTATTAAAAGAAACCTCAAAATACTGTGATTATTATTCATTTTCTAGAATTGTTTCATTATGAAGTTTTATGTTTCCATGGGGACTTTAATGTTTATGTTTTGTGATGGCCGCATTGACTATTAAAAAGCAATTTGGATGACATGTTAGGTCTTTTGTTGCCAGTTTTAATTGCATTGTTCATCATGCATCAACTCCCCCATTAACTGCAAAAATTTCAGGCCAATATCAGTTTACAATAATGGTTCTTTAATGATTTTATCCTGTCAGTATGTGAGCTTCATACAGATGTATGCATGATTAGTTTCATATTGAGACCTGTAATTAAATAATTGAAGCTTAAACAGAATGGATATCAAACACAAACACATATTTAATAAAGACTCAGAAGCTTATCAAAATGATGATTAGCAATTAAAGTCAATGTTTTGAGTTCATCTTTGTTAGCACATATATTATACCTTTAAAAATATTTGTATAAATTTTTGCCCGAAGTTAAAAGATATTATTTTTAGCATAGCAGTAAATTTGAGTTTTTAAAACATAATTTATATTCAATGTACACCATATCTGCCTGAGTAATAAATTTCACTTTAACTATTATTTTATTTGGAGAACAAATTAGCCAAAACAGAAAACCCGAGTATCAATAAATATTTTTATCAATCAGACAGAATTCCAGTCCTTAAGAATTTGACATATGAGTTCGGACAATTAAATTCACGAACTCATCCTAGAAAAAGTGGTACATACTTCATTGCTGAATACCACTAAGGTCACCTTTGAAGTATTCCTCTTGGGAAGCTATGTACTGATGCCAGTACCTAGTCCACCCTTCAAAGCAATTTTGGAACTCTTTTTCTGGAATGGCCATCAGAGCTGTCGTCGTATTACCCTTGATGTTCTGTATGTCATCACAATGTCTTACTCTCAATATTTCCTTTATCTTCCAGTAAAGAAGGAAGTCACTGGGGGCTATATCAGGTGAGTAGGGAGGGTGTTCCAATACAGTTATTTGTTTACTGGCTAAAAACTCCCTCACACAGTGCCGAGTGAGCTGGAGCATTGTCATGATGAATTGTTGGTGAAAAGTTCAGGTCATCTAACTTTTTCACACAGTCTTTTCAGCAGTTCCAAATAGTAAACTTGATTAACTGTTTGTCCAGTTGGTGCAAATTCATAATGAATAATCCCTCTGATATCAAAAAAGTTTTTAGCAACATTGTTGCAACAAGTTTACAAACTTAATTGTCCGACTTCGTATGTACACATACTATGCTAGCATCCATTTGCATGTCATAGAATGTTAGAGATGGAAGGGACTTTCGAAACCATCTACTAGAACTTCTTTATTTTATAGTATTTAATTCCAGATGAGTTAAATTACTTCCTTGTGGTCATATAGATAGTTAGTGGCAGAGTCAAGAAAAATATCTAGGTCCAAGATATAAACTTATGTATTCCTGGAGAATGAGTATGTAGAAAAGTCTTTTATGTATTGGTAAGTTCCTTTTCTCCCTATTTGATTAAATGAACATGTTTCAAAACTTAAAAAATAACAAACAACCAAGCCTATACATAGAGATATACATTGAGAAGTTTCATTTTCTCTTCTTTCCCCCACTACCCCACTATTTATACAACCTCTGTAAGGTAACCGTTTTTACTAATTTCTTATTCATCTTTCCGGTATTTTTTTCATGCCAAAACACAACATATGAATATGTATTATTATTTCCCCCTTTCCATATGCAAATATGGAAATATAGTACACTTATACACATTTTTACACCTCACTTTTTTTCACTAAAAAAATATATCTTGCAATTGCTCCTTCCATGCATAAAAATTTTCCTTGTTATTTTTTCTTTTAAGCTGCACAGTATTCCCTTGCATGGACAGTATATATTTTTAATGTGTTTGAAAATTATTAATAACTAATTGAAAATGTTTTAGATGATAAAAATTATTTCATTTTACCTATAAAAAATACTTATCTGCATAACAGAAATGTAGAAATTAAGGTAAAGCTTAAACTCTAGTGCAGTGTGCATGGCACTGAAGAACCTACCTAGAAAAACCATTACTTTCCCTTTGACTTAAAGTCCTAGACCTAAAGCTCATTGCATAAATAAGATGTTTTCCAGCGTTTACTGGTATGTCAGTGAAAATATGTGTTGTACTGTTGTTTATAACGCAGTCCATAGAAATGTTTACTTTTATTTCAAAATCCTTCCATCTTCAGTCCAATAGATGACGCTACTTTCTTTTGCTCATGATAATCCATATAAACTTTGAATTTAAAAATAGTTTCATTTCAAATTGTAATGGAAGGCCTGCCTACACTGCTGTAGTATAGTGGAAGACATTAGGGAGACGGACCAATTAAGGTAGAAGCAGATTTCTTATTAAATGACGGGTCCTAGATTCCCATTTCATGAAACATGTACATGCCAAATTCCCATTAATTTCAAGAAGGAATTAATGCATGGAAGAAACATGTAGGCTGAAGAGGACAGGATAAATTAGTCCAGAGCAATCCTTAAATGTCAGTTTAAAATGCAGAGAGTAATTTAAATTATGTGTAGTCATGTTGTTTGGATTGAATATTATCCATTCATCTTTTGTTTCTGACCATATCTTCAAAATGAGCGGGTCAAAGTATTGCTTGAAAAATAGAAAAGAAATGAACAGCTTGACTTTGAATTTTAAGTAAAAATGGAATCTAAAGGTGTGAATCATGAAAATGTAATGATTCTTTTAGAAAATAGCATAAAAAGAAACTGTGCTTTCTCTTAGCATATCAAATATTTATATTAGAGAAAATAAGTAGGAATATTTTTAAATTCTATTAGTTCATCCTAATCCAGAAAGTCAAGTTTTGTTAATTTTAAATTCCAAATCATATTTAAAATATAAGTATCTGATATTTACTATCAAGTGCACTGCATCAATGTTATTACTACTAATGTCCTATAGAGGCCCTAAGGGCCACTGATTTAGAGAAAAAGAAAAATGTCAATTGTATTCTTATTATTGCTCTTTAACATGGTTTAAATAGTTTATGCTTTAAAGCAGGTAAAATATACTGTCCACAACCTTCATAGTACCTTTTTTTTTTTTTGAGGGCAGTGTCACTGGCCCTCATATGTGGGACCCGAACTGGGGCTGCTGGCTTCCCAAGCCAGTGCTTAACCACTGTGCCACTCAGCTGGCCCCATAGTACCTTTCTAATGAGATGTTTCAGGGTAAGTTTCAGCTCAGCTCAGCCACTAGCGTAAGTTTTAAAATTATAAAACTTTACTATATTAAATTAACCAAAAATTTGTCTCTTATATGGCATATAAAGGGTATAAACATTTGGAAAAGTCAAACTGTAATTTAGAATAGTTAATTGATAGATTAAAATTGGAAATCTCCTTTATAAGAACTCTAAAACAATACTAACATACTGTAAAGTAGATTTTTATTTAAAAGCTGATGTTGGGGCCGGCTGAGTGGCATGTTGGTTAAGAGCTGGCTTGGGATGCCAATGGCCTCAGTTCGGGTCCCACATATGAGGGCCAGTGACACTGCCCTCTACAGCTAAGATGGTGAACAACAGTTTCACCTGGAGCTGGGCTCCTATGAGTCCCCAGGATGGCATAGCTGCAGCCCCTGCTGCAGTGAGCTGCCACAGGCTACAATGAGTGGCCAGCAGCCAGTGTGAGTGGCTGGCAGCCAGTGTGAGCTGCCAAGAACAGCTGTGAGCAGCCGTCCAGAGTCCAGTGACCAATCTGCCTCACCCAAGAAGAGCGCAATGATGATACAAATATGGGCCAGTGAAGCAATGTCCTCCACAACTAGACTGAAGAACAAAAGGACAGCAACTTGTCTGTTCCACTTCCCCAGTTCCCCAATGCTGTTTCACTCCCGCAATTCCCCAATAAAATCTTTAAAAAAAAGCTGATGTTGGAAGACTGATGTATCATTCTCCATCAATACATTAAAAAATGAACCTATTTTTATTTTTGTGAATTATTTGGATCTGAGTTTACATGAACATTTGCCACTAGATGGGACCTTGCATCTTTGGTAATAATCTAGCAGCTAATTTCTTTTTATCAAACTTTCACAGAACTCAGGAACACAAACCTTCTTAAGAAAAGTAAGTCTTTATTGATAAAATAAAACTTTATAACATAATACAACTAGCCATCTGGGTCATAGAAGTCTTACTTCCCCATTGTTTCTTAGAAGATGATAGAAAACATAACACGTAGAGCAATTTCCTTGAAATAATGGCCTATGCTAAAAAAAAAAAAAGGAGCAATGTGTCTTTCTAGCATGCTCTAAAAAAGACGTCTGCTTTACTTACAGTGACACAATGGTAAGCTTGATCAAAACATTTTCCAGTATCTCTCTGCCTAGCATGCTTGTGACCTCTTTTTTTTTTTTGAGGGCAGTGTCACTGGCCCTCACATGTGGGACTCGAACTGGAGCTGCTGGCCTCCCAAGCCAGCGCCTAACCACCACACTACCTGGCCAGCCAGCCTGTGGCCTCTTTTAATTGCTCTGGAAGCACTCCCATTTTCTCTGAAGTCAGAGATATTAAGATGTTTTCTAAAATCATGAGTTTTAAAACTATAAATAGGAGGTGTATTGATGACAAGCAAAGTTTCATGCTTGGAAGCTAAACTACAGAGAGACTATGTAGAGTAGGAATTAAGAATTCAGCTTCTGGAAATAATAGTAAACTAGAAAACCTACAGACTTTTATGTTACAAAATACCTAGTATTGCTAGATGAACATTCTTTTAAGTGAAGAATGGTACTCAGAAGAACTGGGGAAGAAACCAAGATGGTGAAGCCAAGGTGGAAACAGGAGTTGCCCAGTAGTTCATGCTGCAGCTCCCCTTAAAGAGATGGGTTTCAAGGAAGTTTAAGGTGAAAGAAGCAGAAGATAAGGCTTTGGTTCTTCACAAGGCAGGGAGTTGCAACTGAGACATGCATATGTTGCCCATATATGGACCTTCAGAATGCTACACTTCTAAAAAGGGTGTACTAGAAAAAAAGCTCTTCACTGGCACAAGGGGACAAGAAAGAATCTTGTTTTCCCTAGACTGGGCTCTGGGTAAAAACAATAGGAAATCATTCCTGAGAATTCATAAGCATTGGCCTATATCATGCATGAATTTAGAAATGAGCTTACACTTTCTGTGTGGTCCAGCAACTGCCACTATGAGGCATTAGTATAGAAGTATCTTGAGGCCCTGGCAGAGGCAACTGCAAGTGAGATTGCAATCCAAAGTTAAAAATTATGTGAGAAAACAGTCCACCCTAAACAAAAATCAATGGACTCAAACTATAAGATAAGATCCCTGAGAATTGCAGATAATAGTACCATCATTTAGAGACTGTAAAAAGGCATATGTTTAAAATAGCTAAAGGAAGAATGGAAAACATATGAACAAAGCACTATTTGTAAAAAAAAATAGTATATATATATATATATATATATATATATATATATATATATATATCATGGAGACTTTAAAAAGAACAAACAGAAATTCTAAAATTAAAAAATACAATATCAAATGTAAAATTCAAAAGAAAATCAAACACAAAGGGCAAGTTAAATGCCAAGTAAGACACAAATAAAGTTTGAATTAGTAAACTTGAATGTATATCTGAGGAAATTATACACAATGCAGTTCAAACAGATGAAGAGATGAAAAATCTAAAAGAAATGTTAAGGGTCATAAAAGATAGAATGACATGATATAATATAGATCTAATAAAATTTTTAGAAGCAGAGAATAAAGAAAATGGGAAGAAACAATGACAACTGAGAATTTTCTAAGATTGATTAAAAAATCTGAGATTATGAGAAAATTCTCAGATTCGGGAAGCACAGTCCCCAAGCAAGATAAATAAAAGTACATCCATACCGGAAGAATATCTGAGGTAGCCATGAAAATGCACCACTCAGATCTATTATGGGTGCACAATTGACTAACAGCCCAAGTTCCTGCCCTTCTGAATTCAGTTTAGGTTCATGCTGAAGCCCAACAACTTATGAGCTACTCCTAGCCAATGACTGAACATGGTTTTGGTACTAACATATGTGATTCCTGCAGGATGGAGGACTCCTTTAACAGTACCTTTGGTTCTAGGATTCTCCATCAGCCTGACCAAACTTTCCTGAATCCACAATATGGTCTGAAACTCTTCCTATTCAATTTTTCCTCCTCCACAGGTGTCAGATCCTGCATGTTCTGCATTCTCGCTTTCTTCTCTTGATCCCTCTCCCTCATCCTTCAGAGGCTTCCCCAAATCTCTTGCCCATCTAATCCCATCTTGGCATCTGCTTCTTGAATGATATGAGTTAGTGCATCAAAGAGAAAGAGAAAAACTTAAAACAACTATATGAAGAGAGGTTACCTGCAATGGAACTATAATTTGACAGCAGATTTCTTAATTGTACCATGGGAGCTATAAGATAATGTGTGTCAAACATTGTTGTTTGCTTGGCTATAGGTAATATAGCCACTAACCCCTTTTGCATTGCTGACAGAACCCTTAGTTGTTCAGGTATAAAAGACGTGCTCTCCTCTGAGCTCCATTACTTGTTTAAACAAATCAGAATATTTCATTGTCCTTTACCAAAGGCTAGATTAGAGGGTGGACATGTCAACCCAATTCTGGCTGAGAAGAAGATTGAAAGAGGCTTCTAGGAGAGATTATTCTAACTAATAAAGAGAGATAGACAGGAGAAATCTGCTCTTCCTTCCAGTCTTTGGACAATGTCATTGTGAGCACATGACATGTTTTTTTTTTAAACCATTTAGCAACTGTAACAGAAAAGCCAAAAGTGTAACAGAGAAGCTGGTCCAGAGCTCTGATATATTAAGCTGCTCAATTAATCAACCCTGATATTGCCTAGCTCTAGATTGCTTGTTATGAGAGGAAAACACATATATTTGTTGTTTAAGCCATTATTTGGGGATATTTTATTACTTGTACCAGGAAGGATCCTAACTGATTGTGCATAAAGCAATATTATCAAAATGCTTAGAGAAAACAATTGTCAACATTGGATTCTTGTATATCTAGCAAACATGTTAGTCAACAATGAGGGTAAAGTGAAGATAACTTACTATAATGAAGGAAAATTTACACCAAGAGACCATTGCTGAAAGAAATCTTAGAGGATGTACTTCAGGCAGCTTAAAACTAAATTTAGAAGGAAGAAGTGAGCTTCAAAAACGAGTGGTGAGTAAGGTAATTGGTAAACACATGGGTAAATTTAATGAGCACTGAATGTGGAAAACATAATAAATTATGTTGGTGTATTAAGGAGTGGAACTAAAATACTGGATAATAATTACATGTAAGTGAAGAGGGGATAGACCAAATTAATTCTAAGATCCATCTATTGTTTAGGAAAATGTATAGAAGTTGATTAATTTTAGACTTTAAGCCAAATAAGGATGGTAAAATTAAAAGAATCTACTAAGATAATAGAACTAAAGTGAATAATTACTAGTAGAGGGACAAAAAATAACACAAAATCAATCCAACAGAGGAAAGTAAAAGATAAAAATAAAAAATTAGTGTTTATGAGAGAATGGGTTTCAAAGACCTAATACCAGCTGTGCCACTCACGAGCCAGAACATTTCATAAGTTACTTAACTGTTCTGTATTTCATTTTCTTCAACTTAAAATGAAGATATTAATAGATTCTACATCATAGGGATTTTTACAAAGATTAATAAATTAATCTACAGAAAGTACTGAGTATAGTGTCTGGTACAAAGTACTCAGTAAGTTATATTCATTATTGTTATCAGTATTCATTATTGTCATAGTACTGGTTTAACCAATAAATAGATAAACACATTAATATCATGAACAGAATATGAAAAAATCACCATTTCTTTCAAACAAGTAATAAACTTTTCCATGAATACTGAAAAGCATTCCAAAAATATTTTTTTCTTGCACAAATTTGTTGTTTAAAGCTTTACAAAATTTCATAAGTAAACATTAAACACAACTTTTTCCTGTATGTCACAAATATGTCATAAAAAATAATAAAAAAACAAAATAAGTGGGAAAGCACAACAGAGCATAAGAAACACATGAGGACATGGTGGAAATTAGATGGGCTGAACATACAAGTATTCCACCTCTTTGAGTGAGGTTTCTGATTCACTTTTAATGATACACTGCTAACTGAAAATAAATAGCTTTTTTTCCCAGGAGGAGACTAAGAGAGGAGCAGGAGCCAAGCAAGCAGAATGTTAACATTCATCCACCCCAACTTCATCATCACCTTCACTGTTTTATTTTCGTATCTTGGGCTTTCCCTTGAAATTATGTTTGATGAAAGGGTTCTGCAAGTAGTCTGAGCACCACTTCTCCGAATCATGTTTTACCATATTCCTGATACTGAACAACTATATTCCAGAACTGACTTATTACTTCTACCTTGAATTATGACAGTCATAACCACTCTCTCCGTGGGATGGCTTGATATCAGCGATGGGTTTTGTTTGATGCCATGCCATTTAGCGATCTTATGTCTGGGTGCACTAAAGCTATACATCAGGGAGTTAAAACATTCTGTTTAATTTCAAATACCTTTCCTGAGAAAAAATAACATTTAAAGTGGTGTGAAAGAGGAGGAGGGAAAATGGTGGCGGTGAGGAAGGCTCCCTGAGTTCTCCTTTGGAAATTGCTGTAATTTGAACAGCTGTAACTCATCAAACGAACCTCTACTCAACACACAGGACAGTTAAGTGACTCACATGATGATTACCGGAAGGTGGGCAAACTGGGCAAGTGGGGGAAGAAGGAGATGAGACACGTGGAGGAGCAGCCCAGTATTGGGGGCTGCTGAGATGTGGGGCCACAGGAGACAGATTGGAGAGTGTTCCCGCAGCTTGCTCCCTGAGCCTCATGGTCCCTCTGAGTGTGCAGCATGAGCGTGATCGTTTGCTGAGGCTAAGGCAAAAGCCTCAGGCCAGGTGAGTGGGGGAAGAGAGAGAAAAGACTTCTGGTAAAATGGCACAATAGACAGATGCTGTGGTAACTGCCTAGCAGGATCACACCAAAATTACAAACAAATTATACAGCATTTAACCCTGAAGGTCCCCGGAACACTAGATGAACAGAACCACTAAACGAAGAACTTAAAGAGGAGGCCACGTCGGGTCTGGTAGGACAGACGGAGATGAGAGGGCGAGCCCCGTGAGGTAAGCCCCAGCCATGGGAAGCTTGTCTGGTTGGGGGAGAGACCCTCCGGCCGCACACCAGGCTCAACAGTTTCGAGTTCCTTTGCTGGGAAGAGGAGTTCTAATATAGCCGGCAGTAAATTAGTGAGGAACCTCTTTGCTCAGCTCGGTGAGGCTAAGAGCGGCTGGAGAATCAGTAGGGCCGGTGCCCGGGCTTACTTGCCGGTGAGCTCCTACCTGGTTACTGGTGGAGGGAGTGGCTGTGTGAGCCGGGCCCGGGAGCCTGCGGGGACAGACTGAACTGAACACCTTTGGTGCAAAGGCTGGAGGTTTTTGCACTATTGTTCCCCTGGTGTGGAGCCTGCACGCGAGTGGTATAGGGAGGATGCCATGTTGTTGGGTTTGGGCCCACCCATGGAGGATGAGGTCCGAGACCTCATTGGTCTGGTGGAATTGGCACAGAAGTGCGTGTGTGCGTGCACATGCGCCTGCAGCCTTGGATCCCCACCCTCCACCCAGCTTATACTGCATTGTCAGGGAAACATTGGGCGGGTGCCCTACGGCTCCAACAGGCTGCTCACTGAGACCCGGGAGTGCACAAGGCACCTCGGATCCCCACCCTCCGCCCGGCTTGTGCTGCATTGCCAGGCAAACGCCTGGTGTGCGTGCTGTGGCTCCAACAGGCTGCTCACTGAGACGTGGGAGTGCGCAAGCCGCCTCGGGTCCCCGCTCTCTGCACTGCGCTTGCAGAGTTGCCAGGCTGGTGATTGGTTGCAGGCTGCTCAGCCTGATCTGCGAGTGGCTGATTGGGACAGGCTGAGACTGGGAGTTTTCCTGGGAGTGTTGTGCCGTGAGGTGTGTGCCTGTGTGATCCCGCCAGGGCTCTCCTGGTGATCTATCTAATACATCAAAGCAATCCCAGAGCGACAGCCAGAATGGGGAAACAAAGAAACATGTCACAAGTAAAAGATCAGAAGAAACCTCTAGAAACGGAACTAAATGAAACAGAGGGAGCCAACCTTTCAGAGACAGAGTTTAGAACACTGATGATAAGAATGTTTAAGGAACTTAGCGAGGACATAAAGAAACATAGGGAAACCATAAAAAACAACCTGTTAGAACTAAAGAATACAATAACTCAAATGAAGAACACACTCGAAGGAATCACCAGTAGAGTAGATGAAGCAGAGGAGCGGATCAGCGATTTGGAAGATAAAATAGCAGAAATCACCCAGTTGGCACAGCAAAAAGACCAAAGAATAAAAAACAATGAAAAGAGTTTAAGAGCCCTATGGGACAAGGTGAAACGCAAGCACTTTCAAAGAATAGGAATACCAGAAGGAGAAGAGAAGAAGCAAGGGGTCGAGAATGTATTTGAAAAAAATAATGACTGAAAACTTCCCTACCCTGGTGAAGGAAATCAAGATACATGCCGAGGAAGTGCAGAGGGTTCCAAACAACCTGAACCCAAACAGGTCCACACCAAGAACATCATAGTTAAAATGGCAAAGGTTAAAGACAGAGACAGAATCCTAGAGGCTGCAAGAGAAAGACAGCAGGTTACATACAAAGGAACTCCTGTTAGACTAACAGCTGACTTGTCTACAGAAACTCTGCAGGCCAGAAGGGAGTGGCAGGAGATACTCAAAGTGACACAAAATAAAGGCCTACAACCAAGATTGCTCTACCCAGCACGGCTATCACTTCAAATTGAAGGAGAAATAAAGAGCTTCTCAGAAAAGAATAAGCTTAAGGAATTCATTACCACCAAGCCAGCACTGCAAGAAATGTTAAAAGGGCTTTTGTAAACAAAAGAAAGGGGTAAACAAGCTAACCCAGGGATACCAGGAATACAAATAACAAAATGGCAATACATATGCACCTATCAATAATCATTTTAAATGTGAATGGGCTAAATGCTGCAATCAAAAGACAGAGAGTGGCTGAGTGGATAAGAAAATAGGACACATGTATATGCTGTTTACAGATGGAGAAAGATATTTCATGCAAGTGGAAATGAGAAAAGAAAAAACAAAAAAAGCTGGAGTACCAATACTTATTTTGGGCAAAATAGACTTTAAAATGACTACAATAAAAGACAAAGAAGGGCACTATAACCCTAATAAACATCTATGCACCCAACATAGGAACTCCTAGTTACATATAACAGAATTTAACAGACATAAAGACAGAGATCAACAGTAACACTATCATAGTAGGGGACTTCAACACCATTGTCACCAATGGACAGACCCTTTAGACAGAAAATCAACACAGAAAGAGTTGATATAAAGGAAAAACTGATGGTTGTTGGCTTGGAGGGAGTGGGGAAGAGGGAGAGGAGGAAGGTTTTGTACAATGTAGATGGGCTACAATGTTGCCGCAGGGAGATGGGGGCAGTTCTGGGAATGTAATTGATAATGTTGTGAAGAGTCTATTATGTTGTGTGAAATAAGTCAGTCTGAGAAGGACAGGTACCATGTGATCTCACTTGTGTGTGGAGTCTGAAGAGCTGAGTGAACGATCAAAGTAAACAGACTCGTAGATGTAGAGGAAAAACTGAGGGTGGCTAGTTGGGAGGGGGGTGGGGATGGTGGGGACAGGGAATGGATTAGACAGCATAAATAGACAACTACAATATTGCCACAGGAATATGAAACACATTTCGGGGAATATAATAATGTTGTAAAAATTTTGTGGCGTGTCAGATAGTCACATATCTTGTTAGGGAGACCACTTCATGGATGGAGTAGAGGCTTGATCACTGCACTGTGAATATACTGTGGAGGCGAGTCAGGGGAGTTGTGATAGATATGTATGATATGGGGGGGAGTGGGGTGGCGAACTGGGGGAGGGGGATTGTCACTTTGGGGAGTAAAGAGTATAACTATTGCACTGAGTTGTACACCTTAAACTAATAAAAATAAATAAATAAATAATAGTAATAAAAAAAGATCCACAAGACACTGCCTTAAAAAAAAGAAAAAGAAAAGAAAAGACGTGCCTACAAAGGCGCGGTCTGTACTGGGGACTGCGGAGATGAGGGAACCCAGCAGGCAGATCAGAGAGCATTGCAGTGCCAGGGTGAGCTCAGCCTCTGCGCCCCTGAGGTCCCTCACCAGGAGCATGGCTGGGGCATCTTAGGCAGAAGCCTCAGCTCAAAACGGCGGTGGGACTTTTTTATTCTCTTTCTTTTTTCTCTTTTTCTTGGACAGAAACCAAAAAAACAACTGCGTAGATAAGAACCTATCCCCACCCTCCCTCGGAAACCCTGGCCCCTGCCATCCCATAATCTAAAGCTGACCTCTGAATGGAGGAGTGGTGTCAGATTACAGAGGTGCTCCTATTCCCAGAGGGTGGAGGAACTCTGTCAGGAAGATGCTGCAGTGTGTGGGCCTACCTCCCCGGCCCCCATCTCTTCTGCACAGCTTGGGAGGTGGGGCAATTTCAGCTGCTGAGTCACTCACATGAGCCCCCCAGCAGGTGGCTTTTAATGGCTCAGAAACTTCACACCCCCACTGTCTTCATAGGAAAGAGTGCCCAAAGATGCACAACGAACGTTCTGGATGCACAGTTCTTGGTGTGCTTCTAGGTAGGTGAGAGCAGAAGTTGCACTGACTTTGTAAAAATTACCAGTCACACCTCATAACCCCATTCATCTAGGCTTGCATCACCAGGGTCATTCCAGGCGCCAGGGGGCCGGCTCTGCCCCCAAAAGATGTAGAGGAGCTTTTGTACAGCAGAAGACAACCAGGAGATAGCTTGATGGACTTTAGACAAGACTGGAATCAGTTTGTTTGTTTTTTTGGCGTGTTCTGTTTTTGTTTTGTTTTTTTGCATTTTTGGGTGTTTTGGAGGTTTTTTGTTTGCTTGGTTTTTTTTTTGTATTTTCTATTTCATTACTATCATTTTTAGTTTTTTTATATAGGTATATATGTGTATATATGTGTGTATGTATATGTCCATATATATGGGTATGTAAATGTACATATATATTTTCTTTCTTTCTTTCTTTCTTTCTTTCTTTCTTTCTTTCTTTCTTTCTTTCTTTCTTTCTTTCTTTCTTTCTTTCTTTCTTTCTTGTCTTCCTTCTCTCTCTCCCTTCTTTTCTTCTTTCGTTTCAATGCTCTACTTTTCCTCCTTCTTTCCATTTTTCTTCAATTTTTTTTTTGAGGGCAGTGTCACTGGCTCTCATATGTGGAACCGAACCGGGGCCGCTGGCTTCCTAAGCCAGAGCTTAACCACCGCGCCACTCGGCCGGCCCTCAATGTTTTTTTTGTGTTTAATATTTCTGTGCATGTTTAGTGTTGGTTGTTGGTTGTTTTTTACATGTGAAATTATCTGGTTTCGTTTGGTGGCTGTTGTGGTCATGCTTGTTGATCTGTTTTGCTCTAAAATACTCTGCACAGGGCCTAGCCAAAAAGGCTCAAGAATCATTACACCCAGAGGCCAGCTTTAGACCAAACCAGAGCATTACCGGGTTTGGTCTACAAGAATCACACCTAAAGGGAAATCGCTGCAGGCACAGCAGCCTATAAGGGCCAAGCTTCATCAGAGGGGTCAACTCTCACACAGCAGCTATAAACTGTGGAAACAGCTAATCCTCACAGCTAGTCAGCCTGGGAGTCAATCCCACCTACTGACAAGCGAAAAGCAATGAAAGCTCAACTTCAACACGAGAAGACACACAGCACAAGGAACACCTCTGGTACACATGCACAGGAGAATAGGAAGCCTGAGTAATTCAAATATAAAGGACACATACCATATAAGTCCACCCAGATAATCTGAGAGACCTAGGGTATCTACCCATTACATTGAAGCAAGCACAAAGAGTAAGCCAGAATGGGGAAAAAAAGCATCCCAAATAAAAGAACAGAAGAAACCTCCTGAATCAGTGGAAGTAGAGGAAATAGAGGCAATCAACCTATCTGAGACAGAGTTCAGAACACTGATGATTAGAATGCTCAAGGAAATTAGTGACAATATAAAGAAGAATAGAGAAATCATGAAAAAAATCAGCTAGAACTAAACAATGCAATTACTGAAATAAATAACAAACCTGAAGGAATTACCAGCTGATTGGATGAAGAAGACGATTGAATCAGTGACTTAGAAGACAAGATAACAGATGTCATCCAAGCAGAAAAACAAAAAGAAAAAAGAATAAAAAACATTGAAAATAGTTTAAGAGAGCTGAGTGATGACATCAAGTGCAACAACATTTACATCATAAGAATACCAGAAGGAGAAGAGAGGGAGGAAGGGATTGAGAACATATTTGAAGTAATAAGGACTGAAAACTTCCCTAACCGGGCAAAGAAAATTGACATACAATCCCAGGAAGTGCAGAGATTTCCAACTCAGATGAATTCAAACAGACCCACAACAAAACACGTTACAGTGAAAATGGCAAGGGTTAAGGACAAAGACAGCATCTTAAAAGCAGCAAGGGACGGACAGAAAGTAACTTACCAGGGTACTCCCATAAGAATATCAGCTGAGGGTCGGCTGAGTGGCGCAGTGGTTAAGCACTGGTTTGGGAAGCCAGTGGCCCCGGTTCAGGTCCCACATATGAGGGCCAGTGACACTGCCCTCAAAAAAAAAAAAGAATATCAGCTGACTTTTCTACAGAAACTCTGCAGGCCAGAAGGGACTGGCAGGAGGTTTTCAAAGTGATGAAAAACAAAGGCTTACCACCTAGATTGCTTTATCCAGCAAGACTATCATTTAAAATTGAAGGAGAGCTAAAGAGCTTCTTAGAAAAGAATAAGCTAAAGAATTCATTACCACCAAGCCCGCATTACAGGAAATGTTAAAAGGGCTTCTTTAAGCAGAAGAAAGAAAAAAATAACCTAACTAATGAAGACCAGAAACACAAATAACTAAATGGCAATAATTATACAATAATCAAAATCAATAATGACATTAAATGTAAATGGATTAAATGCTCCAATCAAAAGACACAGGGTGGGGCTGGCCGAGTGGCACGGTGGTTAAGAGCTAGCTTGGGAGACCAGTGGCCCGGGTTCAGATCCCACATATGAGGGCCAGTGACACTGCCTTCAAAAAAAAAAAAGACACAGGGTGGCTGAATGGATAAAAATGCAAGACCCTTGCATATGCTATATACAAGAGACCCACCTCAGATCAAAATACACATACAGGCTGAAAGCAAAGGGATGAAATAAATTATTTCATGCAAATAGAATTGAGGAAAACACTGGAGTAGCTATACTTATATGAGATAAAATAGACTTTAAATTGGAGAATATAATAAAGGAAAAAGCAGGGCACATCATAATAATAAAGTAATTGATCCAACAATAGGATGCAACCCTAGTAAATATCTTTACACCTAACATAGGCATTCCTAAATATATAAAACAGATATTGACAAACATAAAGATGGAGATCAACAGTAACACTATCATAGTAGGGGATTTCAGTACCCCGCTGTCACCAATGGACAGATCCTCTAGATAGAAAATCAATGTGGAAACAGCAGCCTTAAATGACACGTTACACTAGCTGGATTTCATTGATATTTTCAGAGCATTTCACCCCAAAGCTACAGAATATACATTCTTCTCAAGTGCACATGGAACATTTTCCAAGATAGATCACATAGGAAGCCACAAAACAAGTCTCAATAAGTTTAAGAAAAGTGAAATCATATCAAGTATCTTCTCTGACCACAGTGCTATGAAATTAGAAATCAATTACAAGAAGAAACTGGAAAACACAGAAATACATCAAGCCTGAGTAACAAGTTACTAAACAGCGAATGGATAAAAAATGAGATTCAGGAAGAAATCAAACGATACCTCGAGACAAACGAAAATGAAAACACAATGACCCAAAATCTTTCAGATGCAGCAAAAACAGTCCTAAGAGGGAAGTTCATAGCAGTGCAGGCCTATCTAAAGAAGAAAGAAAAATCTCAAATCAAGAGGTTATCCTTATACCTCAGGGACCTGGACAAAAAACAGCAAAATAAGCCCAAAGGGAGTACAAGGAAGGAGATAATAAAGACCAGAGCAGAATAAAAGAAACAGAGATGACAATAACAATACAAAAGATTAATAAAAACAAGAGCTGGTTTTTTGAGAAGACAAACAAAATTGACAAACCTTTAGCCAGGCTCATCAAAAGAGAGAGAGAGAGAGAGAGAGAGAGAGAGAGAGAGAGAGAGAGAGAGAGAGAGAGAGAGAGAGAACACAAATTACTAAAATCAGGAGTCAAAGAGGTGAAGTGACAACAGACACCACACAAATACAAAGAATTTTAAGAAATTACTATGATATGCCAACAAATTTGACAATCTGGACGAAATAGATAATTTTCTAGAAGCATACAACCTTCCAAAGCTAACTCGAGAAGAAATGGAAAATCTGAATAGCCTGATTACTACGAATGAAATAGAATCAGTAATCAACAAGCTCCCAACAAACAAAAGCCTGGACCAGGTGGCTTCACAAGTGAATTTTACCAAACATTCAAAAAAGAATTATCACCTATTCTTCTAAAACTGTTTCAAAAAATCCAGAAGGAGGAAAGACTCCAAAGCTATGAGGCCACTATCACCCTGATTCCAAAACCAGACAAAGACAGCACAAAAAAGGAAAAATACTCGCCAATATCCCTGATGAACATAGATGCAACAATCCTGAACAAAATTTAGCAAAGAGAATTCAGCAATATATTAAGAAGATTATACACTATGATCAAGTGGGATTCATCCCCAGTATGCAAGGTTGATTAAATATCTGCAAATCCATTAATGTGATATACCACATCAAGAAAATGAAAAATAAAAAAAAACATATGGTCATATCAATAGATGCAGAAAAAGCATTTCACAAAATCTAGCAGTAATTTATAATAAAAACTCTTAGCAAAGTGAGAATAGAGGGATCTTATCTCAACATAATAAAGGTCATATATGATAAGCCCACAGCTAACATCATACTCAATGGGATAAGCTATATCATTTCCCTTAAGATCAAGAATAAGACAGGGGTGTCCAATTTCTACACTTTTATTCAGCATAGCTCTGGAAGTTCTAGCCACAGCAATCAGACATGAAAAAGAAATAAAAGGCATCCAAATTGACAAGGAGGAATTAAAATTGTCATTATATGAAGATGACATGATGCTATATAGAGAGAACCCCAAAGTCTCCATCAAAAAACTACTGGAGGGCTGGCCAAGTGGCGCATTGGTTAAGAGTTGGCTTGGGATGCCAGCTCTCAGCAGCAGGGCCCCGGTTCAGATCCCACATGAGGGCAAGTGACGCTGTGTCCTCTACAGCTAAGATGGTGAACAATAGCTCGAACTGGAGCTGAGCTGCCTTGATTTGCCAGTGATGGCGTAGGCTGTAGTGGGGCTGGCCGGCACCTGGAGTGTGCTTTTGTGAGCTGCCATGAACCGCCGTGAGCAGCCATCCAATAGCTGACAAGCGACTGCCTCACCAGGGAAGAGTGCAATGATAATACCAACATGGGCCAGTTAAGCAATGTCCTCCACAACTAGACTGAAGAACAAAAAGGATAGCAATTTGTCTGTTCCCCTTCCTGATTCCCCAATGCTATTCACTTCCCACAATTCCCCAAAAAAGTCTTTTAAAAAAAATTCTATTGGAAATGATAAATGAATTCAGTAAAGTAGCAGGATATAAAATCTATATGCTTAAATCAGTTGCATTTATATACACCAATAACAAACTCTCAGAAGGAGAAATTAAGAAAACAGTCACATTTACAGTTGCTTTGAGAACTATAAAATAGCAATAAATTTAAGCAAACATATAAAAGATGTGTACTCAGAAAATTATAAGACATTGAAGAGAGAAATTAAAGATAGGAAGAAATAATATAGTTAAAATGTCCATACTGCCTTAAGTAATATATAGATTCAATGCAATTCCAATCAAACTACCAAGGGCATTTTTCACAGAAATAGAAAATATAATTCTAAAATTTATATGGAACCATAAAAGGCCCTAAACAGCTATGGCAATCCTGAGAAATAAGAACAAAGTCGGAAGACTCACGCTACCCGACATCAAATCATATTACAAGGCTACAGTAATCAAAACAGTATGGTACTGGCATAAAAACAGGGACATAGATCAATGGAACAGAACAGAGAGCCCAGAAATAAATCCATTCATATACAGTCAATGAAACTATGACAACAGAAGCAAGAATTTACAATGGGGTAAAGACAGTGTATTCAATAAATGGTGGTTGGAAAATTGGACTGACACATGCAAAAAAATGAAATTGGACCACCTCCCTACACCATATACAAGAACAAAGTCAAAATGGATGAAAGACTTAAATGTAAGACCGGAAACCATAAAACTCCTAGAAGTAAATATAGGGATTAAATTTGCAGACAGTACCTAAGCAATATTTTTACAAGGGAAGGGAAGGGCAAGGGAAGTAAAACAACAAATGAATATATGGGATTATGTCAAACTTAAAAGTTTTTTCACTGCAAAGGAAACCATTAATAAAACAAAAAGGAAGCCTACTGAATGGGAGAAGATATTTGTCATTGATATATCTGATAAGGGGTTAATACCCAAAATTTATAAAACACGCATTCAACTCAACACCAAAAAAACAAACAATCCAATTAAAAAATGGTTAGAGGATATGAAGAGACATTTTTCTAAAGAGGACATACACATGGCCAACAGACATATGAAAAAATGTTCAACCTCACTAATCAGAGAAATGTGAATAAAAACCACAATGAGTTACCACCTCACTCCCGTCAGAATGGCTATCATCAATAAATCAACAAACAACAAGTGCTGGCGAGGTTGTGGGAAAAGGCAACCCTGCTGCACTGTTGTTGGAATTGCAGGTTGGTGCAGCCACTATGGAAGTCAGTATGGAGGTATGTCAAAAAGCTGGAAATGGAAATACCAAATGACACAGCAATTCCACTCATAGGTATTTATCCAGAAAAACCCAAGACACTAATTTGGAAAAATATATGCACCCCTATGTTCATTGCAGCGCTATTTACAATAGCCAAGACTTGGAAACAATCAAAATGCCCATCCTTATGCTACTGGATTAAGAAACTGTGGCACATTTACACAATGGAGTATTACTCAGCTGTAAAAAAGAATGAAATTGTAACATTTGCAACGATATGGATGGACCTAGGGAACATTATGCTAAGTGAAATAAGTCAGTCAGAGAAAGACAAATACCATATAATCTCACTTATATGTGGAATCTAAAGAACTGAAGAAACGAGCAATGTAAACAGAAATAGTCTCAGAGATACAGAGGAAAAACTGATGATTGCTAGATGGGAGGAGGTGGGGAAAAGGAAGAAGGGGAATGGACGAGACAACATAAATTGGTAACTTCAATATTGCCACAGGGATAGGAAAGACAATCTGGGAAATATAATCAATAATGTTGTAAATGTTTTTTAGGGGACCAGATGGAGTCATGTCTTGTTAGGGAGACCACTTCTTGGACCATGTAGAGACCCGGCCACTGCACTGTACATCTGAAGCTGATGTTGAATAATATTATATGTCAATTGTAATTTAATATATATATATATAGTCACAGGATGTGCAGTATAGTTACGGAATGGGGTCAATGGAATTATAATTGATATGTATGATATTGGGAGTGTGGGGAGAATGGATTGGGAGAGAGGGGTTGTCACTTTGTGAGGTCTGAAAAACATAACTAGTGCATTGTTTTGTACACTTGAAACTAATAATAAAAAAATAAAGTGGTGTGAAATAATTCCCTATATTTATAAATTTTCTCATACAACCATATCATTTAATATTAAAATATTTCAATATTAAATTATAATGCAATATTTAAGTGAAATAGTTTAATATTGAATGAATTGGCAAACTTTTTCTGTAAAAGGACCAGATAGTAAATATTTTAGGCTTTGCAGGTTATATGGTCTCTGTCCAAATATTCAACTATACGAGTGGAGTGCCAAAGCAACTGTAGACAACATGTAAATGAATGAGTGGCTGTGTTCCAATAAAACTTAATTTACAAAAACAGACAGTGAGCCAGATTTGGCCAATGGGCCATCATTTTTTGACCCTTGTACTGGCTTGGCTTTTATTACCCACTGGATTCATTTCACAAAATGGTGTTCACTACCAGAATTACTTAACTGTTCTCTTAAATTCAAACTACTTTTGTTCCAATGAGTGGTACTTTTGTTAAAAATTTGTTTTTGAGAACTGAAAGAAATGTTGCCTTCATTTTTCATATTATAAAGGTAATTCAGCAAAAGAGTCTAGGGAATGCATTTATATTTCCAATAATAGCCATAAGAAAGTAAAAAGAGTATCATCTGTCAATGTGTGAAAATTACATTCAATGCAATCACCTCCAGGAAAATTATTACAAATTTTACATTCAAATTCACAGATAGCACCTAATCTGCTTATAATTTTGTTGACAGCTAAATTTCTGCTTTCTTATCTACCTACAAAGAAGCCATTGAAATTCAAGAACCTATGTGATTTTACTCCTTTATTTGAACTCAATTCCTAAAGATTCTGTGAAAAAATTAAGTAAAAATTATATTTTCGGTTAGCTGCTATTTTTGATTACCCAAACAATTCTTCTTCATTAAAAAATATACTGTTTAATAGTATGCAGGATACACATTACACAAGAGTGCTTTATCTCAGGGTGTGCTATTCACATTGGGGACACTATATGAATCATTGAGGATACTAAAAATCTAGATTCATTAAACCAGTTTTCTGGAAGATGGCTGTACAAAATCTTAGTCTAACAACAAATAGTACAGAGTAATTTTCTAATAGGTTGCAATGAAGTGTCTTGAGGAAGTGTTGTCGTTCTTACTGACATTTAAAAAGAAAGCCATTTGGTCTAGTAGTGGCCTTACGTTATCTGAAGGAATTAGTCCCTTCCTTTAATGTTTGCTGCAGGTATAGGTCGTAGCTAAGCACCTCAGCAAGACTGCAGGAAAGGTTAAAAAAAAAGAAAAACCCATGACAAATTTATACTTCTCTAGTCAAAGACATTTATTTCCATTTATTTCTTTGTGGAATGATAGGTCAGTAGGCATAATGCACAATTTTCTCGTAGGTCTCTACTGCAATGTTTGTATCATACTGACCATAGACTAAGTATTTACATCATATAGTGTTCTACCAGAAACTATATGAGTGTTTCATAATAATCTTGCTGTTGTTTTCAATATCACATTTTAAGTTTCCCCAGTACTTTTAATTGTGTGCCATTGAAGGAATGGTTTTCAGATTGTGCTTCAGGAACACGTCTTTCTTTTTTGAGGGCAGTGTCACTGGCCCTCGTATGTGGGACCCCAACCAGGACCGCTGGCTTCC
Organism: Aselliscus stoliczkanus; assembly: GCA_033961575.1. Classification (NCBI taxonomy): domain Eukaryota; kingdom Metazoa; phylum Chordata; class Mammalia; order Chiroptera; family Hipposideridae; genus Aselliscus; species Aselliscus stoliczkanus. The sequence goes on along the minus strand of CM066737.1, from coordinate 33,407,319 downwards.
CAAGCCAGCGCTTAACACCCAGCCACTCGGCAGGCCCAGGAACATGTCTTAAGGATAGGGGTTGGAGCTTCAGGGTCCTCCATTCACTTTTGCCTATTGTCTAAATTGAAGTTACACATATCTTGGTGCAAAGGAGAAATGTTTTAAAATTGTTATATGCAGAGGACAGTTACAAACACACTTTCACTCCCAGACATTATGACTTTAATTGAAAAATGCAAACAACAGTGGTGGCAGTAGAAGTTTCCAATCTTTAGAGACCTCGTACTTGGTAATTTCCACAATACAACCTTTAATTCTCACAAAACCCTGCAAGAGGGTAGTTATTACTATTCCCATTTTATAGATTGCCATAGGTGAAATGTTTGTGTGTCCCCCCCCGCCCCACCCAGACTCATATGCTAAGACCTAAGATCCAGTTGATGGTATATGGAGGTGGGGCCTTTAGGAAGTAATTAGATAATAAGGGTGGAACCCTCATGAATTGGATTAGTGTCCTTAATAAAGAGATCCCAGAGAACTACCTCATCCTCTCCAGGTGAGGACAGAGTAAAAAGACAGCTGTCTATGAACCAGGAAGTGGGGTCTCACCAGACACTGAATCTGCTGGCCCTTGATTTTGGACTTCCCAGCCCTGTAAAAAATAATGTCTGTTGTTTATAAACTACCCAGTCTATAGTATTCTGTTATAGTACCCCAAGTGGATTATCACACAAGGCTCAGAGAGGCCATCCTGTGAGTAAATGGGAACTGAACTGGAGTCTGTCTGAATTCAAATATTCCCCCTATCTTTCTATGATTTTAATATAAGGTGTTTATTAGCAGGAAAACACCAAAGGGGTTTTAGATATGCCTCATTTTTAAAAAGTATCATTCTGCCCTGTATGGATTAGGGATTGAGTTCATGGAAAATTAAACCAGTCTAAATTATAATAGATACTTACTGTGTACGTAAACATACAAATGAGAATAGATTTTTTTAAAAAAATCAATGATATCTATTATGTTGCTTTGTACACCTGAAACTAATAAAAAATCAAAAAAAAATTTAGGGAAATAAAATTATATTTTTAAACTCCTTGCTAAAGGGCTCTTTTCTTAACTCATAAACTTATACTGAAATACTTCAAGTTAAAATTATTACCCTTCAAGAACCAAAGTGTAATTATACACATCAAACAGTAAATTTCACAAGAAAATATGGTTGTTAATTTTTAAGAAATATAGTTCTTCTACAGTAAGAAAAATTCAAACTGTTGGTGATTCACATGACATAAAACTTTATTTTTTACCTCAGTCCAATTTTGAATTCACGCTGGTATTTCGTAATACTATTATTTCAGTTAGGCTTTTCATTCTGAACAGAAATTGGGACTCAGATGGCTTATATCTGTGAAGGTTTGCAACTGTGTTTTAAAGCAACCACACACACCTGCAAATGACTTTGTAGCCTTAGGGAAAGTGAGGTCTCCAGCAGAAACAGGCAGAGCTTTCAACTACTGATGGAAAAATCATTACTTTACCACTTCTGTTAATTAGTTAGATGTCTGAAGTTGCACAGAAGTAAACTAGACACACTAGCAAGGACTATGAAAATGTATGCAGGGTTAGAATGCAACATTTCTAAATATCTGCAAAGGGCTTAGCACTGTGATAGGCAAAAGGGTACCAACATTAACACAACCTAGTCCCTACCCTCAGGGAACAATATAATTCTCCTCCCTACTTGTCATTGCCTACTCTGCCTCTGCATTAAAAAGACCTTTCTTGACTCATCTTTCCTCTTTGGTTTGCATGATCACCTGTACTCTTATTCCAAGACAAACTCAAGAGCATCATCCTTTATGAACATTATTCTTTCCTTTGTATTCCAATTAGACCATTCTATCACAGCATCTGTTACACTTTGTCCAACTAGCTTGTTTTCCTATATGTTAGCTCTATTGAACTTATTACTTATTTCCAATAAGTTTTTCAAAAGCAGGGGTTGTGTTTTATTTATCTCATTAAACAACTAATATTCCATTCAACCAATATTAATTAGACCTTTTATAAGCCAGGCATTACAGCTATCGAACTCATCATACAGTTAACACATGTTTGTTAAGTGAAGAAATAAAATATAAACCCGAATTTAGGCCAAACGATCCCATGCACTCCTTATCGCAACTGTCCCCTGAATATTCCTTGCATTCTGGATTCAGTTTGTGGTGAACTAATTTGTTTTACTGATATCCATAAAATTCTCAATTTATTCTTTGGATGTATCTCCCTCCCAATATAGATTAAAAACTCCTTGAGGGAAAGGGCTATATCAAATATTTCTACTCTATTTTCCTATAGTTCTTCATAAAGCACCCTGATACATTAAACAGTCATTATGAACCTAAGAAACCACCCTTTTACTTTTGGAAGGGTATTATTCACATAAAATAGAGAATTCATCATTCATCTAGTTGATCATGTCAACAATTTCTCCATCCCCAAAATCTCATTCACCAAATCCTGCCTCTGCAATGTATCCCTGTTTTACCCATGCTGCAAATGCCCTAATCTTTGCCTTTGTGATCTCTTTAAGTATCACTTGAACTAATACAACAGCTTCTATCTGCTCTTCTTGTCTGTAGTATCCCAGCCTTCAATTAACATTACCACTACAATATGCTTTCTAAAAACTAAATTTGACTATGTATAGCAAGGTCTACCTAGATATTCACTAAATCCTTTCCTTTTTTCCAAGGAATGCAAGCAGACCACGTTTTCCAAACTTTCTTGCAGGTAAGTCTAGACCAGGGGTTGACAAACTGTGGCTCTTTCGGTACGTTCCACCTCAAAATTTTGACGACCCCTGGAAGAGCCAATCCTGTCCCTCACAACCATTTAAAATTTATCTGAGAGCCATAAATATATTTTTACATAATCACCATTATGTGAATAATATCCTTTAAAAGTTTTATTAATGAAACTATGATAGTTTTATTTTTATTTTCAATTTTACTTCAGAGCCACAGTTCACAAGCCACAGTTTGCTGACCCCTGGTCTAGACATATAACTAAGTCTAGAAAATGAAAGTGTTAAGTACCACTTCCAGGTCGGGTCCATATATAACTTCCAATCATGATCTTATTTGCTCTTCTTCCTTCCTCTAGCTCAATGTAGACAAACATAGCAAATATTGAGGCCACAAAAAAGGCAGTGGAGAGTGAGAAAAACCTGGGACCTGGGTCAAACCTGGGAGAACTGCAAACTAATTGAGAAGTGCTCAGAATACATGTAGGCGAATGATAAATAAATTACTATTTTTGAGCCATTGTGCATTTTTAGACTAGTTTGTAACAGAAGCTGACATTGTCTTAAATAATACACAATGCTAATCTTCTGGTCAAAATCCTTCACCCAGGGCCGGCTAAGTGGCTCAGTTGGTTAAGAGTTGGCTTAGAGCACGTGCTCTGAGAATCAGGGCCACCAGTTTGATTCCCACATGGGCCAGTGAATGTTGAGCCCTAGCTGAGCTGTCACTGAGCTGCCAACAGGTGGCAGGATGACTCAGCTGGTGTAACAACAAGATTGCCTGTTCAATGGTGGGCTATGCCCACCTGCAACTAAAGACTGAACTCAGCACCTTGAGCTGAGCTGTTGACCAGATTGCTCAGTGGATAGGGCGCACGCTCTTAAAAACAAGGCTGCTGGTTCATCTCCCACATGGGATGGTGGCTACGGCCACCCACAACTAAGATTGAACACAGCACCTTGAGCTTAGAGGCCATGAGCTGCTGACAGGAAGCCAGATGGCGACTGGCGCTCTCCACAGTAAAGATTGAAGAACAACTTTGTCTGGTCCTCTCCTCCAATTCGCCAATAAAATCTTTTATAAAAAAATCTTTCACCCATTGGCTCTAAAACTCTAAACAAATTCCTTAGGATATATGTATAAGGCCACCCTTTTTTTTTTGAGGGCAGTGTCACTGGCTCTCATATGTGGGACCTGAACTTAGGCTGCTGGCTTCCAAAGTCAGCACTTAACTACTGTACCACTCAGCGGGCTCTAGGCCCTTCTTAATCTAAATGTAAATCATTCTACTGGTCTCATTCTACTTTGAATCCTTAACTCCCACCCTCCCATGATCCTATATCATACCCTCTGTTTTAAACACAGTGAATACTCAGAAGAAAAGTGCTTTCATGTCTACACCCATGCTGTTCCTTCATCTGAAATTCAATTCTCTTCTGTCTGATACCCGATATTCCTTTTATCATTCATGGTCCAATTCACATGTCATTACCTCTAACATCTTCTTTGTCAGAATCAATTGTCTGCCCTCCCACTGCCATGCCCATAACACATTTTAAAAACTTGTATCATAGCACTAACTACATTTCTAAAATGAAATATAGTATAGTTGTTCATATGCCTACTTTTGAAACTAGATTGCTATCACCTGAGGACAGGGATTGCATCTCATTCATTCTTATAATCCCCAGCAATGAGCAGACTCTCACACATAGTAATCACTCAAGAAATATAGGTTAAATTGATATTACTTGGATTTATTTAGCAATTTAAACTTTTCAAAGTAATTTTCATATATATTTTTTCATTTTCATACTCATAATTATTATGTAGAGTTAAATGACTAAAATAAGGACAGTTAATTGTAGAGTACAGTAAATTGTACAGTTAATATCTCAATATCCTGAAACTGGGTATGGGCATGGATTAACCACCTAATGAAGGAGGAAGAGAAAATGAGTTAGCTAAAACCACCCTAATAGTAAAAATTTATTCATAATAATAATGACCATGCAACTTTCTCTTTGAAAGTACCCAGTCTGTGAGAGCGTATGGGTTGCAACAGTAATAATAGCAGCAGCAGTAGTAGAAGTTGTAGTAGTAATAGTAGAAGTAGCAAATTTATTTTAGAGAATTCTAGATTTAAAATGACTTGGAAAGATATCTATGATATATTGTGAGTGTGAAAAAGCATACTGCAGAAAGATAATAATCTCATTTGTGTAAAAAAATTATCAGGAAGAATACTCAACTACTAGGGAGTAGAATGATGGGCAAGGTAGAAATTTAAATGTGCTTTAAATAATTTTGCAGTACTTGATTTCATGAAGTAGCTTTTATACGTAAAATATTTAGAACAAGGCCTAGCATATATTAAGCATTATATACATGCCAGTTACTTTTTTAAGATTTTATTGGGGAATTGGAGGAGGGTAACAGCATAGGGGAACCGGAGAAGTGGAACAGACAACTTGCTGTCCTTTTGTTCTTCAGTTTAGTTGTGGAGGACGTTGCTTCATTGGCCCACATTGGTATCACTGCACTCTTCTCGGGTGTGGCATCAGTTGCCGGCCTCTGGACAGCCACTCACAGCTGCTCTTGGCAGTTCACACTGGCTGCCAGCTGCTTACACTGGCTGCTGGCCATTCACTGTAGTCTCTGGCAGCCCATTGCAGCAGGGGCTGCAGCTATGCCAACCCGGGGACTCACAGCAGCCCAGCTCCAGGTGGAGCTGTTGTTCACAATCTTAGCTGTAGAGGGCAGTGTCACTGGCCCTCATATGTTGGGTCCGAACCGGGGCCGCTGGCATCCCAAGCCAGCTCTTAACCAATGTGCCACTCAGCCGGCCCCATGCTAGCTATTTTTATTATATTGTTTTTACAGTAAGTATGTGCAACATTAGTTTAAAAACAATTTAAAAGTTAACTTCTCATAAAGAGCAGGGGAATTGTCTAATAAATGAAGAGAAGGCTATGTATGAATAAAGTTCTGCCATACACTGCCCTCTTGCAAATAACCAATGGACAAATCTCAAAAAAAGAAAAAGTCAGTGACCTTTAGGCACTGGAGATTGAATAAAAGCAAGCAGGTTCCGGTGGGAAAATTAACATTTGGAAGTTGAGAAGGCATGAATGAGTGTTCAGTTTTTCTGTTTTTTTTAACCTGAGGGTAGGAAGCTATCAGAGCAGCACAAGGTGGCAAAAAACATGAAAGCAATTTCTCAGTATCTCTGACTGAAAAAACTAGAAGACAGAGTTCAAGCAATTACAGTTACTGGAAAGTCAAGTAAGACTTAAAGAAGATCAACAGAGAGGTGGCACTCCACATACTGTGCATTAGCTCTGCCCAAATACCTGCTGATCTTGGAATTCTCATGTGTGAAGCAGACTCCAACTAAGAATAAAGGAACTGAACTGAGATTTGAACTGTAATCCATGAGACAGAGTTTGCTGTTTGAGTTAAAAAAATAAAAGATTAGCTTTCTCAAGATAAAGAGGAAAAAAGTCAATAATCTTTACTGGAATAGAACAGAATCCAGTCTTGACAACATAATAATCAAAATATAGAAGATACAATCCAAAATTATTCAATGTATAATAAAATAGGAAAATGTGACCCATTCCCAAGAGAAAAGATTACCTTATAGAGATTCACCCCAACACAGCCCAGACAAGAATTTCAAAGTAGCTATTATAACTATGTTCATGGATATGAAGGAAGATATGCTCATAATAAATGGGAACAAAGGAAATCTAATCAAAGAAATATAAAATAAAAAGATAAATAAATGAAAATTCTAAAGTGAAAATTGAAATATTTGAAATAAAATATGAGGTAATCCAAGCCAAGAACATGCTTAATTCTCATTAGCCTCTTTATATTCAACAGTCAATTTGGGGGTATCTGATTAGTTCACCTGCCCCTTTCTCTGGAAACTGCCCAACATCCACAGATAAGTCTCTTGTGACAGTAATGTGAATAATTTTTTAATATTCTTTTTTTTAAAAGATTTTATTGGGGAATTGGGGGAGGGGAACAGCATTGGGAAATCGGGGAAGGGGAACAGAAAAGTTGCTGTCCTTTTGTTCTTCAGTCTAGTTGCGGAGGATGTGGCTTCACTGGCCCATGTTGGTATCGTCATTGTGCTCTTCCCGGATGAGGCAGATCTGTGGCCAGCCTCTGGATGGTCGCTCACCGCAGCTATTGGCAGCTCATGCTGGCTGCCAGCTGCTCACGCTGGCTGCCGGCCACTCACTGCAGCCTATGGCAGCCTACTGCAGCAGGGGCTGCAGCCTATGCCATTGCCGGGGCTTGCATAGCCCAGCTCCAGGTGGAGCTGTTGTTAGCTGTAGAGGGCAGTGTCACTGGCCCTCACACGTGGGATCCAAACTGGGGCCGCCAGCATCCCAAACCAGCTCTCAACCAATGCACCACTCGGCCGGCCCTAATTCTTCTAATATTCTGAGAGGAAAATATTCTGGCAGTGGGTCCCTGATCCAAGACTTACTAATTATGTGATCTCTCCTGGGATTTTAGAATGGGGACAGAACTTGAGTCTGTCTCCTTCAGGCTTTTAAATTGAGATGTCATGTCAATTCAAATTAAGGATGTTGCCCTTCTGGCAGAGAATAGAGGTAAGCAAAAAGAATTCATTTGCAGAGAAAAGAAGAAAAAAATGTGCAAGGAAAAATACATGGAGAAATTTAGACTGTGGGAGTTAGTACTGATTTCTTTCTAATTTATGATTCCAGTCAATCATTAGGCCTTATAATGATTTCTGTCCTTGGATTCTCTGATATACTCCTATAGAGTAGGTCTCTGACTTATGAACATTTGAGTTGTGAACTTTCACAGATACAAATGGACCTCGCATTATGAACATTCGTAGATGCCAACAAATCACAGAAGTAGCTCATATGCCTGCTGGATGTTGTCACAGTTGTGCTGCTGTGTGCATACTGTACAATACAATAGTGTACATTAGTACAGTGCTAAATCAGAGCCCAGGATGTCTGGAAGCAAGAGAAAAGGTAGTGGTGATGTGGAGGAGACTGCTAGGAAGCACCAAAGACTCACTTTGTTGGACTTACGATTGAATTCAACTTACGAATGTTCTCCGAGAATGGAACTCGTTTGTAAATCAGGGACTTACTGTATACGTATAATAAAATTAGTTTCCCGCTTTCTAGATTATGTCTCTGTTATTTGCCATCAAAAGAATCTCAATTACATGCCTATGTATATATATTTCCATTCTTTGGCTACTCACGTATTGATGAGGTCCTGGATGTTGCAATGGTACAGGCCAATAATTAGCAGCAATATGGACGTGAAATAAAGGCAGCTTCTCAAATTGAAAAGGAAAGCTGAGCCAGCCAAATGGCACGGTGGTTAAGTGCTGGCTTGGGAAGCCAGCATCCCTGGTTCTCGTCCCACATATGAGGGCCAGTGACACTGCCCTCAAAAAAAAAAGAAAAGAAAAGAAAAAAAGAAAAGGAAAGGAAAGCCATCAATTCAGAAATTAGAACTAGAATCTATAACTGAGGGGTACTTCAGAAAAGCCGGATGTGATTAAATTGACATGCTAATGTCAATTTAATAGGTATAATAGTTTATCTGAAGAAAGAATGTGCTATCAAGGTTCTGGTCAAGATTGCAGAGTAGACAAATGCTATGCTTGCCTCCTCTCATTACCACATCAAAGTTCCATCTAAACTATAGAGGAACCATCATTGAGAATTGATTGAAGTCTAGCTAAACAAAAGTTCTATAACTAAGGATATACAGAAGAAGGCACGTCAAGACTGTTAAAATGGGCAAAGATGCCAAATGGGCATTGTAATATTGAACGTTAGCTATATTTTAAATAAAAACCTTAAAGAAAAAGAAAGCTTATGGTTATCATTTGATTTAACATGTAGCATCCCAACAGGAAAGTTTTGTACCACTAACAAGACCTGTTTTAAAGATTAAATAATTTTAAATCAATCAGTTTATCCACTGGTTTTATACATCAATTTCTTAAGGGTGTAGTTAAGGTAAGGCAGACCACTGGTAGTCAAATAAGTCTAGATACTGTGAGCAAATAGAAAAAGAATAAAAAACAAGAAAAGAAAGAATGGGCCCAGTTGGATGGCGCAGTTGGTTAAGAGTGCAAGCTCTGAGCAACAGGATTGCCAGTTTGATTCCCACCTGCGACAGTGAGCCAGTGAGCTGCACTTGAGTTGAGCTGCAGCTGAGCTGCCAACTGGTGACTGGAGGGCTCAGCTGGGAGAAGGCATGCTCTTAACAACAAGGTTGCCAATTCAACTCCCGCATGGGATGGTGGGTTGTGCTCCCCACCCCCCTGCAACTATATTGAAAGTGGCGACTGGATCTGAAGCTCAGTTTGCCCCCTTCACAACTAAGATTGAAGGAAAACAACTTGACTTTGAGCTAATGTGTCCTGGAAAAACACAATATTCCCCTTTCCCAATTCCCCAACAATGTTCCCTTCCCCAATTCCTCAATAAAATCTTTTAAAAAAAAAGAAAAGAAAGGACTTGAAATACTAAGTAGTGGAAAAGAACAGCACTTACCCAAACAAGCCCAGATTTTCAACCCAGTCTTTCTAAATAATGATTCTATCTTGTCATTCTTTGTAAATAACATACAAGTGTGTAAATTTTCAAACTATTCACAAATAATATACTTTGTTCAATAGTGTTTACTCTAGTTTTCAATACTCCATAAATATTTGGAATATCTTAGAGTAGCTTCATACCAGAAATACATTTGTCTCAAGTAGGAACTTTATATGGCTGATTTATTTTATTATCAGTATAATAGAACAGTGTCACTCTTTTCCCTCTAGTAAAAAATAAGCTACATATATACAAGTGTATTGCAGTATTTCTAGGCAAAGCTAGAAAATATAAATTGTAAGAACATTAAATATAAAACAATATATATTCACTATGATAATGTCTTATTTAGAAGAAGTAAATAAAAGTTGCTCTATATTTTCTACCTTATATCTGCAATTTTAAAATGGGAAGTAGTTGATATTTGTACAGAAAGTCAAATTAATAAAGGGTGTTTGGGGCCAGCTGAGTGGTGTGTTGGTTAAGAGTTGGCTTGCAATGCCAACTCTAAGCAGAAGTGCCCTGGTTCAGATCCCACATGAGGGCCAGTGACACTGAGCCCTCTACAGCTAAGATGGTGAACAACAGCTCAACCTGGACATGGGCTGCATTGAGTCGCCATCGTAGGCATAGGCTGCAGCCCCTGCTGCAGTGGGTTGCCATGAGCTACCATGAGTGGCTGGCAGCCAGCATGAGCAGCTGTCAGTTGGTGTGAGCTGCTGTGAGCAGCCATCCAATGGCCAGTGAATGACAGCCTCACCCAGGAAGAATGCAATGATAATATCAAATGAGCCAGTGAAGTGATGTCCTCCGCAACTAGACTGAAGAACGAAAGGACAGCAACTTGTCTGTTCCCCTTCCCCGATTCCCTAATGCTGTTCCCATCCCCCAATTCCCCACTTTTAAAAAAAATCTTTAAAAATAAAAAATAAAGACATAAAGAGTGTTTGCTTCTGCCTTTGAGTTTTCAGATATCTCTTCTGTATCCAACATGCATGCCCTGGCAAATGCATCTATGCAATTGCTACTCTGTTAAATTATATTTTAACTGCATTATTTAAAATGAACTTTTAGTAAACCCAACTCAAAAATAAAGTCTATTTTTCTGTAGGTTATGCTTTCTGATACCTACTCACAATAACTTAGGTTTATGGCATGCAGGAGAACTGCATGGTCAACTTCAAAGTATTTAGTGAACCATCAGTCAACATCCAAATTATTTTCTCAAACACTCATGAAATTCTTAAGTGAACACTGCTCACAAATTGAACATTTCTGAAAATCAATGCATCCAAATGAAATAACTTAAAACAGACAGTATATATGTAATAGTTAAGCAGAACTGAAAAACCAATTGAAGATTGGTGCTCCTGTACCTGCGTCTTAATATGGTATGCAATATTACAATTCTCCAACAACTTGCTGCTTTTTCATTTGAGCCACTGTGTATATGGACAAGGCAAGTTATTTCAGAATGCTTTTCCTTCCCCGTTCTATCCATGATGCAAAAAGCAAGCCAAAAAAGACAAATCAAAGAGTGAACACGGTCTAACAACTCAATATAAATATGTGATGGAGAGACAACTTTCTATTGTTTTAAAAATAATGTAACTCAATATAAAAATGTGATCATAAAATCTCAATTTGAAAGAGGTTAATAGTTCTATAATCATAGCGATTCTACACTTTCCTATTACTGTTCATGAAAACATTAGTAGGGGCCAGCCGAGTGGCTCAGTTGGTTAAGAGCTCACTCAAGAGTGCGAGCTGAGCTCTGAGCAACGGTGGTTCGATGCCAGCCCGAGCTGAGTTGCCGTTGAGCTGCCAAAAGGTGGCAGGATGGCTCAGCTAAAAACAAAAACAAAAAAACTATTCTATTGGGCCAGCCGAGTGGCACGGTGGTTGGGAACTGGCTTGGGATGCCAGCGGCCCTGGTTCAGATCCCACATGTGAGGGCCAGTGACTCTGCCCTCTAAAAAAACAACAACAACAACAAAAAAAACAGTAATTTCAGTCAATACCCTACTGTATCATTTAATTGAAAATGTTATTGTCCACCCATCAGAACTATAAATTTCAAAGTATTATACAGCATTTCATTACAGTGATAACTGTTAACACTTCTATACAAAAGCAGGTGCAAATTAGTTGGAATTGAAATATCTGAGGTCATCAGCTATAGTATTAATCAGGTAGCAATGTTATTATTCTGTGAAAATGTCTGAGAAGCGTTATCTTACTAACAATTAATGTCTCTCCACAAACATTTTATGTGTATTTTCACCATACGGAGCTAACTCAGTTAAAATATTTCACAAACTTTGGGGAAGGATACCTTCTTGTAAATCTTGTCGTCTTGTTATTGGATATAGGCAGACTCTGAGATCAGATTAAGTTTGCTTCTGGCCCCTTTTTACTTTCTTTCAATCCTTGGACTCCAGGCCTTGCTTTTATTAATAATCTTGATGTATCCTGATCTTCATTGTTTAGAACAAAGATCAACCTCTGCTAAAAAAGTATTGAAGGGTCACCAATTCCCAGCAGGCTTTCTCTGGTCCCGAGAGATCATACTCGAGTAACAGCATCAAATTTTGGTTGTTTGGGGACAAAGGAGATCTGAAAACAAGGTAGGCTTTTCTCTTATTTTCTGAAATAGGATGGAAAAATGAACTTGAAGGATTATTTTGAGCTGGTTATTTATTTATTTATTTTTTAATTCCTTTATTGTGAAATAAATATTTTTTAAAAAAATTAGTTTCATGTGTACAACACAGTTCAATAGTTTTACTTTTTACCTCTCTGTTTATGTTTTTTTTTAAATAGAAAACACAGGAGAAGCTCTGAAAACCAAGTAGAAATTGCCCTTTTGAAAAATATTTACATGTATAAGGGCAATCTACATTTGTAACGATGTGTCACTTTCTGTAACAGGAAAAGAAGGATGGCTCTAACTCTTTAGAATCTCTTGTCCATGAAGAAGGCAAACACTTAAATGTGCATAATGACCTTACTCTGTTTATTGTGCTTTTTTCCTGATAACCTCCCGAAACTGGCTCTCCCACCTTACCCTACCAAACTCCTGACAAACATTTTCTTTTGTCTTTATCATGGATGTGTTTGTAAGGTAACAGCATGGGTCATTTGGAGAAGTAACTCAGTCTTCCTGGGTCTCTCTCATGTAAATATGAGATATGCATCTTATTAATTTTTTTTTCCTGTTAATCTCTTATTACATGGGTGTCTCAGCCAAGAACCTATAAGAGTAGAGGGAAAACTATTTTTCCTCCCCGCAGTTTTGGCAACTATGAAGGAACTTTCTGAAACATTGTATTTGCTCTGGAGCCTGCAGATGGGATCCCAGAAAACTGGCAGTAGAAGGCAAAGGGTAAGAATCATATCAAAGTCCATTCTCCCTGATCTCACTCTGTAGTGCTCAATCAAAAGAAGGTGAAATTTCATTGTGTCCCTTCCTTTCCAAATTTGGACTAGCAGGTGAAAATATTTATGTCAATTCTTTGGGTATAGCAACCATGGTAAAAATTTGTTATGAATACTCTTGTTTCTATTAGCCCTATTCTACCCAGAGATGGTTACTTTTTCCTTTTGTCTCTGTTGCCTTGTTCTGTGTCTTGAGAGATTGGCTTTGTGACCAGTGAAATATTCTCTCTGGTCTCTGCCAGCTGGAGGATATATGTACTGGCATTCATCTGGCAGCAAACTGAATAGGCTGTGTATCCAAGAAGCAGCATTCTATTTGTCCAACCATGATGGGTCTCAAGGGAGTTTGTCATAAGGGTTGTGGTCCATAAGGGTCATTTGCATTCACAACATGTGTTTTCTCATTAGTGTTAGAAAAATACCATTCCATTAGTGCCTGCTTGGCATTACAGATTAGTGGGTTTGTGACTGAAGTTATCTCACATTCTTCTGGGAAACTGGAGCCACTGTTTTCACTATACCACTCTTACCACCTGTGATAATGAAGGTTTTTGCTTTGTTAGGCTAAGTTTAGGAGTGAACTTTCTGGATTTTGTGAGGTTTGCATCTTTCATACCTTCTTTGAGGATGCCTCTAGCATCCATAAAAAGACTTATTGGTTTGTGTCATTATTGAGATTAATATAAAATCATAATCGTCTAAGTTCTATATTTCAAATGGATTACCTGGAGGCCAATGTTCAGGATAAATAGAAGTAATAGTAGATGATTCCCCTGCTTAGGTTAATTGGTCCAAGTTTGAATTATGTACTCTGAAAGAAAGCATTTGTTAAATACTTTAGATATACTTTTAAAAATATCTTTTGATTTCTATCTTAGCTGGAAAACTCGCTAATATAAAGAAGCAAATTTCATTGGAGGGACCGGTCAGGCCCTTGATATTCAGGCTGCAATTGAGTTCTTTGGGGAATTGGAAACAACTGTATTTGCCTTACAAATATTTGTAAAACAAGAACTGCAGCAAGTCCACCGGTTCTTACAAGTCCCGAAACCTCACCCATTCTTGTCAAAATGCTTATAGACATTGAGATACAAAACAGAATTATCCTGTATTTGAGAAAAAGAAGGTAAAAGTTAAATAGTAATTACCGTAGATCCCTGATATATGGCAAATATATGGCAATAAATCCTTGAAGAAAACTTGGATACTTTCTCTGTGATTTTGTTTGATGTAAATTTATTACTCTCAAAGTTTTAACCATCTAAGTACGTGAACTTAATCTAGTTGCCAAAAGAAATTTGGATCCAACCATGCTTTTGTAAACTATTGAGTCTTGAATTATTATACCTAACTCATGACTAAAATATTAGAACAAATGCTATAAGGTTTCTTCATCTGTTGGTATATTCACGTTTGTCTACATATGTATATTGTGGATGTGTAATATTTTTCTACTTTAGATAATATTGCTAAAATTAATTTGAAAAAGAGCTCTAGTTGAGTTAAAATACTAGCACTTGTAAAGGTTGGTTCTGAAATGCTCAGAAATATAAAAACAAAACCACATATTCTTTTTTTTCAGTCTTTTTTTATTAGTTTCAGGTGTACAACACAATGCAATAGTTATACTCTTTACCCCCCAAAGTGACCACCTCCCTCCCCGAGTTCACCACCCCACTCCCCCTCCATATCATACATATCTATTACAATTCCTTTGACTCCCTTCCATAGTATACACCACACCCCATGACTATCCATATATTCAGTTACAGTTGGCATACAATATTATACAACATCAGCTTCAGGTGTACAGTGCAGTGATCAAGCCTCTACTCCATCCATGAAGTGGTATCCCTAACAAGACATGTGACTATCTGACATGCCACAACATTTTTACAACATTATTATATTCCCCGAACTGCAAAACCACATATTCTTGAAGTTCACGTAATCCTGGATAATCTTCAGTGAATAAAAACTAGTTGAAGTTTGTTGGTCTAATTAAAATAGGCATGTCTTAACAAACAAAGGAACAAAAATCATAGACACAGACAACAGTTTAGTGGTTACCAGAGGCTAAGGGGGTAGGAGGATGGTAGAAGAGGGTAAAGGAGGTCAAACATATGGTGATGGAATGAGAACTGACTCTGGGTGGTGAACACACAATGTAATATATAGATGATGTCATTATAGAATTGTACATTTGAGACCTATGTAGTTTTACTAACCATTGTCACCCAAATAAATGTAATTTAAAAAATAGGCATGTCTTCAGAATTATCAGCATTAAACATAATCCAGATAAATAACATTTATTTCACCTTGATTTATTAGTCATATTCATGTTATCTATTACAAAACTTATCAGCAGGCAAATAGCTTGGGATGATGGTTGACTTTGTCTCATGAAGTTTTTACGGGCAGTCTGAACACAATTGTTGGGAACAGTGATTTAGATAAATATAAGATTTATATGTAAATAGGATAAGAGATTTTAGGTGAACATTTCCACAGTACAGCAAGTTCCCACCTTACAAACAAGTTCCATTCCAGGAGAATGTTCGTAAGTCTGTTTCGTTCGTGAGTCCCACAAAGTGAGTCTTATACACCTTTGACACAACTATATAATGTAAAGCCAATGGTTGAACAATTCATGTTATAATAATGAGCAATGTCTACCATCTTTATGTCTTGGTCCTATCTCTCAATTATTTTCATTTTTGTTTCCACGGTTATTGATTTGCTATTCCTAGCAGTTCCCTCCACATGACCACTGTTTTTCTTCTTGCTTCTGGACATCCTGGGCTCTGATTGAGCACTGTACTACCATACACTATCACACTGTACAGTAATCACACAGAAGCACAACTGTGACAATGTCCAGTAGACACGTGAGCTACTTCCGCGATTTGTTCACATCTACGAATGTTCGTAATGTGAGGTCTGTTCGTATCTGTGAAAGTTTGCAACTCGAATGTTTGTAAGTTGGGGACTTACTGTAATTGTTTTATGGTATGTCTACTTAAAAGTAGTCTTCCAAATACATTTGGTAACTTGAAACCTTAGAGTTTTTGATAATTAAGTTCCATGATGGATAGTCATTACATATCTAGGACATTTCCACATAAGATAAAATAATAAAACAATCACTGAACCTATGTTTATCTTCTTTTGGCTTCTTTTTGCAGAGGAAGTGGAAGTATTTGGGTTTGCCAGTAAACATGTCTTGTGCTACACTGAATGATTGTACTATTTAAAAAGGGCACATTTTCCTAGAAATTATAAAAAGTAGTCATAAATTTGCCAATATACAGAACGCTCATGTAAAAGTCAGTTCACAGTTGTTTACTTCTTCATTTTCAATATATATTAAGGTGTAAAAGGGATAAGAATTCTAATTAATATATGTAATTAAAGCTACTAGAAATAATAAGGAAAACAAGAAATAATAAGAGAAACGAATAATAAGGGAAATAAACAAGGAAAATTGGGTGTGTTTCTTTGGTTAGAAAAGATATGAATTATGGAGATGTATTTTTGTTGAGGGAAATGAAAATGACTTTTTCTTACAGAAAAGCTGGTTATTTCAGATTGAAAAGTAGGAAAATGATGGACAAACTAAATATGTATAGAAAGCTGAAGACAGGGAAAAAGAGGATTAAAGAATTTTACCTTGTGTAATCAAGCTTGCTAAATTTGAACCCTTTTATGGATAATAAAAATGAGCTTTGGGCCGGGCAAGTGGCACGGTGATTAAGAGTTGTCTTGGGACACCAGAGGCCCCGGTTCAGATCCCACATATGAGGGCCAGTGACACTGCCCTCTTAAAAAAAAAGAGCTTTAATATCAATAGTGTATTCATGTAAAACTGGAACTTAATTTTCTTTCACCTGATAAAAGGAAAAAAGTTTTCTTGGACTTTGGTCTGCTTTAAATAAAGAGAATGTAAAAGGTTTTTCTTTATACCTTTTAAGTTGTCTACCTAAAAACCAAAGATTTTGTATTTTACCAAAATAATTTCCTGTGCTTCATGTTGTCTAATCAGGCCTGTGATTATTAAGGAAATGGAATCTTCCCAATATTAAAAGGCCAAAGTTTTGCTCACAACTCTGTAATCCTCTGTATTTGCCTTTGAAATGTTTTATTAACTTTGGTTAAATAGATAACTAAGTATTGTTTCAAAATGATCTATGATAGGGCCGGCTGAGTGGCGCTGTGGTTAAGCGCTGGCCTCGGAAGCCAGCGGCCCTGGTTCGGTCCCACATATGAGGGCCAGTGACACTGCCCTTAAAAAAAAAAAAAATCTATGATGCTTATTTAGTCAAATGCCCAACTTGTTAATATTTTTTACAAACCTCCCTGAATCAAATTATAAATTGAAACCTTTTTGACCTTTAAGTAACTTTGAGATTTTCTAGATGGTCCCTTGAAAAATCTCAAAATGTTTGTTCTCTCTCCTTATAAAAGAGATATATTAAACTAAAAAGATTTATTTGATATGTTAAGTAACATTGATGTATTGTCAATAAGTACTACTGAACCTTCTTTATGTTTATTTGTATCAGTATTAAGCACTCTAGAAATTCCTAGATTTCTGATCTGTCCTGGTATTATGTTATCAGTCATAATTCTAGTTACTAAGTTAAAATGTGTCACAAAAATAAGCAAATTTCCAAATTTCCTTGTCAATTGCATTGTAATGAACTTTCATGAACTCTTTAACTATGGTTATTTTTTAAGTCTGTTGTCTTTTACATTATGGCTTTACTCTAATGTTTTGTAAAAGTGTTTCTGCATACATGCTTAATCTTCAAGGAGATTCATGGAAAATATTCTGGCAAGCACAGGTTCCTGATAACTTTAAGATCAGAAGACTGAAGTGGGTAACATTTTCCAGAACTAATTAGAAAAAAATAGATGCTTTGAGCCTGACATCTAGAAATCTTCTTGACTGGAAGCTCTCAGTACTCAAACCTTGGGTTTATAATTTGCTCTAACCATTTACCTTTGTTTTTCTTTTGTTTACATAGAAATTCCTTTTACTGAATATCCGATTGGTAGCACCACATGGGTTTATATTTGGGAGTCCATCTGCAAGATCACCTCCTTAAATGAGGCACAACATTTTAACTGAACTTAACTATTCTCGTTGAGTAAGAGACCCACCTGTTCAATGACAGGAAGTAACTCAGCTTTAGGACTGTGAAACTTTAATGTTTCAAAGGCTGGACTGAATAGGAGCAAAATATACCACTTCTTTGGCACAGTAATTAATTAAAGTTGGTTATTTATTTATTTTTGTTTGTTTTGTTTTCAGCTGAGCCATCCTGCCACCTGTTGGCAGCTCAGCAGCAGCTCAGCTCTGGCTGTGCATTTGAACTGCTGTTGCTGAGCTCAGCTCACACTCTTAAGCAAGGTCTTAACCAACTGAGCCACTCGGGCGGCCCTAAGTTGGTTATTTTTAAGAAACAGTAGACACAGATGAAACTCATAAAACTGAATAGAAGTTACTCCTTTGCAAGAAACATTTACATCTATAAGGGAAATCTCCACTTGTAACTGTTTCTCTCCATCTGTACCAGGAAGAGGAGCATGATTAAATCGCTCTAAAGTCTTACCAAGTGGAGAAGAAAAGGACTTAAATCTGCATAGCAAATGTACCCTTGTTTACTGTGCTTTTCCTGGTAACCTCTCATAACTGGACTCCCCCACCCCTTAACATCTTCCTTAATCTTTTGTTAGTAATGGTGTTTAAGGTGAGGCATGGGTCATTTTTGTGAATTACCCAGATTTCCTGGGTCTCTCCCATGTATACGTAAAGTATCATGTTAATTAATTTTTGTTTATTTTTCTCCTGTAAATCTCTTTTTATTACATGGAGGTCTCAGCCAAGCATCTAAAAAGGTAGAGAGAAAATTACTTTTCTTCCCCTACAATGGAAAAGAGGAACATTAAAGACTATTACTTCTATTAGCTGCCCTCCATTAAATATAACCTAACTTGATTGAGTAAATACAAGTTTACTTAGTCATGTGTCAATGAAAAACTCATAAGCAAAAATATAGGAATAGCACTTAGTTTTGCTGAGTTTTATAGTTTTACTATTCACCTATGTATTTTATTGTCATGTTTATTTACACATATAATATTGACAGCCACAGACAACACAGTATGTAATGCCCATAACATAAATAAATAATAAGTAAATGAATGAATCATCATTTTGTTTAGTCTTCTAATGTGCTGAACATTAATTTGTTAATGTGAAACTTTCTGCATTAAATTGCTAAATTATCTTTGGCCCTTGTGAAATTTAGGCAAGCAGAAAAGTTCAAATAAATTATCACATATTAATTGCCAATAATGACTTGCATCAAGGTAACTTCTGTTATTTAAAATAAATTTACAGATACAGAATGAATCCTAATTAATGAATTTAACAATCATCTATCTTGCTATAAATATGAGTTTGTTCTGTTTTTAGTCCCATCCTATCTACATATGCCTATGCATTCTACTTATAATGATGCAAAGCTGGCTACATGACCAGTCCTGTTTGTGACTATCATTTCTCTGTTCACTTAATTATTTATCATAGAATAAAAATATCAAAGTGAATAATCTTCTATGTATATACAAAATATTTCATTACGAAACAAGTTCTTTAAAAAAATTATCTTCATAAAGCACCCAAACTATACCACACATAAAAAAGAAATAATTGAAGTGGGGTACTGTATGATGAGACTTAATTTTTTCCCATTCACTTAATATGCATGGACCAAAAAATAAAAAGCTTTTTTTTCCATCACCTCATCTTAAGTAGTTTTTCAAATCAACCCCATACTCTCACACTCATGCTGTCACTGATAATGGATCTCACGTCAAAGAAAAAAAGCACAAAGAACCCAATAATAAGTGCAATTATCAAACATCAAAAATGTAGATCAAAGTAGATTTCCCAAGTCTTCTATATACAGTCACTTCTCAGCATTTCACTTTCATATCATGAGGCCCTGACAGGATATATTAACTTTCTCCATTATGAGAGTAATAGGATTGGCACAGTTCATTCAGAAGTTGACATAAGTAGAGTCACTATATCTCCATCTTATTTTGGTGGTTTGTGTGTGTGTGTGAAAAAGTGAGTGTGTGTGTGTGTGTGTGTGTGCGTGCTACATGACCATTATAAATATACTCCTTAGATATGTTAGGTAGAAGTCAGAAAATGTAGGAGAAGGAGGAGGGGTGGGAGGGGGTTCATAGTGCCTACAGAAGAAGCTCATAATTAGCTTTGATTAACTGCTTCCAACCATGTGTCTGTTTTTACAAAAGATGACAAGAGGTGGTTTGGAGCAAAACAAGGTTCTGAGTCAAGAGACCTCCACCCATCTTAGGAGGTTACACCCTCCTGTGGAAGAGCATGGACCACTTTTCCCACCAAATCAATATGTAACTCCCTCACCCCACCCAGCAAACTATGTCTTTGGGACAAGGGTTCTGTCTCTCTCTCTGGCCCTGAAGATCTCTGGCCCTTGAGCTCTCTGGCCCTCACTCTCTCCCCCTTTTTCTCTTCCCCTTTCTCTCTTTCTTTATTTCTCTCTCTCCCTCTCCTTCTCCCTCTCCCCCACCTTGCTCTAGGCCTGTTTTTCTCTTCCCTGAGAGCCTATCACTAACGCTAACACCGGGGACATAGACTTCTCTCTGTCTCTGTCTCTGTCTCTGTCTCTCTCTTTCTCTCCCTCTCTCTTACTCTCTTCCTCTGCCTCTCCCTCCCCTCCATCTCAGCTAGGCCCATTTCCTGAGGATGTATCACTAATAAACCCTGCTTGAATATGAAGCAGCTTGCTGACCTTTGATTCTTCACTGTGTCAGCAAGAACAACCGAGACTTCCATGAACAAATGTACTACATTGTGTCTCCAGAGGTGACAGAGTACCTTCAGGGAGATGTTAACATCCCCATGAAGGATGGATCCAGGCACGGATTTTATTTCTTTCACATAGTATATTTCCTCTCTCTGGGAAACACCCGACTTATCTTTGGAAGGACTAATGAGTTATCTCAGAGGGAAATGAGGAGTACTTCTAGAAACTTGCCAGCCTGAATCATTTCAATACTTCAATTAACCTAATTTCCCCCTACCCCAACCCCATACTCACTCCTTTTCCCAATGTTTCCTGATACATTTTTTTTCTTAGAAAGAATTTGTGTTTCCTTTTGATACTAAATGCTGAGTAAAAATATTCTGCTAGGTATTCTGTATGCAGATTTTCAGTCTTTATAGCCTGTGTGGGGGTTCAGAACAAGCCACCCCAAGATATATCTCAGTGATATGCAGATTACTTTGAGCTAAAGGAAACTTTAGCAGCAGGCTCAAGAGAAAATTCTGCCTCTCCCCTTAAGTACCTAGAAAAATTTGAATTAGGTGCCTTGCCCATAAGAAATATCTTTTTTGACCTAACAATTGGGCAGGGCAAATTTCTATTTACTAAATGTCTGCTCCACTTATCATCCTGCAATGACCCTTTGAAGCCCCCAAGGTACATTATCTCATCCCTAGCTCAGGATGTCTTATATACCTGAATCCCACTTTCTGTCCTGAACTTCTCATGCATGTGGGGTCTCTGAATCTCTCATGTATACAGGGTTTCCATGCATATGTATATATTATATTTGGTTATTTTCTCTTGCTAATCTGTCTCATGTCTATTTGATTATTAGACCAACCAGAAGAACCTTGAGGGCAGAGGAAAGTTTGTACCTCCCCCATACCTGTAAGCTTCTAGTAACTGTAGATCATTTTGGTTTTAGATTATGTCTTTTACTTGATTGTTGCATTAGAAAAACATGTCAGTGGGCCAGCCGAGTGGTGCGGTGGTTTAGTGTTGGCTTGGGAAGCCAGTGGCCCCGGTTCGGGTCCCACATATGAGGACCAGTGACACTGCCCTCAAAAAAAAAAAGAAAAACATGTTAGTGACACAGGTTTTACCTCTAAACCCACCTTCAACTGAAGTATTGCTGATGATCAGAAGAGAGAAATTGTCCTGGTTCTTTTCGTAAAGATCCAACTATAGGTCCAAAGGACAGACTTTCTCAGTAATAAAGTATTTAGAGTCATAAATTTATTCCATTTCCCAGTCAAAGGATAAGAGCAAAGATATGTTTTACATATTCTATGAAAATTGGGAACATATTTGTTAAAAGGGAAATACACCATTTTCAAAATGTAAAGGGCAAGCCCACATACACAATGACAGATGGGACCCAATTATAATAATTTAAAAAATGGTTTATTTATAGTTAAAAAAATAATTTTTAAAATGGAAAAAAAACTTTCAATTTAGTAAATTGAAAATCAAGTATTATGACAGTTTCACTGAGTTTTAAGTAGTTCGAGATGAAAAATAGCAAACCATTAACATGATTTTAAACTCAAGAAAAGATAATTTTTGCAAGAGTGTGAGCTGAGCTCTGAGCAACAGCAGTTCGATGCCCAGCCTGAGCTGAGCTGCCACTGTGCTGCCAACAGGTGGCAGGATGGCTCAGCTAAAAAATAATAATAAAATAAAATAATTTTTGTGTAGTTTTAGAAAGTTCAGTCACTCAAGCTTTTCTCTACACTTGGGCATTTCTTAAATATTAGTTTGAAAATAGACCCATTTCTAAAATGGTCTTAAATATATGGCTAAGCTAATTTAAAACTGTATCATTAAATAAATATTACAATACATATATTAGCCAATTAGCATCCTCCATTTTTTTCTATGGAGTAAAAAATAGCTCTGAATCTGGCACATCTGCTAAAGTTGCTCACCACAATGGTAGTTAGATACGAGTTTCTGGAATTAAATGTACCGGGAGGAAAATAATTTTATATTCTACTCCACATGTGAAGAAATATGGATAACAAGCGTGAGACAGTAGATTTTATCAATAAATCATGGTCAGTACAACAGGGTTGTAGAATTGGGAAGTGGTTTCTATAATTACCAGTAAATACTGCTCTTGTTACTGTTTTCAAAGGGCAAAGAGCTAAGATATATGAGAAGAAAACAAAAATAAAATAAAATAAAAAATACAGAATATGTAGACCAAGAGGCAGATATCTTTTTTGTTTGTTTGTTTGTTTGTTTGTTTGTTTGAGGGTAGTGTCACTGGCCCTCATATGTGGGACCCGAACCGGGGCTGCTGGCTTCCCAAGCCAGCGCTTAACCACCGCGCCACTCAGCTGGTCCAAAGAGTCAGATATCTTAATAACATCATAACAAATTTTTCCAATGCCATCAAACATGTAGAGCTTGCAGAATAAAAAATAATGAATATTAAGGTATTAATTGCACTCATGTTAAAGACCTAATTATTAGAGAGACAAAAAGCCATTTCCAATCACATTTTATATTACATGCAATCATAAATGTATAGTGCAGTGGTAAGACCAAGAAACTACCAAGGTTCAAATACCAGCACACTACTTAATATTTCTGTTAACTTAGGAATTACTGAACCACTCTGTGCCTATTTCCTCATCTATAAAAGTGGTCAAATAACAAATATCCCATAGCTTTTTGGAGAAAACTAAATGAGTTAGTTCATGTACTTAGAATGGTGTCAGGCATATAGCACGTGCTCTCTAAATTTTGCAATTCTTACTAATAAAAGTAAACTGAGGGCCGCCCAAGTGGCATGGTGGTTAAGAGCTGGCTTGGGATGCCAGCAGCCCCAGTTCGGATCCCACACATGAGGGCCAGTGACACTGCCCTCTAAAAAAAAAGTAAACTGAGACTAATTTATAGGTAAATATTTAGTAGCAGGCCTGGTCCTATGAAAACCTGTAAAATCACTCAAAGTTTCTTTTAGAGCACTTTCTTCCCTCTTTCTTTAAACCCCTTTTCCTTTCCTCCCATGTGGCCCTTTCCTCTAAAGCTGTGAAATCTCATCCAAATCTGCATTCTTTTTTTTTAAAGATTTTATTGGGGAATTGAGGGAGGAGAACAGACAAGTTGCTGTCTTTTCGTTTTTCAGTCTAGTTGCGGATGATATTGCTTCACTGGCCCATGTTGGTATCATCATTGCAGACTTCCCAGATGAGGCAGATTGGTCGCCAGCCTCTGGATGGTTGCTCACCATGGCTATTGGCAGCTCATGGTGGCTGCAAGCTGCTCACGCTGGCTGCCAGCCACTCACTGTAGCCTTTGGCAGCCCACTGCAGCAGGGGCTGCAGCCTACACTGTCGCTGGGGCTCGCACAGCCCAGCTCCAGGTGGAGCTGTCATTAGCTGTAGAGGGCAGTGTCACTGGCCCTCATATGTGGGATCCGAACTGGGGCCACTGGCATCCCAAAACCAGCTCTTAACCAATGAGCCACTCGGCCGGCCCTGCAATCTTATTGTTAAATACAGACAAACCAACCACCAAGTATTTATTGAATGCCTGGTATCCTCAGCATTATAACATGTGCTTTGGGGAGGAGAACAATGGATGCACAAGGAGAAAATTTTCACTTAAAGAAGTTTATAATTTAGTTAGGGAGAAAAAAGTTACAACCAACATTCCTGTAAAATAGCATTAGTTTGTGTGACATAGGAGTATGTGCACTTGAGAGATTAGTTCAGAGGAGAGACTGGGTATTCCTAGAAGACTCCATGGAAAACCATATGGTGTGAGGATGGAGAAAAAACAATGTAGTGTCTTCTTCAGAAATATGAATAATAAGATGGCAGTAACTATGTACCTATCAATAATCATTTTAAATGTATATGGATTATAGGCTCCCATCAATAGACATTGGGAGCTAGTGGATAAGAAAACAGGACCCATGTGCATGCTGTCTACAAGAGACCTACTTCAGATCAAAAGACACACACAGTCTGAAAGTAAAGGGATGAATAAGATATTTCATGCAAGTGGAAATGAGAAAAAACCTGGGGTAGTAACATTTATATTGGACCAAATAAACTTTAAAACAAAAACTATAATGAAAGACAAAGAATGGCATTACATAATAATAAAGGGATCAATCCAACAAGAGGACATAAGCCTAGTGAACATCTATGCACCCAATATAGGAGAATCTAAATATATAAAGCAAATATTGACAGACATAAAGACAGAGATCAACAGAAACACAATCATAGTAAAGGACTTCAACACCCTAATTGAACCAATGGACAAATCCTCCAGACAGAAAAGCAATACAGAAACAGTGGCCTTAAATGACACGTCAGACCAGAAGGATTTAATTGATATTTTCAGAACATTTAACACCAAAGCAGCAGAATACACATTATTTTCAAGTGCACATGAAACATTTTCCAAGATTGACCACATGCTAGGCCACAAAAAAAGTCTCAATAAATTTAAGAAGCCTGAAATCATATCAAGCATCTTCTCTGACCACAGTGCTATGAAACCAGATATCAATTACAGACAGACAGAAAGAAAGAAAGAAAGAAAGAAAGAAAGAAAGAAAGAAAGAAAGAAAGAAAGAAAGAAAGAGGGGCGGGCAGAGTGGCACATTGGTTAAGAGCTGTCTTGGGAAGCCAGCAGCCCCAGTTCGGATCCCACATATGAGGGCCAGTGACACTGCCCTCTATGGCTAACAACATCTCTACCTGGAGCTGGGCTGTGAGCCCCAGTGACAGTGTAGGCTGCAGCCCCTCTTGCAGTGGGCTGCCATAGGCTACAGTGAGTAGCTGGCAGCCAGCATGAACTACCAATAGCCGCGATGAGCAACCATCCAGAGGCAGGTGACTGATCTGCCTCATCCAGGAAGTGTGCAATGATGATACCAACATGGGCCAGTGAAGCAACGTCCTCTGCAACTAGACTGAAGAACAAAAAGACAGCAACTTGTCTGTTCCCCTTCCCCGATTCCCCAACGCTGTTCCCCTCCCCCAATTCCCCAATAAAAATTTTAAAAAAATCTGAAAAACAAAAGAGGATACCTTGAGACAAATGAAAATGAAAACACAATGACTCAAAATGTATGGGATGCAGTAAAGGCAGACCTAAGCGGGAAATTCATAGCAATGCAGGCCTACCTAAAAAAAAAAATCAAACAAAAATCTCAAATCAACTGCCTATGTTTACACCTAAGGGAACTGGAGAGAGAACAGCAAAATAAGCCCAAAGTGAGTACAAGGAATGAAATAATAAAGATCAGAGTGGAAATAAATGAAATAGAAACATATATACCATATACATAAAACATCAATGAAACCAAAAAAGAGCTGTTTTTTTGTAAAGATAAACAAAATTGACAAACCTTTAACCAGACTCATCAAGGGAAAGAAAAGAGAGGACCCAAATAAATAAAATCAGAAAATGAAAAAGGAGAAATGACAACAAACAGCACAGAAATCCAAAAAAAATTTAAGAAAACACTATGAGCAGCTATACACTAACAAATTAGACAATGTGGAAGAAATGGTTCAATTTCTACAAGCATATAATCTTCCAAGGCTGAATCAAGAAGAAACAAAAAATCTGAACAGATTTAATTATTATCAGTGAAATTGAATCAGTAATCAAAAAGCTCCCAACAAACAGAAGTCCTGGACCAGATTGTTTCAAGGTGCATTTTGCCAACATTCAAAAAAGAAATAACACTCTCATCAAACTATCCCAAAATATCCAGTAAAAAGGAAGGCTCCCAAGGCTCCCAAGCTCATCTTATGAGACCACCGTTACCCTGATCCCAAAAGCAGACGTTACAAGAAAAGAAAACTATAGGCTGATATCCCTAAGGAACACAGATGCAAAATCCTCAACAAAATATTAGGAAACCAAATTCAGCAACACATATAAAAGATCGTACACCACAATGAAATGGGATTCATTTCTGGTATGCAAAGTTGCTTCAATATCTGCAAATCAAATAACGTCATACATGACATAAACAAAATAAAAAATAAAAATCACATGGTCATATCAATAGATGCAGAAAAGCATTTGACAAAATCCAGCATTTATGTATGATAAAAACTCTCAGCACAGTGGGAACAGAGGGACCACATCTCAACATAATAAAGGCCATATATGACAAACACATAGCTATCATCATACTCAGGAGGGAAAAGCTAAAAGTGTTTCTCTTAAGATCAGGAACAAGTCAAGGATGCCCACTTTCACCACTTTTATTTAACAGAGTACTGGAGGTTCTAGCCACAACAATTAGACAGAAAAAAAAATGAAAGTCATCCAAATTGGAAAGAGGAAGTAAAAATTGTCATTATTTGCTGATGAAGTGATACTGTATGTAGAGAACCCCAAAGATTACACCAAAAAAACTATTAGAACTAATAACTGAATTTAGTAAAGTAGCAGAATTAATATTCAGAAATCAGTTGCACTTGTGTATACCAATAATGAACTATCAGAAAAAGAAATTAAGTAAACAATCACACTTACAATTACATCAAAAAATAAAATACAATAACCAAGAAAGTAAAAGAACTTTATTCAAAAAATCATAAGATATTGAAGAGAGAAATTAAAGAAATACTAAGAAATGGAAACATATACCATACTCATAGATAGAATTAATATTGTTAAAAATGTCCATACTATCTATAGCACTATACAGATTCAGTTCAATCCCTACCAAAATACCAATGACATTTTTCACAGAACTAGAACAAAAATAATCCTAAAATTTATATGGAAACATAAAAGACCCTGAATAGCTACGGCAATCCTGAAAAATAAGAACAAAGCAGGAGGTATCACACTACCCAACATCAAATCATACTACAAGACGATAGCAATCAAAACAGCATGGGATTGGCATAACAACAGACACATAGATCAAGGGAACAGAATAGAGAGTCCAGAAATAAATCCATGCCTGTATAGTCATTTAATCTATAAAGAAAGCAAGAATTTACATTGAGGTAAAGACAGTCTAGTTAATGAATGGTGCCGGGGAAACTGGGCAGATACACTCAAAAAAATGAAACTGAACACATTCTTACATATACAAGAATAAACTCGAAATGGAGTAGACTTTAATTTAAGACCCGGAACCATAAAACTCCTAGAAGAAAATATAGAAAGTAAACTCGCAGAAATTACCCTTTTTTTCTAGCTGAGCCATCCTGCCACCTGTTGGCAGCTCAACGGCAACTCAGCTCATGCTGGGCATCGAACTGCTGTTGCTCAGAGCTCAGCTCCCACTCTTGAGTGAGCTCTTAACCAACTGATCCACTCGACTGGCCCTAGAAATTACCCTTAATAATATTTTTACTGATACATCCCCTTGTGCGAGGAAAGCAAAAGAAAAAATAAACATATGGGACTACATGAAACTAATTTTTTTTCCATAGAAAAAGAAACCATCAACAAAACAGAAAGACATGCTTATGAATGGGAGATTATATTTGCCAATGATATATCTGATAAAGGGTTAATATCCTAAATTTATATTTTAAAAAACTCTTACAATTCAACACCAAAAAAGCAAACAACCCAATTAAAGAATGGACAGAGACTATGAAGAGACATTTCTCTAAAGAGGACATACAGATGGCCACCAGACATATAAAAAAATGCTCAACACAACAAATCATTAGAGAAATGCAAATAAAAACCACAATTAGATATCAACTCACACCTGTCAGAATGGGTCTCATCAATAAATAAATAAACAAGTGTTGGTGAGGATGTAGAGAAAAGAGAACCCTCGTGCACTGTTGGTGGCATTCAAAATTCATGCAGCCACTATGGAAAACAGTATGGAGGTTTCTCAAAAAATTAAAAACAGCACTACTTTATGACTCAGCAATTCAACTCCTGGTAATTCATCCAAAGAAATCCAAAACACTATTTCAAAAAAAATATATCCACCCTTATGTTTATTGAACTGCCTTTCACAATAGCCAAGATGTGGAACCATCTGAAATGCCCATCAATAGACAATTGGATAGTGAAATGTAGTACATTCATATAATGGAGTGTTACTCAGCTATAAAAAAAGAATAAAATCTTATCATTTGCAACAACATTGATGGACCTAGAGAATATTATGCTAAGTAAAGTAAGTCAGTGTGAGAAAGTCAAATACCATATGATCTCACCTATATGTGCAATGTAAAGAATGGAATAAATGAGTAAACAAAACAGAAGTAGACTCAGAGATACAGAGAAAAATGATGTTTGCTAGTTGTGAGTGGCAGAGTTGGGGGATGGTGGAGAAGGTGAAGGGTTTAGAAGGAATAAATTAATAGTCACAAAATAGTTACTGGGATGTGAAATACTGTATGGGAAATATAATCAATAATGTTGTAAAGATCATGTAGGGTGCCAGATGGGTACTGGACTTATCACCGGGGTCACTTCATAGATTGTGTAGATGCCTGACCACTGTATTGTATACCTGAAGCTCAAGTAGAATAATAGTGAATGTCAACTACTACAATTATATGTTAAATATATATAAAATCATACACACACACACGAATGTCTGACAAATAAGTTCATGAAATTGTTGCAATGATGTTGCTAACCTTTTGATATTAGAGGTATTATTCATTATGAATTTATACCAACTGGACAAACAGTTAACCATGTTTACTATTTGGAAGTGCTGAAAAGGCTGCGTGAAAAAATTAGATGACCTGAACTTTTCACCAACAATTCATCGCTCTTGTATCATGACAATGCACCAGCTCACCTGTTACTGTCTGTGAGGGAGTTTTTAGCCAGTAAACAAATAACTGTATTGAAACACTCTCCCTACTCACCTGATCTGGTCCCCAGTGACTTCTTTCTTTACCTGAAGATAAAGGAAATATTGAAAGGAAGACATTTTGATGACATTCATGACACCAAAGATAATATGATGACAGCTCTGATGGTCATTTCAGAAAGAGTTCCAAAATTGCTTTGAAGGTTGGACTAGGCACTGGCATAGGTGCATTGCTTCCTAAGGGGAGTACTTCAAAGGTGACCATAGTGATAGTCAGCAATGAGGTGTGTAGCAGTTTTTCTAGGATGAGTTCGTGAAGGTGTGTGTGTGTGTGTGTGTGTGTGTGTGTATTTATGAAATGTAAAGTACACTATAGGGAATATAGTCAATAGTATTGTAATAGCCATATATGATGTCAGTGGGTTAGTATACTTGGGGAGGGTTATCACTTTGTAAGGGGTTTAAATGTCTAATCAGTATGTTGTTTTATACACCTGAAACTAATATATTAAAAAAATAATGTAGTGTCTTCTATTTGCCAGGAAATAAGCTAGCTGCTTTATCTCATTTAACTTGCTAAAGATTGTACAGTTATTAAGAGCTAGTAAGATCTGGGACAAGAAAGTAGATATGACATTATGTACATTTCTCACTCAACTACATGCTAGCCTGGAAGCATGGAAGAAACACATTAGGTGAGAAGAACATCATGAGTAATGGGAAGAATGATTTTAAAGTATGCTGTGCAGAGGAGATTATTGGAAGAGCAAATATGTTGTGGGGTCATAGAAAATAACATCAAATAGATAAAAAGGGATGCAACAGATGATGCAGCAATCCCTGCTTATCCAGGGTTTTGCTTTCTCTAGTTTCAGTTACTCATGGTGAACAGTGGTCTGAAAATATTAAATGGAAAGTTTCAGAAATAACCAATTTATAAATTGTAAATTGTACTCCATTCTGAGAAGTGTGATGGAATCTCATGGCATCTTGCTCCATCCCATCGCAAGACAGAATCATCCCTCTTTCCAGCTTATCCAGGCTGTATCCGCCCCTGCCTGTTAGTCTTGGTCATTGGATCTACTGTTGTGATATCACAGTACTTGTGTTAGAGTAAACCTTGTTTTACTTAACAATAGCCCAAGTCCATTCACAGATCTTTTATTACAGTATATTTTTGTAACCGTCCTGTTTTATTATTAATTACTGTCATTAATTCTTTCACTGTGAAAATTGATTTATTTTTTCAAAATGTCAAAACTCCACAGAAAATACAAAGTCGATATTTTGACTAATTTATGCATTTTATAACATTTTGATATGCTTTGTACATAAATGACATTATTTTTATTTTAAACCTTTGTTATTTGGTAATAAATTTAACATTATATTGAATTTTAGCAAAAAATACTCAAAACATACTAAGTGGCATCAATTAGATTTAAGTATAGATAAATTAGAATCTAATGGAATTGATGACAAAAAAATTTATTACAAAATGATACACAATATCGTATACAAAACATCTTTGCTGTTGATAGTGCAAGTCACAGGAAAACATATTTGAACATTGCAGCAAAAGAATTAATCTCTGA
Source organism: Aselliscus stoliczkanus (assembly GCA_033961575.1). Taxonomy (NCBI): domain Eukaryota; kingdom Metazoa; phylum Chordata; class Mammalia; order Chiroptera; family Hipposideridae; genus Aselliscus; species Aselliscus stoliczkanus. Next base: position 33,376,185 of record CM066737.1, on the reverse strand, counting down.
CTCTGCCTAATTTATCAATTAAACTTTATCATAGGTATGTATGTATATATGTATAAGGAACAACATAGTATATATAGGGTTTGGTACTATACACAGTTTTAGGCATTTACTGGGGATCTTGGAACATAACCCCTGTGGATAAGCAGTGGGGGAACTACTGTATTTCTAACCTTCAAAGCCTGAAAGAAGAGTTTGGACTTGATGAGGCATAAACTCAAATCAAATGAGCTAGATGGTGAAATGGGACATACTAGTTTTTCAGGGTTTGGTAGAGTAAAAAGAGATAGAGAGGAATGGAGTCAGTATTAAATAGTGGAAGTGGAGTGTGATGATGCCAAAAAGGCAACTTCACTAAATGAGCCAGAAAATAAGTTTCTCAATGGAGCTGTATCTCTCAGCCCTTAACACAGTGCTTCCATATTAAGTGTTAAATAAAATCATGCTGATTAATATAATGAATGATTATGGAAGATATTTGTGACATCATGAACATTAACCAGACTGAAATTTAGCTTGACAATTTCCTTGAAATTTCCTTGAGAAAAATTAACTAAGAAAATGCTTTGGAATACAAATGAAATTATTTGTGCTAATAACTAATGAACATTCAAATCATTTGATAGTAGTTATTAAATAGGCTTAGTATCATATGACACAGTTTCCCTACATGCAATATATACTTACATAAAATCATTTTTGAATTAAAAATCCAGTATAGACATTTGAAATAAAGGATATAAGTAAATGGTTTTAATTAAAATGAAACATAACATTATAATTTTCCCAATTACATACAAAATTAACCACCCCATTTTGAAACCCTTAGTAATATAATTTTTCCTTCAGATTTCTTGATTAGTAGGTATAGCATACTTTTGCCATTAAGGATGTTTTTAAAGTACATAGAATATTAAAAACAAAACAAATTACACACACACACACACACACACACACATCTCTAAAAAGATAAAACAACAACAACTGGAAAAAGCATTGGCAAATCAAATCCCAAGTAAATGACTGATTGTCATAATATACAAAGAGAACCTACAAATCAGTAATAAAAGACCAACAATGTAATATGGTAAACAGTATGAATAGTTTATAGAAAATGAAATATTAATGGCTCTTGAACATATGAAAAATGTTACCTTCTCATTCACAGTAAGAGACATGCTAAATGAAAATAAAGTAATACTGGATTTTGAGACTATCAGATTGGCAGAATTCAAGAAGTTTGATAACACCCTGCGTTTGCAAGGTTTTGAGGAATCACAGACTCTTTACAATGCTGATGTGAATTCAAATATGTCCAACTTCTATTGTTGGCAATTTGACAATATTTGGCAAATACTGTCAATATGTATCAAAATTAAAAATGCATAGATACTTTGGAACAAAAATTCTACTTCTATTAGTTTGCATGTGTAAAATGACACACATTAAAAGCAGTATTGGTAGGGCCAGCCGAGTGCCGTGTTGGTTAAGAGCTGGCCTGGGAACGCCAGTGGCCCCGGTTCAGATCCCACATATGAGGAGCAGTGACACTACTCTCCACAGCTAAGATGGTGAACAACAGCTCCACCTGGAGCTAGGCTGCTGTGAGTCCCCGAGTCAGCATACCTGCAGCCCCTGCTGCAGTGGGCTGCCATAGGCTACAGTGAGTGGCCGGCAGCCGGCGTGAGTGGCTGGCAGCCAGTGTGAGCTGCCAAGAGCTGCTGTGAGTGGCCGTCCAAAGGCTAGCAACCAATCTGTCTCACCCGAGAAGATCACAATGATGATACCAACATGGGCCAGTGAAGCAATGTCCTCCACAACTAGACTGAAGAACAAAAGGACAACAACTTGTCTGTTCCCCTTCCCCGGTTCCCCCAACGCTGTTCCCCTTCCCCAATGGCCCAATAAAATCTTTTAAAAAACAAGCAGTATTGGTAAATACATTATTGTACCTTTGTGCAATCAGAAATTCAGTAGCTGTTTAAAATGATTTTTCAGATGCTTTTTTTTTTTTTTTTACTTTTTTTTTTTTTTTTGAGGGCAGTGTCACTGGCCCTCATATGTGGGACCGAACCGGTCAGATGCTTTATTAAGAGACAAAATAGGAGATGTGGTACAGTGAGTACAGCGTGCTTCTATTTGGGAAAAAAAGAGGGAATATATCTGCATATATAATTGTATATTTACATAATATCCCTGGAAAGATACCTAAGAAACTGGTAGGAGTGACTGACTTCAGAGAAATGAGTGGAGAAGAGTTAGGTAGGAGGGAGACATTTATCTTTACTGGATATGCTCTGAATTAGTTTGAACTGTAAGAAATTGCCACTTTTTTATGGCAGTATCACTAGCCCTCATATGTGGGACCCGAACCAGGGCCGATAGCTTCCCAAGACAGCGCTTAAGCACCGCGCCTCTCAGCCTGCCCAATAGTGAAATGTTTTTGACATACAAAAACAGAAATTTCAGGGGCCGGCTGAATGGCTCAGTTGGTGAAGAGTTGGCTTAGAACACGTGCTCGGAGCAATGGGGCCGCTGGTTCGATTCCCACATGGGCCAGTGAACGCTGCGCTCTCCCTGAGCTGTCACTGAGCTGCCAACAGGTGGCAGGATGGCTCGGCTAGTGTAACAACAAGATTGCCTGTTCAACGGTGGGCTACATCCACCAGCAACTAAAGACTGAACTCGGCACCTTGAGCTGAGCTGCCACCCGTATGGCTCAGTGGATAGGGCATGCACTCTTAACAATAAGGCTGGTGGTTCGACTCCTGCATGGGATGGTGGCTACGCCCATCCACAACTAAGATTGAACACAGCACCATGAGCTTAGAGGCCACGAGCTGGTGACGGGAAGCCAGATGGTGACTGGTGCCCTCCACAGCAAAGACTGAAGAACAACAACGTGGCTCATCCCCTCCCCCAATTCCCCTATTTAAAAAAATAAAACAAAACAGAATTTTCATATGGTTCAAAAAATACCATTACAATTTCTACTACATGGATGTATAAGAAGAGGATCTAATACGTGGTGATGGACTGGGTCTAGACTTTGAGTGGTAAGCATATAATACAATATACAGATTAGGTATTATAGAATTGTACACCTGAAACTAATATAATGTTAACCAATATTACCCCAATACATTTAATTAAAAATAAAAGGAAATATTTTAATAAAAGCTGCACTGCATACAAGAGGTTTTGTTATTTTTTTTAACAAAATTAGTATAATGACATCAAATAACTTAGGAGCTGCCGAATTGTGTAGACAGATGCCTGGGGAATCTAATGGTTAACAGGAAAACAGCATAGTTTTTATTTGGAAGGTAGTTGTAGGTGACAGATTAAGAGCCCCATTGCTAAATCCAGGCTGTCTAGGTTTGAATCTTGGCTATGCAACCTGGGAAAAACTAGATACTGTAGCTTTTCTTCTGTACCTTAGCTTCCTCTGTACAATGGACACAACAATAGTGCCTAATTGTTACATCAGAAACACGGGGACATGAGGGGTGCTTCTTGATATCTCCCCTTAAGTTACAACAAAGTGAAGAGCTAATTCAACAAAGGATTTCCTATGCAACACACAAACACATCTGAGAGATCCGCACATTGAAACATCTGAAGGTGGGTGAATCGGGGAGAACAGGAAGGAGGAAAGGGGAAAGTACAGAGACAGGTGTCATGAGATATATCCTGGAGCTCACTGCAGTACCAGGAGAGGGGGAAATGGAGATAGCAAGTTCACTCTCTGTGGCCCCAGGAATTCTGCCTGAGGGATCAGTGTATAATATGGCTGACCCAGAGACCTTGGGGCAAAGACTGAATACAGAAATGTGACAACTGCAGTCTAACAGTCTTCACTGCCAAGCAGAAAACAAAGCCACAGACAAAGGCTGCCTCACACCAACATCCCAGATCTAACCTCCCTTACACCCTCCCAGTGTGAGCAGATAAAATGGTAGCAGTGTAGAATTAAAGAGCAGAATATCTACAGCCCTGAAAATGGAAGATAAGTCCTGAGCAGCAGATGCAAAGTGCAGCTAACCCCAGGACAATGGGAGAAGATATAGTGGCAAGGCAGCTGTAACCTGGCAGTCACCATTACTTGGAAGAGAACAAAGCCACAAACACACTAGCTACCTCTCTCAGATCAATGCACCCCCACCTTTCACAGTGGGGGCACCCAAGGCTGCTGAGAGGCACAGCTATACATCACACTGCAGATGCAGCACTGGGATTTCAGAAGCTCAAAACCCCATCAACAACCACATCCTCCCATGGGAATGGTGCACTGAGACCAAGGCGACTTGGTGACAGAGAAGAAGCCCACTTCCCCAGTAAATCTACTACCATGTGAGAAGCCAGAACAGCAAAAGAGAAAATAAAATGACCCAGTGCAAGAGAAAATAAAATTCTCCAGTGCTACACACTGGGGGAGAAAAAAAAAAAAAGGAAAGAGCTCTTCATATCAACCTGCTGCAGAATTCACTCCCATAGTTGCCCAGGAAGAGAAATAATCCATTAATTTCCATGAATAACCATGGTCACAAGGCAACTCAGAAAGAAAATGAAAAATCTACAGAAAATAAACATAAAGACATGGAAATGTGTTACAGAAATGACAAAGAATTGAAGATTGCATTTCTGAAAAACCTCAATGAGATACACAAAAACTCAGATTGGCAGTGGTATGAACTCAGAAATAAAATCAATGAACAAAATAATATTTTACCAAAGAGATTGAAATTATATAAAATAACCAAATAGAAATTCTGAAGCTGAAGAACTCAATAAAAGGGATAACGAATGAAATAGCTAGCTTGGGAAATAGAGCTGACCAGATGGAGGAAAGAATCAGTGACATCGAAGATAGAAATCTGGAAATGACCCAGATGGAAGAAGAGAGAGACTTGAGAGTTAAAAAAAAATGAAAGAACTCTATAATAACTATCTGACTCCATCAGAAAGAGCATGGGTATACCAGAAGAAAAAGAGGGAGAAGGAAGCAGAGAGTCTATTCAAACAGTTTATGATAACTTCCCAAACTTATGGAAATAACTAGATCCTTGAATCCAAGAAGCAAATAGAACATCTAATTACCTCAATCCCAACAGCCCTTCTCTAAGGCACATTATATTGAAGTTGTCAAAAATTAAGGACAAATAAAGACTTCTCAAAGCAGCCAGAGGGAAAACAAAGCAGTAACCCATAAGGAAAAGCCCATTAGATTATCATCAGAATTTTCAGCATAAACTCTACAAGCCAGGAGAGAGTGGAATCAAATATTCAAGCTATTGAAAGAGATAAAGTACCAGCCAAGAATAACATAGCATGAAAAGTTATCCTTCAGATATAAAGGAGGAATAAAGACTTTTCCAGATATACAGAAGCTGAGAAAATTTTCCACCACAAGGCCTGCATTACAGGAAATAATGGAGGAGATTATTTGACTTGAAAGAAAAAGACAAAAGTATACAAAACAATGAGTAAGATTATTAAAAGACAGGCAGAAGCAGGAAATGGCAACCCCTACACAGAATTTGGTACTACACACTTAAAAATACCAGAAAGGGTAAACAACATGACAACATAAAAAAACAAAATGATAATGTGCTACCACAACTCAGAAATGAATACACAACATAAATAGGAATAATTTGTGACAAAAAAAAAAACAAAACATAAGAGGAAAGGGGATAAAGGTCTGAATTTGCAAAGGGGAATGGAGATAAGATGCATGTTGAAGAAACAGGACTATTGTATACATGAAACTTCCTTTTACATAAACTTGATAGTATCCACTCAAATCAACAACAACAAAACTAGAACTGAGAGAAATAATATAAAAAAAGGAAACAGAGGAATAAAAATCATAGAATACCACCAATCTCAAATAACAGAGAGAAACACAAAGGCAAATAAACAATGTAGACACCAAGCTTCCAGAAAACAAAAGATAAAATGGCTATAGGAAATCTTCATATATCAATATTCACCGTAAATATAACTGGACTGAATTAACCAATAAAAAGGCACAGAATAGGAGACAGCATCAAATAACATAACCCAACCATATGCTGCCTCCAAGAGGCACATCTCAGCTACAAGGACAAATATAGGCTCAATGTGTAAGGAAAAAAATGATACTCTAAGCAAATGGCATCCAGAGATAAGTGGGTGTTACCATACTTATAACAGATGAAACAGACTTCAGGATAAAAAAGGAAACAAGAGACAAAGGTGGATACTTCATAATGATAAATAGGACAATACAACAAGAAGACATAACACTTATCAATATATATGCTCCCAACCAAGGAGCACCCAAATATATAAAGCAACTCACTAACAGAACTAAAGGGAGAAATTGACAAAAACACCATTATAGTAAGGGACTTAAATACACCATTGACAGCTATGGCTAGATCATTCAAACATAAAGTCAATAAATAAATATCAGCCTTAAATGACATATTAGACTAAATAGACATAACTCACATTTACAGAACATTTCATCCTAGGACACTGCATTATACATTTTTCTCCACTGCACATGGAACATTCTCAAGGATAGCCCATATGTTGGGACACAAAACTAGCCTCTGCGAATTTATGAAAATGGAAATCATACCAGGAATATACTCTGACCACAATGCTTTGAAATTGGAGATCACCTGCAATAAAGAATGCAGAAAAACCCACAAATAAATGGAAATTAAACAACATGCTTTAAAAGAACAACTGGGTCAAAGAAGAAATAAAAGGAGAGGTCAAAAGATACACAGAGGGCCGGCCAAGTGGCTCAGTTGGTTAAGAGCTCATTCAAGAGTGCAAGCTCTCAGCAACAGGGTTTCCGGTTGGATTTCCCAGCCTGAGCTGAGCAGCCGCTGAGCTGCCAATAGGTGGCAGGATGGCTCAGCTGAAAAAAAAAAAGATACACAGAAACAAACGAGAATGAAAATACATCTTATCAAAATTATTGAGATGCAGCAAAAGCAGTTATACAGGAAAATTTATATCATTACAGGCCTATCTCAAGAAAAAAGAAAAACCCAGATAAACAACCTCACATAACACCTTAAGTAACTAGAAAAAGAAGAACAAATAAAACCCAAAGTCAGCAAAAACACGGAAGTCATAAAAAATCAGAGCAGAACTAAATGAAATAGAGAACAAAAAGATAATAGAAAAACTTAAAGAGCTGGTTCTTTAAAAAGATTAATAAAATTGACAAACTCTTGGCTAGACTCACTAGGATAAAAAGAAAAGACACAAATAAACAAAATCAGAAACAAAAGAGAGTAAGTCACCACGGATGCCATAGAAATACAAAGGATCACCCAAGAATATTATGAAGGACTATATTATGAATAACCTAGAAGAAGTGGACAAGCTGCTAGAAACATATAGCCTTCCTAGGCTGAATCATGAAGAACTGGAAAATCTAAATAGACCAATCAACAGTAAGGAAATTGAATAAGTCAACCAAAACCTACCAAAGGTGCAGGACCAGATGGCTTCACTAGTGAATTCTACTAAACATTCAAAGAGGATGTAATACCTGTCCTACTCAAACTCTTCTAAAAAATTGAAGAAGAGACAATATCTCTAACTCATTTTATGAGGCCAACATTACCCTGATACCAAAACCTGGTAAGGATAAGACCAAAAAAAAGACAATTACAGACCAATATCTCTGATGAATACAGATGCAAAAATCCTAAACAAAATTCTAGCAAATTAACTACAACAATGCATTTAAAAGATTATACATCACAACCAAGTGGGGTTCATCCCAAGGGCTCAAGAATGGTTTAACATATGCAAATTGATCTGATACATCATATATACAAAATAAAAGATAAAAACCATATGATTATATCAATACATGTAGAAAAAGCATTTCACAAGATTCAACATGCATTTAAGATTAAAACACTTAATAAAATGGGTATAGAAGGAAATTACCTTAACATAATAAAGACCATATATGACACACCCTCAGCTAACACTATAATTAATAGTGAAAAACTAAAATATTTTCCTCTAAAATCAGTAACAAGTCAGGGATGTCTGCTCTCATCACTTTTATTCAACATAGTATTGGAAGTCTTAGCCAGAGCAATCAGGGAAGAGAAAGAAATAAAAGGCATCCAAATTTGGAATAAAGATGTTAAATTGACAGTTTTTGTAGGTGACATGATTATTTACATAGAAACCCTAAAGACTCCACTAAAAAACCCCACAAACTGTTAGAAACAATAAACAAATATAGTAAAGTTGTAGATACAACATCAATGTATAAAATTCCATTGCATTCCTATGTACTAACAATGATATTTCAGAAAAAGAAATTCCTTTTGCAATTGTTACACAAAGAATAAAATACCTAGAAATAAACTTAAAAGATGTGAAGGTCCTATACACTGAAAACTATGAGACATTATTAAAGGAAATTGAAGAAGACAAAAACAATGGAAAAATATTCCATGTTCATGGAATCAAATAATCAAGATAGTTAAAATGGCCATATTACCCAAAACAACATACAGATTTAATGCAATCCCCATCAAAATCCCTATAGCATTTTTTAAGAAATAGAACAAAAAATCACCAGATTTGTATGGAATCACAAAAGACCCTGAATAGACAAAGCAATTCCCAGAAAAAAGAACAAGGCCTGAGATATCACACTTCCTGACTTCAATTTATACTACAAAGAGTCAATAATCAAAACAGCATGGTATTGGCAGCAAAACAGGTGCATAACCCATGGAACCCAATTTAGAAGCCATATGTATATATATCTATATCTATCTAGATATAGATATAGATATAGATATATAGATATATAGATATATAGATATATAGATATATAGATATATATAGATATATAGATATAGATAGATAGATAGATAATTTTCAACAAAGGAGCTAAAAACTTACAATGGAGAAAAGGAAGCCTCTTTAATAAATGTTACTGGTAAAATCAGAAAGCCACATGGAAAAGAGTGAAACTTGATTGCTATCTGTTACCATGTACCACAATTAACTCAAAATGGATCAAAGACCTAAACATAAGATCAGAAACAATAAACTGCATGGAAGAGAGCATAGGTACTAAACTTAGAGATCTTGGGTTCAAAGAGGCTTTTATGAATTTGACCACAAAGGAAAGGGAAGTAAAAAGAAACATAAATGAATGGGACTATAATAAATTTAAAAAGCATCTGCACAGCAAAAGAAACTATCAACAAAACAAAGAGACAACAAACTGAGTCGGAGAAGATATTTACAAACAGCACTTCTATTTTTTTTTTGGAGGGCAGTGTCACTGGCCCTCATATTTGGGACCCAAACCGGGGCCACTGGCTTCCCAAGCCAGCGCTTAACCACCGCGCCACTCGGGCCAGCCCAAACTGCACTTCTGATAAGGGGCTAACATCCAATATATAAAGAACTTGTACAAGTCTACAACAACAACAACAACAATAACAAAACAAACAATCCCATTAAAAATGGGCAGAGGACTTGAATAAAAAGTTCTCCCAACTAGACATAGAAATGGCCAACAAATATATGAAAGAATGCTCAACTTCACTAGCTAATAGGGATATGCAAATTGAAGCACAATGAGATACCACCTGACATGTTTGAATAGCTATCATCAACAAGACAAGTAATAACAAGTGTTGGAGATGCTGTGGAGCAAAAGGATCCCTCATGCACTGCTAGTAGAAATGTACAGCCACTATGGAAAACGGTATGGAGTTTCCCTGTCTCTTCACCCTAGAGGCAGTGGTGGCTTCCTGCTGTTGCTTTTGTTGGGTGGCCCCAGTGTGCCATATTCAGCTTTACAGTTCCTCCATGGCATGTGTAACCAAGTTCCAATATTAAATCTCTGTTTAATTTATATTTCTATTTTCTTGGTTAGACCTTGATTGATAGAGTGGGATCAAAGCACAAAGGTGTGACAAAGGATGAAGGTTAGGCAAGATATAATTGGTATTGGTGGCCAGAAATGATTCCAGTTCTTTACAAGTCATGTAATTGAATGCTATGGGCATGGGCAGACACTGAAAGTAACCTCCAATGCTACTATTGTAGTAACCAAGTCTTAATAGGATTTTCACTAAATCAAGCAAAGATGTTATTTCTGTCTTGATGGCTTATATCTAATGATTCTGTCAGCAAATGCATTAACTATTAATTAAAACTCTAGAGTAGGTTTAACCTGTACTGAAAGGGAATGCAAACATCAGTAGTAATGCATAATCAATTGAATATATTTAGGACTGTTTCCTCATTATTTCCTAATGAGGAGTTCAAGAGGCTATGCATGACTGCAGATGGCTGGCAGGCTACTACATCAATAACTTGGGTCTTTCAGAGTCAGGCCAGAGTTTAAGAAATGCTTATTTATATGCTTGAAGGAGCCCAGATGTATAAAATAAAAGGTCTGTTTTGTACGTATCCTTCACCAAATCACATGTTGTAGCCCAGGTACAAATTAAGGGAACCAAAGATTTGCCACCCTGAAGCTGATTTTTTGGGATATTGATTTTAAGACGGTTATTAAGAAACGAAAGACTCAGAAAGAACCTTTGACCCTCCCTCCTTTTATGCCCAAGAGATTCAGACAGAAAAACCTATTTATGAAGGAGAACTTAGGATGTTGTCTTAGCATAATTTGAATTAAATATGGTAAATAGGAGGGCTTCAGGCAGGGATTTGTAAACTAGGTATCACTGTGTCCCATTGATTCTGAGTTTAGCTAGAATTTTCCTGCCATGTGTATTCAGCTCTTCCTCAAGTACCTGTAAATCATGCATTTTCACTTATGAAATCTAATACCCTGACCTCCTTTCTTTGTCCAAACATGTCATATATACCCAATGTTGCTTCACTGTCTTTAGAATTTTCATGCTTATGTGTATTCCCTAAGAATATGTATTAATTTTTTTATTTTCTCTTGTTAATCTGTCTGTTAATGTGAGTATTAGCCCAGCTCGAAGAACTTAGATGGTCGGAGAAAAAGTATTAATATTTGTAAGCACTGACACAGATAAATAAATGAAATGAAATAAGGTAGCTTACAGTGTTCGTCAACATTCATAAAGAAAATTTCAATTTGGTAGCATGAAACAATGCATTAAAGAAACTTTCCTAAAACCAAGACACAACTGAGTTACTGTCTTAAAGCCAGGGATTTTTATTCCAACATTGATTTCATTATATGGTAAATTATAATGTTCTATTTGGGAATTTGCAAAACACCAGATAATATCAACTTTTAAACAATTATTGTCCTCTGAAATAGTTGCCAGAAAAATCATGGGCAGAAGCTAAATAGATTCTATTGTTTTCTTTAAAATACCATCAGTATGTACATACAGTTTATGCTTTAGGGAGAATTCTCAATAATTAAAGGTTCTCTGTTAACTAAAACAGAAGTAGTTTAGGTGAATAAAGAAAATTTTATCTCAGGCCCACAGAGTGGCTCAGTTGGTTAAGAGCGTGAGCTCTGGGCAACAGGGTCTCTGGTTCGATTCCCACATGGGCAAGTGAGCTGTGCCCGAGCTGAGATGCCAACACAAGGCAGGATGGCTCAACTGGTGAGAGCATGTGCTCCTAACAACAAGGTTGCTGGTTCAACTCCTGCATGGGATAGTGGGCTACACCCACCCACAACTAAGATTGAACATGGCACCTTGAGCTGAGTGGCTGAGAGCTGCCTTCAGGTGGCCCGATGGTTACTGGACTTGGAAATGTGCTAGCTGTGCCCTCCACAACTAAGATTAAAGGACAACAACTTGGCTGTTCCCCTTCCCCAATTCCCCAATAAAATCTTTGAACAAAAAAGAAAATGTTATTTAAACACTGTGCTTGGGGAAGTAAAACTGATTTAAGACATGGGGAATTGTTCAAAGAAACAGAATCCTTCAAAGAAACAGTCTGAAGAGATTTGGCAAATAGTTATTTGAATATTAGATAGAATAGAAACACTTATATGAAACAAAAGGAAGTTGAAGGGGAACAAAGCTTTTCTATTCTAAAGGTACCTTTCAGGATATTGATTTTAAGCTGGTTACTAAGAAACAAAACACTCAAGTAAGAATCTTTGATCCACCACCCTTTCCTGCCAAGAGATTCAGAAAGAAAAAACTATTCCAGGAAGGGAATCTTGGGATGTTTTCCTTGGCAGCCTAATTTGAATTGAGTATGGTGTATGGGAGAGCATCAAGAGGGGACATATGTACTACATCTCCCTGCTGTTTTTCATTTTTCTGTTTTGCCAGGTAAGAATTTACCTACCATGGGTGATCTGCTCTTCCTCAATTACCTGCAAGTTGCCCATTTTCAATTTTAAAACCTAAGATATTGTACCCCTATTTTTCCTTTGTCCAAAATGTTCTGAATACCAAATTTTGCTTCATCATCTTTGCAATTTTCATGCTTATGTGAATATCCAGTGTGAACCTATTGAAGTTTTATTTTCTCCAGTTATTCTGTCTGTGTTTATTTGATTAATATCCCAGGTATAACAACTTAGAAGATGGGAGGAAATGTATATACTTTTTTAGCCTCCACAAAGTAAAATAGATAAAAGATGCTTTTGTACAAAAAATGGCATTTGTTTCAAATTTTAAGCAATTTTAAACAGAATTAGTTTACTTAAGAGTTAGAAATATCTGAAAGTAAGTAAAAGTATTTTAAAATATTGTAAAACAATGTTAATGAAAAAAATTGGGTCTGACATTTACAAATAAACAGAACATGTTTTTGATTCTGACTATTTTGGAAATTATTTTATTTTGAATATATCAAGAGATGACTACAAAGATGAAAATCATACAGCTGAGTATGAAAATCATAAAGACAAAATAACTTATTGGGCATAAAATTGTAATTATAACAGTATCACAGGATAGAAAGGAGATATGAAGCAGATGTTGACAAAATAAAAAATATATATATATTTTCTTTCGGACCAATTTGTAAAAAACTCATTAAGAAATATAGTTCATTAAAAAATAGATGCTTAATATATGCATGTATGTATATATGTGTGTATGCATCATGCACTTGTATATGTGTACACACATCATATTTAATGTACATACAATAATTCAATATCGCCTAAGAAAATATCCCTAAGCACTTGCTTTTGGAAATTCAGAAGAATGACTCACAGTTTGCATTCCAGTTATTCATATGCTAATAAGTACTTATAAAGTGTTGAAAAAACTTTGGTTTCTCTCAAGTATTTTATGCCCTTTGCCATCTCACTTCATGTCTGAATTTGCTTAACAAATCCATAACATAAACAGAGCAAAGGGATGTGCCCTAGCCACTACACTCAGAATCATAAATAATTAATAGCTTTAGAATTACTATACAAAATTACTGTACAGAATTTATAAAATGGACTATTTGCTGTAAAACTTTTAAAATTACCTTACTTCTTATTTCAGATTAGTATTTTATCACTGTCATTTGTTATAAACAGGACAAATTTTCTAATCAATCATTTGTATACATTCCATACATAATTTGTCATTTTTCAAAGAATATTATTTTACCTGTGTATAATATTTCATGCATTTCTAAAACAAGTTATATTTTTTTGAATTAAAGCTTATTGGGGTGACAATGTTAGTAAAGTTACATAGTTTCAAGTGTACAATGCTGTAATACATCATCTATATATCACATTGTGTATTCACTAACCAGTCATTTCTCCTTCCATTACCATATATTGGATCCCTTTTACCCTCATCTACAACTCCTCTCCCCCCTTACCCTCTGGTAACCACTAAACTATTGCATGTGTCTATGAGTTTTTGTTTATTTGTTTGTCTTGTTCCTTTGTTGCTTTCAGTTTTATATCCCACATATCACTGAAATCATATGGTTTTCAACTTTTATTGTCTGATTCATTTCACTTAGCATAATAATCTCAACTTCCATCATGTTGCAAATAGCACTGTTTCTTCTTTTCTTATGGCAGAATAGTATTCCATTGTGTGTGTGTGTGTGTGTGTGTGTGTATATATATATATACCACATCTTTATCCAATCATCTATCAAAGGACACTTTGGTTTTTTTCCATGTCTTGGCCACCCTTAAATGAACAATGGAGCACATATAGTTTTACGGATAAATGTTTTCAATTTTTTTGGGTATATACACAATAAGATATCACCTCACATCTGTTAGAATGGTTATCATCAATAAGACAAATAATAACAAGTGTTGGAGAGGCTGTGAGAAAAATGAACCCTCATATACTGTTGGTGGGAATGCAGATTGGTACAGCCACTATGGAAGGTGGTATGGAGGGTCCTCAAAAAATTAAGAATAGAATTACCATGTGGCCCAGCAATCCCTCTCCTGGGTATCTACCCAGAAAAATCTGAAAATTTTTATCCGTAAAGATGTATATGCTCCGATGTTCACTGTAGCTTTATTCAAGACACAGAAAAAAACAGTGTCCTTTGATAGATGATTGGATAAAGTTATATATTTTTAAGTTGTCTTCAGATCTCATGAGATTCTCACAGCAGCAGCAGCAGCAGCTCTGAGAGGAAATTTACGTACACCACCTTAGTCAATCTTCACAACAAACCTTATACTAATTGGGATTCTCTCCATTTCATAGAAGAAGAAACTAAGGCTCCAAGATGTCAAGAAACTTGTTTAAATTATACAGCATTTAAAATTACAGAACTAGTATTCTAATGCAGCCTTTTCACATTCCAAAACCTGTGCTTTCTCCACTATGCTGTGCTGCTCCTCCATGAAATATGTAAGAGTGAATGAGAGAATTGGCAGAGGAAAACAGATTACAGTTGACCCTTGAGAAACCCGTGTTTCAACTGTACAGGTCCAGTTATCTGTACATTGTTTTCAATAAATACTTGTACTGTCTGTGATCTGCAGTTGGGAGTCTGAATGTATGCATTGATCTATGTCATTTTGTATAGGAAACTTCAGTATCCCTGTATTATGACACCAGCGCAGGGTGCTGGATCAAACTACCTTTGGAAACCAAGAGACAACTTAAGAGTTTGGGGAGTCAAAGTTACAAGTAGATTTTCAAATGCAGGGACGTTAGAGAACGATGCCCCTAAACCTCCCTTCCACCAATTATTGAAAGGTCAACTGTATGTTAAAGCTTTATCACCATAACTCCACTTATATCCCCAAGAAAGAAAAAAGAAAGACAACTTCCAGAGAATGTTATGAGATTATTATACATCTAATTTAATGTTTTATACCTTCTCCATTTATGATTCTGCATAAAATAACTAATGCTTGGAGTTTTTCTTGGGGCCTTGAGAAAATCCTTAAATCAGCTAACAAAAATTCAAAAATGTCCTCTAGATTTTATTGACTGAGGCAGGAAATTCACTGATTTTTTTTCAATTAGAAGTTTTAAAATAAGGCCAGCCGAGTGTTGTGTTTGTTGGGAGCTGGCTTGGGATGCCAGTGGCCCTGGTTTGGATCCCACATATGAGGGCCAGTGACACTGCCCTCTACAGCTAAGATGATGAATGGCAGCTCTACCTGGAGCTGGGCTGCTGTGAGTCCATGGGACGGCATAGCTGCAGCCCTTGCTGCAATGGGCTGCATAGGCTACAGTGAGTAGCTGGCAGCCAGCGTGAGCGGCTGGTAGCCAGTGTGAGCTACCGTGAGCCACTGTAAGTGGACATCCAGAGGCCAGTGACCGATCTGCCTCACCCAAGAAGAGCGCGATGATGATACCAACATGGACCAGTGAAGCAATGTTCTCCACAACTAGACTGAACAACAAAAGGACAGCAACTTGTCTGTTCCCTTTCCCAGGTTCCCCAATGCTGTTCCCCTCCCCCAATTCCCCAATAAAAATATTTTTTTAAAAAAGTCTTAAAATAAAAGATGAACTAGGGGCTGGCCAAGTGGCTCAGTTGGTTAAGAGTTGGCTTAGAGCACATGCTCTGAGCAACAGGGCCGCCGGTTTGATTCCCACATGGGCCAGTGAATGCTGTGCCCTAACTGAGCTGTTGCTGGGCTGCCCACAGGTGGCAGGATGGCTCAGCTGGTGTAACAACAAGATTGCCTGTTCAATGGTGCGCTATGCCCACCCGCAACTAAAGATTAAAGTCAGCACTTTTAGCTGAGCTGCCGCTCAGATGGCTCAGTGAATAGGGCATGCACTCTTTACAGCATGGCTGCTAGTTCAACTTCCACATGGGATGGTGGCTATGGCCACCCGCAGCTAGGATTGAACTCAGCACCTTCAGCTTAGAGGCCATGAGCTGCTGACTGGAAGCCAGATGGCGACTGGCACCCTGCACCACAAAGACTGAAGAACAACAACTTGGCTGGTCTCCTCCCCCAATTCCCCAACACTTTTCCCCTCCCCCAATTCCCCAATAAAAATCTTTGAAAAAACAACATGAATTAAAGTGTAATGCTCTGTTAATCAGAAAATTCAATTATTTAATATACTTCATTTACTGAACATTTGTATTAGTAAAATCTTTATTAGCTTGCCTTTCTCATAGATTTATAAGGTAAATAAATGTGATAATACACGTAAAGAGCTTCGAACAGTGCCTGACCAGTTACTCAGGTTGTTTGTTGTTACTATCGTTCATTAGTTCATGCAAAAAAAAAAAGGGAATTACTAAATGCCTACTTTGTTCCAGGCTCAATTCTAGGTGCTGGAGATTGAATAAGTAGTTTCTGTCCTTTTGGGGATGTAAATGTGAGGTGGCTATGTGGTTGCTACTTTTACTGTTGTTTTTTTTATCATCATCAGCATTATCATCATAATTTCACTCTCAACCAACAGGCAACGATACACCATCTTTGAATTTAATATCATGGTTACATATGTCCTCTCACTAGTAGGGACATCTATTATAGTACAGGATTAGCCCATAAACACTTTTATTTTTATTTTTTGGATTTTATGTATTTTATTTACTTATTTATTTTAGCTGAGCCATCCTGCCAACAGTTGGCAGCTCAGCAAAGCCCAGCTCAGGCTGGGCATCGACCTGCTGTTACTCAGAGCTCAGCTCCCACTCTTGAGGGAGCTCTTAACCAACTGAGCCACTCGGCCGGCCCTTCAGTTTGGATTTTTTTTTTAATTCTTTTATTGTGAAATAAATATATATATATATATTTTTAAATTAGTTTCAGGTGTACAACACAGTGCAATAGTTATACTTTTTACCCCTCAATATGACAACCCCACTACGCACCCATATCCTACGTATCTATTACAATTCCTTTGACTCCCTTCCACAGCATATTCCACATCCCGTGACTATCTATATATTCAATTACAGTTGGCATACAATATTATGCAACATCAGCTTCAGGTATACAGTGCAGTGATCAAGCCACTACTTCATCCATGAAGTGGTCTCCCTAACAAGACATGTGACCATCTGACACGCCACAAAATTTTTACATTATTATATTCTCCAAACTGTGTTTCAAATCCCTGTGGCAATATTGCAGTTGCCTATTTATGCTGTCTAATCCCTTCCCCTTTTCCTTTATCCCCTCCCCCTTCCCAACTAGCAACCCTCAGCTTTTCCTCTATATGTATGAGTCTGTTTCTGTTTACTTTGCTCATTCATTCAGTTTTCCAGATTCCACATATAAGTGAGATCATATGGTATTTGTCTTTCTCCGACTGACTTGTTTCACTTAACATGATAGTCTCTTCACAACATTATCAATTACATTTCCAGAACTGCCCCCCATATCCCTGCAGCAACATTGTAGTCACCCTACTATGCTGTCCAAAACCTTTCCCCTCTCCCTTATCCCCACCCCCTCCCAGCCAGCAACCATCAGTTTTTCCTTTATATCTGCTTGATATGATTTCAATCTGCTTAAATTTACTGAGACGTGTTTTGGAGCCTAACATGTGGTCTATCTTGGAAAATGTCCGATGTGCACTTGAGAAGAATGTATATTCTGTTGTTTCGTGATGAAATGCTCTAAAAATATAGACAAAGTCCAGCTGGTCTAAAGTGTCATTTAAAGTCACTCTTTCCATGTCGATTTTCTGTCTAGAGGATCTGTCCATTGGTGACAATGGGGTGTTGAAGTCCCCTACTACGATAGTGTTACTGTTGATTTCTGTCTTTATGTCTGTAAAAATCTGTAATACATAATTAAGAGCTCCACTGTTGGGTGCATAGATGTTTATTAAGGTTTTAGTGCCCTTCTTTGTCTTTTATTGTGGTCTTCATTTTAAAGTCTGTTTTGCTACTCCAAAGTATTGCTACTCCAGCTTTTTTTTCTTATTTCCATTTGCATGAAATATCTTATTCCATCTGTAAACAGTATATTCATGGGTCCTATTTTCTTATCCACTCAGCCACTATCTGTCTTTTGATTGCAGCATTTAGCCCATTCACATTTAAAATGATTTTGATAGGTACATATATATGGCCATTTTGTTATTTGTATTTCTAGTCTTCCTAGGTTAGCTTGTTTACCCCTTTCTTTAAAAAAAGCCTTTTTAACAAACAGAAAAAAGGCCTTTTTCTTTAAAGAAGCCCTTTCAACATTTCTTGCAATGTTGGCTTGGTGATAATGAATTCCTTAAGCTCATTCTTTTCTGAGAAGCTCTTTATTTCTCCTTCAATTTTCAGTGATAGCAGTGATGGGTAGAGCAATCTTGGTTGAAGGCCTTTATTTTGTGTCACTTTGAATATCTCCTGCCACTCCCTTCTGGCCTGCAGAGTTTCTGTAGAAAAGGCAGCTGTTAGTCTTATAGGAGTTCCTTTGTATGTAACCTGCTATATTTCTCTTGCTGCTTTTAGGATTCTGTCTCTGTCTTTAAACTTTGCCATTTTAACTATGATGTGTCTTGGTGTGGACCTGTTTGGGTTCAGCTTGTTTGGAACCTCTGCACTTCCTGGGCATGCATGTTGATTTCCTTCACCAGGGTAGGGAAGTTTTCAGTCATGATTTTTTCAAATACATTCTCGACCCCTTGCTTCTTCTCTTCTCCTTCTGGTATTCCTATGATTTGATGGTGGTGTTCTTCATCTTGTCCCATAGGGCTCTTAAACTATTTTCATTGCTTTTTATTCTTTTGTCTTTTTGTTGTTCCAACTGGGTGATTTCTGCTATTTTGTCTTCCAAATCGCTGATCTGATTCTCTGCTTCATCTACTCTACTGGTGTTTCCTTTGAGTGTGTTCTTCATTTCAGTTATTGTATTCTTTAATTCTAACTGGTTGTTTTTTATGATTTCTCTATCCTTCCTCATGTCCTCACTATGTTTGTTAAACATTCTTATCATCAATGTCCTAAATTCTGTCTCTGAAAGGATGGATCCCTCTATTTCATTTAGTTCCATTTCTAGAGGTTCCTGCTCATCTTTTACTTTTGACATGTTTCTTTATTTCCTCATTCTAGCTGTTATTCTGGGATTGCTTTGATGTATTAGATAGATCACCAGGAGACGCCTGGCTGGATCATGCAGGCACACAGCTCAAGGTCCAACACTCCCAGGAAAACTTCCAGTCCCAGCCTGTCCCAATCAGCCTCTTGCAGATCAGGCCGAGCAGCCCAACAACTAATCACCAGCCTGGCAACTCTGCATGCGCAGTGCGGAAAGCAGGGACCTGCAGCAGCTCACGCACTCCCGCGTTTCAGTGAGCAGTTGTTTGAGCCGGAGGTCACCCTCCCAGTGTTTCCCTGTCAACATAGTATAAGCTGGGCCGAGAGTGGGGATCCAAGGCCACATCATGTGCATGCACACACGCACTTCTGCGCCAATTCCACCAGACCAGTGAGGTCCCGGACCTGATCCTCTGTGGGAGGGCCCGACTCTGAAAAAATGGCACCCTCCTGTATACCACTCACATGCCAGCTCCACACCAGGGGGACAATAGTCCCCAAACCTCCAGCTTCTGCACCAAAGGTGCTCAGTTCAGTCCTTCCCAAAGGCTCCCGGGCCTGGCTCACACAGCTACTCCCTCCACCAGGAACCAGGTAAGTGCTCTCCTGTGAGCAAGACTGTGCACCAGTCCCACTGATTTTCTAGCTGCCTTCAGCCTCACTGAGCTGGGCAAAGACAGTCCTCACTAATTTCAACTGCCAGCTATCATGGAACTCCTCTTCCCGGCAAAGGAACTCTGGGCTGGTGAGCTTGGTGTGTGGCCGGAGGGTCTCTCCCCCAACCAGAGAATCCTCCCTGTGGCTAAGGTGTCCCTCACGGGGTTTGCCCTCTCTCGTCGCTGCCCCTCCTACCAGATTTGACGTGGCCTCCTCTTTAAGTTCTTTGTTTAGAGGTTCTGTTCATCTAGTGTTCCGGGGACTTCTGGGGTTGAATGTTGTATAAATTATTTGTAATTTTAGTGTGATCCTGGGAGGCCATTAGCACAGTGTCTGTCTAGTCTGCCATTTTACCGGAAGTCCATCCCATAAACTCTTTTAGATCTGTCTTCGGGTAGTTGCCTCTATGAATCTCTAGAACACCTGAAAGGTGATTTTCTTGAGTTTACAAAATAGGTTGAATGAACCATTTTATATATTGAATTGCTAATAAATGTTTAAATAACAAATGTGTGTACGGCAGTATTTCATTTCAGATATGCTTTTATTATAACGTGAAAGTGAGGTTTTGGAGAGAGTAATCCTCAATAATCTCAAGACATCTTCAGAGGCTGCCGTTTTTTTTTACAATTAACTTGGGAGTTCTGCATGACCAAATTGGCTCAGGTCAGTGCACAGCAGAAAGCTGTGAGGTTGTATAAGAATACTTAATTTTTTAAAAAAAGATTTTATTGGGGAGGGGAACAGCGTTGGGAAATCAGGGAAGGGGAACAGAGAAGTTGCTGTCCTTTTGTTCTTCAGTCTAGTTGTGGAGGACATCGCTTCACTGGCCCATGTTGGTACTATCATTGCATTCTTCCTGGATGAGACAGTCAGTTGCCAGCTATTGGATGGCTGCTCACAGCAGCTCACAGGAGCTCACAGCAGCTCATAGCAGCTCATGCCAGCTGCTGGCCACTCATGCTGGCTGCCAGCCACTCAAGGCAGGTCATGGCAGCCCACTGCATCAGGGGCTGCAACCTATGCTGTCCCTGGCAACTCACAGCAGCCCAGCTCCAGATTAAGTTGTTGTTCACCATCTTAGTTGTAGAGGGTGCAGCATCACTGGCCCTCATATGGGATCCGAACTGTAGCCCTGCTGCTCAGAGCTGGAATCCAAGCCAACTCTTAACCAACGTGCCACTCGGTGGTCTGAAGAATACTTTCAACATTGAAACAGAACTAAACAATTTGCCTAAGAGCAAATACAGTAACCCTAGAGTGAGGTTATTGGAAGGGTATGCACACCAGGAGAGTTTGGGGCATAATAGGATAACGATGACATGATTTGGGGGAGACTGTATAGTTAATATAATTCAACAAATTTTAAACAATCCAATCACAAATTTAAGTGCCTGCTCTTAATCAGGCTATGAATTATTCTTATTATATAGCAAAATAAATAAGGGCTTGCATGAAAATAATTTTAGAAATTCATCTGAATTTCAAAACTTACATATGCTTCAACTAATTCTAAATGGAAAAATATTTTCATTGCACATTCTTATGAACAAAATCACTTAAGAAAACGAAAACAGGATACCTTTCCATCTGGCCACAGCCATCATGTAAGCCAAGACAGGCACTTACAAGTTCATCTAGAAGCTAGGGAGGAAGAAGCAGTCCGACACAACTGGTTTCTTCTCAGGGGGAACTGCTGGCAGTACCACAGATCTCTGTGCTCCACAGGGCCTCTTGCCCCATCCAGCCTGATAAATCACACAGGCTGGAATACAAGGCCAAGCAAGATTATGTCATATATCAGAATCGTGTGCTCCATGGTATCCACAAACACCCTGTACCTAAGGGTGCAACCTATGGCAAGCTTGTCAATCACATTGTTAACCAGCTAAAGTTAGCTCAAAGCTTTCAGTCTATTGCCAAGGGTTGAACTGGACATCACTGTTGCTCTGAGAGTCCTTAATTCTTAACTGGGTTGGTGAAGATTCCACGTACAAATTCTTTGATGTTATCCTCATTGATCCATTCCATAAAGCTATTAGATGGAATCCTGACACCCAGTGGAACACCAAACTAGTCCACAAGCACAAGAAGATGTGAGGACTGACCTCTGCAGGCTGCAAGAGCCAAGGCCTTGGAAAGGGCCACAAGTTCTACCATACTATTGGTGGTTGCCAGTGTGTAGCTTGGAAAATGTGCAATGCTCTCCAGCTCCACAGGTACCACTAATATGAGTAATCTTTGTAAATTCTTACCTAATAAACACTTTAGGACACTCATATTTGCTTAAAAGTGTTCTTTACTTTGTCTCTTAAAACTAGTTGTCTAAGGATGGTTTTCATGAATGCATTGTCAAATTATGAAAGTTGAAGTGCGATAATGTTTGAAGATTAAATGGTGTATCTTGTTTCTCACAAGATAAATAAATACTTTTGTCCTTGTTTTATCTTTAAAAAAATGAACAGCAAAGAAGGTACAAGGAAATAGGTGAGGTTTTATATAGCACCTAAAACATCTCAAAGTGATTTAAGCTCTATTTAATTCTTATGATATTCAAGTTCATAAGGTGGTAGTCCCCAATGGTTATATGAGAAAATTTATATAGCTGAGTTTCGTGACTTTGCTAAAGTCATTGACATGTCACTGGCACAGTGTAGACAAGAATCTAAAATTAGCATTAGATTATGTGGCCTCAATGACTTGACACCTAGATCCTTAAACTCTAATTGTTTCTTTATTACAGAGTGTTATAACTGAAACATTACCAATATAGGCTGTTATTCAAGTGACAGGCAAAGGGCCGGCCGAGTGGCACGGTGGTTAAGTGCTAGCTTGGGAAGCCAGCAGCCCCGGTTTGGTCCACATACGTGGGCCAGTGACACTGCCCGCAAAAAAAAAAAAAAATTGAGTGACAGGCAAGAGAACATAATTCATTAGACAGGTGGGGGAAATGTTTCTGGCCTGTATAATTTTAAGAAATTTCTTCCCTTCTTTAATTATTGCTAACATCACTCACTCATGCACAAGCACCATGAAATTTATAAGTTCCAAGTTTTTAAATTAACATGCATGATATTGGGCCATATGAATTTAAAATATTCCAGCCCAATTCCTTTCTGATATACCAGTCAGTTTATTTTTTCCCTAGTTTTCTGTTTAGATTTCACTTTTCTGACCTGCAGTCCATGATTTTCATTCCAATTCTTCACTATATCAGACAACTAAATTATTTTTCTGCTTGGCTTTTACTTATACTTCTTAGGAAGTCATTTGTTATTTTCATGTCTTCCCTTATACTGATTATGTAAATAAAAGTGTTTTTTTTATCTTCCCAAAGTCAAAGATCCTCCCCCTCCACCACACACACACACACACACACACACACACACACACACACACACCTCAAACACACAGAGACCTTCATTTTTTATTCACTCCATTTGGGTTCTCTCCAATTCATCTGTTGAGTAGAGATACAGATGTGAAAATACCATCCAATTTAGATCTTCTAGGGGTTTTAGAGAAAATGAGAGATCTCACTTTTCTTAAAAAATATTTTATTGGGGAATTGGAGGAGGGGAACAGTGTTGGGGAATTGGGGAAGGGGAACAGACAAGTTGCTGTCCTTTTGGTCTTCAGTCTAGTTGCGGAGGACGTCCCTTCACTGGCCCACATTAGTATCATAATTGTGCTCTTCCTGGAGGAGGCAGATCAGTCGCCAGCCTCTGGATGGCTGCTCATGGCTGCTGGCAGCTCACGCTGGCTGTCAGCCAATCACTGTAGCTTATGGCAGCCCACTGTAACAGGGGCTGCAGCCTACACCATTGCAGGTGTTCGTGCAGCCCAGCTCCAGGTGGAGGTGTTGTTAGCTGTAGAGGGCAGTGCCACTGGCCCTCATATGTGAGATCTGAACCAGGGCCACTGGCGTCCCAAGCCAGCTCTTAACCAATGAGCCACTCGGCTGGCCCGAGATCTCACTTTTTGATCGCCAATAAAAATAAAGACCTAGAGTTAGGTGAGTCCTGGAAGGTTACTGAAAGCAAACACTTGAAAATCTTAGGTAATCTTTGTCAATTAAATCTCACCATTACTGAGATTTGCAAACATCTCACACTTGTTGCAAACATCTCACACTTGTGAGATGATGCAAACATCTCACACTTGTTATGGTTTCCCTTAGTGTTCTGCATTCTTTCAATATAAGTAGGCAATTTACATTATTTATCTAGCTACATAATTCAAAGAATCACATAATCTCTTAGGGATCATTTCCCTTTAATGCAACCCCCTCATATTTCAGGTGGGGATACTAAGGCCTAAGAGAGAAGGAGAAACCTGCTCAGGGTCACACATCTAGGTGGTGGATATCCTGAAAGCCACACCTCCTGCCTTACAGCCCAGTTCTTCTCCCCTAAAAATGCCTATGTTATCATACTGTCTTGTCAGCATTGCTTAACATTTTGAATATGTTTTTTCCAAGTCAGTAAAGGCAAAGATCAACCAAAGGCCTAGTTCATTCTTCCTTCTTTATATAACCCTCAACAACGTCTAGAAATATATCTGGGACACAGCAGATAATTTATACAATTTCATAAATATGCTCATTTCCCTCTCCTAATTATAAAATTTCTCAATAAAGATAAAACAAATTTACCAATGATTGACTAAATACTTTGTCACTAAACAATATCTTGTAAAAAAACCCACAATATCTTGTGCTTATCATTTAGTTGACTCACTAACTCCAAGACTGAATTAGCGTGGCAATAATGATTCCAGAAGACAAATGATCAGTACAAAAATGTGGCTTGTCTTTCCATTTCTGAGTCACAAATAAATCATATGTCAACATGAGACAAAATGAAAAGTTGCTTGCAAACAGATATTGCTGAGGTCCAAGATGGCAGATTAGATGAATGCCATGCCCAGGACCACACCAAAATTACAAACAAATTATAGAACAATCAACCACAAGAATCAACTGAACACTAGCTGAACAGAATCCCCATAACTAAGGTTATAAATAAGAAACCACATTGAGACCAGTAGGAGGGGAGGGTATGTAAAGTGGGCTGACCCCAAAACCACAGATAGTGGTTGAATGCTGGGAGGGACACCTCTGTGGCAGAGGTACTGCCTGCAGAGAGAGGGGCTCCACAGCCCCACATTAGTTCCCAGCCCAGGGTTCCTGTGCTGGGAAAAGGAGTTCCCTGGGCTGACCGAGTGGCACAGTTGGTTAAGAGCTTGCTCAAGATTGTGAGCTGAGCTCTGAGCAACAGCAGTTCGATACCCAGCCCAAGCTGAGCTGCCAACAGGATGGCAGGATGGCTCAGCTAAAAAAAAAAAAAAAAAAAAAAAGGAGGGCCGGCCAAGTGGCACAGTGGTTAAGAGCTGGTTTTGGGATGCCAGCAGCCCCAGTTTGGATCCCACATATGAGGGCCAGTGACACTGCCTTCTACAGCTAACAACAGCTCCACCTGGAGCTGGGCTGTGCAAGCACCAGCAACGGTGTAGGCTGCAGCCCCTGCTGCAGTGGGCTTCCATAGGCTACAGTGAGTGGCCGGCAGCCAGTGTGAGCTGCCAGTAGCTGCGGTGAGTGACCATCCAGAGGCCGGTGACCGATCTGCCTCATCCAGGAAGTGAGCAATGACGATACCAACATGGGCCAGTGAAGCAACGTCCTCTGCAACTAGACTGAAGAACAAAAAGACAGCAACTTGTCTGTTCCCCTGCCCCAATTTCCCAATAAAATCTTTTAAAAAAAGGAGTTCCCATGGCATCAGGCAGTGAAAATTAACAAAGACTCTTTCTGCCCTTTCAGGCAGGGTAGAAGGAGGATGGAAACACTGACGCCTTCTTGTGGACCTGGCACATGGACTCACCTGGTCTCTGGTGGAGGAGCGGTAGCTCAGGAGACCCAGGATCATGCAGGGAAGGACTGAATTGAGTGACTTCAGTTCGGGAGGTGGAGGGACAAGAGCCATTGCTGTCCCTGTGTGGAGCCTGACACATATGTGTCTTACAGGAGGGCACCAACTTTTCAGTGTTAAGCCATCCACCAAAGGTCCAAGTCTGGGACTGTATTGGTCTGATGGAATACATGCATGTGCACAACCTTGGTGATGTCCTGGGTCCCCTTCTTCCACACAGCTGGTGCTATGTTGCCCAGGAAACTCTTGACTGCTGGGCTACTGTCCCCACCCCCACAGGACACAGAAGCCTACTTAAAGTGGTTGGAGGGCCTGTGGTGGCCTGGGAAACATTTGCTGGTGGGTGGTAAGTCAAGACCTGTGCCACAGCTTAGACAGGCAGTGGCCAGACTGAGAAAGACAGTAGCTGGCCATAGTATTCTTGGGGCATTGTTGCAGCCCCAGAACTTATGCACCAACTGAGACTGCATTAACTTTGTAAAACCCACCGATCACAACTCTTGGCTCCCTGAACCCTACCCTACCCAAATAGAGCTACATTGCCAGGGGCACTTTGGGCAGCTGGGTGTCCAGCCCTGCCCCATAAGTAGTAGAGGTCTTTTACAGCCGCAGATAATCTGCAATGGCCTGGGGAGATTTTGGGGGTGGACAATGAACCAAAAACTGTGCCACAGCCACTGGGTGCAGTTATATAGAATTTGCGAACCTGAGGCAGTTGCTGGCTGCAATGTTCTTGGGACAGTGTGCAAGGTAGTCATAGGCTAGGCACTACTATAAGAACTGATTCTGCATTAGCATTTAAAAAACCACCAGTCACATCTCTTGATTCCTTGAACTCCACCCTGCCCAGCTAGTGCTGCATAACTGAGGTCACTCTCAACACACGGTCAACCAACCCACCACACACATTTAAGGAGGCTCTTTTAACTGCTGGGTTTTATGGGCATCTGCTGGATAGGAATAAACCTAAGGAGCCCTGGGCCTTTCGCTAAGATGCCTCAGGCCCACTATTGGTGGCATCAGCCTCAGTTCACAGCAATGCTAACTGACACATACCTCTAGGTCCAGCAGAAGCAGCAACCAACCACATATAGTTTTGAGGCTCCTACCAGGTAGCTGTGGGCCAATAAGAAGCCAGGCTGAAATTACCCTGGATGGGAGCCATGCCCAAGAACACCAAAACAACACACCCAGAAGCCAATTTCAGACCACAAAAAAAGAACTACCAGGTTAGCCCCACAAGCAGCACACCCAAAGAGGGAGTCTCAACAGGCACAAGAGCCTCCAGATGTGAAGTATCCTCTGGCTGGTGAGCACCTCATACATTGTGGACGGCTGGCATAAGCAATCCTCACAGTTAGTCAGCTTGGGATCCAATCCCACCCAGTGATGTGCTCAAAACAATCAAGGCTCAACTACAACAGGAGAACACACACAACACACAAGAGACATCCCAGGAACACACCAACAGGAGATAAGGTAGACTGTGCAACTGAATTACACAGGATGCATACTACATTAGGCCACACAGCAAAGACTGAGAGGCATAGGAGATTTACCTAATATATAGAAGCAAACACAGAGTGGCAGTAAGATGAGGAAACAAAAATCATATCCAAAATAAAAGAACAGGAGAAATCTCCAGAAATGGAATTAAATGAAATGGAGGTAATCAGCCTACCAGAGACAGAGTTTAAAACACTGATTGTAAGAATGCTTAAGGAATTTAGTGAAAATTTCAACAAAGAGATAACAAACATAAAGAAGGACATAAAAACTATAAAAAAAGAACCAGTCAGAAATAAAGAATACACTAACCAAAATGAAGAATATACTATAAGGAGTCAACAGAAGATTAGATGAAGCAGAGGACTGAATCAGTGATGCAGAAGACAAGATAGTAGAATAGACCCAATTGGGGCAACAGAAAGAAAAATAATAATAGAAAAACAAAGATAGTTTAAGGGACCTATGGGACAACATCATATGCAGCAACATCACATCATAGGAGTACCAGAAGGAGAAAAGAGGGAGCAAGGAATAGAGAATCATTTGAAGAAATAAGGACTGAAGATTTTCCAACCTGGTGAAGGAAATAGATATACAAGTCCATGAAGCACAAAGAGTCCCAAACAAGATGAACCCAAACATGCCCACACCAAGCCAAGTCATAGTCAAAATGCCAAAGATTAAAGACAAAGAGAGAATCCAAAAGTAGCAAGAGAAAGACAGCTAGTTACTCACCAGGGAGCTCCCATAAGACTATCAGCTGATTTTTCAACAGAAATTTTGAAGTACAGAAGGGAGTGTCAGGAAATAATCAAAGTGACTAAAAACAAGGGCCTACAACCAAGATTACTCTACCCAGCAAGGCTATCATTTACAATTGAAGGAGAAATAAAGAGCTTCCTAGATAAGAAAAAGCTAACAGAATTCATTACCAGAAAATCAGTATTACAGAAAATATTACAAGGACACTTTTAAGTAAAAGAAAGGAGAAAACAAAGAAACTAACAAAGATCAAAAGTATGAGTAATAAAGGGCTGGCTGAGTGGCTCAGTTGGTTAAGAGCTTGCTCAAGAGTGTGAGCTGAGCTCTGAGCAACAGCAGTTTGATGCCCAGCCAAAGCTGAGCTTCCAGTTGGCAGGATGGCTCAGCTAAAAAAAAGAAAAGAAAAGAAAAATGTATGAATAATAAAATGGCAATAACAATGTACCCATTAATAATAACTTTAAATGTAAATGGATTAAATGTTCTAATCAAAAGACATGGGTAGCTGAGTGGATAAGAAAACAAGATCTGGGGGAGGGAGTAGTCACTTTGTAAGAGATGAAAAATATAACTACTGCATTGTTTTGTACATCTGTAACTAATAATAATAATAATAGTAATAATAATAAGTTTTTAAAAAAAGAAAACAAGACCCACTCATGTGCTGTCTATAAGAGACCCACCTGAGATTGAAAGACACACACAAACTGAAAGTAAAGGGATGGAAAAAGATATTTCACACAAAAACAAAAAGGCTAGAGTAGCAATACTTATATCTGACAAAATAGACATTAAAACAAAGACTATAATAAAAGGTAAAGAAGGGCATTACATAATAACAAAGGGATCAATACATCAAGAGGACATAACACTAGTAAACATCTATGTACCCAACAAAGGAGCACCTAAATATACAAAACAAATATTGACAGACATTAAGGCAAAGATCAACAGTATCACAAACATCATAGGGGACTTTAACATTCCACTGACACCAATGGACAGATACTCCAGACAGAAAATCAACACGGATACACTGACCTTAAATGACAAACTAGACCAGGTGGATTTAATTGATATTTTTAGAGCATATTACCCCAAAGCAATAGGATATACATTCTTTTCAAGTGCATATGGAACATTTTCCAAGGTAGACAACATATTAGGCCACAAAATAAGCATCAATACATTTAAAAATATCGAAATCATATCAAGTATGGTCTCTGACAACAGTGGTATGAAACTAGAAATAAAATACAAAAAACAAAAAACTGAAAAATACACAAACACAAGGATACTAAATAACATGCTAGCAAATAATGAATGGGTTAACAATGAGATCATGAAACAAATCGAAAGATACTTTGAAATGAACAAAAAGAAAACACAATGACCTAAAGTCTATGGGACACAGTGAAAGCAGTCCTAAGAGGGAAATGCATAGCAATGCAGGCCTACCTAGAGAAACAAGAAAAAAACCTCAAATCAACAGTCTACCTTTACAACTAAGGGAACTGGAAAAAGAACAACAAAATAAGCACAAAGTGAGTACTAGAAATGAAATAAAGATCAGAGCAGAAATAATGAGATGGAGACAAACAAACAAACAAAAGATCAATGAAACCAAGAGCTGATTTATTTATTTATTTTTTTATTTTAAGGGCAATGTCACTGGCCCTCATATGTGGGACCTGAACCGGGGCGGCTGGCGTCCCAAGTCAGCGCTTAACCAATGCACCACTCGGCCGGCCCAAGGGCTGATTTTTTGAAAAGATAAACAAAATTGACAAAACTTTAATCAGATTTACAAAGAAAAAAAGAGCGGACCCAAACAAATAAAATCAGAAATGAAAGAGAGGTGACAACACACAGAAAAGAAATACAAAAGAAAATTAAGAATATATTACAAGTAACGTTACACCAACAAATTAGACAATCTGCAAGAAAGGGGTCAATTACTAGAAGTATACACTCTTCCAAAGCTGAATCAAGAAGAAACAAAAAATCTGAACAGATCAATTACTACCAAGAAAATTGAATCAGTAATCAACAGGTCCCAACAAACAAAAATCTTGGACCAAATGGCTTCAAAGGTAAACATTCAAAAAAGAATTAACACCTATTCTTCTCAAATTATTCCAAAAAATCGGAGAGGAGGGAAGGCCACCAAGCTCATTTTATGAGGCCATCATTACCCTGATCCCAAAACCAGGTAAAGAGAGGACAAAAAGAAAAAAACTATATTACAGTTACTGGTTAGCTCAGTTGGTTAGAGTGTTGTACTGCCTAACACCATGGTTGCTGTTTCAATCCCTGCATGGGCCACTGTGAGCTGCACCCTCCTTAAAAGAGCCAACGATGCCATTGTAGCATGAAAGCAATGTGTAACCAATGACCATGACTCTTTCCCAATAGGAAATTCTTTTAAAATCTTAAAAAAAGAAAGAAGACTACAAGCTAATATCCCTAATAAAAATGGATGCCAAAATCCTCAACACCACATAAAAAAATGAAAAATAGAGTCAATGGAATTGTAATAGCTATATACGATGTCAGGGCAATAGTAGATTGGGGGGAGGTTATCACTTTGTGAGGCGTGTAAATGTCTAACTATTAAATTGTTTTGTAGTCCTGAAACTAATTAAAAAATCATATAGTCATATGAATAGATTCAGAAATAGCATTTCACAAAATCCAGCATCTGTTTATGATAAAAACTCTCAGCAAAGTGTGATTAGAGGGAACATGTCTCAACATAATAAAGGCCATATATAACAAACACACAGCTAACATCACACTCAATGGGAAAAAGCTAAACATCATTCCCCTTATCAGAAACAAGACACGGATGCCCAATTTCACCACTTTGATTCAACATAGTACTGGAAGTTCTAGCCACAGCAATCAGGAAAAGAAATGAAAGGCATCCAAATTGGAGAAAGGGAAGTAAAATTGCCATTATTTGCAGATGACATGATGCTATATATACAGAACCACAAAGATTTCACCAAACTATTAGAATTGATAAATGAATTTAGTAAAGTAGCAGGATACAAGATTAATATTCTGAAATCAGTTGCATTTTTATACACCAATAATGAACTATCAGAAAAATAAATTAAGAAAACAATCCCATTTACAATTGCATAAAAATATACCTAGGAATAAATTTAACCAAGAAAGTGAAAGATCTTTACTCAGGAAATTATAGAAAATTGAAAAAATACAAATAAATGAAAATATAGACAATGCTCATGGATAGGAACAATTAACAGCATTAAAATGTCCATACTACCCAAAGCAATATATAGATTCAGTGCAATCCCTATCAAAATACTCATGACATTTTTCACAGAACTAGAACAAGTAATCCTAAAGTTTTTATAGAACCATAAAAGAGCCCAAATACACATGACCATCCTGAGAAATAAGAATAAAGTGGGAGGTATCATGCTACCTGATATCAAATTATACTAAAAGGCTATAATAATCAAAACAGGGTGGTATTGGCATAAAAAAAAGACACATAGGTGAATGGAACAGAGTAGAGAGCCCAGAAATGAATCCATGCCTATATGGTCATTTAATCTCTGACAAGGCAAGCAAGAATTTACATTGGTGTAAAGACAGTCTATTTAATAAATGTTGCTGAAAAACCAGGACAGACTTATGCAGAAAAATGAAACTGGACCACCTTCTTATGACATACACAATAATAAACTCAAAATGGATTAAAGACTTAAATGTAAGACCCGAAACCATAAAACTCCTAGAAGAAAACTTATACAGTAAATTCTCAGGCAGTACTCTTAGTAATATCTTTATTGATATATCACCTTGGACATGGGAAACACAATAAAAAATAAACAAATGGGATGACATCAAAGTAAAAAGATTTTTCACATAAAAGGAAACCATCAAGAACAAGAAAAAAGACATCCTACTGATTGGGAGAAGATATTTGCCAATAATACATCTGATAAGGGGTTAATATCCAAAATTTATATTAAAAAACTCATACACCAATAAATCAAACAACTCAATTAAAAAATGGGTAAAGGACATTAAGAGAGATTCCTCCAAAGAGGACATATACATGGCAAATAGACATAGGAAAAGGTATCCAACATCACTATTTATTAGAAAAGTGCAAATAAAAACCACAATGAGATACCACCTCATTCTTGTCAGAATGGTTATCATCAATAAATCCACAAACAAGAAGTGTTGGTGAGGATGTGGAGAAAAGGAAACACTCCAGCACTGTTGGTAGGATTGCAAATGGTGCAGGCACTATGGAAAATAGTATGGAGGCTCCTCAAAAAAATTAAAAATAGAATATCTTATTACCCAGCAATTACACTCCTGGGTATTTATTCAAAGAAATCCAAAGCAATAATTCAAAAAATTACATGCACCCCTATGTTTATTTCAGCAGTATTTATAAGATATGTAAATAACCAAAATGCCCATTAATAGACGACTGGATAAAGAAATTGTGCTACATTTCTGCAATGTAGTATTACTCTGTCATAAAAAAAGAATAAAATCTGACCATTTGCATCAACATGGATGGACCTAGAGGATATTATGCACCCTTTGTTTATTTTTGTTTTTTATTTATTTATTTATTTATTTTTATTTATTTATTTTTTTGAGGGCAGTGTTACCGGCCCTCATATGTGGGACCCGAACCAGGGCCGCTGGCCTCCCAAGTCAGCGCTTAACCACCGCGCCACTTGGCTGGCCCCTCTAGAGGATATTATGCTAAGTGAAATAAGTCAGACTGAGAAAAACAAATATCATATGATCTCACTTATGAAATCTAAAGAACAGAATAAATGAGGAAACAAAACTCACAGATACAGAGAAAAATAACTGATGATAGCTAGATGAAAGAGGGGTTGGGGGATGGGGGAGAAGGTGGAGGGATTAGAAAGTACAAATTGGTAGTCACAAAATAGTCACAGGGATGTGAGATACAGTATGGGGAATATAATCAATAATGTTGTAAAGATTATGTAGGGTGTCAGATGAGTATTGGACTTATCAGGGGATTACTTCATAGATTATATAAATAATTAAGCACTGTACTGCACATCTGAAACTAATATAAAATAATATTGAATGTCATACACACACACACACACACACACACACACATACTAGGGGTGCCAAAAACATGTATACACATTTTAAGAGATGTTAACACTTTGGTCAACATTGCTCAAGCACTAGTTTGCCATAATCAGAAGTGTCTGGATGCTGATGTTAACCACTTTGATCACTGCTTGTAATTGCAGAAGTCGAATGTGATTTGTATTCATCTTTTGTTATCAGTATATATTAATACAGTTTTTTCCTTTTTTAAAAAGTTTATATATTTTTTGGCACCCTCTGTCTATATATAGTCACAGGATTTATAGTACAGCATAGGGAATATAGCGAATGGTATTGTAATAACTATGTACAATGTCAGAGGGGTAGTAGACTTTGACTTGGGGGGGTTATCACTTTGTGAGGGGTGTAAATGTCTAATTGTTATATTGTTTTGAGCATCTGAAACTAATTAAAACATAAGTAATTAAAAACCAGACATTTCTGCACAGCACTCAAAATTTCAATTGGCATAATTCCTAAGCTTGGATAAGATGATGTGCCACTTCTTATCTAAGATAACCATAAAAAACTAGCAAAATTAAAAAAAAAACTGCTTTTCATGAAAGTTATAAACTTCCCATAGCATTGATGTTTACCCACCCATTTAATCACTACAAAATATTTCACAAAAGAAGAACAGTTATTTAAAATTTCAAAAGAAAGTTGCTGAAGATTTTTTCAGTAAATGATTTTTTAAAGGTGAAAGAGAAGACTTTAGTATATAATAAAAAAAAATTTGAACCCAATTTTCCCTGCCACTTTCTTGTGAAATGTATTAATCAGAAAAGCAGAGAATTCAGTGCAGGTGGATGCACTGGTTTTGTAATTCACCCTTTTATAACACATTTATCCACAGCTGGGATAATTAGGGGCAAAGATCTGGGCTTTAAGCAGATAAGAAAGTTTAGTCAGTGAAAGCTTAAGCTAGGCCTTAGGAATGGTTTGGTTTCTATTCCATACTAATAGTGACAAGAATATCTTTGGCTTAGCCATTTGTATAGTAGAAAATCCATCACTTCCGGAGATGGATTAGCCATCTCACATTGCTAGGGTACAGTTATGGCATGAAGATAATAATGCACTGTACAATAGTAATAATAGCTATTGCAGACATTACTAGCGATCCATCCAAACCTGTTTTCCCTTTTCTTCCATAGTAACAGAGTTATAAAAATCTCATGGCTGCACAGCCAGAGACCATATTTCCCAGCTTCAGTTCATCTAGGTGACTATGTGCCTTAAAATATTCCAAGTGTGTTCCTCCACTCTTTCCTTGCCTACCTGCTGAAATTAGGATGTGGTAGGAGCAGTTTCAACCACCCAGATTATAACAGTGGCCATAGGGGATGATGAAATAACATGAAGAGATGAATCTGGGTTTCTGCATGACTGTGTACAGCTCACTCACCTGTTACATGAGAGTGCTGTAATTTTTTTTGTTGGATCATTTTGTTACAGCAACTAAGCCTTTTACCCTAACAAATGTAACTAACACTTATTGTATACCAGAAACTCTTTAAAGATCTTATTTATATAAGTGTCCATTGCATCCATCTACTTGTGTCAAAGTACTCCCCATACTTTAATTCATAAGAGAAATGCAACTTCTCCACAAATCTTTTCATTACTTAACTCCTAGCTTCCCCGCACCCTTATTTGTTTCTTTCACATGGGACTTCTCATTTCTATCCTCATAATGTAAGTTCTGTTTATGTATGTCTTATGTCTTCTAGCAGATCAAATTTTATGAGAGTAGCGCTGCCATGGATCTCCGGTGACAGCATAGGCTGCAGTGGTGCTGGCCTGCAGCTGGTGTGCACTTTCATGAGCTGCCATGAGCCACCATGAGCAGCCATCCAATGGCTGGTGAGTGACTGCCTCCCCTGGGAAGAGCACAATGATAATACCAATATGGGCCAGTGAAATGGTGTCCTCTACAACTAGACTGAAGAACAAAAGGACAGCAACTTGTCTATTCCCCTTCCCCAATTCCCCAATACTGTTCCTGTCTTCCAATTCCCCCAACAAAATCTTAAAAAAAAAAGAATCTAGGTCCCAGAATTGATAACAAGTTCAACCCCAAACAACTTTTACCTATAACCCTGCTACTTTATGTCTGATGCTGCCCTCTGTTTCCAGTATAGTACCAAAGAAGATAAAAGAAAGTAATCCAAGGTAGTTAACCTTAAAGAGTTTACCCTCACATACAGGACCAAGTCCTAATGGGATTGTTGGAAAGTGCTCCTTGGTAACAACTTTTGTCTTTTTTACAAAGGTTTAGAGTCAAGTACTGAGTAGGCCAAGAATCTAAAACCTACACTGCTATATTAAACTATTTTCCTTTAACTTTTCTTCACATCTCACCATCATTTTTACAACATTGTAGAGACCTATATGTTACATTTGGTAATATATGTAATAAGTATTGGTAAAAATGGAAATTTTTACCTAAAATTTTCAAAGAAATGATTTAGAAACAAAAAAGTATGCTTACTAATTTACACATGAGATTTTCAGCTGAAATTTATTTTTTTCTACTATTCAAAATCAATATAAAATAGGAAGATTTGAGCAAAGTAGCCTAACAAACTTTTTTCTTTGTACATTGAAATATCATTATTCAATAACATTTCTTAATTCCTTTTTCCAGGCACAATGGAAAATTAAAAGACAAAAGTGTGAAACCCTAACAAATAGTTTATTATCTATGGGCCCAAAAGCCTAGGATGTGAATATACTATCCTTATAGAGTTCATTTTTTCTCCATTCCATGAAAATAATACAGAGGAGTGCCCCAAAAATGTATATACATTTTAAGGAAAACTATTAAAATTGCAATACTCAATATATACTGATGACAAAAGATGAATACAAGTCACGTTTCACTTCTGCAATTACAGGAGGTGCTCTAAGTGGTTATCATCAGTGTCCAGACAGTTTTAATTATGGTAAACTACCACTTGAGCAATGTTGACCAAAGTGTCCACTTGTATACGTTTTTTTGCTACCCCTTGTATTTTAAATTTATAAAAGTAATGTAGGTTTCATACACTCATCGCCTAGAAACAACCATCATAAACAATTCAGTGGACAGTCTTTTGGTTTATTTAAATCATATATATTTACATTTTATAAAAATTGTGATCATTACATAGATACTGTTTTTTTGATGAGCTTTTCCCCAATTAATATATAATGAAAAATGTCTCATGTCATTAAATTTCTAAAGCATTATGGTTAATGCTGTATAATGGTCTACTGTATAGATATACCTCAATTTATTTAACCAGACTTCCATTATAAAACTTTCTTCCTCTCTTTGTGTCTCTTCTTTCCTTTGCATTTATTTCATTTATACCTAATTACACAAAGTGTAGGAGTAAAAATAGTTTTCAATTATTAAATAAGGTATTTTGTGAAGAATTTGTTTTTTTCTCAAAATTTTCCAAAAAAAGAAAATTGCTATTTCTTTAGCTCAGCTAAGTAAAGGTAAATGAGACAATGTTCCAGACCTATGTTTCTTTGTACCTGACAGCTTCTCCTTTTGTTAGATGCTATATCCACTTTATATATATTTTTTGGTGTACTTCAGCAGGGGTCACAAAAGAGTCACATTAAGTGTGATTTGTAGCCACTTGATGGAAATTAGCCAAATAGGGAAGTATAAATCAGATTACCACATCTATGCACACAGGGACAGCCTGCAATGAAAAGGGTGCATACCTAATTCCCAATAGACTTACATTTCAGCACCAAGCCTTAGAGGTATTATTATTTCCATTTCACAGATAAGAAAATTTAGTTTCCAAGAAGTAAAACTGTCAAAGATCACATAGCTGGTAAGGGGCAGCATTAAAATTTGAAATGTTGAGTATGTTTGGCTTCAAGGCCCATACTCTTAACTACAGCCAGGTTGTCCTTATCCTGTCCATATAAAACAATAGTATGATATAAATTTGAAAATTAAAAACACAATCCATTTGACTTTCTGGTCAAGATGGTGCAGTAGGGAAACTCTGTGCTTGCTTCCTCTCATGACCACATCAAAATTACAACTAAACACCACTGAGAATCACCTGAAGTCTAGCTGAAATGAAGCCCCACAACTAAAGACATACAGAGAAAGCCACTTCCAGACTAGTAGGAGGAATGGAGACCAAAAAACATGCTAATCACACAACCTCATGTGACCATTAAAAATCTGGAGAGATATCTTGGCTGTGGAGTTCCCCCCCAGAAGGAACAAGGGGTCCCAGCCCCACACAAAGGTTCCCAGCCCAGGATTCCAGTGCTGGGGAAAGAAGTCCCCACAATTACTGGCTGTAAAAATTTGGAGATTATGGCTGAGTGATATGGATGATGGCTGGAGTCCCAGGTGCTCCTCTTAAAGAGCTGGCACACAGAGATACTTGCTGATGGACTCATGTGCTCTGAGCTTCGTGTGGGGGAGCTGCTCAAAAGGCACCAGGGACACATGGAGAGACACTGAGTCATATGAAACTAAGGGCTAGGGCTTGAGGGGCAGCATTTTCCTGGACAGATTGTTTCTTTGTTGAGACCTGCCCCATCTCAGTGTGGAGACACAGGTGGCCACCATATCTGAGTCTCCATCAACCTGGCTAACACTGTTCATTTGCCCTGCCCTCATGATTCCCTGAGATCCTAACATACTCAACTTGTGGGCACACCTAAACCACACCCAGTGGCTTTTTTACACAAATAGCCTTTTGTGGCATATGCTGCAGACTTTCCTAAAATCTCTTTAATGTTCGTAAAACCCAAACAAGCAGCATCTGGATTTGGCTTGTCCCATACCTCTACATGAGCAACCCAAAAGCCAGCACTAGCAACAGCTGGCATCAGTTCATGGTTTGGCGGCTCAAGGCACCTCCAAGCCCAGTGTGGGTTGTGGACATCTGACAATTGCTTTGTGGCTCATGTAAGGTGGCCCTGTGCAGGCACAGACTGGGGCTGAACCTGTCCTGAAGTGGGACTATACCAGGAAGCACTACAGTTGGCACCAACAGTAGCTACCTTAGGACCTAGCTGGAGGATTATCCAGCTGCATGCAAGAAAGAAACACCCAAAAGGCAGACTTGGTAGGCAATAAAACTGTGCTAAATTAAGTCCTGATCTAGCCCCTGAAAAACAGCTATTCCACTGTAGTCAAGCAAGTCCCCATGACCAATCAGTCTGAGGGCCAATCCTTGCAATTGACATGCAAATAGCAGCCAAGGTCAACTACAACGGGAGGGCACACACAACCTACACAAGGGACACAACTGAAGCCCCCAGCTCAGATGACAAGGGAGACTGTGCCACTGGGCATCACATGACACCTGCTACATAAGGCCACTCTACTATGATTGAGAGACATAGCAGCCCTACCTAATACATAGAAACAAACACAGGTATGCAGCCAAAATGAGGAGACAAAGAAAGAAGTCTCAAATTAAAAATCTCCAAAAAAAGAAAAAGAACTAAACAAAATGGAGACCATCAATCTACCAGAAACAGAATTCAAAACACTGGTTACAAGGATGCTCATTGAGCTCAGGGAAAACATCAACAAAGAAATAGGTAACATAAAAATGCGGATAGAAAACATAAAAAAGAACCAGTCAGAAATGAAGAATATAATAACTGAAGTGAGAAATACATTAGATGGAATCAACAGTAGTCTAGATAAAGCAGAGGTCTGAATCAGAGATTTAAAAGGTAAGATAGCAGAACACTCCCAATCATAAAAGAAAAAAGAAAACAAAATAAAAGAAATAAGGAAAGTTTAAGGGGCCTTTGGGACAACATCAAGCATACCAACATTTGCATTATAGGGGTACCAGAAGGAGAAGAGAGCGAACAAGAAATTGAACACCTATTTGAAGAAATAGTGGCAAGAAACTTCCCTAAATTGGCAAAATATGTAAGCACAGGAAGGAAGCATGGGAGTCTCAAACAAGAGGAACCCAAAGGGGCCCACATTAGCACACATAATTAAAATTGAAAATGTTAAAAACAAGAAAGAATCTCAACAGCAGCAAGAGAAAAGCAGTTCGTTAATAACAAAGGAGCTCCCATAAGACTTTCAGCTGATTTCTCAACAGAAATGTTGCTGGCCAGAAGGGACTGGCAGGAAATATGCAAAGTAACAAAAAGTGAGGAACTACAACTAAGATTACTCTACCCAGCAAAGCTATCATTTAAAATAAAGGACAAGAAAACAGCTTCCCAGACAAGAAAATGTTAAATAGTTAATCATCACCAAACCAGTCAGTATACAAAGAGTCTTAAAGGGGCTTCTTTTAACTTAAATAATAAAAGATTAAAAATATGAATAATAAAATGGGAATAACTTCATATCTATCAAAAATTACTTTAAATGGATTAAAGACACACACAGAATGAAAGTAAGAGAATGAAAAAAGATATTTCATGTAAATGGAAACAAACAAACAAAAAAGCTGGAGTAGCATATACTTATCCCAGACAAATACACTTAAAAAAAAAAGCTATGAGGGCTGGCCAAGTGGCTCAGTTGGTTAAGAGCATGAGCTCTGAGCAATAGGATCTCTGGTTCGATTCCCACATGGGCCAGTGAGCTGTGCCCGAGCTGAGCTGCCAACAGGCAGCAGGATGGTGCAGCTGGTGAGAACGCATGCTTTTAACAAGGTTGCCAGTTCAACTACTGCAAGCTGCTGATGGGTGGCCGGATGGCAACTGAACTTGGAACTGAGCTAGCTGCACCCTCCACAACTAAGATTGAAGGACAACAACTTGGCTGTTCCCCTTCCCCATCTCTCCAACACTGTTCCCTTCTCCCAATTACTCAATAAAATTTTTTTTAAAAAGGCTATGAAAAGAGACAAAGAAAGATCCAGTGATCCCACACTGGATATTTATCCAAACACAAAACACTAGTTTGAGGTGATGAGTGCATCCATTTGTTCATTGCAGCATTATTTACAGTAAACAAGATAAGGAGGAATGCTGGGTGTCCATTCACGGATGAATAAATAATGAAGAGACAGTATATATATATATACACAGTGGAGTATTGCTCAGCCATGGAAGGGAATGGGTTCTTGCCATCTCTGGTAGCATGGATGACCTGGAAGTTACTGTGCTGAGTGGAGTATGTCAGACAGTGAAAGACAAGTGAAATGTCATTTATCTTGTATATGGAATGTAAACAACAAAATAAACATACAAACAAAACCTAAACAAACTCATAGATACAGAGAACATTCTGATGGTTGCCAGATGGGAGGAGGATTAGGGGATGGGTGAAAATGGGGAATGGATTAAGAAGTACAAATGATTGTTACACAGTAGTCATGGTGATGTAGGGTGTTACATAAGAAATATAGTCAATAATACTGTAATAAATAACTATGTGTGGGGTAGATGTGTATTATATATATCTGGGAGATAGATGGGAGTGGGTTTGGGGGCAGTGAGAAAAAGGTGAAGGGATTAAGTACAAATTGGTAGCTACAAAAGAGTCATAAGGATGTAAAGTACATCATAGGGAATATAGTCAATAATATGGTAATAATCATGTATAGCACTAGGTGGGTACTAGACTAGTCACGAGGAGCATTTTTTTTTTTTAGCTGAGCCATCCTGCTACCTGTTGGCAGCTCAACGACAACTCAACTTGGGCTGGGCATCGAACTGCTGTTGCTCAGAGCTCAGCTCACACTCTTTTTTGTGTGTGTGAGGGCAGTGCTACTGGCCCTCATATGTGGGACCAAACCGGGGCCGCTGGCTTCCCAAGCCAGCGCTTAACCACCGTGCCACTCGGTCGGCCCCTAAGCTCATACTCTTGAGTGAGCTCTTAACCAACTGAGCCACTCGGCCGGCCCTACAGGGAGCATTTCTTAAATTATGTAGATATTTGATCAATGTGCTCAACACCAGAAATTAATATAAAATAACATGCAATATCAACAGTAATTGAAAAACTAAAAAATGGGAGGGGGAAGGTGAAGGGGAATAAGAGGTTTAAATTTCCCGGTATAAAACAAGTAAGTCATGGGGATGTAATGTGCATCGTAGGGAATATAGTTAATATTTTGATAGCGTTGTATGTTTTCAGATGGTGGCTGGACTTATTATGCTGATCACTTCTTTAGGTACATAATTATTGAATAATTATGCTGTACACCTGAAACTAATAATATTGTATGTTAGCTATATTTTCATAAAAATCATTTTAAAAAACTGTCCATTTAATGAGCAATATCACTTCTTCAAATTTTTTTATTACTTTCTGTTGTATAAAACAAAGTCATTAGACATTTATATACCCCATAAAGTGAAAACACCAATAAATTTATTATCCATCTGACACTGTATGATTATTATAATATTATTGACTATATTCCTTATGCTGTACTATATTTCCTGATCATTTTAAAAATTGTTGTTGACATTCAATATTATATTAGTTTCAGGCATACAATGTAGTAAGTCTTGCACCCATCTGACACTACACATAGTTTTTTACAACAGTATTAAAATATTCCCCTTGAGGTACTTTACATCTCTGTGGCTCTTTTTGTACTTTGTACTTTGTAATCTCTTCACCTTTCTCACCCAGCCCCATAACCCATCTCCCACCTAGTAACCATCAGTTTGTTCTTCATATATGTGAGTCTGTTTCTCTTTTGTTTGTTTGCTTATTTTGTTCTTTCGATTCCACATATATCAGGTTATATGATATTTGTCTTTCTCAGTATTACTGATTTCACTCAGCATTGTACCCTCTATATTCCTCCATATTGTGGCAAATCATAAGGTTTCATTCTTTTTTATGACAAAGTAATATTCCATTTTATATATGTACCACCATTTCTTTATCCAGTCATCTATTGATGGACATTTAGGTTGTATCTATACCTTGGCTACTGTTAATGTGCTTCAATGAACATATGGGTGCATATATCTTTTCAAATTAGTGTTTTGGATTTCTTTGAATAAATACCCAGGAGTGGAATTGCTGGGTCATAAGGTAGTTCTATTTCTCTTTTTTTTTTAAAGATTTTATTGGGGAATTGGCGGAGGGGAACAGCGTTGGGGAATCGGGGAAGGGGAACAGACAAGTTGCTGTCTTTTTGTTCTTCAGTTTAGTTGCCGAGGATGTTGCTTCACTGTTGGTATCGTCATTGCGCTCTTCCCGGATGAGGCAGTTCGGTCGCTGGCCTCTGGATGTCGCTCACCGCGGCTATTGGCAGCTCACACTTGGCTGCCAGCCGCTCATGCTGGATGCGGGCCACTCACTGTAGCCTATGGCAGCCCACTGCAGCAGGGGCTGCAGCCCACACCATCACCGGGGCTCGCACAGCCCAGCTCCAGGTGGAGCTTTTGTTAGCTGTAGAGGGCAGTGTCACTGGCCCTCATGTGGGATCCGAACCGGGGCCGCTGGCATCCCAAAACCAGCGCTTAATCAATGCACCACTCGGCCGGCCCTATTTCTCATTTTTTTGAGGAACCTCCTTATGGCTTTCCGCATTGGCTGCACCATTTTACAATTCCACCAACAATGCATGAGAGTTACCTTTTCTCCACATCATTGCCAACACTTGTTTGTTGATTGATTGATGATGGCCAGTTTGACAGGAGTGAGGTGGTATCTCATTGTAGTTTTTTTTTTGAGGGCAGTGTCACTGGCCCTCATATGTGGGACCCCAAGCAGGGTCGCTGGCTTCCCAAGCCAGCACCTAACCACCACGCGACTCAGACGGCCCTTTAATCCATTTTTAAAAAAAGACTTTATTGGGGGATTGGGGGAGGAGAACATAATTGGGGAATTGGGGAAGGGAACAGACAAGTTGCTGTCCTTTTGTTTTCCAGCCTAGTTGTGAAGGATGTCGCCCCACCAGCCCTGGGCACTGTTACCATTGCGCTCTTCCCGGGTGAGGCAGTCGCTCACCAGCCATTGGGTGGCCACTCACGACGGCTCACAGCAGTTCACGAAAGCGCACGCCAGCTGCCGGCCAGCCCCACTAAAGCCTACACCGTTTCTGGCGACTCCAGGCCGAGCTGCTGTTCACCATCCCAGCTGCAGAGGCAACAGTGTCACTGGCTCTCTATG
Organism: Aselliscus stoliczkanus; assembly: GCA_033961575.1. Taxonomy (NCBI): domain Eukaryota; kingdom Metazoa; phylum Chordata; class Mammalia; order Chiroptera; family Hipposideridae; genus Aselliscus; species Aselliscus stoliczkanus. The sequence goes on along the minus strand of CM066737.1, from coordinate 33,332,652 downwards.
TGGGATTCAAACCGGGTCCCCATCAACTCCTAACCAACGCACCACTCAGCTGGCCCTTTAATCCATTTTGAGTTTATTCTTGTATGTGGCATAAGAAGGTGGTCCAATTTCTTTCTTTATTTTTCCCGAATATATCTGTCCAGTTTTCACAGCACAATTTACTGAATAGGCTATCTTTACCCAATGTATATTATTGCTTCCTTTATTATAGATTAAGTGACCATATAGGAATGGATTTATTTCTGGTCTTTGTATATGCATAGATCTACATGTCTGTTTTTATATCAAATCCAGGTTGCTTTGATTACTATGGCCTTGTAGTATTGTTTGATGTCAGGTAGCATGATACCTTCAGCTTTGTTCTCTGTTGTCAAGATTCCCATGGCTATTCAGGGTCTTTTATGTCCCATATAAGTTTTAGGATTATTTGTTCTAGTTCTGTGAAAAATACCATTGGTATTTTATAGGGATTACATTGAATCTATAGATTCCTTTGGTATTATGGACATTTTAATTATGTTAATTCTTCCTACCCATGAGAACAGTATATGCTTCAATTTATTTGTATCTTCTTCATTCTCTTCAGTGTCCTGTAGATTTCTGAGTACAGGTATTTTACCTCCTCGGTTAAATGTATTGCTAGTTTTTTTTTTTATGCAATTGTAAATGGGATTGTTTTCTTAATATTTTTTGTAACAATTCGTTATTGTGTATACAGATGCAACTGATTTCTGAATATTAATTTTGTATCCTGCTACATTACTAAATTCATTTCTCAGTTCTAATAGTTTATGGTGGAATCTGTGGGGTTCTCTCTATATAGTATCATGTCATCTGCAAATGATGACAGCTTTACTTCTTCCTTTCCCATTTAGAAGCATTTTTATTTCTTTTGATTCCCAGATGGCTGTGGCTAGAACTTCCAGTACTATGTTGAGTAAAAGGGTCATAAAAGTACACATCCTTGTCTTGTTACTGATCTTAAGGAGAATGCTTTTGTTGTTTTCCACTGAACATGTTACCTGTGGATTTGTCATATATGGCCTTTATTATGTGTAAATATCTTCCCTCTATATCACTTCCCTGAGAGTTTGTATTATAAATGGATGCTGAATTTTGTCAAATGATTTTGCATCTATTGATATAATCATATGATTTTGATTTTTCATTTTCTTTATGTGCTGTATCATGTAAATTGATTTACAGATATTGAATTAATCTTGCTTATCAGCAATAAACCCCACTTGATCATGCTGAATAATCTTTTTAATTTATTGCTAAATTTGGATTGCTAATATTTTGTTGAGGATTTTTGCATTTATTTTCATTAGGTATATCAGCTTATTGTTTTCTTTTTTTGTACTCTCTTTGTCTGGTTTTGGAGTCAGAGTAATGGAGGCCTGTAGAATGAGATTGGTAGCCTCCCTTCCTCTTCAATTTTTTGGAATAGTTTGAGAAGAATAGGTGTTCTTTGTCGAACATTTGGTAAAATTCACTCTGAAGCCATTTGTTCCAGAAGTTTAATTTGTTGGAAACTTCTTGATTACTGATTTGATTTCATTAGTTGTAATTGGTTGGTTCAGATTTTCTGTTTTGTTTTGAGTTAGCCTTGGAAAATTGTGTCTCTAGGAGTTTATCCTTTTTTCCAGATTGTCTAATATGTTGGCCTACAATAGCTTGAATATTTCATTAAAATGTGTTGTATTTCTGTGCTGTCCACTGTCACCTCTCCTCTTTCATTTTTGATTTTATTTATTTGGGTCCTTGCTCTTTTTTCTTGATGAGTCTGGTTAAAGGTTTATCAATTTTGTTTATTGTCTCAAAAAGTAGTTCTTGCATTCACTGATGTCTTAAATGATTCTTATTAGCCTCTATTTTGTTTACTTCCACTCTGAACTTTAGCATTTCCTTCCTTATATTCACTTTGGGCTTTGTTTGCTGGGCTTTTTGTTTTGTTGTTTTTTTGTTTTCCTTAAGAGTAAGGTCGATTGTTTATTTGAGATTTTCCGTGTTTCTTGAGTTAGCCTTGCACTGATATGAATTTCCCTCTTAGGAAGGCTTTCACTGTGTCCCATAAATTTTGGGTCATTGTGTTTTCATTTTAATTTTTCTCGAAGTATCTTTTGATTCCTTCCTGATACTTATGACAAAAGTATCTTTTGATTCTTTCCTTCTCATTGTTGACTTATTCATTATTTAGTAGCATGTTATTTAGCTCCTATGTGTTTGTGAGTTTTTCAGTTTTTTTCTTGTAATTGATTTCTAGTTTCATATTACTATGGTCAAAGAAGATGCTTGATATGATTTTAATCTTCTTAAATTTATTGAGATATGTTTTGTGGCCTAACATGGTTTATCTTGGAACATACTCCATGTGCACTTGAAGAGGATGCATATTCTGCTGTTTTTGGGAGAAATACTCTGAAAATACCAATTAAATCCATCTGGTCTAGTGTGCCATTGTAAAGCCCCAGTTTCCTTGCTGATTTTCTATATGGAAGATCTGTCCATTGGTGTCAGTGGGTCTTAAAGTCCCCTATGATGATTGTGTTCATGTCGAACTCTTTTTTTTTTTTTTAAAGATTTTATTGGGGAATTGGCGGAGGGGAACAGCGTTGGGGAATCGGGGAAGGGGAACAGACAAGTTGCTGTCTTTTTGTTCTTCAGTCTAGTTGTGGAGGATGTTGTTTCACTGTTGGTATCGTCATTGCGCTCTTCCCGGATGAGGCAGATAGGTCGCTGGCCTCTGGATGTCACTCACCGCGGCTATTGGCAGCTCACGCTGGCTGCAGGCCATTCACTGTAGCCTATGGAGCCCACTGAAGCAGGGGCTGCAGTCCACACCATCACCGGGGCTCGCACAGCCCAGCTCCAGGTGGAGCTGTTGTTAGCTGTAGAGGGCAGTGTCACTGGCCCTCATGTGGGATCCGAACCGGGGCCGCTGGCATCCCAAAACCAGCACTTAACCAATGTTCCACTCGGCCGGCCCTCATGTCGAACTCTTGCGTTATGTTGGTCAATATCTGTTTTACATGTTTAGGTAGTCATACATTGGATGAATGGAGTTTATCATGGTTATGTTATGTCCACTTGTTTGATTGATCCCTTTATCATTATGTAACACCCTTTTTTGTCTTTTATCATAGTCTTCATTTTAAAGCCTATCTTGTTCGGTAAAAGTATTTCTACCCCAGCTTTACTGGTGTTTCCAGTTTTGTAAAATATCTTTTTCATCCCCTCACTTTCAGTCTATGTGTGTCTTTTGATCCATGGTAGGTCTCTTGTGGACAGAGTATGCCTGAGTCTTGTTTTCTTAATCATTCAGCCACCCTATATCTTTGGATTGGAGCATTTAATCCATTTACATTGGAAGTGGTTACTGATAGGTACATAGTTATTGCCATTTTATTCTTCATATTTTTCTTTTCTTTTGTTTGTATGTTTATATCCCACCTTCTTCTTTAAAAAGTCCTTTAAGGGCCGGCCGAGTGGCGCGGTGGTTGGGCGCTGTCTTCAGAGGCCGGCGGCCCCGGTTCAGGTTCCACATATGAGGGTCAGTGACACTGCCCTCAAAAAAAAAAAAAAAGTCCTTTAAACATTTTTTTGTAACACTGGCTTCGTGATTATGAAATTGTTTAGCTTCTTATTTTGTCTGGGAAGCTCTTTATCACTCCATCAATTTTAAATGATAGTCTTGCTACTGTAGAGTACAATTTTTAGGCCCCCTTTCTTTTCATCACTTTGAATATTTTGTGGCAATACCTTCTGGAGTGCAAAGATTCTGTTGAGAAATCAGCTGACAGTCTTCTGAGGCTACTTGGTAAATGACTAGTCATCTTTCTCTTGCTGCTTTTAGAATTCTCCCTTTGCCTTTAACCTTTGCCATTTTAAATACAATGTCTCTTGATATGAACCTTTTTGGATTCATCTTGTTTGCAACTCTGTGTTTCTTGGGCTTGTATGTCTATTTCCTTCACCAGATTAGGGAACTTTTCACTCATTTGTTTATGCATTTTTTTTTTAAATTAAATTTATTGTGGTGACAATGGTTAGTAAATTTGCCTAGGTTTCAAATGTACATTTCTGTAACGCATCATCTATATATCACATTGTGTGTTCACTAACCAGTCAGTTTTCCTTCCATCACCATATATTTCACCCCTTGTACCCTCTTTTACCATCTTCCCTACCCCCTTACCCTCTGCTAACCACTAAACTTTGTGTCTATGAGTTTTTATTTGTTTGTTTTGTTCCCTGTTGCATTTAGTTTTATATCGCATGTATGAGTGAAGTCACATGGGTCTCGCATTTTTCTGTCTGACTTATTTCACTTAGCATAATAATCTCAAGATCCATCCATTTTGTCAAAATGGCAGTATTTCATCTTTTCTTATGGCAGAGTAGTATTCCCTTCTGTATATACGAGGTCTGACCATTAAGTTCACAAACTTGTTGCAACCATGTGCTAACCTTTTTTGGTATTAGAGGGATTGTTCATTATGAATTTGTACCAACTGGACAAAAAGCTCCAAGTTTACTACTGGAAGTGTTGACAAGGCTGCATGAAAAAGTTAGACAATCTGAACTTTTCACCAACAATTCATGACTCTTGCATCACTACAATGCACCAGCTCACAGGGCACTGTCTATGAGGGAGGCTTTAGCCAGTAAACAAATATCCATATCAGAAAACCTTCTTTATTTACCTGATATGGCCTCCAATGACTTCCTTCTGTACCCAAAACTAAAGAAAATATTGAAAGGAAGACATTTTGATGACATTCAGGACATCAGGGGTAATACAATGACACCTCTAGTGGGCATTCCAGAAAAAGAACTCCAAAATTGCTTTGAAGGGAGGACTAGGCACTGGCATCAGGGCATAGCTTCCCAAGGGGAGTACTTTGAGGTGACCTTAGTGTTATTCAACAATGAGGTATGTAGCACTTTTTCTAGGATGAGTTCACAAACTTAATTGTCTGACCTGGTATACCACATGTTCTTTATCCAATCATCTATCAAAGGCACTTTGTTGTTTCTATATCTTGGCCACCCTAAATAACGCTGCAATGAATATTGATGTACATATACCTTTGCAGATAAATGTTTTCAGATTTTTGGGGGTAGATAACCAGGAGAGGGATTGTTGAGTCCTATAATTGTATTCTTAATTTTTTGAGGAACCTCCATAGTATTTTCCATTGTGGCTATACCGATTTACATTCCCAAACACTGAGCAAGAGTGTCCCATTTTCTCCACAGCCTCTCCGACACTTATTATTTCTCTTGTTGATGGTAACAATTCTAACAGGGGTGAGGCGATATATCACTGTGGTTTTGATTTGCATTTCCCTAATAGCTAATAAAAATTAAGGGTATTTTCATATATCTGTTGGGGATTTGTATATCTTTTCAGGAAAACTGTGTGTTCAGATTCTCTGCCCACTTTTTAATTGGATTGTCTGTTTTTAAGTTGTTCAGTTGTACCAATTCTTTACATATTTTGTATATTAACCCCTTACTGGAGGCACTGTTTGTGAATATCTTCTCCCATACGGTTGGTTGTCTCTTTGTTTTGTTGATAGTTTCTTTTCCTGTGCAAAAGCTTTTTAGCTTGATATAATCCCATTCGTTTATTTTACATTTTATTTCCCTTGCCCCTGAGGCCAAATTCATAAAATCCTCTTTGAACACAAGGTCGATAAACTTAGTACCTATGCTTTCTTCTATGCAGTTTATTATTGGGTTGTCAGAAAACTCATGATGCATTTTTACAATGGAAAACAGAAAAAAATATGTCATGACATTTCTGACAACCCATTATTTCTGGTGTTATGTTTAGGTCTTTGATCCATTTTGTGTTAATTTTGGTACATGATTATAGATAGCAGTCTAGTTTCATTCTTTTCCACATGGTTTTCCAATTTAACCATGGGCAGATAATTTTTGACAAAGGAGCTGAAAACATATAATAGTGAAAAGAAAGCCTCTTCAATAAATGGTACTGGTTAAGTTGGAAAACCATGTGCAAAAGAGTGAAACTAGACTGCTATCTATAATCATGTACCAAAATTAACACAAAATGGATCAAAGACCTAAACATAACACCAGAAATAATGGGTTGTCGGAAAAGTCATTATATATATATATACAAGTTTATTTCTGGGTTTTCAGTTCTATTCTATTGGTCTGTGTGTCTGTTTTTCTTCCAATACCATAGTATACTGATTATGTTCACTTTGTAGTGTGAGTTGAAGCCTTGTTCTTTTTTCTTAGAATTGTTTTGGCTATTTAGGGTCTTTTGCGAGTCAATACAAATCTCTTAATTTTCTGTTCTATTCATTTAAAAAGATGCATTTGGGATTTTGATGGGGATAGCATTACATCTGTATATTGCTTTGGAAAATATGGCCATTATAATCATGTTGATTCTTTCAACCTATAACCATGGTATGAGTTTCCATTTCTTGGGGTCTATTCCCATTTCTTTTAAAAATGTCTTACAGTTTTCAGTGTATAGATCCTTCCCATGCTTCCTTAAGTATATTCCTAAGTATATTATTCTTTTTGTTGCAATAGTAAAATGAATTGTTTCTCTTTTTCCATTTATTTTTCTGAAATTTCATTGTTAATATGAGGTCAGACAACTAAATTCGTGAACTTGTTGCAACCATGTTGCTAACCTTTTTTATATATCAGAGGAATGTTCTCTATGAATTTGGACCACCTAGACAAACAGTTAACCAAGCTTACTATTTGGAAGTGCTGACAAAGCTGCATGAAAAAGTTAGACGATGTGAACTTTTCACCAACAATTCATGGTTCTTGCATCATGACAATGCACCAGCTCACACGGTACCGTCTGTGAGGAAGTTTTCAGCCAGTAAACAAATTACTATCGGAACATCCTCCCTACTCACCTGATCTGATCCCCAGTGACTTCTTTCTTTACCCAAAGATAAAGGAAATATTGAAAGGAAGGCCTTATGATGACATTCAGGACATTCAGGGTAATATGAAGACAGCTCTGATGGCCATTCCAAAAAAGATTTCCAGAATTGCTTTTAAGGGTGGACTAGGTGCTGGCATACGAGCAAAGCTCCCCAAGGGGAGTACTTCAAAATGACCGTAGTGATATTCAGCAATGAGGTATGTGGCACTCTTTCTAGAGTGTGAACTTTATTATCTACCCTCATATATACGAATGAAATGGAATTTTGTACATTGATTTTGTAGCCAGAAAATTTACTGTATCTGTTTATTGTTTCTGATAGCTTTTTGGTGGAGTCATCTGCCATTTTAAGGTCTTCATTTCCAATTTGGTTACCTTTTATTTCTTTTTCTTGTGTGATTGCTCTGGCTAGTACATGCAATATTATGTTGAATAACAGTGGTGATGTGGGGCAACCCCATCTTGTTCCTGAATGAAGAGCAAAAGGTTTTAGTTTTTCACTGTTAATTATGATATTAGCTGAGATTTTGTCATATATGACTTTATTATGTTGCTATTTTCCTTCTATACCAATTTAAGTGTTTCAATCATAAATCAATGTATCTTGTCAAATTCTTTTTCTGAATCTATTGATATAGTGATATGATTTTTATGTTTTATTTTGTTTGTCATTTATCACTTTTATCAATTTGTGTATTTTGAATGATACTTGTGCCACTGGAATGACCCCACTTGCTCGTGATGTATAATCTTTTTAATGCATTGTTTTACTTCATTTGCTAGCATTTTGATTAGAATTTTTGCATCTGTATTCATCAGAGATATTGGTTTGTAGTATTCTTTTTTGTGTTATCCTTATGAGGTTTGATATCAGATAATGTTGGCCTCATAAAATGAGTTTGGAAGTAATATCTCCCCTTTACTTTTTTGGAAGAGTTAGCAGAGGACATGAGTTAGATCCTATTTAAATTTTTGGTAGAATTCAATTGCAAATCAATGTGGTCCGTGACTTTTCCTTTTGTGGAGGTTTTGGATGGCTTATTCAATTTCCTTACTGTTGATGGGTCTATTTAGATTTTCCAGTTCTTTGTGATTCATTCTAAGAAGGTTATATGTTTCTAAGAAGTTGTCCATTTCTACTAGGTTATTGAATTTAGTTGCATATAGTCCCTCAGAGTATTCTTGCATCATTTGTATTCTTGTGGTACCCGTGGTAACTTCTATTTCATTTCTGATTTTATTTATTTGTGTGTTTCTCTTTTTATGTTAGTGAGTCTATCCAAAGATTTGTCAATTTTATTAATCTTTTCAAAGAACTAGCTCTTTTGCATTAATTTTTTTTATTGTCTTTTTTCTATTGTCTTTTTGATCTCCATTTCATTCTGCTCTAATTTTCATTATTTCATCCCTTCTGCTGATTTTGGGTTTCATTTGTTCTTCCTTTTCTAGCTCTTTAAGGTGTAATGATAGGTTGTTTATTTGGGATTTTTCTTTTTTGTTGAGATAGGCCTGTAATGATATAAATTTCCCTGGTATTATTGCTTTTGCTGCAACCCAATAATGTTGATAGGATGTATTTTCATTCTCATTTGTTTCTATGTATTGCTTTGATCTCTCCTTTTATTTTTTTTCTTTGACCCAGTCTTTCTTTAATAGCATGGTGCTAAATCTCTACATATTTGTGTTTTTTTCTTGCTGTTGTTGTTTGTTTTTGTTTTTGTTTTTTTAGCTGAGACATCCTGCCACCTGTTGGCAGCTCAGTGGCAGCTCAGCTCAGGCTGGGCATCGAACTTCGTTACTCAGAGCTCAGTCAAACTCTGGATCGAGCTCTTAACCACCTGAGCCACTTGGCTGGCCCTTACATATTTGTGGTTTTTCCTGTTTTCTTTTACAGTCTTGTGATCAGAGAACATGCTTGGCATGATTTCCATCTTCTTAAAGGCTAGTTTTATGCCCAAACATATGGTCTATCCTTGACAATGTTTCATGTACACTAGAAAAGAATGTATAGTATAGTGTTCTAGAATGAAGTGCTCTATTAATATCAATTATGTGCGTGTGTTCTAAGGTGTCATTTAAAGCTGATAATTCCTTACTGATTTTCTGTTTGATGATCTATCCATAGTTGTCAATGTCATATTTAGGTCTCCTACTAAAACTGTGTTTTGGTCAATTTTTCTTTTTTGTTGTTGTTTTTTGTTTGTTTGCTTTTTAAGATTTTATTGGGGAATTGGGGGAGGGGAACAGACAAGTTGCTGTCTTTTTGTTCTTCAGTCTAGTTGCAGAGGATGTTGCTTCACTGGCCTATGTTGGTATCATTGCACTCTTCCTGGATGAGGCAGATCGGTCGCCTGCCTCTGGATGTCGATCATCGCGGCTATTGGCAGCACACGCTGGCTGCCAGCCACTCATGCTGGCTGCGGTCACTCACTGTAGACTATGGCAGCCCACTGCAGCAGGGGCTGCAGCCTACACCATCACCAGGGCTTGCACAGCCGAGCTCCAGGTGGAGCTGTTCTTAGCTGTGGAGGGCAGTGTCACTGGTCCTCATATGTGGGATCCGAACCGGGGCCACTGGCATCCCCAAACCAGTTCTTAACCAATGAGCCACTTGGCCGGCCCTCAGTTCTTTTTAATTATGTTAATAGTTGCATTGTATTTCAGTGTTCCCTGATTGGATCATATTCCTGATCCAGTGATATGTCTTCTTGTTGTATTGTCCCCTTTAGCATTATGAAATATCCATCTTTGTCTCTTGTTACCTTTTTTTACCCTGAAGTCTGTTTTGTTGGATGTAAGTATGAATACATTTGCTTTTCTCTGGATACCATTTGTTTGAAGTATGATTCATCACCCTTACACAGTTAGACTATATTTGCCCTTGTAGCTGAGTTGTGTCTCTTAGGAGTGTCATGTAGCTTTTTTTTTTTTTTAATTCACTCTGCTACTCTGTGCCTTTTTATTGTAACTTCAGTACATTTACATTTAGGGTGATTATTGTTATATGAGGATTTCTTATAACCATTGTATCTTTGTTTTCTAGTGGCTCAGTGTCTCCATTGTTCTTTTGCTTTTTTGTTCCTGTCTGTTATTGTAGTGTGGTGGTATTCTATGATATATTTCCTCCTATATCTTCTTTTTTATATTATATGTCTCAGTTCTTGGTGTTTTTTTTTTGAATAGCTACTGTTAAGTTCATGTTAAAGAAAGCTTCATATATGCAGTAGTCTTCTTCCTTGAGCATGTTTATTATCTCCATTCCCTTTCGCAGATTTACACCTTTACTCTTTCCCCTTTTGTGTTCTTGTTGTCGGAAGTTATCTCTATTTGTGCTGTGAGTTGATTTCTGAGTTGCAGTAGCAAGTTGTCTTTTCCATTTTTATTCATGTTTTTATCTTCTTTACCCTTTATGTTATTTTTAAGTGTATAGTGCCCTATTTTGTGTAGGAAATGCCATTTCCTGCTTCTGTCTGTCTGTTAGTAATCTTGTTCATGGTTTTGTGTAGTTTTGATTTGTTGTTTCAGGTCGAATAGCCTCGCTCAGTATTTCTTGTAATGGAGGTCATATGTTAGAAAATTTCCTCAGCTTCTGTATGTTTGGAAAGGTTTTATTTCTCCTCCATATCTAAAGACTAATTTTGCTTGTTTTATTGTTCTTGGATGATGATTTCTCTCTTTCAATAGCTTGAATATTTGATTCCACTCCCTCCTGGCTTGTATAGTTTCTACTGAAAATTCTGATGATATTCTAATTGGCTTTCCCTTATAGGTTGAATAGACTCTCTGTTCCTTTCTCCTTCTCTTCTCCTTCTTATATACTGATTATGCTTATGTTGCTCTTTCTGATGGAGTCAATTTGTAGAGTTTTTTCATTTCTATTAACTCTCAAGTCTCTTTCTTCTTCCATCTGTGTAATTTCCAGATTTCTACCTTGGATGTCACTGATTCTTTCCTCAGTTCTATTGCTTAAGCTGGCTATTTCATCCTTCATTTCTTTTATTGAGTAATTTATCTCCAGAATTTCTATTTGATTCTTATTAAAATTTCAACCTCTTTGGTAAAATATTCGTTTTGCTTGTTGATTTTGTTTCTGAGTTCATTAAACTACCTAGTTTAATGCATCTCGTTTTCTTGCATCTCGTTGAGTTTTCTTGTATCTCGTTGAGTTTTCTCGGAACTGCAATCTTTAATTCTCCGTCATTTAAGTCATGTATTTCCATATCTTTAAGCTCATTTTCTGGAGAGTTTTCATTTCTTTCTGAGCTTCCTTGTGACCTTGATTATTTATGGCAATTAGTGAATTATTATTTCTCTTCCTGGGTATCTACAAGAGTGGGTTGTACAGCAGGTTGATATGAAGAGGTTTTCCTATTGCTTTCCAGTAAGTGCTGGAATGTTTTATTTTCTCTCCCTCTGCAGCCTTTCATTTGCTCTCATGCTGTAATGTTTTATTTTCTCTCACACTCTTCTGGCTTCTCACACGATGTGGGGTATCCTGAAAGATGGGCTTCTCCTCTGTGAGCCAGTTGCTTGGTCTCAAGCCTCCACCCCAGTGACAGGATGTGATGGGCAATAGAGTTCTGATCTTCTGAAACCCTACTGCTACTCCTGTGCCCTGATGCAGAGCCTGTGTGTCTCAGTGGCTCTGGTTGCCCCTGCAGAAACCCACCCAGAAAGTATGGACCAGAGTGCGCTGTGGCATGTGACTGGTGTGTTTGTGGCTCTGAGCAATGGCGACAAACAGCATACAGCTATCTTGTCCCTACAATTCCTTCCCTGTTTCAGGAATTAGCCACACTGTGTGTCTATCATAGGACTCTCTTCAGTTCTCAAGGCTATAGGTATTCTTTTCTTTAAACACTGCTACAGTATTTTCTGGAATCTAACACTGGGAGAGTGGGGAAAAGGTGAACTCTGGGGGGGTGGGAGAAGGTGTCCAGGCTCTGCGTCTTTATTTTCTGTTTTCTGCCTGGCAGTGATGGCTTAAACCACAGTTCTCAGCCTTCTGTATTCGGTTTTTGTTTCTAAGTCTCTGCTCTGAATTCTGGGTTCAGTCCTATTACATGCTGATCTCTCAGGCAAGGCTGTAGGCCACAGGGAGTCCACCTTCAGCCTGGATTCTTCCCTCTCCGGAGTTTGCAGTGAGCTCAGGAATGTGTCCTGTGGCCCATGGGCTGTGTCTCTGCACTTCCCTCTTCCCTTGTTCTATGGATATGTTCACCTTCAGATGATTTGATAGGAGACCTCTCAGGCGGGCTTGTGTGTTGCTCAGGTTATCCTTTATTAAATTATAGCTGTTCTGTTTGTTGTAACTTCCAGGGGAGATTTCAAGAAGCACTCCTTATGCTGCCATGTTTCTGAAGTTCCAGTCATTATTTCTTCAAATAGGTTGTTGATCCTCTGCTCCCTCTCTTCTCCTCCTGGTACTCCTATAACGTGACTATTGTTATGCTTGATATTGTCTCAAAGGTCCCTTAAATTATCTGGTTGGTTTCGTTTTTCTTTTTTTTTTTTATTGTTCCAATTGGTGATTTTATACTACGTTGTCTTCTAAATCACTGATTAAGTCCTCTTCTTCATCTTATCTGCTTTTGATTTCTTCTATTGTATTTTTCATTTCAGTTATTCTATTCCATATTTCTGACTGGCTCATTTTTATGGTTTCTGTGTCCTTCCTAATGTTTGCTATCTGTTTTTGAAGTTTTTACTAAATTCCTTAAGCATTCTTATAACCAGTTTTTTAAACTCTGTCTCATACAGGTTGTTTGCCTCCATTTCATTTACTTATTTTTATGGAGTTTTCTCCTGTTATTCTGTTTCGGACATGTTACTTTGTTTCCTCATTTTGGCTGTCTCTCAGTGTTTGCTTCTATGAATTAGGTAGATTTCCTATGTCTCTCAGTCTTTGTCAGGTGGCCTTATGTAGTAGGTGTCCTTTGTGGTTCAGTGGCATAGTTGCTTTGATCATCTGTGTGTGTGTTCCAGGAGTGTCCCTTGTGTGTGCTGTGTGTGTTTTTCTGTTGCAGTTGAGACATGATTGCTTTTGGTGTATCAGTGCATGGGATTGACTCCCAGGCTGACTAACTGTGAGGATGGCTATGCCTAGAATGTATGAGCTGCTGTGTGTGAGGTGACCCCTCAGAGAGGTATTTACCCCCCTGGACTATTTTGCTTGTTGAGATCACCCTTTGGGTCTGGCACTTGTGGAGCTAGCCAAGTAGTGCTCTGGTATGGTCTGATGCCAGTTTCTGGGTATGTTGTTTAGGTGTCCCTTGAGAGGGCCTCCCATGCAGGCCAATATCAGCTTTTCCTGTGACAAGCTGGGAGGTACCCGGTAGAGGCTACAAAGCTATATGTAGTTGGTTGTTACCTGTTTTGGGCTTGGAGGAATGTGGGGTTGACCCCACTGTTAAATGAGGATGGCTGCCACCAGTATTGAGCTTAGCAAAAGGCCTAAAACTACCCTATGCTCATTGCTACCTGCCAGTTTCCTCTAAGGCTCAGCTGCTGAAAGAGCCTCCTTAGGTGATCAGGTCAGGCTGTTGACCCAGTGTTTATAGTGCCTCTGGCATTGCAACCCGAGTCCGGCATGGCAGGGTACCAAGGAGTCACAGGGTATGGAAGGTGGTTTTCACAAATTTAATGCAGGTTCAGTTTTTGTGCCTCTGCTGAGACTTTGGCCACTCCATAAAATGCCTGAGAATACTGCAGCTAGCTGTCATTCACTTCTGGCCCACAAAACTACAAGAGATACTCAAGAAAAGCTGCAGCATGAGCTGGGGCTGAGCACCTGCCACTGAAACTTTCCCAGTCTACTGTGGGCCATCTGTTGCTGTACAATATCCAGCAGCTTTTCAGGCAGGGCCAGCCACCCTGGAGCTGAGAGTGTCCCCATAAATGCTGTACTTGCTGGCCAGGGCAGAGTTCCAGTGAGTCACAGGGTGTTGCAGGTGGTGTTTAGAAAGTTAATACAGATTTAGTACTTGCACCAGATTTGAGTCTGTGGTCACTCTGAAAAACACGCTGAGAATACTGTGTCCAACCACCACTGGCCCATGCCTTCAGGTACCTAAGAGCTGCTCAGGAAATGCTGCAGCACAAGCTGGGGCTGACCACCCAACACCAAAATTTTCCAGGCACCCGAGTGGCACCTACTGCTATAGAAGCCTCCAACAGCTTGTAGGATGGGGCTGGCCATCGAGGAGCTGAGAATGCCCTGAGAGATGCCACATTATCTGCTCGGGGTGGGGCCCAAGGGAGTCACCAATTAGTGTGCTTGGGCAGATTTTACCAGACCAATGTGGTCTCAGATTTAGCCCTGTGGTAGTGGGTTCAACACAGGAAAAATGACACTCTCCTCCAGGCTACACATGAGGTGGGATCCCCACAATGATAGTGGTGGTTGTCCCTCTAGCCCTTGCTCTGAGGCCACATAACTCAGTCTTTCCCTGTATGTCTCTGGTGCCTCTCGGTTTGCTGACCCTCTGCCAGAGCCCAAGTGAGTGTTTGCAAGTGAGTGAGTCTGTTTGCAGTCCCTTTAAGAGGATGTCTGGGTTTCTAACTACCTTCTGTCTCACTGGCATGGACAATAGGAATCCTTGATGATTTTCACTGCCAGATGTTAAGGGAAATCCTCTTCTTGGCATAGGACCACTGGGCAGGGGAACCCGATGTAGGGTTGGGAGCCCTCACTCTTCGGGGGGTCTCCACCACCAATGTGTCCCTCCAGGTGCTCAACCACTACCTATGGGTTTCGAATGAGCTCATTTCGTGTCTCTACCCCTCGTATCATTGTCAATGTGGCCTCTTCTTTATAACTTTAGTTATAGGGGTTCTCTTCAGTTAGTCTTCAGATGATTCTTGAGATTGATTGTTCTATAATTTAGTTGTAATTTTAATGTGATCATGGGAGGTGGCGGACAGAATGTATACCTATTCCACCATCTTGTACCTTCCATCTTTTCATTCTCTCTGCAATATGATTTCTTATCTTTTATACTTTAAGGTCAGAGTAACATTCTTCATAAGGACAGCATTTTTCCAAATAAAGGATTTCTAGAAATTAACTAATCTCACATTCCAAACTTTGCCTTAACAAAAATAAAATTTTAAAAAGGATGGAGATTCATTTCTGATTAAAAACATTACTTCCACTGAAGTAAAAATGATGAAATGGGATAGTGATGAGATACAGGAAAGTAAGTAAAGTATTATTGTTGAGATATATGTGTGTGTATGTATATATATATATATATATATATATATATATATATATATATATATATTACTATATGCAGTTGGTGTTTTAACTCTCTAGTCATGTTTCCAGGTCTGGGCTGAATGAAAACATTTATTGCATATCCAGGTTTGGCCACAAAATCACACCAATTCAAACCAAAACACTCCATGAAGGTAAAGACTATGTTTAACTGTTTCTTTTTTCTCTAAGTCTCGTTCTAGAAAGGTGATAATGGAAAACTTCAAAAATACTATTATACTATAGATTAATTTTGGATTGAATGGTATTCTCAAGTAGAAAATAATAAATCCTTCTTTCATACATGAGTCAACTTTCTTTAGCCACCCTTTTAGGTTGAAAACTGGGTAGAAAATTTTAATTCAAAAAGATCTAAACAATTCAAGTTTACTACTTCAGCACATTTTTACTTCTTTTTTTTTGAGGGCAGTGTCACTGGCCCTCATATGTGGGACCCAAACCAGGGCCGCTGGCTTCCCAAGCCAGTGCTTAACTGCCACGCCACTCGGCTGGCCCCATTTTTACTTTTAAGTCAATTGGTTATAATATCCATAATTAAACATAAAAAAATAATCAAGCATTAATTATGCAAGAGTTTTCCCTATCTAGTGTTTCTAATCCCCAATTAACCATTCTTTGCATTTAACTAATATAAAATATGTGTGCATGGTATATTTTTTATGTAATTTCAAGTATGCATTAATACTTAATAGGCAATTATTATTGTAAATGAAGCATTTCCTCCCTTGAGGAAGAGCCTGTGGTACAGGATCTGGTTTTCAGGTCTGTCATCAAGTTTACATTTGCTTGAAAATTAATCAAAAACAAAAATGGTAATTAAGAAACAAAACCACCATTTACCAACAAAATTAACAAAGATTTAAAAAAACATTAAAACTCTGTGCTGGAGTAAGTAAGAAATAAGACAGCTCCTCCTATACATTGCTGCTTGTAGGACCAGTCGAGTGGTGCAGAGGTTAAGCCCTGGCTTGGGAAGCCAGCATCCCTGGTTCAGGTCCCACATATGAGGGCCAGTGACACTGCCCTCAAAAAAAAAATGTTCTCATTGTTGCTTGTAATACAAATTAGTTAAATTTTTCTGAAAATTTGAAACCATAATAACAGAAATCTTTGAAGTGTTCATTCTGTTTGACCTATTTTATTGCTTGAAAGTCTCCTGGAGAGATTATATGAAATCTAGGCAAAGATTCATACAAAAAAGTAGCCATTATAGAATTATTTAGAATGTGAAAAAAATTGGAGGCACCCTATATATCAAGCACCAGGGGAATATTTAAGTAAATTATGGATAATTATAGAGCTATTCAAATGATTATATAGCCAAAAATTCATTTGCTGGTATTATAAGAACATGTAATTAGTGTTAAACAATATTACAAAAATAATTGGATCCACATGAAATAAAAATTGAAAAACCTGAAAGAAAATAAGCCAAAATGTTGACAGCTGCTATTTTGGGGTTGTGGGAGAATAAACAGTTTTCCTCCTTGTGTTTCTATACTTTTCTGTATTTTTGAAATTTACTTGTCTATGGTTTTTAAATTTTCTACAATAATCATCTATTTCCTTAAACATTAAAAAAAATAATTCATTTGACATCAAAAGTATGGGTTCTAAGTTTTAGTGACAGGACTAATATTTGTGAAGGTCACACTTTTTGCCCAGAATCACATATCCTGGTGTTTTCTTACTTTAGTGGTGCTTCAAATCAACAACGACAATAACAAATGCTTCCAATGGCTAAAATGTGTAACTTGTCTCCAAACTGCAGATATAAAGATACAAGTAAAAGAATGCTAAGCAAAAGAAGCCAGAGAAAGACAAACACTATATGATTTCACTTATATGTGGAATCTGAGAAACAAAATAAATGAACGAACAAAACAGAAACAAACTCATAGATACAGAGAATAAACTGATGTTTGCCAGGAGGGAGGGGGGCTGGGCAGCTGGGTGAAAAATGTAAAGTGATTAAGAATTACAAAGTGGCAGTTAGATAGTTATAAAATAGTCACTGGGATGTAAAGTACAGAAAAAGGAATATAATCAATTATATTTTTTTCCATTTTTTTTTTTTTAGCTGAGCCATCCTGCTACCTGTTGGCATCTCAGCGGCTGCTCAGCTCAGGCTGGGCATCGAACTGCTGTTGCTCAGAGTTCAGCTCGCACTCTTGAGCGAGCTTTTTACCAACTGATTCACTCGGCCGGCCCAATCAATTATATTTTTAATAAATATGTATGGTGTCAGAGGCTACTAGACTTATTGGGGGGATCACTTTGTAAGTTATATGAATGTCTAACCACTATGTTGTACTCCTGAAACTAATATAATATTGAATGTGAACTGTAATTGAAAAATAAAAATTAAAAAAAAGAATAAAGCAAAGCAAGAAAGGTGAATTTGCTAAAACTTTTAGGCAAGTTTTCTGGTTTTTAATCAAGCCCACCTGGATGACATTCATTTTTCTAGCTGTGAAGTTAAGGGGACTCAATATGGAAGCATAAATACTGCCCATGCAGCCTTATACATCAAAAGGGTCTCTCCCAGCAAACATGGGAGGGTGTGAAAATGTGCTTATTTTACAGTGAAGATTTTGCATGGGAGTGCCAAATAAAACTCAGATCTTTGGCTTAGATCCAAAATCTGTTACTCTCCCAACAGTCAAGGTTTTACATTATTATTTTCTATATGAAGGAAGCCCTGACTATGGGATTTACATTAAAATCAATAAAACTACCTCCTCCTTCAGAAAGAAGAGTCTATCAGATAAGCAGCCTGTGTATGCTCCTATTTTATGGAGAAGAACAAGGTTATAGTGCCAAATCAGAACTTCTTGCCTTATAACATTAAAAATAATTAATACAGAATTTAAAATATTTTTGATCTGTGTTAACTATTCAACAATTTTCTCCCTTCAGAAAAAATCAATATAGTTAACACAGACTTAAAGAACAAGCAGAACCAGGTAAATTATTATTCACATTGCAAGTCAATCCTTTTCTTTATATGTATATATTTCAAAATGAAGTGACCTTTAAAATAGAGAGGGCCTCAGGGCTAGTATTGTCAGATAAAATAAAGAAAATAGGAAATTAAAACTTATGATCAAACATTAGGAGTCATGGCCAATTTAGGAGAAATTAGAAAGGAAGGGAACAGATCTTAGAAATTTGAATGTAAATCTAGTCAATTTAAAAACGGGTGTTGAGGAATTCCAGTAAGATGGCAGAAAAGACGGATTCTGTGCCAACTGCCTACCAGAATCACACCAAAATTACAAATAATTTATGCAAAATTCAACCTTGGAAGTCCCCTGAACACTAGATGAATAGAATCTCTAAATGAAGGACCTAAAGAGGAGGCCACGTCAAGTCTGGTAGGAGGGGTGGAGATGAGAGAGGGTGAGCCCCATGGGGGATGCCTCAGTGGTAGGGAGGCTTCTCCGGTTAGGGGAGAGACCCTCCGGCCCCACACCGAGCTCACTAGCCCAGAGTTGCTTTGCCAGGAAGAGGAGTTCTGTGACAGCTGGCAGTAGAAAGTAGTGAGGGCTCTCTTTGCCCAGCTTGGTGAGGCTGAGGGCAGTTTGAGAACCAGTGGGGCTGGTGCATGGGTTTGCTCGCTGGTGAGCACTCACTTCCTGGTGGAGGGAGTAGCTGTGTGAGCCGGACCCAGGAGCCTGCAGGGATGGACTGAACTGAGCACCATTGGCACAGGAGCTGGAGCTTTTTGGGACCACTGTTCCCCTGGTGTGGAGCTTGCACATAAGTAGTGAACAGGAGGGCGACATTTTTTCAGGGTTGGGCCCTCCCACAGAGGGTCAGGTCCTGGACTGCACTGGTATGGTGAAATTGGTGCAGGAGTTCGTGTGTGCATGCGCACGCATGCAGCCTTGGATTCCCACCATCCACCCTGCTTATGATGCATTGCAAGGGAAATGCTGGGTAGGTACACTCCGGCTCCATCAGGCTGTTCACTGAGATGCAGGAGTGCGCGAGCCACCTTGGATTCCCACTCTACGCATTGCTTGTGCAGAGTTGCCGCCCTGGGGATTGGCTGTTGGGCTGCTCAGCCTGACCTGCGAGTGGATGATTGGGACAGGCTAAGGCTGGGAGATTTCCTGAGAGTATTGGGCCAGGAGCTGTGCACCTGCATGATCCAGTTGGGGTTTTCCAGGCAAGTGTGTGTGGGCTGGTTGTCGGTGCAGGAGTGCATGCTGCTCTGACTTGCTGGGGACCACTAACCACATCCAGTGGTGCCTTGGGTCCTGCCCTGCCCACCTAGAGCTGTGTTTGCATATGCACCCTGAGCCCGGGTGCCTGGCCCCCACCTCTGCAGCCACAGAGGGTTTTTTCAGCAGAAGACATCCCGCAACAACCTGTGAGAATTTTTGCTAGTGAGCACTGTTACAGAACACATTGCACCTAATTGCAGAAAGCTCACTGTAAGCCTGAGAGGAAGGCTGGCACGTAACAGTTAAGCCCTTCCCCACAACTGCTGGTGCTGAGTCACCCAGAGACTCTCTATTGATGAGAAAGTAAACTGCAGAATAAAGGCCTACAACCAAGATTGCTCTACCCAGCATGGCTATCACTTAAAATTGAAGGAGAGGTAAAGAGCTTCTCAGAAAAGAATAAGCTTAAGGAATTCCTTATCACCAAGCCAGCATTGCAGGGAAAGGCAAAAAGGCTTTTTTAAACAGAAGAAAGGGGAAAGCAAGCTAACCCAAGAAAACAACAAATACAAACAACAAAATGGCAATAAATATGCACCTATCAATAATCACTTTAAATGTGAATGGGCTAAATGCTCCAATCAAAACACACAGAGTGGCTGAGTGGATAAGAAAACACGACCCATGCATATGCTGTCCACAAGAGACTCAACTCAGATCAAAAGACACACACAGACTGAAAGTAAAGAGATGGAATAAGTTATTTCATGCAAATGGATTGAGAAAAAAGCTGGAGTAGCAATACTTATTTCGGGTAAAATAGACTTTAAAATGAGGACTACAATAAAAGACAAAGAAGGGCACTACATAATAATAAAGGGATCGATTCAACAAGAGGACATAACCAAGTAAACATCTATGCACCCAACATAGGAGCTCCTAAATATGTAAAACAGATTTTGAACAGACATAAAGACAGAGATCAACAACAACACTATTATAGTAGGGGACTTCAACACTCCCTTGTCACCAATGGAAAGATCTTCCAGACAGACAATGAACACCGAAACAGTGGCCTTAAATGACGCTTTAGACCATCTAGATTTCATCAATATTTTTAGAGCATTTCACCACAAAGCTACAGAATATACATTCTTCTCAAGTTCACATGGAACATTTTGTAAAATAGACAACATGTAAGGCCACAAACAAGTCTCAACAAATTTAAGAAGATTGAAATCATATCAATTGTCTTCTCTGACCATAATGCTATGAAACTAGAAATCAATTACAAGAACAAAACTGGAAAGCACACAAATACATGGAGGCTGAACAACATGCCACTAAATAGTGAGTAGGTAAAAAATGAGATCAAGGAGGAAATCAAAAGATACCTCAAGACAAATCAAAATGAAAATACCACTACCCAAAATCTCTGGGATGCAGCGAAAGCAGTCCTAAGAGGGAAGTTCATAGCAGTGCAGGCCTACATAAAAAAAGAAGAAAAATCTCAAATCAACAAATCTTCTTTACACCTAAGGGAAGTGGAAAAGGAACAGCAAAACAAGCCCAAAGGGAGTACAAGGAAGGAAATAATAAAGACCAAAGAAGAAATAAATGAAATAGATACAAAAAAAAAAACAGAAAATCAATGAAATTAAGAGATTTTTTTTTGAAAAGATAAACAAAATTGACAAACCCTTAGCCAGACTCACCAAGAAAAAGAGAGGACCCAAATTAATAAAATCAGAAATGAAAGAGGAGAAGTGACAACAGTTACCATACAAATACAGAAAATTTTAAGAAAATACTACGAGCAACTATATGCTAACAAATTCGACAACCTGGAAGAAATGGATAAATTTCTAGAAGCATACACTCTAACAACACTGAACCGAAAAGAAACAGAAACTCTGAATGGACTGATTACTACCAAAGAAATTAAATTAGTAATCAACAAGCTTCCAACAAACAAAAGCCCTGGACCAGATGGCTTCACAAGTGAATTTTACAAAACATTCAAAAAAGAATTAATACATATTCTCCTCAAATTATTCCAAAAAATACAGAAGGAGGGAAGGATCGCAAGCACATTTTATGAGGCCACTATTACTTCGACCCAAATTCAGACAAAGATATTACAAAAAAGGGAATCTACAGGCCAATATCCCTAATGAACATAGATGTAAAAATTCTCAACAAAATACTAGCAAACTGAATTCAGCATCACATTAAAAAGATCATATACCCAGATGAACTGGGATTCATTCCTGGTATGCAACGTTGGTTCAATATCTGCAAATCCATTTACATAATACATCACATTAACAAAATGAAAAATAAAAATCATATGATCATATCAATAGATGCAGTAAAAGCATTTGACAAAATCCAGCATCCATGTATGTTAAAAACACTTAGCAAAGTGGGAACAGTGGGATCATATCTCAACATAGTAAAGGCCATATATGATAAGCCCACAGCAAACATCGTACTCAATGGGGAAAGGCTAAAAGCTTTCCCCTTAAGATCAGGAACAAGACAAGGCTTCCCACTTTCACCACTTCAATTTAACATACTTTTGGAAGTTGTAGCCACAGCAATCAGACAATAAAATGAAATAAAAGGCATCCCAATTGGAAAGGAGGAAGTAAAGTTGTCATTATATGCAGATGACATGATATTATATAGAAAGAGTTGCAAAGGTTCCACCAAAAAACTGTAAGAACTGATAAATGAATTTAGTAAGGTAGCAGGATACAAAATTAATATTCAGAAATCAGTTGCATTTGTATATAGCAATAATAAACTAACAGAAGAAGAAATCAGAAAATCAGTCCCTTTTACAATTGCTTCAAAAATAATAAAATATATAGGAATAAATTTATCTAAAGAAGTAAAAGACATCTACTCAGAAATTATGAGACACTAAAGAGAGAAATCAAAGAAGAAACAAATAAATGAAAATACATACCATATTCATGGATAGGAAGAATTAATACAGTTAAACTGTGAATACTACCTAAGGCAATATATAGATTCAATGCAATTCCAATCAAACTACCAAGGACATTTTTCTCAGAAATAGAAAATATAATCCTAACATTTATATGGAGCCATAAAAGACCCCGAATAGCCACTGCAATCCTGAGAAATAAGAACAAAGTGGGAGGCATCACACTAGCTGATATCAAAACATACAACAAGGCTACAGCAATCAAAACATTATGGTACTGGCAAAAAAACAGACACATAGACCAATGGAACAGAATAGAGAGCCCAGAAATAAACCCATCCATATATGGTCACTTAAGGGCCGGCCGAGTGGCGCAGTGGTTAAGCGCTGGCTTGGGAAGCCAGCGGCCTTGGTTCAGGTCCCACATATGAGGGCCAGTGACACTGCCCTCATGAACAAAAACCAAATATATATATATATATATATATATATATATATATATATATATATATATAATTTAATCTATGACAATGGATGCAAGAATTTACACTAGAGTAAAGATAATCTATTTAACAAATGGTGCTGGGAAAATTGGACTGACACGTGCAAAAAATAAGAAAATGGACCACCTACTTACACTATATACGAGAACAAACTCAAAATGGATTAAAGAATTAAATGTAATACCTGAAACCATAAAACTCCTAGAAGAAAACGGAGTAAATTTGCAGTCATTACCCTGACTAATATTTTTACTGATATATCCCCTCAGGCAAGGGAAATTAAAGAAAAATTGAACATATGGGATTACATCAAACTTAAAAGTTTTTTCAGGGGCTGGCCGAGTGGCTCGGGTGGTTACATGTTCACTCAAGAGTGCAAGCTGAGCTCTGAGCAATAGCAGTTCAATGCCTAGCCTGGCCTGACTGCCATTGGCTGCCAACAGGTGGCAGTATTGCTCAGCTTAAAAAAAAATCTAAAAAGGTTTTTTCCCACGAAAGGAAATCATCAATAAAAAAAAAAGGCAGCCTACTGAATGGGAGAAGATATTTGCCAATGATATATCTGATAAGTGGTTAATATCAAAAATCTATAAAACGCTCATGCACCTCAATACCAAAAAAACAAACAAAACAAAGAAAAAATGGGCAGAGGATATGAAGAGGCATTTCTCTAAAGAGGACATACAGATGGCCAACAGGCATATGAAAAAATGTTCAACCTCACCAATCATCAGAGAAATGCAAGTAAAAACCACAATGAGATACCACCTCACTCCAGTCAGGATGGCTATCATCAACAAATCAACAAACAACAAGTGCTGACGAGGGTGTGGAGAAAAGGGAACCCTGGTGCACTGTTGGTGGGACTGCAAATTGGTGCAGCCATTATGGAAATCAGTATGGAGGTATCTCAAAAAACTGGAAATGGATCTACTGTATGGCCCAGCAATTCTACTCTTGGGTTTCTACCCAGAAGAATCCAAGACGCTAATTCAAAAAAATATATGCACCCCTATGTTTATTGCAGCAGTATTTACTATAGCCAAGACTTGGAAACAACCTAAATGCCCATCGGTAGACGACTGGATTAAGAAACTGTGGTACACGGGCTGGCCGAGTGGCATGGTCATTAAGCACTGGCTTGGGAAGCCAGCGGCCCCGGTTCAGTCCCACATATGAGGGTCAGTGACACTGCCCTCAAAAAAGAAAAAAAAGAAACAAGAAACTGTGGTGCATTTATACAATGGAGTATTACTCTGTTATAAAGAAGAATGAAATCATACCTTTTGCAACCATATGGATGGACCTAGAGACTATTATGTTAAGTGAAATAAGTCGGCTGGAGAAAGACAAATACCATATGATGTCACTTATATGTGGACTCTGAAAAACTAAATGAACAAGCAAAGTAAACAGAAACAGTCTCATTGATATAGAGGAAAAACTGATAGTTGCTAGTTGGGAAGAGGGTAGGCATGAGGGACAAGGGGAAGTGATTAGACAGTATAAATAGGGAACTACAATATTGCCACAGGGATGTGCAAGACAGTTTGGGGAATATAATTAATAATGTTGTAAATGTTTTGTGGTCATATGTCTTGTTAGGGAGACCACTTCATGGATGGAGTAGAGGCTTGATCACTGCACTCTACATCTGAAGCTGATATTGTATAATATTGTATGCCAACTGTAATTGAATATATAGTCATGGGATGTGGAGTATACTGTAGAAGGGAGTCAAGAGAATTGTCATAGATATGTATGATATGGGGAGGAGGGAGTGGGGTGGTGAATTGGGGAAGGGGGTTGTCACTTTGAGGGGTAAAAATTGTAACTATTGCACTGCATTGTACAACTGAAACTAATTTAAAGAAAATATATATGTTTATTTTACAATAAAAAAATTGAAAAAACAAATAGGTTTTTATTAACGATCAGTTATGCACATTTTTTCCAACAATATTTTCATTTCTAACAGTGAGTTATCTCACTCTAGAGTTATTTTGTAAAATACCACAGTCCTTCTTGCTCTGATATTAAAGTCTACATATTTAAAATGGCTCCCTTTAACGTTAAGACTATCATCCTTTGAAACATATTTTTCATACTTCTCAGATCTCTTAGAAGCAAGCACAGGATAGTAACAGTGCCTGATACATGCTATACTCCTAGTATACTTGCTATTGTGTTGTTTCAGCCACAACTACATAAGAGATAAATTTAATTTGTGTCTAGCATTTGCAATTTATGAGTCAAGAACTCTCTGAGAAGAGAATTTGAGGTACTTTCCACCTGTCATTTTATCAACATTAAACAAACAGTATGTTTTACTACAACTCACTTCTGACATTTGTCAGTTGCATTTGTTTCTCTGACAACCTCAGTCTTGTCAGCAGGATTTCAGAATGACAGCAATGGCAGTTCATGCCAATTAGACCCTTATAAAATAAACCTTTTTTTCCTGAATTGTACACATGTGAATAGACCCAAAAAAATGTAAAGAATTATATCGGAGAGGCTGAGGACAAGGAACTAACCCATTCTATATGCATCCTTTCCTTATTAAACCAACCCAGACTCCCAGATGAAGGAAAGAAAGGAAAGAAAGAAAGAAAGAAAGAAAGAAAGAAAGAAAGAAAGAAAGAAAGAAAGAAAGAAAGAAAGAAAGAGAAAGAGAGAAAAAAAAGCCACAGAATACACCATAAATGTAAATTGTTTGGTAGTTTGAAACACATCACAATATTTTTATGTTGTTTGGAAACAATATTGATGATTAGAGTATATTTCCAGGGTTTGAATCAATAAGTGATAGAAATCCATTTTCATGAATTATTATAAGCCAGATGGGAAATTTTTGTCCTGAGGATTCTACCCACACCCTTCCCACAAACATATGCACGAACACTCTAAAAAAAATGGCTTCAAGAAAGTCTCCCTTCTCTTTTTTTAAAGTGGTGGCTATGCAGCGTTTCATCCTGGGCTAACAGCCAGAAGATTATGGCAAAAATAATCACCTTTGCAACATTAAGGAAAACATAAAACTGGCACTATGATTCAGAGGCTATTTCTTTTCCTCTAAATATGATAACATGTTTTCGTATTTTATTTGGAAAATGGTTTTCTGCAAAGTGTATCTGGGGAAAAAAAAGAGTTGTTTTCTTTTCAACAAATAGCTAGAGGTGCTGAGAGATCTGTTAAAACTGTGTAAGGCATTCCACTACTTAAAAGGGAATTTAGTGTTGATGAAAGATACCAGTTTGACAGCCATAGAAAGGAAGCATTCTTTATTCCCAGGGCACATCATCTCAAAATGAGGAATCATCTCCTATGGTTAAGAGGGTCATACCTTATTGTTTAATATTCATTGAGTACATGCATGCTAGTTGATGGAAAGATACACAGGAGACAGAGTCTATGTGCCCTAAGACACTGTTTTCTTCAAACCAGCCTATTCCTAGTCTCAGAGGCATAATATACTACATGAGTGGTCTCTATTTTAATAAGGTCCAAAGCAACAAAAGCTTGCAGGTAGGAGATTCAAAAGGAAGGGTAGAAATTCCTTAGTTTGGACATCTTTACTGTTTCCTGTAAATATCCCTCTGTAAAGTTAAAAGTAGGGACTGTTTGGACTTATCATTGTATGGTAGCTATAACATAGTTACTTATGTTATGATCTGTGGGCAATATTCATCACAAGTTCTATCTGCATCTATACCACCTCCAAATTTTTTTCTTAAATACTTTTCTTGTGTTTTTTCAGTCAGCACATAAAACCTGGGGAGAATCATTTGGCTCAAGCACCTTAAAAATGGTTAAGTATCTTGGGCACTAGGTATGCCATGTTAGGGAATTCGGGTTCCTAACTTAGCATAAACTGAGAGTGAGCATGAGGAATAAAACACTCGCATAACTACTTGCACTAGTTAACTGGATAGGGAGTAGAAGTAAGAGATCTTTGAGTGTATGTGCTATATGGAAATTTGTGGTGAGGGATATCTGGGTGCTAGAGATGAAGAGCTGAGGATAGCCTGACATAATATAGTTTCTTTGCCTGGCTCTGTTAGTCTTTATGTTAACAAAAGCTTCTCACAAAAACTGAAGGAACTGTGTTCATGAAGGATTGAATATAAGTGGTGCCACTTCAGGGCCCAGGTGACAAAAATTGATGCAGAATAGGGCAGAGGGGCAGTTTGACTATTTCTGCATGGAACATAGTATGGCTCTGGCAACACAGTGAGGGCTGAGAAGCAGTTTGGTATGTTGAAGTGGCAGGCAACATTGGGAGCCCTGAAGAGGAAACAGTCAATATAAAGAGTGAACCATTATTTGCAGCAATGGGGATAGTAAGGACAGAGCAGAAAACCATGGAAGAATTGGCTCTGAGCATATGGGTGATTCCAAAAATAATTGGAGAGATTCAGGTAGTGAGAAGCCATGATCCTGCAAACTGCAGGGAACAACTGAGTTTTTATTAGGATGCCAGGAAGTCTGAGTACTGATGTTCATGTGACCTCATTTGTTCCCAGATTGATGAAGGCTTATGGTCCTTGAATGATGAAGAAAACATTCAAGGCCCTTTATAAACTGGCCATTGAGCCTGTCGGTGACCACTACTACCTCTTATACATACAAAGCTTATAACAAAGTTAGAATAATGAAATAAAACCATATGCCCTCTCAAGGGGATCAAGGAGCATTACATTAATGTCAAAAGACACTGGAGTTCCATACTGGTTTTTGTTTGAGTTCCAAGTTTGGAGCTCCTTGGAGTGATAGAGTGTGATGATTTAGCATGGGGCCAGTCCATAGTTGTTTTTGCCTTAGTTAAAGAAAATTTGTGAAGATCTGTGTCCTCCCTTGCCTTTTTTCATTGTACCTAACACAACATTTTCACAACTTCATTTTCTGTCCCCTGAGTGCTCTCTCTCTCTCTCTGGAGATTGTTTCTTTAGTTTTCACAATCGTCTCCTCCCTTAAATTTCTTCTTAGGGCCTCGGACTGAGAGCTTCCTTAGACAGCCTCTTTCCTAATCTGTTACTCAAAAGTTCTGAGTAAAAACCTAAAACATCTGGAAATTCCAGCTGATTTCAGGCAGCTCATTGTACCAGTATACCACAGGTTGAAGTGAATATTGAAGTTATATGTGTGTGATGAGAAATGGTACTCAATGACTCTTGCAAATTTGGAATCTGCTTCTTTTTCATTTTTATATTTTATTCTTCAGCAACCAGAAGGCTGAGACTTTAAGAAACTTTGTACCAACAAAAATGTGTTATGTAAGGAACTTCATTCAGTGTTTACCCAATAGTCCACAGGAAAAACAGTTTATAGTCTACTGAGGCATGTTGAAAAAGAACCTCAGAATTTTCTTTAAAACAGCAGTATTTAAAGGATTCAAAACCTTGGAAGTACGTTAATATGGGATCTGCTGCTGTTTTCAAACAATGAAACCCAAAGTTCTCATCTTGACAATTAATATTACAACATGTTAGCACCAAGCTTGAAATGGATTGGAATTTATTAATTATTAAAATCGTGCCCTCTGTGAAGTCACCTAAGCATAGTGTGTGTGTGTGGGGGGGAAGAAAACATTAAAGTAGGTCATGGTATGGCAACAGTCGATGACTTTCCACCTTCTCCAAATATGTTTGTCTTGGAGAAATATTTCACGGACTAGCACTTTGTCACACTGCTCACTTCTCATTACTATTTCAAATGTACTTTCTGTGCTCTGAGGAACCTCTGTGCTGCGCCAGGGCTTTGTCAAGACACTAAAAAGTTCAGTTGCTATTCATAATATACAACACAAGTTACTAGTATGAATTTTTAATGGTGTTTTGCTTTATCGCATTCCAGAGGTCCTCTAGATTCAAGAAGTGGGGGAGGGCTTTATTTATTTATTTATTTATTTTATTTATTTATTCCCTTCTCCCCCCAACCCTTTTAAATGTAATCCTTGCTATTGCCCTGGGCATATATTCATAATAAAAAAACTTAAAATTAGAACACATACATCTTAAAGCAATTGTCAAAATAAATGCCTGGATGAAGACCTCAGCAGAGTCAAAATACGAGAAATAAATATGATTAGTGGAGTTATAATTATAACTGAATAGACCAGTGTTGTATCATGTTCAATACAGTGTCTGTTTCTTAGCCATCAAAACATATTGGTCAGTATGATGAGGGGTTAAGAGCTGGACTCTGGAGTCAGACTGCCAGTGCCTGTGTTTGAATACAGGTTCTACAATTTACTAGCTGTGTTATCTTGGACAAACTACTTAAGCTCTAGTTTTGGTTTCCTCTTTTGTAAAATGGAATAATAATAATGTCTAGCTCATATAAGGATTACAGGTGTTTATAAATGTAAAGCACTTAAAACAATGTCTGGCAGATAGTAACTATGTAATTCTTCATCACTGTTAGCTGTAATAGGAAAATAAAAACAATCTGGTTACATGCGTTTTGGCCATTGAAGCTAATCTTCTTTTATGGCAAACAGAAAAAAATAAAATAGCTGAAACAAAGTTCAATGGAAATTATATGTCCTATACTCATAGGTGGAAATTAGCATGAGCCGACAACTAAATGGTAGGTATACACTATACGTTAAATTGGTAGGTTTATAACAGAGAAAGACAAAATTCTAAATATTGGCTGAATCAGCTCAGGAGGTTTTTATCAACATTTTTCAATGTTATTTCTATGGGTGGTTATCAAATGACCCAACTAGGTCTAGAGGAATGTTTTATGGAAAATCACCACCATACTTTCCCAAAAGGAAGATAATGAGTTGAATGAGCCACAGGTAGCTTTTGTGAAGAAATGCTTATGTGCTTAGCAGTTCTTGTATTCCTAGGTTTGGCAATTGAACTAAATGGAATCTACAGTCCATTTCAGCATTGGAATTCTATGATTTTACAGCTCACAATATTTTTCATATTTTTATTACATTATTTGTATCTTTAAAACTGTCCATTAGTTTTCAGCTGAAGCCTATGAAGAGTAACTGCTTACCTCTATGTGTCTCATTAATCTTGCATAACTTTTATTTTTAGCCCCCTGTTCTATACCTCACAGCAACCAGCCACTGTTTCTATTTTTAAATCATATCCCTATAAGTCAGACAGAAAAAGTTGAGGAACATATGATTTCACTGATATGTGGAATATAAAATGGAAAGCAATAAAGGAACAAAACAGGGGCCAGCCAAGTGGCTCAGTTGGTTAATATTTGGCTTGGGAGTGAGAGCTCTGAGCATCAGGGCTGGTGGTTCAGTTCCCACATGGGCCAGTGATGCTGCACCCCCTACAACTAAGATGATGAACAACAGCTCGACCTGGAGCTGGGCTGCTGTGAGTCACCGGCGATGACGTAGGCTGCAGTGGGGCTGCTGTGAGCTACCATGAGTGACCGGCAACCAGTCTGAGCAGCCGGCAGCAGGCGGTGGTGAGAAATGCCATGAGTGACCATCCAATGGCTGGCGACCAACTGCCTCACCAGGGAAGAGTGCAATGATCATAATGCCAACATGGGCCAGTGAAGCGGCATCCTCCACAACTAGACTGAATTACAAAAGGACAGCAACTTGTCTGTTCCCCTTCACTGATTACCCAATGCTGTTCCCCTCCCCCAATTCCCTGATAAAATCCTTAAAAATAAATAAATAAAATAAAGGAACAAGACAGACAAAGGAACAAAAACTGATAGACATAGACAATAGTTTTGTGGTTACCAGAGGGTAAGGGGGAAGGGCAGGTGGTAGATGAGGGTAAAAGGAATCAAATATATGGTGATGGAAGGAGAACTGACTCTGGGTGGTGAACACACAACATGATATATAGATGATGTATTAAAGAATTATACAACTGAAACCTATGTAACTTTACTAATAGTTGTCGCCCCAATAAACTTTAATTTAAAAAAACAATTCATACAAATGAAATCTTTAAAAAATCATATCTTCAAATATAAATGTACAAATAAGCTTGCATATTTTTCTCATTGAGAAATAATCATTTACACCACGTTTCAACTTCTCATGGGTTTTGGCTGCCACTGACAATTTTATCTGAAGGAAAAATTGGGGAGTCATAGATTATGTTCTTTCTCTCAGCCCCTACATATACCCACAGATAATTGGTCACCAGTCCTATAGGTCATTCCATTCATATAGCAAAATAATATTAACTAGGCACTGTGCCACATCTGTATAGACTCAAAGAAGTTAATAACTTTCCAAAAGCCACAGAGATAGGAAATAGTATTGCTGGAATTTAAAATTATTTCTGACAGGCTTCAAAGCCCATGCTCACACCATGCTGCCTCTTCTGTCACTTTGTTTCATCTTCTACAGCTTTAGTCGTAACTGTTATTTCTCATTTGAATGAATGAAATAACCTATTAATTGCCTTCCTTGTCTCCACATTTAACCATCCTGCAACTCAATCTTTATTTCAAGCTATTGCTAGATTTAGATTTCTGAAATACAAATGCAATTATGTTACTTGCATGCCCCCCATTGCCTTTAGAATGAAGTTCAAATTTCACAGATGACATAGAAGGCCATTGGTAAAGTAGTCCCTGCCCACCCTCTAGCCTCCCCTCCCCACAAGAAGCTTTTGTTCTGGATAAACTAAGCTAGTCTTAATTTCCTCAATAATTCCATGTTGTCATGCCTCTGGAGTTTTGTACATGTGATTCTCACTGCCTGAAAAGGTCAGTATCATTTTGTGACCTACCAAACACCTGTGTCCTTTAGGACTCTTCAGCACATAGGAGTTGCTTAGTAAATATCTTTTGACTAAAACAACAATCATAAATGCTACTTCCTTTTTTTTTTTGAGGGCAGTGTCACTGGCCCTCATATGTGGGACTGAACCGGGGCCACTGGCTTCCCAAGCCAGTGCTTAACCAACCTCGCCACTTGGTTGGCCCAAGGCTACTTCCTTTTTTAAATTAAGGGATAAAGTGGAACATGGATAAATATGGTAATCTGATTTTGTTAAAATGCTATAAAAAAAAACATTTGGGGCTTATGATTTTAGAAATTGTTTTCCCAGCCATGACCTCTCATCTGTGAAATGTTGCCTAGTGAGCAGGTCATAATTATGAAATATAATGTTTGGATATTAGGCAGTAGAATCTTTGCTATGTTCATTAAATATACATTAGTTGATATTTATTTATAAATGTTTTATATATATATTACAAAATGTTAAAATACATTTCTGTTCTATGAATAAATTCATTACAACATTCGACTCAAGTTTTTATTAACCTCTTACCCTAAGTGTTAATATTTTCTATCCTGTTGGGAGCAATAAGACACATTTCCCACATTAGCTTCTAAGAGGTCACTGATTTGTTTTCAGTTTGTCTGGACACTAAGAGTTGGCACAGAGTTACCTTCATCAATGATTCAAGGTAATGGGAAATATTAAAGTTAAAGAAATAATGGTAAAAATGGGGCTCCACAAGTGATAAATGATCACTGGAATACCACACCTCAAGGGAACCATCTCACTTAGCCATTCATTAAAAGTTGCTTTAAGGACATTCTCACAGGAAAGAAGCATTAGCTTCTTTAGGGATGGTTTTTGGAAGGAGTGAAGTTGAGTTTTAAAATATATAGTGTGGACTCTGGAAAGGCTCAGGATTACTTGGCCAATAAAAAGATTTTCCATGGACTACAGGTGGCTTGGTGATGTTGGTTTAAGGGATAAGTGGTAGATGTATATTTTATTTTTGAGGGCGGTGTCACTGGCCCTCATATGTGGGACCCAAACCAACCGGGGCCACTGGCATCCCAAACCAGCTCTTAACCACCGTGCCACTTTTTTAAAATTAGAATTCCATATCATGCCATTAAAGAATGTTTAACATATTTGATATTAAAAATTCTTGTCTAGGGCTGGTCGAGTGGCTCAGTTGGTTAAGAGCGCAAGCTCTAGCAACAAGGTCTCCAGTTCAATTCCCATATGGGCCAGTGAGCTGCACCCAAGCTGAGCTTCCACTGAGCTGCCAACAGGTGCCAGGATGGCTCAGCTGGTGAGAATACATGCTCCTCACAACAAGGTTGCTGGTTTGACTCCCACATGGGATGGTGGGCCACGCCCACCCGCAACTAAGTTTGAACATGGAACCTTGAGCAGAGCAGCTACAAGATGCCAACAGGTGGCTTGATGGCTGGGCTTGGAGCTTGTGGGAAGCCGACAGCCTCTCAGTGTCTGACAAGGTCACATTTCCCTGCTCAGCACTGGATATTAGGGGTGCTGCCTTATGGTTGGTCATGTAATATCTCCTGCCTCTATGAATCCATGTGTCTTTCCTCCTATAGGAGACAATATACTCACTGCATTTGTGACAAGTTCCTGTGGTACCCTGATGATAGCTGGTTGTGTAAGCCAACGACGGGGCAGGATTTCCCAAAGAAAAGGAAACTCCCTAAAACAGGCTACAGCCCGAGGGGGCCTCTGAACTAAGATATTGGGGACTCAATCCCTTGGAAACTGAGGCACAGACCTCTGACAACTTAGGCCAAAAAAAAACCTGCCTGTGAAAGCTGATGCACTTGCCTAAGGGCCCTGCTGTGAATAGTCTCCTTGAAGATTAAAGTCTTCAGGCCATGAGAGTTCTGGTAAGAGACAGCTCGCTGACCATGGGGTATGTTAATCAATAGCCTTGTGTGAATTCCTTTGCCTAGTGCCTTGTTGCAGCAACAGATACTGAAGCTTTGACTGAGACATGGATGCAGCCCTCCATAGGATAGGAGAGGTGTGAGGCCCCCTTTTGATTCCTAGGAATTGTATTTACATAGGAATAGATTTTAGATGCTTTTATCCTAAACACATCCACTCCTAGTCTTTCAATATAGCTCAAGTACACGCCCTGTGAGTTTTGTGATTGTGTTTAGCTGCTAGGATTTAGGATAATTTCTAGATAGTCAAGATAACTATAATAAACATTCTTTAGGCAATATGTAGAAATATGTCAATCCTTAACATAAGATAGTCATGATAAACATTCTTTAGGTGATATACAGAAAATAAGTCTGGGTTTCATAGTAATTATCATAATAAAAGACAAGATAATCCTTTAATGGAAGACTAAGTCACAGTACTCCCTGGAGAGAGCAATTGCAGGGGAGAAAGTACTGTAAAAATCCTGGGAAATAGAAACCACCAGACTCATATACAAGAGTCCCTATAAAACAGACATGTTATTATATTAAAGTGTGACACTCCTGCGAGACTCTTTCCTGTGTCTCTGCTCTCTTCTTTTTTCTTCGCCGACTCCGTCCCACCCGAGGGAATCTCTGGACTCCGCGGAGGCTGGACCCCCGCAGGAGCTGAGCTAGCTGTGCCCTCCACAACTAAGATTGAAGGACAACAACTTGGCTGTTCCCCTTTCCCAATTCCCAAACACTGTTCCCCTTTCCCAATTACCCAATAAAATCTTTAAAAAAAAAAAAGAAGTGTTGTCTAAAATAATATCATTTCCTATGTCCACATCAGGACTCTCTAGAAGATGACTTTCTATACAAGATTGCATATATAAATGTATTTGTGATTATGCAGGAAAATAAGATGCCTCCTTTTTGAAGTACCATCTATATTCTCTCTTCAGATCCTGTACAACCCTATTCCATTGTTAGTGTTTGAGCTTCAAAACTATTGTTTTGAAAACTTTCTATCTTCCTCCTCTTACTTCTACATTTCTCCTCCTTCTCCCACTCCTCACTGGAGTCTGGCCACTACCCTTCATCCCTATGTAAGCATAATAAGTCTTAATCCTTTCTGAGAAGGTAAATCTTTTCTTGGTATTTTTTCTACCTCTTGTATATCCAAGCTCTACAAAATTTATAAAACTTCAAAAAGCAGTACAACCATCTAAATATCCTATACCACCTTCTTATTTGCCTGACTGTTGATTTGCCCCTCTCATAAAAGTAGACAGTTTCCTGATATCTGGATTCATCATGAGTCCTCTGTGTTGTCTTATATACTAGAATCAGAAGTAAAACATGTTGAGACTGTAAGAGCCATTGTCAATAATCAAATATTTACATGTAAAGATTATGAAATTGAGGTCAGAGATATGAAATGTTTTGTTTAAGAAAACAAAGATTTTTTGACAAACAAAAAATACTTTGCTCACACTTAAAGAAAATGAAATCGAATAGGATAAAACATGAGCAGAGAGACTTCAGACATGTCCCCCAGGCATACCAGCTCATCAAATTTGTGAAGAGGAGAAATTCTCTAGCTAGAGAGATTTTTCCTTCAACTGGGTAGATGGGCCTGGTAAATGCATAAGCAGTTAGCTGAGTGCTGAAGTAGAGGGACCAAGAAGAAAAGAAAAAAAATGCACAGCACATCAGTATAATCCAATAGTAATCTTATTTTGTTCTGCAATCATAGAGATGCAGATACCATTTTAGAATTTGGGCTGTATTTTTAATAAATTTGGAAGTTATATGGAAGATAAAAACTGTATTTACAGAAGGTAACTGACTTTGTCTATTAATTGGATATGAATCTAAATTTTCCATCCTTTTTTATGTTTTCCATTTGAAAATTGCAATAAAAGAAAAAGATTGGAAAAGGTTAGAACACTATAAACAAAGAAAAAAGACAAGCCACAGACTGAAAGACTTTTTCAATGCATATTACTGACAATGGATTAGTATTCAGAATATATAAAAAATTCCTACAAATCAACTGGAAAAACATAAATTGCTCAAAGGAAAAATAGGAACAGGACAAAATGAGGCAATTCACAAAGGGAGAAACTCCAATGGACAACAACTATGAGAAGATAATCAACCCCACCAGTAACAAGATTCTATTTCATTTATCAGACTGGAAAACTTAATAAATCTAATAATACTAAATGTTGGTGAGAATATGTGGAAACAGGAATACCTATATATCTCCACTAGGAGTGAAAGTGACTGCAATTGCTTTGGAAGGCAACCTGGAATATCGAGTAACTTTGAAGATAAAAAAACACAATTATACTTCTAGATATCTACCCTAGAAAACTCTTGTATATGTATTATAGGATATAAGCATCAGGAAGATTATTGAAGTCTTGTTCATGGTGGAAAAAAAAATTAGTCAATTTCAGGGCCAGTTGGTTAAGAGCTCGCTCAAGAGTGTGAGCTGAGCTCTGAGCAACAGCAGTTTGATGCCCAGCCTGAGCTGAGCTGCTGCTAAGCTGCCAACAGGTAGCAGGATGGCTCAGCTATAAATAAATAAATAAATAAATAAATAAATAAATAAATAAATAAATAAATAGTTAATTTCGATGTCCATAAACAGAGGAAATGCATAAACTGGTTTATTCAGGCAATGGCCTATTCTACAGCAATAAATTGCCTATATCTGTCTGTATCAACATGGACACATCTCAAAATCAACACTTCTGGAAAAAAATGAATTTATGAAACATGTACAGTATATATGGAAATTTTAAGGGCAAAAACAGTTTTGGTGACAGGTACTGACATACAAAGTAAAATTATGAAAATGTACATGAAAGGATACAAACTAAATCCAATTTCAGAATTGTGGTTAACTCTGGGAAACTTTACACAAGTCTTTAACTTTTGGTTTCTTTAAAAAGGAAGAGTAGGGCCAGCCGAGTAGTGCATTGGTTAAGAGCTGGCTTGGGACGCCAGGAGCCCTGGTTCAGATCCCATGTATGAGGGCCAGTGACACTGCCCTCTACAGCTAAGATGGTGAACAATGGCTCCACCTGGAGCTGGGCTGCTGTGAGATGCCAATGGCGACGGCATAGCTGCAGCCCCTGCTGCAGTGGGCTTCCATAAGCTACAGTGAGTGGCTGGCAGCCAGTGTGAGTGTCAGCCAGCTGGTGTGAGCTGCCATGAGCCACTGTGAGCGACCGTTTGGAGGCTGGCAACTGATCTGCCTCACCTGGGAAGAGCACAATATTGATACAAATATGAGCCAGTGAAGCAATGTCCTCCACAACTAGACTGAAGAACAAAAGGACAGCAAGTAATCTGTTCCCTTTCCCCGATTCCCCAATAAAATGTTAAAAAAAAAAGAACTATGAAACAAATGTGGCAAGGTGTTAATAGAGGTTTAATATTGGTTATGGCTACATAGTGTTCTATTTTGTGCACGTTTTGGTATGTTTCAAAGGTTTAATACAGGTGCCAGCCCAGGGGCTTAGTTGGTTAAGAGTTGGCTTAAAGGGCCAACTGAGCAGCGTGGTGGTTAAGCGCAGGCTTGGGAAGCCAGCGGCCCGTCCATTTCAGATCCCACATATGAAGGATGAGGGCCAGTAACACTGCCCTCAAAAAATAAAAAGAATTGGCTTAAGAACCAACAGGTGGCAGGATGGCTCAGCTGGTGAAACAAGACTGCCTGTTCAATGGTGAGCTATGCCCATCTGCAACTAAGACTGAACTTGGCACCTTGAGCTGAGCTGCAGCCCAGATGAAACAGTGGATACAGTGTGGGCTCTGAACAACAACAAGGCTGCTGGTTCGACTCCCACATGGGATGGTGGCTATGCCCACCCACAACTAAGATTGAACAGAACACCTTGAGCTTAGAGGCATGAGCTGCTGAAGGGAAGCCATATAGCAACTGGTGCCCTCCACAATGAAGACTGAAGAACAACAACTTGGCTGTTCCCCTCCCCCAATTCCCCAACACTGTGCCCCTCCCCCATTTCCCCAATAAATATCTTTAAAAATCTATAAATAAAAAATAAAATAGAGCTCACGAGATTATTAAAAAAAAACATTTAATACAGAAAAATAAAGTCAGTGTTTGTGTGTGTTGGTGTGTGTGTGTGTGAGTGTGTATTTAGAAATGACTAGGGACAGAAAATTGAGTGCCTCATTGTACAAGAGTCATGGAAAGTTGGTA
This sequence comes from Aselliscus stoliczkanus, assembly GCA_033961575.1. Taxonomy (NCBI): domain Eukaryota; kingdom Metazoa; phylum Chordata; class Mammalia; order Chiroptera; family Hipposideridae; genus Aselliscus; species Aselliscus stoliczkanus. The sequence continues at coordinate 33,294,885 of CM066737.1, read as the reverse complement.
ACTAGACAGAAGTGACATAATCAGCTCTGTTCATCCAATGAAAATATTTATCAGCTTGACATAAAAGGTACCATATTCAGAACAGCAGAATTACTTAACCATTATTTTTACAGAGATTTTCAAGTGAAGGGCTTCAATGGTCATTTCAGGAATGGACAAATTAAAGTCCAGTTAAATCATTTGGTCTATGTCCTCCAGATGCAATCAGCCTTAGTCCATTCTGTCAAATGATTGGACCTTTTCTCTTTGGTACATCACAAGTGAAGGGTGTAGGCTGATTTTAGTTGTGCTTATAGTAAACCATTGATGGCCTCATGGCAGAGTGACAGGAGTGAAAAGAGTAAGTGATTAAATCTCTGACAATGACTTTTTTTAAAATTTTATTTTATTTTAATTTATTTTTTACAACAGTGCAATAGTTATACTTTTTACCCCTCAAAGTACAACCCCCGAATCCGCTGCCCCACTTTCCCTCCTTATCATAAATACCTATTACAACTATCCTGAACCCACTTCCACACTGTACTGCTCATCCCATTACTATATGTATACATTCAATCACAGTTAACATTGAATATTATACAACATCAGCTTCAGGTGTACAGCACAGTTATCAAGCCTCTACCCCATCCCCGAAGTGATCTCCCCAACAAGGCATGTGACCATCTGACACCCCACGAAGAATTCACATTATCAATTACATTTACAGAACTGCCCCCACATATCCTTGTGGCAACATTGTAGTCACCCACCTATGCTGTCCAAAACCTTCCCCATCTCCCTCATCCCTACCCCATCCCAGCCAACAACCATCAGTTTTTCCTTTATGTCCGCTTGATATGATTTCAATCTTCTTAAATTTACTGAGACTTGTTTTGTGGGCTATCATGTGGTCTATCTTGGAAAACATCCCATGTGCTCTTGAAAAGAATGTATATTCTGTTTTTTCGGGATGAAATGCTGTAAAAATATTGGTGAAATCCAGTTGGTCTAAAGTGCCATTTAAGGCCACTCTTTACATGTTTATTTTCTGTCTGGAGGATATGTCCATTGGTGACAATGAGGTGTTGAAGTCCCTTAATACAATAGTGTTACTGTAGATTTCTGTCTTAATGTCTGTCAAAATATGTTTTATAAAATTAAGAGCTCCTATGTTGGGTGCATAGATGTTTATTAAAGATATAGTGCCCTCGTTTGTCTATTCTTGTAGTCTTCCTTTTAAAGTCTATTTTGTCCAGAAGTACTGCTACTCCAGCTTTTTTTTCTCATTTCCACTTTCATGATATATCTTATTTCATCCCTTTACTTTAAGTCTGTGTGTGTCTTTCGTTGTAAGATGAGTGTGTTGTAAAAAGCATATACATGGGTCCTACTTTCTTATCCACTCAGCCAGTCTCTGTCTTTTGATTGGAGCATTTAGCCTATTCACATTTAAAATGATTACTGATAGGTGCATATGTATTGCCATTCTGTTATTTGTATTCCTGGTTGACCTAGGTTAGCTTGTTTACCCCTTTCTTCTGTTTAAAAAAGCCTTTTTAACATTTCCTGCAATGCTGGCTTGGAGGTAATGAATTCCGTCAGCTCATTCTTTTCTGAGAAGCTCTTTATTTCTGCATCAATTTTAAGTGATAGCCATGCTGGGTAGAGCAATCTTGGTTGTAGGCCATTATTTTGAATCACGTTGAATATTTCGTGCCACTCCCTTCTGGCCTGCAGAGTTTCTGTAGAAAAGTCAGCTGTGAGTCTAATAGGAGTTCCTTTGTATGTAATCTGTTTTTCTCTTGCTGCATTTAGGATTCTGCCTTTACCATTTTAACTATGATGTGTCTTGGTGTGGACCCGTTTGGGTTCAGTTTGTTTGGAACCCTCTGCAGTTCCTGGCCACGGATGTCGATTTCCGTCACCCAGGTAGGGAAGTTTTCAGTCATTATTTTTTCAAATACATTCTCAACCCCTTGCTTCTTCTCTTCCCCTTCTGGTATTCCTATGATGTGGGGTTTGCTGTGCTTCGTCTTGTCCCATAGGGCTCTTACACTATTTTCATTGGTTTTTATTCTTTGGTCTTTTTGTTGTTCCAACTGGGTGATTTCTGTTATTTTGTCTTCCAAATAGCTAATCCGGTTCTCTGCTTCATCTACTCTACTGGTGATTCTTTCCAGTGTGTTCTTCATTTCAGTTAGTGTATTCTTTAGTTCTAACTGGTTGTTTTTTTTTTTATGATTTCTCTATCCTTCCTTATGTCCTCACTAAGTTTGTTAAACATTCTTATCATCAGTGTTCGAAACTCTGTCTCTGAAAGGTTGGATCCCTCCATTTCACTTAGTTCCATTTCTAGAGTTTTTTTCTGATCTTTTACTTGTGACGTATTTCTCTGTTTCCTCATTCTGGATGTCGCTCTGGGATTGCTTTGATGTATTAGATAGATCACCAGGAAAGCCCCAGCTGGATCATGCAGGCATATGGCTCATGGCCCAACACACCCAGGAAAACTCCCAGTCTCAGCCTGTTCCAATCATCCACTCACTGATCAGGCTGAGCAGCCGGACACCAATCACCAGCCTGACAACTCTGCACACACAGTGCAGAGAGCAGGGATCCAAGTCTGCTCATGCACTCCCGCGTCTCAAAGAGTGCCCTGATGGAGCCAGAGTGCACCCGCCCTGCATTTCCCTGACTATGCAGCACAAGCAGTGCAGATGGTGGGGCTTCAAAACAACATGTGCATGCACACGCACACACATGCCTGTGTCAATTCTTCTAGACCAATACGGCCCCCAGATCTGACCCTCTATTGGAGGGCCCAACCCTGAAAAAATGGCACCCTCCTGTACAAAACTCATGTGCAAGATTTACTCCGGGAGAACAATGGTTCCAAAATCTCCAGCTCCTGTGCCAAAGGCGCTCAGTTCAGTCCGTCCCCACAGGCACATGGGCCACACTCACACAGCTACTCCCTCCACCAGGAATCAGGTGAGTGCTCACCAGCGAGCGAGTCCATGTGCTGGCTCCACTGGTCCTCTAGCTGCCCTCAAACTCACTGAACTGAGTAAAGAGAGTCCTCACTAATTTCTGCTGCCAGCTATCATGGAACTCCTCTTCCTGGCAAAGGAAATCTGGCCTGGTGAGCTTGGTGTGTGGTCGGAGGGTCTCTCCCCCAACCAGAGAAGCCTAGCCACAACTGAGGTGTTCCTCACGGGGTTCATTCTCTCTTGTCTCTGCCCCTCCTACCAGACTCGATGTGGCCTCCTCTTTAAGTTCTTTGTTTAAAGGTTCTGTTCATCTAGTGTTCCGGGGACTTCCGGGGTTGAATGTTGTATAAATTATTTGTAATTTCGGTGTGATCCTGGGAGGCAGTTGTCACAGCGTCTGTCTATTCTGCCATCTTACTGGAAGACAACCTTTGTTTTTTTTAAAGATTTTTAAATTTTATTGGGGAATTGGGTGAGGGGAAGAGCGTTGGGGAATTGGGGAGGGGGAACAGACAAGTTGCTGTCCTTTTGTTTTTCAGTCTAGTTGTGGAGGACATTGCTTCACTGGCCCATGCTGGTATTATCATTGCACTATTCCCAGGTGAGGCAGATCGGTTGCTGGCCTCTGGCTGCTGGCTGCCGGCCACTCACTAGCTTATCACAGCCCACTGCAGCAGGGGCTGCAGCCTACACCATAGCCAGGACTCACGCAGCCCATGTCCAAGTCAAGGTGATATTCACCATCTTAGCTGGAGAGGGCACTGTCACTGGCCCTCATATGTGGGATCTGATCCAGGGCCGCTGGTGTCCCAAACCAGCTTTTAACCAACACTACTTGGCCGGCCCGGCAACAACTTCTTATGACTTGACCATGTGGCTTGACCACTCTGGAACTCTGTTCTTCCATATTTCAAATGGAGATAGGAATATCGACCACCATAAACTATTTTATTTTATTTTACTCTGTATACTTACTTTATTTTTTATTAACTTTTAAATTAGTTTTAGGTGTACAAAACAATGCAATTGTTATCCTTTTCACCCCTTACGAAGTGACAACCACCTCCCCCATCTACTGCCCTCTTACCCCTGATATCATACATATCTATCTATTCCCACACTTTACTCCACATCCCATGACTATATATGTATTAACTTATAGTTGACATATATTATTCAGTGGCAGCTTCAGATGTACAGTGCCTCTGCACTGTCCATGAAGTGGTCTCCTTTCCAAGACATGATTCCATGTGCTAACAAGACATGAGTCCATCTGGTTCCCTAAAAAATATTTATGACATTATTCATTGTACTTCCCAAACTGTCTTTTCTATCCCTGTGGCAATATTGTAGTTACCAATATATGTTGACCAGACACTATTTTAAAATATACTTATTTTCTTGTATGTCTACCATTAGATAAATGCAAGGTTCTACACAATAACCTTATGATAATGATGTTATTGGAACCTATGACATGAGAATCCAAGAAAGGGCCACTCTATGAGTTCTTGTGGTACCCCCACCAAGTAAACTCTGTGAGGGGAGCCTTGAGACTATCTGCTTCATACTGAATATGATTGTAAAGTAGTCATTAAATTTCCAGATTAACCATCACCCAACTCTGAGCATTAGCTGTTCATTTTGCAATGAGACTTAGTAATGAACATGCCAGAAACATGGAAAAAATCCAGACATTTATTAAGACTAACCCGTTGTGTGCACAGTTGCAGATAAATACTCAAAAGATAAAGAAGAAGGGCTTAAACACCACACAAATATGCCAATGCAGGTGGTACGACATCTCTGAAATGCCTTATGTTCTAAAAAGCTGCTGATCTCTTCTCCTTAGGATAATCAGGTCATGTTCAAAATATGTTCTAATGACTAGCCATTGTTTACTTCAAATGAAACTCTAAGTGCTCAATACTAACGATTTTGCTTAAAAAATACCTAAAATTACCTGGAGACTATATATCTGTATATATATATATATATATATATATATATATATATATATATATATATATATATATATGACAATTAAGTTTGTGAACTTGTTGCAATGATGTTGCTAATCTTTTGATATCAGAGGGATTATTTATTATGAATTTGTACCAACTGAACAAACAATTAACCAAGGTTACTATTTGGAAGTACTTAAAAAACTGATTGAAATAGTTAGATGACCTGACTTTTCACCAACAGTTCATGGCTCTTGCATTACAGCAATGCATCAGCTCACAATGCACTGCCCGTGAGGGAGTTTTTAGCCAGTAAACAAAACACTGTATTGAAACACTTTCCCTACTTGCCTGATCTGGCATTCAATTACTTCTTTCTGTACTCCCAAATAAAGGAAATATTGAAAGGAAGACATTGTGATGACATTCAGGACATCAAGGGTAATACAGCTCTGATGGCCATTTCAGAAAAAGAGTGCCAAAATTTCTTTGAAGGGTGAACTAGGTGCTGGTGTGGGTGCATAGCTTCCCAAGTGGAGTACTTTGAAGGTGACCATAGTGATATTTAGCAATGAGGTATGCAGCACTTTTTCTAGGATGAGGTCACGAACTTAATTGTCAGACCTCGTGTGTGTGTGTGTGTGTGTGTGTGTGTGTGTGTGTGTACAGAGGTTGCCATAAAATGTATACAAGTGGATGCTTGTTAACATTGCTCAAGCAGTAGTTTGCTGTAATCAGAAGTGTTTGGATGTTGATGGTAAACACTTCGAGCACCTCTTTTAATTGCAGAAGTCTAACATGACTTGTAGTCATCTTTTTTTTTTTTTGAGAGCAGTGTCACTGGCCCTCATATGTGGGACCTGAACCGGGGCTGCTGGCTTCCCAAGCCAGCACTTAACGACCGCACCACTCAGCCGGCCCTGTAGTCATGTTTTGTTATTGGTATATAAATACCAATAATAAAGCATTTTGCTTTTTAAAAATCTGTATCCATTTTTTGTCTCTCTCTCTCTCTCTCTCTCTCTCTCTCTCTCTCTCTCTCTCCATATATATATATATATATATATATATATATATATATATATACACACACACACACACATTATATCTAGACATTAATATGTTACAGAAAAGTTAATATGCCATTTTCCTTGTACATTTCAGTTTGATTTTCTCTAAGCCAAAGAGAAATGAAGTTAGATTGTAATTCGCTATGTTTATTTCAAGGTGATTTACACTTTTTTGTTGACCCAAATAGGGGTATAGTCACCATGGATAAGACATTTTGTTTTCTTTTGTTTTTTGAGGGCAGTGTCACTAGCCCTCACATGTGGGACCCGAACCGGGGCCGCTGACTTCCCAACCCAGCGCTTAACCACTGCACCACTCGGCCGGCCCAAAATAATTCCTTTTTTTTTTTTTGAGGGCAGTGTCACTGGCCCTCACATATGGGACCCGAACCGGGGCTGCCGGCCTCTCAAGCCAGCGTTAACCACCGTGCCACTCAGCCGGCTAGACATTTTTATGTTTAAAATTCTACAGAGTTTGGGATGGCCGAGTGGCACATTGGTGTAGAGCTGGTTTGGGATGCCAGCAGCCCTGGTTTGGATCCCACATATGAGGGCCAGTGACACTGCCCTCTACAGCTAAGATGGTAAACAATGGCTCCACCTGGAGCTGGGCTGCTGTGAGTTCCCAGAATGGCATAGCTGCAGCCCCTGCTAAAGTGGGCTTCCATAAGCTACAGTGAGTGGCTGGCAGCCAGTGTGAGTGACTGGCAGTCAGAGTGAGCTGCCAAGAGCCACTGTGAGCGGCCATCCAGAGGCTGGCAACTGATCTGCCTCACCCGAGAAGAGCACAATGATGATATCAACATGGGCCAGTGAAGCAATGTCCTCCACAACTAGACTGAAGAACAAAAGGACAGAAACATCTCTGTTTCCCTTCCCCGGTTCCCCAATGCTGTTCCCCTCCCCCAATTCTCCAATAAAATCTTTAAAAAAAGAAAAACTCTACGAGTTTGTAGTTAAGGCCTCAGAAGAGAACAACCTTTCCATGTGACTAGATATTTTTGGTAAAATGACAGGCAACAAAAAATAGAAAATAATTAGGTGTCTCTAAATCTCACCCTCAGTTGGATGGAGAAAGTATTTTTTCCCATGCCTTTCTACCTCAATGGAAAGCACACACTTTTCTCCTTTTGGTTAAAGAAAGAAAAGGAAAACAGGGGAAATAAACAGATAAGCAACAGAATTTGAACTAAAACTAAACCCAGCTACAATATTTAGGTAGCTTGTATTCTGTAAATGAAAGCGAGGAATCCTGTAAAGGCAAAAAGGCTCGCTCAGTATTGAAAATGTGTTCCCCATCATGAGGAAAGAGTGGACAAAACTCAGCCCATGGGTACCAATTTTGAACAATTGTTTTTGTCACATTCCTACTAACCTGAGGCTTCTCCAAAACTCTACATGCTGAACGTAGATTGTGAGCCATCTTGGCTAGTACATGAGTAATCTGGCTGCCTCTTTCTGAGAGTGATCAAAAAAGGAATGAATTTGGAGAGGATTTGATAGAAATAACATCAACATGCCACCTATACTGGTCCTTTTACCTTTGGACAGAACTACTATGTCTTTATCACCTCAGATGCGCTGAAACCACCATCAATTTACTGAACAGAAAGATATGTGATATCTGCATCATCCTGAAGGAAGCAGTGGTCTTTCTGGGGATTATATAAACTCCCTGGAGGCTGTAAACAAAGTCTCCAGGACATATGAAGAACATGTTGACGTACTGTCTCTTATACATACTCATTCTCAGTTAGCTTGTTTTGGGCCCATTTCCCAATAGCAAGTTATATTTGGCATTGAACAGTTGGCCTCTAGAAAGTGAATTTCATTCCCTAGAAATATTCCATAGTTTGAAGCATTTAATCTCATACTTGTAAAGTTATAAGATCTGGGTTAGACAAAATCAACATAAGTTTTTACTTCACTACCCCTCATATTTCAAAATCTCTTCTGATATTTCTTTATCATCCTTTGGGATTTCCAAGCTCTCAGTCTGCTGTCTAGAACTCTGTATTACTATGACCCAATTCCTAGTGTGCCTTCTGATTCAGTTTGTCCTTAAAAACATTTGTGAGACTTCTGGTAAAATGACAGAATAGACAGATGCTGTGCTAACTGCCTCCAAGGATCACACCAAAATTACAAATAATATATACAACATTCAACCCCGGAAGTCCCCAGAACACTAGATGAACAGAAACTCTAAACAAAGAACTTAAAGAGGAGGCTACGTCAAGTCTGATAGGAGGGGTGGAGACAAGAGGGGGCGAACCCCGTGAGGAACACCTCAGTTGTGGGGAGGCTTCTCCGGTTGGGGGAGAGACCCTCCAGCCACACATCAAGCTCACCAGCCCAGATTTCCTTTGCCAGGAAGAGGAGTTCCACAATAGCTGGCAGTAGAAATTAGTGAGGACTATCTTTGCCCAGCTTGGTAAGGCTGAGGGTGGCTAGAGAATCAGTGGGGATGGCGCACGGGCTTGCTCACTGGTGAACACTTACTTCGTTCCTGGTGGAGGGAGTAGATATGTGAACCAGGCCCAGGAGCCTGTGGGGATGGACTGAACTGAGCACTCATGGCATGGGAGCTGGAGGTTTTGGGACTATTGTTCCACTGGTGTGGAGCTTGCACTTGAGTGGTATACAGGTGGGCGCCACTTCGTCAGGGTAGGGTCCTCCCACAGACGGTCAGGTCCGGGAACTCATTGGTCTGGTGAAATTGGCACAGAAGTGCATGTGTGCATGCCCACATACAGCCTTGGATCCCCACCCTCGGCCTGGCATATACTGCGTTGCCAGGGAAATGCTGGGTGGATGCCCTCCGGCTCCAAAAGGCTGTTCACTGAGACACTGGAGTGCACAAGCCACCTCGGGTCCCCACTCTCCACACAGCGTATTCAGAGTTGCCAGGCTGGTGATTGGTTGTTGAGCTGTTCAGCCTGTCTGTAAGTGGCTGATGGGGACAGGCTGAAAGTGGGAGTTTCCCTGGGAGTGTTGGGCCATGAGCTGTGTGCCTGCATGATCCAGATGGGGCTTTCTGGGTGGTCTATCTAATACATCAAAGCAATCCCAGAGCAACAGCCAGAATGAGGAAACAAAGAAATACGTCACAATTAAAACATCAGAAGAAACCTCTAGAAATGGAACTAAATGAAATGGAGGGATCCAACCTTTCAGAGACAGAGTTTAGAACACTGATGATAAGAATGTTTAACAAACTTAGTGAGGACATAAGGAAGGATAGAGAAATCATAAAAAACAACCAGTTAGAACTAAAGAATACACTAACTGAAATGAAGAACACACTCGAAAGTATCATCAGTAGAGTAGATGAAGCAGAGAACCGGATTAGCTTTTGGAAGACAAAATAGCAGACATCACCCAGTTGGAACAACAAAAAGACCAAAGAATAAAGAACAATTAATATAGTTTAAGAGCCCGATGGGACATGATGATCACAACAAACTCCAAATCATAGGAATACCAGAAGGAGAAGAGAAGAAACAAGGGATTGAGAATGTATTTGAAAAAATAATGACTGAAAACTTCCCTACCCTGGTGAAGGAAATCAATATACCTGCCCAGGAAGTGCAGAGGGTGCCAAACAAGCTGAACTCAAACAGGTCCACACCAAGACACATCATAGTTAAAATGGCAAAGGTTAAAGATAGAGACAGAATCCTAAAAGCAGCAAGAGAAACACAACAGGTTACAAACAAAGGAACTCCTATTAGACTCACAGCTGACTTTTCCACAGAAACTCTGCAGGCCAGAAGGGAGTGGCACGAAATATTCAAAGTGACACAAAATATAGGCCTACAACCAAGATTTCTCTACCCAGCATAGCTACCAGTTAAAATTGAAGGAGCGAAAAAGAGCTTCTCAGAAAAGAATAAGCTGAAGGAATTCATTACCACCAAGCCAGCACTGCAGGAAAAGTTAAAAGGGCTTTTTTCAACAAAAGAAAGGGGTAAACAAGCTAACCCAGGAATACCAGGAATACAAATAACAAAATGGCAATACATACGCACCTGTCAATAATCATTTCAAATGTGAAGGGGCTAAATGCTTCAATCAAAAGACAGAGAGTGGCTGAGTGATTAAGAAAATACGACCCATGTATATGCTGTTTATAGATGGAATAAGATATTTCATGCAAATAGAAATGAGAAAAAAATGCTGGAGTAATAGTACTTATTTTGGAGGAAATAGACTTTAAAATGAAGACTACAAGAAAAGACAAATAAAGGCACTATAACTCTAATAAACATCTATGCAGCCAACATAGGAGCTCCTAATTATATAAAACAGATTTTGACATAGAGACAGAGATCAACAGTAACAGTATAGTAGTAGCTGACTTCAACACCCCACTGTCACCAATGTACAGACCCTGTAGACAGAAAATCAACATGGAAAGAGTGCTCGTTAATGACACTTTAGACCATGTGAACTTCATCGATATTTTTAGAGCGTTCCATCCTGAAACAACAGAATATACATTCTTCTCAAGAGCACATGGGACATTTTCCCAGATAGACCACATGTTAGGCTACAAAACAAGTATCAGTAAATTTAAGAAGACTGAAATCATATCAAGCAGATATAAAGGAAAAACTGATGGTTGTTGGCTGGGAGGGGGTGGGGATAAGGGAGAGGGGGAAGGTTTTGGACAGCATAGGTGGGTGATTACATTGTTGCCGCAGGGATATGGGGGGCAGTTCTGGGAATGTAATTTATAATGTTTTGAAGAGATTATTATGTTAAGTGAAATAAATGAGTCAGAGAAAGAAAAATACCATATGATCTCAGAAACAGACTCATAGATATAGAGGAAAATCTGAGGGTTGCTAGTTGGGAAGGGGGAGAGGATAACGGAGAAGGGGAAGGGATTAGACAGCATAAATAGGCAACTACAATATTGCCACAGGGATATGAAACACAGTTTGTGGAATATAATAATGTAAGGGCCAGCCGAGGGATGCGGTGGTTAAACGCTGGCTTGGGAAGCCAGCGGCCCCAGTTTGGTCCCACATGTGAGAGGGTCAGTGACACTGCCCTCAAAAAAAAATAATGTAAAAAATTTGTGGCGTGTCAGATGGTCACATGTCTTGTTAGGGAGATCACTTCATGGATGGAGTAGAGGCTTGATCACTGCACTGTACTCCTGAAGCTGATGTTGTATAATATTGTATGCCAACTGTAATTGAATATATAGATAGTCACAGGATGTGGAGTATACTGTAGGAGTCAAAGGAATTGTAAAAGATATGTATGATATGGGGGGGAGTGGGGTGGTGAACTGGGGGAGGGGTTGTCACTTTGAGGGGTAAAAAGTATAACTGTTGCACTATGTTGTACACCTGAAACTAATTTTTAAAAAAATCTTTATTTTACAATAAAAGAATTAAGGAAAACTTTGTGAAATGAATAAATGAATATTTGAAAAAGGCTGAGGCCTGAAAGAATTCCTCAGGGTTCTGTTAAATGACTGGAAAAATGGATAAGCTTGTGGGTTTGAAATAATGTTTATATGCAAACATCACCCAGTGAGTAAAGAAGGACTCACAAGCATCAAGTTCCTTTGCTGATGCTCTATTTTTGAAAAGGAACCAAGTTGAATGTCAACTAAACTGTATCTTATTCAACTCGGGATGCCATAACAAAATACCATAGACTGGGTGTCTTAAACTACAGGAATTTATTTTCTCACACTTCTGGAAGTTGATTTGCGATAAGGGTGTCAGCATGGTTGCGTACCCATGAGGGTTCCCTTTGTGGCTTGGGGATGACCACATTCTAACTGTGATCTCACATGACAAAGAGAAGGAGAGCAAGTCTCTGGTGTCTCATCTTATAATGGCACTAATACCATCATGAGGGTCCCACCCTCATGATTTCACCTGAACCTAATTACCTCCCAAAGCCCCCTTCCCCAAATACCATCCAATTGGGTATAAGGGCTTCAACATATGGATTTGGAGAGACACCAGCCTTAGACCACTGATTTCATTTTTAGGCTAATTACCAAGGACTTCTAGTCTGAAGGTCAGAATACAAAGAAATTATGTTTCAGAAAAAAGAAACCAAATACATTTTTTCCTCAAGTCCACAAAACTGCATAGAATTTCTTGACGCCATTAATGCCAGTCATTTTACTCAAGTTTCCTTGGATCAAATGATGCCATTGCCTGCAGAGTCCCACCTCTCCTTTCAAGCCTCAGATCCTTTCTTTCTTTCTCTTTCTTTCTTTCTTTCTTTCTTTCTTTCTTTCTTTCTTTCTTTCTTTCTTTCTTTTTTTTAAATTGGGGAACTGGGGAAGGGGAACAGCGTTGGGGAACTGGGGAAGGGCAACAGACAGATTGCTTTCCTTTTGTTCTTCAGTCTAGTTGTGGAGGATGTCGCTTCACTAGCCCATGTTGGTATTATCATTGCGCTCTTCTAGGGTGAGACAGATCGGTTGCTGGCCTCTGGACAGCTGCTCACAGCGGTTGTTGGAAGCTCACTCCAGCTGCCAGCCAATCACACTGGCTGCCAGCCACTCACTGTAGTTTATGTCAGCCCACTGCAGTAGGAGCTGCAGGCTACACCATCGCCGGGACTCGCGCAGTCCAGCTCCAGGTGGAGCTGTTTTTTACCATCTTAGCTGTAGGGGGCAGTGTCACTGGCCCTCACATATGGGATCCGAACCATGGCTGCTGGCATCCGAAGCCAGCTCATATCCAGCGTGCCACACGGCCGACCCAAGCCTCAGGTCCTCTCATTAAGCATGGCATACCTGTTAATAGTGGAAGCCTCAAATGCTGTCACTCAAGGTGTTGGTTTTGCCTTTTCCAAGCTCAAGTGCAAGCAGTAACAAGTGATCATATACTTGGTATTCCTATTGGCATACTAGCCATAATAGAATTAAGTAGCAATGTTTCTATTACTTGTAATAAACAAAACTTGTTCCCATTATGCATTGTTTCATTCTCAAAATGAGAGTGTATTTATACATGATGCATTATCTTCCACTTTTCTAGATCTATGTCAAGTTCATAAACTCCCTCAGCAGCTTTTCCCAGCATTCTATTCATCTGGAACCCCTTGTTCGTACTGCGATTTGCAACACCTTCAGTACTTGGGAGTCTAATGAATGTGCTGCTTGCCACTTCATTTGGAGCCTAGGAGTATATTAAACATAGCCAATTCCTATTGCCTCTCCATTCCTCCTACCCCCATCATAGCTTCACCCATTTCAGAAATCTGCTCCTAACTTCACCTCTCCCTCCTTAGTGGTTCTTCAGCTAACTTGAACAATGCATGAACCCAAGTAGAAGCTAACCAATTTATTTTTCACTTATATTTCATAAAACACTACAACAGCCTACTGGAGGAAATTCAGATATCTTTAGCCTTTTTTCTTTCAGCAAAAATTGGTTTTCTTTGAAAGGGGTCAAAAATTGATTCTGTTTCTTCATTATATTAATAAATCCATACAAGGCATGATGCAGATCTCAGTGGGGTTTTCCATCCTCCTCAGCAGCACCCCTTGGTACTTGTAACTCCCCTCACTGAAGTGCCTACTTGCCTTAGTGTGTTTTCTTCATTTTGTGTTTTTGTTTAACTTCCTTGAGATTTTATAGTGTTTTTTTTTAATTATTGGGGAGTTGGGGGAGGGGAACAGACAATTTGCTGTCCTTTGGTTCTTCAGTCTAGTTGTGGAGGACATCACTTCACTGGCCCATGTTGGTATTATCATCGCACTCTTCCCGGGTGAGGCAGTCAGTCGTTGGCCGCTGGACGGCTACTCACTGTGGTTCTTGGCAGCTCATGCTGGCTGCCAGCGACTCACACTGGCTGCCAGCCACTCACGATAGCTATGGCAGCCCATTGCAGCTCCACTGCAGCCTACTTCATCTCAGCAGCCCAGCTCCATGTTGAGCTGTTGTTCACCATCTTAGCTGTAGAGGGCAGAGCGTCACTGACCTTAATGTGAACCGGGGCCCGGCTGCACAGAGCTGGCGTCCCACGCCAACTTATAACCAATGTGCCACTCGACCAGTCCGAGATTTTATGTTTTATATTCCTTTCATCCTGGGATGCCAGAGGAATGAATGCAATGAACAAATGCACTCAATGATTCATTACCGTTAGCAACCAGAGTGGAATCAAGAACGTTATCAACTTCCTGGCTTCCTAGTTTTGTTCACAGGGGAACCACATTAGGCACAAGTGGCTTTCCTCACCTTTCTGTCGAGATACACAATTTGTGTTAAAGACTTTCTCTAGCTCAATGCTCTGTGGGATCTTTACTTAGTCATAGGTAAAGCCTATCCTTTACTGCTGCAGCTAGAGTGTAGAACACTGGAACTTCCATCCAAGTAGAAAGCAGTTGTCACGGACATACAAATAGAAGTACTTTACTATTTATAGCATACAATCTACTGTAAACATGTATTCCAGGTTAGCATTTCTTATGTATCTAATTACTCAGTGCTATTTGAATTGGGAATCTGCTGCCAGGCAAATGGACACATTCTGACCCAACTTTTTCTGAAGCTCTTATAAATGCATAGGCTACAGTCTACAGATCTACAAAGGATTATTAAGAGAAAGTTCCCTATCTGTAACATTCTCTTTGGCACTCCCAGCAGCAGCCGATCAGGCTTGATGGACTGTGTGATTGAATGGGGTGTTAGTGGTGGAGGGAAGGGGTGATCATTTTGCACTTTATTTTGAGTGCTTCCAGTAAAAGACTATGTACACTCCAGTAGCTAATGATAGCTAAAGCTTTTAACCACAGGCCCTTCTACAGAACTAATATTTCATGTTGAAAAATTATATGTCACTGACTGTGGAACTTTGGTAAACATGAATAAAAGTTGTGCTGGAGATAAAATATATTATTCACCTGGTGCTTGAAAATAAACCATCAGTCATTTGGTATTGTATTTTAAGGAAAGAATTTACTATTGGATTGATGCAAATAGTGTTTATTTTAATATATTTATATTGCTTTCTCTCTGCTTATCATTCGCAACCTCCCAATGTTTCTCAAAATGAGGTCCATGGAACACCTGCACCAGACTAACCTATGCAGTTTGTTAAAACTGCAGATTCATTAACCCATCACAGACCATGTAATACAAAATTTCTCTGAGGCTGTGGTCTACAAATATGCAGTATAATAAGCACTCCAGGTGACGAGTAGGCCCATTACAGCTGAGAAACCACTGAATCCTTTGAGGGGTGGCATTAAAAAATTTAAAAACTCCTTTAATTTTTCTAAAAATTAAGAATTACATTTTATTTTATTTAAAAAAACAGGACTTATACTTTAAAAAAATTGTATAACTATTGCATTGTTTTGTACACCTGAAACTAATAATAATAAAAAAGATTGACAAGGTGTGGGAACATTACAATGTGTGATTGGGTGTGTATGGGAGGGGGAGAGTAAGCATCTGGAGATTGTCGCATCTAAGTTTAGATCTCAAGGATGCATAGAAATTTGGTAGGCTAGGAAAGAGATGGATGAGTGGATGGGGGGAGGAGAGAGGGGAGGAGAATGTTCCAGGAACAGGGAACAGATACAAAGTCTTAGAAGTTTTGCACAAATAAGTACTTGGTCAAAATGTAGCCTTCAAAGAAAATATATTTATTGGGTTGTCGGAAAAGTGATGACGCATGTTTGCAATGAAAAACATAGAAAAAATACATCATGACAACCCAATAGTTTATGCAGACCCAAAAGACAGGTCAATATGGAATTTCAGGACTTGTGACAATTGTATAAAAACCTTTTTTATTCTTGGGGGAAGCGGGATAGTTGGAGGGAGGTGTATGCCCCAAATTGAACTAGATGTAAACATTGTTCATGATATAGTGCAAGGAAGAAAGTAACCATTAGTATTTTTGTCCTGCCCGGAAAGTGCTGAACTAATTATTTTGATTGGGAAGAAAAATCACATCAGTAGGTGTCAAGCAGCAGGTGGTGACCACTGAACTTTAAAGACAATACATGAAACACTGAAAATTTATTTCCCAATAAACTTGATTTTCTGAGCTGAACCACTAAAAACCAGTGCCACATAATAAAAGCACAAGGAACAAGGATATTTCCAATTGTCATTGAATACAATCCAAGTGAAGTGATCTACCATGGCTCAGGTGCAGGTTCCCTGTTAATATAATTTTAAGCATTCAGCTTCCAAAGCCACACTTCAATCTGACAGTAAGTTTCTTTTTCATTTTGTTTTGTTTTAAGTTGACCACCATTTTCAATCACAGTTATCAGTTCATCACTTGGATGAAGGTGACCCTGCAGTCCTTCTTTATCTAATTCTTGAGGTGCCCTTAGATTATCTTTCATAAGCAAAGTCTACAATGATAACAGGTAAAACAAATTAATTCAAAGATGAGGGTTTATCAAATGGCATCTTCTGAGGGCTGCATTTTTTTATTAAACATGAATCAAATAATCTTTTGAAATGAGGACTGTGGTTATCCAGAATCATCTTCTTCCCCATTGCATGGCTAATTCAACAATCTTAATTAATAACAGTTTTTTTATGAGTTCTACAAGTAAAAACTGCCATCAATATGCCAGCTAAATATATTACCTTAATTTTTGGAGACATATTTGTATTTTTCAAAAGGAATTAAAATGTTCATCAAGTGAATCAAAAGGAATGACATGAAACTAGTATAGTAAATGTTGAAATAATTTTACTGCTAAATCATGTTAATCCCAAAAATGACATCTCTTAAGTCAGCATTTCCTAATATATGGAACTGTTAGTGAGTGTTTTGAGAGAAAGAAGAGTTCTCAATACAAATAGATCTGGGGACCTTTGTGTTAAACACATCAGTATAGGTTTCTTTATTATAGGAATTCTCAGAGCCTTTAATATACTGATATGCAACATTGATTCCCAAGAGCTAGATATGATATGCAGAATTTCCTAAACACACTGACTGTTTTTCATTGCATAATATAAAACTACAACATATTTTAGGAAATTAGAAAGTATTTGAAATAATAATTTACTTCTAAACTTAAGAAACAGTATAAATCTTATTTAATAATTTCTTCAGCAATTGCTTGTGTACAAAATATCTTAAATTTTTCAAAACATTATTTAATGCTGTCTTATAATCACATAGTCAGTGTAGTATGTCTATACCTTCTGTGTTGGACATGTAGGTCAACATGATTAAACCAATTGGACTAAGCCAAGAGTTCACTTTACATGATCTATCCACAAATTGTGGACATAATTAATTGAATGTGTGTGTGTACAAAACAGGAAGCATGGAGAAAGAAGGTTTATTTGCTTATTGTATTCCTCCTATATATTCTCATTCAAAACATAAAAACTACACCTGAAGCTGAGGTTGTATAATATTGTATGCCAACTGTAATTGAATATATAGATAGTCACGGGATGTGAATTATAATGTGGAAGGGAGTAAGAGGAAGTGTAATAGATATATATGATATGGGGGGGAGGAGTGGGGTGGCTAAATGGGGGAAGGGGGTTGTCACTTTGAGGGGTATAAAGTATAACTATTGCACTGTGTTGTACACCTGAAACTAAGTAAAAATAAATAAATAAATAAATAAACAAACAAAACAAAAAACATAAAAACTAAATGGGAGTAGTTATAAGAATGTAGCTGTGAGATATTAAATAAAATTGAGTATTTCTGCAGCATTCATAATTATTTTCAGAAGACTGAACAAAAAATGCAAGTCTCAACACACCACAATGGTGTGGAATGAGCCTTGAGATTCTGAGTAGGTTTTATAATTAGCAAATTGAAAAATCTCCATGCAGCCCCAGCAATACCACAATACCATTCTTCATTATATCTTTTGGGTTTTTAGTACTCTAATATATACATTTTTAATTTATTTATTTATTTTTAATTAGTTTCAGGTGTTACAACACAGTACAATAGTTATACTTTTTACCCCTCAAAGTGACAACCCCCACCCCCATTTAGCCACCCCACTCATCCCCCCATATCATATATATCTATTACACTTTCTCTGACTCCCTTCCACATTATAATCCACATCCCGTGACTCTATATATTCAATTACAGTTGGTATACAATATTATACAACCTCAGCTTCAGGTGTACAGTGCAGTGATCAAGCCTCTACTCCATCCATGAAATGGTCTCCCTAACAAGACATATGACCATCTGACACCCCACAGAATATGTAAAACATTATTAATTATATTCCCTGAACTGTCTTTCATATCCCTGTGGCAATATTTCTAGTTGCCTATTTTTGCTGTCTAATCCCTTCCCCTTCTCCCTCATACCCATCCCCCTCCCAATTAGCAACCCTGATTTTTCCTCTATATCTATGAGACAGTTTCTCTTTACTTTGCTCATTCATTCAGTTTTCCAGATTCCACATATAAGTGAGATCGTATGGTATTTGTCTTTCTCTGACTGACTTATTTCACTTAACATAATAGTCTCTAAGTCCATCCATATTATTGCAAATGGTACTATTTCATTCTTCTTTATAGTAAAGTAATACTCCATTGTATAAATGTACCACAGTTTCTTAATCCAGTCATCTACCAATGGGCATTTTGAATATATAACCTAGTTTACAGAACTGTTTTACTTCTTTTAAGGGGTCTCTAATCAGGTAATCATAGGTGACTTAGAAAATGCTTCGAAGAAGGACTCTTAGAGCTGTTGAGTTCATAACATGCATGACCAACATTCCATGATATTTTTATGCTCCCAACATGTTCACTCTCTAGCTTTCAAAATTTTCACTCTGCAAATGAGGCAATCTCAATTTTTCCCCTCGCTATACATGTAGGTATGTGTACATAATGTGGGCCGAATTAGAATGAGCACTGTAATTTTATATACCATGAGAGATAGTATCTCTTGATACAATACAGCCTGGATAGTTATTTTGAAAAACTATTAATTCACCTAAATTTTCTGTGGCTAGCCAAATGAGCAGTTCCTTTGCCCATAGTTTCCAGTGCTTTCCCACTCACCCCATGCTCACTGACTTCTATGGCTCCTTTTATTGAGTTGCTAAAAGTAATACATCACTGATTTCGGAAAAGACTGTTCCGTAAAAAAGAATACGGGCCCGCCGAGTGGCACGGTGGTTAAGCGCTGGCTTTGGAAGCCAGCGGCCCCAGTTCGGATTCCATTTATGAGGGCCAGTGACATGGCCCTCTACAGCTAGGATGGTGAGCGACAGCTCCACCTGGAGCTGGGCTGCTGTGAGTTCCCAGAATGGCTAGCTGCAGCTCTTGCTGTAGTGGGCTGCCATAGGCTGCAGTGATTGGCCGACAGCCAGCATGAACGACTGGCAGCTAGTGTGAGCTGCCAAGAATTGCTGTGAGCGACCGTCCAGAGGCCGGTGACTGATCTGCCTCACCCGGGATGATAGCAACATGGACCAGGGAAGCAATGTCCTCCACAACTAGACTGAAGAACAGAAGGACAGCAACTTGTCTATTCCCCTTCCCCGGTTCCCCAATGCTGTTCCCATCCCCTAATTCTCCAATAAAATCTTTAAAAATATTACAGAATACTTACAAAACTATTATCATTGAATAGCTCTAGATAGCGAAATGGGTTAGGACAGGTTGGGGGTGAAGGATAAAGAACTTTTCAGATTTATACTTTCATATGGTGTGCTTCATATTTACAATAAGCATATAATTATGTGTTATTTGTGTAACTAATATTTTAAGGTAAAATGCTATTTCAATAATTTCCAAATCATTTATTTCAAAAGTCATACACTCAGGGGCCGGCCAAGTGGTGTGGTGGTTAAGTGCTGGCTTGGGAAGCCAGCGGCCCCGGTTCGGTCCCACATATGAGGGCCAGTGACACTGCTCTCAAAAAAAAAAGTCATACACAGGAAAAAGAAATGAGAGGCATGTAATATTAGTTTTCACCAGACAGTTAATGTATTGTTAAGGGACACACCCATTATTTTTCTTAAGTCTAGGGCCAGTGAAATATTTCTTTGAGTACTGTGGCCCATAGGCCCTAGAGTGTCCCCCATGTTCATGCCCTTATATAATCCACTCCCTTTGAATATAGGCATGACCTCTGACTTGCTTATACCAAAAGACTATGACAAAGGTGATGTGTTATCACTCCCCTAATGACATTACAATTTTATACATATAAGACTCATTTTACTAACATTTGGTAGAATCTCTCTCTCTCTCTATCCCTCTCCCCCCCCCCCTTTTCCTTTCTCTGTGTCTTCCTTTCTCCCTTACTGGCTTTAAAGAAGCTGCCATGGGAATGTGGTATGAGTGGGCCTATGGTGGGGGCCATGTGGCAAGGACTAGAAAGTAGCCTCTAGTACATCAGAGCGACCCCTGGATGACAGTCAGCAAGAAAATGGGAAACTCAGTCTTATAACAACAGGAACTGAATTCTGCCAACAACCACATAAGTACAAAAGAGAATTCTCAGATGAGACATCAGTCCTAACTAATATGATTTCAGCCTGGTGAGGCCCTGAGTAGGGAATCCAGTTGGGTGTGCCTAGACTCCTCATCATAGCAACTGTGAGATAATAAATGTATATTATTATAAGTCCTTAAGTTTTTGCTCATTTGTTTCACAGCAATAGAAAACTAATGCAATCACCTTGTTCTAAAATTTGTCTGACACCATACTAACCAGTGCAAGACAAGAGAATACACTCGATGAGTTATTTTGTCTACCAATTCCCTCTCACTGAACCACTAACAAATGCATACACTTGAACTTTCTAAATAACTTTCTGTATGTTAGGCC
The DNA here is from genome assembly GCA_033961575.1 of Aselliscus stoliczkanus. Taxonomy (NCBI): domain Eukaryota; kingdom Metazoa; phylum Chordata; class Mammalia; order Chiroptera; family Hipposideridae; genus Aselliscus; species Aselliscus stoliczkanus. The sequence continues at coordinate 33,274,077 of CM066737.1, read as the reverse complement.
CTATCCTATGCATTTATATCCTTTATTTTGGAAGATTCTCACATTACTCTTCTGAAGTGACCATAGATAAAGAAGCTGTGGCTTTAAGAGCTTAAAAAATATGCCCAGGGCCGGCCAAGTGGCGCGGTGGTTGAGCGCTGGCATGGGAAGCCGGTGGCCCCGGTTCGGGTCCAACATGTGAGGACCAGTGACACTGCCCTCAAAATAAAAAAAAAAAAAATTTGCCCAAAGTAGCACAACTAGTATGTAGCTAAACCAGGAATCATACCCAAAATTTGTGTTTGACAGGACCTAAAAAACAATGAAAATTTAACAAATGATTCAAAATTTAAAAGCCTACTTCACTTTCATAAAATACCTTAAAAATCAGTGATTAAAAGAAGTTTGTAGTCTGGCTATTCACCCAAATATAGAAGATCTAATCCTACTTCTCTTCCTTTAAATCTGTTACATTTTCTAGCACTCATTTGCAGTGATTTGAATTAAAAACTCAGTAAGAATTATTATAGTAGAACCCAACTGCAATGTACTCATTATTACATAGCTTCGTATATTCAACCATTCACATAATTTCCTCTCTCAGTTATACTAAATACAGCAGTGGCTAATAACCCATATCTGGGGTAGTTCTGGTCCTTAATATCAGGAGATTAGTAACTTTTAAGTTCACATGGGGTTCCTTTTAAGGGAAGTAAACCTTACAAAACTAAAAAGCCAGAAACACAGAGCGGCATACTATTAATACAACACAATCAATGTAATCATTAATATGCAAGTTGAGATAAACATCACACTGACAAAAAATGTAGCTGAAGAAGCCCAGAGGAAGAATGACTCAATTTTATTTTTTCCATGGGCAAAGGCAGAAAGCGTATCATCATGAACAAATTAAAACACTACCATGAAGAATTTGTACAGTGTGCCATGCCAGAAAACAAAGGGAAAACCACTAATCTTAACAGATAATAATCAGAAAAAAAAACAGTACAAAAATAATCAGGAATACTAAGACAAAAGGATGTCAGGAACTATCACTATCAATTGTGATGACTCTTCTAGATGTCTTTTTTTTTTGAGGGCAGTGTCATTGGCCCTCATATGTGGGACCCGAACTGGGGCTGCTGGCTTCCCAAGCCAGCACTTAACCACCGCTCCACTCGGTCAGCCCTGTGATGACTCTTCTACAATGTGCATTTTGACTGATTTTATAGGTTGTGATTTTCTTACCCCAGACATTTAAATTGACATTCAAACACTAGGAGAGCCAAGTTTAATTATCTTAGACTTTTGAATAGAGAGACAGCTAGAGAGCAAGAAAGATGTACAATGCTATGGCTACAATTTGTTGTTCAAACTGCAGAACCATGAGCACTGCTGCTTTTATTGCTTCTTTACTTTGTCAGCTGAAAATTGTTGCCATATCAAGAAAATGACCCCTGTGATCTATATTTTACCCCATTTATGACCTTCTCTCCTCTTTCTGCTTTCCCTTAAGAATCACTGCAATGAGTCCTGGCCGAGTGGCTCAGTTGGTGAAGAGCTTGCTCAAGAGTGCAAGCTGAGTTCTGAGCAACAGCAGTTCGATGCCCAGCCTGAGTTGAGCTTTCACTGAGCTGCCAAAAGGTGACAGGATGTCTCTGCTTAAAAAAAAATCAGTGCAATGTATAATTTGGCCCCTAAAATCAGAGAGTGAGGTTAAAATTAACTGAATAGAATCCAGGAGGACTGTTTGGAACAACATAGGAAACAAGAGGAAAATCAGTAAATTCTCTGAAGACTTTAGAAAACATCTCATTTAAAACTAGTCATTTTGGGGGTAAAATGGTGGAATAGACAAACGCTGTGCTAACTACCTCCCAGGATCACACCAAAATTACAAACAAATTATACAGCATTCAACCCTGGAGGTCCCTGGAACACTCCATGAACAGGGCCACTAAACGAAGCACTTAAAGAGGAGGCCATGTCAGGTCTGGTAGGAGGGGCAGAGACGAGAGAGGGCGAACCCCGTGACGGAAGCCCCAGCTGTGCGGAGGCTTCTCTGTTTGGGGAGAGACCCTCCGGCCACACACCAAGCTCACCAGCCCAGAGTTCCTTTGCCGGGAAGAGAAGTTCCAAGATAGCTGGCAGTAAATTAGTGAGGACTTTCTTTGCTCAAGTCGGTGAGGCTAAGAGCAGCTAGAGAATCAGTGGGGCTGGCACACAGGCTTGCTCACCGGTGAGCACATACCTGGTTCCTGGTGGAGGGAGAAGCTGTGTGAGCCAGGAGCCTGTGGGGATGGACTGAATTGAGCACTTTTGGTGCAAAGGCTGGAGGTTTTTGGACTGTTGTTCCCCTGGTGTGGAGCCTGCAAGTGAGTGGTGTAAGGAGGGCGCCATTTTGTCAGGGTTGGGCCCTCCCACAGAGGATCAAGTCCGGGACCTCATGGTCTGGTGGAATTGGTGCAGAAGTGCGTGTGTGCATGTGCGCATGCGCATGCGGCCTTGGATCCCCACACTCTGCCCGGTTAATACTGTGTTGCCAGGGAAATGCTGGGTGGGTGCCCTCCGGCTCCAACAGGCTGCTCACTGTGACCCGGGAGTGTACGAGCCTCCTCAGGTCCCAGCTCTCCACACTGGGCTTGCAGAGTTGCCAGGCTTGTGATTGGTTGTTGGGCTGCTCGGCCTGATCTGAGAGTGGCTGATTGGGACAGGCTGAAAGTGGGAGTTTTCCTGGGTGTGTTGGGCTGAGAGCTGCGTGCCTGTGTGATCCAGCCAGGGCACTCCTGGGGATCTATCTAATACATCAAAGCAATCCCAGAGTGACAGTCAGAATGGGGACACTAAGAAACATGACACAAGTAAAAGATCAAAAGAAACCTCTAGAAATGGAACCAAATGAAACAGAGGGATCCAACCTTTCAGAGACAGAGTTTAGAACACTGATGATAAGAATGTTTAACAAACTTAGTGAGGACATAAGGAAGTATTGAAAAATCATAAAAAACAACCAGTTAGAACTAAAGAATATAATAACTGAAATGAAGAACACACTCGAAGGAATCACCAGTAGAGTAGATGAAGCAGAGGAGCACATCAGCGATTTGGAAGACAAAATAGCAGACATCATCCAGTTGGCACAACAAAAAGACCAAAGAATAAAAAACAATGAATATAGTTTAAGAGCCCTATGGGACAAGATGCAGCGTAACCAACTTAGACTCATAGGAATACCAGAAGGAGAAGAGAAGCAAGAGGTCGAGAATGTATTTGAAAAAATGATGACTGAAAACTTCCCTACCCTGGTGAAGGAAATCAACAAACATGCCCAGGAAATGCAGAGGGTTCCAAACAAGCTGAACCCAAACAGGTCTACACCAAGACACATTATAGTTAAAATGGCAAAGGTTAAAGACAGAGACAGAATCCTAGAGGCAGCAAGAGAAAGACAGCAGGTTACATACAAAGGAACTCCTGTTAGAGTAACAGCTGACTTGTCCACAGAAACTCTGCAGGCCAGAAGGGAGTGGCAGGAGATATTCAAAGTAACACAAAATAAAGGCCTACAACGAAGATTGCTCTACCCAGCATGGCTATCACTTAAAATTGAAGGAGAAATAAAGAGCTTCTCAGAAAAGAATAAGCTGAAGGAATTCATTACCACCAAGCCAGCATTGCACGAAATGTTTTTTTAAACAAAAGAAAGAGGTAAACAAGCTAACCCAGGAAACCCAGGAATACAAATAACAAAATGGCAATACATATGCACCTATCAATAATCACTTTAAATGTGAATGGTCTAAATGCTCCAATCAAAAGACAGAGAGTGGCTGAGTGGATAAGAAAATAGGATACATGTATATACTGTTTACAGATGGAATAAGATATTTCATGCAAATGGAAATAAGAAAAAAAAAAGCTGGAGTACCAGTTGACTTTAAATTGACTGCAATAAAAGACAAAGAAGGGCACTATAAAACTAATAAACATCTTTGCACCCAACATAGGAATTCCTAATTACATATAACAGATTTTGACAGACATAAAGACAGAGATCAACAGTAACAGTATCATAGTAGGGGACCTCAACACCATTGTCACCAATGGACAGACCCTTTAGACAGAAAATCAACACAGAAAGAGGGGCCTTAAATGACACTTTAGACCAACTGGACTTCGTTGGTGTTTTTAGAGCATTTCTCCCTGAAAAAACAGAATATACATTCTTCTCAAGTACACATGGGATATTTTCCAAGATAGACCACGTTAGGCCACAAAACAAGTCTCAGTAAATTTAAGAAGATTGAAGTCATATCAAGCAGTTATAAAGGAAAAACTGATGGTTGCTGGCTGGGAGGGAGTGGGGATGAGGGAGAGGGGGGAAGGTTTTAGACAGCGACAGCGTAGGTGGGTGGCTACAATGTTGCTGCAGGGATATGGGTGCAGTTCTGGGAATGTAATTGATAATGTTGTGAAGAGACTATTATGTTAAGTGAAATAAGTCAGTCGGAGAAAGACAAGTACCATATGATCTCACTTATATGTGGAATCTGAAAAACTGAATGAACGATCAAATAAACATTCATAGATATAGAGGAAAACCTGAGGGTTGCTAGTTGGGAGTGGGGTGGGGATAAGAGGGAAGGGGAAGGGATTAAACAGCATAAATACACAACTACAATATTGCCACTGAGATATGAAACACAGTTCGGGGAATATAATAATGCTGTAAAATTTTTGTGACATATATCAGATAGTCACATGTCTTGTTAGGGAGACCACTTCATGGATGGAGTAGAGGCTAGATCACTGCACTGTACACCTGAAGCTGATGTTGTATAATATTGTATGCCAACTGTAACTGAATATATAGATAGTCATGGGATGTGGAGTATGCTTTGGAAGGGAATCAAAGGAATTGTAATAGATATGTATGATATGTGGGGGGAGTGGGTTGGCGAACAGTGGGAGGGGGGTTGTCACTTTGTTGCAGTAAGGAGTATAACTATTGCATTGTGGTGTACACCTGAAACTAATAAAAAAATCCAACAGAAAAACAAAAACAAAACAAAACAAAAAAAATATCCTAGTCATTTTGGGATGAGAATGTATAGAAAAGAATGGATGACAGATCAAAATCTGCCTTGTATCTAAGTGGAATGCATGTGCCTATGCACATACATATACAACACAATAATAAATTCATGATAATCAGGCAACCCACAATCAAGTTCAAGTCACCGACTGTTCCAATATACACCTCATTACTCTTATAATTGACCTTTTATTCCAGTCCATGTTTGTCATGTTGGCTCAGAGCATAATCGTTATATGAAATGCTGGGTCCTTGCCTCTTGATTTTTCCAAAACCCATTGAACTTTCAAAACCAACATAATCTGTGCAGCCCCCATAACCATCCAACCCATTCCGCATTACTTCCATTTTTCTAACCTTAGTCTGTTTCCCTCATAAGATGATCATCATACCATAATTTATACTACTTAACCTTAAGTATAAGTTCTATCTCCACCACGATGTGGAGTAGAGTGTGGGAATGGAGTCAATGGAATTGTAATAGATATATATGAAATTGGGTGGGCGGGTAAAAAGTATAATGAATAATATCAATATTTTGTATGGTGTCAGGTGGTCACATGTCTTATTAGGGAGACCACTTCATGGATGGGGTAGAGGCTTAATCACTGCACTGTACACCTGAAGCTGATGTTGTATAATATTGTATGTCAATTATAACTGAATATAGTTATGGGAGACAAAAACAAAAACAAAAAGCAAAACTTAGCAACAATAATTTTGCTAAATTTTTCTGAATGAATTTTTAAAATCCTATGCAACAATAAAAGGTCTTAAGTGGTCATAAAAGGAAAAAAAAGTGTTTCTTAATAGATATGATGACACAGAATGTTATAAGATCAGAGACCAAGGTGACATTCTTTGTGGGACTTGTAGAAGATTTACAGAAGAGCCAGTATATGAACTGGCTATTCAATAGTGCTTAGAAGTTCACTAGATGTAGGGAAAAGAAATTGATATTCCAGGTAAAAGGAACTGTATTTGTAAAGCTATGAAAGAGCTTGGTGTACTTGAATGAAAAGTGAATAAATGAATATGCCTGCAGAGTTTCAGAGGTTTCAGAGTTTCAGAGGTAGGCTGAGACAAGATTTTATGTAATATAATTTTATCTCATAATGAATAGTCATTTAATGCTTCGAGAGGGGACCTAGGGGCTGGCCAAGTGATGCATTGGTTAGGAGCTGGCTTGGGATGCCAGCTCTGAGCATTGGGCCCCAGTTCAGATTCCACATATGAAGGCCAGTGACACTGCCCTCTATAGCTAAGATGGTGAACAACAGCTCCACCTAGAGCTGGACTGCTGTGAGTCACCGGCGATGGTGTGGGCTGCAGCCTCTGCTGCATTGGGCTGCCATAGGCTACAGTGAGTGGCCAGCAGCCAGCGTGAGTGACCAGCAGCCACCATGAGCTCCAAGAGCCCCCGTGAGCAGCGGTCCAGAGGCTGGCGACTGATCTGCCTCATCCGGGAAGAGCGCAGTGATCATAACACCAACATGGGCCAGTGAAGTAACGACCTCCACAACTAGACTGAAGAACAAAAGGAAAGCAACTTGTCTGTTCCCCTTCCCCAATTCCCCAATAAAATCTTAGGGAAAAAAAGGGGGTGGGGGACTTAGAATGGGAAGAATTGCATGGACAAAGGTATTTCTGGTGACAGTGTAAAAGCTGGATTGGAAAAGGGCAGACCTAATGGTAGAAAAACCAGTTAGTTGATTGTTGCATCACATGTGAAAAATTATGTGGGCTTAAACTAAGGCAGAAGTTTTAGACATGGAAAAGGGGGGATATGTTAAAAATGGAATGAGGAAGTGGAACTGATAGAACTTGTAGTAAAATTGGAGATAGGGGAGAAGAAGGGGCATAGAATAAATTTAAAATACACATAACTTGGGAAACCGGATAGATGTTGATGCCATTAATTAAAACAAGACATTCAGGAAGAAGGGAAGATAATGAATTGGTATTGGTTGCAGAGTTTGAAGAACATGTGAGTCATCCTAGTGATACCAAATAGACCTTAGAAATAGTTCTGGAAGGAAGTGGGGACTAGAGATCTAGATTTGGAAGCCACTTGTGGTATTTAAAAACATGGATATGGATATTTCTCAGAAAAAGAATATAGAAAAGACAAGGTCCAAAGACAGATCTCTAAAGAACATTGATACTTGTAAATGGCAGAATGATGAAAAGCCATCAATGAAGGTGCATAAAATTTTTGGCAAACCTAGAGAAATCATTTTTTTTCAAGTGAACAATTGGAAAATAGGACTAACTTCTACTGAAAGTTCAAGTGAGGAGTTGGCCAAATGTCAGTGATGATCTTTATGACTGTAATAGATTAGTGAAAAGAGAAGTCAAATTAGTTGTTTATTCATTTTATTCAATAAGTTCTTTTGTTCTTTCTATTTACCGAACATTCTTATAACTAATAAGGATTCAACAAAAAGTTCTGCTCTAAGGATTTTATATTCTAGTGGGGAAAGCTGATACATAATAAGGAAAGTAAGTTAACATATATTAGACATAGATGGTGACAAGGTCTAAAGCAAAAATTAAAGCATAGAAAGAGGTAAGTTATTTGAAGTTGTAATTTTAGATAATGTGTTTGGGCAAGGACTCACAGAGTAGGTTATACTGAAGTAAAGATCTGAAAAAATTAAGGAATTATCCATGAAGAATGAGGATTGAGTAATAAAAAGGGAAATATTGGGCTAGCCGCATGGCTCAGTTGGTTAAGAGTCATCTCAAGAGGGAGGGCTCTGAGCAACAGTGCTGCCAGTTCAATTCCCACATGGGCCAGTGATGCTGCACTCAAGCTGAGCTGCTGCTGAGTTGCCAACAGGTGGCAGGATGTCTCAGCTGGTGAGAGCACATGCTCCTAACAACAAGATTGCCTGTTCCATGGTGGGCTATGCTTGCCTGCAACTAGGACTGCACTTGGCACCTTGAGCTGAGCTGCCACCTGGATGACTCAGTGTATACAGCATGCACTCTTAAGAACAAGGCTGCTGGGTTTGACTCCTTCACAGGATCGTGGCTATGCTCACCTGCAACTAAGACTGAACCTGGCACCTTGAACTGAGTTGCCATTCAGATGGCTCAGTGGACAGAGAATGTGCTCTTAACAACAAGCCTTCTGGTTATACTCCTGCATAGGATGGTGGCTATGCCTACCCACAACTAACATTGAACACAAAACCTTGAGCTTAGAGGCCAAGAGCTGCAGTCAGGCAGCCAGATGGAGACTGGCACCCTCCATAACTAAAATTGAAGAACAACAACTTGGCTGATCCCCTTCCCCAATTCCCCAACACTGTTCCTCTCCCCCAGTTACTCAATTAAAAAAAAGGGAAATATTTACAAGACAATGGAGAAATTAAGAATGTAAGTGAGAGAGAACTAAAGGTTTAAGCTCTGGAGGAGGTAAGGAATGTATGGAATTGAAACACAAAATCAGAATTAACATTGAAAGGCGGGAAGACTACTTATGATGATGAAAATTCTGGTAAGACTAAGTATACATACAGGTAGGTTGAAGGTGGGGTGGTAGGAAGTTGACAGAACTTCATGACTAATGGCCTTTATTTTATCTATGAGGTAGGAAGTAATATATTTTGCTGTCTGTGAGGGTGTGGATAAAGTAAGTAGTTCAAAATAAAATGGTGTTAGAGCAGTAAGAAGAGGGTACTTAAGAAAGGAAGCTGACTTGGACATAAAACTAAAAAGACATGGTGGTGTCGTAAGGGCTTGATTAACATTGGATATTATGAGTTTGCAGTGATACCGATCTATCAGGTATATGATTTTCTTTGGCAGTGATCAGCATAATGGGAGAAAGAAGAAACAAAACATCAAGTAGGTCAATGAATTCACAGTATAAAAGTGTTAGGATTAGTAAAAAAAAAAAAAAAGCATGAGAAGATCTGAAGGATAGATAGGTAGCTACTGAGTTCTGAGGGTCTAGTGTTGTAGATGATAACAAAGGTGATTTAGTGACAGGGAAGGAGTGGAAGTGACTTGCTGAAGTGCAGTGGATGCTTTGATCACTGGCCTGAAGAAGGTCAAGAAACTATGAAGTTAGCCTTTCAGCTGAGTCATCTGTCAAAAAACAGAGGCAGATTATTTCAAGTAGATATTTTTCCTACCAAAAAGTAGATTTATCAGTCCAAATAAAAAATACGGTGGAGCATAAATCTAGTACATGTAGTATCATTTTCATAGCCCAAAAACATTAAACTGTCAATTATAAAAAACTTACTACAATAGCACAACAGAAAATATGTTTTTTAAATACTATTTGGGGAAATAGTCTCACAATCTAAAGACATACTTCAACTAAACTCCAAACTGTTGTTAGGCAAAATAGTGGAAAACACATTTCAGTTTGAATAATTACTTTCAAAGTAGTAAAATACATTAACTCTGGCCAAGTAGGATAAACTTATTCAATAAAAGATAGCACAAGTCCAGCCTTACTGTATTAAACTCTGACTAGTAAGATAATAGAAGAATATAAAATTGAATTGGGTTAAAATTATCTTTCTTATAAATGGACATGTAAAGAACATTTTATACCTGAAGGCTGAATATTTACCATCATCCCTAAAGATACAAAAATTAATTAATTAATATCTAATTTATAGTATTCTAACCTATGTAATTTTCACTATTATTATTTCAAGATGTTCTGAGTTAATCAGTCATTAGTGCCCATGAATAAATAAATAAAAATATATTTGCCATTTCACAGGTATGTAAGACTTTCATATATTTTACATTTAACAACTGGCATCCACATTTTCTTGTATTTACCTTTATAAGTCATAGTTCTTAATTGAAATCAGGATAAGCCTTAACTATAGAAGAATACACTATACTTTTATTGATGACATTTCTGTCTTTCTTCCCTGATTTGGGGATTATCTGTCATTTAGAAAATATATATACAAAACTGTCTTTTCTAGCTATTATTGGGTATGATTTAAATGCACTGCTTTGTGTGAAATTCTCCACCCATGGAAATAATAACTCCATACAAAAAAAGGACTAAAATTGAATGATTGATGGAGCTGTTATGATGAACGATGCTAGAAATACAGATTTTTTAAAAGGATAGAGTAAGTAAAATGAGGGCCATGTAACAGGTTGGAGGTTCTGGTATCTTTATTGTGTTCCTTTTTCAGAACCTTTGAGCCGTTCATTGTGTGTGGTTACATTTCAATTTTAATTTTGCAGTAGTTTTGCAATCACAAATTAAGTTCTCTGAAAGGTCAAGATGACAGGTGAAGAGAGAAAAAAGGAAGTTGCAGTTTCTGCCCTTCTCTCTAATCAGATTGTGTTTCCTGTCAATTTCACAATTTGGATTCTTTTGGAAATAGCAGTCACAAGTACAAGAGGGGTGGGGGTGGAATAAAGGCAAAGAGAAAGGAATATTTGCGTGTAGGGAGTAGGGAGGTACTTTGGAGGGGTTTTTCCAGCTTATTTGTGATGGGAGAGAGGTATGGGGGGGGAAGAGTAAAGTCAGTAATAAAGTTGTCATAGGAAGGGATTATGAATGGCCTTTTATTGAGGAACTATGAGGAGGTATTATGTAAGGCGGTGGGACTTGTAGTTTTTTTTAATATCAATAGTTTGTTATTAATACATTATCATATTGTATCCTAGAGATACATTCTACTCACTGCCATTTCAGTTTTGACTGGCAATTATCCTTCCTTCTATAACCTAAGCTGTTAATGCCAAATTTAGTAAAGGAGGTCATATGTGAAATGAGCCAAAACAATCTTTCAGGTTACTATAGTTTCCATACAGAACATTTTGCTTATGCTTCCTTTGGACTGGCCATTCCAGAGAAAACTTGTCACCTTAAAGCATCCTTTAAAATATAGATGAGAAGGCCTATAAAGAGTTGGTTATGGTAACAACATTTAAATGGTAAAAATTAGATTCCTGGAGGGCCGGCTGAGTGGCACGGTGGTTAAACGCTGGCTTAGGAAGCCAGCGGCCCCAGTTCGGTCCCACATGTGAGGGCCAGTGACACTGCCCTCAAAAAAAAAATTAGATTCTTGGTACAAAATAAATATTACGGGTGATAATGGGGAAGTTAATTCCCAAGAGAAGGTGATAATATACATAGCACAGTTACTCTAGTCATTTCCAACATGATAAATGATGCTAAGAATTATTCTTTTGCTTTTCAAAGTCAGTAATTTGAGAACAGAGATATCAACATTGGGGCTTTCTACTATCTACCAACATTTGATGGGCATCAGACAATAAAAGAAAAGATCATTCTTGAGCCATCACCATATAAAGATAAGAAAAAATCTCTTTGGATAGTGTTTTTGAAACTTCAGGTAGTGATCCATTAATGGGCTGTAAAATCAATGTATAAGGTCATGAAAGGCATGATTAAAACAATAGAAAAAAATAATGGGTAGGGAAAGGTAGGGTAGTATGAGATGGGGTGTAACAGAATGGAATGGAGTATGGTAGGGTAGGGTAGGGTATGATAGACTAGAAAAGAATAGGATATCACAGTGCATTGTATGCAGTGTTTTTTGGAACTTTTATTTAATACACATACACATATGTGTTTACTAGGTTGTAATGGTGAATGTATTTCTGATTATGGATCACTGCCAAAAAAAGTTTCAGTTACTCATTTATGAACTGCCTCTACATCTCACAGAGTAGAGAAAAGGTTTACTCATGACCACCGATATGACAGAAGATTATTTTTATCTGAGGGAAAAACCACATTTATCTCATTCTCAGGATAAGAAATAACTCTCAACTGGGAAAAATGATATATAGATGCATATGAATCTTGAAGATGGTTAAAAACAATCAGTAAGATGGAACAGTGGAAACATAAAAGGGGGGAAAAAAGAGAGAGAGAACATTCCTTGTGAAAACAGAAGGGCAAAAGTAGAAACAACCCAAATGTCCATCAACTAGTGAATGGATAAACAAAATCCATACAATGGGCCATTATCTGGCAATTAAAAGGAAAGCAATGCTAATGCATGGTATGCCATGGACAAATCTTGAAAGCATACTAACTGAAAGAAGCCAGACAGAAAATTCCACATATGATTCTATTAGTATGTATGAAATGTCCAGAATAGGCAAACATATGGAGATAGCAAGTAGATTTGTGGTTTTCTGGGGTTGGGAGACAGGGGCCTGGAGGTGTCATAGCTAAAGGGTAAGGGGTCTTTATGTGGTGATGAAAATATTCTAAAATTGACTATACTTATGGTTGCATATAACTGTGAATGTACTGAAAACCACTGAATTATATGTATGACATATAAACAATATATCAATAAAGCTGTTTTAAAAAACAGAGGAGCATTCTTCCAAAAACAATAGGTTCAGAAGCAATCTGAGTATTAAGCACAGATCAGGGGAAACAACCACTAGGCCAAACAGTGGTGGTGAGCTATTGTTTTTGCTAGTCAGTAGCTTTCAATCTTCTTTTTGTAAAACTGCATCTTAAATTTTGTAAACTACCCCTCTCAGCTCTCATGTTTTAAGTGAAGTTGATCCTACTCTCAGCTCCATAAAGGGGCAATGGGCCTAAACAATCAGCAAATCTCACTCTTGGCTATTATTGTTTCAGGGTTGGGCAAATGACTAATCCAAAGGGAGTTCCTGGGAAAGAGTAAGGTTTTCCTCTCCCACTAGAAGAGTTTCTGCCACCAATTACACAGCCTGACAATGTAACTATTACTCCAAGAGTAGAACTGAGGCAAGAGACAGGGATAAATTGGATATTGGGGACAACAACAGAGTCCTGAGCAAACCATACATGAAGACCAATATACATCCAGAGCCAAACATTCACCTTGTCCTTAGGCCAGATTGAACTGGGTAATCTGTCACTCTCAAATTAAAGGATACTACCTGATATACATACTAATGCATATGCGTGCACACACATTTATACAAAAGAAATTTAAAAATACAAGATGTTTGCTTTCAGGAGAATGAAACTTGCTAAAAACCACAAGAAAAAACATAATTTATTTGAAAATTATATCCATCCTCTAGAGTAGCCTTCACTAACTATCACTTTACCAACTCAGTTCAAGTGCAAAACTACCACCACCTAGTAATCACAGCATATAGAATTATTGCAGAAATGCATTAAACATTAACTCACCAGAATCAGAGGTACCACTCTCAGTTTCCAATCAAATCAACATGGAAACAAGGTGAAAACCAAAATATAACAGAGACCTAAGAACTTGTCTTATATAATATGTTTAAGTTAATAACAGTTCAATAAACATATGTATTTACAGAACTGACAGATACGGTAGTTATTGTCTGATTTGAAGAGGCTTCAATAGGGTCCTTTTGGCTAACAAATACATTATCAAATAGCCTCACTGCCTGAAATCAATGAATAACTATTTATGCTGCATTTCTTTATTTGACAAAGCATTGTGATTAGTACTGTCAAATAAGTACAAGGCATTCTTCTTGTTCTCAAGGAGCTTATAAACTAGAATGGGAGACAGGAAAATACAGGTACACACATGCACATAAAAATATCAATTACAGATACTATATAAACCATGGAGTTAAGAAAATAGACATACTGAAAAATACTCGTATGAGTACTGCAGGAGTTAAGAAAAGGGGGTCAATATGACCTGGCATGGATAGCAAGCAGACTCTTGATGGCTCCATATATGAGATACATTTAGAAAAAAGGACAGGAGACTACCTGAGGCAGCCGTCATCTTTGGACACTGCCATGGGCATTCTCTCTCAGTCCCAACTGTAATAAAAACTTTATTTGTAGAGAGGGGGGCAAGATGGCAGCTGTGAGGAGGGCTCCCTGAATTCTCCCCTGAAAATATCTGCAATTTGAACTTCTATAATGCTTCAAAGGGACGTCTACTTACCACACAGAGCAACTAAAAGTCTCACACAACGATCGCTGAAAGATGGGCAGGCCGGGCGAATACGGGAAGAAGGCGGAGAGATGCCCGAGGTGCAGCCTGCACCCGCGGCTGCTGAGGCACCGAGCTTCAGAGAGCAGATCAGTGAGTGTTCCCACTGCTCGCTCCCTGCGCCCGGTGGCCCGCCTAGAGTACAGCAAGAGAGCGATGGTCTGCAGTCTGAGGAAGAAGCCTCAGACTGGGCGAGTGGGGGAGGAGAGAGGGGAGATGAATGTGCAGAGATATGAGCTGCACCCGGGCTTCCCAGGTCCCCAGGAAGCAGGGTGCAGAGGCCAGCAGCCACAGGGCAAGATAAATCCCTGCACCCACCCACTTCAGGGATCAGTCTCTGCACCCACCAGGTACTGCAGAGCAAAGCCTTCGAGGCAGAAGCCTGAAACCGGGCGAGCAGGGGAAAAAAGAATACTTGCTCAGGGAGACGCAGCACGCGCTGGGTGGAGACGCAGGTCCCCGAGAGACAGAGTGGGGATCTGAGCTGAACGGCAAGGTGCGTGCAGTCCCCTAAACCCCAGTCCCCTAAACTTTGGGAGAGCAGCAGGAACTCTGCTGGAGCATATGAGGAAAAGGCCTTAGCTCAAAAGAGTGTTGGGACTGTGTCTTTTTTCCCCCTCTGTTGAAAAGCAAAATAACCAAACAAACAACAACAAACAACTGCAGAAATAAGAACCCACCCACCCCCCACAAACCTTGCCCCCCACCAAGCCAGAGTCTTAAACTGACCCTTGAATGGAGCAGTAGGGGCAGACTACGAAAGTATTCCTACCTGCAGCGGGTCGAGGATTTCCACCCCAGAAAAGGCTGCAGAGTGAGACTACCTACCCCGCCCCCACCTTTCCTGCAAGGCTTGGGAGGCAGGGCAGGTTCAACTGCTGAGGACTAATGAGCAGACTCCGGGCAGCTGGCTTTTGGCAGCGAGGAACTCTTTCATTCTCCACGGCTGTCAATGGAAAGGGTGCCCAAAGACACTCATTGAGCCTTCGGGGGTGCAGCCTGCCTTGGGACAGGTGAAAGCCAAACGACAGTGACTTTGTAAAAACCACCAATCACACATCACAACCACACTCAAGTACAGCAAACCTGCAGTGCCAGGATCACGCTAGGCATCAGGTGGCCTACTGTTCCCACAAGACACACAGGAATTTTTGTACAGCAGAGGACTAACTGAAGAGAGCTTGGTGGACTTTAGCCAAAACAGGCACAGGTTTTTTTGTTTGTTTTTGTTTTCCCCCTTTATTGGTTGCTTGTGTTGATTGTTTTGGTGTTTATTTCTATTTCATTATTATCATTTTCTAGTTTTTAATATAGGCATATGCATGGGTGTATATAGGTGAATATATGTCTATATATATGGGTGTGTAGACAAATATATATATATAGATATACATATATATTTTTGTCTTTTTCTTTTTTCCCTGCCCTTACTTTCTCCCTTCTTTTATTCATTCTTGTCACTGCTATACTTTTCCTCCTTTCATTTTTTCTGCAAATTTTATGTTATTGTTTTTATTTTTCCTTTTTTATTTTTTCTTAATTTTAATTTTAATTTTTTGGTATAGTTATTCAGTTTCTCATATTTATTCTATCTTTTATTTTATGATATTGTATTTTATTTTGTGTCCTCTTCTGTTCTTTTTGTGTGCGTGGTTGTTGTTTGGTTTTAGTTTGTTTTCTTTTTTTGGATGTTTGATATTTCTGTATAAGTTAACTGTAGGTTGATGGTTGTTTTTTTTTATATGTGCGAGCATTTGGTTTCCTTTGGTGGCTGCAGTGTTGTTCTTGTTGATCTGTTTTGCTCTAAAATCACCCTGCAGCTGGGCCCAAACAAAGAGACACAAGAATCATACTCAGAGACCAAGTTTAGATAAAACCAGAGGTTTTCTGGGTTTGACAAGAGTCACTCCAAAAGGAAGTTGCTACAGGTACTAGGGCCCAAAGGGTCCAAGTCTCATCAGAGGGGTCAACCCTCTCACAGCAGCTCATAAACTGCAGACACTGCTGATCCTCACAGCTAATCAGTCTGGGAGTCAATCCCAGCTACTGACAAGCCAAAAGTAATCAAAGCTAAGACTTCAACAGGTGAGGACATACAACACAAGGAACACCTCAGATATACACACACAGGAGAATAGAGAGAGTGAGTAATTAAAATATAAAGGACTCATACCACATAAGTCCACCCAGAAAAGACTGAGACCTAGGGGATCTATCTGTTATATCGAAGCAATCACAAAGAGTAAGCCAGAATGGGGAGACAAAGAAACACAACCCAAATAAAAGAACAGAATAAACTTCCTGAATCAGTGGAACTAGAGGAAATAGAGGTAAACAACCTATCGGAGACAGAGTTCTGAACACTGATTATTAGAATGTTCAACAAAATTAATGAAAATATCAAGAAGGATAGAGAAATCATGAAAATCAACCAGCTAGAACTTAAGAATGCAATTACTGAATTAAATAACACACTTGATGGAATGACTTCAGATTGGATGAAGCAGAAAATCAAATCAGTGACTTAGAAGACAAGATAGCAGAGATCACCCAAGCAGAACAACAAAAAGAAAAATGAATGAAATACATTGAAAATAGTTTAAGAGAGCTGGGAGACGACATCAAACACAACAAGTGCAGATCATTGGAATACCAGAATGAGAAGAGAGGGAGCACGGGATTGAGAACATATTTGATGTAATAATGTCTGAAAACTTCCCTAACCTGGCAAAGGACAGTAAAATACAAGCCCTGGAAGTGCAAAGAGTTCTAACCAGGATGATCCCAAACAGGCCCACACCAAGACACATTGTAGTGAAAATGGCAAGGGTTAAGGATAAAGACAGAATCCTTAAAGCAGCAAGGGAAAGGCAGCAAGTTACTTACAAGGGCACCCCCATGAGATTATCAGCTGACTTTTCTACAGAAGCTCTGCAGGACAGAAGGGAGTGGCAGCAGGTTTTCAAAGTGATGAAAAATAAAGGCCTACAATCCAGATTGCAGTATCCAGCAAGCTTATCATTTAAAATAGAAAGAGAGATACAGAGCTTTCCAGAAAAGAATAAGTTAAGGGAATTCATTACCCCAAGCCAGCTTTGCAGGAAATGTTAAAAGGGTTTCTTTAAAGCAGAAGAGAAAAACAACCTAAGGAAGATTAGAAACATAAATAACAAAATGGCAATGAATATGCACCTATCAATAATCGCATTAAATGTAAATGGATTAAATGGTCCAATAAAAACACATAGGGTGGCTGAATAGATAAGAAAGCAAGATCCCAGCATATGCTGTATACAAGAGATTCACCTCAAATCAAAAGACACATTTAGGCAGAAAGTAAAGGCGTGGAGTAAAATATTTCATGCAAATGGAACTGAGAAAAAAGCTGGAGTAGCGATACTTATAACAGATAAAATGGACTTTAAATTGAAGAACATAGTAAAGGATAAAGGAGGACACTTCATAATAATAAAGGGATCGATCCAACAAGAGGACATAACCCTAGTAAACATCTATGCACCCAACATAGGAGCTCCTAAATTTATAAAACAGATATTGTCAGACATAAAGAGGAGATCAACAGTAACATTATCATAGTAGGGGACTTCAACACCCCGCTGTCACCAATGGACAGATCCTCCAGACAGAAAATCAACGTGGAACAGCGACCTTAAATGACACATTAGACCAGCTGGATTTAACTGATATATTCAGAGCATTTCACGTCAAAGCTACAGAATATACATTCTTTTCAAGTGCACATGGAACATTTTCCAAGATAGACCACATGTTAGGCCACAAAACAAGTCTCAATAAATTCAAGAAGATCGAAATCATTTAAAGTGTCTTCTCTGACTACAATGCTATGAAACTATAAATCTATTATAAGAAGAAATCTGGAAAGCTTACAAATACGTGGGGGATAAATAACACGCTACTAAATAGCGAGTGGGTCACAAATGAGATCAACGAGGAAATCAAAAGATACCTCGAGACAAACAAAAATGAAAACACCACGACCCAAAATCTCTGGGATGCAGCGAAAGCAGTCCTAAGAGGGAAGTTCATAACACTACAGGCCTACCTAAAGAAGGAAGAAAAATCTAAAATCAACAGGTTATCCTTATACCTCAGGGAACTGGAAAAAGAACAGCAAAAGAAGCCAAAGGGGAGTACAAGGAAGGAGATAATAAAAGCTAGAGTGGAAATAAACGATATAGAGAACAGAAAAACAATAAAAAAAGATCGATGAAATGAAGAGCTGGTTTTTTGAGAAGATAAACAAAATTGACAAACCTCTAGCCAGGCTCATAAAAAAAAAAAGAAAAAGAAAAAGAGAGGACTCAAATTAGTAAAATCAGTAATGAAAGAGGGGAAATGACTACAGACATCACAGAAATACAGAAAGATTTAAGAAATTACTATGAGCAACTATATGCCAACAAATTTGACAATCTGGAAGAAATGGATAATTTTCTAGAAGCAAAGAACCTTCCAAAACTAACTTGAGATGAAACGGAAAATCTAAATAGTCTGATTACTACCAGGGAAATTGAATCAGTAATTGACAAGCTCCCAACAAAATCCCTGGACAAGATGGCTTAACAAGTGAATTTTATAAAATATTCAAAAAAGAACTATCACCTACTCTTCTCAAACTGTTCCCAAAAATCCCAAAGGAGGGAAGGCTCCAGTATTCTTTTTATGAAGCCACTATCCCCCTAATTCCAAAACCAGATAAACACAGCACAAAAAAGTAAACTATAGGCCAATATTACTGATGAACATAGATGCAAAAATTCTCAATAAAATATTACCAGACAGAATTCAGCAATATATTAACAAGATCATACATCATTATCAAGTGGATTTTATCCCTAGTACGCAAGTCTGGTTCAACGTCCATAAATCAATTAATGTGATACACCACATCAACAAAATGAAGAATAAAAATCATATGGTCATATCAATAGATGCAGAAAAATCCTTCAACAAAATCCAACAGCCATTTATGTTAAAAACCCTTAGCAAAGTGGGAATAGACAGATCATATCTGAACATAATAAAGGCCATATACGATAAACCTACAGCTAATATCATACTCAATGGGGAAAAGCTAAAACCATTCCCCTTAAGATCAGGAACAAGACAAGGCTGTCCACTTTCTCCTCTTTTATTCAACATAGTTCTGGAAGTTCTAGCCACAGCAATCGGACAAGAAAAAGAAATAAAAAGCATCCAAATTGGCAAGGAAGAAGTAAAATTTTCATTATATGCAGATGAAATGATACTGTATATAGAGAACCTCAAAGACTCCATCAAAAAACTATTGGAACTGATAGACAAATTCAGTAAAGTAGCAGGATATAAAATCAATGTTCAGAAATCAGTGACATTTCCATATACCAATAATAAACTAACCGAAGAAGAAATTAAGAAAACTGTCCCATTTACAATTGCCTCAAGAATTATAAAATATCTAGGAATAAATTTAACCAAAGAAGTAAAAGACTTGTATTCAGAAAATGATAAGACACTGAGGAATGAAATAAGGTACAAATAAATGCTCATGGTTAGGAAGAATTAATATAGTTAAAATGCCCATGCTGCCTAAAGCAATATATAGATTCAATGCAATTCCTATCAAACTACCAAGTGCATTTTTCACAGAAATAGAAAATATAATCCTAAAATTTATATGGAACCATAAAGGACCCCAAATAGCCTCGACAATCCTGAGAAATAAGAACAAAGTCAGACGTATCACACTATCAGACATCAAAACATACGACAAGGCCGTAGTAATCAAAACAGTATGGTACTGGCAGAAAAAGAGGCACATAGACCAGTGGAATAAAACAGAGACCCCAGAAATAAATCCATGTATATATGGACAGTTAATCTATGACAATGGAAGCAAGAATTTACACTGGGGTAAAGATTGTCTATTTAATAAATGGTGCTGGGAAAATTGGACTGACACATGCAAAAAAATGAAACTGGACCACCTCCCTATGCCATATACAAGAACAAATTCAAAATGGATTAAAGAGTTAAATGTAAGACCTGAAACCATAAAACTCCTAGAAGAAAATATAGTGAGTAAATTTGCAGACATTACCCTGAGCAATATTTTAACTGATACATCCCCTCGGGCAAGGGAAGTAAAAGAAAAAATGAACATATGGGATTATATCAAACTTAAAAGTTTTTTTCATGACAAAGGAAACCATCAATAAAACAAAAAGGAATCCTACTGAATGGGAGAATATATTTGTGAACGATATATCTGATAAGGGGTTAATATCTAAAATTTATAAAACACTCATTCAACTCAACACCAAAAAATCAGATAACCCAATTAAAAAATAGGCAGAGTAAATGAAGAGACGTTTCTCTAAAGAGGACATACAGATGGCCAACAGGCATATGAAAAAAATGTTCAACCTCACTGATCATTAGGGAAATGCAAATAAAAACCACAATGAGATACCACCTCACTCTGGTCAGAATGATGATCATCAATAAATCAGCAAACAACAAGTGCTGGTGGGGCTGTGGGGAAAAGGGAACCCTGCTGCACTGTTGGTGGGATTGTAGATTGGTGCAGCCACTATGGAAGTCAGTATGGAGGTATCTCACAAAACTGGAAATGGAACTACCTGTTGACCCAGCAATTCCACTCCCAGGCATTTCTCCTGAAAAACCCAAGACACTAATTCGAAAAAATATATGCACCCCTATGTTCATTGCAGCACTATTTACAATAGCCAAGACTTGGAAACATTCGAAATGCCATTAGTATAGACGACTGGATTAAGAAACTGTGGTACATTTACACAATGGAGTATTACGCAGCTATAAAGAAGAAAGAAATCGTACCATTTGCAACAATATGTATGGACCTAGAGAACATTATTTTAAGTGAAATAAGTCAGTCAGAGAAAGACAAATACCATATGATCTCACTTATATGTGGAATTAAAGAACTGAATAAATGAGCAAGGTAAACAGAAATAGTCTTAGAGACACAAAGAAAATACTGATGAGGGCTAGATGGGACGGGGATGTGCATGAGGGAGAAGGGGAAGGGATAAGTCACCACAAACTGATAAGTACAATACTACTGCAGAGACAGAAGAGACAGTTTAGGGAATATAATCAACAAGGTTGTAAATATTTTTCTTAGGGGATCAGAAGAACTCATGTCTTGTCAGGGAGACCACTTCATGGATGGTGTAGTGGCCTGACCACTGCACTGTACATCTGAAGCTGCCGCTGAATAATATTATATGTCAACTATAATTTAACACATATATGGTCATGGGATGTGGACTATAGTGTGGGGATGGAGTCAATGGAATTGTAATAGATATGTATGATATTGAGGGTGGGGGGGGCAGGGGAGGAGGAAGTCACTTTGTGCGGGGTAAAAAAATAACTATTGCATTGTTTTGTACATCTGTAACTAATAATAATAATAATAATAATAAAAAGTTTTAAACAAAGAAAAAAGGATAGGATATGGCTAAGTGTTGAAAATATTTGCGCCTATTCTGAATAGGACAACCGAAGCAATGTCAAGAAGACACGGAAATGACTATAACAGAATTGTCACTTTAGAGAAACTAAATTGCAGAGATTAAGAGGAGTCAGATTATGGATTGTTTTAAACTCCAGAAGATTATGGATAATTTTAAATGCAAGAAGGGAAGTTTAAACTGATTATAAGAGAAATTAGGAAATAAAATAAAGTTTTGCAATAAAGAAATGATAAAAGCTAAGTTAAGCAACATAAATTTAATGTAGAATAGGACATGAATGGGCAAGTGAATGTGTGTTGGGGAAATTCACTGTGATGTTGTAAAAGCCATTCAGTCACAAGATGATAAGGGCCTGAACTAGGTTGGTTGTTGTGGAGAGGACAGGATGGATACTGCTGGAATTTCCAATGTATAATGCATAGAACTTAGTAGCTGTAATAAATGGAGCTTTAGTGTTCAGAGCCCGAAAAAGAAATGCAATAGCAAAGAGTAAAATAGCTTTATGGTTCAAGGCCTAGAAAATAGGAACAAAAGCATATAGTTGTGCAGGGCTGAAATCCAGGTGTAGACTAGGCTGCATTCTCAGCGGAAACTCAGGTTCCTTGTCCAAGCTCATTTCTTTTAGTAGAAGAATTCAATTCCTTGTGGTTGTAGGAGTGAGGTCTCACATTTTATTGCTCTCTGTTGTCCAAGTACCACTCTCAGAAACTAGAGTCCACTCTCAGGTCTTTGTGCTACAGCTTCCTGATCTCAGGAACAGAGAACCTTTTTCACATCAAATCCCTCTCACTCTTCAGAATTCTCTCACTTTTCCTGCTACCAGCTACACAATATGCTTTTAAAGACTCATGCAATTAGATTAGGCCCACTTGGGCAATCTCCCAATCTTAAAGTCAACTGATTAGTAACCTTAATTGCATCCACAAAATTTCTTTTGCCATGAAAACTAACATAATCCTATAGTAACCTTACTTAGGTGGTAGAGATCACAGGGACCATCTAAGAATTCTGCCTACCACATATATGGTACATTCTGTGATGCAATCTGAGTATTTATTTCTTTTAGTAGATGAGTATATTAATAAGGATTCAGTTCAGTTCTAAATGACAGAAATTTGTTTCTTAAACAAAACACAAGGTTATTTCTCTCATGTAAATATATTCAGGATTGGTATGGCAATTTCAGTGATTAAATCATTAATGACTCAGGTTCCTTCCATTTTATTTTTCTGCAATCCTCAACATGTAGGTTTCATCTGTGACACAAAATGACTGACATAGTGCCATTCATATGTATTCCAGCTAGCAGAAAGGAGAAAAAAATTGGAACAAATACCCATTGTCTTTAAAAATATTTCCTAGAAGTTATACATATCTTTTCTTCTCCTATTCTGTAGGTCACAACTTAGTCACATGACCAAATCTTAATGTAAGAGTCCATGGAAAATTAAAATTTGTCTATTCTGTAAGCCAGAAGCTCGGCTGACATTTGTAGGCTCTTTAATACATAAGAAAAACATAATAAACATTGAGGAAAATAATCTGTCTCTGTCACAGTGTGTTTAGCTCATTAACAATTATTAATATGGCTGCTTTTTGTCCTTCATTATGTCACATTTCATATTTTCAATATATTTTATTGCTTCTTTTCTCTTCATTGATTTGGTATATATTTTCTCTGTTGTGTGTATTACGTGTGCATGCTTCTTTTGCTAATGTGGAAATTTTGTATTCTGTTTCTTAGTTCTACTAGTACCTAGTAATGATTATCTTTGTAGTTACATATTTATAAAATATTTATATATTTTATATAAATAATAAATTTATTTTATATAAATAATAAATTTATATAAAAATAAATATACATTAAAAAATATATTTATTCATGTTAAAAAAATCCTATTGTTTAGCTAGTATCCAGAAATGGTATTAGGGAGAGGCAGCTGAATGTCCTAGGACACAGAATTTAACAAGGTACTCTTTTGTGTAAGCATAGTGTTGGCACCTGAGATTGGGTGCCTCAAATTTTGTGCCTTAGGGCCAGCCGAGTGGCGCATTGGTTAAGAATTGGATTGGGATGCCAGCTCTGAGTAGCAGGGTTCCTGTTCGGATCCCACATGAGGGCAAGTGACACTGTGCCCTCTACAGCTAAGATGGTGAACAACAGCTCAACCTGGAGCTGGGCTGCTGTGAGAACCTGACGATGGCGTAGGCTGCAGCCCCTGCGGCAGTGGTGTGCCATGAGCTACCGTGAGTGGCTGGCAACCAGCGTGAAGCTGCCATGAGCCACCTTGAGTGGCCATCCAATGGCTGGCAAGCAAATGTCTCACCTGGAAAGAGCACAATGATAATACAAACATGGGCCAGTGAATCAACATCCTCCACAACTAGACTGAAGAACAAAATGACAACAACTTATCTGTTCCCCTTCCCCAAATCCCCAATGCTGTTCCCCTTCCCCAATTCCCCAATAAAATCTTGAAGAAAAAATTTGTGCCCTAGATATCTTTCTTGTCCCACTTTTCATGAGTTCTATTTTTTACTCCAAGGATTTTGTATGTACTGACTCACTGTCTTCTAGTTTTGTTTTTTTCATACAGTTTTTAAACTAGCTTCAGATGTACAAAACAATGCAATAGTTAATCTTTTCACCCCTACAAAGTGACAACCCCTCTCATCCAATCCACGGTACTCCCAACATCATACATATCCATTACAATTCTATTGACTCCACTCCCCACACTATACTCTACACTCCATGACTACATATATATTATAGTTGAACTACAATAGTATTCAACTTTAGCTTCAGATGTGCAGTGCAGTAGTCAAGCCTCTACATCACCCATGAGTCAGTCTCTCTAACAAGACATATGTCCATCTGACATCCTACAAAATATTTACATTATTGATTATATTCCCTAAACTGTATTTCACATCCCTGTGGCAATATTGTAGTTACCAATTTATGCTGTCTAATCGCTTTCCTTTCTCCCTCATCCCCACCCCCTCCCATCTAGCAACTATCAGTTTTTCCTCTATATGTCTGAGACTATTTCTGTTTACTTTGCTCATTTATTCAGTTATTTAGATTCTACATGTAAGTGAGATCATATGGTATTTGTCTTTCTCCAACTGACTTATTTCACTTAACAAAATGTTCTCTAGGTTCATCCATTTCATTGCAAATGGTAAGATTTCATTCTGTTTTATAGTTGAGTAATACTCCATGGTATAAATGTACCACAGGTTTTTAATCCAGTCATCTACCATGGGCATTTCTGTTGTTTCCAAGTCTTAGCTATTGCAAATATAGCTGCAATAAACATAGGAGTGCATATATATTTTTTTGAATTAGCGTCTTGGGTTTCTCTGGATAGATACCTAAGAGTGGAATAGTTTCAGGGCTGCCTTATATATTCTTCATTCCTCTGCCTGGATGTGCTAAATATTCTTGAATCCAGTCACTTTACCAGGATGTGTTTCAATTTGATAATCCTTTTAACACTTTTCCTGGAATATGTTGTGCCTTTTCAATCTACAAATTCAAGTAATTTGATATCTAGAATGTTTTCTTGAATTATATCTTTGCATATTTTTTTTGTTTGTTTCTTTTTTTTTTTGAGGGCAGTGTCACTGGCCCTCATATGTGGGACCTGAACCAGGGCCACTGGCTTCCCAAGCCAGCACTTAACCACCACACCACTCGGCCGGCCCTGCAATACATTTTTTAAATTTAAACATTCACTATATTTTTTATCACCCCTGGTACCATCTGCTTTGTCTAAAAACTTGTCATTTCTAGGCATCTTCCTATACTCTTTTATTGTTATGGTACTTGACAATCTTTACACATTCATTATACTTCATACATAAAGTTATTCTCCTTGCTGTATTTCAGAATTTCAGAGAAGAGAAAGGGAAGGATAAACTTCACTCTGCCATTCTAAAAATGTAAGTCACCTCTAGATTTTCATTATGCCAAAATGTTGTTTCTCTCTGTCCATGTGACAAATTACTACTTATCCTTTAAGTCTTAGCTCACTTATCACATATTCTATGAAGCTTTATCTGACTTCCTAAAGATAACTTAAGGCAGTCTTTCCTCTGTGTTCTCATTGTACGTTGTACACAATTAAAATACAGGACATATTATATTTAATTTTAATTGTTTGCATATCTGTCTTTCTACCAGTGTGAGTTTTCCAGGTCAGGCACTGTGATGTATTGGTCATTTTATTTCAACAACTTGCTTGACAGATAGTTGGTGTTCAATAAATATTGTTGAATTATTGAATGAGTCCCAATCCAAGTTTTGTCATGTCATAATATTTGTCTTTCTAAAGTACAAACCTTATAACATTGACAAATAAATTGGTGGCTCCACCTTTTCAGGAGAAAAATATTCAAACTCTTTAGCATGGTATATGAGCCTCTTGCAAACTGCCCCAAATGGTCTTTAAATATTATCTTTTATCTGACTCTGTTAACATGCTATCACTTAATTGGACTCAATTTCTTACAGTCTCTAGAATTTGCCATTCCATTTAATGGATCTGGTTTCATGCACATACTGTTCCCTCTGCCCAAAATGACCTTCCTTTCCTTTTTCTACCTGGTGAATTTGTATTCAAGCTTGAAATATCTCTTTCTGTGTGAAGTCTTCCCAGATTTCCCTCGGGTTATTTCCTTCTCTGTGTTTCCATCGCATCCATTCTGCACGTACATATTTATTATAAAACCTACTACATCACACCATAATTATTTCTTTGTCTACTCCCCCACTCTGAACACCAATTGTGAAATTTTCAAGATCAGGAAAGGTGTCTGTTCAGTTCTAGGTCCTCAGTCTTTTGCACATTGTAGGTGCTTGACAAATGCTTATTGAATGAATAAATTAATAAACACTAATATATGTTTTCACTTTAAATTTCAAAAAGAATTTTTTTTACTTACACCTTCCAGACTTTTCAAATGACTTTACTCATCAAATCAATTCTGGACATAAATAATGACTTGTAGAAATCATTTGATGAGGTTGCTCTTATAGGACTGTTCAACTGCTTGGCAATTGCCTACTGACTTGCATTTGAGTTTCTTCAAGTGTGGTTTATTGCAGTAATCTTAACTAATGAATTGGATCGACCATGCAGTGATCCAATCAAACCAGTGGTGATTGGCTGTCTTGACAATTAGAGAAAAAATATTGATTTTATTCTGGTCAATTGGCCTAGTTGTGTACAAATAGGTTAAAAATGCCAAAAGTAATGCCAATTTTATCAGCACCATTAGGTCAAAGCTGGTAAGCAATAGGCCTGTGACCACATTTGCTTTTAATCCTTATCTTCTCCGCCAATATACATATCTATTCCATAACAGTGCCTTGCTCCCAAAGGGAATTTAAAAATGTTTAACAACTTCAAAGATGTCACAAAATGGTAACAATGCTTCCTGTAATATCCAAAGTGAAGCAACAAATTGATTCTTATTTCTTTTTAACTCACTGGTATATATTAATTATATAGGGCTATACGGTCACAAAGGCTGGGTCTATAGCAAATTAAGATTGCAACTTTTATATTTAATAGTCCAATCATATATGCATAATTCATTTTTTTATTTTAGAAAATGTTTTCCAGATGAAATTTATTTCCATTTTGAACCAATAAAACTAAATTTAACTCAATTTCTTACTAAAATCACCTCTTTTGTAAATATATTCATCATTTTTAACTTAATTTTTTGGCTAGAGGTGCCAGGGAATTTAAGTATTTCTGGAGTCTAGATGAGCAATTAAATATAAGGTTTCAATTTGATATGGGGTACATTATGTAGGAAAGAATACATTTAGTACATATACATATATTTCCCAAATTGTGTAAAAACTTTGAGGCTCATTTCTTTTTTCTTTTTTTTTCTTTTTAAGATTTTATTGGGGAATTGGGAGAGGGGAACAGCCAAGTTGTTGTCCTTCAATCGTAGTTGTGGAGGGTGCAAACTAGCTCAGCTCCAAGTCCAGTCACCATCTGGCTGCCTGTTGGTAGCTCAGGGCAGCTCAGCTCAAGGTGATATGTTCAATCTTAGCTGTGGGTGGGCGTAGCCCACCATCCCATGCAGCAGTTGAACCGGCAACCTTGTTGTTAGGAGCATGTGCTCTCACCAGCTGAGCCATCCTGCGACCTGTTGGCATCTCAGCAGCAGCTCAGCTCAGGTGCAGCTCACTGGCCCATGTGGGAATTGAACTGGTGACCCTGTTTCTCAGAGGTTGTGCTTTTAATCAACTGAGCCACTCGACTGGTCTGAGGCTCATTTATTTATTACTGTATTAATAACTATTGAGGTGTAATGTCAATATAGTAAGACTTTAAGTTTTGCAAAATACATGGGATAAATATAACCAGTAATTATTTATTTATTTATTGTTTTTGAGGGCAGTGTCACTGGCCCTCATATGTGGGACCCGAACCGGGGCCGCTGGCTTCCCAAGCCAGTGCTTAACCACTGCGCCACTTGGCTGGCCCTTATAACCAGTAATTAAATTTGTTCATAATGCACTACCTTGAGAAACGGTCTTTCCTGGAGCAAGTGTTTGGCTTTCTTATGTCCATATCCCTCTTGGATTAATTTAAAATGTTATGTTATTAAATCTCTGTTAGAAAATGTGACATTTAACACAACTAATTTAACAATAACACAAAAAAGATGAACAAATTGCTGACCTAAATTTTCTGCCACACATTTCACATATTCATACTTCACACCAATCACATAGAGAAGGGGATACAGGATAAAACAATTAAAAATCTTAAGAAATTAGAAAGAACCAAACTAAATACTTTTTTACTTCAAAACCCGCAAATTTTCCCTTTCCTGTAAAAGGGTATTAAGTTTTAATTGCACTACAAGTAGGTGCACCTTAAATAAACCCAACAAGCAAAATTCACAAATTATGAAAATCGTATATTCGGGAGCAGAATAATTATTTGCATTATAATGGGACCTGATTTTCTAAAACATTACTTTCTATACTGATCTCACGTAGAAGGTAAAATTATGAAATGATTTGCATACAAAGCTTTAGGAGCACGCTTCATGCATGTAATAAGAGACACCTGAGGCTCAACAGAGCACTTTAAAATCTACATACTTAAACAATCTAGAAGTTCTCAAATGTAGCATGACAAGGCAGCAGTGCTATGCATTAAAGTTATAAGACCTATAAACATATTATTGGAGAATGATTTTCTGGAGCAAAACAAAAATTGAAATGTCACGGAGAGGGAAGGAGCCAGAACAGTCAAGAACAAGCAGTAGTATTTTCTCATCGATATCAGGACTGTGTAATAAATTACCCTCTTCTCTGTCATACTGTCAAGAGAAAACGATGTTTAGATTAAACCTCGCTAAGGCCTAAAAGGATAATTTGTCAGTATTTTCCAGTTTACTACCAATAGAGTATTGATTTGCTAGGGCCCTTCTTTCTGCTTTATTTACACTAATTCAACCTGGAACAACTGAAACCTAACTTGTTGGAAAGTAAAATACATCTTTATTTTAAGTCTCACAGGGCCAAGGAATAAGGTACAAGAATATATGCCCAAATTATTCTTACTAGTTTTTGTGGGAAAAGAGCAACCTGGGAAAAGGCCAAAAGGCAAGCTATTATCACAGAAAACCACTTTACTGCTGAGATTTACCTTGGGGTAATTGCTTTATATAAAATTATGGTTCTCAGGAGAACATTATTAAAAAAAGTTCCAAATGACTGCCCAATTTAGCAGACTCATGATTGTAGTTCCAGGCAGAACCTTAGAAATGAAAGGTAAAACAGAAACATCTTGAGAAAACTTGTGTTGCTGATGATAAAAATGACAGTATTATTTTGAAGTACAAATGACAGAGTTTACAGACAAAACTACACTTGAGAGAAAAGATAAAATTACTTTTCAAATCCTTATTGCTCCCAACGCAAATTACACAAATTAACAGATGGTATCCTATAGATCCAAGACTAAAATGAAAGCAGGCAAAGGTTAAAATAATTCAAGTAAAAATTATATATTTAAGTACTTAATCCATGGTGGTACTATTATCTGTTTCCTTTCCTTTCCTTTTTGTGGTTGTATTCCTTTGTTTTGACTTGTTTTTCCTTCCTGAGGTACCTCAGTATCATTGTTTTGAAACCAGTAAGTATGGAAGGACTGGTGAAAATGTCAAGCATTCATGGGCTTATGACTTGTTCAAGACTGAAATGTTAAACTTTCACTTCCCACTATTTTTTCAATTTTTACAGACATTTCTTCAAATTGACATTTCTTCAAGCTGACATAACTCGGGGTTAGGAAAATCTCATTTTAACATCTTATTATGCTTTCTATTTTACTTTACAATCAACTGCCTCTAGACTCACATTTCTTGACAATTGTGACTGAATTGATTGATCAATTCTAATTGGAATGCCTTTTAAAAAATCAATTCATGTATTAATTGATAAAATGTGGTTGTGTGATAAACAAAATGTTTAATAGTTACTACTGGAAAGACCAGGAAATTCACTTGGACAACATATCAATGTAGGCAATGATTTAAATGAATCCACTTATTTGACAATTTTGATTGACTTGCTCATATTATTTTCTTTTTTTTAAAATTATAATTTATCGGGGTGACAATTGTAAGTAAAGTTACATAGTTTTCAGGTGTGAAATTCTGCAATATATCATCTATACATCACATTGTGTGTTCACAACCCAGAGTCAGTTGTCCTTCCATCACCATATATTTGATACCTTTTACCCTCATCCACCTTCTAGTAACCACTAAACTATTGTCTATGTCTATGAGTCTTTGTTTCTTCATTTTTTTTGTCTTGTTCCTTTGTTGTTTTCATTTTTACATACAACATATCAGTGAAATCATATGGCTTTTGACTTTTTTCTGTCTGACGTATTTCACTTAGCATAATGATCTCAAGATCCATCCATGTTGTCACAAATGGCACGATTTCACATTTCCTTATGGCAGAATAATATTCCATTGTTTATATACACCACATCTTCTTTTTTTTTTTTGAGGGCAGTGTCACTGGCCCTCATATGTGGGACCCGAACAGGGGCCACCAGCCTCCTAAGCTAGTGCTCAACCACCGTGCCACTCAGCTGGCCCACACCACATCTTCTTTATCCAATCATCTATCAAAGGACACTTTAGTTGTTTCTATGTCTAGGCCACTGTAAACAAAGCTGCAATGAACATCAGAGCACATATATCTTTACAGATAAATGTTTTCAGATTTTTTTAGTAGATACTTAGGAGAGGAATTGCTGGGTCATATGGTAATTCCATTTTTAATTATTTGAGGAATCTCCACACTGCCTTCCATGGCAGCTGTAACAATCTGAATTCCCAACAGTGTATGAGTGTTCCTTTTTCTTCACAGCCTCTCCAACATTTGTTATTATTTGTCTTGTTGATGATAGCCATTCTAACTGGTGGGAAGTGATATCTCATCGACAAAATAAAGAGGCAACCAACTGAATGGGAGAAGATTTTTGCAAAGAATGCCTCCAATAAGGGGCTAATATGCAAAATATATAAGGAACTCATACAATTCAAAAGCAAAAAAACAAAGAATCCAATTAAAAAATGGGCAGGGGACCTGAATAGATATTTCTCTAATGAGGACATCCAAATGGGCAATAGACATATGAAAAAATGTTCAATATCACTACTAATTATCAGAGAAATGCAAATAAAAACCACAATGAGACTTGCTTATTTTCATAAATCACTCATAAAGATACATGTATGTGCTTATTTATTTACTTATTTATTGCCCCCCAATCAAATGCTATTTGCTGTTTCTTAGTCTTAAAATGAACTATGCTGACTATAAAGTTCTCCAATACTCATTTGACTTGTATTGTAATTATTATTGAATATAGTTATATATACATGTATCGATTTAGCATATATATCACAGCTGTTTTTCCATGCACAAATTAGCTTGAATATTTTACCTAGAAAAGCCAGTACAGTTATTACAAAGTGAAACTAAACAAATCCAAGGAACCACAAAATAGATGTGACTGATTCTACGATTTTTATGTTATTTTTTAAAATTTATTTTTATTAGTCTCAAGTGTACAAAACAATGTAATAGTTAGACATTAATGTAGAGGTTTCAAAACTACTGACTCAATTAAGCTGACTGCCCAAGTCATTCAGAAACCAAAATGGTTCACACATATAGACAAAGCCCCAATAAAATAATCAAATGTGCAAGAAAGAATAGTTTAAATCAATCAAAAACTGTTATTTAGTTCTGTAAAAAGACACAGCCAAAAAAAAGTATACTAAGAATTACATATCTGTATTTATTTACTAATTCACAAATATTTGTTGAATACCTACTAATTGAATCTCTTCTAGGAGCTTTAATTACTCCAGTGAACAAAACAGCGTAGCAGTCCAGCTGAGTTGCATGGTGGTTAAGAGCTGGCTTGTGATGCCAGCGGCCCCGGTTTGGATCCCACATATGAGGGCCAGTGACACTGCCCTCTAAAAAAACAAAAACAAAACAAAAAAAACAGCGTAGGATCTGAGCCCTTGTGGAACTTACATTTCTGATGGCAGGGGGAAAGACAATAAACAATAATAATAAAAACCACAATGAGATACCACCTCACTCCGGTCAGAATGGCTATCATTAATAAACCAACAAAGAATAAGTGCAGGTGAGGATGTGGAGAAAAGGGAACACTCGTACCCTTTTGGTGGGATTGCAGATTGGTGTAGCCATTATGTAAATCAGTATGGAAATATCTCAAAAAACTGGAAATGGAGCTATCTTATGACCCAGAATTCTACTCTTAGGTATCTATCCAGAGAAATCCAAAACTCTAATTTGAAAAATAATATATGCACCTTTATGTTTATTGCAGAGCTATTCACAATAGCCAAGACATGGAAACAACCAAAATACGTATTGGTGGATGACTTAATTAAGAAACTGTGGTACATTGATACAATGGTGTATTACTCAGCCATAAAGAAGAATGAAATCTTACCATTTGCAACGATATGGATGGACCTAGAGAACACTATGCTAAGTGAAATAAGCCAGACAGAGAAAGATAAATACCATATGATCTCACTTATATGTGGAATCTAGAGAATAGAATAAAGGAACAAACTAATCAGAAACAGTCTCAGAGACAGAGAAAAAACAGAGGGTTGCTAGATGGGAGGGGGTTGGGGTGAGGGAGAACATGAGGGAATTAGAAAGCACAAATTGGTAACCACAAGATTCCCTTGGGGATACAAAAGACAGTTTAGGGAATATAATCAATAATGTAAAGATTTGGTATGGTATCAAATGGATACTTGTCTTATTAGGGAGACCACATCATGGACAGAGTAGATACCTGACCACTGCAGTGTACACATGAAGCTGAATAATACTGAATGTCAACTATAATTATATATATATATATATATATATATATATATATATATATATTCACAGGATGTGGAGTACAGCATAGGGAATAGAGTCAATGGAATTGTGGCAGCTATACACGATGTCAGAAGGATAGTAGATTGGGGGAAGGGGGTTATCATTTTGTGAAGGGTGTAAATGTATTACTAGTACATTGTTTTGTACACCTGAAACTAATAAAAAATAATAAAAATTATATATGTAAATTATATAGAATATAATACATGCTATGGAAAAAAAGGCAGAATAAGATAAAGGTATTGGGAGTATGTGGTTGGGTGTGAAAATTGCAGTATTATATAGTATAGGTCATAGTAGGACTCACAGAGAGGGAGACATCTGAACAAGACTTGAGGAGGTGTGAGAGTTAAACATGCAATATATGAAGGAAGAGAGTTCCAAGCAAATGAATCAGCTAGAGCATAGCCCCTAAGGCAGAAGTGTGCTGAAGTTTTTTTTGTTTTGTTTCGTTTTTGAAATTGACAAAGATGCCAATGTGGTTGTTTCGAGCAGAGCCAACAAGAGGAGATGTAAGAGGTGAGGACAGAATGGTATGAAGAAGCTGAACTTGTGTAGGGGGACATCATTTTAGAACAATGTAAATATTTTACTCAGAATGAAATGAGAAGCCATTGTAATAATTTTAGCTGAGTAGGACTACATTTTAAAACGATCATTCTGGGAAGCAGGGAGACCTGTTAAAAGAATTAATCTAAGGGCCAGCCAAGTGGCTCAGTTGGTTAAGAGCTTGTTCCAGAGTGGGAGCTGAGCTCTCAGCAACAGAAGTTCGATGCCCAGCCTGAGATGAGCTGCCGCTGAGCTGCCAACAGGTGGCAGGATGGCTCAGCTAAGAAAAAAAAAAATCTAGTGAGATGACAATGGCCTGGAAAACAGTAGTATTAGTAGTAGTGGAATTGGTAAAGGAACAGTGTTTGCTAATAGAGTAGATGTAAAAGTATGAGAGAAGGGAGCTTTCAGGATGTCTTCAAGGTTTTTCGCCTTAGGAAGATGTAGGATGGCATTTCCAGCAACTGCAATGGGCAAGTCCGCAACTGGAGAAAGCCAGAGGTAGAGGAAAGATCAGGAGTTCGGTTTTTGATAAGTGAAATTTAAGATACCCATTAGACATCTAGGAGAAATTATCACATAAGTAGTTGAAAATGGTTGTTGGAAGACAGGTTTAGGTTGAAATATAAATCTGCAATCCATCAGCATATTAGGTAGTGTTTCAAGCCTTGAGACCATATGAGATCACTAAGTGAGTGATTGTAAATAGAGAAGACTCTAGGACAAAGGCTGAGCATGGGAACCCTCCAACTTTTTCTTTTTTTTTTGAGGGCAGTGTCACCGGCCCTCACATGAGGGATCCAAACCAGGGCCGCTGGCATCCAAAGCCAGCTCCCAACCGACGTGCCACTCAGCCGGCCTTATACATTTTTTTTTTCAGGGCAGGGTCATTGGCCCTCATATGTGGTAACTGAATCGGGGCTGCTGGCTTCCCAAGCCAGCACTTAACCACCACGCCACTTGGCTGGCCCAGGAACACTCCAACTTTGAAAGGTCATAGAGAAGAGGTAGAAGCAGCAATAAGATGGAGAAGTGACTGACTGGGTGGTGAACACACAATCTGTAATACAGAGGATGTATTACAGAATTGTACATCTGAAACCTATGTAACTTTACGAACCATTGTTACCCCAATAAACTTTAATTAAAATAAAGTGACTGACCGCTGAGATAGGAGGAAAACTAAGAATGTGGTAACCCTGAAGCATTGTGAAGGAAGAGTAGATAAAGAACTCACAAATTTGGCAGAGAATGGGATATACTCTTAGTTTTATCCTTCTTTTGTTGGGTCCTTGTTTAAGACTGGTAACCCAAGCTTACAAAACATGTGTTAGAAGGGAAATTTTTGAATGATTTCACAAGGCTGCCAATATTCTCATATAAAAGTTATTAAATCTTTGCACAGAAGATTTTTGCAGTCTCACTAGTGGCAGAATTATTTCAACAAATGAAAACTTGCTGAATGGGCTAGCCGAGTGGTGCGTTGGTTAGGAGCTGGCTTGGGATGCCAGCTCTGAACAGCAGGGCCCAAGTTCGGGTCCCATATATGAGGGCCAGTGACACTGCCCTCTATAGCTCAGGTGGTGAACAACAGCTCCACCTGGTTGCCTCTATAGGTAAGATGGGCTGCTGTGAGTCACCTGCGATGGTGTGGGCTGCAGCGTCTGCTGCAGTGGGCTACCATAGGCTACAGTGAGTGGCCGGCAGCCAGCGTGAGTGGCTGGAAGCCAGCGTGAGCTGCCGTGAGCTGCCATCCAGAGGCTGGCAACCGATCTGCCTCACCAGGGAAGAGCGCAATGGTAATACCAACATGGGCCAGTGAAACAACATCCTCCAAAACTAGACTGAAAAACAACAACAAAAAATGTACAGCAGGGTCGGCCGAGTGGCGCATTGGTTAAGCGCTGGTTTTGGGATACCAGCGGCCCCGGTTCGGATCCCACATGAAGGCCAGTGACACTGCCCTCTACAGCCAACAACAGCTCCACCTGGAGCTGGGCTGTGCGAGCCCCGGTAATGGTGTGGGCTGCAGCCCCTGCTGCAGTGGGCTGCCATAGGCTACAATGAGTGGCCCGCATCCAGCGTGAGCGGCTGGCAGCCAAGTGTGAGCTGCCGATAGCCGCGGTGAGCGACATCCAGAGGCCGGCGACCGATCTGCCTCATCTGGGAAGAGCGCAATGACGATACCAACAGTGAAGCAACATCCTCCGCAACTAAACTGAGGAACAAAAAGACAGCAACTTGTCTGTTCCCCTTCCCCGATTCCCCAACGCTGTTCCCCTCCACCAATTCCCCAATAAAATCTTTAAAAAAAAAATGTACAGCAACTTATCTGTTCCCCTTCTCTGATTACACAATGCTGTTCCCCTCCCCCAATTCCCCAATAAAATCTTGGGGGGAAAAAAACAACTTGCTAAAGAACAATGAAAATAAAAGATAAATTATCTCAAAAAAAATAATTTTGCACTTGCAAACATCAAACTAAATGAATATTATTTAAGCACAAATTTCCAGATAGTGACCATAAAATTTAAAACAAAATGATAAAAATTATGAACATTATCCAAGAAGGAAATGGCATTCAAAATCAACCTATTAACATAAAAGTCATTGGTACATGGAAACATAATTGTGTGTACATTGCTGAAATTGTTAAATGATAAATACATGTTTTTGATTTCAAAGAAAAATAACATGATATATATGACATGAAAGATTTGAAATTCACAGCTATCTCTTTTTTTACAACTGTTAATTTTGGCAAACAACTTTGAAACAAAACCGCTGGTCCACTGGATAACAATACTTCCTTGTCTTGCTCCCTCTGTAAGACAGAAACGTGATCTCCAAATATCGCTTTTCCAGTAAAAAAAAAGAATCTCTCTTCAACATTTGGAGGCTCTAATTTCATGATGACTATCAGAATAAGCAGATGACTTATAATAATGTAAAAAGCAAGATATGGGCAGGCCGAGTGGCGCAGTGGTTAATAGCTGGCTTGGGACGCCAGTGGCCCCGGTTCGGGTCCCACATATGAGGGCCAGTGACACTGCCCTTCAAAAAAAAAAAAGCAAGATATTACACTCAGTTTAATAGATTTGTTTTTTTATTTTTAGAAGGAACTTATACCAAAAAAGCTGTGTTTAAGAAATAAATCAAAAGCTAAACCTGGGAAATTCCATAAAGGAAATATATTATAATCCTGTGCTCTTTGTTTCCCAGAAAAGTTTGTTTTTTCATTTCTTTTAAACACAGTAAAGAGTTCTGTATGCAGCAATTATTGGTTATTTTAAAAAGTGGTCTAGAAGGGCCAGCCGAGTGGCGCGGTGTTTAAGCACTGGCTTGGGATGCCAGCGGCCCTGATTCGGTCCCACATGTGAAGGCCAGTGACACTGCCCTCAAAAAAATAAAAAGTGGTCTAGAATGCAAGTGTATTGCATTCATTCTTCTGTGATATCATGTTCCTTTTATTTACTATTTG
Source organism: Aselliscus stoliczkanus (assembly GCA_033961575.1). Taxonomy (NCBI): domain Eukaryota; kingdom Metazoa; phylum Chordata; class Mammalia; order Chiroptera; family Hipposideridae; genus Aselliscus; species Aselliscus stoliczkanus. The sequence continues at coordinate 33,236,942 of CM066737.1, read as the reverse complement.
ATTATGTTCAATTAAAAGTTTTAAATACACATGGAAGAAAGTTCTAAGGCACAAAAGAGCACACAGGAAAACTCTCTTCAAACCCTGTCCCACAGTCACCTAATTCCCCTCACCTAATTCCTCCCAACAAATGCACTCAGAATTATCCATTTATTGTGAATGCTTCCAGAGACATTCAATTTATATAGAAGTATATACACTTGTAGCTCCATTAAAAATCACACATCAAGTGAAATGTAAGGACATCACAGTGTTTAAACTGTACTCTGTGACTTATTATTGGGTTAGGAAATAAATGTATTGAATCATAACTAATATTACAAAGACATGAAATAGGGTAGAATAGAAAATGTGAGAGTGTGTTTTTCATTGTAACAGTAGGTATGGTCTCGTGAAATTTTTTTTCTTTTTTTTAAAGATTTTATTGGGGAATTGGGGGAGGGGAACAGACAAGTTGCTGTCTTTTTGTTCTTCAGTCTAGTTGTGGAGGATGTTGCTTCACTGGCCCATGTTGGTATCGTCATTGCGCTCTTCCCGGATGAGGCAGATGGGTTGTTGGCCTCTGGATGTCACTCACCGTGGCTATTGGCAGCTCATGCTGGCTGCCGGCCACTCACTGTAGCCTATGGCAGCCCATTGCACCAGGGGCTGCAGCCTACTCCATCACCGGGGCTCACACAGCCCAGTTCCAGGTGGAGCTGTTGTTAGCTGTAGAGGGCAGTGTCACTGGCCCTCATATGTGGGATCCGAACCGGGGCCGCTGGCATCCCAAAACCAGCTCTTAACCAGTGTGCCACTTGGCCGGCCCGAAATTTTTGTTTCTAATTTTACATTTTTTATAGATTCATTTTGAACTGGGTTACAATATAAAATGTATTTCTTAGTTTGGATCACAGACAAAAAAGCCATTACTAGACACAATGACTCATATCCTGTGGCTTTTGTTTAATAATGTGTATTGAAGATTGTTCTACCTCAATACATATAGAGTTGCCTCATTTTGATTGTGTTAAATTCATTGAAAATATTTCACACATCCATAAAAGGATATAAAGAGCAATATTATAAATGCACACATATGCCCACCCCCTAGTTTAAGGAATAACTAGTATAAATAAATAAATATACAAATAAATATAGTGTCAATAGTTAAAATCCTGCTGTGCAATTCCCCCTAAGCCATTCCACTTCTCCTCCTACCACGTATATCACATTCTCTTTTTGTTTGCTTTGTTTTTGCAGTGCAAATGCATTAGATTTTTTTTTTTTAATAAGAGGGCAGTGTCACTGGCCCTCATATGTGGGAATGAACCGGGGCCGCTGGCTTCCCAAGCCAGTGCTTAACCAACGTGCCACTCGGCCGGCCCAGATTTTAATTTTTAATATCTAACATTATTGCTTTAGGAAAATTTCCCCCGAACCAGGAACAGAATGATAATTACATAAAAATATACATAAAATATACAAAAAAAGTAGTTCTCCATTTTCCCAGGAAAAAACACTACCTTCTAGAATATTTAAGTGTTTTGGCTTTTTGTTTGTTTGTTTGTTTTGGTGTTTGTTTGTTTTTTTGAGGGCAGTGTCACTGGCCCTCATATATGGGAGCCGAACCGGGGCCGCTGGCTTCACAAGCCAGCGCTTAACCACTGCGCCACTAGGCCGGCCCCTCAAGTGTTTTGTTTTAATCACAATTAAAGTCTTGCTCGTCTCATTTATTAGCTCTGGAACTTACATATTTAAATTAAATGTTATTAGACAGCTGTTACAATTTGTAAATGTAAGGTGCCATTCATGACTGAGTAAATAGATTCTTCCATGAGTGTCCCTTCTCCCACCCACTAATGAACCAGCAATATGGTTAATTTTATGAGTAAATGATCCATTGCTGCAAACGCTGATCCTCCTTTCACTCTTTATTTGTGTATATGTGTGAGTTGGTTAGAATGCTCGGGCACCTCTCTAACGATCAACAGCAAGATGAGCTAGGCTTGGGCTTGCGGTGCAGACTGACCGTGTCTGTCTGAATCAAGTGATCTGACCTATCCTCCGTAGCAAGCATCCTTCAAACTGCTTCCTCAAAAGCCGCTGCGACATTCGTGGCATCTTTTGCACTTGTTTCAAAGTAAGGGTAGTCGCCAGGCTTGGGCTTCTTCTGCAGACACTTGCCATTCGTTTATGTCAATATTGTTACCCAAAGTCACAAAAGGGAAGCTTTTGGACTCTTTTACATATGCATAATATATGAATTCTTTCTTCCAGTTATTCAAGTTCTGGAAGCTTTGAGAATCATCGACACTGAAAGTGAGCAGGCAACAGTCAGAACCTCTGTAAAATGGTGTCCGCAGGCTTCTGAATCGCTCTTGACCGGCCATATCCCAAATCTGCATGGTAACAACATGTCCATCTACCTCCAAATCTTTATTTAAAAATTCCACACCTATTGTATGGAAGAGCTGGGTATCAAACTTATCAGTTACATATCTGTTCATTAGAGAACTCTTCCCAACTCCACCATCTCCAACGAGAATTACTTTTAAAACTGATGATTTTCCTGCCATTATTAACCTCAAGATCTTTGACTTCAGAACCCTTAATTGTTCAGTTCAAGCATCATCATTATCTCTAGTGCTCCTGAAGCAGCTCACCACTGTGCCAGGCTCATTATAGGAGTGCAGGAAATTTCTCACAGCCACACAACGGACGTCTGGGAGCTCCGGGCTGGCCGGCCCAGGTACAATGAAGAAACACAGAGAGTCGGGGATCCTGCGGTCTAGACGCTCCCACACAGCCTGAGGAAACAACCTGGTGATGGGGAGGGGCGGGGCGTGGGGGGCGGGATGGGGCTTGGGGGCGTGTTCTATCACATTCTTTATTAGGCTGCAGAGTATTCCATTGCATGAGGGTACTATATTTAAGTAGCCTCCTATTGATGAACATTTTGATTGATATCCCTGACTTTTTGATACTTCAAACAATGCTACTGTGAACATCCTCAGACATATCACTGGAAAGTCATTCCATATCTGTGTGACAAATTCTGAGTAAAACTGCTGAGTCAAAGGGAGTACTCTATTTTTTGCTAGATATTGCCAAATTTCCTTTCATAGAGATTGTATCAATTCATACTCTTACAATCAACATTTTACACATATTTGTCAACAAAGTATGTTATCAAATTTTTATTATTGCCAATGTGATGGGTGATAAATGATAACTTGTACTTCTATTATGCATTTCTCTTAGGAGTGAAGTTAACATTTTTCAGACATTTATGAACCATTCTAATTTCCTTTTCTATGGCCAGTATTCATTTTCTTCATTTTATTGTTGGGATTTTGTTTTCTTTACAAAAGAGGGAATTAACCCTTTGTCTCTGGATGCTACAAATATTGCAGGACGTTTTTGTTTATGGCTTCTTCTTTTTGTGTATGTGTGCTCTACCTAGAAAAAAATTCCTACTTTAGGGAAAGGTTAGAAAAAATTCTCCCATATTTCCTTCTAAAACTTATTTTCACGTTTAAATTTTGATTCATCTAGAATTTATTTTGGTGTATGGAGTGAGGTGGAGAACCAATTTTATTGTTTTCTTGATGACTACCTAATTGTTTCAATATCCTTTTCAGCAATTCATATTTTCCATATTACTTTGAAATGCCATCATTATCATATGCTATATTCCTATTTGTATTTGGGTCCATTTTCAGGCTTCCTCTTCCATTCTATCATTTTTTTTATTCATATACAGCACTACACTCATTCATTAAAATGATATTAAATGTATTTTATTTTTTTTTTTTAATTTTTTTAATTTTTTTTTTTAGCTGAGCCATCCTGCCACCTGTTGGCAGCTCAGTGGCTGGGTATTGAACTGCTGTTGCTCAGAGCTCAGCTCGCACTCTTGAGCAAGCTCTTAACCAACTGAGCCACTCGGCCAACCCTTAAATGTATTTTAATATCTGCCAAATTTACTCTCTCAACATTGTTTTTTCCAAATATTTTAAGGTGTTCTTACATGCTTGCTTTTTATTCATTTGAACATCAGAGCCAAGAAGTCAGGATTTTTACAAAGCCACATGAAAGGACACATGATATTTTTATTGGAGTCATGTTAAAATAACAGATTAACATAAGGAGAATTTTATGATGCTCAGATGTTATCATCCAAGAACAGAGTATGGCTTTTCATTTATTTGTTTTCTTCTATGTTCCTCAATAGCATTATACTATGTTGTGTGTGTGTGTGTGTGTGTGTGTGTGTGTGTGTATGCATGTGTATCTTCCTTTTTGTTGGTTTATTCCTAAGCATTTTGAATGTGGTTGCTATTGTAAAAGTAATAATTTATTCAAATGTATTTTCTAATTGGTTGTGGTTTGTATGGAAGAAAATTACTAATTTAGTTTGGTAATGTTGTTCCAAATTAGTTTACTGAATTCTTATTGTTTGTATTAATTTATTGTTAGGTTTTCTTAGATATTTTTAGATATAAAATTATGTAACCTGAAAATAATAATTTATCTCATTCTTTCCAATTTCATGCCTCTTATTTCTGTCTCTTTTCTTATGGTGACAGTTGTTACCGTCATAATAAGTTTAAAGTAGTTGGTGAAAGTGGACATCCCTTGAGAGAGAAGGGGAAGGGATGAGACAACATAAATTGGTAAATACAATATTGCCACAGGGATATGAAACACAGTTTGGGGAGTATAATCAATAATGTTGTGGGCCAGCCAAGTGGCGTGGTGGTTAAGCACTGGCTTGGGAAGCCAGTGGCCCTGGTTCGGGTACCACATATGAGGGCCAGTGACACTGGCCTTAAAAAAAAGAAGAAATAATAATAAGGTTGTAAATATTTTGTAGGGTGTCAGATGGACTCATATCTTGTTAGGGAGACCTCTTCATGGATGGTGTAGAGGCTTGACCACTGCACTGTAAATCTGAAGCTGCTGTTGAAAAATTTTGTATGTCAAAACTAAGATTTGATATATATGTGGTCAAGGGATGTGGAGTACAGTGTGGAGAGTGGACTCCATGGAGTTGTGACAGATATGTGTGATATTGGGGGAGGGGGAGTTTGGTGGGGGGAGGGGAGTGGTCATTTTGTGAGGGGTTAAAAGCATAACTATTGCATTGTTTTGTACACCTAAAACTATTTTTTTTAAAAAGTGGACATCCTTGTTTGTTTCTGACTCTAATAGAAATACTTCTAGTGCTTCCTCACTTAAAATACTGGAGTTTTAAATGATATCAGGCTAAGGAAATATATATACTTTTAATTTAAGAGTCTATCAAAAATTGATGAGTGGCAATATAGTATAGTGGATAAATAGGTTTGGAGTCACACTGCCTGGTATAGAATCCTGGCTTTACCACTTTCTATCTAATTGACTTAACTTATGCTCATTGTGCTTAGTTTCCACATTTGTAAACAGGGATATTATTAGTACCTAAGTTAGAGGGGTTGGGAGAATTAAGTTCATTAAAATACTTAGCATAGTGTCTGGCAGAGGGTAAACACTATGCATTTGTTAAACAAAAAGTTGGATTTTATCAAATGCCTTTTTTAGCATCTTTCCAATTTTTCATATGGTTTATCTAAATTTATTTATTCGTAAAGTAAATTAGGGTAACAGAATTCATAATACTTAACCATCCTTGCATTCCTAGTACGAACTGCATTTAGTTGTAGTGTTTTATTCTTTTACTATATTGCTGGATCTTGTTGACCAGTATTTTATTTAAGAATTTTGCATCAAAATTCACAAGTACAGTTAGGTTATTGAAAAAATCATGACATGTGTTTGCTGCACATGGCACTAGTTCATTTTTGGAAGTAATAGCACCATTTGCATCTACATTATTGCTATGTCGTTTGCAGCTGAGAGTTCTAGATTCATTATGAAAAAAATTGAGTAATTTGGTTGAGTTTTGGAGATTTTACAACAAGTTGATGATGGAAGACCAAACTGCATTTTGGCCATATTTTACTTTTTTACTTTCATAAAGGGAAGAATGCTCATCAAGCTTGTGAAAAGTTGCATAAAGTTTACAGTGACAATGCTCTACAAGAATATCAGTGCCAAAGATGGTTCACTAAATTCCGTGCTGGTGATTTTTATCTCAACATCGCTTCTTGGTCAGGGAAGCCCACCAAAGTTAATGATGACAAAATAAAGGCATTGATCGAGTCAAACCCACATTGCATGACACTAGAGATTGCAGAAACATTGAACATCCATCATTGAAGCATTCACAACCACCTGAAGATGCTGGGATACATAACAAAGCTCGATATTTGGGTTCCGCATGAACTCAAAGAAGTTCATTTGGTGGTGCATATAAATACCTGCAATATGCTCATTAAATGTGATGAAAACGATCCTTTTTTGACACAACTAATAACTGGTGATCAGAAGTGGATTGTTTACAATAATGTGGTGCACAGACCGTCTTGGTCCCAACGTGATAATTTGCCTCAAAGGACATTGAAAGCAGACATTCTTCAGAGGAAGGTTATGCTCTCAGTGTGGTGGGATTTTAAAGGTGTCGTGTTTTTTGAGCTCCTACCAAAGAAACAAACAATCAATTTGAATGTGTACTGTCAGCAATTGGACAGTTTGAGTGAATCCGTCATCCAGCAATGTCCAGGGCTCGTTCATTGTAAAGGAGTTGTGTTCCACCATGACAACTTGAGACCACAAAGTTTGATCACCAGTCAAAAATTATTGGAGCTTGGATGGGATGTGTTGCCACACCCACCATACTCACTTGACCTAGTGCTGTCAGACTTCCAATTGTCTCGCTCTCTTCAAAACTCCTTGCATGGTATATCATTCAATTCAGATGAAGCTTTAAATCAGCACCTTGTTCAGTTTTTTTGCAAATAAAGACAGGTCCTTCCATGAATGAGAAATTATGAAGCTCACTGAAAGGTGGCAAAAGGTTATTGAACAAAACGCGCAGTATATCATTGATTGATCTTTGTTCTTTATATAAACAAATGACCTTTGAAAAACATAGACAAAATACATCATGACTTTTCCAACAACCCAATAGTTTGTAGATTTATTTTGTGGATTCTTTTTCTGCTTTATGTGTTCCTTCAAGGTTTAGCAGGTTTTTCTTAAGAAACTGTGTAATTCTGTTACTTTTTTATGTTTGGGTGGTTTTTTTAGCATTTTATTTCTATTATATAAATTGGAAAGTAGATTTTCTCTATCTTTTGGGTCTAGTTTTGATGATTTATAGTTTTCCTATAAAATCATCCATTCCATCCATATTTTCATGTGTATTTAAAAACGGGTTTACAAAATGATCTCTTATAAGTCACTGAATTTCATCTTTATCTGTAGTTATCTTCACATGCTTATTTCTTATATTCTCTCCTTTTCTTTATTGTGCTACCTATTTTATTGTCTCCCATTGGTTCTTGGATTAATTAATTAGTTCCTGATTTTTATATTAATTTTAAAAACACTTCAATTAAGAAATGAGGAGGACTTCTGGTAAAGTGGAGGAAGAGTCAGACACTGTGCTAACTACCTCCCAGGATCACACCAAAATTACAAACATATTATACAGCATTCAACCAGGGAGGTCCCCGGAACACTGGATGAACAGAACCACTAAATGAAGAATTTAAAGAGGAGGCCATGTTGGGTCTGGTAACATGGGCAGAGATGAGAGAGGGTGAACCCCGTGAGGGAAGCCCCAGCTGTGGGGAGGCTTCTCCAGTTGGGGGAGAGACCCTCCGGCCCGAAACTGAGCTCACCAGCCCAGAGTTCCTTTGCCGGGAAGAGAAGTTCCAAGATAGCTGGCAGTAAATTAGTGAGGACTCCCTTTGCTCAGCTCGGTGAGGCTGAGAGCAGCTGGAGAATCAGTCGGGCCGGGGCCCAGGCTTGTTCACTGGTGAGCACTTACCTTATTCCTGGTGGAGGGAGTGGCTGTGTGAGCCGGGCCTAGGAGTCTGCGGGGACGGACTGAACTGAGCACTTTTGGTGCAAGGGCTGGAGGTTTTTGGACTATAGTTCCCCTGGTGTGGAGCCTGCACGCAAGTAGTGTAAGGAGGGTGCCATTTTGTCAGGGTTGGGCCCTCTGACAGAGGAACAGGTCCGGGATCTCATTGGTCTCGTGGAACTGGCGCAGAAGTGCGTGTGTGCGTGCAAGGGCCCACGAGCACATCCGGCCTTGGATCCCCACCCTCCGTCCAGCTTACACTGTGTTGCCAGGGAAATGCTGGGCGGGTGCCCTCCGGCTCCAACAGGCTGCTCACTGAGACCCAGGAATGCGGGAGCTGTCTTGGATCCCCACCCTCTGCCCGGCTTGTGATGTGTTGCCAGGGAAAGCCTGGTGGGCGTGCTCCAGCTCCAACAGGCTGCACACTGAGACGCGGGAGTGTGCAACCCGCCTCGGGTCCCAGCTCTCCGAACTGCGCTTCCAGAGTTGCAGGCTGGTGATTTGTTGTTGGGCTGCTCAGCCTGTTCTGCGAGCGGTTGATTGGGACAGGCTGAGACTGGGAGTTTTCCTGGGAGTGTTGAGCTGTGAGCTGTGTGCCTGCGTGATCCAGCCAGGGCTCTCCTGGTGATCTATCTAATACATCAAAGCAATCCCAGAGCGACAGCCAGAATGGGGAAACAAAGAAATATGTCCCAAGCAAAAGATCAGAAGAAACCTCTAGAAATGGATCCAAATGAAACAGAGGGATCCAACCTTTCGGAGACAGAGTTTAGAACACTGGTGATAAGAATGTTTAACAAACTTAGTGAGGACATAAGGAAGGATAGAGAAATCATAAAAAACAACCAGTTAGAACTAAAGAATATAATAACTGAAATGAAGAACACACTAGAAGGAATCACCAGTAAAGTAGATGAAGCAGAGGAGCGGATCAGCGATTTGGAAGACAAAAGAGCAGAAATCAACCAGATGGCACAACAAAAAGACCAAAGAATAAAAAACAACGAAAACAGTTAAGAGCCCTATGGGACAAGATGCCCCGCAACCACCTTAGACTCATAGGAATATCAGAAGAAGAAGAGAAGAAGCAAGGGGTCGAGCATGTATTTGAAAAAATAATGACTGAAAACTTCCCTACCCTGGTGAAGGAAAGCAACATACATGTCCAGGAAGTGTAGAGGGTTCCAAACAAGCTGAACCCAAACAGGTCCACACCAAGACACATCATAGTTAAAATGGCAAAGGTTAAAGACAGAGACAGAATCCTAGAGGCTGCAGGAGAAAGACAGCAGGTTACATACAAAGGAACTCCTGTTAGACTAACAGCTGACTTGTCTACAGAAACTCTGCAGGCCAGAAGGGAGTGGCAGGAGATATTCAAAGTGACACAAAATAAAGGCCTACAACCAAAATTGCTCTACCCAGCATGGCTATCACTTAAAATTGAAGAAGAAATAAAGAGCTTCTCAGAAAAGAACAAGCTTAAGGAATTCATTACCACCAAGCCAGCATTGCAAGAAATGTTAAAAGGGCTTTTTTAAACAAAAGAAAGGGGTAAACAAGCTAACCCAGGAAGACCAGGAATATGAATAACAAAATGGCAATACATATGCACCTATCAATAATCATTTTAAATGTGAATGGGCTAAATGCTCCAATCAAAAAACAGAGAGTGGCAGAGTGGATAAGAAAATAGGACACATGTATATGCTGTTTACAGATGGAATAAGATATTTCATGCAAATGGAAATGAGAAGAAAAAAGCTGGAGTACCAATACTTATTTTGGACAAAATAGACTTTAAAGTGACTACAATAAAAGACAAAGAAGGGCACTATAACCCTAATAACCATCTATGCACCCACCATAGGGACTCCTAATTACATGTATCAAATTTTGACAGACATAAAAACAGAGATCAACAGTAACACTATCATAGTAGGGGACTTCAACACCATTGCCACCAATGGACAGACCCTTTAGACAGAAAATTAACACAGAAAGAGGGGCCTTAAATGACACTTCAGACCAGCTGGACTTCGTTGATATTTTTAGAGCATTTCACACTGAAAAAACAGAATATACATTCTTCTCAAGTACACATGGGACATTTTCCAAGATAGACCACACTAGGCCACAAAACAAGTCTCAGTAAATTTAAGAAGATTGAAGTCATATCAAGCAGATATAAAGGAAAAACTGATGGTTGCTGGCTGGGAGGGAGTGGGGAAGAGGGAGAGGGGGAAGGTTTTGGACAGCGTAGGTGGGTGACTACAATGTTGCCACAGGGATATGGGGGCAGTTCTCGGAATGTAATTGATAATGTTGTGAAGAGACTATTATGTTAAGTGAATTAAGTCAGTCCGAGAAAGACAAATACCATATGATCTCACTTATATGTGGAATCTGAAAAACTGAATGAACAACAAAGTAAACAGACTCATAGACATAGAGGAAAAACTGATGGTTGCTAGTTGGAAGGGGGGTGGGGATAAGGTGGAAGGGGAAGGGATTAGACAGCATAAATAGACAACTACAATATTGCCACAGGGATATGAAACACAGTTCTGGGAATATAATAATGTTGTAAAAATTTTGGATGGAGTACAGGCTAGATCACTGCACTGTACACCTGAAGCTGATGTTGTATAATATTGTATGCCAACTGTAAGTGAATATATAGATAGTCACGGGATGTGGAGTATACTGTTAAAGGGAGTCAAAGGAATTGTAATAGATATGTATGATATGGGTGGGGGGAGTGGGGTGGCGAACTTGGGAAGGGGGTTGTCACTTTGGGGGGTAAAGAGTATAACTATTGCATTGTGTTGTACACCTGAAACTAATAAAAAAAATGAGGAAATGTCATTCGAAAAAGCATAAAATGTTAAACTCCAGAATCAATAAATGATATGTAATTTTAAAGTTTTTTTTACATTTAATTGAAAAAATAGCAAAACAAAAATTAAAGTAAATTATGTAGTACCAGTGAGAAAATGCTGAAACAGCCACACTTGTGTTTTAATAGTGGGAAAGTATGAATTCGGAAATAATTTGATAATATATAGTGGAGACTAAAATAATGTAAACATTATTGAACCCAGTAATTTTATTTGTAAAAGTCTATTCTAAGGAAGAAATCAGAAATGTATCAAAGATTTAGCTACAAAGATATCTGTTGCAGCAATTTTATACTAGTAAAATACTAAAAATATTAATAGGGAGAAATAGGGTATAGTTAATTAAGCTATGTTACATGTACTTAACCAATATATTTAATATACCATTTAATTAAGACTTGGTAATTTGGAACACACATGTTTTAATTCACGTGAAATTTTCGGTTGTAGGGATCCTTAAAAAGTAACATGATAAATGGGAAAAAAAGAAGGGATGCTAATTTCCAAGAAAATGTAAGTGATATTTTATTTGAGGGTTATCTTGAGGTTTCCTTTTTTTTAAAATTTAATTTAATTTAATTTTTAATTAGTTTCAGGTGTACAACACAGTGCAATAGTTATACATTTTACCCCTCAAAGTGACAACCCCCCAACCCCAATACACCACCCCACTCCCCCCCATATCATATATATCTATTACTCTTCCTCTGACTCTCTTCCACAGTATAATCCACATCCCGTGACTATCTATATATATTCAATTACAGTAGGTATACCACCTCCACTTTAGTAATACAGTGCAGTGATCAAACCTCTACTCCATCCATGAAATGGTCTCCCTAACAAGACCTATGATCATCTGACATTCCACAGAATATTTACAACATTATTAATTATATTCTCCAAACTGTTTTTCCTATCCCAGTAGCAATATTGTAGTTGCCTATTTTTGCTGTCTAATCCCTTCCCCTTCTCCCTCATCTCCATTCCTCTCCAAATTAGCAACCCTGATTTTTCCTCTATATCTATGAGACAGTTTCTGTTTACTTTGCTCATTCATACGGTTTTTCATATTCCACATATGAGTGAGATCATATGGTATTTGTCCTTCTCTGACTGACTTATTTCACTCAACATTATAGTCTCTAGGTCCATCCATATCATTGCAAATGGCACGATTTCATTCTTCTTTATAGCGGAGTAATATTCCATTGTATAAATATACCAGTTTCTTAATCCAGTCATCTACTGACGGGCATTTTGGTTGTTTCCAAGTCTTAGCTATTGTAAATTGTGCTGCTATGAACATCGTGGTGCATAACTTTTTTTGAATAAGTGTCTTGGTTTTTTCAGGATAAATACCTAGGAGTGGAATAGCTGGGTCAAACGGTAGCTCTATTTCCAGTTCTTTGAGATACCTCCATAATGACTTCCATAGTGGCTGCACCAATCTGCAATCCCACCAACAGTGCAGCAGGGTCCCCTTTTCCCCACAGCCCCGCCAGCACTTGTTTGTTGATATGTTGATGATAGCCATTCTGACTGGAGTGAGGTGGTATCTCATGGTGGTTTTTATTTGCATTTCCCTAATGACCAGTGAGGTTGAACTTTTTTTCATATACCTGTTGGCCATCTGTATGTCCTCTTTAGAGAAATGTCTCTTCATATCTTCTGCCCATTTTTTAATTGGGTTGTTTGTTTTTTTGGTGTTGAGTTTCATGAGTGTTTTATAAATTTTGGATATTAACCCCTTATCAGATATATCGTTGGCAAATATATTCTCCCATTCAGTAGGCTTCCTTTTTGTTTTATTAATGGTTTCCTTTGTTGTGAAAAAACTTTTAAGTCTGATATAATCCCATATGTTCATTTTTTCTTTTACTTCCCTTGCCTGTAGGGATGTATCAGTAAAAATATTGCTCCGGGTAATGTCTGCAAATGTACTCCCTATATTTTCATTTAGGATTTTTATGGTTTTAGGTCTTACATTTAAGTCTTTAATCCATTTTGAATTTGTTTTTGTATAAGGCGTAAGGAGATGATCCAGTTTCATTTTTTTGCATGTGTCAGTCCAATTTTCCCAGCACCATTTATTGAATAGACTATCTTTACTCCAGTGTAAATTCTTGCTTCCCTTGTCATAGATTAACTGTCCGTAAATGCTTGGATTTATTTCTGGGCTCTCTGTTCTGTTCCACTGATCGATGTGCCTGTTTTTATGCCAATACCAAACTGTCTTGATTACTGTGGCCTTGTAGTAGGTTTTGATGTCTGGTAGCGTGATCCCCCCGACTTTGTTTTTATTCCTCAGAATTGCCGAGGCTATTCTGGGTCTTTTATGATTCCATATAAACTTTAGGATTATATTTTCTATTTCTGTGAAAAATGCCCTTGGTAGTTTGATAGGAATTGCATTGAATCTATATATTGCTTTAGGCAGTATGGACATTTTAATTATATTAATTCTTCCTATCCATGAGCATGGTAGGTGTTTCCATTTATTTGTATCTTCTATGATTTCTTTCTTCAGTGTCTTATAATTTTCTGAGTACAGATCTTTCACTTCTTTGGTTAAATTTTTTCCTAGGTATTTTATAGTTCTTGACGCAATTATAAATGGGACAGTTTTCTTAATTTCTCTCTCCATGAGTTCATTATTGGTATATGCAAATGCCACTGATTTCTGAACATTGATTTCATATCCTGCTATTTTACTGAATTCATCTATCAGTTCCAATAGTTTTTTGATGGAGTCTTTGGGGTTCTCTATATACAGTATCATGTCATCTGCATATAATGACAATTTTACTTCTTCATTGCCAATTTGGATGCCTTTTATTTCTTTTTGTTGTCTGATTGCTGTGGCTAGAACTTCCAGCACTATGTTGAATACAAGAGGAGAAAGTGGACAGCCTTGTCTTGTTCCTGATCTTAAGTGGAATGGTTTTAGCTTTTCCCCATTGAGTATGATGTTAGTTGTAGGTTTATCATATATGGATTTTATTATGTTGAGATATGATCCCTGTATTCCCACTTTGCTAAGGGTTTTTAACATAAATGGCTGTTGGATTTTGTCAAATGCTTTTTCTGCATCTATTGAAATGACCATGTGATCTTTATCCTTCATTTTGTTGATGTGGTGTATCACATTAATTGATTTACGGATGTTGAACCAGCCTTGCGCACTAGGGATGAATCCCACTTGATCATGATGTATGATCTTCTTAATATATTGCTGAATTCTGTTTGCTAATATTTTATTGAGAATTTTTGCATCTATATTCATCAGGGAGATTGGCCTATAGTTTTCCTTTTTTGTGCTGTCTTTATCTGGTTTTGGAATCAGGGTGATAGAGGCTTCATAAAAAGAGTTTGGGAGCCTTCCCTCTTTCTGGATTTTTTGGAATAGTTTGAGAAGAATAGGTGATAGTTCTTTTTTGAATGTTTGATAAAATTCACTTGTGAAGCCGTCTGGTCCAGGGCTTTTGTTTTTTGGGAGCTTGTCAATTACTGATTCAATTTCCTTGGTAGTAATCAGGGTATTTAGATTTTCTGTTTCTTCTTGCGTTAGCTTTGGAAGGTTGTATGCTTCTAGAAAATTATCCATTTCTTCCAGATTGTCAAATTTGTTGGCATACAGTTGCTCATAGTAATTTCTTAGAATTTTTTGTATTTCTGTGATGTCTGTAGTCATTTCCCCTCTTTCATTCCTGATTTTGCTAATTTGAGTCCTCTCTCTTTTTTTTTGATGAGCCTGGCTAGAGGTTTGTCAATTTTGTTTATCTTCTCAAGAAACCAGCTCTTGATTTCATTGATCTTTTGAATTGTTTTTCTGTTCTCTATATTGTTTATTTCTGCTCTGGTCTTTATTATCTCCTTTCTTGTACTCCCCTTGGGCCTCTTTTGCTGTTCTTTTTCCAGTTCCTTTAGGTGTAAGGATAACCTATGATTTGAGATTTTTCTTTCTTCTTTAGGTAGGCTTGCACTGCTATAAACTTCCCTCTTAGGACTGCTTTCGCAGCATCCCAGAGATTTTGGGTCGTAGTGTTTTCATTATCGTTTGTCTCGAGGTATCTTTTGATTTCCTCCTTGATCTCATTTGTGACCCACTCACTATTTAATAGCATATTGTTTAGCCTCCATTTATTTGTCACCTTCCCGGATTTCTTCTTATAATTGATTTCTAGTTTCATAGCATTGTGGTCAGAGAATACAGTTGAAACGATTTCAATCTTCTTAAATTTATTGAGACTTGTTTTGTGGCCTAACATGTGGTCTATCTTAGAAAATGTTCCATGTGCACTTGAAAAGAACGTATATTCTATAGCTTTGGGGTGAAATGCTCTGAAAATGTCTGTTAAATCCAGCTGGTCTAATGTGTCATTTAAGGTCGCTGTTTCCACATTGATTTTCTGTCTGGAGGATCTGTCCATTAGTGACAGCGGGGTGTTGAAGTCCCCTACTATGATAGTGTTACTGTTGATCTCTGTCTTTATGTCTGACAATATCTGTTTTATATATTTAGGGGCTCCTATGTTAGGTGCATAGATGTTTACTAGAGTTATGTCCTCTTGTTGGATCGATCACTTCATTACTATGAAGTGTCCTTCTTTGTCCTTTGTTATATTCTTCAATTTAAAGTCCATTTTATCTGATATAAGTATCGCTACTCCAGCTTTTTTCTCAGTACCATTTGCATGAAATATTTTACTCCATCCCTTTACTTTCAGCCTGTATGAGTCTTTGGATCTGAGGTGAGTCTCTTGTATACAGCATATGCTGGGGTCTTGCTTTCTTATCCATTCAGCCACCCTATGTCTTTTTATTGGAGCATTTAATCCATTTACATTTAATGTGATTATTGATAGGTGTGTATTTATTGCCATTTTGTTATTTGTGTTCGTAGTCTTTCATAGGTTGTTTTTCTCTTCTACTTAAAGAAGCCCTTTTAGCATTTTCTGCAAAGCTGGCTTGGTGGTAATGAATTCCCTTAACTTATTTTTTTCTGCAAAGCTCCTTATCTCGCCTTCGATTTTAAATGATAACCTTGCTAGATACAGCAATCTTGGTTGTAGGCCTTTATTTTTCATCACTTTGAAAACCTCCTGCCACTCTCTTCTGGCCTGCAAAGTTTCTGTAGAAAAGTCAGCTGATAATCTTATGGGGTACCCTTGTAAGTAACTTGCTGCCTTTCCCTTGCTGCTTTAAGGATTCTGTCTTTGTCCTTAACCCTTGCCATTTTCACTATAATGTGTCTTGGAGTGGGCCTGTTTGGAATCATCCTGTTTGGAAATCTCTGCACTTCCTGGGCTTGTATTTCAATGTCCTTTGCCAGGTTAGGGAAGTTTTCAGACATTATTACTTCAAATATATTCTCAATCCCTTGCTCCCTCTCTTCTCCTTCTGGTACTCCAATGACCCTTAGGTTATTGCGTCTGATGTTGTCCCCCAGCTCTCTTAAACTATTTTCCATGTTTTTCATTCTTTTTTCTTTCTGTTGTTCCGCATGGGTGATCTCTGCTATTTTGTCTTCTAAGTCACTGATTCGATTTTCTGCTTCATCCAGTCTGCTAGTGATTCCATCAAGTTTGTTATTTAATTCAGTAATTGTGTTCTTAAGTTCTAGCTGGTTGCTTTTCATGATTTCTCTATCCTTCTTTATATTTTCATTAATTTCCTTGAACATTCTAATAATCAGTGTTCTGAACTCTGTCTCCGATAGGTTGGTTACCTCTATTTCCTCTATTTCCACTGATTCAGGATGTTTCTTCTGTTCTTTTATTTCTGTTATGTTTCTTTGTCTCCCCATTCTGGCTTACTCTTTGTGTTTGCTTCAATATAACAGATAGATCCCCCAGATTTCTCAGTCTTTTCTGGGTAAACTTATATGGTGTGTGTCCTTTATATTTGAATTACTCAGTCTCCCTATTCTCCTGTGCTTGTATCTGAGGTGTTCCTTGTGTCGTGCGTCCTCACTTGTTGAAGTTTTAGTTTTGATTACTTTTGGCTTGTCAGTAGGTGTGATTGACTCACAGATTGATTAGCTGTGAGGATCAGCAGCTTCTGCAGTTTATGAGCTGCTGTGAGACGATTGACCCCTCTGATGAAACTTGGACCCTATGGGTCTTAGTACCTGTAGCAACTTCTTTTTGGGTGTGACTCTTGTATGTCAAACCCAGAAATGCTCTAGTTTTATCTAAAGTTGGCCTCCGGGTATGATGATTCTTGTGTCTGTTTGTTTGGACCCACTGCTGCAGAGTGATTTTAGAGCATAACAGATCAACAAGAACAACCTCCGCAGCCACCAAAGGAAACCAAATGCTCACACAAGTAAAAAAAACCAACCATCAAACTACAGTCAACTTGTACAGAAATATCAATCATACTAATGAAGAAAACAAACAGAAACAAAACAAAAACCACATACTCAATAATAACAGAAGAGGAAACAAAATAAAATACAATATCCTAAAATAAAAAGTAGAATAAACATGAGAAACCGATTAGCTATACCTAAAAAATAAAAAATAAAAATAAACTAAAATAATAATAAAAAAGTAAGAAAAATTAAAAAAATAAAATTTGCAGAAAAAAGGAAAAGAGGAAAAGTATAGCAGTGAGAAGAATGAATAAAATAAGAGAGAAAGTGAGGGTGGGGAAAAAAGAAAAAGAAAAGAAAGAAAAAGAAAAAGAAAAAAGGAAAAAAATATATAGATTTGTCTACAAACCCATATATATGGACATATATTCACCTATATACACCTATATATATATATGCCTATATTAAAAACTACAATATGATTAGAATGAAATAGAAATAAAACCCAAAAACAACCAAGATAAGCAGCCAATAAAGGGAAAACAAAACAGAATAAAACCAAACAAACCAAAAATACCTGTGCCGGTCTAGGCTAAAGTCCACCAAGCTCTCTTCAGTTTGTCTGCTGCACAAAAATTCCTGTGCATCTTGTGGGAACAGTAGGCCACCTGATGCCTAGCGGGATCCTGGCCCTGCAGGTTTGCTGTACTTGAGTGTGGTTGTGACGTGTGATTGGTGGTTTTTACAAAGTCACTGCCTCTTTGCTTTTGCCTGTCCCAAGGCAGGCTGCACCCCCAAAGGCTCAATGAGTGTCTCTGGGCACCCTTTGGGTTGACAGCCGTGGAGAATTAAAGAATTCCTCACTACCAAAAGCCTGCTGCTAAGAATCTGTTAATTAGTGCCTCAGCAGATGAACCTGCCCTGCCTCCCAAGCCTTGCCTAAAGGTGGGGGCGGGGTAGGTAGTCTCACTCTGCTGCCTTTACTGGGTGGAAATTCTCAACCCCCTGCAGGTAAGGATATCTTCCTAGTCTGCCCCTATTGCTCCCTTCAGGAGTCAGTTTAAGACTGTCTTGGCGGGGGACAAAGTTTGTGGGAGTGGGTGAGTTATTGGGTTTTTTTTTTTTGCTTTCTGTTCAAGAGTAGAAAAAGGGAAAAAAAATAAAAAACATAAAAATAAACAAAGCCACAGTTCCAACACTGTTTTAAGCTAAGGCCTTTGCCTCTTATGCTCCAGCAGAGTTCCTGCTGCTCTCCCAAAGGGTCTGCTGGGATTTAGGGAATTGCGTGCACCCTACCGTGTGGCCAAGATCCCCGCTCCGCGTCTCTCGGGGACATGCGTCTCTGCCCGGTGCGCTGCGTGTCCGAGTGAGTCTTCTTTTTCCCCTGCTCCCGGGTTTCAGGCTTCTGCCTTGGAGCCGGCGCGCACCCGCGGTGCTCCTGCTGCTCTCCCGAAGAGACTGTCGGGGTTTAAGGGACTGCAAGCCCCCTGCCCCGAGGCTCAGATCCCCGTTCCGTCTCTCGGGGACCTGCGTCTCCACCCGGCGCGCTGCTTGTCCGAGCGAGTCTTCTTTTTCCCCTGCTCCCGGGTTTCAGGCTTCTGCCTCGGAGCTGGCGCGCCCGCGCGGATCTCCTGCTGCTCTCCCAAACGGTCTGCCGGGATTTGGGGGACTGCGCGCACCGTGCCGCGTGGCTCCGATCCCCACTCCGTCTCTCCGGGACCTGTGACTTGGGCCGGCGCGCTGCGTCTCCGCGGGGGAGTCCTCTGTTTCCCCCTGCTCCCGGGTTTAAGGCTTCTGCCTCGGAGCCGGCACGCGCCCGTGCCGATCTCCTGCTGCGCTCCTGGAGGGACTGCCGCAGGGGTTCAGGGGACTGCGCGCACCTTTCCACGCGGCTCCGATCCCCGCTCTGTCTCTCCGGGACCTGCGTCTCCGCCCAGCATGCGCTGCTTCTCCGCGAGTGAGTCCTCTGTTTTCCCCTGCTCCCAGGTTTCAGGCTTCTGTGCTCCGTGGGACCCGGTGGGCACAGAGACTGATCCCTGAACCGGGAGGGTGCAGGGACTGATCTTGCCCTGTTGCTGCGGGGCTCTGGAGTCCTGGCGAGCCGCGGGTGCAGCTTGTACCTCTGCACAGTTGTCTCCACTCTCTCCTCCCGCACTTGCCCTGCCTGAGGCTTCTGCCTCAGACTGCAAACCAAAGCGCTCTTGCTGAACTCTAGGTGGGCCGCGGGCCGGGGCAACACTCACCATGACTCAGCAGCCGTGGGTGCGGGCTGCACCTCACGCATCTCGCCGCCTTCTTCCCCCACTCACCCGGCCTGCCCACCTTCCAGCAATCCTTGTGTGGAACTCTTAGTTGCTCTGTGTGATGAGTAGATGTCTCTTTGAAGCGTATTAGAAGTTCAAATTGTGGATATTTCCAGGGGAGATTTCATGGAGCCCTTCTCACAGCCGCCATCTTGCCCCTCCCTCTGATGTCAAGCCGGAGTGGCGCCAAAGCTTAATGACCCTCTTGCCCTGTTCCTTGTGACGGCCAAAATCCTTCACCATAGCACAGGTCAGCTGCCGGAAGTCGAGGTTTCCTTTTTCTTACTTCTCAGTAATTCCCCAATTTTCTGTAGTAATTTCTTTAATAAAAAATATTACTTTTATAACAAGATAACTCACTAAAGGACAGTCAGCTTGCCTCTGAAATAGCCAGTGTGATTTTCTTTTTCTCTGAAGTTATTATTGCAAAAAAGTAATCAACTAGGATATATACCTGCATCACTTGTATTCATCTTTTGTTATTGCCATATATTGAGTATTAATATTTTAAAAGTTTTTTCCTTTCTTTAAAGGTATATACTTTTTTTGGCACCCTCTGTATATATTCAACTACATGCATAGAAATTGTGAGCTATTCTGCAATCCTCTTCACATGTGCATATGCACACACACACACACACACAAGCAGAAGAATTAAGAGCAACTTCCAGAATATCTATTAACAGTTAAAAGATGGACAGTACAAGGAAACATGAATGGGTTAACCTGACCTATTAGCAAACTGAAAATAGAACAAACAAAAGCATATCTTCTAAGTATGACAACTGAAGGATCATTTTTTTTATAAAACTTGGCTTTTTTTCTAGTTTTTTTTTAATTGGGGAATTGGGGGAGGGGAACAGCATTGGGGAATTGGGGAAGGGGAACAGACAATTTGCTGTCCTTTTGTCCTTCAGTCTAGTTGCAGAGGACGTTGCTTCACTGGTCCATGTTGGTATCGTCATTGCGCTATTCCCGGATGAGGCAGATTGGTCGCCAGCCTCTGGATGATCGCTCACCACGGCTCTTGGCAGCTCACCCTTGCTGCCAGCCACTCATGCTGTCTGGCGGCCATTCACTGTAGCCTATGGCAGCCCACTGCAGCAGGGGCTGCAGCCTATACCGTCACCAGGGCTTGCACAGCCCAGTTCCAGGTGGAGCTGTTGTTAGCTGTAGAGGGCAGTGTCACTGGCCCTCATATGTGGGATCTGAACTGGGGCCACTGGCATCCCAAAACCAGCTCGTAGCCAATGCGCCACTTGGCTGGCCCTGAAGGATCATTTTTAAATTCAGATAATATCACTGTCATTTTATTTCCAGTAAATATAAGCTCAGCCATTTGCTTCTTACATTTTCTATATTGTTTTTTAAAAATCTATTGATAAGTTATGCCTTTAAGAATATTAATTAACTTTGGCTTCTTCCACCCTACTTAATGTCTAAAGAAGTGATTAAATAATGTAT
Source organism: Aselliscus stoliczkanus (assembly GCA_033961575.1). Lineage (NCBI taxonomy): Eukaryota > Metazoa > Chordata > Mammalia > Chiroptera > Hipposideridae > Aselliscus > Aselliscus stoliczkanus. The sequence continues at coordinate 33,216,002 of CM066737.1, read as the reverse complement.
CAAGATCAATTGCAAAGAGTAACCTAATTAATTTTAATTTATTTTAAGGTCTACATTATTTATGTTATATTTTACATCTTCTATATTCAAGTTTGTTTTCACATAAAAGTATGCATGATGCATACTACATGCAATGCATTCCATACATTTAGATTACTTGTATGTAGATATTTATATTCTGATTTAAAATTAAAACAAATTTTCAAGCAGCTTACTTTCAGAATTGTGGACATTATAATATTTTTAACAATTGTATCTATATCTATATCTCCACTTACCTATCATCTATCTTTCTTTCTTTCTTTCTTCCTTCCTTCCTTCCTTCCTTCCTTCCTTCCTTCCTTCCTTCCTTCCTTCCTTCTTTCTTTCTTTCTTTCTTTCTTTCTTTCTTTCTTTCTTTCTTTCTTTCTTTCTTTCTCTCTTTCTTTCTTTCTTTCATCATTCATTCATCTATCATCTCCATATACTTCCATAACTCAAATATTATGGATGGTTGAATTTGACCACATAAAAATGTAAAGCTCCATATCGATACACACACAGACATATCTTATGAACTTATATTAAAAGGCAAATGACAGAGACTGGGATGTGGGGAGGAACTAAGGTAGTGGAATAGACAGGCACTGTGCCAAATGCCTCCCAGGATCACACCAGAATTACAAATTATTTATACAACATTCGACCTTGGGATTCATCTGAACACTAGCTGAATAGAACCTCTAAACTAAGAATTTAAAGAATAGTCCATGTTGAGACTGGTAGGAGGGGCAGAGACATGAGGCAGGCTGACTCCAGGCCCACAGAGAGAGCGTGAACCCCGTGAGGGGCACCTCTGTGGTGGAGGCTTCCCATATTATGGAAGGGACCCTCTGGCCCCACACTGGGCACCCCAGCCCAGAGTTCATCTCCCAGTAAGGGGAATTCCAGGATAGCTGGCAGTAGAAATCAGTAAAGACTCTGTTTGCCCAACTTGGTGGGGCGGAAGGCAGCAAGAGACCCAGGTGCCCTCCTGTGGATCCAGCATATGGACTCGCCATCTGGTGAGTACTCACCGGATCCCTGGTGGAGGGAATGGATCAAAGGGTGGGGTCCCAGGAGCCTGCAGGGAAGGACTGAACTGAGCCTGTGGCATGGGAGCTGGAGGTTTTGCGATCATTGTTCTCCCTGTGTGGAGTTTGCACACGAGTGGTATATAGGATGGTGCCATTTTTTCAGGGTTAAGCCCTCCCATGGAGGGTCAGGTTTGGGACCACATTGGCCTGGTGGCATCCACACAGGTATGTATGTCTGTGCACGCATCCTGCCTTGGGTCCCCGCTCTCCACACTGCTTGTGCTGTATTGCCAGGGTGGTGCCTGGCTGTCAGGCTGCTCTGCCTGATTCACACGCTGCTGATTGAGATAGGTAGAGACTAAGAGTTTTCCTAATAGTGTTGGGCTGGGTGCTGCATGGCAGTGTGATCTATTCAAGGCATTCGGGGACTGTTTGTGCAGGCTGTTTGCCTGGGCAGGAGCGCACGCTGCTCTGACTTGGTGGGGGCCACTAACCACACCCCATGGTGACCTGGGGGCCTTCCCTGCCCACCTAGATCTGTGTTTCTGGGGCAACCTAGGCTACTGGTGCCTGGTCCCACATCCACAGGCCACAGAGGGTTTTTGCAACAGCAGACGGCCCACAGCAAACTGTGGGGATTTTTGGTGGTGAGCACAGCCCCAGAGCCCATGGCAACCAATTGCAGGCAGCTCACTGCTAGCCTGAGAGGGAGGCTGGCCCTTGAATTGCTGGGCCTTTCCTCTCAACACAGCTGGTGCTGGTCACCCAGAGATTCTCTATTGCTAAGCAAGTGGCCTACAGATTAAAGCAGGCCTTTTTTGGGGGAAAGGGGAGTTGCTTTTTTTTTTTCTTTAAATGTTTGTTTTTCTCTTTTACTTTTTTGTTCCTTTTAGTCCTTCTCTTTTTTCTTCCACCCCTTTTTTATTATTACCATATTTTCTTTTTATCTTTTTTTCTTCTTTTCTTTCTCTTTCATCTTTTTGTATTTTTTCTTCTTTTTCTTTCATCTATTTTCTTTTTGTTGTTGTTTCTTGGGTTTGTTTGTCTTGTTATTGCTTTGGTTACTTTTTTTATCTTGTTTTGCTTTTTTTGTTTATTTTATATATTTTTGGTTCTCCTGTTTGTTTGTTGTTTATCGTGTTTTTGTGGAAGTGTATTTGTTTTTAGGTGTTATTGGTTTGCCTTGCTTTGTTTTTATTTTGCAAGTGGGTGTGGGCCTAGTACTGGTCCAGGATCTGGAACTACAATGAATTTGTAGAAACCACTGACCACAGCAGTTACCTACCTGTAAGACTACCTCACCTAGCTACAGCTGCATTGCCAGTAGCACTGTGGGTGCTTGGGTGATTGGCCTCACCCCCACAAACTGTGGAAAAGGTTTTTTACAATAGCAGATGGTCTGCAGAGCCCCAGGGTCATCTTGGTTGTGTTCAATGACACCACAACTGCACACAGCCACTCGTGAGCAGCTCTCAGGCATTTGTGAGCTTGAGGCGGAGGTTGGCTATAGTGCCCTCGGAGCACGGTACGAAGGGTACACAGGCCAGGTTCTGGTGTAAGATCTGAATTTGCATTAAAATCACCAATCACATCTTGTAACTCACTTGAACTCCATCCTACCCAGCTAGTGCCGCATCACCCAGGGCACCCGCAACACCAGGTCAAACAGCCAGACACACGCTCCTAAAGAGCCTGTTTCAATAGTTGGGCTTTATGATCTACTTGACAGGTGGAAATAGGCCTATGGGGCCCTGGGCCTTTTGCTAAACAGCCTCAGGACCAATAGTGGTGGCAGCCAGCCTCAGTTCACAGGGAAGCCACCCCACATGACTCCTGGTACAGTACAGGCAGCAGCCAACTGATACAGCTTTAAGGCACATACCAGGTAGCCATGGGTTGGTAACAGACAGGGCTGAAATACCCTTGAGTGGGACCCCTGCCCAAGAGACACCAGAAACAATACACCCAGAGACCAAGGTCAGACCAATGCACAGCACTACCTGGTTGAACTTAAAAGAGGCATTCTCAAAGGAAATTTTCCACAGGCATAAGAGCCCATAGGAACCAATCTTCCTCTGAGGTGTCAACCTCCACACAGCCACTCATACACTGTGAGCAGAGCTAAGTCTCCCAGCTAATCAGCCTGAGAATCAATCCAAACCTGTGACAAGCCAACAGCAATTAAAGATCAACTTCAACAGTGACACCTCTGGAACACACAGGACAGGAGAATAGGGAGACTGTGAAATTTGAATATAAAGGACACATAGTACATAAGACCACCCAGCAAAGACTGAGAGACATAGGTGATCTAGCTAATACATCGAAGCAATTATACAGCAGCAGACAGAATGACAAAGAGAGAATCCTAAATGCACCAAGAGAAAGGCAGCAGGTTACATAAAAGGAACTCTTATAAGACTATCAGCTGACTTTTCTACAAAAACTCTTCAGGCCAGAAGGGAGTGGCAGGAAATATTCAAAGTGATGGAAAACAAAGGCCTACAACTAAGATTGCTGTACCCAGCAAGGCTATCACATAAAATTGAAAGAGAAACAGAGTTTCTCAGAAAAGAATAAGCTAAAGGAATTCATTACCACCAAACCAGCATTGCAGGAAATGTTAAAAGGGCTTTTATAAACAGAATAAAGGGAAAAACAAACTAACGAAGGAAGACCAGAAATATGAATAACAAAATGGCAAAATATGTACCTATCAATAATCACTGTAACTGTGAATGGGCTAAATGCCCCAATCAAAAGACGTAGAGTGGCTGAATGAATAAGAAAAAAGGACCCTAGGGTCGGCCGAGTGGCACGGTGGTTAAGTGCTGGCTTGGGAAGCCAGTGGCCCCGGTTTGGTCCCACATATGAGGGCCAGTGACATTGCGCTCAAAAAAAAAAAAAAAAAAAAGAAAAGAAAACAGGACCCAAAAATAAATCCATTCATATATCATCATTTAAACTATGACAAAAGAAGCAAGAATTTACACTGTGTTAAAAACAGTCTATTTAATAAATTGTGCTGGGAAAACTGGACTGACATGTGTAAAAAAATGAAACTGGACCACCTCTTTACGCCATATACAAAAACAAATTCAAAATGAATTAAAGACTTAAATGTGAAACCTGAAACCATAAAACTCCTAGAAGAAAATATAGTGAGTAAATTTGCAGACATTACCCTGAGTAATATTTATACTGATATAAACCCTCGGGCAAGGGAAGTAAGAGAAAAAATAAACATGGGATTATATCAAACTTAATAGAGTTTTCACAGAAAAGGAAACCATCAATAAAACAAAAGGGAAGCCTACTGAATAGAAGAAGATATTTGTCAATGACACATATGATAAGGGGTTAGTACTGAAAATTTATAAAACACCCATTCAACTCAACACCAAAGCAATTAAACAACCCAATTAAAAAACTGGGCAGGGGACAGGAAGAGACATTTTTCTAAAGGGGACATACAGATGGCCAACAGACAAATGAAAAAATGCTCAAACTCTAATTCTTAGAGAAATGCAAATGAAAACCACAATGAGATACCACCTCACTCTGGTCAGAGTGGCTGTCATGAATAAATCAACAAACAACAAGTGCTGGTAAAGTTGTGGGGAAAAGGGAACCCTACTACACAGGTTGGTGCAGCCACTATGGAAATTAGTATGGAGGTATCTCACAAAACTGAATATGGAACTACCATATGACCCAGCAATTCCACGCTTAGGTATTTATTCAGAGAAACCCAAGATGCTAATTCAAAAAAATATATGCACCCCTATGTTTATTGCGGTGCTATTTACAATAGCCAAGACTTGGAAACAACCAAAATGCCCATTGGTAGATGACTGGATTAAGAAACTGGTACATTTATACAATGGAATATTACTCAGCTATAAAGAAGAATGAAATATTACAGTTTGCAGCGATAATGGATAGACCTAGAGAACATGATGCTAAGTGAAATAAGTCAGTCAGAGAAAGGCAATACCATATGATCTCACTTATATGTGGAATGTAAAGAATAGAATAAATGAACAAAGTAAACAGAAATAGTCCCCGAGATATAGAGGAAAAACTGAGGGTTGCTAGATTGAAGGGGGCTGGAGATGAGGGAGAAGGGGAAGCGATTAGAAAGCATAAATTGGTAGCTGCAAATATTGCCATGGGGATATGAAAGACTGTTTGGGGAATATAATCAATAATGTTGTAAAGATTTTGTAGGATGTCAGATGGGCAATTGTCTTACTAGGGAGACCACTTCACAGATGGTGTAGATGCTTGACCACTGCACTCTACACCGGAAGCTGAAGCTGAATAATATTGTATGTCAACAATAATGTATTCACAAGATGTGAAGTAGAGCATAAGGAATAGACTCAATGGAATTTTAATGGATATATATGATGTCAGCGGGGCAATAGATTGGGGGAGGGGAGTTATCACTTTGTGAGTGGTGAAATGTCTAACTATTACATTTCTTTGTTCACCTGAAACTAATTTTTTTAAATAGGCAAATTACAGACCAGGAAAAATGCATAATATGTGACCAAGTTTTTTTTACCCTTAATACATGAAGTGATCTTCAAAATTGGTACGGTATATGACAATTCAAATAGAAAAATGGATGAAGGTTATTAACAGACAATTCAGAGAAACAGACATGTAAATGATCCATTAACATATAAAATGATGCCCAAGTTCACTTATGAATAAATTACAAAATCGCACAAAATGATACCATATTTCATCAAGCGGATTGGGTGTTAGAACCCTTGTTTATTATTGCCATCATAAGTATATGGGAAGAGGGCCGGCCAAGTGGTGCGGTGGTTAAGAGCTGGCTTGGGAGGCTAGCGGACCCGGTTTGGGTCCCACATATGAAGGCTGGTGACACTGCCCTCAAAAACAAAACAAAACAAAACAAAAATAAGTATATGTGAAGACAGGCACATTAGTAGTATATAGCATTATTAGGAAGATAAATTGGTTGTTTAATGGGGAAATTTGGTAATATTTATAAAAACATTTAGTGTATACAAGTACACCCTTAGCCCATCATTTCTAAGTAATTATCCAACAATTATGCAAAAAGATGTGTACAAGGCTGCTAAGTGCAGCATTGTGTTATTTTTCCCAAATTCTCTCCTTTTTAAAAAAAAATAATTTATTTTTCAATTAGAGTTGACACACAATATTATATTAGTTTCAGGTGTACAACATAGTGATTAGACATTTACATGACTTAGGAAGTGATCACCCCGATAAATCCAACACCCATCTGACACCATACATAATTATAATATTGACTCTATGCTGTACTTTACATCTCCATGACTATTTTATAACTAGTGCAGCATTGTTTTTAATCAAAGCACTAGAAACCTAGATGTCAATAAACAGGGGACTGACTAAATAAAGAATTTTACATGCATTAACAGAACACTATACAGCCATTGAAAAGAATGAGGCAAATCTATACTTAAAATGTGGGTAAATATCCAACATATAACATGAATTTTTAAAGTTACTGGACTTTTTATAGCATGGTGTCCCATTTGTACAAGTATAGAACATCTGAGGAGTGATACATAACACACTCTTAATGCTGGCTACCTCTCAGAGTGGTACCTGAAGTGTAAAGCAGGAGAAGGATTTGTCACTTTAAACTTATTCATACTGTTTTAATTTTTAAACCATCAGTTGGTATCACTTTCATACTAAAATAATACTAGTTAAAGATTCCTACTAAAAAAAGGAAACGGGAGCTTTTTATATCTGCTATATGATGGTTTAAATTTCAGTATCATCAAAATTGTTTTCAATTTTAAGAGTTCACAGTTACTATGAACTGTCTCACCCACACATAAAATAATCCCAATGATTTACACAATTCCTTTGATCATGTAACATCTCCAAAGGAACCATTACAAAGTCAACTGCACTGTCCTATACATGCCTAATGGGTCCAACAGGGCCATGAGGATGTCAGTTACATGGCAGGGTTCCTTCTAAAGATATTACCAAGTCATTGCATTGTTTCTCACACTTCCTTCGACATTCAGATGGTTTCCAATGAACTGTATCATTGCTGTGGAAGTGTCCTGTATAACTAATACTACCAGGGGAAAACAAAAAAGGAAAGGAAATAAATGTAAAACAAATTCCCTCCATTAAACATACATGAATGGCCCCACATGGTCAAATATCAGGACTAACTCCTCATTTGGATATAAATATTGCAAGTCATTCAAGAAACCCAGGTGTTAGGCTAGCAATTTTTTCACAACACCTGCTGTTCCAATGAAGAAAATTAGGGTCTAAGAACAACATATGTATAGCTGTGATAGTATGGTATTCATTGGTAGCACACAGTGTATTACCAGGTTATTACCAGGTTTCTATGGTATGCAGTACAGAAGCAATAGGGTGCAATACTACTGGATTTTTTGGCTATTATGGTATTATCAGATAATCCCTTACCTGTAAAGTTCCTGAGCAGCACATAAGGAGCTCAGCTGCCCAACAATCATAGCAATCAACAGGGTTTCTGAGTAGCTGGAATCCAGGCTCTACCATAGGGGCTGTTACAATGGCAAAAGAAAATACACTAATACAAGTTAACCCTCAGCCAGATCTGAAGGTCTTGATTGGATTTCCTCTCACAGTATTCTATACTTAGCAGAACAAGATTATTGCCTATTGAAATGAAGTATAATTTAAAGTAAGACAAATGCAAAAATTTTACCCAGTTTGAAATGAGGAGAAAGTAGACCAGACTCTCCTAGGATAGAGCTTCCTGGAACACCAGATGTTTCAGAAGCCACATTGAATGTCTGGCTAATCCTTGATAAGAGACACTTCACCCTGTAGCACTTACCCCATAGCACAGGCATAATAAACTCATGCTGAGTGATAGATAACAACCACAATTAACATTTATTGACCATTAAATATATAGCAGGCACACTTTGAAGTACTATATATCCATTTTATTATTTAATCTCCATACATAAAAAAACTAAAATAAGTAATGTCTCCATTTGAAAGACAAGGAAACTGAGGTTTGGAGAGCTTTAGTTACCTGACCAAGGACACACAGTAGGTAAGTGGCAGAACCAGGGCACAAACTTAGGTTTGTTTATTTTATACCACAGTCCATTATTCTTAACCACTCACTGTACAAAGACCACTGTTTATTTAGATTGCATTAATGTAACCATTTTTACTTAAATAAATGGTTTCACATCACTGTGATCTCATTGCAAGATGCACATATCTTTTTCATGGTACTAAATTGTACAAATTAGCTTTTTATCCTCTCTAGTAAACCTATTTGGGTATATATGCCCACTTGACTCAGCCTTGTACTGAGAACTGCTCCAAGATTTCAACGCATCACTTCCCAGAAAGTAACATTTGTATTACTGACCTTACTCCCTGGTTTTAGCTGATAGGACCAGTGGTAGATATCTGACTATGGATTGGAAAATTATTCTGTCTCCTTGGAATTTAGAGAGGGCATTGAAAAATACCAGGTTAATCCCAAACAGAAGAAATATAAACTGGAGAACTTTATAAGGTTTAATGCCCATCTTGTGGGTGGAGATTTATTTATTTATTTATTTATTTATTTATTTATTTATTTATTTATTTTTAGAGGGCAGTGTCACTGGCCCCCATATGTGAGATCCGAACCTGGGCCGCTGGCATCCCAAGCCAGCTCTTAACCACTGCGCCACTCGGCCAGCCCTTGTGGATGGAGATTTAGAGAAAGTCAATCTGCGGAGACAGGACTAAAGGAAATGTATCTAAAAGCAACAGGCAAAGTACAGGCAATTCTTTTTATCTAGTCCCTTCTTGTGGTCTAGCCATATTCTTGCCCTGGTGCCATGAAGCATCATCATGCCCTTTTCCTTTTAATAAATTTGTTTTTTTGTTTAAGCTACCTCAAGTTGGTTTCTGTTAACTGCAATAATAATAATAAATAATAATAGACAATCCTAACTAATAGAACATCAATCTCTCCCACCAGACTATAGATTCCTTGAGATTGGGGACTATGTACTTATTGGTCACCTTTTATATATCTCCAGTATCCAATACAGAGCCTGGCAAAAGAGTAGATACACAATTAATACTGTTTGCACAGAAATATCATTATAAATGAGAGTATAGCTATAAATCATTTATTTGCAATTTGTCCTTCATTGGTTAAAAATTACAAATCCTTTTTTCTCTACCATTTCCCGATATTTAGCTTCTTGATAAGCAATTTCATTTTCACTTTACAATCCAACTGTTTCATTTAGGCCATATGTGAAAAACATATTATTGGAAATTTATTATTCAAATTTAGCTGCTGATATAGTTTTTTCCTCCAGCCTAATGTATAGTCAACTGTAATTATTGAGGAATACCCTAATCACTTAGGTTGATGCTCAAATAGGATTGCCAAATCCTTCTAAGAAACACCCATTATATCACCTGTCTGATGCAGAGTTGTGGGTTAGATGACCAGAGAACTGACCCACTGTGGCATTTCTATCCTTGAAGGATCAGAGTACATCTACAAGAATACATCATCTCTCAGTTTTAATTTTTCCCTTCAGAGCAATGCACATTTTTCATTCATTTAGTGGCTCTTGTGCTCCAGATCCAGTGGCTTAGTATTGAAGCTAAAAGAGTGAATAAACCAGGCCCTATTTTCAAGAGCTTCCTGCTAGTAGTCATTAAAAACTCTTGTGAGGATAAAAAACACATAACGGAAGTATTAGCCTAAAATGAATAGTAGTGTTGTTAGTAAGGTCAGATGGGAGTGGAGAGTGGAGAAGGGGTAAAATGAAAAAGGCATTATGAAAGATATTAAATTGTCCTGCTCACAGTCCTCAGGATAAAGGTAGGTTGAGTACATCTGCATGTTCCCTTATAGACCATTAAGTATCACTAGAAAACAAAGGGTTTACTTAGTCTTAGGACAAATATGAGTGAATGGGAACAAAGTGCATTAGTGTTCTGATTGCCCTGTGAAAGCCAAGAAATCCAGATTCCCTTCTGTGACCTGATTCTCTCTGTGCCGTGTTTCAGGCCTCTCAGTCCAAGTGTTTCAGTGCTGAAATTGAGGGTAATTTATTTTAATTCTTCATGAGTTATAAAATGTTGGAGACTTAAATTCAATTAAGAGTAACCAGAGTTTATGAAAATAAGAAAAATATTTTGAAAATCTTGACCAATTAATAAAATGAAAAAAATAAGTCTATATGGACACAATTTTGGAAATATAAGTAGAAAATCCATGTCATAATCTCCTAGAAGGAGAGAATTGAAAGCATCTTTGAAATCTCATTTCCGAATCTTTCTCAGTTTAATAATTAACCCAAATTAACAATTTCCCCTATCATCATTTTTCACCCATTGGAATGAAGCTTGTATCAGTCTAAGATGGTCCATGGTATTGTGCCCATTACCTCATAAATAATCTAAAATTCAGAATGTATAGGAAGACAGAAACAAAGTAAAATGTCATTGACACTGATGCACAGGGATGGGATGGCATAGAGTCTCATGCAGTGAAACACATAAGCCCTACAAATTTTAAGCCATTTCACTAATTTCATATATAGAATATGTAAGCTCAAAATAATGAAAGAAATGCCCTGCTGGGCCTGATTTCATGAATAGCAAAATAAATGGGAAATAAATAGCTACATTTGCACATAAACATCAAGTCAATTCATTGAAAACAACTTATTTCTTCAAATTAATATGCTTTTGGAAAAACCATTTACACTCTTATCACAACTCAAACCTCCTCTGCAAGAATCTATGGAAATGTCGAAGGCAGGTCAAGTCTGATTATCATTGATTGAAAATTTCTGGAATCCAAATTGGTGAATTCTTCCTATATGTCATAAATAAGATTGTAAATTATATATTCCTGATTGAAAATTAGAAGTAAAAGTCAGAGTAAGACTTACAGAACTGTAACTGCACAGAGAAAACTTGTTCAACTTCATGTCTTATATGTGAGCCAAGGGAGGAAAAATGGCTATTTGGAAAAATAATCAATTGCATTTAGCTAACTGGTTTCTAAATTGCTGTTTTAAAACTTCCTTCTATGTAAAATGTAGATAAAAATGGAATCTATTTCCCAGAGTGGTCATGAGGATGAAATGAGATAAAGATATTATAAAAGTGTGTTTGGTAATTGTGAAGTGCTGATCAATAATAATAGTGAACATTTATATTGTACATTTATGTTGAAAGTAGTATTCTAAACCATTAATTCATTCCATCATCACAAAAGTCTAGAGGTAGATATTAATATTATCATTAAGCTACAAATGATGAAATTTAAGCACAGAAACTTTATATAAATTTCCCAAGGTCACATAGCTGGGATTTAAACCTAGGCTGTCTGGCTCCACAGTGCAAACTTTTAATCACTATCCTCTATTGCTTCTCATAAGTTGAAATAATTTCCAGAGGAGCACATTGGGCCAAAAGAGGCTTGCAGTTAAGAACTAGCTTTTAGCAGACTGGATCATACTCGTAGGTTTTTCTTGGCAGCCCAGCCCAATTTTGTGGTGCCCTATCCAGTTCCTATAATAAACCATAAGGAAAATAAAGCTGTAAGGAGGAGAAAGGATGCATGCCCTCACTCCTGAATCTTCCAACTCTGTTTCAGTAAAATAGTTCAGATAATCAAGGTACATGGTTAATTAGACTGAAAGTCAAATGAAAATGAACAGTCCCAAATATTCCTGAAAGTCCCTAACATATCTAAGGGAGGTGGCACATTAAGACAAGACAGTGGGTCACCAGCGTGAGCAGTTCTCATGGAGGGACTGGGGGAGGATAATATGCATTTAGATAAAGCTGATTTTGACAGATCTTCCCTGTGATCCTTCTCAACCAGCCTCCTGACAATTTTGAGTCATTGCCCTGTGGTCAGATGTGAGGATCCTTTCCCCCAGAGTGTTGATTTTCATAAAAATCATTTATAAATATTGCTTTTGGTATCCCTCTGCAAAGGGGTAAAGCCCAATTAGCACAATTAAAACAAAAGTACAAGGACACCAATGTCCCCTCACTGAGGGGACACAGTATAAATACAGGTTTACAGAAAAGAATGAACATTTCTTTCATTTAAAGGTGTTATTTATAATTGATGGCATGAATATAGTGTGATTATAAAGTCAAGTCAGAGCAGTTGAAGGAGAAGATCAAAGCAATTTGGCAGGATGCATTGTAAAGTTATGACAGTATCTAAATTCATGGCTAGAGCCATGCAACAAATTGTAGATAATGCAGGAAGTCAGGAGGCCAAGCCCAACCCAACCTGATTTAAATTTCTGCAACCCATGCTAAATGGATGTTTCCATCTCCCACCTTAAATCTTGCTTTTCCTTCTCCCCAGCACCTGCCTCACCCCTTTTTCACCATCAATAAACATACATGAAGTTTTCCAGAAGAAAGCAAACCAATAAGCTGCCATGGAAATAATCTTTGATGGGTTAATTACCCAAGCCTGTGTTTTTTTTTCAGAAGGGCAGGGTTTTATTTTGTGAGGTGGCTGTAAGAGACGGGGTGGGGTAAAAATAATTGGTGGTCAAATATTTATAAACACTTGCCTTGAGTAGACCCAGATTGAGCTTCCATGTCACAACAAACAGGAGAGAATTTAAAACCTGTAATATCAAACATTTTACTAATTAATCCTTGACGAGGTCTTCTGGGAATTCCTCAATCTTTAACCCTTATCCTTTACCCAATAGTATTTTAAATAACAGATTCAATGACATATGAACATACCATAATGTTCACCCTCTTCAAGTGTACAGTTCAGTGGTTTTTAGTATTTTCACAGAGCTGTGCAACCATCACCACTATCTAACTCCAGAACAGATTCATCAACCCAAAAGAAACCCCATACCTACAGAAGCACAGAAGTATGAGAATGGTAGAGTCCCATAGGAAAAATTCTTTCCTTTATTTTAATGTTTCAACCCAGTTCACTGGCTATAACTTCTATGCCAGGCATGAGATGAAGGAGAATGAAAAGTCTTAGCAATATAGGAGATCATCTACCACCTTATTTCATGTAAATTTGGCTAATATTTTTCCTGTTTGACAGTTGAAGCCCAGGAAACTATAGAAACTATAGGGACAAGTCCAAGGTCTCCTAATTTGCATCCTAATACTCTTATATGGATATGTATACTTAGATTCAATATATTCCCTTCTGATTTCCATACTTCACTACCTACACTCTTGGCCAAAGATAGCAATCCATACTCGAAAACAAATTTAAAAATATCAAGACCCCAGTCATGCTTGGTAACATTACAAAGTGTTATGGCCTGTCATATAGGAAGTGATATTCTAACTAGTGATATTCTAGTAGGCAAATGGTCATTCCTGATTATATCCTGGGGTCAGTATCCCCTGTGGGCTGAAGGATGCAGAGGACAGAATAAAAAAAAATCTTCAGGGACAGGGCTGTTGACTCCCTCTCTTCCCCCTGAGAAAATACTAATTAGCCACTGCTACCAGACCAGGCCTTATGGTCATGGTGATGGGGTCCTATCAAATTTAGACAAACAAAATGACAAAGAGAATAGACTAATGTGTTTAATGAGCATTAATGTGCTTTTCATGAAAGGATTTTGTTCTTCAGTAGGGACAAAGAGCAGAAATAAAATGAACTAACCTTTTCCCAACAAATTAAAAAGATAAAACGATTCCATTTCTAAAAGTTGTAAGAAAATAATATATAATTACTATTTAATGAAACTGCTGTTATTACTTATGTCTGACAAACGAATTATGTTAATTTACCTTTTGTGTTTTTTAAATCATTTCAGTCTAACCTGATTAATTTGAATGTATCTGTACAATTCACAAGTTCATCTGAATCAAAATAGAAAGCATGTCCAGAATATGCTTGCTATAGAATTGTTCATCTCATTATTCATATATTGATATGAAGCCAAACTACATGAAATTAGTACTTTCTGTAATAAATACTATTAGTATAGCACTGAAAAGATGAAAATAAAAGGTAAGTAATAAATAAAACCTGTACAATATTGCTGACTACATGAGATTTTTTTCCCTTTGGGGGAGGGTCACCAGAAATAAAAAAGTATTTCGTCTATCATTGTAAACAAATGTGTCTATTTGTCAGATCTAGGTACATGCCTTGCCCATGGGACCCTGCTAACTTGCATTTTCACTCTGCATATTAAATGAAAAACCAGGAAGATGTAGGGAAGGGAAACAAATTAAAGGCTAAAAACTGCATTCTTTCTGGGTTTTCCCTAAAATATATAGAAAGTTGTATTACCATTCTCCCCATCAGACTTCCTTTCATGGTCAGTATCAGTCAGGGACAATGCGGAGTTGGCTCGGCTGGACAAACAGGAACTATGCTCTGATTTCATCCCCCTTATCCACATTCTTAGTGCATGGTCAGGTGAGGCAGCGCCTTCTGTTTCTGTGTCCACATCAGATCCCATCTCTAGCTGGTAGCCGTGCCGAGAAACACTGTGCATGTCTGTCTGGTAGCCAGAGCAGAGAATGTGAGGAGTTTCACAGAATTCCATCTCTGAGGAGAAATAACGTTCAGAGAAAAAGTTTAGCAGTATGAAGAAATACCCAATAAAATTCCATTTTTTGTTCTCACACACCCCTCTCCCATTGTTAGTAATTATGTGTTTTTGCAAAGTTAAAATTCTAGCCTTTTTATTTATGGTAGCTAGGATTCTGTGCTTATTTTGCACTTCTGTAGCTTAAAATTATGCTCCTGTTGATTCTTACAAGGCTCCGGAAAAAGCATGCCCAAAATAGCTTTATAGCTACAATTTTAGGTTGCACAAAGTGTAATGAAGTAAGTGAGTGCAGAGAAGTATAAAATGTAGAAAGCTGTACTTTAAAAGATATTTCTCTTCCAGGAAGAATATATATGCTCTGTAGAGGACACTTACGCTTAAAATACTAAAATTATTGGCTTTTCTAAGCTTTTAATACATATTAGATTTAAGAATAATTCAGCGAGAAAACTCAGAACAAAATATTGTTTAAATACACTTTTCTAAAGTATTTTCCCTAAAACACGTTAGTCTCACCTCCAAAATTTTAAGTACTTAACATCATTATTTCCCATCGTCTCCAAAGGAGTGTAAGGTCACTTTAAGCTAATTATCTTTTTTCATTCATTCTTTCAACAAATATATAAAAAAATATTCAATCACATATTGCACTTCAGCAGTGCTTCATGGTTTGGATTTTCCACCCTTTACCTCCAAGTCTTAGAGTCATAAAATGTTTAGGATCTTAGAGTTGCTATCATTAGTGTCATTAGTTGCACTGTCATGGCTGCCTCAATGCCCTGAATCATTTTGACTTTGGGGAAATGCTAGACATCACATTGTGCCAGAACCAGTTAATTAGTTGGATGAGGATATACCCTAATATTTTTGTTTCACAGAAATTGATATACCCAAGAAACAGTGTGTGACATGGAGCCTTATCATGATGGAGGATGATTTACGACACACTTTAAAACACATCTTCTCTGAAACATAGCTCACACCAGACTGACTGAAGCAAACAAGTTTAAATTTGTCACACACTGTTACTAAGTTTCAATGGGCCACTTCCCACGTTGAAGATCCCTGGCTTTCCATTGGATGGAACTTGTCAGCAGCATTCAACATATTTTGTGATCACAACAGAAGGCCTCCGTGTCACACATCACTTCTGATATGGAAATTTCTGTTCAACAAAAACATTATGGTGTGTCTTCATCCACTTTAGTCACTGGATTTGGCACTGTGCAACTTCTGGCTCTTCTCCAAAGACAAAATGACCATGGGGCTGGTCGAGTGGAGCAGTGGTTAAGAGCTGGCTTGGGACACCAGTGGCCCTGGTTCGGATCCCACATATGCGAGCCAGTGACACTGACCTCAAAAAAAAATGAGCATGAAATATAAATGTTTTGAATTGATTCAGGACATCAACGGAGCCAAGACAGTGTAGCTAAAGACCCTCATGAAAGAGGACTTTCACAAATGCTTCAGAAAGTGGCAAGAATGATGGAATAAGTGTGTTTGAAGCAAGGGGGTAGTATTTTGAAGGGGATTAATGGCAATGTGTCATTTACTGTATTTTTAAAAATAATTTAAACATTCACTGTATTTTTTATCACACCTCATAATTAGGAAATCCACTTTCAAAAACACAGACTTGCATTTATTTTCACTCATGTAATGGCATGTGAGATGTGACTTTCCAAAGATTTTAATATGAGCAGCTGAGTAAATACATTCATTGGAAAAGGATGAGCAAATAAAAATAAATACACAGCGAATTTATTATTCTATATAATAAAATACTAGGTAAAGTTAAAAAAGATCACTAGAAGATGTAACCAGAGTTCCTCTTTGTTAAAGAGATTTCATTCTCACCCAAAAATAAAATTTGGGGCTGGCCGAGTGGAGTGTTGCTTAGGAGCTGGCTTGGGACACCAGCTCTGAGCAGCGGGGCCCCGGTTTGGATCCCACATATGAGGGCCAGTGACACTGCTCTCAACAGCTAAGGTGGTGAACAATGGCTCCACCTGGTTGCTTCTATAGCTAAGATGGCCGGCAACAGTGTGGGCTGCAGCTTCTGCTGCAGTGGGCTTCCACAGGCTACAGTGAGTGGCAGGCAGCCAGTGTGAGCTGGCTAGAGTCACTGTGAGCAACTGTCCAGAGGCCTGCGAGAGACCACCTCATGCAGGAAGAACATAATGATGATACCAACATGGGCCAGTGAAGCAACGTCCTCCACAACTAGACTGAAGAACAAAAGGACAGCAACTTGTCTGTTCTCCTTCCCCAATTCCCCAACACTGTTCCCCTCCCCCAATTCCCTAATAAAATCTTTAAAAAATAAATAAAATTTGAACATGGATTTGTTCCCTTCTAGGGAAATGTGGTACAGTGTGATAAAAAAGTTACATAAAATGTTTATTGGAACTATACCCTTATTTGAATACAAAGACTAAACCATAAATTCTCTAATTAAATAGATAAAAATACACATCCATGTCAATATATAATTAGAAATTTAAAAAAATAGAAAAAAGTTTCATTTATTTACAGTAAGTGATGTTCATTGAACTGCTTCACTTCCCTTTCATGAAATCATTGTACCATTGTAAATTATTTCTTTATATACACAAAAATCTTGGTGGTGTTCAAAATTCCCATAGCATGCATTTTTTTAGAAAGCACTTATGCACCTTAAGCAGTTGTTTTTAGCCTTGCACATATAACATTGTTACTTAAAATACTACATATTCCCTGGAGAAGATAAAAGTTCAATTGGATTTATTATAGATCTATTCTTACCAAAATGCTAGCCACAAGAGAAATGTAAGTAATATCTAAGACATCTACAATTTAAATGGATACACTAGTACCATGAGAAACTACATTTCAGGAATAAATAGATACAGATGTTGCCAAGTGAATGATGTATTTGGGGCCTCACAGCCATGTATTTAATTTTTATTGTAAGAAAAACCTATTTTGAAGCCTTGCAAGAGACTAATTCTGAGCACATTGATCAAGTCAAAATCCAAATTTGAAAATGGGCAAAAGATTTGAAAAGATACATCACACACACACACACACACACACACACACACACACACACATACACGTAGAGGAATGACCAATAAGCAAATAAGAACAATGCTCAATATCACAAGTTATCAGGAAAACACAAGCTGAAACCACAATGAGATACTACTATAGACCTTCCAGAATGATTAAAAAAATTTCTGACCACACCAAATGTTGACAAGGATGTGGAGTAACTATATACATTGCAGGTAAGACAGCAAAATTGTAGCCACTTTGGAAAAGTTTGGTAGGTTCCTAAAAAGGTAAAGCTGTACTTCACAGGGGAGCAATGCACTCTTAGACATTTATCCCAAAGAAAATAAATCTGTCTCCACAAAAATCTGTACAAGGTTTCTCATAATTTCTATTCATAATAGTGAAAAAGTAGAAACAACCCAAGTGTCCATGAATAGCTGAAAGGATATACCTGTGGTACATCCACACAATGGAATACTACTCAGTCCTACATATAAATGATCTATTGATATATAACAAGGTTCATGGACCTCTAAATAATTATGCTGAGTCAAAGAAATCCAACAGAATGTCTACATGTTATATGCTTCCATATAAGTAAAATTCTAGGAAATGCAAACCAATCTAGAGTGACAGAAAGTAGATCAGTGGTTGCCTCGGGAAGAGCGTGAGGGAGAAATAGAGAACAAGTGGTACAAGGGAATATATGGGATGATCTAGATATCTGTTATCTTGATTCTGGCAATAGTTTCACATGTATATACATGCCAAAGTTTATCATATTGTATATTTTAGGTATGTGTAGTGTATGGTACTTCAATTATACTTCTTTGGGTAGACTATACACTATGAGACAGTAAGACATTGAGGAGACTGTTGAATCAGTTAATTTTCATAGGAGGAACCAAGGGTATCGCAGCTAGCAGGAGGTCCTGCTCTTTCCTACTAAGTGGAAGAAAGTACATGTAACATAAATGAAAAGGTAGTCAAAATGCTATCTTTCTTATATCTAAGCCATAGGACAATCAAGGCTAAATGATGCATAGCTTCTTGATGATCCATTCTCTAGGGAACACTTTTTTCCCCAGGAACAAAACAGTTGAAAGTCAATTTTACAGTTTCATCAGTTTAAGGATGAAACTGATCACTGAGGAGCTTTCAGAAACTAAGGGAACATTCTATAGTTGGGGATCATGAGACAAAGCTGAGTGGATCTGGCATATAGGATCACTTTAGTCCTCTAGTAATGCTAATAAATTATTTTTTAAATGTTATGAAGTACTGAATAAAATTAACTACTTTCTCTCTGAATCTATAGATTGATCTTCTAGAGAAGCCAATTTATCAAAACTAAGAAAGTCATAGTTATCTACAACAGTGTTTTTCTGGAAAAGCCATTTCTGAGTTTCTGATAAGCTCAACACTTTTTGTTAAAATTCTACCTATCCATACTTCCTCTAAAAAAGAAGCCTTTAAAGTATCACACTCTAGATAAATAATTGGAGGTCAAAAACCATGATTGATCTCAGCCATGACCTGCGTGATTTGGGATATAAATTCTAAAGCCCATTTCCAAAATAAGGAAGAGGGAGAGGACATAAAATTATTATGTTTAATTATCATGACACATAACAAGTCTTATGGATTATATGCAAAAGCAGGTGTTATTGATTAGCCATGTGGTTTTTGGATAGGTCACTTAATGTCTCAGTTTCATCATTTGTACAGTAGTCAGACCCAACTTGAAATAAATCTCTAGGTAACTCTTGTGTTCTAAAATCCTGCAATTATAACTTGAGCCTGTCATGGAAAAACATGAAAAGGTTAAAATTTTCAAGCTACAATGAGATAGCACCTCACACCAGTTAGAATGGCTATCATCAACAATAAAAATAATAACAAGTGTTGGAGAGGCTGTGGAGAAAAAGGAAACCTCATACACTGTTGGTGGGAATGCAGAGTGATGCAGTCACTGTGGAAGGCAGTGTGGAGATTCCTCAAAAAATTAAGAATAGAATTACCATATGACCCAACAATCCCTCTCCTGGGTATCTACCCCAAAATCTGAAAACATTTATCCATAAAATTATATGTGCTTTGATATTCATTTCAGCTTTATTTATGGTGGCCAAGACATGGAAACCACCAAAGGGTCCTTTGAAAGATGATTGGATAAAGATGTGATATATATATATATATAATTTTCCATTATATATATATATATATATATATATATATATATATATATATATATATATATATATAATGGAAAACTATTCTGCCATAAGAAAAGATAAATAGTGCCATTTACGACAACATGGATGGATCTTGAGATTATTATGCTAAGCGAAATAAGCCAGAGAGAAAAATGTTGAGAACCATATGATTTCACTGATATGTGGGATACTAAGGAACAAGACAAGCAAATAAAGAAACAAAAACTCATAGACACAGACAACAGTTTAGTAGTTACCAGAGGGAAAGGGGGGATACTAAAAGAGAGTAGAGGGGGTCAAATATATGGTGATGGAAGGAGAACTGACTCTGGGTGGTGAACACATAATGTGATACATAGATGATGTATTATAGAATTGTACAATTGAAACCTATGCATTAATAGTTTTGTTGACCATTGTCACCCCAATAAATTTTAATGAAAAATATAACAGTTTATGAACAAGGCAATTGCAAATAATACATTATAGTATAATGAATAAAAATTCACACAATTAAAAATTATTACTGAACAACTAATAATTCATTTCTGGCTCCAGGGAAAATGCAATGATTACTGTAGTCTTAAGAAAGAAATACAAAGAATGAAATAAAGAAATGAGCAACAGCAGATAGGAGACAAATAATTTTCAGTATTGTGTACGATTTTGCATTTCTCAGTTTGGGAGCTTTGAAAAGAAAATGATATCAAATTGTCAAACAAATAAGTTCATGTAACTTCACTTAAACATAGCGCCACTGAACACCCACTTGAATTCAAGTCAAGAAAACAAAACAGACTTCTCAGATTTCATCAACCTTAGAAAATTAGCCCAATTTAATTTCCTCTTCTCTTGCTTTGTGAAAAATCTTTGTCAAATCCACAAAACTGGGCATTAAGCAGAGTGAGTTAAAATTACCATGTCGTGTCCTTTGGCAAATTCTACACTTTTCTTAAAAATTCTTTTATTGCAAAGAAAACAGAAACAGTTTCATAGATATAGAGGAAAAACTGATGGTTGCTAGTGGGGAGGGGGGTGAGGATGAGGGAGAAGGGGAAGGGATTAGACAGCATAAATAGGTAACTACAATATTGCCACAGGGATATGAAAGACAGTTCGGGAAATATAATTAATAATGTTGTAAATATTTTGTGGGGTGTCAGATGGTCACATGTCTTGTTACACAGAATCTTTTTAAAGGTGAAAATGAAAACCAAGTAATAAAGGAACCATCCAGACCTGGACTTTTGTTAAGGGCTCACCAGTCTTTTATGGGGTACAGGGGTGAGAAATGTAGTGCTGTCCATTCACAACTGGAGCCTGAGGTTATCAGAGGACTTAAAGAAAATAACCAAGCTTTCTGAATTTAATCTCCTTTTTATTGCTCCAAATGTACCCATTATATCAGTACTTAGGGCCTACCAATTATGCCTTATTTAATTTTCAAGATTTCTCCATCTGTTAGTGAAACACATGGCAAAAAATCTGGGCAGAGTTAAAGCCTGAAGTAGAAACATTCATGCTTTGTGACCAATATTGGCAAACTGGAGCCATCTCAGAACACTGATAAAGACCATGTTAATGTCAAAAGGATGCTCTTAGTGGGTTGTAAATCTGTGAAAATGGCTCAAACCAGAAAAGGGCACAGACTTATCAAGTCAAAAGGAAAGGAACATGAGGTAAGAACCTGGAAGTAAAAATGGACTCCAATCATATTTTGAGAGGGATGAAAATATCTTTCAAGAATCTTAGGAGGAAGGATATTTGCCATGGGATTAAGCTACTTCTATTTCCTTGAACGAATGTTCACCTTAGTACAGGGCCCGATTTGGACTGTGTTCACATAAGATGGAAGAACTTGCTGTAAGCTAACTCAGACAGCAGTTACCACTACCATGATAAAGATGATGCCTGCTATACAGCTTTCATAACAAGAGTTTGGAAAAAGAATCAGGGACTAGAAAAGATGGTGGAAAATCCAGAACTTCGGCAGAAATTTAGATCAATGAGAACTTGCTCATGTTCCCTTTATATCAACATTTCAAATGAGACAGAGACTTCCTGGTCTAAATGAGAAATTTTCATGGCTACTGAACACTGCAAATGCATGGTGCTCAATGGTCCTAAAAATTTCTCATGTCTTACCTGTGGTGGTCCAATTTTATGGCTGTTCATAACACTTTGGAGCCTGAATCCTTATTGACCATCGTGCTCTTCGAGGTATACTTCTATATTTTCATTGTGTTCACAAAGCATGCGAGGCTGCTTGGTGTGTGTGTGTGTGTGTGTGTGTGTGTGTGTATTTTAAACTGTATTAATCTGTCACACAATTCCATCTAGATAATGGAGACCAGTGAGTTAAACAGTTAAATGACCACGAAAAATATTTGCGAATGCTTCAAACACATACTCATAAAGGCAAACAATGTGACTTCTGTAACATTCTACACTAATCCACAAGCATTTATTTTATGATGAATTAGTAAAAATGCCAAGATAGAACTATGCACCATAGTTGGTGTCCACAAAGAACTAATGAATAAACTACATTTTGCTCCATTAGGGGACTCTTATCACAATGTTTCAAAGGTACTCTTTTTATTTTTTCCTCTGTTTCTTTGGAAATAGTGTACCAACTACATGGAATACATCTCTCTGATTTTTCACTATTCTAATTCCTCATATTCAGCCTGTGTCAGTACCTTCAGGAAGTATGCTCCAATTTTACTCTGTCCCCTCCCATTAATCTTACACTTCCCTATAACATTTCTAATCCCTACTACATAATTTTATACCTGATTGCATATTTTTTCTCTATATTTACTCATATATCATCTATATTACCTCCTGAATTACACCTCCAGATCTGATAGTGTTTTCTAAACATTTGGTATCCCTCAAAATAAAA
The DNA here is from genome assembly GCA_033961575.1 of Aselliscus stoliczkanus. Lineage (NCBI taxonomy): Eukaryota > Metazoa > Chordata > Mammalia > Chiroptera > Hipposideridae > Aselliscus > Aselliscus stoliczkanus. The sequence goes on along the minus strand of CM066737.1, from coordinate 33,193,168 downwards.
TTAGATAATTTCTGCAAAGTGTCATATGATCTATGAAGGATTATATAAACACAAGGTAGTATTTCCATTCCCTCAAGCCCTAGAAAAATTCTAGGCAAAGAATGATCATTAAATACCAAGCTTTTAAAGTCAATATTTAATATGAAATCATTCTTGCAAGGGTTAAGTTCTTGAATACAATTCTGACACAGATGACACATTTGGTTAACATAAAGAAATGCCTAACAATGCAAATTGAAAAATTGTTATTTTGATAAATTACTTATGCAGATCAAATAATATATGCTCCACAAATTTGTCAAGAAGAGAAAGACAATGGTCCAATGGCTGTGGATTCAGGAAAAAACAATTTATAACAACATTAGATTAATGGAGAACAAATACTCTCTATATTGTATTCTGACTGAAATAGTCTCACAAGGGAAGCTTTTCTCACTATACTTTTTGGCTTAATGAATTGGGAAATGATTCCCTCTTAAAACTCTTCAAAATATACCCTAGAGAGGCTTGTGCTAAAATCAATCACTTTCAACTGATTGTATTGAAACTTCTTTTGTTCTTATCATCAGTCAGTTTCATCCCCTATACAAGATAGAAATTATCATCTTGGCAAGTTTGTAGTGTCCTGGAGTGAGTAGGTGGCTCCTCTTAGAGACTTTGATTTTATGAACTCAAAGAATGTTTGTTTGTTTTTTCAGGGCTAGAAAGAGGAAACTATCCAAGTGGGCAAAGGTTGCACAAAGAACTCTTAGGACACTCATCCAGGACTTTTGAATTTAAATTCTATTTACATGAAAACATTACATTCTGGCAAAGACTTCCACTTGCAGTCAAGATGGGGTGACAAGGACCAAATTTACTCTCCTGCTTGAAAGTACAACAACAAACAAACAAATATATGAAACAACATTTTTCAGATATTGGGCAATGAAGGACAGTGATCCCTGAGACAGGGAGGTAAATGAGATGAACCTTATGATTGCCCCAGCTTACTGTTTACAAAGAGTTTGCAGGGCTTACCACAGGTAGGGAGAATATAGGTGGAGCCTGGCAATCTCTCTGAGTGGAGGAGATGAACCTGGTAGTATGGGAAGGCCAAGGTTTTGTAGTACAGAGTACCAAAGAGGAGAGAGCTGCACAGAAGAGAACTCTAGAGATCTGCAGGTCCCGTGGATATTCACTAAAGTCCTGAATAGCACATGCATACAGGGAAACCTCCTGTGACTGGAAAAAGAACCACCTGAAAGAATTAAAGGGAACAACTTTGAATCTGAAATGCTGTGGGTAATAATAGTCCCTATTCTCAACAGCCAGCATGAAAAACTTTCTAATTAATGGGCATTTAATAGAGTAAGCCAAAAACATTTCTGTATTCCTATGTATATTATTGAACTTTGATTTTGTGTGTGGTCAATACTTGGCAATAGTTTTATCCTTTTAGATCTTGCTCTTAAGGTTTTGTTAGCTGGGTTGAGAGAAACGTTTGTTCTAGGGCTAATTAGATCTTCATGCCTTGTATGGTTAAACATATACCTATCACATGATCTAACTATTCTATACCTTGATATTTGCCAAATAGAATGAAATAACATTTCCCTACAAAGAATTGTACATAGATGTTCACAGCAGTACAAATAAATTTGTAACAATAAAAAGCTGGGAACAACTCAAATATCATTGTCACAGGCAAATCAATGCAAACTCTGGTATTCCCTTTCCATGGGACATTATTGAGATATAAACGGGAGTGAACTATTGATATAACAACATGGATAAATTTCAAACAATGCTGAATTTTAAAAAAAGTCAAAAAGCTTACATACTGTATCTTTCCACTTATGTAAAACTATAGAAAATGCAAACTAATCTATACTGACAAAAAGCAGATCAGTGGTTGCTTATGAATAGGGCAGGTGGGAAGTGGTAGAGAAAAAAGCATTACAAAGAGGCAAGAGGAAACTTCTGGGGATTATATATAATTGCATGCTCGATATATATGTTCATTATGATGATTATGGTGATATTTTCATGGGTACATATACATTTGTCAAAATTTACCAAATTGTACACTAGAAATATGTACATTTTATTGTTTAATAATTATATTTTAATAAACAAACTTTTAGAAAACAGAAAGAAGAATATTTTCCACTTGCTTACTTAAAATGTCCCAGTTGAACACTGCAGACAATGAAATAAAGTACCACGATTGATAACACTGAAAAATTAATCTCTGTTCACAAAGTGTCATGAACAAGGGAAATGGCAGATGAATTTCTCTTGACTTGTCTGCCATTTTGCCTTCATTCCTGTGAAATCAGAAGGGCTTCATTTCTGGAAACTGAAATTCCTGAATGCTTAGATAGTTATAGACTGATGCAAAGACTATCAACAAATTAGGTTTGATCCTAATGTGGCAGGAAGGATTCATGGGCCAATCTGGGCTCAATGATAAATTACTGTAACAGATCAGGGGGACTCAATATCAGCAACACACATTTGCCATTCTCACATTAACAAGTTAGTTGCCTTTGTTTTATTCTATACCTAAAGACTTTTCTCATAATCCTGGCTAATCATGCTCACCAAATGGATCTTATTTGTTTCCAAGAAGACTAGATGAGAGGATATGGTTAACTCAGGGCAAACACAGTCTTACTATTTAAACAATACTCAAAATCTAATTCTTAACAATGAGAGGTTAATAATGTCCCTTTGTTTACCACTAGTTTCTACAATGGTTCTTTAGTAGCATAGTGAATATATAGTAAATGGCAAAATGGGTTATTGTAAAGAAACAGTTATTATAGTAGTCAAACACTCTAGTTATTAGGGCCAGTCTTTTTTTTTATAATTTATTTATTTATTTTTAATTAGTTTCAGGTGTACAACACAGTGCAATAGTTATACATTTTACCCCTCAAAGTGACAACCCCCCACCCCCAATTCGCCACCCCACTCCCCCCCTATATCATATATACCTATTACTCTTCCTCTGACTCTCTTCCACAGTATAATCCACATCCCGTGACTATCTATATATATTCAATTACAGTAGGTATACAACCTCCGCTTTAGTTATACAGTGCAGTGATCAAACCTCTACTCCATCCATGAAATGGTCTCCCTAACAAGACCTATGACCATCTGACATTCCACAAAATATTTACAACATTATTAATTATATTCCCCAAACTGTTTTTCATATTCCAGTGGCAATATTGTAGTTGCCTATTTTTGCTGTCTAATCCCTTCCCCTTCTCCCTCATCCCCATCCCCCTCCAAATTAGCAACCCTGATTTTTCCTCTATATCTATGAGACAGTTTCTGTTTACTTTGCTCATTCATACAGTTTTTCAGATTCCACATATGAGTGAGATCATATGGTATTTGTCTTTCTCTGACTGACTTATTTCACTTAATATAATAGTCTCTAGGTCCATCCATATCATTGCAAATGGTACGATTTCATTCTTCTTTATAGCGGAGTAATACTCCATTGTATAAATATACCACAGTTTCTTAATCCAGTCATCTACTGATGGGCATTTTGGTTGTTTCCAAGTCTTAGCTATTGTAAATTGTGCTGCTATGAACATAGGGGTGCATAACTTTTTTTGAATAAGTGTCTTGGTTTTTTCAGGATAAATACCTAGGAGTGGAATTGCTGGGTCAAACGGTAGCTCTATTTCCAGTTCTTTGAGATACCTCCATACTGACTTCCATAGTGGCTGCACCAATCTGCAATCCCACCAACAGTGCAGCAGGGTCCCCTTTTCCCCATAGCCCCGCCAGCACTTGTTGTTTGTTGATTTATTGATGATAGCCATTCTGACTGGAGTGAGGTGGTATCTCATGGTGGTTTTTATTTGCATTTCCCTAATGACCAGTGAGGTTGAACTTTTTTTCATAAGGGCCAGTCTTGACCTCATTCTGAAGTATAGTTGATCTGAACTGATAGAATTATTTTGAGAGTTGTGTTTATATTATAATCTTACCAATATAAATTTACATTTAGAAACAAAGACCATTCTCTATTTGCTGTGGAAATTGGGATACCAATTTATCTCAGTTACCAAAAGTACAAGGCTACAAGGTTTTAGACTCAACCATTGAGACTAGTAGTTCTGATTTCAAAGCATACAATCTCTAGTCCTAGCACAAGTGGATGGAGGGCAAGCTGCCAAAGAATATGCAGTTTTACATATTACAAAAAAAGAAAGTATATCCAAATGTGAATTTAGCATTTTCTCTGTACCAGGCCATACATTATTTTATTTAATCCTCACAATGTGCCCTGTGAGAAAGGTTGTAATTATCCCTATTTTTCAAATAAAGCAACTGACGCTCTAAGAGAGATTAAGTAAATTATCTAAGGCCACATAGATAAAAAGTAGCAAAGCTAACAGAACAATTTTAACACTGAGATCTAATCTCACATACAACATATGAAGTCATAAGTAGCACATTCAAATTCACAGCCTAGTTCTCGTCATTTATGCAGTGTTTATGTGGCTGGTGCTAGAAATTCCTGCTTCTCACCTCCTAGGTTTCATTCAGCTCACTGTGGTTTTCATCTGGACTTTCACATCCATTCACCAAAATTCTTTGAGGGATATGGCAGCTGGGAAACAACCTGCATTTACTTTGTCACACAGTATAAAAAACAGACACTTAAACTATGCATATATTAGCTTATTGTTCTCGTATAAGTTAAATATTTTTTTATTTCTCCTTTTGAAGTATTATTCTACTTTGTACTAGTTCTTATGGATACACTTCACCAGCACCATGTCACTTTGATTCACTGAAAATAACAGTGATATTTTAGAGCAGATTCTATGCTTACAGACGACAAAAAGATCTGTGTCTACAGGCAGACCAATAAAACAAAATGGTGGCCTCTCTTGTGTTTAGCTCCCTAGTTCACAGTAGCTGCCTTGAGAAGAGTTTTGAAATTATTTAACAGCATTAACAAAGATGATAAGAGTATTATTATTATTCATTGGAAAATATTTGTTGGGGTATTACTTCAGCATGTTGTCACCCAGCCAGCGGAAATAATCAGATCAAGATTGGGGGCATTTCTTGCCTACACGGTAGATCATCATTTTAGGATAAATAGATGGAGCCTAAATCTGTGATCTACACTAAGAATTTTACATGTATCACAGCATTCAGGGATAGGTTATGAGTTGAAAATATTCTACAGTTTCTAATTAAATGTTGGGGAAGGTTTTTCTTTATTTTAAATTTATCAAGGAGGTATGAAATTAGATAAAGGCGTGCTTCTCTTTAGCTATAATTTAGTGCTAGTACTGCAGGCAATTTCTACAAAATGCATTTTCCAAATCCAGGCTAGAAAACAAATACAAACAGCAATAATAGCATTAGTGCTTTCAAATTGGAAACTTATATAGCCCACTTCCTTGTTAACATTGCCAAACATTTAACCCAGACCAACAAATGAATATTTCAGGCACTTAAAAAACAATAGACAATCTAGATATATGAATAAAATAGTGTTCATTTTGCAGATTCTGGAAAGATGTGCAGGTCAAACAATCTATGAGGATTGCCTAAGGATATTAATGACATATAGGAGAGATGTAATCTGAGTCTACACAATGCCTGAACATTTGTCTCCATTCAGTTTCCAAATCACCACCAGGTGGGGAAATACACCCCCCAAAAATAGCCAAACAGTGATTTGATATTATATTCCAAAATATCTGCTTGCCTGAATTTTCTGCTTGGCTATGTCACTGGTTCCAATCTTACTCCTAAGAATGATTCTAAGGCAGGTCTGTTCCTTTTGTCCTTTCACTTGTCCTTTAGTTTCTACCACCCTATATCTATCATCCATTATTTTTATGGTGTCACTTCCTTGTCTAAAACACTTATTCTACTTGTTTGTAATCCCTTTCTTGTTCAAATATTGCTTTTTGTGGCCAATTACCTCATCATACAGCACTGTGCTAGTAAATTTGATAAATGTAAGCAAGGTTTAGTACACTTGCTCTTCCCCAACTCATGCCAAATTATATATTATAATTTTTAAGAGGGAAAAGGGGGTACTTTATCTTTTTTATATAGTATAATTTTTAATAGAGCAATTCTACCCTTAGTTTTCATGCACTCGGTTCATAAATTATTCGATAAGCACTTACTAAGCATGTACTGTGTGATATACATTGTGGTAGGATCCAGGCAGACAAGAAAAAAGGGAAAAAATATAATGTTCCCTTAAAGGGCTGACATTCTAATGCAGATGCAGAAATGATGCCATTACAAATTTATGCATAAAGGGCAGTGGAGTCCAAGGGAAGGTAGGGACTCATCCTGACTGGAAGATTGAGAATGGGTTCAGAAAAGACATAATACCCTGAATTTTACCTTAAAGGATGAATATGTACCTAGCAGGTTAAAAAGCTGATAAAAGCACTTCTAGCACAGAGAGCACGTGTTTAAAGACAAAGATATGTACAAGGGAATGGTGATTTAAGAGAATGGCAAATACTTTTCTGTGTGTCTATACTATACATAATGTATGGGTAGAGAACCAGTTTGCAAAGGGCCTTATTTGCAGTGCTTAGGAACTGGGCCTTACATGTCAAAAATTATATCACATGCTAGTTCTACTTACAATTCCTATATGTAAGTGTTCCAGAATCATTAATCTACACACAAATAATTGAATTTTTAAAATTTATCAGAAATCTGCAAAGCAGCCTAGAAATTCTAGAGCTCTGAGTCTTAATTCAGAACATAAGGAAATTCATTTCTTTAGCAAATATTTATTCAACATACAATGGTGTAGGTACTGTTCCAGGTACAAGAGAAAAAGAAACAAACAAAACAGACAAAACTCCCTATCATGGAGCTCATATTCTAGTTGGAATAAATTTGTAATAACAGTCTTCAGAACAAACTCTGTCAGAATCACAGAGATTTTCATCTGTATATTAACCTGTGTATTAATGTCTGTGTATTTCATCTCAGTATTAGTTAGTTCAGGGTCCTTACAGATGCTTCGTTAAGGCTTGATTATATCAAAGCATTGACACATAGGAATTTAGCTTCTTATAGCAAGTGCAATCTACTATGTGAAAATGATGTCTTTTGTGCATCCTCCCTTAGTTGGGGAAGCTATGCTGAGATATGCAGCATTTGGTTTGGATATATGTGTTCACTTTGTTTCCAAAATGATTTTTGACTAAATACTTGGGAGATTTAAATAATCTTAAAGGTTGGGGAAAAGGGGGAAGGCAGCCTTCATTAATTGGGACTTGGTCAGGTGAGGAAGAGAACAATTGAATTGCTTCACAGTGTATCTGTAGAATTATAAGCATATCATTGTTCTATTTCATGATATATAACCAATAAATAAAAGTCCATTCTGGATAGGGTGCCTTATAGAAATGCCAAGTAATAATTGCTCTAAGAATTTCAAGTCTGAACAAAATTATGTAAAATAGTCCATTTGTGAACAGCTTAATTTTGGCATTAGGTTAAAATTATAGAAAGTTTTTATTACATTTTTTTTTAAATTTTTCCAGTACCCATCAGCTCCAAGTCAAGTTGTTGTCCTTCAATCTAGTTGTGGAGGGCACAGCTCAGCTCCAAATCCAGTCACTATTTTCATTCTAGTTGTGGGGGGCGCAGTCCACCATCCCATGCGGGCATCCAATGGCCACCTTGTTGTTAAGAGCACACGCTCTAACCAACTGAGCCATCTGGCCGCCCCAAGAAACATTATTTTCATTCATCTAGGAAACAAGTTTTATTTCTTAAACTACATAAATGTCTAATGAGCTTTAGGAGAGGTTGAAAAGAAAACTAACTGGAAGGATTTTTTGAATTCAAATTATTCATATGTAAAATTGAAATATATATTATCTACTGGTATATTTAAAAATACCACTAGAGGGCCGGCCGGGTGGCATGGTGGTTAAGAGCTGGCTTGGGACACCAGCGGCCCCGGTTCGGGTCCCACATATGAGGGCCAGTGACACTGCCCTCAAAAATAAAAAATACAAAAATAAAAATAGCACTAGAGATTTCCAGTCAAGATGGCAGAGTACATAAACTCTGTACTTATCTTCTCTCAGGAACACATCAATTACAACTAAACTACAGAATAACCATCATTGAGGATCACCTTAAGTCTAGCACAGCAGAAGCCCTACAACTAAGGACAAACAAAAGAAGCCACCTTGAGATTGGTAGGAAGGGCAGAGATGAAACAGTCTAGTCCCACACCCGCATGTGACTATAAAATATTGGGAGGGATACTTTGGCTGTGGAGGTCCCCACTGGAAGAGTGAGGGGTTCCAGCCCCACACCAGGCCCCCCAGCCTAAGGTTCCAGGGCCAGAAAGAGAGGTTCCCACAACTTCTGCTTGGGAAAACCAGCGGAGATTGTGGCTGAGTGAGACAATGACAGCTACAGTCCCAGGCAGTCCCCTTAAAAGGCCCATACAAGGACTTACTCATTGATAGACTCACTTGTTCTGAGCTCCAGCACTGAGGCACAGCTGAAAAGGTGCCAGGGACACACAGGGAGGAACTAAATTGTCTGACTAAGGGTGAGGGCTGGAGGGGCAGCTTTCTCCCAGAGAGAGGAGCTGTCTGAAGCCATTGTTTCTTTCTTGAGACCTCCTGCTCCCTGTGCAAACAGAAGCAGACACCATATCTGAATCTCCATCAAACTGGCTATCTACCTTTCATCTGCACTGCCCTAGTGATTCCCTGAGACTTAGCCCCACACAACTTTCTGGCATACTCAAGCAACTTCCAGTGGCTTTTCCATACAAACAACCTGTCTTAGCGTATGCTACAGGCTTTCATAAAATCTCCCAAATTTCATAAAACCCAACCAAGCAGCATCTGGCTTCAGCATGTCCCACAACACTAGATAATCAGCCCTAAGCCTGGCACCAGTGACAGCTGGCCTCAGTTCACAGATTGGACATTCGAGGCACTTCCAAGCCTGGTGCGAGAGATGGCCATCTGTGTATTGCTTTACCAGGTGGCTCTAGGAAGGGCACAGGTTGCAGCTAAACTTGGCCTACAGTGAGTCACCTCCCAGGAGGCTCCAGGGTTGGCACACCTGGTTGCTAGCTTTGGACCAAGCCAGACAATCTCTTGGCTGCCTCTAAGGATGACACAACCAAAGGGCAGATGGGGCAGACATTAGAGCCCCACTTAAAAAAATACTCATCTCTGAAGGGACAGCCATTGCACCACAGCTCCTCCACTCTAATCATAGCCAGTCCTCACAACCAATCACTCTGAAGGCCTATCCCTCCCACTGATGTGCAAACAACAAACAAGGCTCAACTACAACAGGAGATCACAAACAACTCACACAAGGGACACAGCTAAAGCACCCATCTCTGATAACCAGGGAGACTGCACCATTGGGTCCCACAAGACACTTAATACATAAGGCCACTCTACTAAGACCTAGAGACATAGCAGCCCTACCTAATACATAGTAACAAACACAGGTAGGCAGCCAAAATTGGGAGACAAATAAATATGTCCCAAATAAAAGAACAGAACAAAACACCAGAAAAAGGACTAAACAAAATGGAGACAAGCAATCTACCAGATGCAGATTTCAAAACACTGGTTATGAGGCTGCTCAATGATCTCAGGGATAACTTCAAGAAAGATATAGAAAACATAAAAATTTTGATAGGAAACATTAAAAAAGATCAAGTCAGAAATAAAGACTACAGTAACTGAAATGAAGACTACATTAGAGGAAATCAACAGTAGAGTAGATGAAGCAAAGGATCAAATCAGTGATTTACAAGATAAGTTAGCAAAAAACAGCCAATCAGTTACAGCAAAAAGGAAAAAGAACCCAAGATGATGAGGATAGATTAAAGGGCCTCTGAGAAAACATCAAACATACCAACATTCTCATCCTAGGGATACCAGAAGGAGAAGACAGAGAGCAAAAAATTGAAAATGGGGCCAGCAGAGTGGCGTGGTGGTTAAGCGCTGGCTTGGGAAGCCAGTGGCACCGGTTCGGTCCCACATATAAGGGCCAGTGACACTGCCCTCAAAAAAAAAAAATTGAAAACGGATTTCAAGAAGTATAATAACTGAAAACTTCACTAACCTAGTGAATGAAATAGATATACAGGCCCAGGAAACACAGAGAGTTCCAAATAAGATGAGACCAAAGAGGCCCACCCCAAGACACATCATAATTAAAATGCCAAAGGTTAAAGACAGAGAGAGAATCTTAAAGTCAGCAAGAGAAAAGCAGTTAGTTATCTACAAGGAAGCTCCCACAACACTGTCAGCTGATTTCTCATCAGAAACTTTGCAGACCAGAAAGAATTGGCATGAAATATTGGAAGTGATGAAAAGAAGGAACCTAGAACTAAGATTATTCTACTCAGCAAAGCTATCATTTAGAACCAAAGGACAAATAAAGAGTTTCCAGACAAGAAAAAGCTAAAGTTCATCACCACCAAGCCAGTATTACAAGGAATCTTAGAAGGACTCCTTCAAGATGAAAAGAAAAAAGAAAAAAAACAACAGACAAAAAATGGGAATAGTAAAATGGCAATAACTATGTATCTATCAGCAATTACTTTCAATATAAATGGATTAAATGCTTCAATCAAAAGATAGGGTGGCACAATGGATAATATGCTGCCTACAAAAGACTCACTCCAGATCAAAAGGCACACACAGACTGAAAAAGGGATGGAAGAAAGATACTTCATGAAAATGGAAAGGAAAAAAAGCTGGAGTAGCAATACTTATACAAGACAGAATAGACATGAAAAGAAAGTCTATAACAACAGAAAGAATGACCCAGTAATCCCACTTCTGGGTATTTATATGAAAAACAAAGAAACCCCAAAATGTTACTTTGAAGAAACAAATGCATCCATATATTCATTGCAGCATTGTTTACAGTGGTCAAGATGTAGAGGCAGCCTGGGTGACCATCAATGGATGAATGGATAAACAGTAGGTGATACAAATATACAATGGAATATTGCTCAGCCATGGAAGGGAATGGGCTCTTGCCATCTGTGGTGGTATGGATGGATGTGGAGGGTATTGTGTTGAGTGAAGTATGTCAGACAGAGAAAGACAGACGTAATGTGATTTTGCTTATATGTGGAATCTAAGAACAAAACAAAAAAATAAAAAACAAACAAACATAGATATAGAGAATGTTTTGATGGTTGCCAGATGAGAGGGATGTTGGTGGTAAGTGAAAAAGTGGAAGGGATTAAGAAGTATAAAGTAGTTGCTACACAGAAGTCATGGGGATGTAAGGTATAGCATAAGAAGTATAGTCAATAATATTGTAATAAGTATTTATGGTGTCTAATGGGTACTAGATTTACTGGGGTGATAGGAAGGTTTTGGGGAACAGCATGAAAAAGATGAAGGGATTAAGAAGTATAAATTGGTAATTACAAAGGAGTCATAAGGATGTAAAGTAAAGCATAGGGAATGTAGTCAATAATATGTTAATACCTATGCATTGTTACATAGTGCCAGGTGGGTAATAGACTATTCAGGGGGATCAGTTCTTAAATTATATAAATGTTTAACTACTATTGCTGTACACCGGAAATGAATATAAAATAATATTGAATGTCAAAATAAATAAACACATAAATAAATAATAAATAAAGTGTAAAAAAATCCCACTAGATTTTAAAGTCACATTTTGATAAATAAGCCCTTCAAAATAAAAATTAGTAGAATAATTTAAGTATAAAATTGGACATATTGATATGGTAATTTGGAAAAACATTTATCATAACTTTTTTCATACTACTACTATTCATTTAAAAGAGATACATAACTTCTATAAGTAGAAGTAGCAAATTATATCTGCTATATACTTATATATCTTCCCAATGTGACTCTATAAATATTTCATTAACAATATAAAGACCATATTCCATACCCCCTCCCAAGGCTCTTCATATTAACAAAGAAATATCCTATTTCTCTTGGTGTGACAGAAAACTAATTAGTGTTCAGAGATAAGTTAGTGTGGGGTGAGTAGGTCATTATTTAAGCAACTGGAAGAAGTAATTTACTAGAAGCCCCCACTACAGGTTTGAAGTCTTAATGTGTTTCTCTCCTCTAAAATGAGTGATTTCTTTTTACTTGTCATCAACATAATGACCAGTACATAGTACACACCATCAGCAATATGTTTTCTTAATAAAAATGATTAATAGGTACATATGTATGTATGTATATTCACATATGCACACAACTCACACATTGTGATTTTCAGCCATACCTTAACTTATGTTTTGTGAAACACAAGAGACTGGCTGCACTAGAATGTTGTCTAAAACCAGGGCCACGTTCCAGCCAGGGATAAAGTGTACAAATTGATGACTGATCTCTGAAGTAGGGAATGATGGTAAATTAAAAAAAAATAGCATGGAGAAGCAAGCATATGCTTTTACCAAATATTGTATTCACTAACCTGTTAATGCTCCATACCCAGTGGATGTCATATTGAATTATAGTACCTTCTGATCCTTACTACTACTACTACTACTACTACTACTACTAATAATAATAATAACACTAATTCTAATGCCTACTATGTGCCAAACACTGTGCTATGTACTTCATTAGTACACATTATGCATTTAATCCTCACAGTAACTCTCTGAGGCAGGTTAGTATTATCCTGAATCAACAAATCAGGGCACTATGACTTGGAAGAAGTTAAAATACTTGACTGTAGCTACCATTGCTAGTAAGAGGTGAGGACAAAATTCAAATCCCAGTCACCTGTATTTAACACCTTTTGCTTCTTAGTGGTAGAAAGATGCATTCTCTTTGTTACAGGTAAAACAAACTCTTACTATGTGTATACCTGTTGGTGGGAGTGATGGATAGTCTAATCTGACATGATCTCTAAGAAACTTCAATTCCAAAAATGAAAAAATGACATATTCACATATACCTGGTAGTGTGTACAAGGTCTGACAATTAAGTTTTGTGAACTCATCCTACAAAAAGTGCCACGTACCTCATTGCTGAATATCACTATGGTCACCTTCAAAGTCCTCCCCTTGGGAAGCTATGCACCGATGCCAGTGCCTAGTACACCCTTCAATACAATTTTGGAACTTCTTCTGGAATGGCCATCAGAGCTGTTGTCGTATTACCCTTGATGTCCTGAATGTCATAAAAATGTCTTCCTTTCAATATTGCCTTTATCTTTGGGTAAAGAAAGAAGTCATTGGCAGCCAGATCAGGTGAGTAAGGAGGGTGTTCCAATACAGTTATTTGCTTACTGGCTAAAAACGCCCTCACAGAGAGTGCCGTGTGAGCTGGTGCATTGTCGTGATGCAAGAACCATGAATTGTAGGCGAAAAGTTCAGGCTGTTTTTATCTAACTTTTTCATGCAGCCTTTTCAGCACTTCCAAATAGTAAATTTGGTTAACTCTGTCCAGTTGGTACAAATTCACAATGAATAATCCCTCTAATATCAAAAAAGATTACCAACATTTCTGCAACAAGTTCACAAACTTAATTGTCAGACCTCGTATAACTGGAGTTAACTGAGTGGTCTAAACAATAAATACTAGGAGAGTCCACAGAGTAGAGGAAGATCAGAATGGGAAAAATGCGTCAGTGACATTTCAAGTCTGTGATAGATTAAGCTAAATTTTAATGAATGGGTAAGTTTTGAATGAGCAGAGTGGAGAGTTTACTCCACTGTAAACTCTACAGTGTAAACACATACTGTGTGGCAGATTTGTATATCCAAGTGTGCATCTGCCATCTAACTTAGATATTTGAAAAGAACCTCAAAAAAATGTCCAAAGTTAATGTCATGCTGGAGCTCAGCTCCTGGCAGATGAACGCAGAATTCAATGAGCCCGAAAAGGAACAATGGAGCCACAGATAGGGGGTTCATACCACTATACTATATTCTCAAAGACGGCTGGTCGAGACACTAGAAGCAAACTTCCATCAATACTGCAACAAGGGGTCTTCCTGCACCACAATTTTACTGGTGGCTGGGCAAGATGCAGGGAGTAGGATTTGCAGAATCTGCACCATCCACAACACCCACACTTGCTAAATCAGCTGCAGTAGTTATATGCAAAACATATAGTAGCTAATAGCTAATTGGTTACAACTGATGGCTATCTAATACTCCAATCCAGCACCTTTCCACGTGAAGTCAAGAGCCTGGAAACTGCCCTCCTAACCCTTTCCCAACAATTAATACCTTAAGCAATCTATCTTTCCATTTGGAGTTATTTTTCCAGAAAGCCAGGTTCATTTCTCATTATTGTTTCCTCTTTTATTTATCTTCTCTCATCTTGAGGTCTCTGTTCCGATTTATTTGATTGGTTTGAGATTTTTCTCAAATAGTTTTTTCAATGGTGTATGAAAATGATATACCTTCTGAATTCTTTCATATCCTCAAACAGCATTCTCTGACTCAAACAGGTGAATGACATCCTGATTAAGTAATAAGATGCTTGGACTGTAGTCCTTTATTCTTGGAAATTTCTAGATGCTATTTCATTCTCTTCTAGTTTCCATGATATAGGTGACAAAACCAATACCAACATGATTAATTTTTTCTTTTAAATAAAATAATTTTAATTTTTTTCTGACAGGAAGCCTACAAGATTTTCTTTTTAACGTTGGAATTCAGGAACTTTATCAATGTACGTTTAAGTACAGAACAAAGAACCCCTGTTCTAAACATCTTTTAGTAGAACCAGCTTTTGCCTTTGTTAAGCCCACATTTAAATTCTATGATTAATTTTAGCTTGTATTTTTATTAGTTTTGTAAGACAACTTTCATGTCATAAATGTATTTTTTCCTTTTTGTTCCCCTGAGTTTATTGATATTTTTCAATATTTCTTCAAATTGATTTAGTGCTATAAATTTTCTTTTGTTTGTTGTTCTTAGTCACATCCTTAAGGCTTTTTATTAAGTTATCAAATTCTTTAAAACTAATTTTAAATTTCCACTTATATTTCCTCTTTGATCCAAAAAAATATTTACAAAGAGTATTTTATTCTTTCAAAACTTTTTCTGTTTACTTTTTGTCATATTTTTATTTTATTGTTGGTTTCTAGCTTTATAAAATTATCATCAGAGAATGTGACTTTTTAGTTCTCTATCTATAAATTTATTAAGGTTGTTCTTATGGCAAATACATAATCACTTTTTTTTTAAAGATTTTATTGGGGTATTGTGGGAGGGGAACAGCGTTGGGGAATTGGGGAAGGGGAACAGACAAGTTGCTGTCCTTTGTTCTTCAGTCTAGTTGTGGAGGACGTTGCTTCACTGGCCCATGTTGGTATCATCATTGTGCTCTTCCCGGATGAAGCAGATTGGTCACCGGCCTCTGGATGGTCACTCACCACGGCTATTGGCAGCTCACACTGGCTGCCGGCTGCTCACGCTGGCTGCCGGCCACTCACTGTAGCCTATGGCAGCCCACTGCAGCAGGGACTGCAGCCTACCCCATCGCCGGGGATCGTATAGCCCAGCTCCAGGTGGAGCTGTTGTTTGCTGTAGAGGGCAGTGTCACTGGCCCTCATATGTGGGATCCGCACTGGGGCCACTGGCATCCCAAAACCAGCTCTTAACCAATGCGCCACTTGGCCGGCCCCATAATCAATATTTAAAATGCTCTAGATTTGAATGTGTATTTTGCATTATAGTATATAATGCTATGTATTTGTCAAAATACTAGGTCAAACTTCTTAATTATATTATTCAAATCCATTGTAATGTTACTTTTTTGCTTACCTATTTTTCAAATTCTGAGAGTTGTAATCCACAACTGTCATTGCAGTTTTATCAAATGCTTCCTGTATCATTCCAGTTACATTTAATAAATATTTGTTGAATGAATGAATACTTATAGATTCTATTTTAATATTTTTAGCCTTATATGCCACTTCATCTGATATTGACATCCTTACTCCATTCTCTTTACTGAAAATTTTCTCACACATCTTTTTCCACTTGAAATATTTTCATCATTTTGTTTAGTGTTTCTCTCTTACATGTGAGAAAGATTTAAATATGTAAATCTATGTGTTTTTTTCCTGGGGAAAAAAGGTGTCAATCCATTTATATTGTTGTGATAAACATAATGTCTTAATCACAGTGTAAGAATTTATGTTTATTATATTTGTGGGAAGAAAAATAACGGCCCCCATAGATGTCCACATTCTACTCCCAGAATATATGAATATGTTAGGTTCCAAGGCAAAAAGAAATAATGATTACACATGGAATTAAGGTTGCTCATCAACTGGCCTTAAGATAGGGAGACTATCCAGGAGTATCTGAGTGCACCCAATGTACTGAGAAGGATTCTTTTTTTTTCTATTTTTTTTTTTAGCTGAGCCATCCTGCCACCTGTTGGCAGCTCAACAGCAATTCAGCTCGGGCTGGCATTGAACCGCTATTGCTCAGAGCTCAGCTCGCACTCTTGAGCGAGCTCTTAACCAACTGAGCCACTCGGCCAGCCCTCTGAGAAGGATTCTTAAAAGTAGATGACTGAGACAAAGATGAGTCAGAGGGAGATATGATGTTGAAATAAAGGTCAAAGTCATGTATTACTGGCTTTGAAGATGGAGAAAGATACCATGATCCAAGGAATATGAGCAGCCTCTAGATGCTGGAAAAGTCAAGGGAATAGATTATTTCTCAGAGGTTTCAGAAAGTAACACAACCTTGCCAACACTTTGATTTTAGAACAGTGAGACTCATTTCAACCTTCTGATTTGCAGAACTATAAGATAACAAATTTGTATTGTTTTACAGCACTAAGTTTGTGGTAATTTTTTACAGGAGCAATAGAAAACTAATATAATGTTATAAAATGTAGATGTTTCCAAATTACTGGGAATGGGAGAGGTTGATGGATAACAGGGGAAAAGTCAATTCAAATATTAAATAAGGACATTAATATTCTTCTGTGTTATTTTTTCCTCTTTCCATTTCTTATTTCATTTTTAAATTGGCTTCTTCTTCCTTATCTGCTCCTTCACAGCAATTTTCAACTTCTCTGAAATATTCTACAGTGTATTTCAATCTAAATTAACAAAAGCTTTCAGTTATAGTGCCTCATTCTTCAACAGCTCATTCTAATTGAAGGCTTACTATTTTTTAAATTTACATCCAACAGGTAACGTGATTGTTAGTCCCAGAGAGGAAATGAAAGAAAATAGGTGAAATTTAACCTTATTTCACTCTTACCTCTCAATTTTTACTGTCTCTTCCCTTTATCCCAAACCAAGTACGTACTGTTCAAGGCTCTGCACCAAAGAGCATGATCTTCCTGGTGAATACCTTATATTTGAACCCAACTATGCTATCTTCCCCCTTAAGAATTACCTATTCTGTGTCTTGTTTCCCCACAAAACTAATCTATGCTTCATGACTCTTCAGCATACAAACCAATGAACAATTTCATGCTCCTAATTAATCCAATATTCTGTATATGTGGGACAATGACTTAACCTTTTTTAAGTGGTATTGCATTCCAGAAAGGGGATAATAAATTTACCTAAAGAAATGACTCTCCAAGGCTGGGAATCCAATGCATTGTGGCAGCCTATATAAGGAGGAAGGAGACTCTATGTCATTCTTTACCTTGCCCTATGTACGTGGACTCCTACTGTACCAGTGTGAAATCAAACAAGTAACTACAGAGTATGAACCACCGAACATGCTTACTATCCTAGCCATACAGGCTATTGTGCCTCAGGGCAGCTCTAGGGCAACCACAGGGACAGATAATTGGTACTGTGAGCTGACAAAAACAACTTGTATCCACATCATTAAACAACTGTAATTCACTCTGAGTCTAGCAGAGATTCCACTGTTTACTGCTACAAAACAAATGCTATAAAACATACAAATATGGAGTGAGAGAATTTAAAATAATGCTGCAATAGGGCAAATTATATCAGAGTACTAATAAAAACTTTCATAGAAATACATTTTAATAATGCTAAGCTT
Organism: Aselliscus stoliczkanus; assembly: GCA_033961575.1. Lineage (NCBI taxonomy): Eukaryota > Metazoa > Chordata > Mammalia > Chiroptera > Hipposideridae > Aselliscus > Aselliscus stoliczkanus. Next base: position 33,175,134 of record CM066737.1, on the reverse strand, counting down.
AAGAATAATGATACTTTGAATAATTTTCATGAAAGAGATCTTTTCCCACCCCCCCCTTCAGCATTATCACTGGATTTTCTCCTCTAATCCATACTAGCTTAATAAATTATTTGGATTTTAAAAGCTATGATCAATTATGGATTTAAATAAGACATGGACTTCAGAACTGGCTTACATGCTTCCACATTGGAAGAATTTAACTAACATTATTAATTACTTGTTAATTATGCTGTGTACATTTTATATGCATACTTGAGAATTTTAACATGTTTATAGTACATTTCACATTTCTCCTGCATAAAGACTCACTGCATCATATTTTAAAATGGAAAAATGTAGGAGTTTAATGTGCAGTTTTGATTATCATTTATATGGTTGCTAAACCATAAAAAAAATAAGCAAAGCAAGGAAAAATAAATCAAGGAATAAAACTCACTGAAATACAGCTAAGGCTGTCAAAATGAACAGCTAAAAGGAAAAATATAAAGCTTATAACTGAATTTTCAGCAATGGATCATAACTTTAAAACTAGTAGGGGCTCTTCTGACTATGTGGTCTAGTGAATCACACATTTAAATACATGCATGGGCCAGATAAGTAATATAAGTGAGGGGAGAGGGTCACATATTACCATATGGATTGGAGGGGGCTGTGGAGAACTAGAGAGTAGATGCTCTGTCTAAAAGAGGCACTACTGCTCACCTTCAGCTGGTATTAACAAGTAGGAATGAAGGCTCAGGGTTGTTATATTATCCAATAATTTAAGACAAGTTAAAAATAAATAACTTTATATGAAATCTCTTACTTTTAAATGCTGATAACTAATTCAATTAAAAATTGCAAAATCTAAAACACATCTGCAAGACATATAGGGTGCATGGCATGCCATATTAAAATTCCTAATGAAAGCCAACATTTTATTTTGTAGAAAGGAATATGGAAAATATATACAGATTAAGTTATGAAGTGCTAGCCACATGTAGAAGAAGAAAGAACATAGCAATTAGTTTTGCTTTGATGATGATATAAATCTAACCAAGTATACACTTACAAAGTTTGACAGGGAAATCCCCAAGTATATGAATCAAAACTGGGATAACTGTCTCTATGTTTATGTATAATTCTGGTGAAATGTGGTTTATCTCCCAAGGGCTCTGCATTTCCCATGTCTTTATTCTAGGTTGTCTTTATTTGAGATGTCAATTTTTTGTCTTCTATATACAGCTACATCTTGAGTTTTGGGTCATCCACATAAATTATTTTGATTTTCTTACTTTTTGTCCTCAAACATATTGTTTCTCCTAAAACAAGATAATAATAACCTCTATCTTTTTTGTATGTTCCACTTTTTTTTACAATAGGAGTTGTCAAGCTATTCTAAGAGCCCTAGATGAAGAAAATTTGAGAGGTCACTCTAATAAAAATGCATAGTTGAAAGCTCTGAGCAGCAGGGCTGCCAGTTTGGATCCCACATGTGCCAGTGACGCTGCACCCTCTACAGCTAAGATGGTGAACAATAGCTCGATCTGGAGCTGAGCTGCCCTGAATCGCGGGTGACCGTAGGCTGCGGTGGGGCTGCAGTGGGCTGCCATGAGTTACAGTGAGTGGCTGGCAGCTGGCATGAGCTGCCAAGAGATGCTGTGAGCGGCCATCCAATGGCTGGTGGCTGACAACCTCAGCCAGGAAGAGCGCAATGATCACAATACCAACATGGGCCAGTGAAGTGGCATCCTCCACAAATAGACTGAAGAACAAAAAGGACCGCAACTTGTCCGTTCCCCTTCCCCTCCCCCAATTCCCCAATAAAATCCTTTTTAAAAAGGCATGGTAATTTCTAAAAGAACATCTGTAGAAACCCAATCAAAACTGAAAAAAAGATGTTCTCCACTGAAGCAAGCATATGATGCCTCTACCAATGGAATCTAGGACTTCATTGGGAATGGCCTGCATGCTGACTTTTTTGTTGTTGTTGTTTATTATTCTTTTTTTAAAAAATTTATTTATTTATATATATTTTTTTAATTAGCTTCAGGTGTACAACAAAGTGCAATAGTTATACTTTTTACCCCTCAAAATGACAACCTCCCTCCCCCAATTTGCCACCCACTCCTCCCCCATATCATACTATCTATTACAATTCCTTTGACTCCCTTCCACCATACAATCCACATCCCGTGACTGTCTATATATTCAATTACAGTTGGCATACAATATTATACAACATCAGTTTCAGGTATACAGTGCAGTGATCAAGCCTCTACTCCATCCATGAAGTGGTCTCCCTAACAAGACATGTGATCATCTGACACCCCACAAAATTTTAACATTATATTCCTCGAACTGTCTTTCATATCCCTGTGACAATACTGTAGTTACCTATCTATGCTGTCTCCGTATGACCCAGCAATTCCACTCTTGGGAATCTACCCAGAGGAATCCAAGATGCTAATTCGATAAAATATATGCATCCCTATGTTTATTGCAGCGCTATTTACAATAGCCAAGACTTGGAAACAACCGAAATGCCCATCAGTAGATGACTGGCTTAAGAAATTGTGGTACATTTATACAATGGAGTATTACTCCGCTATAAAGAAGCATGATGACTTTTTTGAAAGATGAGATTGAAGTTGAATATGTGCTTGTTCTATAGCTATGGTAATATTTGTACACCTTTCTCTCCCCTCTCTTATATATGTATGTATATATATATATATATATATATATATATATATATATATATATATTTGTCATGTATATGAAACTGAGGGTCCTTATGACTAGTTAAATTTAGTTTTGAATCCTAGCTCTAGAAATCATATCCTTCTCTCTCTCACCCTACCCCTCACTGACCTAGACTTTCCCCCAGATAATTAGCAATCCCCAAGGCAGCAGAAGACAATATCCCTGACCTGACTAATGGTCACATGGTTCAAATATGGGGCAGGCTAAAGAAAACATCTTGCTATACATTATGTTACAGCTCCTGAGCCCTAAGGTTTAGTGAACCCAGGCTACTTTCCCATGAGACTGGACAGAGGGACTCTTGGAAAGACCTCAGAACTGCCCTCAAGTCCTGAAGAGATGATTCATTACTCTTACCTCACTTCCAACCAATCGGCTTCCAGCATGATTCGGAACCCCTAAACAACGGCATCTTATGATTTTGCTCATATAATCTGTAACCTACACACCATTGGGGAATTCAGGTATTTGAGCATTAGCTTCCTGTTATCCAGGATGGTGGCATTCATTAATAAAATAACCAATATTTCTCCACTGCAATTCTCAGTGTTTAGTGTTTGCCTCTGCTAGCACTGGGTGGACAAACTCTTTTTGTTCTGTAACATATATCAGTATCATTTTCATCTTCTTAGAATGTTCCTTTAATGATCATGCGATAACTCCTGTCTTGCAACTATCGATAGTCATTCATTTCTCAAAACATCAAATTCAAAATATTTGACCTGGTTGCCAAGGTCCTTTGAATATCTGGCGTTACCTAATTTATTTTCTGTTGATCTCAAACATGTCTTCCATGCCAATCCAGCTTGTCTCTTTGTTGCACTATGAAATGTATGATATCAGGGGTGGGGGAAAAGGGGAGGGGGAAGGGGTAGTCACTTCGTAAGGGGTGAAAAGATAACTATTGCATAGTTTTGTATATCTGTAAATATTAATAATAATAATAATAAATAATAATAGAAAAAAAAGAAAAGAAAATACCAGGTTTCTTCTTTGCCATCTTTTGAATTATTCTCAATGTAAATAGATGTCTTCTTTTTCACTGTTCCTCTTTAAATTCTACCTATCTTTTGAGTTGTAAGACAAGTTCCAATTCCTTCAGAAAAACTTCCTCAATCTATTGTTCTAATTGATCTCTCCCTATTCTAAAATACAAAACACCCCTCAATATAGCACTTAATTAGATATAGCCTTGTCACTATTTTAGGCTACTTTAGGCATGTCAGCCCTGTTGCTCAAACGAGACTGTAAAATATTTGAGATTGTGTATGCCTATTCTTTTATATCTGTCTTATTTCTAGCTTGGTCCTAGGCACATGATCAAGACCTAATAAACAGTTGCTGACTGCTAAATTATTGCTGTGTTTTCTAGTAGCTTGGGCTTATATACACTGTCATTCTGTCAACAGGGGTTGTGAAATTTCTGCCAGAGAATATGTCTGCATAAAAATAAGCTTCTGGCATAAATTGTGATGATGGCCACTAGACAATTCACCTGCAGGAAAGGGACCTTAGGGCTATTATTTGGTGTTCTAGGAGGCTCTTTGGCCAGGTTTTCCACTATCATAATACAGCTAAGCCATGCGCTAATTTGATGATGCGAGTCTCTTAAATAATTCACTGTAAATCTCTACCTACTTAGTAGGTAGACATGGCTTTGGAATTTTAATTTCCAATAGGCTATGCCCTGGAATGATTATAGACTACAAATATGTGGAGTAATTGGACATACTCTAGAAGTCAAGAATTTAGCATTTTAAAGAAACACTTCATTTTCTGTGAACATTCCATTTTCAAATGTAAATATTCTATTTTATTATGCATGAGCAAAAAAAGTCCAAGGTTTCATTGAAAAATCCATACAGATGGCAAAGAATTTAATTCCAAGATCTACAACTATGAATCCTCTTTGAATACAGCTTTTTTTGTACTCCTTTCCTCATTTAACTTACTATTCGCCTACACTGTAACCCCTAATCTCCAGACCTTGCCGTATGCTCCAAATCTGTCTGTTTCTCTATCTCTGTTTGTTTCTTTGTCTCTTTGCCTCTTCGTTGCTCTCTGTCTGTATGTCCCTCTCACACACATATTCTCACATACACGCACACATTTTACCACCTCCCTAGCTAGTGCAACTCATGGTCATACACTTGACACTGCAAGAATGTATTTCTTTTAAGCTTACATTTTCTTGTTCACTTATTCTTCCACTCACTTTACACTGACACAAAGTAAAAATTCAATAGATAGTAGCAGTTATTATTATTGTCATATAACTATTGGAAGACAAAGTTGTTTTCTGTACCATGTGCCTTGCCTCACTGAAGTCTCTGAGAGCCCTCATGAGAAATGCTCTTGCACTCAAGCCATTCACTCCTTTGAGGCTCTCACTAAAATTGACTACCTCCTTCCAACCATGATCATATTCATTTTAAGCCTCCCTTATGTAAACAGTTCATACCCATCTTATGCTTTCAAAATGCACCTAAGTCTTTTATTTGTGTGTGTTTTGTCTCCCCCAGTCCATCTTAATTTCCAGGTCACTTGATTCCTCAAGTATTAGAATAGTATGTTTGCTTCTCTTGTATCTTATCATGACACCACTGTAAGGGTTCTGCACTCTGTGGGGGCTCAGTAAATATTGTTATATTGAGAGCCAAACATATACCTGAAAGTATCCTTTTAAAGCTAACTCTCAAGTATGTACAAAATGCCCATGGGAGCCCAACAGAGGAATAGGTAAGTGTGAGAAGCAGAGCTGATCCAAAATGATGTAGACCTGAGATACAATTTCTTTTGGACTGGATTTTTCCTTGAGATTTGGACTGTGCTAACTCTCTCAGTTGCTTTAATCATGTAAATATTAAATAATGTGGATGCATCAAATAGTCCTTTAGAGTTATGAGAAATGTACACTATGACTAGAAATGAGAGAGGATGAAAGCCAAGCATGTGGTGACTGGCAGTTCCAGCAGCAGGTGTCTTGACTAAGGGCAGGCCCCAAGATCTACTGAAAAATGCAAAAATGGAGAAACCCAAAGCTGTCACAGAATCAGGCTACAAAACTCGATCAAAATCAAAGAGGGCCACAGGTTTTTATGGAGGCCTTTGAAAGGAAAATTTTAAGTTTGTCTGAATTGTAAATAGAATCCATCTGAAGACATATCATCCCTTAAAAAAACAACAGCCCAAAACTCAAAAGAAAAAAAATCAACAATGACACGAGTAATGTTTCAACAAAATCTAATGCTTAACAAGGGAGGGTTGACAGCCAAACTTTTTTTTAAGTAATGGTAGCCAGGAAAGAATATGATGGCTTGTAAGAATTTACCACCTGGAAAAGGGATTTACGTGGGGAGTGACAGCTGCCATAGGAAAAGTAGAACAAACACACCTGCTGTCAGGCACACCTGTTCTTTTCAGGGAGAGGAACCATGAGGCTGAAATAGCAGAAAACACCCAAGAACAGGTTAGGATGCCTCTTGCTCCCTTGAATGTTGTCCCTGATTCCTCTGGAGTTATTTCCTTGGCAGTAATGATGGAAAAATAGCCACAAAAGATTTCATGCAAGTATCTCAAATTTCATAGTCTCTCAAGTTGATTTTCTGGTAGAGAGAAGGAAATATCTTAAAGACCTGAGCAGAAGAGGGAGACAAATAATTTTTATGGCCTAGCCTATGCTGGAAGAAAAAGATAAATTATTATGTGCTATTATATATTAAAATATTATTTAATTTAAAGGTATTGGATCTCAGGTGACATGAGGCTTACTTGGACTGGTAGGGTAGATACTGTAGGGGGGAGAAGAAGATACCATCACCATGCCCTCTTTCCTCCCACAAACACACTTGCCAAAAGGCCTTTCATCACCACTGGAAGTCTTTGCCCTTTATGTATAGATGGTCACTTTTGAACGTGTCATAATTTCTGGTTCCACAAAGTTACTACCTGGTCATTGATGCTTGCAAAAGTCAAATTCTGAGCACCCACAGTAACCCAGAGAATATTGCAGTACCATGAAAATAAATCACACCAAAAAAGCAAGGTAGTTCTATAACAGATTGGCTATACTATCTTTGTAAAGATTCACAATATCCTACAGGAAAGTCTGCAGCAGATAAGCCAAACTAAGTTCAGTATCAGTGGTAATATTTTGTCCTGCTTTAAAAAAAAAGATACAGTAAAAAAATGGAATTAAATGACACAGTGGAAATAGTGAGAAAAAAGGAATTTTATTTATCTATTTATTTATTTTTTAATTGGGGAATTGGGGGAGGAGAACAGTATGGGGAATTGGGGAGGGGGACCACCAAAGTTGTTTTTCTTCAATCTTAGTTGTGGAGGGTGCCAGTCACCATCTGGCTGCCCATCGGCTGCCTGTCGGCAGCTCGTGATCTCTAAGCTCAAGGTGCTGTATTATAATCTTAGTTGCAGGTGGGCATAGCCACCATCCCTTGTGGGAGTCAAACCAGCAGTCTTGTTAAGAGCGCTTGCTCTATCCATTGAACCATCCGGTTGGCAGCTCAGCTCAAGGTGCTGAGTTCAGTGTTAGTTGCAGCAGGTGCAGTCCACCATCCAACAGGCAGTCCTGCTGTTAGGAGCACATGCTCCCACAAACTGAGCCCTCCTGCCACCCGTTGGCAGCTCAGTGGCAGCTCAGCTCACACGCAGTGTCACTGGCCCATGTGGGAATCAAACCAACTCCCTGTTGCTCAGAGCTCACTCTCCTAAGCTAACTCTTAACCAACTGAGCCACTCAGCACACCCCAGAAGGAATTTTAAATGTAATCTATGTACAGCCCAGAAATGGACTAAAAAATCCAATATTTCTGAGCACCTACTAGGTATTCTATGTTGAGTATTGTTAAGGAATTCAAGATACCTCTACATCATTAAAAGTATTTGCAGTCCCTTAAGGAATTTACCATTTCATTGGGGAGACAAATTTTGCAACCAGTCCTTAAGCCAGTAAATAGTCAACTGCAAAACTGACAGTAAAAGCCATTGGCATTTACAGAAGGAAGTGAGAAATATATTTGGAAGTTGGGAAGAAAGACTTTGTATCAGAGGGAAGGCTTAGACCTTGAGGAATAGATAGGATTTGTAAATGCAAGAAAGAATTCCAGAAAGAATATTTGTAACTAAAACTCAAAGGAAATATGATATTCCAAATATGACCTTCAGCATGACTCACAGTTACTATGTTTATTACTGAATATGAGAATTGGTGTAAATATTCTTATTAATATGGAAATTAAAGCCCCTAGATATTAAAGTAAAATAAATCACAATTCAATGGTGTTTCTTCTAAACTGGCATATAATACAGAAAAATACATTTGAAATTTTTTAATTTAATTTAATTTCAGTCATCTCTGCATACTTAGGTTTAAGATCACAATCAGTGCTATAGTAAAAATAAAAAAATCCCAAGAGGGGCCTCTATATGGGTTCCACAATAAAGTTATTACACTTGGTGAAGTTGTGTTCAAATAAATCATAAATTGTATTTTAAAATAACCTCAAGATTAATCTTAAAACCAAATCCTCCAACTCTACAGTTCCAACTCTTGATTATACATGTCTTAGTACTAGAGAAAATTAACCTCTGATTTTCATGGAGTCCTCCTCCCTGATTTTTACCCTGGGTGGCAGAAGTATTAAACTACTTTGTATTTCACCTTTCTTTCTAGTTGCCCACACTCTCATGAAGGTGTTAATGAGCACCAAATAGCCCAAAGGCCATCAGACAAAGAGAGAAAGGCACACACCATCCAAAAACTCAGAAAATTTTTTTTCAACAACCCAAAGTTGCATTTGATTTGTGAGTCAAATATAACATGTCCATGACGTCAAAGAGGATAAACACATCTAAAGTCTCATCTAAGGTGATTAGAACAATCTTGAGTGATTTCTCAATTTATAGACAATATTTAATTCAGTATTTCAAAGAGTACTTTAAAACAATGATTACATATTATCTATTGTTAACTTTAAAAGGATGTTTAAAAGCTTCATTAAAGTTCTACAGATTAAGAATTTGGTAAAATTCCAACAGATTTGTGAGATATTTACTATTAGTGGAAAACAACTTAATTGCAAAATTAAAATTTGGAGAAGAAAAGCTTAAGCTATTTAAAATAAAATTTAAATTTAATTTTTAAGGATTGCATTTACATTCCAACAATTGGTAATCATTTGTATCTGTTCATTAAAGTAGACACCAAAGAATCTCTATTTGTCCATACATTAAAATTTACCCAATTAAAGTTCCTCTGCATTTTAAAATCATTTTGGTATATTTTACTCTATAATTGTTATATAGCTACATAATATTATGTATATTATGTCACACAATATATTTTGCACTGAAACATCTTCATATGTCATCTTATGATATTTTATTACTAAAAAAAGAATACTTGCACATAATGTTTCCAAAATATAAAAAAAAAATATATAGGATGAAAATTATACTTCCTTCTATCTTTGGTCCTAAGTGATACTCCCCAGAGGTAACAATTAAGAATATTTGTGTATCTTTTATGCATATACACAGGTATAGTGTTTATATGTTTGGGCCTTTGTACATGTAGGTCAAAGTATAATGTCAGTGTATATGTGTGTATGTATATTGTAAATGAAATTTGAAAGATTTCGTCATAGACCATTCTACATTTTATTTAAATAACAATGTAACATCTTGGAGATATATCTGTCTACATCCTTTTTAATGGCTGCATAGTATTCCAATATAGAAAATAATTGATTTTTTTTTTGAGGGCAGTGTCACTGGCCCTCATATGTGGGATCCGAACCAGGTTCACTGGCCTCCCAACCCAGCTCTTAACCACCGTGCCACTCGGCCAGCCAAAAATAATTGATTTTTTAACCGGTCCCTACTGATAGAGATTTAAGGTGTTCCATTTTTTGTCAGATATTACCACAATAAACCCAAAAGATATTGCATGGACTTGCATTACACCTGAGTGCCTGATTCTCTGTATTTTAGAGTAATAAAATTGCATCCTTACTAATATAGTCAAATAGTCAAATAAGCTTCTCCTCAACTGGTCTAAATTAGTGAGGATCTGCTATATGATCCTTTCCTTTGATTTGAAGACAATGCTGTTATTGTTGTGGCATAATTTTCCCTCTTTGCTAAAGCTTTAGAAATATAACATTCAAGACCACCACCTCCAACCCCCTCCCCATTAGTCTGTACTGGAAATTTACTGTAATGCTCCTCCAAGCCAACAGGATGTAACCCACCCCAAAGGTTAACTAATGCTTATTTTAGCTTCTGTAATACGCTTCACTTGCTCAGCACTTGCAATTGATCACAATCTGCACGTGCAACTGATAACAAACAGAATGCGGTTTCTGCCTATAAATTCTCCTCATCCCACTTACTCGAGGCTGTGAGTTTGTTTGGGGTTTGAGCCTGCTTGCAGCCGGCAGCTAATAAACTCCAAATGGACTGACAAACTTTGTCTAGGTTTGTTCTTGATCGCGAGGTATAACATTTGGAGGCCCCAGCGAGTTTGGCAAACCAACAAAGTAATTTATCAGGTTTCGGCCTCTCTGCCTGGCCCTCTGGAGACTGTCCTGTCGTGGGGGAAGTACCCCCTGAGGAAGTTCCAGGGCCCCACGACATCTTCCTCTACCCCACGAGCCAGTTGCAAACGCCTCATGGACATCCACCCATTTGGAGTCCCTCAGGCCACCTTCGGAGGTAAGTCTTGGTTTTAATTTTCTGTCTTGGTTAAGACTAGTCTTGTCTGGTGTGTTGGTGACTCAGACCAGACGTGGCTGTGAAAGTCATCCGACTGTCTCCCTTAAACTGGGATGCCAGAGGGAGATTCTGGTTTCTGGTAAGAAATTACCAGAAATTCAATTGTTTGAATGAATTCGGAACATTTGTCTAGTCATTTCAGTCAATTTGTGACTGAGTTGTGTCGAGATCTTTTTTGGTTTGGTCTTAAAATTAATTCAGTGGAATCTTTTATTGGCCATATTGAAGATTGTTGGTTGCAGGGGGATCTCATCGACTTCTCTCCAGACGAGATACACCTTCTGACTTTCCTTCTCTATCTCTGTTTCATCATTTAGTCTCATTCACGCCCCATTCTCCCGACAGGTCGGCGCATCCCGGACCCTGTCTCCGTCTGGACTTCACCTCCTAGTCTTGTCCTTTAGTTTCTAATTGCCTTCTTTATCGTCTCATTCTCCTTCATTATGGGGGGGGGACCTCCTCTAAGGTCCCCACTCCTCTTCAGTGCGTCCTTAACCACTAGAAGGAAGCTGATTTCTCAACGGATCCCATCTCTCGAAGGAGACCCTCCGTACCCTGTGTGAGATTGACTGGCCACTCTTTGGTGTCCGATGGCCCCACATCCGTTCCTTTGACCCCCGTATGACCCAGCGGGTGTGGAACATCATCACTGGTGACTCCATCCACCTGCACCAATTCCCATATATAGACCTGTAGAACAACCTTGCCCAGAATCCACCCCTATGAGTTAAGAACTGTGCCAAGCAAATGGGTAAAGAACTGTGTCAAGCAAATGGGTATTACGGTTCTGGCAGCTCATTCCTGCCAGCCTTCTAAGAAGGCTCCCCCCAAGCTGAGGGACCCTCCTGTTCTCGAAGTCCCCAAAAAAGAGGGTCCTCCCCCTCCTTATAACCCCAGGAACCCCTTCCTTTATCCCCCGTACTCTACTCAGGCCAAAGCCCCTGAGCCATATCCGGCTACTTTCTCTCCACCACAGACGTGTAGTTCCTCTCTTTGAGCCCTCCAGGAGACTGCCCCCTACTCAGATACCCCCATTCTCCCACTCCCTGAGGCAGCCCCTACAAATGGGGACTCTCAAGGCAGGGCCCCCTTCCTCATGTATGTCCCAGTTTCCTCCAGCAATCTCTACAACTGGGAAATCCCAAATCCTCCTTTCTCCAAAAAACCCCAAGCCCTAATTAGTCTCCTGGAATCTATTTTCCACACCCATTGACCCACCTGGGATGACTGCCAACAATTATTAGTCACCCTGTTTCACCTCTGAAGAAGGAGACAGGATCAGATCTGAGGCTAGAAAGGCTGTTATTGGGCCTACAGGAGGATCACTGGAGGAAAATCGAGACCTAATAGAGCATTCCTATCCCTCTAAGAGACCTAAATGGGATCCTAACGCCTCAGCCCTCAGGGATGCATTGAACAATTTTCACCAGTACTTAGCAGGTCTAAACGGCACCAGCTGGAAGCCAATCAATTTATGAAAAGTCACTGAAGTGACACAGGGCCCCCAAGAATCCCCTGCTGCCTTTCTTGAAAGACTGCAGGAAGCTTATCGGGTTTACACCCCTATTGACTGAAGTGCTCCAGAAAACAGGCCATCAATCTGGCTTTTGTAGCCCAGTCCACCCCCGATATTCAAAATAAACTCCAAAAATTAGAAGGATTCCAGTGCATGAATTTGTCCCAACACATAGAAATCACACAACAGGTTTTTGATAACTGGGATAGTCCCTCAGAAAAACAGGAAAAGAAGTTAGCCCAGGTCATCGTGGTGGTCTTTAAGGAGTCGGTTAACCAGGGTAGCCGAGGCTTCCAAGGGGCTAGGGGAAAGGAAAGAACCCAACGCCTGGGCCAGAGGAGACCTCGACCACAGGAGAGACCCCCATTAGGGAAAAACCAATGTGCATACTGCAAACAGGAGGGACACTAGGAAAATGAATACCCAAACTGACCAGACAGGCAGAGGAACCCACTGAAGTCCTGAACTTAGAAACAGACTGACAGGGCTGGGTCTCCATTCCACTGAGCCCCTTTGAGCCCTTGGTAACACTTAGCATAGGTGACAACCCAGTGGAATTCCTGGTGGACATGGGGGCCACACATTCTGTCCTAACTTCCCCATTGGATCCGTTGTCCACGAGGAAAACCACAGTCCAGGGGGCGAAGGGAAAGCAGGCCCTATACCCATGGACAACCCAACGGATAATAGACTTAGGGAACAATACTGTCACCCACACTTTTCTAGTTATCCCCGACTGCCGCTACCTCTTACTAGGAAGGAACTTACTCCAGAAACTCCATGCCACCATTTCCTTCACAGAAGAATCAACTACCCTAGGTTTCCAGGAAGGGCCTGCCACTCACATCCTCCTAACTGTCCCCCTCTCTGAGGAATATATTTTACAGGATACCGAGCGCCTAGTTAACAACCCCCTACCCTACCTGCTAGAACTGCAACAACGATTTCCCAAGGTTTGGGCGGAAACTAATCCCCCAGGACTTGCTAGCCACCAGGTCCCAATCGTTGTCCAACTTCAAGCTACCACCACGCCAGTGAGGTTCCGACAATACCCAATGAGTCAGGAGGCCAGGAGGGGAATAACCCCCCACATCAACCACCTATGACAAGTGGGGATCCTCATTCCCTGCCAGTCTCCCTAGAATACCCCCCTACTGCCAGTACACAAGCCTGGGACTAATTATTATAGGCTGGTCCAGGACCTGAGGGGAGTAAATCTCTGGGTAGAGACCATACACCCCACTGTACCTAACCCCTATACCTACCTCAGCCTCCTGCCACCTAGCCAACATTTTATTCTGTCCTTTACCTCAAGGATGCCTTCTTCACTATCCTGCTGGCACTAGTTAGCCAACCTCTCTTTGCTTTGGAGTGGCAAGACCCTGACACTGGGTTTTCTGGCCAACTCACCTGGACTAGGCTGCTGCATGGCTTCAAAAACTCACCCATCCTGTTTGATGAGGCCATCAGCCGGGATCTCACCAGCTTCCGCCAGGATCATCCCCACTGCACCCTATTCAAGTATGTTGATTACTTGTTAATAGCTGCAGCCTTGGACTAGGACTGTTGGACAGCCATGGAGGACCTGCTTCAACCTCTCCAGGACCTGAGATATTGTGTCTCAGCCAAAAAAGCCCAACTCTGCTGCACCCAGGTCACTTATTTTGGTTATCAACTCCAAGAAGGTAAGCGAGCCCTCTCGGACAGCCAAAAACAGGTGATCCTCCAGATCCTGGTCCCTACCTTGAAGATAGGTATGGGAATTCCTAGGGGTGTTCGGATACTGTCGGCTGTGGATCCTCCGGTTCGCTGAGCTGGCCAAGCCACACTACTCACTCACGGGAGGGTTCGAAACTCTGACATGGATGGAGGTCGAACAAAAGGCGTTTGAGGATTTGAAACAGGCCCTCACCTCCACCCCGACATTGGCCTTGCCCAACTTGTCCAAGCCCTTTCATCTGTTCATCCACGAGGCCCAGGGTATTGCCAAGGGGGTCCTCACCCAGTCTTTAGGACCCTGGAGAAGATCAGTGGCACACCTGTCAAAGAGGCTAGATCCCGTGGCTTCAGGACGGGCCACTTGCCTAAGGGCTATTGCCACTTCGGTGGTCCTAGTCAAGGAGGCTGATAAGCTGACATTGGGTCAACAACTCACTCTGACCACACCTCAAAGTGTTGAAACCCTCTTATGAGGAAATCCTGAACACTGGTTCTCAATTGCATGCATCACTCAATATCAAGCCCTCCTGTTGGATCAGCCCCACCTGACTTTCAGCAAACCCCAGGTCCTGAATCCAGCCATCCTCTTACCAGACCCTAATCCAGATCTCCCCATCCATACCTGCGAAGATGTCCTAGACTTAACTCAGCCAGTCAGACCCAACCTCACCGATGTTCCCCTCCCGTCTCCATATGAGGAACTGTACACAGACGGGAGCAGTTTTGTAGAGGGGAGAGTCCAGTACGCAGGGGCCGCCGTAGTAATGCTGGATCAGACCATTTGGGCTCAGGCCCTACCACATGGGACATCTGCCCAATGGGCCAAAATAATAGCCTTGACGCAGGCTTTATGCTGGTCCAAGGATAAGACTGTAAACATTTATACAGACAGCCGATACACATTTGCCATGGCTCATGTCCATGCCTCCAACTATAAAGAAAGGGGACTTCTAACTTCAGGAGGGAAAGAAATAAAAAACAAAGATGAGATCCTAGCCCTCTTAGAAGCCATTTGGCTTTCCAAAAGACTGGCCTTGATGCATTGTCCTGGACATCAGAAAGGTTCGTCCAAGGAGGCAAAAGGGAAATCGGGAGGCCAACAAGGTGGAAAGGGAAGCCGCAAAATCCACTCCCCAACCCCTAAATTTCCTCCTTTACCCGACCTTAACCTATTCCCGTGTCCACATTACACCCAGGAAGAAGTTAAGTTAGCTTTGACCTGACAGGAAACCAGGGACGCCCAGGGCTGGTACCACTTATCCTCTGACCAAGTATTCCTCCCCGAGACTTTAGGAAAGATGCAGGTTACCCACATTAATTAGGACACCCATCTCGGAAAATCCAGAATGATGGAACTCCTCAGGGACAGATACTTTTCCCCAACCAGAGGGCGATCATTGAGTCCATCACATCTTGATGTCTGGCATGCACCCAAGAAATCCCTAGACAAGGAATCCTAGCCCCCCTTGGAATTCGCTACAGGGGATTAGCCCCCAGGGAACACTGGGAAATTGATTTTACTGATATAAAGCCCCCGTCCCAGGGATATAGATACCTGTTAGTTCTAATAGCCCTAACTACAGTGACTCTGGCCAGGTAGAAAGAATGAACAGAACTTTAAAAGACACACTCACAAAACTTATCCTACAGACTGGTGAAAGTTGGGTCAATCTTCTCCCCTTAGCTGATCTCCGCACCAGATGTACCCCCTATAAAGCAGGATTCATCCCCTTCGAAATCATGTTTGGAAGACCTCCACTACTTCTTTCCCCGCTTGGTAGTCAATCCCTTAGCTGAAATTCATAACTTGTCCTTAATTAAGTTTCTCCAAACCTTACAGGCCACTCAAGCTAAGAAACACCGACAGGTCCATGACGTCCTACCCTCCCCCTCATTTAAGGCTGCCCACCAGTTCCAACCCAGTGACTCAGTCAGGGTAAGGACACATGCCAAGGACGGTTTAAAGCCTACTTGGAAAGGATGTTACCTGGTAATCCTGATCACTCCAACTGTGGTGAAAGTCGACCAGGTCCTGACTTGGATCCACCACACCTGACTCAAGCCAGCAGACGCAGAATGGACATCACAGCCCACTGGCGACTCGCTAAAGATAAGACTGACAAAATCCTCCCATCACCTCTCTGCCTCCTACTCCTTCCCTTACAGACACTTAGACCCTATGCCGCCAAGGCCCTCACAGACTCACCTTGGGTGATGCCCAAAGCTCCAGACTATGCCTCCTTACCTAGTACCCCACCAATGTCCCTGACACTTTCCTTGACCTCTGTAACTCCACAATATATTTTAACAGCTCCTACCCCTCGACAGACATATAGTATCCAGCCCCCAACAACTCTTGGTTTGCCTGCACTTCAGGACTTACTCACTGCATAAGCTCTATAGAACTCTGAGACCCTGATGATCCAGTATTCTGCCTAAATGGACCCTGCCTTCTAAATTCCCTTATCTCCTTCATCCAAAACCGAGTAAATTCATGGTCCTCCCAGGACAATACAACCCCCTCCCAGAGGAAGACTAGGAATCAAAGGTTTGATTCCTATATTCACAACAGAAGTAAGGAATGAAATATAACATTCAAGATCACCACCTCTAAACCCCACTGCCCGTTAGTCTGTACTGGAAATTTACTGTAATGCTCCCCTGAGCTAACAGGATGTAACCCACCACAAAGGTTAACTAATGTTTATTTTAGCTTCTGTAATACGCTTCACCTGCCCAGCACCTGCAATCGATAACAATCTGCACCTGCAACTGATAACAAACAGGATGTGGTTTCTGCCTATAAATTCTCCTCACCCCGATTACTCGAGGCTGTGAGTTTGTTTGAGGCTTGAGCCCGCTTGCAGGCACTGGCTAATAACCTCCAAACGGACTGACACACTTTGTCTTAGTTTGCTCTTGATCGCGAGGTATAACACTTTCAGCTCATTTACTGTATTTGGCACTGCAGGGAAAGGAAAGAAGAGAAAATGGTGGTGTTCTCTGTTTTTGTATTCTTTTGCTTACTACCTATATGGTTTGTGAGAAGTTTCCTACTGTGTGTGTACATTAGGAACAACTATGACAGAACAGGTAGGAAATCAATGCGGGAGCTGAACACAGTCTGGCAAAGGATAGGAGCAGTAGAAACAAAGGGCTATGCGATAACCCATTATAACTTGAGCTTTGAAGAGTCAAGTCTTTCATCCTAGCCCCAAACATTGGTATATCCAGAGGAAGAAAATAGAGACTCATAAATTATTTAGGAGATAAAGAGAACATGACCATAACCATTCTTATGAAAAATTATGCATTTGATGTCACCTTATGATGTTAAACAGGCTGTTTAATTGCAGATACTACTTATGGAGGAATTGCCTCACATCATTTCATTGTGAATTAAGGAGGGAATAATAACTGAGCAGAATCAGTGTGAGGTAATCTCAATGGGAGTAAAATGATTTTTTATCATAGGTGGGCAATTCAGAGGATTAAATTAATGCTTTGGGGCAAAATTTAGACTGTGTATTCACAGTATGCTTAGAATATTTGGAAACAAAAAAGTCACAGTGGAATTGATTATTTGGACAGGTCACTTCTCTCTACTTCCTCATCTGTAAAACTAGGTGACTATACTATATGATTTCCAACAGCTTATTCACTTCTATGATTCTGATATTATGGATATATTCAATAGTCATATTGTATAGCTATAAAAATTTTGTAATCAGGAAAATATTAAAATGTTCCATTATGAATTTGTCTTAAGTGCATTACTGATACAATTTTTTTCTAATAAAGACAGGCTTAGATGCCTTTTGCTCCTCTGTGCCTAGCTAGATTTTACTTTTGAACTTAACTCAGATATCATAGCTTCCAGGAATCCTTCCCTGACTCTTCCAACCCTCTAGTTGAGTTAGATGTCCTTTTTATTACACTGAAATCCATTCATTTCTCAGTGTTCCCATCACCAGTTGCTCCAGCCAGAAACCTCTTTCTTGATTGTTTCCTTTCCCTCTCCACTCCAATATAACCCAGAACATAAAGTCCTATAGTTTGTAACTCTAAAATATATCTCAACTTTGTCCACTTCCCTCTAGCTTCACCTCTTGCATGGGCCTCTGCAATAACGTTATAACTAATTTCTTCTATTTTTTGTATTCCCCATTCATTATCTAAACAACAGCCAAAATAATCTTTTCAATATGTAAATCCCACTCCTAACTCTGATTCAAATCCATCGATAACTTCTCATTACCCTTAAGGGAAAAACTAAAATATTTAGCATGGTCTATAGAGCCCTAGGTCTGATCTCTTTCTAAATCTCCAGATTCATCAAGTAACATTTTTTCCCCTGCATAATGACCGCATTGGTCTCCTTAAAGTTACTGATACATACCAAAATTTTTCATGCCTTACAGCCTTTGCATATACTGTTCCTCTTGCTTGGAATGCTCGGCACTGGCTTTCCCTTTTGCTTGGCTCTTTCTTATCCTCTTTATCTGTTTATAGATTACTTCTTTAGATAGGCATTCCCTGAACACAAGAAGTAGACATTTAGCCTTATACTGTTTTCTCCTAAAAATACACTTTGTTGGTTACTTTCAGAACACTGTTTACTGTTTGTCTATCTCCACTACGAGATCATAAGTTTAATGAAGGCAGGGTCTGTATTTGTTTCATTTATCATAATACTACTGTGCATGTGGTACATTGCCTGGCAAATAATAGGTATTCTGTCTCTCTCTATATTTTTTGAATGGAATACTAAGCAAACGCATAATAGATACTGATTGAGAGTGCAAATAATGACAACACTGTCTTTGGTGCAAAACCAAAGTAAATTAATCAGGGAAGGAAGGGCGCACTCTTAACAAACAGATCTCTAGTGGCTAGTCATAATTCTTTTTTATTTTAAAGATTTTATTGTGGAATTGGGGGAAAGGAACAGCATTGGGGAATCAGGGAAGGGGAACAGACAAGTTCCTGTCCTTTTGTTCTTCATTCTAGTTGTGGACTTCACTGGCCTATGTTGGTATTATCATTGCGCTCTTCCCAGGTGAGGCAGATCAGTCACCGGCCACTGGATGGTTACTTATGGTGGCTCTTGGCAGCTCACACCAGCTGCCAGCCACTCATGCCACCTGCGAGCCACTCACAGTAGCTCATGGCAGCCCACTGCAGCAGGGGATGCAGACTTCACCTTCGCCAGTGACTCATGGCAGCCCAGCTTCAGATCAAGCTGTTGTTCACCATCTTAGCTGTAGTGGGCGCAGTGTCACTGGCCCTAATGTGGAATCTGAACTGGGGCCCTGCTGCTCAGAGCTGGCATCCCAGGCCAGCTCCTAACCAACACACTACACAGCTGGCCTGTCGTAATTCTTAAAATGTGGTATAACTATTTAGCACTTATCTACCACACTTCACCCATAAATATTGGTAAGAACTACTCAAAACATTCATCCATTTATTCACTCTTTCATTCAATAAATGATATAGCAATAGGGAATCAATAATGACTATGATAATCTATATATAGAAATAATGCTCTCATAAATGGACAGATACAATTTTAAAAATGGAAATATCAGTTTATTGGGTTTTTGTGTGTAAGTTATACTTAAGTGTCTTTAAACCCCTCCATAAATATATGCTTATTCTTCCTGTCTACACTCTATACATGGAAGGTAGTGGCCATAGATTTTAATTTTATTGCTCCAAGAAGGCCTAATGCAATGCTCAGCAAATAAATGATGTTCATGTTAGTAGTGCTTCTCCCTGTGTTAATAGACATAAACTATGAGCTTTTCCATTATGAAACACACTAAGATTCAAATGGAGAAATTCCCTGAGAAAGAACAGAGAAAATATATATACAAAGGAAAAACACTAATGAGAACTGGAAAGTTAGTCAGTGATGATGGACACAATTATGTTAGAAGCACTGTCATGCAGCATAAAATGAATATTGGCATTTAATTTGAGGGTGGTACTCAGCTCAGCACCATACAAACTAAGTTTGCTTATCCCTTCTAGTAGCTTACTATCCAAGACACTGATTATACTGCAAGGTTCATAAATAATTTGAAGGGCTATTTTTCATGCTGCCTCTCATACCAACTCAATTGGCTATGTCACTGCAGTATATTACTTGTTATTGAACTTCCTCATTTTCATTTGCTGAGCTGATTTTTATCAATACTATTACAGCTTATTTTTATTTATAGCTGCTATTAATCTTGACTGTGTATTCTTTGCATTAAAGAGTGGTCTGCAATGTATCTATTAAAATGATTAACATTTTCCCCATGAAATTTAGCCGAAATATTGAAGAAAATATATTGTGATATAACTCTATATATGTTGGTGCTAAGAAAAACATAATTCCAGTTGTAAACCCAAACAACCCATTTTCCATAATATTATAAAATACAAATACAATATAAACCCATAAATTCTTGGACATGGGTGCCATCTCCAAAATACACAGCAATGAGGTAATATTTGGCCAGAAAGATAAAGCAAGATTTGGAAATTATTCTCCTAAAGGTTATAATATCCTTACATGTTCAACTGAAGTTCAAATTATAAGGACAAACTCTGGTCATTTGAACTGTTTTCAATAGCAAAAAGGAATTCAGGAGTGCCCTCATTTTGTTTTTTTCTTTCTATGAGATGTCAAGTATCTACTTTATGTAAATGGTTCAACTTTCAATTGATTGTTTCAGTATCACATAAACGTTGACTAAAAACTATCTTTACATTGAGGAAGCCTGTGATATGTGTATATGACTGCCACAATTTTAGCTTTCACAATAGCCACAGGAAATAATTTGCTTCTAACAATTCCATCTACTTACATGTCAGGACAGAAACATTTGAATTGGTTCTGAAATGGGAATTGCATAGGGATGACAATAGTGAGAAATAAGGTAAAATAGAAGTACTCTTTTTGAAATCTCCTTTCTTCATTCACAAGACGACTGAGAGTTTGTAGAATTACTGAAAAGGGTAGAAACTACATTTGTGGATTTCTTAGTGAACATAATCTCTCCACAGATTCCTGGCTAAATTGTAAAACTGCATCATTCTGGTAAGTATATACATCAATGCTGAAATGAAGGCATTCTGTAGAAGTTGTATGCACAATAAATCACTATCTGTACTTGGTCCTTGGAGTCCATTTGAATGCCCATTCAGTCCAAGGCGCCTGGCTAGATATGTCATTGATTTTTTCTTCAGTGCCATCCCTGGGAAAAAAGCCAATGTTTAATGAAATTTAAAATGGGAGGGGAAAGAGAGGTTATTCTGAACACACATCAGCAAGTTCCTGGAAACCAGGTATATTAACATGGTGTTCATGGACTTACGTTGGATATAGGTAAATATATAAAAACAAATATTCCTTTGAACAAGAAGGTGCATTACAATGCCTTTGACTAGGAATTCTCATTCTGATAATAATGCCCTACACTTCTACCTATTGGACTTTCTTGTGGCCACAAAAACTACTGTGCAACCTTGACAAAGACCACCAGGCTGATAACCTCTTTAATTTTTGTCTTGTTTTTGAGGGCAGTGTCACTGGCCCTCACATGTGGGACCCGAACCAGGGCCGCTGGCTTCCCAAGCCAGCGCTTAACCAATGCGCCACTCGGCCGGCCCCATAACCTCTTTGTATTCTCCCAATCTATCAGCTCCTTCCTAACTTTATCTCTTTTCTCTGGTAATCTTGAACAGTCATTTAAACTATTCTCTGGTAATCTTGGGCAGTCATTTAAACTATCCTTCCTAACTTTATCTCTTTTCTCTGGTAATCTTGAGCAGTCATTTAAACTATTCTCTCAGCAGAACAACCTCTCCTTTCTCCCTCATCTTTCCACTTGACCTGCCCTGTCAATCTGGGAAAAGGTTTTGCGTAGGTATCCACTGCTCCTTGACCTTGATTGATAAGTAACCACATGCTTACTGTGCTTAGTATCTCTTTTCTAGGAAGACTTCCCTCCATACAAGTGGTTACTACAAGAGCAACCGTTTGGTTTAAGTAAACCAACCCCACAGGCCTTTCTTATTGTGGCTTACAAGGTCCTATAGTGATCTGGCTCCTGCCCAATTCCCTGACCTCATTTCACACAAATCTCTACTCACTAAGGTCCACTTCCAGAAATTAACAAAGTTCTGCTTTCTGTTAATGAAACAATGCCAAGCTCATTCACTACTCAGAAATTTTGCACTTGTCCTTCCTTCTTCCTAAATGATCTTCACCCAACACTTAAAGTAACTGGCTTCTCCTTGTGATCTAGGTATCATCTAGTCAGACTTGCCTGATCATCCAGTCTGAAGTAGACCCTGCCACTAGTTACTCTCTATTATAAACCTCATTTACTTTCTTCAGAGAATACTTTGGTAGCCAGAAATATCAGTTTATTTACTACCAATCTCCCTATACCAGAGTATATGCTCCCCAAAGTATGGACCATATCTATATTTTTCACCACTGTGTCACTAACACCTAGAACAAGACCTGGAAAACTGTAAGCACCCAATGAATACTTGTTGAATGGTGTAATGAATTGTCACAGATGATCAGGTCATGTTTGAGCACTTGACTCAAGCTTTATCAATCAAGACACATTTCACAGATTCCTATGCTCTACACACTATATGTGCTTTTCTTGTGTCATCACTTCCAATCTCATGTATCAGCTGTGCATCAACAACTCCCAAATCCATTATCTAATACCACTACTCCAAGTTTGTATATCTAACTTCATACTAGATATTTCTTCCCTGAAAACCTTCAGTTCCTGCAAAGTTGTGTACAAAAATTAACTTTTTCTTTAAAACTCTACCTTGTTGGCTCTCCTATCCTGTTTGCCAGCACCCTCCTTTACTGGCTTACCAAAAATGAAAATCTTCATTCCATTCTCTCCTTCATCATCCACATCCAGCCAGCTACTAAATCATGCCGGTTATAAATTCTCTCTTATCCATGTTTATTTTTCTTTATTCAGACATCCAATTCTAAGTTAAGCCCCTCATCATCTCTTTCTCTAGGTTATTGCAATGTCTTCCTAGTTAGTAACATTTCAACCCGTGTTTTCCTCTCCCAATGTGTCCATCACACTGTCAAGAGAAACCATAAGTTATGAAATCTTCCCCAATGTAAAAGCATGTATTTAGGGCCAGCTGAGTGACACATTGGTTAGGCGTGGGCTTGGGATGCCAGCTCTGAGCAGCAGAACCCCGGTTCAGATCCTGCATGAGGTCTAGTGACACTGCGCCCTCTACAGCTAAGATGGTGAACAACAGCTTGACCTGGAGCTGGGCTGCTGTGAGTCGCTGGCGATGGCGTAGGCTGCAGTGGGGTTCACCAGCAACTGGCGTGAGCTCTCATGAGCTGCCGTTAGTCAATGTGAGCAACTGCCTACCCTGGGAAGAGCGCAATGACAATACCAACATGGGCCAGTGAAGTGACGTCCTCCACAAATAGACTGAAGAACAAAAAGAACAGCAACTTGTCTGTTCCCCTTGCCTGATTTCCCAATGCTGCTCCCCTCCCCCAATTCACCAATAAATATCTTTTTTTTAATAAAAAGAATGTACTTAAAGCACACTGAAGTCCAGCTTAAAGGTTGTACATTTTCTGCCCACTGGGTCACTATGAATAGTTTAAAAAAATTTACCTTTGAATTTTTCAAAGTTATTTTGATAAGGCTGTAATTAACTAAGTAGAAGTCTTAGTAACAACAGGAAGTCTGAATACTGGTAATAACATTGCACAGGTAAAAGCAGTGGGGAAAAAGAGATGGCAATGTAACTAAGAGGAAAATTAAAGTCTTACCTAACTTCTTGTTACAATTTGGATATTGCTAGAGTTCAATCACTTATTTTAAGCCCCCATCTACATGCAGATAAAGCCCAATATTATATGATTAACATATATCGGTAGTCATTTCTGTACTCTTGTATCTCAATGCAGGCAACATGAAGAAATATCAGCAGTTTTATTATTTTTTTCAAATAGATGTCAGTCTTGTCATCTAAGGTCTGTTCTTCAAATGAGAAATTATAAAGAAGATTCTCACAAATGAATACAGTATTTCAGTTTTAGAAGTCTAAGGAGGATCAGACAGGCCAGTGCCAAAAAAGAAATAATCACAAACAGATATTGTTGATTATCTTAACAAATCCCTCTTTCCATTTTACTTTTCTTCTTTGGTTCAAAGATTCTCTCTGGAGACAGAAGGAGGGCAGCACATTTCAAATTATTTTTAGGAATTTGATTAACTGTGCCCCAAGACCCCGGGTGACTATTAATATACTGGTAAAGGCAGTTAAAGAAAAAGACCTAAGATCCGGGCCAGCCGAGTGGCTCAGTTGGTTAAGAGCTCACTCAAGAGTGCAAGCTGTCGGCCCGCCGAGTGGCACGGTGGTTGGGTGCTGGCTTGGAAAGCCAGTGGCCCCAGTTCGGGTCCCACAAAGGAGGGCCAGTGACACTGCCCTCAAAAAAAAAAAAAGAGTGCAAGCCATGAGCATCAGGGTCGCCAGTTTGATTCCTGGCCCAAGCTGAGTACCCGCTGAGCTGCCAACAGGTGGCAGGATGGCTCAGCTACAAACAAAAAAAAAAGATCTAAGATCATTCCATGAATGAATAAAGTAAAATTGAAAGCAAGAGTCTTAAAAAAAAAAAAAAGAGTCTTGACCCAATTATGTGATCTTTCTAGTAGACAATATAGTAGAAGCAATTGAAAAGGAGGTAAATGGGAATAAGGGACTACCTGCACAAAGGTTAGAAGACAAGGCTTGTAAGCATCGAATTCAGTATTAAAATGAAAGAACTTACCAAGTGAACTTTCAATGCATCCATTCTATCTAAATAAAGCACATCCTGTTGTAATGCAGTCCACGATTATAAGGCTATAGATGTACTGTAGAGAAAATCCTATGCCATAAACAATAAAGGCTCAGTAAGACAAAGCCAAACTATAAAAGCTACCATTTATGCTTCCAAACATCAGCTTTACAAAGGGATGATGCTGTATTTAATTTGTGTTTGTGACCAAAAGGAAATTCTTTGAATAGCAAATGCTCCATAAATGCTTGTCCAATGGAATTCTTTAATTGACTAATGTCAATTTTTAATGTTTAAAGACCATTTGGGATTATATATTGATTAGCTAACAAGTACTTCTCATCCAAAGAAAACTGGAAGCTTATGCCACAGCTTACTAGGGATTTTGCAAGAGGAGACAAACATTCATAAGATTCCTGTTAATTATGTTTCCACTTCTCATGAATTGTTTACTTTTATTATTCATCTATGTATTGAATGGTATTGAAGCAAGCCATGTAAGTCCCTTTGTCAACTCTCAGAAGTATAATTCCCCACAATTAATCATTAAAAAGAGAATTAAGCATTGCTTCTTTAGAATTAGGAAAAACCTGTGGCAGATAAATTCAATGCATTAAGAAATTAACAGACCAGTAAATGATTGATCATTACAATTATCTAAATTTGCATTTCAATAATTCTAGTAAAAGAACCCAAAATCACTCCTCTAAGATATTCTTAGCTACATTATCTGACTAGATAAAATGGACAAGAGATATGCTACTTGTTTTATAATTAGAAGTTCAAGCATTGTTTTAAAAATGTTAACAACTAGATTTAAATAAGTTAATCCAATGTATTATAATACTAACTTTATACAAGATTTTACCAGCTAATTTTTCATTTGCCTTGACGTACAATGAATCAGTATTACATAAATCACAAATGATTGTAAGTTAATCAACAACTAGGCATCTTGATTAAAAAATGGAGGAGTGAGCAGACCATTTCAATAAAAATTATTTAGCAGATGCAGACATCTCTATGTGGGTAGCCCATGAAAATATTACTGAGGAGTAAATAAAATAGAGTAATGCCACCCAGGAAACACCATTCTGAGTCAGGGCTAAAATCAATCATTCCTGTTTGATGATAAATAATACTAAGTATTGATAACAATAACTAATATTCATTGAAAGTTAATCATGTGCCAGACACTATCTTAGTGGGTTTGCATTAATTTAATATAATTAAATATCATTTAATTAAATAAATATTAAATAAATAAATATTAAATAAATTAAATAAATATTTATCAGGGCCAGCAGAGTTGCACGTTGGTTAAGATTTGGCTTGGGACGCTGGCTCTGAGCAGAAGGGCCCTGGTTTGGATCCCACATGAGGGCCAATGACGCTGTGCCCTCTACAGCGAAGATGGTGAACAACAGCTCGACCTGGAGATGGGCTGCCATGAATCACTGGCGATGGCGTAGACTGCAGCCCTTGCTACAGTGGGCTGCCATGAGCTACCATGAGGGCCTGGCAGCCAGTGTGAGCTGCCAGCAGCTGACTTGAGCTGCCATGAGCCATCATGCGTGGCCGTCCAATGGACTGAGAGTGACTGCCTCACCCAGAAAGATCAATGATAATACCAACATGGGCCAGTGAAGTGACATCCTCCACAACTAGATTAAAGAACAAAAGGACAGCAACTTATCTGTTCCCCTCCCCCAATTTCCCAACGCTGTTCCCCTCCCACAATTCCCCAATAAAAAATTTAAAAATTAAATAAATAAATAAATATTTATCAGATGCCGAATATGTTCCAGACACTGTTCTAAGTACTGAGATTCAACAGAGAACAAAACAAACAAAAATTGCTAGCCTCATAAAATTTTGTGGGGGAGACAGGAAATAAATGAGTAAAATAAAAGCATAGTAATAAGTACAAATAAATATGTGTTACAGAATAGCAAGTATTATATATATATATATATATATATATATATATATATATATATATATATATAATATGTCAGATGGTGATAAGTCATGAGACCATAATGACTCACCTGGCTCTGACAGTCCTGGTTTATACCTGTGGGCCTAGTGTGATTATTCTTAGTGCACCCTTTCACTCTGAAAAATGTCCCAGTTTGAACAACAAGTTTTAAGTTTTACAGTCACATAAGTGATAAGCACTATGAAGAAAAGCAAGAAAGAAAAGAAATATGTGTGTGGTGGGCTGTAATTTTCAATAGCACAGTCAGGGAATGGCTCACTGAAAGATGCCATTTGAGTAAGAACCTGCATCAGGTGAGGCCGAACCTGTCAGATATCAAGGGAAGGGACAATCTGGGGAGGGAAAATAACAATTGAAAAGTCTCTGGGGCAGAAATACACCTGTATTGTTTGAGAGACATCATAGAAGCCAATGTGATTTTTGAAGGACACAAGAAGAAGTCAGTGGTAGGATATGAGGTGACAATGTAAAGGGAAACCACATTATGTAGACTCCTGTGTTGTGAGTCAGATGGGGAGCAAATGCGGGTTCTGATTGGAGGATGGGCATGATCTGCCTTTAAAAGTATCTTTCTGGATTGAGACTAAATTGCAGGAGTGCAAGGGCAGAAGCAGGGAGATAGGTTAGAAGACTATTGCAAAAATCAATGAGACATAAGGGTCGGCTGAGTGGCGCGGTGGTTAAGCGCTGGTTTGAGAAGCCAGCGGCCCCAGTTCAGTCCCACATATGAGGGCCAGTGACACTGCCCTCAAAAAAAATTAATGAGAAATGATGGTGGCTTGGAACAGGGCAGTAACAGAGAAAGTGGGAAAAATTAATCAGATTATGAATACATGTATATTTTGAAAGTAGAAATGACAAGGTTTGCTGATAAAATGGATGAGGTCAGGGATCACAAGATTTTTTTTTTAAGATTTTTTTTAGGGAATTGGGGGAGAGGAACAGACAAGTTGCGGTCCTTTTTTGTTCTTCAGTGTAGTTGTGGAGGATGTTGCTTCACTGGACCATTTTGGTATCATCATTGCGTTCTTCTGCATCAGGCAGTTGCTCGCCAGTCTCTGGATGGTCGCTCACGGTGGCTCTTGGCAGCTCACACTGGCTGCCAGCCACTCACGCTGGCTGCTGGCCACTCACTATAGCCTGTGGCAGCCCACTGCAGCAGAGGCTGCATCCCAAACCCTCGCTGGCCATCTTAACTATAGAGGCAACCAGGTGGAGCTGTTGTTCACCACCTTAGCTGTAGAGAACAGTGTCACTGGCCATCATATGTGGGATCTGCACCGGAGACCCGCTGCTCAGAGCTGGCATCCCAAGCCAGTTCCTAAGCAACAGACCACTCAACCAGCCCCACACCAAGATTTTTGATAAAAGGACTTGGAAAGGAAAGTTCCCATAATCTGAAATGGAGAAAGTTGAAGGAGGAACAAGTTTTAGAGTAAGGATAAAGAGTGTAGTTGTGAAAACTTGCTCAGTCCCATTTCCCAAAAAGCAGAACCTGAGACAAGGAACTGAGTGCAGAAAGTGAACTTTGGGAAATGCTTCCTAAAACAGAAATGAAGGACCAGTAGAAGTAAAATAGAGAAGTAAGGAAAGTCAAGCCAAGGGTGAGTTTTTGACCCGGTCACAGTTATGGGCAACTGAAGCTTAATATTACTGGAAACCATCTGAGAAGCCTATAAAATGCCTGGAATATTATCTTCTTAAACTCAGAAGAGGGGTGCCTTCATGGCTGGCTTTCTATCTCTTATAGGTCAAGAGTTCTCCTACAGTATATTAACTCTCTCACACTTCCAGGTTTGCACATGCCTCAGAATGGTTGAGTGGGTTGATACAGGCATTCCACATAGAGGTGGCAAGAAATGAGAGATACCTGGTACATGTGAGAAGAGGTGTTGTTAGTGTACATATGTAAGCAGCTGATATCTGCAGCAACAGCTGTAATTAAAAGGTGGAATGACAAAATGTGAGCTGGAGAACAAGCGGTGTCAGACACTGGTATGTTAAGCTAGAGATATTTATCAGCCATGCAAATGGAGATGAAAAATAGCAGCTGTACATATGAATCTGAATTTGAAGGGATAGGTCCAAGATGGAGTTAGAAATATTTTTCAGCATATAAATGTATTAACATCATGAGACAAAATGATATGACCAAGGGAATGTGTATCAAATATAAGAGAAGTAGTCCTCAGTCTGGGTCCTCAGGCCCTCCAAAGTTTCATGGGCAGGACGATGAAGGGTATTCAACAAAGAATCAAAAGAGGTATAAAAGGAATGGTCAGTGGGATAGGATGAGACTCAGAAGCATATGATACCCTGAAAATTAAGTGAAGTGGAAGGAGTGATCTGTGGTGTCAAATACTGCTGAAAGGTGAACAAAAGAACTAAGAATTGACTATTAAGTTTACTAATGTGGAGGCCTTTGTGATCTTACCAAGAGCATTTGCTCAGAATATCAAGGAACTCTAAGGCTCAGACATTTAAAAAATTGGCAACTTACATGATGGGTTTCATGTAGATATTAGCAGAGAATGAAATAAAAAAGACAACGATGCAACAATCAAACACTGGAAAATGCCTGTTAGTAGTCCGGATTGATAGAATACTCTAAGGAGGTTGAAGGAATGAGAAAACAGAAGTCAGCTGGTATGAATCACAAAAGAAGAAGGCTGTGAAACTAAAAGCTTTAGACTAAATTGGTTATCAATGAGTAAGCTACCTGTGGCTCAGTTAATTCAGGTAGTTACTGCTTAATGGTAGAAAGAATAAGGTCAAGATCTTGATCTTCATCCTAGATACTTACCCTGACAAAGAAAAGAACACTGTCCCATGGCAATGGCATACACTTTCTTCTTGCATAGTCATCTTGCAAGTGATAATGGCCTGATGTTAATCACAATTTATTCCTGATCTAAAAGTACAGAAGGCTCAGTGTATTTCCTTATATGTAGGAAAACCATACAGATATTTCTAATAGTAGGTAAGGAGCATCATCTTCCATTTAAGACCCATTTGAACATCTACTACTATATCTGATGAAATATATAGATATATATATTTACATAATATATAAATACATAATAAATATACAAATATATAATGTAATAATATATAATAATTATTATATAATTTAATCTATAAATATATAATTTATATAAATAATCTAATCTATAAATATATAATTTACATATCTATAAATAATCTATAAATAATTTAGTCTATAAATATATAATTTAATCTATAATTTTATATATTTAAAAAAAATGGCATTTAGCGTCCAGCAGACATATGATCAAGTCTTAAGTAGTCCACTACTTACTAGATGTGTTATCTTGAGAAAATTAACCTCCCTCTCTAAATCTCAATTTTATCTTCTGCATAGTGGGGATTATAAGTGTGTCTGTGGGGTTGTTTTAAAGGTTAAAGGAGATGAATGCTCAGCACAGGTCTGACACATAATAAATATTAAAACTTATTATTCTTCAAAATGGAAAGCATGAGGATTTCTTCACTGAAAATAATTGCTTACAAGGTTTCACCCTGCTGTCTTTGTTAGTCTAGAAGCATTTTTCTGCTCCAGGTTTTAACTTTATTTTAAACTTGGGAACTCACCAGAGACTGATTTTTGTTTTGTTTCAACTGTTCAGAAGTCACCTATGAAGTTAAGCCTCTTATGTGGATTAAGTCAACGGTAATATTGATTGGGTTTTTATGAGCTACCAATTCTCGTTATCATAACCTTTCAAGGAAGAAAAAAATCCCCTAGAAGATTAGAAACTCTCCCATTGTCACTCTGATTAGAAAAAATTGTAAAATAACCCAGTGGTTTCTTAGTTAGGAAAACCATCAGGAAAATAAACTAAAGAGCAACATTTCTATTTATTCAAACTACAACATCATTAGAGTGTGCATACTATATACTACCAATGAAGGAAAGTATTCAGGTTAATTTGTTCAATGTTTTATTATTTCCTGAGCATTCCCAACATAACAGACCCATTAAGGGGCCAGCCGAGTGGCTCAGTTGTTTAAGAGTGTGAGCTCTGAGCAACAGGGTCACCAGGTCAATTCCCACATGGGCCAGTGATCTGTGCTCAAGCTGAGCTGCCACTGAGCTGCCAACAGGTGACAGGATGACTCAGCTTATGAGAGCACATGCTCCTAATAACAAGGTTGCCGGTTCAACTCCCACATGGGATGGTGGGC
The DNA here is from genome assembly GCA_033961575.1 of Aselliscus stoliczkanus. Taxonomy (NCBI): domain Eukaryota; kingdom Metazoa; phylum Chordata; class Mammalia; order Chiroptera; family Hipposideridae; genus Aselliscus; species Aselliscus stoliczkanus. Next base: position 33,144,297 of record CM066737.1, on the reverse strand, counting down.
TATGCCCACCTGCAACTAAGGTTGAACATGGCACCTTGAGCTGAGCAGCCCTGAGCTACCAATGGGTGGCTGGATGGAGACTGGACTTGGAGCTGGGCTAGCTGTGCCCTCCACAACTAAGACTGAAGAACAACAACTTGGCTGTTCCCCTTCCCCAAATCCCCAACACTGTTTCCCTTCCCCAATTCCGCAATTAAAAAATCTTTAAAAAAAAGGAAAAATGGTATAAAATTTTGAACAAATATGAGTGTTCAATGGTAATAACTGAAATGAGATTGGATCATAAAATCTTTCAAATGGGTTTGTGGCATGAAGGGTCACTAAAACCCAAACCTTCAAGTCAATGCTATCAGCCAGTATTACAGGAAACACATGTTATAATGCTGAACTACTTTAGATAGAGTTTTCAAAGTCCTACAGTGTAACAAAGGCCATGATGGGTTTTTTTATTGTTGTTTTTTGTTTGTTTGTTTGTTTTTTGTTTTGTTTTTTTGTTTTGTTTTAATTCTTTTATTGTGAAATAAACATTTTTTAAAATTATTTTCAGGTGTACAACACAGTGCAATAGTTATACTTTTTACCCCTCAAGGTGACAACCTCTCTCCCCCAGTTCACCACCCCACTCCCCCCATATCATATATATTTATTACAATTCCTTTGACTCCCTTCCACAGTATACTCCACATCCCGTGACTATCTATATGTTCAATTACAGTTAAAGCCATGATGTTTTTAACAGGTTATAGAAAAGTAAGGCTCTACTAATCTAATTGGTTAATGTGCATGACTACAATACTGAAAAAGATGGTGTTAAGAAATTGATTTTCATCAGTATGCCTTCAGGATTTAATTTTTTTCTTAAATCTAGTGTTAATAATGTCTTTTTTTTAGTATAGATATTCTTGAGAAGATTTGAACTTTAAAAAGTCATTATCTGGTGTTATACAGTCATTTAATTGAAGGTATGACAGGGCTTAAAAGTTTGTTAAGCCTGTTTCCACTATTCCTCATCCATATAGTTAAGCATAGAGCAAGTGCATACAAACTTACAAACTTCAAAGAAATCAGACTGGCTGTAGATATGGGATGCTGCCATATTCCTATGCATTGAGTTCTACTCCATTCATTTACATGTTATTTCCAGTAACACAATTTCCTAAGAATGGGCAGGAAATCACTCTCTTAAAATGGCTGTAATTGACATTCTGTCAGTTGAAGTCACTATGACAGGATTTGACAATTGGGAATAATATTTGTGTCCCAGCAATTTTCAGAATGTTTTGTGTATACAATCTCAGTGATCCTCTGTACCATGGTAAGGAAATACGAACTTCACTTTACATAATAGGAAACAAAACATGGTAAAAGTTATCTTATTAAAAGAAAAAATATTTTTGAGCACTTACTATATGATGGCGTTTTTAAGAGTAAAAAAGACATAGTACCTGCCCTTAAGAAGTTTACAGTTCAGTTAGAAAAAACAAAATTTAACAGTCAGTTACAATTAAGGGTGATTGGTGCTATGCTAGGAGTATGTACAGAGGGCTGTAGGAGCACATAGGAGAGGTATCCAGTTAGGACTGCTCCAGATCAAGGAAGGCTTTCAAGAACAGGCAGTGTCTAGAAGGAGACTGAAAAGTTGAGAAGGACATAGCCAGGTGAATAGTGGAAGAGAAGTTTTTAACAATGGTTCAGCCACAAATGTAAGCTGGTACAAATGAACCCAGAGCTATACCAACATTTGAAATGAACAGGGAGAAATTAATCAGGTCCAAAAACATTAAAGAAATGAGGATATGTGCCTGTAAGGATGGTAAAGTAATATAGCTAGATGGCATACACTACAAAGGAGCAGGGTCTTTTATTTGTTTATTTGTTTTATTGACATTTGTTGGTTTTTAACACAAGGGTACGAGTTTTAGTGCTGCAGTGAGTATTGAGGTTTGCGGAATGTGAGATAGTAAAGAGTAGGCTCCAAAAAGTGGCCTCAGAGGAGTCATGTTTGAGGCAGATTGGAAGGTGAGAGGAACCATGTGAGAGGGTTACAGGGGAGGGGGTGTCCAAGACTTCATTCATTCATTCATTCACTCACTCTTTCAGCAAATATTTGCTAAGCCCTTACTCTGTGATGACTCTGTTAGCCTATTAAGTAAAAGAACAATCTGAATTTATATTGCAGTTAGTTCAATGTTATTTTTCTTATACCACCCAGAATAATTCATCAACAAATACTTCAAAACAAAGATACACATCTTTTTAATTCAAAGTTTTAATATCTATTAAATGCCTGGCCCAGTTTGTGCAAAATACTGCACTGTATAAAAGTGTCCAAAAAAATAAAGTGTCCACTTACTGGATAATGGTGTCTAGTTATACTCCATGATCTCCAAGGACAGGACAAGGGGGTAAGGGGCTTAAAGTGCTGCCTGTGGGATTTTAGTAAAATATGCTTAGCAGTAAATACAATCAAACACTAGAAAATGGTAGACATTTCTTGATGCCTTCAAAATCAGTGATCAACTATACTTATTGTATGCTCCCTCTGGAAAACAATGATTACTAACTTGAACTCTAGTGACACTTAAGAGTATATAGAATAAAAATGTAGATTTGCTATGTTAAGGTAGGGAGGCAAAAAAAAATCAACAATCTACACTATCACCAAAGCTTGGTGATAGGACTGAAATACAATCAAATTTTATGTAATTTGAAGAAGGATAGGATTAGTGTGGTCCTGCCAGAAAGCATGTTCTCTGAAGGTCCTTGGCAGTCTTGTTATTCAATTTTAAGTGCATTGAACTTTGGTTTGGACCCTGAGTAGTAAGCACTGCTTAATTGAGTTTCTTTTTAAAGCTTTACTTAGAAGTGTTATTTTAGCAAAAGTTCAAGTGTGTTACCAAGAGAATGACTTATGAGAGTCTGTTTAGTCTGTTGAAATGGTAACTTTTTCATGGCACTCTTGCTGAATCTGGACATCATGCAAGATTACAAACCCAAGGATGACAGCACTTCACAGTGTTCTTATGAAGGCACAATTCTCACAACATAGGCTCCAAACTTTATATTGAAAAGAAAATTTCAATCCCTTAATACAAAAATACATTCAAGTAAGAGTTATAAATATACATTTTAGATCACCTTATTAGTACAGTATAACCACCATTAACAAAAATTTAAATAACAGGAACCTCATTAAATTGGAATATCTCTTTTTCCACTCACCAGTGGCAATTCGTATTGATAAGAATGAGAAAAATATTTAACAATACAAAGCCACCTCCAAGGTTTCCAGTTCTTTATTTCTACAGTGAGGCCATTCTTTAATAGCTTATATATCTATAGTCTAGTACAATAAAAGTGGAAGCAACTGATTAGAATAACACTCACCTGCATAACACATAAAGTCTTAAACTAATTCCATATCCAAATCCAATTTTACAAACTAAGGCACAGAATTAAAAATGATACACATTTTAAAAAAGTTTTTGTCAATGAATTGTAGGCTGTTGTTATATAAACTTGTTTTTTTATGTTATGGTAAAGATTACAAATCATTCAAACAAAGCATCAGACACTAAAACTATCAAATACTTTTTCATAAAAAGTAAAAATAAAAGATATACAGTTGACTCTTGAACAACATGGGGGATAGGAGTGCTGACTCCCCATGCAGTTGAAAATTTGTGTATATCTTTTGACTTCTCCAAAATTTAACTGCTAATAGTCTACCAATAATATAGTCGATTAACACATATTTAGTATGTTATATGTAAAAGACACTGTATTCTTACATTAAACTAAGCTAGAAAAAAATGTTATTAAGAAAATCATAAATAATAGAAAATGTATTTACATTATTTATTGAAAAAAATCTGTGTACAAGTGGACCTGCACAGTTCAAACCCTTGTTGTTTAAGGGTCAACTATGGAGTAACCCAAGTAGCCAGTATTCAAATTTGAATCTATTATAAATTTTATTTACCAGAAAAGAATATTAAGTGCTATACATTTAATAAATTCATTTATTCAATAAATATTAATTGAACACCTATTATGTGCCAAATATTGTTCCAGGCGCTAAAGTAATTCCAAAAGCATGGTAACAGAAAAATGGCACAAACTGTACTTGAATATATAGATAGTCACAGGATGTGGATTATATGGTGCAAGGGAGTCAAAGGAATTGTAATAGATAGTATGATATGGGGGAGGAGTGGGGTGGAGAATTGGGGGAGAGGGGCTGTCACTTTGAGGGGTAAAAAGTATAACTATTGCACTGTGTTGTACACCTGAAGCTAATTTAAAAATAAAATTTAAAAAAAAAAAAGAAAAATGGCACAACCAGCTCAAATGTTTTTTAAGTCATATCGATCATATATGTTACATGGTCCATTGACCAGATACACTGGGACTGCCAATCATATTAAGAATTGTAAAGACTATGCTGGCTGATGGCCTTAGCTGTGTGTTATAGTTACAATGATTCAGAAATCAGTTTTATTGCTATCTATGCAAGAGTCTGGGAGAAATTCATAGCTTGCCAGCCAGTAAAACTTGCAGAGCATACATGGGACTTAGAGCATTTGTAGTGGGAAGCTACAGGAGAAATAGGAGGCATAAGCTTCTATATATGAATTTTTGATGCTGCAACATATAACTTCTCCTCCATTTTGCCTCTCCATTATTATACACAAGTATGTCTTATTTAAGAAAATGCAGCCAATAGAAAAATGTAGAAATCCCATTAAAATTGATCCACCTCATTGTGTCTTTAAATTACATATGTGATTAAACATACAAATATAAAATTATAAAATATAAATTATATAAAAATGATGATCACAGAATATGACATAAATATGTGTATGTATACATATAAACATACAATAAAATTCTGCATTTCTTGTGACACTCCCATTTTTGAAAAACCACAGATAATTTTTTCCAATTTTTGAAGGTAATTTTGGACCGTATTTATTGGTTAATTTGAAACACGTTAGCATTCAGCCTGGCTGTATGTCAATGTGATAGATTTTTTTTTAAAAAGATTTTATTGGAGCATTGGGGGAGGGGAACAGCATTGGGGAATCGGGGTAGGGGAACAGACAAGTTGCTGTCCTTTTGTTCTTCAGTCTAGTTGCGGAGGATGTTGCTTCACTGGCCCATGTTGGTGTCATCATTGCTCTCTTCCCGGATGAGGCAGATCAGTCGCCGGCCTCTGGGTGTCGCTCACCGCGGCTATTGGCAGCTCACGCTGGCTGCCAGCTGCTCACGCTGGCTGCCGGCCACTCACTGCAGCCCATGGCAGCCCACTGCAGCAGGGCCTGCAGCCCACACCATCGCCAGGGGTCGCACAGCCCAGCTCCAGGTGGAGCTCTTGTTAGCTGTAGAGGGCAGTGTCACTTGCCCTCATACGTGGGATCCGAACCTGGGCTGCTGGCATCCCAAAACCAGCTCTTAACCAATGCGCCACTTGGCCGGCGTGAATGTGATAGATTTTGAAACTGTTCTTCAAACTCTGTACTTGAACCATTAATGAGGAGACATAATTATACTTTAACAGTGAAGCCTCCTTATAAATGTCTCAGTTGAAGATAGAGAAGTGAATCTTAATTCAAAAGTTTAACTTCTATAAATGGTTTGGGCATGTCATTATTAATTTTTTTTTTTTTTGCCTCTGAACTCATTTCTAACTGCTTTCTTATATGACATAAAAGACACTATGGGTCTCTGGTCAAATTGGCTGAGTAGGTAAGCACTGTGCCTGCCTCCTCTCATGACCACATCAAAATTACATCAAAACTACAGAGCAACCATCATTTAGAATAGCCTGAAGTCTAGCTGAACCAAAGCCCTACAACTAAGGATATACAGAAGAAGCCAACTCGAGACAGGTAGAAGGGGCAGAGACAAGGAATGGGCTGGTCCCATACCCACATGAGGTGGTTAAATATCAGGAGGGATATCTCAGTGGCTGAGGTTCTTCCTAAGGAGTGAGGAGTCCTAGCCCCACACCAGGGTCCCCAGCACCGGGTTCCAGGCCGGGAAGACAAATCCCCACAAATTCTGGCTATAAAACCTAGCTGAAATTGTGGCTGAGTGAGAAGGAGGGCAGCTGGAGCCCCAGGTGTTTTTCTAAAAGGGCCACGGCATGAACATACTAAGATATTCACTGGCTCTGAGCTCCAGCACTGGGTTAGCTGCTTGAAAGGCATCAGGGACATAAGGGAAGAAACTGAATTGTCTGGTTTCAGAGCAAGGGCTGGAGAAGCAGCTTTTTTCCAGGCAGGAATGCTAGCAGAGGGCAAAATTCCGTTGTTGAGCCCTCCCCTCTTCCAACATGCAAATTTAGGTGGCCACCATATCTGAGTCTCCATTCACCTGTCTAACAGGGTTTGCCCTGCCCAGGATTCCTTGAGACCAAGCCCCGCCCAATTTGGAAGCCCACCCAAGCCACTTCCAGCTACTATTCCATAAAATTGTCCTGTCTTGGCTCATGCTTCACACCTTCCTAAAATTTATCAAAAATTCCAAAACCAAAAAAAGCAGCATCTGGCCTCAGCTTGCCCCTCTTCATAAGCAGCCACTAGCTGCTTTAACCTCCATTGACAACTTAACCTCTCCCAGGCACCTTCAAGACCAGCATAGGTGACAGCCATCTTCAGATTGCTTTGTGGCTCATTACAGATGGCCCCAGGCAGGGCAAAGGCTGCAGCTGAGCTTGACCAGCTGCTGGACCCTTCCCATAAGGCCCTAGGGCTTGGCAGGCCTGGTGGCCAGCTTTGGACCAAGATTTGGCACCACCGGCCACCTGTGCAGAAAACACACCCAAAGGGCAGACTGAGCAGGTATCAGAGTGCTGCTAAAGCAGATCCAGTCTTGTAGGATCAGGTCCTGCACAACAGTTCCTCCACTGAAGTCACAGACAGTCCTCGCAACAAATCATCCTGAGGTTCAGTCCCTCCCATTGCCTTGCAAACAGCAACCAAGACTCAACTATAACAGAAGGGCACATGCAACCCACACAAGGGACATACTTGGAGTATCTGGCTCAGGTGAACAGGGAGACTGAGCCACAAGGCCTCACAGGACACCTACTATATAAGGCCACTCTACTAAAACCAGGAGACATAGCAGCACTACCTAATACATAGAAACAAACACAGAGAGACAGCCAAAATGGGGAGACAAAGAAACATGTCCCAAATGAAAGAACAAAACAAAGCTCCAGAAAAGGACTAAACAAAATGGAAACAAGCAGTCTACCAGAGTTAAAAACACTGATTATAAGGACGCTCAATGACCTTGGGGAGAACTTAAACAGATAAGAAACATAAAAACAGAGATATAAAACATTAAAAAAACAGTCATAATTGAAGAATACAATAACTGAAATGAAGAATATATTGGATGGAATTAACAGTAGATTAGATGAGGCAGAGGATCAAATCAGAAATTTAGAAGAGAAGATAGCAGAAAACACCCAATAAGAACAGCAAAAAGGAAAAAAAAAGATTGAGAAAAATGAAGATAGTTTAAGGGGCCCTTGGGATAACATCAAGCATACTAATATTCACATATTTGGGGATACCAGAAGAAGAAGAGAGAGAGCAAGTAACTGAACACCTATTTGAAGAAATAACAATGGAAAACTTCCCTAAGCTCACTAAGGACATAAACATACAAGCCCAGGAAGCACAGAATTCCAAACAAGATGAAGAGAAACAGTCCCACACTAAGACACATCGTAATTAAAATGGAAAAGCTTAAAGACAATGAGAGAATCTTAAAAGTAGAAAGTGAAAAGCACTTAGTTACTTACAAAGGAGCTCCCATAAGACTGTCAGATGATTTCTCAACAGAAACTTTGCAGGTCAGAAGAGATTGGCACAAAATATTGAAAGTGTTGAAAAGAAAGGAGCTACAACCAAGATTACTCTACCCAGCAAAGCTATCATTTCGAATGGAAGGACAGACAAAGCGATTCCCAGACAAGGAAAAGATAAAGGACTTCATCACCACCAAAGTGGTATTTTAAGGACTATTAAAGATACTTCTTTAATACCAAAAAAAAAAAGATAAAAAAATATGAATAGGAGGGCGCTAACCGCCTCGGAACCCCACACCACGCATGGCATGTGCTGCGTTGCCAGGGAAACGCCTGGTGGGCGTGCTCTGGCTCCAACAGGCTGCTCACTGAGACGCCGGAGTGCACAAGCCGCCTCGGGTCCCACTCTCTGCACTGCGCTTGCAGAGTTGCCAGGCTGGTGATTGGTTGTCGGGCTGCTCGGCCTGATCTGCAAGCGGCTGATTGGGACAGGATGAGACTGGGGGTTTTCCTGGGAGTGTTGGGCCGTGAGATATGTGCCTGCGTGATCCAGCCAGGACTCTCCTGGTGATCAACCTAATACATCAAAGCAATCCTAGAGCGACAGCCAGAATGGGGAAACAAAGAAACATGTCACAAGTAAAAGATCAGAAGAAACCTCTAGAAATTGAACTAAATGAAACAGAGGGATCCAACCTTTCACAGTCAGAGTTTAGCACACTGATGATAAGAATGTTTAACAAACTTAGTGAGGACATAAGGAAGGATAGAGAAATCATAAAAAACGAGTTAGAACTAAAGAATACAATAACTGAAATGAAGAACACACTCAAAGGAATCACCAATAGAGTAGATGAAACAGAGGAGTGGATCAGCGATTTGGAAGATAAAATAGCAGAAATCAGCCAGTTGGCACAACAAAAAGACCAAAGAATAAAAAACAATGAAAATAGTTGAAGAGCCCTATGGGACAAGGTGAAGTGCAACCACCTTAGACTCATAGGAATACCAGAAGGAGAAGAGAAGAAGCAAGGGGTCAAGCATGTATTTGAAAAAATAATGACTAAAAACTTCCCTACCCTGGTGAAGGAAATCAACATGCATGCCCAGAAAGTGCAGAGGGTTCCAAATAAGCTGAACCGAAACAGGTCTACACCAAGACACATCATAGTGAAAATGGCAAAGGTTAAAGACAGAGACAGAATCCTAGAGGCAGCAAGAGAAAGACAGCAGGTTATATACAAAGGAACTCCTGTTAGACTAACAGCTGTCTTGTCTACAGAAACTCTGCAGGCCAGAAGGGAGTGTCAGGAGATATTCAAAGTGACACAAAATAAAGGCCTACAACCAAGATTGCTCTACCCAGCATGGCTATCACTTAAAATTGAAGAAGAAATAAAGAGCTTCTCAGAAAAGAATAAGCTTAAGGAATTCATTACCAGCAAGCCAGCATTGCAAGAAATGTTAAAAGGGCTTTTTTAAACAAAAGAAAGGGGTAAACAAGCTAACCCAGGAAGACCAGGAATACAAATAACAAAATGGCAATACATATGCACTTATCAATAATTATTTTAAATGTGAATGGGCTAAATGCTCCAGTCAAAAGACAAGAGTGGCTAAGTGGAGAAGAAAATAGGACACAGGTATATGCTGTTTACAGATGGAATAAGATATTTCATGCAAATGGAAATGAGGGAAAAAAAAGCTGAAGTAGCAGTACTTATTTTGGACAAAATAGACTTTAAAATGACTACAATAAAAGACAAAGAAGAGCACTATAACCCTAATAAATATCTATGCATCCAACATAGGAACTCCTAATTACATATAACAGATTTTGACAGACATAAAGACAGAGATCAACAGCAACACTATCATAGTAGGGGACTTCAACACCCCATTGTCACCAATGGACAGACTCTTTAGACAGAACATCAACACAGAAAGAGGGGCCTTAAATGACACTTTAGACCAGCTGAATTTCATTGATATTTTTAAAGCATTTCACCCTGAAAAAACAGAATATACATTCTTCTCAAATACACATGGGACATTTTGCAAGATAGACCACGTTAGGCCACAAAACAAGTCTCAGTAAATTTAAGAAGATTGAAGTCATATGAAGCAGATATAAAGGAAAAACTGATGGATGCTGGCTGGGAGGGAGTGGGGAAGAGGAAGAGGGGGAAGGTTTTGGACAGCGTAGGTGGGTGACTACAATGTTGCCACAGGGATATAGGGGCAGTTCTGGGAATGTAATTGATAATGTTGTGAAGAGACTATTATGTTAAGTGAAATAAGTCAGTCGGAGAAAGACAAGTACCATATGATCTCACTTATATGTGGGATCTGAAAAACTGAATGAATGATCAAAGTAAACAGACTCATAGATATGAGGAAAAACTGAGGGTTGCTAGTTGGGAGGGCGTTGGGTATAAGGGGGAAGGAGAAGGGATTAGACAGCATAAATAGAGAACTACAATATTGCCACAGTTTTATGAAACACAGTTCAGGGAATATAATAATGTAAAAATTTTGGATGGAGTAGAGCTTGATCATTGCACTGTACACCTGAAGCTGATGTTCTATATTGTATGCCAACTCTAACTGAATATATAGATAGTCACAGGGTGTGGAGTATACTGTGGAAGGCTGTCAAAGGAATTTTAATAGATTTGTATGATATGGGGGGGTGTGGGGTGGCAAACTGGGTGAAGGGGGTTGTCACTTTGGGGAGTAAAGAGTATAACTATTGCATGTGGTGTACACCTGAAACTAATAAAACAAAAAAAATCGACAAAAAATATATGAATAACAAAAAAGGCAATAACTACATATCTATCAACAATGACTTTCAATGTAAATGGATGAAATGTTCCAATCAAAAGACATTGGGTAGGGGGTTCTGGTAAGATGGTGGAATAGACGGACGCTTTCTCAACTGCCACCCAGGATCACATCAAAATTACAAATAATTTATATAACATTTAACCTTGGAAGTCCCCTGAACACTAGATGAACAGAACCTCTAAATGAAGAATCTAAAGAGGAGGCCGTGTCAAGTCTGGTAGGAGGGGTGGAGATGAGAGAGGGCAAGCCCCGTAAGGGACACCCCAGCTGTGGGGAGGGAGGCTTCTCAGGTTGGGGGACAGACCCTCCGGCCACACACCGAGCTCACTAGCCTTGAGTTGCTTTGCCAGGTAGAGTAGTTCTACGATAGCTGGCAGTAGAAATTAGTGAGGACTCTCTTTGCTCGGCTCTCTGAGACTGAGGGCGGCAGGAGAACCAGTGGGGCTGGCGCATGGGTTCGCTTGCCGGTGAGTACTGACCCAGTTCCTGTTTGAGGGAGTAGCTCTATGATCCAGGCCCAGGAGCCTGTGGCGAAGGACTGAATGAGCACCTTTGGTGCAGAAGGTGGAGGTTTTGGGACCATTGTTCCCCTGGTGTGGAGCTTGCACACGAGCAGTGTACAGGACAGCGCCATTGTTTACAGGGTTGGGCCCTCCCACAGAGGGTCATATCCGGCATCCCATTGTTCTGGTGCAATTGGCACAGGTGTGCATTTGTGCGTGCACGTGCATGCGGCCTTAGATTCCCACTCTCCACCCTGCTTGTGCTGCGTTGCCAGGGAAATGCTAGGCGGGTGCCTTCCTGCTCCATCAGGATGCTCACTGAGACAGAGGAGTGCGTGAGTGGCCTTGGAACCCCACTCTCGACCTGCTTGTGCTTCGTAGCCAGGGAAATGGAAGGCGGGTACTCTCCAGCTGCATCAGTCTGTCCACTGAGACTCAGGAGTGTGAGAGCCGCCTAGGGTCCCTGCTCTCCGAACTGTTTGTGCAGAGTTGCCAGGATGGTGTTTGGCTGCTGGGCTGCTTAGCCTGATCTGAGGGGAAGTTGATTGGGACAGGCTGAGACGGGGAGTTTTCCAGAGAATGTTGGGCTTGGAGCTGTGTGCGTGCATGATCCGATTGAAACTTTCCTGGCGAGTTTGTGTGGACTGATTGCTGGTGCAGAGTGCATGCTGCTCTGACTTGGTGGGGGCCACTGACCATCAAGTGGTGCCTTGGGGGCCTGCCCCACCCACATAGAGCTGTGTTGCCAGAGGCAACCTGAGCCACCGGTGCCTGGCCCACATCTCTACAGGCCACAGAGGGTTTTTTTTCAGTAGCGGACAACCTGAAACAACGTGTGAAGATGTTTTTTATTTTTGGTAGTGAGCACGGTTCCAGAGCACACAGCAGATAATTGCAGAAGGCTAACTGCAAGCCTGAGAGGGAGGCCAGCACATAACACGTTAAGCTTTTCCCCCAATAGCTGGTGTTGTATCGCCCAGAGACTCTCTATTGCTGAGCAAGTGGTCTCCAGATTAAAGAGAATGGAGACCCACCTACCTCTTTTTTTTTCTTTTTTTTTCTTTTTTTTTTTGGTCTCTCTTCCTTCTAGGTGATCTATCTAATACATCGAAGCATTCACAGAATGACAACCAGAATGAAGAAACAAGGACACATGTCCCAAGTAAAAGATCAGAATAAAACTCCAGAAATGGAACTAAATGAAACAGAGGTATCAAAACTATATGCTAACAAATTCGACCATCTGGTAGAAATGGATAAATTTCTAGAAGCATACAATCTACTAAGTCTAAACCAGAAAGAAACAGAAACTCTGAAAAGACTGATTACTGCCAAAGAAATTGAATCAGTAATCAACAATATTCCAACAAACAAAAGTCTGGGACCAGATGGCTTCCCAGGTGAATTTTACAAAACATTCAAAAAAGAATTAATACCTATTCTCCTCAAACTATTCCAAAAAATACAGAAGGAGGGAAGGCTCCCAAACTCTTTCTATGAAGCCACTGTCACCCTGATTCCTAAGTCAGACAAAGATATTACAAAAAAGGACAACTACAGGCTGATATCCCTAATGAACATAGATGCAAAAATTCTCAAGAAAATACTAGCAAACCGAATTCAGCATCTCATTAAAAAGATCATACACCACGATCAAGTGGGATTCATTCCTGGTATGCAAGGTTGTTTCAATATCTGCAAATCCATTAACATAATACATCACATTAACAAAATGAAAAATAAAAATCGTATGATACTATAAATAGATGCAGAAATAGCATTTGACAAAATCCAGCAGCCATTTATGATAAAAACTTTTAGCAAAGTGGGAATAGTGGGATAATATCTCAACATAATAAAGCCCATATATGATAAGCCCACAGAAAACATTGTACTCAATGGGGAAAGGCTGAAAGCTTTCCCCTTAAGATAAGGAACAAGACAAGGCTGCCTGCTTTCACCACTTCTATTTAACATAGTTCTGGAAGTTCTAGCCACAGTAATCAGACAAGAAAATGAAATAAAAGGCATCCAAATTGCAAAAGAGGAAGTAAAATTGTCATTGTATGCAGATGACATGATATTATACGGAGAGAATCCCAAAGACTCCACCAAAAAACTGCTAGAACTGATACACGAATTTGGTAAGGTAGCAGGATACAAAATTAATATTCAGAAATCAGTTGCATTTCTATACACCAATAATAAACTATCAGAAGAAGAAATCAGGAAATCAATCCCTTTTACAATTGCTTCCAAAACAATAAAATACCTAGGAATCAATTTAACCAAAGAAGTAAAAGACCTATACTCAGAAAATTATGAGATGCTGAAGAGAGAAATCAAAGAAGATACAAATAAATGGAAATACATACCATGCTCATGGATAGGAAGAATTGATATAGTTAAAATGTCAAGACTACCTAAAGCAATATATAGATTCAATACAATTCCAATCAAACTACCAAGAACATTTTTTCTCATAAATAGAACATAGAATCCTAAAATTTCAGTGGAACCACAAAAGACCCCGAATAGCCACAGCAATGTTGAGAAATAAGAACAAAGTGGGAGGCATCACACTACCTGACATCAAAACATACTACAAGGCTACAGTTATCAAAAGAGTATGGTACTGGCATAAAAACAGACACATAGACAAATTGAACATAATTGAGAGCCCAGGAATAAACACATCCATATATGGTCATTTAATCTATGACAATGGAAGCAAGAATTTACATTGGAGTAAAGATAGTCTATTTAATAAATGGCCCTGGGAAAATTGGACTGAGACGTGCAAAAAAATGAAAATGGACCACCTACTTACACCATATATGAGAACAAACTGAAAATGGATCAAAGACTTAAATGTAAGGCCTGAAACCATAAAACTCCTAGAAGAAAATATAGGGAGTAAGTTTGCAGATATTACCCTGAGTAATATTTTTAGTGATATATCCCCTCGGGCAAGGGAAATAAAAGAAAAACTGAACATATGGAATTACATCAACTTAAAAGTTTTTTCACAGCAAAGGAAATCATCAGTAAAACAAAAAGGCAGCCTACTGAATGGGAGAAGATATTTGCGAAAAATATATCTGATAAGGGTTGATACGCAAAATTCATAAAATACTCATGAAACTCAACACCAAAAAAACAAACAACCCAATTAAAAAATGGGCAGAGGATATGAGGAGGCATTTCTCAAAAGAGGACATACAGATGGCCAACAGGCATATGAAAAAATGTTCATCTCACTAATCATCAGAGAAATGCAAATAAAAACCACAATGAGATACCACCTCACTCTGGTCAGAATGGCTGTCATCAATAAATTAACAAACAACAAGTGCTGGCGAAGGTGTGGAGAAAAGGGAACCCTGGTGCACTGTTGGTGGGACTGCAAATTGATGCTGCCCTTAACGAAATCAGTAGGGAGGTACCGCAAAAACCTGGAAATGAGGGCCGGCCGAGTGGTGCATTGGTTAAGACCTGGTTTTGGGATGACAGCGGCCCCAGTTTGGATCCCACATATGAGGGCCAGTGACAATGCCCTCTATGGCTAACAACAGCTCCATCTGGACCTGGGCTGTGCAAGCCCCGGCGACGGTGTTGGCTGCAATCTTTGCTGCAGTGGGCTGCCATAGGCTACAGTGAGTGGCCGGCAGCCCACGTGAGCTGCTGGCATCCAGCGGTAGCTGCCAATAGCTGCAGTGGGCGACCATCCAGTGGGCGGGGACCGAGCTGCCTCATCCGGAAAGAGCGCGGTGACGATGCCAATATGGGCCAGTGAAGCAACGTCCTCCACAACTAGACTGAAGAACAAAAAGACAGCAACTTGTCTGTTCCCCTTCCCTGGTACACCAACGCTGTTCCGCTCCCCCAATTCCCCAATAAAAACTCTTAAAAAAAACCTGGAAATGGAACTACCGTATGATCCTGCAATTCCACTCTTGGGTATCTACCCAGAAAAATCCAAGATGCTAATTCGAAAAAATATATGCACTCCTATTTTTATTGCAGCGCTATTTACAATAGCCAAGTTTTAGAAACAACTGAAATGCACATCGGTAGATGACTGGATTAAGAAACTGTGGTAAATTTATACAGTGGAGTATTACTTCGCTATAAAGAAGAATGAAATCATACCATTTGCAATGATATGGATGGACCTAGAGACTATTATGATAAGTGAAATAAGTCAGTCGGAGAAAGACAAATACCATATGATCTCACTTATATGTGGAATCTGAAAAACTGAATGAATGATCAAAGGAAACAGAAACAGTCTCATAGACATAGAGGAAAAGCAGGGTTGCTAGTTGGGAGGCGGATGGGGATGAGGGAGAAGGGGAAGGGATTAGACAGCATAAATAGGTAACTACAATATTGCCACAGGGATATGAAAGACAGTTCAGGGCATATAATAATGTTGTAATATTTTGTGGGGTGTCAGATGGTCACATGTCTTGTTAGGGAGTCCCCTTCATGGATGGAGTAGAGGCTTGATCACTGCACTGTATACCTGAAATTGATGTTGTATAATATTGTATGGCAACTGTAATTGAATATATAGATAGGCATGGGATGTGGATTATACTGTGGAAGGGAGCCAAAGGAATTGTAATAGATACATATGATATGGGGGGGAGTGGGGTGGCGAATTGGGGGAGGGGGGTTGTCACTTTGAGGGGTAAAAGTATAACTATTACACTATGTTGTACACCTGAAGCTTATTTTTTTAAAAAACCTGTTTATTTCACAATAAAAGAATAAAAGAAAAAAAAATAACGTTTTCATTAGGTAAAAAAAGAAGAGAGAAATGAAATGTTTGTGTCAGCTGTAGTATCTCAGGAGGCTATGATCATATGGGATTTGTAATAGGTACTCACGATAACTCCTTTTTAGTAATGGGTGAAATCATGGTTACTTTTCAGTAAAACGGCTATATTCAGAACGAATCTTATCTATTACAAAAATTATAGGAAAATTTTCACAACTAAAATTATTATCCTTGGTTTATATATCCAAATATTTATATTTTCATTTGTCTTATACTAATGTCTCAGTTAATTGATGCTTCTTTTGGAAGTGCAGCTGCTTGGGAACAATTGCTAGCCTGTATGCCTCTAGGAAATCTACCCCTGCTATTAGACTTTTGCCATAAAATATTTTAAAAATTAGCTTGCCTAAGGCTCATTCATCCTTTTAGTAAAGAAATGTGAATAATTTTAGATTAATGTCCATCCTTAATTTGAAAAATAAGAAAATCAGTTTTAGAATCAAACACTCTGTGTGTGCCTGAGGGAAGGAAGGATGCTGCTCTCTGCAAATAAAGGTAAGAATATGAAGATACTTTTTTTTTTTGAGGACAGTGTCACTGGCCCACATATGTGGGATCCGAACGGGTGCTGCTGGTGTCCCAGACCAGCTCTTAACCAATGCGCCACTCGGCCGGCCCTTGTTTTATTTTTGAGGGCAGTGTCACTGGCCCTCATATGTGGGACCCGAACTGGGGCCGCTGGCTTCCCAAGCCAGCTCTTAACCACCGTGCCACTCAGCCGGCCCTGAAGATACTTTTAAGACAGGTTAGATAGTATAATATCAGCCAGTCAGGAATTCCCTGGTAGACTGAGCAAAGATAAGAAAACTGCTTATTTCTTAAACTAGCCATTTCTTTCAAAACTATAGGTTAACTCCCTCATGCTGAAACAGAGACATCAGTCATGCCCCAGAGCAACAAGGCCATTTTGGAGGACATTACGAAAGGCCTCCCCAGGGCTGAGCAACAGAACAAACCTGATAAACCCCCTAATAACAGGCACCAGTATTTTACCATTCCCCTTTCCAGGCAGAAAAAAAGTATAAATCTCAAGACTTTTATCCTAGCTGGGGGCAACCCAGTCGGGACCCCCTCTCGTTTTTAGAGCTGTTACTTTCTATTCTAATAAACTGTCCTCTGCTCTAAACTTTACCTCTCTGGTCCGTGTCTCCATTCTTTGGCTTCACGAGACTATGATCCTGGCATAAGAGAAATATCCTACATCATTTTCAGATGGAATCAGGTATTTCCTCTTATTAATATTTCCCAAAAAGCCCCGAATTGGATGACACAGTAACTTCCCTAAAAAGTGGAAACTAACAACCAGGCTCAGGAATATTTCATTATAAATTATGTAGCATATCTCTGCCATTTTCTAAAGATAATCAGAAAGGAAAGGCTTTCTAAACATCCTTGTAAATCTTTGGCCATTGGAACATAAAGACTCTGGCAAGGTTGTTAAGGGAAAGAAATAAAGGGAAACTAACATTAATTGAGTTCTTAAATACTTTCACAGTTACAATCACAATTAAGCCTTATTGCAACCTCATAATGTAGGTATGGGAGACACTGTAGCATAGTGAACAATGAGAACTTTGGAGCCATAGACTTGATTTCCAATCTCAACTCTCACCAATTCTTAGCTGCAGAAACTGTGGCAAGTTATTTCTCTCCAAGCCTCAGTTACCTCATTTGTAAACTGGGGATAATATCTTATAAATTTTAAGGTGTTTATGAGGAACAGATGTAATTATGAGGAACAAATGTAAAGCATATAGCAGAGTCCTGAGATAGAGTGGGTACTACACAAGATTTATTTTATGTTTATTTTTATTGTTATGAGTATAGTGTTGTTGATGATGATTTTGGTGAAGTCAATTTTGCAAATGAGAAACAGGCTCAGAGAGCTGCAGTAACTTGCTTAAGGCTGCACAGCTAGTAAGCTTGAAAGCCATCTAGCAGTGTCTGGCACAACAGTAGGTGCCCAATCAATGTGTTTGCTTTCTTCCTTTCTGACGTAAACCTCAATGATATTCTGACAATTTTATTCCTTAAAAATAATGAGTCAGGGGCCGGCCAAGTGGCGTGGTGTTTAAGTGCTGGCTTGGGAAGCCAGCGGCCCCAGTTCAGGTCAAATATATGAGGGCCAGTGACACTGTCCTCAAAAAAAAATAATGAGTCAGGTTCAACTACAGCTAAGTTGATACAAGATGCTTATGTTAAAATTAATAACATTTTCTTATACTCTCATAAATATTAAATATGTGGAATACAACAACAAAGAGGATTCCAGGCCTCACAAAAAAGATGATCATTGGGCCCACAGTTTTGCTTAATGTAAGATAATTCATTTCTCTCCTAAAGCAGTACATGTTTCCTTCCCAGGTGTCTTTAAAAATCAGCAAGTGATTGGCAGATAAGATCCCAACTTTCTAGACTTTCACCTTCTGGACCTTCATATTTAGTTTATATAAGTCAGAGCACAGAAGGATGGTGCTAGCTTAAAATTTTAAATAGGTTGAAAATGTGTTTATTTCAGTATGTGGATCATAGATTCAGGTTTTTGTCTTTGTTTTTTTTTTCTAGCCTCATTCTATACTTTCTTGCTAGGTAATCTCATACATCCCTAGCATTTCCTACTACAAGATACTGAAAAACTCAAATATACTTATATCAAAAGTCTAGATCTTTCCTGAAATCTAGACACCTATTTCCAACTGCCTAATGGGAAAATCCACCTGGATGTCTCCCAAGCATTTTAAAGTGAACATGTCCAGAAAGAAACTCATTCTCTTCCATTCCAAACCCCCACCTCCCCATTTTCCTTCTCTTGGTAAATGATCTCCATCCTCCCAGTTTCCCAAACTTGAAATTTAGTGTCATCTTTCACTTGTTATCTCTGTCAACCATAACAAGTAATCAATTACCAAGTCCTATCAATTCTACCACACTAATATCTCTTGAATATGTTTCTCCACTTCCACTGACATAGTGAGAGTTTAGACATTCATCCCCATTCTTAGCCTGGGCTAATTTAGTAGCCTCACAGATTGTCTCTTTTTATCCAATTATCCCCAATTGCAATCAATCTTCTACACTGCAGCTTACACATCTACAATTCTCTTCTAAGCTTTTCATTCTAAAAATCGTAATTCATCATGAAATTCTTCATCACTTAAAAGGCTTTTTTTTTAAGGTTTAAAGCATAAAAAGAACTCTTACATTGGGCATACAAGGCTTTTCATGATCTGGCTCCTATGGACCTTACTCTAACCATATTGAAATTTTCCCCATTTCCGGCTTTTTCACATCTTTATACATTTGCACCTGCTAATCTACCCTTTTGAAATGCCATTTTCCTAGTGAATTCTTATTCACATTTTAAGATCTAGATCAAATATACCTTTCAATAAGCCCTGATTCCCCTGTATTCCTCTATAGCCCTTTTATTTATCTATAAAAGTACTTACTACATTAAACTGCAATGATTTATTTAATTTCTATTTTCTCCACCACATTATGAGTTTGCTACAAGTAGAAACTATCATAGTCATCTCCATCCCCAGCATCTGACTCAAGGCCTGACACAGGGCAAGTGCTAAATAAAAGCTTATGAGTAATTATAGGTTATTGAAAGGACATAATGATAGCATCATAGAAGACAAACTTCTCATCCCAAAATTCATTTTGATCACAATGCACAGAAACAAAATCTGATTAGCTCTTTGTACTGACTTGGTAAAAAAATTGTTTATAATTTTAGAACTGTCACTAGAAGTATATTCTTATTTAAACTCAGAATATATCAGGTCATACACTCTATACTCCAATCCTATAACCGACAATTCCCAACTGTAGTTCGTATTCTATACAGACAAAGTTATAGAGAAATATTTTAATTGAAAGTATACATTTCTTAAAGCATAATAGAGCAAAAAAAAAAATTCCCATAGGAAAACATTTCCCAATTGGCAGTTAGGCAGAAGAATAAAATTATTTTGTAACAAACTTACACCATCTTCAGCAGAATCAATAGGGAAGATTAAAATTAATTACTTGAAAAAACAGATATAAGATTTTTACCAATTATGTTGAGTTAAAAATGAGTAATACAGTTAATATCATAAACATTTACTGTGTATTTCTTTAAATGTTTGCATGAATACTTTAACTCAATTTAAAGCTTTTCTAATGTAAAATGTCAATACTCATTTGAATACAGTAGTTTTCATTTGTAACAACTACATTTCACATGACCTAGGATGGTGCCTGAAAAATTGCATTTCTAACAAGTTCATGGGTGATAACTGCTGCTGCTGCTGCTGGCCCAGGTTATATACTTTGAAAACCTTTTTTTTTATCTCAGCATTGACTTATTCTTTAAAAAATAATTACATTATTTTTAAATAATGTAGTTATTTAAAAATCAATTTTCAATGCATGATAAGTACATATGTTTCCGTTGATGGCAACTTAGTCTTTAAATAAAAATTATATACCATATGTTATATGCAGAGTATTATAGAAAGATAGAGATATAAATAAATCATGATCCCCATCTTCATTGAGTGTACAATCTAGGAGAGTATATACAAAAGTAATAAAATGTAGAAATGGGAACAAAGGAAGTAACCTTAAGTTCAAGGAGGAAAAGATCATCTTCACAATGGATTAGGTATGGTGGCAGGGGTGGTAGTGTAACAAGCCTCTATGGCAAAGATGCTGGTAAGCTAGGCCTTGAGGATGATTGAATACAGATAAATGGAGAGAACAGGGAAGGACATTCCAAAGAAAGAGGTAACAAGAAAGCAAAGGGGTTAAAGAGGGATGAAGTGGGGTCCTAGGAGATCAGTTAGGAAACAAAAAGCATTCTAGGTAAGATATAATTAGAGTAGCGATAATGATAATAGAGAAGAGAAGATAGAATTTAGACATGCAGAGGTTGAATCTGCTGAAAGAGGTATCTGATTAGATATGGAAAGTGTATGTGGATGGCTGGAGAGAATGGGAGTATCATTAAGAGATGCTGTGATAGGGCTGGCTGAGTGGCGCGGTGGTTAAGCGCTGGCTTGGGAAGCCAGCTGCCCCAGTTCGGTCCCACATATGAGGGCCAGTGACACTCCTCAAAAAAAAAAAAGAGATGCTGTGATCTAAGTAAGAGGAGTGGGATTTGGGGTGCTAGGATGATTGTTTCCATTTTCCATATATTGATTTAGAGTTGCTAGTGGCTCAATCATTGGGGATGTCCAGCAGGTAACAACATTTAGGACTAGAGTTCAGGAAAGAGGATAGGGCTAGAGATAAATATTCAGAAATCACTCAAATAAATATGGTCATTGAAGCTGAGTAAAGAGGTTTCAAAGGAATAGAGCAGTGATCCTTAAACATGATCCTGCATCAGAAATCCCCAAACAAATTGGCTGGGCCCCAACCCCAGGGTTTCTGACTCAATAGATTTGGGGTAGGGCCTAAAAATGTCATGTCTAACAAGTTCACTTGTGATGCTCTACTGCTGGTCCAGGGTCCATACTTTGAAAACCACTGATCTAGATAATCAAATCTTTTTTTTTTTCATTTCAGATTTGACTTATTCTTTTAAAAAAAAGGGTAATGTGCCAATGTCAGTATATTTTTTCTATGTAGTTAAAATAATATCTAACACTGTTTATCTATCAACTGAAAAAACAATAAGGAAATCATATTTCTATCTACCTGTTTTCTATTTATTAGAAATTTTCTTGTCAATCCAAAATTGACACACAAAGATTGTCCAAAAGATATGCTCCACGGTATGGCTGTGGTAGTAAGGGTTCCAACAAGTTCTTACTTCCACTTCAGACTGTGCTGCACAAGGTTTCGTCATTCTGTGGACAGACTTTGTGGACCCCTGTTTGGTTGTCTCCACTAACCTTTCCAAAGCTCTTTTAGAAGCCAAATATTTTTTGGAGACTTTCCCTCCATATAAGCAATGGCTTGAAAAGCACTTAGCTGTTTACTTTTCATCTTTCTATAAATTATTTATCCTTCAGTCTCTAAATGGCTATTTGGAGGATTAGACAAATTTTGAATGTTCTCATAAGATTGTTGCATCTAAATTCTTGCATAATCCATAAAAAGCACCTGTATCCTACAACCTCGGCTGGGCTGGCATATGAAACGGATTCACTAAATTTACATAAGCAGTATGGATTATCAACCAGTTAACATCAGCAAATTTGTTTTTGCAACATAAGTTCAAGCATGTAAGCATTCCCTGATAAGAAATAATAAAAACATACCTTGAGTAGATTTCTCTACTTCTTTCCTCTTCCTACTCTGGCTATTGTAATTTATCCTCAGCTCTTGGTTATACTCATGCAGAGCTTCTCTGGAGTTGTATGACTGTCTGGGTTTTCTTCCATCTTCACTCTCATCGGAAGAACTGGTATAAGCTAGATCCATTTCATGCTTGACTTTTGACAGAGGCTGGTAGGGTTTGCAATCTGTTTGTTCCATTTCTGATTAAGCAAGTTCAGTTTCATGAAAACAAAAAAAAAAAAACAGGAAGAGGAACTCCTTTAATGTAAGCAGTCCTGAAAGAGAGGAAAAAACACAAGCCTTCTTAGATTTGTCCTTTTGTGAGGAAATGCATCTGGCAGATTCTCAATTGGTCCTGATAATAGTATTAAAAGAGTGGAGCAAAAGAAAAACTAGATGACATGAAGCTAGCCGGAGGCAATAATAGCACTCTGAGTTACATGCATACATTATCAAGCATTTGGGATTAAGCTGGAGGTTTCAGTATCAGAAAATACTCAAGGTAAAAGAGAGACAGCCTTCAAAAGTATTTGTATTGGAATGCAAATAAAGAACAACATTGTTCTATGGTGTGTGAATGTTTTTAAAGTCAGAAGATAGATTTAAAAACATTATAAGATTTTAAAGTGGCCAGGAGTACAAATATTAACCTAACACATCCCATATTTGCAATAAAAAACTGGTAAGAGAACTACATTCAGAAAACAACACCTTTTGCCTCTGGTTTAACAGTGCACTTAAGACAAGGACTCTGAAGAAGGGAAGGATTCTGAATGAGAGAAGCTCATGAAGTAGTGTCCTTGAGGGACACTGAGCTCTTTGTGTTCATATTGTGGTGTTTGAGCCTGAGGCTTGCAGCATATGTTTAATGAGTTAGGTGGTGGTAAATTATTGTTCTTCAAAGTATTGAGAGGATGTAAACAACACTTCTGGAGAGTACAATGATATAGGAACAGCAGAATCTAAATCAGGTTTAGAAATAAACATTTTATACTTCATGATAAATCACTGAAAGAATGCCATTCCCCACAGAATGCTGGCCAAGGAGACACTGAGGCTCTAAGGGCCAGTTGAGGCATTATCTGCCTTACTTAGCACTGAGAGGTTCAGAAGATCAAATGCCATCTGAGATGTCAAAGTTCTCTGAAAAGTTTAAAACCTGGGGAAAATGTGCTTATTTTCATTCTTTACATTATATTATTATCACTTTCATCCACTGCTGCCACTTTGCAATTTGGTCTTTCCATACAATTTTTAAAAACCTAGTTTGAAACCAAATAACTCTAGATTTTATTTTGCAGTGAAATGGGTTCCTTGCCTTTTCTTATGCTTTTTACCAGATGTTTTATCAAAAAAGTCTATAGACAACTAGATGGTGGCTCCTCTATCATGTAAAGTATCTCACTTTTTGGAATTCTTATTGCATAGATAGGAAACACATTACATGAAATAAAGCATGTGGACTGATTGATATGCATTCAATGGTACATAATACTTTGTAATGTGAATGAAATTTCACAAGTCTTATTTCCCTAACCAAATGTTAAGGTCCTTGAAGGCAGAATTTGACTTTTTTATATCTCCCATACCACTTGTACTTTTTAATATCTCCCATACCACTTAGCATTACTCTAGGCACACACATAGTGTAGTAGAAACTATTTAACTCCTGAATGTACGGATTCTATAAATGGTCTACAGAGACACCTAGTTTGGACTGAAATAATATCAGAGATGAGCATAGTTGGAGAAAAAGAAGATAAAGTATTATAAATTAATATGTACTGATAATTCAACAATAATCTTATCTCCTCTCATGCCATATCATGGCTCTACATACTGTCTATACACTCATAACTCTTCTATTTATAGCTTTAGCTTAGGTCTTCTCCACTGTGCCACAAACTTGAATTGGACATCCAGCTGCCTACCCAATATCTCTACATGAATATCTGAAAAGCATCTAAAACTTAACGTGTTCAACACTGAGCTCATGACTCACACCCCTCCCCAAACTTGCTCCTCTTATAGTCTTTTCCATCTTGGTACATGGCAAGTCCTTTCTTCTGTTTGCTTAGACCTCAGGACTTGAAATCATCATGGATTCCTGTCTTTAACATCTCACATAGAATCTGTCAGTTAATCCTGTTGGTTCTACCTTTGAAATATATCCAGAATCCAATGCTCACCACATCTTCACTACAACATTGGTTCATCATCTCCCATCTGTATTAGTGCAATAGCCTCCTAATTGATCTGCTGCTCATGCCATTGCCCCCTTATAGCACATTCCCCACACTACAGCCAAAATGAAGATTTTAAAATCTAAGTCATGTCTTGTCTCTTCTTTGCTCAGAAGCAGAAATAGTGTCCAATTTTCCTCGAAATAATAGCCAAAATTCTTACAATGACTTACAAAGCCCCTACAAGGTCCACCTCTCCCTACCCTAACCTCTCCAAAAGCATCCCCTGGTATTTCCCCCTACTTTAAGTACTCTAAATGCACTAGCTTTCTTGCTGCTTCTGAAAATACCAGGCATGTTTCCACCTCAGGGCTTTTGCAACCTACCATTATAAACCACCAAAAAATATCACTTATCATCCTCCTTCCTGTCTTTCATAGCGCTTATCCCAGGTGACACACTACATATTGTGCTTATTTGTTTATTGTCTGCCATCTGTGTCTCCCCACTAAAATGTAAGCTCTATGATGGTATGTGTTCTTATCCATTATATTAATCACTATAGCATAAAGTAGACATTTGATCAATACTTGTTGAGTGAATTGAATAAACAATCACCAAGCACTCTCTCACAAAAGGGGCTAGAGAGAAAGTGGAAATGAATAGGCCATATTCTCTGTCCAAGGAACTCATAGCATAATGCAAGTGATAAATAAACAACTGTATTACAAAAGTAGAATGCAATGACTCTTATAAAGAAAGACAAAGCAATGTTGGAGCACCAAAGATGAAGATATTGGGAAAGGACTATGCTTGATTAGCTTATTTGGTTTGTTCATCACCAATGCCATCACCACAAGCACTGAAATTCCACTGAGCATCTATCATATAAGGCCAGTTTTAATTGCTTTTTTCTTAGGTTCCCATTGCATATTACTCAGAAGGTACACAGTTACCTGTATTACAGGCCTTAACTTTACTACAAACAGGGCAGAATGAGAAATGTATTTCCAGAGATGCAGTTTTGCTGCTGAGGATTGTACCTTTGCCGTTTAATGAATAGAATTCATCTAACTTCATTTCAACTGACACATACATAGAGCTCTTTCTTCATTAAAGAATGAAAGTTTACCAAGTAAAAATGGACAACTATTACCCACATAAGGGCATTGATAATGGAAAAATATCAATTAAGGCTCTTATATTTAAAAAATAACTTAGTGTTTTCTGTTATAATATAGATACAAATAGATACTTTATTTTCTAAAGGACACTTCCCATCTCTCACTTGCTTTTTCAATCAAGTTTTTGGTTCACTTTGATTGGGATTAACAGAGCACAGGTATGGCCAATATAACACTAGTTCTTAAGCCTCCATAGGTTATGAATTTATACTTATATTAACTCCACTCAAAGCTAACAAGTTAAATTTAAAAATGAAAAACATCTCACTTCTAATGCTTAATATTAATGTTGAGTTTTGGCATCTATGATTTATCATGTTAAAAAATCACCTTTATTTTTTGTGTATGGAAATCTAGAAATTCTCTTTTCCTTCAGTGTGTTTTTTGCAACATGAAAATGAGAGAGAGAGAGAGAGAGAGAGAGAGAGAGAGAGAGAGAGAGAGAAAAGAAGAAGAAGAAGAAGAAGAAGAAGAAGAAGAAGAAGAAGAAGAAGAAGAAGAAGAAGAAGAAGAAGAAGAAATATTCCTATAGCCATTTCAAACCATTCTTGAAATTTTAATGACAGCTATATATCAGTCAGAAATGTCACACCTATTCAAGGTTATTGAGTGTCCCTGAAAACAACCTTCCTTTAAACTGCAAAATTGGTATAAACCAAGAGAAAATTATCCTTCCTTGCTTCCTGACCCTCAACCACAACTACTTGTGTTAAAATTCGTGTCAGGGGACCCAGATAGCAGAGGACACATTGCAGGTCTCTTTAGGCATTTGATATGGAGGAACACACAGCTTTGTGTGCCTGGAGCTGTTAAAGTATGTAACTGATACTTAATTAAGTCTTCAGAGGCAGAGCTTGAATTCACTCACATACAGTTCAGTTTTTGAAAATTAAAAAATGTGTGAAAATATTAAGAAAAAGATTAATATTTTAAATATAACAAATATTTAAAATACAATCCCAAAAAGATGCTGTTTCAAATACTCTCAGGTGAAGGATAGACTCATATTTGCTTAACTGACTTTTGAATTTAGTGCCCAATATGGTATCCTGGAAGTCTGTTGACAAGCAAATGTTATTTCGACATGATGATGATACTGTCAACCCATAGAAAACCAAATGTACATATAATGTTATTTACATCAAAACAATTGTTTATTTCTCTATATTTTGATAATGATGATATTTTAAACAAATCAGTGTGTAGTAAAACATGCAGCTGTGGAATAGGGTGATAAACAAGTCAATTATCTTTGCTTCTGTGGAAGACCCATTCAGAAAGATCACATAATATAAATTAAAATGTCACCACCTGGGGTTCATCCTTGTGTTTTTCACTTGCTACTTGCTAACAAGATAAACTCCAAGGTGACTTCAGAGGAGTCCCATTAAGGTTTATGTTTGTTTCTTTAGTCACCATAAGGTTATGGAGAGACAATTTGGTATATGGAAATCATTGTCCTTGGAATGGCAGAATTATTATAAGAACAGCAGCAGCAGCAATTAACTCCTATGGCAGTGATCAGGTGCCAAGTCTAATAGGCACTGTTGTAAGTGCTTTTCATATATTGGCTCCTTTAATTCTTATAGAATCCTATGAAATTGGTACTACTTTTATCCACATTTTATAAAGAAATCCAAGGAACATAGCAGTTCAGTGACATGTCCAAGGTCACACAGCTAGTAGACTACAGAGCTGACATTTCAATTCAGACATTCTGGTGCCAAAGGTCACAATCTTAAACATTATTCCAAATTGTCTTTCAGAAGAACACCTGACAAAGTATGCTTAGGTACATCACCACCTCCTCTCTCAAGGCCTCTACTTTCTCTAACTGTAATAAGGAGATTAGATGATCTCAAGAGATCTTCCAGCTCTAACATCCCATGATTGTATATGAAATTGAAGTAAGCTTAGATAGATTGACGAAAGAAAAACCCTGGGGTGTATATTCAATGCCAAACATTATTTATCATTACCCCTCCATACCTTTCCATTCCTATTCCTCTCCCAACCATCATACATACATTCCAATCTATTATGGGGTCGTTTAACTAAAACATTACTATTGAATCCACAGTTCTCTCTATATATATCTATGCATCGAGGATAACTTCCCTTCCTCTTCCTCTACCCTGTTATGTCCTTTCTATTTCTTGTTCTTAATCATTTATAATGCCCTCTCCAAATAGAAAATGTTTCTGTTTTATCCTCAGGCCTGTCTTATTCATAACAGCTCTTTATAGGTTGGAGCCTTCATGAAAAATGCGCACTGCACTCCTGAAAAAAACAAAACAAAGGGTCATAGGACATTGCTCAAGGAGAGCAGGCCTTCTCAGCCCAACAAACAGAGGAAAGGAGGCCACTCAGTACCTGGAGAATAGCTAGCAAATGGGGATGCTACTCTCAGCAAGTATTACAATAATTTTTTCTCAACAGGGACATTTTCATTAATGCAGATTGATTGATTGAGAAAACACTGGACTTAGGAAGCCCTTAAAAGGCATGTGGAAACTTGGCTGATTCTTCTCTCACACTTCTTTTTCTGAAGGAAACACTTAAGTAGTAAACTGTTGTGAGTGTGTGGGCAAGGAGGAGCTTTAAAAGTAACATAATCATGGGCCGGCCTAGTGGTGTGGCGGTTGAGAGCTGGCTTGGGATGCCAGCTGCCCCGGTTCAGATCCAGCATGTGAGGGCCAGTGACACTGCCCTCAAAAACAAAAAAGTAACATAATCATGAAAAATTAAATAAGAGGGCCAGCCAAGTGGCACGTTGGTTAAGAGATGGCTTGGGACGCCAGCTCTGAGCAGCAGGGCCCCGATTAGGATCCCACATGAGGGCAAGTGACGCTGTGCCCTCTACAGAAAAGATGGTGAACAATAGCTCGGCCTGGAGCTGGGCTGCGGTGAGTTGCGGGCCACCACGTAGTCTACAGTGGTGCTGGCCAGCAGTTGGCATGCATTTTCATGAGCTGCCGTGAGCTCCTGTGAGCGGCAGTCCAATGGCGGGCAAGCCAATGTCTCACCCAGAAGGAGTGCAATGATAATACCAACATAGGCCAGTGAAGCGACATTCTCCATAACTAGACTGAAGAACAAAAAGATGGCAATTTGTCTGTTCCCCTTCCCCGATTCCCCAATAAAATCTTTAAGAAAAAGTTAAGGAAGAAATCTCCACCATAACTACCAGCCTATAAGAGTCACTGCTGACATTCTGGTTGATTTCCTTTCAGTCATGATATATACATACATTTTTTTCATTTTGCTTGCTTCATTCTAGATATTTTTGCATGTTCTATACAATTTCTATAACCATGATTTTTTTTTGAGTCACAAAATCTTTTTTTAAAGGACTTGCATCTAGGAACAGATAAAGGAAAGAAACGATACAGAACAACAACATACAATAAAAATATGTGATATACAGTTAATTCTTCAAAGTGATTTGCAATTGTTAATATTAAACACCATATATTGGTCACCTTTATATTCATTACGTATGCTATGGAATATTGAAAGATGTCTATTAATTATCCGTATTTTATGTTGATAAAATGAAGACTCAGTTAAATTTAAGAAAATATCAGTTACCCAGATAATAGAATGCAGAGCTATAGTTTAATTCATGTTGTCTGGATCCAAAGATGTTCACTTCACTACAGTGTACTGACTGCTTTACTTGCTCTCTTAAATTTCTTTATTTCTTTATTTCTTTATTTATTTATTTTGAGGGCAGTGTCACTGGCCCTCATATGTGGGACCCGAACTGGGGCTGCTGGCTTCCCAAACCAGTGCTTAACCACTGCGCCACTCAGCCAGCCCTTAAATTTATTTTTAAATAAGAAAAGTAATCTAAGATTACTTGTTTAGTGCTATTAAAATTAAACAATAACAAAAAAAAATCTTGCATGCCCCTTCAGAACCTCTGTCACTTCAGTTTATAACCATGATTTTTAATAACAGCTTGCAGTGGATATACCATAATTTACAACCGCATTCCCTAATGTTGGGTATTTATATTTTCTCTCCCAATTTATAAGTATTATAACTGAAGTCATATAAAGATAACACAAACATATTCAATAATTTTATTATTTACTTAGGGTAGATTCCAAAACGTTGAATTGAGCCAGAAGGTTTGAACATTTTAGGGTTTTGGAGGATTGTAATGATTCACACTTTCATTAGCAATGTGTGGTAACGCTCTCCTCTCGTTGTACACTTAGCAACTTTGAATATTATTTTTTAATGTCTATCTGAAATAAATAAATAAAAGGTATCTTTTTCTTTTGTTTTCACTACTTGATTATCAACGAGGCTGAATATTTTTCCTTCATGTATTTGCTAGTTCTATTTCCTCTCTTGTGAACTATGTATTTATGTTTTTTTTTGTGGCATTTATCTATTGTGGATCTTAATAACTATTTTAAAAAATTAAACTATATTGGTGTAATATCAAAAACAAATTAAATCTTTATAGTATTCCCTAAAACAATTTTTCATAGCTTGTTTTTTGCACTTTTTATTTTTGTTGTTTTTAGGTGAATGAACATTATACTAAAAGGAAAGCATGATCACTGCCTGGACATAAATCAGTTGCTTTAGAAAAATATGTCAAACTTGGTAAAATCAAGTGTTTTTCAGACATCATAGAAATGGTGTCAGGGAGGTAGACATCTTGAGATCTTTCTTGGAAATTACAATTGAACAGCTATATATCATCAGAGGAATCTCTGCTCATCACACAAAACAGCTAAGAGACTCACACAAGGGTTACCTGAAGGTGGGCAAATTAGGCAAGTGGGGGAAGAGGGAAGGGAGGCATGCAGAGACGCAGCCTGCATCTGTGGCTGTGGAGAAACCGCCCCAGAAAGCAGACTGGAGATGATTACAGCAGCAAGGTGATTGGCTCCCTTCCCTATGCTCCAAGAGTTCAGCATAGAGCAAGGTGGTGCCCATCATCTGAAGCAGAAGCCTCAGCTCAAAACTGCAGCTGGGCTCTCCAAGACAGAAAACAAAACCGACCCTAACCAGGACCCCACACCCACCCACCCTTAACAATCCTACCCCCGCTCTTCCAGAGTCTTCAGATGGTTCCTGAATGGAGGAGTACTGTCAGATTACAGATGTGCTTCAACCCTCAGGAAATGGAAACAGCCAGCTTGCAGCTGTGATCCATGAAAGAGGCTGCAGCCAGCTCCTGATCACCTACCCAGCCCCAATTTTTCCTAGACAGCTCCAGGCAGGGCAACTTCAGGTGCTGAGTCTCACACAAGACTCTGCAGCACGTGGGAGAGGCAGGTCTGGGCTTTCAGCAACTCAGAAATCTCGCACCCTTCACAGACCCCAGTGGAAAGAGTGTCCTAATATCCAGGATTCCTGCACACAGGGGAGAAAACCACCTCCTGGCTGCAGTGCTCTCAGCGAGCACCTGAGCAGGTGTGAGCAGAAACTGCACTGACTTTGTAAAAAATACCAACCACAGTCCATAGCCCCACTCATCTAGAACTGCATCACCAGGGTCACTCTGGGCGTCAGGTGGCTTACTCTGCCTCCACAAGACACAGAGGAGTTTTTGTACACCTGGAGACAGCTTGGTGGACTTAAGACAAGACTGGCATTGTTTTTGTTGTTTGCTTGTTTGTTTCTGTTTTTCTATTTATTATTATCATTTTTTAGTTTATTATATATGTGTATATGTATGCAAACGTATATATATTTTATATATATATTATATATATATATATATATATATCCATTTATACAGGTGTGTATGTATATATATATATATATATATATATATATATATATATATAGTTTTTTACTCCTTTCGCTCTCCCTTCTTTCCTTTCTTGTTTTACTGCTCTGCTTTTTCTCTTTCCAATTTTCTATATTTATTTTTGCAATTTTGTTTGTTGTTTCTCTTTTGGTTTTTTTTTTTTCTTTGTATTCTTGATATTCCTGTGCATGCTGAGTGTTGGTTGTCAGTTGTTTTTACATCTGAGTGTATTTGGGTTTTTTTTGGTGGTTGTTGTACTTGTTGATCCACTTTGTTTTAAAATTGCTCTGCACTAGGTCCCAGCCAAAGAGGTGCAAGAATCATCACATCCATAGGTCAACTCTAAACCAAACCAGAGCATTATCAGGTTTGACCTACAAGAGATACACCCAAAGGGAATTCTCTACAGGCATAAGAGCCTATAGGAGCCAAACCTCGTCTGAGGGATCAACCCTCACACAGCAGCTCTTACACTGTGGACATAGCCAATCCTCACAGCTAGTCAGCCTTGGAGTCAATCCCACCTATGGACAAGCTGAAAGCAATCAAAGTTCAACTTTAACAGGAGAAGACATACAACACAAGGGACACCTCCGGTACACATGCACAGGAGAATAGGGAGATTGAGCAATTCAAATATAAAGGACATATAACACATAAGTCCTCACAGAAAAGACTGAGAGATCTAGGGGATCTACCTAATACATCGAAGCAAGCATAAAGAGCCTTCCAGAATGGGGTAAAAAAGAAACACATCCCAAATAAAAGAACAGAAGAACCTTTAGAATCAGTGGAACTAGATGAAATAGAGGCAACCAACCTATCAGACGCAAAGTTTAGAACACTGATGATAAGAATGTTTAAGGAACTTAGTGAGAACATAAAGAAGGATAAAAAAAATCATGAAAAACAACAGTTAGAACTAAAGAATACAATTACTGAAATAAAGAACACACTTGAAGGTATTACCAGCAGATTAGATGAAGCAGAGGAATGAATCAGCAACTTAGAAGACCACCATAGCAGAGATCACCCAAATGGAACAACAAAAAGAAAAAAGAAAAGAAAATAGTTTAAGAGAACTGTGGGAAAACATCAAGTGCAAAAACAAGCTTATCACAGGAATACCAGAAGGAGAAGAGAGGGATCAAGGGATCAAGAATATATTTGAAGTAATAATGACTGAAAGCTTCCCTAACTTGGTGAAGGAAATCGACATACAAGCACAAGAAGTACAGAGTTCCAACCAAGATGAAACCAAACAGGCCCACACCAAGACACATTATCGTTAAAATCGCAAGGGTTAAAGACAAAGAGAGAATCCTAAAAGCAGCAACAGACAGAGAGCAAGTTATTTACAGGGTATCCCCATAAAGTTATCAGGTAACTTTTCCATAGAAACATTTCAGGACAGAAGGGAGTGTCAAGAAGTATTAAAAGTGGGCCAGCCAAGTGGCACAGTGGTTAAGAGCTGGCTTGGGATGCCAGCAACCCTGGTTCGGGTCCCACATGTGAGGGCCAGTGACACTGCCCTTAAAAAAAAAAAAAAAGAAGTATTCAAAGTGATGCAAAATGAAGACCTACAACCTAGATTGTTTTATTCAGCAAGACTATCATTTAAAGTTGAAGGACAGATAAAGAGCTTCCCAGAAAAGAATCAGCTAAAGGAATTCATTACCACCAAGTCAGAATTGCAAGAAATGTTAAAAGGTATTCTTTAACCGGAAGAAAGAGGGAAACAATCTAACTAATGAAGACCAGAAATACAAATAACAAAATGACAATAACTATGTACCTATCAATAATCACATTAATTGTAAATGGATTAAATGATCCACTCAAAATACATAGGGTGGCTGAATGGATGAGAAAACAAGACCATGTATATGCTGTAAATAAGATACCTCAGATCAAAAGACACATCAGAATGAAAGTAAAACGATGGAGTAAGATATTTCATGCAAATGCAAATGAGAAAAAAGCTGGAGTAGCAATACTTATATCAGACAAAATAGACTTTAAAATGAAGACTAGAATACAAGACAAAGAAGGGCACTACATTAAAATAAAGTGATCCATTTAAGAAGAGGACATAAGCCTAGTAAACATCTATGCACCCAACATAGGAGCACCTAAATATATAAAACAGTTATTGAGAGACAAACACAGAGATCAACAGTAATGCTATCATAGTAGGGGATTTCAACACATAACTGACAACAAGGAACAGATCCTCCAGACAGAAAATCAATATGGAAACAGCTGCCTTAAATAACACATTAAAGCCAGGTGGATTTAATCAAAATTTTCAGAGCACTTCACCCCAAAGCTACAGAATATACATTATTCTGAAGCCCACATGGAACATTTTTTAAGCTAGACCACATATTAGGCCAAAAAACAAATCTCAATAAATTTATGAAAATTGAAATCATATCAAGTGTCATCTCTGAACACAGTGAATTTCTAATTTCTATGAAATTAGAAATCAATTACAAGGAAAAAACTGGAAAACACACAAATATATGGAGGCTGAATAACATGTTACCAAATAATGGATGGATCAAAAATGAGATCAAGGAAGAAATCAAAAGATACCTTGAGACAAATTAAAATGATGACACAATGACCCAAAATCTTTGGGATGCAGCAAAAACTTTCCTAAGAGGGAAGTTCATAGCAATGCAGGCCTACTAAGGAAACAAGAAAAAACTCAAATCAATTAGTTATCCTTACAACTCTGGGAAATGTAAAAAGAACATCAAAATAAGCCCAAAGGTAGTACAAGGAAAGAGATAATAAAGACCAGAGCAGAAATAAATGAAATAGAGACCAGAATAACCATACAAAAGATCAATGAACCCAAGAGATGGTTTGTTGAGAAGAGACATGGAAAAAAAAAACAGAGAGAGAGAGACGACTCAAATTAATAAAATCCAGAATGGAAAACAAGAAATGACAACAGACACCATAGAAATACAAAAAAATGTAAGAAAAGAGTTCCGGTAAGATGGCGGAATAGAAGAATGCTCTCCGAACTGCCTCCCAGAATCACATCAAAATTACAAATAATTTATGCAACATTTAACCTCGGGAGTCCCCTGAACATTAGATGAACAGAACCTCTAAACGAAGGACCTAAAGAGGAGGCCACCTCAAGTCTGGTATGAGGGGCGCCGACGAGAGAGGGCAAGCACCGTGAGGGATGCCCCAGCTGTGTGGGGAGGCTTCTCCGGTTGGGGGAGAGACCCTCTGGCCCCACACTGAGCTCACTAGCCCAGAGTTGCTTTGCCAAGAAGAGGAGTTCCGCGATAGTGGGCAGTAGAAATTAGTGAGGACTCTCTTTGCTCGACTCAGAGAGGCTGGGGGCAGCTGGAGAACCAGTGGGGCCAGCGCACGGATTTGCTCGCCGGCGAGCACTCACCCGGTTCCTGTTGGAGGGAGTGGCTGCATGAGCTGGGCCCAGAAGCCTGTCGGGAAGGACTGAAGTGAGCACCTTTGGTGCAGAAGCTGGAGGTTTGGGGATTGTTGTTCCACTGGTGCGGAGTTTGCCCACGAGCGGCGTACAGGAGGCCGCCATTTTTTCAGGGTTGGGCCCTCCCACAGAGGGTCAGAGCTGGGATCCCATTGGTCTGGTGAACTTGGCGCAGAGTGCGTGTGTGCGTGAGTGCGTGCATGCATGCGCATGCGGCCTTGGATTCCCACCCTCCGCCCTGCTTGTGTTGCGTTGCCAGGGAAACACCTGGCGGGTGCCCTCTAGCTACATCAGGCTGCTCACTGAGAAAAAGGAGTGCG
Organism: Aselliscus stoliczkanus; assembly: GCA_033961575.1. Lineage (NCBI taxonomy): Eukaryota > Metazoa > Chordata > Mammalia > Chiroptera > Hipposideridae > Aselliscus > Aselliscus stoliczkanus. Next base: position 33,109,053 of record CM066737.1, on the reverse strand, counting down.
CGAGCGGCCTTGGGTCCCCAACCTCCTCCCTGCTTGTGCTGTTTCCAAAGAAACACCGGGTGGGTGCCCTCCGGCTGCGTCAGATTGCTCACTGAAACATGCGTGAGCCACCTTGGGTCCCCACCCTCCGCCCTGCTTGTGCTGTGTTTCCAAGGAAACGCCGGATGGGTGCCCTTCGGCTCCATCAGGCTGCTTACTGAGACGCAGGAGTGCATAAACCGCCTTGAATCCCCACACTCCGCCCTGCTTCAGCTGCGTTGCCAGGGAAACGCAGGGCGGGTGTTCTCCAGCTACATCACTCTGTTCACTGAGACTCAGTAGCAGACAACCTGCAACAACCTGGGAAGATTTTTTTTTTTTTGGAGAGTGAGCACGATTCCAGAGCACACAGCAGCTAATTGTGGAAAGCTCGCTGCAACCCTGAGAAAGTGGTCTGCAGATTAAAGAGGACAGAGAGCCCACCCACCTCTTTCCTTTTTTTTTTCTTTTTTTTCTCTTTTTTCTTTTTTCTTTTCTTCTTTCTAGGTGATCTAATACATCGAAGAATTCACAGAATGACAGTCAGAATGAAAAAACAAAGAAACATGTCCCAAGTAAAAGATCAGAAGAAAACTCTAGAAATGGAACTAAATGAAACAGAGGTATCCAAACTTTCAGAGACAGAGTTTAGAACACTGATGATAAGAATGTTTAAGGAACTTAGCGAGGACATAAAGCAAGATAGGAAAACCATAAAAAACAACTTGTTAGAACTAAAGAATACAACAACTGAAATAAAGAACACACTCAAAGGAATCACCAGTAGAGTAGATGAAGCAGAGGAGCGAATCAGTGAATTAGAAGACAAAATAGCAGAAATCACCCAGCTGGAACAACAAAAAGAAAAAAGAATAAAAAAGAATGAAAATAGTTTAAGAGACCTGTGGGACAACATGAAATGCAGCAATCTTCGCGTCATAGGAATACCAGAAGGAGAAGAGAAGAAGCAAGGAATTGAGAATGTATTTAAAGAAATAATGACTGAAAACTTCCCAACCATGGTGAAGGAAATCGACATACAAACCCAGGATGTACAGAGAGTTCCTATCAGGCTGAATCCAAACAGGCCCACACCAAGACACATCATAGTTAAAATGGCATAGGTTACAAACAGAGACAGAATCCTAAAAGCAGCAAGAGAAAGACAGCAGGTTACATACAAAGGAACTCCTATAAGACTAACAGCTGATTTTTCTTCAGAAACTCTGCAGGCTAGAAGTGAGTGGCAGAAGATATTCAAAGTGACACAAAATAAAGGTCTACAACCAAGATTGCTCTACCCAGCACAGCTATCACTTAAAATTGAAGGAGAGATAAAGAGCTTCTCAGAAAAGAATAAGCTTAAGGAGTTCATTACTACCAAGCCAACATTGCAGGAAATGTTAGAAGGGCTTTTTTAAACAGAAGAAAGGGGAAAACAAGCTAACCCAGGAAGACAAGAAATACAAATAACAAAATCGCAATAAATATACACCTATCAGTAATTACCTTAAATGTGAATGGGCTAAATCAAAAGACACAGAGTGGTTGAGTGGATAAGAAAACAGGACCCATACATATGCTGTCTACAAGAGACTCATCTCAGATCAAAAGACACACATAGACTGAAAGTAAAGGGATGGAATAAGATATTTCATGCAAATGGAAATGAGAAAAAAGCTGGAGTAGCAATACTTATTTCAGACAAAAAAAGACTTTAAAATGAAGACTACAATAAAAGACAAAGAAGGGCACTACATAATAATAAAGGGATCAATTCAACAAGAGGACATAACCCTAGTAAACATCTATGCACCCAATATAGGAGCTCCTAAATATATAAAACAGATTCTGACAGACATAAAGGCAGACATCAACAGTAACACTATCATAGTAGGGGACTTCAACACCCCGTTGTCACCAATGGACAGATCCTCCAGACACAAAATCAACATGGACATAGTGGCCTTAAATGACACTTTAGACCACCTGGATTTAATAGATATTTTTAGAGCATTTCACCCCAGTGCTACAGAATATACATTCTTCTCAAGTGCACATGGAACATTCTCCAAGATAGACCACATGTTAGGCCACAAAACAAGTCTCAACAAATTTAAGAAGATACGGTCATTTAATCTATGACAATGGAAGCAAGAATTTACACTGGAGTAAAGACAGTCTATTTAATAAATGGTGCTGGGAAAATTGGACTGACACGTGAAAAAAATTGAAAATAGACCATCTACTTACACCATATATGAGAACAAACTCAAAATGGATTAAAGACTTAAATGTAAGACCTGAAACTATAAAACTCCTAGAAGAAAATATAGGGAGTAAGTTTGCAGACATTACCCTGAGTAATATTTTTACCAATATATCCCCTTGGGCAAGGGAAATGAAAGAGAAAATGAACATATGGGATTACATCAAACTTAAAAGTTTTTTCACAGCAAAGGAAATCATCAATAAAACAAAAAGGCAGCCTACTAAATGGGTGAAGATATTTGTCAATGATATATCTGATAAGGGGTTGATATCCAAAATTTATAAAACACTCATGCAATTCAACACCAAAAAAAAAACAACCCAATTAAAAAATGGGCAGAGGATATGAGGAGGCATTTCTCTAAAGAGGACATACAGATGGCCAACAGGCATATAAAAAAATGTTCAACCTCACTAATCATCAGAGTAATGCAAATAAAACCCACAATGAGATACCACCTCACTCCAGTCAGAATGGCTATCATCAACAAATCAACAAACAACAATTGTTGGCGAGGGTGTGGAGGAAAGGGAACCCTGGTGCACTGTTGGTGGGACTGCAAATTGGTACAGCCATTATGGAAATCAGTATGGAGGTATCTCAAAACACTGGAAATGGAACTGCCGTATGACCCAGCAATTCCACTCTTGGGTATCTACCCAGAGGAATCCAAGACGCTAATTCAAAAAAATATATGCACCCCTATGTTTATTGCAGCGCTATTTACAATAGCCAAGACTTGGAAACAATTGAAATGCCCATTGGTAGATGACTGGCTTAAGAAACTGTGGTACATTTATACAATGGAGTATTACTCCGCTATAAAGAAGAATGAATTCGTACCATTTGCAACAATAGGACCTAGAGACTTATGTTGAGTGAAATAAGTCAGTCGGAGAAAGACAAATACCACATGATCTCACTTATATGTGGAATTTGAAAAACTGAATGAATGAGCATAAGAAACAGAAATAGTCTCATAGATATAGAGGAAAAACAGGGTTGCTAGTTGGGAGGTGGGTGGGGATGAGGGAGAAGGGGAAAGGATTAGACAGCATAAATAGGTAACTACAGTATTGTCACAGGGATATGAAAGACAGTTCGGGGAATATAATGTTAAAAGTTTGTGGGATGTCAGATGGTCACATGTTTTGTTAGGGAGACCACTTCATGGATGGAGTAGAGGCTTAATCACGGCACTGTATACCTGAAATTGATGCTGTATAATATTGTATGCCAACTGTAATTGAATATATAGACAGTCACGGGATGTGGATTATATGGTGGAAGAGAGTCAAAGGAATTCTAACAGATAGTATGATATGCGGGGGAGGAGTGGGAGGGGAGAATTGGGGGAGGGGGGTTGTCACTTTGAGGGGTAAAAAGTATAACTATTGCACTTTGTTTTACACCTGAAGCTAATTAAAAGTATAGATAAATTTTTAAAAAATTTAAAAATGTAAGAAAATACTATGAGCAACAATATTTCAACAAATTTCACAGTCTGGAAGAAGTGGATAATTTTCTAGAAGTATAAAACCTTCCAAGGCTTACTCAAGAAGAAACAAAAAAGCTGATTAGACTGATTACTACAATGGAAATTGAATCAGTAATCAACAAGCTCCCAAGAAACAAAGGCCCTGGAACATTTGGCTTCACAAGTGAATTTTACCAAACATTCAAATAAGAATTATTACCTATTCTACTCAAACTATTCCAGAACATTCAGCAGGGAAGACTCCCACTCTTTATGAGGCCACTATCACCCTGATCCTAAAATCAGACAAGGACATTACAAAAAAAGAAACTACAAGCCAATATCCCTAATGAACATAGATGCAAAAATCCTCAACAAAATATTAGAAAACAGAATACAGCAATACATTAAGATAATACACTATGATCAAGTGGAATTCATTCCTGGTATGCAAGGTTGATTCAATATTCACAAATTAAAAAATGTGATATACCACATCAACAAAATGAAAAATAAAAACCATATGGTCATATCCATAGATGCAGAAAAAGCATTTGACAAAATCCAGTAGCCATTTCTGATAAAAACTCTCAGCTAAGTCAGAATAGAGGGATCATATCTTAACATTAAAAAAGGCCATATTTTATAAACCCACAGCTAACATCATACTCAATGAGGAAAAGCTAAAACCATTGCCATTAAAATCAGGAAGAAGCCAAGGCTGCCCACTTTCTCTACTTTTATTCAACATAGTTCTGGAAGTCCTAGCCACAGCAATCAGACAAGAAAAAGAAATAAAAGGCAATCAGATTAATAAAGAGAAAGTAAAATTGTCATTATATGCAGATGACATGATACTATTTATAGTATCATGATAGTATCACTAGTATCAAATAGTATCAAATATAACCCCAAATACTCCACCAAAAAACTATTGGAACTAATAAATGGATTCAGTAAGGTAACAGGATACAAAGTGAATATTCAGAAATCAGTTGCATTTGTATACACCAATAACAAACACTTAGAAGGAGAAATTAAGAAAACAGAACCATTTACAGTTGCTTCAAGAACTATAAAATACTTAGGAATAAATTTAACCAAAGAAGTAAAAGACCTGTAAAAGATCAGAAAATTATAAGACACTGAAGAGAGATATTAAAGAAGATACAAATAAATGGAAACACATACCATGCTCATGGATAGAAAGAAATAACATAGTTAAAATGTCCATACTGCCTATGGCAATATATAGATTCAATGCAATTCCAAGCAAACTACCAAGGACATTTTTCACAGAAATAGAACATATAATCTTAAAATTTATATGGAACCATAAAAACCACGAATAGCCACGGCAATCCTGAGAAACAAGAACAAAGTAGGAGGTATCACATGACCCGACATCAAATCATGCTACAATGTGCAATAATCAAAGCAGTATAGTACTGGCATGAAAACAGACACATAGATCAATGGTACAGAACAGAGAAGCCAGAAATAAATCCATTCATATATGGTCATTTAATCTATGCCAATGGAAGCAAGAATTTACATTGGGAAAAGATATCCTATTTAATAAATGGTGCTGGAAGAACTGGACTGACACATGCAAAAAAATGAAACTGGATCACCTCCTTACACCATATATTTGAACAAATTCAAAATGGATTAAAGACTTAAATGTAAGACTGGAAAACATAAAACTCCTAGAAGGAAGTATAGGGAGTAAATTTGCAGACATTACCCTGAGTAACATTTATACTGATATATCCCCTCAGGCAAGGGAAGTAAAAGGAAAAATAAACATATGGGATTACATCAAACTTAAAAGTTTTTTCACAGCAGAGGAAACCATCAATAAAACAAAAAGGAAGCCCACTGAATGGGAGAAAATATTTGTCAACGATATATCTGATAAGGGGTTAAAATACAAAATTTATAAAATACGCATGCAACTCAACACCAAAAAAGAACCCAATTAAAAAATGGGCAGAGACGGGCCAGCCGAGTAGCATGGTGGTTCAGCGTTGGCTTGGGAGGCCAGCGGCCCCAGTTTGGGTCCCACATATGAAGGCCAGTAACACTGCCCTCAAAAAACAAATGGGCAGAGGACATGAAGAGACATTTCTTTAAAGAGGACATACAGATCGCCAACAGACATATGAAAAAATGTTCAACCTCACTAATCATTATGGAAATGCAAATAAAAACCACCAAGAGATACCACCTCACTCTGGTCAGAATGGCTATCATCAATAACTCAACAAACAACAAGTGCTGGTGAGGTTGTGGAGAAAAGGGAACTCTGATGCACTGTTGGTGGGACTGGAGATTGGTACAGCCAAGCCACTGTAGAAATCAGTATGCAAGTCTCTCAAAAACCTGGAAATGGAACTACCTTATGACCCAGCAATTGCACTTTTAGGTATCTATCCAGAGAAACCCAAATGCTAATTCAAGAAAATCTATGCACCCCTATGTTTATTTCATCACTATTTACAATAGCCAAGACTTGGAAACAACCGAAATGCCCATTGGTAGACAACTGGATCAAAAAACTGTGGTACATTTATACAATGGAGTATCACTCAGCTATAAAGAAGAATGAAATCTTACCGGTTGCCATGATATGGATGGACCTAGAGACTATTATTCTAAGTGAAACAAGTTAGTCGGAGAAACGCAGATATCATATGATCTCACTTGTATGTGGAATCTAAATAACTGCATAAATGAGCAAAGTAAACAGAAATAGTCTCAGAGATATAGAGGAAAAACTGATGGTTGCTAGATGGAAGGGGTGTGAGGATGCCATTTAAAAAAAGTGGAAAGGGGGCTGGCCAATTCGCTCAGTTGGCTGGGAGTTGGCTTGGAGTGCATGCTCTGAGCAGCGGGGCCACCAGTTCGATTACCACATGGGCAAGTGAATGCTGGGCTCTTTCTGAGCTGTCGCTGAGCTGCCAACAGGTGGTGCGATGGGTCGGCTGGTGTATCAGCAGGATTGCCTGTTCAATGGTGGGCTCCACACACCCACAACTAGAAAAAGATTGTACTCGGCACCTTGAGCTGAGCTGCCACCTGGATGTCTCAGTCGATAGAACGTGCGCTCTTAGCAACAGGGCTGCTGGTCCGACTCCCACATGGGATGGTGGCTATGCCCACCCGCAACTAGGTCTGGGCTCAGCACCCTGACCTAGGCTGCTGCCCGGATGGCTCAGAGGATGGAGGGTGCGCTCTTTTTTTTTTTTTTGTGGAAGGCAGTGTCACTGGCCCTTATATGTGGGGCCCGAACTGGGGCTGCTGGCTTCCTAAGCCAGCGCTTAACCACCGCACCACTCAGCCGACCCTAGACATTTTCAAACGTTTAAATTTCATATACAGTATGAAAATTTATATGTTCACACCCCTCTGACATAGCACATTAGTAGGATATTATTATGCCCACTTTCAGATGAGAAAACAGAGTCTAAAATATTTGCAAAACAGCAAAGCAGTAGCAGACCTTGGATGAGAACCCAGGTTTCATTACTCCCAATCTCGTGCTGTTTTCACTATAACATGTTGCCTCCCAATAAGAATATCAAACTCAGAATACAATTAATTCAGTAATATTAAATAAGTAACTCAGGCCCAATTGAATTGAAGTTATTTACATCAACTGACTAGACTATCTATTTTGCTTAACTGCGACCAAAGCCCTGTGCAGCAAAGAGGCACTCAGATGAAATAACAGGGAGGAAGCAGTAGAATTCTGTGACATATGGTGTGCTTGCTGATGAAATCAAAGGTATGTTTCATGCCAGCTGTTAGACTCCAAAGTGTCATTCATTTCACTAAGAGGTATACCACATACCAGGAAAGGCACAATCTCCTAGCCCTTTCTTTTGAAATCTAAACTCTTGAGATCATGGATTTGGAATTATTTGATGGCACATTGAATGCAATATGCTTGATGCATTTGTGACTACAAACTATCCAGCTTATCCACTGTACAGAAGAACTCTAGGTTGTCATCTGGATTCCACATCCGCTAGGAAAAGTGGAGATAAAACAGAGTCTTGGATTTATTGCTGGCTACATAATAAGGATTTATAATTTCAGAAAATGAAAATAACCCCTGAGTGGAAAAATACAAGTTAAACCAGTAGCAGTGAGGAATAGTAAAAGTATAGGACAAAAGTAGCAGAATGATATCTTTGCTCTTTTTTCCCTGGGGGATTATAAAACTGTCCTAGTAAACCTTAGTCTTGTACAAAAATTGAGTCATTGTAAGTGACTCTACCTCTTTCCATCAGGGAAAAGAGATGCTGGAAAGCAAATGCCTGTGGGGTATTTGAAAAAGACATCTATGGGATTTCATCACAGAAATGGCAGTGTGAGGAGTGCTTCTTGAAACCTCTCCTGGAATTTAAACAAATTGAACAGCTATAATTCAACAAAGGACTCCATACATGGAACACAGGGATGCATAAGAGACACGCAATTGGAATCATCTAAAGGTGGGCAAATTGGGCGAGTGGGGAGGAGGGAATGGAGAAGTAAATAGACTCAGGCCATGGGATGCAGGATGCAGCCACCAGCTTGGAGCTCCTGCAATCTGGAGCTACCAAAGTCGTGGGACAGGGAAGAATTCTGGGCTACTGCACTCCCTTTAGGGCCCACAGTTCCAGAGCAAAATCAGCATATAACATGGTTGAACCCAAAGCTCGAGGCACAGACCTCAGAGCAAAGACTGGGAGAAGAAGGGTAAGAGCAGTTGTTTAAGCTCTCACTACCAAGCAGAGGACAAAATACATAGGCACAACTCCTCCCCACCCTCCCAAATCCTAGAAGTAGACTTCAGAAGAAACAGAGGCAGTGTCAGATTAAAGAAACAGAATATGTACAGCTCTGAGAACAGCAGCCTCCCAAACACAGACTCACAGTGCAACTGATTCCAGCAAAAGGGAAGGAACTGTAGGGGCAATACAGCTGTGGACTGGTAGCCATCATTGTTCAAAGTCACCTCTCACAACCCACACCCACCGCACTCCCACCTACCTGGGCTGATAGCTACAGGGGCAACCAGAGACTCTGAAACAGACAGGTTCTGAATCTGGTTGCAGGAAGACCATTGGGAATTCAGAAGCTCTCCATATTCAACCATGGTGGGGGTACCCTGAGAACCAGGAGACCAGCTCACAGAGGAGATGCCCACCTTCCAGGGAACCACCACATTGCATGACAAGCCTGAACAGTGAAAGAGAAAATATAACACTACAGCATGAAAGAGAATAAAAAGATGCAGAAGGAGAGAAAATAAAACATTCTACAAACACCTACTGGAAAGCAAAAGAAAGACCTTAACCTATTAACATGTGGCAGAACACATTGCTGTAGATGCTTAGGAAGAGAAATAACAACTCATTAATTGCCATGAACAACCAAGGTAACAAGGCAGCTCAAGCAGTAAATGAAAAGTCTCCACAAAATGAGCTTAAAGATGTGGAAATCGGGCCGGCCGTGTGGCACATTGGTTAAGAGTTGGCTCTGAGCAGCAGGGCCCTGGTTCAGATCCCACATGAGGGCCAGTTACACTGTGCCCACTACAGCTAAGATGGTGAACAACAGCTCAACATGGAGCTGGGCTCCTGTGAGTCCTTGGCGATGATGTAGGCTGCAGCCTCTGATGCAGTGGGCTCTCATGAGCTACCTTGAGTGGCTGGCAGACAGTGTGAGCAGCCCACAGCTGGCATGAGCTGCCATGAACCGTGATGAGCAGCTGTCCAATGACTGGTGACCAACTGCCTCAGCCGGGAAGAGTGCAATGATCATAATACCAACAAAAAGACAGCAATTTGTCTGTTCCCCTTCCCTGATACCCCAATAAAATCTTTAAAAAGAAAAGGAAAAAAACGACATGGAAATGCGTGACATAAATGACAGAGAATTCAAGATTGCAATTCTGAGAAAACTCAATGAGATGCAAGAAAACAGACAGGCAGTTTAATGAACTCAGAACACAATCAAAGAACAAAATGAATATTTAACCAAAGAGATTGAAATTTTAAAAAAGAACCCAAAAGAAATTCTGAAGGTCAGGAACTCAATAAAAAAAAAACACAAAGAATGGAATAGCTAGTTTTGGTAATAGAGTTGACCAGATGGAGGAAAGAATCAGTACATCGAAGACAGAAATCTGGAAATGACACAGATGGGAGAAGAGAGACACTTGAGAGTTAAAAAAAGTGCAGGAAATCTACAGGAACTTTCTAAGTCCTTCAGAAAGAGCAACATAAGAATAATGGACATAACAGAAGGGAAAGAAAGGGAAAAGGGAACAGAGAGTATATTCAAGCCAATAATCGATGAGAATTTCCCCAACTTGAGGAAAGAACTGGTTCCTCGAAACCAAGAAACAAATAGAACACCTAATTACCTCAATCCCAACAGGCCTTCACCAAGGCACATTGTATTGAAACTGTCAAAAATTAACGATGAAGAAAGGATCCTCAAGGCATCCAGGGTAAAGAAGACAGTAACCTACAAAGGAAAGCCCATTAGATCATCATCAGGTTTTTCAGCAGAAACTCCACAAGCCAGGAGGGAGTGGAATAAAATATTTAAATGATTGAAAGAGAGAAATTATGAGCCAAGAATAATATATCCAGCAAAGATATCCTTTAGGTATGAAGGAAGAATAAAGACCTTTCCAGACATACAGAATGGGAGGGAATTATCTAACACACAACCTGCACTACAAGGAATACTGAAGGAGGCTATTTGACCTGAAACAGAAAAGCAAAAGAATACAAACCATGAGTAGTATTATGAACAGAAAAACAGAAGCAGAAAATGGCAACCACAGCACTAAATAGTACACTATATACTTAAATATAAAATACAGGGCAAACAAGAAAAAAAAATTAAAAAGAGGAAAAAGACAACTTGCTACTGCAACACAGTAATCAACTCACAACATAAGTAGGCATAATTTGTGACAACAAAAATGTAAAAGGGGAAAGAGTAAAGGTGTGAACTGGCAAAGGGGAACGGAGAAAGGTAGCATGCTAAAGAAAAAGGAATACTGTAAATATGAAACATTATTTTACATAAACTTGACGGTAACTACTCCAAAAAAAATCCAGAACTGAAATATGTAACCCAAAAAAGGAAGAAACAGAGAGAAATGGAGTGGAGTCAAGGCAATAGTCATAGATATGTATGATATTGGTGGGGAATGGGATGGCAAATTGAGGGAGGGACGTTGTCACTTTGAGGGTAAAAAAGTATAACTAGTGCACTGTGTTGTACACCTGAAGCTAATTTTTAAAAAAATGTTTATTTCACAATAAAAGAATTAACAAAATAAATAAATAAAATAAAATAAAAATCATAGAACACAACCACACTGAAATAACAGACAGCAACAAAAAGGCAAAGAAACAATGGAGACACCATCTGTCCAGAAAAAAAAAAGAATGATAGGAAATCCTCATACATCAATAATCACCCTAAATGTAAATGGACTGAAGTCGCCAATAAAAAGGCACAGAGTAGTAGATTGGATCAAAAAACTAAATCCAACCATATGCTGCCTCCAACAGACACATCTCACCTACAAGGACAAATATAGACACGAAGTGAAAGGGTGGAAATTGAGATTCCAGGGTAATGGTATTCAGAGAAAAGCAGGTGTGGCTATATCAATGTCAGATGAAACAGACTTCAGAATAAAAAAGGTAACAAGTGACAAAGATAGACATTTCATAATGATAAAGGGGATTATACACCAAGAAGATATAATATTCATTGATATTTATGTCCCCAAACAAGGAGCACCAAAATATAAAAAACAACTTCTAACAGAACTAAAAGGAGAAATTGACCAAAACACAATTATAGTAGGGGACCTAAATACATCATTGACAACTATGGATAGATCATCCAAACAGAAAATAAATAAAAAAATATCAGCCTTAAATGACACATTAGATAAAATGGATATATAATTGACATTTATAGAGCACTTCATCCTAGAACATCTGACTAAACATTCTTTTCTAGTGTATCTCGAACATTCTCAAGAGTAGACCATACATTGGGACATAAAACTAGCCTCAGCACATTTAAGAACATTGAAATCATACCTAGCATATTCTCTGATCACAAGGCTTTGAAATTGGATATCTGGGCCTCACTGTGTAACGGTTAGCACTCTGGACTTTGAAATTGGATATCAACTGCACAAAGAGAACAGGAAAAATCGCAAATATGTGGAGATTAAACAACATGCTTTTAAAGAACGACTGAGTCAAAGAAGAAAGAAGGGGAGACATCAAAAGATACATAGAAACATGAAAATACATCCTAACAAAATTATTGGGATGCAATAAAAGCAGTAATAAGATGGAAATTTATATCAATAGACCTAGCTCAATAAAGAAGAATAATTTCAGATAAACAACCTCATGTAACACCTTAAAGTAGAAAAATAAGAAATATTGAAACCCAAAGCAAGAGAAGGAAGGAAATAATAAAAATCAGAGCAGAACTAAATGAAATGAAGGACAAAAAGACAATAGAAAAAAATTAATGCAACAAAGTGCTGGCTCTTTGAAAACATTAAGAAAATTGACAAACCATTGGCTAGACTCACTAAGATAAAAAGAGAAAAGACACAAATAAACAAAACCAGAAATGAAGGAGGAGAAGTTACTATGGATGCCACAGAAATACAAAGGATCATCCAATAATACAATGAAGGACTATGTTCCACAAAATTCAATAACTTAGAAGACATGGACAAATTCCTAGAAACATATAACCTTCCTAGGCTGAATGATGAAGAACTAGAAAAACTCAGTAGACTGATCAACAGTAAGGAAATTGAATCAGTCATCCAAAACTATCCCAAAAGCAGAAGTCCAGGACTAGAAGGCTTCACTAGTGAATTCTACCAAACATTCAAAGAGGATTTAATACCTGTCTGACTCAAACACTTCCAAAAAATTGAAGCGACAATATTCCTTAACTCATTTTATGAAGCCAAGATTACCCTGATACAAATCCTAGTAAAGATAACATAAAAAAAGGAAATTACAGACCAATATCTCTGATGAATACAGATGCAAATATCCTTTAAGCAATTCTAGCAAACTGACAACAACAATGCATTAAAATGATTATACATCACAATCAAGTGGGGTTTATCCCAGGGGCACACAGATGATCCAACATATGCAAATTGATCAATATGATACACCAAATAAAAAAAATAAAGGACAGAAATTATATGATTATATCAATAGATGCAGAAAAAGAATTTGACAAGATACAACATCCATTTATGATTAAAACACTTAATAAAATGGGTATTGAGGGAAAATATCTTAGTATAATAAAGGCCATATATGAGAAACCCTCAGTTAATATCATAAATAATATATAAAGAGCTCATACAACTCAATAACAAAAACAATCCAATTAAAAAATGAGCAGAGGGAGCCGGCCCAGTGGCTCAGTTGGTTGGGAGTTGGCTTGGAGCACATGCTCTGAGCAATGGGGCCACTGGTTCAATTCCCACATGGGCCAGTGAATGCTGCACCCTAGCTGAGCTGTCACTGAGCTGCCAACAGGTGGCAGGATGGCTCAGCTGGTGTAACGACAAGATTGCCTGTTCAATGGTGGGCTACGCCCACCTGCAACTAAAGTTGAACTCAGCACCCCCAGAGCTGAGCTGCTGCCCAGATGGTCCTGTGGATAGGGCATGCACTCTTAACAACAAGGCGTTCAAATCCCGCATGGTGGATTTGAATGGTGGCTACATCCACCTGAAACTAAGATTGAACACAGCACCTTGAGCTTAGAGGACACAGGCTGCCGATGGGAAGCCAGATGGCGACTGGTGCCCTCCACGATGAAGATTGAAGAACAACAACTTGGCTGGTCCCCTCCCCAATTCCCCAACACTGTTCCTCTCTCCCAATTCCTCAATAAAATCTTTAAAAAAAAAATGGGCAGAGGACCTGAATAGACATTTCTTCAAAGAGGTCATACATATGGCAAACATATATGAAAAGATGCTCAACATCACTAATCATCAGAGAAATATAAATCAAAGCCACAATGAGATATCACCTCACACCGGTTAGAATGGCTATCATCATAATACAGATAATAACAAGTGTTGGAGAGGCTGTGGAGAAAAAGGAACCCTCATACACTGTTGGTGGCAATGCAGATTGGAGCAGCCACTATGGAAGGCAGTGTGGAGGTTCCTCATCAAATTAAGATTAGAATTTCCATATGACCCAGAAATCCCTCTCTTGGGTGTCTATCCAAAAAATCTGAAAACATTTATCCGTAAGGATATATGTGCTCTGATGTTCATTGCAGCTTTATTTATGGCGGCCAAAACATGGAAACAACAAAAGTGTCCTTAGATAGATGACTGGATAAAAAAGATGTGCTATATATACATAATGAAATACTACTCTACCATAAGAAATGATGAAATACTGCTATTTGTGACAAAAATGGATGGATTTTGAGATTATTATACTAAGTGAAATATGTCACCCAGAAAAAGCCAAGAACCATATGATTTCACTGATATGTGGTATATAAAACTGAAAGCAACCAAGGAACAACACAAACAAATGAAGAAACAAAATCTCATGGACACAGGCAATGGTTTTGTAGTTACCAGAGGGTAAAGGGTAGGGGCTTGGTAGATGAGGGTAGATCAGGTCAAATATATGATGATGGAAGAAGAACTGACTGTGGGTGGTGAACACACAGTGTGATATATAGATGATGTATTACAGAATTGTTGGGCCAACCGAGTGGCGTGGTGGTTAAGCCTGGCTTGGGAAGCCAGCGGCCCCAGTTCGGGTCACACATATGAGGGCCAGTGACACTGCCCTCAAAAAAACAAAAAAACAAACAGAATTGTACACCTGAAACCTATGTAATTTTACTAACAATTGTCACCCCAATAAAGCTTAATTTTTTTTAAAAAAAGGAAAAAAAACTATTAAAATTGTAATACTCAATATATACCGATAACAACATATGAATACAAGACATGTTTGACTTCCACAATTACAAGAGGTGCTCAAAGTGGTTACCATTAGCGTTCAGACACTTCTTTTTTTTTTTAGAGGGCAGTGTCACTGGCCCTCATATGTGGGACCCAAACCAGGGCCGCTGGCTTCCCAAGCCAGCGCTTAACCACCGCACCACTCAGCCGGCCCGGACACTTCTGATTATAGTGAAGTACAGCTCGAGCAACGTTGACCAATGCCCACTTGTAGACATTTTTTTGTCACCCCTGCTATATCATTAAAATATTGATTCTCCACAAATTACATCCCAATCAAAATTACAGAAGGGTTTTTTGTAGAAATTTACAAGCTGATTCTAAAATTTCGGTAGATAAACAAGATCTTAGAATAGTCAAAATAATTTTGAAAGAGAACAACATTAAAGGAATTATGCTGCTCAATTACAAAATGACAGCAATCAAGAAGGTGTATTGGTATAAATAAAGATAAATAGATCAATGGAACCCTAATGGAATCAATTTCTAAAAGTAGTGTTCTGCAGAGAAAGAAGACTGAAACCTATATATCAGATCTGCTTTGAAGATATATGAAATACATTTGTTTATTAATAAACTTTACATTCCCATTGTGCCTTTCAGTTTCTGGTACAGATTTGGTGTTCAAACGTTTGTTGAATAAATGACCATCTTAAGCATCATGTTAGGTCAATAAGCCATTTGTCAGAGATTTAATTAATTTTGAGGTAAGTGACATAGTCTTGTTAACTTGAAAATAATCTAGCTTCATCAACTTCAAAATGAATCATTTATGTGTAAAAGCTGATTCTGTAAATATATATGTCTTAGAAAGGTGAAATTACTAACCCATTTTAAGATACCTGGTAATATATTTGTTGTAGTCTTCTTAAAGATTTAATTGATCAAAATGGAATATACCACAGTGAGTTAAACTGAGGCTTTCTGGATGAGAAAAGGGTCGAGAGGAGGGGTCGGCAAACTGTGGCTCAAGAGCCACATGTGGCTCTTTGGGTATGTTCATCTAGAAAGTTTGCTGACCCCTGGAAAAGCCAATCTTGTCCCTCACAACAGTTTAAAACTTATTCGAGAGCGATAAATATATTTTTACATAATCACCATTATGTCAATAATATCCTTTAAAAATTTTATAAATGAAATTATGATAGTTTTATTTTCATTTTCAATTTTAATTCAGAGCCACATGTACTTTCTCAAAGAGCTGCATGTGGCTTGTGAACCACAGTTTGCTGACTTCTGGTGGCTCTTCTGTCTCAAAAATTTGCCATCCTCCGGTATAGAGTATAATACTTTTTCTCCTCTTCTGAGATGCCCCACTACATGCTACCCTTCCTATTATGGTATCAAGAGAATTACATTCAATGTCACATACTATAGGTACTGCAAGCAAACATTTCATAAGAATATATTTTGGACAAGTTTTATCTCAAAAACAACTTGAGTCCTAGTTAATTAATCCAATTTCACAGTAACATGCATCTTATTAGGTTCAGCTATTCATCTTATCCCAAAAGAGCTTGAGGTTGTACTCTAGAGAGTCAATAGAGCTAATATAAAACTAAGGAAACACAGCAGTCGATAATATTTTTGGCTTTAAAAATTATTCATCATGGCTAGTACAATATATAGATGGAGTAAGCAGCTGTCTGTATGGTGTCAGTTCTGAGAAGTGTACATCACCACTGTCTCCTCACCCCCACAACTGCAGCTGCTCACCCTCAAAATTCATTCCTTTGTCTTAAGGGATTCTCTCCAAAACTGTTCCATTAAAATGCAAATAAGCTACGTAGGAGGGGTGACATATTAACATACTCACAGTAATTATCTGCTGCTATCACCCTGTCAACTGTCCAACAGAAACAAAAGTGCCGAGGGTATCAAATATAGAAAAGACACAATTTAATGTGGGTGAAGCTAGGGATGAGCTCAGATATTCAAGTCTAGGTGGCACACAATGGTTGGGGACTTTGAGCATCAAGGTAAAAGCATTCACTCATTCAACCAGTCATTTTCCATTGAGTGTCTCTAACATGACAGACACTGTGCCAGTCAGTAAGGCTAGAGACAAGAATAAATTCATTTTTTAAAGATTTTCTATTGGGGAATTGGGGGAGGGGAACAGCATTGGGGAATCAGGGAAGGAGAACAGACAAGTTGCTGTCCTTTTTTTCTTCAGTCTAGTTGTGGAGGACGTCACTTCACTGGCCCATGTTGGTATTATCATTCTGCTCTTCCCTGGTGAGGTAGATCGGTCCCTGGTCACTGGGTGGCTGCTCACAGCAGCTCTGCAGTTCACACCGGCTGCCCACCACTCAAGATCCTTATGGCAGCCCATTGCAGCAGGGGCTGCAGCCTACGCCATAGCCAGTGACTCATGACCTATGACTCCAAGTTGAGCTGTTGTTCAACATCTTAGCTATAGAGGGCCCTGCGGCTCAGAGCTTGTGTCCCAAGCCAACTCTTAACTAACGTGCCACTTGGCCGGCCCTAGAATAAATTAGTTTTTAACCTTCCCCACAAACATGAAGAAGAATTTGGTGCCTGGAGAGGGATGGAATGTGCGTTTCTCATATAATTGTGGTAAGGACTGAATATGATATTACACGTTATCATAAATGGTTAATATAGTGCCTGGAACAAAGTAAGAGCTCAAAAATTAAGGGTTGCTGCTATGATTATTATTAAATTAGTTTTGGTACCAATTCCAATGTGTATGTGGGGGAGGAGGGATTACCCACACAAACAAACAAATCTTGGGACACCAGCTAGATGTCCTACAATTCAACTCAATTCTGATTGTTTATCAGTAGGAGATAGCATCAAATTCCATAGGTTAAGGGTGCAGTCCTTCTGCCTGCACCCTTAAATACCCTATCTCTAATGAAGTCCCTTCTTGTTATTTTATGTGCTTTGGACCTATTTCAACATTCCGTTTCACACATAGAAATTCACATATAGAAGCCTTTAAGACAAGGCTTCTGCCTGCCTCTAAATGCCAGCTACAAGTCCAGATTCTTACCTGTGCTTCTGACAGAAAGGCAAGATTCCAATGACCCCCCTCCTCAGATTTGATTAATTTGCTAGAGTGGCTCACAGAATTCAGAGGAACATTTTACTTACTAGACCACTAGTTTATTATAAAAATATATAACTCAGGAACAGCCCGATGGAAGAGATGCATAGGGCAAGGTATGCAGAAAGGGCAGAGCTTTCATACCCTCTCCAGGTTCGCCACTCTCCAAATGTTCACCAACCTTCACCAACGGAGAAGCTCTTCAAACCCTGTCCTGTTGGGGTTTCATGGAGGCTACATTACATAGGCATGATTGATTAAATCATTAGCAATTGGTGTTTGAATTCATTCTCCAGGTCTTTTCTCTTCCCAAGAAGTCAGGGGAGTGGAATTGAAAGTTCCTAGGGCCGGCCGAGTGGCGCGGTGGTTAAGCGCTGGCTTGGGAAGCCAGCGGCCCTGGTTCGGTCCCACATATGAGGGCCAGTGACACTGCCCTCAAAAAAAAAAAAAGAAAGTTCCAACCCTCAAATGACATGGTTGGTTCTCCTGGCAATCAGCCCCCATCTTTAGGTGAGATCCAAAAGTCACTTCATTAACATAACAAGGGACACATTATTGCTCTCCTCACTTAGGAAATTCTAGGGACTTAGGAACTCTGTGCCAGGAACTGAGACCAAATAGAGAGGGTACCCAAACCACCTATACACATTTTAAGAAAGGAAAAAAAAAATTAAAATTGTAATACTCAATATATACCAGTAACAAAAGATGAATAAAAGTCATGTTTGACTTCTTCAGTTACAAGAGCTGCTCAAAGTGGTTACCATCCGCGTCTAGACACTTGTGATTACAGTGAACTATAGCTTGAACAACGTTGACCAAAGTGTCCACTTGTATGCATTTGTTGGTGCCCCCAGTATATATTATTACAAATCACAATATCACAATTACCTATTATCACTGAGTGACAGTTAACTGCAAAAGAATTTCTATATGTGAAACGGAATGTTGAAATAGGTCCAAAGCATATAAAATAACAAGAAGGGACTTCATTAGAGATAAGGTATTTAAGATACGACCATAAAACTAATCAGAGCTATTATATATTGAACATCTATGTGCCAGGCACTGTGTTATGCACATTTTACTCATCTCATTCAATACTCACAATGCCCCTGTAAGGCAAAAACAATTACTCCCATTTTATACATGAGGAAACCGAGGTTTAGGGGAAGTGCAATAACTTGCTCACAGTCACATAGTAAGTGGAAGAACTGTGATGCAGGGCTGGCCGAGTGGCGCGGTGGTTAAGCGCTGGCTTGGGAAGCCAGTGGCCCCGGTTCAGTCCCACATATGAGGGCCAGTGACACTGCCCTCAAAAAAAAAAAAGAACTGTGATGCAGGTAAGTACTACATAGGTAGTTTTCAAGAGGTGAAGATGGAAGCCCTCAGAGGGGTCTGTTCCCCTCCCTGATTCTCCAATAAAATCTTTTAAAAAAAGTCCTAAAATCTCCTTGCTATTTCCCTAAAGTAAATGCTTGTTTATACTACTCTACTGCAAAACTTCAAAATGCAAGATAATAATGAATCTTATTTTGCATTGTAAATCATATTAGTACCTTCTGGTGCTCTCCAAGTTTAGTAGGTGATAGTTTATTATTCACATTCAGCATAAACTCAGTCATTAAAATTAAAATTTACAAGTAAGCAACAAAAATTATGCCTGTCTTCAAGATTATTGTTTTAATAATTGAAAATATTGGGGTCAGCTGTGTGGCTCAGTTGGTTAATAATTGGCTTAGAGCACATGCTCTGAGCAACAGGGCCACCGGTTTGATTCCCACATGGGCTAGTGAATGCTGCGCCTTAGCTGAGCTGTTGCTGAGCTGCCAACAGGTGGCAAGATCGCTCAGCTGGTGTAACAACAAGACTGCCTTTTCAATGGTGGGCTATGCCCACCTGCAACTGAAGATTGAACTCGGCACCTTGAGATGAGCCGCCCCCAGGTGGCTCAGTGGACAGAGCATGCACTCATAACAACAAGGCTGCTGGCTTGATTCCTGCATGGATGGTGGCTACGCCCACCCACAACTAAGACTGAACACAGCACCTTGAGCTTAGAGGCCATGAGCTGCAACAGGAAGCCAGATAGCAACTGGTGCCCTCCACAACGAACACTGAAGAACAACAACTTGGCTGGTCCCCTCCCCCAATTCCCCAATAAAATCTTTAAAATAATAATAATAATAATTGAAAATACTCTCCAACCTAGAGCATGGAAAATGTTGACATTTGAAAGTTCATCTGAAATTCATGGGTATAGATGTCTCTGAACACTGGGGCCACCTTTTTATTTACATCAGGATAGAAAACTAGTAAACAAAGAAAGGAAAGTTACATTGTTTTGTGGTATTTATGCTTCCAGAATTCCTTTAAATGCTTATTTCCAAACTCTAAATGTTAGAAATATGAAAGGAGATATGTTCATGTACACCAAGTTAGATTCTGGCATGAACTGAAGAGATTTCACTTAATGTCAAAATAATAAGTCTTTTGGGCCGGTCGAGTGGTGCGGTGGTTAAGCGCTGGCTTGGGAAGCCAGCGGCCCTGGTTTGGGTCCCACATATGAGGGTCAGTGATACTGCCCTCAAAATAATAATAATAATAATAATAATAATAATAATAATAAGGTTTTTTTTCCCCTAAGTGATAAATTATGGAAATTTTTTTTTCTTTTTTTTTTCTTTTTTTTTTTTTAGCTGAGCCATCCTGCTACCTGTTGACAGCTCAGCAGCTGCTCAGCTCAGGCTGGGCATCGAACTGCTATTGCTCAGAGCTCAGCTGGCACTCTTGAGTGAGCTCTTAACCAACTGAGGCACTTGGCCAGCCCTATAAATTATGGAAAATTCTAAACCTTGTTTGAGTCTGCTTTTTCACATAAAATGAGAAATGACCATGTACATATTGTATGTAATGTAACCAAATGGTTTTTCACTGGCCAGCAAGCCAAGCCATTTGAGAGGTATATTCGGAATTAAAACCTTTCCAATATCTTGGCTATTGTGAATAATGCTACAATACATATAGGGGTGCATATATTTTTTTGAATTAGTATTTTGGATTTCTTTGGATAAATACCCAGGAGTGGAATTGCTGGATCATAATGTAGTTCTATTTTTTATTTTTTTGAGGAACCTCCATACAGTTTTCCAAAGTGGCTGCACCAATTTGCAACCAAAATTCCCATCAATACACAATTGGATAAAGAAATTGTGGTACATTTATACAACACAGTGTTACTCTGCCATAAAAAAAAGAAGAGGGCCCACCGAGTGGCGCATTGGTTAAGAGCTGGTTTGGGACACCTGCTCTGAGCAGCAGGACCCCGGTTTGGATCCCACATGTGAGGGTCAGTGACCCTGCTCTCTACATCTAAGATGATGAACAACAGCTCCACCTGGAGCTGGGCTGCTATGAGATGTTGGAACCGGTGTAGCTGCAGCCTCTGCTGCAGTGGGCTGCCATAGGCTACAGTGAGTGGCCAGCAGCCAGCATGAGTGGCCAGCAGCTGGTGTGAGCTGCCAAGAGCCGCCATGAGCGGCCATCCAGAGGCCACTGACCAATGTGCCTCACCGGGGAAGAGCGTAAAGACAATACCAACATGGGCCAGTGAAGCAACCTCCTCCACAACTAGACTGAAGAACAAACAAAAGGATAGCAACTTGTCTGTCCCCCTTCCCTGATTCCCCAACGCTGTTTCCCATCCCCAATTCCCCAATAAAATCTTTAAAAAAATGAAATCTTATCATTTGCAACATGTATGGAGCTAGAAAATATTATGTCAAGTGAAGTAAGTCAGACTAAGAAAGACAAATACCATATGATCTCACTTATATGTGGAAACTAAAGAACAGAATAAACAAGCAAACAAAACAGAAATGGACTCAGAGACACAGAGAAAACACTGATGGTTGCTAGATGGGAGGGGAATTGAGGGATGTGGGAGAAGGTGAGGGGATTAGAAAGTACAAACCGGTAGGCACAAAATAGTCACAGAAAATTGACATACAGTATGGAGAATATAATCAATAATGTATAGATTATATTGGGTGCCAGATGGGTACAAAACTCATAAGGGGATCACATGTTGAGGGGATAGGATAGATTGCTGCACTGTGCACCTGAAATTGATGTAGAATAATATTGAATGTTAATTATAATTACACACACATACACACACAAGCTCTGCTAATTAGGCTCACAAACTCTTCCTAGAAAAAGTGCTACATACTTGGTTGCTGAATATCACTATGGTCACCTTCATACTTCTCCCCATGGGAAGCTATGCATTGACACCAGAACCTAGTCCACCCTTCAAAGGAATTTAGGAACTCCTTTTCTGGATGGCCATCAGAACTGTCGTTGTATTACCCTTGATGTCCTGAATGTCATCAAAATGTCTTCCTTTTAACATTTCCTTTATCTTTGGGTAAAGAAAGAAGTCACTGGGGGCCAGATCTGGGAAGTAGGGAAGGTGTTCCAATAAAGTTACTTGTTTACTGGCTAAAAGCTCCCTCACAGACAGTGCCATGTGAGCTAGTGTATTATTGTGATGCAAGAGCCATGAATTGGTGGTGAAAATTTCAGGTCACTTCCATCTAACTTTTTCATGCAGCCTTTTCAGCACTTCCAAATAGTAACCTTAGTTAGCTATTTGTCCAGTTGGTACAAATTCATAATGAATAATCCCTCTGATATCATAAAATTTTTATCAACATCAGTTTGACTCTTGATTTGGACTGACAAAAATTTTTTGGTCATGGAGAATTGGCTGACTTCCATTGTGCACTTTGAGGCTTTTCTCAAGGTTATAATGGTGCACGCATGTTTCATCACCAGTGATAACACAGCACAAAATATCCTCTTGCCTCTCCAAAAGGTCTTGGCAAACTTTGACTCTTCTTAGCTTTTTTTCATTGGTGAGCTCCTTCGGGATCTTTTTTGCACACACCTTTCTCATGCTAAGATTATCAGTTGAGGTTTTCCTAACTATTTCTCTGTTGATGTTTACTTGGCCTGCTATGTTTCTCACAGTTAGCTGATGATTTTGATGCACAATTTGATGAATTTTTGCAATGTTTTCATCAGTTCTGCTAGTTACTGGCCACTCTGAACACTCTATATCAGTGACGCATTATTTTCCCCTCAGAAAAACATTTAATCCATTTGTACACTGCCATTTTCCTCATGTCACTATCCTAAACTTGTCCATGATTTCACTTCCATTCTTGCCAAGTTTAACAAGAAATTAAATGTTTGTTTATTGCTCTAATTCAAACTCAGACATTCTTGTGACAGCATAGAAAAATACACAATACACAACAATAATGAACGCCACTCAGCAAGACACCACCACACATCCACATGAACACAGCTGTGAGACACTGATATACCAAGGTTATGAAACCTTACAAAGCTGTTTGTGCAGTGCTACCAATGTGAGCACATGGTGGCAAGTTCGTGAACCTATTTGGAAGACTATATACATGGTCATGGAATGTAAAGTATAGTATAGGAGATATAATCAATGGTATAGTAACAAGTATATATGATGTCAGAGGGGTAGTAGATTGGGAGGGAGGTTATCATATTATGAGGGGTGTAAATGTCTAATCATTGTTGTTTTGTATACCTGAAACAAACAAACAAACAAACAAACAAAAACCTTTCCCAAACTCACTTTGAGCTGCTGACTACAGAATTGAGGTTCCTGTTTCTAGTTTTTTTTTTGTGGTTTTTTTTTTTTTTTTTTTTGAGGGCAGTGTCACTGGCCCTCACATGTGGGACTGAACCGGGGCTGCTGGCTTCCCAAGCCAGCGCTTAACCAACCGTGCTACTCGGCCGGCCCTCCTGTTTCTAGTTTTTAAGGCTTCCAAAGGCTTCTGATGACAACCAGAGACTGACTCCTCTGGAATTTAATTTACTGTAGTTCAATGAACTTGCTCCCCCCCACAATTCATTTCAATTCAAATTAGTGTCCTGATTAAATTCTAGAGGAGACTTTGCTTACAACAGGCTTGCCAAGGGCTTTCCTAGTATTCTAAGAGAGTATCCTGCAGATGTCCCATAAGTATATGTTTTAATATTTTTTGTATATCTTTAATTCTTTTTATTCTGTCATATATTTGAAAATATCCCTGTACATACAAATTTATAGGGTGAGGGAGGGTTCCAAGCACCAGAAATAATATGGATTAGCTAAAACAACGTTTCATCCCACCTTGCAAGCTTATAGGAAGCAGGGCAAAGCATGGTTACCTTTTATCATCTTCTTTTGTCACACAATGATCTTACCATATGAGATGGGGCTTCCACTAGTTTGACTGTGCCCAGCAAGATTCACTGAAAGAAATGATAGTCTTAGAACTACATATTTTCCAGATCTCAGTTTCCTCATATGTAAAATGAGATAGTTGGGACTAAATGATCTCCAAGTTCTTGTCCCTGCTTTAAACAACTAATACCCAACTCACTTTGAATCTGCTCCATTATTTGAATTAATAAATCTACACACATTCAGAAAATTATTTCTAACAAACAATATAAGCACTAGGAAAACAAAGAAATCTAAGACTGTAAAGGAGGCTAGAAACCTAGTTAGAGAGATAAGACATGCTCGTACAAGGATATATAACAATGCAGGGTAAGCAAAGGCTATGTACCAAAATGACAGGCATGGGTATAGAGAATGTAATCCCTAAATTGCAACTCCCACCAACCTGCACTGGGCTATGAAGTAAGCAAAGAAATAAACTTTCATTGTGGTTAACCACTTGATTTAATTAGTGTTTGTTATAGTAGTATTACTTACCCTGACTAACTCTGTGTGTGTGTGTGTGTATGTGCGTGTGTGTGCATGTATTTATCACTACCTCTACATTGACTTCTACCTCTATCTGTCTAGAGAGATTACACACACACACACACAAAATTGAGGTCAGAAGATGAGACTCTACATACCATTCTTCTAGAAAGTTTCTGTGATTCCAGAATGACTAAATTGATCTCACCTGGGGAGGATAGCTGTTAGATTTTTTTTCTTCCCAGACTATAAGCCCAAGGAAGGCAGGGGTTATGTCTTTATTCTTCACTTCATTCTCAGCACCTAGTGCCTGGAACATAGTAGGTGTCCAGTAAATATTTGTTTAGTGAATGAATGAAGGCTTAAAGTACATAGTACTTTTCACCTGGGTTCCTACAGCACCCTGTCCTTGCACTATCCTTGTACCATTCAGTTCATTTTGTAATCGCTATATAGTGTCTGTCTCCCTCTTAAGATCCATTTAATCAAGGTCTCCATTTGGTGAATTTCTTTTAAACTGTAAGTGGAGAACCCCTTCTAGGGCCAACAAAAGAGTTCTTGGGTTGTATACAATAAGGCCCTCAGTCAGACGTCTCCTCTAAGTCACTTTTTCTTCCCCTGAATGATTGAGGGTCCTTTCCTGCTTAAGCCAAAGCTCAAAAGTATCTTCGTATCCTCAAATACCCTGTTCATCACAAACTTGCCTTTAACTTGTACTAGACTAAAAACCTGGTTTCTTGCCCAAGTCCCCAATATCAAAAGAATGATGGTGGCCAGGGGCTAGAGGTTAGGGGAAATGGAGAGCTGCTGGTCAAAGCATACAAACTTTCTGTTATATGATGAATAAATTTTGGAGATCTAATGTACACCATGGTGATGATTGCTAATACTTTATTGTGTACTTGAAATTTGTTAAAAGAGTAAATCATAAGTGGTTTCACATATAAAAAATGTAACTGGATATGCTAAATAGCTTGATTATACCCATTAAATACAGTTTTTTTGTCAATTATACCTTGATAAAGCTAAAAAAACATAGCCTCAACATTGATTGCTGTACATTTGACTCACAAAATTAAGCCCTTTCCAAATGGGTTTTATTATTATTATTATTTTTTTGAGGGCAGTGTCACTGGCCCTCATATGTGGGACCCGAACCAGGGCCGCTGGCTTGGAAAGCCAGCGCTTAACCACCACGCCACTCGGCCGGCCCCCAAATGGGTTTTAGTTCAAATGTTTCATATCGATTTAAATGAAAAATCAAGTGAAAGAAGAAAATGGACCACTTCAATAAGATTGCTCCCTCATCTTTCCTTTCTTATTAGACTCTGTTGTAGCAACTGCCATATAAAGACCCAGAAAATGGCTCCTTCCTTTACAAACTCAAGAGATTTTATTAACAAAGGGCCCTCTTGTTTCTACAACTCACTTCTTCATAAATTGACTTAACTCTTGACTGCCCCAAGATATGTGTTAAATGTGACTGAGAATTTGTCACAGTCCTAATTGCTTGAGAATTAAATAAGTTAAAAATCAGCAGGAAAGGAAACATTGTAAATGGTAAAACCCATTACAATACTGATTCAATATACAAAGAAGATGCCCTCAACTTGCCAGCAGGAGAGTGCCAAGAAAACTCACACTACAGCTATCATGATTAGAAATGGCCACGGGGGTCGGCTGAGTGGTGCATTGGTTAAGAGCTGGCTTGGGATGCCAGCGGTCCCGGTTCAGATCCCACATATGAGGGCAAGTGACACTGCCCTCTACAGCTAAGAGGGTGAACAACAGCTCGACCTCGAGCTGGGCTGTGAGCCCAGGCGACAGTGTAGGCTGCAGCCCCTGCTGCAGTGAGCTGCCATAGGCTACAGTGAGTGGCTGGCAGCCAGCGTGAGCAGCTGAGAGCCAGGGTGAGCTGCCAATAGCCGTGGTGAGTGACCATCCAGAGGCTGCTGACTGATCTGCCTCATCCGGGAAGAGCGCCGTGACGATACAAACATGGGCCAGTGAAGCAACGTCCTCCACAACTAGACTGAAGAACAAAAAGACAGCAACTTGTCTGTTCCCCTTCCTTGATTCCCCAACGCTTTTCCCCTCCCCCAATTTCCCAATAAAATCTTAAAAAAAAAAAAAAAAGAAATGGCCATGATCTCTAGGAAGCCAAAAGCTTCTGACATTTTTTAATGGGACAACAGAAACAGGGAGAGGGTTTGAGAAAATTATTTGTCATACTATGCCTGATCCTGTGTTTCCATTAACATTAGGGAAGAACCTTTGCCAAATGTTAACATAAAAAGTGAAGTATGATCAACAAAATGGCCTTCTTCATTTAAAAAAAATGTAAGAATAGAGGGTTATATTACTTTGCATTATATATGTGTATATATATATATATATATATATATATATATATATATATATATATACACAAGTATGCAAGTAGAGAAAAGTTCCCAAATGTCCATTTCCTCACCAATCTCCCCTGTACAGAAATAATTCTCCTCTTCTCTAAATCAACATGCTAATAGTTGAATGCAAAGCTTTATGATTTCCTCTGAAAAAGCTTGATATAGGATTTTATTTTCAAGCTATAACATGTTAGCCACCTCAACCCTAGAGCCTCAATGGGGAGAGTTTGGGCTGCTTTTATAACTTTTGGGATCCTCAGCCTGATATCCATGGGTTCCTTTTGCATTTTACCAAAACTGAGAGGGTCATTCCCAGCAACTGAAACCAAACTCTGTGATCCATTAACTTGTATACTTTCATATATGCTACAGGCATGGAGATAGGCTACCATCCATCCACAATGCACAGGTAAGCAGACCCTGCTAGAGAATATCCTTCTAACAAAAACCAAGATAATGAGCTAACAACAACAACATGAATGATCTGCTAAATATGCCTGCTTAATGAAAGTTTCTCATTACATCCTGTAATCAGGTCTTCTGTGGATGGGACCATTGTGGCTTCATTAAAATAGTAGATACGTTCTCAGCTCCTAATTCAATCTACTCAACCTGTCTAAACAGTGCTCTAAAGATGGAGAAACAGCATGTTAAGTCAACCAATGATGCAATCTCTGTTAACTTTTTCCAATTACAAAGTTAAGAGAATATTTACACAGTGCTGATGATATAAATTTTACATTGCACTTCAATCTATGTAGAGCAACACAATAGGTTAGAGCAGTGGTTTTCAAACCTGAGCATGTATCAAAATCATGTGAGGGGCTTGTTACAAAAAAGATTTCTAGATTCCACCACCAGTTTGTTGCAGTCTGGGATAGGACCTGTGGATATGCATTTATAGCCAGTTCCCAGGTATTATTGATGCACCTGGTTCAAAAAACACACATTGAGAATTACTGTGCTGGAACAGTGTCATTATGAGCCTAAAGTTTTAAGTTCAAATCTCATTTCAGTTAGCTGTTTTAACACAGAGAAAATTCTGATGTGACCACCCTGAACAGACTTGATAGTTTAATAAATGTCTGCACTTGGTTACAGACAGGACAAGATTACAAAACAGGCATGTTTCTTTGCAAGCTTATATCCTATTCTGTAAAATCATGCAAACATGTCTGAATTAGTAATTGCAACTTTACATAAAAACAGCATATATTTTTGGGCCTGCCGAGTGGCGCAGAGGTTAAGCGCTGGCTTGGGAAGCCAGCAGCCCCAGTTCGGGTCCCACATATGAGAGCCAGTGACACTGCCCTCAAAAAAAAAAGAAAAAAAAAGTAAATCTCAGATGTCATGGTATTTCTCCCCTAAATATTTCTGTATATAAAAAGAACATAAGCAGTTACATTGTACATTTACTTTCACATTCCGAAAAGAAATTAGACTAAGCCAGCATTAGCTAAAGTGTGATCCACATTCATTCTTCAGGATGCAAATAAGGGTTAGACTTGCCAACAAAAAGACTTCTATGGACAAATAAGTTTGTCAAACCCTGCATTTAAAAGACAGGTTTCTTTATTACAGAACTTTTAAAGCCTCTAATAAACTAATATAAACTGGGACTCTCCAAGATGACACCATGATAAGTATGAAATATTTCTACATTTTATTAAATGATAAACTTTTGATTGTTCTTGTTGTTTCTCTGTATTTTATTATTTAAGAAGAATCTCTAGAGGGTTGGCCAAGTGGCGCTGAGGTTGAGTGCTGGGTTGGGAAGCCAGCAGCCCTGGTTCGGGTCTCACATGTGAGGGCCAGTGACACTGCCCTCAAAAAAAAAATCATAACAAAGAAGAATCTCTAGAAAATATATTTTGATAAATGCATCACTAGGAGAATCTAGGGTTTGATTTACGTTACATGTTTAAGAAAACTTTAAAGGAAAAATAATATAATATTCCAGTGATAGAAAGTAAAAAGAGATTCTTGTCCACTTTCAAATATTAAAATGTGACTACCCATGTAGAACTGAATTGGCTCTTTACAACTTTAAAGTATTAAAGTAGATTTGAAATTAAGTATATTTATAACTGACCTTTAATATAATTACATCATAGAATTGTAATAATTTAAATACACCATCATATTCAGACCCAGTATTTTGTTATAATAATTTATTCTTTTATATATATCTTGATAACCTTATTACAGTCAATTGGAAGTGACTTAGATATTCACAGAATAGTATAATTGTATTTGCAAAAACCACTCTAAATTAAGTGAGAATTATATTTAACATGAATTTTACTTCATTATCCCTAAAATCAATTGAAATGAAGGCCAAAGGAAGGAAACATAAAAACACTGAAGTTGCACAAAACAAAAACAATTCACGGGTATTGGTTGAGGACATCTGGTGTCTAGTTGATTGACTAACATGGTATTTTAGCTTTATGTAAATATATACATGATGGTTAGGTTGACATGGTTGTTATGTGTCTAATTTACAATTGAAAATAATCAATCAGGTATTTTCAAAGTATCTAAAAGTTGAGCACTGTGTAGATTCACTTCCTAGTTAAGAGGCAATATTTCACTTTTTCTATGAATGTTTTTTCATCAGGAAGACAGAGCCCCAATATGTTCCATATCTACATTTCTGTTCTGGTACATGTTGAGAAAGAAGCTTTAGAAATGCCCTTTGTGAAGTTACTTAATCTTCCTATACTTTATTGTACTTCAAAGCAGCTGGTAACCTTTTCAGATATTCTATGATGATAAACAGAAAAGATGAACTAACTGATTGTCTCTCAAGATGTCTAGGCAAATAAGGGTGGGCAATCATAAACGAAGAGTAACTATGAAATGATTGCTTTAGGTTTGGATTTTAGACATTTTACCTGAATTTTATTGCTGTAGAAATTTTGTTTCAAGACAGGCTATGCATTTTAAAGTGAGCATGATAAATATCTTAGTATTTAATTTTAATAGTAATCAGTGCTTAATACTTTAGTAATCTGTAATAACCTTAAAATACATAATTCATACCACAGCAACCACCACAAATCCTGACTATTCATTTCTGCCTTTTCTTCACATAAAGAACTGATATTCGATGTCCAATTACTGTGTTTTAATACCTTTTCACCAAAAAATTACACTAGGTAATTTGTGTTTTCCTTTATTGAGGAAACCAGGGTATGCCACAATGATAAATGATTGTCCACACTGGAGTGATGTTATGTGATAAACTCCGAAATCAGTTTAACTTTGGCACATATTTTAGGTTGATTAAATCAGGAGGTAAAGATTTCTGAGTCACAATGTTCTGCAACTTGAAAAAAAATCAATAAGTCCTAGTTAATTGGCAGGTAACAGCCTAACCAGATTACATGTGTGAACTCTGGGCTGCTACAGCAATTCAGCAAGCTTAATCTACAATTACATGACATAATACAAAACCTACCTATTATGCATTTTTTTTCTGTTTTTAGCTGAGCCATCCTGCCACCTCTTGGCAGCTCAACGGCAACTCAACTTGGGCTGGCATCGAACCGCGGTTGCTCAGAGCTGAGCTCGCACTCTTGAACAAGCTCTTAACCAACTGAGCCATTTGGCTGGCCCAATTTCTTGGCATGATGCTAAACCTATCATATGGGTGAAAATAAAACAAATATCTGTAAGGAGAATAAATACAAATCTCTAAGCGTCTTTCCTAGGGCTGTAACTGCCTAGATAGTAATGTTCTCATGAAAATGTCCTCCTTTAAATCTAATAGTTTATATATCAACAGACACTTGAAGCACAAAAAATGTGCAATAATTTACTTTTTAAAATTAATTCAATAAAAATAGAAACAAGCTATGGTTTATAATAAAGAATATGATATGAATTTCAATAGTTTAACGATGCATCTGTTCACTCTGAGTTTTAGCTCCTTCATCTGCAAAATGACAACAAAATAATCACATCCCTGTGTTGAAAAGATACATGAGAACAAATGCAAAGTATTATAATATTACTGTTGTTAACAATAACAGGTGTTTCAGATTTGTTTGTGGTCTGACATCTTTAAAGGTAGCTGTCTTCTGCTTACCTACAAAAGGCCCAACTTAGCAGGTGGGGAAATGAAAGGTAATAGAATTTTTTCAAAAGCGAAGAGGCCAAAGTTTGGGCACCCCATGATATGCCTATAAGCATATTTATTTTAAGCTGGCTATTAAGAAACAAAAGATTCATAAAGAATCTTTGTCCCTTGCCCTGTAGCTGCCTAAGTGAATTTGAATAGAAAAATCTGCTTCAGGACAGGAACCTTACTTAGCATATTCATCTCAGCACATAAGAATTAAGTGTGGCAGACAGGAAGGATCCAAACAAAGTCTGTTTGTTAGACTTTCCTCTGTGTCCCATTTTTTCCTAGGTGGTCCTGTAAAAATTTGATTACCACCTGTTGGTTCTTTCTTATCTACCTGTGAATTGCCTACTTTCCCTCTGAAATCCCAAAACCCTGGCCCCCTTCTCCTTTGTCCAGAAGGGCATGTATCTCTGGTCTAATATCTTAAGGCACCCCTGAATGTACATCCATAATAAATCTTGGACATTTTTTCCTATTAAAATGTTTCATGTTAATTTGATTTTTAGTCCAACAGTAACAACTTAGAAGATAGGAAGGAAGTTTTTTTTTTTTTTCAGCCCCCACAAAGGCAAACTATTTCTCTGCTTTTATATGGACCAGTGGTTTCCAAACTGAAGTTATCTATTTGTCAGCATAATGGAAAATGATTATTTTCTAACATGCATTAAGATAACTATATAATTACTATTTAACTTTTGTTGAAGTTATTCTTTGAGAAACGCTGATTTAACAGTAAATTAAATGGGTAGCTTGATTGAATATTTGACTTTTCACTGATTGCTTATGTCATCTCATAGATCACTGATTCTCAATTGTGACAAAGCCGTGTTCTCTAGGGGTATATTGCAAAATCTCTTGAGCAATGTTATATGGAGTGTAACTTGTAAAAGCACGCTTATTATTATAATATAATTTTATATTTGTAAAATGGAAAGATAAAATATTTTCATATAAGAATCTATGGAATCAAAGGAATTGTAAAATATATGTATGATATGGGGGAGAGTCAGGTGGTGAGTTGGGGGAGAGGGGTTTTGACTTTGAGGGGTAAAAAGTATAACTATTACACTGTGTTGTACACCTGAGACTAATTTTAAAAATGTTTAGTTCACAATAAAAGAATTTAAAAAAAGAATCTATGGAAAATATCACTCTCAGTGAAGTTAGGGACATAAGTTTTTATGTTTCTTAAAAGCAGATATGTGTTTGAATAGGTTAAAAGAGAATTTTGAATGTTTAGTCCCAGCTCCCAAAAGGCCCTGGGAAAAGGTTTCTGTTATGCCTGAATAACTAATCTGTTAACAGGTCATGCGAATTGCTGGTATTAGCAACTGGCCCACCTTAATGCACTGAAGATTCACTGACACAGTAAAGAGGATGGTGAGCATAACTATCACCACAATTATTAAAACCAAGCAATGAAGAGCAGGCTGTCAAAAAGCAAATCCAAGGGCTGGCCGAGTGGCGTGGTGGTTAAGTGCTGGCTTGGGAAGCCAGAGGCCCCAGTTCAGTCCCACATATGAGGGCCAGTGACACTGCCCTCAAAAAAAAAAAAGCAAATCCAGACATCCTTGGGTATTTTCTATGATAGATTATCTAGGATTGCCAGATTTAACAAATGAATTTCATTTGGGACATACTTGTACTAAAAAGAAATATTGTTTCTTTGAAGTTAAAATTTAACTGGGCATCTTGTGGTTTTATTTGGCAATGCTTAGTGAATCCTTCCCTCCAGTACATTGCACATCAATAAGATAACACTTCCCAAATTATTATGCAATATATTATAGTAGCGTATATGCAATATATCAGAGTAAGCAATTCAACTTCATCATTTATTCAAAAATGTATTTGCTCCCGTGTTGCCCAATAGGTCCTTAATGAGAAAACCCCTGCCCCCTTCTCCTTAGTTCAGAATGGCAAATAAATCTCAACTGTACAGTGTTTCCCTGGGTCACATATTCTTATGGAATTCCATATGTACATACACAATAAATTTGGTCATTTTCTCCTGTTAATCTGTCTCATGTTAATTTGATTATTAGTCCAGCCAGAATTTACACTGATAGAAGGAAAATTATTTTTCCTCCCCCACACCTTAAAAGCTTGATATATATGCTTTAATATAGTATCTATACTTTCTTTTTGTAAGCTCAACCTTATATTGGGGCATAGCTTAAATAGCCATTTACCTACTCAATTCAAGTTACTATAAATTAGGATTGAGGAAGCAAAGTAAATAAATTAGATAAAACATGGTATTGTAGAGATAAGGGTAGGAAGTGAAATGGGGTTCAAGGCAACAGAGTTGTCTTTCCTCTTCTACCATGAAGTTGTGTGACCATGTAAAAGTAATTTCACCTCTTTGGGCCTCAGGTTCAAAACTAGTAAAATTAGTAACTTAGACTGGTGATTTATTCATCAGTTGTTTACTGAACACCTTTTATACACTAGACCCAGACTTAAGCAGTTGAGATACTTCTCTCAAGGGGCTCATGATCCACTATGCTTCTACATTCAAATATTATTCAATTTGGATTTTGAAATTATTTCTCAGTTCTTATTTGGAAAGGAAAATCTCTAAAACTCACTATGTTACTTATCCAAACTTCTCCAAATTCTTTGTAAAAGTTTGAGAAATTTAAAAAATTAAAAGCATACTATTTTCGATGGTAAATTTCTTAACGCCTTTCTCAAAGTTGATATTAACCCATCTAAAATTAAGTAAATTACAAACCTTAGACATGATAAAAGTAC
The DNA here is from genome assembly GCA_033961575.1 of Aselliscus stoliczkanus. Classification (NCBI taxonomy): domain Eukaryota; kingdom Metazoa; phylum Chordata; class Mammalia; order Chiroptera; family Hipposideridae; genus Aselliscus; species Aselliscus stoliczkanus. The sequence goes on along the minus strand of CM066737.1, from coordinate 33,075,028 downwards.
AGTCTTCAAAGTTTGCATTCTACACTTTAGAGTGTGTTACAAATGTAATGTTAAAGTGTAGATAACTTTTGAATACCATTTCATTAAGAATTACTTGAGTTACATGTAAAGCAGTTTAAAGGCCTTATTGACAAACCCATCCCTACAGACGAATATGATGGAACAGATCTTAGCTTGTCAGTCTTTCTCGAATTAAAATGTACAATTAACAGGTTAAACAAGCAACATAGATGTTTCCCATCAACCTTTGACAAAGGAAAGGTAAGAAGAGCTGTGGGCTTCTCATAAATTTCTGACTTTGTTATGCTGAGGCTTGTGTTATATTGAAAAGGCTTTACATCTGTGAATAGAAAATAAAAATCCTGTCAACCATAGCCAAATGTGTTTTACACATAAGACAATGTGCACTACTTTACTATGGCCACAAAGTCAATGAATACCCTACAGTCCCAGGCCATTGCGCATGGACATTATAGCATTAGGGTCAGGGCAGTTCAAAAACAAATATAAATATATAAACAAACAAACAAAGCAAACAAACCTCCACCAAATTGCAAATTTACACTATGACTAATTTTATGTTCAAAGAACAATTCTCCTTTAAAAAATAAACCAATAACAATGTTGATAATTACAAACATGGATAATCATGCATGATAATATATAAAATCAATCATCCTGTATTTCGATCCTAAACTACCCTGAAGTTTCAGGTGGAAAACATTGTTCTGATTACTTCCTTAAAATAGCCCATATTAAGCAATCTTACTTTATGAGATAGAAATATGCTGTCTGTTGTGGATACTAATTAATATTCAGACTCATAATTACAGGTATAGCTCAAGGTAGAATGGTGTAATAAAATGAGTAATTTAGAATTCTGGCTTCAAGGCCCTATCTCCACAATTACTAAACTGTTCTCTGAGTGGCTTTCAGCAAGCTACTTGATCTCCCTGAACCCCAAGTCTTCTTTTCCATACAATGGGGATATACTACTACCCACACCACCTGAGGTTCAAATAGAATATGGGTGAAAATATCTCTTAACTTCTAAGAATTATAAAATGTCAATTATAACAACAATAGTGATAGCAATAAGCCAATGTCATAATTGTCCCTTCAAGGTGTTTCTGAGTATTGATTGGAAAAAACAGGCTGAGTTTTGATATTGAACAAAACCAAATGGTCTCTGGAATGAAATCTGCCTTCATACTGAGGTTAATTTCATATCTTTGCATATATCTTCTCTAACAACTGCCTGTGATCAGCTTGTGGTTATCATTCAGGTCTTAGCTCAAAAGCTATCTCCTTAGGGAGGCCCTCCTTGACCACGGTAACTAAAATAGTGTCTCTTATTTCAGTCTCTTCAAATTACATTGTTTTATTTTATTGCATGAAACGTGTTGCTACCGGAAATTATTTTTTTAAACATAGTTATCATTTATTTCCCCTCACAGGAATGTGGCTTACAAGAAGGCACAGAATTTATTTGTCTTGTCTACATGTTTACCTATATATTCCCAGGGGTTACACAAGTTCTTGGCACATAGAAGATTTTCATAAATATTTACTAAATAGAAAAGTGAATGGAGGGCTGGCCAAGTGGCGCGGTGGTTGAGAGCTGGCTTGGGATGCCAGCGGGCTCTGGTTCGGATCCCACATGTGAGGGCCAGTGACACTGCCCTCTTAAAAAAAAAGTGAATGGATTTGCAAACTCCATGAAGCAATATAAATGATTTTTTTTGGGATCAAGAAAGTAAGCTTATGGCCTGTCATTTACTGGGCTTGAATTTTTCCAAAGTTGTTCCCAAGACAGTTTCTCTAAATTGAAGGGCCATGTTTATCTTTTTCCTAGTCAAATGCTTCAAGGTTCAAGTTAACCCCCAGATCTACAACCCCTATGACATCGTATATTGCTGTTGCAATACCATTGACTATATTCCATATGCTGTACTTTATCTCCCGTGGGAATAAAAACCAAACATATATATACTTGTATAAATATATATATATTTATATATATTTAATTTAATTTTAAAAATATATATATATATTTAATTTAATTAAGTTGACATTCAGTATTATTCTACTTCAGCTTCAGGTATGCAGCGCAGGTTTGGGCATCTACACAATCTATGAAATGATCTCCCTAATAAGTACAGAGCCCATCTGACACCCCACATAGTCTTTACAGCATTATTGATTATATTCCCCACACTGTATTTCACATCCCCATGACTATTTTGTGACCACCAATTTGCGCTTCCTAATCCCTTCACCTTGATAGGTGTGAATGTATAATCATTATGTTGAAACTAATATGAAAAATAAAATTTTTTAATAAAAGAGAAAAAAATTCAAGTTAATTCTCCCAGTGAGTAATTAGGATAAAACTTAATTCTTCAGATGAATTCTAAAGAATCAATTATTTCTCCAGAGGCCATTGGGCAGCATTTACATCACTAGTTCACTATGGACTCTGAATGGTCCAATTTACAAACCTCCATGAATCAAATTATCTAGATATCTGCCATAATGTATTCTCATTCAGAGAGTGAAATATCTGGTTTTATTTTCCATATTAGTTAAATAAACTCCATTAGTTAAACTTGACTTCAATTTGTGCTGTTTTAAGATAGCCTACATTGCAGCCTTTTAACCCTAAAAAAAGTTGTAGTCCTAAAATCTGTTAAATTTCCCTAGATTATTCAAAATCTGATATGTCTTTCTTTTTCCTTCTCTGTCACTGAAATAATGTTACCTACTTACTCCATAGGGATATAAACATGTCACGAACACTTTATATTATAATTGTAAATACATTTTCTATATGATTCATTATTGATAAAAATTTCACTTTTACTTAAAATGGCTGATGTTATATGAATTTTAAGGAAATTAATAAACTTTTTGCCTTAGAAAAGAAAATTGTTTTATGGTCTTGTAAAATTTCATGAGTTTTTTGTGAGGCTGTCTGTTAAAAATCCATTTCAGGAATTATACACATGAATTAAAGACAAATCATTCTTTGCCAGTACTTCTTATGAGGTCTTAGGTGCAACTCCTATATCTTTTATCCATTTTTTCTTCCAGCAAAGACTTTTACATTTTCATTTCAGTTCCCATTCTTTAAAGATCTGGCTACAGCTATACCTGCATTGTTTCTATGAATGTGGACAATTACGGTAGGAGTTATATTTCTATTCTTGTGCATTAGCACCTATTACCATTATAAGACCTGCAAGCAAATAGCTCAGAAATAATAGCAACAGACTCAGAAATGAAATATTCACAACACTTTTGTGTTTATATAGCACCATTTTCCCCCTAGTAGGTTGCTTTATGAAAACCACTTTATCAATTCTTTAAGTCAGAGACTGGCAATTCTTTTTTCTCTAAAAAGACAAATAGTAAAATCTTTAGGCTTTGCAAGGCATATGGAATAAGCAGGGTGTAAGTAAATGAAGTTGGTCATGTTTCAATAAAACTTGGTTTATGGATGCAATAAATTGGAATTTCATGTAATTTTCACATGTCACAAAACATTATCCATCTTTTCAGGGTTTTTGTCTAAACCATTAAGAAATGTAAAAATCAGGGCCAGCCAAGTAGCGTGTTGCTTAGGCGTTGGCCTGCGACGCCAGCTCTGAACGGCAGGGCCCCAGTTCAGATCCCACTGTGAAACTGTGCCCTCTGCAGCTAAGATGTTGAACAACAGCTCAACCTGAAGCTGGGCTCCCATTAGTCACTAGCGATGGCATAGGCTGCAGCCCCTGATGCAGTGGGCTGCCATGAGCTACCCTACCATGAGTGGCTGGCAGCCAGCGTGAGTGACTGGCAGCTGGCATGAGCTATGTGAGCCACTGTGAGTGACTATCCAATGACTGGCAACTGACTGCCTCAGCCAGGAAGAGCACAATGATCACAATACCATCATAGGCCAGTGAAGCAATGTCCTCCACAACTAAACTGAAGAACAAAAAGGACAGCAACTCATCTGTTCCCCTTCCCCGATTTCCCAGCACTGTTCCCCTCCCCAATTCCCCGATAAAATATTTTTTTGAAAAAGCAGTGTAAAAATCATTCTTAGATCATGAACCACACAAAATCAAGAGGCAGACTGCATTTGGCAGAGAGTTGCAGTTTGCCAACCCCTGCTGTAAGATGTCCCATGACATTGTACATGGCAGAAATCATTATCCATTTTTTTCTCTGATGATGGCAAATAGTGCAGTAAAATGTTGAGGAAGTTGTAGCAATTTCTAGAAAAATTTAAGGCCATGCATTCATTCAGCAAAATATTTGTTGGGTGCCTATTTGACTAGCAATGAATGTTGCTAACTCCTTCTGTGTAACATGTCCACTTAACATTCAAATATTAGTATTTGCCTCATTTCTCCACAAGGAGAAAGGCATTGCTTTAGGGCTTAGTTACTCCATACTCAGTATCTAAAAGACCTAAATAGATTTTTTTCAAATAAACTAAAACTGTAAGAGAAATAAAAGCTGAACCTTACATATTCCAGTCTTGTTCATAATGCCCTGATAAAGTGTCCCTATGCAAAAGGGGAATTAACAACAACAACAACAAAACAAACAACAATAACAAACCAGAAGTGGTATTCAGGAGTTAGTAAAATAAGGCTGAAAACAACACAGAAACTTCCAGGTAAAAATATATAAAATATATGATCTAGTATTAGATTAACATGTCAGAGATTCAGGTGGCATTATGACATGTAGGCCATGTAGCAAAACTATTGCTGTAAATAGAGTTTGATTTTGGTTTTAGAAATATCAATAATAACCCTGTGTTCCAAAAGATCCAACCTCAAATATGATACAAAATAAACTTTTTTAAGAGCATTTCTATGACTACAACATTACCTTTAAAATGTCAATTTAGGATACAAAAGAAGCCACATCAAGACTGGTAGTAGGGGCGGAGACATGGAACAGGCTGGGCCCAAACCCACGTGTGACTGCTAAACAGTGGGAGGGAAATCATGCCCCCCCCCCAGAGAAGCAAGGGGTTCCAGCCACAGACCAGGCTCCCCAGCCCAGTGTTCAAGTGCTGGCTGTTACTGTAACTTCTGGCTGTGAAAACCAGCAGAAATTGTGGCTGACTGAGACCAGGGCAGCTACAGTCCTAAGCAATCCTCTTAAACGGTCAGAGCAAAAACTTGATGTATTCACTCCTGCTAAGTTCCAGCAATGGGGCAGCAGCTTAAAAAGCATCAAGAAGTATGGGGAGGAACTGAGCAGTCTGGCTTCAGAGAAATGCCTGGAGGGGCAACTTTCTCCAGGCAGTAGTGCTATCAGAACATACTGTTTCTTTGTTGAGCACTTCCTGCACCTAGCATGCAGATGCAAGTGGCCACCATATAGGAGTCCTTATCAATCTGGGGAACTCCATTTCCACTGCCTTGGTGATTCCCTGAGAACCCACCCCACTTACCTGTGGGCCCAAACCTAGATACTTCCATAGATTTTCCATACAAAAGGCTTGTCTTGTCTCGTGCTGTTGATGTTACTAAAATCTTTCAAAAGTTCACAAAACCAAAACAAATAGCATCTGGCTTCAGCATGTCCCATACTTCAGGCTGAGCAGCCTCAAGACCAACACTAACGATAGCCAGCTTTGGTTCCAAGCTTGGTCTCATGAATCAAATCCAAGGCAAGCACAGGTAGTGACCATCTGCAAATTGCTTTATGCCTCATGCCATGTGGCCCAAGGCAAAGGATAGGATGTAACTTAACCTGGTCTTCAATAGGGCCCTTTCCAAGAGGCCCTGGGACTGGCATTCCAAGTAGCAAAATTTGGACAGAGCCGGAGTATCTTCTGACCACCTCTAAGGATGACACACACAAAGGGCAGACTGGGCAGGCACAAGAGCCTATGAAAGTGAATCCTGCCACATAGGATCAGCCCCTACACAAAATCTCCTCCACAGTAGTCATGCCCAGTACTCACAACCAATGAGCCCAAGGGTCAATCCCTCCCCTGATGTGCAAACAGCAGCCAAGGCACAACTACAATAGGAGGATGCACATAACACACTCAAAGGACTCACCTACAGCACCTGGCTTAGGTGATGAGGGAAACTGCACCACTGGGCCCCACAGCACACCTACTACATAAGGTCACTCTACTAAGACCGGGAGGCATAGCAGCCCTAACAAATACACATAAACAAACACAGGGAGGCAAGCAAAAAAAAAAAAGAGACAAAGAAACCTATACCAAATGAAAGAACAGAACAAAGCTCCAGAAAAAGAACTAAACAAAATGGAGACAAGCAATCTACTAGATGCAGAATTCAAAGCACTGGTTATAAGAAAGCTCAATAGGGCAAGCTGAGTGGCGCAGTGGTTAAATGCTGGCTTGGGAAGCCAGCAGCCCCGGATAGGTCCCACATATGAGGACCAGTGACACTGTCCTCAAAAAAAAAAAGAAAGCTCAATAATCTCAAAAGAGAACTTCAACAAAGAAATAGAAAACATAAAAATGAAGATAGAAAATATAAAAAAAGAACCAGTAAGAAATGAAGAATGCAATAACTGAAATGAAAACTACATTAGAGGGATTCAACAGTAGATTAGATGGAACAGAGGATTGAATCAGTGATTTGGAAGACAAGGTTGCATAAAACAGCCAATCAGAACAGCAAAAAGAAAAACAAATCTGAACAAATGAGGATAGGTTAAGGGGCTTCTGGAAGAACATCAAGTGAACCCACATTCACATCTTAGGGGTACCAGAAGGAGAAGAGAGACATCAAGGAACTGAAAGCCTATTTGAAGAAATAATGTCTGAAAACTTCCCTAACCTGGCAAATTAAATAGATATACGAGCCTAGAAATCACAGAGTCCCAAACAAAGGGAACCCAAAAGGGCCCAAACCAAGACCCATTATAATTAAAATGCCAAATGTTAAAGTCAAAGAAAGCAGCAAGATAAAAGCAATTAGTTAATACAAGGGAGCTCCTGTAAGACTATCAGCTAATTTCTCAACAGAAATTATGCAGGCCAGAAGGGATTGGCATGAAATATTGGAAGTGATGAAAAGAAGGAAACTAGAAACAAGAGATTCTACTCAGCAAAGCTATCATTTAGAACCAAAGAACAGATAAAGTTTTCCCAGACAAGAAAAAACTAGAGGAGTTCATTACCATTAAACCAGTGTTACAAGGAATATTAGAGGCACTTCTTTAAGACTAAAAATAGAGTAACATAAAAAATGCGAATAATAGGGCCAGCCGAGTGGCCCGGTGGTTAAGAGCTGGCCTGGAACGCCAGCGGCCCTGGTTTGGATCCCACATATGAGGGCCAGTGTCACTGCCCTCTAAAAAATAATAATAATAATAATATGAATAATAAAATTGTGATAATTACATATCTATCAATGATTACTTTTTACTTAAAGATTTTTTTAATTGGGGAATTGGGGGAGAGGAACAGCATTGGGGAATCAGAGAAGGGAGAACAGACAAGTTGCTGTCCTTTTGTTCTTCAGTCTAGTTGTGGAGGATGTCGCTTCACTGGCCCATGTTGGTATTGTGATCATTGCGCTCTTCCCAGGTGATGCAGTTTAGTCGCCAGCCACTGGATGGCCACTAACAGTGGCTCTTGGCAGCTCACACCAGTTGCCGGCCGCTGATGCTGGCTGCCAGCCACTCACAGTAGCTCATGGCAGCCCACTGCATCAAGGGCTGCAGCCTATGTCATCACCTGTGACTCAAGGCAGCCCAGCTCCAGGTCAAGCTGTTTGTTGTTCACCATCTCAGCTGTAGAGGGTGCAGCATTGCTGGCCCTCATGTGGGATCTGAACCATGCCCTGCCGCTCAGAGCTGGCATCCTAAGCCAACTCTTAACCAATGCGCCACTCAGCTGGCCTGATCAACAATTACTTTTAATGAAAATGGATAAACACTTCAATCAAAAGACATAGGATGGCTGAATGGATAACAAAACAAGACCTTTACACATGCTGCCTACAAAAGACTCACTTTAGATTGAAAGACACAAACAGACTGAAAGTAAAGGAATGGAAAAATATATTTCTTGGAAGTGGAAACAAACAAACATGAAAAAGCTGAAGCAGCAATACTTATACCAGGCAAAATAAACTTTAAGACAAAGGATATAACAAGAGACAAAGAAGGACCCACTTATCCTACTTCTGGGTATTTATCCAAAGAAACCCAAAACACTACTTCGAGGGGCCATATGTATCCATATGTTCATTTCAGTATGATTTACAATAGCCAAAGTGTGGAGGAAACCTGGTTGTCTGTCAATGGATAAATGGATAAAGAGAAGGTAGTACATATATACAATGTTATATTCCCTGGCCATAAAAGGAAATGTGTTTTGTCATCTGCTACAGCATGGATAAACCTGGAGGGTTGTTATGGTGAGTGGAGTATGTCAGAGAGAGACAGATGCAATGTGATTTTGCTTACATGTGAAACTTAACAAACAAAACAGAAACAAATACATAGATACAGAGAACATTTTGATGGTTGCCAGATGGGATGGGGGCTGAGGAGGTGGACAAAAAAGGTTAAGGGATTAAGAAGTACAAACTGGTAGTTACACAGTAGTCATGGGGATGTAAAGTATAGCAAAAGGAATATAGTCAATAGTATTGTAATAACTGTGTAGGGTGTCAGAGGGGTACTAAAACAATCAGGGTGATAGATTGGACCAGGATTGGGGGCAGTGTTATAAAATTTAAGGGATTAAGAAGTACACATTGGTAGTTATAAAATAGTCATAAGAATGTAAAGTAAAGTGTAGGGAATGTAATCAATAAAATGGTAATAACTATGTATAGTGCCAGGTGGGTACTAGACTAGTCAGGAGGATCACTTCTTAAATTATGTAAATGTCTCACCACTGTGCTGTACACTTGAAATTAATATAAATAATATTTTATGTCAACTGTATTTGAGAAATTAAAATGGGGTAGGTAAAGGGGATTAAGCAGTTCAAATTTTCATGTATGAAACAAATAAGTCATGGGTATGTAATATAGGGAATATAGTCAATGATATTATGATAGTGTGGTATGGTGTCAGATGTTTTGTTGGGCTTTTATCATGGTGATCACTTCTTTAGGTATATAAATGTTGAATAACTATGGTGTATACCTGAAACTAATATAATATTGTATGTTAGCAATATTTTAATAGAAATCTTAAAGAATATATTTTACAGTAAATATGTATCAGACACAGAAAATAATTATTTTTAAATATAATAAAATACTATCATTTATGAGCCAAAAATTGATATTTAGCATCACAAGCATCAATGGGCCTAAATAATTTATAACAAGGCAATTCTTACTAAAACAGACCACTTATCCCTCTGAGGTGCGAGTTAAAGTACAATTGATTTTATATTTGAGAAAGTTAGGTCTATGTTAAATGCATGTATATTCTCTGTGGATCAACAATGAATACAATTTAATTTTATAATAATTCTTTTTCATATCTCTTTCTTGTGTTCACTTACCATCCTTATTAAAGTAGATTTATTACAAGTCACATATTCTGCATATCGAGTGTGTAGAAATAATATGCAGGATTAAAGGAACATGGCAGTCCACTAAGCTTTGGGCCTCATCAGTTCTGATAACCACAAGTATGAAGCTGTGGAATTCACAATTTGGTTAAGTTTTCAGCATGGACATGTGCTGATGTTATATTTAGAAGACTAACCAGAGTCTTATGGCTCTTCATCAACCAGGCCGGTTAATACTTGGGAGAGGATAATGCTCTTGAAGAGTAATTCTGGATGATGATAGATGATGACATGCATATAGTTTTTCTGAATAGCTTGTGCCTCATGAATAAGGACAGAAGAAACCTTAAAAAAATTCTGTGGATGGGTCAATGGTGTAAATAATGCTCCTGGATGGTTTGATATAAAGCATGTAGCCACTATTCTTGGTGCTAGATGCTGGTAGAGGAGATGCATTCTTCAATGTCTGCCTTAAAACAAGACTTACATTCTTACTATTCATTACAATATGCTTAGAATAAGCAGTTAGTGAATTTTATTATAAAATCATCTAATTTCTATGAATATTATTTAGCAAATGCAAGTAGGATCTTTACATTTTTAGCTGTTTTTACAATGGAGTGATTAGCTTTTACTAAATCTCCTGATGGGCCCTGAAAACACAGAGTGTCCTGCCAATTCCCACACAATTATATTTGGCCTTATGATTCACTGTTCCTTGAGTGAACTAGTTATCAACAGGCAGCATGACCTTCAGTTTTATTATGAAATGTTGAAGTTTTTAAAAAGTTATATTGAAAATATTCAACACAAAGAAAAATTATTTTATTTTGGAATAATCACTTCTGAAGAGTCAAAAAACAGAAGGCAATGTTCCTGTAAGTATAGCACTTCATGGCTATAAATCAAAGACTTTTCAAGATTGCATGAAGAGGGGTGTACAGTTAAGAAAAAAGACCAAAAATACACATACTATTGTTTGGGGTGGGGAAGTATACAGTGAGAATGTTATGCCAGTTCTTCAATTTTAAAGAGGATTGAACGCTTTAACACGATGAAAAATCATGAAAGTAAGAATGACTCATCCTTCTACTCTGAATACATAGAAATTATAGGTAATCATAGAAAAACAAAAGCAAAAACAAAAACAAACCTGAATTCAAAGACAAACTAAACATCTCCTTGGATTCAAAACAGAAGTTGTAAGCCGTGTGAAGCCAATGATGTTCTGAGTTGAGTCCAGATCTATTTAGTGCTACCCAAGGCTTGAGTTCCAGTAGCACATCAGCAATCAAAAGTGCTCAGAGGAAGGCAAGATGAAGAGCCAAAGGCCCTGAGGACAGGCCTCCTGAACAGGGTTATCAATTTATAAGAAATGGCTGACCTTGGAAGAAAGGAGAACAAAGCACAGGCTCCCACTCCAGCACTGAGCTAAGTACCCACTGGCTCAGGAACAGGATGAGATCACTAAAACACAATATGAACACTAAAAAACAACACTAAAATGATAATCCTAAACCCCCAGGTGCATGAAAGCTTTAAAAACACTGCTAAGGGCAGGCTGAGTGGTGCGGTGGTTAAGCGCTGGCTTGGGAAGACAACGGCTCCAGTTCAGGTCCCACATATGAGGGCCAGTGACACTGCCCTCAAAAAAAAACAACACTGCTAAATACTTCTTGAGTTAAAGATGAAATCACAATGGAAATTTTAAAAATATATATATAGTACTTAAAGAACAAAAGTACATACTGCGTATCAACATTTGTAGGGTATGCTTAAAGGTATGGAATTAGGGAAACAGATAGCATTGAATGCATTTATTAACTAACAAGAAAAGTGGAAAAATAAGTGAGTTCAATATTTATTTCAAGAACATAGAAAAATAACCTCAAACTAAACTAGAGAAAGTCAAAGGAAAGGACAATAAAAATAAGCACAGAAATTAATGCAACAGAAGAAAAGAACAGAGAAAGAAACTATAAAAGTAAAACGTTGTTCATTAAAAAACTTATAAAATAGGGCCGGCCGAGTGGCGTGGTGGTTAAACGCTGGCTTGGGAAGGCAGCGGCCCCGGTTCCAGCCCCGGTTCAGGTCCCATATATGAGGGCCAGTGACACTGCCCTCAAAAAAAAAAACTTATAAAATAAACAATCCTTTGGCAAACTGATAGAAAAGGAGAAAATGGAAAAAAAAAAAAAACTAAGACTGAAAAGAAAAAATAACAATACAATAAAACCTACAAAAACCAAACAATATAACTGTAAACATATTTATGCAAATACACTTGAAAAATTAGGCAGAAAGACTATTTTTAAGAAAATATAAATTATCAAAACACTCTTCATAAAAAATTAAAAATAAACAATAATCATTAAACAAATGGAATGTGTACTCAAAAGTCCCTGACTGGGGCCGGCCGAGTGGCATGGTGGTTAAGTGCTGGCTTGGGAAGCCAGCGGCCCCAGTTCAGGTCCCACATATGAGGGCCAGTGACATTGCCCTTAAAAAAAAAAAAAAGCCCTCCACTGCAAGATACAACAAGCGCACACAATTTCAAATGCAAAATTTATCAGTCTTTCAAGGAGTACATAACCTCTGTCTATATGAACTGCTTCAGAGATTAAAACAAGAGGGAAAATTATTCAACCCATTCACTCATGCTTGTATAACCATGACACAAAAACCTGACAAGAGCAGTTTGAGAAAGGAGGATTACAGGCTAATCTTAGTAATGCAAAAATCCTTTAAAAATAGTGAACCAGCTTCTGGTAAAATGGCGCAATAGACAGATGCTGTGCTAATTGCCTCCCAGGATCACACCAAAATTACAAGCAAATTATACAGCATTCAACCCTGGAGGTCCCCGGAACACTGGAGGAACAGAACCACTAAATGAAGAACTTTAAGAGGAGGACACGTCGGGTCTGGTAGGATGGGCAGAGAGGGTGAGCCCCGTGAGAGACTCCCCAGCTGTGTGGGGAGGCTTCTCCAGTTGGGAGAGAGACCCTCCAGCCGCACACCAAGCTCACCAGCCCAGAGTTTCTTTGCCGTGAAGAGAAGTTCTAAGACAGCTGGCAGTAAATTAGTGAGGACTCTCTTTGTTCAGCTCGGTGAGGCTAAGAGCGGCTGGAGAATCAGTGGGGCCGGTGCCCGGGCTTGCTCGCCAGTGAACACTTACCTGGTTCCTGGTGGAAAGAGTGGCTGTGTGAGCCGGACCTGGGAGCCTGCAGGGAAGGAATTAATTGAGCACCTTTGGTGCAAAGGCTGGAGGTTTTTGGACTGTTGTTCCCGTGCTGTGGAGCCTGCACGTGAGTGGTGTAAGGAGAGCGCCATTTTGTCGGGCTTGGGCCCTCCCATGGAGGATCAGGTCCGAGACCTCATTGATCTGGTGGAATAGGCGCAAAAGTGCATGTGTGCGTGTGCGCGGGCATGCGGACTTGGATCCCCACCCTCTGCCCGGCTTATACTGCATTGCCAGGGAAATGCTGGGTGGGTGCCCTCCGGCTCCAACAGGCTGCTCACTGAGACCCAAGAGTGCACCAGCCACCTCAGATCACCACCCTCCGCACAGCTTGTGCTGTGTTGCCAGGGAAACACCTGGTGGGCATGCTCCAGCTCCAACAGGCTGCTCACTGAGACACGGCAGTGCACAAGCCACCTCAGGTCCCCGCTCTCCGCATTGCGCTTGCAGAGTTGCCAGGCTGATAATTGGTTGTTGGGCGGCTCGGCCTGATCTGCGAGCAGCTGATTGGGACAAGCTGAGACTGGGAGTTTTCCTGGGAGTGTTGGGCCGTGAGCTGTGTGCCTGCGTGATCCAGCCAGGGCTCTCCAGGTGATCTATGTAATACATCAAAGCAATCCCAGAGCAACAGCCAGAATGGGGAAACAAAGAAACATGTCACAAGTAAAAGATCAGAAGAAACCTCTAGAAATGGAACTAAATGAAACAGAGGGAGCCAACCTTTCAGAGACAGAGTTTAGAACACTGATGATAAGAATGCTTAAGGAACTTAGCGAGGACATAAAGAAGGATAGGGAAACCATAAAAAACAACCTGTTAGAACTAAAGAATACAATAACTGAAATGAAGAACACACTCGAAAGAATCACCAGTAGAGTAGATGAAGCAGAGGAGCGGATCAGCGATTTGGAAGATAAAATAGCAGAAATCACCCAGTTGGCACAACAAAAAGACCAAAGAAAAAAAACAATGAAAATAGTTTAAGAGCCCTATGGGTCAATGTGAAACGCAACCACCTTGGACTCATAGGAATACCAGAAGGAGAAGAGAAGAAGCAAGGGGTCGAGAATGTGTTTGAAAAAATAATGACTGAAAACTTCCCTACCATGGTGAAGGAAATCAACATGCATGCCCAGGAAGTGCAGAGGGTTCCAAACAAGTTGAACCCAAACAGGTCCACACCAAGACACATCATAGTTTAAATGGCAAAGGTTAAAGACAGAGACAGAATCCTAGAGGCTGCAAGAGAAAGACAGCAGGTTACATACAAAGGAACTCCTGTTAGACTAACAGCTGACTTGTCTACAGAAACTCTGCAGGCTAGAAGGGAGTGGCAGGAGATATTCAAAGTGACACAAAATAAAGGCCTACAACCAAGCTTGCTCTACCCAGCACGGCTATCACTTAAAATTGAAGGAGAAATAAAGAGCTTCTCAGAAAAGAACAAGCTTAAGGAATTCATTACCACCAAGCCAGCACTGCAAGAAATGTTAAAAGGGCTTTTTTCAACAAAAGAAAGGGGTAAACAAGCTAACCCAGGGAGACCAGGAATACAAATAACAAAATGGCAAAACATAAGCACCTATCAATAATCATTTTAAATGTGAATGGGCTAAATGCTGCAATCAAAAGACAGAGAGTGGCTGAGTGGATAAGAAAATAGGACACAGGTATATGCTGTTTACAGATGGAATAAGATATTTCATGCAAATGGAAATGAGAAAAAAAAATCTGGAGTAGCAGTATTTATTTTGGACAAAATAGACTTTAAAATGACTACAATAAAAGACAAAGAAGGGCACTATAACCCTAATAAGCATCTATGCACCCAACATAGGAACTCCTGATTACATATAACAGATTTTGACAGACATAAAGACAGAGATCAACAGTAACACTATCATAGTAGGGGACTTCAACACCCCATTGTCACCAATGGACAGACACTTTAGACAGAAAATCAACACAGAAAGAGGGGACTTAAATGATACTTCAGACCAGCTGGACTTCGTTGATATTTTTAGAGCACTTCACCCTGAAAAAACAGAATATACATTCTTCTCAAGTACACATGGGACATTTTCCAAGATAGACCACATTAGGCCACAGAAGAAGTCTCAGTAAATTTAAGAAGATTGAAGTCATATCAAGCAGATATAAAGGAAAAACTGATGGTTGCTGGCTGGGAGGGAGTGGGGAACAGGGAGAGGGGGCAGGTTTTGGACAGCGTAGGTGGGACTACAATATTGCCGCAGGGAAATGGGGGCAGTTCTGGGAATGTAATTTGATAATGTTGTGAAGAGACTATTATGTTGCGTGAAATACCTCAGTCGGAGAAGGACAGGTACCATGAGATCTCATTTGAGAGTGGAGTCTGAAGAGCTGAGTGAACGATCAAAGTAAACAGACTCGTAGATGTAGAGGAAAAACTGAGGGTTGCTAGTTGGGAGGGGGTGGGGGATGAGGGGAAGGGGAAAGGATTAGACAGCATAAATAGACAACTACAATATTGCCACAGGGATATAAAACACAGTTCGGGGAATATAATACTGTTGTAAAAATTTTGTGGTGTGTCAGATAGTCACATGTCTTGTTAGAGAGACCACTTCATGGATGGAGTAGAGGCTTGATCACTGCACTGTATACCTGATGCTGATTTTGTATAATATTGTATGCCAACTGTAACTGAATATGTGGGTGGTCATGGGATGTGGAGTATACTGTGGAGGGGAGTCAGGGGAGTTGTGATAGATATGTATGATATGGGGGAGAGTGTGGTGGCACACTGGGGGAGGGGGATTGTCACCTTGGGGGGTAAAGAGTATAACTATTGCAATGTGTTGTACACCTGAAATTAATAAAAGAAAAAAAGAAAAAAATAGTGAACCAAAATCCAGGTATGTGTAAGAAATATTACATATGATGGCCAAACTCAGATTATCCAAGAAATGAAATGCTGCTTCAACATAAGGAAAATGAATGTAAGTAACCAAATTAACAAAATAAAAAAAAAACATGTTATGTGAATAGATGCAGAAATAGCAGTTAATAAAAATTTAGGTGTATAGTATTTATGTTTAAAAACCATTTTATACATAACAAATTAGGAATATAACAGTAGTCCCTTTACATCTTAAGGGGTATCTATTAAAAACCTGCAATAAACATAATAACCAATGGTATAATTTTAAAAGTGTTCCCATTAAAGTCATGACAGACACCCACTCTCACCACGTCTATTTAATATTTTAATGCATGTCCAAGACAATGCAATGAAACAAAGAAAATAAATCAGGTATAAAAATGGAAAGGATAAGTCAAAACTGTTATTAATTCCAAAGACATAACTGTCTAAATCCAAAGACATAACTGTCTACACAGTTAAGAGTGAGTCCAAACTATTAGATGTAAAAAGGTTACTAAAAAAATCAATATACTAAAATCAGTAGCAAAACCTTGTATCAGTAATAACCAATTATATAATTCAATAGAAAAGTAAAGATTCTACTTATGGTATTAACAAAAGCTAAGAATTAATCTAGCCAAACCTGAGAGGCTTTGGAAGATGGCAGCTGTGAGGAGGGCTGCCTAAGTTCTTCCTTGGAAATATCCGCAATTTGAACTTCTGTAACTCGTCAAAGGGACGTCTGCCCAATCACACAGAACAACTGAAAGTCTCACACAGCGATTGATGGAAGGTGGGCAGACCGGGTGAGTGAAGGAAGAAGGAGGCGAGACACGTGGAGGTGCAGCTCGCACCTGCGGCTGCTGAGGCACGGGGCTTCAGAGAGCAGAACAGTGAGTGTTTCTACTGCTCGCTCCCTGCTCCCCATGGCCTGCCTAGAGTACAGTAGGAGCACGAAGCTCTGCAGTCTGAGGAAGAAGCCTCAGGCTGGGTGAGAGGGGGAGGAGAGAGAGGAGACCAGCGTGCAGAGGTACGAGCTGCACCCCTGGCTGTAAACTCCAGGGTCCACAGGAAACACGGTGCAGAGAGTAGCAGTGACAGTGTGAGATAAATCGCTGCACCCACCCGGTTCAGGGATCATCCCCTGTGCCCACCAGGTACTGCCGGGAGAGCAGTAGGAGTATCGCAGCACACAGGCACTGAAGCAGAATCCTGAAACGACAGAGCAGGAGAAAAGGGAACAGTGGCGCTGGGAGACGCAGCACGCACTTGACGGGGACGCAGAAACCCGGGAGACGGAGCAGGGATCTGAGGCACTGCAGGGTGTGCACAGTCCCATAAACCCTGGCAGTCCCTCCGGGAGAGCAGCAGGAGCTCCAGAGGAGTGTCTGAGGCAAAGGCCTTAGCTCAAAACAGCAATGGGACTGTTTTTTGTTGTTTGTGTGTGGGTGTGCCTTTTTTTTTCTTTCTTTCTCCTCTCTTGGACAGAAAGCAAAAATCTACTGCAGAAATAAGAACTCACCCCCACCCTCCCTCAGAAACCTTGGCCCCCGGAAGCCAGAGACTTAAGCTGACCCCTGAATGGAGCAGTAGGATAAGATTACAGAGGTATTCCTACCCACAAGGGGTCAAGAATTACTGCCCCAGAAGAGGCTGCAAAGAGTGAGACTACCTACCCCGTCCCCACCTTTCCTGCAAGGCTTGTTTAGCTGCTGAGGCATTAACAGACAGATGCCTGGCAGCTGGCTTTCAGCAGCGCTGAACTCGCACACCCTCCATGGCCTTCAGTGGAAAGAGGGCCCAAAGACACACATTGAGCCTTCCGGGTATGCAGCATGCCGTGGGATAGTGAAAGCAGAAACTCAGTGACTTTGTAAAAACTACCAATGACACCTCATAAACACATGCATCTAAAATAGACTTGCAGTACCAGGATGACTCTAGGTTTCAGGTGGCCGACTCTGTCCCGACAACACACAGAAGTATTTTTGTATAGCAAGGGACAACCTGGAGAGAGGTTGATGGACTTTATCGAAGACCAACACTGTTTTTTTCTTTCATTTTTTTCCCCTTTATTGGTTGCTTGTTTTGGTTGACTTTGTTTTTTTTTTATATTTCATTATTATCATTTTTTAGCATTTAATATAGGCATATATATAGGTGTATATAGGTGAATATATATATATATATATATATATATATATATATATGGACATATATATTTTTTTTCTTTTTCTTTTTCTTTCTTTCCCACGCTCCCTCTATCCCTTCTTTTCTTCATTCTTTTCACTGCACTACTTTTCCTCCTTTTCTTTTTTCTGCAATTTTTTTTTGTATTGCTATTTGGTTTCTCGTGTTCATTTATTTTTTATTTTATTACATTTTATTTTGTTTTCTCTTTTATTCTTTTTGTGGTTGTTGTTTTGTTTTTGTTTGTTTTCGTCTTTTGTATGTTCGATATTTCTGTACATGTTCACTGTAGGTTGTTGCTTGTTTTTTTTACATGTGAGAGCATCTGGTTTCCTTCTGTGGCTGTGGTGGTTGTACTTGTTGATTTGTTTTGCTCTAAAATCGCTATGCAGCTGGGCCTACCCAAAGAAACACAAGAATCATCATACCCAGAGTCCATCTTTAGGTAAAACCAGAGCATTTTCGGGTTTGACATACAAGAGTCACACCCAAAGGGAAGTCAATACAGGCACAAGAGCCCAAAAGGGCAAATCCTCATTAGAGGGGTCAACCCTCACACAGCAACTCATAAACTGTGGACACTGCTAATCCTCACAGCTAATCAGCCTTGGAGACAATCCCACCTACTGACAAGCCAAAAGTGATCACAGCTCAGCTACAACAGGAGAAGACACACAATACAAGGAACACTGAGGGAGACTGAGTAATTCAAATATAAAGGACACACACCATATAAGTCCACCCAGAAAAGACTGAGAGACATAGGGAATCTACCTGTTACATCGAAGTGAACACAAAAAGTAAGCCAGGATGGGGAAAAAAAGACACACAGCCAAATAGAAGAACAGGAAAAAACCTCCTGAATCACTGGAGCTAGAGTAAATAGAGGTAAACAACCTATTGGAGACAGAGTTCAGGACACTGATGATTAGAATGCTCAAGGAAATTAATTAGAACATAAAGAAGGATAGAGAAATCATGAAAAGCAACCAGCTAGAACTTAAGAACACAATTACTGAATTAAATAACAAACTTGATGGAATTACTACCAGATTGGATGAAGCAGAGGATCGAATCAGTGACTTAGAAGACAAGATAGCAGAGATCATCCAAGTGGAAAAAGAACATGAAAAAAGAATGAAAAACATTGAAAATAGATTAAAACAGCTGGGCGGCAACAATTACACAACAATATTGTATCATTGGAATACCAGAAGGAGAAGAGAAGGAGCAAGGAATCATGAATATATTTGAAGTAATAATGTCTTAAAACTTTCCGAAACTGGTAAAGGACATTCGAATACAAGCCCAGGAAGTACAGAGAGTTCCAACCAAGATGATACCAAACAGGCCCACACCAAGACACATTATAGTGAAAATGGCAAGGGATAAAGACAAAGACAGAATCCTAAAAGCAGAAAGGGAGGGCCGGCCGAGTGGCACATTCGTTAAGAGCTGGTTTTGGGATGCCAGCAGTCTAGGTTCAGACCCCACATATGAGGGCCAGTGACACTGTCCTCTACAGCAAACAACAGCTCCACCTGGAGCTGGGCTGTGTGAGCCCTGGCGATGGTGGAGGCTGCAGCCCCTGCTGCGTGGGATGTCATAGGCTACAATGAGTGGCTGGCAGCCAGTGTGAGCGGCCAGCAGCCAGCGTGAGCTGCCAATAGTCAGGTGAGCAACCATCCAGAGGCCGGCGACCAATCTGCCTCATCCAGGAAGAGCGCAATGACGATACCAACATGGGCCAGTGAAGCAACATCCTCCACAACTAGACTGAAGAACAAAAAGACAGCAACTTGTCTGCTCCCCTTCCCGATTCCCTAACGCTGTTCCCCTCCCCCAATTTCCCAATAAAATCTTTTTTAAAAAAAAGCAGCAAGGGAAAGGCAGCAAGTTACTTACAAGGGCACCACCATAAGTTTATCAGCCGACTTTTCTACAGAAACTTTGCAGGCCAGAAGGAAATGGCAGGACATTTTCAAAGTGATGAGAAAATGTCTACTACCTAGATTGTTTTATAAAGCAAGGTTATCATTTAAATTGAAGAAGAGATAAAGAGCTTCCCAGAAAATAATTTAAGTTAAGGGAATTCATTACCACCAAGCCAGCATTGCAGGAAATGTTAAAAGGGCTTCTTTAAGCAGAAGAGAAAAACAACCTAACTAAGGAAGACCAGGAAAAGGAATAACAAAATGTCAATAGCTACTCACCTATCAATAATCACATTAAACATAAATGGATGAAATGCTCCAATTCAAAGACATAGGGTGGCTCATGCCAGCTGAGTGGCATGGTGGTTAATCACTGGCTTGGGAATCCAGTGGCCCCGGTTCGGGTCCCATGTGTGAGGGCCAGTGACACTGCCCTCAAAAAAGTAAAAATAAATAAATAAATAAAGACATAGGGTGGCTGAATGGATAAGAAAGCAAGACCCCTGCATATGCTGTATACAAGAGACTCACCTCAGATCAAAAGATACAGACAGGCTGAAAGTAAAGGGATGAAGTAAAATATTTCATGCAAATGGAACTAAGAAAAAAGCTTGAGTATTGAAACTTTTATCAGATAAAATGGATATTAAATTGAAGAATACAATGAAGGAAAAAAAAGGGCAATTCTTAATAATAAAGGGATCGGGCCGGCTGAGTTGCGCAGTGGTTAAGCGCTGGCTTGGGAAGCCAGTGGCTCCGGTTCAGGTTCCACATATGAGGGCCAGTAACACTGCCCTCAAAAAAAAATAGTAATAATAAAGGGATCGATCCAACAAGAGGACATAACCCTAGTAAACATCTATGCACCCAACATAGGAGCTCCTAAATATATAAAACAGATTTTGACAGACATAAAAACAGGGATCAACAGTAACACTATCATAATAGGGGACTTCAACATCCTGCTGTCACCAATGGACAGATCCTCCAGCAGAAAATCAATGCGGAAACAGTATCCTTAAATGACACATTAGACCAGCTGGATTTAATGGATATTTTCAGAGCATGTCACCCCAAAGCTACAGAACTTGCAGTCTTCTCAAGTGCACATGGAACATATTCCAAGATAGACCACATGTTAGGCCACAAAACATGTCTCAATAAATTTAAGAAGATTGGAATCAATTTCAAGCATCTTCTCTGACCACAATGCTATGAAACTAGAAATTAATCATAAGAAGATATCTGGAAAGCTGACAAATAAATGGAAGCTGAATAGCATGATACTAAATACCAAGTGGGTCACAAAGGAGATCAAGGAGGAAATCAAAAGATACCTCAAGACAAACCAAAATGAAAACACCACAACCCCAAATCTCTGGAATGCAAGGATAGCAGTCCTAAGAGGGAAGTTTCATAGCAGTGCAGGACTAACTAAAGAAGCAAGAAAAATCTCAAATGAACAGGATATCCTTGAATCTCAGGGAACTGGAAAAAAAAAAACAGTCATAGAAGCCCAAAGGGAGTACAAGGAAGGAGCTAATAAAGACCAGAGCAGAAATAAACAATATAGAGGCCAGAAAAACAATACAAATGATCAACGAAAACAAGAGCTGTTTTTTTGATAAGATAAACAAAATTGAAAAACCTCTAGCCAGACTCATTAAAAAAAAAGAGAGCGGTCTGAAATTAGTAAAATCAGGAATGAAAGAGGTGAAGTGTGTACAGACACCACAGAAATAAAACAAATTTAAGAAATGACTATGAGCCAACAAATTTGACAATCTGGAAGAAATGGATAATTTTCTAGGAGCATACAACCTTCCAAAGCTAACTTGAGAAGAAACAGAAAATCTGAATAGCCTGATTACTACCAAGGAAATTGAATCAGTAATCAATAAGCTCCCAACAAACAAAAGCCCTGGACCAGATGGCTTCACAAGTGAATTTTACCAAACATTCAAGAAAGAGCTATCACCTATTCTTCTCAAACTATTTCAAAAATTCCAGAAGGAGGGAAGACTCCCAAACTCTTTCTATGAAGCCACTATCCCCTTGATTCCAAAACCAGATAAGACAGCACAGAATAGGAAAACTACAGGCCAATATCTGAGTTGAATATAGATGCAAAAATCCTCAATAAAATATTAGCAAACAGAATTCAGCAGTATAGTAAGAAGATCATACATCATGATCAAATGGGTTTCATCCCTAGTACACAAGCCTTGTTCAACATCCGTAAATCGATTAATGTGATACAGCATATCAACAAAATGAAGAATAAAAATCATATGGTCATATTAATAGATGCTGAAAAAGCACTTGACAAAATCCAGCAGCCATTTATGATAAAAACCCATAGCAGAGTGGGAATATGGGAATCACATCTCAACATAATAAAGGCCATATCTGATAAACCTATAGCTAACATTATACTCAATGGGGTAAAGCTAAACCTATTCCCCTTAAGATCAGGAACAAGACAAGGTTGTCCACTTTCTCCACTTTTACTCAACATAGTTCTGGACATTCTAACCACAGCAATCAGACAAGAAAAATAAATAAAAGGCATCCAAATTGTCAAGGAAGAAGTAAAATTGTCATTGTATGCAGATGACATAATACTGTATATATAAAACCCCAAAGACTTCATCAAAACACTATTGGAACTGATAGACAAATTCAGTAAGGTAGCTGGAAACAAAATTAATATTCAAAAACCAGTTGCATTTGCATATACCAATAATAAACTATTGGAAGGAGAAATTAAGAATAGCCTAATTTACAATTGCTTCAAGAACTATAAAATATCTAGCAATAAATTTAACCAAAGACGTAAACGATCTGTACTCAGATAATTATAAGACACGGAAGAAAGAAATAAAAGAAGATACAAATCAATGGAAACACACACCATGGTCATGGATAGAAAGAATTAATATACTTAAAATATGGAAACTGCCTAAAGCAATATATGGGTTCAATGCAATTCCTATCAAACTACCAAGGGCATTTTTCACAGAAATAGAAAATATAATCCTAAAATTTATATGGAACCACAAAAGATTCCGAATTGCCTCAGCCATCCTGAGAAATAAGAGCAAAGTCGGGGGTATCATGCTACCACACATGAAAACATAATACAAGGCTACAGTAATCAAAACAGTATGGTACTGGCATAAAAACAGGCACATAGATCAGTGGAACAGCCTAGAGAGTCCAGAATAAATCCATGCATATACAGACAGTTAATCTATAACAATGGAAGAGAGAAATTACACTGGAGTAAAGATAGTCTATTTAATAAATGGTGCTGAAAAAATTGGACTGAAACGTGCAAAAAAATGGAACTGGAATTCCTTACGCCATATACAAGAACAAATTCAAAATGGATTAAAGACTTAAATGTAAGACCTGAAACCATAAAACTCCAGAAGAACATATCGGGAGTAAACTTGCAGACATTACCCTGAGCAATATTTTTATTGATACATCCCCACGGGCAAGGGAAGTAAAAGAAAAAATGAACATATGGAATTATATCAAACTTAAAAGTTTTTTTCACAATAAAGGAAACCAATCAATAAAACAAAAAGGAAGCCTACTGAATGAGAGAAGATATTTGTCAACAATATATCTGATAAGGGGTTAATACCCAAACTTTATAAAACACTCATGCAACTCAACACCAAAAAAAACAAACAACCCAATTAAAAAATGGGCAGAGGATATGAAGAGACATTTCCCTAAAAAGGACATACAGATGGCTAACAGGCATATGAAAAAATGTTCAACCTCACTCATCATTATGGAAATGCAAATAAAAACCACAATGAAATACCACCTCACTCTGGTCAGAATGGCTATCATCAATAAATCAACAAACGGAACGGCCGAGTGGCGCGGTGGTTAAGCGCTGGCTTGGGAAGCCAGCGGCCCCGATTCGGGTTCCACATATGAGGGCCACATATGAGGGCCAGTGACACTGCCCTCAAAAATAAATAAATAAATAAACAAAAATATTTAAAATATAAATCAACAAACAAGTGCTGGCGAGGCTGTGGAGAAAAGGGAACCCTGGTGCACTGTTGGTGGGATTGCAGATTGGTGCAGCCACTGTGGAAGTCAGTATGGAGGTATCTCAAAAAACTGGAAATGGAACTACCTGCTGACCCAGGAATTCCACTTCTAGGCATTTATCCTGAAAAACCCAAGACACTAATTCGAAAAAATATATGCACCCCTATGTTCATTACAACGCTATTTACAATACCCAAGACTTGGAAACAATCGTAATGCCCATCGGTAGACGACTGGATTAAGAAACTGTGGTACATTTACCCAATAGACTATTATTCTGCTACAAAGAAGAAAGAAATTGTACCATTTGCAACAATATGGATGGACCTAGAGAATATTATGCTAAGTGAAATAAATCAGAGAAAGACAAGTACCATATGATCTCACTTATGTATGGAATGTAAAGAACTGAATAAATGAGGGCTGGCCGAGTGGCGCAGTGGTTAAGCGCTGGGCTGGTAGGCCAGCGGCCCTGGTTTGGGTCCCACATATGAGGGCCAGTGACACTGCCATCAAGAAAAAAAGAAGAACTGAATAAATGAACAATGTAAACAGAAATAGTCCTAAAGGCACAGAGGAAAAACTGATGATCTTCATGGGACAGAGCTGGGCATGAGGGAGCAGGGGAAGGCACGAGGCAACATAAACTGTTAATTACAATATTACCAGAGGGATGGAAGAGACAGTTTAGGGAATATAATCAATAATGTATATATTTTTTAGGGGACCAGATGGACTCATGTCTTGTTAGGGATACCACTTCATGTGTAGAGGCCTGACCACTGCACTGGACATCTGAAGCTGCCACTGAATAATATTCGATGCTAACTATAATTTAATACAGGTATAGTCATGTGTTGTGGAGTATAATGTGGCAATGGAGTCAATGGAATTGTAATAGATATGTATAATATCGGGGGTAGGGGTTGTTGGATGACGGAAAGGGGAGTCACTTTATAAGGGGTGAAAAGGATAACTATTGCAATGTTTTGTACATCTGTAACTAATAATAATAATAAAAATGTAGCAAAAGCTGTGCAAAACTTTTATGGAGTAAACTACAAAAATTTTTGAAGGACATAAAATATTGTAATGAAAGAGATAAAATATATTTATGAATTGGAAGACCCTATAAAGATATGAATTGTATTAGAATTGATCTATAAATTTGATGCAATGCAAAGACACAAAAAACAAACAGAAAACAAGTCACAAACTTAGAGATGACAATTGCAAAGACCATAGGACAAAGATTGGTGTCTAGGATTCATTTTTGTAAAAAAAGCTACAACTCAACAAAAAGTAGAAAAGTGAACAAGTGATACCAACAGGCATTCTCAGACAAGGAAATCTGAATGCACAACAGACATGAAAAAAGCTTTTCTCACAAGCCATCCATGGCATATAATTTATTTCAGTGAGGACTCATAACATGCATTCAGAATGGCAAGAATTTAACAATAGCAAATAAAGAGAATTAGGAATTTCATGTACTAATAGTGAAAGTTCACCTCACTCACTTCAGAGAGTAATTTGTCAGAATCTAACAGTTCAGTATATTCATCCTCTGACTCAGAAATTCCACTTTTATGTGTATACTCTAAAACACTCCCTCACACAAACACATACTCACAAAAAATACTCATGAAAATGTTTACTTCAGCACTGTTTACAAAATTAATTTAGGGGAACAAGTCTAAATGTCCACTAACAACAGAGAATTAGTATATTTGTCTACTAGGCCACTTATATAAATTAGAAGAAAACACTGATCTATGTTCTATTTGATTTTTCTTAAATGTATTCATAAGGCAGTTGTTCTTATTTATTATTAGGCTAAATCTCAACAACAGGTGTTGATCACTCTTTCCTGGAACCAGTCTATATTATATCAACAATTTCCAATATCCAGAACAACATACCTCATCTCTTCTCATGTCTTGTTGCACTTTAAAGTCACAACAGGTAGTAGGTATACCTTTGCCCATTTTACAGATGGGAAAGCTAGACTCAGGGTGGCATAGCAACTTGTGTGAGGTCACACAGCAAAGCCCATGTTTGTCAAACGTGGGATTGGAATTTAGGCTGTTCTGATTACAAAGTCTATGTTCTTTCTCCTATGCTTAAGATAACTTATTAAACCTCAAAAGTCTATATTACAGTGCTATGCTCCTTTCAGTTTTTGGAACTAATAAAGCCAGTTCAAGAAGTCCTCCTTAAGGGAACATAGGCTAAAATTCACCACTGCCTTCTTTCAGAAAGCCAAGTGGGAACAAGTGGTGCTGCATATCCCTGTAGTCTGCCCTGGAACTAGGCAAAATGTTCCTTGCAATTGACACACAGTCTAACACAGTTCACTAGAGTAGATCACTGATAAGAATATAGGATCAAGCAGGAAGACTTTGGCCATGGTAGACATTTGGGATAGTGTTGGAGATCATAATTCCAGCTCATTTAATGGCAAATAAATCAAAAAGAGATTTACAAAACCATGAGCAATCACCTCATACCTGTTTTGAATGACTATTACAAAAAGACAGCAAGTAACAAGTGCTGAAGTGGATGTGGAGAAAAGGGAACTCTTGTACACTGTTGGTGAGATTGTAAATTGGTGCAGCCACTAAGGAAAACAGTATGGAGGTTCCTCAAAAAATTAAGAAGAGAATTACCATATGACCCAGAAATTTGTCTTCTGGATATTTATCCAAACAATATAAAAACTCTAATTCTAAAAGATATATGCACCCCTATGTTCACTGCAGCATTATTTGCAATACCTAAGACATGGAAACAACCGAAGTGTCCATCAACAGATGAATAAATAAAGATAGGATATCTATCTATCTATCTATCTATCTATCTATCTATCTATCTATCTAATCTATATCTATATCTATATCTATATATATATATCATACACATATACATACACACAGTGGAATACATCAGCTATAGAAAAGATGAAATCTTGCCATTTCTGACATGGATGGACCTTGAAGGCATTAGGCTCAGTTCCATAAGTGAGAGGTAAAAGGAAAAACAAAGTATGATTTCACTCCTATGTGGACTATTAAAGCAAAAAAAATAAATGAACAAAGAAAACAAAACAAAAACAATATTGTAGATACAGACAACAGACTGATGGTAAACAGAAGGGAAGGATGCTGGGGGGAGGGAGAAATGGGTAAAGGGGGTCAAATATATGGTAACCATACTTTCAGTTGTGAGCATGGTATATAGTGTATACAGATATCAAATTATAATGTTGTATACCTGAAATTTATATAATGTTATTAACCAGTGTTACCTCAATTAAGAAAACAAAGAAATTTACCTGAGAATTCAATGTGTCAATTTGTATTGTCTAAGTGATTGAAGTTGATAAGTAACTATCTATAGTGTATCTGCTACTTTTTTACCTAAAATGTATTTCAAGGCATTTGTGGCACATAATTTGGTAATCAAATTAATGTTTGAAAGAGTTCAAAGGCAATATGAGGCTTGTATATACTCTTCAAATCACAGAATTTCAATTACCTAAACACATCAAACTCAAATCCTGAAATATTCAAAGAAGGTTGGCATTTGGGAAGCCTTGACGCTCAAATGGACTCTCTTATTGGAAAAATAAATCTCATTCTTAACTATATAGTTTTCTTTCCTCATTAAATATTATTGACTCTGTTCTTTTGTTGGCCTACCAAAACACTGCAGTTCAAAAACATGACAAAGTGGGCTGGCTGAGTGTCGCATTGGTTAGGAATTGGTTTGGGATGCCAGCTCTGAGCAGCAGGGCCCAGTTCAGAGCCCACGTATGAGGGCCAGTGACACTGCGCCCTCTACAGCTAAGGTGGTGAACAACAGCTCCACGCTCCACCTGGAGCTGGGCTGCCGTGAGTCACTGGTGACTGCGCAGGCTGCAGTGGAGCTGGCTGGCAGCTGGTGAGCTCTTTTGTCAGCTGCCGTGAGCCGCTGGGAGCAGCCATCCAATGGCCAGTGAACGACTGCCTCACCCTGGAAGAGCGCAATGATAATACCAACATGGGCCAGTGAAGCGATGTCTTCCACAACTAGATTGAAGAACAAAAGAACAGCAACTTCTCTGTTCTAATTCCCCAATAAAATCTTTAAAAAAAAGATGACAAAGTAAATGTAATTATCAATATAAAACGGCACCACTCTATTTTCTCTAGTTTTGAGCCACCAGAACCAATTCCTATGTAATATAGGATTTTACATTCTATCCTTTCATAATGACTTGCTCATTAAAAATGTTCAATCTTACATTTCTTTTTCCCAGAATGCTTTTCCAAACCATGCATGACAGATGCCAGAAGTTCATTAATTGCTATCTAAAAAATCTAACAGTTGTTCTGCTAAATGTTATGTGTTAATACATGTACTATACAGAGAGTAAACTCTTAGTGGTATGAGAAAATTGTGAATTTTTTTTTAAAAAAGCTCTAAATTTTAAAATGTTTTAATTTAATGCAATAGTTTCATTAATTTGCAAACAATGATTCTTGCTAACTGTTACTACTGGTGACACATGGAACATGTAATGAGTGCATAAAAATAATTTGAAACTAGTGTATTTATTCTTTATATATAAATGGCTGCTAGAGTAAAAATATGTTTTGGAAATATATTCCCATAAAACTTTAAATAACCAGAAAAGGAATCTTTTTATCAATTAATATAAGTTAATGAGTTGTTCCCAAGTTACATTGTTATATTAACTAAAGTGGCCTTTCTCTGGTTATCTTATGTAAATAAGAACATAATATCATTCCCTCTTTTAACCCTTTTCCAACTGAAATTTTAAAATACTGACAATGGAATAAAAGAAACTGCAAAGTAAAATATGAATTAATATAATCCAACTCATCATCAAGTTTTTCTTTTTTGAAACTAGAAGGCATTGCTGCTCTGTGAACATCATCTATTAATATTTAAGAACCTTCAGATTTAGAGTTAAATGTTTCCTCTTATTCTCCCATTTCTCTGAGGAGCAGAGCAGATTGATCACTGAGTTGATTGTTATTATCTTATTCCAGTATCTTAAGTTTAAGGTTTTAAAATTGTGAAATAAGGGCTAGAAGATGAAACTAAGCATATTGGATCTAGAAAGAAAAGGAGAAGTAAAAGAAAATACTAATGGGTTTTAGAATCAAAATAATATCCCACTACCTAAAAGAAATTTAAAAAGAATAAAAATAATGTAGATGGGAAAACAAAAAGAAGAGGGATAACATATTTTTCAACTAGATTATGGCAGTAACTTCCTAACTAGTCACCAGTCTCAAATATATGCCTCCTTAAATCCACTTACATACAAATAACCAAATTCATCTTCATAAAAAAACTTCCATCTTGTTATAAGTTTGTACAAAAGCCTTTGGGAGCAAACTGCTGACTATAGGATCAAGTCCAGACTCTTCAGCTGTTTACAATATGAAAACATTGCTTATGCTATCTGTCCAAATAGTTTTCCAACCCAGATAGCATGGTCCTTCCAAAAAGTGTACTTATTTAATTTTATAACTCAACTTACAGGGGCTGCTGTTCTCCCATTCAGTTTTGAAAATCTACCTATCCTTTAAGGCACAGCCCAAAATAATGATTCATGCACCTGAACATAACACTGTTTCTCTTCCCGGGGCCCTAATGTACTAGTATTCTGTTCTAAAGATCCTTGCATGTGATTTTATGCTCTTCTAAATTATTCTCCAATTGTTACGTTTCATGAATTGATTACTGCACAAAATATTAACAGAGCTCCTATTATGTGCAAGGTAACATCTATGAGGCTATAAAAACAGTGACACTCAGCTGGAGGGACAGTCACACCAAATTTGAATATGTGTGGTGGTACTTTTGGTTGTTACAGTGACTGAGAGATGATACTGGCGTTTAGTGTAGAGGCACCAGGGATAATAAATATCATGCAATGGCATGGGGCAGTTCATAATCTTAAGAAATCTCCCTCCCAAAAGCTAAGTGTGGAAAGAACCAAATATGAATCACACATGACTTATGTTCTAGATAAGCTTATTAGTTCAAAAGGAATATGGCATGAACGTCATGCATAAAAATGTTATATCTCAAAATGCAAACTATTTTGTGTCATAACTGTTTTGTTTTTTTTGTATCAATCCCTCATAGTATCTATTACAACTCTGGATATATGGTAGGTACTAGATGAAAACTTACTCATTTCAAACTTAAAAAGAACAAACAAATAGGGCCAGCTGAGTGGCGCGTTGGTTAACAGCTGGCTTGGGATGCCAGCGGCCCTCGTTCAGATCCCACATATGAGGGCCAGTGACACTACCCTTTACAGCTAAGATGGTGAACAACAGCTCCACCTGGAGCTGGACTGCTGTGAGTCCCCCGGGATGGCATAGCTGCAGCCCCTGCTGCAGTGGGCTGCCATAGGCTACATTGAGTGGCCGGCAGCCAGTGTGAATGGCTGGCAGCCAGTGTGAGCTGCCAAGAGCCACTGCGAGTGGCCATCCAGAGGCCAGCGACCAATCTTCCTCACCCGAGAAGAGCTCAATGACGATACCAACTGGACCAGTGAAGCAATGTCCTCCACAACTAGACTGAAGAAGAAAAGGACAACAACTTGTCTGTTCCCCTTCCCCAGTTCCCAATAAAATATTTAAACAAACAAACAAACAAAGAACAAAAAAACACACACACAAAAATTTAGCTTCTAGTGAAGATGGCAGAGTAGGTAATCACTGGGCTTGGCTCCTCTCACCACCACATCAAAATCACAAATAAACTACAGAACAACCACTACTGAGAATCACCTGAGGTTTAGCTGAATAGAAGTCTTACAACTAAGTACATAACAAGAAGCAAAGGCAAGACTAGTAGGAGGGGCGGAGACATGGAACAGGCTGGTCTCACACCCATGTATGGCAGTTAAAAACCTAGAGGGGTGTCTTGGCTGTGAAGGTCCCCCCTAGGGAGTGAGGGGTCCCAGCCCTGGGTTCCAAGGTCAAGCATAGAAGTCCCAACTACTTCTGGCTATGAAAACCAGTGGATACTGTGGCTGAATCAGATGGAGGGTGGCTGTAGTCCCAGGCGATCCTCTTAAAGGAACTGCTTGTGGACTTACTTGCTGATGAACTAACCGTTCTGAGCT
Source organism: Aselliscus stoliczkanus (assembly GCA_033961575.1). NCBI lineage: Eukaryota > Metazoa > Chordata > Mammalia > Chiroptera > Hipposideridae > Aselliscus > Aselliscus stoliczkanus. Next base: position 33,043,990 of record CM066737.1, on the reverse strand, counting down.
CCAGAGCTGAAGCAACAGCTGGAAAAGTGCCAGGCACATACAAGGAGAAACTGAGTTATCTAGCTTCAGAGCAAGGGCTGGAGGGGAAGCTTTTTCCCAGGCAGAAGAGCTGGCAGAAGCCATTGGTACTTGATTGAGCCCTCCAAAAAGGTGGCCACCATTTCTGAGTCCCCATAAATCTAGCTAACACCATTCACCCCACCCTGGTGATTCCCTAACACCTTGCTCCATCCAGTTTATTGGCCCACCCAAGCCACTACCAGGGGCTATTCCATTAAAATGCCTACCATGGCTCATGCATTGAATTGCCTAAAATCTCTCAAAGGTTCACAAAGAACAAACAAGCAGCCACTGTCCCCAGTGTTTTACATACATTTTGCTAAGCAACCCCAAGCCTGGCACTACCGGCAGCCAGCATAAGTTCCCAATTTAGTCTCTCCCAGACACTTCCAAGTCCAGCATGCATGGAAGACATCTGTGGATCGAAATGTGGCACATGCCAAGTGGCCCCATGCAGGGCACACGTGGAGGCTGAACTTGACCTGCAGCAGGGCACCTCCTCAGAGGCCCAGGGTCGGCAAATATGGTGGCCTATTTCAGATACCACCAGAGCACCACCTGGCAAGCTCCACAAATAACACACCTAAAGGGCAGAATATGGAGGAACCAGAGCCTTGCTAAAGTGACTCATGCTCTGTAAAATCAGGCCCTGCACAAAAGCTCCTCCACAGCCAGACCTCATAATCAATAAGACTAAGGGTTAATCCCTGCCATTGACATGGAAACAGCAACCTAGGTTCAACAACAATAGAAGGACACAAGGAAAATACCCAAGGGACACACCTGCAGTACCCAGCTCAGTTGGCCAGGAATACTGCACCACTGGGTTCAACAGGACACCTACTTAAAAAGGCCACTCTACAAAAATCAGGAAACACAGGAGCTCTACCTAATACATAGAAATAAATACAACGAGGAAGCCAATCTGGAGAGAAAAGAAACATGACCCAAATAAAAAAAATCTACAGAAAAAACACTAAACAAAATGTTAACAAGCAATCTACCAGATGCGGAGTTCAAAATACTCTTTATAAGGACGCTCAGTGGTTTCAATGAGAAGTTCAACAAAGATATAGGAAACATAAAAATAAAAATAGGAAACATAAAAAAGAACCAATCAGAGATAAAGAAAAGAAAAACTGAAATAAAGAATACATTAGAAGAAATCAACAGTACATTAGATGAGGCAGATGACTGACTCTGTGATTTAGAAGAGAAGGAAGCAGAAAACACTCAATCAGAATAGCACAAAGAAAACAGAAATCAGAAAGGCACTGAAATCCTCATTATTTGCAGATGACATGATACTATATATAGAGAACCAGATTCTCTCAAATGAATATTACAACTGATAAATGAGTTCAGCAAAATATCAGATTACAAAATATAAAGTCATTAAATTAGCTGCATTTTTATACACCAAGAACAAACTATCAGATAGAGATATTAAGAAAACAGTTCCACTTAAAATTCCATCAAAAAAAAAAATTAGCACCCTCACAGTTGTCTGCACTCTGCTCTGTGTCAGCTTGGGATAGTTGCCATGGCTTGCTGTCACCCAGATGTGCAATCTCATTAAACCACAGCTAGTGAAGATCAGCAAAATGAAGAGTTGTGGAAAACTTTTTTGAAAAGTTTCTGTCCCAACACTTTGAAGAAAGATGACACAACCTTTGATGAGGCCTACAACTATTACAATTAAACCACAGAACCATTATTGAAAATTGTTTGAAGTCTAGCTGAACTGAAGCCTTACAGCTACAGGCATAAAAAAGAAGGCAACCTCAAGACTGGCAGAAGGGGCAGAGATGCGGAATGGGCTGATGCCACACCTGTGTATGACCACTAAAAATTGGGAGGGATATCTCGGCTGTGGAGCTCCCCACCGATGAGAAGCAAGGGGGCCCAGCCCCTCCACAGGTAAAAGTTTCAGTGCTGGGGAGAGAAGTCCCCATAACTTCTGGTTGTGAGAAACATCAGAGATTGTGGCTGAGGAAGATGGAGGGCAGCTGCACTCACAGGAATTTCTCTTAAAACAACCAAGCATGGACTTAATCGCAGATGAACTCACTCACTCTGAGCTCCACTGCTGGGGCAGCAGCTTGAAAGGCGGCAGGGACATGAGGGAAGGAACTGAATTGTTAAGCTTCAGGGTGAGGGTTGGAGTGGCACCTTTCTCCTAGATGGAGGAGCTGGTGGCAACCATTGTTTCTTTGATGAGCCCTCCCCGTTTCTGCGTGCAGACACAGGCAGATGCCATATCTGAGTCAAAATCAATCTGGCTAACACTGTTTTCACTCTGATCCCCTGAAACCCTGCTCCACCCAACTATCGAGCACATCCAAGCCGATTTCTGTGACTTTTCTATAAACAGCCTACCTTGCCTCATGCTGCAGACTTTCCTAAACTCTCTGAAAGATTCACAAAATCCACACAAGCAGCACCTAGATTTGACATGTCCTGTACTTCTGTGTGAGCAGACCTAAGCCCAACAATAGTGACAGTGGCCTTGGTTTGCGACTTGGCGTCTCAAGGCACCTCCAAGCACAGCACAGGTAGCAGTCATCTCTGGATTACTTTGTGGCTCATGCCATGTGGCCATGGACAGGGCACAGACTGTGACTGAACTTTCCCTGCAGTGGGTCACCTCCCAGGAGGCTCCAGCCAGTGGCCGCTTTGGACTCAGCTGGAGAATCACCTGGCCACCTCCAAGGACCACACAAAAGGCAGGCTAGGCAGGTCCCAGAGCCCTGTGAAAGTGAACCCTGCTCTGTAGGGTCAGCCTCTGCACAGCTCCTCCACTGTAGCCATAGTCAGTTCTTACAACCAATTAGTCTGAGTGAAAAACCCTCCCACTGAGGTGCAAACAGCAATCAAGTCTCAACTGAAACAGGAGGATCCACAAAACAGATACAAGGGACACCCCTGGAGTATCCGGCTCTGATGACCAGGGAAACTGTACCACTGGGTCCAATAGCACACGCATTATATAAGGCCACTCTACTAAGACTGGGAGGCATAGCAGCCCTATATAAAAGCAAATACAGGGAGGTAGACAAAATGGGGAGACAAAGAAATATTTCCCCAAAAAATAACAGAACAAAGCTGCAGAAACAGAAATAAAAGAAAAAAAAGGAAAAGAAAATAAAAGAAAAAAGCAATCTAGCAGACACATAGTTCCAAACATTGGTTATAAGCATACTCAGTGATCTCAAGGACAAATTCAACAAACAGGTAGGAAACATAAAAATGGAGATTCAAAACATAAAACAGAATCAGTCAGAATTAAAGAATACAATATCTGAAATGATGAATACATTTGAGGGTATCAACAGGAGATGAAGCAGAGAATCGAATCAGAAATTTAGAAGATAAGGTATGGATTTCTGGTAAGACGGTGGAATAGACAGACGCTGTGACAACTGTCTCCCAGGATCACAACAAAATTACAAATAATTTATACAATATTCAACCCCGGAAGTCCCCAGAACACTAGATGAACAGAACCTCTAAACAAAGAACTTAAAGAGGAGGCCACATCAAGTCTGGTAGGAGGGGCAGAGACGAGAGAGAACAAACCCCGTGAGGGACACCTCAGCTGTGGGGAGGCTTTTGCGGTTGGGGGAGAGACATTCCAGCCCTGAACCGAGCTCATCAGCCCAGAGTTACTTTGCTCAGAAGAGGAGTTCCACGAGAGCAGAAAGTATAAATTAGTGAGGACTCTCTTTGCTCAGCTCGGTAGGGCTGAGGGTGGCTAGAGAACCAGTGGAGCCAGCACACAGGCTCGCTCACTGGTGAGCACAGCCTGGGAGAGGGAGTAGCTGTGTGAGCCGGGCCCAGGAGCCTGCGGGGATGGATTGAACTGAGCGCCTTTGGTGCAGCAGCTGGAGGGTTTTGGGACTATTGTTCCCTTGCTGTGGAGCTTTCACATGAGTGATGTACAGGAGGGCACCATTTTGTCAGGGTTGGGCCCTCCCACAGAGGGCCAGGTCTGGAACCACATTGGTCTGGTGGAATTGGTGCAGGAGTGCACGTGTGCATGCACACACAGTTGGACTTGCATCCCCACCTTCTGCCGTGCTTGTGCTGTGTTGCCAGGGACATGCCTGGTGGGCATGCTCCAGCTCGAACAGGCTACTCATTGAAACACGGGAGTGCTTTAGCAACCTTGGGTCCTCACTCCCTGTACTGTGCATGCAGAGCTGCCAGGCTGCTAATTGGTTGTCAGGCTGTTCAGCCAGATCTATGAGCAGCTGATTGGGACAGGCTAAGATTGGGAGTTTTCCTGGGAGTGTCGGGCTGTGAGTTGTGCACCTGCGTGATCCAGCTGGGGCTCTCCTGGTGATCTATCTAATACATCAAAGCAATCCCAGAGCAACAACCAGAATGAGGAAACAAAGAAACGTGTCCCAAGTAAAAGATCAGAGGAAACTCTAGAAATGGAACTAAATGAAACAGAGGGATCCAACCATTCAGAGACAGAGTTTAGAGCACTGATGATAAGAATGTTTAACGAACTTAGTGAAGACCTAAGGAAGGATAGAAAAATCATAAAAAACAACCAACTAGAACTAAGGAATACAATAACTGAAATGAAGAACACACATGAAGAAATTACCAGTAGATTACATGAAGTAAAGGATTTGATCAGCGATTTAGATGACAAAATAGGAGAAATCACCCAGTTGGGACAACAAAAAGACCAAAGAATAAAAAACAATGAAAATAGTTTAAGAGTCTTATGGGACAACATGAAACAACAACCTCAAGTCATAGGAATACCAGAAGGAGAAGAGAAGAAACAAGGGATTGAGAATGTATTTAAAGAAACAATGACTGAAAACTTCCCTACCCTGGTGAAGGAAATCGACATACAAGGCCAGGATGTACAGAGAGTTCCAAACAGGCTGAATCCAAACAGGCCCACATGAAGACACATCACAGTTAAAATGGAAAAGCTTAAAGACAAAGACAGAATCCTAAAAGCAGCAAGTGAAAGACAGCAGGTTACATAAAAAGGAACTCCTATAAGACTAACAGCAGACTTTCCTTCAGAAACTCTGCAGGCCAGAAGGAAGTGGCAGGAGATATTCAAAATGACACAAAATAAAGGTCTACAACCAAGATTGCTTGACCCAGCATGGCTATCACTTAAAATTGAAGGAGAAATAAAGAGCTTCTCAGAAAAGAATAAGCTTAAGGAGGTCATTACCACCAAGCCAGCATTGCAGGAAATGTTAAAAGGGCTTTTTTAAACAGAAGAAAGGGGAAAACAAGCTAACCCAGGAAGACAAGAAATACAAATAACAAAATGACAACAAATACGAACCTATCAGTAATTACTTTAAATGTGAATGGGCTAAATGCTCCAATCAAAAGACATAGAGTGTCTGAGTGGATAAGAAAACAGTACCCATGCCGATGCTGTCTACAAGAGACTCATCTCAGATCAAAAGACACACACAGATTGAAAGTAAAGGGATGGAATAAGATGTTTCATGCAAATGGAAATGAGAAAATAGCTGGAGTAGCAATACTTATTTCGAACAAAATAGACTTTAAAATGAAGACTACAATAAAAGACAAGAAGGGCAGTAGATAATAATAAAGGGATCAATTCAACAAAAGGACATAACCCTAGTAAACATCTATGCACCCAATATAGGAGCTCCTACATATATAAAACAGATTTTGACAGACATAAAGGCAGAGATCAACAGTAACGCTATCACAGTAGGGGACTCCAACACCCCGTTGTCACCTATGGACAAGTCCTGCAGACATAAAATCAACACAGACATAGTGGCCTTAAATGACACTTTAGACCTGCTGGATTTAATTAATATTTTTAGCGCATTTCACCCAAAGCTACTGAATATATATTATCGTCAAACGCACATGGAACATTTTCCAAACTAGAAGACATGTTAGGCCACAAAACAAGTCTCAACAAATTTAAGAAGATTGAAATCATATCAAGTGTCTTCTCTGACCACAATGCTATGAAACTAGAAATCAATTACAAGAAGAAATCTGGAAAGCTCACAACTACATGGAGGCTAAATAACATGCTACTAAATAGGGGGTCAAAATGAGTTCAAGGAGGAAATCAAAAGATACCTCGAGACAAATGAAAATGAAACCATCAAGACCCAAAATCTCTGGGATGCAGAGAAAGCAGTCCTAAGGGGGAGTTCATAGCAGTGCAGGGGTACCTAAAGAAGGAAGAAAAATCTAAACTCAACAGATTCTCTTTACACCTAAGGGACCTCGGAAAAAAACAGTAAAACAAGCCTAAAGGGAGTTTAAGGAAGGAAGTAATAAAGACCAGAGCAGAAATGAAATAGAACAAAAAAACAATACAAAAGATCAATGAAACCAAGAATTGGGTTTTTAAAAAGATAAACAAAATCGACAAACCCTTAGCACGACTAACCAAGAAAAAGAGAAACAGGACGCAAATTAATAAAATCAGAAATGAAAGAGGAGAAGTGACAACAGGTACCACAGAAATACAGAAAATTAAAAAAAAATACTACGAGCAACTATATGCTAACAAATTCGACAATCTGGAAGACATGGATAAATTTCTAGAAGCATACAATCTGCCAAGTCTGAACCAAAAAGAAACAGGAACTCTGAACAGACTGATTACTGCCAAAGAAATTGAATCAGTAATCAACAATCTTCCAACAAACAAAAGACCTGGACCAGGTGGCTACACAGGTGAATTTTACAAAACATTCAAAAAAGAATTAGTACCTATTCTCCTCAAACTATTCCAAAAAATACAGAAGAATGGAAGGCTCCCAAACTCTTTCTATGAAGCCACTATTACCATGATTCCTAAGTCAGACAAAGATATCACAAAAAATGAAAACAACAGGTCAATATCCCTAATGAACATAGATGCAAAAATTCTCAAAAGAATACTAGCAAGCCGAATTCAGCATCTTATTAAAAAAATCATACACCACGATCAAGTGGGATTCATTCCTGGTATAGTAGACTCCTTCAATATCCACAAATCAATGAACGTAACACATCACATTAACAAAATGAAAAATAAAAATCATATGATCATATCACTAGATGCAGAAAAGGCATTTGACAAAATCCAGCAGCCATTTATGATAAAAACTCTTAGCAAAGTGGGAATAGTGGGATCATATCTCAACATAAAAAAGGCTATATATAATAAGCCGACAGCAAACATTGTAATCAATGGGGAAAGGCTGAAAGCTTTCCCCTGAAGATCAGGAACAAGACAAGGCTGCCCGCTTTCACCACTTCTATTTAACATAGTCCTATAAGTTCTACCTACAGCAATCAGACAAGAAAATGAAATAAAAGACATCCACATTGGAAAAGAGGAAGTGAAATTGTCATTATATACAAATGACATGATACTATATAGAGAGAATCCCAAAGACCCCACCAAAAAACGTCTAGAACTGATAAACGAATTTGGTAAGGCAGCAGGATACAAAATTAATATTCAGAAATAAGTTGCATTTCTGTACACCAATAATAAACTATCAGAAGAAGAAATCAGGAAATCATTCCTTTTTACAATCGTTTCAAAAACAATAAAATATCTAGGAATAAATTTAACTAAAGAAGTATAAGACCTGTACTCAGAAAATTATGAGACACTGAAGAGAGAAATCAAAGAAGATACATATAAATGGAAATACATACCATGCTCATGGATAGGAAGAATTAATATAGTTTAAAATGTCAATACTACCTAAAGCAATATATAGATTCAATGCAATTCCAATGAATCTACCAAGGAAATTTTTCTCAGAAATAGAACATAGAATTCTAAAATTTATATGGAGCCACATAAAGACCCCAAATAGCTATGGAAATGTTAAGAAATAAGAACAAAGTGGGAGACATCACACTCCCTGACATCAAAACATACTAAAAGGCTACAATAATCAAAACAGTATGGTACTGGCATAAAAACAAACACATAGACCAATGGAATAGAATAGAGAGCCCAGGAATAAACCCATCTATATACGGTCATTTAATCTATGACAATGGAAGCAAGAATTTACACTGGAGTAATGATAGTCTATTTAATAAATGGTGCTGGGAAAATTGGACTGACACGTGCAAAAAAATGAAAATGGACAACCTACTTACACCATATACGAGAACAAACTCAAAATGAATTAAAGAATTAAATGTAACACCTGAAACCATAAAACTCCTAGAAGAAAACATAGGGTGTAAGTTTGCAGACATTACCCTGAGTAATATTTTTAGTGATATATCCCCTTGGGTAAGAGAAATAAAAGAAAAAATGAACATATGGGATTTACATCAAACTGAAAGGTTTTTTTTCACAGCAAAGGAAATCATGAATAAAACAAAAAGGCAGCCTACTGAATGGGAGAAGATATTTGCCAATGATATAAGGTGTTGATACCCAAAATTTATAAAACACTCATGCAACTCAACACCAAAAAAACAAACAACCCAATTAAAAAATGAGCAGAGGATATGAGGAAGCATTTCTCTAAAGAGGACATACAGATGGCCAACAGGCATATGAAAAAAATGCTCAACTTCACTAATCATCAGAGAAATGCAAATGAAAACCACAATGAGATACAACCTCACTCCAATCAGAATGGCTATCATCAACGAATCAACAAACAAGTGCTGGCGAGGCTGTAGAGAAAAGGGCACCCAGTACTGTTCGTAGGACTGCAAATTGGTGCAGCCATTATGAAAATCAGTATGGAGGTATCTCAAAAAACTGGAAATGGAACTGCCGAATGACCCAGCAATTCCACTCTTGGCTGTCTACCCAGAGGAATCCAAGATGCTAATTCGCAAAAATATATGCACCCCTATGTTTATTGCAGCGCTATTTACAATAGGCAAGACTTGGAAACAATCGAAATGCCCATCGGTGGATGACTGAATTAAGAAACTGTGGTACACTTATACAATGGAGTATTACTCTGCTATAAAGAAGAATGAAACCGTACCATTTGCAATGATATGGATGGATCTAGAGACTATTATATTAAATGAAATAAGTCAGTCGGAGAAAGACAAATACCATATGATCTCACTTATATGTGGAATTTGAAAAACTGAATGAATGATCAAAGGAAACAGAAACAGTCTCATAGATATAGAGGAAAAACAGGGTTGCTAGTTGGGAGGGCGGTCGGATGAGGATGAGGATGAGGATGAGGGCGGGATGAGGGAGAAGGGGAAGGGATTAGACAGCATAAATAGGTAACTACAGTATTGTCACAGGGATATGAAAGACAGTTCGGGGAATAAAATAATATTGTAAAAATTTTGTGGGGTGTCATATGGTCACATGTCTTGTTAGGGAGACCCCTTCATGGATGAAGTAGAAGCTTGAATACTGCACTGTACACCTGAAGCTGACGTTGTATAATATTGTATGCCAACTGTAATTGAATGTATAGATAGTCACGGGATGTGGATTATACAGTGGAAGGGAGTCAAAGGAATTGTAATAGATAGTATGATATGGGGGGGAGAATGGGGAGGAGAATTGGGGGAGAGGGTTGTCACTTCGAGTGGTAAAAAGTATAACTATTGCACTGTGTTGTACACCTGAAGCTAATTAAAATAAATAAATTTAAAAAATAAATAAATGGAAAAATAAGTTCAAAAAAACATAAATAAATAATTTAAAAAAAAACACAGAGAGTGGTTGCGTGGATAAGAAAATAAGACCCATGTATATATGTTTGCAACAGACTCATCTTAGAGTAAAAGACACACACAGACTAAAAGTAAAGAGATGGAATAAGATATTTTATGCAAATAGAAATGAGAAAAAAGCTGGAGTAGCAGTACTTATTTTGGGCAAAATAGACTTTAAAATGAAGACTACATTAAAAGACAAAGAAGGGTACTATTACCCTAATAAACATCTATGCACCCAACTTAGGATCTCCCAATTATGTAAAACAGATTTTAAACAGACATAAAGACAGAGATCAACAGTAACCCTATCATAGTATGGGACTTCAGCACCCTATTGTCACCAATGGACAGATCCTTCAGACATAAAATCAATATGGAAAGAGTGGCCTTAAATGACAGTTTAGACCAGCTGGATTTCATCAATATTTTTAGAGCATTTCCCCCAATAGAACAGAATATACATTCTTCTCAAGTGTACATGAGACATTTTCCAAGATATACCACATGTTAGGCCACAAAACAAGTCTCAGTAAAATTTAAGAAGATTGAAATCATATCAAGCAGATATAAAGGAAAAACTGATGGTTGCTCGCTGGGATGGGGTGGGGATGAGAGTGAGGTAGAAAGTTTTGGACAGCGTAGGTGGGTGACTACAATCTTGCTGCAGTGATATGGGGGGCAGTTCTGGGAATGTAATTGATAATGTTGTGAATGCTTTGTGCGGTGTTAGATGGTGGCATGTCTTCTTGGGGAGACTGCTTCGATGGTGGCGTAGTGGCTTGATTGCTGCGCCTGAACACCTGAAGCTGATGTTGTATAATATTGAATGTTAACTGTGATTGAATGTATACATATAGTCATGGGATGAGTAATACAGTGTGGGAGTGGGGTCAGGGAAGTTGTAATAGATATTATGTTATGGGGAGGAGGGGGGTGACAGAATGGGGAGGGAGTTGTCACCTTGAGGGGTAAAAAGTATAACTATTGCAGTGTTGTAAAATATAAATTAAAAAAAAAATTTTAAAGAAGATAAGGTAGCAGAAAACAGCCAATAACAACAGCAAAAAGAAAAAAAGAATCCAAAAAAATGAGGAGAGTTTAAGGGGCCTCTGGGACAATATCAACCATACCAACATCCACATCATAGGGGTACCAGAAGGATAAGAGAGAGAGAGCAAGGAATGGAAAACCAATCTGAAGCAATAATGACTGAAAACTTCCCTAACTTGGTGAAGGAAATAGACATACAAGACTGGGAAACTGAGAGACCCAAACAGGATGAACACAAAGAGGCCCACACCAAGACACATAATAATTAAAATGCCAAAGAGAGAATCTTAAAAGTAACAAGAGAGGGCCGACCGAGTGGAGTGGTGGTTAAGCACTGGCTTGGAAAGCCAGCTGCCTGGGTTCGGGTCCCACATATGAGGGCAAGTGACATTGCCCTCAAAAAAAAAAAAAAGGAACAAGAGAAAAGCAGTTAGTTACCTACAAGGGAGCTCCTATAAGGCTGTTTGCTGATTTCTCAACAGAAACTCTGCAGGCCATTAGGGATTGACACAATATATTCAAAGTGATGGACACCAAGTACATACAAATCAAGATTACTCTACCTAACAAAGCTTTCATTTAGAATCGAATAACAGATGAAAAGCTTCCCAGGCAAGAAAAAGCAAAAGGACTTCAAAACCACCAAACCAGTATTACAAGGAATGTTAGAGGGACTTCTTAAGATGAAATTTAAAAAAATCAAAATATTAATAATAAAATGGCAATAACTACATATCTGTCAGTAATGACTTTAAATGTAAATTTTTAAGTGCTCCAATCAAAAGACACAGAGTAGGGCCAGCCGAGTGGTGTGGTGGTTAAGCGCTGGCTTGGAAAGCCAGTGGCCCCGGTTCGGGTCCCACATATGAGGGCCAGTGACACTGGCCTCAAAAAAAAAAAGACACAGAGCAAGGGCAGGCCGAGTGGCTCAGTTGATTAAGAGCTCACTCAAGAGTGGGAGATGAGCTCTGAGCAACAGCAGTTCAATGCCCAGCCTGAGCTGAGTTGCCACTAAGCTGCCAACAGGTAGCAGGAGGGCTCAGCTTAAGAAAAAAAAGACACAGAGTAGTTGAATGGATAAGAAAATAAAACCCTTATATACGCTGTTCACTTTAGATCAAAAGACACACAGACTGAAAGTAAAGGGATGGAAAAAGATATTACATGAAATGGAAATAAAAATAAACTGGGGTAGCAATACTTATACCAGACAAAATAGACTTTAAGACAAAGATAATAACAAAAGACAAAGAAGGACCCAGTAATCCCAGTTCTATTTATCCCAAGAAACCCAAAACACTATTTCTTCAGGACATGTGCATCAATATGTCCATTACAGAATTATTTACAATGGCCAAGATATGGAGGCAACCTAGGTGTCCTTCAATAGATGAATGGATAAAGAAGAGGTGGTACATATATACACTGGAATATTCTGCAGCCATCAAAAGAACTTAATGTTGCCATCTGTAACAACATGGATGGACCTCGAGGTTATTGTGATCAGTGGAGTAAGTAAGACAAAGAAAGACAAATGCCATATCATTTCACTTATATGTTAAATTACAGTTAACATCTAATGTTATTCAGTGGCAACTTCAGATGTACAGTGCAGTGGTCAGGCCTCTATACCATCTATGAAGTGGTCTCCCTGACAAGACATGAGGCCTTCTGGTTCACTGTGTTTTGAAATCAATGAAGAGGACAAAGCTGTGTTAGTAGAAGCTGCTAAACCTCCTGAGGGCCAGTTTTAGGAGTGGAAAAAGCAGCCTCTGACAATAAGTATTAAAAGATAGGGAACAAGGAACAGTTGGTTGATAAAGCATTGGAGCTGCAATTCCTTTTCTTGAACTTTGTTTTTTTTTTAATAGGATATTTTACCTTATACAGATTGATACTGAATAACTGCAGATTTGCTTTCTTTTTCCATATCCTCTTCCTGACTGTAATGATCATGAAATGCATACATTTCAGAAGAAAAATTTACTCAGCTCATCTACAAAATATTCTTTCTTTGTTTATAACCAAATTTTATTTATAGGTACCTCTTGTTGGGCTGTAATAGTTAAATAACATGACAAACTGTTTTCAATATACATGTCAACAATGAAAAATACATATGAGCATATCTAAGAACACTATTTTGCATGTATATTGTGCCTTTCTTCTTAAGGGAACTTATTTTTGTGCACTTGTTGTTATAAAACCTCTCTGAGATAGACATCATCATCCCATTTTATAGCTATAGAAACCGTGGTCCCCAGAAATAAACTCACTTTCTAGAAGCCTCATACTCTGTGTCAAGGCCTGGACTAGAAGCCAGTGCTCTTGAATCCCTAGACAATGTTACTCAGGAGACTTTATTTATCTGCTTTTATTGCTTTCACAGATAAGAAGAGTCTTTCAGGAAAAACAACAAATTTTTACTGTTCTTGGTTAACTATACACCAGAGATGGAGTAGTACAAAAATTGCCATTTGCAAAAGTTGGCATCAATCTGCACTGATCAGCAATTCTAACTCAGTAAGTTGAGCTTGCTCTAAGGGAACAAAATTGGGACTGCCTCATGACTGCAACTCTGATTGGAAAATTATGAAAGTTTTGATCTAAGATCACTGGTAGGATTATACTAGACTTACAAACTAACACAAGTCCAACAGGGATGTAGAATCTACTTGATAGGAAATGAAGATCCTATTATATGCAATGGAAAGTTTTGGAATAAAAAGCAGAAAAGAAAATTGATCCAATGAAGGTTAAGTTTTTACTATAAATATTTTCCTATTAATATTCTTTTTTTTTAAAGATTTTATTGGGGAATTGGGGAAGGGTCACAGAGTTGGGGAATTGGGGAAGGAGAACAGACAAGTTGCTGTCTTTTTGTTCTTCAGTCTAGTTGTGGAGGACGTTGCTTCACTGGCCCATGTTGGTATCGTCATTGCTGTCTTCCCGGATGAGGCAGATTGGTCGCCGGCCTCTGGCTGGTCGCTCACCGCGGCTATTGGCAGCTCACGCTGGCTGCCGGCCACTCACGCTGGCTGCTGGCCACTCACTGTACCCTATGGCAGCCCACTGCAGCAGGAGCTGCAGCCTACACCGTTGCTGGGGCTTGCACAGCCCAGCTCCAGATGGAGCTGTTGTTAGCTGTAGAGGGCAGTGTCACTGGCCCTCATATGTGGGATCTGAACCAGGGTCGCTGGCATCCCAAAACCAGCTCTTAATGGCTGCGCCACTTGGCCGGCCCTCCTATTAATATTCTTGATAATTTCTCAAAAATTAGATATACAAAGGTGAACTCCAGAGATACCTACTGATATTAACAGAAAGTCTAAGTCAGTTTCTGAAAAAAAAAAAAAAGAAAATGCAGTTGACTAGAAAAACTGGATGCTAGACTTCTGGTATATTTTGGGGTAAAACCCCTTATGCCTCTCAGGCCATCCTAAGGAACCAATCAAATGTAACATTTATGACTTATTTCAAATATATCACAGGCTCCCTTAAAGGAAAGTAGAATTCCCCATAGCCTGATCATTAGAAATAATTAGATAATATTATCCTGTGTCTGACATATATTGAATAACAAATAAATGAAAGCATCTATATCAATATTTTTATTCACTACAGTGCAAAACAGTGGTTCCATACAGCAGGTAGTGTTTATGCAGTTGACCATATATCATCGGGGTTGGGGTAACCACTGAGGGAAATTATATACTAGAGTGATATTTGAAGATGTGTGGAGTTAGGAAGGTCTCAGGTCCTATCCCTTTTAAATGGAGAAGGTGTGCTGTGCTCCCATTATGGTGCTCCATTAGAAACAATAGCATGTCACTCTCAATGGGTAAGTTTATGAAAAAGAATGCAGGAACTATTTTATGTATTGTCTCTCAGGCTACTCTGGAGATTGAGGGCTAGTAATTACGTTACAAGACAACCGAATCATTATTAAAACTCCACAGAAATAATTAGAATGCATACTCACTCTAACAAAAACTGCAGGCCTTTGTGACATTTCTCAGACAGAGATGCCTTTAGTCTTCACTAAATAAACGTAAATGTATTCTTTAAGTCTTAGCGACATTATGTAGCAGTTGGCACTTAGTCAAAATTTTCTATTTCCACCTGATTTATCTTTAAATGTAATTTATACATGGTTGTGCTTTTGTTATGTTCGTTTTATGGATGTATTTATTGAAAGCTCAACCACTGTACCTTTAAAAAGAATGATTTTTCACCCTAAATAAAGCATCATAGTTTTACAGCATATTTGTGTTGATTTTAAACATCTGATAATTAAAAACATATTTAACTTTGAAATGCTTGTATGATAAGGTGACAAAATGTATAAAGAATTATAAAGAGGAAACTTAAAGATACAGACTACCCTGAATTGCAGTTTAATACATGGTGTTGGGGAGAGGTTAGAACACAGTACATTTGTATTCAGATATATTCCAATGTCCAACAAAACTTGGTGTATATGAGAATATTTCAATGGCTAACTGGGATGTTCAACTTAATGAACATGCATGTTTTCTAGGACAGGAAACCTATAGGCTTTGGAAACCTATAGTATAAAATAATCTTAATTTCTTCTACAAAAACAATGTTGTGAAACATAGTAATTTATTTTTCTTTCAGTTACATCATTAGACTCCCACTCTGATGCAAAATGACTTAATTTGAACTGAAAAGCAAATGTTTCAATAGTGACTCATTCTGTAATCCTGACATCTTTCAAGGAGTTTAAGTATTATGACCCCAGACAACACCCTCTTTGTGAAGTAGGCATGAGCAGGGTACAAGTGCAGGGAGTAGTCAAAGGAAGAGTTTCAACATTATTCTCTATGAGTTCACTGAACAACAGATAATAATAGCTATAATAATAGCTACCATTTAATGAATATATAAAGATTAAAGGCTTTTTAAACATTAATTAATTTTAAAAACTTACCTTATGGATTTGTATTTTTCACTAACCTTATTTTACAGATCAGGATATTTTAATTCAGTGAGGTTTGTTCACTCACCACTTAATTCATTCTATGAATTATAAGCAAACACTAAGTTAAGTAAAATGCTCAATTTGCAATGTACAATTTCCTAGGCTCCAGCATCTGGTCACTGCTTATCAACACTTCATGAGAACAGTTTTGTTTCTCACTGGTGTCCCCTTCTCTTTCTATAGCAACACTTATACAGAGAACTAGGCACAAAAATTACTGGACATGCAACTGGGCAATCAGTAGTAAAACATAACAATCTTAAGTTGCACTATAACACTGTTATGAGTGAGATAAGCAATGACCTTCCCAACTCTAAGGCATATCATACTCTAGAAACAGAGTATTTAACCTAGACTATACCTAATAAATATCCCTATACCTTCACATAAACCCTGCTGATATTCTTAAAGGCCAGATTGGGCCCTTTTTTGTTTGTTTGTTTGTTTGTTTTTCTGAATTTATTTGACAGTATAGTAGATATCATCAGTCAAGAATCTTTATACATGACTGTGCCAAAACAATCCTTTCTATAATTTCAACCAATGCTTCTAGTTTCATGTATTTGTGCCAAACTAAGTAAATCCCTTCTATCCTTGGTGTATTTGTTCTTCAGATACTTATAGACAGTTCCCATGTTTCTGATTAGTCATTACTTAGCCAAGCTGTACATAATTAATCCTTTTAATCTTTTCTCATAAATTAGTCACTCTAAGCTTTTGGGATGTTCTCAGTATTGTGCACTATATTTAGCCAGACTTGTTATAAGGTACCCTGTATTCCACGTGGCACTCCAACAGAATCAAATGGGAATAACTGGATCTGTTTTATGTTGGAATATGGACAGCCACATTCACAGGTGTACTTCTGCAAGAGTTCCAAGGCAGCAACATTCCAAGGCAGCAAGACAGAGTCAGTAAAACAACAGAGCCTCATGGTCCATTTTTCACATTTTGCCAGCCATGCTAATGTCACATCTACTACTTTTCTCATACTAGCCTCGTTTATTGATTATTGCTATAAGTGGTTCTTAATAACTATATGTTCTTTAGAATATATTTTTCCAGGGATAACATAGCTTTGTTTGGCTACTTATAAAGATGTTTCTATGCCCTTTGATTGTTTAGCCTTCTTTTTTTTTTTTTTTGAGGGCAGTGTCACTGGCCCTCATATGTGGGACCTGAACCAGGGCTGCTAGCTTCCCAAGCCAGCACTTAACCACCGTGCCACTCAGCCAGCCTGGTTTAGCCTTCTTTTGTTTTACTACTTTATTCAGTATGACGCAGGAGTCAGACAGTTCAATTCTTCCATCTGCAATTTGGAGTTCTGTGAGCTTATGCATGTTACTTAGCTTCTCTGTGTCTCAATTCTATTATCTATAAAATGGAGATAATAATAGTGACAAGCCTCAATGATGTATCAATGTATTTAGTACATCAATAATTAAAGCACTGAGAACAGTGCCTGATTCACAATAAATGCTACATATATGCATTTGCTTTATAAAATCACCTTATTATTTATAAACGCTATTATAGGCACATGGAATATTGTGCTATTTAAACTGGGACCTCTACTATAATATACTCTGAGGGCCACATCCAACTATATGCAATAGATATATCACTGTCACATAGACATTCATATGTTTTGAATTATGGCATACATGTCTACAGTAGACAATTTTCAATTTAACATTTTAAGTCACTCTATAAATTTGTCATTTTAAATTTATTTTTCATCCCATAAAACCATTGTAATTGACCCAAACCTGTAAACCAAAAGTGAATAGTAGAAAAGGGAAAGTAACTATGAATTTAGCAGTACATCAGCCTATGGTGACTGCTACAATCATTAGTAGCAAGTGGCTTACAGAACTCAGTTTCAAGAATTTTGGATTAATATTCTGGAAGACTAAGCTAAAAACACAAATTTATGCTCAATGTGTATTTAAATAAACGGACTTCTGTTACTGGTAGGGACCAATTTTGACATGTTATAGAGAGGAAAAACTTACAGAATTTAAATGACTTTCCTGAAGTCATACAGTTAGCCAATAATGACATCAGGAAGGAGTAGAACTAAGGTCTCCTTCCCAATGAGCCAATTTATCACAGCATATCCCTAAATACATTCCAATTGTACTCATTATCTTTCTTTTGACTATAAACCTTTAACTGGATTTACAGCCTAACTCTTACCAGTTTTATATTTGAAATGGATATATATTCAGATGAGTTTTTTTTTCAATTCTAGCAGGTTTTTCTGATGATTTATGTTTTCAAAAGGCCAGCATTTTACCCAAAAATAACCAAAAGGAGAATTTCAGCTTCGAGTGCAGGATAGAAGGGGAAACAGTTTGCAAGTAGATCTTTTGGTGTCCCTCAAATGGTACCACTTAGGGAGTCAAATAATTTCCTAACCTATGTGGTTGGTCCCAAAAGCACAAGTCAATTGTGTTCATCTACCATTAGTAATTATCAGTATATATTCTAATTTTCCTGCTAATAATGATACAGATAGACCTTAATTTAAGCTTCCAATGAATTATGGAAAAAACCGACATAATTAAGCCTGAAACTGGTAGATAAAAAGTGTGTACACAAAGGTTCTTACTGAGGCTCAAGATAACTAGATGCTGTCATTTAGTGAACAACCCAGAAAACAGAGCCAGATGCCTAAAAGTATAGTATTCTAGATTAAACTTCAGTTTATACCACAACTTAAAAAATGAACCATTATTTAAATCCTAGATTTCATTTTACACATTATTACATAAGATCATCTGTTTAAAATGACATTTATGAAAATGTTGAGCCTTTTCTTATTAACCATGATCAGATGGGATTTATTTCTTGGTAATTTCCATTTCATTGGTATAAAATATACTATCCATGATTTTAAATCATTGTAACTAAATTCATAAAGATGCACTGTATAAAGATATACCAGATTGTCATAGCACTATCAATATTTAATTGATCTAATTTACATCTCAGCAAACTACATTATTATTCTGCCTTTCTTTGACCAAATGATTGCAATCTTGTCACTTGTATTTATACATGTCATTAACATATCAAAAACCCTCCCAATATCAAAGGGTTGTGCGTTTTGAAAATTTTCCCTTTCCTTCATTGATCAACTACTAAATTATTCAGTGGTGTGTTTGGCATGCACTAGTAAATTTACCTGGAAGCTGAAGCCTCAGGGGACCTCACTTGGCTAGGCTCCTTGAAAATATTCACTTTCATACCAAATTTGCTTTTGTGATCCAGTATCCTCTTTTAAAGAGGGGACCCCAAATTGCATGCACCTCAGACCTCAACAAAACTTGCATCTTCACCTGCCTGCATGTCTTCCCGAAGGAGAATTGTTTCTGAAGGAATAGCCATAGAAACTTAGGACAACAAAAATCAAATAATTGGAACTCTCTGGAAATTAGGACCATAAAATGCCACAGTCTGGTATTTGTTCCTCTGCCTCATGATCAGCACCTTTCTAGCACTCAAATTGCAGTTCTCACAAACTGGAAAATTGAAAAAGTCCATCCATTGCAAAACCAATACAAATGTACAATACAGGCAATTCTCATGTTACAATATTTAAAAACATCACTAGATATCAACTGTCCCAGTTAGTATATTCAGATTAATAAGATTTCATTTGGATACAGTGTTTCCCTGCACAATAACTTTTCTATTTGAATTCACTGATTACATCTATTTTGCCATATATAACATCCTTTCCTCTGATGTTAAAAGTCTGAGCTGAAGGAAACAATATTGATACTATTCATCATTTGGAGTTTTGCAATAAAATTTAGGCTCATGACCTCACTATACTGGTTTTCACCGATATTGCTATTTGTTTTCAGAAAGTAATCTTCTGGAGTTGAGAAAATCTGACCCACAATTCATTCCCCTTTCTATTAAAGGCCACTTTACTTAGATATTGCTTTAATGTCAATGGGGTGTTATTAAAACAATAATAATTACCAATAATACAACACTTTTACCGAATCTTCATAGTCAGTTGCTTTTAAAGATTATTTTACACACTATAGATCCTGCCAGGAAGGTTTCTGTTTCAGAATCACCCTTCTTCCTTTCCCTTGGCTTTATTTTCCCCATGGTTGTAATTTCACTATTTAATAGTACTGCAGTATAATTATGTAGCATGTTGATAATATTTCCACAGAGTAGAAGAGATTTCAGTGAGTTAAAGAACAAAGTAATCACTAAGACTAGTTCAATAAATGTAAGAACCCTTGATTTAGACCAGAATGGGCGTCTAGTAACACTTCCTCCACAAAATAACTGTGGGACTGTAAGTCATTTTAAACTCTATGGAACCACTAAGCTTCCACAGAACCAATAATGAGCAGAGAAGGGAAGTCCTAATGTTCTCCCATTCATCTATTTCACTCACTGAACTTTCATATCAAGTCTCATTTAATGAAAGGTTTCTAAAACAAAACAAAAAAAAACCCAAAAATCAAACTTTAATTAAAAAGTACAGATGACCTCAAAGATCCTTCCCAACTCTAACATGCTAAGCTATGTAAGTCCTAAAGAAATGGAACATTTAATCTGCTGCCTCTAAAAAATAAATGTGAGTGTATGTGTTTTAGATATATGCACTATCCTTATGGGCTATTCTTTTCTCTTTCTTTGTTTCTTTCTTTGTTTCTTTGTTTCTCTCTCTCTGTCTCTCTCTCTGTCTCTCTCTCTGTCTCTCTGTCTCTCTCTCTCTCTCTCTCTCTCTCTCTCTCTCTCTCTCTCTCTCTCTCTCTCTCTCTTTATAGGCTAGTGCCTTCACTACAAACCATAATCAAAATGATGGGAATTTCAGGCATCAATGCAAGATGGAGTGGAGCACAAGACACAATTTAGCAAGGAGGCCTTGTAGAATCCCTCAAATTGTATCACTCAGTACCAACTCAGAGGATTATATGTTAGCCTAGCAACATTGACAATAGCTGAAGGAAACATGGATAAATAGTAAGGAAGATAAAAGGAAGAGTAGAAGGAAAAAAAATGAAGAGGATATAGGTATAACAACATGGGTAAATGCTGGCAAAGCTTATATAAATATAGCAGGCTAACTTGAATGTGTGTGCTTTAATGACTTTCAAAGATTATATTATTCATTTTACAGGATAATAAAACCTCTTATATCAGGACATATCCCATACTTCAATTAATGGGCAGTTTTTATTCAACAACTTTAAGTATTTGAAAGCTGAGATGGTTCATTAATTTCTCTTCACTACAGAATTAAACACAGTTTAAGTTTAAAAGCAATAATATACCTTGAAATGAATGCCAGTAATGAGCTGAGTTACTTCTAGATATTTTTAATCAGGCTTGGACAAGACAGTAAAGTAGATAATTCTGGTCTTTGTAGATCTGCTTTTTCTTTCTTCTTTTCCCATTTCTGTATCTCTCACCTTGTTTATCTTAGTAAATGACACTAGTAATTTTACACAGTCTTCTGACTTAATAGTAGAATGGACAAAAATATGATCTTCAGAAACTTGTGACTCTCACTGAGGCCAAGCTAAAATTCAACTTCCCTCTAGGATTCTGCTCTCAAATGAAACATGAAAATGACCTGGATGTACAAATAAGACAATATATGTCAATACAGGTAATTGCATTTTAGCATAGGACTCTTAGAGCAATCATGCCTTAACTCTAACAAAGGAACTTCAAGCACTATAGTCAGGAAGATTAGAGCCATATAGTAAGAAAAGAAAAACATGTAGATATCTAAGGAGAGGGCATTGTTGTTAAATCTATTCTCTTTCATAATATGTACCAAATGGGCCTGTTAAAATAAATATTGATGACCAATTAGAAGCGGATTTCATTAGGTAATAAACTTCAAGACCGCGACTAGACCCTGACATTTTTAAAAATTTCTGGTGGGAAGACAGGGGTCAAAAGTCAGATTCAGGCCTAAAGTTTAACAAGACGTTGGTCAGCACACTATACAAATAAGGGTATTACAGGCAAGAAAATCATATCTGTATAGAAAGTTTAGGAACAGATTGATTTGACCTTTATCTATAGAGATGAGTAGGTACCTATAAAATTATAAAATTAAAGACTTAAGAATTATAAAATCATCATATCATATTGAATCTTCCTTATTAAACCCAAATTAAAATAGAAATATTTCTCTTTAGCCTAAGTATTCTTCAGTGGAAACAATGGAAATCATATGAATTCCAGATTGTGATGTATTATCAACCTAGAAAATATTCACATCTTTCCATTAAATCCAATGCTTGTATATAAAGACATTCTTCTATATTAAATGATGAAATGGAGAGCTAACATACTGCCAAATGTAACCTGCTGAATCATTTCTAATTTGTTAGAAGAAAAAAACAATATAACACTAGTGATTGTATTAGTGATTCATTTCTTGATGTTTAGTTCTTTGGTTTCTTTCTGAAATATACCTAAAACAAATACATAATCCCAAAGTTATGGAGTGCACTCTAGTTTTGTTGTTGGTTTTAAAGTAAACTGGGTTCTAGATTAAGACACATTCCATTCCAATGCATATATCCATGGGAAAAGTTGTAACCATGTTTGCTTCTTTATCTGTTTTGATTTACTCCTGAATGTTTTCCTACCTGTGGCTATAGATGATTAATACTAAATGCCAGGAAAATTATAAAATTATGAATTCAGGATTCAGAAAAGAAAAATTCATTAATCATTATGCCAGTTAGGCATATAACCCTTTTCAATGAAAATTATGACCATCATTGTGACTACAATGCAAGCAGAGAATAGTCACTTCCCAAGAGAGCGAATTATGGTCACCAGTCAGCTTCAGATCATTTCCTACCATCAAATTCTTCATTTACTGTGACAATTTAAAGCACATCAGTGACTCATTCTGCTTAAACCAATAATAGTTTCACCAATTACTTTAAATTAACCCCTCTCCATATATATTAGTGTACCATTTTCATTTACATATGCTATAAACATTTTTTTTCTCTTGAAGAAGCAGAGCAACCAGTTCCTACATCTGCACTCCTGATATGGAGGTAGTTCGGAAAAAAATATTGGAAAAGTAGTCCTAAAAACAGAAAAAAAAGCAAATTCTAAATATTGCCAATCAATTTCTGAGGATATAAACTAAATACACACTAAGGAGGTACATTAAGGACCCAAAACTGTTCACTTTTTACAGATATATTAAATCATGACAGAAATAAGTACAAAAACAGTACCCTTTTAGAAGGTATTATTTTTATTTGTGTGCATGTATTTAAGAGTCAAGGTTGCTTATGTACTCACACCAAGTAAAAATCTTTTTTGACATCATTCAAAAAAATCTAGTGTATTTGAATCCAGTAGTAACCTCACACATGAGATATCTTAAATGGCTCTCCAAAGAACTGAAGTACATGAACCTGCAGAGGCATTCTTAATGAAGAAATGTCCCAGATACCTACACTATATCTCTGTCATATAGCTATAAAATTCCTAGTTGTCCTTTGCTACTTTTTCTATTTTATGTCATCCAATATCTCTTGGTAAAAGCCCAGCATTAATGAAACTAAAGTGGGAGTTAGATCTTCAATTGAGCCACTTATATTTCCTCTGTTCCATGGATACAGAAGAAACCCTAACCCAATCAGCTGTTGTAGAAATGTGTGCCACAGGTTATAACGGAACTAGCAAAGCCATCTGCATTTCTAAACTCAAGGGGCATGTCCCGCTGACTGTGGGTCATTTTCACTTCACCTTTACATCTTTCCATACCCTCAAATAAACCTCCCTAAAAACCAAGCAACTGAGAAGGTTAAGACAATGGAACCCATGGCATATTTGACTTTGTGTCTTTGTGTGTGTGTGTGTGTGTGTGTGTGTGTGTGTGTGTGTGTGTGTGTGCGCTTTAGGGATGGAGTAAGACAAATGCATTTAAGTAAGTGAGGCTTATTACAACTCAAGTGCCATCTGATAGCAATACCCCTTCCAAAAAGGGCATGCACTTCTGTGGGAACAATTTGGTTTTAAACATTCCAAAGAAGTAGGGATAATTTTTAATCTTCCCAAATGTTTCAGCAGGTAATTATAACACAAGTCTGCCAGTTAAGTTCGTGAACTTGCCACCATGCACTTACACTGGCAGCACTGTACAAACAGCTCAGTAAGGTTTCATAACCCTGGTATACCTGTGTCTCACAACTGCATTCCTGTCTACATGGCAGTGTCTTGCCAAGTGGCATTCATTATTGTTGCATGTTTTTGTGTACCATTGCAGGAATGCCTAAGCTTGAATTAGAACAGTGAACAAACATTAAATTTCTTGTTAAACTTGGTAAGAGTGGGAGTAAAATCAGGGACATGTTAGTCCAAGTTTATGGGGATAATGCCTGACGAAAACAGCAGTGAGCAAATAAATTAAACATTTTTTTGAGGACAGTGAATGTGTCATGGATGAAGAGACGTCAGGGCAGCCAGTAACAAGCAGAACTGACAAAACATTGCAAAAATTCGTCAAATTGTGCATCAAAATTGTCAGCTGACTGTAAGCATAGCAGACCAAGTAAATATCAATAGATAAACAATTAGGAAAATCTCA
The DNA here is from genome assembly GCA_033961575.1 of Aselliscus stoliczkanus. Classification (NCBI taxonomy): domain Eukaryota; kingdom Metazoa; phylum Chordata; class Mammalia; order Chiroptera; family Hipposideridae; genus Aselliscus; species Aselliscus stoliczkanus. The sequence goes on along the minus strand of CM066737.1, from coordinate 33,019,547 downwards.
ACTGAAAATCTTGGTATGAGAAAGCTGTGTACAAAAATGGTCCCGAAGGAGTTCATTGATGAACAAAAGCAAAGGAGAGTTGAAGTTTGCCAAGACCTTTTGGAGAGGCAAGATGATGTTTTGGGCCATGTTATCACTGGTGATGAAACATGGGTGCACCAATATGACCCTGAAACAAAGCATCAAAGTACACAATGGAAATCAGCCAATTCTCCATGACCAAACAGTTCAATCAGTCCAAATCAAGAGTCAAAACAATGTTGCTAACATTTTCTGATATCAGAGGGATTATTCATTATGAATTTGTACCAACTGGACAGAACTAACCAAGTTTACTTGGTTAGTTTATTTGGGAATGCTGGAAAGGCTACTTGAATAAATTAGATGACCCGAACTTTTCACCAACAATTCATGGTTCTTACATCATGACAATGCACCAGTTCACAGGGCACTGTCAGTAAGGGAGTTTTTAGCCAGTAAACAAATAACCATACTGGAACACCCTCCCTACTCACCTGATCTGCCCCCAATGACCTTTCTTTACCCAAAGATAAAGGAAATAGTGAAAGGAAGACATTTTGATGACATTCAGGACAGCTCTGATGGCCAATCCAGAAAAAGAGTTCCAAAATTGCTTTGAAGGGTGAACTACGCGCTGGCGTTGCTACATAGCTTCCCAAGGTGAGTACTTTGAAAGTGAACTTAGAGATATTCAGCAATGAGGTATGTAGCACTTTTTACAGGATGAGTTTTTGAACTAATTGTCAGACCTCATATTTATATGCTTATACTTCTAGAGGGCACAAACCGACTTCCATAAAATGGAATTTGAAATTTTATAGTAAAAATAGTGTTGCTTTAGAACCATTTTTTAGAATTTTAAAATGGGCATTGGCATATCTGATTTATTGATATTTTAAGCATCCACCTTGCTTTGAGTATATCAATCAAAAAAATGGGTGCTTGGGCCCGCCCAGTGGCATGTTGGTTAAGAGCTGGCTTGGGATGCCAGCGACCCTGGTTTGGATCCCACATATGAGGGCCATTGACACTGCCCTCTACATCAAAGATGGTGAACAACAGCTCCACCTGGAGCTGAGCTGCTGTGAGTCCCCATGACAGTACAGCTGCAGCCCCTGCTGTGAGTGGCCAGCAGCCAGCATGAGCAGCTTGGCAGCCCGTGTGAGCTGCCAAGAGCCGCTGTGAGCGGCCATCCAGAGGCTGGCAACCGATCTGCCTCACCCAGGAAGAGCACAATGACGATACCAACATGGGCCAGTGAAGCAACGTCCTCCACAACTAGACTGAAGAACAAAAGGACAGCAATTTCTCTGTTCCTCTTCCCTGGTTCCCCAACGCTGTTCCCCTCCCCCAATTCCCCAATAATATCTTTTTTTAAAAACGGATGCTTAATGTTTATATAATAAGAACAATAACAATACTGTTTCCCACTTTTAGTTCAGAGTTGACAAACTATAGGCCTGCATTTTGAGTAATACATACTAGTGAGAATTTGCTACTAAGCTGTTAGAGTTCACTATAAATCATTTTTAGAAACCCCAGCTGTTTTTATTATGTTACCTTTAAAAAGAAATCATCAAGAAAATTTCTCAGGGAAATATGATGTTGCCAAAGATCTGGCAGGTTAAATGAGGAAACATTAATTATTTCAGAAACTAGTATTAATTAATACTGAAGGTATTAATTAATATAAGTACTGTAAGTGAGATCACAAAAAAAGTGTTCTAGAAAGAATTTGCTTCTACTCATTTTGCCTAACCACTAATCACCATTAAACTATATATACATTATATATATATATATATATATATATATATATATATATATATATATATACCCTTTCTGTTAAATATAGATCTCTTCTCTGAAATTCCTAGCCTGGTACATAGTCAAGTATGGTCAGTTTCATTAATTCAAAGGTGGCTTTCTAAATCTAACTTTAATTCAGAAATTTCCATTTATGTTTTTGTTATACTTAATGAGAATTTTAAACTCCTCCCTTTAATATTTAGGTTAATTGTAACCCAGGGGATACTAGTTTTATTTTGACACTCCCCCAAATTACTTGTTAACTTGAAGAAATATATTCAAACTGAAGTCAAGTGGTTCAAGAGGGAAAGCAGTAGTTTCAGGATAAGGAGCATAGGAAAGGTTTTCTAGCAAAGCCATTTAGCAAAACCATTTAGTTAGAGGGCATTATGTCAATTTCAAATGTATAATTCCTCACAAATTCTTCATTGTTTCTCAGAAGCAAAATATAGATTTTGCAATCAAGATTTCATTTTTTTTTACTTTCTTTCTTTGTTTATTTTATTAGACCCCGCTACTTAGGGGAAAACAATGCACGTAATTCCAGAAACAGGGCAGATTAAACCTGTCATGTCCCTCATTTGCCTTAAGATGTACGTTTAGATCATATTCAGTTATTCTCTTTTCTACAATAGAGGTTTCCAAGCCATCTTTAAAAGGAATCCTAGTTTCATAATTCCTTGGTTGTATCCACATCAACCAACACAATTTAACAGAAAATACAATGATGCAAATGGATATAGGTGGCAGCATCAATCTACCACCACAATGAGAGATTAGTGATTGGCTGGGTGAGGAGTGTTGATTATGATGAAAATGCTCTAAAATTGACTCTTGTGATAGTTACATATTTCTATGAATATACTAAAAAAGTTGAGTGAGTGGATGGTTCATTTAAGTGAAAAAATTATATGATATGTTAATTATGTCTTATAAAGCTATTAAAAATGTAGGCAGGGGCCGGCCGAGTGGCGCAGTGGTTAAGCGCTGGCTTGGGAAGCCAGAGGCCCTGGTTCGGGTCCCACATGTGAGGGCCAGTGACACTGCCCTCAAAACAAAACAAACAAAAACAAACAAACCAAAAAAAAAAAAACCAACAAAAATGTAGGCAGGAAGAACATATAGTATAAGAATACAAGACTTCTAACTAGATGCTAAATCTGCTTCTTAGACATTTTAGCCTCTGGGACTTTGGTCAAATTATGAAGTAACGTGAGTAACATTACTAAGCTTCTATTTTCACATCTGTAAAATGTAGGAAAAAATATAGTACCTCTGCACATACAGTTGTTGTGAACATTAAATATGATCATGCATGGTAAAGTGCCTAACCTAATGCCTGGAATTGAGTAAGTGCTCAATGTAGGCTGTTATTCTCCTACTCTTTATTTGTTTTTGAGGGCAGTGTCACTGGCCCTCATATGTGGGACCTGAATCGGGGCCGCTGGCTTCCCAAGCCAGTGCTTAACCACTGCGTCACTCGGCTGGCCCCTCTCCTACTCTTAAAAAAAAAAAAATAACAGCCTTATTGAGATCTAATTCACATATTATAAAATGCAATCTTTTAAAGTGTACAACTCAGTGGTTTTTAGTATAACCACATAATTGTGCAACCATCACCACTGCCAAATCCAGAATATTACCATTACACAAAAAGAGAAATGCTATACTCATTAGCAGTAATTCCCCATTTCTTTTTCTCCCCAGTGGCAACCAATAATCTACTGTCTGTCTATATGAATTTGGCTCTTCTGGACATTTCAAATAAATGGAATCATACAATATGTAGACTTTTGCATGTTGCTTTTTCACTTAGCATATTTTTAAGTTTTATCCATGTTGTAGTATGTATCAGAACTTCATCCCTTTTTATGGCTAAATAATATCCCTTTATAAATATATTTCATATTTTGTTTATCCATTCATCACATGATAGACATATTTCTACTACTTGGCTATTATGAATAATACTGCTAACAACCCTCAAATAAATGGACATATGTTTGTGATTCATTTTGTTTGTTTTCATCAAAAAATGAAATAAAAACTCCTTTGCACCTTCCTTGCTACCATTTCATATCATATAAGGTCTTGAAATCCAAGATATGTTTGTAGGGTTAAATGGTAACATTTTAAATATTCACAACTAGGGCCGGCCAAGTGGCATGGTGGTTAAGCGCTGGCTTGGAAAGCCAGCAGTCCCGGTTCGGGTCCCACATATGAGGGCCTGTGACACTGCCCTCAAAAACAAAACAAAATAAATATTCACAACTGATAGAATAAAAAAGTACATGAAAGCATCTTTTTAAATTATGAAAAAGCAAAATATCTACTTGTACTTTATTTATTTATATAGGTTTATCATATTTATAGATATTAAATATATTTATATTATTTATATATTTTATTGAAGTATAATTGACATATAACATTATATTAGTTTCAGATGTACAACATAATGGTTCGATATTTGTATATTGCATGAGATGATCTTCACAGTAAGCCTGGTTAGCATCTGTCACCATATGTAGTTACAAATATTTTTCCTTGTGATGAGAACTATTAAGTTTACTTTTTTAGCAATTTTCAAATATGCAATACAGTACTATTAACTATAGTCACTATGCTGTACATTAAATCCCCATGACATTTAGTTTATAACTGGAAGTTTGCACATTTTGTACACCCCCTCCATCACCCAATTTGCCCTTCCCCTGCCCTCCACCTCTGGCAACTACCAATTTGTCCTCTAAATCTATGAGCTTAGTTTTTGTGTTTTTTGTTTTGGTTCGTTTTAGATTCCATATATTAATATATGTGAGATCTTAGGTATTTGTCTTTTTCTATCTGACTTATTTCACTTAGTATAATGACCTCAAGTTCCATCTATGTTGGGGCAAATGACAAGACATCATTCTTTATTTATGATTAAATAATATTTCAGTGTGTGTGTGTCTGTGTGCGCCTTGTATGTATGTGTACGTGTGTGTGTGTGTATGTGTGTGTGTATATATATATATATATATATATATATATATATATATATATATATACAGAGTATATATATTTTTTCATCTATTCATCTGTCCATGGACACTTAATTGTTTCCATGTCCTGGCTATTCTAAATAATGTTGCAGTTATCAAGAGGGTGCATGTATCTTTTTGAATTAGCATTTTCATTTTCTTTGGACAAATACCCAGAAGGGGGACTTCTGGATCATATTATAGTATTATTTTTAATTTTTTGAGGATCCTTAATGTTTTTTTTTTATAATAGCTGTACAATTTACATTCACACGAACAGTGGGAACAGTGTAGAAGGGTATCTTTTTTGCTATCACCAGACTAACAATTGTTATCATTTGTCCTTTTTATAATAGCTATCCTAACAGGTACAAAGCAATACCTCATTATGATTTTGATTTGCATTTTCCTGTCGATTTCTGATTTTGAGCTCCTTTTTATATAATTATTGGATATGTGCATGTCTTATTTGAAGAAAAAATGCATATTTATATCCTTTGCCTGTTTTTAAAATAAGGTTGGTTTTTTTTTTTTGGCACTGAGTTGATCTTTATATATTTTAGATAGTAACTTTTTATCAGATATATTATTTGCAAATATTTACTCACATTTCCTAGGTTGCTTTTTAATTTTGTCTAATGTTAACTTTGATGTAGAACTTCTTAGTTTGATGTAGTCCCACATTTTTATATCTGCTCTTGTTGTTGTGCTTTTGGTATCATATCCAAAAGCATTGTATACCCAAAACATAATTACTAAGACCAGTATGTCTTTCTAAGAAGCTCTATGAACTTCCAGTAAGATGGCAGAATAGACAGACGTGCAAACTGCCTCCCAGGATCACACCAAAATCACAAATAATTTATACAACATTCAACCTCAGAAGTCCCCTGAACGCTGGATGAACAGAACCTCTAAACAAAGGACTTAAAGAGGAGGCCATGTCGAGTCTGGTAGGAGGGGTAGAGGAGAGAGGGAAAACCCCGTGAGAGACACCTCAGCAGTGGAGAGACTTCTGCGGTAGGGTAAGAGTCCTTTGGCACCACATTGAGCTCACCAGCCCAGAGCTACTTTACCGGGAAGAGGAGTTCTATGATAGCTTGCAGTAGAAATTAGTGAGGGGACTTCCGGTAAAATGGAGCAATAGACAGATGCTGTGCTAACTACCTCCAAGGATCACACCAAAATTACAAACAAATTATACAGCATTCAACCCTGGAGGTCCCCGGAACACTAGATGAACAGAACCACTAAATGAAGAACTTAAAGAGGAGGTCAAGTCGGGTCTGGTAGGACAGGCAGAGAGGAGAGAGGGCGAGCCCTGTGAGGGAAGCCCCAGCTGTGGAAAGCTTGTCTGGTTGGGGGAGAGACCCTCAAGCCACACACCCAGCTCACCAGCCCAGAGTTCGTTTGCCGGGAAGAGGAGTTCTAATATAGCCCGCAGTAAATTAGGTAGGACTCTCCTTGCTCAGTTTGGTGAGCTCTTACCTGGTTACTGGTGGAGACAGTGGCTGTGTGAGCTGGACCTGGGAGCCTGCGGGGACGGACTGAACTGAGCACCTTTGGTGCAAAGCCTGGAGGTTTTTGGACTGTTGTTCCTGTGGTGTGGAGCTTGCACACGAGTGGTATAGGGATTGCACCATTTTGTCAGGCTTGGGTCCTCCCACAGTGGATCAGGACCGGGACCTCATTGGTCTGGTGGAATTGGCACAGAAGTGTGTGTGTGCACTCGTGCATGCGGCCATGGATCCCAACCCTCTGCCCACCTTATACTGCGTTGCCAGGAAAATGCTGGGCGGGTGCTCTCCGGCTCCAACAGGATGCTAACTGAGACGCGGGAGAGCACAAGCTGCCTCAGGTCCCTGCTCTCCGCACTGCATTTGCAGAGTTGCCAGGCTAGTGATTGGTTGTCGGGCTGCTCGGCCTGATCTGCAAGCGGCTGATTGGGACAGGCTGAGACTGGGAGTTTTCCTGGGAGTGTTGGGCTGTGAGCTGTGTGCCTGCGTGATCCAGCCAGGGCTCTCCTGGTGATCTATCTAATACATCAAAGCAATCCCAGAGTGACAGCCAGAATGGGGAAACAAAGAAACATGTCCCAAGTAAAAGATCAGAAGAAACCTCTAGAAATTGAACTATATGAAACAGAGGGAGCCAACCTTTCAGAGACAGAGTTTAGAACCCTGATGGTAAGAATATTTAAGGAACTTAGCGAGGACATAAAGAAGGATAGGGAAACCATAAAAAACAACCTGTTAGAAATAAAGAATACAATAACTGAAATGAAGAACACACTCGAAGGAATCACCAGTAGAGTAGATGAAGCAGAGGAGTGGATCAGCGATTTGGAAGATAAAATAGCAGAAATCACCCAGTTGGCACAGCAAAAAGACCACAGAAAAAAAACAATGAAAATAGTTTAAGAGCCCTATGGGACAAGGTGAAACGCAACCACCTTCGACTCATAAGAATACCAGGAGAAGAGAAGAAGCAAGGGGTCAAGAATGTATTTGAAAAAATAATGACTGAAAATTCCCTACCCTGGTGAAGGAAATCAACATACATGCCCACGAAGTGCCGAGGGTTCCAAACAAGCTGAACCCAAACAGGTCCACACCAAGACACATCATAGTTTAAATGGCAAATTGTAAAAACAGAGACAGAATCCTAGAGGCTGCAAGAGAAAGACAACAGGTTACATACAAAGGAACTCCTGTTAGACTAACAGCTGACTTGTCTACAGAAACTCTGCAGGCTACAAGGGAGTGGCAGGGGATATTCAAAGTGACACAAAATAAATGCTTACAACCAAGATTGCTCTACCCAGCATGGCTATCACTTAAAATTGAAGGAGAAATGAAGAGCTTCTCAGAAAAGAATAAGCTTAAAGAATTCCTGACCACCAAGCCAGCATTGCAAGAAAAGTTAAAAGGGCTCTTTTAAACAAAGGAAAGGGGTAAACAAGCTAACCCAGGGAGACCAGGAGTACAAATAACAAAATGGCAATACATGTGCACCTATCAATAATCATTTTAAATGTGAATGGGCTAAATGCTGCAATCAAAAGACAGAGAGTGGGGCCGGCCGAGTGGCTCAGTTAGTTAAGAGCTCACTCAAGAGTGCGAGCTGAGCTTTGAGCAACAGCTGTTCGAGGCCAGCCCGAGCTGAGTTGCCGTTGAGCTGCCAACAGGTGGCAGGATGGCTCAGCTTAAAAAAAAAAAAAAAAAACAGAGAGTGGCTGAGTGGATAAGAAAATAGGACACAGGTATATGCTGTTTACAGATGCAATAAGATATTTCATGCAAATGGCAGTGAGTAAAAAAAAAGCTGGAGTACCAATACTTATTTTGGACAAAATAGGCTTTAAAATGACTACAGTAAAAGATAAAGAAGGGCACTATAACCCTAATAAACATCTATGCACCCAACATAGGAACTCCTAATTACATATAACAGATTTTGACAGACATAAAGACAGAGATCAACAGTAACACTATCTTAGTAGGGGACTTCAACACCCCATTGTCACCAATGGACAGACCCTTTAGACAGAAAATCAACACAGAAAGAGGGGCCTTAAATGATATTTTAGACCAGCTGAGCTTCGTTGATAATTTTAGAGCATTTCACTCTGAAAAAACAGAATATACATTCCTCTCAAGTACACATGGGACATTTTCCAAGATAGACCATGTTAGGCCACATAGCAAGTCTCAGCAAATTTAAGAAGATTGAAGTCATATCAAGCAGATATAAAGGAAAAACTGATGGTTGCTGACTGGGAGGGATTGGGGAAGAGGGAGAGGGGGAAGGTTTTGGACAGTGTAGTTGGGACTACAATGTTGCTGCAGGGATATGGGGGCAGTTCTGGGAATGTAATTGATAATGTTTTGAAGAGACTGTTAGGTTGTGTGAAATAAGTCAATCGGAGAAGGACAGGTACCATGCGATCTCACTTGTTTGTGGAGTCTGAAGAGCTGAGTGAACGATCAAAGTAAACAGACTCGTAGATGTAGAGGAAAAACTGAGGGTTGCTAGTTGGGAGGGGGTTGGGGATGGGGGGAAGGAGAAGGGCTTAGATAGTATAAATAGACAACTATAATATTGCCACAGGGATATGAAACACATTTCGGGGAATATAATAATGTTGTTAAAATTTTGTGGCATGTCAGATAGTCACATGTCTTGTTAGGGAGACCACTTCATGGATGGAGTAGAGGCTTGATCACTGCACTGTACACCTGAAACTGATGTTGTATAATATTGTATGCCAACTGTAACTGAATCTGTTGATGGTCATGGGATGTGGAGTATACTGTGGAGGGGAGTCAGGGGAGTTGTGATAGATATGTATGATATGGGTGGGGAATGGGGTTGCAAACTGGGGGAAGGGGGTTGTCACTTTGGGGGGTAAAGTGTATAACTATTGCATTGTGTTGTACACCTGAAACTAATAAAATAAATAAATAAATAAATAAATAAATAAATAAATAAATAAATAAAAGAAATTAGTGAGGACTGTCTTTGCTCAACTCTGTGAGGCTGAGGTCGGCTGGAGAACCAGTGGAGCTGGAATACAGAAGCGCTTACCAGTGAGCACTCACCCGATCACTGGTTGAGAGAGTAGCTGTGTGAGCAGGGCCCAGGAACCTGTGAGGACAGACTGAACTGAGCGCCTTTGGTGCAGGAGCTGGAGGTTTTGGGACCATTGTTCCCATGGTGTGAAGCTTGCACACCAGTAGTGTACAGGAGGAAGCCATCTTTTCAGGGTTGGGCCCTCCCACAGAGGATCAGGTCCAGGACCACATCGGTCTGGTGGAATAGGCGCAGGAGTACTTGTGTGTGTGCACACAGGCGGGCTTGGATCCCCACCCTCGCTCTGCTTGTGCTGCATAGCCAGGGAAACGCCTGGTGGGCGTCCTCTGCTTTCAACGAAGTGTTCATTGAGACACGGGAGTGAGCAAGCCGCCTTGAGTCCCCACTCTCAGCACTGCATGTGCAGAATTACCAAGTTGGTGATTGGCTGTTGGGTTGCTCGGCCTGATCTGTTAGTGGCTGATTGGGACAGGCTGAGCCTGGGAGTTTTCCTGGGAGTGTTGGGCTGTGAGCTGTGTGCCTGTGTGATACGGCCAAGGCTGTCCTGGCTAGTCTGTGTGGGCTTGTTGCTGGTGCAGGACTCCATGCTGCTCTGACTTGGTGGGGGCCACTGGCCACCATCCCATGGTGCGTCAGGAACTTACCCCATCATGTAGAGCTATGTCGCTGGGTGCACCCTGAGCCCCTGTTGCCTGGCCCCCAACTACACAGGCCACAGAGGGTTTTTTTGCAGCAACAGACAGCCCCCAACAACCTGTGAGGATTTTTGGTGGTGAGCACGTTTCCAGAGCACACAACAGCTAATTGCAGGAAGCTCACTGCAAGCCTCACAGGGAGGCCAGCATATGATGTATTGAGCCCTTCTCCCCATCACCTGGTTCTGAGTCACCCAGAGATTCTCTATTGCTGAGCAGTGTTCTGCAGATAAAGCATGCAGAGAGCCTTTTTCTTTTTTCTTTTTCCATTTTTCTCTTTCTCTTTCTTTTCTAGGTGATCTGTCTAATACATCAAAGCAACCACAGTGCGACAGCCAGAATAAAGAAACAAAGAAACATGTCCCAAGTAAAAGATCAGAAGAAACCTCTAGAAATGGAACTAAATGAAACAGAGGTATCCAGCCTTTCAGAGACAGAGTTTAGAACACTGATGATAAAAATGTTTAAGGAACTTAGTGAGGAGATAAAGAAAGATAATGGAATAATAAAAAAAAACAAGCTAGAACTCATTGAATAAGAATACAATAACTGAAATGACGAACATACTCAAAGGAATTAAGAGTAGATTACATGAAGCAAGGGATCGGATCAGCGATTTAGAATACAAAATAGCATATATCACCCAGCTGGAACAACAAAGAGACACAAGAATAAAAAAAGAATGAAAATAGTTTAAAAGACATGTGGGACAACATCAAGCACAACATTTGTATCATATGAATACCAGAAGGAGAAGAGAAGAAGCAAGTGATCTAAAATTTATTTGAAGAAATAATGATTGAAAATTTCCCTACCCTGGTGAAGGAAATCGACATACAAGCCCAGGAAGTGTAGAGAGTTCCAAACAAGCTGAACCCAAGTAGCCCCACACCAACACATCATAGTTAAAATGGCAAAGGTTAAAGACAAAGACAGAATCCTAAGAGCAGCAAGAGAAAGACAGCAGGTTACATAAAAAGAAATTCCTTTAAGACTAACAGTTCACTTGTCTACAGAAACTCTGCAGGCCTGAAGGGAGTGGCAGGAAATATTCAAATTGACTCAAAATACCAAGCACAGCTATCACATAAAATTGAAGGACACATAAAGAACTTCTCAGAAAAGATTAAGCTTAAGGGATTCATTACCACCAAGCCAGCATTGCAGGAAATGTTAAAAGTGCTTTTTAAAACAGAAGAAAGGTGGAAACAAGCTAATCCAGGAAGACCAAAAATACAAATAACAAAATGGCAATAAATATGCACCTATCAATAGCCACTTTAAATGTGAATGAGCTAAATACTCCAATCAAAAGACATTGGATGGGGCCGGCTGAGTGCTGTGGTGGTTAAGCGCTGGCTTGGGAAGCCAGTGGCCCTGGTTTGGGTCCCACATATGAGGGCCAGTGACACTGCCCTCAAAAAAAAAAACACAAAGATCAGACACTTGGTGGATAAATGGATAGGAAGAAAAGACCCATATACTTGCTGGCTACAAGAGACTCACTTCATAATGAAAGACACACACAGACTGAAAGTAAAGGGATAGAATAAGATATTTCATGGAAATGCAAATGAGAAAAAAGCTGGAATAGCAATACTTATTTCGGACAAAATAGAGTTTATAATGAAGACTATAATAAAAGACAAAGATGGGCAACTACATGGTAGTACAGGGATTGATTCAACGAGAGGACATAACCCTAGAAAACATCTATGCACACTACATATGAGCTCACCCAACATATGAGATCCTAATACATAAAACAAATTTTGACAGACATAAAGACTGAGATCCACAGTAACACTATTGTAGTAAGGGACTTCAACACCCCATTGTCACCAATGGACAGATCCTCCAGACAGAAAAAGAGAACGGAAACAGTGGCCTTAAATAACACTTTAGACAAGGTGGATTTAATCGAAATTTTTAGAGCATTTCACCCCAAAGCAACAGAATATACATTCTTCTCAAGTGCACGTCGAACATTTTGCAAGATAGACCACATGTTAGGCCACAAAACAAATCTCAATAAAGGGGCCGGCTGAGTGGCTCATTTGGTTAAGAGCTCACTAAAGAGTGTGAGCTGAGCTCTGAGCAACAGCAGTTTGATGCCCAGCCCAAGCTTAGTTGCCGTTCAGCTACCAACAGATAGCAGGATGGCTCAGTTAAAAAAAAGTCTCAATAAATTTAAGAAGATTGAAATTATATCAAGCGTCTTCTTTGACCACAATTCTGTGACACTAGAAATCAATTATAAGAAACCTGGGAAGCATACAAATACATGGAAACTGAATAACATGTAACTAAATAGCAAGTGGATCAAAGATTAGATCAAGGAGGAAATCAAAAGTTACCTCGAGACAAACAAAAATGAAAACACCACAACCCCAAATCTGTGTGATGCAGCGAAAGGAGCCCTAAGATGGATGTTCACAGAAGTGCAGACTTACCTAAAGAAGGAAAAAAATCTCAAAGCAAAAGGTTATCCCTACACCTCAGGGAACTCGAGAAAGAACAGCAAAAGAAGCCCAAAGGGAGTACAAGGAAGGAATAATAAAGACCAGAGCAGAAATAAATGAAATAGAGACTAAAATACAATGCAATACATGAAAGAGACCAAGAGCTGTTTTTTTTAAAAAAGATAAACAAAATGGACAAACCCTTAGCCAGACTCACCACGAAAAAGAGGGAGAGAACCCAAATTAATAAAATCAGAAACAAGAGAGGGGAAGTGACAACAGATACCACAGAAATACAGGAAAATTGAAGAAAATGCTATCAGCCAACAAATTAGACAATATGGAAAAAATGGATAAATTTCTGGAAGCATACAATCTACCAAGTCTGAACCAAGAAGAAACAGAAACTCTGAACAGACTGATTACTACCAACGAAATTGAATCGGTAATCAACAAGCTTCCAACAAACAAAAGTCCTGGACCAGACAGATTCACAGGTAAATTTTACATAACATTCAAAAAAGAAATAATACCTATTCTCCTCAAACTATTCCAACAAATAGAGAAGGAGGGAAGGCTCTGACCCACATTTTATGAGGCTACTACTACTCTGATCACAAAATCAGACAAAGGTATTACAAATAAAGAAAACTACAGGCTGATATCCCTAATGAACATAGATGCAAAAATCCTCAACAAAATACAAGCTAATCGAATTCAGCATCACATTAAGAAGATCATACAACACAATCAAGTGGGATTCATTCCTGGCATGCAAGGTTGGTTCAATATCCGAAATCAATTAATGTAATACATCACATTTCCAAAATGAAAAATAAAAATCATATGATCATATCAATAGATGCAGAAAAATCCAGCAGCCAATTATGATAAAAACTCTTAGCAAAGTTGGAATAGTGGGATCATATCTCAACATAATAAAGGCCATATATGATAAGCACACAGCAAACATCGTATTCAATGGGGAAAGGCTAAAACCTTTCCCCTTAAGACCAGGAAAAAGACAAGGCTGCCCACTTTTACCACTTCTATTCAACATAGTTCTGGAAGTTCTAGCCACAGCAATCAGACAGGAAAATTAAATAAAAGGCATCCAAATTGGAAATTGCCATTATATGCACATGACATGATAGTATATATAGAGAATCCCAAAGACTCCACCAAAAACCTGCTAGAACTGATAAACGAATTTAGTAAAGTAGCAGGACACAAAATTAATATTCAGAAATCAGTTGCATTTGTATACACCACTAATAAACTATGAGAAGAAGAAATCAGGAAATCAATCCCTTTTACAATTGCTTCAAAAACAATAAAATATCTAGGAATAAATTTAACCAAAGAAGTAAAAGACCTGTACTCAGAAAATTATGACACTGAAGAGAGAAATCAAAGAAGATACAAATAAATGGAAATACATACCATGTTCATGGATAGGAAGAATTAATTTAGGTAAAATGTCAATACTACCTAAGGCAATATATATATATATATTCAGTACAATTCCTATCAAACTACCAAGGACATTTTTCTCAGAAATAGAGCATATAATCCTAAAATTTATATGGAACCATAACAAACCACGGCAATCTTGAGAAATAGCCACGGCAATCTTGAGAAATAAGAACAAAGTCGGGTATAACACTACCCGACATCAAATCATACTACAAGGCTACAGTAATCAAAATAGTATGGTATTGGCATAAAAATAGGCTCATAGATCAATGGAACAGAATAGAAACCCAGAAATAAACCCATCCATATACAGTCATTTCATCTATAATAATGGAAGCAAGAATTTACATTGGAGTAAAGATAATCTATTTAACAAATGGTGCTGGGAAAATCGGACTGACACATTCAAAAAAATGAAAATGGACCACCTACTTACACCATATATGAGAACAAATTCAAAATGGATTAAAGACTTAAATGTAAGACCTGAAACCATAAAACTCCTAGAAGAAAACATTGGGAGTAAGTTTGCAGTAATTACCCTCAGTAATATTTTTACTTTTATATCCCCTCAGGCAAGGGAAATAAAGAAATAATAAACATATGGGATTACATCAAACTTAAAGTTTTTTCATAGCAAAGGAAGTCATCAATCAAACAAAAAAGCAGGGCCGGCCGAGTGGCGCGGTGGTTAAGCGCTGGCCAGCGGCCCCGGTTCGGATCCCACATATGAGGGCCAGTGACACTGCCCTCAAAAAAAAAACAAAACAAAACAAAAAGGCAGCCTACTGAGTGGGAGAAGATATTTGCCAACGATATATCTGATAAGGGGTTAATATCCAAAATTTATAAAACACTCATGAAACTCACCACCAAAAAAACAAACAACCCAATAAAAACATGGGCAGAGGATATGAGGAGGCATTTCTCTAAGGAGGACATACAGATGGCCAACAGGCATATGAAAAAATGTTCAACCTCACTATTCATTAGAGAGATGCAAATAAAAACCACAATGAATTATCACCTCACTCTGGTCAGAATGGCTAACATCAATAAATCAACAAACAACAAGTCCTGGAAAGGTTGTGGAGAAAAGGGAACCCTGGTATCCTGTTGGTGGGACTGCAAATTAGTGCAGCCATTATGGAAATCAGTATAGAGGTATTTCATAAAACTGGAAATGGAACTACCGTATGACCCAGCAATTTCACTCTTGAGTATCTACCCAGAAAAAGCCAAGATGCTAATTTGAAAAAATATATGCACCCCTATGTTTATTGCAGCATTATATACAATAGCCAACACTTGGAAACAACCGAAATTCCTATCAGTAGATGACTGGATTAAGAAATTGTGGTACATTTATACAATGGAGTATTACTCTTCTACAAAGAAGAATGAATTCGTCCCATTTGTCATGACATGGATGGACCTAGAGACTATAATGTTAAGGAAAATAAGTAAGTCAGAGAAATACAAATACCATATGATCTCACTTATATGTGGAATCTAAAACACTGAATGAACAAGCACAGTAAACACAAATAGTCTCAGAGATGTAGAGGAAAAACTGATGGTTGTTAGTTGGGTGCGGGGTGGGGATGAGAGAGAAAGGGAAGGGATTAGACAGCATAAATAGGTAACTACAATATTGCCACAGGGATATGAAAGACAGTTCATGTAATATAATTAATAATGTTGTAAATATTTTGTAGGGTGTCAGATGGTCACATGTCTTGTTGCGGAGACCACTTCATGGATGGGGTGGAGGCTTGATCACTGCACTGTACACCTGAAGCTGATGTATAATATTGTATGTGAACTATAATTGAATATATATATGGTCACGGGATGTGGAATGTGGTGTGGGAGTGGAGTCAAGGGAATTATAATAGATATATATGGGGGTAATGGGGCTGCAGATTGGGGGTGGGGGCTTGTCATTTTGAAGAGTAAAAAGTGTAACTATTGCACTGTTGTAAAATTTTTAAAAATTTAAAAAAACAAAAGAAGTTCTATGGTTTCAAGTCTTACATTTAAGTCTTTCATCCTTTTCAAGTTAACTTTTGTGTATGATGGAAGATGAAGATCCAATTTCATTCTTTTCCATGTGGATACCCAGTTTTACAAACACCACTTTTTAAAGAGACTATCCTTTTCCCATTGTGTATTCATGGCACCCTTGACAAACATTAGTTCACATATACAGATATGTGTAGATTTTCATTTTTTTACTTTTTGTTCCTCCAACTGGGTAATTTCAAGTGACCTCTCTAAGACTTCAGTGATTCTTTCTTTTGCATGATTGAGTCTGCTGTTGAAGTTCTCTATTGAATTATTTTGTTCAGTCGCTGTATTCTTCAACTCCCGGATGTTTGTTTGGCTCCTTTTATGGTTTGTGCTTCTTTATTAAACATCTCTTTTTGTCAATGCATTGTTTTCCTGGATATTTTTCAGTTATCTATCCATGTTCTCTTGTATCTCAATCTGCTTGTTTAGGAGGATTAGATGAATTTTTTTATCAGGCAATTCATAGATGTCCATTTCTTTTTTATTGGTTATTTTATTTTTATTTTTATTTTTTTTTGAGGGCAGTGTCACTGGCCCTCATATGTGGGACCAAAGTGGGGCCACTGGCTTCCCAAGCCAGTGCTTAACCACCACACCACTCGGCTGGCTATAGATGTCCATTTCTTTGAGGTCAATTCATAAATCTTTATTAGTTTCCTTGTTTGCCTGATTTCATGATCCATGTAGTCCTGCATTGGTATTTATGCATTTGAAGGAGCAAAATGTTTCTTCTGTTGGATTCCTAGTCTGATGATATTGTCTCCAGGGTCCCAGTCAAGTTATTTGGATCTAGGTCATGTGGCTGCTGTTGGGTCCACAGTTGAGTATGTGGTTGGTAGGCTTGTTACCAGGATCTCAAGTGTATATGGATTCTGTCTGGTACCAGCATGGCTGGGACTGCTTCCAGTACCTTGGTCTATGTCTAGCACTGTGACAAGGGTTCTCTTCAGCGTGTCCAGAGAAAAGGCCTATCACCAAGTGTACAGACAGTTGTGGCTCCCTCTGGGGCCCTGGGAAGTTGCTGACAGGTCAGTGGGAAGATCCTTGGGTAGGCAGAATTGGCCCTGGACCACAGCTGAGAAGGGCTGCAACCAAGTAACAGAGCTGCTTCAGGGTCCACCGTTGGGACCAAGGATTACAGGGCTGTCTCCAGGGGCACAGAGTGGCATGCTTCCTGCTAGGTTCCTGAATGGGCAAGACTGCCCACAAATTGTAGCTGCTTAGGGAGAAATTGTGCTGGTGAAGATCTGTAGTCAGACTGATGGCAGCAATCTGTCTCAAGGGACACCGAGAGGCATATGTCCCTCTGGGTCCCTGGGAAGACAGGACCATCTCGAGGCCACAGCTGCAAGGATACTTCAAGGTCCACAGTGAAATAAATGTAGATGGGTCTACCACCAGAGGTATAAACAGGCATGTTTCCCAGCAGGTACCTGGGTGAGGAGTATTCCTGGCCCATGGCTGAGAGGGGCTTAAACTGAGTTACAGGGACATTTCAAGATCTGCAGTTCGACTAATGTCACAGGGTCTGCTTCAGGGGCATGATGGGTATGCATCTGGCTCAGTCTCTGGGCAGGCAGGAGTGTTACCAACCTGTGGTTGAGAGGGGCTGGAACCAAGTTATAGGGCCATTTCAGAGTCTGCAGTAGAGCCAAGGTTGTAAAACCTCTCTTAGGAGCACAGTCAGGCATACATCTTACCCTGTCCCTGGGTAGGTAGGACCAGTGGCTATGAGGGCCTGGAGCCAGGTCACAGCTGCTTCATAGACTATAGAAAAGACTGATTTCAGTAGGCCTGTTATCCAGGGCACATGTGGGCATGACTCTGGCCAGATTCTTTGGCAGATTGTGCTGGTGGCAGGACCAAAGTTAAATGGGGTTATAGCTGAATACAGAAGGGGACAGAGCTGTTTCCAGGGACCACAGTTGGAGAATCCCCCACCTTGGCAGGGGTCTGACTTCTCAAAATGTTTCACCTCAGTATTGGGTTGTACCAAGGTTGCACAATCTCCTGCCTGAAGCTCAAAGCTTTCACAAAGGTACACTTTTGTTTGAGGATGGCTTTGAAGTTATTGTTATTGAGGGGGAATATGAATGTGATACCTTCTATTTCACTATATTGCTGATGTTCAACCATTTTTAAATTTGGTTGTGTATTTTTATATTATTGACTTGTAGAGTTCTTTATATATTTTGGCTATAAGTCCATTTTCAGATGTATGTTTTGCAAATATTTTCTCCCATTTTATAGGGTGTCATTTCAGTTTCTTGATGGTGTCTTCCTCTTATCCCTCTTTTACATTCCTCCTCCTTCTATTATTATTATTATTAACTATCAGAAATAATTGCTCATTAGAAATGCTGAGACAATCACATCCCCATTCATGTTTTCTTATAATTCCTAAATTATTTGATGTCAGGAAGATTCCTTCAGAAACTGAATGTTGGAGAAGTACAAATTCTTAAAAGTGACAGCAGAAAAAATATAAAATGTCATCCAGTAAGCAGAGTCTCAGAGGACACTGAATGTGTTATTGAAAATAAACAGTGAAGTAAACCAAGCTTAGAGAGACAGACCAAAAATCACAGAAAATCTGGAAATCTGAAATGGACATGGACAAACAAGAACAGTACCAAATGGCTCTTTAAATGGTTGTTTCTTTGTACTGCTTTACTTTTTACTCTTCCATAAATTAAAAGAAACACAAAAATGAGAACACATAACTAAAGTGGAATGCTTCCCCTTTCAATTACCGAAGTAGTTGGATGCATGCGAGAAATTTAATGCATTTGGTGTTAACCAGACACTTTATACTGAAGAGAGCCCAAACCAAGTCACCAAACCTTGCTTTTCTCCTTCAAGAGCAAGCTCAACTCCTACCATGTACCACTTAACCAATTATCTAAATATATCTAATCAAAGCAAACCAGATTTCTCACCTCCTTTAAAGACATAATAATGACAATAATAATAGTATGAAAAAAACATATATTTCATCTTGTATGTGAAGAATGGAATTGTTAGAATATAAAAACATATTGCAATTCAATGAGCATATCCCTCAAATGAAAATGATAATACAACTCCCATTCCCCTGCTCGCCAGCACCAAGTACTTTTATGAGCAGAAAATAACGGTTTCAGACTTTGCCAATTGAAAACAAATTCAGAGAAATGGTTGTTCCCACAAACCCATTTTCTAGTAATGGAACAATTTTAATTAACAAAAATTTAAGGTAGTATGTTTACCTGGTAGTTGCTGACTATTATTTAAAAAACAAACAAACAGTAGAACATGACTGAAAAACTAACATAAGAAAATTAATAGCTAATAGTATTGAAAATTTACTGTATTGTAATTTACTATGCTGTAATTTAATTGAAATTAACAAAGTTAAGAGGTGACTTCAAAATCAAACTTCTAACCTATGGTTGACAAAGTCCTCTTTGGGAAAGGTGCCTATATATTTTGCAGTAGGTGGATGTAGGAGCCAACATTTTAAAATATCCATATTCTTTGACCAGGTTTTCTGTATGGGTTCAAGTTCTTTTTCTGTAGTTTACTAGCAGCATAACTATGAGCAAGTTATTGAACTTCATCTTTAAGAAAATGGGAAATTTTATGAGGATTAAATGAGTTAATAAACTTAAAGCAATTTTCTCATTTGCAAAAAGAGGTAATTGTCTTAGATCAGTGCTTTTAATAATTTTCACATTTTCAAAGTCTTTCCAGGCTGCCTATACTAGAGGAAAAGGAATGAATCCACATTGGAAGTGGCTACAGGGCATAGTGTGACTGGCCAGCAGTGTCACCTCTACCACCCTCTCCCATTCAACCAGAGTGGCTCCTCTTTTGCCTGCTGTATTGTATTGGGTTTGGAAAAACATTAACCATTTAAATGTCACTTTCTTTGTGCCAAACAGTGTTCTAACTGCTTTCTATGCATTGACGGATTTATTGTTCACATGATCCCTATTTTTCAGATGATACAATCAAGACATAAAGAAATTTAAGAAATTTGCCCACATCCTTGCAGTTTGTAAATTAAAGATGCAGAACTGGGAACCAGGCAGTCTGACTCAACCATCCATGCTCTTAACTATTAAGATATTGTATCTCAAAAACAAAAGTTTCTGTTGCTTAAAAACCAAAAGGTTGGGCCAGCCAAGTGGCGTGGTGGTTAAGCCCTAGCTTGGGAAACCAGTGACCCCGGTTCCGTCCCACATATGAGGGCCAGTGACACTGCCCTCAAAAAAAAAACACAAAAAACCCAAAAGGTAAACTTTTTCTGTTCAAGATGGCAGAGTAGATAAATGCTGTGCTTGCCTCCTCTCAGGACCACATCAGTTACAACTAAAACATAGAACAACCATTACTGAGAAACTGCCTGAAGTTGAACTGAACCAAAGCCCTACAACTAAAGACATACAGAAAAAGTAACCTCGAGACTGGTAGGTGAGGCAGAGACTTGGAACGGGTTGTTCCCACACCCTAATGTGACCTTTACAAAATTGGGAAGGATATCTGAGCTTCAGAGCTTCCTCGCCAAGGAGCGAGGGGTCCCAACCCCACACTTCCAAGCCCAGTGTTACAGTGCTAGGGAAAGGAGTCCCCAAAACGTCTGGCTGTGAAAAACAGCAGAGATTGTGGCTAAGTGAGACAAAGGGCGGCTGCAATGCCAGTCACTCCTCTTAAAGCACACAAATTTATCACAGACAGACTCACTTGCTCTGAGGCCCAGCAATGGGGCAGCAGATGGAAAGGCACCAGGGACATATGAGGAGGAACTGAATTATCTAGCTTCAAGGTGAGGGTTGGAGGGGCAGCATTCTCACAGATGGAGAAGCTGGCAGAAGCATTGTTTCTTCATTAAGCCCTCCTCCTCCCTGCATGCAGACACATGCAGACATCATATATGAGTCTCCATCAAATTGGCTACCACCTTTCATCTGTCCCACCCTAGTCATTCCCTGAGACCCTGCCCTACCTCACTTTTGGGCACAACCAAGCAACTTCCAATGATTTTTCCCTATAAATGGCTTGCCTTTGCTCATGCTTCAGACTTTCCTAAAGTCTCTCAAAGTTTAAAAAAACCCAAACAGGAAACATCTAACTTTGGTGTATCCCATTACTCTGGCTTAGTGACCCTAAGCCTGACACTAGTGACAGCCAGCCTTGGTTAGTGGCTTTGCTTCTCAAGGAACCTGCAAGCACAGCACAGGTAGTGGCTATGCCTGGATTGCTTTGTGGCCTCAGAAAGTGCAAGGCTGCAGCTAAATTGGCTTGCAGCAGGTCCCCTCATAGGAGGCCCTGGGCTAGCAGGCCTACTGACCAGCTTTGGAATGGGCTGGAGCAACACTTGGCCACCTCCAAAGGTGACACAACAAAAAGGCAGAATAACCAGGCACAAGAGCCCTGCGAAAACAAACCCTGCTCTGTAGGGTGAGCCCTTGCACCATAGATCCTCCACTTTAATCACAGCCAGTCTTCACAACCAACCAGCCTCAGAGTCAATCCCTGCCATTGATGTGCAAACAGCAATCCAGGCTCAACTACAACAGGGGGACCCACGCAACCCACACAAGGGACACACCTAGAGCACCCAACTCTAGTGAACAGGGAGATGGAAGCATTGGGTACCACAAGACACTTACTACATAAGGCCACTCTATTAAGACTGGGAGGCATAGAAACCCTACTTAATACATAGAAACAAACACAGGGAGATAGACAAAATGGAGAGACAAAGAAACATGCCCCAACTGAAAGAACAGAACAAAGCTCTAGAAGAAAGAACTAAACAAAATGCACACAAGCAATCTACCAGACAGAGTTGCAAACATTGGTTTTAAGGATGCTCGATTATCTCAAGATCTTGAACAAAGGGATAGGAAACATAAAAATGGAGATATAAAACATAGAACAGAATCAGTCAGAATTAAAGAATCCAATATCTGAAATGAAGAATACATTACAGGGGCTCAACAGTAATTAGATGAAGCAGTGGATCAAATCAGTGATTTAGAAGATAAGGTAGCTGAACACATTCAATCAGAACAGCAAAGAAAAAAAAGAATCTAAAATAATAAGGATAATTTAAGGGGTTTCTGGGACAACATCAAGCGTACCAACATTTGCATCATAGGGGTACCAGAAGAAGAGAGAGCAAGGAATTGAAAACCTATTTGAAGAAATAATGAT
This sequence comes from Aselliscus stoliczkanus, assembly GCA_033961575.1. Taxonomy (NCBI): domain Eukaryota; kingdom Metazoa; phylum Chordata; class Mammalia; order Chiroptera; family Hipposideridae; genus Aselliscus; species Aselliscus stoliczkanus. Next base: position 32,997,191 of record CM066737.1, on the reverse strand, counting down.
TGAAAACTTCCTTAACATGGCAAAAGAAATATACATTCCAGCCCAGGAAGTGTAGAGTCCAAAACATGATGAATCCAAAGAGGCCCACACCAAGACACATCACAATAACAATGCCAAAGGTTAAAGATAAAGAGTGAATCTTAAAAGCAGCAAGAGAAAAGCAGTTAGCTACTTACAAGGCATAAGACTGTCAGCTGATTTCTCAACAGAAACATTGCAGGCCGTAAGGGATTGGCATGACATCAAAGTGATGAAAATTTAACACTTATAACCCAAATTATTTTACCCAGCAAAGCTATCATTTAGAACATTTAGAATTGAAGGACAAATTAAAGAGGTTCCCAGACAAGAAAAAGCTAAAGGATTTTGTCAACACCAAACCAGCATTACAAGGAATCTTAGAGGAACTTCTTTTAGACCAAAAAAAAAGAAAAAAAGAAAAAAGAAAAAAAAATTAATAATAAAATGGCAATAACTATATATCTATCAACAATTCCTTTAAATGTAAATTGATTAAATTCTCCAATCAAAAGACATAGAGTAGCTGAATGGATAAGAAAATAAGAATCCTTACATATGCTGCCTATAAGAGAGGCACATCAGATCAAAAGACACACACACACACATATTGAAAGTGAAGGGATGGGAAAAAGATATTTCATAAAAATGGAAACAAACAAACAAAAAGCTTTGGTAGCAATACTTATACCAGACAAAACAGCTTTTTAAACAAGGGCTATCACAAGTGACAAAAAATGATCTAGTAATCCCACTTCTGGGCATTTATCTAATGAAACTCAAAATGCTACTTCAAGAGAAACTGTGCGTCCAGTGTTCACTGCAGCTTTGTGTACAATGGCCAAAAGATGTGTTGGCTGCCTGGGTGTTCGTCAATAGATGAATGGATAAAGAGAAGGTGGCACATATATACAATAGAATATTGCTTGGCCATGGAAGGTAATAGATTCTCGTCATCTGCAGTGGTATGGATGGACCTGGAGGGTAATATGCTAAATGGAGTATGTCAGACAGAGAGTGATAGATACCATGTGATTTTGCTCAAATGTGGAATCTGAGGAACAAAATAAACAAACAAAACAGCAACAAAGTCATAGATACACAGAAAATTTTCATGGTTGCCCATTGGAAGGGGTGCTGAGAATGGATGAAAAAATGGAAGGCATTAAGAAGTACAAATTGAGGGCTGCTCCCGCCCCACCTTGCGCCTATCTTAGCAGTGGCAGAGGAGGTGCACTACAACCCCCTCTGCACTTCAGTGAACATAGTGCTGTGGGAGTGGAACGTGCGGGTGGCGGCCTGCAGCCCGTGCACCACCTCAGTACCTGATGCACCCTGACCGCTGTGGGCCTGGGTCCTGAAGGTGGGCACCATCCAGATGCTGTGCACAGTCTCCAATCTGCTCTTGCTGCATAAATTCACAGAGAAACATGAATGGGTAACAACAGAAAATGATATTGGAAGAGTGGGAATTGGCAATTTTGCACAGCAAGCTTTGGGAGATATTTACTGTAGTTTGCCTGAAGTTGAAACAAATTTAAACAAACAAGATGATTTTGGTGCTTTGGAAAGTGTGTAAGCTGCTAGTTAACTCTGTTCTCTATCAGAAGAAGTAACTGAAATTAATGAAGCAGTTGCAGAAAATCCAGGACTTGTCAACATATCTTGTTATGAAGATGGTTGACTAATCAAGATGACACTAACGCCTCAGAACTAGAGGAGCTGGTGAGTGAAGAAGCCTATGAGCAGTACATAAAAGCTATTGAGGAGAGAGAATGGAACCCCCTGAATAAAGCAGTATGAAACAAACAAACAAACAAAAGTACAAATTGGTAGTTACAAAGTAGCAATGGGATGTAAAGCATAGGGAATAATATGGTCATATAATGTCCATAATATTATATAATAATATGGTAATACAATGCCAGGTGTGTACTAGACTAATCAGCGGGGTCACTTCTTATATTACATAAATGTCTAACCACTATGCTGTACACCTAAAATTAATGCAAAATAATATTGAATATCAACTCTAATTCAAAAATTATAAAAGGTAGGAAAAAATTGAAGGGGAATATGAAATTCAAATTTCCAGCTAGAAAACAAATAAGTCATGGGGATAGAATGTACAGCATGGGGAATATAGTCAATAATATTGTGATAGTGTTGTACAGTGTCAGATGGTTGCTGGACTTATCATGGTGATTACTTCTTTAAGTATATAAATGCTGAATAAATATGGTGTATATCTGAAACTAATATAATATTGTAAGTTAGCTATAATTTAATAAAAATCTTTTTAAAAAGGTACAATATTCCATCCATCACGATACATTTGATCTAGACTTTGGGTAGTAAACATGCTATATTATATACAGATATTTTATTATAATGTCATACACCTAAAATGTTATATAATTTTATTTACCAATAACGTTATTAACCTCAAAATTAATTAAATAATACATGAAAGTTAAAATTTTGAACCCCACTAGACTATATGTGTTCCAGCAACCTTTTTAGCTTTAAAAATGCCAGAGTTGGTTAGAGTGTGGTGCTGATAACATCAAAGTTGCTGGTTTGATCCCCTCATGGGCCACTGTAAGCTGCACCCTCCTTAAAAAAAAGCCAGAGTTGTATACAATGACATAATTAAATTAATATCAGAATTTAGTCATAGAGTAAGCCCAATGGTCAATATGAAATGAACTTCCTATACCACCTCTAACTACAGTCCTGTACAGTAAAAACATTTCAGAAAGATGTTCATTAGATACTCAAAATACTTAATTATTTTGAAGAAATATCTACTTATCTGCTTACAGTTTTGCATTGGTTCTTTCATTCCCAGGAGATATATAAGAAGCTTCTGATTGAGAAAGGTGTTTCAGAGCTTGGGGCCTCAGAATAAAGATGTTTTTGCTAGGAGTGTTTCATGATTCTTGTCTTGTCTTGAAGTTCTCTTAAGTTCTGTGAATATCTGTTACCTAAAACTAATCTGTGTTTTCTGTGCTGACTTGTAACTACTCATTGGGTCAAGCCTCTAGCTCCATTGGTTGGGTAGGTGTTGTTCACACCCTGCCCTGTAACCCACATTAGAAGACTCCAATTTGGCTCTCACTTAGATAATCCCCTGCTCACAGAATGAGAATTTTGTAAAGTCAGTGAGCCATAACCATACTGATCTTGCTCTTCCCTTCCATCCAGAAAATGTCCCACAATTTGTGCAAATTGTCTATACAGAGCTGTGGGTGTCAAGGAAGGCAGTCAAGTTGCAGGCTTGAATCTCCATTTGTATTTTTGTTCCAGGACCCACTGGGATGAGCCCGCTTGTTAGTTTAAGGTGTACCATAACCTTGGCTGGTGCTCACAAGCTTTAATTTTGGCTCCCTAATTCATTTCTTACTTTCTATAGTCCATTCCAAACTCTATGCCATCAATGATTCCAGAATTTTCAAAAAGATTAATTCTTATTCACAATTTAAAATCTATTCAAGTATCATACCTATGGGGAAGGCTTTTCCTGACCTCTTCAAGATGTGTTAGGCATCCCTTCTCAATGTGTCCTTAGCACAGTATGGTTATTTATATCACTTGTAGTATTTCTAGAGTTTACCTACTAGATTAAGTTCATTAAGGATATAAATTATGTCTCCATGCTCCCCATACATAGTACATAATAAGTTCGCAATAAAGTTTGCCGAACTGTACCATTTGCTGAAATGTACCAGGTTGCTTTTGTACCATTTCTGTACATTTTCCCAGTACATCGACCTTCCCCTCTTCTAGAATCCAATTCAGGGTTTCTCAACCTCAGCACTATTGACAGTTGAGGCTGAACAATTCTATTGGTGGTAGTGGTGGGGAGGTGTTGTCCTGTGCCTTGTAGTATGTTCCACAGCATCCCTACCCTCTACCAATTGCAAGATGCCCCACAGTATCTCTAGACTCCCCCCAAGTTGTGACAATCAAATATGTCTCCAGGTATATCCCAATGTCCCGTGGGGGAAAAATCACCCCCAGTTGAGAACTGTTTGCTAATGCAACAAATTGTTGTTCTACTTTCTTTGCACTGGTCACTCCTGTCCTTCTTTTACCTTTCAACTTAAATGTCACTTACTTAGGGAAGCCTTCCCTGAGCATTAGACTGGGTTTAAGGCCCCTGATAGGTTTTCTAATAGCATTTTTTTAATTATCCTTCAGCATACTTATCACAATTTTAATATCATAGCTATTTCTTGTCTCAACTATAACTTCTATAAAGGCAGGGATTGACTGTATTTCATTGTTAAATGCCTAGAGTTTTGCATAGTAACTGGCATATAGTAAGTGCTCAAGAATTATTTCTTAAACGAATGAATGCTAGTTAATTGCCCTGTCATTTCTGTTCCTATTTCTATCACAGTACTCACCAACTTTCTATAGTAAGCTTCCATTTACACTGTGACTCTTCTTCAAGATGGAGGAAGCAGGCTAACATCTTATCAGCTTCCTCACTATGTACAATAGCTAACCCATGATAGACACTTATCTCTTTTTTTTTTTGAGGGCAATGTCACTGGCTCTCTTATGTGGGACCCGAAACGGGGCCTCTGGCTTCCCAAGCCAGCACTTAACCACCGCGTCACTTGGCCAGCCCACTCATCTCTTAATATACAGACATGAAATGCGCTGTCCATACTTTTACTGAATTTACTAATGAAGTAAAATTACTCACTGGGCTTTTAAATTGTAATAAACTAAAAATGACTATAGGTTTAATATTCAGGTGACAAAAAAAAGGTGATTAATTTGACACTCTTGCTCCAAAGCAAATATTATCTGTCATTTGAAAGATACATTTAAGGCTATACCAACATACTATAAAGTACAAAAATCTACAGAAGTGCAATCAGTTAAAGATATATTTGTATAAATGTCCAAATAATTTGGCTGATTTTTCCCCAATGACTGAGTATTTCAACATTAAGTAGAGAAAATGTGAAACCAGAAACATTAAGAACAGAGGGAGGGCCGGCCGAGTGGCACGGTGGTTAAGCGCTGGCTTGGGAAGCCAGCAGCCTCGGTTAGGGTCCCACATATGAGGGCCAGTGACACTGCCCTCAAAAAAAAAAAAAAGTCCCCGAAAAAAAAAAAAAGAACAGAGGGGAAAACAGCAGATGTAAGTTTCTGCCATAGGTCAGGTTGAAGTGCTCTTGTTTCTTTATTCAATGCTGGCTTTTCATGTCCTAAAGTGAGTCTAATTTTAAAGCTTCAGCTTGACAGGGATATCAGAGAACAAAAAGGAGACATGTGGAGGGGGGAGGGTAACATTTTTTTGTGCATAGCCTTTCTTGGCAAGAATCTTCATATGGCACATAAGAAGGGAAAATGTCTGAGACAGAAGTTAAGTGGCAAATGAAATTATTGTGTTTAAGGCCAACACAATATGCATGCCATGTTGGACAGATACAAAATGCATCACCAGAAAAGCATTTTTGGAGCAATCTACAAGTAAGTGTAACGCTTTGGGAAAATACAGTCATTTTCTTTTGTAATGTTTGTCACTTTTTATGTTAATCTTGTTTCCCGAAAATGAAAACACCATAACCCAAAATCTCTGGGATTCAGCAAAAGCAGTCCTAAGAGGGAAGTTTATAGCAGTGCAGGCCTACCTAAAGAAGGAAGAAAAATCTGAAATCAACACACTCTCTTTACACCTAAGGGAACTCGAAAAAAAAAAAAACAGAAAAAGAAGCCTAAAGGGAGTATAAGGAAGGAAGTAATAAAGACCAGAGCAGAAATGAAATAGAGAACAAAAAAAAAATACAAAAGATCAATGAAACCAAGAATTGGTTTTTTGAAAAGATAAACAAAATCGACAAACTCTTAGCATGACTAACCAAGAAAAAGAGAGAGAGGACCTAAATTAATAAAATCCGAAATGAAAGAGGAGAAGTGACACCAGAAAATTTTAAGAAAATACTATGAGCAACTATATGCTATCAAATTTGACAATCTGGAAGAAATGGATACATTTCTAGATGCATACAATCAACCAACTCTGAACCAAAAAGAAACAGAAAGTCTGAACAGACTGATTACTGCCAAAGAAATTAAATCAGTAATCAACAATCTTCCAACAAATAAAAGCATTAGGCCAGATGGCTACACAGGTGAATTTTACAAAACATTCAAAAAAGAATTAGTGCCTATTCTCCTCAAACGATTCCAAAAAATAAAGAAGAAGGGAAGGCTCCCAAACTCTTTCTATGAAGCCACTATCACACTGAATCCTAAGTCAGACAAAGATATTACAAAAAAGGAAAACAACAGGCCAATATCCCTAATGAACATAGATGCAAAAATTCTCAAGAAAATACTAGCAAACCGAATTCAGCATCTCATTAAAAAGATCATACACCACGATCAAGTGGGATTCATTCCTCGCATGCAAGGTTGGTTCAATATCCGCAAATCAATTAATGTAATACATCACATTAACAAAATGAAAAATAATATTCATATGATCATATCACTAGATGCAGAAAAGGCATTTGACAAAATCCAGCAGCCATTTATGATAAAAACTCTTAGCAAAGTGGGAATAGTGGGATCATATTCCAACATAATAAAGGCCATATATGATCAGCACATAGCAAACATCGTACTCAATGGGGAAAGGCTGAAAGCTCTCCCCTTAAGGTCAGGAACAAGACAAGGCTGCCCGCTTTCACCACTTCTATTTAACATAGTCCTGGAAGTTCTATCCACAGCAATCAGACAAGAAAATGAAATAAAAGGCATCCAAATTGGAAAAGAGGAAGTAAAATTGTTATTATATGCAGATGAATTGATACTATATAGAGAGAATCGCAAAGACTCCACCAAAAAACTGCTAGAACTGATATACGAATTTGGTAAGGCAGCAGGATACAAAATTAATATTCAGAAATCAGTTGCATTTCTATACACCAATAATAAACTATCAGAAGAAGAAATCAGGAAATCAATCCCTTTTACAATTGCTTCAAAAAAAATAAAATATCTAGGAATCAATTTAACTAAAGTAAAAGACCTGTACTCAGAAAATTATGAGACACTGAAGAGAGAAATCAAAGCAGATACAAATAAATGGAAATATATACAATCCTCATGGATAGGAAGAATTAATATAGTTAAAATGTCATTACTACCTAAAGCAATATATAGATTCAGTGCAATTCCAATCAAACCACCAAGGACATTTTTATCAGAAATAGAACATGGAATCCTAAAATTTATATGGAGCCACAAAGACCCTGAATAGCTATGGCAATGTTGAGAAATAAGACAAATTGGGAGGCATCACACTACCTGACATCAAAACATACTACAAGGCTACAGTAATCAGAACAGTATGGTACTGGCATAAAAACAGACACATAGACCAATGGAATAGAATAGAGAGCCCAGGAATAAACACATCTATATATGGTCATTTAATCTATGAAAATGGAAGCAAAAATGTACACTGGAGTTAAGATAGTCTATTTAATAAATGGTGCTGGGAAAATTGAACTGACACGTGCAAAAAAAATGAAATTCGACCACCTACTTACACCATATATGAGAACAAATTCAAAATGGATTAAAGACTTAAATGTAAGACCTGAAACTATAAAACTCCTAGAAAAAAACATAGGGAGTAAGTTTGCAGACATTACCCTAAATAATATTTTTACTGATATATCCCCTCAGGCAAGGGAAATAAAAGAAAAGATGAACATATGGGATTACATCAAATTTACAAGTTTTTTCACAGCAAAGGAAATCATCAATAAAACAAAAAGGAAGCCTACTGAATGGGAGAAGATATTTTCCAACAATATATCTGATAAGGGGTTGATAAGCAAACTTTATAAAACAGTCATGCAACTCAACACCAAAAAAACAATCAACCCAATTAAAACATGGGCAGAGAATATGAGGAGGCATTTCTCTAAAGAGGACATACAGATGGCCAACAGGCATATGAAAAAATGTTCAACCTCACTAATCATCAGAGAAATGCAAATAAAAACCACAATGAGATACCACCTCACTCCAGTCAGAATGGCTATCATCAACAAATCAACAAACAACAAGTGCTGGCGAGGGTGTGGAGAAAAGGGAACTCTGGTGCACGGTTGGTGGGACTGCAGATTGGTGCAACCATTATGGAAATCAGTATGGAGGTATCTCAAAAAACTGGAAATGGAACTGCCGTATGACCCAGCAATTTCAGTCTTGAATATCTACCCAAAGGAATCCAAGACGCTAATTCAAAAAAATATATGCACCCCTATGCTTATTGCAACGCTACTTACAAGAGCCAAGACTTGGAAACAACCGAAATGCCCATCGGTAGATGACTGGCTTAAGAAACTGTGGTACATTTATACAATGGAGTATTATTCCGCTATAAAGAAGAATGAAATCGTACCATTTGCAACGATATGGATGGACCTAGAGACTATTATGTTAAGAGAAATAAGTCCTTCGGAGAAAGACAAATACCATATGATCTCACTTATATGTGAAATTTGAAAAACTGAATGAATGCTCAACGGAAACAGAAACAGTCTCATAGAGATAGAGGAAATACAGGGTTGCTAGTTGGGAGGGGGGTGGGGATGAGGGAGAAGGGGAAGGGATTCGACGGCATAAATAGGTAACTACAGTATTGTCACAGGGATATGAAAGACAGTTCGGGGAATATAATAATGTAGTTAAAATTTTGTGGGATGTCAGATGGTCACATGTTTTGTTAGGGAGACCACTTCATGGATGGAGTAGAGGCTTGATCACTGCACTGTATACCTGAAATTGATTTTGTATAATATTGTATGCCAACTGTAATAGAATATATAGATAGTCACGGGATGTGGATTATATGGTGGAAGGGATTCAAAGGAATTGTAATAGATAGTATGATATGGTAGGGAGAAGTGGAGGGGGAAATTTGGGGGGGTTGTCACTTTGAGGGGTAAAAAGTATAACTATTGCACTTTGTTGTACACTGGAATCTAATTAAAAATAAATTTAAAAGATCTTGTTTCCAAAAAGAAACAAAAGTCAGTCACACATCATGCAATCCATATAAGCAATTATATATTAATATTCATGATCCTAGCTTCTATTTATTGACCATTTACAAAAGATTGTGGTTTGCAACTAGTAAGTGGTAGGGCAAAGATTCGAAATCAGGATTGCCTTTTATTTATTTTTTTAATGGAAGAGGAGATAAAGAAAGCTTTTAGTATAATTAATCCACATCATGCAGACATTTCTTTCCCAGCAACTTTTATACTTTCTTGCCCTGATGATGAGATCTCCCCCTTACTCCAACCTCTATCCACAAACTACAAGTTCCTAAAGGGCAGAGGTTATCTTCATGTCTCACTTCCCAATAACTACCACAGTGACTTGCACATAGTAGTTATTTGACACATGCTCATTCAATGAAGAAATGACATTTTGTCAACATAAATTCAACAAAGCCATTTGAAGGCACTTTTACCCACGTTTTACCCATTCAGTTGCAGTGACAGGCCACATGACAAAAAGCAACAAAGCAGTAAACAGGAACATGGAAATTCTTCATTAACAAGAACTGGTGCTGCTTGGCAAAGGGCTTCATTGTAGACTCAAAACTTATATATTTAAAACACTTATATATTTAAAACAGTTAATCAACACAAGGTTGTCCCATCACATTTCATCTAAAAAATGTTGAAGGAAATATGCAGTTAATTTAGAGCACTGTTCTGTGTTTTAAAGTCAGGACCCTTATTGAGAGTTGAATCATTGGCCTGCTTCTATCTAGCCTATCTTACTTAGAAAACATGGCTCACTTCTTATAAATGAATTTTATAATTACTTTCTTTCATGCCCCACACATAGTACCAAAAATCCTTTTTATAGTCATAGTGACATGATTTTCCTAGTTCTGCTCTACCTAGCAATTGCAAATGTTACAGAATTTAAAAAAAATTATCTGTGCCACAATTCTTACCTAAACTACACAAGACTTTCCTTAGATTATTTTTGTGCCTATCATCAATTTAAATTTTAATCTTCATTACTGACCATGAAATCCACAGAAAATAGAATTTATCCTTAAATAAGGAATTCTGGAACATTAGGACATAATAATGATTTCATCAAGTGACAGGTTTTGAAAAGTTTTTTTGTTTTTTAGAGTCTTAGTGTGAATGATGATAGAGAATGTTATAAAATATATATCTTGCTTCTCTGAGGAGATAAGAACTGAATTTAACTGAAACAATACATCTCTTTGAGAAACAGAATGTAGTCAAACATTAAAAAATATAGATTTAAAAGGAAGAAAGGAAGGAAGGAAGGAAGGAAGGAAGGAAGGAAGGAAGGAAGGAAGGAAGGAAGGAAGGAAGGAAAGAAGGAAAGAAGGAAGAGTGAGTCACTGTACAACAGTTTATTAAAGACCACCAAATAAATCCAGACAGCTCTTCCTCACCTCTGAGATTCTCATTATACACCTCAGGGATATTGGATGTACCACACTGCTAATCTAGAATGTGGCTTCTTAGGCTCTTAAGGAGGGGAACAAAGGTGAATTTTGTAAGCAGAACTCTGACATCCAACACCCAGCACAGCAGAATTTATACATGCAAATGAGCCTTGGCTCCTTCATGGATTCTGTCACCTTGTGATGTGAACATAAAAACAATGTTGTCATTATTCAAAACATTTTTAGAATTTCTCCTTGATGATTATCTTTAGTGTTTTTGAGCTGCTTAAAAAACAGCCTTACTACTCTACAGTTTTTGATGAAAGGTTATACCACATATTTTGAAAACCTATACTCAGCACACTTGCCTCCAAATACCATTTGGTTGTTCCCCCAAATCATATCCATTTTCAAAGAAAACAAATTCCACCACTTGGGGGGGAGGGGGGTTGTCACGTTGAGGGGTAAAAAGTATAACTATTGCACTTTGTTGTACACCTGAAGCTAATGAAAAAAAAAAAATATATATATATATATATATATAAAGAACATTCCATGATAATTCCCAAGGTCTATTCCCAAGGTCTAAAAGCAATAGCCACAAAAAACCCCTAAGGAAAATTTTAGCAGTGATAGAATTGGAATAAATGTACAGCCTGAGATGATTATTTTTAAGGGATTATCACTCATTTGTATGCATATATTCTTGAAAGGCAATATATTCTATTACACACACACACACGCACACATACCCATTTGTATTCCCATAGAAAATTTCAAAAAAAATACATAAAGAAAGCTTGCACATTCTAGAGCATGTGAATGGAGAGTTGACAGGGTAGTAGTGGTGGTGATGGAGATGGTGGTGGTGGTCTAAATTTATATACCCTGTTTGTTAGTAATGATTATATCATCTATCTATCTATCTATCTATCAACTATGTACACATATATATTTTACCATGGATATGTAGTGCTTTCATAACCAAGGAGAGTGGGAGGGAGGGGGAAGGAGAAGGAAGGAAAATAGAAATGAGGGCAAGAAGGAAGGAGGGAGAAAGAGAAGAGAAAAGAATAGTAGTCCTAATACCTAATACTTTATTGTCAGGTTTTCTAATTGTATTTTCTAATTAAACAATTTTATGTCATTTTGTTTTCATGTTAAATTCATGTATGTGGTATATACATGAAAAAGGAGTAATGGAGTTAAATTAGCAAATACTTTAAGCACTCTGGCAGCTGTTGTATTGAGTAAAGTGAGAATGTCCTGGCAAAGGGAAAAGATCTGAATTATGTTCAGTGTCATCACATTTTTATCGATCAAACACTGACCAATTAAAAGGCAAACAATGACAAAAACAAAATACTGTTAAACTTCAGAATGCAAATTAAGGGATATCCCATATCCATAAGACAAGGGTCTATGAAGTAAAAAATTGACACCACTGGTAATTTGAGGGTTCTCTCCAGAGGGGATTTGATAGCCTCAGTAAAAAATAAAATAGGGGCAGGCCAAGTAGCTCAGTTGGTTAAGAGTTCGCTTAGACTGCATGCTCTGAGCAACAGGGCCACTGGTTTGATTCCCACATGGACCAGTGAATACTGCGCCCTAGCTGAGCTGTTGCTAAGGTGCCAACAGGTGGCAGGATGGCTCAGCTTATGTAACAACAAGATTGCCTGTTCAACGGTGGGCTATGCCAACACGCAACTAAAAAAAGACTGAACTCGGCACTTTGAGCTGAGCTGCCACCCAGATGACTCAGTAGACAGGGCATGGGTTCTTAACAACAAGGCTGTCAGGTTCGACTCCCACATGGGATGGTGGTTATACACACCCGCAACTAAGCCTGAACTCAGTACCTTGAGCTGAGCTGCCACCCGGATGGCTCAGAGGATAGAGAGTGCACTCGTTTTTTTTTTTTTTTGAGGGCAGTGTCACTGGCCCTCATATGTGGGACTGAATCGGGGCCGCTGGCTTCCCAAGCCAGCGCTTAACCACTGCTCCACTCGGCCGGCCAAGAGTGCGCTCTTAACAACAAGGCTTCTGGTTCAACTCCTGCATGGGATGGTGACTACAACCACCTGCAACTAAGATTGGAAAAAGCACCTTGAGCTTAGAGGCCACGAGCTGCCAATGGGAAGCCAGATGGTGACTGGCACCCTCCACAAAGAAAACTGAAGAACAACAACTTGGCTGGTCCCCTCCCCCAATTACCCAACACTGTTCCTCTCCCCCAATTCCCCAATTTAAAAAATCTTTAAAAAATTAAAAAATAATATCTAAAATATACATTCTTTTTGACTAGACAATTTCATGTCTAAGAATTTCTCCTACAGATATATTTTTGCACTTCCTTGTGAATAGATATGAAAGAATGTCTATGAAACATTTTCACAAACCCTGGAAGGAACTAAGAATTTCTCAGGAGGGAAATGTTTAAATAGATTCTGACTTACCCACATAAAGAAGTACTAGACAGCTGTTCAATAGAATGTTAAAGATATATATGTGTTGATACAGAAAGAGTTTTAAAACATCACTAAATAAAAAATCAAGGCACAGAACAGTGTGTGTGGGGGAAATAAGACATATTAACAGTGATTATTAGTAAGGAGTGGGTGAGGGGGAGAGCAGACTGGGGTAGGAGTGAGAGGAACACTTTTTTTTTTGAGGGTAGTGTCACTGGCCCTCATATATGGGATCTGAACCGAGGCCGCTGGCTTCCCAAGCCAGTGCTTAACCACCGCGCCACTCGGCAGACCCCAAGAGGAAAACTAACTTTTCACAAGATACTCTTCAAAGTTGGTGGAATCTTTTCCTATGTGTATATTACTTTTTTAAAACAGATTTATTGAGCTATATTTTTCATTAAATATATTGGGGTGAAAATGGTTAGTAAAATTATATAGGTTTCGGGCCGGCCGAGTGGCGCTGTGGTTAAGCACTGGCTTGGGAAGCCAGGGGCCCTGGTTCAGATCCCATATATGAGGGCCAGTGACACTGTCCTCAAAAAATTAAAAATAAAAATAGAAATAAAATATATCAATATAGATGATGTGTTATAGAAATGTGCACTTGAAACCTATATAATTTTTTTTTGAGGGCAGTATCACTGGCCCTCATATGTGGGATCCAAACCAGGGCCGCTGGCATCCCAAGACAACTATTAACCAACGCGCCACTTGGCCGGCCCTATAGAGATATACTTTAGATACCATACAATTTACTATTTAATATATACAATTGAATGGTTTTTTAGTGTACTCACAGAGTTAGTTGTGCAACCACCACAACTGATTTTAAACATTTTCATCACCTCAAAAGAAACCTTGTGCCCATTCGCAGGTGTTCCCCAGTTCTCACCCTCCACCTCGGTTAAGATTTTTTAAAAGATAAAAAATATGAATAACACAATGGCAATAACTACATGTCTATCAATAATTACTTTAAAGTAAATAAATTAAATGTTGTAATCAAAAGACATAGGGTGACTGAATGGATAAGAAAACAAGACCCACACTCAGAAACCCAAAGTGCTACTTCAAGGTAACGTGTTCATCCATATGTTCATTGCAACATTATTTACAATAGCCAAGATATGAAGGCAACCTGGATGTGCTGAATGGATGAATGGAAGAAGTGGTACATATATACAATGGAATATTACTCAGCCATTAGAAAGAATGAAATCTTGCTATCTACAACAACATGGATGGACCTGGATGGTATTGTGCTGAGCGTAGTAAATCAGAGAGTAAAAGCAAATGTCATATGATTTCACTCACAAGGGGAATCAACAAAACAAATGAATTCATAGATATAGGGAACATTTTGATGGCTGCCAGATGGAATGGGGGTTGGAAGTGGGTGAAAAGGGGGAAGGGATTAAAAAATACAACTGAAAGTTACCAAGTAGTCAATGGGATGTAAAATACAGAATAAGGCATATAATCAACAATATGGTAGTAACTATGTACAGATAGTGCCAGGTGGGTACTAGATTAGTTAGGGGGTCACTTATTAAATTATATATGTCAAACCACTATGCTGTACACCTGATGTAATATACAGCACAGGGAATATAGTCAATAATATTGTGATAGTGCAGTATGGTGTCACATGTTTGCTGGATTTATGATGGTGATCACTTCTTTAGGTATATAAATGTTGTAAACCTATGGTGAACACCAAAACTAATATAATATTGTATGTTAGCTATATTTTAATAACTTTTTTAAAAATTAAAGTACTTTACAGATCATGTTAGCTATATTTTAATAACTTTTTTAAAAATTAAAGTACTTTACAGATCATCTAAATCAAATCCTGTCATTTTTATAGTTGGGAAAAATGAGGGCCGAAGAGTTTATGTGGTGTGTATATATGTAGAGATAGACCTACAATCAAAGAGTAAGCTACAAAACAATTATGTATAGTGCCTGGTGGGTACTAGACTACTTGAAGGGATCACTGCATAAATTATATAAATGTCTGAACACTATGCAATACTCCTGAAACTAATATAACATAATATTGTCAACTGTAACTGAAAAAAAGAAAAAAACCAATTAAAAAAACATTAAAGATGCCGAAGACAGCCTGCTGGAAGATAAGAGACCATGGACAGAATCAAGTTGCCCCAATTGTCTCGGATGAAGCTGTTCTAACTCAGCTAACATCTAGGCAACAACTATAGCAAGGTTTTTCAACAGTGGCACTATTGACATTAGGAGATATTGACATTAGGAGATGGATAATTCTTTATTGCGGGGGCTTGTCCATTTTAGGATGTTTAGCATCATACCTAGCCTCTACTCTCTAGATGCCAGTAGCACCCAGCCGCCTTCAGTTGTATGTTACAACCAAAAATGTCTCCAGAAATAGCCAAATATCCCTTGGGGGACAAAACTGCCCTGATTGAAATCTACTGCCCTAGACTTAAGAGTGAGTCCATTCAAGATCAGCAGAAGTCCTTAGCTGCTGACCTGACATGCATGAGCAATAAATGCTTATTATTGTTTAAAAAAAAAACACAAAGGAGAGTAAGCTAAGGACTTCCTAGGATGATGATTTATTCTGAAAGTTTTTTTGGTTTTTTTTTGAGGGCAGTGTCACTGGCCCTCATACATGGGACCGAACCCGGGCCGCTGGCTTCCCAGGCCAGCGCTTAACCACCGCGCCACTCGGCCGGCCCTATTCTGAAAGTTTTTAAAAGTACATGGAAATAAGGTCAGAAAAACTGTCTTTGTACATGTGTGATTAGTAAAGTTGAGGGGTAAAGTAATATTAAATTATCATTTAAACATATACAATGTGTTGAAAAACATTCAGTTTCCCAGTTTCCCTACACTACTTTATAATATAATTATATGGTTCTTGGAGGTCAGTTATAATTGAATTATAGGGTGTCTTGTTCACATTCTATCTAGTGAAAAAAAATGCTCAGCTCTGCTTCATGATACTCTAAACACAAGCTAGAATACTCATGAGGAAGCTCATAATTCAATTACAACTCCCCTCGGGAAACCATATAATTATATATAAAAGATCTAAATCATCATATGTTCTCCACTTATTTTTTGTTGTGAAAGGATTTGTCTAACATCTAATATTAAATTTGAATAGGTCTGAGTCAATTTGTACCTGAATGTTTACCCAGATACTAAGATAATAAAACAAGTTGAAAGATACTAGAAGGTGATCTGTTTACCCAAACAGAAAAAATATCATAATGTCTCTTTGGAGATTATATATATATCCATCCCATACAGACCCACAATCATGTTTCTAAATGAACTTGTAATGCAACAGCATTGTAAACTTTTGATATAATTACTATAACTTAGATCTAAATAAAACAATTTAGTGTACTGAATCAGTTAATGGTTCAAAAGAGTATATATTTTATAGAAATAAGGCATGGGGACAATTGATATTGATCTTAATCCAGGAAAATGCTCTCTACCTCTCTTACTCATTTATTTATTCATTAAACAGTCACTGAACACTGCTCTATGCCAGGTATTTGTTTTCCCTCTCTACAGTTGATTTGAGAATATATTTGAGCTCCTGAATGTGGGTGCACAAACATACCTCCTCAACAAAGCATTATTGTTATTTTTAATGTTTATTAAAATACAGCTAACATACAATATTACATTATTTTCAGGTTTACACCATAGTTATTTAACATTTATATATATACCTAAAGAAGTAACCATCACGATAAGCCCAGCAACCATCTGACACAGTACCCTATAATCACAACACTGACTATATTCCCTATGCTGTATGTATGACAATTTTGTCACTATTGATTTGTACATCTTAATTCCTTACCCTTTTTTCACCTACTCCTAAACCCCCATCTGATGACTATCAAAATGTTCTCTGTGTCCATGACCTTGTTTATGCCTTGTTTGTTTCCTTATTTGTTCTTTAGATTCCACTTATAAATGAAATCATGTGGCATTTGTCTCTCTCTGTCTGACATACTCCACTCAGCACAATACCCTCCAGAATTATTTATGCCACCACAGATGGCAAGAAACCATTCCCCTCCATGACTTAGAAATATTCCATTGTATATACGGGTATGTACCACCTACAATTTACCCATTCATCCATTGACAGACACCCAGGCTGCTTCCATATCTTGGCCATTATAAACAATGCTGCATTGAATTTAAGAATGCACATATATCTTCAAAGTAGCGTTTTGGATTTCTTCAAATAAATACAAGGAGGTCTGATTACTGGGTCCTTCTTTGTCTCTTGTTATAGCTATTCTCTTAATGTCTATTTTGTCAGGCATAAGTACTGCTACCCCAACTTGTTTTCATTTCATTTTCATGAAATATCTTTCTCCATCACTTTACTTTCAGTGTGTGCTTAATTTGATCTGAAATGAGTGTCTTGTAGGCAGTGCATGTAAGGGTCACATTTTCTTATCCATTGAGCCACATTGAGTCTCTTGATTGAAGTATTTAATATGTTTACATTAACTACAAGTAATTATTGATAGATATGTAGTTATTGTCATTTTATTATTCACAATTTTGATCTTTTTTTGGGGGGGGGCTGTCTTTAAAAAGTGCCTCTAATACTCCTTGTAATACTAGTTTGGTCGTGGTGAACTCCTTTATCTTTTTCTTATCTGGGAAATCTTTATCTGTCCTTGGATTTTAAATGATAT
This sequence comes from Aselliscus stoliczkanus, assembly GCA_033961575.1. Lineage (NCBI taxonomy): Eukaryota > Metazoa > Chordata > Mammalia > Chiroptera > Hipposideridae > Aselliscus > Aselliscus stoliczkanus. The sequence continues at coordinate 32,979,489 of CM066737.1, read as the reverse complement.
CTTTACTACGTAGAGTATCATGGTTCTCACTTTTGATCACTTTGAGTATTTCTTGCCAGTCCCTTCTGGACTGTAAAGGTTCTGTTGAGAAATTAGATGATAGTCTTATGGGAGCTCCCTTGTAGGTAACTAACTGCTTTTCTCTTGCTGCTGTTAAGATTCTTTCTTTGTCTTTAACCTTTGGCATTTTAATTATATGTCGGTGTGGGCCTCTTTGGGTTCATCTTTTTTGAGACTCTCTTTGATTCCTAGGCTTGCATATCTATTTCCTTCACCAGATTGGGAAGGTTTTCTATCATTATTTCTTTAAATAGGCTTTAAATTCCTTGTTCTCTTCGCCTTCTGGTATCCCTATGCCATTGTTGATACATTTCATGTTGTCCCAGAGAATCCTGAAACTATTTTCATTTTGGGGAGCAATTCTTTTTTCTCTTCTGATTGGGTGTTTTCTGCTACCTTATCTTCTAAATTACTGATTGGGCTCTTTGCTTCATTTAGTGTACTGTTGATTTCCTGTAATGGATTCTTTTTTTTTTGAGGGCAGTGTCACTGGCCCTCATATGTGAGACCCGAACCGGGGCCCCTGGCTTCCCAAATCAGTGCTTAACCACCGTGCCACTCAGCTGGCTGTAATGGATTCTTTATTTCAGTTATTGTATCTTTTAATTCTGACTGGTTCTTTTATATGTTTTCTATCTCCATTTTTGTTTCCAATGTCTTTGCTGAAGTTCTCCCTGAAATCATTGAAAATCCTTAAAAACCAATGTTTTGAATTGTGCATTTGGTTAATTGCTTTTCTATATTTTGTTTAGTTCTTTTCCTAGACCTATGTTCTGTTCTTTCATTTGGGACATATTTCTTTGTCTCCCCATTTTGGCTGGCTCCCTGTGTATGTTTCTATGTATTATGTAGGGTGACTATTCAGCTGGGTCTTAGAAGAGTGACCTTATGTAGTAGATGTGCTGTTGTGTCCAGTGGCACAGTTTCCATAGTCACCAGAAATGGGTGTTTCAGGTGGGTTGTGTGTGTTCTCCTGTTGTAGTTTAGCCTTGGTTGCTCTTTGCTTGTCAATTAGATGGAATGACCCTCAGACTGGTTTGTTGTAAAGACTACAGTGGAGGAGCTATAGTGCAGAGGCTGACCCTACAGAGCAACATTCACTTTAACAGAGCTCTGGTGGCTTCCTAGTCTGCAATTTGAAAGTGTCCCCCTTATAGGTAGTCAAATGATGCTCCAGATGGGTCTGAACCTGGCTGCTGGGTGTGCCAACCCTGGGGCCTCCTGGGAGGGGCCCTGCCACAGGCCAAGTGCAACTTCAGCTTGTACACTGCCTGGGGCTACATTTCATGAGCCACAATGCAATGTACATATGGCCTCCACCTGTACTGGGCTTGGAGGTTTCTCAAGAAGCCAAGCCATGTACCAAGGCTGGCTATCACTAGTGCTGTGTTAGGGCTGTGCAGCCAGAGGTACCAGACACACTGAAGCCATATGATGCTTGTTTGGGTCTTGTGAACATTTGAGAGACTTTAGAAAATTCTGCAGCATGAGCCAAGACAGACTGTTTGTGTGGAAATGTCACTGGAAGCAGTATTGGTATGCCTGGAAGTTGGATGGGATAGAGTCTCAGGAAATTTCCAGGTTTGGGCTAACAAATGGTGTTATCCAGGTTGACGGAGACTCAGATATGTCCAACTGCCTGTGTCTGCATGTCAGGAGTGGGGAGGGCTCAACAAAGGAAAAATGGTTTCCACCAGCTTCACCACCCATGAGAAACCTGCTGCTCCAGCCCTTGACCTAAGCCAGACACTTCAGTTCCTCCTCCTATGTCCCTGCACCTTTTGATCTGCTGTCCTTGCACTGGAGTTCAGAGTGAGTGAGTCAATCAGTGAGGAAATCCTTGTGCAGTCCCTTTAAGAGGAGTGCTTGTGACTCCAGCTGCCCTTGTCTCACTCTGCCACAGTCTCCACTGTTTTTAAGAGCCAGAATTTATGGGGACTTCTCCCCCTGGCACATAAACCCTGGGATGGGTAGCCTGGTGTGGGCCTGGGACTTCTCACTCCTCCAGGGGTACCTCTGTAGCCAAGATGACCCTTTCCATTTTTAACAGTTCAATGCATGTGTGGGACCACCCCATGCCACATCTCTGCACCTTCTACCAGTCTTGAGCTGACTTCTTCTGTATGTCCTTAGTTGTTGTGCTTTAGTTCCCTAGACCTTAGACAATTCTCACTGATGGTTTTTCTTTAGTTTAACTGTAATTTTGATGTTTTCTTGAGTGGAAGTGAACACAGCATTTACTTACTCTGCTATTTCAACCAGAAATCTCATCATTATCTTTCTTTAAGCAGTGACTTCCAGAGTTTGTCATTTATTTATTTAATTCCACAAGGATTTCACATACATCCCATAAGTAACATTGATCTTGGTTACAGTATATAGGAAACACAGGTGTAGCTATATAACCTAACCATACTCTCTAGAACATTACAGTTTATCTGAGGGTATAATGATAGTTTACAAGTAGACAAATACCAGAGGATGGCAACAAGAAATAGTAAGAGGAATTAAATGTGCTGAAGAAGAAATGAGGCATGCCAAGAACTAATTCTGTACACCTCTCAAGTTTGCTTATAAGATGTTCTGAGGCTATGTCATGATGCCCCCAACAATTCAGCCTTTCAGTGTCTCACTTCTATCCTCAAGCAACAGAGTGAAGTTTTATATCCCAGGCTATGAAATCAGAATTCATGGCTTCAGATTTACTAACCACGAGATTTAGGGCAAGCTACTTATCCTCTTATGCCTTCAGGTGCCTATATGTGAAATGGAGAAAATAATAGATTCTATCTCAAAGGGTTAGTGTAAAAATCAAGAGTTAAAACGAGAAAAGCTCTTTGACTATTATGGACTGAATGTTTGCTTCCTCCCCAAACACATATGTTCAATACCCAACACCCAATGTGACAATGTTAGGACTTAGAACCTTTCGGAGGAAATTAGGTCATTTTGATGGAGTTCTCATGCATGGGATTAGTACCCTTATAAAAGAGGCCCTAGAGAGCTCTCTTGCCCCTTTCACCATGTAAGAAAACAGTGAGAAGCGGGCAGTCATGAGAATCTGAATCTGCTGGCATTTTGATATTAGACTTCCCAGCCTCCAGAACTGTGAGAAATATATTACTATTGCTTATAAGCAATCCAGTGTATGGTACTTCATTATAGCAGGCTGAATGGACTAAGAATAGTTCCTGGCACATAGTAAGTGCATAATAGCTATTAGCTCTTTTTTTTTTTAAAGATTTTATTGGGGAATTGGGGGAGGGAAACAGCTTTGGGGAATCGGGGAAGGGGAACAGACAAGTTGCTGTCTTTTTGTTCTTCATCTAGTTGTGGAGGACGTTGCTTCACTGGCCCATGTTGGTATCCTCATTGTGTCTTCCCAGATGAGGCAGATTGGTCTCTGGATGGTCGCTCACACTGGCTGCCAGCTGCTCACACTGGCTGGCGGCCACTCACTGTAGCCTATGGCAGCCCACTGCAGCAGGGGCTGCAGCCTACACCATCACCAGGACTCACACAGCCCAGCTCCAGGTGGAGCTGTTGTTAGCTGTAGAGGGCAGTGTCACTGGCCCTCATATGTGGGATCCAAACCAGGGCCACTGGCATCCCAAACCAGCTCTTAACCAATACACCACTCAGCCAGCCCAGCTATTAGCTCTTTTAATATTTTGGTTATTGTCACTTTAATTATCATAACCATCATCATCATTATCCTAGTTATACTGATGGGAGATGAAGGGAAATTTTCCATAAGATTAAGATAAGGCTACAATTGGGAACTTTTCCACAAAGACAGGTTTTTTTCAAGGTGATGTGAAATATGAAAATAATAACATAGAACAAATAGGGGCTAACTAGCTGAACCTAATACAATTTGTGAATGATGTGGAGGCCAAAAAAATTCAAGGGTGGACACTTTTATAGGTATATCTAGGATATGACTAAAAATTAGTGAATATGAGTGTTTCTAGAGTCAGTGGTTTAATGATGATGCTTGTCAAATAGATACTGGAATCAATAAATAGGTATGCCTTAATTTCCATTTGTCTTTTCTGTTGAAGAGATTTAATTTTGGACTAGAAGGAATAACTAAATCACTAGGAATAAATGGAAGCCCAGGATTCATGAAAAGATGGTGTTAAAAACATTTATATTTCTTGCCCCTCATAAAAAATTTCCTCTGAACTAGGAAGCAGCCAGTACCAGTAGTTAGCATAGGCATACTCTGAATATGCCTTGGCAGACTAACTTCACTTTCCTTTTGATCAGACTGAGTAAATTGTCAGGACATAGAAATGGGTAGATTTAAGTGTTTCATATTCAATGAAGCATTTTGCATTCTTTCATGATATACTATTAGAAAAGTTTAAATAATATTTGGTGCAATTAAGTTGACATATAAGTGAACAAAGAACCATACCAAGGTTTTATTTGGCTAATTTGTCTCTAGTGATTCCCTTTCCCTTATCCTATGTTTTACCCATGCCATGGGTGAGGAAATAGTTTTTAGATGACATAGGACTAGTCTGAATATCTAATCTGTTGAAGCCCCAAATTCATGCCAGGATGTAGCTGTGAATCAAATATGACATGTTCTAATTTCATAGACAGATACATAAAATCTGCATTTGTATTAAAAATATCTCTACTACTAAAGTACATCATGGGAGACATTGGTTTTAAAATTGTATGTGTATAGAGACTAAGATATTTTAGTTGACTATCAGCATAATGATTTAACAGGATAATGTGGTTGATGAGAGCATAGGCTGTGTGAATGGAAATGTAGGCTCTAGAAAGAAAAAGATGATATTCGTGATCTGACTTGGGTACCCAAACTATTCCTGGAGTATTGTATTCAAATATAGGCTCCTCAACCTTAAAAGTTTGAATCACTTTATTGTACATCTGAAATTAATAAACCCAATATAATATCATATACAAACTATACTTAGAAAAAATGTAAGACCATGGACCAAATAATAAGTACTGAGATGAAAGTGATTAGGATAGTTGAACGGCATGAAGTCATATCATTCCTGCATGTGTTTAATGGCTACTTGTTAAAAAAAGTTATGGACAGGGCTCAAACAACAGGAATAGGTGACTTATGTATAAGGACACCCTTAAGTCTAAGTTTATGCCTTAAAAGGACTAACTTGTAATAAGCTGGGTGCTAGGAACAAGTGCTGGTAGGAAGCTTGGAACTAAGGAACATAGGATTATTTCAGGATTAAGAATAGTCCATGGATACATTTTTGTCTGGGTCAGCTTTTTGCTGAAATTCAGAAGGTCTGGAACTACCTTTCCCAGTTCCATCTATTTCTGGCTTCTAGCTCAGAGTCTCTTCCTCCAATAAGCCTGATTCTGAGCCTAGTTACTTATGCTAATAAGGGAAACAGAATTAGTGGTGATTTTTAACATCATTATTGTTCTCTTCCAGTTATGATGCCCAAAGAGCTGACTGCATAGGGAACATCTTACAGTATTGGAAAGACCACTGAACTGAGAGAATACCAAGGTTATATAGAGGGTGCCAAAAAAAGTATACACATTTTTAGAAAGGAAAACTGTATTAAAATTTTAATACTCAATATATATGGATAACAAAAGATGAATACAAGTCATGTTTTTATTTTTGCAATTACAGGAGGACTCAAAGTGGTTACCATCAGTGTCCAGACACATCTTTTTTTTTTTGAGGGCAGTGTCACTGGCCCTCATATGTGGGACCTGAACCGGGGCTGCTAGCTTCCCAAGCCAACGCTTAACCACCGCGCCACTTGGCCGGCCCAAGACACTTCTGATAATGGCAAAATATGCTTGATCAATGTTGACCAAAGTGTCAACTTGTATACATTTTTTGGGGCACCCCAGTTATACCACCTGCATTAGTCTATTTTCTCTGGGTCTCAATATTTTCATCTGAGAAAGGAGGTCAGGTTTGTCTATAGGTAATTTTCAGATTGAAAAAAATGTAGTACAATACTATCAATACTGGGTTAGTTAAAAATATTTTATAGTTTCCTCAAAGCAATAACAAAGCATGAAAATATGCCATCATTTGATGCAGTGAATTAAACTGAATGAAACATTGCCATGCTAAATATTCAATTCAGAGAATGCTAAGAATTCTAAGTTCAGTAATTCATGCAAACATAGTTTTATTTACAATTCTAATCTCTTTAAATATACTCTTGTTTGTTGTTTGATTGGCTGGTTTACACTTACATCCATTTTTAAAATCATTAGTTCAATTTGGTAGAATTTCACACAATCTTTCTTTAACAAGCTGCCACCTAGCATAGCAAAGGCAACATCAAATAGCAAAAAAGAACTTACAGCCAAAATTCAGTCCTTGGAATAGAAGGTCATAAGCCCTACAGATCCACAGAAGAGGAACTTCTGCTATGAATTTCCCGGAGCAGTGTTTCTTTAAATTAGAAAGTTTCCTCCTAGATTTTGATTCAACTTAACTATTTGAGACTAAATATGTCATTTATTTAAAGAGAAATACCTGGCATAAAGAAAAAGTAAAAGGCCTAAACATAATATTTCTAGGTTTACGATTTAAGACATAAATTCTTCATTTTCAGTTACTCTGAAATGTGACATTTCTCAGAAATAGAAATGGCAGCTCACAAAAATCAATGTTTACTTCTCACAATAACAGTTCCTTAATTTGCAGAGATGCACAGCAAATGTTAATAGCTCATTCTTGCCTCAACACCCCCAAAGAAAGGGTTAACATTCATTAGAATCCAAGTCAAGGGGTCTGAGGGAAAAAAAAAATCCAATCTCATGAAAAAAGTCCGGTAACATGAGTAGCTTCCTAAGCATTTTAGACCATTTATTATTCTGAAAATAACACTGGGGTTCACATAGATTTCAGTTTATGCTGTTAGAGCCTTCTGGTTAAGGGCCATTTTGCCAGAGATTCTAGGAGAAAAAAAAGGAAGGGGCAAATATATAATTTATATAATGTAAGTGTTCCCTATTGCTCCCTTCTATTTAAAAAGCATTCATCTCTGCTGATCACTTCTCTGGTTCTAAATGATCTCTTGTATCACTCATTCACATTTTCAGTAACTCAAGTTCTAGAATGCTTATTCATAGACTTGGTGAGACAGGCAAATTCTATCATGTCTGACCTATATAGCAGGCCACACCTCCACATTTTAATAAAATTTTTATTAACAAACAACTAACATACAATATTATATTAGTATCAGTGTACACCATAGTTATTCAACATTTATATACCTAAAGAAGTGATCACCGTGATAAGTACAGCAACTATCTGCCACCATAGCATGATATCACAATATTATTGATCATATTCCCTATACTGTAAATTATATGTCCATGAATTATTTGCTTTTTACTGGAAAGTTTTAACCTCTTCCTCCCTTCATCTTTTTTTTTTGAGGGCAGTGTCACCGGCCTTCTTATGTGGGACTGAATCGGGGCCGCTGGCTTCAAAAGCCAGCGCTTAACTACCGCGCCACTCAGCCAGCCCTCCCTTCTTCTTTAATTCCCACTTTTTCAATTTTTCTATTACAGTTGACATAAAACGTTATTTTATATTAATTTCAGGCATATAGGATAGTGGTTAGGCATTTATATAATTCAAGAAATAATCACTCTGACTACTATAGTACTTAACTGGCACTATACATAATTATTACCATATTACTGACAATATTCACTATGCCTCACCTTACATCTACATGATTATTTTGTAACTACCTACTTGTATTTCTTAATCTCTTCACCTTTTTCACCCTGCCCCCAACCCCTTCCATTTATCAATCCAACAAATCTAGTACCCATCTGACACCATACATAGTTATTACAATGTTATTGACAATATTCTTTATTCTATAACCTACATCCCTATGACTGTTTTGTAACAACCAACGTGTACTTCTTAATCCCTTCCACTTTTACTCCCACCTCCCCAACACCCCTTCCATCAAGCAACCACTCTAATATTCTATGCTTCTATGAGTTTGTCTTCATTTGTTTACTTTGTTCTTTAGATTCCACATATAAGTGAAATAATATGGCCTTTATCTTTCAATCCCTGACATACTCCACTCAGCACAATACTCTCCAGGTTTATCCATGCCAACGCAGATGGCAAGAACCCATTACCTTCCATGGCCAAGCAATATTCTATTGTATTGGGTCATCAGAAAAGTCATGATGCATTTTGTCTATGTCTTTCAAATGTCATTTATTTATATAAAGGACAAAGATCAATCAATGATATATATTGCCCATTTTGTTCAATAATCTTTTGACATCTTTCAGTGAGATTCATAATTCCTCATTCATAGAAGGACCTGTCTTTATTTGTGAAAAACTGAACAAGGTGCTGATTTACAGCCTCATCTGAATTGAATCTTATACCACACAAGGAGTTTGAAGAGAGAAAAACAAGTAGAAGTCTGATGGAGCAAGGTCAGGTGAGTATGGTGAGTGTGGCAACACATAATTTTTGACAGGTGATCAAACTTGTGTGGTCTTGAGTTGTGGTGATAGAACACAACTCCTTCACAATTAACAAGCTCTGAACATTTATGGATGATGGATTCATTCAAACTGTCCAATCGCGAATAGTGCACATTTGAATTGATTGTTTGGTTCCTTGATAGGAGCTCGAAAAACACAACAGCTTTAAAATCCAACCACACTGAGAGCATAACCTTCCTCTGATGAATGTCTGCTTTTGAAGTCCTTTGAGGCAAATCATCACGTTGGGACCAAGACCATTTGCACACCACATTGTTGTAAACAATCCACATCTCATCACCAGTTATCAGGATCATTTTGCTCATGTTTAATGAACATATTGCAGATGTTTATATGCTCCATCAAATGAACTTCTTTGAGTTCATGTGAAACTCAAATATCGAGATTGCTTACATATCCCAGCTTCTTCAGGTGGTCATGAATGCTTGAATGATGGATGTTCTGTGTTTCTGCAATCTCTCATGTAATGTGGGTTTGACTCAATCAATGCCTCTCTTTTTCTTTGTTTTTTTGAGGGCAGTGTTACTGGCCCTCATATGTGGGACCGAACCAGGGCCTCTGGCTTCCCAAGCCAGCGCTTAATCTCCGTGCCACTCAGCCGGCCCTTAATGCCTCTCTTTTGTCATCATCAACCTCCGTGAGCCTCCCTGACAGAGGAGCAACATTGAGATCAAAATCACCAGCATGGAATTTTGTGAGCCATCGTTCACACTGACATTCTTGTAGATCATTCAATGTAGATCATTGTCACCATAAACTTTATGCAACTTTTCACAAGCTTGATGAGCATTCTTCCCTTTATGGAAGTGTAAAAGTAAAATATGGCAAAATTGCACAGTTTGGTCTTCCATCTTCAACTTGTAAAATCTCCAAAATGGAACCAAATCGCTCAATTTTTTTAGAATGAAGCTAGAACTGTCAGCTGTCAAATTACATAGCAATAACATAGAAGCAAATGACTCTAGTACTTCCAAAAATGAACTAGTGCCATCTGTTGCAAGCATGCATCATGACTATTCCGAAGACCCAATATATATGCACCACCTACTCTTTACTCATCCATCCATCAGCGGGCAGCCAGGCTGCTTCCACATCTTGGCCATTGTAAAAAAAAAAAAATGTTTCAATTAACATGGATGCATACATCCACTCAAAGTAGCATTTTGGGTTTCTTTGGATAAATACACAGAATTGTGATTACTGATCCCTTCTTTGTCCCTTGTTATAGCCTTTGTTTTAAAGTCTATTTTGTCTGGTATAAGTATTGCTACTACAGATTTTTTTATTTGGTCTCCATTTTCACAAAATATCTTTTTCCATTCCTTACCTTTCAATCTATGTGTATTTTGATCTGAAGTGAATATCTTGGAACCAGCAAATGTAAGGGAATTCTTTTCTTATCCATTTAGCGAACCTATGACCTTTGACTAGAGTATTAAATCTATTTACATTTAAAGTAATTGTTGACAAATATGTAGTTTTTGCCACTTTATTATTCATGTTTCTATTGTTTCTTCTTATTCTTTTTTTTTGAGGACAGTGTTACTGTCCCTCACATGTGGGACCTGAACCAGGGCCGCTGGCTTCCCAAGCCAGCGCTTAACCACCGCGCCACTTGGCTGGCCCATTTCTTCTTATTTTTAAAGAAGACTGTTTAATGTATTTTGCAATATTGGTTTGGTGGTGGTGAACTGCTTAACTTTTTCTTGTCTGGAAAGGTCTTTTTCTGTCCTTAGAGTCTAAATGATAGCTTTGCTGAGTAATCTTGGTTGTAGGTCCTTGTTTTTCATCACTTGAAGTATTTATTGTCAATCCCTTCTGGCCTGCAAAATTTCTGTTGATAAATCAGCTGACAGTTTTATGAGACCTCCCTTGTACATGACTCACTGACTTTCTCTTGTTGCTTTTAAGAGTCTCTTTGTCTTTAACCTTTGTCATTTTAATTATGATGGGTCTTGGTATGGGACTCTGGGTTCATCTTTCTTAGGACTCTCTTCCATTCCTGAGCTTCTATGAGGTGTGATCAAACAATATGTTAAATGTTTAAATAAAAAAATATATATTAGGGCCGGCCAAGTGGCGCGGTGGTTAAGCGCTGGCTTGGGAAGCCAGCGGCCCCAGTTCAGGTCCCACATATGAGGGTCAGTGACACTGCGCTCAAAATAAATAAATAAATAAATTATATGTATATATATATATATATATATATATATATATATATATATATTAAAGTAAAAGACACATTGCCATTAATGCACCTCAGAATACTCCCCATCACTTCAAACACCCTTATCCCATTGTTCTTGCCATTTGTTGAAGCAATTATGGAAGTCCTCTTTCATGAATGTCTTAAGTTGCACTGTCATGGCTGCCTCAATGTCTTGAATCAATTAACAATATTTACCTTTCATGGTCATTTTGACTTTGGGGAAGTGCCAGAAGACACATGGTGCCAGATCCAGTGAATAATGTGGATGAGGACACACAGTATTTTTATTTGACAGAAATTACCATACCAGAAGAAATGTGTGACATGGAACCTTTCTGTTGTGTTCAAAAAATTCACTGAATGCTGCTGCCGAGTGCCATCCAATGGAACTGCAGGGATCTTCCATACATGAAGCAGGCATCGAACCTTAGTAACAGTGTGAGACAACTTTGTTCTTGTTTGGTGCAGTCGGTCGAGTGTGAGCTATAGTTGAGAGAAGGTGTGTTTTAAAGTATGCCATAAATCATCCTCCATCATGACAATGCTCCATGTCACACATCGCTCCTGGTATATGGCAATTTCTGTCAAATAAAAACATTACGGTGTGTCCTCATCCAACTTATTCACTGGATCTGGCACTGTGTGAATTGTATCTCTTCCCAAAAGTCAAAATGATTCAGGACATTGAGGCTGACATGACAACACAACTAAAGACACTCACAAAAGAGGAACTTCTTCAGAAAGTGGCAAAAACGATAAGATAAGTGTGTTCAAAGTGAGGGAGGGCATTTTGATGGGAAGTAATGGCAATGTGTCTTTTACTTTAATATTTTTTTAAATTTGACCATTCAGCATATGGCTTGATCACACCTTGTATGTCTATTTCCTTCACCAAGTTAAGGAAGTTTTCTGTTGTTACATCATTAAATAGGTTTGCAATTCCTTGTTCTCTCTCTTCACCTTGTGGCAACTCATTTTTTGGATTTTGTTTTCTATTTACTCTTCTGTTTGGGTGTTTTCTGTTACCTTATCTTCTAAATGGCTGATTGGTTCCTATGTTTCATCTGATCTACAGTTGATTTCCTCTAATGTATCCTACATTTCAGTTATTGTAGTCTTCATTTCTGACTGGTTCTTTTTTATGTTTTCTACTGCCATTTTTATATTTCCTATTTCATTGTTGAATTTCTCCTTGAGATCAATGAACATCCTTACAACCAGTGTTTTGAACTCTGCATCTGGTAGATTTCACATCTCCATTTTGTTTAGTTCTTTCTGGAGCTTTGTTCTGTTCTTTTATTGGGGCATGTTTCTTTGTCTCCCCATTTTCGTTCACTCCCTGTGTTTGTTTTTATGTATTGGGTAGAACTGCTCTTTCTCCTGGTCCTAGTAGAGTGGCAATATGTAGTAGGTGTCCTGTGGGACCCAGTGACTCAGTCTCTTTTACAGACTGGCAATCCAGAAGTGTCCTTTGTGTGGGTTCTGTGTGGTCTCCTATTGTAATTGAGACTTGGTTTCTATTTGCAGGTCAATGGAAAGGTATGACACTCAGGCTGACTCTTTGTGAGGACTGGCTGTGACTTCAACGGAAGAACAATTGTGCAGGGCAACCCTACAGAGAAGGATTAGCTTCAGCAGGGCTCTGATGCCTGCCTAGACAGCCCATTGCATGTGTCTTCCAAGGAGGTGGCTAGGCGGTGCTCCAGCTCACTTCTAAGCTGGAACACTTAGAAGTTCCGAACCTTGGGCCTCCTGGTAGGACCCCACCACAGGAAAGTTCACCTGCAGCCTGTCTCTTGCCCGAGGCCACATGGCATGAGCATCAAAGCAATCTGTAGATGCCCAACACTGGCTTGGAGGTACCTGGCAGTGGCCATGCCTTGAACGGAGTCCTGCTACTGCCAATGCTGGGCTTGTGGCTTTTCAGCAATATTTTCAGGGCATGCCAAAGCCACATGCTATTTGTTTGGGGTTTGTGAATCTTTAAGAAATTTTGGAAAAGTATGCAGCATGCACCAAGTCAGGTCATTTGTATGGAAAAGCCACTTGAAGTGCCTTGGGTGTATCTTAAATTTGGGTAAGGTGGGGCCGGCTGAGTGGCGTGGTGGTTAAGCGCTGCCTTGGGAATCCAGCAGCCCCGGTTCGGTCCCACATATGAGGGCCAGTGACACTGCCCTCAAAAAAAAGAATTTGGGTAGGGTGACATATCAGGGAATCACCAGGGCTGGGAAAACAGTGTTAGGGAAGTTGATAGAGATTCAGATATGGCAGCTGCCTATATCTGCATACTGGGAGGGGGTAGGGCTCAACAAAGGAGCAACGGCTTCTGCCAACACTTCTATCTGGGAGAAAGCTGCCCCTCCACCCATTGCTCTGAGTGAGACACTTCGGTCCCTCCCTATATGTCTCTGGCACCTTTCAAGCTGCTGCTGTAGTGCTATAGCTCAGAGCAAGTGCATCTGTCAGTGAGTAAGTTTGTGCCAGGACCCTTTAAGAAGAACTCATTGCACTCCAGAAGCCTGCTGTTTCACTCAGCCACAATCTCCCCTGGTTTTCACAGCCATATGTACATTATGGGAACTTCTCTATCCAGCTCTGTAACTCTGGGCTGGGAAGCCTGTTGTGGTTTTAGGACCCCGCATTCTTCTGGGGCAAATTCTGCAGCCAAGATATCCCTCCTGATTTTTAATGATCACATACAACTGTGGGAACAGTCTGTTCTGCGGCTCCGCCCCTCCTGCCAGTCCTGAGGTGGCTTCTTTGGTATGTCCTTAGAGGTTGGACTTCTGTTCAGCTAGACTTCAGAGGATTCTCAATAATGCTTGTGCTGTACTTTAGTAAATTTTGATGTAGTTATGAGAGGAGGCAAACACAGCATTTACCTACTCCAACGTCTGTACTGGAAATCCCACAGCTTTCTTAATGCTACTAAACTGTGAAATGGCTTCTTTACATGGCTGTTTCTAGTTTTTGTTTTGTTTTTGTTTTTTCATTTGTTTCAGAAGGAAGTTCTTTTTGTTATCAAACTTTTACCTAAAGACACTAATGTCACGCTTCCTTTCAACATTTTGTACTTTTCCTCCTCACTTTTCCTCTCCTTTTTTTGATAGAATAGAAGTTGACTTTGAAATATCCTGTAATTTTCTATAAATTCCAGTGTAAAATTGATTCAAAATTGACATGAAATGCTTTGGAAGACATATGCTCAATGGAAGGGTAAGAAAAAACATTCTAGTATCATACATTAAATGCATGGGATTTTAAGTAAAACACTCTGTGATTTGTATTATTGAGCAATGAAAGACAACAAATAATACACCACTAACTTTGAAATAATAACAACAGCTATGTGATTCAGTGAGATGTAGGACCTGTCCTGGGGAAAATAAGCTAGAATAAAAGAAACAGTGATGGTAATATGACAATGTTTAGGATTTTTAACTAGGATGAATGGTGCTATCAATTACTGGGCTACCTCCCTCCCTTCCTCACCACCCAAATATTCCTGTTTACTATTCTGCTCCATTATATTTATTGAAAAGATCCTGAAAAATCTTAATCAATAGCATTAGGAACAGACAAAAAGTATTAAGCTTCTTCACATGGAGAGACAAAGGCTGAGAGAAAAAAATATATAATTGTAGTCTAAAAAATTAATTTATAGATTGAATAAATCACATTTCAGAAAGGTAAAATTTGGTAACAACCCATGAAATTTATGAAGGTGTTATTACCACTGGAATGAAATATTATTTTATATATAATTTATACATTAATTTTTTCAAATATGTTAAATATGGGGTAAAAATATAAACAGGACATGGTATTTTAACCTCAAGCATTCACAATCTGGCTGGGCAAATACATAAAACCTGAACATAAAAAGTTACAAATAATTTAAAAGAGACAAGGGCTACGAATATAAGAACATATTAGGAATTAGTTTTTTGATTGATGGAGATGGATATGAAGTGGAGTATATGAAGATTTGACAAAAGAGAGGTCATTTGACCTAGGCCTTGAACAATTATTTTGAAGTTCACTGGTCTCAGTAGGGAAAGAAGGCTATTCTAAAATAAGCAAAGCATCAGCAAAGGCATGATAGAGATGAAATAAATAACTTGTTAATGAAACAGAGAAAGGTCCAGGGAAGTTGGAGTATATCTGGCATGGAGGGAAATAATGAGAATTAAGGCCAAAGGTAGGCAAATATTTAAATGTCATGATAAGGAAATTATACAGTAACACGTAGGCAATACAGAGCCACAGCAGTTTTTAATCAAGAGCATGTTCTTAGAGGTAGGTCCGCCTTCTGGTGAACCAATCTACTTGTTCAGATTCAGGGGAGTGAAAATTAGATCAAATAGGAGGACATAGTTAACTGTTTTTCAAATATCTGAGGGTTTATGGTGTGGAAGGGATTAAATGTATTCTGTATGGTTCAAACCAGTAGATGGAAATATTTGAGCTCCATATGAAGAAGATTTAACAGGAGTAGTCACAGGTGGAATAGCCTGCTTTAGAAGTTCTCCAGATGTTCTCAGCCACCTAATGGAATGTTATAGAAGGTATTCAAAGATTACAATGGAGTTACTGGACTAATAGCCTTTAAGATCCAAGTGAAATTCTACTCATTCTACCAAAAGAAATCTCTTCAATTAAATGGAGGGTACATATATTTCCTGCTCTTTTTTCTTTTTTTCTTTACCTCAAATACTTTAACTTTCTTTATCCATTCTGCATAATACATCTTAAGGTTACACAATGTTATATGTCAATTATGTCTCAATAAAGCTGGGTTAAAAAAATAGTAACCACAGCATTCTTCACCTCCACTTTTCTGGTTGATCTCTTCTGGATACCTTCATATGTTGTCAGCCATTTTCCTAACTAAATCTGGTGTCAAAAACTGAGCATATTACTTCTTAAAAAAGCAACCAGGTTCTCATGTTACTAATTACTATGTTGTTTACAGCAAAACCTTAATTAACCCAAGCCCAACTAATGAAACATTTTATTTCATGTTCTATACTCAATTTTTATGAGAAAAAGAAACATGGTAACTAATCAAGCAGATATAGTGAATTTACTGATAGAAAAACAATCTCTTCTCCCAAGTGACCTGGTCAAATATAAATCATCATGATCTCTAACTTTTCCTCTACATAAGAACTGAATCTAAATGATGAACTTGAAACCCTGAATAAAAATACCAAATACTGAAATACAACACAATTATGTTCACTAAACTGTATTTATTCAGGTAATAAAATGGACTACACTTTTATAAAACATTTTAACCACATAGACTAAAATAAAACATAGCAATGCTAGTAAATTTAAAAAAACCTCAATTAATATCCTCTTCTATAAGAATCTAGCTAATTAGGACTTTGCTATATTACAGCATTATGTCCTTCACTATTACATGTGAATAGAAAGTGAATATTTCATTTTCACCTCTATGCCTACCACTGATTGGACACCTAGGTGTTCAAGAAATATTTGTAGGTAAATCAATAATACACAAGTATCAGTTATTATATTAGCCATCCTCAGTAACCACATTCTCTCTTTTCATCTTCAAAATTGCTAGGGCTATCAGGTCATAAAAATAAAGATACATAATTATAAATAATGTACCTACAATTATGGCATTGTTTTTCATTCATCCAATTAGACCATAAGATATGAAAACCAAAAGGTGTCTTGAAGGTCATCTAATATTTAACCATATAAGGTGTGACAAATAAGCTCATGAACTTGTTGCAACAATGTTGTTAACCTTTTTTGATATCAGAGGGATCATTCATTATGAATTTGAGCCAACTGAACAAACAGTTAACCAACTTTACTATTTGGAAGTGCTGAAAAGACTGCATGAAAAAGTTAGATGACCTGAATTTTTCACCAACAATTCATGGCATCACTATAATACACCAGCTCCCACAGCACTACCTGTGAGGAAGATTTAGCCAGTAAACAAATATCTGTGTTGGAACACCCTACCTACTCACCTGATCTGGCCCCCAATGACTTATTTCTTTACCCAAACATAAAGGAAATATTGAGAGGAAGACATTTTGATGACATTCAGGACATCAAGGTTAATACAACGACAGCTCTGATGGAGCTCTGATGGCCATTCCAGAAAAAGAGTTCCAAAATTGCTTTGAAGTGTGAACTGGGTGCTGGTGTTAGTGCATGGCTTCCAGAGGGGAGTACTTTGAAGTTGGCTGTAGTGATATTCAGCAAGGAGGTATGTAGCACTTTTTCTAGGATGAGTTCATGAACTTAATTGTCAGAAATTTGTATAATTTTACAGAAGTGAGAACTAAGGTTCAGAGAACTAAGTTACATAATAAAGGTCATATAGCTTGTTATTGACAGAGGCAGAACTAAAACATTGATTTATTTTTCTCCTGGACCTGTGATTTTTTTTTTCTGCATCAAATTGGCTCTACATTTCTTTTTTTAAACTCAAGTAGGAAACAGATATATACTTTTTGTGCTGAAACAAGAAGTTACTCAGAAATATCATTCCATTCTGTGACTAGAATTTTCAGGCACAAAAAAGGCTGGTTTTCCTTTCCTTTATTGGAAAGGTATTTTGTTTGTTTATTTTATATGCTCATTACTCTAAAATCAATCTGATGATGTTTTAAGAGACAATAAAAGCTATACTAATATGGCATAGATTTATCTATCAGTAGGAGCAATGCAAAAATTACCATTTCCTATTATTTGTCAGTAATTTATAAGAGTGTCCATTGGGCATAAAGACATTAAATGTTGCTTTGTGGGCCAGCCGAGTGGCGTGGTGGTTGAGCGCTGGCTTGGGAAGCCAGTGGCCCCGGTTTGGGTCCCACATATGATGGCCAGTAACACTGCCCTCAAAAAAAAAGTTGCTTTGTGTTATCAAATTAATAATAAATTCTTACTTCCTTTTTAAGAAACTGCAATTCTTAGTAAATCAATTGCTTACACAGATATTTTCATGAAGCATGCTTTGGGGCTGTAGTATTCAAAGGTTTGAGGGGCTGTAATGATTAAAAATCGTTAGAAGTCTAGGAAATTGCAAAGCAACACTGGTAAACCTTTCAGGTCTGATGGAATCTTCCATGCCACCTTGATTTTATAATTCATTTTGTTTTGAACGTTATAAATGCTATGTTCCCAATGTTATGTAAGGTCTTTTTATGATAAAATAAATGTTTTCAGTCATTTGTGTTATGATCATATTAAGAGAGTATCTCTAGGGGCCGGCCGAGTGGCGCTGTGGTTAAGTGCTGGCTTGGGATGCCAGCGGCCCCGTATCGGGTCCCACATATGAGGGCCAGTGACACTGACCTCAAAAAAAAAAAAAAGAGAGAGAGAATATCTCTAGAAAGAAGCTTCAAAGACTATAGTATAGAATGACAACCTAAAATTTAACCTGCACAATTAAAAAAAAAGTTACTCATGGCAAACAAGTCTCAATAGAGATTCATGAATTGCTAATCTACAAAAGTATCAAGTATTTCAGGTTGAACCTGTACATCACACTGCAATACAAAACAGAGTGCAGGAAAATTAGTATGCTATATGCTGTCAATCCTCAAAGCACTCAATAATATATATGGACATGGAGGAAAGTTTTAAATGAAAGAAACCTGATAATTTATGAAAGTATTAAGAAAAGCAATGATGACAAAAATAATCCCATTTCTTTTTTTTTTTTTTTTGAGGGCAGTGTCACTGGCCCTCGTATGTGGGACCTGAACCAGGGCCGCTGGCATCCCAAGCCAGCTCTTAACCACAGCGCCACTCGTCTGGCCCATAATCCCATTTCTTTGGTTTTTGAACTGTAGTATCTATGTCCCTTCAGAAAAATGGAATACATTGATGAAGAAGCGATTAAAAGCATTCTACAACTGAATGAATGATCCACTCAAAAATATCATGTACTTACTTTGCTGCTATGGCCAATCATAAAATGTACCTGAAAAAATAAAAATGCAATTTCAATTTACTTGATATTTCATATGTATATTATCAGAAATCATAGCATAGTTTTTAAAATTTATATATCAGAAAGGCCATTTGAGGAAACAAGTGCTTTCATAACTCTAATCTTTTATCAGCACCTTTTAAAAAATTTATAATGGTAATTAAAACTCAAAATAGGAGTTACCTGCAATGTTTTTAATTTCTGTAAATGTTGCTTGTCATCACTAGTTTTTCTGAGTCATGGTAGGTATGTGGGTAAGAAAAGGAGCAGTCATCATTTTCGAAAAAAAGTATGGACAATGGGCAAGAGGGACTAATGCCACCAAGGATACTATTCAGTTTATCACTTCAAGATCTATCTAGTGCATTTTACTCCATTAATCAACTATCAAACACTTAATAAGTTTCTTCCAAGTCAAGGAATATCATTCACCAGGCCCATCACTACACAGCTGAGTTGCAAAAGATTATTGTCACAAATTACTGAGATGCTTGACAAACTAGCTTATAATGTTTCATGCTTACCTTGTCAGGTAAAATTTGGCAGAATCAGGATTGACACGAAAGGCATTTCTGAAAAGGTTATGATCTTATCACTTCACTGAGATTAAGCACTGTAAGGATTTGCTTCAAGTTTGTTGAAAAATCTTTAAAATTCTAGACAACTTTGAGAAGACACAGATTTCTCCCCAGCAACCTCACTGAATTTGTTGTACAGCTGGAGGGCATAATTTTGACAGGGCTGTTTACGTAAATAACCCATAAGATTGGAAGGCAGATTAATCAGTGCTTACATGATTCCACAAATAGCCAGAGAAAAGATAGACAGCTGGATCACCATTTTTGTTTGTTTGTTTTACCTACATGTCTCCCCAACACTATCTGTTCCTTACCTGCTCCCACACTAATCACTTTAGGTTTCGCTCCTCAAGTTGGCCCTTCAAGCACACTTGCTTAGAAACAAAATTGATCTTATGTTAGTGACTGCTTAGGCATTTGTCATATCACACCATGTCACACCTCATTGTATCACATCTTATTGCCTAAGCAGTCTCTAAATATTTTGGATCAGTTCCAGCCATCTGACAAATTATCTATCACCTGGGGCATCTACCACTCAAACCTCTTCATTTCGGACCAGTGGAGTGGCACGGTGGTTAAGCGTTGGCTTGGGAGGCCAGCAGCCCCGGTTTGGATCCCACAAGTGAGGGCCAGTGATACTGCCCTCAATAATACACCAAAGAAAAAACAAAAAAAACCCTCTTCATTTCTACCTACTATCAATGGTATGTGTCAGCCATGCAACACTAGTTATTTTTCAGTCTTCGATCTGATTAAAACAGTTCCTTACTTACCAATATCACCTCATACAGACTTCCTACTCTAATCAGCTCTATAGCAACACTAAATATAAGAGGTCTATTTTTCACTCCAGCCACTCCATGTACTATTTCCCTATCCTTCCTTTTTCACTTTGACAACATAAAGACACACCCTACCCATACCCATCATTAAAAGTCCCCTTTCTTTGGGCCATCCAAGTGGCGTGTTGGTTAAGAATTGGCTTGGGACACGAGCTCTCAGCAGCAAGGCCCTGGTTCAGATCCCACATATGAGGGCCAGTGACACTGCACCCTCTACAGCTAAGATGGTGAACAACAGCTCTACCTGGAGCTGGGCTGCCATGAGTCTCCAGGCTGCAGTGGGGCTGGCCAGCAGTGGGCATGAGCTTTCATGAGCTGCCGTGAGCCACCGTGAGTGGCCATCCAATGGCTAGCAAGTGACAGTCTCACTGGGGGAGAGTGAAATGATAATACAAACATGGGCCAGCAAAGCGACAGTCCTCCACAACTAGACTGAGAAACAAAAGGACAGCAACTTGTCTGTTCCCCTTCCCCGATTCCACAACACTGTTTCCCTCCCATTTTCCCCAATAAAATCTTTTTTTAAAAAAGTCCTTTTCCTTCAGAAGGCTTTCCTAATTGCTTCAACAATAATAATAGAAGCTACCATTTATTAAGCATATATTACTTGACACTTTGAATCCACTATAGTTTTGAGATATAATTTACATGCCATAAAATATACCCATTTAGAATGTACAATTCAATGATTTTTACTTATTCAGTTGTACAACCATCACAACAAAGAAATGTGAAAATATTTACATCACCCAAAAAACATCCCTTGTCCCTATATGCAGTCACTCCCTGTTCCCACACCCAGCCCTTGGCACCCACTAATCTATTATCTCTATATATTTGCCTTTTCAGAGCATTACATATGAATGGAATCATACAATATGGGGTCTTTTTGGGGGGATGCTTTTCTATTCTTTTATTACAAATAAAAGATTGTAAGCATAGATGAACATTTCCTCCTATTTGACAGTCTCTACTCTTCTAAATTCTGCAACAGCATTCGAGTATTATCATGCTATTTCCCCTGCTTCCCTAGCTGCTCCTTAAACTTCTTAATCTCATCCTCTTTTTCAGATCATTTTTATTTTTTAACCCTTAAAAATCTTTTATTTTGGGCTGGCCGAGTGGTGCATTGGTTAAGATCTGGCTTGGGACGCCAGCGGCCCCGGTTCGGATACCACATATGAGGGCCAGAGACTCTGCCCTTTACAGCTAACACAACATCTCCACCTGGATCTAGGCTGTGCAAGCCCTGGCGACGGTGTAGGCTGCAGCCCCTGCTGCAGTGGGCTGCCATAGGCTACAGTGAGTGGCCGGCAGCCAGCATGAGCTGCCAATAGCCGTGGTGAGCGACCATCCAGAGGCCAGGGACTGATGTGCCTCATCCAAGAAGAGCGCAATGACGATATCAACATGGGCCAGTGAAGCAACGTCCTCCGCAACTAGACTGAAGAACAAAAAGACAGCAACTTGTCTGTTCCCTTCCCTGATTCCCCAACGCTTTTCCCCTCCCCCAATTCCCCAACTTAAAAAAAAATCTTAAAAAAAAATCTTTTATTTTAATGATTAGCTTCAGGTGTACCTAACAACATAGTGATTAGAGGTTTGTATACTTCATAGTTATAACCCCAATAAGTATAACCCATTTGATATTGTACATAGTTATTACAATATTATTGACTATATTCCCTATACTATACTTATATGCCGTGAATATTTTTTAATTATACTTGACATTCATTATTACTTTATATTACTTTCAGGTGTACGTGATAGTGGTTAGACACATATAATTTATGGAGTGATCCCCCCGATAAGTATAATACGCATCTGACCTATCTATCCATAGTTTTTACAATATTACTGACCATATTCCGAATACTACAATTTACATCCCCATGACTATTTTGTAATTACCAATTTATGCTACTTGATCCCTTCACTTTTAACACTCACTCCCCAACCCCCTCCCATTTAGTAATCAACAATTTGTTCTCTGTATCTCTGAGTCTATTTTTGTTCATTTATTCTGTTCTTTAGATTCCACATATAAGTGAGATTATATGGTATTCATCTTTCATAGCCTGACATAATTCATTTAGCATAATAGCCTCTCCATCCATCCATGTTGTCACAACAGGTTAAGATTTCATTCCTTTTATGGCACAGTAATACTCTGCTGTATATAAGCATATGTACCAAATTTATCTAATCATCTGTTAATGGACATTTTGGTTGTTTCCATATCCTGGCTATGGTAAATGGCACTGCACTAAACATAGGGGTGGGGATATCTTTTCGAATTAGTGTTTTGGATATGTTTGGATAAATAGCCAGGAGTGGAATTGCTGAGTCATAAGGCAATTCTATGTTTAAATTTTTGAGGAACTTCCATCCTGTTTTTTATAATGGCTGCACCAAATTACAAACCCTCTAATAGTGCACAAGCGTTCTCCTTTCTCCACAACCTCAACAACACTTCTTGTTTATTGATTAATGATAGCCATTCTAACAGGTGTGAGATGATATCTCATTGCACTTTTTATTTGTATGTCTCTGATGCTTAGTGAAATGGAGCATCTTTACATATGTCTATTGGCCACCTGTACGTCCACTTTGGAGAAATGTCTATTCAGTTACTGTGATCAATTTTTAAATTGGATTGTTAGTTGTTTTGGGCTGACTTGTATGAGTTATTGTAAATTTTGGATGTTAACTCCTTATCAGATGTATCATTGGTGAATATCTTCTTTCATTCAGTAGAATGTCTTTTCATTTTGTTAATAGTTTCCTTTCCTGTGAAAAAATTTCTTAGTTTGATGTAGTCCCATTTGTTTATTTATTATTCTGTTTCCCTTGCCCTACAAGATATATCAGAAAAATAATACAAAGGGTAATGTCAGAATTTACTTCATACATTTTCCTCTTGGAGTTTTGTGTTTTTGGGACTTACATTTAAGTCTTCAATCCATTTTTAGTTTTTTCCTGTATATGGTGTAAGAAGGTGGTTCAATTTCATTTTTTTTTTTGGATGTATCTGTCCAGGTTTCCAACCTCCATTTGTAGAATAGACTCTTTATATCTGAATGTATATTCTTGCTTCTTTTGTCATAGATTAAGTGCACATATAGGCATGGGTTTATTTCAGTGCTGTCTATTCTGTTCCATTGATCTTTCTCTTTTTTGTGTCAGTACAATACTGTTTTGATTACTATGGCCTTATAGTATAGTTTGATATGAGGTAGCATACCTCCAACTTTCATCTTCTTTCTCAAGATTGCCATGGCTATTCAGGGCCTTTATAATTCTATATAAATTTTAAGATTATTTGTTCTAGTTCTGTGAAAAACACCATTGGTATTTTCATAGGTATTGCATTGAATCTACGGATTGCTTTGGATAGTATGGATATTTTAATTATATTAATTCTTCCTATCCATGAGCATGGTGTATGTTTCCATTTATATGTATCTTCTTTAATTTCTTTCTTCAATGTCATAATTTTCTGAGTACAGGTCTTTTACTTCCTTGGTTAAATTTATTCCTAAGTATTTTTTATGTAATTATAAATGGGATTATTTTCTTAAATTCTTTTTCTGATAGCTCATTACTGGTTTATAAAAATGCGACCAATTACTGAATATTAACTTTGCATCCTGCTACTTTACTATACAGTTTATTGGTGGAATCATTGTGGTTCTCTCTATATAGTATCATGTCACCTATAAATCATGACAGTTTCACTTCTCACTGTCCATTTTGGAAGCCGTTCCTTTCTTCTTCTTGTCTGATTCCTGTTGCTAAAACTTCCAGTACTATGCTGAATAAATGTGGTGAAAGTGGACATGCTTGTCTTGATATTGATGTTAAGAAGAGTGCTTTTGATCATCTGCACCACAGCCCAGCGATCCAGCTGAGGTTGGGAGAAAAAAGGGTGCTTGGAAGCGGTCCCGGCTCTGTCTTCTGGAGGCACAGAGGGCGGGGGGCCTTGGTGAATGGCTTTCTTACTGGCCAGCTGCGTAGTGAGTAGACCCCTAGGGTCTGGTTGAGGGGCCAGCCACCACCTCTGAGTAACCCCGGGGTCCCTGCTGTCTGCCTGGGGCCTTGGGCACGAATGTCGCTTTCTCCCCGCCTCCTTCCCGCCACCCTGAGGGGGTTTGGATTCAGGATTTGTTCCTAGTGTCCAAGACTTTGATAAGAAGCTTACAGAGGCTGATGCGTACCTACAAATCTTGATAGAACAATTAAAGCTTTTTGATGACAAACTTCAAAACTGCAAAGATGATGAACAGAGAAAGAAAATTGAAACCCTCAAAGAGACAACAAATAGTATGGTAGAATCAATTAAACACTGCATTGTGTTGCTGCAAATTGCTAAAAGTACTATTAATCCTGTAGATGCAATATATCAACCCAGCCCCCTGGAACCTGTGATCAACACCATGCCTTCCCAGACTGTCTTACCTCCAGAACCTGCTCAGTTGTGTAAGTCAGAGCAGCATCCATGTTCCCTACCAGTTGGACCTGTATTAGCTACCTTGGGACATCATCAGACTCCAACACCAAATAGTACAGGCAGTGGGCACTCACCACCTAGTAGCAGTCTAACTTCTCCAAGTCATGTCAACTTATCTCCAAATACAGTCCCGGAGTTTTCTTATTCTAGCAGCGAGGATGAATTTTATGATGCTGATGAATTTCATCAAGGTGGCACATCCCCAAAGCACTTAATAGATTCCTCTGGATCTGTCTCAGCCTTGACCCACAGCAGCTCAGGAAATAGTCTAAAGCACCCAGATACCACAGAATCCCTGAATTCTTCCCTGTCCAATGGAACAAGTGATGCTGACCTTTTCGATTCATATGACGATAGAGATGATGAAGGGGAGGCAGGGTCAGTGGAAGAACACAAGAGCGTCATCATGCATCTCTTGTCACAGGTTAGGCTTGGAATGGATCTTACTAAGGTAGTTCTTCCAACATTTATTCTTGAAAGAAGATCTCTTTTAGAAATGTATGCAGACTTTTTTGCACATCCGGACCTATTTGTGAGCATTAGTGACCAGAAGGATGCCAGAGACCGAATGGTTCAGGTTGTGAAATGGTACCTCTCAGCCTTTCATGCAGGAAGGAAAGGATCGGTTGCCAAAAAGCCATACAACCCCATTTTGGGCGAGATCTTTGAGTGTCACTGGACATTACCAAATGATGCTGAAGAGAACACTGAGCTAGTTTCAGAAGGACCAGTTCCTGGGGTTTCTAAAAACAGTGTAACATTTGTGGCTGAGCAGGTTTCTCATCATCCACCCATTTCAGCCTTTTATGCTGAGTGTTTTAACAAGAAGATACAGTTCAATGCCCATATCTGGACCAAATCAAAGTTCCTCGGGATGTCGATTGGGGTGCACAACATAGGGCAGGGCTGTGTCTCATGTCTGGACCATGACGAACATTACATTCTCACGTTCCCCAATGGTTATGGAAGGTCTATCCTCACAGTGCCCTGGGTGGAACTAGGTGGAGAATGCACCATTAATTGTTCCAAAACTGGCTATAGTGCAAATATCGTCTTCCACACTAAACCTTTCTACGGGGGCAAGAAACACAGAATTACCGCTGAGATTTTTTCTCCAAATGACAAGAAGTCTTTTTGTTCAGTTGAAGGGGAATGGAATGGTGTAATGTATGCAAAATATGCAACAGGGGAAAATGCAGTTTTTATAGATACCAAGAAGTTGCCTATAATCAAGAAGAAAGTGAGGAAGTTGGAAGATCAGAATGAGTATGAGTCCCGCTGCCTTTGGAAGGATGTCACTTTCAACTTAAAAATCAGGGATATTGGGCCGGCCGAGTGCCGCGGTGGTTAAGCGCTGGCTTAGGAAGCAAGCGGCCCCATTTTGGGTCCCACATATGAGGGCCAGTGATACTGCCCTCCAAAAAAAAAATCAGGGATATTGATGCAGCAACTGAAGCTAAGCATAGACTGGAAGAAAGACAAAGAGCAGAACCCCGAGAAAGGAAAGAGAAGGAAATCCAATGGGAGACAAGGCTATTTCATGAAGATGGAGAATGTTGGGTTTATGATGAACCGTTACTGAAGCGTCTTGGTGCTGCCAAGCATTAGGTTGGGAAATGCATAGTTTACACCTGATAACCAGGGCAGTCGACATATTTAAGCAACAGTCTTCCTTTGGGAGAACCTACTTACTCTCTCTTTATTGCAGTGGTTCCTATCTCAGGGATACTGGACTTTCTGATGCAGATGAACATTTAAAGTGAGAAAAGCTTCCCTTTTTTCCTCCTTTGTGGCAGTTACAATTTGGACTTCAGTCCTGAGAAGAACTTCAGGTTTTGAAAACAAGATGGTGTGCTCCTTTTCCAATCCCCATGCTTTGAAGGGCATTTATAAATCCCAGTCTCAAACTCTGCATTCTAGTACTGCTGTTGAGATATACATCATCAGTCTCCTAGTTCATATACTCTTGGGATACACACACACACACACACACACACACACACACACACACTACACCTGATGCCAGATTTTTCATAAATATTCCCTCTACTGTAAATAACGGTTCCTGTGAGTTTTAGAAAATCACCACCATGTATTAAAATCAAGTGTTAGGAATCAAGTGTTTCATGGTCTTGCCTACAATAACTTTTATTTTGGAATTGAACTATTAAATTGTATCTAACTTTGGATTAGTTTAATTATACTCAGTGCTTCTTATGGCTTCATAAAGTAATTTTTCCAACCTTAAAAAAAAAAGAAGAGTGTTTTTCAATTTTATCCACTGAGTATGATACTAGCTGTGAATTTATTATATAAGTCCTTTATTATGTTGAGATATGTTTGCTCTATTACCAGTTAACAGAGTTTTTATCATAAATGGAGGCTGGATTTTGTCAAATGCTTTTTCTGTATCTATTGATATGACCATATGATTTTTATTTTTCACTTTGTTTAGGTGGTGTTATCCTATTAACTGATTTGCAGATATTGAAACAACCTTGCATACAAAGAATGAATCCCATTTGATTGTGATGTATGATCCTTTTTATGTGTTCTAGAATATGCTATGCTAATATTTTGTTGAGGATTTTTGTATCTATGTTCATTAAGGATGTTGGCCCATACTATTTTTTTTGTAATGTCTATGTCTGATTTTGGAATCTGGGTAATGGTGGCCTAGTAAAATCAGTTTGAGAGCACTCCCTCCTCTTGAATTTTTTGAATACTTTGAGCAAAATAGATGTTAATTCTTTTTTAAACATTTGGTAAAATTCACCTATGAAGCCATCTGGTCCAGGACTTTCATATGTTGGAAGTTTGTTGATTACTGATTAGATTTTATTAATAATAATAGGTTGGTTCAGATTTTCTGTATTTTTTTTAATTCAACCTTGAAAGATTGTATGATTCTAGGAATTCATCAAGTTTTCCCAGATTGTCCAATTTGTTGGTGTATAGTTGCTTATAGTATATTCTTAATTGTTTTTGTATTTCTGTTGTCACTTTTATTTCATTTCTGATTTTATTTGTGTCCTCTTTTCTCTTTTTTTTAATTTTTTAAAAAATTTTAATTAGCTTCAGGTGTACAACAAAGTGCAATAGTTATACGTTTTACCCCTCAAAGTGACAACCCCCTCCCCCAATTCTGCCCCCCACTCCTCCCCCCATATCATACTATCTATTACAATTCCTTTGACTCCCTTCCACCATATAATCCACATCCTGTGACTATCTATATATTCAATTACAGTTGGCATACAATATTATACAACCCTCTTTTTTTCTTGATGAGTCAAGTTAAAGCTTGTGAATTTTGTTTATATTCTCAAAAACCCCCCAGCTCTTGGTATTATTGATATTTTGTATTGTATTTTTAGCCTCTATTTCATTTATTTCTCCTCTGATCTGTATTATTGTCTTCTTTCGACTCACTATAGGCTTTGTTTGCTATTCCTTTTCAAGTTCACTTTAAGTGTAAGGTTAGAAGGTATATAAGATTTTTTTTTTCTGGATGTAGGATGCATTGCTATAAATTTCCCTCTTGGCACTGCTTTTACTGTGTCCCATAGATTGGGGTCAATGTGCTTTCATTTTCATTTGTCTCAAGGTATGTTTTCATGTATATATTTTTTTATCTCGTTGTTAACCCATTCATTATTTAGTAGCATGTATTTAGCCTCCACGTGTTTGTTTGTTTTCAAGTTTTATTCCTTTAATTTATTTCTAGTTTCATACCATTGTGGTCAGAGAAGATGCTTGATATGATTTCAATCATCTTAAATTTATTGAGACTTATGTTGTGGCCTAACATGTCATCAATCTTGAAAAATATTCCATGTGCATCTACAAGTGACACACCCAAAGGGATTTTCTACAGGCACAAGACCCCATAGGAGCCAAGCGTCATCTAATGGGTCAACTATCACACAGCAGATCATACACTGTGGGCATAGCCGGTTCTCAGAGCTAGTGAGCCTGTGAGTCAATCCCACCCACTAACAAGCCAAAAGCAATCATGCTCAACATCAACAGGAAAATACACACAATACAAGGGACGCCTCTGGAACACATGCACAGGAGAATAGGGAGACTGTGCAATTCAAATATGAAGGACACATATGACATAAGTCCACCCAGCAAAGACTGAGACCTAGGGGATCTTCCTAATACATTGAAGCAAACACAGTCAACCAGAATGAGGAAATAAAGAAACTTGCTCCAAATAAAAGAAAGGAAGAACCCTCCAGAATTGGAACTAAATGAAACAGAAGTGACCAATCTATCAGAGACAGAGTTTAGAACACTGATTATAAGAATGTTTAAGAATCTTAGTAAGAACATAAAGAAGGATAGAGAAATCATTAAACATAACCAATTAGAACTAAAGAATATAAAAACTGAAATACAGAACATGCTTGAGTTACCAGTAGATTAGATCACACAGAGAATCAAATCAGAAATTTAGAACAAGATAACAGAGATCACCCAATTGCAACAACAAAAAGAAGAAAGTATAAAAAATGATAGAAATAGTTTACGAGACCTGTGGAATAACATCAAATCAACAACAAGCACATCATAAGAACACCAGTAAGAGAAGAGAGTGAGCAAGGGATTGAGACTATATTTGAGGAAATAATGACTGAAAACTTCCCTAACCTGTTGAAGAAAATTGACATACAAGCCCAGGAAATGCAGAGAGTTCCAACAAAGATGAACCCAAACAGGCCCACACCAAGACACATTATAGACAAAATGGCAATGGTGAAAGTAAAAGAGAGAATCCTAAAAGCAGGAAGGCACAGAAAGTGGGTCACTTTCAAGGGTACTTCCATAAAACTATCAGCTGACTTTTCCACAGAAACATTGCAGGCCAGAAGGGATTGGCAGGAGGTATTCAAAGTGATGAAAAACAAAGGCCTACAATCTAAACTGCTTTATCCAACGAGATTATCATTTAAAATTGAAGGAGAGATAAAGAGCTACAGGAAATGAGTAAACTAAAGGAATTCATTACCACCAAGCCAGCATTGCAGGAAGCCTTAAAAGGGTTTCTTTAAACAGAAGAAAGATGAAAACAATCTAATTAATGAAGACCAGAAATACAAATAACAAAATGGCAATAACTGCTTACCTATCAATAATCACTTTAAATGTAAATGGATTAAATGCTCCTCTCAAAAGACATAGGGTAACTATGGATAAGAAAAAAAGACCCTTGTATATGCAGTATACAGAAGACTCACATCAGAACAAAAGACATACAGGTGATGAAAGTAAAGGGATGAAGTACGAGATTTCATGCAAATGAAAATGAAAAAATGCTGGAGTATCAATAATTATATCTGGCAAAATAGACTTTAAAATGAAGAATATAATAAAAGACAAAGAAGGGCACTACATAATAATAAAGGTATCAATCCAACAAGAGGAAGTAATGCTAGTAAACATCTATGAACCCAATGTAGGAGCACATAAATATATAAAACAAATAATGATTGACATAAAGACATAGATTAACAGCAACACTTTCATAGTAGGAGATGTCAACACACCACTGACAACAAGGGACAGATCCTCCAGACAGCGAATCAATATGGAAACAGTGGCCTTCAATAACACATTAAACCAAATGGATTTAATCGATATTTTTACAGCATTTCAACACAAAGCTGCAGAATATTTAAATACATTCTTCTAGAGCACATATTGAAGATTTTCCAAGATAGACCACATGTTAGGCCACAAAGCTAGTCTCAATAAATTTAAGAAAATCAAATTAATTTCTAGCATCTTTCCTGACCACATTGCTAAGAAATTAGGAATCAATTACAAGAAAAAAACTAGAAAACACACAAATACATGGAGACTGAATAACATGTTAATAAATAATGAATGGGTCAACAATGAGATCAACGATGAAACCAAAAGATGAAATGAAAATGAAAACAAAATTACCTAAAATCTTTGGGATGCAATGAAAGCAGTCCTAACAGGGAAATTCATAGGAATGAAGGCCTACCTCAACAAACAAGAAAAATATCAAATTAACAGTTTATACTTAAATCTAAAGGAAAAGGGAAAAGAACAGGAAAATAAGCCCAAAGGTAGTACAAGAAAGAAAATATAAAGATAAGAGCATAAATAAGTGAAATAGAGACCAAGAAACAAAAAATAAAAAAGATCAAGGAAACTAAGAGCTGTTTTTTGAGAAGATAAACAAAATTGAAAAACCTTTAGCCAGCTCTTCGAGAGAGAGAGAGAGAAAGAAAGAGAGAAGGGACCCAAATAAATAAAATCAGAAATGAAAGAGAAATGACAACAGATACCACAGAAATACAAAAAAAATGTAAGAAAATACTCTACACCAACAAATTAAACAGTCTGTAAGAAATAAATAATTTTCTAGAAGCATTCAGACTCTGAAATCTAACTCAAGAAGAAACAGAAAATCTGAAGAGACTGATTACTATCAAGGAAATTGAATCAGTAATCAACAAGTTTCCAAAAAACAAAAATCCTGGACCAGATGGCTTCACAAGTGAATTTTACCAAACATTCAAAAAATAACCATCACCTATTCTACTCAAAATATTCTAAAAAATCCAAAAGGAGGGAAGGCTCCCAAACTCTTTCTATGAGGCCACTATCGCCCTGATCCCAAAATCATACAAAGACATTACAAAAAAAAGAAAACTACAGGGCCGGCTGAGTGGTGCGTTGGTTAAGAGTTGGCTTGGGTCACCAGCTCTCAGCAGCAGGGCCCCAGTTCGGATCCCATATTAGGGCCAGTGATCCTATGCCTTCTATAGCTAAAATGAACAACAGCTCAACCTGGAGCTGGGCTGCTGTGAGTAGCCGGTGACGGCATAGGCTTCAGCCCCTGCTGCAGTGGGCTGCCATGAACTACCGTGAGTGACTGGAAGCCAGTCTGAGTGGCCACAAGCCAGCGTGAGCCACCAAGAGCTGCCGTGAGACGCTGTCCATTAGCCGGCAACTGATCTACCTCACCCAGGAAGAGTGCAATGATCACAATACTAACATAGGCCAGTGAAGCCATGTCCTTCACAACTAAACTGAAGAACAAAAGGAAAGCAACTTGTCTGTTCTCCTTCCCCGATTCCCCAGTGCTGTTCCCCTCCCTCAATTCCTCAATTAAAAAAGTAAAAAACTTAAAAAAAAAAAGAAAAGAGGTCCGGCCAAGTGGTGCGGTGGGTAAGCGCTTGCTTGGGAAGCCAGCAGCCCCGGTTCTGATCCCACATATGAGGGCCAGTGGCACTGTCCTCAAATAAAAAAAATTTTTTTAAATTAAATGAAAAAGAAAAGAAAACCACAGACTGATATTCTTTTTTATTTTATTTTATTTTATTTTATTTTATTTTTAATTAGTTTCAGGTGTACAACACAGTGCAATAGTTATACATTTTACCCCTCAAAGTGACAACCCCTCACCCCCAATACACCACCCCACTCCCCCCCATATCATCTATATCTATTACTCTTCCTCTGACTCTCTTCCACAGTATAATCCACATCCCGTGACTATCTATATATATTCAATTACAGTAGGTATACCACCTCCACTTTAGTAATACAGTGCAGTGATCAAACCTCTACTCCATCCATGAAATGGTCTCCCTAACAAGACCTATGATCATCTGACATTCCACAGAATATTTACAACATTATTAATTATATTCCCCAAACTGTTTTTCTTATCCCAGTAGCAATATTGTAGTTGCCTATTTTTGCTGTCTAATCCCTTCCCCTTCTCCCTCATCCCCATTCCTCTCCAAATTAGCAACCCTGATTTTTCCTCTATATCTATGAGACAGTTTCTGTTTACTTTGCTCATTCATACAGTTTTTCATATTCCACATATAAGTGAGATCATATGGTATTTGTCCTTCTCTGACTGACTTATTTCACTCAACATTATAGTCTCTAGGTCCATCCATATCATTGCAAATGGCACGATTTCATTCTTCTTTATAGCGGAGTAATACTCCATTGTATAAATATACCACAGTTTCTTAATCCAGTCATCTACTGACGGGCATTTTGGTTGTTTCCAAGTCTTAGCTATTGTAAATTGTGCTGCTATGAACATCGGGGTGCATAACTTTTTTTGAATAAGTGTCTTGGTTTTTTCAGGATAAATACCTAGGAGTGGAATTGCTGGGTCAAACGGTAGCTCTATTTCCAGTTCTTTGAGATACCTCCATACTGTCTTCCATAGTGGCTGCACCAATCTGCAGTCCCACCAACAGTGCAGCAGGGTCCCCTTTTCCCCACAGCCCTGCCAACACTTGTTGTTTGTTGATTTGTTGATGATAGCCATTCTGACTGGAGTGAGGTGGTATCTCATGGTGGTTTTTATTTGCATTTCCCTAATGACCAGTGAGGTTGAACTCTTTTTCATATGCCTGTTGGCCATCTGTATGTCCTCTTTAGAGAAATGTCTCTTCATATCTTCTGCCCATTTTTTTTAATTGGGTTGTTTGTTTTTTTGGTGTTGAGTTTCATGAGTGTTTTATAAATTTTGGATATTAACCCCTTATCAGATATATCGTTGGCAAATATATTCTCCCATTCAGTAGGCTTCCTTTTTGTTTTATTAATGGTTTCCTTTGTTGTGAAAAAACTTTTAAGTCTGATATAATCCCATATGTTCATTTTTTCTTTTACTTCCCTTGCCCGTAGGGATGTATCAGTAAAAATATTGCTCCGGTAATGTCTGCAAATGTACTCCCTATATTTTCATTTAGGATTTTTAGGGTTTCAGGTCTTACATTTAAGTCTGTAATCCATTTTGAATTTGTTCTTGTATAAGGCGTAAGGAGATGATCCAGTTTCATTTTTTTGCATGTGTCAGTCCAATTTTCCCAGCACCATTTATTGAATAGACTATCTTTACTCCAGTGTAAATTCTTGCTTCCCTTGTCATAGATTAACTGTCCGTAAATGCTTGGATTTATTTCTGGGCTCTCTGTTCTGTTCCACTGATCGATGTGCCTGTTTTTATGCCAATACCAAACTGTCTTTATTACTGTGGCCTTGTAGTAGGTTTTGATGTCTGGTAGCGTGATCCCCCCGACTTTGTTTTTATTCCTCAGAATTGCCGAGGCTATTCTGGGTCTTTTATGATTCCATATAAACTTTAGGATTATATTTTCTATTTCTGTGAAAAATGCCCTTGGTAGTTTGATAGGAATTGCATTGAATCTATATATTGCTTTAGGCAGTATGGACATTTTAACTATATTAATTCTTCCTATCCATGAGCATGGTAGGTGTTTCCATTTATTTGTATCTTCTATGATTTCTTTCTTCAGTCAGACTGATATTCTTAATGAACATAGATGATGTAAAAGCCCTCAACAAAATATTAGCAAACAGATTTCAGCAACATATTAAGAAGATCATACAGTATGATGAAGTGGGATTCATTCCTGGTATGTAAAGTTGGTTCAATATCTGAAAATTAATTAATGTGATACACCACATTAAGAAAATGAAAAATAAAAGTCATATGATCATATCAATAGATGCAGAAAAGCATTTGATAAAATCCAGCAGCCATTTATGATAAAAACTCTTAGCAAAGCTAGAATAGAGGGATCAGATCTCAACAGAATAAAGACCATAGATGATAAAACTGCAGATTACATCACACTGAATGGTGAAAGATAAAACCATTCCTATTAGGATCAGGAACAAGACAAGTTTTCCCACTCCCTCCACTTTTTTTTTTTGAGGGCAGTGTCACTGATCCTCATATGTGGGACTGAACTGGGGCCGCTGGCTTCCCCAGCCAGTGCTTAACCACCGTGCCACTCAGCCGGCCCTCCCTCCACTTTTATTCAACATAGTTCTGGAAGTTCTAGCCACAAGACAAGCAATCAGACAAGAAAAAGAAATAAAAGGCATCCAAATTGGAAAGAAGGAAGTAAAATTGTTATTATATGCAGATGACATGATACTATATATAGAGAACCCCAAACACTCCACAATAAAACATTAGAACTGATAAATGAATTCAGTAAAGTAGCAGGATACATAATTAATATTCAGAAATTAGTTGTATTTGTATACACCAATAACAAACTATCAGAAGGAGAAATTAAAAAAACAGTTCCATTTACAGTTGCTTCAAAAACTATATAATATTTAGGAATAAATTTAACCAAAGAAGTAAAAGACCTGTACTCACAAAATTATGTCACTGAAGAATGAAACTAAAGAAGATACAAATAAATGGAAACACATACCATGCTCATGAATAGGAAGAATTAATATAATTAAAATGTGCATACTGCCTAAGGCAATATACAGATTCAAAAGGCCCAGGGACACCCTAGGCATGTTGCAAACTGCCAACTACCCAAAAGGCTCAGCCCCTGAAAGACCCTCCTTAGGTGTGTGGGCCAGGCTTGTTGACCTGGTGTGGAGTGTGCCCCTAGTAATGCAGCGCTAGCTGTATGTGGTAGCGTCCCATCATATCATGGGATATAGGTGGTGGTTTTTACAAATTTAATGCAGATTCAGCTTTTGCACCATTGCTGAGCCTGTAATGATTCTGAAAGATGCCCTGTGAATACTCCGAGTACCCACCGTTTGCCTCAAACCTGCAGATCCCCAATACTCACCCAAGAGAGGTTACTGCACAAGTTGTGAACTGGTAACCACCAAAATTTCACCAGGCTTCTGTGAGCCATCTGCTGCTGTAAAAGGCTTCTTCAGCATGTGTGATGGGGCCAGCCTCTCAGATGCCAATAGTGTCCCCAGCGATGCAGCACTACTTTGGCGGGGCAGGAACCCAGGCCACCACCAAGTTGTTGAGCATGCATGGATTTTATCAGACCAATGGGGTCTCAGATTTGGCCCTTTGGGGGGGATCAAAAAAGAAAATATGTTGCCCTCCTGTAGGCAACCTGTGAGGCCAGATCTTCACAGGGACAATGGCAGCTGTCCCTCCACCCTTTGCCTTGAAGCCACACAACTACTCTTTCCCCATAAGTTTTTGGCACCTTTCAACTTGTTGCCCCTGCACCTGAGCCCAGGTGGGAGTTTTTAAGTGAGTGAGTCAATATGTGGGCCCTTAAAGAAGACGTCTGGGTTTCCAGCCACCTTCTGTATCACGAGGATGGACGGATAGAGTCCTTGCTGATTTTTGCTGCCAGATGTGAAGACTCCTCTTCCCAGCACAGGACCACGGGGCTGGGGAGCCCGGTGTGGGATTGGGATCCCTCACTCTTCAGGGGGGAACCTTTGCTACATAGGTGTCTATCCTGGTGCTCAACCCCTACCTGTGGGTTTGGGGTTATCTGATTTCACATCTCTGCCCCACGTAGCAGTCTCCATCTTCTTTATATCCTTACTTATATGAGTTCTGTTCAGCTAGTCTTGAGATGATTCTTGAGGTTGATTGTTCTAAAATTTAGTTGTAATTTTAATGTGGTCATAATGGTAAATTTATTTCATTTGGTAAATTTATGTTTAACTTTTTTTATATATATCACTGTACAATCCACCCATTTAAAGTATACATTTCAAGGGCCGGCCAAGTGGCACAGTGGTTAAGAGTTGACTTGGGACGTCAACTGCCCCAGTTCTGGTCCCACATATGAGGGCCAGTGATATTGCCCTCAAAAAAAAAGTATACATTTCAAGAGATTTTAGTATATCCACAGAGTCCTGCAACTATTACTACAATCAATTTCTGAACATTTTCATTATCCCGAATAAAGCTCCATACATCTATGTTTCCTTGAAATTGCTCCAGCAACATGTGTATAGTCTGCACCATGTAGTCTTTTAGATGCTTATATTTTACCTAAACTTGCACTTGTCCTCTAGGTGTTAATGTAAATATGTCAGACCTTGTCTTCCCAAACTAATAAAAAGCTTATCGTGGGTAAATGCCATTTCTCTCTCTCTCTCTCTCTCTCTCTCTCTCTCTCTCTCTCTCTCTCTCTCTCTCTCCCTCCCTCTCTCTCTCTCTCTTTTGATCCCCTGTGTTACACAATGTTATATAATGACGAATAAGCAGCATGTATCTTATAAGTGCTAATTCCAGTGTTTGTATACAATCGTCATGAAGGAGTCTCTCATGATGATTTGTTTTTCCTCTGGAGGATTGGAGTCTGGCATTCTTCTATGTGCTGAGCCTGCTACTATTGTGCTGTGTATCTTTGGGAAAACTGCATCCTAGCCTTAGGCCCCTGCTTTGTCATCAGTAGCATGGGCATTATTTGAATGAGAATATCTCACTAGTACTTCCTACTCTTGAATCGTCTTTTCAATATCCTTACTAGAATTTCTCAGTCATACATTCTGTAGTTTCAATATTTGACCATTTTTGCCTTGACATTAATGATATGCTTACTAAAACCTCTTACCACCTTCCTACACTTATGTTTATTAACCTTTGTCATTTTCACCTTAATGTGGTAAATAAGTATGTAACATCTTTTCCTCAACTTGAGATAATTTGGATATTCTTATCACACTTCAAAATTTCAAAAATATTTTATCTTGTCTAGAATTATTTTCTTGAAAGGACAATCTGCTCGCCTGTATCCCTTTCTTAGTATACATCCTATAGCTGCTTTCTTACCTCATTAGTTTGTGTTTGCATTTTCATTTAATACTAGTTTTGTTCTTTAGGGAAAAAAACTAAGAAATAAATATTACACATGAACATTAAAAACTGTCGTATTTCAAATGAAATGAAGGATTTTCTCATTAACTGATAGAAAAATGATCATAAAATTTGATAAGGGATAAAATAATTGGAAGGAACAGGAAGTTTCCACAATTTTCATCTAGAGAAACTATTTAAACAAACTATATTATTTTTAAACATCACCTTACCTTATATATAGTCCTAAAAGTACCTAAACCAGCATATTAAATTCAAAATGTTATTAGATAACATTTACAATTAATAATAGATCTTATTGCCATGGAATCTTAACTGAATTTTCAAGCTCTGGGAGTAGATTTTTCAGCAACTAAGCCCTTAGCTCTAATGTTTCATTAAAAGATTTTTTTAATATGAACATAATTATTTGGATGAGGATGTTGAAAACATTTCATAGTTTGCAAATGATACTCAAATTGGAAGAAATGCAAATGATGAAGGAACTGTAATCAAAACTTTAAAGACATATTATTTAGGGGACTGAATCAATATAAGGCAAAATATATTCTCATATTAATGAGTCTTGGAAACAAGAAAGTACATCCATAGATCTTCCTATTCTCTGATGGATCACCATCTCTACTCTTACCTTTGACCAACTCCCCCAATCAACACATATACTCCACAAGAGTAGTGATCAGGAGGGAAGGGAAATTATTTGAAAGTATTGGCCCTAGGCAAAGTAGAACTAGGAGATTATTAGTGGTTTAATAGTCTGCCAAAGCCAAGATTATAAATCTACCAAAGTAATTCTATTTATGTCCAAGATGCTCATTATCATACATCTGGACTTGAACTAGCAGTATTGATTATTTTCTTTCTGTTTTAGGCCATTGCTTCAAAGTAGCATTTAACTAATTAAAACGTGATAGCTAGTCCAACTGTTTAAACATATGGAGAAATAAAATGTTTTCATATTTGGATTATTCTCGCTGAATGGAAAAATCAGAAATGAATTATTGTAACTTATATGAAGAAAAGGTGGAGAAATCCTGGGGACTGATAACAGAGAATGCACACTATTTGGTTATCAGTAAGTAGGGAATTTTGAGGAAGTGATCAACTCATGGGGTTCTGGAGGCAGGGGCAGTAGCCTAGTGAGGAAATGGCAGGTCATGAAAACTTTTATGGGAAAAAAACTTTAGATAAAGATTTAGAGGGTTTTTCTAACATGGGTTCTGAATTCCAATTTGTCATGTGGTTAGTGAGAAGCATATCTGTTACATGAACCCAATTCAACTGTTTTAACCAAGAATTATATTCCGGATAACTTTAAAAAGTGGATTAAGCAATGAAATACTTGCAATTAGAGAGTAATCAGTTAGAATCCTAGTTGAATGACCTGAAATTTGTTATTAAGCCTCATGAGTTTCAGTTTTCTAATTCATACAATTATTGTGAAGAATAAGAGATGACATAAAGAGCCTTACAGGGCTTGCCAAGTGGTGTGTTGGTTAAGAGTTGGCTTGGGATGCAGCTCTGAGCCGCAGGGCCCTGGTTTGGATTCCACATTAGGGCCAATAACGCTGCACCCTCTAGAGCTAAGATGGTGAACAATGGCTTGACCTGGAACTGGGCTGCTGTGAGTCACCGGTGCTGGTGTAGGCTGCAGTGGGGCTGGCCGTCACCTGGTGTGAGCTTTCATGAGCTGCCGTGAGCCACCATGAGCACCATGAGCGGCCGTCCAATGGTCAGCATGAGACTGCCTCAACCGGGAAGAGGGCAATGATGATGCCAACATGGATCGGTGAAGTGACAGTCCTCCACAACTAGAATGAAGAACAGGACAGCATCTTGTCTGTTCCCCTTCCCCGATTCCCCCACGCTGCTCCTCTCCCCAAATTTCCCAATAAAAATCTTTAAAAAAGAGCTTTTCACAGTAAAATATTTACTTGATGAACAGTTTTATTATAGTTAGTATTAGTAGTGAGAAAATAAGCACTTCCATTTACCGCATCATATTACGTACTGCTTTGCTTATCGACAGCTGAGTTTCCTCATTGTAGATTCTACTTTTTTATTTATAATGCACCTCTTTGTAGTTTCATCTGCAACCTAAATCTATAGTGATGATGGCAAACATATACAAATAATAAATGCATTCAAGGATATAAACAGAAAATAAAAGATATTTTCCCCATAATTAAAATGTGCTTGGCATCTGCCTGGGAAGATAAAGCATGAGCACTGACATCAAATGGTTTACCATGTAACATCATTAGTAAAATTAGCCATGGGTAAAGATATTTCATGAAAATGAAAACTGAAAAGAAAAGAAAAGCTGAGGTAGCAATACTTATATCAGTAAAAATAGATTTTAAAGCAAAGGCCATATAACAAGAGAAAAAGAAGGACCCACTTCTGGGTATTTATCTGAAGAAACCCAAAATGCTACTTTGAGAGGGTGAATGCATCCATATGTTCATTGCAGCATTGTTTACAATGGATAAGATGTGGAGGCAATCTGAGTGTCATTCAATGGATGAATGGATAATATGTGCAATGGAATATTGCTTGGCCAGGGATGAAAATGTGTTCTTTCTATCTGCAGCAGCATATGGACCTGGAGGGTATTGTGCTAAGTACAGTATGTCAGACAGAGAAAGACAGATGCAATGTGACTTTCACTTATATGTGAAATTTGAAGAACAAAACAAACAAACAAACAACACAGAATCAAACTCACAAATACAGAGAACATTTTGATTGTTCCCAGATGGGAGGGGAATGGGGAGTTGAGAAAGGGGAAGGTATGAAGTACAAATCAGTGTTACAAAGTAGTCATGGCAATATAGAGTATAGCATAAGAAATATAGTCAATAATATTGTACTGACTATGTATGGTGTCAGATGAGTACTAGATTTGTTGGGGTGATAGATGGGAGGGGTTGGGGGCAGTGAGAAAAAGGTGAAGGGATTAAGAAGTACAAATTGGTAGCTACAAAAGCATCATGGATATATAAAGCATAAAAAATATAGTCTATAATACAGTAATAACAATGCATAGTGCCAGATGGGTACTGGACTAGTCAGGGGGATCACTTTTTTTTTTTTGAGGGCAGTGTTACTGGGCCTCATATGTGGGACCGAACTGGGGCCGCTGGCTTCCCAAGCCAGCGCTTAACCTCTGTGCCACTCGGCAGGCCCAGGGATCACTTCTTAAATTATATAAATATATAACCACTATGCTATACACCTGAAATTAATATAAAATAATATTATGTGTCAAAATAAGTAAAGTGTAAAAGAAAACAAAATTAAACTAAAGAAAAAGATTAGGCAAAAGAGTTTGAATGCTTAATAAGTGTTTATAACTATGCTGGTCATAGTTTGTCTGTTTTACACATGTTAACTCATTATTACCCTCAAAAACTTTATAAATTAAGGGCTACTATTATCATTCCCATTTTACAGATGAAAAAACTGATACCAAGAGCTTAAGTTAGTTCTCCAAGGCAGTAACTGGCAATGACAGGATTCAAATCTATCTCTAAAACCCATGCTCTTAAATACCTCATTGTACTGTCTCTCATATAAATCAATCAACTACAGAAAAATTAACTAAAGGGCTGTGGGTTGAAAACTAAATGATCTTAAACAACAAAGAAAGACTGAACAATATACAAAGATAATAAATGTCTCCAAAATAACAGAATAAAACTTAATATTTCATACAGTAAAAAGGTGGATCACGTTGAAAAGGCCAACAAACCAGGAACATTGCCACCATCAATTTCTGGTTTACTTGCTGAAAAATAAGATATCTGAGGATATTCAATAGTATCTAAATATACTGACTATTTCAATCTACATTTATAGAAGAACTTTTTTGAGTAAGTACAATTTTTGCAATAAAATATGCTGGTCTAATGGAAAAATATATTTGAAAGACACATTTTTATCAAAATAATCATAATGAAAATCTTTCTGTTTATTAAAGTATTCCTGATGAACAATATGCAATTTATAGTGAACAATTTTTAATCTTGCCCAAGTTCCATCTCTAATGGATGCTTATGTTCTGCCACAAACATTTCTCAGATAAACTTTTACTTGTGTGAACACTTTCTTGACTACATTATTTCTCCATCATCTTATCCATTCAAAATCCTACAATAAAATCCCATTATGTGGTTTTTCATGGGATTGAGTAAAGAAAATATCATAAAGAGGAAAATAATAAAAGTAAGATATATTGCACCATGGAGACTTTCCTCAGAAGCTCTTTGTAGTAGACAGGTGTGCACTCACATCTGTTTCGGGACAACATGGAGGCAGTAAGAGCTCATATGTAGAATTCCTGTTTTTATAACCCTATTCCCCACCCTTAAATCCTCTCTTTACACTGGGTGTAATGTAAGGGACCAATGGAGACTGAGATGAGAGGCAGGAGTAATCATGTTTAACGTGCCTTCACTTATTTGAGACTCAGATCATTCATTCACTGCCCAAGCTCCTTTACTTCATTCATGTTTTCTAGTGCTCTCCAGCTAGCTCAATGCTACTCAAAGTTTGGTAAACGGATAACAGCACCAGCATCAGCATCATCTAGAACCTTGCTAGAAACTCACAAAGTCCAGTCCCACCCTCAGACCTACCATATCGGGATCTGTATTGTAAGAAGATCCCCTGGTGATTCCTGTGCACATTCAACTTTGAGAAGCACTGCTCCAGAAATAGCAAGATACCCACTTGAAAAAAAATACTTTATTTCTCTCTGAGACAGCTGAGAAGGAACATATAAAAAGATCTTGACCAGGCTGGCCCAGTGGCACGTTGGTTAAGAGCTGGCTGGGGATGCCAGCAGCCCCAGTTCGGATCTCACATATGAGGGCCAGTGACATTGCCTTCTACAGCTAAGATGGTGAACAACAGCTCCACCTAGAGCTGGGCTGCGTGAGTCCCAGAGATGGTGTAGACTACAGCCCCTGCTTCAGTGGGTAGCCATAAGCTACAGTGAGTGGCTGGCCAGCGTGAAAGGCCGGCAGCTGGAGCGAGCTGCCAATAGCTGCCGTGAACAGCAGTCCAGAGGCCGGCGACAGATCTGCCTCACCCAGGAAGAGCTCAATGATAATACCAACATGGGCAAATGAAGCAATGGCCTCCACAACTAGACTAAAGAACAAAAGGACACCAACTTGTCTGTTCCACACCCCCAATTCCCCAATAAAAATCTTTTTTTAAAAAATCAGATCTTCACCAATAAATAATGAAAAATGAAAAGGTGAAATTAAGAACAAAAATCACAAAAGTACAAAAACAGACATATTCACCAAACTTCAACATAGCTTACCTATGAACCCCATTAACCCCATTCCTTTCCTCACCTTGTTGGGAGGAAATATCAGCCTGATGGAGATCCATACTAGCTCAGCTGTAGAAAATTCTCAAACTTTATTATCATTAGAATCAGTGTTATTATAAGCTAACATTTATTTAGTATTATATATTAATGCCAGGCATCTTGTTAGATACTTTCCATGTATTATCCCTTTAGTCCTCATATCTACCATATGAGGCCAGTACTTTTCTTCCCCGTTTTGTTTTTTTTTAAGATTTTTATTGGGGAATTGGGGGAGGGGAACAGACAAGTTGCTCTCCTTTTGTTCTTGGCTATTGACAGTTCACTCCAGCTGCTGTCTGCTCACTCTGTCTGCTGGCCACTCACTGTAGCTAATGGCAGCCCACTGCAGCAGGGGCTGCAGCCTACAGAGTCACCAGTGACTCACAGCAGCCCAGTTCCAGGTGGAGCTGTTGTTCACCATCTTAGCTATACAGGGCAGTGTCACTGGCCCTCATATGTGGAATCTGAACCGAGGCCTCTGGCATCCCAAGCCAGCTCTTAACCAACGTGCCACTAGGCTGGCCTTTCCCTGTTTTATAGATGGGGAAACTCAGACAGAGGTAAATATAAAGTCATGTCTGTCTGACCTTTGAACCCAAGCTCATAGTCACTTACTGCTTTTTTCATCTTTTCTCTACTTGTGACTGTAGGCTGTCTTTTCTGGCACAATGTGAATGCACTTACATTCCATATGACCTCTAGGTGAGAAAGATATTTTCACA
Source organism: Aselliscus stoliczkanus (assembly GCA_033961575.1). Taxonomy (NCBI): domain Eukaryota; kingdom Metazoa; phylum Chordata; class Mammalia; order Chiroptera; family Hipposideridae; genus Aselliscus; species Aselliscus stoliczkanus. The sequence goes on along the minus strand of CM066737.1, from coordinate 32,935,981 downwards.
ATAGGCTCAAAATTTTTATCCAAGGTTACAACTCTGCTTGTATGTTCTGCTTGTATATATCTATGAGATATAACCTCACACCTGAAGGTGATCCTGGCTTGATCCCCTCCAAATTTCTCATCCCCCACACATATCCTGAACATGCATTCCCTGTCTTCTGGCTTAACTGGAGTACACTAACTTAGCAATTGTTAGGTTTGCTTTATACTTTGCAAAGCTGAATTTTATATATATATATATATATATATATATATATATATATATATATATATATATATATATTTTTTTTTTTTTAATTAGCTTCAGGTGTACAACAAAGTGCAATAGTTATACTTTTTACCCCTCAAAGTGACAACCTCCCTCCCCCAATTCTACCCTCCCACTCTTCCCCCCATATCATACTATCTATTACAATTCCTTTGACTCCCTTCCACTGTATAATCCACATCCCATGACTATCTATATATTCAATTACAGTTGGCATACAATATTATACAACTTCAATTTCAGGTATACAGTGCCGTGATCAAGCCTCTACTCCATCCATGAAGTGGTCTCTCTAAAAAAACATGTGACCATCTGACACCCCACAAAATTTTAACAACATTATATTCCCCGAACTGTCTTTCATATCCCTGTGACAATACTGTAGTTACCTATTTATGCTGTCTAATGCTTTCCCCTTCTCCCTCATCCCTACCCCTCTCCCAACCAGCAACCCTGATTTTCCTCTATATCTATGAGACTGTTTCTGTTTCTTATGCTCATTCATTCAGTTTTTCAAATTCCACACATAAGTGAGATCATGTGGTATTTGTCTTTCTCCGACTGACTTATTTCACTCAACGTAATAGTCTCTTGGTCCATCCATATCGTTGCAAATGGTACAATTTCATTCTTCTTTATAGCGGAGTAATACTCCATTGTATAAATGTACCACAGTTTCTTAAGCCAGTCATCTACCGATGGGCATTTCGGTTGTTTCCAAGTCTTGGCTATTGTAAATAGTGCTGCAATAAACATAGGGGTGCATATATTTTTTCGAATTAGCGTCTTGGATTCCTCTGGGTAGATTCCCAAGAGTGGAATTGCTGGGTCATACGGCAGTTCCATTTCCAGTGTTTTGAGATACCTCCATACTGATTTCCATAATGGCTGCACCGATTTGCAGTCCCACCAAAAGTGCACCAGGGTTCCCTTTTCTCCACACCCTCACCAACACTTGTTTGTTGATATGTTGATGATAGACATTCTGACTGGAGTGAGGTGGTATCTCATTGTGGTTTTTATTTGCATTTCTCTGATGATTAATGAGGTTGAAAATTTTTTCATATGCCTGTTGGCCATCTGTATGTCCTCTTTAGAGAAATGCCTCCTCATATCCTCTGCCCATTTTTTAATTGGGTTGTTTGTTTTTTGGTGTTGAATTTCATGAGTGTTTTATAAATTTTGGATATCAACCCCTTATCAGATATATCATTGGCAAATATCTTCTCCCATTCAGTAGGTTGCCTTTTTGTTTTATTGATGATTTCCTTTGCTGTGAAAAAACTTTTAAGTTTGATGTAATCCTATATGTTCATTTTTTCTTTTATTTCCCTTGCCCGAGGGGATATATTGGTAAAAATATTACTCAGGGTAATGTCTGAAAACTTACTCCCTATATTTTCTTCTAGGAGTTTTATAATTTCAGGTCTTACATTTAAGTCTTTAATCCATGCAAAGCTGAATATTTTAATCTATCTTTCTGGGAAGTACTTTTGTCCCAATACTCTTATTGCCATGTAGTTTTTCTTTCTAAGTTCTGAAAGGGCAGTAGCCTTATCCATCTGGTTCTCCATTATATCCCTAGAGTTTAGAATAGTGCCTCACATATAATAATCACTCAGAAATACAATAATCACTCCTTAGCCGTGGTATATATGTTCCAAAAACCCCTAGTAAATGCCTAAAACCAGAGACAGTACTGTGTTTTTCCCATACATACACACCTATGATAAAGTTTAATTTACAAATTAGACACACTAAGACAACAACAACAATAACAACAATAATAAAGTAGAACAGTTATAAGACTGTACTGGAATACAAGTAATGTTCATGTAGTCTCTCTCTCTCTTTCTCTGTCTCTCTCTCTCTCTCTGTCTCTCTCTGTCTCTCTCTCTCTCTCAACTTATCTGGTAACCAAGACAGCTACTAAGTGACTAATGGGTGGGGAGCACATACAGCGTGGAGACTCTGGACATAGAATGATTCACATTCCAGGTGGGACAGCACAAGATTTCATGACACTGCACAGAATGGTGCACAATTTAAAACTAATGAATTGCTTATTTCTGGAATTTTCCACTTAATATTTTCATACCACAGTTGACCCTGGGTAACTGAAACCTTGGAAAGTGAAACCACAGAAAGCAAAGGGGGTACTACTTTAATTGATGACTGAATAAATAAGCCTCGGTGAGAGCAAATTCTGTAGAATGTAAACTTGTTGAGCAAGTTCTCTATCTGCACTCATTCCCTAGAATATCTCTAGCCCCACAGTTTAAATACTGTGTCCACTCCTCAAATTATAACCTCAGTCCTGACCACCCCTGAACTTCATACTCATGTATCCAACTGCTTACCACTTGTTAATCCCTACTAGGTTATAGTATAGGCATCTCAAAATTAAAATGTTCAAAATTTGTCCTTGATGCCCCTCCCAAACTTTCCCCATCTCTATAAATGGTCTCACTACTTACCCAGTTACTCAGACCAATAACCTTGGTGCCCTACCTGATTCCTCTTTCCCTCCTATCCCACAGCTAATCAACCAAAAAGTTGTATCAGGGTTACCTTCAAAATATTCTCTAAATTTAGTCACTCCTCACCACCTCCACCACTCCCACTCTAATCCACGCAACTGTAGTTGGCACCTAGATTATGGCAATAACTTCTTAAATGGCATCGCTGTTTCAATTCTTGCCTCCCTAAAATCTCCCTCTATCCAGCAAACAGGAAAATCTTTTAAAAACATAAATCAGATCATCTAATTCCTCTGCTGAAAAGCTTACTGTGGCTTTCAATCAAACTTAAAATAAAACTGAATTCCGCACCATGAACTACAGGGTCACACAAAAATTGCTCATGCCACCGTCATGTCCTAAGCTCCAACCTTACTAGCTTGCTTTCTGTTCTTCTAATATTCTCAGCTTAACTCTATCTCAGGGAATATTCACTTATTAATCAATCTGTTTGGAATCTGTTTGGTTCCTGAAATTCATTCATATGCCTGTTAAAATGTCACCTCCTCAGAGAAATGGCCGCTGACCATCATAGCTAAAATAATACACCAGCTGTGCTACACCATTCTTTATCCCCTTGTTTTAGTTTATTTTTCTTTATAACATTTATCCCTACCTCACACGTTGTATTATGTGTATTTGTTTATTCATTTACTGCCTGTCTCCCATTAGAATGCGAGTTCCATGAAAGCAGAAACTTGGTAGCTCTGGCTTACTTTGTGTCCCTGGTGCCTAGAATGCTATCTGACACATGGTAGGCATGCCAAAAATATTTGTTGACTGAATGAATTGTCGTGGACACTACCTTTGGTATTGAAACCTTCCTCATTCCTTCTCTTTTCAAGACAACTAAATATGTGGATTTTTTCTCTTTCATCCAGCACATCTCTCCAGGTCTTTTCACAAAGATTATTTCCCATTAACCAAATATATTTGCTTCTTGGTTTATTTACATAAATAATTATCATACTTGAATCCGAGTAAATGCTTAATCCTCATGTCTAGGCCCATTTTTATTCCTGAATTCCTGAGGTCTAGATTGTATTTTTTTACCCTCATCAGCCATGTTTGCTTAACCCTATGTCTATTGGTTCCCACTCCTCTGCTATGTCTGAGGTTGAACATGTTCTACCTGGGCTTTTGTACCCTGTTCATGACTATGAAAAAAATATCTAGCAGTCTGAAATCCTAACAGGACCCCCTTCAATAATAAAGGCTGTGTGTATGTAATTACCAAAGTTTTTGAAAGCCCCCCAAAATCCTTGGACTTTAAAAGTTGCCAAAAACCATGATAACCATATAACCATATGCTTTCAACTTTTTAGGACAGCCCTAATTTCAGAGAATTTTATTATTTACCAATAATGGTAATTCATTAAAGGAGATTATATACCTTGAGACTGTTACCATAAATACATTCACATATTAGAAAAAAAAATCTTTGGCTAGATCATGTGCCTCAATTTAAGGCTCAGAAAAGAGGTCACTATGACCATGGTCCTACTGCTCTGTTAGCCTAGATTCTAGATCCCCATCAACTTCAGAAATATCTCCCTGAAGTAGTCTTTGCCTTGTCATCTTATCACTAATCTTCACTAAGAGGGTGGAAATGAAGGAGGGGATTCTCAGTAAGACCATGAGAGTTTTACCTTCTTCCACTATGTTCCCAGTTGTTTTAGTTGGGTGTGAAAACAACATAGAGGGCAGGTGGATTGTAGTTCAAATGATTGAGTCATATCTTTTCATACCATTCCACCACTCTTTCTTTTATCCATCATTTCTCTTTCCCCATATTATATCCTCTATTTTCTGGACACACATGCACCAGATTCATTTACATTACTTCCTGGCCTCCAGAGGCTTTGATTTGTCACACCTCAGCTAGCCAGACAAGCAGCCAGCCATCTAGTCCATAAATATTTATTGAGCACTACTACCTGCTGGGAACTATGCTAAGTGCTGGGGATGGAGAGGTGATGAAGCATGATCTCTCAGTGTCATTTACTTAAGGCACATTTCCTGAGAGCTACTTCTTTTCTTTATATTTTAAGTACTTAGATTGGCAGGTCAGCTGATATTCTAACATGAAAGCATCAATTGTTACTGATAACAAGAAAGTACCTTTTCATAAAAACATAGGTATTTTCTTTTTTTTTACTTTTTTTTTTACTGAGGAATTGGGGGAGGGGAACAGCGTTGGGGAATCAGGGAAGGGGAACAGACAAATTGCTGTCTTTTTGTTCTTCAGTCTAGTTATGGAGGACGTCACTTCACTGATCCATGTTGGTATTATCACTGCACTCTTCCCAGCTGAGGCAGTCGCTCACCGGCAACTGGATGGCCACTCAGGGCAGCTCAAGGCAGCTAACGAAAACGCACGCCAGTTGCCAGCCAGCCCCACAGCAGCATACACAATCATCGGTGACTCATGGCAGACCAGCTCAGGTCAAGCTGTTGTTCACCATCTTAGCTGTAGAGGGTGCAGCATCACTGGCCCTCTATGGGGGATCTGAACTTTGGCCCTGCTGCTCAGAGCTGGTGTCCCAAGCCAACTCTTAAACAATATGCAACTCAGCAGGCCCAAAACATCAGTATTATCTTCTGAAATTTATTGGTTTCCTGCAGTCTCTAATACATAATAGTAATAACAATAGCAACCATTTCAATTTCAGTTGTCTACTATATCCCAGACAATGAACTAAGTCTTTTACATACATTTTGTCTCTTAAACCATAACAACTAAGGATCACAAAGGTTAAGTAATTTGCCCAAGTCACTAACTGGTAGCAGACCTAGGGTCTGTCTGACGCCAAATCCCATGCTCCTAATTCTGCTGCATGATGAATTAAGTGTCTTAACCCAAAGCACAACCATCTTGAATGCAAGAGGATTGTTTGAGGGACCTACATGGTACTTCCACCATTATACTAGGGAGTGGGCAGAAGAACAATTGAAATATGGCTGAACAAACAGGAGAGAGTCATGACCCAGCATTGAAGAGTTTTAAGAAAATGAATGGTTAGCCTTTTGATGTGCCGACTTGGGAGCAGAAGCTGAGTTCTTTACTGGGAAAAACTTTCTGAGATCTTTTTCAAGGTTAGGTCATCTACACAAATTGCAAGTGTAATCTGATACCTACAAAAGAGCAAAAAATCATAGTCCGGATCCAGGCCAAAAGTGCCAACTGGAAACCACTGAACAGTAACTGACCCAGGCCAAAAGTGCAAACTGAAAATTCTGTACAGTTTCATTTCTTCAAATACCAATCGTTTGTTTCAATTTAAGCTTAGGGATTAGGGATTAAATGTGCAGGGGGAAAAAAGAGTGACCTACTCAAATAACAACTGAAATTGTGTATGCAACATGATTGTAAGTGCCTGCACATTATTCTGTCATAATAGATTTACCATGATATTTTTAATGTTTCCATCTTGTTGACATGTAGACTTTTGCTAGTCTTTCTTCATTAGTAGCTATAATAAAATGATCATCCTTGCATATATTTTCACACATCCTGATTATTTTCTCTTGATTGTTTTTTAGATACAAGATTCATGGGTTAAAGTTTAATAACTTTTTAAGGTTCTTTGTAAATATTGCCATTTGCTTTCCAGAAAGCTTATCCTAATTTACAGTCCTCTAGAAGTCTACAGGAGTGCCTGTCTGACAGCACTTTCACAAGAACTTATTTCTAAACTCTGTGAATAAAATCAGAGTTAAAACATTTGCTTTAAATTTTTATTTCTATTTTTCAAATGTTTATTGTCCTTGTGCATTCCTTTTCATTTCCTATTCATGTCTTTGTCATTTTCCTAGAGGGGTGTTCAACTTTTTCTTATTGATTCATAATAGATATTTATATATTATAGACATTAGGCCTTTGTACTACATATATGTATTGCTTATATTTTCCAGCTTATAATTTGCCTTTTCATTCTGTTAATGATGCTTTTTAAGAAAAGCATATTTGCTGTTACAGATTTATTTTTTTAATAATTTTATTTATTTTTATTTATTTATTTTAATTAAAGTTTAGGCTGACCGAGTGGCTCAGTTGGTTAAGAGCTTGCTCAAGAGTGCGAGCTGTGATCTGAGCAACAGCAGTTCAATGCCCAGCCTGAGCTGATCTGCCACTAAACTGCCTAAACTGCCAACAAGAGGCAGGATGGCTCAGCTAAAAAAAAAAAAAAAAGTTTAATGGATAGTAAAGCTACATTGGTTTCAAGAGTACAATTCTGTAATACATTGTCTATATATCACATTGTGTGTTCACCACCCAGAGTCAGTTGTCCATCCATCACCATATATTTGATCCTGTTTACCCTCATCTACCACTCCCTTCCACACTTATCCTCTTGTAACCACTAAACTATTGTCTATGTCTTTAAGTTTTTTTGTTTCTTTGTTTGTCTTATTCCTTTGTTGCTTTCAGTTTTATATCCCACATATCAGTGGAGTCATATGGTTTTCAAATTTTTCTGTCTGACTTATTTCGTTTAGCATAGTAATCTCAAGATCCATCTCAGTTGTTGCAAATCACACTATATCACCTATTTTATGACACAATAGTATTCCATTGTATATATATAACACATAATTTTCATCCAATCATCTATTGAATCCATCATACTTTTCTTCTGTGATTTCTTTTCATCATAAAATCAATTAAATAGTCAACTCTACTTGTTTCTATTTTTAACCTGTTTCAACATTTAACTCTTAAATGTTTCAAAATTTTATTTAGGCATATAGTATGAATTGAGGCTCTAACCTGAGATTTTATGGTAAATTTGCTCACCTCCCAAACAGCCAATTTTCTATGAACTATTATTGAATGATTCTTTCCCCCATTGTTTATGATGTTTCTTTTATCTTAAAAAGTAGTATTGCAAGATCATCTGTTCACTTTATTCACATCTCTCCATTCTTAAAACCTTATCATACTAATAATTATTATACCTCGGTGATACATTTTAATATCTCTTATTGATTTTTAAAAATATATTCAACTATTAAAATCTACTTATTCATGGGCCGGCCGAGTGGCGCAGTGGTTAAGCGCTGGCTTGGGAAGCTAGCGGCCCCGGTTCGGGTCCCACATATAAGGGCCAGTGACATTGCCCTCAAAAAAAAATCTACTTATTCTTCCAAAATGAACTTCAGAACAATTATTGAAAAAGTGAACAGAACTCTTGTTGAACTAATATAGAACCTGTAATTTCATTTTGAGTTTTCTATACCTATAAACCTATAAACCAATTAAATTGGAAAAACATGTATATATTTAAATATTCAGATATCCTAGCCAAAAACATGATATATCTATTCATTTAGGCAAATTTTATTTTGTTTCTCCAGAAAATCTAGGCATAATGTTTTTTTTGTTTGTTTGTTTGTTTGTTTTTTTGAGGGCAGTGTCACTGGCCCTCATATGTGGGACAGAACCGGGGCCGCTGGCTTCCCAAACCAGCGCTTAGCCACCACGCCACTCGGCCAACCCTAGGCATAATGTTTTTCTTGTTAAAATTATTTTTTGGAATTTGGAAATATTTATTTTTAAATATTGCCAATTAGTGTTTTTCATATTTATGATTTCTAATTGGTTATTGTTTGTGCATCAATAGAAAAGCACAGGACAATTCATAGGGACTACATTAATAGACCATTTTTAAAAAAAGAAGAAACAGTGCCATTTAGGAAACATTCTCTGCTGGAAGTTTTTCACCATAGAATCAAAGAGTTATGATAGTATATACCACCCATCAAATACAAAGAATTTAAGGCCATGTTCTCATTCAACAGTCATCATTCTCAGATGAGAGAGAAACCATTTATGAAGGCACAGAAAGAAAAAAGTATGCATCAAACAAGTCAAAGCACTGGCACAAAAGCAATGATTCTGATTAAATTTTCCAAGGAAAATTTCACAGCCTGTAATTGTGTTTGTCAAGTTTAAATCCCAAATAAAATTTAGAGGAGATGTTATATGACCTTGAAAAGCAGGTTTATAATGAAAATGCCAACAGGCCTTACCAGAGAAGATTGTGGTATCATGAGAACCTCTAATGTCGCTTACATGTAAGTGACAATATTTGTACACATAGACAGTGTATATAATCTAATCAGGTTATTTTTCTTAATTTCATTCTCTTATTTATCATATTCAATGTCCATTATCTCCCATTTAGTTACTACTAGGATATAATCTACATAACTTTTCAATTACTTAAACAATAAATCATATTTCCAATATTTCATATAAAAAAGCATTTCCTTCCAACTCATTAATTATAACTAATGCCTATATATGGGCACAAACAGATCAGCTGCTTTTTTTTGTTAATTCATATCCTTTATTTATTATTTTTTAAACTAAAAATACAAAAAAACCCCCACTTCATCCATTTCTCCCACCTCCCACCCTCTTGCAACCACCAATCTGTTCTCTGTGTCTATGATCTTAGATGTCTTTGTTTCAAGACTGCACATATAAGACAGATTATATGGTATTTGACTTTCTCCGTCTGACTGATTTCACTTAGCATAATGCCTTCAAGATCCATCCACATTGTCATAAATGGCAAGATTTCATCATTTATGGCTAAATAATATTCCATTTTGTATATATTCCATAATTTCATAATCCATCTATCCATTGATAGACACTTAGGTTGTTACCATGCCTTAGTTATTATAAATAATGCTGCAGTGAACATGGGGGTGCATATATCTTTTCATACATACCAGCTATTTTCTCCTGAAGGCTAAGGTTGATTCAGTGAATGTAAATTCTACTGAAGGCTTTGCAAATATATGTAAATTATCACCACTCTGGTTTTCTAGTAAACAAAACCGTAAAAATTCAAAGGAAATTAATATAAAACACAAGAAGAATTATTGTTACCTAAAATCTGAATTCCCAGATGAGACTAGTAAAGGTGTGAGGTCACCCCACTTTTCAATACCATTAGCACATTTCCTACTCATCTGTGATCTTCCAACAGCTTTTGTGAAGATCACTGTGATTAAAATAAAAGAGGTGAATATACAAAATGAAATTGAATGAAAAACAGGAGCATCCTGTTTTTCCAAAAAGTAAGTAAATTCTAAAATCAGAAAGCAACAAAAAAAGAAGCCCCACATTGATGGGGGTAGGTCAAATGGATACAGGAACCAAGTGAAAGATCTCCCAAAGGCCAAAGTTGGAACAATTTGAGCAACAAAATGAAGTAGTATCAGATTACAACCTAAAATATAAAATAAATACCTATGAGCACATACTGATACAAATGAATGATTGAATAAATAAATGAATGAAGAGGAAAGTCTCCTGTGTAATACTTCAAATAATTTATGTAGATATACTTTCTTCAAGAAAGTGGAATCTAACTTTTCCTCATTAAGTGTGGGCTGCACATAATGACTTCCTTCCAAAGACTACAGTACAGAAGTGGGGAGTAATTTTACAGTAGAGAAACATAACAAATACTATCTCGGTCAGCTGATTCAAGGCCAACATCAATAATAATAAATCATGTTGATAAACTGTACCCTTGATATTTTGTAAAGAAAATGGCATTTTAGTTTCCTGTGTGGTCTTCTATCCAAAAACCCAGCCTTATCATGAGAAAATTGTGACATGTTCCAATGGGGGCCATACTACAAAATACCAAACCTGTACTTCTCAAAACTGTCAAAGTCATGAAAAACAGAATCTGAAAAACAGTAACAGATAAGAGGTGCCTACGGAGGCATAACAACTAAGTGTAATGTGGTAATCTGGATAGGCTCCTGGAACAGGAAAAAGACATCGGGTGAAAACTAAGGAAATATGAATATACTATAGATAATGGTTAATAATAATGAATCAAGATCTGTTTATTAATAGTTAATAAATGTACCATAATAATGCAAGATGTTAATAATAGGGAAGACTCCATGCAGGGGATATCTGGCAAGTCTTTGTACTATCCGCTTAGTTTTTCTATAAACCTAAAATAGTTCTAAATATAGTCTATTCATTTTTAAAGCTCATTTCTAAAAACAGCAAAGAAGTCAGGAAAATTAAGATTATAGTGAAAAAAGAGGAAACATTGACCTAATGGAGGAAAATTAAAAGCCAACACCAGACAAGCTTTACCTAACATCAAATAGACTTTATCTAAACATTAGTGTCATAACATAGCTCATTACAATAGGAAATGATACATCCAGAGTTAAACCATAGCATCAAAAATACTTATAGACAGTAAAGTCTTAATATAACACAGCCCTTTCCCCATCACCAGTGATATAAACAGGACTGACTGTATTCGAAATTAGCCCAAATACTGCTTACTTTAGTTCACTTTCTTAGATGAGAAGCCAAAAAAGGATCAGGAACTGAACAAAGGTTTGTCCTAGAATCTGTGATATCAAGCATGGATTATAACCATAGGACTGTAGATTTCAATGGACTTCAAAAAGATCAAGTGATCCAAGTTATGATTGGCTATAACATATTAGTTGGGTTTTGATCTCTTATGAAGATCTCCAGAGAAGATTCATAAATTTTCAAGGTAATCCTCATAATCAAGGATCCCTCCATTATGGTTTTACCAAAATGGTTGTTATTTAGTGAGACTATTTTGCCAAAATTTTCCTGGACTTCACCTGCAATCAGATCATTTTACTACTGTTGGGTCTAAGATTATTGATTAATACCATTTAACTTTACACATCCTTATACATGAAAGGTAATTAAAGTCCAGAAAACTACTTAAAAATTAAAAAGCAAGAACACTATAACATTTCAATTAATATATGAGAATATATACCCTCTGAAGGTATGATCAATATGCTTCGGAGTTCTCTGTGGGTTGGCACACAGTAAGCACTCATACTCTGGTTGTTGAATTAGTGAATAAATGGGACAGTTTTTCAACAAATTTGATTTAGAAGCTAGTAATTAAAACTTATGTCATGTTTTTTTACTGGGCCATTGGAACTATTTAGAGCCTTTTGAGAGAGAATAATAAAAAATTATTTGGCATGCTGTATGGGTTAAAACTAAATGGGGTGAATCTGAAGGTAATAGTAGTTGAGGAAGGGATTAAGTAGAACCATCCTCCCCTTGGTGTTTTTGCCTTAGAGTAATACAGGGAATGACATTCAAGAAACACCATAGTCAAGTGCTGAACATGGACTTTTGGGAAAGTGCTTTTGGAAGGAAATGAAAGATGTTAACTTCCTATATTCATGTAAGAGAATTGATTATGAGGTGCCACAGAGGTGTGTGTGTCAAGGCCAAAGGATCAAGAGAGGACATGTTATTGTCAGCCACTCATTTTGCCTCCCTACTTCTTTCTATCTCTGCCTCCCCTACTTTCCCACCATTGCATAAAAGCCTCAGTTAGTGTATGGCTTTAGCGATCCAGTATCTCCACCATTATCTATGTCATCTTTCTCTTTGATTTTTGCCAGTTTTGTTGTAGTGGTGTTTATCTTTTCAAGTGTCTAGAGTTTGAGGTTTCAACTTATGCTTGACTTTCCAAAATGAAACGAGTGCTACTCAACTGTCATTCTTCCATTCACTCATTCAAAACAATGGAGTGTCCATTGCACGTCAGGCACTACACTGAAGCTAGGAAAACAAAGATGATTAAGACACAAAGCTCACCAGGTTAGTAAGGACAGAAAGGCATGTAAACTGATTATAGCAAGGGAATGTAGAGTCACTGTAAGAGAAGTATGCAAAGAGGATTATGCAAAATACAGGAATTAATGCTGCTTAGGTGTGTACAGGAAAAGGCTTCACATGGAGGCAATATTTCAACAAGGTCTTATAAGATCAGTAGGAGCTCACTGTATCCAGAAGGTGCATAAGACATTCTAGGTGAAAGGAACAGAGGTAGCTACATAGGCAAAGCACAAAGATATAAAATTGCATAGTATGGTCAAGAAACAGTGGCTATGACTGCATGTAATAAAGCGAATGGTGGAAAGTGGAATTATAACATCCTACATTAGGAAAGACTTTGTTCACTCTGTTAGGTATTTTAGATTTTAATCTTAAAACAATGAAGAATTAGAAAAAGGGGCGTGACATGATTAGAGTACAAATTGCTCAGGCTATATTGTGGAGAATGGATTGGCAGGTTGGGGGAAAAGACTGGAGACAATGATAGAAAATGACAGATGATGACAGCCTGAGTTATGAGACTTGCAGCAAGAAAGTAGAAAGCAAAAAGATAGAAGAAAAATATTGGCAAACTGGCTTGTTACTCAAAAACAAGAGTTAAAGAGGAAAAATGTTTGACAGTATTTTAAAGATAGTGGTGAGGAAATATGAAGGAGTTCTAGCTTGATAACCTCTATTTTCTTGGTGAAATTAGGGGACCTACTACTCATGTAATGTAAGGGAGGAACACATGTCTGGAGATAGTTACTGAGTAGAATGGAAAAAGAAGCTTACTGTCGAGGGATACAAATTTTGTCCTATAAAAGAAATCCTGAGGGCTCAGCTAAGTTTGGAAACTTTAAATTGTATTGGGTTGTCAGAAAAGTCATGACATATTTTTGCAACAAAAAAACATAGAAAAAAATATGTCACAACTTTTCCGACAACCCAATAGTATAGTGAACTATCAGGATACCACATAGTTTGAGTGTGTTAAGCAAATGACATCAGTTTGTCAAGAGAATTGATCCACGAAGGAGTGTAGGAATGGTATCCAGAAACCTGCCCTCAGGCAGACATAATACCAAGAAGACCATTTAGGGATGAGGAGGACTAGCCCATTGTACATCCACAATATAAGCTCATAAGATTCAAATCTATCAGCTAGGGAACCCAACATCTAAACTGAAATAACACAGAAGAGAAAATGTGTCCTTTGCATCTAATGTGGAGCTATAGTTCAAACCATGAATAGTAACTTTAAAAGGAGAAATGGATGGTTTTGTGGTCATTAGGACAGTGGATGTTTACAACTTTTTTTCAGTGTGGGATAAATTTAGACCAGTATCTGCCAATGTGATGTTTTCAATGGAAAGATACTAACATGAAAATAGAAAAAAAAATCCAAATAATCCTTACAACCTGAAGAAATCATACCCCGCACTTGTATATAAATTTCTTTTAATCAAAGCACATATCGAAGCAAAACTCTCTGGAATATGAAAACTCAAACAATCTACCAAACACATTCCCTGCTTAACTAGCTTGTCAATTTAAGGATCCCAACAAAATGAAGCTACCCAATCAAGAAAAGGAAGGAGAAAGATCATATAAAGCTTGATTAAGTATTTTATGCATCACAATATTATTTTCCCAGTATTACTTTTCAGTTAAAGCTTTGTAGACTTTATAACAGCCAAAAAAAGTTGTAGAACTAATTTAACATAGAAGCAACACTTTTTAAAAAATAAATATTAAAAGGAGTCACATGAATGACAATATTCTCCAGGAAAGTAAAGTCCAACAGTTGATATGATTTTGAAGAATGTAAATGCTAGAAAAAAACAATTTCTGAATAAAGCTTAATTCTATGGTCTAGTATGGGGATAAAGTGCTCCAGATAAGCAGGAATTTGTAAACAAGGGAAACCAAAAATGAATATGGATTCTGACCCAAGTACCACCAGAAAATAAAAAGGAACAGTTATGAACAGAATTAATATGTGAATCAAAGATCAAATTATAAAAACGACTAGCAAACAATGCACAGAACATTCTCTATGATTCAATGTTGCTTACTAAAAGTATTTAGATGCAAAGAAATCATTTTCTGAAGGGCTTCTTCTCATATTCCTAGAGCTAGTAAGAATTAAAAGGATATTATTAGGGCCGGCCGAGTAGCGCGGTATTTAAGTGCTGGCTTGGGAAGCCAGAGGCCCTGATTCGGGTCCCACATATGAAGGCCAGTGATACTGCCCTCAAAAAAAAAAAGGATATTATTAGAGTTTGATTTTATAACTCTGTGTTCTTAGATTACACCTCAAGATTCCTGCACAACAACTCATACCTGAATAACAACTGCAAAATCTCTATATACTGCATATTCTAATACAAGCTACCTAGAACCTCCAGTGTATTTTTCCCATTGCTGTGTAAATAACTTGGAATATTATTGCTGACAAGTGTAGTTTATATGAAATGGGCTCTTCCCCACAGAACTATTTCTACTTGGGAAATTAAAGCAAAGTAAAACTTTGTTAGTGACTTCCAGTCAAGATGGAGGTGTAGGTATACACTGTGCTTCCCTCCTCTCATAACCACATCAAATTGAAACTACAGAATAGCCATCTTTGAGAATCACCTGAAGTCTAGCTAAACAGCAGTCCTATAAATAATGATATACAGAAGAGGCCACATCAAGACTGTAAGCTTCAGCCTTGCCCAAATTAGTCATATTGGTCAGCCTGTGACTTAACCTAATCTTGCTTGTTTAAAAAATCTAGAGTTCCTAGCTAATTCCTAACAAGATAGGCAGGATAACAGTACTTGCAGTATTAGCAATGGTAGTACAAGTAATTGTCATCATCGTAGTTATAGAAACAGCTGATATTTAAATTTAAATTGAGTGCTTACTACATACTAGATATTATTATTTTTTTAGCTGAGCCATCCTGACTAGATATTATTTTAATTGCTTTGTATGTATTCACTCATTTATTTTGCTGACAACTATATGAGATAAATATTATTATTATCTTGTAAGCCTTAGGGCGATTAAATAATGTTCCCAAGTTTACCCAGCTGGTTATTGTGAAAGAAAGCTGTAAACACTGGTGGTTTGACTTCAGAGATTATGCATTTAGCCACTAAGCATCATTAGCACCCTTAATAATATCTTTCATGTGTTTGGCACACAGACAGAGCCAGAAAGTATGCTATGTGATTTTTCACATATTATCTCAGAAAATCATACTAAAGATCTGGCTTAGAAGGAGACACAATTTGTGGAGTCTCCTCATCCTTGCCCTCTTCCAATTTCTCTAAAGGTGTGTGCCTACAGTCAGGTATATACATTCGAACTCTCCCAATCTAGTTAGAGCTGCTTATCTTAGAGGCAGTAGAAAGCCCCAAGCTCCTCCAAACACCTCCATTGCACTTCCATGCTTAGAAATGTGACAGAAGTTACTATTTTGACTGTGCCCATGGGTTACTATTCTCTCAAACTTTCTGCTTTTCATTGAAAATTGAAGTATAAGTAATGATGTAAAAATCAGGGTCTTCTTCAATAGCATTGATCTGCATTTATGAAGACTTTCAAAGTTTTTGCTAGAACAATGGGGTTTGCATGGTACCTACACTCAGAAGTAGTACTGGAAAATTACAATAAGGCCAACTTTTCTTTTTTTTTAAATTTAATTTTATTTATTTTAATTAGCTTCGGTGTACAACACAGTGCACTAGTTACACTTTTCACCCTACAAAGTGAAAACCCCTCTCCCCCAATTTACCACACCATTCCTCCCCCCCATAGCATACAATCTATTACAATTCCTTTGACTCCCTTCCACCTTATAATCCACATCCCGTGACTATCTATATATTCAATTACAGTTGGCATGCAATATTATACAACATCAATTTCAGATATACAGGGCAGTGATCAAGCCTCTACTCCATCCATGAAGTGGTCTCCCTAACAAGACAGGTGACCATCTGACACCCCACCAAATTTTTACAATATTATTATATTCCCAGAACTGTCTTTCATATCCCTGTGACAACACTGTAGTTACCTATTTATGCTGTCTAATCCCTTACCCTTCTTCCTCATCCCCACCTACCTCCCAACTAGCAACCCTGTTTTTCCTCTATATCTATAGGACTGTTTCTGCTTCCTTTGCTCATTCATTGTTTTTCAAATTCCACATATAAATGAGATCATATGGTATTTGTCTTTCTCCGACTGACTTATTTCACTTAACATAATATTCTCTAGGTCCATCAATATCGTTACAAATGGTACGATTTCATTCTTCTTTATAGCAGAGTAATACTCCATTGTATAAATGTACCACAGTTTCTTAATCCAGTCATCTACTGATGGGCATTTCGGTTGTTTCCAAATTTTCGCTATTGTAAATAGCACAGCAATAAATATAGGGGTGCATATATTTTTTCGAATTAGCGTCTTGGATTCCTCTGGGTAGATACACAAGAGTGGAATTACAGGGTCATATGGCAGTTCCATTTCCAGTTTTATGAGATACTTCCATACTGATTTCCATAATGGCTGCACCAATTTGCAGTCCCACCAACAGCGCACCAGTGTTCCCTTTTCTCCACCCTCGCCAGCACTTGTTGTTTGTTGATTTGTTGATGGTAGCCATTCTGACAGGAACGAGGTGGTATCTCATTGTGGTTTTTATTTGCATTTCTCTAATGATTAGTGAGGTTGAACATTTTTTCATATGCCTGTTGGTCATCTGTATGTCCTCTTTAGAGAAATGCCTCCTCCTATCCTCTGCCCATTTTATAATTGGGTTGTTTGTTTTTTGGGTGTTGAGTTGCATGAGTGTTTTATAAATTTTGGATATCAACCCCTTATTAGATATATCGTTGGCAAATATCTTCTCCCATTCAGTATGCTGCCTTTTTGTTTTATTGATGATTTCCTTTGCTGTGAAAAAAAAAATTTTTTTGAGGGCAGTGTCACTGGACCTCATATGTGGGAACCGAACTTGGGCTGCTGGCTTCCGAAGCCAGCCCTTAACCACCACGCCACTCAGCCAGCCCTGAAAAAACTTTTAAGTTTGATGTAATCCCATATGTTCATTTTTTTTTCTATTTCCCTTGCCCGAGGGGATAAAATATTACTCAGGATAATGTCTGCAAACTTACACCCTATGTTTTCCTCTAGGAGTTTAATGGTTTCAGGTCTTATATTTAAAGTCTTTAATCCAGTTTGAGTTTTTCTCATATATGGTGTAAGTAGGTTGTCCATTTTCATATTTTTGCACGTGTCACTCTAATTTTCCCAGCAGCATTTATTAAATAGACTATCTTTACTCCAGTGTAAATTCTTGCTTCCATTGTCATAGATTAAATGACCGTATATAGATGGGTTTATTCCTGGGCTCTCTATTCTATTCCATTGGTCTTTCTGTCTGTTTTTATGCTAGTACCACACTGTTTTGATTATTGTAGCCTTGTAGTATGTTTTGATGTCAGGTAGTGTGATGCTTCCCACTTTGTTCTTATTTCTCAACATTGCCATAGCTATTGGGGGTCTTTTGTGGCTCCATATAAATTTTAGGATTATATGTTGTATTTATGAGAAAAATGTCCTTGGTAGTTTGATTGGAATTGCATTGAATCTATATATTGCTTTAGGTAATATTGACATTTTAACTATATTAATTCTTCCTATCCATGAGCATGGTATGTATTTCCATTTATTTGTATCTTCTTTGATTTCTCTCTTCAGTGTCTCATAATTTTCTGAGTAGAGGTCTTTTACTTCTTTAGTTAAATTGATTCCTAGATATTTATTGTTTTTGAAGCAATTGTAAAAGGGATTGATTTCCTGATTTCTTCTTATGATAGTTTATTGTTGGTGTATAGAAATGCAACTGATTTCTGAATATTAATTTTGTATCTGCTACCTTACCAAATTCATTTATCAGTTTTAGCAGTTTTTTTGGTGGAGTCTTTGGGATTCTCTATATATAGTATCATGTCATCTGCATATAATGACAATTTTACTTCCTCTTCCAATTTGGATGCCTTTTATTTCATTTTCTTGTCTGATTGCTGTGGCTAGAACTTCCAGAACTATGTGAAACACGAGTGGTGAAACTGGACAGCCTTATTCTTGTTCCTGATCTTCAGGGAAAAGCTTTCAGCCTTTCCCCATTCAGTACGATGTTTGCCCTGGGCTTATCATATATGGCACTTATTATGTTGAGATATGATCCCACTATTCCCACTTTGCTAAGAGTTTTTATCATAAATAGCTTCTGGATTTTGTCAAATGCCTTTTCTTCATGTGTTGATATGATCATATGATTCTTATTTTTCATTTTGTTAATGTGATGTATTAGGTTAATTGATTTGGGGATATTGAACCAGCCTGGCATACCAGGAATGAATCCCACTTGGTTGTGGTGTATGACATTTTTAATGAGATGCTGAATTCGGTTTGCGAGTATTTTGTTGAGAATTTTTGCATCTATGTTCATTAGGGATATTGGCCTGTAGTTTTCCTTTTTTGTAATATCTTTCTCTGACCTAGGAAAGAGGGTGATGTGGCTTCATAGAAAGACTTTGGGAGCATTCCCTCCTTCTGTATGTTTTGGAATAGTTTGAGGATAATAGGTACTAATTCTTTTTTGAATGTTTTGTAAACTTCACCTGTGTAGCCATCTGGTCCAGTGCTTTTGTTTGTTGGAAGATTGTTGATTATTGATTCAATTTCTTTGGCAGTAATCACTCTGTTCAGAGTCTCTGTTTCTTTTTGGTTCAGACTTGGTAGATTATATGCTTCTAGAAATTTATCTATTTCTTCCAGATTGTCGAATTTGTTAGCATATAGTTGCTCATAGTATATTCTTAAAATTTTCTGTATTTCTCTGGTATCTGTTGTCACTTCTCCTCTTTCATTTCTGATTTAATTAATTTGTATCCTCTCTCTCTTTTTCTTGGTTAGTCATGCTAAGAGTTTGCTGATTTTGTTTATCTTTTCGAAAAACCAACTCTTGGTATCATTGATCTTTTGTATTATTTTTTTGTTCTCTATTTCATTTATTTCTGCTCCTTTCTTTATTATTTCCTTCCTTGTACTCCCTTTAGGCTTGTTTTGCTGTGTTTTTTTTCGAGTTCCCTTATGTGTAAAGAGAGTCTGTTGATTTGAGATTTTTCATCCTTCTTTAGGTAGGCCTGCACTGCTATAAACTTCCCACTTAGGACTGCTTTTGCTGCATCCCAGAGATTTTAGCTCCTGGTGTTTTCATTTTCGTTTGTCTCGAGGTTATCTTTTGATTTCCTCCTTGATCTCATTTCTGCCCCACTCACTATTTAGTAGCATGTTATTTAGCCTACATGTACTTGTAAGCTTTCCAGATTTCTTCTTACAATTGATTTATAGTTTCATAGCTTTGTGGTCAGAAAAGACACTTGATATGATTTCAATCTTCTTAAATTTGTTGAGACTTTTTTTGTGGCCTAACATGTGGTCTATTTTGGAGAATGTTCCATGTGCACTTGAGAAGAATGTATATTCTGTAGCTTTAGGGTGAAAAATGTCAATTAAATGCAGCTGGTCTAAAGTGTCATTTAAGGCCACTATGTCCATGTTGATGTTCTGTCTGTAGGATCTGTCCATTGGTGACAATGGGGTGTTGAAGTCCCCTACTATGAGAGTGTTCCTGTTGATCTCTGTCTTTATGTCTGTCAGAATCTGTTATATGTAATTAGGAGTCCCTATGTTGGGTGCATAGATGTTTATTAGGGTTATCGTGCCCTTCATTGTCTTTTATTGTAGTCATTTTAAAGTCTATTTTGTTCAAAATAAGTATTGGTGCTCCAGCTTTTTTTTTTTCTCATTTCCATTTGAATGAAATATCTTATTGCATCTGAAAACAGCATATACATGTGTCCTATTTTCTTATACACTCAGCCACTCTCTGTCTTTTGATTGGTGCATTTAGCCTATTTACATTTAAAATGATTATTGGTAGGTGTATATGTATTGCCATTTTGTTATTTGTATTCCTGGTCTTCCTGGGTTAGCTTGTTTACCCCTTTCTTTTGTTTAAAACAGTCCTTTTAACATTTCATGAAATGCTGACTTGGTGGTAATGAATTCCTTAATCTTATTCTTTTCTGAGAAGCTCTTTATTTCTCCTTCAATTTTAAGTGATAGCCGTGATGGGTAGAGCAATCTTGGTTGTAGGACTTTATTTTGTGTCACTTTGAATATCTTCTGCCACTCCCTTCTGGCCTGCAGTGTTTCTGTAGACAAGTCAGCTGTTAGTCTAACAGGAGTTCCTTTATATGGAACCTGCCGTCTTTCTCTTGCTGTCTCTAGGATTCTGTTTCTGTCTTTAATCTTTGCCATTTTAACTATGATGTGTCTTTGTGTGGACCAGTTTGGGTTCAGCTTGTTTGGAACCCTCTGCACTTCCTGGGAATATATGGGGATTTCCTTCACCAGAGTAGGGAAGTTTTCAGTCATTATTTTTTCAAATACATTCTCGACCTCTTGCTGCTTCTCTTCTCCTTCTACTATTCCTATGAGTCGATAGGTGGTTGTGCAGCATCTTGTCCCATAGGGCTCTTAAACTATTTTCATTGTTTTTTTTTTCTTTGGTCTTTTTGTTGTGTCAACTGGGTGATTTCTGCTATTTTGTCTTCCAAATCGCTGATCCACTCCTCTGCTTCATCTACTCTACTGGTGATTC
Organism: Aselliscus stoliczkanus; assembly: GCA_033961575.1. Lineage (NCBI taxonomy): Eukaryota > Metazoa > Chordata > Mammalia > Chiroptera > Hipposideridae > Aselliscus > Aselliscus stoliczkanus. The sequence continues at coordinate 32,914,800 of CM066737.1, read as the reverse complement.
CTTCGAGTGTTCTTCATTTCAGTTATTGCATTCTTTAGTTCTAACTGGTTGTTTTTTATGATTTCTCTATCCTTCTTTATGTCCTCACTAAGTTTGTTAAACATTCTTATCATCAGTGTTCTAAACTCTGTCTCTGAAAGGTTGGATCCCTCTGTTTCATTTGGTTCCATTTCTAGAGTTTTCTTCTGATATTTTACTTGTGACATGTTTCTTTGTTTCCCCATTCTGGCTGTCCCTCTGGGACTGCTTTGATGTATTAGATAGATCACCAGGAGAGCCCTGGCTGGATCACGCAGGCACACAGCTCATGGCCCAACACTCCCAGGAAATCTCCCAGTCTCAGCTTGTCCCAATCAGTCGCTCGCAGATCAGGCCGAGCAGCCCGACAAGCAATCACCAGCCTGGAAACTCTGCAAGCGCAGTGCAGAGAGCTGGGACCCGAGGCGGCTTGCGCACTCCCATGTCTCAGTGAGCATCCTTTTGGAGCCAGAGCATGCCCACCAGGTGTTTCCCTGGCAACGCAGCACAAGCTGAGTGGAGGGTGAGGATCCGAGGCAGGGCACACTCCCGGGTCTCAGTTAGCAACCTGTTGGAGCTGAAGGGAACCCGCCCAGCATTTCCCTGGCAACGCAGTATAAGCATGGCAGACGGTAGGGATCCAAGGTCTCATGCATGTGTGCACATGCACGCACTTCTGCGCCAATTCCACCATACCAGTGAGGTCCCGGACCTGATCCTCTATGGAAGGGCCCTACCCTGACAAAATGGCGCCATCCTTACACCACTCGCATGCAGGCTCACACCAGGGGAACAATAGTCCAAAAACCTCCAGCCTTTGCACCAAAGATACTCAGTTCAGTCCGTCCTCGCAGGCTCCTGAGCCTGGCTCACACAGCTACTGCCTCCACCAGGAATCAGGTAAGTGCTCACGGGTGAGCAAGCCCGTACGCTGGCCCCACTGACTCTCTAGCCGCTCTTAGCCTCACCAATCTGATCAAAGGGAGTCCTCATTAATTTACTGCCAGCTCTCTTGGAACTTCTCTTCCTGGCAAAGGAACTCTGGGCTGGTGAGCTTGGTATGCCGCTGAAAGGTCTCTCGCCCTACTGGAGAAGCCTCCCCTCAGCTGGGGCTTCCCTCACGGGGTTCGCCCTCTCTCGCCTCCACCCCTCCTACCAGACCCCACGTGGCCTCTTCTTTAAGTTCTTTGTTTAGTGGTTCTGTTCATCTAGTGTTCCGGGGACCTCCAGTGTTGAATGCTGTATAATTTGTTTGTAATTTGGTGTGATCCTGGGAGGTAGTTAGCATAGTGTCTGTCTATTCTGCCATTTTACCGGAATTCTCTGTGTAGTCTTCATTTTAAAGTCTATTTTGTCCAAAATAAGTATTGCGACTCCAGTTCTTTTCTAATTTCCATTTTCATGAAATATATTATTCCATACCTTTACTTTCAGTCTGTGTGTGTCTTTTGCTCTGAGATGAGTCTCTTGTAGACAGCATATGCATGGGTCCTGTTTTCATATCCACTCAGCCACTCTGTGTATTTTTTTTTTGGAGGGCAGTGTTACTGGCCCTCATATGTGGGACCCGAACCGGGGTAGCTGGATTCCCAAGCCAGTGCTTAACCAGTGCGCCACTTGGCCGGCCCACTCTGTGTCTTTTGATTGGAGCATTTAGCCCATTCATATTTAAAGTGATTATTGATAGGTGCATATTGATTGCCATTTTGTTATTTGTATTTCTTGTCTACCTGGGTTAGCTTGTTTCCCCTTTCTTCTATTTAAAAAAGCCCTTTTAACATTTCCTGCAATGCTGGCTTGGTGGTAGTGAACTCCTTAAGCTTTTTCTTTTCTGAGAAGCTCTTAATCTCTCTTTCGATTTTAAGTGATAGCCATGCTGGGTAGAGTAATCTTGGTTGTAGACCTTTATTTTGTGTCACTTTGAATATCTCGTGCCACTCCCTTCTGGCCTGCAGAGTTACTGAAGGAAAGTCTGCTGTTAGTCTTACAGGAGTTCCTTTGTATGTAACCTGCTGTCTTTCTCTTGCTGCCTTTAGGATTCTGTCTTTATCTTTAAGCTTTGCCATTTTAACTATGATGTGTCTTGGTGTGGGCCAGTTTGGGTTCATTCTGTTTTGAACTCTGCACATCCTGAGCTTCCATGTCGATTTCCTTCACCAGGGTATGGAAGTTTTCAGTCATTATTTCTTTAAATACATTCTCAATCCCTTGCTTCCTCGCTTCTCTTTCTGGTATTCCTATGATGCAACTGTTGTGATTAATGTTGTCCCAGAGGTCTCTTAAACTATTTTCATTCTTTTTTATTCGTTTTTCTTTTTGTTGTTCCAGGTGGGTGATTTCTGCTGTTTTATCTTCTAAATTGGTGATCTGCTCCTCTGCTTCATCTATTCTCCTGGTGATTTCTTCGAGAGTGTTCTTCATTTCAGTTATTGTATTCTTTAGTTCTAACTGGTTGGTTTTTATGGTTTCCCTTTCCTTCTTTATGTCCTTTGCTGAGTTCCTTAAACATTCTTATCATCAGTCTTTTAAACTCTGTCTTTGAAAGTTTGGATACTTCTGTTTCATTTAGTTGCATTTCTAGAGTTTTCTTCTGATCATTTACTTGGGACATGTTTCTTTGTTTCTTCATTCTGTCTGTCGTTCTGTCAATGCTTCGATGTATTAGATCGATCATCTAGAAACAAGAGAGGAAAAAGAAAGAGGTGTGGGGGGCTCTCCATCCTCTTTAATCTGCAGACCACTTACTCAGCAATAGAGAGTCTCTGGGCTGTACAGCAGCAGTATTGGGGGAAAGAGCTTAATGTGTTATGCGATTGCCTCCCTCTCAGGCTTGCAGTGAGCTTTCCGCAATTAGCTGCTGTGTGCTTTGGAACCATGCTCACTACCAAAAAAAAAGTCTTCACAGGTTGTTGCAGGTTGTCCACTACTGCAAAAAACCCTCTGTGTCCTATGGATTTGGGGGCCATGCACCAGGGGCTCAGGTTGCCTCTGGCAATACAGCTCTGGGTGGGTGAGGCAGGCCCTCGAGGTACCACTTGATGTGGTAAGAGGCCCCCACCAAGTCAGAGCAGCATGCACTCTGCACCCGCAATCATTCCAAACTCGCCAGGAAAGCCTCGATTGGATCACACAGGTGCACAGCTCCCAGCCCAACACTCTCAGGAAACCTCCCCATCTCAGCCTGTCCCAATCAACTTCCCACAGATCAGGCTAAGCACCTCGACAACCAATCCCCAGCCTGGCAACTCTGCACAAACATTGCGGAGAGCAGTGACCCAAGGTGGCTCACGGACACCTGCGTCTCAGTGAACAGACTGATGCAGCTGGAGAGCACCTGTCCTGCGTTTCCCTGGCTATGCAGCATTAGCAGGTTGGAGGGTGGGGATCCAAGGCAGCTTGCTCATTCTTGCATCTCTGTGATCCGCCTGATGGAGCTGGAGGGTACCCGCCCAGTGTTTCCCTGGCAACACAGCACAAGCAGGGCAGAGGGTAGGAATCCAGCGCTGCATGCGCATGCATGCATGCACGCATGCCTGCACCCACTCCAGCACCAATTTCACCAGACCAATGCAATCACGCATCTCACCCTCTGTGGGAGGGTCCATCCGTGAAAAAATGGCACCCTCCTGTAAACTGCTCGTGTGCAAGCTCCACACCACGGGAACAATGGTCCCAAAACCTCCAGCTTCCGCACCAAAGGTGCTCAGTTCAATCCTTCCCCACATGCTCCTGGGCCAGGCTCACACAACTACTCCCTCCAACAGGACCCGGGTGAATGCTCACAGGCGAGCGAACCTGTGTGCCAGCCCCACAGGTTCTCCAGCCACCCTCAGCCTCACCAAGCCGGGCAAAGAGAGTCCTCATTAATTTCTACTGTCCGGTATCATAGAACTCCTCTTCCTGGCAAAGCAACTCTGGACTAGTGAGCTTGGTGTGGGGCTGCAGGGTCTCTACCCCAACTGGAGAAGCTGGGGCTTCCCTCACGGGGCTAGCCCTCTCTCGTCTGTGCCCTTCCTACCAGACTTGACATGGCCTCCTCTTTAGGTCTTTCGTTTAGAGTTTCTGTTCATCTAGTGTTCAGGGGACTTCTGAGGTTAAATGTTGTATAAATTATTTGTAATTTTGGTGTGATCCTGGGAGGCAGTTGGGATAGCTTCTGTCTATTCCGCCATCTTCCTGGACCCCCCCCCCTTGAATACTCTTCATGTAAACTTTAAAGCTATCCTATGTGGTAGGAATCCATCCTCATCCTCATCTCCATTTTACAAATGAGGAGGCAGATACATTAAACAACTTATTCAGATTACCTCAGCTAGAAAATGCTGCATCAATTATGAACTCATGTCATTTGAGTCTCAGAACTTGAGCTCTGTACTGTTTATGACACACTCCTTTCTAAGTTGACCTCAACAATGAAAATTTAAAAAGGCTCTCATATTGAAAAGTAAATTAAAAATCTCAATAAATATTGGGTTGTCAGAAAATCATTTGTATTTTTTCTTTGTTTTTCATTTAAAAAATGCATCATGACTTTTCTGAGAACGAGTAGTATCCTAGTGACTTACAAACAAAGCAAAAATTTCAAACAAAGCAGGATTCAATTTAGTAGAAATTAATAGTTGGGGCTAAACCATTGCAAATGTATTTGCATAAATATAAATAAACTATATTAAAAAATGGATATTTGGGGCATCTTTCAGACATACACTGTTTCTCTGTGTTTGTTTGTTTTAATTTGTGGAGAGATTAACAATAGACCATCCCAAACCTGCAGTTATAAGAAAAATTAATTAATACATATCTTAAGTGAAATGATGTATAAACAGTAATTATATTTAAATGCTGCATTTGAAAGCCTTACTTCACAGACATTCAAAAGTATCTATTATTTACACACTGCGCTAATTAGTATATAAAATTTCAAGAGACTATTCATTCAGATAGAAAATTACAATGCAAATATACTGAAACCACACAAACTAAACTCTTTAGGCACAAAAAGACACCACGGATGTTACAAAGTATCCCCATAATATTTTCTTCAACATATAAAGCAGTATTTTGACCAACATTACTTCAAAAGATATGGCATCTATTTTATGAAGATGAATTACTATATTAAGAAAACAAAGTACTGTTTGCTTTGAGAAAAAATGGGGAGTTAAAAATCGGAAAAGATGATTTGCCTCTTGAAGGAAGAGGTTTGCAAACCACAAAAACTAGAAACAAGGGCTATTAGAAACTCTTTTCTGGAGTATCTGTTACTAATTAGGGCAATTAGCAATTTATGGAATGATACCATTGAAGAGAGGGAGAGAATTTCCCCATTCTACCTTTCTTTAGTTTTTCTGGCTCAACTAGTTACAATAAAAATGACAGACTAGATTAACAGGAGAAAAAAAAATTAATACATGCACACATGAGAATCACAGTATGATTCTCAGATCATAAAATGAGGCTCAAAGAATAGAACTAGGAACATTTTTATACCTTTTAGATAAAGAAACAGTACATGTTAAGAAATTGACAGGACAAAGTAAGTTAGTGCACATTAGAAAGCAATCTAAGCAGGCTTGGGTATTCGTTAGTGAGGAATCTAAACAAAGTTTGGATATAGGTAGTAAATTAGTAAAGGCATTACAAGACTTATTTATATACACTATTTCAACTCTGGATTTATAACTCTTGTGATAAGGTTGTTTCTCTGTCCTTCAGGAGTGGGGAGGGCACCTATCATGGAGATTTATTTCCTGCTTTTAGAAGGACAGAGGAGATTCAGGGAGCTCTTCCTGCTCTTGTTGCTAAAGGTGAATTTAGTTCAAAATAATCGATATACCACTGTGCAATACCTTGGGGTAACCTGACCTTGGCCATAACAATGCTAACCTTGCCCAGTCTTGTTCATTTCTAATCAACCAATTTAATAAAGATAGAAATGGCATGGTCATGGCATCAGTGAATTGCAAAGATCACAGACTGCTGATGATTGTACAGGATGACATACCTGGGACCCAAATAGGCAAGCTAGAGAGGCCGGCAGGAGCCAATAAGATGAACTGTAGTAAAGAAGACCAATACTTGAGCCAAAAACCCAAGCATAGCAAAACATGAAGTAGATGTAGCTAAACAGCGAGTTGTACTAGATAATAAGATTCAACGAGTAAAAGGTCAGCTTGATGTGAGTCCAAAAAGTCAATTCAATTTTAAGTTGATTTAACAAATATGTATTCTCTGAAACAACATATACTGAAGCATTTTCTGTGGAATGAGATATTAAAACATGTTATGTAGGAGAAAGAAGTTTTATGACCAAATCGGTTGAGGAAAATCCCAGGTTAATTTAAACAAATCTATTTTCTGTGGGAATATTCAGAGCCTAAACTATCACTTCTCAAACTTATTTGACCATGGTCCACTTTGGGATTGGTGTTAAAGAGAACACCCCAGAGGTAACACTGAATAAAGGCTGTATCAGGAGGCAATGAGTTCCTTGCAACAGAATTTTTTTTAAAACAGAAAAAATCGAAACATCAGATGAATGTTGGCCTAAATGATCATAAAGCTTCCTCCTACCCTGGGAGGGTCAATGATACTTGATTAACTAGATCCAATAAATAGCCCTAATTCCCTATGACACCTGGAGTAGAGTTTCTAGTGAAGGAAAATTCTCTAGAGAACTACCACAGTAGCAGGGTGATGGGAAAAACAGTTTTTTTCAATACGCACATGCTTCAAAAGGGCTGTCTTTTCAACTATTTTCAATGTTAAAATTCTGGCAGAAGGATTATTAAATCTTTGGTAAAAAGGTGTTTTGTGAAAACAATAGCCTGGTAAGACATAGGGAAGCTAGTCAAAGAGTGGCACTCTGTTTTGTGGGCTCAGCCACAATAGAAAAATGCAGCCCTGTGCTCCAGGGCTGTCTAGCCTCCACACTCACCGACCACCACCTACCTACCTTCGTATTAGACACCTGACTATGTATCTGGACCTACCTACTGAAGACCAGATTTCTGCTGCTCAGTGATAGTTGTGACCTGATGCCTGAGAACAAGTTTAGATAAGAGGATGTTTTCTTCTCTTTCTTTACCCTTTTCAAGATAATGTAAACTAGCTCCCACTCCAGAGTATTTTCCTGGCCTATCCCGTAAGCAATCAGCAAAGTATACTTTGAATTAGACAGTTCACTCGTTAACTATGTTGCATCGGCTAGTTTGGGCAAGATCCAACCGTCTTTTGTTTATCTATGAGGACTCAACTGGTCTGTGTGTGTGTGAGTGTGTGTGTGTGTGTCTGTGTGTGTGTGTGTAAACAATTACAAAATCTCATTTCTATATCAAACAATGTTGTAAAGCAACACTATGCATTTTTTAAAATCTCACCTAAGGTGCAAAGAGCTGTTACCAAAATTCTAACTAACCTCCTCAAAACCCAAAAGCCACACTGATTTTTAATTTGTTCAAATTGATTTCCTAAATGTATTAAAACTGAGGTCTGTGACACAAACATAATACAATATTTCTTATTTTCATCCTGTGGTAATGTACCTTCCCAGGAAATAAGCTTAGCAATGTGAATCACATGATTGCAAAGTCTGTTACAGGAAAATTTGTAAGTGGTTTCTTAAAGGGCTACCAGTCAAATAATTTAAATTTCCAAAAGAGTCACTCATTTAGCAAATATGCTGCTCCTTATGTAATTAGTCACTAAGTATTAAAGTTGTGAAAATAGACTATGCTTACTGATAAATATTTCCACCAATTTGTTCTCATTCCATTAAATATCTGATATTTTAAAACTTTAATTTTACTACCTTCAAACTTAATTTTAAGAAATTGTATTGCTATGGTCACAAAAAATATACAGTGTCAATATAGCACAATACTTTGAACAGTGTAGTCATACATAAATATTTGTTGAGTGACAGAATACATAAGTGAATAGATAAGCTTCAATATTGAAATTTACTTTTAAATAGCAGTATCATACAAACTGATGATTGATTGCAATTGTACTTAGTATTTATGTAGGAAGAACAAAACAAGTGAACGTTGACATAAATTGCAACAAGAAAATAGACTTATTTCTTTTCTAGTTCATAAGGCAGGTATTGTAAAGTATAGAGAGAACATCAAGGAAATGAAAAACATCAAAACGAAAAGGACAATCTTTATCCATATATCTTTAAAATGAGGGCATGGACAAGTTTCATTTAGCAATCTGAAGCCAAGGGTTTTCCTCTGCAGCTTTCTGGATCAGAGAATGTGATTAGACACCACGTTTTGTCGAAGAAAATAAGCCAATAAAATTTACCAACCAATTCATGTACAGAGTAACAGCAATTCATGATTAGGGACTAAAAACTAGTTGCAACTATATTTTAATTACATTTCAATACAAGACTATAAATGAATCTATCTAGATGAAATACTGTACTATACTGGTTTACAAAATGGCTAATTAGCCCATCCAGAACTTGAAGACCAAAGGGCTATTTACTACTACTTAATATATAAAGACAATAATGAACCAATAACCACCAGCAAATTATTTCAAGGACAAAAATATTTATTTCAGGCCAGAATCAATATTAAAATAGATCTAACTTGAGTCCTTCCTAGTTATTGCTTAGCAACAGAAGGCTCAGTATTTAATAAGTGTTAAAAAGTACTTCTGATTCTTGCTTCACCATTTGACCTGCATGAAGACCAAAAAGTTTAGAAAGCAGTGAGAGAAGTTTTCATTTTTTATTGTCCATCCCATTCAGTCCCATAAATTTTATTGAGCAGAACCCAGACAGTACCATTAATCTACCCACAGAGTTTACATTAGAGAATTGCTTTCATCAGAGTATAAGCTCATTTAGGTTATGCACAGATTCCATGACCATTACCCATTTTTATATATTGAAACCATTCTTCAATTAGTGGCATTATTTGAGGTTCTTGTCAGGATGACAGAGTAGTTAAAAACTGTGCTTCCCTCCTCCCATGACCACATAAAATTAAACATAAAGTATAGAACAGTAAATTGGAGAACTATCAGAAGACTAGCTGAACAGAAGTCCTATAATTAAGGGTATGAAGAAGAAGCTATGTTTGAGACTCATAGGAGTGGTGGAAACACAAAACAGGCTGGTCCCACACCTATGTATGGTGGTTGAGAATTGGGAGAGATATCTCAGCTATAGAGGATCCTGCTTAGGAAGGAAGGGTCCCAGACCTACACAGGTCACCCAGTGCTGGGAAGAGGAGCTCTCATAACATCTGGCTGTCAAAATCAGCAGGGATTCATCTGTCCCTCCCAGTGAGATGGAAGGCTGCTTGAAACTCAGCCATCTTCTTAAAGGGCCTGCTCACAGACTTTCTCACTCTCAGACACTGACCCTGCACTCGGTGGAATGAAGGTAACTCAGGAACCACCCGAGACATACAGTGAAAGACTGAGTTCTGTGGCTTCAGGATGAGGGTTAGAGGGACAATTACCAGTGTTCCTGTGTTGAGCCCTTTTCCCATGTAGCTTGCAGTAGGTGCCACCTTTCCTGTGCTGAGGCCTCCCACACACTGCCAAAACTGAATGTGCATTAACTTGATGAACAACAATTACCCTCCCCCACAGTGATTACCTGGACTCCAATACCACACAACTCATGCATTGCCTAAGGCATTTTTGGTGGCAAGACAATGAGCTCTGACCCACACACTGCACGATACTCTATCAGCAACAAACAGCAAACAGCCTCACCTCACGCACCACTGGAGGCACTTTCGGTGGCATGCAACCAGACCCAACATGTGTTGCAGTCTTTCTTGGACAATAACCTGGTCTGCAGGGCCAAGGGAGGCTGGGTAAAGCCTTGGTGTGAGGTGAGACTTTTGTGGGGTGACTCAGGATCAACACTGGCTCCTGCATTAACCTGGTAAATACCACTCACTTCACCCTGGTAACTAGCTGGGATTCCACCTCACCCAACTTGTGCATCTCCCAAATCTTTATTAGAGGCTGAGACTTAAGGGCAGCTGGTATGCAGTGTCAGGCCTTGGAGTGACCTGGGCCTTTTGCTGAACTACCCCAGAGCTGGTACAGGTGTCAGTGGCCTTGGTTCTCTGGCAGCAGCCAAATGCAGCTATCTTTGTAGCACTAACCATGTAGCCGCTGGCTGGTTACAGGCAACAGCTGATATCGATCTGCACAGAAGAACCTCCCACGAGACCCCAGAACCAACATACTCGGAGGCCAGTTTAAGACTACAACTATCAGATTAGTCCCACAGGCAGCACACCCATAAGTTTGTCTCAAGAGGCACAAAAGCCACTGGGACAAATCCCCCTCTGTGTGGTCAGCCCCTACACAACAGCTCATACACTGTGGGCTTCAACAATCCTCACAGCCAGTCAGCCTGAGGGTCATTACCACCCACTGATGTGTCAACAGAATTCAAGGTTCAACTACAACTAGAGGGCACACACAAACCACACAAGGTACAATGCTGCAGCACACAGTGCAGTTGATCAAGAAGGCTGTGCCACTGGGCCATACAGGACACCTGCTACATAAGGCCACCTGTTGGAGATAAGAGACATAGGAGATCTACATAATATAGAGAAACAAACACAGAGAAGCAGATAAAATGATGAAACAAAGAAACATGTCCCAAATAAAAGAACAGGAGAAAACTCCATATAAAGAACTAAAAGAAATGGGGGCAAGTAACCTAAGAGAGATGGAGTTCAAAACACTGGTTATAAGGATGCTCAAGAAACTTAGTGAGAACTTCAACAAAGAAATATGAAGCATAAAAAATTACACAGAAACCATAAAAAGAACCAGTTAGAAATGAAGAATATAATAACTGAAATGAAGAATACACCAGAAGGAATCAACAGCAGAGGATCAAATCAATGATTAGGAAGACAAGGTAGCAGAAAACACTCAATTGGAAAAGGAAAAAGAAAAAAATTTTTTAAAAATGAGGATACATTAAGGGATTTTAGGGACCATATCAAGCATAAAATTGTTTGCATCATAAGGGTATTAGAAGCATAAGAGAGAGAGCAAGAAATTTTAAATCTATTTGGAGAAATAATGATGGAAAAATTGCCTAACCTGGCAAAGTAAATAAACATACAAGCCCAAGAAGCATAGAGAGTCCCAAACATGATGAACTCACACCAAGACACAGCATGATTAAAATTCCAAAGGGTGAAGACAAAGAAAGCATCTAAAAGGAGCAAGAGAGAGGCAGTTAGTTAGCAACAACGGAGCTCGCATAAATTCAGCAGATTTTTCAACAGAAACTTTGCAGGCCAGAAGGGATTGGCAAGTACCTACAACCAAGAGTACTCCAAAAAAAAAAAGAGTACTCTACCCAGAAAGACTATTATTTAAAATTGAAGAAGATATAAAGAGCTTCCCAAATAAAAAATGCCTAAAGGAAGTCATCACTACCAAACCAGTATTACAAAAAATATAAAAGAGAATTCTTTTAAAAGAAAGAGGAGAAAAAAATAAATATGAATAATAAAAGGGAAATAACTAACATACCTATCAATAATCAATTTACATGTAAATGAATTAAATGTACCAATCAAAAGACATACGGTAGGTGAATGGATAAGAAAACAAGACCCATACATCTGCTGTCTACAAGACACCCAATTTAAATTGAAAGACACAAAGAGCTGAAAGTAAAGAGATAGAAGATGTTTCATGCAAAGGGAAACGAACAAACAACAAAACGATGGAATACCAATACTTGCATTAGACACAATAGACATTAAAACAAATGCTATCATAAGAGGCAAAGGATACTTCATAATGATAAAAGGATCAATACAGCAAGAAGATAACTCTTGCAAACAATTATGCAATCAAAACAAGAGAACCTAAATATATGAAGCAAAAACTGACTAACATGAAAGGAGAGGCAACAGTAACACAGTCATAGCAGAGGACTTTAATTCCTCATTGACGCAAATGGACAGATCTTCCAGAAAAAGAAATCAACAACAAAAAACACAGCAGCCTTAAATAACACAACAGACCATTCGAATTTAATTAATATTTCTAGAACATTTCATTCCAGAGGAGCATAATAGACATTCTTTTCTTTCCTTTATTTTTTAGAGAGTGAATTGCTTACTTTTATTTTTTTATTTTAATTTTACTTTATTTTTTAAATTAAAGTTTATTGGTGTTACAATTGTTACTGAAGTTGCATAGGTTTCAAGTGTACAATTCTGTAATACATCATCAGTATATCATGCTATGTATTCAACACCCAGAGTCAGTTCTCCTTCCATCACCATATATTTGATCCTTTTTACCCTCATCTACCACCGCTTTCCTCCCTTACCCTCTGGTAACCACTAAACTATTGTCTGTGTCTATGAGTTTTTGTTTCTTCATTTGTTTTAGACATTCTTTTCAAGTAGACATGGAACGTTTTCCAAGATAGACCACATGTTAGGACACAAAACATGTCTCCATAAATTCAAGAAAATGGAAATCATAATAGCTGTCCTCTCTGACCATATGGTATGAAACTAGAAATAAATAAAAACAACAAAAAAGCCCTCAAAAACACACAAACACATACAGGCTAAATATCATGCTACTAAACAATGAATGAGATAACAATGAGAGCAAGGAAAAAAAACAAAAGATACTTTGAGACAAATGAAAATGAAACCACAATGACCCAAAATCTATTGGATTGGTCTCTCAGGTGGAGTCTTCAGACAGGTGGTGCCACAGTTTCCAGAACCATCATCCTATCCTCAGCCATGGCTTGTGGTCTGGTCGTCAGCAATCTGAGTCTCAAACCTGGGGACTGCCTCAGAGTGCGGGGTGACGTGGCCCCTGATGCCAAAAGCTTCATACTAAACCTGTGCAAAGACAGCAACAATGTGTGCCTGCACTTCAACTCTCACTTCATTATACATGGGAACACCAAAACCATTGTGTGTAACTGCAAGGACTGCTGAACCTAGGGGACTAAATAGTGGGAGTCTGTCTTTCCCTGCCATCCTGGAAGTGTCACAGAGTTGTGCATTTCCCTTGACCAGACAGAACTGACCATCAATCTGCCAGATGGATATGCATTCAAGTTCCCAACCTGCCTCAATCTGGAGGCCATCAACTACCTGGCAGCAGAGGGTTACTTCAAGATCAAGTGCGTGGCCTTTGATTGAAGCCAGCCAACCCATGGCCCCCAGTAAAAGGCAGCTGCCTCTGTTTCCACAGGAAAAAAAAGTCTATTGAATACAGCAAAAGCAGTTCAAAGAGGGAAAATCATAGCAATACAGGCCTATGTCAAAAAACAAGAGACTCTCACATGAACAATCTAACCTTACATCTAAAGGAATTAGAGAAAGAAGGACAAACAAAGCCCAAAGTGAGTAGAAGGAATAATATAATAATAATAAAGATTAGAGAAGAAATAAACAAAATAGTCTTAAAATACAATACAAAGATCAGAGAAACCAAGCGCTGGTTCTTTGAAAAGATAAACAAAATTGATAAATCTTTAACCAGACTCATGAAGAAAAAAAGAGAAGCTCCAAATAAATAAAATCAGAAATGAAAGAGGACAAGGAACTACTGACATCACAGAAATACAAAGGAATATAAGAAAATACTATGTACAATTATATGCCAACAAATTGGACAATCTGGCAGAAATGAGTAGATTCCTAGAAACATAGAATCTTATAAGCCTGAATGAAAGAAGTCAAAAATCTCAACAGACTGATTACTACAAATCAAATCGAATCAGTAATTTAAAAAAAAAAAAAAAAAAAAAAAACAAGTCCTGAACTGGATGGTTTCAAAGGTGAATTTTACAAAACATTCAAAAAAGAAATGGGCCAGCCGAGTGGCGCGTTGGTTAAGCGCTGGTTTTGGGATGCCAGCGGCCCCGGTTCGGATCCCACATGAGGGCCAGTGACACTGCCCTCTACAGCTAACAACAGCTCCACCTGGAGCTGGGCTGTGCGAGCCCCGGTGATGGTGTGGGCTGTAGCCCCTGCTGCAGTGGGCTGCCATGGGCTACAGTGGGTGGCCAGCAGCCAGCGTGAGCGGCTGGCAGCCAAGCGTGAGCTGCCAGTAGCCGCGGTGAGCCACATCCAGAGGCCAGCGACCGATCTGCCTCATCCGGGAAGAGCGCAATGACGATACCAACAGTGAAGCAACATCCTCCGCAACTAAACTGAAGAACAAAGGGACAGCAACTTGTCTGTTCCCCTTCCCCGATTCCCCAACGCTGTTCCCCTCCGCCAATTCCCCAATAAAATCTTAAAAAAAAAAAAAGAATTAACACTAAATCTATTACATAAAATTCAAGAGGAGGGAAAGATCCCAAGCTTATTTTGTAAGGCAACCATTACCTTGATTCCAAAACCAGACAAAGATATTACAAACAAAGAAAACTAGGAGGCCGGCCGAGTGGTGCGTTGGTTAAGCACTGGCTTGGGACGCCAGCAGCCCTGGTTCGGGTCCCACATGTGAGGGCCAGTGACACTGCCCTCACAAAAAAAAAAAGGGGAATAAATTTGGGCCGGCCGAGTGGCTCAGTTTGTTAAGAGCTTGCTCAAAAGTGTGAGCTGAGCTCTGAGCAACAGCAGTTCGATGCCTGGCCCGAGCTGAGTTGCCACTGAGCTGCCAACAGGTGGCAGGATGGCTCAGCTAAAAAAAAAAAGAAAGAAAGAAAAAATGCGGTGGTTAAGCGCTGGCTTGGGATGCCAGTGGCCCCGGTTCAGATACCACATATGAGGGACAGTGACACTGGCCTGAAACAAACAAACAAAAAAACAAACAAACTATAAAAGAAACAGATATCCCTGATGAACACATGCAAAAATCCTTAACAAAGTATCAGCAAACCAAATTCAGCAATACATTTAAAGGATCATACATTCTGATCAAGTCTAATTTATTCCTGTGATGCTAGGTTGGTTCAATACACACAAATCAATTAACTATGGCACACCACATAAACAAAATGAAAAATAAAACTTATATGATCATATCAATAGATGAAGAAATAACATCTGACAAAATCCAGCATCCATTTATGATAAAAACTGTCTACAAAGTGGGAATAGAGGGAACGTAACTCAACATAACCAAAAAATTATACAACAAACCAACAGCTAATGTCATACTCAATTGTGAAAACAGAGCAGCATTTTCCTTAAGATCAGGAACAAGATAAGGATGTCTACTTTCACCACTTTATTCAACATAGTGCTGGAAGTCTTAGCCACAGAAATCAGACAACAAAAACATAAATAAATAACAGGCATCCAAATTGGAAAGGAAGATGTAAAACTGTCATTATTTGCAGATGACATGATATTCTGTATAGATTACTCTAGAGATTCTATCAAAAATCATTAGAACTGATAAATGAATTCAGTAAAGTAGCAGGATACAAAGTTAATATTCATAAATCAGTTGCATATTTATATACCAATAACAAACTATCAGAAAGAGAAAATTAAGAAAACAATCCATTTACAATTGCATCAAAAAAAAATACCTAGGAGTAAATTTAACCAGGAGGGTAAAGACATGTATTCAGAAAACTATAGGACACTGAATAAAGAAGTTAAAAATACAGATAAATGGAAGCATATACCATGCTCATTGATAGGAAGGATTAACATTGTTAAAATGTCTATACTACCCAAAGCAATCTACAGATTCAGTGCAATCCCTATCAAAATACTAATGGCATTTTTCACAGAACTAGAACAAATAATCTTAAAAGTTATATGGAGCCCCAAAAGACTCCGAATAACCACAGCAATCTTGAGAAACATCAAAGTTAGAGGTGTCATGCTACCAGATATCAAACTATGCTACAAGGCCATAGCATAGCTTAAATAGCATGATAATGGCATAACAACCAACACATAGAACAATGGAACAGAATAGAAAGTCCCACAATAAACTTGTGCCTATATGATCATTTCATCTATGTAAAATGAGGGAGGACTATACAATGGGGATAAGATAATCTATTAAATAAATAGTGTTGGGAAAATGG
This sequence comes from Aselliscus stoliczkanus, assembly GCA_033961575.1. Taxonomy (NCBI): domain Eukaryota; kingdom Metazoa; phylum Chordata; class Mammalia; order Chiroptera; family Hipposideridae; genus Aselliscus; species Aselliscus stoliczkanus. The sequence goes on along the minus strand of CM066737.1, from coordinate 32,898,734 downwards.
GACAGATACATGCAAAAAATGAAAGTATACCACCTTCTTACACCATACAGAAGAATAAACTTAAAATGGTTTAAAGACTTAAATGTAAGACCCTAAAACATAAAACTCCTATATGAAAATATAGTAAACTCTCTACTACTGCTCTTGGTAATGTCTTTTGTGATCTATCTCCTCAGGCAAGGGAAACATAAGAAAAAATAAACAAATGAGACTAAAATAAATCAAATTGCAAAGTTTTGCACTGCAAAAAATTCATAAAGTAAACAAAAAGACATCCTACTTACTGAATGGGGGAAGATATTCTTCAATGATACATCTGATAAGGTGTTAATATCCAAAATTTATAGAGAACTCATACCACTAGACACTAAAAAAACAATCCAATTAAAAAAATGGCAGAGGACCTAAATGAACATTTCTCCAAAGAGTACATACAGGTGGCCAATAGATACATATGAAAAGATTCTCAATGTAACTAATCATCAGAAAAATGCCAATTAAAACCACAATGAGATATCACCTCACAACTGTCCGAATGGATATCATGAACGAACAACAAATGTTGGCAAAGATGGGGAGAAAGGGAACCATGGTGCACTGTTGATAAGATTACAAATTGGTGCTGCCACTATGGAAAGCAGTTTGGAGTTTCCTTAAAAATTTTAAAATAGAACTCCCATATGACCCTGAAATTCCACTTCTAGGTACTTATCCAAAGAAATACGAAACACTAATTTGAAAAGAGATATGCACCCCCATGTTCATTGCAACACTATTTACAATAGCCATGATATGGAAGCAATCAAAGTGCTTGTCGATAACAACTGGATAAAGAAGAGGTGGTACATATACAGATGGTGCCAAAAAATGTGTACATATTTTAAGAAAGGAATGAACTATTAAAATGATAATATTCAATATATACCAATAACAAAAGATGAATACAAGTCACATTTAACTTCTGCAATTACTAGAGGTGCTCAAAGTGGTTACCATCAGCATCCAGACACTTCTGATTATGGTGAACTACTGTTTGAGCAACGTTGACCAAAGTGTCCACTTGTATACATTTTTTGGCATCAATGGACTATTACCCGGCCATAGAGAAAGAATGAAATCTTACTGTTTGCAACAACATGGATGAACCTACAGGGTATTTTTCTAAGTGAAATAAGTCAGACAGAGAAAGACAAATACCATATGTTTTTACTTATATGTGGAATCTAATAAACAAATAAAACAGAAACAAATTCAAAGATACAGAGAACATTTTGATGGTTGCCAGACGGGAGGGTGTTGGTAGAATGGGTGATGGGGAAAAGAAATTGAGAGGTATAAATCGTTAGTTACAAAATAATCATAAGGATATAAAATATAGCATAGGAAATATAGTCAATAATCTTGTAATAACTATGTATGGTGTCAGATAGGTATTAGACTAATGGGGGGAAAGGTTACTTCATAAATTATATAAATGTCTAAGCACTATGCTATACATCCAAAACTAACATAAAAAAATATTGAATGTCAACTGTAATTGAAAAAAATAGTGGCATTATTTTTCTTCTATTCTTTACAGTAAATATATGGATGCACACCTTTAAAAAATCAGTTATCAGAGAATGAAGTTTTTAATTTAGGGAGGTAAAAAAGGAGCAGGAATGTTATCACATACAGGGCAGTCCTGCCCTCTCTAGTATATCCAGCAATAATCCTCAGAGACCAACTGGCCAAAGAAAGCAGCTTCTAGTGAATCTGAATGGCATCAGTTCCATTTTCTCTTTTTAGGATATATTCCATGTATCTTGAAACCAAAGGTGACAATAGTGCTTGACCATATCAGATACTTTTTAAAGGTTAATGAATTCTGGCATAAAAAAATGTCAGAGCCATAAATAACTCATAAATACAAAATCTAGGAAACCTATGAAAACATTCATCACACTTCTGAGAATGGTAGAACCCTTGGTGATAAAACCACTATGGACTTCTAAATTATTCTTTTAATAATCTTGGTTGAGAATTATACTATTTATCAATATTTATGATATCAGCTAATGATAGTTCAAGGAGGCAGAATGCAAAATGCAGTCTGCCTCTGAATTGTGCACTGCCTTGGTAATTACTTCTAAATTGAAAACAGAATTCAGTTCAACTTAGGTAATGAGGAAATCAGTTTCCAATTTGGCAAGGTAGCCATCTAATTAGCAGTCCCCTTCCCCCTGTGTCATAATCCTATCACCATACTTAGGTTGGTATGTAGAATAAGGTTAGAAATAACGGGAAGTATGTGCTATATATTGTGTTATATATTTATGTGTAGAATTTACAGGTAGAACAAGTTTACAAAGCTTTAAAAAATTAGGGTTGGGAGAATGTAGCTACATCAGAATCACTCAAAATTAGCTTACAAGGGTCCAAGTAGAAATGGGTTTACCTCATATGGCGAATTTGACAAGTTGAAAAGGATAATAAATTCCAAAGAATCAGATACGATATGATGGAACTGTAATGAGGCAGAATCACTAGTAGTTTATGTAATGCCTACTTAATTAATGAATAATATAAAAATAAACTGAAAGAAGCTCAGCTTTCAGCTTAAAATCATAGAAGCAAGGAGAGTTGTGGTTAAAGATCAAAGCTCCAGTATCTAGTCACAATGTATTTCTAGTCTTAATATTTCACAACAGTACCACTGGGTGCCTGAATGATGTGCTACCCAATTTGATCAATCCCTTGAGTCTCAGGGTCTGACTATACCAAAAATACACAATACTTACAAATGAAAAATGTATGTGTTCTGGTGAGCATTCAAGGCAGATACAACAATTTTTTTGTTTGCTTTTGCTTTTCAAAGTCTAACTCTTAGCATTATACATTATGAGTGAACATGTTTCCTGACATTAGTTGTTTGTTGCTCTCCCTCTTCCTCTTATTTTCCTAAAGTACATTTACTAATTACATAACACTATTTTTTTCTATAATAGGGTAATATAAATTCAACTCCTTTTATCTTCAAAGCACACTAATACATTAATGTGACTCTCAGATAAGGAAATTAAGACAAAATTGACTTATTTGTCCAAAATGATACTACATAGCTGATTGGTGGCCAAATAAACATGAGAACTCATTATACAAGTTTCTGTCACTGTACGACCTGGAACAAATCTTTAATAAAGCAGAACCTATGTTCTCCATCTTTAGCTATAGATAATAATACCTAATTTAGAGTCTTATTGTGCAAATTTGATAAGATAATGTATACCTGGCATTCAATACTCACTAAATATTTTTTTTCTCTTTCTAGGGTCAAATGTTGGCTAAATGCCAAGTTTAACAAATTAAACAAATCTTTATGCTGCAGGTGTCCTTGGAGACTTTAATATGCTATGTGATCCCCAACAGACAAATAGAGCATATAACCTTTCTCCAAACCACTAAACTGTCTTTTTTTTCTCCAAGAAGCATCTATTTACATCTCATGGAATACTAATATTCCACAGGACACACATGGAGAATCCTGCTGCGGACCATAAAATGTTTGGGGAAATAAATAACTTGCATATAATTAATAAGTTACTTATTTAAATAGCCTGATCTAAATAGCCTACTGACCTTTGTGAGGTCACCCAAAACATCCAATACATAGGAAGTAACAATCACTTGGAAATGGCATCTCAAACGCTCAGAAATATATTTGAGAAGGTCCATTTTTTTTTTTTGAGGGCAGTGTCACTGGCCCTCATATGTGGGACCCGAACCGTGGCCGCTGGCTTCCCAAGCCAGCACCCAAACACTGCGCCACTCGGCCGGCCCAGGAAGGTCAATTTTATTTCAGGTCTATGTGAAGGTTTGACAAAATGCATGGTTATTTGTGTTTCCAAACTCAAAATATAGGCAAGCTTTCAAAAGAAGAAAGGTTCTTAGTGATTCTGCCTATTTCCCCCCAATATATTACATGACGTTTTCTATGGTTTGCTACTATATAGGTCAAGTCTTTAGGACTGTAAAGAGAAAGGGAAGCATGGGGAAGGCTTTTCATTTTTTTCCTTATCACTGTTTAAAAAACTAAAATCTTTGAGTCACAATGGACAAACTCTGTTCATTGAATGGGGAAGTGACCTTTAAAACTATGCTCCAATGTCTGTGACCTGTAACCCACATATGTGGTATCAAGTCAACAACAGTTATTAAATGTCCACTTTTGTGTTAAGTAGTTCAGGTTGTAAGAAACTACCTTTTAGCAACTTCGAATCCTGTAGGTGAGGTAAGACTTACAGTCACAGGGAGAGGAGCAGGGCAAGTATAACCAAACAGTATATAATGAAGTGCAAACTGTAACTGTCATATGACCTAGAGAAAAAAGAAAGATCACTGAGCATCATAGGCTAGATTTGGCACTTGATAAGGACACTGAAAGCCTGTAAGGGGTTGACACAGGACTTCTGTAAGCAAAGCCAGTTCCACCACCCCCTAATGTGCACCAACTGTCAAGGGAGTGCTGGGGCTGCTCTTCCCTTTTAGGAACAATAGAGGGAATGTAGAGATTTTTGCATCTTTGCCTCTCTTCCTCTCTGCAATGCATGGATGTAGCAGCTAAAGATCCTTAAATCAGTAGCCCTTCCCTCTGGGTCATAGTGAGGATTAGACTGCTTCCTTGTTTAATGAAGAAATGAAAAAAAAAGAAAAGAAAAAAAACAACCCACCAACCATAACAAAAATTTAAGGGTTAGAGCTACATTAAGAATAATTCAGCAATAAGAGAATCTACATGGGCTTCTGTGCAAATATAACTGCCATTTTCTGCTTGAGTCTGTGACTGGTAGAGAATCACTCAACCTTATGATTGTATTATTTATACAGAACTCACTAGGGCACCATATGGTGCTAAGCTAACCACAAAAACAAAACAAAACAAAACAAAAAAAAACAGGAAAATTAAACCCAAAGCCAATTGTTTTCATTGGAGTTTTTGCTAATGACCCATTCCTCACCAATATTCCAGCTGATCACACTCTAGTTCGAAACAGAAAAAGACATTTAATGCTTTAAAGGGAGGTCTAAAAGGGAATTTAGTTGGACATATCCTTGAAAAGATCCTGTTCCTATCTAGATCTTCTCAGTTGAGAGGGCACTGCCAGTATTTCAGATCTTATTACAGCTTATTAAGTTATCAGATCAAAGTTCATAATGTCCCATCTCAGTACTCAGTCACTAAGAGATAAGGATAACAGGTAATATTGCAAAATTAACTCTTGGAAATGGAAACTTAAGCTAAAATAGTGAGAAGAATTCTGCTGAAGTATAAGAAACAATCTAACAAATGTCCATGATGTCAATGATCTTAATCTGAAACAACTTTTTCAGTCCCAGATTTTGACTCTTAGGAAATTATTGTCATGAAAGTAGTAAACTTGATATTGCACATATATTTTCCGTTGTAATAAAAAAACTTTACAGCTATAATGCAAAAGGGTAGGAGTGTGTGTGTGTGTGTGTGTGTGTTGGATTTCTACACTCTTAATTTTTAAAAATTCAATAATAAGGATTTCTCTTTTCAGTTCTTTTTGGCTATTCTTAGATTCTCCCAGCTCTAGTACTTTTCTTTTTGACACAGGTATTATAAAATGATACCTTATGTTAATTTGGTTTTAATATTATAAATTCATCATGAAGGCTGTGAACATTTCTAGTCCCATTTTGTTCTCATTGGGAGCTAACACTACAGGACTTAACGGTACCTCAGCACATAATCCGGTGCCTTGGTGCCCACGCTGCCTAGTGTTTGAAGTTCTCTTCAGCCCACAGTGTGACTTTTCACATTTTTAGGACTCTATATTCATTATAACTTTTTAAAGATTTTGACCAAAACCCATGATATTCAGGGGGATTGCTCTCATATAAGGTGGTTCCATAAAGCATCTTTCCATAACTCATCCACTTGATTTCCAGAATGAGGGAGGTCAATTTTGGTTGCTTAATGTAAAATGAAGACTTAATTACAGTCAGAAGTGTGATCATGATGCACATTTAAACATACAAATAAATAAGCAATTTTTTTGTCACTAGTTACACTTTAATTTAATTACACAAATTCTCAGATGGATCCCCAAAACAAAACCCACCTATATGCAATCTACAAGAACTAGAACTGCATGTAAAATACACGTGCAAAAAAAAGGTTAAAATTAAAAGGATGAGCACACGTGTCATCCAAGTGCAAATGAAAAGAAATCAGGGCTCACAACACGGACCACAGAACAAATATAGCTGTAGATGAAGAAAATACTGAAAAGGACCAAAAGTTAATAACTTTAATCATTCAAGGTACAGTCCAAATAAAGTATGTACCTATGTATGTATGTATGTATGTATGTATGTATGTATGTATGTATCTATCTATCTATCTATCTATCTATGTATCTATCTATCTATCTATCTACCTACCTATTTGCTCCACAGTCAGAAATTTGATAAGTATCTCTAGGTACCTTTTTTGTTTTTTTGTTTTTGTAAGATTTATATTAAAATATAGCTAACATACAATACTATATTAGTTTCAGGTATACACCAGTTATTCAACATTTATATACCTAAACCAGTGATCACCATAAGTCCAGCAACGATCTGAAACTGTACTTACACAATAACAATATTATTGACTATATTCCCTATGCTGTATGAGGTGTGACAAAACAAAACAGTGAATGTTTAAATTTAAAAAATTTATTACAGTAAAAGAAGCACTGACTTTAATCCACCTCAAAATACTTCGCCTCACTTTGAACACACTTATTCCATTCTTCTTGCCACTTTCTGAAGCAGTTATGGAAGTCCTCTTTCATGAGTGTCTTTTAGTTGCACTGTCTTGGCTGCAGTGATGTCTGAATTGGTTGAAAACGGTTACCTTTCATGGTCATTTTGACTTTGGGGAAGAGCCACAAGTCGCACGGTGCCAGATCTAGTGAATAAGGTAGATAAGGACACATTGTAATATTTTTATTTGACAGAAATTGGCATCTCAGAAGTGATGTGTGACATGGAGCCTTTCTGTTGTGATCGAAAACTACAGTGAATGCTGCTGCAAAGAGCCATCCAATGGAAAGACAAGGATGTTCAATACAGCAAGTGGCATTTTGAACCTCAGAAACAGTGTGTGACAAGTTTCAACTTGTTCTATGCAGTCAGGCAGGTGTGAGCTATGGTTGAGAGAAGGTGTGTTTTCAAGTGTGCTGTAAATCATCCTTCATCATGACAACACTCCCTGTCACACATCGCTTCTGGTACATGGCAATTTCAGTCCAGTAAAAACATTACAATGTGTCCTCATCCACCTTATTCACCAGACCTGGCACCCTGTAACTTGTGCCTCTTCCCCAAAGTCAAAATGATCATGAAAGGTAAACATTTTGAATCAATTGAGGATACCAAGGCAGCCATGACAGCACAACTAAAGACACTCAGGAAAGAGGACTTCCAGAACTGCTTCAGAAAGTGGCAAGAATGATGGGATAAGTGTATTTGAATCAAGGGGGAATATTTTGAGGGGGGATAATGGCAATGTGTCTTCTACTATAATAATTTTTTTATTTGAACATTCACTCTAGTTTTTTATCACACCTCATACAATATATCTCCATTACTTATTCGTTTTATACCTGGAAATTTGAACCCCTTAATCCCCTTCACCTTTCCCTCACTCCCTTTTGTAATTTTTCAATTACAGTTGACATTCAGTATTATTTTATATTAAGTTCAGGTGTAGAGCATAGTGGTTAGATATTTATATAATTTAAGAAGTGATCCCGCTGTTTAGTCTAGTGCACACCTGGCACTATACATGGTTACGATATTATTGACTATCTTCCCTATGTTCCTATGCTTTACTTTACATCCCCATGACTATTTTGCTTAATTTGTATTTGTAAATCCCTTCACATTTTCACCCTGCCGCCAATCCCTCCCAATCTAACACGCTGAAAAGTCTAGTATCCATCTAACACCATATATATATATATATACTTATTACAATATTATTGACTATTTTTCTTATGCTATACCCTATATCCCATTGACTACTTTGTAACAACCAATTTGTACTAATTACTCCCTTTCCTTTTTGACTGACACCCCCAAACTCTCCCCATCTGGCAAAGAACAAAATGTCCTTTATATCTATGATTTCCTTGTTTTGTTTGTTTCTTTCTTTTGCTCTTCAGATTCTACATATAACTAAAATTACATTGCATTTGCCTTCCTCTATCTGACATTGTACACTCAGCACAATACCCTTCATTTTTATCCAAGCCACGACAGATCACAAGAAACCATTCCCTTCTATGGACAAGCAATATTCCTTTGTATACAAGATCAGACAACTAAGTTCACGAACTAATCTTAGAACATGTGCTCCATACCTCATTGCTGAATACCACTATGGTCAACTTCGAAGTACTCCCCTTGGGAAGCTATGCACTTATGCCAGCTACTAGTCCACCATTCAAAGCAATTTTGAAACTCTTTTTCTGGAATGTCCATTAGAGCTGTCATCGTATTACCCTTGATGTCCAGAATGTCATCAAAATGTCTTACTTTCAATTTTCCTTTATCTTCAGGTAAAGAAATAAGTCATTGGGGGCCATATAAGGTGAATAGGGGGGATGTTCCAATACAGTTAATTTGTTTACTGCCTAAAAACTCCCTCACAGAAATTGCCGTGTGAGCTGGTGCATTGTTGTTATGCAAGAGCCATGAATTGTTGGTGAAAAGTTTGGGTCGTCTAACTTTTTCACTCAGCCTTTTCAGCACTTCCAGATAGTAAACTTGGTTAACTGTTTGTCCAGTTGGTACAAATTTCTGATGAATAATCCCTCTGACATCATAAAAAGGTTAGTATCATCATTGCAACAAGTTTGTGAACTTAATTGTCAGACCTCATATATGTATCGTCACCTCTTTATCTATTCATCCATTGATGGAAACCCAGGCTGCCTCCACATCTTGGCCATTGAAAACAATGCTGCAATGAACATATGGATGCACACATCACCTGGAAGTAGCATTCTGGGTTTCTTTGGCTAACTACCTACAAGTAGGATTACTGGGTTCTTCTTTGTCTTTTTTACAGCCTTTGTTTTAAAGTCTGTTTTGTCTGATATAAGTACTGATACCCTAGCTTTTTTTTCCATTTTCGTGAAATATCCTTTTCTTCCCTTTTAATTTCACTCTGTTTTTCTTTTGAACTGAAGTGGTTCTATTGTAGACAGCATATGAAAAGGGTTGTTTTCTTATTCATTCAGCCACCTAATATTTTGGTTGGACAACATAATCCAGTTACATTGAAAATAATTGTTAATAGATATGTAATTATTGCCATTTTATTATTCATTTTTTATCCTTTTTTTTTCTATCTTAAAAAAGTCCCCCTAACATTTCTTGTAATATTGGTTTTGTGGTCATGAACTCCTTTAGCTTTTTCATGTCTGTGGAGCATTTTATCTATCCTTCCATTCTAAATGATATCCTTCCTGAGTAATCTTAGATGTATGTCCTTGCTTTTCATCATTTTGAATATTTCACAGCAATTCATTCTGGCCTGCAAAGTTTCTGTCGAGGAATCAGCTGACAGTCTTATGGGAGCTCCATTGTAAGTGACTAACTGCTTTTCTCTTGCTGCTTTTAGGATTCTTTCTTTGTCTTTAACCTTTGCCATTTTAATTATGATGTATCTTGGTGTGGGCTTCTTTGGGTTCATCTTGTTTGGTACTCCTTGCGCTTCCTGGGATTGTATGTCTACTTTCTACACCAGGTTATGGAAGTTTCAGTAATTATTTCTTGAAATAGTTTTTCAATTTCTTGCTGTCTCTCTTCCCCTTCTGGTACTCCTATGATGCAAATGTTGGTACACTTGATGTTGTCCCAATGCCCCACATTTTTTTGGATTCTTTTTTGCTTTGTTTTTGTTCTGATTGGGTAATTTCTGCTACCTTTTCTTCTAAATTACTGATTCGATCTTCTGTTTCATCTAATCTACTGTTGATGCCCTTTAATGTACTCTTCATTTCAATTATTGTATTCTTTATTTCTAATTCATTTTTACATTTTCTGTCTTAATTTTATGTTTCCTATCTCTTTGTTAAAGTTCTCTCTGAGATCACTGAGCATACTTATAACCGGTGTTTTGAACTTGGCATCTGGTAGATTGCTTGTTTCTGTTTTGTGTAGTTCTTTTTTAAGAGCTTTGTTCTTTTATTTGGGATATGTTTCTTTGTCTTCCCATTTTGGCTGCCTCCCTGTGTTTGTTTCTATGTATTAGATACAGTTGCTATGTCTCTCGGTCTTAGTAGAGTAGCCTTATGTAATAGATGTCCTATGGATCCCAGTAGCACTGTCTTCTTGAACACCTGAGTTGAGTGCTACATGTGTGTCTTTTGTGTGGGTTGTGTGTGCCCTTCTATTGTGCCCTTCTATTGTAATTGAGGCTTGGTTGCTATTTGCAAATCAATGGGAGGGATTGTTCCAAAGAATGATTGTTTGTGTGGACTAGCTGTGACTCCAGTGGAGTAGCTGTTGTGCAGTGGCTTACCCTACAGATCAGCATGTGCCTTAGCAGGACTCTGAAGCCTACCCAGCCTGCCCTTTGGGTGCGTCTTTCCTGGCGGCAGGTAAGTGATGCTCAAGCTCCACCAAAAGCTAACCTCTGGGCATGTCAGCCCCAGGGTCCCCTGAAAGTGGCCCTCCCACAGGCCAAGTTCATCTGCAGCCTGTCCTGCCAAGGGCCATCTGGTATGAGCCACAAAGCAACCCACATATGTCCAACACCTATACTGGGTTTGGAGGTGCCTGGAGAAGTGAAGCCCTGAACCAAGATTGGTTTTCATTAGAGTCTGGCTTGGGACTGCTGGGAAAGAGGTACAGGACATGAAAAACCCAGATGCTGCTTTTAAGATATTTGTGAACCTTTGAGAGATATTAGGAAAGTCTTCAGCACGAGCCAAGACAGGCCATTTGTATGGAAAACTACTGGTAGTGGCTTGGGTGGCATTAGGTCTCAGGAAACAACCAGGGTCAAGTGAACCAAAAGTGTTAGCTAGTTGATGGAGAATCATATATAGTGGCTGCCTTTGTCTGCATGCAGAGAGAGGGAGGCTCAACAAAGAAACAATGGCTTTTGCCAGCTTCTCCATCTGGGAGAAAGCTACCTTCTCAGCACTTGTCCTGCAACCAGACAATTCACTTTGTCTCCATGTGTTTCCGGTGCCTTTCAAGCTGCTGCCCCAGTGCTGGAGCTCAGTGCCAGTGAGTCCCTCAGTGAGTAAGTCCATGCATGGGTCTTTTAAGAGGATCACCTGGGACTCCAGCTGCCCTCTTTCTCATCCAGCCACCATCTCTTCTGGTTTTCACAGTCAAAAGTTATGGGGCTTCTCTCCTTGGAACTGAACCCTGGACTGGGAAGCCTAGTGTGGGGCTGGGACCTTTCACTGCTCAGGAAGGATCTCCACAGTAGAGATATCACTCTTGATTTTTAATGGTCACAAGTAGGTGTGCAGTCAGCCTGTTCTGCATCTCCATCCCTCCTGCCAGTTGAGGTGGCTTCTTCTTCTATGTCCTTAGAGGTAGGACTTCAGTTCAGATAGACTTCTGCTGATTCTCAATGATAGCTCTTCTGTAGTTTAGTTGTAATTTTTGATGTGTTCATGAGAGAAGGCAATCTCAGTGTGCACCTACTCCATGATTTTGACCAAAAAAATCTAAATGAGCAATTTTAATTAAAGCAGTTCATTCAGGTCACCACAAGGACTGTAGCACACAGAGAAGTTAGGCCACCGAATTACCTAGGTTTGAATCTTAAATTTTACCAGTGGTTGCCCCATGAGTAAGTTACTTAAGCTCTTTGAGAATCAGTGGCGTCCTTTCATCTGTAAAAAAAAAAAATGCTTAATACTTCCTCCCACCGTTTTTGTGAAAAGTGATGGGATAACAATTAGAAAAACCTTGCCAAGTTTTCTGGCACACTATAGAGGGTCTGTAAATAAATTTAATTCCTCATTCCCACTTACTTCCAAAACTTTTCTTAAGATCAACAACTCTGAGAAAAGAAAGTGATTTACATGTAGCACATCACTGATTACAGAAACCTAGGAAACTGGAGATGTATCTCTAACTCCATCTTTCCATTTATTACATTGTCAAAGTCACTCACAAAATTCCAGGCCTCCTTGGATGCCCATCTTTCACTACATAAATGGAGCTTACACTTCATTAGTAAGAGCATCTTCTCCTCTTTCAAATGTCCATTTAACTCCATCCCCAACCAAATCTGCTGACCAACTAAAGGAAGCAGCTGATTTCTTTACATTAAAAAAATAATGTTTTACATTACTAAAGAGTACTTAATGTCAACAAACAGAATATTCAAGATTGGATGACATAATCTAGAGTTACCCCAAGGATGAAATAACTAGAATAAAAATATATATATATATAAGACAAAGAAAGAATCTGGACCGGCCAAGTGTGCAGTCTTTAAGTGCTGGCTTAGGAAGCCAGCAGCCCCGGTTCGGGTCCCACATATGAGAGCCAGTGACACTGCCCTCAACAAAAAAAATAAAATAAAATAAGAATCAGAAAAGCCTTTCAAAAAGTTTTTGTCAGAAACCCTAACACAACAAGGTGTTGGAAGAATTGCTGTTTTGTAAGAATGATTGTAGACTAACCTTAACTAATTCAATTTGCCTTTATGTACCAACAACAAAGAAACTATATTATTCATATTCTTTATCTAATCCATAAGAAAATCCTCTTTGCTCTATTGCTAAGATATTTATTTCTTCATTTCCCTACATTTTATGTAAAGATTGATAGTTTCTTGGGGGAATTTTCTGTGAGCTTTAGTTTCATAATCTTTGACATAGAATAAATCCTACTTGTAGGGTTGGTTTGATGACTAAATTAGATTGCATATGTGGCAATACTTGTGAGCAAATTACAAATAAAAGATTATTTTTCACACTACGAATACAGTTTGGGATGATGTATAATATTGTATGCCAACTGTAACTGAATATATAGATAGTCATGGGATGTGGAGTATACTGTGGAAGGGAGTCAAAGGAATTGTAGTGGATATGTATGATATGGGGGGAGGAGTGGGGTGGCAAACTGGGGGAGGGGAGTTGTCACTTTGGGGGTAAAGTGTATAACTATTGCATTGTGTTGTAAACCTGAAACTAATTTAAAAAAAAGAATACAGATTGGTGTACATAGAATCTGAGAAAGGGAACTAAAGAGCTCTGTAGGCAATATTACCCCCAGTCTGTTGGAATGCAAAACATTATCCACACGGCACTACAAAAACTGCCTTTGTAAGAACTCAAAGCCCACACACATAGTCTCTGTCCCTTGGACACATGGGTAAATCTCAGATCTCTAATTCACCTTTTTCAAAATTCCTTGTCAGACATCAAAAGCTTCCATCATCCTGACATCTCCTCATGAGGCGCATGTTGAAATTAATGATACTACAAGGCATCTCCTATGACTTCCTGGAAACACTAGCCTGTCTGGCATTTAGGCACACCCCAGCTTGACAGATGCACTTTCATACAGCTGTTCTAGGGGTGCTGCTACAAGAATTTTTCTACTCCAGGAAGATTCATGTTGCCTTTCATTTCAGAGGGAGTACTTTTATAGCCTGATCCCCAAATTCTGGACATACCTCTCTGTTGAGAACAATGAAGAACTCCCACTCAGAGCGAAGGCAGGGAGAGGTCAAATTGGGTAGGGTAGTGACAGCATAGAGTAGATGGATTTAAAACACCAGAAATATAATCAGTTCTCTGGGACAGTGAAAACCAGGCATCATTCACTATGGAAAGAAGCGGGAAGTGAGGAAACAAGGGAAAATAAGTCAAACAAAAGCTAGAGTGGTAAACCAAACAGGAACTTCCCAGTGTCCTTGGAATCAAATGTGAGCTGTGTGTCATGGCTCTAGTCTCCCTGAGTGATCCAGACTCTGCCTGTTTCTCTAACCTCTTTTCATATACTGGCCTTCTCCCTGTCATTCCACTCTATCTACACTGACTTTTATAGACATGCCAACTCATTCCCATCTTTGAGATTTTGCACCTACTCTTCCTTCTGCCTGGGGCCCTCCTCTCCCATATCTTTGCCTGGCGAAATCCTTCCCATCACTCAGTTTTCAGCTCATATGTCACATCTTCATGGAGGCCTTCCCTGGTGACAATCTTAATGTTTACCAGCACTCACAACCACAGCTACCTAATCACTCTATCCCATTATCTTGTTTTAATATCTACATGGCACTAATCACTATTTGAAATGATCAAGTTTACTTATTTCTTTGTATATTTTCTGTCTCTCTTATTATAAAATGTACAGACAGGATCCTTGAGAGTTTTGCACATCTAGCTCCAATGCCTAGTATATTACTATACTACCTGACAGAGCAATTACTCAATATATAATTATTAAATTTTGAATGATTTAATGAATATTTAAGGATATGAGAAATGGAAATTTGTAAAACAATTTGGAATATTAACAGAGGAAACAACCTTTATTATGATGCAAAAGACCACTAGGGTTAGGAAGATTTAATTTAGAGCTGTGCTATAATAAGTAGTAGAGATAGGAAGAAGGAAGGATCAGACATGCCAATTAGATAAAATTCTGCTTGCCACAACTCTGCAGCTACATCAGATAGAAGTATAATCAGAAAACTAGCCTGGGCATCAGTGTAACTCCATGCTTCACAAATGGGCTTTGCATCAGGTAATTCTCTATTTCTAACAGTTACTGTTGTAGATTGGGTCAATGTCTTACAGTTAGTTAATATGAGGTTAAAGATTTGCATGGATGGGTACACTAATTCAGAGTAAACAAGTATTTATTTTGTTTTTTAGCAATAATGAAATAACCATACTCGGCTTTTATTTGGTGTCCTGTGTCTTATCAAATCCCAGAATAATCAATGAACAGCTCATTTAAATAGTTGCATTGCAATGCATAGTTAAAATATTGTTCCTAAATTTTAAAACGAAGAAAAACTCAATTGTTATTTACCACAATCAGAAGTTTACTTCAGAATATGAAATTTGAAGTTGAAGAACTTCTAAATTCTGTCAAACACCAAGCCTGAGAATATTTTCTTAATAAAACACAAAATTTATACTTTGAAACATAACTATATTTCCACTTTACAATGAGGGAAATAGCCCAATCCTTGGTAAAGCGGGAGCAATAGACACCTTCTCCTCACCTTCATTGTTCCGGACACACAGCTGTCACCCTGGCTCCCAGCTGACAGTCAAAATTCCCTCATAAATGGTTTCTCAGAGTCCCATCCCTAACACAGTGGTATCCTCCAGGACAATAAAATATAATTAATTCACACTATAACAAGTCTCCCTTTTAAAATGTTGGTTAGCTTGTAGAGATTAATCAGAGAGGTATCTGTCTTCAAGTAGCTAATAATCCAATAGGTTATCAGAAACATTAAAATATAATTAAGTACATAACACTAGGAACCTTATGCTACTTAACAAGGAAAATGTTTTAAAAAATTCATTTTTTTTTTCTTAAAGATTTTATTGGGGAATTGGCAGAGGGGAACAGCGTTGGGGAATCGGGAAAGGGAACAGACAAGTTGCTGTCTTTTTGTTCTTCAGTTTGTTTTTTTTTTTAGTTGCGGAGGATGTTGCTTCACTGTTGGTATCGTCATTGCGCTCTTCCCGGATGAGGCAGATCGGTCCCTGGCTGATGGATGTCGCTCTCCCCGGCTATTGGCAGCTCACACCAGCTGCCAGCTGCTCACGCTGGCTGCCGGCCACTCACTGTAGCCTATGGCAGCCCACTGCAGCAGGGGCTGCAGCCCACACCATCACCGGGGCTCGCACAGCCCAGCTCCAGGTGGAGCTGTTGTTAGCTGTAGAGGGCAGTGTCACTGGCCCTCACGTGGGATCCGAACCGGGGCCACTGGCATCCCAAAACCAGCGCTTAACCAATGCGCCACTCGGCCGGCCCAATTCATTTTTTTTTAGAGCAGTGTCACTGGCACTCATAAGTGGTACCCGAACCTAAAAAAATTCAAAGGGTGCCAGCTGAATGGCTCAGTTGGTTAAGAGTACAAGCTCTGAGCAACAGCATTGCCAGTTTGATTCCCACATGGGCTAGGGAGCTGCGACCAAGCTGAGCTGCCGCTAATCTGACAACAGGTGGCAGGATGGTTCAGCTGGTGAGAGCACATGCTGCTAACAACAAGGTTGCCAGTTCGACTCCCACTTGGGATGGTGGGATATGCTCACCCGCAACTAACATTGAACTTGACACCTTGAGCTGAGCGGCTGCAAGCTGCCAACAGGTGGCCAGATGGTGACTGGATATGGAGCTCAGCTAGCTGCGCAGTCCACAATTAAGATTGAAAGACAACAACTTGGCTGTTCCCCTTCCCCAATTCCCCAACACTGTACCCCTTCCCCAATTATCCAAGAAAATCTTTAAAAAAGATATTCAAAGGAAGGAGCATTCCATCTTTAGTGCCCTTCTCTTTTACCTTTACACATTCTCCTTGATTACTTTTTTCCATGATTAAACCTCCTATTATTGCCAACATGCTGATGGTTCCAGAGGTGTATGTCTAGTCCAGACCTCTCAACTTGTATTTATAACTGTCTAGTGACTACCCACAGTCCACTGGAAGATCTTGACATTTATGAAACATCAGAATCCAAATGCATTAATGCCAGTTATGAATTTCCCCACCACTCCTTTCCCTCCTAAGTTCTTTGTCATTGGGAATACTGCATTATGAAAACTATATCTTCCAAGCTAGAAAGCTTAGATTCCTTCTCCATACCTCACTCTACTTTATCCCTCAACACCAAATCAGTTACAAAGCCATATTAACACTCTTTTTCTACCTGAGAGGGTACTTCAGAGTATACTCCCTCTGCTCTACATTCATCTCACTATGGTCACTGTCTTATTCACTCATGTTCATGGATTCTGAGGTCATATCAACCTAGGTTTCAGTCTTGACTCTGCTGCACTTCCAGTTGCTGACCTTGGGCAATTACATAAAGTTCAGATTCTTTAGCTTTCATATGATTGATAGAAATCTTTGAAAGAGGCAATGCCTATACAGCACTTTACACAGTGTTCAGTACATATGAGTAGTGTGTTCAACAAATCATAATTGCAATTATTGTCATAATATAATCCACAAACTGGCTGTAGTCTATCTTTGGAGCCCCAGTTCTCATTATTTCCCATTCTCTCCCCACTTTATTCCCATGCTGAAGCTTAATTAGACATTCCTTGATTCTCTCAACACAAATCTTTCACACCTCTATCCCTTTGCATCTTCCGTTCTATGTCTCAAACATCCTCCCTATCTTACCATTACTCAGTGCTCTTGTTCACCTTGAAATTTAATATACCTCAAGTTCACACTCAAATGTTACCTTTTTAGACAATGATTATCTACATCAATTTGTCACAATTCCCTCTTTGTTTCTACAGAATACACTCATATGCACAAACTCATGCACATACACCTAGTAGGGCAGTATCACATCATATTATATATTTTTTATATTATTTGTTTTCATGTCTGTTTTCTGCTATTTGTGATTAACTTATTAAGGAGAAGGTCACTATAGTCTTCATCCCTAATATCTTACATAGAGTAGGGGCTCAATACCTGGTCTTTTAAACAATTCCTGGCGAAGGCAATCTGGGCATATTACATGAATGGATGAGAGATAATGGAGAGAAACAGAAACATTTTTTTCTTGGATTTTGACATCCTTGTCTGAAATTCTATCAGGACATTTGCTGTCACACCAAAAGCCTCCCCAACAACACCAAACCTCCCTATACTTAAGCAACAAGCTCTTTAATATATTGGAGAAACACTGGTGTCTGCTAACTGAGTCTAAGTTCATGTAGAAATGTTCATGTAGATTGGTAGGGAGAAAAAAGCTGAGGTCAGATTATGGAGGATTTTGAATATTGGGCTAAGAAGTCTGAATTTTACCCCATAGATAATACAGCAACATTGGACACTGTTTGGCAGGGCAAAGTGTGATCCAAAAGGTATTTTTAGGAGATTCCTGAACTGTATTATATATGATAATTTGGACTGGAGGAGGACTGAATTTTTAGTTTATTGGAAAATAAAACAAATTCTTAGGGAGACAGAAGAGAAGAAGGGACTTAAATGTATAAGGAACTGATACAACTCAATAGCAAAAAAACACAAATGATCCAACTAAAAAGTGGGAAACGAACCTGAATCTAAACATTTCTCCAAAGAAGACGTACAAACAGCCAAAATTTATATAAAAAAATGCTCAACGTCATTAATCTTCAGGAAAATGCAAATCAAAACCACAATAAGATACCACCTCACACCTATTAATAGACAAGTATTGGAGAGGATGTGAAGAAAAGGGAGCCCCTTGTACAATGGTGAGAATATAAATTGGTATAACCATTATAAAAAATACTATGCATGTTCTACAAAATATTAAAAATAGAACTACCTAATGATTCCACAATTCCACTTCTGGGTATACATCCAAAGGAAAGAAATCAAGATCTCAAAGAGATATCTGTACTTTCATGTTCAATGCACCATTATTCACACAATTCCAAGATATGAAATGTTCATTGATGGATGAATGAATAAAGAAAACGTCATATAAAGGGAGACACAAAATGATGAAGTAAATGAACACTGTACCTGCTTCCTTCTGTTTTAATAATAAAATTTCACCTAAATTATACAACAATCAACCTGGAGAACCATCTGAAGTCTGGCTGAACAGAAGTTTTTGTTTTGTTCTGTTGTTTTTCTTTTTTTAATTAAAATTTATTGGAATGACAATTGTTAGCAAACTTACATAGATTTCAGGTGTACAATTCTATAATACATCATATATATATCAAATTGTGTGTTCACCACCCAGAGTCAGTTCTCTTTCCATCACCATATATTTGATCCCCTTTACTCTCATCTACCAATCCCCTCCCCCTTACACTCTGGTAACCACTAAACTATTGTCTGTGTCTGAGTTTTGTTTTTTCATTTGTTTTTCCTATTCTTTTGTTGTTTTCAGTTTTATATCTCACATATCAGTGAAATCATATAGTTCTTGACTTCTTATGTTTGACTTATTTCGCTTAGCATTATTATATCAAGATTCATCCATGTTGTTACAAATGGCACTATTTAAGCTTTTCTTATGGCAGAATAGTATTTCATTATGTATATATACCACAACTTATTTTTTTAATTTTTTATTTAAAAATCTTAACGCAACGTCCCATGAAGAATATATACATGTTTCTATTTGCATATTCTATTATTTCTATTGGTTTAAATTCGATTTTAAATGCAATTTGAAAAGCTTTCAGGATTTTTTCTGAAGGCAATCATTTAAAAATATATATACGTAAGCTTACCAAAAAAAAAAAACACTCCAAAACATATAGAGGCACAAAAAAGAAAAAGTCCATTTTATCTCCGGAAGTAGTCAGAAAGGACCCTGGGGTATCACCCACTATCACAGGAGGTGGGGTTATTAGAGCATAGTCGTCACTGTTACTGCTAACCTGTATGTAGCAAAAAATTTATATGCAACAACAGTTGTTTGTTTGTTTGTTTGTTTTAAAGTCTTTGCAGTTTTCAGGCCACATGTGACAGTACCAAACAGGCTCTTTACACTTTTACCAAAATGAAGGTGCTACATTTGGTTAATATCAATGAGATACCATTTCTGGAAATGTGATCTTTCCATGAAATCAAAGCAGAAAAACCATACAGGACAAGCAGATCCTTCAAGCTGGCTGATCTTATGAAAACTCTTTGGAATCGGCTGTGACTCTATAACCAATCAAGGACTCTTTACCACCTTCATCCATGAGCAGATCCACTAACACATGTGGTTTATCATACCCAGAGGAGGTGACAGTATTTCTCAGCAGGACGGACTCCTCTCCTCCTGTCTTTATTTCAGTGTTAGTATTTCGAGGAAATTCTGAGTCAGATAAGCTGTCTGATTGCTGAAGGCCACTGTCAGAACCATTTCTGGATTGGTAAGAGTTTAAAGCGATGCTGCCGGGATCAGACTTGTAACTATTACTTGAGTGGGTAGAATCCTCTCTGACGGCTGGGGTTAGGGAGCTGCCAGGGACCATGTCAGAAGTACATTATTCAATGGTCACCACTTCTGTTTCACTAGAAAGATCTTTGTGTTCTGCTTTTCCTGGATTGTCCTCAGTATGCGTACTTGAAATTGTTGCTGGCAACAACTGTTCTTCACAGATCACCTTCTCATTTGCATGGATAATTGCTTCATAGGTGACAGGTGATACATATTTTGATTCCGATTTTGTCTCTGAAGAGGCATTTTTTACAACAGACAGCAATGACTTGGGTAACATGATGTTTTCTTTCTTACATGGAGTCATCTTCTTAATGCTACAACATAGAATTACCAGGATAAGTACCACAAAGAGTAGGATAGCGGCAACAACTGGAATCCAAACAGAATGTGCTATGCTCTCATGACTGCGAGTGGTGATACAGAATTCTTTGGATTTTTCTGTTTTAAAAGGCCATATATCTGAGACTCCTTCAACTGTAATACAGTACTCAGCATTCACTGAGGACACTGCAATACTTAGGTGGCACTGAGTCTCGTTGCAATCATCTTCCTGATGTGTGTAATTTCTATATATGGTCTCACTTCCACTTATTCTCTCATACACTTTGTACATGATTGAATAACAAGTATTGTCTTCATCATATATGGCTTCCAGATCTTTTCCATCTACAATAACTAAAGGATGAAATATATCAATAATAATTTGGTCTTCCTTCTGGCTGACACTCAAGTTAGGTGGTCCAACCTTCCCTTCTTTGCACAAAATAAATTATTTTGACTCTGAATAGGCTGATTCTTCCTGTCCAAGCCTAGCTTTCACTCTGGCCCATAGACCGCTTGATGGATCATCCATCATGGAAAAGATATTACATTTATGATGAGAGGTATTGCAGGCATCAATCCATATTCCCTTCCTGTATGTCTTTACCTGTACAGTGAAAACAGGTGTCTCTGGCATGGCCAGATAATCCCAACATACGTCAGGATTCAAGTTATAGGCCTCAATTTTCACATTGGTTGGTACAGGCACTGAGGACAGCTCCAGATCCGCGGTGTTGATAGTCCTGCTTGTGGCCTGTGGAGGAAAGCCATGCTGCTCCGGCTAGACTTGGAGTGCGGCCCCTCAAGGCGGCAGGCGTCGCCCTGCACGGAACTTATTTTTTTGAGGGCAGAGTCACTGGCCCTCATACATGGGACCCGAACCAGGGCCGCTGGCTTCCCAAGCCAGCGCTTAACCACCGTGCCACTCGGCCGGCCCTATACCACAACTTCTTTATCCAATCATCTATTGAAGGACACTTTGGTTGTTTCAGCAGTGTGGAGATTCCTCAAAAAATTCAAAATAGAATTACCATATAACCGAGCAATCCTCTTGGGTATCTACCTACAAACTCTGAAAACATTTATTCATAAAGGTATATGTACTCCAATGTTCATTGCAGCTTTATTTACAGTGGCATGAACAGAAGTTTTATAACTAAAAATATATAGCAGAAGCCACATGGAAACTAGTAGGAGGGGCAGAGACTCAGAACTGGCAAAACCTAAACCTCTGTGCAGTGTTTGAGAAGCTGTGGGCATATCTTGGCCACAAAGGTTCCCCCCAGAAGAGCAATGGACCCCAACTCCACAACAGCCTCCCAAGCACAGAGTATTGGTACTGGGAAAGGAGCATTCACACGTCTTGCTGTGAAAAACACTGGGGATTTCGACCATCTAGGTAGGATAAAAAGGTGGTGGGAAACCCAAGCATCCTCTGAAAGGGCCCCCTCACAGATTCTTTCACTCTCAGGCACTCACCTTGGACTCCAATAAAGGGACAGTAATTTGGGTGTGTGTTGGAGACATACAAGGTCAGAAAAACAAATTTATTAACTCATCCTAGAAAAAGTGCTACATACCTCATTGCTGAATATCACTATAGTCACCTTTGATGTACTCCCCTTGGGAAGATGTGCACCAACATCACCACCTAGTCTACCCTTCAAAGCAATTTTGGAACTCTTTTTCTGGAATGGCCATCAGAGCTGTTTTTGTAATACCCTTGATATCTAGAATGTCATCAAAATGTCTTCTGTTAAATATTTCCTTTATGTTCAGGCAAAGAAAGAAGTCATTGGGGACCAGATCAGGTGAATAGGGAGGATGTTCCAATGCAGTTAGTTGTTCACTGACTAAAAGCTCCCTCATAGACAGTGCCCTGTGCCTGGTGCATTGTCGTGATGCAAGAGCCATGAACTGTTGGAGAAAAGTTCAGGTTGTCTAATTTTTTTTTGAGGGCAGTGTCACTGGCCCTCATATGTGGGTTCGGAACCAGAGCCACTGGCATCCCAAGCCAGCTCTTAACCACTGTGCCACTTGGCCGGCCCATGGTTGTCTAAATTTTTTATGCAGCATTTTCAGCACTTCCAAATAGTAAACTTGGTTAACTGTTTGTCCAGTTGCTACAAATTCATAATGATTAACCCCTCTGATAGCAAAAAAGGTTAGCAGCATCATTGCAACAAGTTCACAAACTTAACTGTCCTGCCAGAGATAGGGATCAGAATAAGTTGTGTGGATGCTAAATGAGGGCTGGAGGACAGTTGGCATTTACCCTGTGAGGAGTCATTCTCCCATGCAGCTAGCATCTTTCCTGTGTTTATTCCTTCCACTACGCTTATGGCCAAATCTGAATCTGATTGGCCTGGTGAGCTCCACAGCTCCACCCTGCTGACTCACAGGGACACCACCTCACCAGAGTTCCCCAACACTGGAGGCACTTTCTCTAAGAGTAGCCAGTTCTTCTTACATTGCATTCTTTCTTGGGAAACTGTCAGAGGCTGATAGACCCCAGATGGATGGCGGCTGACCTCAGTGTGCTCTGCGACTTTAGCTGAATAGTTTCAGGTTTAGCACTGGCACCAAAACAGAATTTGTATTAACCTGATGACCACAACTCTTTCCACTCTAGTAACTCCATGAGACCCTGCCTCACCCAACTTGCATACTGCAAGAGACTTTATCAATGGCTGAACCTTAAGGGAGCAGCCAGGTGGCAGCAGACCTCGGGGTGTCCTGGCATATTTTGGGGCTACCTCAGACCCAGTACTGGTGGAAGATGTCATCGGTTCACAGTGTGGCCTTTCACATGCACCTAAAGTGTTAGCTCAGGGAGTGAAAAACTATGGATCTCTTTGTAGCGCTTTCCAGATAATCCCCACCTAGTCACAGGCAGTGGATGACATGGACCTGCAACAAAGCCCCTCGCAAGTGTCCCCAGAACTGTCATACTTAGAGGTTGACTTCAGACCACAATAGAATGCCGCCCAATTAGTCCCACAAACAGCAAACCCAAAGGTCAGTCTCAACAAGCACCAAAGCCTGCTGAGATAAATTCCACTTAGTGAGGTAAGGCCCCCACACAGTAGTCTGTAAGCTGCAGACATGCCCAAACCCCACAGCCAATCAGCCTGAGGGTAAATCCCACCCACTGACATACCAATAGCAACCAAGGATCAAGTATAACAGAATGGCATTCACAAAACACACAAGGGACTCTCCTGGAGCACCTGGTATAGGGGACAAGGAAGACTATGCAACTGGGCCCCACAGCACACTTACTACATAAGACCAGCTGGCCAAGACTGGAGGACCTAGAAGATCTACCTAATACATAAAAATAAACAGAGAGGCAGCCAAATGAGTAAACAAGCAAATACATCTGAAATGAAGGTACAGGAGAAAAATCCAGAAAAAGAATTAAACGAAATGGAGGGAAGCAAACCTATCAGATACAGAGTACAAAATGATGGTTACAAGGATGCTCAATGAATATTGTGAGAACTTCAAGAAAGAAATAGCAAGCATAAAAAAGGACATAGAAACCATAAAAAAGGACCAGTCAATAGTGAAGAATACAATAACCAAAACGAAGAAGGCACTAGAAGGAATCACCAGCAGGCTAGATGAAGCAGAGGATAGAATCATAGACAAGGTAGCAGAAAACACCCAATCAAAACAGCAAAAGAAAAAATAATTTTTAAAAAATGAGGATGGTTTAAAAGACCTCTGGGACATCAAGCATAACAACTATGACATCATAGGAGTACCAGAAGGTAAAGAGAGAAAGCAAGGGATTGAGCATTTATTTGAAGAAATAATGACTGAAAAGTTTCCTTCTGATCCCCTAAGAAAAATATTTACAACCTTATTGATTATATTCCCTAAACTGAAGGACTAATGTCTTGTCAGGGAGACCACTTCATGGACAGTGTAGTGGCCTTACTACTACACTGTACATCTGAAGCTGCCACTGAATAATATTATATGTCAACTATAATTTACCACATATATAGTCATTGTTTTATATGTCAACTATAATTTAACACATATATAGTCATGGGATGTGGAATATAGAGTGGAGATGGAGTCAATGGAATTGTAATAGATATGTATGATACCGGGAGTGTGGGGGGACAGGGGAGGGGGAAGGGGTAAAAAAAATAACTATTGCATTGTTTTGTACATCTGTAACTAATAATAATAATAAAAAAGTTTAAAAACAAAACAAAACAAAAAAAACTTTCCTAACCTGGTGAAGAAAATAGACATATAAGCCCAGGAATTGCAGAGAGTACCAAACAAGATGAACCCAAACAGGCCTATCCTTACCAAAACAGTATTACAAGGAATGTTAGAGGGACTTCTTTAAGATGGAAAAAAAAATCACAATTATGAATAATATAATGGCAACAGCTACATACATATCTATCAACAATTACTTTCAATGTAAATGGATTAACTGCTACACTCAAAAGACATAGGAGGGCTGAATGGATAAGAAAATAAGGCCAGCTGAGTGGCGCGGCGGTTAAGAGCTGGCTTGGGGGCTGGCTGAGTGGCGTGGTGGTTAAGCACTGGCTTAGGAAGCCAGCGGCCCCGATTCGGGTCCCGCATATGATGGACAGTGACACTACCCTCAAAACATAATAAAGCTTTAAGGGCCAATCGAGTGGCTCAGTTGGTTAACAGCTCGCTCAAGAGTGCAAGCTGATCTCTGAGCAATGGCAATTCAATGCCAGTCCAAGCTGAGTTGCCGTTGACTGGCCAACAGGTGGCAGGATGGCTCAACTAAAAAAAATAAAAAAAGAAATAAAGAAAATAAGACCCTGACATATGCTGCCTACAAGAGACTCACTCCAGATTGAAAGACACAGAGCGAGAGAGAGAGAGAGAGACAGAGAAAGTAAAAGATATTTCATGAAAATGAAAATGAAATTTAAGAAAAGCTGGGTAGCAATACTTATACCAGACAAAATAGACTTTAAAACAAGGGTTATAACAGGAGACTAAAAAGGAACCAGTAATCCCACTTCAGGGTATTTATCTGAAGAAACACTACTTCAAGGGGATGTGTGCATCTATATGTTCATTGCAGTATTCTTTACAATGGCCAAGATGTGGAGTCAGCCTGACTGTTAATCAATAGATGAATGGATACAGAGGATGTGGTGCATGTATACAATGGAATATTGCTCGGACGGGAAAGGGAATGTGTTCTTGTTATCTGTGGTATCATGGATGGACCTGGAGTGAATAGTGCTGAGTAGATTGTCAGACAGAGAAAGACAAATGCAATGAGATTTCATTTATATGTGTAATCTAGAGAATGAAATAAACAAACAAAATAGAAGTAAATTCATAGATACAGAGAACATTTTTATGTTTGCCAGATGGGAGGTGGTTTAGGGATAAGTGAAAAAGGAGAAGGGATCAAGAAGTAAGAATTGGTTGTTACAAAGTAGTAATGTGGATGTAGGTTATAGAATAAGAAATATAGTCAATAATATTGTAATAACTATGTAGAGTCATATTGATACTAGATTTGCTTGGGTGATAGATGGAAGGGGGTTGGGGGCATGGTGATAAAAGATGAAGGGATTAAGAAGTACAAATTTGTTGTTACACAGCAGTCATGGGGATGTAGGTATTTCATAAGGAGTATAGTCAATAATATTGTAATAACTATGTATAGTGCCAAATGGGTACTAGATGGGAGGGGGTTCGGAGGCAGGTTGAAAAAGTGAAAGGAGTAAGAAATACAAACTGATAGCTATAAAATAGTCATGGGAATGTCAAAGGAAGAATAGGGAATATAGTCAATAATATGGTAATAACTATGTATAGTGCTAGCTGAGTACTACAGTAGTTAGGGGGATCAGTTTTTAAATTATAAAAATGTCTAACCACTATGCTGTACACCTGAAATCAATATAAAATCATATTGAATGTCAACTGTTATTGAAAATTTTAAAAAGGGGGAAAAAGATGAAGAGGAAAAAGAAGTCCGAATTTACAGATAAAAACAAACGAATCATGGGGATGTGGTGTACACCATAAGGAACATAATCAAGAATATAGTGACATCTACACTGTCAATGAAGTGGTCTCCCTAAAAAACCAAGTGCCCATCTGACACCCTACAAAATCTTTACAACGTTATTGATTAATTTCCCAAACTGTCTTTCATATTTCCATGGTAATATTGTGGCTACCAACTTGTGTTTTCTAATCCCCTCACCTTCTCCCTCATTGCCACCCCCTATGGAGAACACTGGACTGTGGTGATAGATGTCACAGTGGTTACCTTTAGATAGAAAAAGACTTGAGAGCAGCTTCTGGCTGCTGGTAATTTCAATTTTTTTTACCAGACTAGTGGTTACATGGTACTCATATTGTGATAAATTATTCAGCTATACATTTATATTTTACATTATTTCTGTGGAAGTGTTGTACTTGAATTATTAAATGATTTCCAAATGGATTGACAACCTAGGACCATTTGGAAAAGTATGAACTGCAAAAATAAGGGTGAAGGGGGTCAAATATAATGGTGATGGAAGGAGAACTGACTTTGGGTGGTCAACAAACAATGTGATATATACATGATGTATTACAGAATTCTACACTTGAAACCTATATAATTTTATGAACCATTGTCACCCAAATAAATTTTGTTTTAATAAAATTAAAAACTAATATTGTGATAGCGTAGTATGGTATGAGGTGGTTGCTGAACTTATGGTGATCGCTTCTTTAGGTATATAAATGTTGAATAACTATGGTGTACACCTGAAACTAATATAATGTTTATTAGACATATTTTAAGGAAAATCTTTTAAAAACTAATTTAAAAAATAGAAAATGTCTTATATGTGTGTGTGTAAGATGGAATATTGTTCTGCCTTTAAAAAAGAAATCCTGAGCCGGCCAAGTGGCGCGGTGGTTAAGAGCTGGCTTGGGAAGCAGCGGCCCCGGTTCGGTCCCACATGTGAGGGTCAGTGACACTGCCCTCAAAAAAAAAAAAAAAAAGAAATCCTGCCACTTGCAAAAACATGAATGATCCTGGACAATCTTCAACTAAGTGAAATAAGCCAGACACAGAAAGACATGTAATACATACTTTCACTTGTATTTTCAATGTAAAGTAGTCGAAGTTATAGAAAGGTGGTTGCCAGGGATTGTGGAAGGAGGTTTAAAGTTTCAGTTATGCAAGATGAGTAAGTTCTGGAGATCTATGTACACCAATGTCAATATAGTTGACAATACTGCATTGTATACTTGAAATTTGCTTAGAGGGTAGATATTAAAGTGTTCTTACCACAAAAAGAGAAAGGAAAGGAAAGGAAAGGAAAGGAAAGGAAAGGAAAGGAAAGGAAAGGAAAGGAAAGGAAAGGAAAGGAAAGGAAAGGGAAGGAAGGGAAGGGAAGGAAAGGAAAAGAAAGGGAAGGAAGGACGGAAGAAGAAAGAAAGACAGAAAGAAAGAAAGAAAGAAAGAAAGAAAGAAAGAAAGAAAGAAAGAAAGAAAACATTAGCTATTTGAGGTGATGGATATGTTAAATAGCATGATTGTGAGGATCTTTTCACTATATATATATATATATATATATATATATATATATATATATATATATACATACATATACATACGAGCAATGTGTGCCATGGAGCTTTTCCATTATGATAAAAAAAAACTATGGTGAATGCTGCTGCCAAGGGCCATCCAATGGAAAGACAAGCATCTTTAATACAGGAAGCAGCACACCAAACTTTAGCAACAGTGTGTGACAAGTTTCAACTTGTTTAGTGTAGTCAGTCCGGTGTGAGCTATGGTTAAGAGAAGGTGTGTTTTAGAGTATGCCACAAATCATTCTCCATCATGGCAACACCCCATGTCACACCTAACTTCTGGTATATGGCAATTTCTGTCAAATAAAAACATAATGGGAGCCTGCCAAGTGGCGCATTGGTTAAGAGTTGGCTTGGGACGCTAGCTCTGAGCAGCAGGGCCAGATCGCACATGAGGGCTAGTGACACTGTGCCCTCTACAGCTAAGATGGTGAGCTACAGCTAAGCTAGGCTGCCATAAGTGGCCAGCAATGGTGTAGGCTGCAGTGGGGCTGGACGGCAGCAGGCATGAGCTTTTGTGAGCTGCCTGAGCTGCTGTGAGAAGCCATCCAATGGCTGGCGAGCAATTGCCTGAGCTGGGAAGAGCTCAATGATAATATCAAACATGGGCCAGTGAAGCAATGTCCTCCACAACTAGACTGAAGAATAAAAGGACAGCAACTTGTCTCTTTTCCCCTTCCCTGATTCCCTAATGCTGTTCCCCTCCCCCAAATTCCCAATAAAATCTTAAAAAAACAAAACAAAACATTATGGTGTGTCCTCATACACCTTATTTACTGGATCTGGTACCGTGCAACTTCTGGCTCTTCCCCAAAGTCAAAATGATCATGAAAGGTAAACATTTTGAATCAATTCAGGACATTGAGGTAGCCACAACAGTGCAACTAAAGACACTCACAAAATAGGACTTCCAGAACTGTTTTAGAAAGTGGCAAGAATGAGGGTATAAGTGTGTTCGAAGTGAGGGGAAGTACTTTAAGGGGATTAATGGCAATGTGTCTTTTATTGTAATTTTTTTATTTAAACATTCACTATATTATTTGATCACACCTTGTATACTAGTCAACACTGATCAATGCATACACTTAAAATGGGTGCATTTTATTTTATGGTAATTATACCTAAATAAAGTTTATTTAAAAAGAAACAAACAAACAAAAAATGACTTCTCATTCCTTCAAAATGTGTTGTTCAAATTTTTCAATTTTAGCTTAGGAATGATTTTAAAGGAACACCAGCAGAGCAGCAGAGTTATCTTTTTTTTTTTTTTTTTTTTTTTTGAGGGCAGTATCACTGGTCCTCATATGTGGGACCGAACCGGGGCTGCTGGCTTCCCAAGCCAGTGCTTAACTACCACGCCATTCGGCCAGCCCAAGCAGAGTTACTTTTAAGAGACAAACAATTTTGTAAAAAAATATAATACTATGTAGAAATATTGGAGTTTTCTAAATGCATACTTATTTGGGAATCTCACAATGAACAATTCTTGTCATTTACTGCTTTTTAAAAATTATCATTGTAATAGATCTAACACATTCTATTCACATTTTCTCTACACTATCCACAGCAGAACAGAAAGAGCATCTGACCCAAGACAGGTTTTCTCATCTAATTATCTAATGTACTGGTTAGGGGTGCTTTGACTTCAAAGTGAGAAATGCAGAATGCTTTCCAAGTTGGTTATTTAATACCACCCCTAGACAAATATCTTCTTATTGCTGTGCCTGATTACTAAATCTATCTGCTTCAAGGCCACACGATGGCTGAAATACTCCCAGAATTAAAAGAAAATAATCTAGAATTTCTTGTGCTTTAAGGGACTAAATTTAATCAGATTACCTTATTATTGTATAAGCTACAAATACCCTAGAAAAAAAGCAAGGTGATCAAAATGGAAATCAATGGCTGTTATCTTCTATTTGTGTGAGTGGTGTGCAATATCTTTATAGTACCAGTTGATGACATATTGCTACCATAAAGTCAGTGTGTACTAAACCCAACCAAAGCCTCTATCAATCTTTCTTCATGAACTTCTTATGACAGCACTCTTCCTCTCCAGGCTTAGAAAATAATATAAATTGCAGGGTTCTTTGAGCAGTCTTTAAAACATCTCTGCTTCAAAAATAAGACAGCATAATAAAATCCTTTCATAGAAATTTCATCTTAAGGTTCACTTGGTTCAAAGAACTTTTCTGGATTAACCCCATCTATATCAGTCCTATGCTCTAACAACATTTAAATTTCTGTCTAAGCAACATTATAAAAACTGTTCTTCTTTATATAGTCAGTTGTATGTCAGCATGTTATGTGCTCCCTTCTAGACTTAAAGCCCTCTAAAGGCAGGAATTAAAATATTTACATCCATCACACTATAAAAACACATTGCTTATCAATGCTCAACAAATGCATAATAATTGACACTATATTGATATATGCCTATTGCATGGGATATGTCATGACTAACATGTCCTTATAAAGTATATCACTATCTTCTTTCACATTGGTATTTTCTATTATCATTCTATTCACTCAAATCTTCTTCTATTACTATATAACTATAGTCAGGCAGTTTACTTAAAAAAATAGGGCCTGTTTTTTAATGCAAATATCACTCTAAATCTATCCCATTTTTCCCAAAATAGCGTGAGTAAATTGTATCTTTTGCAGATGCTCTAGCCTTTCCATTGCACTTTCCCAGACACTATTTTTGAATAGGAATTAAGTTTTATTTTAAAAGCACACTTTTAATATTCATTATTGAATTTAGCAATATCTTTCAGTTCCTTTATTATAGAATTTTAGAATTTTTACTTGTCTTGTGACATAAAAGCAGGGAATCAAAGTGGAAAGAAAAAGAAAATGATGCCCAGCCTCTTATGCCAACTGAACTACCCCATCCCCATCCCTCCATCCACAACATACACACATACAAGCACAAAACTCTTACCGATAGCACAATTATCTACCGCTTGATAATTTGGTAGACAGAAGAGACAATTATACAGAATTTATAGGAAGAGGGTACCTGATATTTTGATAATGTGACAAGGCTTAAACAACAAAGAGATTAAATACTCCAATTATTTTAAATCAAGCAATATGTGAAGTATTCATCCTCATTCTAACTTCAAGCCTCATCCCATTCCTGATCTATATGCCAGAAGAATATGGGATGACAAGAAGCTCAGAAATGAGGGAAAAGATGAGGTAGGGATTAGTACCATCTGGCATCAAAAGGATATAAAAATAGGAGCCACACAATATTATCACACATACATTTTTCACAAAGGAATATCACTCATAATTCATTTAATTCACTAAATGGTCACCATTTCAAATGATTCATCCTCTTAAAGCTACACTGGTCATACTTATTTAATCTCTAGTGAAATGCGGATTTAGCATTGTAATCATGGAGCTTGTTCTGTTTTCCAGTAGAAACTATTTTTTAAGTGTCTACTGGTTTGGGGTAGTTTTTTTGACTTTGCTAATCCCATAACACATTGGGGATGAGATATGACAATAATTCCTCTTACAATTTACACAGTGGTATACATGCATTATGAGGTAAAAATCCATTATAATGATGGTTTTAGATGACAAAATCACCCCTTACTTCTAGGTTAACTCAACTTTATGTATTTTAAAATAGTTTTGCTTTGGGCCGGCCAAGTGGCTCAGTTGGTTAAGAGCCTGCTCAAGAGTGTGAGCTCTGAGCAACAGGGTCTCTGGTTTGATCCCCACATGGGCCAGTGTGCTGAGCCCGAGCTGAGCTGTATCAGAGCTGCAAACAGGTGGCAGGATGGCTCAACTGGTGAGAGCACGTGCTCCTAACAACAAGGTTGCCTGTTCGAAATGGTAGGCAAATAAAGACTAAAGCCACCCGGGTGGCTCAAGGGATAGAGCTCGCACTCTTAATAGAGACTGCTGGTTCAACTCCCACATGGGATAGTGGCTATGTCCATCTGCAACTAATTGAACACTGTACCTTGAGATGAGCAGCGTGACAGGACTTGGAGCTGAGCTTGCTGCACCCTTCACAACTAAGATTGAAGGACAACAACTTGGCTGTTTCCCTCCCCCAATGCCCCAATTTTTAAAAAAAAATTAATAGTTCTGCTTTTATTGACTATTAAAGCAAGATATTTTAGTAAAAAACAAACAAAAATTCAAATATGACTGAAGTAGGAAAAGAACCAGGCAGTCTGGGTGGTAGTTAGAGAGAGAACTAGGTTCAGAAATCTCTGCTATGACATATGATCATTGAAAGAAAAAAAAAGGTGATTTTATATTTTATAGTATTCTTTATATGTGGTTATGTCAATATGCCTCCAACAAAATAGTCATATCAAGCAGCCATATCAAAATGTGCTGCTTTGACAGGGGAAATAGCAAAACACAAGAGAGGAAGATGTGGCAATGAACGCATGCTCATGAAGGCTCTGTATCATTTTGATCAATGTTGGGGAAGCTATCAAAGGGATCTGATAAGCAGCTGCATGGTACTTGAGATTTAACTTATTTTTAAAATCAATTTCTGCAACAGACTGTAAGATGTTCCTAAATCATATTTCAAAAATGCTGAATTATATGCACAAACACTAATTGATTCAATAAGAATTTGATAGCTACTCATTGCCAAGTGCTCTTCATTACCCTTTTCATACATTATATTATTAAATATCATAGCATCCCAGAGATGTACTTATTATCTCATTTTGTAATAGTTGTGGGCTCACAGGGGTTACAGAATTACAAGGTTATATGTACTTACAGGATTATCATAGATAGGTTCTTAGCACTGACACATTTGGTGAAGAAATAAAAACTTATTTTGCTGTACTTAATGGAATAGTTACTATTTCTAATAAATAACATATTCATTACTATTTCTAATAAATAATATATTCACATTCTATTCTTTCTGCAATTCCACAAAAAAAGTGTCATCTGGATTGAAAGTGAAAAATATAAAAATTCTTAAACATTCATAAATAATTAGTAGTAAAAAATAACAGGAATGAAATTCTATTGCAATATTTCTGTACATGTAGAATGATACAATTGTTTTCAAAGTAATTGGCCTAGGAATATGTCAATATTAAATCACAGTGAAATAATTGATTATATTATAATCTAAAATCAAAAATTCATTATACAACTGAACACATTTATATCCTCTTTCTAGAGAGTAATTTACACCAGAATATCTTTAATAATCCTCACACCTAGCACCTAGCAGATATAAGGTCTAACAAGTTCACTAACTTGTTGCGACAATATTGCTAACCTTTTTTTGATATCAGAGGGATTCTTCATTATGAATTTGTACCAACTGGACAAATAGTTAACAAGTTTACTATTTGAAAGTGCTAAAAAGGCTGTGTGAAAAAGTTAGACGACCTGAACTTTTCACCAACAATTCATGGCTCTTGCATCATCACAATACACCAGCTCACAGGGCATTGTCAGTGAGGGAAATTTTAGCCAGTAAACAAATAACTTTATTGGAAAACCCTCCCTACTCACCTAATCTGGCCCCCAATGACTTCTATCTTTACCTGAAGATAAAGGAAATATTGAAAGGAAGATATTTTGATGACATTCAGGACATTAAGAGTACTAGGACAACACCTCTGATGGCCTTTCCAAAAAGAGTTCCAAAATTGCTTTCAAGGGTGGACTAGGTGCTGGTGCCAGTGCATAACTTCCCAAGGGGAGTATATTGAATGCGAACATAGTGATATTCAGTAATGAGTTATGTAACACCTTTTCTAGGAAGAAGAGTTCGTGAACTTAATTGCTGGACATCATAGTTCAAATCTAAAGCAATGTCACTTTTCAATTGTGGTAGTTGGCATATTTTATACATGAGGTTGTAGAAAACAGAAATTCCAGCATTAAAAAACATAATTTTAGTAGAGATCCTCTGAGATGGTGGAGTAGACAAACACTGTGCCTGTGTCTTTCCATGAACACATTAAAATTACAACTAAATTATAGAACTATCAACCTGGAGAACCATCTGAAGTTTAGCCAAATGAAACTCTTATAACTAAAAATGTAAAGAAGCTATGTCGCTACTTATAGGAGGAGCAGAGAGACACAGAATGGACCCCAAACCTCCCTGAGGTAGTAGATAATCAGGAGGGATACCTCAGTTGTGGAGGTTTCCCCGAGAGGAGCAAGGGACCCCAGCCTCCTACACCAGACTCCCCAGCCCAGAGTACTGGTGCCAGGAAGAAGTGCACTCACAACATCTGGCTGTAAAAAACAGCAGGGATTCTGACTGTTCAGTTGGAACAGAAGGCTGTGGGAAACACACAGACAAACACATCCTCTTAAAAGGCCCACACACAGACTCATTCACTTACAGACATTTACCTTGGGCTCCAGTGGAAGGACAGTGACTCAGGGGACCTGGGAGACAAATGGGAGGCAGACTGAGGAGTATGTCTTCAAGGGGAGGACTGGAGGACAGTTGGCATTTTCCCAGTGAGGGGGTCTTCTTACCCTGCAGTCAGCAGGCAGGCACAATCTTTCCTATGTTGAGCCCACCCCCACAAGCCATATCTGAATCTTATTAGCTTGGTGAGCTCCACTGCTCTTCCTAGTTGGGACCCCGCCCACCCAACTCACGCACCACAGAAGGCACTTTGTGAGCAGCCAGCCCTTCCTGCATTGCACTCTTTCTTGGAAACTATCAGAGTCCATGAGCCCCCGACAGCTAGCGAGTGGACTGAATGTGCTCTAAGACTTGCTGAGTCACTACAGGCTCAGCACTGGCACCAAACCATAGTCTACATTAACCTGGTGACCACAACTCTTCCCATTCTAGTAACTCCCTGAGACCTTGCCTCACTTAACTCACGTACAGCACAAGGGTTTTTGATTGCCTGAACTTAAGGGAGCCAGCAAGAAGCAGCAGGCCTCTTGGTGTCCTAGCTATTTGCTGAGTTACCCCAGGCCTGGTACTGGTGGGAGCCATCCTGAGTTCACAGCATGGCCTCTGCCATTCATTTCTGGGTTTAACACAGGCAGCAAACAACTGTGGATCACTTTGCACCTCCTACCATGTAGCCCCTGGCCAGTCACAAGCAGTGGCTGACCTAGGCCAGCACTTGAGCCCCTCCCAAGAGGCCCCAGAACCAAGGAGAAACACAGATACAATGTGATTCTGCTTATATGTATAATCTAAGAACAAAAGCAACAAACAAAACAGGAATAAATTCATAGATACAGGAAACATTTTGATGGTTCCCAGATGAGAGGGCTGTTGGGCATTTGTGTGAAAGAAAGGGAAGGGATTAAGTACAAATTGATTGTTACAAAGTAGTTATGGGGATATAGGGTATAGCATAAGAGATATATTCAATAATATTGTAATAAATATGTATGTTGTCAGATGGGTAGTAGATTTGTTGGGGTGATATATAGGAGGGGGGTGGGGGCAGGTTGGAAAAGGTGAAGGGATTAAAAAGTACAAATTGAGGGCCAGCCGAGTGGCGCATTGGTTAAGCGCTGGTTTTGGGATGCCAGCAGCCCCGGTTCGGATCCCACATGAGGGCCAGTGACACTGCCCTCTACAGCTAACAACAGCTCCACCTGGAGCTGGGCTGTGCGAGCCCCGGTGATGGTGTGAGCTGCAGCCCCTGCTGCAGTGGGCTGCCATAGGCTACAGTGAGTGGCCCGCAGCCAGCGTGAGCAGCTGGCAGCCAAGCGTGAGCTGCCAATAGCCGCGATGAGCGACATCCAGAGGCCAGCGACCGATCTGCCTCATCCGGGAAGAGCGCAATGACGATACCAACAGTGAAGCAACATCCTCCGCAACTAAACTGAAGAACAAAGAGACGGCAACTTGTCTGTTCCCCTTCCCCGATTCCCCAACGCTGTTCCCCTCCACCAATTCCCCAATAAAATCTTTAAAAAAAAAAAAAAAGTACAAATTGAAACTAATTATAAAAACAATAACAATAATTTTTTTTTAAAGTACAAATTTGTAGATACAAAATAGTCATGGAGATGTAAAGTAAAGCATAGGGAATGTAGTCAATAATATGGTAATAACCCTGTGTAGTGATAAGTGGGTACTAGACTAGTCAGGGGGATCACTTCTTAAATTATATAAGTGTCTAACCACTGTGCAGGACATCTGAAATTAATATAAAATAGTATTGAATGTCAACAATAATTAATAAATTTTAAAAGGGATGGAAAGGGAAAGGGGAATAAGAGTCCAAACTTTCAGGTATAAAACACATAAGATATGGAGATGCAATATACAGCATAGGGAATATAGTCAGTACTACTATATACCATGGTACAGTGTCAGATTGTTGCTGGACTTACCATGGTGATCACTTCTTTAGGTATATAAATGTTGAATAACTATGGTGTACCACTGAAACTAATATAGTATTGTATGTTACCTTTATTTTTAATAATAATCTTTAAAAAATAATGCCCAAATTGGTAAAAAATAATAATAATAATAATTTTATGAAATTGTAGGTGCAAATAATTTTGTTTTATCCACTAAATATTTGTGTAGACTATTCCTAGGTGTCAACATTACTATAATTTATAAAATAACATTAATTTAATAAATACAATTCTGTAAATTCTGATATCACTCATGCATTTCGTTCATGCCAGGGTCTTGGATAAAGCATTATAACAAACTAAAGCATACTTCTACCTTAATGAGAAATATTACACACATTTATCTCAATGTATTTTGATCTGGTCATTATTATCAAACATATTCTCCACATTTATTTAAAAGCTATGTAATATAGTAGTTAGAACCAGGCAGATGTACATTTGAATATTGATTCAGCCACTGAATATTTGGTATGACACTGGAGAAGCTACTTAACAACTCTGAGGTTGGATCTTCCTCCATAAAAAGAATAATAAAAATAACTATTGCATAATGTTGTTGAGAAGGTTCTGTTAAATAAGTTTACATATATATCAGTGTTTGACCTAGAGCAGTTACTCAGTTCATGGAAGTATATTTCCTTTCTTAAACATAATGACTAATTTGGAATTGGATGGTTCCAAGTATTCAGTTAAAAAGGTTTCTCTATGTGTTTCAATTGAACTACCTTAATATAAGCAACCAATTCCCAATTTTGTATAGAATCACAGTTAGTATAAAAAATATACTCCAACTATTGTTTTTCAGTTGTCACAAAATATGAGAATTTTGTGACATGATTTTTTTTTTTGAGGGCAGTGTCACTGGCCCTCATATGTGGGACCCGAATCAGGGCCGCTGGCTTCCCAAGCCAGTGCTTAAACACCGCACCACTTGGCAGGCCCCGTGACATGATTTTTGATAGGGCTTTAAAATAATGAAAAAAAAAAAAATCAGGGTTTTCTTAAATATCACTATGAATATGCATGTAGTTGAAGGATGGTAATGATAAAAATGAATGCTGGCTCATTAGGTTCATCTTCTTGGTTTCCATTGTTTAAAAAGATAGATAAAATAATAATTATGAAAATCGCTTGGGTGCTGTGATGAGAGAATGAGAATAAGTAAGGAGCTCTATTACTAGTCCATAAATGTGTTATAAATTACAAAGTCATTTTATTGTTTTTTGTATTTCAAGCAGCTATCGTATCAGTTATATATGTTTTCTACCACCCATGATATGTAAATACATACAAGGTGTGATCAAACAATACAGTGAAGGTTTAAATTTTAAAAAATGCTTTACACTAAATGACACATTGCCATTAATCCCCCTCAAAATAATCTCCCTTGCTTTGAACACTTATTCCACTGCTCTTGCCATTTTTTAAAGCAATTCTGGAAGTCTTCTTTCATGAGTGATTTTATTTCATCCTCCATCATGATAACACTCCATGTCACACATCGCTTCTGGTACAGCAATTTCTGTTAAATAAAAACATTATGGTGTGCCCTCATTCACCTTATTCACCAGATCTGGCAAAGTGAGATTTTTCTGGCTCTTCCACAAAGTCAAAATGACCATGAAAGGTAAATGTTTTGAATCGATTCAGGACTTCAAGGCAGAGGCAACTGTGCAACCAAAGACACTCACAAAAGAGAACTTCCAGAACTGCTTCAGAAAGTGGCAAGAATGATGGCATAAGTGAGTTCAAAACAAGGAGGCATGTTTTGAGGGGGGTTAATGGTAATGTGTCTTTTATTGTAATATTATTTTTTAAATTTAAACATTCACTGTAATTTTTTATCACTCCTCATATTTTCAGTATTTATTTATTTTTTTTTAAGATTTTATTGGGGAATTGGGGGAGGGGAACAGACAAGTTGCTGTCCTTTTGTTCTTCAGTCTAGTTGTGGAGGACAATCGTTTCACTGGCCCATGTTAGTATCATCATTGCACTCTTCCCGGGTGAGGCAGATTGGTTGCCAGCCACTGGACGGCCATTCATTGCATCTCTTGGCAGCTCACATTGGCTGCCAGCTGCTCACACCAGCTGCTGGGCACTCATGGTAGCCTATGGCAGCCCACTGCAAAAGGCGCTGCAGCCTACACCGTCTTTGGGGACTCAAGGCATCCCAGGTCCAGGTCTAGTTGTTATTCACCATTTTAGCTGTAGAGGGCGCAGCGTCACTGACCCTCATGTGGGATCCCAACCAGGGCCCTGCTGCTCAGAGCTGGCATTCCCAACCCAACTCCCAAGCAACGAGCCACTCGGCTGGCCCTTCAGTATTCCTAATCAATTAACAAGCCAGGTAAGTAAAAGGCAAAATTTGCCAAGTCCAAATTCAAAGTTTTTAAGAAGTTAAGGCAATTTCTTAAATGCTCACTTAAAAAAATGAGTCACTTGATTCATGTATGTATCTTTGTCTAATCTAGTGAATTATAAACATCTCAGTGTGGGAATACTTTCTCAACCTCTTTTGACAGTTGGTGAACATTTATGTCTATGATCTACTTATTAACCAGTGTCCTGGCATAAAAGTGTTACTTATTTTAAAGAAATAGGTCAAAATATACTTTTTTTTTTATAAAGATTCTTCAACCCCCTCAGTGTAAATAGCAATGTTAATAATACCCTGTACAATTAGAAACAAATTTCTGAATTATTTGATCTTATAATTGAAAAGGCTAGTCAAAATATTGTTAAAAATAAATGTCAAATTGATTACTAAAGTACACTGAATATTTGTTGAATTGCATTTACTCATATCTAGATAATCCTGGGTGAGATCAACATATATTCTACCTTAAATAAATGTGTGCCTTGGATCCTGTTAAGAATCAACAAATGACCTCATTAGGTTTGGGTAATACTAGATTAGTAAAAATGTATTATAATTTAAAACAAATATCCAGTACAGCCCACATCATTTTACACCTACCTCAAACAACATAAGTTTTTAGAATTACTTTTTAGAATTTATTCTTAAAACTCTAGAAGTCCTATCCTGTAATTAATTAACATTTTAATAAAAAATCTCTTGCAACACCTGACCCACAACTTCTCTTATCTGTCCAGTGTTCAAATTTCAACAAAACAAGGCAGTAGCACCTACAGATCCCAAATGACAGTTTGAGGTTTACCTTTTCCAAGGCTTTAAACACCCGAGTTCTTTAACATTGCACAGCTGTTCCAGTTACTTCCACATGTCTTAAATTTTCCTTTCACAGAGAACTTGATGTCCTTGTCTAATGTACAGCTGTACCCTACTGAGTAGGCAGGTTCCTCCCACACCATAGCTAGTAGCTGAGTGGTATAGAATAAATCCATCATATGAATCATTTGACTCACTTTGGAGGAAGACAGTTATACTTGACATCTGTAGTCACGATTCTTTACTTTCCAACCAACAGGAAATTTTAAAGCACATAAAAAGATGTCATCCAGGGCTGGCTGAGTGGTGTGTTGTTTTAGAGATGGCTTGGGATGCCAGAGGCCCCAGTTCAGATCCCACATATGAGGGCCAATGACACTACCCTCTACAGCTAAGATGGTGAACAACAGCTCCATCTGGAGCTGGGATGCTATGAGTGCCCGGGGAGAGCATAGCTGCAGCCCCTACTGCAGTGGGCTGCCATAGGCTACAGTGAGTGGCCAGCAGCCAGCGTGAGTGGCTGACAGCTGGTGTGAGATGCCAAGAGCCGCTGTGAGCAGCAGTCCAGAGGCCGGCGACTGATCTGCCTCACCCAAGAAGAACATAATGATGATACCAACATGGGCCAGTGAAGCAATGTCCTCCACAACTAGACAGGAGAACAAAAGGACAGCAACTTGTCTGTTCCCCTTCCCCGGTTCCCCAATGCTGTTCCCCTCCCCCAATTCCCCAATAAAATCTTAAAAAAAAAAAAAAGACGTCATTCAAATACTATGGCTACAAATAAATAAACTCATGTATCATAAGCATTTATGCCAGCCCCAAACACTGCTTTTCCCCCCACTTTAAATATATATATATATATATATATATATATATATATATATATATATATATATATATAAAATCTCCAATACTTCAGTATTGATTTAATCAGTATAAAATTTAAAGATCTTCAGATCCAGAAAAAAAATCTAAATTTGAGGAAGGGCAAACTTTAAACCAGCAGCCAGTAGAGGGGGTTGGGAAAGCAGCAGGTCAGTGCACAGGCACATTGGCACTGCGAGGACATGGAATCGACCACTGTGAAACCACTGTAAATTTCTTGGTTTCTTATGGAAAACATCTTAAATATGTATATATTTTTAATGGTTCAAACTGGCTGTTTCTAAATGTTTGCTTCAATGCACACTGTCTTCAGAAATAATTCTTCATAGCAAACTAATTTATGTGTAATGTGTGTCTAGGAGATTATCACACTTATTTTAGCATTTATTTGAAAATACTTTATTCCAGGAAGACTCCTTCTGTCACATTTAATTGCCTTTGAAGCTCCTGCCATTTGAATCTGTCTTCTGGAACATGCATTTCATCGTTATTTTTTAACCTTGTTACATCAATCATCGCAACTGCTATAGAAGATTTCTGGGCTGTGAAGTGATAATTTGTTCCAGTAGTATTAATGAGGCAAGCAGTGGTCTTGAGGGAGGTGACAGCCCATTGCTTTACAGACAGCACTAGATTAAGGTGCTGGATTATATATGAGTCTTTAAGCATATACTCTAGAGCCTTTGGAGCATTTTACAATTTCCCTTATCAAATTTAACATAAAATAGCTACCTCCAACACCTTTTCTACAATGAGCTAAACATATGTAATCACCAAGGGGGGGGGGGCATTATTAGTGTTGCTTAACTTACCTTGAGTTAAGACATAGGAGAAACTTTGTACTGTTCCCAACTTGAAGGCTCCCTGATGCCTTATAAGCTCTAAATTGGTCTATTTCCATTATTTCCATTACCATAGTTGTAATGGCATATCCCTAGCCACAAAAGAGTCTAATTCCATGAAGTACAACCAATGAAAATTTGTATTTCTTGGAATTAAGTCCCAGAAATAGGAATGGCAATTTTTTGTTGTTATAATACCATGCCCATGAATACTGCTGCTAGGAAGCAGTATATCTGGAAATAACAGATGGTACATGTGTAAATGGGTTGGATGGTGTATTTTAATGCCCACATATCTCTAATTCACTTCTATAGGTCTGATTTAAATGTTTTTTTCAGATTATAGAGTGTTTCAGAATTGGTACGACAGGCCTGATCCATATTACTGTTACTATCAATATTAGCAAATGAAAGCCTAATGATATAATATCATTGTTTATGAACTCTCATTTGATTACATGTATATGCACAGGCAACAACCTTGGCATGGCTTTTAATAATAAATACATCAGACCAGTATATTTCCCTATCACTTTATCAACTACCACAGAATAAAAATTTATTTTAAGATGAAACCATCACAGAGTGATAATCTCCTTAATATAGGAAGGAAACATTTATGCTCTTTCACACTCTGTGTAAACAGTTTATCTCCCTCCACCTTCAAAAGCTACCTGGACTATGATAGTATTGGAGAAATTTCACTTAATATGGTAGGAGAACAGCTTTGCTAGAGAAATATTTCCTTCTTCTGTTTCAAGAAGGCTGAATTACATTGTCTTTGGGATATGTTGGCATTTTAAGAAAACATACCATCTGAATGGCAGGAAAATAACTTTTTTTTTTGAGGGCAGTGCCACTGGCCCTCATATGTGGGAACCAAACTGGGGCCACTGGCTTCCCAAGCCAGTGCTTAACCACTGCGCCACTCGGCTGGCCCGGAAAATAACTTTATTTATTTATTTATTTTTTTAAGGGCAGTGTCACTGGCCCTCATATGTGGGACCGAACCGGGGCCGCTGGCTTCCCAAACCAGCGCTTAACAACCGCGCCACTCAGCCGGCCCGAAAATAACTTTTATAGGCTTAGAATTTCATATGTGCAACTTAGCTATAATAGAACTAGGATAGTATTGTGCTATCTCTCAAAAGAAAATGAACTCTCAATTATGAAGTAAAAATGGGAAAAAAATTATGTTTGTTGTTGAGTATTGCAAAGCAACTAATGCACCCTTTATTTTATTTTATTTTTTTGAGGGCAGTGTCACTCACCCTCATATGTGGGACTGAACCGGGGCCGCTGGCTTCCCAAGCCAGCGCTTAACCACCACGCCACTTGGCCGGCCCTAATGCACCCTTTAATGTGTACAATAGAAAGGAAGTCTGATCCAGGTGGCTATAAGGACACCCCAAAACTCCCTAAAACAAGTGGCAGTCTATTGTAGTTTGTGTTCAGTACTATATTTGCTTAGATAAAAGTGGAGGGGGATCTCCTAATCTTCCTGTCCTGGATCACTTCAAGAATCCCCTATCTCAATAGGAAGCAATATCCTAGTCCTTGACCACTCAACTTGTGCTCAATACAGACAAGTACATTCAAATTCTAAGATGAGTTGATATGGTCTCCTTGGACAGTACAATATCCTTTGTGAAGAGGTAGTTATGCAGGGGCAGACAAAAGACTCCATATACTATGGTATCACAAGCATATCTTAAACACATTCAAAGTATCACTGTAATTTATGCCAATGAGGGAAAAGACCCTTATAGTGAAGAAGCTAGTATTAACAAGTTCACATAGGATTGAATATAACAAACAGCATCCAATACCTCCAAAAAAGCTTGTTATTGTTCTCCCTCCTACCTTCCTTCCTTTCC
Source organism: Aselliscus stoliczkanus (assembly GCA_033961575.1). Lineage (NCBI taxonomy): Eukaryota > Metazoa > Chordata > Mammalia > Chiroptera > Hipposideridae > Aselliscus > Aselliscus stoliczkanus. Next base: position 32,855,404 of record CM066737.1, on the reverse strand, counting down.
TCCCATCTTTCCTTTTTTGTTTCCTTCCTTCCTTTAGCAACAAAACAGATTAAAACTTAGCCAAACATAATGCTTTGCTGAAACATCTTTGAGGAGTGCTTCAAATAGTTCAAGCATTCACTATATAGTAATGAAATAATACTCTTATCCTTAGCTCAGAAAAGACAGCACAGCGGTTAAAAACAAACTTCTGAAGCCACACTAAGTTCAAACCAAAATCACTAGTGTTAATTTGAGCAAAATATTCACCCTTTTCTCATTGGTATTATAAAATAAGGACAAGGATGGAACCTACCTCATTGGGTTATCGTAAAGATCAAATGTGTGCTAGAGACAGCTAAAGTCCACCAATATCTATATTTCATTGTTCTCCTCTTCAACACACAGGTAGATTGCACTTCTCAGCTGTTAGGTATAGCCATATGAGTAAGTTCGTGCTAATGAAAAGTGGTCATGTGCCACTTTCAGGGATGGTCCACATAAACCTCCCTTATACAAACCTCACTCTCTTCTTTTTTTTTTGAGGGCAGTGTCACTGGCCCTCATATGTGGGACCCTAACCAGTGCCACTGGCGTCCCAAGCCAGCACTTAACCAATGCGCCACTTGGCCGGCCCATGCCTCACTCTCTTTAAATATCTACTTACTAAATGAGAAGTGTCCTGGGAATTAGAGTAGACCAGAGTCACAAGATGGAAAGAGTCTGGGTCTTAAATAATTACATGTAAAAGAACTCCTCTCACTGATCCTCCTGGGATTGTGACATGAATGCCAAATAAATATTTATTGTGATAAGTCACCAAAATAGCTGACTAATATAATGAGATAATTCACTTAAAGTACCTCTCACATTACCTAGCACATTTAAAGCCGTGCTCAATTAGAGAGCTATTATAAATATTGTTGGGGTTTCTTATGGACTGAATATTTGTGTTCCCCAGAAATTCTTTTGTTGAAGCCCTAACCCCCAGTTTGGCTCTATTTGGAGATGGGGCCACTTAGGAAGGAATTGAGGTAATGAGGTCATAAGGGTGGGGCTCTGATCAGATAGGACTGGTATCCTTATAAGAGACTCAAGAGAGTTAGTCCTCTCTCCACAGGCACAAATAAAAGGTCAAGCGAGGACACAGTGAGAAGGCACCCATCTGCAATCCAGGAAGGGAGTTCTTCTTACCAGAAACTGAATTGGCTGGAACCTTGATATTGGACTTCGAGCTTCCAAATCTGTTAAGAAAGTAAACTTCTCATATTTAAGTCAAACAGCCTATGGGATTTTGTCATGGCAGCCTGAGCATATCCAAGTCCTATGTGAGGGTATTAGAAAAGTATTTGAGATATTCTGTATTACTGAAAGAGAAATTTAAGTAAGGTCCATCTATGCTGAATATTCAACAGGAAATCTGAGATACTTTTCAAAGTTTATTGCTATCATGTACACTAGCCCTTTGTCATTAGAAGAAAATTTCCATTATCAAGACTGGATGAAAACTGAATCTTCTCTTCTTCCCTGCAGCCTAGCTACCCTGGTTCAGCAATTCCAAAGGAGATGCCCATACACCGGCAAAACACACTAGGCTCACATAAAAGTAACAGATTACCACATGCTGTTATGGATTTTGAAATATATGGGTTCACCAGCTACAAACCAACATCCCCCCTCAGATTTGATGTTCTTGGCTAATAACTTTATCACCTTCTTATTTTGACTGAGGATCCAGTTTCTTAAGCCTCTGTCTGACTTTGGCTCCCCTCTAGGCTTACATAATCCTTCTCCACGCAGCCTTCCAGGTGTTCACAAACACACACAAGTTAATTTAGATAAAAGTGACTTGATCTTTCCCTCAGACTCTGCTGCATGCTGACCTAGAAGCCCCCTTCCCTTATCTCAATCATCCAGTGTCAAAGTTGCCCCAGGTTCATAAGTAAGTCCCAGATTTCTTACACCATCAAACGACATAACAGAGTGCTTAACATTCATTACTCTATTTCCACGTTTTCTTTGACCCTCTGAAATTTAGTTTCCAGTGCCACACTACTGAAACCAATGACCTCCCAAAAGACAAATCCAATGATTTTTTAGCATTCACCTTTCTTTACCTCTCTCTGAAGAAGTTGACACTGATGACCACTTTCTTAGCAAAGCATGCATTGTCTAAAAACACCTTCTTTGTCCCAGCATTTATTTTAATCCTAACATACTCCTCAACTCAGTTGTATTTCATTCTTAAAAAATCCTAACATACTCCTCAACTCAGTTGTATTTCATTCTTAAAAAAAAATCATATAAGTATATTGCACATTTTTTTAAAAAACAAATGCCTCTAATTCTAAAGGCAGAATTATCTGACAAATGAAATTATTTACCAGCATCATACAGCTCCTTATGGTTGAATAGAACTTTATATTTCATAATTTCTAACATATCTCAATAATTGTATGACTAGAAAGACAGAAATTATAATCCCAAATTTACATATAAGGAAATAGAAGCATGAAAATGTTTAGTGCTTTGCTAAAGTCATCCAGCTGGCTAAATAGCAAAGCCAACTGAAATTTTTCTCAGGCCTGATCAACACAAGCCTTTAAATTAAATTCTCAGTCTAGGACTCTCTTTACCATACCACCACTAAAACTTTAAAGGTATACTTGAAGAGGCAGTTTGAATATTTATAAAATAATAATACACACATTCTCTAAATTCACAGATTTCATTTCATCACCAATTTCATCCCCTTTTTTCTAATAGAAAAAAAAGCTGTTCAGAACAGAAATGAAAACTGAACTCAAAGAGCAAAATGCCAGTAAACTATAGTATTATCAATGACAAGATTCATTATGTTGATTAATGATGTGAAAACACTAACAAATTTGGCATAATTACTTAAAAATTAATTACTTTAGATATAGAAAAGTGTCAACATGAAGACAAGTCCCTTTAATTGATAGTATTTTTATGATTATAGAAAAATAAAATTAGAACATTTATACTACAAAATGTTTGCTTTGGCCATACTTAATGGAAATTATTTTTGTAAAAAAAATTTTAATTCAGCTTTTAAGTTGTTATGACTACATTCATTTCTTCATGGTCATTCATCCTCCCTTCACTACATAAACAAATATTGAGCACCCATTATGCACCAGTCATTGTCCTGGTACTGAGAATGCAATAATGTACAAAACAAGGTACTTGCCCACATGAATCTTCCAGTTTAAATGGGGGTAGGGCAGATATACAATAAATAAATAAACAATCAAGTAAAATATAAAGTATGTCAGAAAATAATAGGTGCTATGGAGAAAAACAAAGCAAAATCAAGGTTAGGGAGTGCTAAAGGAGTTAAGGCCCTGCTAATAAAATGACATTTTAGCAGAGATCTACAAGAAGTAAGCTTTCAAACAGCAAAACAAAGCAAAAAAGGGGAATATATTATTTTATTAATTCAGTCCATTTTGTTTAACTTAGTACTGGAATTTCTTCAAAATGACATATGTAAAGGAATAATAATCTTGTTTTACTATTATTAAATCCTAGACTGCTGGACTTCACACAAAGGAATTCTTTACTCATAGGCTCTGTTTTAATATTTCATAGGTTCACATTTTTATGTACTCTTTTCTCTAAGATGACAGCTTTATTGATGCATTGTTCTAAACATGCATTTATATATATATCCCCCACATTTATTTTTTTTGTGTTTGTTTGTTTGTTTTTCATGAGGGCAGTGTCACTGGCCCGCATATGTGGGACTCGAACCCAGGCTGCTGGCTTCCAAAGCCAGCGCTTAACTGCCGCAACACTCTGCTGGCCCACCTCACATTTATTTTAAGGATTTCCTGCCACCTAGTAAATAAAGAGAACACTTTTTTGGTTAAGGAATTAGCTGCCTCACCAGGTCAAAAGTCCAAATCTCAGAATGTGAAAAATTTCTACCCGGAACTTAAAAGTCCCACCTGGACAAAAAGGGTTAAATCTTCATCTGCTATGGTCAATAGCATTTTTTTAATTGAAGTTTATTCGGGTGACAACGATTAGTGAAGTTACATAGGTTTCAAGCGTACAATTCTTTTCTTTTTAAAGTTTATTGGGGTTACAAATGTTAGCAAAGTTACACAGATTTCAGGTGTACAATTCTGTAATATATCATCTATATATCACATTGTGTGCTCACTACCAGTCAGTTCTACTTTCATCACCATATATTTGATACTGTTTACTCTTATCTACCACCCACTTCCCCTTCCCCTCTGGTAACCACTAAACTATTGTCTATGTCTATGAGTTTTTGTTTCCTTGTTTGTTTGTCTTGTTCCTTTGTTGTGAAATAAGTCAGACATAAAAAGTTGAGAGCCATGTGATTTCACTGATATATGGGATATAAAACTGAAAGCAACAATAGTTTTGCATGTTGAACTTCAATATTCATGAAAGTAACTCAAGCTTGGAACCACAGATTTCTCAAATGGAAGGCACCTGGCTGATTCCCCATGGAGAATGAGTTAGAGACTGAGAATGAATTAGTACAAATGGTTATCAATTACTACAGGAACAAACAAAAAGCATCCTATTTATACTCACCTGTATATTAGAATGAAGGTCAAACCAAAAATCACAGGGAATATAAATTCATGAGGTTAATTTAGCTCCAACTGTCTTATAAGAAGTTAGGTTTCCTGTACATCTAGGCACGTTAGTCATTTCTCTTCCAGGACTGTGTGTAGTTGAGTATTTGGTTGAGTACTGGTGTGTCGAATATCCATAAGAAGCAACATCAAAGTACATGCAAATGGTTTAAAATTGAGTTAAAGTTATCCAACATATGATGTATAATCAAAAGATACTGTGAGGGCCAGCCAAGTGGCGCGGTGGTTAAGTGCTGGCTTGGGAAGCCAGCGGCCCCAGTTCGGGTCTCACATATGAGGGCCAGTGACTCTGTCCTCAGAAAAAAAAAGATACTATGAATGCTCAAATTAAAATAAAAATTAATTACAGTAAAAGACACATTGCCATTAAATGCCCTAAAAATACTCCCCCTTTCTTCGAACACACTTATCACATCATGCTTGCCACTTTCTAAAGCCGTTCTTGAAGTCCTCTTTCATAAGAGTCTTTACTTCATCCTCCATCATGAGAATGCTCACTTCTAGTATATGGTAATTTCTGTCAAATTAAAACATTACAGTGCGTCCTCATCCACCTTATTCACCAGATCTAGCACCAAATGACTTCTGGCTGTTCCCCAAAGTTAAAATAACTGTGAAAGGTAAACACTTTGAATTGATTCAGAACATCGAGGCAGCCAGGACAGTACAAGTAAAGATATTCATGAAAAAGGACTTCCATAACTGCTTTAAGAATGGGGGAGGGCTGGCTGAGTGGCTCGGTGGTTAAGCGCTGGCTTGGGAAGCCAGCAGCACCGGTTCGGTCCCACATATGAGGACCAGTGACGCTGCTGGTCAAAAAAAAAAAAAAAGAATGGGGATATAAGTGTGCTCACCTTCCTGTGAATTACCTACTTTCCCTTTGAAGGACCAGGCCCCCACCTCTCTCTCCTTAGTTCAGAATGGCTTATGTGCCTCATTTGTCCAATGTTCCTAGGATCTCTTATGGAACCCTTGTACATACATAATAAATTTGGTCATATTCTCCTGCTAATATGTCTCATGTCAATTTGATTAGACCAGCAAGAAGAACTTGGATGAGGTAGGAGAAACAAGCAAAAGGAGAAAGGAGGAGGGAGTCATGGGAGAAAAACAGGGTGTAAAAAGATGAAAATACTAAATATATTGCAAATAAAAGGAAGAGGCATAAACATAGTAGTAAATGAAAACAAAACCATTTGTGTTTAAAGGCAACTTTTCGTAGGTTTTTCAGAACTCTCTTGTGTGTACCTTTCATGATATACTTGCCTCCTGCCTCATTACATTATTGGGAAAATAGCATAACACTGGGGAAAGGGTATGGGCATTTCAGCCAGCCAAATTAGTGTTCAGAATCCAGATTCTCCACTTCTCAGCTGTGTGACTTTAGGTAAGTTTATCTTTATGAATCAAAATTTCATTATTTGTTATTTTATTTTAATTTTATTTATTTATTTTTAATATTTTATTGGGGAATTGGGGAAGGGGAACAGTTTTGGGGGATTGGGGAAGGGGAACAGCCAAGTTGTTGCCCTTCATTCTTAGTTGTAGAGGGCACAGCTAGCTTGGCTCCAAGTCCGGTCACTCCCCAGCCACCCGAAGGCAGGTTGCAGCTGATCAATTCAAGGTGCCGTGTTCAATGTTAGTTGGGGGGGGGCATAGCCCACCATCCCATGTGGGAGTCGTATTGGTAACCTTGTTGTTAGGGGCATGTGCTCTCATCAGCTGAGCCATCCTGCCTCCTGTTGGCAGCACAGTGGCCGCTCAGCTCGGGTGCAGCTCACTGGCCCATGTGGGAATCGAACCAGCGACGTTGTTGCTCAGAACTCACGCTCTTAACCAATTGAAACACTTGGCCGGCCACAAACTTTTCATTATTTGTAAAACAGGAATAATCTGCCTCACAGAATTGTTGTGAGATTTAAATTAGAGAATATAACACACATGGCTGGGTGCCTGGCATGTAGATGCTCAAAAAATATTTTCTCTTTTCTCAGTACAGTAGATGTGGGGGTGCGGTGAGGAATCTACTTTCAAATTACTTGAAAAAAAAAAACATGTTTTTTTATTTTAATTTTAACAGAATTTTACTTTTATTAGTTTCAGGTCTACAACACAATGCAATAGTTATACTCTTTACTCCCCCAAAGTGACAACCCCCACTCCTCCAGTTCGCCACCCCACTCCTCCCCCCACCATATCATACATATCTACTACAATTCTTTTGACTCCCTTCCACAGTACACTCCACATCCCATGACTATCTATATATTCAGTTACAGTTGGTATACAATATTATACAACATCAGCTTCAGGTGTACAGGGCAGTGATCAAGCCTCTACTCCATCCATGAAGTGGTCTCCCTAACAAGATATTTGACTATCTGACATGCCACAAAATTTTTACAATATTATTATATTCCCTGAACTGTGTTTCATATCCCTGTGGCAATATTGTAGTTGTCTATTTATGCTGTCTAATCCCTTCCCCTTCCCCCTTATCCCCACCCCCCTCCCAACTAACAACCCTCAGTTTTTCCTCTATATCTATGAGTCTGTTTATTTTGCTTGTTCATTCAGTTTTTCAGATTACACATATACGTGAGATCATATGGTACTTGTCTTTCTCCGACTGACTTATTTCACTTAACATAATAGTCTCTTCACAACATTATCAATTATATTCCCAGAACTGCCCCCATATCCCTGCAGCAACATTGTAGTCACCCACCTACACTGTCCAGAACCTGCACCCTCTCCCTCATCCCCATTCCCTCCCAGCAAGCAGCAAGCAGTTTTTCCTTTATATCTGCTTGATATGGCTTCAATCTTCTTAAATTTACTGAGACTTGTTTTGTGGCCTAACGTGGTCTATCTTGGAAAATGTCCCATGTGTACTTGAGAAGAATGTATATTCTGTTTTTTCAGGGTGAAATGCTCTAAAAATATCAACGAAGTCCAGCTGGTCTAAAGTGTCATGAAAGGCACCTCTTTCTGTGTTGGTTTTCTGTCTAAAGGGTCTGTCCATTGGTAACAATGGTGTTGAAGGTAGTGTTACTGTTGATCTCTGTCTTTATGGTTGTCAAAATCTGTTATATGTAATTAGGAGTACCTATGTTGGGTGCATAGATGTTTATTAGGGTTACGGTGCCCTTCTTTGTCTTTTATTGTAGTCATTTTAAAGTCTATTTTGTCCAAAATAAGTATTGGTACTCCAGATTTTTTTTCCCCTCATTTCCATTTGCATGAAATATCTTATTCCATCTGTAAACAGTGTATACATGTGTCCTGTTTTCTTATCCACTCAGCCACTGTCTGTCTTTTGATTGGAGCATTTAGCCCATTCACATTTAAAATGATTATTGATAGGTGCATATGTACTGCCATTTTGTTATTTGTATTCCTGGTCATCCTGGGTTAGCTTGTTTACCCCTTTCTTTTGTTTAAAAAAGTCCTTTTAACATTTCTTGTAATGCTGGATTGGTGATAATGAATTCCTTAAGCTTATTCTTTTCTGAGAAGCTCTTTATTTCTCCTTCAATTTTAAGTGATAGCCTTGCTGGGTAGAGCAATCTTGGTTGTAGACTTTTATTTTGTGTCACTTTGAATATCTCCTGCCACTCCCTTCTGGCCTGCAAAGTTTCTGTAGACAAGTCAGCCGTTAGTCTAACAGGAGTTCCTTTGTATGTAACCTGCTGTCTTTCTCTTGCTGCTTTTTGGGATTCTGTCTCTGTCTTTAACCTTTGCCATTTTAACTATGATGTGACTTGGTGTGGACCTGTTTGGGTTCAGCTTGTTTGGAACCCTCTGCACTTCCTGGGCATGCATGTTGATTTCCTTCACCAGAGTAGGGAAGTTTTCAGTCATTATTTTTTCAAATACATTCTCGACCCCTTGCTTCTCTTCTCCTTCTGGTATTCCTATGAGTCGAAGGTGGTTGCACTGCATCTTGTCCCATAGGGCTCTTAAACAATTTTCATTCTTTTTTATTCTTTGGTCTTTTTGTTGTGCCAACTGGGTGATTTCTGCTATTTTGTCTTTCAAATCGTTGATCCGCTCCTCTGCTTCATCTACTCTACTGGTGATTCCTTCAAGTGTGTTCTTCATTTCAGTTATTGTATTCTTTAGTTCTAACTGGTTGCTTTTTATGATTTCTCTGTCCTTCCTTATGTCCTCACTAAGTTTGTTAAACATTCTTATCATCAGTGTTCTAAACTCTGTCTTTGAAAGGTTGGATCCCTCTGTTTCATTTGGTTCCATTTTTAGAGGTTTCTTCTGATCTTTTACTTGTGACATGTTTCTTTGTTTCCCCATTCTGGCTGTCACTCTGGGATTGCTTTGATGTATTAGATAGATAACCAGGAGAGCCCTGGCTGGATCACGCAGGCACACAGCTCATGGCCCAACACTCCCAGGAAAACTCCCAGTCTCAGCCTGTCCCAATCAGCCGCTCATAAATCAGGCCGAGCAGCCTGACAACCAATCACCAGCCTGACAGCTCTGTAAGCGCATTGCACAGAGCAGGGACCTGAGGCGGCTCGTGCACTCCCGCGTCTCAGTGAGCAACCTGTTGAAGCTGGAGCATGCCCACCAGGCGTTTCTCAGGCAACACAGCGCAAGCCGTGTGGAGGGTGGGGATCCAAGGCAGCTTGCGCACTCCAGGGTCTCAGTGAGCAGCATGTTGGAGCTGGAGGGCACCCGCCCAGCCTTTCCCTGGCAACGCAGTATAAGCCGGGCAGAGTGTGGGGATCCAAGGCCGTATGCATGCACATGCACATACGCACTTCTGCGCCAATTCCACAAGACCAATGAGGTCCCAGACCTGATTCTCTGTGGGAGGTCCCAACCCTGACAAAATGGAGCCCTCCTTACACCACTCACGTGCAGGCTCCACACCAGGGGAACAACAGTCTAGAAAACTCCAGCCTTTGCACCAAAGATGCTCAGTTCGGTCCATCCCCACAGGCTCCTTGCCCAGCTCACACAGCTACTCCCTCCACCAGGAACCAGGTAAGTGCTCACAGGCAAGCCAGCCCGGGCGCCGGCCCCACTGATTCTCTAGCCGCTCTTAGCCTCACTGAGCTGAGCAAAGAGAGTCCTCACTAATTTACTGTCAGCTCTCTTGGAACTTCTCTTCCCGGCAAAGGAACTCTGGGCTGGTGAGCTCGGTGTAGGACTGCAGGGTCTCTCCCCCAACCGGAGAAGCCTCCCCACAGCTGGGGCTTCCCTCATGGGGTTTGCCCTCTCTCGTCTCCGCCCGTTCTACCAGACCTGACGTGGCCTCCTCTTTAAGTTTTTCATTTAGTGGTTCTGTTCATGTAGTTTTCCGGGAACCTCCAGGGCTGAATGCTGTATAATTTGTTTGTAATTTTGGTGTAATCCTGGGAGGTAGTTACCACAGCGTCTGTCTATTCCACCATTTTACCCAAAACATGTTTTTTTATGTTTACTTTATCTTCTATTAAATGGTGAAGATGGACTGTTTTTAATTCTTCCTCACTCCAGTTTGCACAGTAGGACTATTAGTTTTTTAAGTGAACTGATATGACTTGCCTATATAGCAGGCACTCAAATTTTGAAATGTCAAAACTGGAAAAGAAATTCCAGAATGAATGATCAATGGCTTAAAAATCTTATTATTATTACCCCAGAGGTTTTCCATCTTATTTCTCAGATCCCTAGGACAACAGAGAGATTTTTAAGGTCATGGAGACAAGGAGGCCAAGTAGAAAGAACAGATGAAAAAATGGGACTCATCCCTCTCTCTAATCTGGTCAACTTCATTTTCTTAATTGTTTAAGATGTTAGTGTTCCTCATAGGATTTTACTTAAAAAAGATGATTGTACTTCTTTAAGAAATAAAAAGTTGTAAAATTCCACTGCTTTATAACATAGCCTGATGTTCCTGGCATAGACATTCATGCTTGGGCTGCAAATGTACTTGAGCCTGACTTTTCCATAGTTCTACTCACCTCATCCTAATACAGCTATATCCATAAGGCTTCAAGTCACTCTATCATGGATTAGAACTGCCATCTAGAAATACAAAGGTTTGACAGTTAAGTTTGCAAACTCATCCTAGAAAAAGTGCTAGATTCCTCATTGCTGAATATCACTATGTTAACTTTTAATGTTCTCCCCCTTGGGAAGCTATGCATCAATGACAGTGCCTAGTCCACCCTTGAAAGCAATTTTGAAACTGTTTCTCTGGAATGGCCATCAGAGCTGTCATCATATTACCCTTGATGTCCTGAATGTCATCAAAATGTCTTCCTTTCAATATGTACCTCATCTTCAGGTAAAGAAAGACATAATTGGGGGCCAGATCAGGTGAGTAGGAAGGGAGTTTCAATACAGTTATTGGTTTACTGACTAAAAACTCCCTCACAGACAGTGCCATGTGAGCAGGTGAATTGTCGTGATGCAAGAGCCATAAATTGTTGGCACAAGTTCAGGTTGTGTAGCTTTTTCATGCAGCTTTTTCAGCCCTTCCAAATAGTAAACTTGGTTGACTGTTTGTCCAGTTGGTAAAAATTCATAATGAATGATCCCTCTGATATCAAAAAAGGTTAGCAACATTGTTTTGACTCTTGATTTGGACTGACAGAACTTTTCAGTCATGGAGAATTGGCTGACTCCCATTGTGCACTTTGACACTTTCCTTCAGGGTCATATTGATACACCCATGTTTCACCACCAGTGATAACATGGCCAAAAACATCGTCTTGCCTCTCCAAAAGATCTTTGCAAACTTTTACTGTCCTTTGCTTTTGGTCATCAATGAGCTGCTTCGGGGTCATTTTTGCACAAAACTTTCTCATGCCAATATTTTCAGTTAAGGTTTTCCTAACTATTTCTCTATGGATGCTTACTTGGTCTGCTGTGCGTCTAACAATCAGCCAATGACTTGGCACACAATTCGATGAATTTTTGCAATGTTTTCATCAATTCTGATCATTACTGGTTGCCCTGACCTCGCTTCATCAGTGACACATTCTCTCCCCTATGAGAAATGTTTAAGCCATTTGTACACTGTTGTTTTCTTCATGGCACTATCCCCAAAAACTTGGACTAATATGTCCCTGATTTCACTTCCATTCTTGCCAAGTTTAACAAGAAATTAAATGTTTGTTCATGGCTCTAATTCAAACTCAGACAGTCTCACGACAGCACACAAAAACATGAAACAATAATGAATGCCACTCGGCAAGACACCACCACATGCTGACATGAACACAGCTGTGAGTCAGTGATATATCAAGGATATGAAACCTTATTGAGCTATGTGTACAGTGCTGCCAATGTAAGTGCATGGTGACAAGCTCTCGAACTTAATTGACAGAACTTGTATATACAATGAATTATTGCTCAGCCATGGAAGGGAATGGGGTCTTGCCATCTGTGGTGCCATGGATAAATCTGGCTGGTATTGTACTGCATGGAGTATGTCAGACAGAGAAAGACAGATGCAATGTGATTTCACTTATATGTGGAATCTAAAGAACAAAATAAACAAAACAGAAAAAAAACTCATAGATACAGAGAACAGTTTGATGGTTGACAGATGGGAGGGAAGTTGTGGAGTGGATGAAAAAGAGAAAGGGATTAAGAAGTACAAATTTGTTTTTACATAGCAGTGATGGGAATGTAGGTTATGCATAGGGAATATGGTAGGTAATGTTATCATAAATATGTGTGGTGTGGGATGTGTACTAGATTTATTGGCATGATAGATGGAAGGGGTTTGGGGGCAGAGTGAAAAGTTGAAGGCATTAAGAAGTACAAATTTGGGGCCAGCCGAGTGGCGTGATGGTTAGGAGTTGGCTTGGGATGCCGGATCTGGGTGGCAGGGCCCCAGTTTGGATCCCACATGGGCGACAAGTGACACTTCGCCCTCTATAGATAAGATGGTGAACAACAGCTCGACCTGGAGCTGGGCTGCCTTGAGCCACCGGCGATGGCAAGGGCTGCAGTGGGGCTGGCTGGCAGCTGGAGTCCGCTTTCATGAGCTGCTGTGAGCCCCCATGAGCGGCCGTCCAGTGGCCAGCAAGTGACCGCCTCACGCAGGAAGAGCGCAATGATAATACCAACATGGGCCAGTGAAGCAACGTCCTCCACAACTAGACTGAAGAACAAAAGGAAGGCAGCTTGTCTGTTCCCCTCCCCCAATTCCTCAATGAAACCTTAAAAAAAAGAAGTACAAATTAGTAGTTACAAAATAATCATGGGATTTAAATGAAGCATAGGGAATACACTCAATAATATGGTAATAACTATGTATAGTGCCAGGTGGGGACTAGACTAGTCAGGGGGATCACTTCTTCAATTATATAAATGTCTAACCACTATGCTGCACACCTGAAATTAGTATAAAATAATACTGAATGTCAACTGCAATTGAAAAATTAGAAAGGAGATAAACAGTGAAGGGGAATAAGAGGTTCAAATTTCCAGGTATAAAAGAAATAAGTCATGACAGTGTCATACAGTATAGATAATTGCTGGACTCATAGTGATCATTTCTTTAGGTATATAAACATTGAATAACTATGGTGTACCCCTAAAACTAATATAGTATTGTATGTTAGCCATATTTTAATAAAAATATTTTTAAATAATAATGTACAGATGTATGCTGCTCACACATAGACATAAACAAACTTATCCAAAAAACATAGCAGTGGGGTTTTGAGTCAACAGACAAGTGATATACAAGGGCCCTTTGGATAAAATATGTAGGTGCCTGAACTAGCTCACCTAGAAAACATCTGTTAATGACCAGTAATACTTGACAGGGTCCACCAAGGAGAAGAAATGACATATAAGACTATGAATAATAAAGCATCATAATGGGATGCATACACATGCAAAAGCAAAAACTGAAGAAACATACTTCATAATCTCATAAAGAGATGGAATCAAACTGAGGATTTCTTAGGCAAGGGAAGCTATCTCAAAGGGTCTTTATGGAACAGAACAAACTGTTTTTCAAGTTGCCCAGAGTGTGTACAACTATTAATAATAGGATTAGTCTCAGAGTCAGAAATAAATGGGTTCCCACCAGAACAAGAAGAGCATATATATAACCATTGTACACAGTTTTACAATATATTTTTTTACTCAGCTTCAAACCAATTCCCTCTAATTTTATTTAAAGGAAAAGTTGTTTTTCTTGAATGTAATGATATCAGAGGATAAAAGATTTCCTGATATAGACTCAGCTGGGATTTTCCTCTAATATTATTAACCTAAATGAAAACTTTCTTGAGCAAAGCTGATCTTATTTCATATAAGACAATAACTTATATATCTTCTGCCATGAAAATTAATGTTAGTTGCTGGGTAAAAGAAGTGTAAGCATTTGTAACTTTCCTTTAAAGTATCTATAACCAAAATACCTACACAGCTAACATAGAGATATTAGAAATTAGGAATTCTGTCAAAAATAAATGAACTATTTTCTAAACAAAACAAAGGAACATAGTCTAGATTGTGAAACAAGAATTTTTCCAATACGATGTGATTAATCCTGTGAAGAAAAAAAAATTAGAAAAAACCCACAATCCTTCTAAAAAAGAGAGACTAACACAGATGGAAAAAGACAAATACCATTAGACCTCACTTATGTGTAGAATCTAAACAATAGCAAAAGTGAGCAAACTAATCATAAACAATCTCAGAGATATGGAGAAAAAACTGAGGGTTGCTAGATGGGAGGGGGACAGGGATGAGGGAGAAGGTGAGGGGATTAGAAAGCACAAATTGGTAACCACAAGATTGCCACAGGGATATGAAAGACATTTTGGGGTATATGATCAATAATGTTGTAAAGATTTTGTAGGGTGTCAGATGGGCACTTGTCTTATTAGGGAGACAAATTCATGGATGGTGCAGATGCCTGAACCACTGCAGTGTACACCTAGAGCTGAAGCTGAATAATACTCAATGTCAACTATAATTAAATAAATAAATATATATATATATATATATATATATATATATATATATATATTCACAGGATGTGGAGTATAGTAGGGAATAGAGTCAATGGAATTGTAACAGCTATATAAGATGTCAGAGGGATAGTATTTGGGAGAGAGAGGTTATCGTTTTGTGAGGGGTATGAATGTCCAATTATTACTTTGTTTGGTACACCTGAAACTAAAAATAAAATATAGTGCTAGTCATCAAGCATGTGTTTATGGGGAAAAATCAAAATTGAGGTAGAAAAAGGGTTCAAAGAAGAGAATGGTAAATGAGGTGTCTCAGGCCTCAGGCCAATCATCACATTAACTAGTGGGCAACAATCTTAAGTATCAAGTACCTTAAGTCTCAAGGTCCATTCTGCCATATTCTCTACACAAATGCTTAAAGTTTATTGTACTTGCAAATCAACTAAGGATCTTGTTATAATGAATATTCTGATTTAGTGGGTGTGGCTTGGGGCCCAATATTTTTCATTTCCAACAAGCTCCCAGGTGATGCTAACACTATTGGTTTGTGAATCATACTTTGAGAAGCAAGTCTCTAGCTCAAGACAAGCACAGAATTCCTTTTTGAGGTGCAGTTTAATGAAGTACGAATAGCTTTGACTTTGGGATCTGAAATGGGAAGCCCAATGTAGAGTGAGGCTCTATTCCCTACTAGCTGGATAATTTGGGCAACTTAACCTCTCGAATACTCATGTCTTTTTTGTGCTTTGTCTTTTTTTTTTGAGGGCAGTGTCACTGGCCCTCATATGTGGGACCCGATCCGGGGCCGCTGGCTTCCCAAACCAGCGCTTAAACACCGCGCCACTCAGCCGGCCCCTCCTTTGTCTTTTTTAAAGATCCCTAGTAAATTAAATAAAAATTTGTAAAGTACCTGATGTATATTAGGTGCTCAATAAATGTCACTTTTGATCCCC
This sequence comes from Aselliscus stoliczkanus, assembly GCA_033961575.1. Classification (NCBI taxonomy): domain Eukaryota; kingdom Metazoa; phylum Chordata; class Mammalia; order Chiroptera; family Hipposideridae; genus Aselliscus; species Aselliscus stoliczkanus. Next base: position 32,839,858 of record CM066737.1, on the reverse strand, counting down.
CCCAAAAAATACAGAGACTAACAGCATTTACTTCTTCTCCCTTTACATTATCTAAAATAGCAATTTCAAATACTTGGAAAGACAATCAAATCTAGAGGTGAATTTTCCTACACCAAGCAATGAAACACCTAAGTATTTTTTTAAAGATTTTATTTGGCAGTTGGGGGAGGGGAACAGTATTGGAGAATTGGGGGAGGGGACCAGCCAAGTTGTTTTTCTTCAGTCTTTGTTGTGGAGGGCTCTAGTCGCCATTTGGCTTCCCGTCAGTAGCGCATGGCCTCTAAGCTCAAGGTGCTATGTTCAATCTTAGTTGTGGGTGGGCATAGCCACCATCCCATGGGGGAGTCACACCAGCAGCCTTGTTGTTAAGAGCACATGCTCTATCCACTGAGCCACCCGGGTGGCAGCTCAGCTCAAGGTGCTGAGATCAACCTTTAGTTGCAGGTGGATATAGCCCACCATTGAACAGGCAAACTTGTTGTTACACCAGCTGAGCCATCCTGCCACCTGTTGGCAGCACAGCGACAGCTCAGCTAGGGCACAGCATTCATTGGCCCATGTGGGAATCAAATCGGTGGCCCTGTTGCTTAGAGCATGTGCTCTAAGCCAACTCTTAACCAACTGAGCCACTCGGCTGGCCCACACCTAAGTATTTTAAAAACATCTGAATAATTTATAAATTTTTATTTTTCATAGATATTTCTGATGTCTCATTTATAAAGTAATTTTGAGTAATAATCCAAATCCTTTTATTTAAGAAAGAAATAATTGAATAACTTTCAAGAAGGCAGATTAGGAAAATGCTACACCTACTGCATCCCAGGATCACACCAAAATTACAAATAAATTCTAGAACAATCAACCTTAAGAATTGTCTGAACTCTAGCTAAACAGAAAACTTGTAACTAAGGATATAAAGAGGTCACATCAAACTGGTAGGAGTGAGGGAGACGCAAAATGGGCTGACCCCAAACACACAGATAGTAGCTGAGCACTGGGAGGGACACCTTGGTGGTGGAGTTACCCCCTGAAGAGGGAGGGGACCCCCAGTTCCACACCAGGCTCCCCAGCACAGGGGTACTATACCAGGAAGAATAGTTCCCATGATATCTGGCAGTGAAAATCAGTGAGGACACTGTCTACTCTTCTGGGTGTGATGGAAGGCAGCTGGAAACCCAGACACCCTCTTGTAGAGTTGGCACACAGACTCTCTCACTTGTGGGCACTCACCTGGTCTCTGGTGGAGGGGTGGCACCTCGGGAGGACAAGGGACATTTAGGGAAAGGACTGAATTGAGTGGCTTCAGCGAGGGAGCTGGTGGGACAAGAGCCATTGTTATCCCTGTGTAGAGCCTGATACACGTGTGGCTTATAGGACAACACTATCTTTCCAAGGTTCATCCTTCCCCAAAATGGCCAAGTCTGGGACCTTTTAGTCTGGTGCAATCTGTGCATGCACACTGCCTTGGTGATGCCCAGGGTCTCTGCTCTCTGCATACCTTGTGCTACACAGCTCAGGAAACTTCACTGCTGGGCTGCTTGCCACCCCCACAGGCTGCAGAAGCCTATTTAAAGTGGGTGGAGGGCCTGAGGTGACCCAGGAAATGTTTGCTAGTGGGCGGTAACCCAAGACCAGCTCACAGTGTAGATGGGCGGTGGTGAGCCTCAGACAGGTCATGGCTGGCCCTAGTGTTCTCAGGATGTTTTTGCTGGATGATCACGGGCCCAACACCAGAGCAGGAGCCGAGACTGCATTGACTTTGTAGATACCACCAACCTCCCTAGAACACGTCCACCACCACCTAGAGCTACATTGCCAAGGGCACTCTTGGCACCTAGGGGGTCAGCCATGCCCCACATGCCTCAGAGGTCTTCTGTGCAGAGGACAATCCACAACAGCCCAGGGAGATTTTGGTGGTAGACAGTGACCCAGAAACTGTGCCACAGCCACTTAGGGGCAGCTCTAGGGAATTAGCAAGCCTGTAGCAGTGTCTGGCTGCAGTATTCTCAGAACAGAAAGTGGTCACAGGCTGGGCACTGGAGTAAGAACTGAATCTGCATTAACTTGGTAAAAAACCACCAGTCATGTCTCCTAACTCCCTGGAACACCACCCCACCCAGCTAGTGTTGCATCACTGAGGGCACTCTCAGCACTGGGTCAATCACCCAGCACACTCACCTAAGGAGGCTCTTTCAATGGCTGGGCATTATGGACACATATTGGGCAGCAATAGTCCTAGGGAGCCCTGGGCCTTTTGCTAAGCTACCTCTGGCCCACTAATGGTGGCAGCCAGCCTTAGTTCACAGCGAGGGCACCCCCACATGCCTCCAGGTCCAGCAGCAACCAACCACATATAGCTTTGAGAGTACTACCAGGTAGCTGAGGGCAGGTAATACGAAAGGCTGAAATTGCCCGGCATGGGAGAACTACCCAAGAGATACCAGGAAAAACACACACAGGGGAGAGCTTCTGACCACACCAAAACACTACCTGGTTAGCCCCACAAGCAGCATACCCAAAGTGGGGTCTCAAAAGGCAAAAAAGACCATAGCAAAGACATCTCTGAGGGGTCTGCTCCCACACAGTAGCTCATACACTGTAGGCGTAGCCAATCTTCATAGTCAGTCATCCTGGGAGTCACTCCCAACCACTGCTATACCAAAAGCAATCAAGACTCAACTACAACAAGAGAACATACAAAACATATAAGGGACACTACTTGAACCCAGGCACAGGAGATTAGGGAGACTGTGCAATTGGACTACACAGGACACATACTACATAAGGCCACCCAGCAAATACTAAGAGACATAGGAGTCTACCTAATACATAGAAGCAAACACAAAGAGGTAGCCAGAATGAGGAAACTCATATACAGTAATCCCAGACTTATGAACATTCTGGGAGAACATTCATGAGTCAGATTAGTTTGTAAGTCTGACAAAGTGAGTCTTATACACCTTTGACACAAATATACAATGTAAAGCATAAAAAAAACTAATCACACACGCAAAAATACTGTAAATAAACTATTTTTACTTTTACAGTTACCTTAAAATGGTGTTGTAGTACAGTACAAAAACTGGCATATAGGGGATTGCATGGAGTGAACCGACAAGAGCAGACACGTGAGCTACTTCTGCGATTTGTTCGCATCTATGAATGTTCGTAATGCGAGGTCCGTTCAAATCTGTGAAAGTTCACAACTTGAATGTTCATAAGTTGGGAACTTACTGTATATATATCCCAAATAAAAACAACAGTTGAATCCTCCAGAAATGGAACTAAATGAAATGAAGGCAACCAACCTACCACTGACGAGTTTAAAACACTGATTATAAGACTGTATAAGGAACTTAGTGTGAATTTCAACAAAAATATCGCAAGCATAAAGAAGAACATAGAAACTATAAAAAAAAGAGCCAATCAGAAATAAACAATACAATAACTGAAATGAAGAATACACTAGAAGGAATCAACAGCAAATTAGATGAAGCAGAGGATTGAATCAGCAATTTAGAAGAGAAGAAGGCACACTACACCCAATCAGAAACAAAAAGAATAAAAATAATGAAGATAGTTTAAGGAACCTGACAGGCAACATCAAGCATGACAACATTCACATCATAGGAGTATTAGAAGGAGAAGAGAGAGAGCAAGGGGTCAAGAACCTACTTGAAATAATAATATTGGAAAACTTCCCTAACCTGGTGAAGGAAATATACATACAAGCCCAGACAGCACAGGAAGTCCAGAACAAGATGAACCAGAATAGGCCTATACCAAGATACGTCATAGTTAAAATGGCAAAGGTTAAAGTCAAAGAGAGTATCCTAAAAGCAGCAAGAAAAAGACAAGTAGTTAATCACAAGGGAGCTCTATTAGGACTATCAGCTCATTTCTCAACAAAATCTTTGCAGGCCAGAAAAGAATGGCACAAAATATTCAAAGTGATAAAAAAAACAACCCAAGGGCTTACAATCAAGACTACTCTATCCAGCAAGGTTATCATTTAAAATTGAAGGAGAAATAAAGAGCTTCTCAGATAAGAAGTGTAAGAAATTAATTACCACCATACCAGTATTTCAAGAAATGTTAAAAGGACTTCTTTAAGCAGAAGAAAGGAGAAAACAAAGATAACAAATATGAATAATAAAATGGCAAGAACTATGTATCTATCAATAATCACTTTAAATGTAAATGGATTAATTGCTCTAATCAAAAGACATAGGGTATCTGAGTTGATAAGAAAACAAGATCCATGCACATGTTGTTTATAAGAGACACACATCGACTGAAAGTAAAGGTTTGGAAAAAGATATTCCACACAAATGGACATGAGAAAAAAGCTGGAGTGGCAAAACTTACATCAGAAAAAATACACTTTAAAATGAAGACTATAATAAAAGACAAAGAAGGACATTACATAATAATAAAGGGATCAGTACAAAAATAGGAAATCACACTAGCAACCATCTATGCACCAAAGGAACACCTGAATATATAAAGCAAATATTCACAAACATAAAGGCAGAGATCAACAGTAACAAGATCATAATAGGGGACTTAAACACCACACTAAAACCATTGAATGCATACTCAAGACAGAAAATCAACACAGAAAAAGTGGCCCTAAATGGCACACTAGACGAGATGAATTTAACTGATGCTTTTAGAGTATTTCATCCCAAAAGAATATACATTCTTTTCTAGTACACATGAAACATTTTCCAAGATATATTTCAAGCCACAAAACAAGCCTCAATAATTCTTTTTCTTCTAATTTTTTGAAATTAAATTTATTAGGGTGAAAATGTTTACTAATATTACATAAGTTTCAAGTGTACAATTCTATAACACATCATCTATATATATGTCACATTGTGTGCTCACCACCACCCAGAGTCAGTTCTCTTTTGAACCCCATATATTTGAACCCCATTAACCTCATCTACATCCCCCTTCCTCTCTTACACTCTGGTAAAAACTAAACTGTTGTCTGTGTCTGACATTTTATTTCTTTATTTCTTTGCCTTCTTCCTTTCTTGCTGTCAGATTTATTGTGTATTCCACATACAAGAGAAGTCAAGTGGTTCTCAAATTTTTCAATCTGACTTATTTTGCTTAACATAATAATCTCAACATCCAGTCATGTTGCAAATGGAATTATTATATCTTCTCTAATGGCAGAGTAGTATTCCGTTGTGTATACATACCTATTTTTTTTTATCCAAATTCAGATTTTTGGGGTAGATACCTAGGACAGGGCATGCTGGATCAAATGTTAATTCTAGTCTTAATTATTTGAGGAACATATACACTTCCTTCCATAGCAGCTACACCAATTTACACTCACCAACAGTGTATCACAGTTTCTGCTCTCCATAGCATCTCCAGCACTTGGTATTATTTGTCTTGTTGATGATAGCCATTCTAAAATGTGTGAGGTATATCTCATAGTGGTTTTAATTTACATATCCCTAATAGCTATGAAAATTGAGCATTTTTTCATATATCTGTTGCCCATTTGTATGTCTTCTTGGGAGAAGCTTCTGTTGATATCATTTGTCTATTTTTTAATTGGATTGTTTATCTTTTTGTTATTGAGTTGTATGAGTTCCATATATATTTTTGATATTAGACCCATATTGGAGGCATTGTTTGCAAATAGCTTCTCCTATTCAGTTGGTTGTCTCTGTGGTTTTTGATGGTTTCTTTTACTGTGCAAAAGTTTTTCACTGTAATACAGTCCCATTCATTTATTTTAGTTTTCAATTCCCTTGCCTGAGAGGACAAATTCATAAAACCCTCTTCGAACTCAAGGTCCATAAGTTAGTACCTATGCTTTTTTCTATGCAGTTGATTGTTTCAGGTCTTATGTTTAGGTCTTTGATCCATTTTGAGTTAATTTTAGTACACGATAACAGACAGCAGTCTACTTTCATTCTTTTTCACGTGGCTTTCCAATTCTCCCAGCACCATTTATTGAAGAGGCTGTCTTTCCCACACAGTATTTTGGTTCCTTTGTTGAAAATTATCTGCCCATTATTTATGTGGGATTATTTCTGGGTTTTTAATTCAATTCCATTGGTCTGCATGTCTGTTTTTCTGCCAATACCATACTGTTTTGATTATTGTTGCCCTATAGTATGAGCTGAAGTCAGGGAGTGTGATACATCCAGCATAATTCTTTACTCTTGGATTGTTTTGGCTATTTGGGGTCTTTTGTGTTTCCATACAAATCTGATGTTTTTTTGTTCTATTTTTTTTTTTTAAATGCCATTGCGGGGCAGGCTGAGTGGCTCAGTTGGTTAAGAGTTGGCTTAGAGCGCAAGATCTGAGCAAAAGGGCCGCCGGTTCAATTCACATATGGGCCAGTGATGCTGCACCTGAGCTGAACTGTCACTAAGCTGCCAACAGGTGGCAGGATGGCTCAACTGGTGTAACAACAAGATTGCCTGTTCAATGGTGGGCTACGCCCACCTGCAACTAAGACTGAACTCAGCACCTTGAGCTGAGCTGCTGCCAGAATGGCTCAGTGTATAGAGAGTGTGCTTTTAACAACACCACTGCTAGTTCGATGCCTGCATGGGATGGTGTCTATGCTCACCCGCAACTAAGACTGAACACAGCACCTTGAGCTTAGAGGCCATGAGCTGCCGACGGGAAGCCATATGGCGACTGGCACCCTCCACAACAAAGACTGAAGAAAAACAACTTGGTTGGTCCACTTCCTTAATTCCCCAACACTGTTCCCTCCCCTAATTCCCCAACAAAATCTTTTAAAAAATGCCATTGGGATTTTGATGGGGATTGCATTAAATCTCTATATACTGCTTTGGGTAATATGGCCATTTTAACTATGTTGATTCTTCCAATCCATGAACATTGAATGTCTTACCATTCTTTGTGTCTTCTACAATTTCTTTTAAAAATAACTTATACTTTTCTGTGTATAGGTCCTTCATATCTTTGTTAAGTTTATTCCTAGGTATTTCATTATTTTTGTTGCAATTAAAAAAGGAATTGGTTTCATTTTCTTTTCTGAAATTTCACTGTCAGTATATAGGAACACAATGGATTTTTGCATGTTCATTTTGTAAATAGCAAATTTACTATATTGGTTTATTTTTTTCTAATATCTTTTGATGACGTCTTTAGGATTTTCTATGTAAAGAATCATGTTAGTTACAAAAAGTGACAATTTAACTTCATTCCCAATTCTGATGCCTTTTAATTTTTTTCTCTTGCATTATTGCTCTGGGTAGGACTTCTAATACTATGTTGAATAAAAGTAGCGATAGGGAAAACTCTGTCTTGCTTCTGAACATAGCACAAAAGACTTCAGTTTTTCACTGTTAATTATGATATTAGCATAGGGTTTGTAATATATGCTTTTATTATGTTAAGGAATTTTCCTTGTATACCCATTTTACTATGTGTTTTAATCATAAATTGATATTGTATCTTGTTAAATACTTTTTCTGCATGTATTGATATAATATGATTTTCATCCTTTATTTTGTTTATGTGGTGTATCATATTGATTGATTTGTGTATCCTGAACCATCCTTGTCCTCCTGGGATGAACTCAAATTGTTGTATAATCTTTTAAATGTTTTTTTTGTGTTTGATTTGCTAGAATTTTGTTTTGGATTTTTGTATTTCTATACATCAGAGTTTTAGTCTGTAATTTTCTTTTTTGGGGTTATCTTTACCAGGTTTTGTTATCACAGTAATGTTGGTCTTCTAAAATAAATTAGGAAGTATTGCCTCTTGTTCAATTTTTTTTTGGAAAAGTTAGAGGAGGACAGGTGTTAGTTCCTATTTGAATATTTGTTAAAATTCACTAGTGAAGCCATATGGTCTTGGACTTTTGCTTTTGGGAAGGTTTTGGATGACTGATTCAATTTCCTTACTATTGATTGGTCTATTTAGATCTTCAGGTTCTTCGAGACTCAGCCTAGGAAGGCTATGTGTTTCTAAGAACTTGTGCATTTCTTCCAGGTTATTGCATTTGATAGCATATAGACATTAATAGTATTCTTGTATGATCCTTTATATTTCTGTAGTGTCATGGTAACTTCTCTTTCATTTCTGATTTTATTAGTGTCTTTTTTTATCTTAGTGATTCTAACCAATGGTTTGCCAATTTTATTAATCTTTTCAAAGCACCAGCTCTTTGCTGCATATTTTTTTTAGTCTCTATTTGTTCTCTATTTCATTTAGTTTTGCTCTGATTTTTATTATTTTCATCATTCTGCTGACTTGAGTTTCATTTGTTATTCTTTTTCTGGTTCTTTAAGGTGTAATATTAGGTTGTGTATTTGAGATTTTCCTTATTTCTTGACATTAGCCTGCAATGATATAAAATTCCATCTTCTTACTACTTTTGTTGCATCCCAATAATGTTGATAGAATGAATTTTCATTCTCATTTGTTTCTATGTATCTTTTTATTTCATCTCTTAGTTCTTCTATAACCAACTCATTCTTTAAAACCATGTTTAATCTCCATATCTTTGTGGGTTTTCCTTCTTTCTTTTTTCAGGTAATATCCAATTTCAAAACCTGTGATCAGAGAATATCATTGATATGATTTCAATCTTCTTAAATATGCTCAGGCTAGTTTTATGTCCCCATACATGGTATATACTTGAGAATATTCCATCCACACTAGAAAAGAATGTGTAGTCTGGTGTTCTAGGATGATGTGCTTTATAAATGTCAATTATATCCACTTGGCCTAATCTGTCATTTAGGGCTGATATTTCCTTACTTATTTTCTGTTTGCATGATGTATCCATAGCTGTCAATGATGTATTTAAGTTACCTACTATAATTGTGTTTTGCTCAATTTCTCCCTTTAGTTGTGTTAGTAGTTGCTTTGTATATTTTGGTTCTCCTTGATTGGGGCCATATATATTAATAAGTGTTAAGTTTTCTTTTCTTTTTTTCTTTGAGGGCAGTGTCACTGGCTCTCATCTGTGGGACCTGAACTGGGGCCGCTGGCTTCCCAGGCCAGTTTCTAACCACTGCGCAACTCAACTGGCCCTAAGTTTTAATTTTTGTATTGTCCCTTTTGTCATTATGAAATGTTCATTTTAGTCCTTGTTACCTTTCCTAATTTGAAGTCTGTTTCATCTGATATAAGTATGGCTATATCTGCTTCTCTTTGGTTACCAGTTCCTTGTAGTATTTATTTGTACCCTTTCACTTGTCTTTTCACAGTTTGCACTTGTCCTTCTGGATGAGATGCCTTTCTTGGAGGTACCTTATGGTTGGGTTTTGGGTTTTGATCAAATCTTCTACTCTGTGCCTTTATATTGATGAGTTTATTCCATTTACATTTAGGGTGATTATTGATCTATGAGGATTTTCTATATCCATTTTGTCCCTTCTTTTCTGGTATCTCAGTGTCTACATTGTTCCTTTTACTTTTTGTTGTTGTCTGTTATTTTAGTGTGGTGGTATACAATGATTTTCCCCTCTGTTTCTTCTTTTTTATGGTATATGTCTGAGTTCTAGATATTATTTGAGTGGTTAGCATTAATGTTATGTAAAAGAAAGTTGCATATAAGCAGTCTTTTTTCTTCAGCATGCTTCTTATCTCCATTCCCCTTTACAGATTCAGACTTTTATTGTCTCTCCTTTTATACTTCTGTTGTCATAACTCATCCCTATTTATGATGTGAGTTGATTTCTGCATTGCAGTAGCAAGTTGTCTTTTCTTCTGTATTTACTTTTACTTTTCTTTTTTTTTTTTTGAAGGCAGTGTCACTGGCCCTCATATGTGGGACCCGAGCCCAGGCCGCTAGCATCCCAAGCCAGCACTTAACCAATGCGCCACTTGGCCGGCCCTTTACTTTTACTTTTTTATGTTTTTATCTTCTTTATCCTTTATGTTATGTTTACGTGTATAGTGCCCTATTTTGTGTAAGGTTTGCTATTTCATGCCTCTATCTGTCTGTCTGTAATATTGCTCAGGCTTTTGTATTCTTTGGGGGGTTTGTTTCAGATCAAATAGCTTCTTTCAGCATTTCCTGTAATGGAGGTTGTGGGTTAAAAATTCCCTGAGCTTCTGTATGTCTGTCTGGAAAGGTCTTTATTCTTCCTTCATATCTAAAGGATATCTTTGCTGGGTATATTATTCTTGGCTGATAATCTCTTTCTTTCAATAGTTTGAATATTTCATTCCACTCCTTTCTCGCTAGTAGAGTTTATTCTGAAAAGCCTGATGATAGTCAAATGGACCTTCCCTTATACATTACTATTTTTTTAATTGTGGCTGTCTTGAGAATTCTTTCTTTGTCATTAATTTTTGACAACTTCAATCCAATGTGCCTTGGAGAAGACCTGTTAGGGTTCAGGTAATTATGTGTTCTGTTTGCTTCTTGGATGCGAGGATCCAATTCTTTCCACAAGTTTGGAAAGTTTTCATCAATTATTTGTTTGAATATAATCTCTGTTCCCTTCTCCTTCTCTTCTCCTTCCAATATACCCATTATTCTTATGTTGCTATTTCTAATGGAGCGATAACGTTCTTGTAGAGTTCTTTCATTTCTTCTAACACTCAAGACTGTCTCGTCCATCTGTGTCATTTCCAGATGTCTACCTTCAGTATCACTAAGTCTTTCCTCCATCTGATGAGCTCTATTAAATAACCAGGCTATTTCATGCTTCATTTCTTTCATTGAGTTCTTCATCTCCAAAGTTTCTATTTTGTTCTTTGTAAAAGTTTCAATTTTGTAACTTTGTAAAATGTTTCAAAAGAAATTTGTAAAATGTCGTTTTGTTCTTTGATTTTATTTCTGAGTTCATCAAACTACCTATCTGTGTTTTCTTGCATGGAGTTTTTTCAGAAATTCAATTTTGAATTTTCTGTCACTTATGTCTCATATTTCCATGTCTTTAAGTTCATTTTATAAAGAGTTTCCATTTCTTTCTGAACTGCCTTGTTACCTTGGTCATTTATGGCAATAAATGAATTATTATTCCTCTTCCTGGAGTGGGTTCTGCAGCAGGTTGATATAAAAAAGTCTTTCTTTTGCTTTCCAGTAAGTGTTGATGGGATGTTGTGTTTTCTCTCGTGCCTCAGCCTTTTATTTTCTCTCATACTGTAGTGTTTTATTTTCTCTTGCAGGTTCCCAGCTTCTCACACAATGAAAGGTGGGCTTTTCCTCGGTGAGCACCAGGTCATCTGGGTCTCCACATGCACATGGAGGGATGTGGAGGGCAGTAGAGTTCTGAGGTTCTGAAATCCCAATGCTGCCCCTGCAGCCTGATGCAGAGCCTGTTTGCCTCCGTGGCTCTGGTTGCCCCCAAAAGGTATCCCACCAGAAAGGTGGGGGCAAGGTGGGCTCTGAGGGGTGGCTGGTCCATTCGTGGCTCCAAGTAATGACAACTACCAGAGCACAGCTGCCTCGTCCCTACAGCTCATTCCCTATTGCTGCAGTGTGCATCTGCGGCTACTGGACTGTCACTTCAGTTCTCAAATCTGTAGATATTCTGCTCTTCAACCTGACACTGCTACCATTTCTTCTGGAGAATGTTTCTAACACTGAGAGGATGGGAAGGGGTAATGTCTCATGGGGGGCCTGGAGTCGGCCAGGCCCCATGACTTTCTTTTCTGTTTTCTGCCTAGCAGTGAGTGGTTAAACCACAGATCTCATCTGAGATCTCTGCCCCAAATGCTGGGTTCAGCCATATTATATGTAGATCCAACCTCAAGCAGAACTGAAGGCCAAAGGGAGTGCACATACAGCCTGAATTCTTCCCTCTCCTAAGACTGCAGTGAGCTCTGGACTGCATCCCACATCCCTAGGCCCATGTTTTCACTTCCCAGTTCCCTCCTTCCTGCTCACCTGATTTACCCACCTTCAGATGATTTGATGCACAGATTTCTCAGATGTGCTTGTGTATTGCAAAGTTATCCTTTGCTGAATTATAGCTGTTCAATTTGTTGTAACTTCCAGGGGAGAATTCAAGAAACACTCCTCATGGCACCATTTCTGTGATATAATCCTCAAGTCTCAATAAATTTAAAAACATTGAAATCATAAAAAGTGTTTTCTCTAACCAAGGGCTATGAAACTAGAAATCAATTACAAGAAAAAAGTGAAAAACACACAAACAAATAAAGACTAAATAACACACTACTGAATAATTAATGGGTCAATAATGACATCAACGTAGAAATCAAGACACCTTGAGGCAAACGAAAATGAGAATACTGAAATCCAAAATCTATTGGACACAGTGACAGCAGTCATAAGAGGGAAATTCATAACAATGCAGGCCTCCTTAAAGAGATAAGAAAAATCTCAAATCAACAGTCCATCTTTACATCTAATGGAACTGGAAAAAAATCAAAAGAAGCTCAAAGGAAGGAAATAATAAAGATCAAAGTGGAAATAAATGAAATTGAGACCAAAAAATACAATAAAATAAATACAAAAGACCAACGAAACCTAGAGATCTTTTTTTGAAAAGATGAAGAAAATTGATAAACCTTTAACCAGACTTATCAGGAAAGAAAGAAAGAGAACCCAAATAAATAAAATCAGAAATAAAGGAGAGTGACAACCAATACCACAGAAATACAAAAAAAAAAAAAAATTAAGAAAATACTACAAGCAATTGTATGCCAACAAATTAGACAATCTGGAAGAAATGGATAAATTCCTATAAGAATAAAATCTTCTAAGGCTCAATCAAGAACAGACAGAAAATCTGAACAGACCAATTACTAACAGTGAAATTGAATTAGTAATCAACAAGCTCCAAAAAAAAAACTGCAGTCCTGGACCAGAAGGCTTCACAGGTGAACATTACCAGACATTCAAAAAAGAAGTATGGGAGGCCAGCCGAGTGGCACGGTGGTTAAGCGCTGGCCTGGGAAGCCAGTGGACCTGGTTCAGGTCCCACATATGAGGGCCAGTGACACTGCCCTCAAAAAAAAGAAGTATGGGGCCAGCCGAGTGGCTCAGTTGGTTAAGAGATGGTCTAGGGGCCGGCCAAGTGGTGCATTGGTTAAGAGCTGGTTTTGGGATGCCAGCAGCCCCGGTTTGGATACCACATGAGGGCCAGTGACACTGCCCTCTACAGCTAACAACAGCTCCACCTGGAGGTGGGCTGTGAGCCCCAGCAACAGTGTAGGCTGCAGCTCATGCTGCAGTGTGCTGCCACAGGCTACAGTGAGTGACCTGCAGCGAGCGTGAGTGGCCTGCAGCCAGTGTGAGCAGCTGGCAGCCAGAGTGAGCTGATAATAGCTGTGGTGAGCTACCATCCAGAGGCCAGCGACCGCTCTGCTTCATCTGGGAAGAGCACAATGATGATGCCAACATGGGCCAGTGAAGCAATGTCCTCCACAACTAGAATGAAGAACAAAAAGACAGCAACTTGTCTGTTCCCCTTCCCTGATTTCCCAACGCTGTTCTCCTCCCCCAATTCCACAATAAAAACTTTAAAAAAAAAAGACTTGGCTTAGAGCATGTACTGTGAGCAACAGGGCCACTGGTTCGATTCCCACATGGGCCAGTGAATGCTTCACCCTAGCTGAGCTGTCGCTGTGCTGCCAACAGGTGGCAGGATGACTCAGCTGGTGTAACAAAAGATTGCCTGTTCAATGATGGGCTATGCCCACCCACAATTTAGTCTGAACTCAGCACCTTTAGCTGAGCTGCCACTGGGATGCCTCAGAGGACAGAGCATGTGCTCTTAACAACAAGGCTGCTAGTTTGAATCCTTCATGGAATGGTGGCTATGCTCACTTGCATCTAAGATTGAACACAGCACCTTGAATTTAGAGGCCATGACCTGCCAATGGGAAGCCAGACCGTGACTGAGGCCCTCCACAATGAAGACTGAAGAACAACAACTTCCAATTCCCCAACTCAGTTCCCATCCTCCAATTCCCCAATAAAATCTTTTAAAAAAAATTATCACCTATTCTCCACAAAGTATTCCAAAATATCCAGGAGGAGGGAAGGCCCCAAGCTCATTTTATGAGGGCACCATTACCCTGATTCAAAACCATACAAAGACACTACCAAAAATAAAACTATATCCCTGATGAGCATAGATGTAAAAATCCTTCACAATATATTAGCAAACCAAATTCAGCAATACATTAAAAAGATCATACACCACAATCAAATGTGATTCCTTCCTGGTATGCAAGGTTGTTTCAATATCCACTAATCAATTAATGTGATATACCACAAAAAATGAAATATAGAACTCATATGGTCATATCAGTAGATGCAGAAAAAGCATTTGATTAAATCCAGCAGCCATTTATGATTAAAAATTCTCAACAAAGTGTGAATAGAAGGAGCATAGCCAAACACAACAAAGGCCATATATGACTAAAACCATAGGTAATATCATACTCAGTGGAGAAAATCTAAAAGCATTCTTCTTTAGATTAGGAACAAGACAAGGATGCCCACTTTCACCATATTTATTCAACATAGTATTGGGAGTTCCAGCCAAAGCAATCAGACAGGAAAAATAAATAAAAGGCATCTAAATTGGAAAAGAGAAAGCAAAATTGTCATTATTTGCAGAAGACAAGATGCTATATATATAGAGAATCCCAAAGATCCCACTTAAAACTATTAGAACTGATAAATGAATGTAATAAAGTAGCAGGATACAAAATTAATATTCAGAAATCAATTGAACTTTTATACACCAAAACAAAGTATCAGAATGAGAAATTAAGAAAAAAATTCCAGGGGCCGGCCAAGTGGTTCAATTGGTGAAGAACTCATTCAAGAGTGCGAGCTGAGCTCTGAGCAACATCAGGTTGATGTCTGGCCAGAGCTGAGGTGCTGCTAATCTGCCAACAACTGGCAGGATGGCTCAGAAAAAAAAAAAAAAGAAAACAATCCCAATTACAATTGCATCAAAATATAAAATACTTAGGAATTAATGCAATGAAGAAGGTAAAAGACCTGTACTCAGAAAATTATAAGACTGAACAAAGAAATGAAAGAAGATGTAAATAAATGGAAACATATACCATGTTCATGGATAGGAAGAATTAATATAGTTAAAATGTCCATACTACCCAAAGCAATATAAGCAATATATAGATTCAATACAATCCCTATCAAAATACTAATGTCATTTTCACAGAACTGGAACAAATAATTCTAATATCTATATGGAACCATGGAACTCCCCAAATAGCCATGGCCATCCTGTGAAAGAACAACAAAGCTGGAAGCATCACATTACCTGATATCAAATTATACTATAAAGCTATAGTAATCAAAGCAGCATGGTATTGGCATGAAAACAGACATAACTATCATTGAAATAGAATAGGGAGACCAGAAATGAATCCATGCTTATTTGGTCACAATCTATGACAAAAGAAGCAATAATTTACAATGCAGCAAAGGCAGTCTGTTTAATAAATGGTGCTGGGAAAACTAGATAGATACATGGAAAAAAATTAAACTCGACCTCCTTTTTACTCCATATACAAGAATAAACTCAGTGCCAGCCGAGTGGCTCAGTTGGTTAAGAGCTCGCTCAAGAGTGAGAGCTCTGAGCAACGGGGCTGCCAGTTGGATTCCTGGCCTGAGCGGAGATGCAGCTGAGCTCCCAACAGGTGGCTCAGCTAAAAAAAATAAAAATAAAAAATATAAACTCAAAATTAATTAAATACTTAAATGTAAGACCCAAAACCATAAAACTCTTAGAAGAAAATACAGGAAGTAAACTCTCAGACATTACCTTTAGTAATATATTTTCTGATATATTTCCTTGGGCAAGGGAAACAAAAGGAAAAATAAATAAATGGGACTACATCAAACTGAAATTTTTTTCAAAGCAAAGGAAATCTTCAGCAAAACAAAAAGATATCCTATTGAATGGGAGAAGATATTTGCCAATGATACATCTGATAAGGAGTTAACATTAATATATATATATATATATATATATATATATATATATATGAAACTCTTACAACTCAACACCAAAAAAAATTTAAAATAATAAAAAATAACCCAATTAAAAAATGGGCAGGGGACATGAAGAGGCATTAATCCAAAGAAGACATACAGATGGTCAATAAACATATGAAAGATACTCAGCGGCACTGGTTCAGTCCCACATATGAGGGCCAGTGTCACTGTCCTAAAAAAAAAAAAAAAAAAAAACAATAAAAATAAAAACAAATTGGGCCGACCTAGTGGCACGGTGGTTAAGAGCTGGCTTGGGAAGCCAGCGGCCCCGGTTCGGTCCCACATGTGAGGGCCAGTAGAACTGCCCTCAAAAAAAAAACAACAATAAAAATAAAAATAAACATATGAAAGATGCTCAACATCACTAAACATTAGAGAAATGCAACTAAGAACCACAATGAGATATCACCTAACTCCTGTCAAAATGGTTATCATCAATAAATCAACAAACAGGGCCAGCCGAGTGGCGCGGTGGTTAAGAACTGGCTTGGTATGCCAGCAGCTGCAGTTTGGATCCCACATGAGGGCCAGTGACACTGCCCTCTAAAAAAACAAAATCAACGAACAACTAGTGTTGGTGAGGGTGTGCAGAAAAGGGAATCCTTCTTCAGTGTTGGTGGGATTGCAAATTGGTGCTGCCACTACGGGAAACCATATGCAGGATGCTCAAAAAATTAAAAATAGAACTATCTTATAACTCAGTAATTCCATTCCTGGGTATTTATCCAAATAAATCAAATATATTATTTTGAAAAAACATATGCACCCCTATATTTACTGCAGCTGTATTCACAATAGTCAAGATATGGAAGCAACTGAAATGCCAATCAATAGACAATTGGGTAAAGAAAATGTGGTACATTTATACAGTGGAGTATTACTCTGCCATAAAAATGAATGCAATCTTGTCATTTGCAATGATATGGATAGACCTAGAGAATATTATGGTATGTGAAATAAGTCAGACTGAGAAACATAAATACTGTACGATCTCACTTATATATGGAATTTAAAGAACAGAATAAATGAGGAAACCAAATTGAAATAGACTCAGACAGGGCCAGCCGAGTGGCAGGGTGGTTGAGAGCTGGCTTGGGATGCCAGTGGCCTGGGTTCGGAGCCCATGTATGAGGGCCTGTGACACTACCCTCAAAAAAGAAAAAAGGAAAATAAAAAAAGAAATAGACTCAGAGATATAGAGAAAAAAAAGATGGTTGCTGGATGGGAGAAGGGTTCAGGGATGGAGAGAAGGTTAAGGCATTAGAAAGTACAAATTGGTAGTCACAAAACAGTCAAGGGCATATGTGAAATACAGTATGGGGAATAAATCAATCATGTAAATATTATGTAGTGTGTCAGATTGTTACTGTATTTATTGGGGAGTTCACTTCATAAATTCTGTAGATGTGTGACCACTGCACTGTACACCTGAAGTATTAGCTTGGTGCACAAGCAATAGCGGTTTTGGACCGTGAATTTGAAATCATTATAACTAGGCTCAAACACATCTTTATTAATCAACATAGGAACCGTTACAATCAACACATTTTTGCAAACAAGAAATAAGTTTGTTTATTCCTGTAGCATAAAAATCCATGCTTTGGGATTCGATGAACCCTTGGAAAGCATTTTCTGCATCCTGCTCATTTGGAAGTGTTTTCCCTGCAAAAAGTTGTCGAGATGGTTGAAGATGTAGTTGTTTGGCGAGTGGTAAGATTAATATGGCAGATGAGGCAAAACTTCGTAGCCCAATGTGTTCAACTTTTTTTTTGAGGGCAGTGTCACTGGCCCTCATATATGGGATTTGAACCAGGGCCGCTGGCTTCCCAAGCCAGCGCTTAACCACCGCGCCACTCGGCCAGCCCAATTTGTTCAACTTTTGAAGTGTTGGTTGTGTGATGTGTGGTTGGGCATTGTCGTTGAGAAGAACTTTGCTCTTTCTGTTGACCAATGCCAGCTGCAGGAGTTGCACTTTTTGGTGCATCTCATTGATTTGCTGAGCACACTTCTAAGGTGTATTGGTTTTGCTGGGATTCAGAAAGCTGTAATGAATCAGGCCAGCAGCAGACCATCAAACAGTGACAATGACATTTTTGGGTGCAAATTTGGGTTTGGGAGGTGCTTTGGAGCTTCTTCTCAGTCCAACCACTGAGCTGTTCCTTGCTGGTTGTTGTATAAAATCCATTTTTTGACACAAGTCACAATCCGATTGAGAAATGGTTTGTTGTTGCATAGAATAAGAGAAGGTCACACTTAAAAATGATGATTTTTTTTATTTTTGAACAGCTCATGAGGCACCCACTTATCGATCTTTTTCATATTTACAGTTTACTTCAGATGCTGAATGATGGCAGAATGGTCGATATTGAGTTCTTCGGCAACTTCTCGAGTAGTTGTAAAAGGATCAGCTTCCATGTTTGCTCTCAATTGGTCATTGTCAACTTCCGATGGCTGGCCAATATGCTCCTCTTCTTCAAGCCTCTGGTCTGCTTTGCAAAACCTCTTGAACCACCACTGAACTGTACATTCATTAGCAGTTCCTGGGCCAAATGTGTTGTTGATGTTGTGAGTTGTCTCCGCTGCTTTACAACCAATTTTGAACTCAAATAGGAAAATCGCTCAAATTTGCTTTTTGTCTAACATCATTTCCATAGTTTTAAATACATACAAAATAAACAGAAAGTAATAAGTAATTAGCAAGAAAACATAAAGTGAGAAATATGCATTGAAATGATGTATAATATAACCACATTTATTTAAGAATGTTTCTAATATCAAAGGCAAATTTCAACAATGCAAAAACTGCAATTATGTTTGCACCAAACTAATAGAATAATATTGAATGTCAACTATAATTTTGTATATGATCATGGGACATAAAGAAAAGCATGAATATAGTTAATGGTATTGTAATAGCTTTGTATGATGTCAGAGGGGTAGTAGACTTTGGGGGGTTACCACTTTGTGAGGGGTGTAAATATGTAATCATTACATTGTTTTGTACACCTGAAACCAACAAAAAATTAATAAAAAAAAGAGGTAACTAAATACCTCAAGACAATGATTTTGAAATATTTTTGTTCCCTATTGCAGTACAGAATGATGTGTTACTAAATCCAAATATACACAAGGCCTGAGGATCGTTCTGATAACTTTTGGTCAAACTCATTAGTATTGACAGTGGTCCTGAGTCATTTATAAGTAAAAATTAAGAAAACTAACCTTCTAATAACATATCCAAAGATGTGATTCAAAATTTAAATTGTGTTCCTCTCTTATACATTAATATTAATTCTGATAACATATAAAATTTAAACACTAAATAATACAGTTATACTTTAAATCACAGCTTACACCATAAAACTAAAGGGAAAAGAAATAGTCAGGAATAAATGTCACCCCTACCTCCTGGGCTTCTAATTCTTGTCACTTTTCAAAATTATCATGAAAAACTTGAAATGGAGTCATGTGCTGCCTGCCTACAGAACAAAGCACATTTGCTAATCCATTGTGAAAGTTAGGCAGCCATTCAAGTGGGAAAGAGATAAAGAGAGAACAACTAAGCTCTTCACATCAGTTTTTTTTTTTTTTTTTTTTTTTTTTTAGCTGAGCCATCCTGCCACCTGTTGGCAGCTCAACAGCAACTCAGCTCGGGCTGGCATCGAACCGCCGTTGCTCAGAGCTCAGCTCAGCTCGCACTCTTGAGCGAGCTCTTAACCAACTGAGCCACTCGGCCGGCCCTACACATCAATTTTTTTTTTTTTGAGGGCAGTGTTACGGACCCTCACATGTGGGACCGAATCGGGGCTGCTGGCTTCTGAAGCCAGTGCTTAACCAACGCACCACTCGGCCAGCCCTTCACATCAATTTTATTAAGCTACAACTCTTATCCCTTCTTTCTACCTCAAGATCTTAATCATCTTTATCAAGTTAGACTTTGACCAGAAAGACCCAGTCAAATTCCTGAACTAACAACACTAAAGGAGCAAATGAGCGTCATATCTGATAAGTGATAAAAATCCATGAGGGCACGGACTTTTTCTTATTCACAGGACCTATCAAAGACCTGGCACATAATAGTTACTTATAAATATTTAATGACTAAATAAATGAGTGAAATGAAGACATGTCCAAGGCCTTCTCCTTTCCCATTTTGCATTTCTGCCCTTCTTATTAATTGAATCCCCATCTCCCACAGAAAATCTGAATCCTATTTACTCTTTCACACTACAAATATTTCATTGTAGACAGACATATACCTCCCTTATAAAGTTCATTCTGACGGGATTGACTTTTAGTAGAGCATGGAAGATTCTGCTTTTGGAATACCAGGTAACTGTATTTCAGAATATGTATAACATATTTTCATTAGTCTTCATTATTGTAACTATGACAATTAAGATATCACCACAAATACTGGAAATCGTTAAAGCAGTAATGAGGTCTCCTCAAAATTTTTCAAACAAACCCAAGTGATTCTTCAGTTTTTAAAATTTACCAACCAGTAAAATGCACCTGAAAATTATAACTTGGCCTTAACCTCTAAAGTTGTTATACATTCTTAGTTTGCTAAATTTCAAAATTGAATCCTATATTTACTTAACAAAGCTACATTATGTGCAACATTAATATTAATAATTTATTAAATATTTATTACTATTAATAAAACCAGCCACCTCATTTGTCTTTATTAACAAGACTGTCACTTCATAAATTTTCAACTAACACCCAATGACTTTTTATATTTGAATGCAAAACAGACAAATTAAAATTCTTCATCCATTTCACTTCAATTGAGGGAAATCAAGCAGAAAAGACAGTGAGAACAAATGCCCTCTTAAAGCTGAGAGTTAGAATTTTGTTTGATCAAGGTTGGGTTCACTGACATCGGACAAAGTTATTTTTACAACTTGTTTTCTAACATTCTCAATCATGGAAACCATATTGGGTCAGGACACTGTAATAACAAACCTAGAAATCTGTCCCTTTTCAGAAAGAGTTTTTATACCCAGTGTATTACTGTTTAATGGGCATAAACGATGAGCAAAATTTACAAGTAACACGTAAATTTTATGCAAACACAAGGCCAATATGTCAACACAGAGATATAAAGATCTACTCAAGAACATATTTCTGAGGTAGAACCAACCATAATTAGCAATCAACTGGATAGAGAAAAAGGGTAAACAGAGTAAAAGGTAGTTTCAATTGGCAGCTTTTTCCTATTAAAAAGGAAAGTCTATTCACATTTTAAGTTAATGCAAGAGTTATTTAGTGAGGCATAAAAATAAAAGTTAAAGTGTTTATAATTAGCAAGCCAGGCCTTCGTAACACATGGTTTTTGCCTCTCAGGTACCCCATAACATGCCCTAATTGAAGTTAGTTGCTTTCTAACCATTTCTTCAATATATTAAAGTCATTTTGAATTCTAAGCCCAGCTACCAAGAATCTGACTATAGTTCCTAATAATTTCCATTAGTTCCTCTCAGTCCAAGCTTTTCCTGTTCACTTAAATACAGATTCATCAAACTTTTTCAAGCTATATATGTACACACACAGAGAGAGAAAGAACATTTCATTTCCAGCTTCAGTTTTTCTGGTCTTACTCTTATAAGCTTTCACAACTCCAATCACAGGCACACGCTTCACATGAGTTTAAAGATTCTTTTCGTGTTTTACTCAACATTGAATTTTAGTTATAAAAATTAGTTCAGCCACAATTGACTATTTAAATATGCAAGACTATACCTTATAATTAGAGTTTCAAATATATTTCTTCACTCCCACTAAATCTGTTCCTTAACCTCAATGAAACCTCCAATTACATCCTTTTCTGGAGGCCTTTTCCTGACTACCCTTACATGTGTACCTGACTCTCATGAGCGATAAGTTGTCCCTTATGCCTGACTTGCTATCACATCTAACCTGCCAATTCACAACGTAAATACACCCTTCCTTTTTATTTTGTTTTCTCTTCCTGCTCACAGGATGCCAAGAGCAAGAGCAAACCCACATCTTGCTGGTTGGTTCCTCTGCAGAGCTATATATTTTTTTTTCCCAACAGTTGGTCCTTAAAAAAATAGCATTGATGCTTTTACTCAGCCCTACTTCTCTGAGGCCAACTCACTCTCTTGGTCATGGATGACTTTGAAGGGACCCAGAGTTTTGCCCTCCTGAAGCTTCCTTTTGGGATATTGATTTTAAGCTGTTTATTAAGAAACAAAAGACTCAGAAAAAAACTTTGGCCCTCCCCACTTTCCTGCCCAATAGATTCAGACAGAAAAATCTCTTTCAGGAAGAGGAACTTAAGATTTTGTGTTAGCCTAATTTGAATAAAGTATGGTAAATAGGAGGGGTTCAGGCAGGGGTCTGGGGCCTGTTATATGCCCTCTATGTCTCCTAGTTTGAGTTGCCTAGAAAGAATTTTCCTGCCATGTGTGTTCATCTCTTCCTCAACTACCTGTAAATCAATTCTCACTTTTGAAATCTAACACCCTGCCCCCCTTTCTTTGTTGAAAAATGTCATATATACCCAATGTTGCCTGTCTGGAATTTTTATGCTTATGTGAATTCCCTGTATACATATATTAAAATTTTGATTTTCTACTGTTACTCTGTCTCTATTATTTTGATTATTAGCCCAGCCAGAAGAACTTAGAAGTTGTGAGGAAAACCATTAATTTTTAGCCCCCACAAATTTTTTCTCTTATTCTTAAGAAAAATCAAAAGTCATCAGGTCTGAACTCTCGACTTCCCTTACCTACACCTTCAAAACATATTTTTCATCTATTTTTACTCCTTTCTCTTCTATGTCCTCCAAATTTTCCAAAAATCTTCCCTCATATGTGCTTTTTAACTTCCACTTCCCTGGTACTGCCTCTTCTGAAAATCTGCTCTATCAATTACAGTTGACCCTTGAACAACACAGGGGTAGACAAAAATCTGCAAGTAACTTTTGACTCCCCAAAAACTTAACTACTTATAGCCTACTGTTAACCAGAAGCCTTGCCGATAACATAAAAAATTATTGTGTTATATGTATAATATACTGTATTATATAACATATTCTTACAATAAAGTAAGCCAGAGCAAAGAAAACATTATTAGAGAAATCATAAGGAAAAAAATACATTTAGAGTACTGTACATATTTACTGAAAAAATCCACATATAAATAGACTCACAGTTCAAACTTGTGCCATTCAATGTTTGACTGTATATTTTATCTCTAAATTCTATCTCTAACTGTATATATTTATATCTCACTCTTCTTTACAATCTCTTTTTCTCTTTCTTGCTCATTCTCTTGTTCTCTCCAGCAATGAATCTCTTTCTCAGTCTCTGTCGCTCAATTTCTCTTTAATCTTTCTCCTTTTCTTAACTTTTCTCTTCTCATTCCTTTCTGTTCCTTCTCATTCTCATCTTTCAGTTCTCAACAGCATATCCTAGTCTCCTCTAGTCTAGTTCCTACATCTCTAGCCCAACTACTTGGTCCCATTATCCGCTTCTCTTTCTCCACCAGCTTCTTAAAATCTGTCTTTCCCTGAGTTATGTCTTCTTCCCTGTTCCCTTCTCACTCTATATGCTCTCATTGGGCGATTCCACTCAGGTCATGGCCTTAAATATCCATGAGTTTAACTCTCCCTTATATGCTAATGACTCTCAAATCTATGTCCCTAGCTCTGAATTCTTTCTTGTTCTACAGTTCTGAAATCCTAGTGTTCCACAGATATAAAAAACACATCCAACATCGAGTCTGCTTCTTTTTCTTCCTCCTTCTGTATTCCCCTAGGTGGTAACTGAAGTCTTGGGGTTATTCTTCTTTATTGTTACTTATGCCTCATATACAATTGGTTACTAAGTTCTGTCTATCATGCCTACAAAATATTTTTTCCGTTCCACTTACACTGCTCATATCCTAATACAGGCATTCAACATCTTTCACCTGGATAATTGTAGTAAACTCCTAACGGGTTCCTTTATGTCCCATATCCTCCCCCTCTAATTCATCCTCGATATTGCTCCTAAATTTCTGTCTATAAAATAGAAACCAGATCATGGCAAAATACTGCTTAAAACACTAGTGGATATTTTTGCCTATAGAATAAAGTTCATATTCACTAACTGGCATTTAAGGTTCTGTCTTTCTAGTATTATATACTTTAAATTGTCTAGTAATATATACTTTAAAATGCAACCTATGCTGCAGCCACACAGGGACATACAACACACATGTGAAATAAGTCATGTACTTTCATGCCTGATCTCATGCTCTTCCTGTAGCTTGAGTGGATCCCACCCCCACCCCCAACATACACTTTTGCTTCTTGTTTTGTTTTTAATTAAAGTTTATTGGGGTGAGAATTGCTAGTAAAGTTACACAGGTTTCAGACCTGCAGTTCAGCAATACACCATCTATATGTCACATTGTGTGTTCACCACCAAGAGTCAGTTGTCCTTCCATCACCATATATTTGATCCCCTTTACCCTCATCTACCACTCCCTCCCCTTTACCCTCTGGTAACCACTAAACTATTGTGTGTGTCTATGAGTTTTTGTTTCTTCATTTGTTTGTCTTGTTCCTTTTTTTGTTTTCAGTTTTATATACCACATATCAGTGAAATAATAGGGTTCTCGACATTTTCTCTCTGACTTATTTTGCTTAGCATAAAAATCTCAAGATCCATCCATGTTGTAAGAAATGACATTATTTCATCTTTTCCTATGGCAGAATAGTATTCCATTGTGTATATATACCACATCTTCTTTATCCAATCATCTATCAAAAGACACTTTCCTGGTTTCCATGTCTTGGCCACAATAAATAAAGCTGCAATAAACATTGGAGCACGTATATCTTTTTTTTGTTTTTGTTTTTTTTTAAAAGATTTTCATTGGGGAATTGGGGGAGGGGAACAGCATTGGGGAATCGGGGAAGGGGAACATACAAGTTGCTGACCTTTGGTTCTTCAGTCTAGTTGTGGAGGACGTCGCTTCACTGGCCCATGTTGGTATTATCGTTGTGCTCTTCCCAGGTGAGGCAGTTGCTCGCGGCCATTGGATGGCCTCTCACGGTGGCTCACGGCATCTCACAAAAGCTCACACCCACTGCTGGCCAGCCCCACTGTAGCCTACACAGTCGCCAGCAACTCACAGCAGCCCAGCTCCAGGTTGAGATGTTGTTCATCATCTAAGCTGTAGAGGGCGCAAAATCACTGACCCATGTGGGATCCGAACTGGCGGCCCTGCTGCTCAGAGCTCATGCTCCCAAGCCAACTCTTAACCAACGAGCCACTTGATTGGCCCCAATTTCCTTACTCTTCATCCATCTATTTAGATTTTTCCAATTCTTTGTCATTCAGCCTAGGAAAGTTATATGTTTCTAAGAACATGTCCATTTCTTCTCAGTGATTGAATTTGGTGGCACATAGTACTTCAAAGTATTCTTGGATGATCCTTTGTGTTTCTGTGGCATCTGTGGTAACTTCTCCTCTTTCATTTCTTTAACTGGTAAACTCCTATCTACTTTTCAAGACCAACTCAAATGTTACCTTCTCCCTCTAGACCCCACATTGGGTTTCCATTAATAAAATTATCCTCTTCTGTTTGCCATGGTACATTTCACAGATCTATATTATAGTTCTTGTCCCACCAGATCACAGATTTGTGTCCTCTTCTCTTCCACTAGATTTTTAGTTCCTAAGGACAGGAATAACATCTCATCCATTAGCATCTGCAGTGTCTAGCACAGGGTATATATGGTAAATGAATTCTCAGTGACTATGTAGGTAGGAAATAATTTAACTAATATATTTAATTATTAAGGAAAATAATTTCCATGCAACAAAAGATAAATTCTAATACACTTTAAGTGCTACTGAGTGGAACATATCTAAGATTTGGTGGTGTAATGCTATAGAAGAATTTGCTTTCCCCATCTGGGAAGAGGAAGTAATTGTGATCACTGATCACTGAAGAATCTAAATGTAGAAGCAAACAGAATCATTTTTTTACTTCTAATGTAAGGATATCCTGATCAGAGAAAAATCTGAAAATAAGTACCTTCCATTTGTGAGGCATTGAATTAGGATGTAAGTATGCAATGAAGGAATATAAGACACAATATAACCACAACTTATATTTTTTAGATGTCAAACACAGGCAACAGTCTTATTTTTTAGCCTAATTAAACTATTATTTCAGTAATAAACACATTAGTAGTATGTGTAATGAGGAACATTGCCAGCTAAACATTTTTATCAAAAAATAGAAGGGAGGAAGGAAGGAAGGAAGGAAGGGAGGAAGGAAGGAAGGAAGGAAGGAAGGAAGACACGGAAGATGAGAGAATAAGATTTAGGAAGATAAGGGGAAGTTCAAAATGGTGGTTAGCTGTGAAAGAGTTTTCTTTGCTGTTTTAATTTTTATTTCCCCTTCTCAACTGTTCTAAATAGATCTATATAAGCTGTAAAAATTAAGACCCAGTCAAAACTCACGAATAGCATATTGTAGTTGAAAATCCACTAACATAAATAAACTTAGTAGTTTATATTATTCTAGCAAATTTTCTATAGTGGTGACTGAACTCTGCAGAGTCTACATTCCTTTCACATGGTCTCTGTTGTGAGAAAGCTGGCCTTGGTTAGAGGGCACAGACTGGCAAGAAGACAAAATGAAAATCAGTGGCACATTTGGGGAAATTCTAGTTTATTTGCTTCAAAGCAATAAGTCGTACACTATTAAACATGCATGTGACTATTATACCATATCTCCTAGTGAATATCTAATCTAAAATAAAGTCATAATCTCATTTTGTCTCTCTATATATCTACATATAAAAGTTAAATATGTTAAAAGCTGGCAACATATCAAAAGCACGTTTTTTATTCATAAAAACCGAGTAAAAATGTTGTGCAAAGCATCACAATAGATTTTAACCAACGTAATTTCTGGGAAATTTTAAGCAAGGATAAAAACTTCTGTATAATGAAAATCTAAGAAAAATTGCTTCTGCAAGGTCGTAATTCAATGTTTGACATTCTCTATTGTTTCTATTAAGAGGCTTTTAACAGTGCTCAGCAGAAAGTCCAACCATTTCCTGCGCTAATATATATTACTTAAATGGCACAGTGAGGTTTATACAAAATCAAAGTTATTGTAGGATAGGAAATCTGTCTATATAAAATTCCTATAAATATGAGGGGGGAAAAATCAAAATTCTAGTGGGATGACAGGTCTTCAAAATGTATGATACATCTGAAGCTTACAGCAGCAGTTACACTGAAAAGGTAAACTTAACAAGTAAATCATCAGCACATGGTATATTAAAAAGCAATGCTGGCTAAAAATCCTTAGTAGAAAAAAAAACACTCTAAAATACTAAAGTATCTTTATTCTTTCTAGCAAAGTTACAACACAATGATAGTATTTATTCCAAACAGTTTACCATCATTGCTTTAAAAATAATAACAATGGATGGAGTGGAGGCTTGATCATTGCACTGTATACCTGAAACTGATGTTGTATAATATTGTATGCCAACTGTAATTGAATATATAGATAGTCACGGGATGTGGATTATATGGTGGAAGGGAGTCAAAGGAATTGTAATAGATATGTATGATATGGTGGGACAAGTGGGGTGGTGAATTGGGGGAGGGGGTTTGTCACTTTGAGGGGTAAAAAGTATAACTATTGCACTGTGTTGTACACCTGAAGCTAATTTTTTAAAAAAAATGTTTATTTCACAATAAAAGAATAAAAGAATAAAAAAAATAAAGAAGGATTTGGAGAGAGAAAAAAAAGGACTTGTAGATAATAACAAGAAAAATTTTAGTGTTCCAAGTGATCAAAGGATAAATGCCAAGTAGACAATTCATGAAATTACATACATCTCAGAAATGTATGGAAAGATATACATTCTAACTCAAAAGATGCAACCAAACTAGACCATTAGGTCAATTGGCCTTCTAATTACAAAAATCCAATGTAAAAAGAATCTTAATGTATACAGATGTGACAAAAAAAAGTAGAGGCAGTGTTATGTGTTGAATTATGTCCCCCAAAAATATATGTTGAAGTTCTATCCCCCAATACCTTAAAATGTGACCTTATTTGGAAATAGGGTCTTTGTAGATATAATTAGCTAAAATGTCTTACTGGAATAGGGTGGACCCTTAATGTAATATAACTGATGTCCTTATAAGAGGAGAGAGACACAGGAAGACTGTCATAGCAAAATAAAGAAGTCAGCCATGTGATGATGGAGGAAGAGATGAGAATTATGTTACCACAAGCCAAAGAATGCCCGGAGTCATCAGAAGCTAGGAAAACACAAGGAAGGATCCTCCCCTAGAAGATTTGGAGGGAGCATGGTGCTGCCAACACTTTGATTTCAGACTTCTGACCTTCAAAACTATGGGAGAATAAATTTCTGTATTTTAAGACTCCTAAAAATAATAATAATAAAAATAATAACAAGTCAGCATAACAAACAGATCAGAGACCAAAGGGAAAAAATGACACAGATGGACTATCTGTGGTGTATTATAGATTATTGCTTTGTAAAAGAAAATTCTTGAAAATGGGGCTTGGGTAAGTGTATTATAGATTACTTGGATAACCATGACACAATCATAGAAAATAGATGAGGCCCTTTTTAACTCTTCAAATATAAGAAGTATATTGAGGTTTATGAGGGTGGTACAAACAAATGGTATAACTGGCAACAACTGAAAATTGTATATATGGTTTCCAATGAAAAGTGATTATATCTTTTTAATGAAAGGCCAGGTCCCAGATATTCTTACCCAGCAATTCTCAACTAGGGTCAATTTTGTCCCTCCCTATCTCACTCCCACCCTGGGGACTTTTGAAAAGGTTTGAAGACATCGATCGATCGTTCAATGTCCCAGTTAGTGGAAGGTGTGCTACTGGCATATAACAGATAGAGGCCAGGGAGGCGGATGAAGGGAAGCAGAGTTTGCCACTCCAAAAAATGCTGCTTTGGAACACTGATTATTTTAAGCTGGTTATTTTTAAGGTCCATAAGGCTCAGGAAGAATCTTTGAGCTTCCTAATAGCTTAAAAAACTTTAAGGTAAAAGGTCTATTCAAGGAAGGAGTTATCACCATAGATAACAATAGTATAATAGGTTCATTATACGATGTTTGAAAATTAAGTTTGCAAACTTGTTGCAATAATGTTGCTAACCTTTTTTGATATCAGAGGGATCATTGATTATGAATTTGTATCAACTGGACAAACAGTTAACTAAGTTTATTACTTGGAAGAGCTGAAAAGGCTGTGTGAAAAATTTAGACAAAAATGACCTGAATTTTTCTGCAACATTTCATGGATCTTGAATCATGACAATGCAACAACTCACACAACACTGTCTGTAAGGGAGTTTTTAGCTGGTAAACAAATAATTATTTTGGAACACCCTCCATACTAACCTGATTTGGTCCCCAAGGGCTTCTTTTTTACCCGAAGATAAAGGAAATATTGAAAGGAAGACATTTTGATGACATTTAGGACATCAAGGGCAGTAGGATGACAGCTCTGATGTCCATTCCAGATAAAAGAGTTTGAAAATTGCTTTGAAGGGTGGACTAGGCACTGGCATTGGTGCATAGCTTCCCAAGGGGAGTACTTCAAAGGTGACCATAGTGATATTCAGCAATGAGGAGGTATGTAACACTTTTTCAAGGATGAGTTCACAGTTAATTGTCTAACCTCGTAAATATAAATAGTGTTTAAAGAGAAAACCATACACCCAAAATCATGTCATTTATGCTAAAAACCCATGATACCAAACCTAGATTTTTGTTTTTTGCTTTTTGGTTGTTGTTTTTTTTTTAGCTGAGCCATCCCGCCACCTGTTGGTAGCTCAGCAGCAGCTCAGCTTGGGCTGGACATCGAACTGCTGTTGCTCAGAGCTCAGCTTGCACTCTTGAGCGAGCTCTTAACCAACTGAGCCACTTGGCCAGCCCTAAACCTAGATTTAATACCTGATCCAATTGCAGTTTTTACCTCACTGAGAAATGTAATTTTAATCAAGCAGTCTGGAATTTCATGGTGAAACACCAGTAAGGTTGTTAAGTGGAATGCTGACTGATTCAGGACTGATTTAATAAAGCAAATTAGATCTTCTAATACACATTGGTAAACACCCTACAACACACAGGACTCACAACAACTCCCTCACAACAAAGGATTACAAAACCACAAATGTCAATAGCATTTTTGGAAAAACCCTGGCCCCAGTAAATATACTGGGACCTCACAACAACCTTAGCTAACATAGACTGAAATTTATCATAAAGAATACCATCTTGGGCTGGCCGAGTGGCGTGGTGGTTAAGCGCTGGCTTGGGTAGCCAGCGGCCCCAGTTCAGTCCCACATATGAGGGCCAGTGACACTGCCCTCAAAAAAAAAAAAAAAAGAATATCATCTTGTATCTCATGTCCAAACACAGTAGAAAATATATTAAAAGATATTTTCACATGTTAGTCTTTGTTTTTAATTTATGGGTTTTCTTAGAAAGCCATATAATAAAGCTACTTGGTATATTCATCTAGTAGGGCAGTATACTCCATGTAACTCAGTGAAGAAAGAGTAAGAAGTAGTGGGAATGTGCAGAACAATGTATGTGTGAATGTGTGTGGGTTTAAGAAGGTAAGAAATGATTTCACTAATGAAGGGGAGCAGAATTTACCACCCCAAAATATGACAATTTGACATAAAGATTATCTTAGGCTGATAATTTTTAAGAAACAGCAGACATAGGAAAAGCTCTGAAAACTTTTATAAGAGACATTTACACTCATCAGAGAAATCTTCATTTGTAAGGGTGTCTCCCTCTCTGTACCAGGAAGAGGAAGGTGACTAAATCTCTAGAAACTCTTTATCAATGGAGAAGGAAATAACCTAAATCTGTGTAACAACCTTACCCTTGTTTACTGTGCTTTTCCTGGTAGCCTCCCGTAAATGCCACCACACAAACACACACACACACACACACACACACACACACACACACACACACACTATCTTCTTTTCTATAGCTGGAGATGGTTTTTAAGGTGCTGGCTTGGGCCATTGGGGAGTTTCTTAGTATTCCTGGGAATCTCCCATGTATATGGCAGTTCTACGTGTTATTAAACTTCTCTTTGTTTTTTCTCTTGTTAGCATGCCTTTTATTACAGAGGGGTCACAGCCATACAGTTCAAGGAACACACAGAACCAGACTTGCATGAATAGTTTGTGAAAACTATGATATTGTGAAAAAGGAATTTAGTGAAGACCAAGATTATTGACACACAAAAATACCTTCTGGATTCAAGATGTGTTATGTGGTCAAGAGGCTGATAGATGCTATTGAGATGGGCTATATGACAAGCCTAATTCAAACCATACTCGCTGAAATTGTTTCTTAGAAAAGGGAACAGAGAGAAGGAATAGAGAACAATTACGTCAGTAATGATGCAAAGAATGGAGGTATGTCCTAAAATCCCAAAGAAACAATTTCCTCCTGAGCAATCATTGTTAAATCATAAGGCTATATAGTCCCCCAACTTCTGTTTCCTCACTGGAGAAAATGTCTTAGTAATTCAGTTACCATTTAGAGAAAGGAATCCTTCAGGAGCTCAAGAAAAGCTTAAGGGAAACCCTTGTTCCCCCAAGAATGAAGTAAATCAAGAAAATGTGGTGGGTAAGGAAGACCTCCACATAAAAGGTAAAACAGGCAGGGTTCTCTCCTAGATTTTCAACTCTTAGAATGTCCTTGCTGTGCATGCTTCTATTCAAATGTAATTTCCAGAATCACTGCCTTAATTATAGGACTTTCAACAGTAGTTCAACTCTTTAAGAAAAAGGTCATTTACTCTTTTAGATGTAAACTAAATTAATCTCCTGAGTTTACAAAAAAAAAACAAAAAACAAAAATCCTAGCTAGCTTAAATTCCCCAGGTAAGAGTACTAACAATTTAAACATATTTGTACTTTTTTTCCTTTTTCTTGATAGATAGTTAGAGACAATTTACTAGTCATCAAAAGAGGGTGTTTTAATGCCAAGCATACATATAATAATCCCATCTTACATTGTAGCACTTTCATTTTCACAAAACACTGTCTCACTGGATTCCTCTTATACATACTGTACTTACATAAAGCTGGGATTTTCAGATTAAGCCATTCTTTGACCCTTGTTTCTATCCTGTTTTGCTACTGTGATTCTGTGAAAAGTCAAATAGGGTGTTAAATGTAAGTCACAAATTCAGACAGCAATTCAGCATGAAAGTGCTTCAAAAGGGAACACTTGGAAAGGATTTGAATGTATTGCCTGAGCAGAGATGAATAATGCAAATTCAAGTCTGTCAGCAATGACACTGAAATCTTTTACACAAGGCATCTGTCTCCACACTTATTAGATCATCAATTGATTGTCACTTTCACTACATATATGTTGTATCGACTATTGTTGAGAGGTATTGCTTCCATAAGCTAAAGCAACATTTTAATTCTCCCATCATCTCCTTAAACATTAGTATGCTTAAGATACTGTGTGATAAAATATAACACCACTTTCAAAGGACAGTGGGATGTTTTCACTGCATCATATATAACTCAACTCAATTGCAAACATGGAATTAATGAAAAGAAAACAGAATCAATTAGTTAAATGTTTTCTGATTCACTACCTAACTAGATTTATTATAGGCCAAAGTAATTATCAAATCCCAGTCATGCCAGCCTTTAGAGCCAATCTGCTCTAAAAAGAAAGGGCATTGGCATTCTATTTCTTAAATTTACATATTGAAATTAAATAACCCTGGGGTTTGGAATAATACTCTAAACTCATGGAAGTTATGACAAAGAGTAAGGGATGGAAACTAGTTTGAAAATTTTCTGCTTGGAAAAGTTTCTGAGATGCAATTAAGAGTAAGCTAGATCTCAAAGGAGGGACTTATAGAAGAGTACAGCCTAGAAATGTTACTACACTAACAGACTTGGAAACTGTCTTGAAAATTCCAGAAGTTTTTGTTGTTTACTAACATATTTTCTCCTTCCTCCTTTTCATATTATTATGTAAAGAAAAAACAGACTCACGTGATGCTGAGATAGGACAATTATAGGCAGTCAGGGAAATTGCCATGGTAGAGGGAATCAGGGTGGAAACTATAACAAAGCCAGGGAAATAATTTATTAGCTAACAGGTTTAAGTCACAGAACCCACCAGAGTGACAAACTCAGGTGGGGGAAGAAGAAGTCCTCTTTTTCCAAGTCAGGGATCCCAGGTAGAATGCATATCTCCAAAGAGGTTATTTAACATGACATAAAACTGTCAGGAGTCCTTTCTTTAAAGACAGTCTCCAGTAACATGCTCCTCTCAGAACAGAGACAATGATTAAGCTGATTAAGCTCTAAGGAAACTAAGCTTTTGGAGGAAACCCCTCCTCCGGGCTGAGCAACAAATTTGGCCCCAAATGGTGCCAGCCAGCCCCCCCTCCCCAGACATACAAAAGGTATGAAAACCAAAGCTTTTGCCCTAACTAGTGGACACCCAGTCAGGACCCCCTATCGTCTTGAGAGCTGTTACTTTCTACTCTAATAACTGTCTTCTGCTGTAAACTTTACCTGTCTGGTCTCTGTCTCCATTCTTTGGCTTCACGAGAATACAATCCTGGCACAAGAAGTATCCTACATCAATGTGTAGTATCTGTCCACATTTCTTAAGGGAGTTAATAGTAGGAAGTAAACCACACAGGAAGGAAAACATAGGAAATTAGTAGAGTCTATGTAGATTGCAAACACCTTGATGTCAGGCTATGTATTTTTGTTTTTCACATTACTGCATTTTAGGCAAAACA
Organism: Aselliscus stoliczkanus; assembly: GCA_033961575.1. Classification (NCBI taxonomy): domain Eukaryota; kingdom Metazoa; phylum Chordata; class Mammalia; order Chiroptera; family Hipposideridae; genus Aselliscus; species Aselliscus stoliczkanus. Next base: position 32,806,005 of record CM066737.1, on the reverse strand, counting down.
GGCATAATTGACCATTAGAAACCCCCACTAATGAGGGCTTTTGTGAGAGCATATTCTCTGTAACCATCTACAGCTCTCTGGTTACAAGGCATAACTCGGTTCCAGACCACCGAATAAAGTTGAGTATTGCTATACAGTGAGTTGTAAACTTTTGCTGGTAGAAGTTCTCGCCTTCAATTTGTAAAAAGTGCAACACCTGAGGCAGGCTTGTTCAGTTGGTTTAGAGCTCGTTCAAGAGTGCAAGCTGAGCTCTGAGCAACAGCAATTCGATGCCCAACCCGAGCTGAGCTGCCGCTGAGCTGCCAACAGGTGGCAGGATGGCTCAGCCAAAAAAAAAAAAAGAAAAAGAAAAAAGTACAACACCTGTGAGACACAATAAAGCAATGCCCAATAAAACAAGGTATGTCTATACTCAAAACATTTGTGGATGAAAAACATCCAGCCTAAGAGAAAACTTACAAGAGTTTATTTGAGCCAAACTGACGACAATTGCCTGGAAGCAAAATCTCAACAGATTGAGAAAATGTTCCATGAAATGGAATTTTTTCGCTTATTTTATACATGAAATCAAAGAAGGAAGGTTACATTAAATCCACTGGTGATAGATTAAGGGGGTGGGAGAAAGCAAAGCAGGGAAATCTCTGGGATTGGATAAAAATAAATTGGAGACAGGTACTTTTGTTACATAGTTATGTGCAGTATAGTTAACAGTTCACTTTTCACAGCACATAGAGATGGTAATCAGGAGACAAGCATAATAATGAGGAATTTTGTAGTTTCCAGTTCTGGTCTGGAAAAAACCATTGCTGACATTCCAAAGATGTTATCTTAGGTACAAAAAGACAACAGACAGGTCCACTGAGAAGGCACAGATTAACTTTATGAAGGAAGCTAAAGATGTGGCTTCCTGCCATGGCCCACTTAGTTATGAAATTTTTTATGCTCATGCCATCTTATGTGGTTATTTTCAGTCTCCTGAGCTTGTCAGGTTAATATGTGGCCCTTTTTCCATGCACACATTTAGAAAATGTTGCCATTTGAATACCTGAAAAAAAAACCAAGAATCTAAACGTTCAGCTTTCTACCCACTCTACTGCTGATAATTGCATGAAACAAATATTTATGGAACTACTATGTGTCAGACAATGGCCTATACTCACAAGTCCAGTAATTCTCAACTTCAGTTGCACATTAGAATCACCTGAGGGGCTTAAAAATACTGATTCCTGTGTCCCACTCTCATTAAATCAGAATCTGTAAGAGTAGAGACTGGGTATCATTTTTTTAATCTCCCTAGGTGATCCTAATATGCAGGCAGAGTTGAGAACTGCTGGTCTAGCTGATCTAAATTTTTACTAAATCATTTAGAAAATAGTTCCATAGTCATACCTGTAAGACATAGCTCTTGGTCTTATATTAGAAGCTCTGGGACAATTTTTTGCTTGTGTTTAAGTAGCTTGTAGCAATCACCCCAATATGAAATACAGCTTGAAAATATAAAGGTCAGCACCAGGTCACAGTCCAAGTACTCAGCACAAGGTGGCATGCAGATAGACATTTTTACATTGCATATGCTTTTGCATCCATCGACTAATACTATGTTTTTGTTGCCATTAAAGATTTTGGAGCCCTTTACATCATGCACATGTAATAAAACTTCACAATGACTGGTTTCTCTGGGAGCAATTTCCAAGAATGCCTGACCTCCCAACAAGTCTATTTGATGTGAACAAACTAACATGTCGTGATTTCCAAATAACTTTGCATTATGAATTCAACATGGATGGCCATGTTTGGAATACATTTCTAAAGCAAAAGGAATTTAAAACTGAAGTATAAGAATGCTACCATGTTATTCTGAGCTTAATTAGGGTATAATTCACAGAACAAAACCTGGAAATACCTAGATATGTTCCCCAGAACACTTCACTTGAACATATATCTGAGCAATCTCATAAATCAGAGAAAAAGTGTCGTCATTTGAACAAACTCACTAGCTGATTAAATGTAAAAGAGACTATTCACTATGCTTCAGTATTCTTAAAACCCATTTTTAAATCAAATGTATATAGTATATATCACATCAATATGAAGAAATTAAATTTTCTAAGATACACATCCCGAAACCATAAATGAAGACATCAAATTTATGCAGTGGAGGGAATATTTTTTGGATGTGTTCTTACCTAGCTCCTGACATAGACAATAAATACATTTTTTAAAATCAGGGAAAACACCAAGCAGAATCAATTATGTTCCAGCCTAGTCAAGATGGTTTTGTGGAGGTATTAAGGAGAATTTTGTAATAGGGATAAAGGATAATGGTTGTCTATGTGGTATCATCCAGAAAAAATTTAGGGCTGTACCCAAACATAGCCCTTTATGGCATTAACATCCACACTTCTCAAAGCAAATTTTTGGAAAATTAGACTAGCCAGCAGCTATTAACACTAGATGCACATTTTAATCACTCTTGGGAGCTCATAATTTACCAATGTTGGGTTCCACTCTTAGAGATACTGATGAATAAGTTCCCAAGAGAGAATAAGGGCCCAAATGGTATTAGTAGGCAAAGTCACCCACACTGATGCTCACGTCAGTATCAAAGAACCACTGTATATTTGTGGACATGAGTACTAATAGAGGTTAGTATTTGGTGTCAGGACAAACTGGAGGATATAGGTTTGAATGCAGTTCCCTAGGGGCTGGCCAAGCGGCGCATTGGTTAAGAGCTGGCTTGGGACGCCAGTGGCCCCGGTTCAGATCCCACATATGAGGGCCAGTGACACTGCCCTCTTAAAAAAAAAAAAAAAAAAAAAGGAAATTCTGAATGTAGTTCCCACAGTTAGAAAATGAGGATTACAAGACTTCTAAGTTCCCTTCCATTTATAAAATACCAAATATGATTATGACTCTAAGATTCTAGGACAGCTGAAAAAAATCTGATATTATGTTATCAATAAAGAAAGATAAAATGGTTGTTGAATAGGCAAATAGAAGTATCTGATCACAAACAAACATGCTTATTTAAATAAGGTAGCATATACTGAGCTTCCAGGTATCCAATCTATGTAGGAGAATAAAGGTAGAAACAGTCCACGCAGAAACAATCTATGAATACATGAAGAGGTGAGATTTTGAGACCTGAAAAGGTCACAACTAACCCGTAGGAAACTGACTTCAGTCAAAAAAGAAATTGGGGAGAGACGTCATAGAAATGGCAGCAGTGAGGAGGGCTCCCTGAGTTCTCCACTGGAAATTACCGCAAATTGAACAGCTATTACTCATCTGAGAAAACTGCTGCTCATCACACAGAACAGCTAAGAGACTTGCACGATGATTACTTGAAGGTGGGCAAACCAGGCGAGTGGGGGAAGCAGGAAGGGAGATACGTGGAGATGCAGCCTGCATCGGTGACTGCAGAGACATGGGTCCCCAGAAAGCAGATCAAGGAGTATTACAGCAGCAAAATGACAAGCTTACACATAACATCCCACAGTCCTGCCAAGAGATCAGCAAGAGCACGGCAGTGCCCAACTTCTGAGGCAGAAGCCTCAGCTCAAAACTGCAGCGGGGCTCTATTGGACAGAAAGCAAAAACAACTCCATAAATAAGACACCATCCCCACCCTTTCTCAGAAACCCTAGCCCAGCCATTCCAGAGTCTTAAACTGATCCCAGAATGAAGGAGTAGTATCAGATTAAAGAGGTGCTCCTACTCCCAGGAAATGGAACAATTCAGTTAGGGAAGAGGTTGCAAAGAGTGTGGGACTGCCTACCTTGGTCCCCCCTTTCCTGTGTGGCTTGGCTCCCAGCAGGGCAACTTCAGCTGCTGAGTCACACTAGGAACCCAACAGGGGGTGGTATAGGCAGCCACTGGGCTTTTAGCAGCTCAGAAATCTCACACCCCTTACAGCCCTCAGGGGAAAGAGTGCCCTAAGACTCACATTGAACCTTCTGGCTGCGGAGCTCTCAGCATGCCTCTGGGCAAGTGAGAGCAGAAATGGCACTTTGTAAAAACTACCAACCACACCCCATAGCCCCACTCATCTATAACTGCATTGCCAGGGTCACTCTGGGCACCAGGTGGCCTGCTCTGCATCCATAAGATGCAGAGGAGTTTTGTTGTACAGCAGAAGACAATCAGGAGATAGCTTGGTGGACTTTAGCTAAGACTGGCACTGTTTTGTTTTGTTTTTTTATGTTTTACATTTTTTGTTTTTTTTGGGGGGGGGTTTGGGGTTTTCTGTGTGTGTGTTGGTTGTTTTTGTCTTTCTATTTCATTATTATAATTTCCACTTTTTTATATATGTATATACATATGTGTATATATATGTGTCCATATATAGGTGTATAGATAGATAGATAGATAGATAGATAGATAGATAGATAGATAGTTTTTTTCTTTTCTCGCCTCTCTCTCTCTTCTCTTCTTCTTTCTTTTTCCTGTTCTACATTTCCTCCTTCTTTCCATTTTTCTGCATTTTTTTGTTGTTTTGGTGTTGCTGTTTTGATTCTCATGTTTTTTTATTTCTTCTATTTTTGATACTTCTGTGCATGTTGAGTGTTGGTTGTTGGTTGTTTTTAGGTGAGAGTATCTGGTTTCTTTGGTGGCTGTTGTTGTTGTGCTTGTTGATCCATTTTGTTCTAAAATCACTCTGCAGCAGAGCCCAGCCAAAAATGCACAAGAGTCATCACACCAAGAGGCCAAATTTAGATAAAACCAGAGCATTACCATGCTCTGTGACCTACAGGAGTCACACCCAAATGGAAATCTCTACAGGAACAATAGCCCATAGGGGCCAAACCTATTCTGAGTGGTCAACTCTCACACAGCAGCTCATACACTGTGGACATAGCCAATCCTCACAGCTAGTCAGCTTGGGATTCAATCCCACCTACTGACAAGCCAAAAGCAATCAAAGCTCAATTCAAGGGAAGAAGGCACACAACACAAGGGACACTTCTGGAACACAAGGGACACCTCTGGAACACAGGGGAATAGGGAGGCTGAGCAATTCTAAAATAAAGGACACAGGGTTGCACAAGTGGTGCGGTGGTTAAGAGTTGGCTTGGGATGCCAGTGGCCCCGGTTCAGATCCCACATATGAGGGCCAGTGACACTGCCCCCTAAAAAAAAATAAATTAAAAAAAATAAAGGACGCATACCACATAAGTCCACACAGCAACGTCTGAAAGACGTAAGGGAAAGACCTAATACATCGAAGCAAGCACAAAGAGTAAGCCAGAATGGGGAAACAAAGAAACACATCCCAAATAAAAGAACACAAGAAACGTCCTGAATCAGTGGAACTAGATGAAAGAGAGGCAACCAAACTATCGGAGACAGAGTTTAAAACACTGATGATTAGAATGTTCAACGAAACTAGTGAGAATATAAAGAAGGATAGAGAAATCATGAAAAAGAGCCAGTTACAACTAAAGAATAAAATTACTGAAATAATGAACGAACTCGAAGGAGTTACCAGCAGACTGGATCAAGCATAGGATTGAATCAGTGACTTAGAAGACAAGATAGCAGAGATCACCCAAGCGTAACAAAACAACAAAAAATAATGCAAAACACTGAAAATAGTTGAAGAGAGCTGGGCAATAACATCAAGTGCAACAACAGCACATCATAGAAAGAGAATGGACCAGAAGAAGAGAGGGACCAAGGGATAGAGAACATATTTGAAGTAATAATGACTGAAAACTTCCCTAACCTGGTAAAGGAAATCGACACACAAGCCCAGGAAGTGCAGAGTTCCAACCAAGATGATACCAAACAGGCCCACACTAAGATACATTATAGTGAAAATGGCAAGGGTTAAACACAAAGATAGAATACTAAAAGCAACAAGAGACAGGCAGCAAGTTACTAACAAGTGCACCCCCATAAGAATATCAGATGACTTTTCTACAGAAAATCTGCAGGCCAGAAGGAACTGGCAGGAGGTTTTCAAAATTATGAAAAACAAAGACCTACAACCTAGATTGCTTTATCCAGCAAGGTTATCATTTAAAATTTAAGGAGAGGGCTGGCCGAGTGGCTCAGTTGATTAAGAGCTCGCTCAAGAGGGCGAGCTGAGCTCTGAGCAACAGTAGTTCGATGCCCAGCCCGAGCTGAGCTGCCGTTGAGCTGCCAACAGGTAGCAGGATGGCTCAGCTAAAAAAAATAAAATAAATAAATAAAGAATAAAAAAATAAAATAAAATTGAAGGAGAGATAAAGAGCTTCCCAGAAAACAAAAAGCTAAAGGAATTCATTACCACCAAGCCAGCCAAGCCAGCATTGCAGGAAAGGATAAAAGAGCTTATTTAAGCTGAAGAAAGAGGAAAAACAATCTAACTAGAAGACCAGGAACACAAATAACAAAATGGCAATAACTATGAACCTATCAATAATCACATTAAATGTAAATCAATATATGTAAATGGATTAAATGCTCCAATCAAAAGACATAGGGTGGCTGAATGGATAAGAAAGCAACACCCTTGCATATGCTGTATAGAACAGACTCACCTCAGATCAAAAGACACATACAGGCTGAGAAGAAAGAGATGGAATAATATATGCAAATGGAAATGAGAATAAACCCTGAGTAGCAATACTTATATCTGACAAAATAGACTTTAAGTTGAAGAATATAATAAAGGACAAAGAAGGGAACTAAATAATAATAAAGGGATCGGTCCAACAAGAGGATATAACCCTAGTAAACATCTATGCACCTAACATAGGAGCTCCTAAATATATAAAACAGATATTGACAGCCATAAAGACAGAAATCAAGAGTAATACTATCGTAGTAGGGGACTTCAACACCCAGTTGTCACCAATGGATAGAACCTCCAGACAGAAAACTAATAAAAAAAATAAAGAAAGAAAGAAATTGGGTATAATGACCCACAAAGGAAAAGGGAGGTCCGCATGAAAAGCTATGGTCATAAGATTGCTAATCAAAAGACTGAAGCTGTAGACTCTCTTTGTTTTAAGCCCCTTAAGTTCTCACACTAGCACCCTTGAAACTCTCAGGCTGAATTTAGCTTTGGCCTGTGGATTTACGGGACTCACACACCTCTCTCTTGATAAGTCTTCTAATGACCATGATAATGTTTCTAAAAAAAAAAAATTATTCTTTGCTATTCTTCACCAGATTCAACTCCCAGGGCATAAATGGGCCTGGTAAATATTGTGCTGTACTGATAATTGCTATTTTAATACTGACCATATATTGTATCACGCATATCATCTATTGGGGTAATTAATACATTAGCCCAAATAAATTTGAATAGTTGTATTTTTCATGCCACATTTTAGCTATAGGATTATTATATCCAGATATATTTGCTTATTATACTGAATCTTTTTTCAGTCAGTAACTGAGAAATTCTACAAATTGAAAAAATATCAAATGTAAGTTGAAGTAAAGAGAGTTCAAATTAGTTTAAATAAGAACTTATTTTTTAAGTGATCAGAATCTTGTTACTGGCCTATAACAACTAATTCCCTTTACTTTCCAATAAACACAATCTCAGATTTGTTCAAGTACCCTTGTTCCTCCACTTCATATGCTTTAAGAAAGACTACAAAACCGCAATGAGATGCCACTACATACCAACAAGGGTAATCATAATAAAAAGACAGATAATTACAAGTATTGTAGAGAATGTAGAGAAATTGTTTAAAAAATTGTTCAAACATTGGGGAAAAGAGTTTGGCAATTAATTCCACAGAAAGTTACACAGAGTTCTCACATGACCCATATATACTAGGTATATATTTAAGAAAAGTAAAATTCACTTTTCACACAAATACTTGTACACAAATGTTCATAACAACATTTTCATAATAGCCAAAAAGGAAAAACAACCCAAATAGATAAACATGTGGAATACCCATAAATGGAATATGATATTCCATAAATGGAATATGATAAATAAATCCTTTAAAAAAATTATGTGCTGATACATGGTACAACATGGATATACTTTGAAAACATTTTATGCTAAGTGAAAGAAACTAGTCATAAATGGCCACATGATGTATGATTCCATTTATATGAAATCTCCAGAATAGGCAAATCCAGACACAGAAATTAGATTAGTGATTGCTTAGGGGCTGGGGAGAAGAAAGTATAGAGAGTGACTACTATGAGATTTCCTTTAGGGGTGATGAAAATGTTCTAAAATTGACTGTTGTAACAGTTGCACAACTCTAGGAAAAGACCAAAAGCCACTGAATTGTACACACTAAATCAGTGAATTTTATTGTATGTGAGTTATATTTCAATAAAGCTGCTAAGAAAGGAGTCTGTCCTCTGCCCTAGCCCTAGTCCCAGCTGAAACTGCAGACCCAGCCACAGACCCAGACCCAGACAAAACCACAGTGTCAATATGAATTTGTATCAGTGGATTATGGTAATTCAATTCTCTTTGGCTAAGAATGATTCATGTGACCCAGTTTTGACCAATAGGGTGTGAGGGAAAGTTTTCTTGGGTAAAAGGGTGAGAAAGATCTCTTAGCACTTAAAGAGTTATAAGAAATAGTTCCTTTTTCTGCCCCTTTCTGCATTGTTGTATGAGGATGTGATGTGTGGAACTGTTGCAGCCATATTTATATTATGAGGAACAAATTACCCTACATACTGTGGATGGAAGAGCAAGGAACAAAATGATGTCCTTAAACCACAGAAGTGACCAACCCTACCTTAAGAGTTCTTGCTATGTGAGAAAATAAATCTCTGTACTGTTAAAGTCACTCTGAGCTGTGTTCTTTTTTCAGTTTATAGTCAAGAACATCCAAAATAAAGTTTACCTATTTATACTCCATCTTATACCAAAATGACTTGAGGTGACTAAATAATTGTTTAAAGATGTTACCAAGGCCATCAACTCTATCTCATTATAAAACCCTGTACCCCATTATCAGAGAGATAATTATTTAAATCATTAACAGACTAAAAAAATAACACAATTTCCTTAGTTTCTCTGTCTCTTTCCATCACGTTTCAGAGTTTAACAGGTCTCCCACAAAGTTCTTCCATGTATTAATATCTAACCTGATGTAAAAAATCTTAATAATACAAAAAATCCAAAAAACATTAGTGGTATGAAGTTTATACACTACAAAACTTTAGAACTAGTAAGTTAACAAGTAGTTCTAATCATAATAACAAGGTTAAGTAAATTTGATGCAGATGCTTAAGTCTGGATAATAAACCAATTGGATGAAATAATGTCAGCAATGTTTTTTCTGAGAAATCACAACAAATGTTTAATGAAACAAAACTCTACATCATTCTCAGTTCCTGACAGAAAATCCTTCATTTCACACTAGACTTTAAAGCAGTGTGTGTGTGTGTGTGTGTGTGTGTGTGTGTGTGTGTGAATTTAGATGAGGGAGTTTCCAAAAGTTTATGCTAAGAGCATTCACTAATATATGTTAAGTCCCTTTGAAAAACAGACAGAGAAACCAGGGGCATTTCACTACAACTGGCAGGGAAGAATTAAAATGTCAATTTCTCCTTTCCCAAAAGACAACGTAAGCATGTATGGACCCTGGCCAGTGGACAAGCTTTTATTTGGTTGTTTTTCCCTAAGGCAATCAGTGTGTTAAGATAGAGATTCTCAAGGGATTTGATTCAATTCAAGTAACAATTGGTGAGTGCCTACTATGTACTGTGAGATCCAGAGGAACTCAGAAAAGAACTCAGTAAAGGAATGGCATCTTTGACTTAACCTCTCCAGCTCCGTATTTTGGTGGTGAAAATTATGTTGGCTGTTGAAAATTTCGCAGTGCTACACTGGATTCATGGGGGATAAGCAGATGGACTGAGGATACCACCTAATAAAGCATTTGTGCACTGTTCAGAATTTAAATCCATAAATTTAAGGCAATTTTCATATCTTTTTACTTATCACTGATGTGTGACACATCATATACAGAGTACGCCCAAAAAATGTATACACATTTTAAGAAAGGAAAAATATATTAAAATTGTAATACTCAATATATGAGGTTGGACAATTCAGTTTGCAAACTTATCCTAGAAAAACTGCTACATACCTCATTGCTGAATATCATTACAGTCACCTTTGAAGTACTCTGCTTGGGAAGCTACACACTGGTACCAGTGCCTAGTCCACCCTTCAAAGCAATTTTGGAACTCTTTTTCTGGAAAGACCATAAGAGCTATTGTCGTATTACCCTTGATGTCATGAATGTCATCAAAATGCCTTCCTTTCAATATTTCCTTTATCTTTGGGTAAAGAAAGAAGTCATTGGGGACCAGATCAGGTGAGTAGGGAGGGTGTTTCAATACAGTTATTTGTTTACTGGCTAAAAACTCCCTCACAGACAGTGCCTTATGAGCTGGTGCATTGTCATGATGCAAAAGCCATGAATTGTTGGTGAAAAGTTCAGGTCGTCTGACATTTTCACGCAACCTTTGTAGCAATTCCAAATAGTAAACCTGATTAACAGTTTCTCCAGTTGGTACAAATTCATAATGAATATCTCCTCTGATATCAAAAAACGTTAGCAACATCATCGCAAGAAGTTTGTGAACTTAATTGTCAGAACTTGTATACCGATAACAAAAGACTAATACCAGTCACGTTTGACTTCTGCAATTACAAGAGATGCTCAAATTACCATCAGTGTCCAGACAGTTTTAATTATGATGAATTACTGCTTGAGTGACGTTGACCAAAGTGGACACTTGCATACATGCTTTTGGCATACATATATCACCTCTGTATTTCTTATTCTCCTTCCTCAGTAACTCACTGCAATCTGGTATCTGCTCTTTACACTCAACTGAAATTTCTCCTTAAAAAGGTTGTACAGGGCCGGCCGAGAGGCTCAGTTGGTTAAGAGCTTGCTCAAGAGTGCGGGCTGAGCTCTGAGCAACAGCAGTTCGATGCCCAGCCTGAGCTGAGCTGCTCTTGAGCTGCCAACAGGTGGCAGGATGGCTCAGCTAAAAAAAAAAGTTGTACAGCTGAAACTGAAAATAAAAATTATTTAAAAAAAAAGCTCACCAATGTGCCACATCGAAATGCCTTTTTTTTTTTTTGGCTGAGCCATCGTGCCACCTGTGGGCAGCTCAATGGCAACTCAGCTCGGGCTGGCCTCGAACAGCTGTTGCTCAGAGCTCAGCTTGCACTCTTGAGCGAGCTCTTAACCAACTGAGCCACTCGGCCGGCCCTAAATGCCTTTTTTCAGTCTTCAGCTTCTTCAACTTTTCTGCAATATTGGATAGGTCTGACTACCCTCACACCTCTTGATTCTGTCCTTTCCTTTAGACTCCAAAAACACTAACATTATCCTCGTTATCATTCTAACTCTCTGACTATCCCTTCACTAACTCTTATGTTGACTACTCTTTCTCCACCAGCACCTCAAGTTTTTTCCTTAATCCATTTTGTTTTGTTTGATCTCTGTATTACCTCTATTGGTAATTGTATCCACAATAATAGCTTCGATTAACACCTAAATTTTGGAGGTACTGATGAATCCCATATCTACATTTCCAACTCCAAGCTCTTACCTAAAGCCCAATATCACAATCCCAACAGTCAGTTGACTATCATCCACTAGGGCACCTCAAAAGCAACATGTCCAGAATGGAACATCCTTCCTCATCACAAACCTACTCCATTTACTAGTACCCATACTCCCAGAAGCCCAAGATTGCAACTTAGGAGTAATTTTGACCTTCCCTCTCACTCTTAACATTTTATCTTCCCAGAGTTACTGAAGTTTGAACATTCAACTGTCATATTGTCTCTACCATATATCTATCTGTTACTATCCCCACTGCCACTAGTTTAATTCGGACCACCATCAACTCTTTCCTGGGCTGTGCTGATGGTGACTTAAAGGGCATTCCTGCCTCTAGTCTCTCTAATGTATTACTGATATAGCTATAAATTGGAAGCTGGAAAGAAATCACTATTTGGTAGTATGTGGTTGCTGGGCAGGAACTACCACAAAGTGCTTCTTTTCTCAAAGGGTCTTTCTTGCCTCATACTGCCCCACTTAGATTAGGATGGTTGCCATTAGCCAATGAGTAACCCTTGCCCCAGGTTGTTACAATCAGATAACTTATTCAGCCTTGACTTTGCCTGGAAGAGATTGATATAACTATTATATTTAGGTTGGCCATGAGGAGCAAAAATGAAGATGTCCCAGGATAGCATTAAGGATAGAGCAGTTGTCATTTCTTTAGGAAAATAAGTGCTTAAAAAATATTCATGACTTCTTTTTTAATGTTTAGCCTTTGGAATATGGTTTTGACAAATGAACCCCTCTTCAGAAAAACCTATTTTCTAAAAATAGCATATTCTCCAATGTGGAAAATTTTAAACATAATATATAAAATAAAAGTGCATTTTGATCATTTTTTTTTCTCATCCATTCTCCATTCTGTAAATTTTAATTTGTAAGTTAGTAAATTCTAAACCACTGAAAATAATTTAATAAGTATACCATATGGTACTAGACTTACAAGGGTGATCACTTGGTTAAGTTATATAAATTTCTAATCACTATGTTGTACACTTGAAATTAATATAATATATGCCAATGGTAATTAAAAAAGAATAAAATAAAAAATAAAATAAGTATACCATTTGGGTTTTTGTCACTTCTTTACTCAAAGATTTATTTTACTATTGGAAATAAATTAAGTCTGTTTCCTAACATCTAGTAATTCTAACATATCTTAGCACTGCTTGCCAATATCTGCAACTCTTAAATGGCTGTATTGACACGGCACTGAAATTTCCAACTGAAAAGCCAAATTTTGAGGTAATCTACAAGCTGGTTTGCCTGTAAGCCATGAAACAGCAAGCTTAAGTGATTTTTTCCTGAATGTAATTAACACATAGTGCTTCTATAATAATGAGCTGACTTGGACAGAAACAACTGAATTCAATTAAACCCATTGTTTTCACAACAGTTCCGAGTCAGATAATTTCAAACAACTAGTTCTTTGATTTCAGTCATGTGTGTGCACAAAGCCTAAACTGGCCATGTGTTTATGGAATGTATAGACATAGCCTATTGTGATACTCTTCTTAATGATAAACCCACCCTCTCAAGCCACTTTCAATACCTCTTATAATACTGCAGTCACCATTTATCTGAGGTTTCACTTTCCATGGTTTCAGTTACCTGCAGTCAACCTCAGTCTGAAAATACTGAACTTTCCCAATGATCTACATCATTATGGCTCAAAAGATCCAGGGTCACTATAGCCTAACACACTTCACAATGCCTACGTCATTCACCTCATGTCATCTCATCACATAGGCATTTTATCATCTCACATCATCACAAGAATAGTGAGTACAGTAAAATGAAAAATTTTGGAGAGATAGAGACCACAGTCACACAACTTTTATTATAGTATATTGTTATAACTGTTATATTTTATTACTAGTTATTGTCAATATTTTACTGTGCCTAATTTATAAAATAAATTTTATCAAAGGTATGTATGCATAGTTGACCCCTGAACAACATGAGTTTGAACTGTGCAGGGCCACTTACATGCAGATTCTTTTCAATAAATACTGTAAGTGTATTTTCTCTTTCTTATGATTATCTTAATATCATTTTCTTTCCTCTAGCTTACTTTATTGTAAGAATACAGTATATATAATACAAAATATGTATTAATTGACTGTTTATGTTATCAGTAACACTTTCTATAGCAGTAAGCTACTATTAGTTAAGTTTTTTTGGGGGCAAAATTTATACATGGATTTTCAACTCTACGGGGGACAGTGCCCCTAAACCCTCATGTTGTTCAAGGGTGAACTGTATAAGAAAAACCATTATATATAAAGTATAAGTGTAAAAGTATAAGAAAAGTATAAGTATAAATATAAATATAAATATGGTTCAATACTATCTGCAGTTTCAGGCATCCATTTGGGGTTTTTAAACATATTCCCCATAGATAAGGGGGAGACTACTGTACCATTTTATCATGTCACATACCTACTTAAAATCCTCAAATACTTTTTTCTTGCCTATGAAATAAAGTCTGAGCCTTTGATTGTATCATTCTGCCCAAATGTAGTATTTCACTCCTTTTCTCAAATTCTACAGATTATAGTTTCCTCAAGCCCTAGTATTTCAACTTCCCTACAGAAGCATTCATAAACACTACAGTCTGCACTGTTTCTCTTATCCAAATTTGTATTGCACTGAAAACCTAAACAACATAAAGTTAACACTTGAAATGTCAAAATTATCGCTTTGTACCTTGCAGAGTACCTAACAGAGTACCTAGCACATAATGGACACTCCAGGAATACTTGTAAACTTACTTCATTGACTTCTTCCATTCAACTAAGACTGCACCTAAGGTGTGATAGCAACCTTCCAAATCATATTTCACTGAGTAAATAACAGGGAAAAGCTCCTTTCTTGTGTGTCTTTAATTCTCTACTGAGTCAACATTAATTTGTATAAATATGGTGCTGGAGGAGAGCTCTGTAGATACCCTGGACCACCAGAAAGATAAACAAGTGGGTCCTAGAGCAAATTAACCCTGAAATATTGCTGGAGGCAAAAATGACAAAACTGAAGCTGCTTTCTTCAGGCACATCATGAGAAGGCAGTGTTCTTTGAAAAAGACAATAATGCTAAGGAAAACAGAAAGCAACAGGAAAATAGGAATACTAAATATGACATGGATTGACTCCATGAAAGAGGCCATAGGCATGAGTCTACAGGAGCTGAGCAGGGCTGTTGAAGACACGATATTGTGGATATCACTCATTCAACGGGTCACAAGGAGTTGGAGCCAACTTATTGGCATGTAACACACATCATATTTATAGGCACTGTTCTATCCCTTAAGACATAACAGAGTGCAGCCAACCTGAATGGGGCCTAAGTAAAGGAAGTTTCTGGAAAGGGAGTTTTATGGATTACTTCCAATACCAACCACCTCCTCCATTCAACTTCTACCAAACGGTATTTATGAAGGAATATCACAATATGACTAGAAAACAAGCTAGATTCAGTAGGACAAGTGTTGCTAAATCCTGGATATAAAGCTGTCAGTGACACGAATGACATTGTCTGTCATTATAGGTTAGTTTACAGGTAGAAAGTGACTCTCATTCACATTTTCTAGGCCATAAAAAGGGACTTTCTATATGAATTTGCACAATCTCTAGTTAATGAAATTAAACCAATTCTTAAAACCGTTATGAGGATGCAAGAGACACAGGAGGAGAAGACAGGAAAGAGCAGGATGAAGAAGAATTGGTTTTTCATATTAAACAAGAATGTGGAAGAAGTTGGATTTTTGCCATATTCTCTGGCTCTATTAATAGACAATACACCCATTGTTCAAAACAAAATCATTAGACACTAACATAAAGAAACATGTATGCAGATCTGAGATATTATTTTATTTATAAGATGTCCTCTCCATAGAAGTCTAAATTTAGTTTACTATGCTACAGGAAATAAGAAGTGGAAAAAGAAAAACATAGACAACTACATTATAAAAACATCATAATGACAGATAATGTCCCTTGATATGGTGAGACTCACATGGATACAGGTAGGGGGAAAGAAGCAGAGCTTCTTTTGTTTCTTTGTTTTTCTGAGGGCAGTTTTACTGGCCCTCACATGCGGGACTTGAACCAGGGCCGCTGGCTTCCAAAGCCAGCGCTTAACCACTGCGGCCGGCCCAGAGCTTCTTTTAATAACAGTAGGAAAACAAAAGCTAAGCGTTTTTGTTCAACTTTTTCTTGAAAGACTGGTGGTACTAGGCCCACAATTCAAGGAGAACACTATGCTAAAACTCCTTAACCTTTCTTCAACACAGAACTCAGGTAGTGAAAATTACATGGACATTTATTTTGCAAAACATTGTCTTCTCCTGTTCACCATATATTTTACCACTACTATTGTTACCAGAGAACGAGGGTTCTGTATCATCGCAGGAAGAAATTCCAGGATGTACAGAATTAAGCCACGTGAACAAAGCCAAGCAAGCAGTAGATTTATTAAAGTAAAGAAAAAGAGTACACTCCCAAAATAATGGGCATGGGCAGGCCAGTAAAAACGGGCAACTGCCATGAAGAAAAAAGAGGCTCGAGATTTTATTTGAATGAGGGTGTAAAATATTCAGGAGTGGCATTTAAGGGCCAGTCTTTGTTAACCACTCCTTCCCATCAGGAGAAGGAATTTTTTTCCTTATTTGGCCCTTGTTGAAACTGTCATGGCAACACTGGGGGTGGAGATTTTTCTTGGCTGCCATGCTAATAATAGTATAATCCATTATAATTAGCTAAAGTTCACCTCGAGGGGCAAGATGGCATCCAGGATCTGAATCCAGTTCTGGCCAGTCTGGTACCTGCATTCCTCAGGATGACCTGATTTCTTCATTCCTTTTTCTCCTTTCACCTCCTCCTTCCTTTCCTAACCCCTCTCTCCCTGCAGGCCTGTTCTTTCTGCCTAAGGTAACATTATCACTAATAAGTAGTCATGATTTTAAGCCATCGTGGTTGGCCTGAGTTACTTTGTGGGTACTTCAAGAGCCACAGTTTTTGCCATTAGAGAGACTAATTTTAGTAAAGAATAACTCAAATGTTTTGGTGCCAATTGTACTCAAGTTTTGCACGTGTGATATAGATTCAGATAGAGCATGTTTTGAAAATGCACATGGATGCATAATAGCATTGCAAGCAAAATAAATCAATATCTTGTTCCTCATTTTGTACCCTACTTATTAGGGAGCAGAATTTAATAACCTATAATGCCCATTAAAAAAAAAATCGGGCCAGTCGAGTGGAGCGGTGGTTAACTGCTGGCTTGGGAAGCCGGCGGCCCCGGTTCAGGTCCCGCATGTGAGGGCCAGTAAAACTGCCCTCAAAAAAAAACAACAAAACACTAATAATCTTTGAAAAATTTGGCCCTTTTCATTTACAAGTAATAACTGTCAAACATCATTAGGAAACAATATAACATCGAACTTCAAATGAAACAATGACAATGTAAGAATGTCCATATTCACACTATGGAGTGAACATCATTTACAGAAGTTTTACCATATGATTAATTTAAATAGCAACCCCAACCAAGTTACCAACATTTGACACTACTACTAACTACTCTCTACTGGACTTCATTTTCTGTACAGTATTTTTTCATACACTATCTTGATTTTTATCACTATAGCCTTGGGTAATAAACTAGAATACCAAGGCCTAAAGAAGCTTCATGACTTTTTAATATCACACAGCTAGTTAGTAATAAAGCCAGCAATTAAATTTCAAGGACCAAGATTACTAGTCTAATGTACTTACAGTGTAAAATGAAATGCTTATGCTATAACATATTAAATATTGAGATACTAGAAAAATTTTAATTTAATGAAAGAAATTTTTGGAGAAACAATCTACCTAAATTGGTTGGATGTAAGGGTTGGTATATCTTTAATGTGTTTGTGAAATGAGATACAAATGATTGAAGACAGGTAAAATTTGATATTAGGTGATATATAAACAACTTGTGGAATCATGAATTCCATTGCCTCATAATCAAATCCCCATAACTATTTTGATTTGAGGCTGTTAGCTTCAGCCAGATGTGACACTATTGTTTAATCTTTGAGTTTCATCTGCAGAAAACAAATAAACATTGCAATAGAATCCTGAGCAGGCCTTTGCAATGAACTTGTTAGGTACCTATATGAAACAAATGCCCGTTTCTCTCAGGAGTTAGTGTCCAACATGTTCTCCCACTGACAGGGTGCAGCATCTTTAGGTGACCAAACATGTATACTTTGTAAAACCTGGATGCAGACAGAAATACTACAAAATGAAAAATTGATGAAACATTTGGCCTAATGTAGCCTGAATAACAGTAAGAGCATAAAATCTGGGGCAAAATTGGATGAATTGCACACATCCCAAAGTGGATTTGAACAAGCAGACAGCAGTGTCCTAAAATTTCCTATCATAACTGTCAATTGTGCAATAGCCTATATGAAATGATTTGGTGATTTCAGTCTCATTCCCAGTGGGCAGATGTTCACATCATCACAACCATTGTGAAAACAGTAAGCTTCATTGCACTCTCAGGAGACAGATCAAGAAACACATAAGCACAAACAGCCAATTTGTAGGAAGTGGTGAGCTTGAGGGCACTTTTTAGGGACAAAAACTTTTATTTTCATAAACTCTTGAGTATAAATATTCTGAATCCAGCCTCCATGATTTGGGCCTTAAAAAGAAAAAAGGTAAAAAATGACCCACCAAATACAGAATGGAGGGGAAATCTTATATTACAAGGTAGAACTGGAGAACCTGGGTAGTTTTGTTTTCTATATTATTTTTCCTTCCATCTTACTTCTTTACTGTTAAAGTCCTAAGTAGCATATAGAAAACTTTGGATTTTTGAATGAAAAAAACCTAGATTTTAGTCCTTTTCCACCCTTCCCCCTCCCACTTCATCCTGCTTATCCAATCCTGGACAAGGAATTCCTCTGTAAAGTGGGAGTGGAGCTTTATTCTGTGTAGGTGATAGTGATATGGGCCAAGCAAGTAGCACCCTCCCCCGCACTGGACAATTTTTAAGTCTCTGCTTCCCTAGTTTTAGTCCCTGACTTTGATTACACTTCAAATCAGTGTCTGCAACCTAGACTACAGATTGCCCCTAGACGAAAGATTGCCCCTGGACTGAATCACAGAATATCTCTCACCCACCCTGCCTTTAAATAACTACTTAAAACCTGTGACTCCCCAATATTCCCCAAGCCATTCCATACCTAACTCTTGGATAATCCCATCCCAGAGACTAAATAGGTTTTAACATTCTGCCAGGCCAGTATATTTGTTGATTGTAAACATTAAAGCCTAATGTTCTTTCCAAACCCCTAGCCATCCTATATCAATAGCTTTGAGCTCTGCTCTTTAAGAAATGTATTAAAATCTATTTTTCCTCATTTAGGGGCCTTGGGGCTCCCCAGAAAGATTGCCAGTCACAACCAAAGAAGCCAACACAGCCTTCCAGGCAGATCTCGAGACCCCTTCCTCTCATCTGAGATCAGCTAGGGTGAGAGTTCTGTGAAAAGCTCTATGCCCCTGCCCAGCAGGACATAGATACAGAAGAAAAGACCTCCTGTCCCTCAACTTCCCATTGAGGTTTTATTCAGATTACATCTCTCAAGGGGAAAACAAGGCAGGCAATTAGAGGCAGGAATTAAGTCTCTGCATTCCTGAACATCCCACAGAATGTGATTGCTCAAAAGACCTCCCTTCTCCACTCAAAACTTCCCATTTTCATTGTAATTATCTATCCCTACAGGGAAAAAAATGGGTACAAAATATCCAACTGGATTAAACCAGTCATCCACACCTGCACAGTAAAGGCCATAAGGACCTTCATTTCACCTGGGCCTCATTATACCATCATTATAATATCATACATATGCCTGGAAATTCATTAATATCATTGTAACAGACTGAATTCTGGGAAGGAACATGTGCAGTCTAAAGAGATGAGCTAATAACCTGTTGTAGACAACAGGTGTCAATCAAGTGGTCCCATGCCAAAAGAGGAACAGCCCATTCTAGAGGAAGAAGGGATAAAAACTCCAAGCCCTGGCCAGTCAATGCCTTTTGAGCGTTTTTGAGCCTTGCTTCTGCTCTGGGCCTGCTCCAAACTTTTTGGAGTGTACTTTTTCTCCTAACAATGACACCCCGGCCCTTGCCTTTGGCCCCTTTGGGCCTTTTGAGCTTCCTTTGCTCTGCCCACTGCAAACTCTTCGGAGTGTACTTTCTTTTCTAATAATGGCCCTTGAGCCATTCTCTACTGCATGGGCCCACTACTGTTTCTTTGAACTGTATATTTATTTACTTCTAATAAACTCTTTTTCTGCAACTTTACCTCTCTGGTCCATGTCTCCATTCTTGGCTTCAGAAGACTACGATCCTTGCACAAGTAAAATCCAACATCAATAGGGCTGGTATTCAGATCCAATAAGGTATAAATAGAAAAAGATTCAGACAAACTGTAAGCGATATGTTAAATGCACTGACTACTCTGGGAAGTTTCTTTGCTTACCACATGCATTACCTGAATAGACTTAATAGTGAGATCACCAAATCCTGGCCTTGATCACTACAATTTTCCACCTCCCTCACAAATAAAAAGAAGGCAGAATAAGCAATCACAATTTTGTGTCAGGGGATACATTTGTGCATTGCTATATTCAATCGAACTCATGTTGCTTTGTTGACGTGTGTGTGTGTGTTTGTGTGTGTATTGTACCTCGACAGCAAGATATAATGAACTCATTGCTAAAATTAACATTTATTATCATCTATTTCTTTTTTTTTTTGAGGGCAGTGTCACTGGCCCTCATATGTGGGACCTAAACCGGGGTTGCTAGCTTCCCAAGCCAGCGCTTAACTACCACGCCACTCGGCCGGCCCTATCATCTATTTCTTTAGTATTTATTTTTTTGGACAAAATATATCCTACAGGGTTCTCGCAGTCTTCTACGACTGAACATTGTATGTCTTGAAGAGTAACCTACCGCACTTGTCATTCAGCATTTAGTTCAGCCTCAGAGTTTAACACAGGGCCTGGTACATGGTAAGTGCATAGTGAATTTAGCTGAATAAATGATCTACTTCCATGCAGGGATCACCCTTTTTCTCTGTGTTCCTTCAGTTCCTGTGCATACTTTCCACTTAGATTTGTTGTCTGTACCAAAGTACTTGTATTGTCCTTGCTTGTATTTAGTGTTTGCTGTAGGGGGCAAACACATCCTAGGGGACACCCAATAATGCCCTTATGTAATCCCCTCCCCTTGAGTGTGGACAGAATCTGTCACTTGCTTCTAACCATAGAATATGGAAAAGGCAAAGAGATATTTCAGGTGTAAATAGGACCACTAATGAGTTGACTTTAGCTTAATCAAAAGAAAGGTTGTCCCCTCTGACTCCCCTGCATGGTGCAGTCCCCACTGGCCATAGCCTGACCCACCGCACGGCGCCCAGGCTACCGAGGCCACCTCCCCAGGCATGGCCCAGGGCCTTGCCTCACTATGGCAGCAGCACAGCACAGCATGCTTGGAGCCAAAGCTGATGGCGAGACCATTCTAAAAGGCCTTCAGTCCATTTTCCAGGAGTAGGGAATGACAGAGTCGGTGCACACCTGGCAGGACCATGGCTATTTAGCGACCTACATAAACAAAAATGGCAGCTTTGCCAATTTGAGAATTTACCCACATGGATTGGTGTTGCTGGACCTGCAGAGTTATGACGGTGATGCAGAAAGCAAAGAACTTGACAGTCTGTTGAACAAAGTAGAAGAAAAAATGAAAGAACTGAGTCAGCACAGCACTTGGCGTGTGAAGCGATTACCACCCATAGTTCGAGGAGGAGTCATTGATAGACACTGGCCCACTGCTGATGGCCACTTGGTTGAGTATGACATCAATGAAGTGGTATATGATGAAGATTCACCTTATCAGAACATTAAAATCCTATACTCGAAGCAAATTGGAAATAGCCTCATCCTTAGTGGGAATGTTAACCTGGCGGAGAGTGATTTGGCATATACCCAGGCCATCATGAGCAGCAGCAAAGAAGATTACACTGGCAAAGATGTGCTGATCCTGGGTGGTGGAGATGGGGGCATATTATGTGAAATAGTCAAACTGAAACCAAAGATGTTCACTATGTTAGAGATTGACCAGATGGTTACTGATGGGTATAAGAAATACATGTGAAAAACATGTGGTGTCATCTTAGACAATCTTAAAGGAGACTGTTATCAGGTTCTAATAAAAGACTATATTCCAGTACTGAAGAGGTACCAAAGAAGGGAGAGAATTTGATTATGTGATTAATGATTTGACAGCTGTTCCAATCTCCACATCTCTGGAAGAAGATTCCACATGGGAGTTTCTTAGACTGATTCTTGACCTCTCCATGAAAGTACTGAAACAGGATGGGAAATACTTTACAAAGGGAAACTGTGTCAACTTGACAGAAACCCTGTCACTCTATGAAAAATAGCTCGGGCGCCTGTATTGTCCTGTGGAATTCTCAAAGGAGATCATCTGTGTCCCTTCGTACTTGGAATTGTGGGTATTTTAGGACTCTTTTTTTTTTTGAGGACAGTGTTACTGGCCCTCATATGTGGGACCGAACTGGGGCTGCTGGCTTCCCAAGCCAGCACTTAACCACCGCGCCACTCGGCCGGCCCTGTGGGTATTTTACACTGTTTGGAAGAAAGCTAAACCTTGAAGATCAATGTCCCCATATCATGTGTGCTGCAAATAGCCTTCCTGACCTTCATATGCTGTACATGACATCAAAACGAGTCAGGCAATTGATTGTGAATTCCTTCAAGTTATCTTTTTTAATTATTATTTTTAATTTAAAAAAGCAAATGGAAAATGTATATTTTGGTGAGCTAGGGTGTTATTTTTTTTAAAGTTGGCTGAAGGACAACTAGATAGAATAGCAAAGGCTGCTAAATGCACTGAACCCCTAGAATGTGATTTTTGTTACTGCCCCCCATGTGGGTTTTTTTGGTTTTGGTTTTGGTAGACTTTGAATTTGGTTGTTTGGAGGAATAAGCATCATTATTTTGTTCTGGAGGAAGTTCTTGATGGTGTTTCTTTCCCCAAAAATTAATTGATGTAGATATTAAAATTTCGTGTTTGTAAGACAGTTCAAAAAGTGAATTAGCGATGCTTTGATTAAAATTACAAATGAGAAAAAAAAAAGGTTGTCTTGAGTGGGCCTGACCTAGTTAGGAGAGCCCTGTAAAAGAGAGTATAGGCCATCTCTGCAGTTAGAGATTTGAAGCAGCAGAGACTCTCGCTTTCTATGGCTGGCTTTAAAGAACCAAGCTGCCATGAATTCTACAGTTGCAAAGAAATTAATTCTGCCAACAATGTAAGGAAGTTGGAAGTGGCTTTTTCCCTAGTCTAGCCTCCGTATGATAATGTGCCTAGCCAAACATTGACTACAGTCTTGTGAGACTCTGAGCAGAGAAATCTTCTAAGTTATGCCCAAACTTCTTGCTTACAGAAATTTTGAGATAATAAATTGGTGGTGTTTTTAGCCACTCAGTTTGTGAAAATTTGTTACCAGCCATAGCAAACCAATATATCCCACATGTGTACAGATCATATTTCTTATCCTAGAGGATAAGCACCTTGAAGAAAGAAGACACATCTTTTGCTTTTGCTCTTTTTAGTGCCTAGTGCCCAGCTAAGTACACCACAGACATATTTGCAGACTGAAATAAATTGTTTCTATCTGTGAGCACTAGGTATCATAGTGTACCCCCTGCTGAAACTGTTTTCCAATGAGGAAGTAAAACACAATATACTGACTTCTATTTTGTCACATATTTTTCAGGAGTGGCAAAAATTAGACACACATGAATAAAGTGGCAGTTGTGTACCTACTTATCAATGCATGAAGCTGAAAAATGACCACATTACATTTAAAGATGGCAATAATGTAGGATAAAGAAAACTAACTCAGAAATCCAATTACAATGAACTGACTAAAAAACTGACTATAATGGCTACACATGGCTGGTAGAAATCAGAATTATATTCCTATTTCTTAATTTGCTTCTCAGTCAGGCAATGGCTTTGTTTTTTTTAAGGTCAGTGTCCCTGGCCCTCATATGTGGGACCCAAACCGGGGCCGCTGGCTTCCCAAGCCAGTGCTTAACTGCCATGCCACTCGGCCAGCCCTGTTCTCACTCTCTCTAGCTAAAATATTATTATTCATTACTATAAAGGGAAACAGTAAGTGTGGGAAACAGTGTGGAGAATCACATCCTTCATACTGTTTTTATTATAAAAATTTAGCTATATATTCTATTTCAGTTGAATGAAATACCAAACTTTAAGTAGCTTAATATTACTGGTATGGACAGAAAAGAGGCCACAGGTTAAACCTGATAAGCTCAGGAGCCTGAAAATAACTATAATACATAGGACCAGGGCTGGCCGAGTTGCGTGTTGGTTAAGAGTTGGCTTGGGATGCCAGTTCTGAGCAATGGGGCCCTGGTTCAGATCCCACATGAAGGCTGGTGACTCTGTGCCCTCTACAGCTGAGATGGTGGACGGCAGCTCTACCTTGAGCTGGGCTGTGGTGAATCATTGGCGATGGTGTGGGCTGCAGTGGGCCTGGCCAGCAGCTGGCATGCGATTTCATGAGCTGCCGTGAGCCACCATGAGCAGCCGTCTGATGGCCGGCAAGCGACTGACTCACCTGGGAAGAGTGCAATGATGGTACCAGCATGGGCCAGTGATGTGACATCCTCCACAACTAGACTGAAGAACAGGGGTCACTGGCTTGTCTGTTCCCCATCCCTGATTCCCCAATGCTTTTCCCCTACTCCAATTCCCCAATAAAAATCTTTTTTAAAAAAGATGTATAGGATAATGTGAAGATAAAAATTCTTAACTAAGGTGGGCCATGGCAGGAAATCACATCTTTAGTCTGTACCTTAAGTGAGCCTGTCTATTGTCTTTTTGCATCTAGGATAACATGCCCTGGGAATGTCAGCAATCCGTTTTTTGGGACCAGAGCAAAAAACTATAGAGTCCCTCATTATTCTTGTCCCCTGATTACAATCTCTATGTGCTGTAAAAAGCGACCTATTAACTATCCTGTATCCACCTATGTAAAATAAGTACATGTCTCTCCAATTTACTTTTATCCATTCCCGGAGTTTGCCCCAATTTGCTTTCTCCCACCCCCTTAATCTACCACCAATGCATTTCATGTAACCCTCCTCCTTTGATTCCATAATGTGTATAAAATAAACTGAAAATCACCATTTAGTGGAGCATTTTCTCAATCCATTGAGATTTTGCTTCTCGGTAATTGTCATCAGTTTGGCTCAAACTCTTATAAGCTTTCTCTAAGGCTGGATGTTTTTTCATCAACACTGGACAAGATAAAAGAACATGAAATGTTATCAGTGACTTCTTGTTTGTGTCGAGGTAGTAGATATCAGGAAATACTAACATTTTTTATTTAACTTAAGCAAGTCTTTTATTCCCTTGTTAAAATGCAAATTCCACTGGAAGACCATCTCACAGAGTCTTAAGTAACTTAGTATTTCTGCTCCTTTTTCAAGACTAGGATTTATGTTTTCCTGGGTGTAGACACAAAAGAGGAGGGTAATGGTGTAAGGTACTGTTCACCCTGAAAGCCAGCTAAGCTATGCAGTAATGGGTGCACACCCCGCATCCTGCTTGGCATGATACCCAGTGGGTAATACATCATCCATATCCTGCTTGGCACAAGTAGAAATTTTCTGTTGCCCCCAGGCATTGCCCCTAGCTGTTGCCCCCAGCCGTTGCCACCAGTTACTCCACCCTATAAAAACTAGCCTTCCCTTAGTCAGGGCTGATGCCTTTCAGGGCAAATTAATAAACTTGCTTGCTTGAATACCAGTGTCTCTCACTCCCTCTCTCCTTGGTGAACCTTTCATTTGATGTCTAAACCTGGGAGGGGCAAGACCAGGAAAGTGCTGGATCACCCTTGCCCTCTCCTCCCTCCCTCAGGCTCAATCCATGTTCTGGTCTCCCTCCCAGACAGGAACTGCCAGAGTGACATGCATAGGGAGATCTCTCACTTCCATTGCTGACCCCCTGCAGACACCACTAGACATCTATACCTCCTATTTGGGTGAGCACAGATTTCCTACTCTTGTTCGGGTCTTCTGCTCTCTGTCTCAGCTCATCAGACCAAGACCTAGCACTAGACCGAAGAGTCTCTCGGCCCAGAGGCCTCGGCCCTCTCAGACTGGGGACGCCCATTCTGAGAGCGATCCCTCATTCTCTCCGTGGTAGAATATCGAAGGGGAGATGCCTTCTCTCCTTATACTCCTCCTAGTAGGACTCCCTCTTCTCACCATTCTCGCACTCTTTCTCTTTCTTATTGGGGCTTCTTTTTCACTCACTCCTAAGGGGATGCTTCTGGACTGCCTCCTACGTAACTTGGACACCCTTGAACTCCAGAATGAGATCCAGCCCAAGTGATTAATTTTCTTTTGTAACACAGCCTAGCCCCAATATAAATTGGATAATGGGTCTCAATGTTCCAAAAATGGGATCTTTGACTTCAACACCCTTAGGACTTGAACAATTTCTGTCATCACAATGGAAAGTGGTCAGAGATTCTCTATGTATAAGACTTCTTTGCTCTCCATTTCCATCCTTCCCTCTGTCAGTCCTGTTCCACATTTCAAATCCTCCTTGCCCACTCAAAGCCCCCTCTTTCCTCTGAGGACAACACCTCAGCTTTTGACCCAGCTGACCACACCTCCCCTCCAGCACCCCCTCCATATGTTTCTCGTTCTTTGCTCTTCCCCACATCACTGGAAACCTCTGACTCAGAAGCCTCTGGGCCCTTGGACTCAAGTCCCCACCTGGGTCCAACCTCTTCTATGGACCTTCCTTCTCCCTTTACTCTGTCTCGGGCTCATCCAGCTCCCCTTTTTCCCTGGAGGGAGGTTGCTGGGGCCAAGGGAATCACCACAGTCCATGTCCCCTTTTCCCTGTCCTATCTCTCTCATACGTAGAAACACCTGGGTTCCTTCTCCTCCAACTGTGATAACTACATTAAGGAATTCAAATATCTCACCCAGTTCTATGACCTTACCTGGCATGACCTTTACATTATCCTCTCCTCCACCCTTCTCCCGGAAGAGAAGGAGTTTGTTTGGCTGGATGCCCAAAGACATGCTGATGAACTCCCTCAACAGGACCGCCAAAAGCCCATTGGCATGGCAGCTGTGCCCTACGAGTAGCCCGATTGGGATTATCAGCACAATGACCTGGGGAGAACCCATCAAAATCATATGGTTACCTGCTTAATTGCAGGCCTCCATAAGGCAGTTCACAAAGGAGTCAACTTTGAGAAAATGAAGGAAATCACCCAATGGGCCAATGAGAACCCAGCCCAATTCCTTTCCCGCCTCACCGAGTCTCTTCAGAAATACACTAGAATAGACCCCTCACATCGGGAGGCGCCATTGTCCTTAATACTCATTGTATCTCACAGTCAGCTCCAGACATCTGAAAAAAATTCAAAAGGGCTGAGGAGGGCCCTCAAACCCCTCAATGGGACCTGGACTTCAAGGTCTTTAACAATCAGGATGAACAGACAAAAATAGAAAAGGCCCGATGAGATGAGACAAAATGCCAGCTACTGGCAGCAGCTATCAGGGGCTCCAACCACAAGGGAACACCTAATAGGGCCCTAAGCCTACCACCGCGGGGTCCCCAAAAGACACCCCCTGGCCCTTGTTTCCAGTGTGGCAAAGAAGGCCAATGGCACGACTTGCCCCAGTCTGCAGCCCCCGTCAGGGCCTTGTCTCTCCGGTGGAAGCAGGGGACACTGGAAGGCTGATTTCCCTTCCCAGGGAAGAGGCACTTCCCTTGCCCCTGCAGACAATGAGTCTCATCTCGCCCTGCCAAACTTACTTGGCCTCACCACTGAAGACTGACGGTGCCCAGGGCCCCTGGCCCCATCTCCCATCATCACCTCAGAGCCCAGAGTAATGCTTCTAATGGCAGGTAAGCCCATCTCCTTTTTGATAGATACAGGGATCTTTTCTGTCCTGCCTGAATTTTTAGGCCCCATACACCCCTCCCAAGTCTCTGTTGTAGGAGTTGATGGCCTAATACCTCATCCTCTCTCAACTCTCTAGCTATCATGCACCCTTTCTAACATTCTATTTTCACACTTCTTCCTGTTCCTTCCTTGATGCCCCACTCCAATACTAAGAAGGGACATCCTTTCCAAGTTTAAGGCCTCACTCTCCTTCCATCTCCCATATTCAGAGCCAGCCTTACTCCTCCTTCTCAATGCTGCCATCTCCTCTGCCCCCTCCAGAGGTCAACCCCCTCATTTGGGATACCTCGACTCCTGACATCAAACACCATCCTCCAATACGGATTCAGCTTCAAGACCCCTCCAAATTCCCAAACCAGCCACAATACCTAATTTCCCTTCCCCATCAAAAGGGACTCAAACCTATTATTGACAAACTCCTTGCTCAAGGCCTCCTAAGGCCAACCCATTCTCCATACAATACCCCCATCCTGCCAATACGGAAACTCAATGGGAAATATAGATTGGTCCAGGACCTCTGAGTCATCTACTATGCAGTATGTCCCATTCGCCCTGTAGTTGCCAACCCATATATGCTCCTATCTCTCATCCCTTCTACTACCACTCATTTCACAGTTATAGACCTCAAGAATACGTTTTTTACCATCCCCCTCCACCCAGACTCACAGGACCTGTTTGCGTTTACTTGGATGGACCCTGACACACTACAATCCAGACAGCTTACTTGGAAGGTCCTCCTACAAGGTTTCCGTGACAGCCTTGACTTCTTTGGCCAGGCATTTCCCTCAGATCTGGCCTCCCTTGATCTAGCCTCTAGTACAGTCTTATAGTATGTGGATGATCTACTCCTCTGTGGTACCTCCTATGTTCTATCCCTCCAACATACTGCCTCCCTACTAAACATTCTAGCCTCAAAGGGATACCAGGTATCTCCCACTAAGGCTCAACTGTCCACACCAACCGTCACCTACTTAGGGACTCAACTCTCCCCATCATGGCAGATTGCACCACTCTCATTAGGGAACTTACCCCTCCTAACACAAAAAATGAAATCCTCTCCTTCCTTGGACTGGCAAGGTTTCTCCACATCTGGATCTCTTAATATTGGTATCTTAGCTCTACCAGGCTGCTAAGGGTCCCCTTTCAGAGCCCTTAGACCCCACTGTCAACATCACCCCTGCCTTCAGAGCTCTTCAACAAGCTCTCCTCTCTGCCCCTGCCCTCTCCCAGAATTGTCTAAGCCTTTTCTCCTCTATGTCACAGAAAGACAGGGTATTGCCCTCATGGTCCTGGGCCAAAACAAGGGGCCCACCTTTGGACCTGTAGCTTATCTGTCCGAACAGCTAGATGGCACATTAAAGGGATGGCTCACCTGTCTGTGCACCATGGCAACCGCTGCCCTCTTAGATCAGGAAAGTAGAAAATTAACCTTTGGACAAGATACTTGTTGAGGGCCGTGTAGCCCAATATTGAGGGGCATGCAGGCTGACTTTAGTGGGCTTGGTGAATCTGAAAGTACTGTTAATTGGACATGTGTTCCTCAACTTTGTATTCCCTTGAAGCCTGTGTTTCATTACAAAGTGTATGTTTTGTTAAGGTTTGTGATAAGTCTTGAGAGAACTTTAGGTACAGTTAAGCCAAAATTAATCAGTTAAATTTAAATATCAAAAGTGGGATTCTCTTTAGTATTCAGACCCAGGATTATAGATTATGTAGAAACTGAGTCTGGGTCATAAAGAGATTATCATAGATGGGATTATCCTTAAACATAGAAAAGGTCACAGTGTGCCCTAAGGAGAACAATTATAGGGACTAAAGGTCTTAAGAGAAAGATACATCAAGACTATGTGGAACTTAAACTTGTAATTGGATAATGGTCAAAAATCCCTATAAAAAGTACATGTTATTGCAATAAAGTGTGACACTTTTTTCTCTTGGACTCCCCCGGTGTCTCCACTGTCTCCCTTCTTTATTTTCCTCCCCCGCACTCACTCTCTCATTTTCTGCCTTTACTGTAACAAAAATTTTCTGTCTTTCATATCGCCGATGCCGTGTCCACCTTCTTGAACCCTGGTCAGCGGAGGCTGGTCCCCCGTGGATACTACTACCTGTTGCCCACACAATGAATAGGACCTCCTTTCCTATAGCAATGGCTACCTATCACCATGAAGAGTACAGTAGTTTCACATCATATTCATAGAGACGACCAACTTCAAGGTAGACAGAAGCCCTCCTCTCAATCCAGTGACCCTTCTTCCTGACCACTCAAACTCCCTCACACAGTCCTGAGTAGAAATCCTAGAACATCATACACCCCACTTTCCTAACATTGTAGCAGAACCCCTCCGAGACCCAGATCTCTTCTGGTTAATCGACAGGAATGTCACCACTCAGGATGGCACAAAAACAACAGGATATGCCATTGTCTCCCTTACAAACTATAGAGACAAACCCCAGAGGGGGCTACCTCAGAGAAGGCAGAACTGATCACTCCCACTCAAGCCCTAACTTTGGCCAAAGGAAAACAGGCCAATATCTACACTGATTCCAAATATCCTTACCATATCTTACACTCTCATGCAGCCATCTGGCAGGAGCAAGGGTTCCTATCCACAAAAGTGTCCCCCATCACAAATGCCCCTCTCATTCTCCATCTCCTCCAAGCAGCTCATCTTCCTGACAGGGCTGGAGTCATACATTGTAAGGGACACCAAAAGAGAATGGACCCCGGGCCGGCCGAGTGGCGCGGTGGTTAAGAGCTGGCCTGGGAAGCGAGCGGCCCCAGTTCGGTCCCACATATGAGGGCCAGTGACACTGCCCTCAAAAAAAAAAAAAAAAAGAGAACAGACCCCATCATAGTAGGCAACAACAAAGCAGATGAAGAGGCAAAATGAGCCTCTCAATCCCTTGCCCTGGCTAACCAACTCCTTGTCATGCCACAAATACAGTTGTTATGTTGAAGGATATTTAGACAGAGAGACGGGACACCAAGGCTCAGAAAGGGAAGCAGCATTCATTGATGCTGGCACTGGCTCAGTGGATTCATATCCAGAAGCTGAGCCTTGATTGGGACAGGACTCGGAGCTTTATACCCTGAGGTTTCTGGGTTAGCAGCTAGGATTTTGTATTAGGGCATGTGGCACCGTGTTAGTTTCTGACTGCTTCCCGGGTAAGGTAGGAATTAGGAAATGTTAATCACGGAAGTCTTGGTGACCATGTGGTCTGAGAAAGCCTTTGTGTTGGGCTCCCTGCCACATTCCCCCCTTTGAAGCTCAAACCCATATGTGGGTTAGGGAGCATCATCTCCTTCAATGGGTTGTTGGCCGAGGGGTTGTTACCTCCATGACATGATGACCTTAGCAGCAGTTTTCTGTTCTACAGTGGCCTCTATGAGGGAAGAGGTAGAGAGAATGATAAGGGGGAGAATGCAGGGTAAAAGGAGGCATGCTCCAAGGAGCAAGAGAGCGATTCCAATTAATGCTTTAAATCCCCCCAGGGTAGAGAACCATCCTCCAAAGAGGCTTTTGGGGTCCCATCCCATCCATTTTTTTTTAAGATTTTTATTGGGGAATTGGAAGAAGGGAATAGCATTGGGGAATTGGGGAAGGGGAACAGACAAGTTGCTGTCTTTTTGTTCTTCAGTCTAGTTGCGGAGGACATTGCTTCACTGGCCTATGTTGGTATCGTCATTGCGTTCTTCCCGGATGAGGCAGATTGGTCGCCAGCCTCAAGGTGGTCACTCACCGCAGCTATTGGCAGCTCATGCTGGCTGCCAGCCACTCACGCTGGCTGCCAGCCACTCACTGTAGCCTATGGCAGCCCACTGTAGCAGGGGTTGCAGCTTATACCATCACCGGGACTCACGCAGCCCAGCTCCAGGTGGAGCTGTTGTTAGCTGTAGAGGGCAGTGTGACTGGCCCTCATATGTGGGATCCGAACCAGGGCCGCTGGCATCCCAAGCCAGCTCTTAACCAATGCGCCACTCAGCCAGCCCCATCCCATCCATTTTTGAACTAGGACATGGGCAAGTTTTCTAATATTTGTGGCAATGGCAGAGATGGCTTTGCCAGTATCATCAATCTGTAGACAACAGTCTGACTGATTGAATTTGGCACAGACGCCACCTTCTTCAGCCAGTAAGTAGTCCAGTGCTAGACATTTCTGTTAAATAGCAGCCTGCATCTGGGTCTGTTGGATAGCAAGGAGTTCTAAAGCTGTCGCACTTTCATTGGTGACTATTTCTAGAACAGCCTGTAACCTGATGATACAGTTGAGCATGTAGATAGGGGTACAAGGTCCCCAACTCCCATCTTGAGCCCAAGTAGCTGGGCTTTAATATTGGATGATCCCCTGGGGAGGCCATTCATCCTCCCCCCAGGTCTGATGCCCTCCCACATTAAGGGACCTCCTGGGCCTGATCTAGGACGCCTCCCCCGTAGGAGTATCTTATGTGGGTATGGCGGGTCCAATGGATAACCTGGTTGGCCTTTTTGACCCCTTGGCAATTGTGGTCGGCTATTGATTTTAGAGGAATGGGGCAGGACCAGTAAGATCTGTCAGCATAGGTACAAGCATGAGGAATTTTACTCCAGTAGCATTGGGCAGGAATGTAAGTGTAGAAGACAAATGCTGCCTGAGATGCTGTCCCTATCTGAAAGGACTGGAAGCACTATTTAGGGCAGAGGATGGCGATACTGTCCCCGACTAGGAAGAAAAGAGTGTGGGTAGGGATCAGAGTCCTTGGGATATGCATCTCGCAAGGAAGAATTCCTCAAACTTTGGCTGCACGTGGATTGGTCAGCTTCCAGTGTGACCAAAGTGGGGCTGATGATCTCTTCCTAAGGACTGGTAATGCCATTGGACATCTTCTTCCAAAGAGTGATTTTGACGGGCTCAGAGGGGTCAGAGGTGCAGCTCTAGCTAGCAGCTGCAGGTTTCAATCTGCTGTGGTGCACCCATGGAGTGATCTCTGTGACCTTGACTGCCATGGGGGTAGACAAAATGACAGTAAAGGGGCCCCTCCATAGGGGTTTTAAGGGCTGGAGGTTCCATTCCTTGGCCCAAACTGAATCCCCAGGCTCAAAGGGATGAACTTCAGTTGTTAAGCTGATGGGAAGTCTCTCCTGTACCCATTGGTTGAGGTTCTGTAGGGTATGCTCTAAAGTCTCAAGCTGTTGTCTTAAGGTCAGATCTCCTATGTTGTAAGGTCCCCTGTTGGAGGGGTTTCACTTCAGTGGTGGTGTGTAGAGTCAACACAGCATATCCTGCCAGCTGCCTATTTCCCTGGACATAGCTGCTGCTATCGGTAAGATAAGAGGTTGATGTGTCAGGTCCAGCCTACTGGAGAACACTTCATCCATGACTTTGATGCAGTCATGGTCTGGGGCCCCAGGCCCTACAGGCAGTAAAGTGGTTGGGTTTAGGGTCCATACTATCTCAAGGCGGACTTGTGGGTTTTCACACAGTAGCACTTGATACTTGGCAATTCAGGAGTCGATAAGCCAAGAGTGTCCCTTATGGTCTCATAGGGCTCAGACTGAGTGCAGAGCCCAGGCAGTTAATTCCTGACCCACAGGTTGTCACCCGAAGACACTAGGAGGACCATTGCTGCAATAGCCCTCAGGCAAGGTAGCCATCCTAATGCTACAGAGTCAAGTTGTTTTGAGAGGTAGAATACCAGCTGGTGCCAATCCCCTAACAGTTGGGTAAGGACTCCCACTGCTATCCCCATACATTCATGTAAGTAGAAGAAGAAAGGCTTGTTGATGTCCGGGATCCCTAGGCCAGGGGCATGAGTGAGAGCCTGTTTAATCTCATTATGTGGAGACTCGTACATAAAAGGTTCACATTCACCCCCCTTTGTGGCTTTGTAAAGGGGTTAGGCCATAGTGGAGAAGTTGGGGATCCAGATCCTACAGAAGCCTGCCACCCCTAAGAATTTGCAACGTGATGGGGTGGCTGGTAATGGCTGTGAGTGATTTGACCTGGCCTCCGGGAGTACAAACCTGTTGGCATTCTTCCCAACTGCTGAGGACATTCATTTTTTCCAGTGGCCTCATTGGTGGCAGTAAGCACACTGGTCTTGTCCCAGCCTTGGTCTCCCGGTGGGTGGTCACCCCTAATGTCACCCTCGCTGGAGTGGTGCCAGGTTTGGAACGGCATTTCATCCTGGGGTCCCAGTCTGCTCGAAAAGTGCAGCAGCAAGCAAGTCCACCGTTTTCTTCATCTTCCGATCTGCTTCTTGACGATCTTCTTGGTCACGGTTGACGTAGACCTTAGTTGCCACTTTAAGGAGATAGCTGATATTGATGCCAGTAAATCCATCCAGTTTCTGATATTTTCGCATGATGTCACCCTGGGACTGACAAAAGCGGCATTGACCACCCACTGATTTTCGAGGGCCTCAGGGTGGAAGTAGGTGTAGAGATGGAACATTTTACACAGTCTCATAAAATTGGCTTTGGCTTTCCTCGGTTCCCTGGAGGACTTCAGAGATCTTGTTCATATTGATGGCATTTTTGCTACCATCTTTCAGGCCTCCTTCCTATAAGGGCTTCTTGGTACCGTTCCAACATCTGGAAGTCCCAGTCATCATTGGGGTCCCACTGGGGTCCTCCTCAGAGAAATGGTTCTGGGCATACATTTGAATGTTTAAGGTCCCGGGCGGGACATGTTCCTCCATCCACTTTATGTCTCCCTGGGTGACCTGCTGGCGTTCCACAGTGTTGAGGAGCGTTAAGAGGAGTTGGCGACAATCAGCCCAGGTGGGACGATGCGTTTGAACAATTGACAGTCAAAACCGGGCTTCTCAGTATATGATGGGGTATGATTTTTCCCATTTAAAAGATCGGTTGTTGAGAAGGGCTGGTACACAAATATGTGTCAGCCTCCCTGAATGTGGCCATCCTGATCATAGTAGATGGGCCCTCTGATTTCCCATAGGGGGTGCAGGAGAGCATCAGCCTCAATGCTCTTTGTCTGCAGCTGCCATCTGTGGGCCCATATGGGGTCAGGACTGGATGTGGTGGTGTAGCGGGATGGTCCGGAATTGGGTGGAGATGATAAAGCTGGTGTGGACGGCACTGAAGGCTGGGATGCCAGCTCAGGGGCGCATAGAAAGGGTGAGTAGATAGGCAGAGTCTCCTCCTGGTCTGAAGGCAAGACTGGCTTTGGTCCTTTTGTTGTTGTTTTTTTGTTTTTCTTTGAGAGCAGTGTCACTGGCCCTCATATGTGGGACCCGAACCGGGGCCACTGGCTTCCCAAGCCAGTGCTTAACCACTCCGCCACTCGGCCGGCCCCTTTTGTTTTGTCCTCAAGTGTCTTCCAGGAGGGGACCATAGCTCAGGCTAAGAGAACCCTACTCTGATTTTCCAAACAGAAACTCAACCAAGGGGGACAAGTGCATACAATGGCCTCCCATGAGTCAATATAGGGGAACTGGTCAGGGTGGCCAGAGCTGCCAGCAATGATGAGGTAGACTCTCCAAATGAGGTCCCTGTGGAAGCTTCCCTCTGTTGGCCATTCAACACCGAATGACAGCCATCAATTTCAACGGAAGTGTAGAGTTTTGGGGGGGGGGTCATGTTAGTACCATAATCCCACAAGAACCCCTTCTTAAAATTCTTTTTTTTAAAGGTTTTATTGGGGAATTGGGGGAGGGGAACAGTGTTGGGGAATTGGGGACAAGGAACAGACAAGTTGCTGTCCTTTCATTCTTCAGTCTAGATGTGGAGTACACTGCTTTACTGGCCCATGTTGGTATTATCATTGCACTTTTCCCGGGTGAGGCAGATCGGTCACTGGCCACTGAATGGCCACTCACAGTGGCTCTTGGCAGCTCATGCCAGATGCTGATCCCTCACTGTTGCTTATGGCAACCCACTGCAACAGGGGCTGCTGCCTATGCTGTCCCCGGCAACTCACTGCAGTCCAGCTCCAGGTCAAGCTGTTATTCACCTTCTGAGCTGTAGAGGGCAGTGTGATGGCCCTCATATGTGGGATCCAAACCCTGCTGCTCAGAGCTGGTGTCCCAAGCCAGCTCTTAAGCAACACACCCCTTGGCCAGCTCTAAAATTTTTTAATATACACCCTAATGGAGTCTGAGTACTCTGTTGCCCAATCATGGCAACCACCCAAAATTGTCATTACACACAACCACTAAGAGATTCACTTTGTCCATCTCTGTGCACTCCCCTCGTGGGGATATTTCAGGCACCTCTTAGCAATTGGTGGGTTGGTATTAGCCCCCGTCTCGGATCATTAAACCATACAAGACAATTTAATGATACCACCCTAAGCCGTATGAGATTCGCCATGGACCCGTGGATCAGGACTCAACACTCGCTTCGCAGACAGACTGCATCTCATTCACACGGAGTCAGACCGATTCATTCTCCACCCACCGCCCTGTTCCTGGGAGTCACAGTTTCTCTCAGAAATTGAGATATCAGGTGACTCTGGGAGGTGATCAGTCTCCCCTTCTGTCCACTGATGGACAGGATGCCTTAAGAAACCCAGCTCCTTACCTTTCTGGTCCGGCGGTACTCCCAAGCTGGTTCCCACAGCCTTCCAGGTTCCACTGTGCTCCTGGGTCGGTCTCCCATGGCCAGCAGGGGAGACCTCTCCACTACAAGTCTCCGCTGACACTGAGTAGAGTTCGTGTTCCCTTTTGTCCGGGGGAGCCGGGCCTCGAGGACAAGGGAGGCGGAAAATATCGCCATTTCCATATCCCGGGCGAGCCCCGTTATGTTGCAGGATACTCGGACAGAGAGATGGGACACCAAGGCTCAGAGTAGGAAGCAGTATTCATTGATGCCAGCACCAGCTCAGTGGATTCATATCCAGAGGCTGAGCCCCAATTGGGATAGGACTTGGAGCTTTATACCCTGAGGTTTCTGGGTTAGCAGCTAGGATTCCATATTAGGGCATGTGGCATCATACTAGTTTCTGACTGGTTCCTGGGTGAGTTAGCAATTTGGAAATGTTAATTGCAGAACTCTTGGTGGCCATGTGGTCTGGGAAAGCCTTTATCTAGGGCACCCTGCCACACCACTACTCCCCATCTGAACAGAAACATCTTTTGGCCCAAGAGGCCATACTCCAGGGAGATTGGCTCCTCTCTGGTGGGCGATATATGCTCCCCTAGGCCCAGGCTAGGGAGATCCTAACAGTAATTCATCATCAATCCTTTCACATCGGATTCAAGCCTCTACACCATCTCCTAATGCCTCTACTAACCTTTTCACACTTTCCTTCCCTTTTCTGCAAAATCACTGATACTTGTGCTATCTGTTCCATTGTCTCCCCATAAGGGTCCATCCAGTCTCCATCCTTTCCCACACACCAGCAATGGGGACACCTACCAGGAGAGGATTGGAAAGTAGATTTCACACATATGCCCCCTGTCAAGAAAACAAGATATCTACTAACCATGGTAGATACCTTTTTGGAGTGGGTAGACTTCCCCACAACCTCAGAGAAGGCCTCTGAGGTAACCAAGGTCTTATTACATGATGTTATTCCCTATTTTTGGCTATCACACTCCCTTCAGTCAGACAATAGCCCTGCCTTTACTTCTCGAATAACTCAACAGGTATCTGAGGCTTTAGACATCCAATGGAGGTTTCACATCCCCTGCAGGCCACAGTCCTCAGGAAAAGTAGAGAAGGCAAACAGTATCATCAAAGACCAACTAACTAAACTCAGTCACGAGGTGAAGAGACCCTGGGTTGATCTCTTGCCCATAGCTTTATCCTGTCTTCCCGCCAGCCCTTGCACCTCTACCTTTCTGAGCCCCTTTGAGCTCATGTATGGTAGGCCTTTTCTGTTTGGAAATATCCCCAGCCAGACATCCCCATTGGGTGACTACCTACCAATCCTAAGTTTAGACAACTTAGGGAACATGCAGACCAGGCACTCCCTAGGCCCTGTGAAGGCCCTCACCCCACTTCCCTCTTCCCTGGAGACTGGATTTTCCTTAAGGTTCTTCACCCAACTGATCTCCAACCAAAATGGACTGGACTTTTCCAGGTCAAACTCACCACACCCACCGCTGCCAAACTCTCAAGTCACCCTTCTTGGTTCCATATCTCTAGGTTGAAGAAAACTGAAACCGGACCAAAGCCACCACCCCCCCAGAATCCCACCCCAAGGACTGGTCACCGAGATACTCCAGTACTCTCCTGGGGCCGACCAAAGTCCGACTCACTGCCATCCCTGAAGAAACAGCCCTGTTTCTGGTAACCCCTGTCCGTGTGAGACTTTCCAGGGCCCTCTATGTTCCCACTGCTCCTGGTTGGGTGCCAAGGACCATGACCTGATGGCTCCCCCTTACCTGTCTCCTATCAGATCCTAAAGGTACTCTCTATCATTCACCTTATTCTTCATCCCCAATTTCTTATACACCTCTTCACTGCACATCTTCAGGGCGAATTTGATTACCCATGGGAATTAATCAGTCACTTGATAGATCCTTATGGGGAGGTCACTCAGGGACAAGACCTACACATTATCCTCCCTTCCTCTGACTCAGACTCCTAATCCTCCTATCTTCCACTCAACCTAGGAATGAAGGACTCCCCATTGGCACCTTCTTAACAGCCACTCATTTGGAACTTTCCCTTAGCCTCACTCAGGCACTACTTCACCATGCCAACTCTTCACTCGCCCCAAATTGTTGGGTATGTCTCTCTCTGTCCACCTAGCCTACACAGCATTACCTATCCCACTAGCCACAGCCCCCCCCAGTCTAACAACCCGGCTGGCCTTTACCATCCAAAATGGAGCCACCTTCTTTGAGTGCGTGGACTCCCTACTTGGAAACTACCCATCCTCTGCTGTTAACTGAGCCTCTCTCCGATTTTAGACCTACATGAACACCCTTAAAACCCAGGCCCCAACAATTCTCCCAATTCATGGTCCTGTTACTCTTGATACCCCTCTTGTTCTATGGCCCCTTTCTGCTTCACAAGTTCCATAGGACAGGTTCCCATAAGACAGATTCCACTGGATCAATGTAATCTCACCATATCTATCCAACACCCCAATGACTGGGAAAATCACCGGGTAAATTACCAGGTCTCCCCCGAGGCTAACGGACTCTTTAAACAACCAGTATGGTTCACTGCACCCCAAACAGTGCAGGATTCCTCATTAAATTGCCCATATTCCTCCCTTATTTTCACCCCTTGGATATCCCCCACCTCACTCAAATGCAAAAATACCTCCACAACCCACCTATGCCCCTGATAAGGGCTTCCTTCTCCCCCTTCCTTAGTATTTGGAGCATTGAACTGGAGTCTGGTGGAAAATATCCTCTTCTTCACCTTTTTTCCATACACATATCGGCCTGTTTACCTGAAACGGGAGTCTTCTTCCTATGTGCGACCAATACAAATCTCTGCCTACCCACCAACTGGATGGGGACCTGCAACCTAGTTTATCTGACCCCCAATATTGGCCTGGTACCCCCAGACCAACCACTCCTTATTCCAAGTATATAGCAAATAAAATAAAAGAGGCAGTCCAAGTCATTCCACTACTAGCTGCTCTTGGGATAACCACGGGTGTGTGTTTTGGAGCAGGGGGGCCTAACAACCTCATTCATTTACTTTCAGGCTCTCTCAGAGGACCTCCAAAACTCCTTAGATGAGATTACACACACCCTAGTCAATCTCCAGGACCAGCTTGATTCCTTGGCCACTGTTACCCTACAGAACCATCGGGGTCTAGACCTACTAACCACCAAATAAGGAGGACTCTGCCTGTTCCTTGATGAACACTGCTGCTTCTATCTCAATCAATCTGGCTTAGTTAGAGATGCAGCAAAAAAACCTCAGGGACCGCGCACAAAATATCCGAGAATGACAAACCCAATGGAGTTCTTGGTTAACAACAAACTGGGCCTCTTGACTTCTTCCTCTAATAGGATCTCTAATATTCTTATTTCTACTCCTACCTTTTGGCCCCTGCCTACGTCGTCTTACACGCTTTCTACGGACCAACTCCAGGCTTTCACCAACAACACAGTTTGATATATGATGCTACTCTGTGATTATCACCACTTGTCATCCACCTCAGAGCCTAATAGTACCACTAACTCCAGCCCCTACCGCTGCTCTGATGTTGCCCACTCTCAGGAGGAAGCAGCTCTAGAAGAGAGACACACCACCCCTGTTCCTTAAGTCATATCATAAAAAAGCTGGAATGTAAAGTACTATTTACCCTGAAAGCCAGCTCAGCTATGCAGTAACAGGCGCACACCCCGCATCCTGCTTGGCATGATACCCAGTTGGTAATACATCATCCATATCCTGCTTGGCACAAGTAGAAGTTTTCTGTTGCCCCCAGCCATTGCCACCAGTTACTTACTCCACCCTATAAAAACTAGACCCTTCCCTTAGTTGTGGCTGATGCCTCTCAGGGCCTCAGGCTGGCAGGTTATTAAACTTGCTTGCTTGAATACTGGTGTCTCTCACTCTCTCTCTCTCCTCTGAGAACCTTTCAAATGGTGAATTCCCTGGTTGCCTGAGGGAATAACAGACATCCACCACTGAGATGTGAAAACACTTAAGAAGGCAAGGTCCACTTTCCAAACCCACTGAAGAAGTTTCCGGTCCTCAAGACTAATGCAATGTAGTGACAATGGTCTGTGCTGCTGCCTACTGCTATGAGTTGTAAGACTTCAGTTTCAGATGCACACTAAGAGATTTTGTTCTGTTTTAACTAGTCATAAAATGAATTAAGACAATCTTTTCATTCTTAATACACATGCCAAGTGAAAAGTACTCCCCCAAAATACCACCTTGAATATACAGCACAGTTGAAGAAGTTGATACTGAAAATTTCATGGCAGAAAGGAATTTATTTCAACAAATTCCTCTTATGTACCGTATCCCATACCCTATGGCCTTCATTGCTTTTAGAAAATGTTCAAGGATATATAAATTAAGTGAACTTGGAAGATCAGTGAAGAGCTAGAGAGCGGGCCTGCTATTTCATTCCTTTCTTCTGAAATGGTTTTCCTAAACATCCTATAATATAGCCATACCAGAAGGTCCCTCAGACATACCATAGATTGTATGACTTTAAAGAGAACCAAAGTTTTGTCACCCTGAATTTGCCTTTTTGGGATATTGATTTTAAGTTATGTATTAAGAAACAAAAAAACTCAGAAAGAAAGAACCTTTGGCCCTCCCCACTTTCCTGCCCAAGAGATTCAGACAGAAAAACCTGCTTCAGGAAGGAGAACTTAAGATGTTATCAGCCTAATTTGAATAAAGTACGGTAAATAGGAGAGCTTCAGGCAAGGGTCTGTTAGATATCCCTGTGTCCAATTGTTTGAGTTGCCTAGAAAGAATTTCCCTGCCTTGAGTGTGTTCAGCTCATCCTCAACTACCTGTAAATCATCTATTCTCACTTCTGAAATCTAACACCCCACCCCCCTTTCTTTGTCCCAAAATGTCATATATACCCAATGCTGCCTCACTGTCTTTGGAATTTTTATGCTTATGTGAATTACCCATGCACATATATTAATTTTTTAAAGATTTTATTGGGAATTGGGGGAGGGGAAAAGCATTGGGGAATCAGGGAAGGGGAACAGACAAGTTGCTATCTCTTTGTTCTTCAGTCTAGTTGTGGAGGATGTTGCTTTACTGGCCCATGTTGGTATCGTCATTGCGCTCTTCCCGGATGAGGCAGATCAGTCGCAGGCCTCTGGATGGTATAGCTCACTGCGGCTAATGGCAGCTCATGCTGGCTGCCGGCCGCTCACGCTGGCTGCCGGCCACTCACTGTAGCCTATGGCAGCCCACTACAGCAGGGGCTGCTGCCTACACCATGGCCAGGGCTCACACAACCCAGCTCCAGGTGGAGTTGTTGTTAGCTGTAGAGCCAGTGTCACTAGCCCTCATATGTGGGATCCGAACTGGGGCCGCTGGCATCCCAAAACCAGCTCTTAAATGCGCCACTCGGTCGGCCCTAAAATTTTTTATTTCTTCTGTTAATCTGTCTTTGTTATTTTGAGTATTAGCCCAGCCAGAATAACTTATAAGGTGGGAGGAAAAAATATTTTTAGTCCTCAAACCTTTATGCTTTTACTTATTTTATATATTCACATTTTATACCCACCTTAGATTCACTTCCCTGCTTGTTCTAACAGCAAAGCTCCTAGTAAATTTTCTAAACCCCAAACAAATCTCACCTTTTGGTAGTGTGTTCCCAGATAGAAAACATGAGATACAGCCAGAAGCTTCCATGTCTGTGATTATAAATCTGTTCTTAATACATTATATTGTAGGGGTTTTTGTTTGGGTTTTTGTTGTTTGTTTCCTTTATGTTGATTATACATCTTAAGGGCAAAAATTATATACTATCAGTCTTTCCACACACCAATCTTCTTCCAATCCATCACAGTGTCTATTACAGTAGATGCACATATTGGGTGCTCAATTTATGTTGGCTGGATTGGATTAGAAAGCTGACAGAAATCCAGAAAAGAAAAATGCCCCAAATAGCTCTTTCCCACCAAATAAGGCCTTGTTTCTCACAAAGGGAATCCCCAGATCTAAAGACCCAGAAAAAATCCTTTTTGATTGAATATTACTTCAACTTAAGGGCTCTAGAAAAATAATTTCAGAGGAGGCCTCTATACCCTTTTTAGCTACCAAATGAATCATCCTCCCATAAAAAGGAGCTGCCTTTGTTTGTACTGCAAGTTAAATCCGGGTGGTAAGTGATTTGCATCTCATCCAAATTAATAATTTCATGTGCTTCATAATGTAACAGCTTTAATGAAGGAAATAGGAGAAGTATAAGACATGCTTCCTGTATTCAAGACTCTTGCAATATAGTTGGGGAGATAATTTTAATGTATAAAAATGAATTAGATAACAAAAATATGACTATACAAACACTCAAATTTCTGCATTCTGACTATATATATGCTGTAGGAATTCAAAAAATGATAAAGTCAAGTTAGAGTCATACAGTTTGGAATACTTCATGAACCTTAAAAGATAGAAAGCAAAGATAATGCAGAGTGTTGAAATAAAGGCTGTCTTATACTTTAAAACATCTCAAAGAATTGTTGAGCACGCAAGGAAACTGAGAGATGATTCAGCCCAAACTCTGCATTTTATATGAGAAAAAATAAACCCAGATCCAGCAACTGACTTACCCAAGGTACTACTGTGGGAGAGATTCTTTGTTGTTCCTATCACCTCATGTCCTCTCCTACAACCTCACTTAAATTAAGAGAGGCTGTTTGTTTTCTATTTGTGAGGGGAAGATGAGCTCAAATGCATACATTCTCACTAGGAAAAACGCCTTATCAATCCACTGTCTAGACCAATTTTAAAGGAGAACCTGGAAATGTTGACAGTATAACTGTAAAAATTTGAGTAATTCTATTGCATTTAACAAGAGAAAACAATTT
The DNA here is from genome assembly GCA_033961575.1 of Aselliscus stoliczkanus. NCBI lineage: Eukaryota > Metazoa > Chordata > Mammalia > Chiroptera > Hipposideridae > Aselliscus > Aselliscus stoliczkanus. The sequence goes on along the minus strand of CM066737.1, from coordinate 32,762,896 downwards.
CTGGGAAGGGTGAGGTGTGAGACTAGAATAATACTTCTATTATATTATAGAGCTGTGAATTATGTTATCAGGTACACAGGGAACAGGATTTCCCCAGAAATATAATTGAACATTTTTATGGGTGAATTATAATGTAATCTTTTTTTTTTTTTCAAAATCAGCCAATGATTTTTTTTTTTAAAGATTTTATTGGGGAATTGGCGGAGGGGAACAGCATTGGGGAATCGGGGAAGGGGAACAGACAAGTTGCTGTCTTTTTGTTCTTCAGTTTAGTTGCAGAGGATGTTGCTTCACTGTTGGTATCGTCATTGCGCTCTTCCCGGATGAGGCAGATCGGTCGCTGGCCTCTGGATGTCGCTCACTGCGGCTATTGGCAGCTCACGCTTGGCTGCCAGCCGCTCACGCTGGCTGCAGGCCACTCACTGTAGCCTATGGCAGGCAGCCCAGCCAATGATTTTTTAAAAAATGGCACTGCCCAACAGAGACTACACTAAAATTGATCATCTAAAAGAAAGTTTCTTCCTTTTTTACATGCTAATCCCTGACATTAAGAAGGAAGTTTAGGGGCTGGCCGAGTGGCAAAGTTGATTAAGAGCTCACTGAAGTGTGTGAGCTGAGATCTGAGCAACAGCAGTTTGATGCCCAGCAAAAAAAAAAAAAAAGAAGCAAGTTGACTTTCTGTTTTGGCAACTTCTGGGTCACAAGAAATTGAGGCTACCAACATCTGTCATGATAAGCCACATAGATGTAAGCAAACTGATACATTAAATTATTTAAGTGTCCCCATTCAACTTTCAACATCTATAAGGATAGGATGAGGACTAAAATATTTCCAACTCAAAGAAACCAGTCTAAAGTCATCACAAACATGACACTTAAAGTAACACAATAATATTCCACACTTTACAAACAGACATAAAAACACATTTCACCCCATCAATGTAATTTTTGGTGTCCAAGCAGAATCATACCAGGATATGCCACAAGAAGCATAATTTATCATGGACATAAATTTGACTTAAAGATTCAGCCATTGCCTTAAATATATAACTATGTGCAAAAGTCCCAGTATGCTGGGTACAATCAACTCAGTCTAATATATTAGAGTGAATGAGGCAAGTTATAAGGAGGCTTCTATTCTTCTGTTTTGGGACAGCATAGTTATCACTATCATTAACACTTATTATTAATTCATCCAATACATATCGTAAATACCTACTAGATGCTCGGTACAGAAGTAGGTGCTAGAAATCTGGCAATGTCAAGTCTATATATAGCGTCCACCATCATGGAGCTTCATAGCTCACCCTTACTGGATAAAATGTACTGATTGTTCTTCTAAAACATTGGAACTCATTAATTCAGGATCAATTTAAGTCCCCTTCCCCCTAGTAGTTCATACAAAAAGAGATCAATATGTGATCATACATGCAGAAAACGATGGGCTCCAACAAATCTGATCCCAAAAGTGACTTGTTCATTGCTGGAGGTAGGAGGTAACCTGCATCTCAATCAATCACAAAATCAAAATACACAGAGTCCCTGAGCTATGGACAAAGCAATATACTAAGCGTTAGTAGGGGATTAATGAATAAATGTTAAACTGTCTAATCTAGAGGTAAAGCTCATGGCAGTGGTACAAAAAAGAAAGGGAGTGGAAAACATTATGAGGGATGGCCAAATGGCTCAGTTGGTTAAGAGCTTGCTCAAGAGTGTGAACTGAGCTCTGAGCAACAGCAGTTCGATGCCCAGCCAGAGCTGAGTTGCTGTTGAGCTGCCAACAGGTAGCAGGATGCCTCAGCTTAGAAAAAAAAAAAAAAAAAAAAAAACATTATGAAGCACTGATAGGGCAGTGCCAAAATAATCTTTTTTTTTTGAGGGTAGTGTCACCAGCCATCACATGTGGGATCCTAACCGGCGGCGCTGGTGTCCCAAGCAAGCTCCCAACCAACATGCCACTCGGCTGGCCCCTAAATAATCTATTTTGATTATATATGGAAAGCAAAGTACAAGAAGGGTGTAAAGAAAACTTCAAGATTTTAAGCCTGGGTAGCTTGAAAATGATGTTATTACTGACAAAAACTTGAGAAGGTAGACAGAGGATCCAACCTTGGAGAGATGATGTGCTCACCTATAGAAATACATTGAGTTTCAAATATCAGCACAATATTCAAGTATACACATGTGACAGGGAATTGGAGATATGAGACTTTAGTGGAAGAAATAGGTTTTTAAAAATTAATTATATAAGAAATAGCAGTTAGAGTCATAAAGGAAGATGAAATCCCCAAGGAAGAAAAGATAGAGGAAGTATAACAAATAATGAGTATATCCACAGTTTGAGTATAGGAAACAAAAAAATAATCCAAGAAGATATCTCTATTTTCTTTACTCAAGGAAACTTCATAGGAAATGAACAATACTGACATCAGACAAAGAGAAGACAAACAGATTCTTTTCAGAATGGTGATATGGGTTACGCAAAGGATTAGGGGATACCAGAAAATCAGGTTTCTCTGATTCACTTACTTTATAATATCTATCATCTATCTATCTATCTATCTATCTATCTATCTATCTATCTATCTATCTATCTATTTTGGTTACTGAAAACATTTTAAGACTATATTTCAGAATATACCTACTAGAATTATACTTTAGAGGGGTCACATTAGGATCCTTTAGTTGAGAGTACTCTGTACACGTGTCTGAAATTAATCTGTCATATCCAAGGTTCCAGTCTAAGATTCGGATGCATTAACTTAGAAATTTCTAAATTTGGGCACCCAAACAGGAAAAACAAGTCAGATTTTTAAAAATCAGAATTCTCCTGTTAATGGATTTAGAAACAAATGGAGATGTGGGAAAATTGTAGCCAAACTCCTCTTTGAATGCTGGCCATTCCATTTGCTATTTATCTTAGCCAAATTACTTAACCTCTCTTGACCTCAGTCTTCTAAATTTAAAATTGGAGATGACAATAGTACAGACTTCGTAAGGTTATCGTGGGAATTAAATAACAAGTATAAAATGAATAGAACAGTTCTTGGCTTTTATAAAGTAATTGCTCATAATTTGGTCTCTCTCTCTCTCTCTCTCTCTCTCTCTCTCTCTCTCTCTCTCTCATACTTACACACACACACATCAATAAGCAACACATAGAAAAGTACATGATTTTTTAAAGTAGGTTAAAATAGAATTTTCTACTATTATTTAAAATACAAGTATGTCAGTCACATAAGATTATCTTCATCCAAGACAGAAAAGTGAAAAAACAAGGTGAGAAGTCATTTACCAACCAAATTTTTAAAACAAAAAACACAAACTCAGGGCCAGCCAAGTGGCTCAGTTGATTAAGAGCTCGCTCAAGAGTGCAAGCTGAGCTCTAAGCAACAGCAGTTTGATGCCTAGCCCGAGCTGAACTGCCGCCAGGTGACAGGATGGCTCAGCTAAAAACAAACAAACAAACAAACACACAAACAAACAAACAAGCAAAAAATCAAACTCAAGAACAAGAAAATATAAAATGAAGAAAGCATATTCAATCTCTTTGTAAATGTCAAGAATGAGAAAAAAAAGAGTAGATTCTTATGTGGTTTGGCAAGCTGGAAATTTAAAATAGGAAATTATTATTTTAGGAATAGTCTATATACTGTCCCCTTTCTAATTCTAGTCTTATTCAAAATTATAATCAAGAAACAAATGATCTTAAGACATTGGAAGCAACTATCAATGCTATGTGTATATCAAATATTCTAGACCAATTTTATTTCCTTTCAGGATAAAATTAGAAGGCACAGAGTTGAAGGAAAAAAGATACAATAATCTATTTTGAATCTATAAAAAATTTACTTAAATTTCATGACATTCTTAAAATCAATGGGAAAAAAAGGCTTAAACTACAGTTCAGTAACGTCATTACACTGAAGGACACCAACAAGACTGGAACATAGGGAAAATGGCAAAACTAAGAAACAAGTACTGGAAAATAGAAACAGAAAAGATATATAAAGGAAAACTAAGGGGAAAGAGAAAGAAAGAGTAGGAAGGGAAACAGTGCCATCGTAAATGAGCCCAGTTAACATCTGTAAAGTGCTTAGAACAATGCTTCACATGTTATATATGTTCCCTAAAAAAAGAATTCTGTATAGTGTGTCCTCAAATAAAGTCATTTCCTTATAATGTTGATGAGAAAAAAAAAATCAATTCCCAGTAGGGACCACTTTCTGTGTGGAGTTTACACATTTGCCCCATGTCTATGTGGGTTTTCTCCAGGGACTCAAGTTTCCTCCCACATTCCAGAGATTTGCACATGACGTGAACTGGCATATCTACATTGTCCCAGTGTGTGTGTGTGTGTGTGTGTGTGTCCCCTAATGGAAGGGCCTCCTATCCAGGGTGGGTTCCTGCCTTATGCCCTGAACTGCAGCTGCCAGGATTAGCTCCAGCCCCCTTGACCCAGAACTGGAATAAACAGGCTGGAAAAGAAGTACGTTACTTGCTTTTATTCATCTTTCTTAAAGGATGTATAGCTCATATTTATTTCAATTTTTTTTTTGAGAGCAGTGTCACTGGCCCTCATTATGTGGGACCGAACAGGGGCCGCTGGTTTCCCAAGCCAGCGCTTAACCACTGCGCCACTTCCCCGGCCCTATTTCCATTTTTAATGAGTGTCTGGGTCTTTACTTAGAAGTTTGGTCATGTGTTTGTAATCAAAAATATGCCATAAGAACTCAACTCTTGTTTCTATCAACTAGCCTATGGCAAACCTGGTTTCATTATGTCATTTTGTTTAAAGTCACAGTTTCCAAAAAACTATCGACATTTAAGTGAGGACTTGCCATACTCATTAGCGCTAACATGATTCCCTAACCCTTTGTGTAAACATTCATATGCTTGAAAGCAGAAGCCTAGAGCAAGTCATTTCTCAAGGTCCTCTGCAGCTCAGTATTTCACAGCTCTATGTATCCGATCATTTAAAGCGATTTCACTCCAGAAAAAGTTAGTGGTATAATTAATGCATGAGAATTCTATTTTCTATGTCATCGTTTTCCATTTACCTAAAGGTATAACAGAACTGCTTTATTTTAATAGACAACACTCATTTGGTAAAGTTCTTAGAATTTGTGGGCATGATGTACTTCATTTGATAACAAACCCATTAACAACTAGTATTCTTTAAATAGCCTGTTCATTTATAAGGTAGCCCTGTCAGTAGGCTCTATTGTCAATCATTTGGAACACCAAACTCTGTGTTCTCATCAGTAATGAAGTAGGCATTTTTATTCAAATGTAGCAGGATATTCAGCTCCCAAGATAATGATTAAGCAAAGATCTCTTTTTTTATTCTACAGACAATGCAGATACCATACCTATATTATTATACTAATAGTTTAGGCTTTCAGGGACAAAAATCTTAATGGAGACCAAGATTTCCTCAGACTTTATGGAAATAACCCTTTAAAAATTTGTATTCGATGGTCCCTCTCTATGGCAATTCCAATTTCTTTCTCTTGGGTCAGAGTATTCTTTTTTTTTTGTTTTTTTTTTTTGTTTTGTTTTGTTTTTTTGAGGGCAGTGTCACTGGCCCTCATATGTGGGACCGAACCAGGGCCTCTGGCTTCCCAAGCCAGCGCTTAACCACCATGCCACTCGGCCGGTCTGGGTCAGAGTATTCTTGACAGGCCTTCCCTTCCCTTGATATTCTTTAATATTACTGTAATTTCCTCACTTCTCTTTCTAATGAATATTTCACCTGTCTGAAGGAATAATTATTGTGTGTTTACCTGTGGGAAGCCAACAGCCCCCCAGTGTCTGACAACGCCACATTGCCCTGCTCAGCACTGGATATTAGGGGTGCATCCTTATGGTTAGTCATGTAATATCTCCTGCCTCTATGAACCCATGTGCCTTTCCTCCTATAGGAGACAGTATACTCACTGCATTTATGGCAAGTTCCTGTGATACCCCAATGAGCTAACTACGCAGCCAAAGATGGGTAAGATCTCCTAAAAGAGGGGAGACAATCTAAGCCAGGCGGTAGTTCCATGGGGAACCCCTGAACTGAGATATTGGGGACTCAAGCCCCTTGGAAACTGAGGCACAGACCTCTGACAAACTCAGGCCAGAAAACTCAGGCCTGTGAGAAGCTGATGCATTTGCCTAAGGGCCCTGCTGTGAAAAGTCTCCTCAGAGACCGAAGGTCTCCAGGCCATGAGAGTTCCAGGCAGCTTGCTGACCATAGGTTTGTTAACAGCCTTATGTAAATTCCTTTGTTTAGTGCCTTGTTGCAGCAACAGATACTGAAGCTTTGACTAAGAAACAGATGTAGCCCTCTGTAGAATTGAGTGGTGTGAGACCCCTTTAGTTGCTAGGTATTGTATTTACATAGGAATAAAACTTTAGATGCTTTTACCCTAAACAGGGTCACAGCTAGTCTTTTAGTAATAATTCAAGTATACTCCCAGTGAGTCTAGCTGCTGGAATTTGGGATAATGGCTAGGTAGTCATGGTAACCATTCTTTAGGAGATATATAGAGATAAGTCTATCCTTAACATAAGATAGTCATGATAAATATTCTTTGGATGATAGGCAGAGACTGGGTCTGAGTCTCAGAGGTTATCACAGTGTAAGAAAGATAAGTCCTTTAATGGAAGAGTAAGTCACAGTGCACCCTGGAAAGAGCACTTACAGGGGAGTAAAAGACTGTGTAAATCCTGAGAACTACAAACCACCAAATGCTTTGTGATTGAGGTAATGGTCAAGAGTCCCTATAAAACGGACATGTTATACATTAAAGTGTGACACTCCTGCGAAACTTTTTCGGGTGTCTCCGCTCTCTTTCTTTCTCTCTCTCTTTCTTTCTTTCTTTTTTCCTCGACGACTCCGTCCCACCCGAGGGAATCCCTGGTCTTCGCGGGGACCGGCCCCCCACATTTACCAAATGACAAAATGACTTACAGAAATGTACTTAACTAAAAACCAGCCTTTCTTAGAATTACCATTCTTCTTTGAGCTGTTTCCTCCAACTCCTCAACAATTGTCAACAATAAAATGAACAGTAACTTAATTTGTTCTCTTATGATTAAAACCATAAGCTTGAGGCAAATTGGTTCTCATAGATGACACTCACATCATACAATATGTAGAGGCAAGCTTTGATGAGGGTGTGTACACAAACGCATCTTTCATATTGTGTTCATACACAGTATACAAAATATTCAAGCATCAATCAAGGCCCTTTTTTGGCTGGCCAAGTGGCACAGTGTTTAAGCGCTGGCTTCAGAAGCCAGCGGCCTCGGTTCGGGTCCTATATATGACACTGCCCTCAAAAAAAAAAAAAATCGAGGCCCTTTTGAACAAGGCATGCATAAAATTAAAATTAAAAAGGTCATTGAAAATTTGTATTGTTTATATTAATTTTTCATTGAAGGCTTACATCATACAGTTGAGATAGGAAAATTATAGACAGTCAGGGAAATTGCTACCATAGAAGGAATCAGGGTGAAAACCATAACAGAGCCAGGGGAAATAATCTTAATAGCTGACTGATGGGTTTAAGTCACTGGACCCCACCAGAATGACAAACTTGGGAGGGAGAGGAGCAGATGGTTTTTCCTCAAAGCCTATAACAAAGAAGTCAGAAGTTTCACCTCCAGAGTGGGGAATTAAGACAGGTTAGTAAACATAACATAAAGCAGTCAGGAACTCTCTAATAGAATGAGCAATAGACAATTATATCTTCAGAGCCCCAGCCTTGAGATGGCATAATCTTATCAAAACAGAGACATCAATTCTGAGGTAAGAAGACAGTTTCAAGAAATCACCTCCTCCGGGATAGGCAACAATGTAAATCTGATAACAGTGCCTAGTGGCCCCACTCCCCAGACATACAAAAGGTATAAAAACCAAGGCTTTTGCCCTAACTAGGGGGCAACCCAGTCGGGACCTTGTCTCATTTTGAGAGTTGTTACTTTCTACCCTAATAAACTGTCCTCTGCTGTAAACTTTACCACTCTGGTCTGTGTCTCCATTCTTCAGCTTCAGGAGACTACGATCCTGGTACAAGAAATATCCTACATCACAGTGAATTGTACATATCCCATTGAACTAGGTGAGAATTTTGCAAATAAGAAAAGAACAAAATTAGTTATCTATTACACACAATGATAGCCATGTCACTTAAAAGTGTATTATTTTTTTGAGGGCAGTGTCACTGGCCCTCATACGTGGGATCTGAACCTGGTCTGCTGGCTTCCCTTAACCACCGCGCCCGCCCTTAAAGTGTATTTTTTAAAATTAAAGTTTGCATGCAGTAGTACAGATGAGTCTAGGACAAAATAGGTAGCTGATATTGATATGGGCCAAATGAGTAGCCCTCCAATCCCCACTGGACAACTTTTAAAGTTTTCTTCCCTATAGAAATTTTAAGTCTCCTCTTCCCTAATTTCTTAGCCCCTATCTTTGAATACTCTTCTAATCAGTTTCTGAAAGCTAGAATTACAGAATATCTCTCACCGACCCCAACTTTAGATAACTACTTAAAACCTGTGACTTCCCAACATTCCCCAAGCCATTGTGGACCTAACTCTTGGATAATCCCATCCCAGAGACTAAATAGATTTTAACATTTCCCCAGGCCAGTATACTTGTTGATTGTAAACATGAAAGCCTAATGTTCTTTCCAAACCCCTAACCACCCTACATCAATAGCTTTGAGCTCCACTCTTTAAGAAATTTATTAATTAAAATCTATTTTTCATCATTCAGGGACCTTGGGGTTACAGATGGTGCCCCAGCAAGACTGCCAGTCCCAACCAAAGAAGCCAACATGGCCTTCCAGGCAGATCTTAAGACCCCTTCCTCTCATCTGAGATCAGACAGAGTGAGAGTTTCATGAATCCCCCAATAGGCAGGGACAACTCTATGACCCTGTGCAGCAGGAAGTAGATACAGAAGAAGAGACCTCCTGTCACTCAATTTCCCATAGAGATTTTATGGGGATCATGTCTCTCAAAGGAAAAACAATGCAGGCAGTTAGAAACAGGCATTGGGTCTCTGCATTCCTCCACGTCCTACAGAATGTGACCTCCCAAAAGACCTTCCCTCTTCACCCAAAACTTCTCCTTTTCATTGTAGTTATCTACCCCTACAAGGAAAAAAAATGGGTACAGAATACCTGACTGGATTAGACCAGTCACTCACACCTGCTGCAGTAAAGACCACAACGACCTTCTTTCATCTGGGCATTGTTATACCATCATTATAATATCCTATATATGACCGGAAATTCATTAATATCATTATAACAGACTGAATTCTGGGAAGGAACATGCACAGTCTAAAGAGATTGGATAATAGCCTGTGGTCAATCACAGATGTCAATCAAGTGGTCCCATGCCCAGAGAGGAAGAGCCCATTCTTGAGAAAAAAGGATAAAAACTCCAAGCCCTGGCTAGTCAGGGTCTTTTGAGCTTTCTTTGCTTGGCCCACTCCAAACTCTTTGAAGTGTACTTTCTTTACTAATAATGGCCCTTGAGCCATTCTCTACTATTCGGGCCTGCTTCTGTGTCTTTGAAATGTATTTTTCTTCTAATAAACTGTCCTTTTCTGCAACTTTACCTCTCCAGTCCGTGTCTCCATTCTTTGGTTCCATGAGACCATGATCCCAGGACACACACACAATCACACATCAAAAAAAATCCTGTTTCTGGGTCGGGCGAGTGGCACGGTGGTTAAGAGCTAGCTTGGGATGCCAGCAGCCCCGGTTCAGATCCCACATACGAGGGCCAGAGACAATGCTCTCTAAAAAAAAAAATTAAACTAAATTTTAAATAAATAAATAAATAAAATAAATTTATAGAAAAAAATAGCTTCATCTGACATTTGTCAAACATCTAGTCAAAGTAGGACAATATTTGAAGGTCATCAATTCAGCTTCTATCCTATAGAAAAGACCCTGACTACTTCAGATTACATTGTCCCTTTGTACTTATTTCAGAACCTTTGTCACTGCTTTTTTTCTTTACATTTTTTTTTTTTTTGAGGGCAGTGTCACTGGCCCTCATATGTGGGACCCGAACCGGGGCAGCCGGCCTCCCAAGCCAGCACACAACCACCGTGCCACTCACCTGGCCCTTTACTTTCTTTTTTAAGAATACATAGTGTCTGGGCCGGCCGAGTTGCACGGTGGTTAAGCGCTGGCTTCGGAAACCAGTGGCCCCGGTTTGGGTCCCACATGTGAGGGCCACTGACACTGCCCTCAGAAAAAAAAAAAAACGTAGTGATTCTCAATATGCTTTGGAAGTGTGTTTGGCTGAAAAAATAGTAAGTTTTGTCTGGACTCACCCAAAAGACACTTTGTTGCATTCAGCTGTCAGGTTGGCAATGTCATGGGGCTGAAATAACACTCCTAAGGAAGATCTGCTCAGAAAGATTTACCAAAAACCACAAGAGTCATTTCTATTAACTATGATCTCATAATCTAAACATCCAATGCTGGACTTCTTGTTGGCAAACATGGATGCATTTCACATTATGTCTTATCTATAAGTACCTAGTAAAAGCCCAAGACTTTGTTTTCAGTGTTGTGATAGTTTTTTCCTATGTGTATGTGTTTTTCTAGAACAGAGCAATGCCTCCATTTTCCTTAAAAGATCAGAGCTAAATGCTACAAGAAAATGAATGGAATCTGCAAGTTAAGATTCATCATGTACCTTTCAGATGGAAATGTATGAGTGGCTGTCCTACCACACAATACAAGTATGTAATAAATCACTAAGATTGGTAGACTCCAAAGGATCATGACAGCACAATTAAATGTCTTTTCAAAGAAGGTTATGGCAGTGAATGACTAAAATCGACCATCTTACCATATTTCTGCCCCACATTTAAGATGATCACATAGTTTAGTGGGACAATAAGCTGACAAGTGAATTGAGATTCTATCTATCTATCTATCTATCTATCTATCTATCTATCTATCTATCTATCTACCTATCTATCTATCCATCCATCTACTTACCTACCTACCTACCTACCTCTGTAAGGATATACTCACCATAAGCCAGGAAAGAACAACTAACCTATAGTTGCAACAAACTTGCCACTTGCAATAAAATCAAGTCTTATCAGTTTAATTCTTCTTGCTTGGTATCCACTTCTATTGCTTCTGTAAATTCCAATAGGTTCTGTTTGCTTTTTGACTCATCTTAGCATTACATGTAGGTACTTTATCCTGTTGTAAGACCTTTTATTTGCCTATTCTCAACCGTAGAGAGATAGCTTGTAGCATTGGTGGAAAATCATCTGACCATTACTGAAAGAAGCCACACACACATGAAAAAAAAATAAAAGAAAAGAAAAAAAAAGGAAAAGAGGCAACCTATATGATACTCTCTTACTCTCCTTACTTAACAGCATAGATATTCTAGATACTTGATTTTTCTTTTTGGTGAAGCAGTCATGTAGAGAAAGCTAGGTGACAGAAGCATAAAAGGGAAATTTAAAAAATGAACATGTTTTTAATTCACTGATCTATAGTATGAAAAGGGTGATTGTCAGCTACGGGAAAATTTAACGCTCAGAAATCCTTATAGGATTGACTGCAGATATACAGGACGTCACTAGATGAAAGTTCAATTTAACTACATCTGGTCATATATCTTGATGATTTCAATTTTATATAAGGAGAAGATGATCAAACTGAAATAAGGAGATAAAATTTCTTAAATTAAAAACAAACAAAAATTAAGGCCTAAGGGTTTTATGTGGGTTTTTTGTTTTCCTTTGAGATTCTCTCAGATCTTCCACAGCTTCTTCAAACTCAACAGGTATAAAACAGAACTTATTATCCTAACCCCCCTACCCCATGTGCACCAAGGCAGGTGAATGGGGTAAGGGTGAGAGAAACTGGTACACTGAATGATATCACCATCTACCCAGTCTCCCAAAACAGAAATCTTTCCCTTACTCTCATATTTGATGAATGATGCATGCCTGTCAGTTATAGTCATGGACATTCCCTGAGAACTTATTAGAAATGCAAATTTTGGTCTCTACCCAAGACCAGCTGAAATCGAAACCCAGGGGAAGGGTGTAGCAATTTGCAATTTAACAAGCCCTCCAAGTGGTTCTGATAAACAAGTTTGAAAAACACTGTTCAAATTTATGCCTTTTTGGTTATTCCCATTGTTAATTATCACCTGGCTCTCATCTCTCATCTGTCCTATAACAATAATCTCCTAACTGGTTTCCTGGCTTTGAGTTTCACCCTCTCCAATGTATTCTCCATACTATCACCAGGGTGAACCCCCTATATCACAAATATGATTATTAAAATCCTTCCCTTGGTCCTCCCTCCATGCCTATAGAATTGGCTTTTAAACTGTATTCCTAGGGGAATTTCTTTCAAGGGTTGCCCCCAGGCAAGACACAGGATCAGTGGGTAATACACCAAACTTCGAATTTCACAAGTAGAGTTAGAAAACCACTGGCATACAGGAAAAAGGAGATGCTCCTTAAGACATAGAAGTCCCTCTTCAACAGTCTCCTGTCTACCTCTTCAGCCTCATCTCTTTTCATGCCTACCTTCCACATCACCTTTTAGTCTAAGAAAATAATTGCAGTTTCACTAAGAGACAAAGTTATTTGATGTGTATGTGCCACTGCTTCATTTGCTTAGAACATGTATCCATCCTTACCGTTTGTTCATCAATTATTACTAAGTTGCTTTTCCCTAACCCCCACCAGTCCACACCTACCAAATGGTTCCAGTACTAGCATACCTTCTCAGTACCCCTTTTTAGGTGTCTGCTTCTCATTCCTCTACTAAATCGAATTGATTACATCCCATTTGCATCCTCACAGTGGCCACAATAGTGGTGAGAATGGTAGTTAACATTTATTGAGCATGTACTATGTTGTATACCAGGCATTGTGCAAGGTGCTTTACAAGTAATGTACATGCCATTTTAAACCTCACAAGTCTATGAGGTATGAGGTATAATTATTATCCCCATTTTAGAGGTGAGGGGACTGAAGAATAAGAAGTTTATACTTGGAGATTTCAAGATAGAAGAAGAGGTCAATGTTATGCCTGCCACTTCCCATGACCACATTAATATTACAAAACAATCAACCTTGAGAATTATCTGAAGGCAAGCTGAACAGAACCCTATAACTAAGGATATAAAGAAGATGCAATGTCAAGACTGGTAGGAGGGGTGAAATGGGTGAACCCCAAACACACAGATAGTGGTTCAGCACCAGAAAGGACACCTCAGTGGTGGAGGTCCTCCATGAAGAGTGAGTGGTCCCAGCCCCACATGGGATCTCCAACCTAAGGGTACTGTGACTGGGAGAGAAGTCCCCACATCTGCCTGCGAAAATCAGCAAGGATTCCATTGGTCCTGGTGAAAAATAAGGGTCCAGAAACCCAGATGTCCTCTAAAAGGGCCCGCACACAGACTCACTTGCTTGCAAGCACTCACCATGGGCTCCGGCAGAGAGGCAGCAAATTGATAGTACCAAAGACATTCAAGGAGAGACAGAGTTGTGTGACTTCAAGGCAAGAATTAGAGGGACAGCTGTGATTATCCCTGTGCAGAAACCGCCTCAAGTGTAACCTTCAGGCATGTGCCATCTTTCCTGTGTTGAGCCCTCCCCTACAGGGCCAAATCAGACCCACACTGGCCTGGTGAGCTCTGAATGTGCCCCATCCCAGTGACTTCCTGGGACATTGGCCTTCCCAGCTCATAGGGCATCCCTGGGGGCACACTCAGGTCCTGAGCATCCAGCCCTGTCCCACAACCTGCAGGAGGCTTTTCTAGCAACAGAGGGCCCTGGAGGCCTACACGATCACCTGGGAAACTCCCAGTAACTGAGGGCCAACCCCATCTCATGCTGCAGCCTTTCTTGGGCAGCTCTCTGGTGATCTGTGGGCCTGAGGCAAGCAGAAACAGATGGAGTATTCTCTGGGCATTTTTCAGAGTTGCAACAGGCTCAGCACTAATTCACAAATTCTATCTGCATTGACGTTGTGAACATCAACCTCACCACTTTCATCAGCATCATAAGGGACACTGTCAGCACCAAGACAACCCGCTGGGATCGAGCTCCTAAGGAGGCTACTTCACTGGCTGAGCCTTATGAGCAGCCAATAAGTGGCAACAGGCCTAGGACTGCCATGGGCATTTTGAAAAGTTGCCCCAGGCCTGACACTGGTGGCAGCTGGCCTCAGTTCACAGCAAGGACACCATCACATGCCTCCAGGATCAGCACAGACAACTATCAGCACATACAGCTTTGTAGCCCATAACAGGTAGCCCTGGGCAATGCCTGAAACAACACACACAGATTCCAGCTTCATTCACATCAGAGCACTGCCCAATTAGCCCCACAAGCAGCACACACAAAGGGTGGTCTCAACAGGTACAAAAGCCTGCAGGGGCAAATGCCTCTCTCAGGGGTAAGACCCCATCCAGCAGGTCATATATGGTGAGCATAACCAAACCTCACAATCAGTCACCTGAGAATGAATACCATCTACTAATATGCCAATAGCAATCAAGGCTTAATTACAACAGGATAATATACACAAAACACACAAGGGACACTCCTGGAACACAACTACAGGTGATTAAGGAGACTGAGCCATTGGGCCATACAGGACACATACTACATAATACCACCAGGCAAAGACTAAGAGACATAGGATATCTACCTAATACACAGAAATAAACACAGACAGGCAACAGAAAGAGGAAACAAAGAAATATATTCCATAATTTTGACCAAAGAAGTAAAAGACCTGTACTCAGAAAATTATAAGACCCTAAAGAAAGAAATAAAAGAAGATAAAAATAAATGGAAACACCTACCATGCTCATGGATAATAGGAATTGATATAGTTAAAATGTACACACTGCCTAAAGCAGTATATAGATTCAATGCAATTCCTATCAAACTACAAAAGGATTTTTTACAGAAATAGAAAAAATAATCCTAAAATTTATATGGAACCATAAAAGACCTCGAATAATCACGGCAATCCTGAGAATAAGAACAAAGTCGGGGGTATCACACTACCATACATCAAAACATACTACAAGGCTACAGTAATCAAAACAGTATGGTACTGGCAGAAAAACAGGCACATAGATCAATGGAACAGAATAGAGAGCCCAGAAATAAATTCATGCATATACAAACAGTTAATCTATTACAATGGAAGCAGGAATCTACATTGGACTAAATATGGTCTATTTAATAAATGGTGCTGGGAAAAGTGGACTGACACATGCAAAAAATTGAAACTGGACCACCTCCTTACGCCATACACAAGAATAAATTCAAAATGGATTAAAGACTTAAATGTAAGACCGGAAGCAATAAAATTCCTAGAAGAAAATATAGGGAGTAAATTTGCAGACATTACCTTGAGCAATATTTTTACTGACACATCCCCACAGGCAAGTGAAGTAAAAGAAAAAATGAACATATAGGATTACAGCAAACTTAAAAGTTTTTTCACAACAAAGGAAATCATCAATAAAACAAAAAGGCAGCCTACTGAATGGGAGAAGATATTTGTCAATGATATATCTGATAAGGGGATAATATCCAAAATTTATAAAACATTCAACTCAGCACCAAAAAAACAAACAACCCAATTAAAAAATGGGCAGAGGTTATGAAGAGACATTTCTCTAAAGAGGACATACAGATGGCCAACAGACACATTAAAAAATGTTCAACCTCACTGATCATTAGGGAAATGAAAATAAAAACCACAATGAGATACTCCCTTACCCTGGTGAGAATGGCTATCATCAATAAATCAACAAACAACAAGTGCTGAGGAGGCATTTGGGAAATGGGAACCCTGCTGCACCACTGGGGGGATTGCAGATTGGTGCAGCCACTATGGAAATCAGTATGGAGGTATCTCAGAAACCTGGAAATGGAACTGCCTTATGACCCAGCAATTCCACTCTTGGGTATCTACCCAGAGAAACCCAAGACACTAATTCAAAAAAAATATATGCACCCCTATATTCATTGCAACATTATTTATAATAGCCAAGACTTGGAAACAATCTAAATACCCATTGATAGATGACTGGATTATTAAACTGTGGTACATTTACACAATGGAGTATTATGCAGCCATAAAGAAAAAAGAAATTGTACTATTTGCAACGATATGGATGGACCTAGAGAACATTATGCTAAGTGAAATAAGTCAGTCAGAGAAAGACAAATACCATATGATCTCAATTATATGTGAAATCTAAAGAACTGAATAAATGAGCACTGTAAACAGAAGTAGTCTTAGAAACACAGAGGAAAAACTGATGATTGCTAAATGGGACAGGGGTGGGCATGAGGGAGAAGGGGAAGGGGCGACACAACATAAATTGGTAGCTATAATATTGTCACAGGGATAGAAAAGACAGTTTGGGGAATACAATCAATAATATTGTAAATATTTTTTAGGGGACCAGATGGACTCATGACTTTTTAGGGAGACCACTTCATGGACGATATAGAGGCCTGACCTCTGCACTGTACAACTGAGGCTGCCACTGAATAATATTATATGTTAACTATAATTTAACACATATATAGTCATGGAATGTGGAGTATAATGTAGGAATGGAGTCAATGGAAATATAATAGGTATGTATGATATCAGGGGTGGAGGCAGTCGATGGGGGAGGGGGTTGTCTCTTTTTAAGGGGTGAAAAGGATAACTGCTGCATTGTTTGGTACACCTGAAACTAATCAAAAATAAATAAATTATAAATATAAGAAGAGATGGGCCGGCCCAGTGGCACGTTGGTTAAGAGCTGGTTTGGGATGCCAGCGGCCCTGATTTGGGTCCCACATTTGAGGGCCAGTGGCACTGCCCTGAAAAAAAAAAAGAAGAGAAATATATTCCAAATAAAGGAACAGGAGAAACACATAGAAAAATGACCAAATGAAATGGATGCAAACAACCTACCAGAGACACAGATTATAAAACACTGGTTATAAGAATACTTAAGGAATATAGCAAAGAACTTCAACAAAGAGATAGTAAGCATAAAGAAGGACACAGAAACCATGAAAAAGAACCAATCAGGGTCTGGCCTAGTGGTGTGGTGGTTAAGCACTGGCTTGGGAAGTCAGTGGCCCTGGTTTGGGTCCCACATATGAGGGCTAGTGGCACTGCCCTCACGAAAAAAAAAAACCCACAAAAAACATAGTTTAAGGATCCTCAGGGACAAAATCAAGTGTAGCAACAACTACATCATAGGAATACCAGAAGGAGAAGAGATGGAGCAAGAGATTGAGAACCTTTTTGAAAAAAATAATTACTGAAGAGTTTCCTAACCTGGAAAAAGTAACATACGTACAAGTCCAGGAAGTACAGAGTCCCAAACAAGATGAACCCAAACAAGCCCACAACAAGACACATTATAACTAAAATGGTAAAGGTGAAAGACAAAGAGAGAATCCTAAAAGTAGTAAGACAAAACAACTAGTTGCATACAAGGGCGCATCCGTAAGACTATCAGCTGATTTCTCAGAAAGAAGTTTGCAGACCAGAAGGGAGTGGCATAAAATATTCAAGGTGATGGAAAAGAACGGCCTACAATCAAGACTATTTTACCCAGCAAGGCTATCACTTAAAATTGAAGGAGCTTTGGGCCGGCCATGTGGCGCAGTGGTTTAGGGCTGGCTTGGGAAGCCAGCGGCCCCGGTTCGGTCCCAAATGTGAGGGCCAGTGACATTGCCCTCAAAAAAAAAAAATTGAAGGAGCTTTGCATTCTAGAAAATGCTAAAGGAATTCATTATCAACAAGCAATTATCACAAGAAATGTTAAAAGGACTCCTTTAAGGAGAATAACTGGGAAACAAACAAAAGATCAGAAATATGAATAATAAAATGGCAATAACTATGTACTTAACAATAATCACTTTAAGTGTAAAAGAATTCAATTTTGTAATAAAAAATCATAGGGTAGCTGAATGGATAAGTAAACAAGACCTGTGCATATGTTGTTTACAAGAGACACATCTCAGATCAAAAACACACATAGACTGAATGGAAAAGGGATGGAAAAAGTTATTTCACGCAAATGAAAAAAAGGAAAAAGCTGGGGTAGCAATAGTTATATTGGACAAAAATGACTTTAAAATGAAGACCATACTAAGAGAAAAAAAACAACACATTGCATTATGATAAAGAGATCAATCCAACAAGAGATAATAACCCCTAGAAAACATCTATGGACCCAACACAGGCGCTCCTAAATATATACAGCAAATATTGACTGACATAAAGAAAGAGATAGACAGTAACCCAATCATGGTAGGGGACTTTAACACCCAACTCTCTGTGTGATCTTTCACACAGATCAACACAGAAACATAACCATAAGTGACATATTAGATCAGATGGAATTAATTTATATATTTAGGGCATTTCACCCCCAAACATCAGAATATATTTTTTTTTCAAGTACACATGGAACATTTTCCAAGATAGACCACACGGTAGGCCACAAAACAAGTCTCAATAAATTTAAGAGCATTGAAATCATATCAAGTGTCTTCTCTGACCACAATGATATAAATCTATAAATCAATTACAAGAAAAAAAAACTGAAAATCACAAACACATGGATGAGAAATAACATAACACTAAACAATGAATGGGTTAACAATGAGATCAAGGAAGAAATCAAAAGATACCTTGAGACAAATGAAAATGAAAACATGATCCAAAATTTATGGGGCACAGCAAAAGCACTCCTAGGAGAGAAAATCATCGTGATACAGACCTATTTCAGCAAATAAGAAAAATCTCCAATAAACAGTCTAACTTTACACTTAAGGGCACTAGAAAAAGAACAGCAAACAAAGCTCAAAATGAGAAGGAAGGAAATCATGAAGATCAGAGTTGAAATAATTGAAATAGAGCCTAAAAATACAATACAAAAGATCGATGAAACCAAGAACTGGTTCTTTGAAAAGATAAATAGAATTGATTTAACCAAACTCTTTAAGGAAAAAAGAGAGTGGACCCAAGTAAACATAATAAGAAATGAAACAGGAAAAGTGACAACAGACACCACAAAGTACCAAAAAAATTAAGAAAATATTATGAATATTTATATGCCGACTAATTGGACCATCTGGAAGAAATGGATAAATTCCTAGAAACACACAATTTCCAAAAAAGAATCCAGAAGAAAAAGAAAATCTAAACCAATGGTTAGATTACTACTAATGAAATAAAATCAGTAATCAACAAGCTCCCAAAAAGCAAAAGTCCTGGACAACACCGTTTCACAGGTAAATTTTACCAAATGTTCAAATAAGAACTAACACCTATTCTTCTCAAACTATTCCAAGAAATCCATGATGGAAGGATCCCAAGTTCATTTTAAGAGGCCACAATTACCCTGATTCCAAAACCAGACAAAGACATTATTAAAAAAACAAACCAACAACAAAAAAAAACCTATACATCGATATTCCTGATAAGCATATATATGCGAAAATCCTCAACAACATCCTCAAACCAAAATCAGCAATATACCATGTTTCCCTGAAAATAAGATCTTGCCAGAGAATAAGAAGTAGCATGATTCCTCCAGGATATGAAGGGCATGCGCCCCTCACATGAGGATTTCATGACCAGTTTCAGGGAGAAGGGTGCCTTTTCCACAAACTCCTTCAACTTAAAATATTCAGTGTGCCCAGGTGCCATATTTTGACACCTAAAATCATGCTATGGTTTATTTTCTGGCTAAGTCTTATTTTCAGGGAAACTAGGTATTAAAAAGATCATACACCATGATCAAGTGGGATTTATTCCTTGATGCACGGTTGATTTAATATCTGCAAATCAATTAACTGTGATACTTCACATAAGCAAAATGAAAAATAAGTCACCTGATCATACCAATAGATGGCAGAAAAAGCATTTGACAAAATCCAGCATCCATTTACAAGCTGTGATCGAAAAATATGATGAATGCTGCTGCTGAGTGCCGTCCAACAGAGA
The DNA here is from genome assembly GCA_033961575.1 of Aselliscus stoliczkanus. Lineage (NCBI taxonomy): Eukaryota > Metazoa > Chordata > Mammalia > Chiroptera > Hipposideridae > Aselliscus > Aselliscus stoliczkanus. The sequence continues at coordinate 32,742,836 of CM066737.1, read as the reverse complement.
GGCAGGGAATTTCAATATGGGAAGTAGCATGAGGAAGCTTAGTAACAGGGTGTTACAAGTTTCAACTTGATCGGGGCAGTCAGTTGGATGTGAGCTACAGTTGAGAGAAGGTGTGGTTTTTATTTTGAGGGCAGTGTCACTGGCCCTCATATGTGGGACCCGAACAGGGGCCGCTGGCTTCCCAAGCCAGTGCTTAACCACCACACCACTAGGCCAGCCCGAAGGTGTGTTTTAAAGGGTGCCATAAATCATCATCCATCATGACAACATTCCATGGCACACATTGCTTCTGGTATACAGCAGTTTCTGTCAAATAAAAACAGTATGACCTCATCCACCTTATTCATCATATATGGCACTGTGCGACTTCTGGCTCTTCCCCAAAGTTAAAATGACCATGAAAAGTAAATGTTTTGAATTAATTCAGGGCATGAGGCAGCCACAAGAGCACAACTAAAGACACTCATGATAAACAAACTTTAGTACTGCTTCAAAAAGTGGAAAGAACAATCGGATAAGTGTGTTCAAAGCAAAGGGGAGTATTTTGAGGAGGGTTAATGGCAATGTGTCTTATACTGTGTGTGTGTGTATATATATATATATATATATATATATATATATATTTAATTGAAATATTCACTGTGTTTTGTGATCACACCCTTTTATGTTAAAAACTCTCAGCAAAGTGGTAATAGTGGGAATATATCTTAAAATAATAAAGGTCACATATGACAAACACACAGCTGACATCATACTCAATGGGGAAGAGCCAAAAGCATTTTCCTTAAAACCAGGAATAAGAAAAGGATGTCCACTTTCACCACTTTTACTAAACATCATATTGGAAGTCCTAGCCAAAGTAATCAGACAAGAAAAAAAGAAAAAAAGAAAGAAAAGGCATCCAAATTGCAAAATAAGAAGTAAAACTGTCATTATTTGCAGAAGACATGATATTATATAGAGAACACTCCAATGATTAGAGCTGATAAATGAATTTAGTACAGTAGCAGGATACAAATTTAATATTCAGAAATCAGTTGCATTTTTATACACCAATAATGAACTATCGGAAAAAGAAATTAAGTAAACAATCACATTTATAATTGCATCAAAAAATTAAATACCTAGGAATAAATTTAACCAAGAAAGTAACAGACCTGTACTCAGAAAAATATATGACATTGAAGAGAGAAACTAAGAACATACAAATAAATAAAAACATATACAATGCTCATGGATAGAAAGAATTATTATAGGTAAAATATCCATACAACCCAAAGGAATATATAGATTCAACGCAATATCCAAAAAATACACAAATTGGACTTTTCACAGAATTAGAACAAATGACCATAAAATTTATATGGAACCATAGAAGACCCCGAATAGGAAGGCAATCCTGAGAAAGAAGAATAAAGCTGGAGGTGTTATGTTACCTAATATCAAACTATACTATAAGTCCATTGTAATCAAAACAGCATGGTATGGGCATAAAAACAGACACATATATCAATGGAACACAATAGAGAGCCCCAAAATAAATCCTTGCCTATACAGTCATTTAATCTATGACAAAGGAAGGAAGAGTGTACATTGGGGTAGACAGTCTATTAAATAAATGGTGTGGGGAACACTATACAGATACATTATAAAATGGAAGCTGGACCACCTTCTTACTCTGAATACAAGAATAAACTCAAAATGGAAGAAACACTTAAATATAAGAATTGAAACCATAAAACTCCTAGAAGAAAGTATAGGAAGTGAAATATCAGACATTACCCTTAGTAATATTTTTACTGCTATATCTCCTCAGGCAAGGGAAACAAACAAAAAAAATAAACACCATACTAAAAAGTTTTTGTACAGCAAAGGAAAACATCAATAAAACGAAAAGGCATCCTACTGAATGGGAGAAGGTACTTGCGAATGATAAATCTGATAAGGGATTAATATCCCAAATTAACAGAGAACTCATACAACTCAACATACACACACAAAACCAATTTAATTAAAAAATGGGCACATGACCTGAATAGACATTGCTCCAAAGAGGACATACAGATGGCCAATAGACATATGAAAAGATGCTCAAAATCACTAATCATCAGAGAAATGCAAACTAAAACCACAATGAAGTAGCACCTCACACCTGACAGAATGGCCATCATCAATAAACCAACAAAACAAGAGATGGTGAGGATGTGGAACATCGAACCCTCATGTACTGCTGGTGGAAGTGTAGATTGGTGCAGTCACTATGGAAAACAGCATAGAGGTTCTTCAAAAAATGTAAAATAGAACTAGTTTACGATCCAGCAATTCCACTTCTGAGTATTTATGTAAAAAAATCCAAAACACTTCAAGACAGTATACACACCCTTATGCTCACTGCAGCACTAATTACAATAACCAAGATATGGAAGCAATCTAAGTGCCCATCAACAGACGATTGGATAAAGAAAAAGTGGCACAAGTATACAATGGAATATTACTCAGCCATAAAAAAGCATGAAATCTTACCATTTGTGGCAACATGGATGGACCTACGGTATTATGCTAAGTGAATGAAGTCAGACTAAGACAAATACCATATGATCATACTCATATGTGGAATTTAAAGAATAAAATAAACAAAACAGTAACACTCATAGATACAGAGAACAAACTGAAGATTAACACATGGGAAGGGAGCAAGGGAGGATGAGAAAGATGAAGTGATTAAAGATTACAAACTGGTAGTTACAAAATAGTCACAGGGCTATAAAGTACAGTATAGTGAATATAGACAATAATATTTTAAAAACAATCTATAGTGTCAGGTAGGTAATAGACTTATCAGGGGGATAACTTCATAAATTATATAAATGTCTAACCACTATGCTGTACATTTGAAACTAATATAAAATAATATTCAATTTGAACTATAATTGAACAAAGTAGTCAAGACAGGCGTTCTGGTCAAGATGGTGCAGTAGGTAAACACTGTGCTTACCTTCTCACAACCATATCAAAATCACAATTAAACTTCAAAACAACCATCATTTAGAATCTCCTAAAATCTTGCTAAACTAAAGTCCTATAACTAAGGATATGGAAAAGAAGCCACCTCGAAACTGGTAGGAGAGGCAGAGACCTGGAAAGGTCTGGTCCCACACCACATGTGACCATGAAAAATTGGGAGGGATATCTCAGCTTTGGAGGTTCCCCCCATCCCTGGAGGAGCAAGGGGTCTCAGATCCTCCCCAGCCCAGGGTTCCAGTGACAAGGAGAGAAGTCCCCATAATCGCTGCTTGTGAACACCTTTGCAGATTGTGGCTGAGTGAGATGGAGGGTGGCTAGAGTCCTAGACACTCCTCTTAAAGGGTCCATGCCAGAATTGCTCACATATGGAATCACTGGTTCAGAGCTCCAGTGCTGGGGCAGCAGCTGGAAAGGCATCAGGGACACATGGTGGGTGAACTGAGTTGTCTGGCTTTCGGGCAGGGGCTGGAGGGGCAGTTTTCTCCTGGAAGGAGGAGATGGCAGTGATTATTGTTTCTTGTCAAGCTCTCCCCCTTCTCAGTGTGCACATGCAGGCAGCTGCCATATCTGGGCCTCCATCAAGCTGGCTAACACTGTTCATTAGCCATGACATGGTGACTCTGAAACTCTGCCCCGTCCAATTTTCGGGCACACCCTAGCCACTTCCACTGGCTTTTTCATACAAACGTCCTGCCTGGCATGCTGCAGACTTTCAAAGGGTCTTTCAAAGGTTCATAGATCCCAGACAGGCAGCATCTGCTTCACCATGTCCAACACCTCTGGCTGAGCAGCCCTAAGCCTGGCACTAGTGGCAACCAGCCTTGGTTCATGGATTGTCCTCTCAAGGCACTTCCAAGCACTGAACAGATGGTGGCCCTGTATGGATTGCTTTGTGGATCCTGCAGGGTACCCCCAGTGGGGCACCCTCAGTGACTGAACTTGACCTGCAACAGGTCCCATTCCAGGTGGTCCTGGGCCTGCCAGGTCTTGTGGACAGCTTTGAAACGAACTGGAGCATCATCCAGCATCACCCAACTCCTAGGACAACATACCCAAGGGGCACATTAGCAGTCACCAAAGCCTTGCTGAGGCAGATCCTGCTCTCTAGAGTCAGCCCCTGCACCATAACTCCTCCACTGTAGTCAAGGCCAGTCCTCACAATCAATGAGCATGAGAGTCAATCCCACCTACTGACTTGCAGACAGCAACCAAGGATCAACTACAAGAGGAGGGCACACACAACCCTCACAAGAGACACACCTGGAGAGTGCAGCCTAAGTGGCTAAGAAGACTGTACCACTGAGCCCCACAGCACACGTACTACATTAGGTCACACTACTAAGACTGGGAGACATAGCAGCCCTACCTAATACATACAAACAGACACAAGGAGACAGACAAAATGGGAAGACAAAGAAACATGTCCCAAATAAAAGAACAGAACAGAGCTCCACAAAAAGAACTAAACAAAATGGAGACAAGCAATCTACCAGATGCAGAGTTCAAAGCACTGGTTATAGGGCCAGCTGAGTGGCGCAGTGGTTAAGAGCCGGCTTGGGAAGTCAGCGGCCTCAGTTTGGGTCCCACATATGAGGGCCAGTGACACTACCCTCAAAAAGAAAAAAAGCACTGGTTATAAGGATGCTCAATAGTGTCAGGGAGAACTTCATAAAAGAGATAGAAAACATAAAAACAGAGATAGAAAACATAAAAAAGAATGAGTCAGAAAAAAAAGAATATAATAATGGAAATGAAGAATACATTACTGGGAATCAAGATGAAGCAGAGGATCTAATTAGTGATTGAGAAGAAAAGTTAGCAAAAAATACCAACTCAGAACAGCAAAAATAAAATAAGAATAAAAAACTGAGTAGAGTTTAAAGGGCCGCTGGGACAACATCAACAGTACCAACATTCGTATTATAAGAGTACCAGAAGGAGAAGAGAGAGAGCAAGGAATTGAAAAACTATTTGAAGAAATAATGACCAAAAACTTCCCTAACCTGGTGAAGGAAATAGATATAGAAGCCCAAGAAGTGCAAAGAGTACCAAACAAGATGAACCCAAAGAGGTCCACACCAAGACACATCAAAATTAAATGCCAAAAATTAAAGACAGAGAGGATCTTAAAAGCAGCAAGAGAAAAGCATTTATTTACCTACAAGGGAGCTCCCATAAGTCTTTCAGCTTCTTTGTCAACAGAAACTTTACAGGCCAGAAGGGACTGACATTAAATATTCAAAGTGATGAAATGCAAGGACCTACAACCAAGATTACTCTATGAAGCAAAGCTATCATTTAGAATCAAATGAGAGATAAAGAGCTTCACAGACAAGACAAAGTTAAAGGAGTTCATCACAACCAAACCAGTATTACAAGAAATCTTAGGCTTCTTTATTATTCATATATAGTATGAATAATAAAATGGCAATAACTACATATCTATCAACAATTACATTCAATGTAATTGGATTAAATGTTCAAATCAAAAATTGGGGAGGGAGCTGAATAGATAGGAAAACAAAACCGTGGGCTGGCCGAGCGGCGCGATGGTTAACTGCTGGCTGGGGAAGCCAGCGGCCCCGTTTCGGGTCCCACGTATGAGAGCTAGTGACACTGCCCTCAAAAAAAAAAAAAAAGAAAACAAAACCTTTTCATATGCTGCCCAGGAGAGACTCACTTGAGATTGAAAGACACACACAGATAGGAAGTAAAGGGATACAAAAAGATATTTCATAAAAATGGAAACAAACAAAAAAAGCTGGGGTAACAATACATATACCAGTTATAACACAATAGAGTTATAACAAGAGACAAAGAAGGACCCTGGAAGTAATCTTACTTCCAGGTCTTTATCCAAAGAAACCCAAAATACTACTTCAAGGGGATATGCTCATTGATATGTTCATTGCAGAATTATTAACAATGGTCAGGATGCGAGGGCAACCCAGATGTCCCTGGATGGATGAATGAATAAAGAAAAGGTGGTACATATATACAATGTAATATTGCTAAGCCATAGGAAGGGGTGAAATATTGCAGTCTGTGATGAGATGGGTTGACATGGATGGTGTTGTGCTGAATGTGGTGGGCCAGATAGCAAAAGACAAATGTTAAGTGGGTGGAATCTAAAAAACAAAATAAGGGCCTGCCAAGTGACGCATTTGGTTAAGAGCTCGCTCAAGAGTGCAAGCTGAGCTCTGAGCAACCGGAGTTCGATGCCCAGCCCAAGCTCAGCTGCTGCTGAGCTGTCAACAGGTGGCAGCATGGCTCAGCTAAAAATAAATAAATAAATAAATAAATAAATAAATAAATAAATAAATAAACATGAAAACAAAATAGAGGTAGACTCATAGGTGCAGAGAAAATTTTGATGGTTGCTAGAAGGGAGGTGCTTTGAGGTGGGTGAAAAGGGGGAATGGATTAAGAAGCACAAATTGATTGTTACATAGTGTTCATGAGGCTGTAGTGTATAACATAAGGAATATAGCCAATAATATTGCAATAACTATGTACGATATCAGATGAGTACTGGATTTATTGGGGTGATAGACGGAAGGGGTTTAGGAGGAGCAGGGAAAAGGTGAAGGGATTAAGAAATACAAATTAGCAGTTACAAAATCGTCATGGGGATGTAAAGTATAGGGAATATAATAACTATGTATAGTGCCAGGTGGGTACTAGTCAGGGGGATCACTTCTTAAATTATATAAATGTCTAACCGTTATGCTGTATACCTAAAACTAATATAAAATAACATTGAATGTCAACTGTAATTTAAAAATTTAAAAAGGTAGGAAAAAAATAAAGATTAATAAGAGGTTCAAAGTTCCAGATATAAAACAAATAAGTCTTGGGAATGTAATATACAGCATAGGAAATATAGTCAATAATATTGTGATAGTGTGGTACAGTGTCACTTGGTTGCTGGACCTATCATGGTGATCACTTCTTTAGCATAAGGAATCTAATTAGTACTATGATAATAACTATTTATAGTGTCAGGTGGCTACTGTTCAATAACTATGGTATATACCTGAAATTAATATAATATTGTATGTGAGCTATATTTTAATAAAAATCCTTTTTAGATAAGAAAAAAAATAGTCCCAGGGATAAAGTACAGCATAAGGAACACAGTCAATAATGTTTTGGGTTTTTTTTTTTAGCTGAGCCATCCAGCCACCTGTTGGCAGATCAGCGGAAGATCAGCTCGGGCTGGGCATCAAACTGCTGTTGCTCACAGCTCAGCTGGCACTCTTGAGCAAACTCTTAACCAACTGAGCCACTCGGCCAGCCCTAATAATGTTTTAATAACTATGTACCGTGTCAGATGGGTAATAGACTTATTGGGGTTATCACTTTGTGAGGGATATAAATGTCTAAGCCCTATATTGTTTTGTACACGTGAAACTAATATAATATTGTATGTCAACAGTAATTGAGAAATAAATTTTTAAAAACAAAATAAAATCAGTTTACCAAAAAAAAATAAATAAATAAAAAATAATAAAGTTGAAGCAAAGCCAGAAATAAAGGCACACAGAAAACCCCTTTGGGGGAAGACACATAAAATGGCTACTTTTAGAGATGTTAATAATCTTATAATTTTATTATTTAAATTTTCTTTAGTGTTTATCTTGTGAAGCCAGAGGGTTTAGAATGATTCTTCAGCCAGCTTGAATAAGTCAAAAAAGTCTCTCTTGAATGACTATAATAAAGATCAGTTACACTTACAAAAAAACAAAAAAAACAAAAGGACTGTTTATACTTGCCTAAGTATGTGGCAGAACTGGATCATATCACATACTTAAACCTCAAAGCATATGCACTTAACCTCTACAGGAGAGGACCAGTCCCATAACACACAAGTCAGGTGAGTAAGGAATAAGACAATATAGGGTAGTAGACAGTATGCAACTGAAGAATGTGCATTCAATCTATAAACATTTTTAAAAGGAAGGGGAGGAAAGGAGAGGAGAGGAAAGAGAAGAGTCGTGGGCTGCAAACAAAAGAAACCTGAAGACTGATCCTGATCTGTAGGCAACTAGCCTGAGACTGCTGTTTCATACTATGCTCAATTCCGAACTTTATGTTTGTCACAAAACCCATGCCAGGATAATATATTAAGATAGTAGTGCATATATCCTTCTCAGCACTGTAGGTGTCCTATAATAATCTTCCACATTTCACCTATCCACAAACCTTGCAACCTATACAAGGCAAAGGAATGGGGGACAAAGGGATGGGGAGAAGGGGTACTAGTGGTCCATAGAAGGAGGAAAGAGGCTACATCCTTCCTGAGATCGTAGGTGGGAGAGATAGAACATTGTCAGATATTTCAGGGATCTCTTAAATGGTTGTATTAGAGAAACTTGATATGGATAACCAGGAAAAATGGTCGCTAGACAAATACCCTTGTGCACAAAGATCAGCATGAACCATGCCTTTCAGCAATCATGACTGCTGACAGAGATGTCTCTCCAAATTATCTGTGCTGGATAAACCTCAATGTACTTGTTCCCTATTGCTACTCTATATAATAAACTACTACAGGTGTGGTGGAGCAAAACAACACAGATTTATCTTACAGTTCTAGAAGCCAGAAGTCTGAAAGGGTCTTGACAGGCTAAAATCAAGCTGTTGGCAGGGTTGCATTTCTTTCTAGAGCCTCTAGGGGATAATCCTTTTCCTTACCCTTTCCAGCTTCTAGAGGCTACCCCCATTCCTTGGCTGATAGTCACTGGCTTCAAAGCCAGCAATGTTCAGCCAAGTTCTCATGCTGCCATCTCTCTGGTTCTCTCTTTTCTGCTTTCCTCTTCCTCTTTTAAGGACCCTTGTGGTTACATTGAGTTCACCCAGTTAACCAGGATAATCTTCCTATATATTTTTTTAAAGATTTCATTGGGGAATTGGGGGAGGGGAACAGCATTGGGGAACCGGGGAAGGGGAACAGACAAGTTGGTGTCTTTTTGTTCTTCAGTCTAGTTGTGGAGGACATTGCTTCACTGGCCCACGTTGGTATCGTCATTGCTCTCTTCCCGGGTGAGGCAGATTGGTTGCCGGCCTCTGTACAGCCACTCACGGTGGCTCTTGGCAGCTCACACCGGCTGCCAGCCACTCATGCTGGCTGCCTGCCACTCACTGTAGCTTATGGCAGCCCACTGCAGCACACGCTGCAGCCCACACTGTTGCCGGGACTCACAGCAGCCCAGCTCCAGGTGGAGCTGTTGTTCATCATCTTAGCTGTAGAGGGCAGTGTCTCTGGCCCTCATATGTGGGATCTGAACCAGGGCCCTGCTGCTCAGAGCTGGCGTCCCAAGCCAGCTCTTAACCAACACGCCACTCGGCAAGCCCAATCTTCCTATCTTAAGGTCAGCTGAATAGCAACTTTAATTCCATCTGCAGTCTTAATTCTCCTTTGCTGTGTGATGTAACATATTGACAGTTTCCAGGGATTAGGAAATAGACATCTTTGGCAGGCATTCTGCCTACTATGACAAGTGATTATTGTAAAAAAAAAAATTTTAAGATTTTATTGGGGAATTGGGGGAGGGGAACAGTGTTGGGGAACTGGGGGAGGTAACCAGCCAAGTTGTTGTTCTTCAATCTTTGTTGTGGAGGGCGCTAGTTGTCATCTGGCTTCCCATCGTCAGTTCGTGGCCTCTAAGCTCAAGGTGCTGTGTTCAAACTTAGTTGCGGGTGCGCGTAGCCACCATCCCAAGTGGGAATCAAACCTGGCAGCCTTGTTATTAATAGCGCACGTCCTATCCACTGAGCCATCCAGGGGACAGCTCAGCTCAAGATGCCGAGTTCAGTCTTTAGTTGCAGGTGGGTGTAGCCCACCATTGAACAGGCAATCTTGTTGTTTCACCAGCTGAGCCATCCTGCCACCTGTTGGCAGCTCAGCGACAGCTCAGCTATGGCACAGCCTTCACTGGCCAATGTGAGAATCGAACCAGCAGCCCTGTTGCTCAGAGCCCGTGCTCTAAGCCAACTCTTAACCAACTGAGCCACTCAGCCGGCCCTGTAAATTTTTTGAATGTGACGCTCTTTGAGATTATATATATACCTCATTGCCCTACTTGAGTAGGTTCTCAGCTGTTAATTTTTTAATCGAGAAAAATCATATCATATGCATTTCCTACCCACAACACTTGATTATTTTATTTCTCTGTATATAGGTCAGTCCTTACTTCTCTACCATGAGTTTGGGATTTGGTACCATTGCCCTTATTGATTTTTGTTTCCCTAGGATCTAGCACCATGCCTAGAACTCTGTAGAGACTTATTAATGTTTGTCACAATAATAAATAAATTAAAATTTTTTCTTCAGGAAAAGAACATGTGTAGATTTGTATTTGTTACTTAGTTCAGAGCTATATATATCTCAAAAGCTGAAGCAGTGCCTAAAAAGGAGGTGGGGGGAACTGAACATATACTACTTTAAAAATCCATTTAAAATAGATGTCAAAGGCAATTTTTTAATTTATAAAATTGATCATTTGTCAGTGGAATAAGGAGTAAACAAAGGAAACTCTTCCCCTAAACCATATGAGTTCTTACTTATATTTCATTTCAAATCAATAAGGGTAAAGTTACTTTTAAAATACTATGATTCATGAACTTCATTTACTACTCCTTATTTGGTTTGATCAGAATAGCCACCTTTGTACAGAACTAGAATTGTTGATATTTTATTGCATTACCACATCTCAATATTATGTATTAAAAGTTATTATTTAGGGCCAGCCGAGTGGCGCATTGGTTAAGAGCTGGCTTGGGATGCCAGCGGCCCCGGTTTGGATCCGACATATGAGGGATGGTGACACTGCCCTCAACAGCTAACAACAGCTCCACCTGGAGCTGGGCTGCGAGACCCGGCGAAGGTGTAGGCTGCAACCCCTGCTGCAGTGGGCTCCCATAGGCTACAGTGAGTGGCCGGCAGCCAGCGTGAGCGGCTGGTAGCCATCTTGAGCTGCCAATAGCTACGGTGACCAGCCGTCCAGAGGCCAGCAACCGATCTGCCACATCCCGGAAGAGCGCAGTGACGATGCCAACACGGGCCAGTGAAGCGACATCCTCCGCAACTAGACTGAAGAACAAAAATAAAGGCAATTTGTCTGTTCTCCCTCCCCCAATTCCCTAACAATGTTCTCCTCCCCCAATTCCCCAATAAAATCTTTTTTTAAAAAAAGTTATTATTTATGGCCATTACTTAATCTGATGTGAGACAGGAAAATTATTGAAGGATTGGCATCCCAGGAATAGGCATTTTATAGGGATGAAGGACTGACTAGGAAGTGTCAATGGTCCTTCAGTTTCCCCTCAGATAATTAATTCCAAGTAGTTATTTGCATCCAGGCACTGTCCTATTCCCAGGTTGTTCTAGCTGTGATATGTAGATTAAGTAGAATATATTTTAAATGCTGTAATATGAACTCTGTGGAGCTCTATGCACATTAAGGGTACCATATTGAAAGCATTGAAGTCTGAAGTCATCCAGTAATCCACTTGACAAGTTCCAAGTTACAGAGAGATGCTTGACCTTGAATGACCACCTTGCAAGAGGGAGAAACCATACAGTTTTGTTAAGCTTCAAGAAATTGAAAGTGATGCAGCATAGCAGCATCCCAAAGTTAAGCATTTTTATCAAGGAGAAAAATGAAATTACTAACTAAACTCCTACTTGAATCTATTTAGTATAATGCCAGTACTGGTGTGCATGGGGAAGGAGGCGTGGTGGTAATGGTATTAGGATACACAATTGCTTTAAGATAAAAAATAAACGTGGCTGGCCGAGTGGTGCATTGGTTAAGAGCTGGCTTGCGAAGCCAGCGGCCCCGGTTTGGATCCAACATATGAGTGCAAGTGACACTGCCCTCTACAGCTAAGATGGTGAACAACAGCTCAACCTGGAGCTGGGCTGCATGAGTCCTGGTGACGGTGTAGGTTGCAGCCCCTGCTGCAGTGGGCTGCAATAGGCTACAGTGAGTGGCCGGCAGCCAGCGTGAGAAGCCAGCGGAGGGAGTGAGCTGCCAAGAGCCACCATGAACGGCAGTCCAGAGGCCAGTGATCTATCGGCCTTACCCAGGAAGAGCACAATGATAATACCAACATGTACCAGTGAAGCAATGTCCTCCACAACTAGACTGAAGAACAAAAGGACAGAAATGGTCTGTTCCCCTCCCCCAATTCCCCAATTTTAAAAAAAATCTTTAAAAATAAATAAATAAATAAACGCCCTATTAAAAATGCACTAAGCTGCCTAAACAAGCAACAATCCTTTTAATAACTTGTGTGTGTATTCCGACTAAATGGCCAATCTTGATTCCATTTTACATGTTTGAGAAGAATCCTTATTTTTTAAAAAAAATCATAGAGTGAGTAGGAAGAAGGTTGGTGCTTTTCATCCCCAAGTTTTTATTATAGAATAAGAAAACCAAGGTTCTGAGAGGAAAAGTTACCTGAGAAGGAATATCAGTGGTGCAAGACTGGGAGTAGAGCCCATGCTTACTGACCAACAGAAAAGGGCTTTTCTACTAAACACTTTCTTGCTAAGGAAAGAAAAGAATCTGCTCTCTAAACCTTGTAAATACTTAGAGCCAATTATTTTCATAAGTGTGCATTCTTTAGGCCTGTTAGGCATTTATCCTCTATTCTGATCTATCTGTTTCTATTATGTTAGGAAGACTCTTATTTTTCACACATTTAACCTTTGTAATATGAAAAAATACCTTTCAGTTAATACTACATAACTGGTAGACTCACAATTCCCAAATTAAGAAAATTATTTTCAGAAATGATATAATATGCAAAGTTCTCAACCTCCTTTTTCTTATAGTGATCTGAAATTTTTGGCAAAATCTTAAAGGCAGTACTGCCAGAAGAATGGCATAGTGAAAACTGACAAATCTAATTTAGATTTCCTTTACAGACTAATTTCAGTTAACTCGAACCCAATTTTTAAAATCCTTAATGTATTTTTACCGTATTTTTTTAGGGCAATGCAATTTCCAAGATTTTAATGATTTCATTTATGCAATTTCTTTGTTTTACATGCTTTAGAGAAGGTATCAAGTGATTTCAAAGACTTACTACAAATTCAGACCTTCCTGTTGCTTTTTCACAAGTTGGGATGAGAATTATTTTCATTTGAATAATGATATGTAGCACCACCAGATATAGATATAGGTTCGATGGGACAGACAGGGGTGGGAATCAATGCTTTCTATTTATACTTACTAAGGACTTCACATTGACCAATATTTTTAATAAGAATGAAGATCAATGTTGGTAGGTGTTTCTGATTTCAATTACAGTTGACTCTTGAACAACAAGGGTTTGAACTACATGAGTCCACTTAAGCACAATTTTGTTTTCCACAATAAATCCAGCCAGTCCTTCATATTTCTGGGTTTCGGGTTCCCATCCACAGAGTCAACCAACCATGGATGGCAAAACAGTGTTTTCACATTCTCATCAAGCGTTTCCTAAACAAGATTCCCAGCTGTTGGTAGAAAATAGTTTTCCCTTGGGGTTGGTTGAATTCATGAATTTGAAGTGCAAAATTGTAGTTAAATTTTGGGGAGTTAAATTTATATGTCGATTTTTTTTTTGAGGGCAGCATCACTGACCCTCATATGTGGGACCCGAACCGGGGCCGCTGGCTTCCCAAGCCAGCGCTTAACCACTGCGCCATTGGCTGGCCCACATATATGTGGATTTTTAAAAATTAATTTATGGTGTATTGAAATGTCAGTTACTTATGTATACTCTTAATAAATTTAATTGCACAGTAAGAACAAAACACCATCTAAAATTCAAGTTGTAAAAATTCTGTAATTGAAACAAGACAATAGAAGAAAATTATTCTAATTATCATAATTTTTGCCTTGTGGGCCACACAGCTTTGGTCAGCAGTGTCCCAGAGGTAATATAGACCATTAAAATGAGACAATTTTTCCATAATCAACCTCAATTAGTTTTGGCTCATATTCAACAAAATATAAATTTGAATTTCTGGGAGGCTTTAAAAAGGAAAAAGAAATAGTGTAACTAATAAAACTAGTCTTCTCAGGCTCACTATCACAGGGCTCCTATGTATGGTAATTTTGGTGTATCTAGATTTACATATAGAATTTATACCTTTTGGGGAGGTAGGGTGAGGGGGATGCCGAACCCCCTCCCCCTACCCACATTGTCCAAAGATCAACAGTAATCTGATGTCTCCCCCATCATGACACATTTTCTTACATATCCCGTTTAACAGAGAGCTGAATATAGAAGCAATTACTTTCTCAATATTCCAGGTGAATTCTATCTACACTACATTTACCACAAGAAAAGGTACCCAAGTAGTTGTGCAATAAATATTTATTGAGCATATGGGTTGATAAATGAATGCAATACCATGACAATACAGATATTTTACTTCAGTCTTTCCTTAAAAATTAAAACAGTCATTCCAGGAGGCAAATATTTGTCTTGTCAGTAAAATTTCTGAGTGGAAATATTTTTGTCATTGATAAGGAGAAATGCCATGTTTATTTTACAGTCAATAAGAACTACTAAATGGTTTTGCAAACATCCTCATTGGTTACTGCTGTACCCTTGTGCCCTGCAGATATTCCTATTTGTCAAGGAGTCTCTTGGTTTTAGTAACTGTATATGGAAAAAGTCACGGAATCATTCAAATCCATAGGACAGCCTCCATATTGGGTTTTGCAAAGACTCTAACTATTATGGAGTACAGACACAAGCAGCTTATCTACATGATTGGCCAAACAGGATTTTAAAAGCTTAAAACAATACAATTTCATTTACGTGGCACTCAATAAATATAACTAAATATATCAGCGGAACACTCCATTCTTTTCACATTGTATAGCTAAGTGTTCAATTCCAAAAGTAAATTTCAGTGTAGAATGCACATACCTTGATAGATCCAGAAGTTATGGAAATCAAAAAGGAGACTAGCTGAATAGAGGTCACCCTTGAAATTCCTGTAAACAAATTAGGTAAAATTATCCTTCAAACATATGTACAAGCAGGTCCAAAGCAGTCCTTATATGAGGTAAAGGAAGAGGCACATGGAGTAGGGGTGGGTGTGGGTGTGGGGGGTGTGAATATAAGACTTCATTTCATAATTCACGAAGGATAAAGGGATCAGTTTCTTAAAAGATCTGCTTGAAACTTCAAACAATTATATTAACTATGCTGTTAATAGAGAATTTCTTAATTATAAATGAGCTTACCTAGAGGACTGTGGAATTCTCACACACAAAGGCTCTCCCAGCTTAACACTATTCAATTTTCAATCAATATCCCACTCATTTTGAAGTGAAATGCCCAAGAATTCAAGTTTTCACCAATATAAACAATTTATAGTAATTTTAATTTCTTAAAATAATCCTTTACAGTTTACAGAAAACTTTCACATACACAAAAACAACCCTGTTATAAGATTAGCAAACTGAGGCCTAGAGAGGTTAAATGGCCTACACAAAGTCATATACATAGTTAGTGGCAGAGCCAGAACTAGAATCCATATACCCTCACTTTGGGTTCAGTCATTTTCTAATGTCCCCCATGACTTTCTTTATTCAACAGTTACAAAATTGACTATATGTCTTCATATGTCATCCTTCGTACTAGGCAAGAGGGTGGGAACTGTGCCCTATAATTATCCCCACTAATTGTTCAACTTGAGAGATACACTTCTCTCTCTAATTTGTATAGTGTCACATATACTATACATATACTATACACACACACACACACACATATAGTTTTGTTTTGTTATGTTTTTCGTTTTGTTTTGTTTTTGAGGGCAGTGTCACTGGCCCTCATATGTGGGACCGAACCGAGGCCGCTGGCTTCCCAAGCCAGCGCTTAACCACCGCGCCACTCGGCCGGCCCACACATATAGGTTTTTTAGTTTTTGTTTTTTTTTGAGGGCAGTGTCACTGACCCTCATATGTGGGACCTGAACCGGGGCCGCTGGCATCCCAAGCCAATGTTTAACCACCGCGCCACTCGGCTGGCCCTATAGTTTTAAATATATATGTGTGTGTTATGTGTATACATATATTTTATATATTTTATTGACATAGAAATGTTAACAACATATCAATAAACAAAGCACATTATAAAATAATTACAGTGTGTCTTGCTTAGAAAGATATATGTGTAGTAAAATATATATTATTTTCTTCTTTTTGTGTATTTGTATTTTCTGAATTTTCCATTATGAACATATATTACCTATATATAAATAAATTAAATGTTTCAAATTCTTCAAAAACCCATTTTAGGAAAGGCAATGTGGTAAATTGAAGCAAAAGAAAAAGGAAAAGGAAAAGTTTAGCATTACAATATTTTATGATTAGCACTTAATTAACCTTATGGCTCCAATTTATCAATCAAGTAATCCCCAAACCTAATTTTTATATATATTTGAGGCAAAATCTCAGTAGTAAAGGCAAACAATATTTTCTTTACAGTAAATCAAGAGACAAGATAATATCTAAATGCAATTTTTAAAAGCTGTAGGTCAATAACATCATTGTCACCTTTAACAAAGATCACCAGGTAACCTTGTAATGATAATAGAGTATTATATTATTACTAATGATCTCCAGATCCAATGCATTATATATAAATCATTCATAATAGACTGAAGTGTTACTCTTGATTAATTGCAATCTAATTATCCAATGTGCATTTTTCATCACAGTTAATGTTGCCCACAAAAGACATAGTTCACTCAAGTGTTCACATGGTTTCATGATAGTGCTAACTTAGAATCTTTCAATGGAAAACACTGCAGAAAGTACTTAGATCTAAACTACAAAAATATTTCTGGCTCTTCTAACACGTACACCAGAGTGAGTCTGTAGAAATTGGCTTCATATCCATCAGACTGGTTCTGCAAGAATGCTACGAAAAAAATGCTTTAAAAAATAAACTGCCCTATATGCAGCATTTTGCCTTTGAGAGGTACACAGGGGACTGGGAAGCAAGAGAGCTGTAAAATGATATAGCTCTTCTCTGCCCACTTCTCAACTGCCTTCAGACTGAAACCATTAGGAGTATATCTCCCCCCTTATGATTAGAAAAGGCCAGTTCATACATTGATCTATATAAGATCTCCCAGGTTACTTGCCATTACTTACCAGTTCCCAACATGTATGACTTCCCTCACCCTTTACCTCTTTATTCAACTAAAGAATTCATTTCCAAAAGAGAAACTGTTAACTGTCTTAATAATGCGTGTGGGCTGGCTACCCTTTAAGAAAAAAGTTGGAATGTTTGACAGGACTATCATTGAACTCGACCAAATAATGTACTCTAGAAGCAAAAACAGCAAAAGCTACAAATGTTAGAAATGCATCTCACAGAACTGACTATTGGTTTTGGAGACAGGCTAGAGCCTGCAAACAGAATTCTTTTTTCTTTTTTTTAAGAGGGCAGTGTCACTGGCCCTCACATGTGGCATCCGGACCCATGCCGCTGTCATCCCAAGACAGCTCTTAACCACTGTGCCACTCGGCCAGCCCTGCAAGCTGAATTCTAAATCCAAATCTGAAAAGCTCATTAAAAAAAAAAGATATCATCTAACCCAGGCTTTTATTAGTGCCACTGCCTCTTGTATGTCCTAGAAAATAATACTCTACATTTTCAGCTTCCTAAAATGAAACTATCATCTGAGACTGGCTACGGAGATGAAATGCATAAATTGGAGGTGGGCAGAGGGATCTAAAAGTCTGGTTCAAAAAATACATACGTAGGGCCAGCCGAGTGGCACGGTGGTTAAGAGCTGGCTTGGGACGCCAGCGTCCGCGGTTCATGTCCCACATATGAGGGCCAGTGACACTGCCCTCAAAAAAAAAAATACTGAAAAAATACATACGTATATGTGAATATGCATATGTGTGTATGGATAGATACCTTTCTCAGATGGATTTAAAGCATACAATTTCTATTTGTTTAGAAAATAGGATGTTTTTATGTGTTTTTCAATAATTACTCAATTGTATATTAATTATAACTATAATATATATAGTAACACTATTTCTATTTTCAAGGGACTTTGGGCTGCATATAGGTCACACTTTATTTTACTAATGAGTTTATCTTTACATATTGCTGCACATGCTTTGAAACATCTAATGTTATTTTTCTAATGGGACATTTACTCAAAGACCTTGTAGAAAATAATCGTGTTAATAACAGAGACAGTTTCCCCATTACAGTGATCAGTGCTCTCAGACAATGCTGCAACACTCTGTATTGCCACTTTTTCCCTCAGGGCCTAAAGTATTTCTATGTTCACATTATTGGCTGCAGCCTCTTTTTCTTCTGGCAATATGGACATTTCTAATGATGAGACCTGCCAAAACTTGTCAATGCTATTTTTCTTCTTTTCCATTAGAAGTGACTAAGGCTGACCAGGCAAGTAATCTATAGTCTAACTACGCTTAATTGTTTTTACTACATGACCTGTAGAAGTATAGTGAGTAATTACTTCTGTTCTGTTGGGTTGTCAGAAAAGTCATGACGCATTTTTGCAATGAAAAACATAGAAAAAATATGTAATGACTTTTCCAACAACCCAATACATGAAGCAAATTGCTAGTGCTTTCCACACACAGCATTATGAAGAAGACTTAACTTACTTAATCTCCCTTGAATATCCTGCTCAAATCCTGACAGGATAAACTCAGCCCTCTTAGGTTCCCCAGTGAGTGAAGACTAGATTGGATCATGAATCTCAACTATTTTCCCAGTCTGTAGAGCTCTTCTAAACAAAGTAGCCTGAGAACCAGTTGGCCCCAGTTACAACCAGCATATTCCACTCCTTCCAGCACCATCTCTCAAGGACAGTAGATTTATCCTCCCTGTTATTTTATTATGTAAACCTCACTTCGGAGGTGGAAATATTTAGTTTTGATTTTTTGTTTCCTCTTTGTTTTGCAAATGCATTTTCTCTGTGATGAAATAGTTATAGAGGCTTATTACAGAAAATCTGGAAAACACAGAAGGTATAAAGAAAAAAAAATCACCTATTACCCACCCCACCCCAACCCTGAGATCATCATTTTTAGCACTTTCATGCATCTTTCTCCAGTTTTTTTTCTTTCTTACATATTGGAAATATATAATTTTATACCCTGCTTTACCACTTGATAGTATAATATAAACATTTTCCTTTTATCATACAATATTTGTAAACATCATATTTAATGGCCATGAAATATTACATTGTCTTTATGTACCGTAAATCACTTAGCAATTCCCTTGTTGAACATTTGAATTCCTCCATTTTTTTCCTTTATTACAAATAATGTTTGGTGAAAATCTTTGCAAATAAAGCTATTTCTGCACTTCACATTATTTCTTTAGGATGAATTCCCAAAAGTAGAATTATTAGGGCAAATGGTATGAGCATTTTTAAGGCTTTTGCTGCAAACTGCCAAATCTATACCAATTAACATTTCATCATGTCCTTATTACTTATCCATTTATTCAACCGACATGTATTAAACACCTACTACATACACACCAGACATTGTGCTAGGTGATATGGATGTAGTAATGAATAAAACAGACACAAAGTCCATGCTCTCATGGATCTAATATGCTAGTAGATTTGATAAATTATAAATAAACAAAAATAGAGTGTGATACAATAATGATGAGTACTACAAGGAAAAATAGAAGTGGATAAAGTCATAGAAAATGAAGAATCATAACAGGTTTCATTATATAGAATGATGACCAAGAAAGGCCTCTATGATGAAGGAATATCTGATCAAAGATCTGAATGAAGTGAGGAGGTAAGCCTACAGAAATCTTGAAGAAAATTAATTTCAGGTAGAGGAAATAACAAGTGCAAAAGCCCTGAGAGACAAAAATGCATGGCATGTTCAAGGAACAAAATGGAAGGTAGTGTGGCTAGAATGTTAAGAGCAAGGTTTGGTGGGGAGAATGGTAACACATGAGGCCCAATAAATACGAACCAAATCATGTAAGGCCGTGTAGGCCATCATAAAGATTTTTAAATTATTATTATTTTTTTAAATTTTATTTTAAGTGTGATAAGAAGCCAGCTATTAAAGGGCAGAGAGTGGGAAAATCACTAGATTTTATTTATGTTTTAAAAGGATCACACTGGTTGCTGTGTAGAAAACTATATGGGGCAAAAATGTATACACGGGCATCACTAGGAGGCTATTTGAGTAGTCTAAGTGAGACATGATGGTGGTTTGGTCTATGGTATTAATGATGAATGAGGAGATAATGATTTGGACAGAGAATATGGTTTTCAAGTAGAGTCAACAACATTTGTTAATTGATTGGATGTCAAGAATGAAAAAAGAGGAATCAAGAAATATTCTAAGATTTGGGTCTTGAACAATTGCACAAACAAATAACCTTATGTTCATTGTTTCTAATTTGCATTGATTTTGATTATTAAAAACTGAGCTGAGCTTTTCCCCCCAAATTTATTGCTCATTTTTATTTCCTCTTATGAGGCATTTGTAAAATATTTTCTTCTCTTAGCTTCTATTTCATTTTCTGGTTTGCTACCTATCTGTCTGACCTTACTCTGACTTGCTCTCTTGAAGGCTTCTCTTATTTCACAAACCTCTTAAGTTCAGTGATTCTCAAGATTTCATCTTTTTTTTTACTCTATATATACACCCTAGGTGAACTTGCCTTCCTATTCCTATGATTTCAACTACTATGTTGACTAATGGCACACAAATCTCCACTTCCAGTCCTGATGTACAGATCAGTAATTTCCATCTGTCACAAATCTTCTCCATCTGTATGTCTAGATGGTGTCTCTCATTAAATAAATCCAAATCTGACTCATTATCCTCACCAAAACAGGCTTTTTCTTCTATGTTCCTTATATTGTTAATGGCATTACCTAATTTCCCAAGCCAAAAGCCTCAGTCACTCCTCCTCACCCTCTAAATGTAATCAATTTCCAAGCCCCATTGATGCTAACTTATAAATGGTTTTCAAATGTTTCCTCTCCTCTCCATTTTTACTGTCGCTGGCTTGGTTCATACCCTCATAATTGCTCACAGTTGCCACAGAGCCTCTTAATGTCTCACTGCTACTATGTTTAATCCACTTCGATCTACTCTTCATACATATATCATATTTCTAAAATATAAAGTTGGTGACTTGCACCCACTCTCCACTTTAAAGCCCCTCATCTAATACAGCAGACTTTGCTACAAAATAGTACACTGCATGATTTTGAATAAACATCAGAAAAACCATCATTATCCAGTATAATTCTCCATGAAGGAAAAACCCAACACAGTTATTCATTTAACAAATATATTCTAAGCACCTTCTGTGTGTCAGTCACGTAGAAGGAAATAAAATAAGACATTATCCCTGACCTCTGTTCCCCAGACCTGGAGAGGAAATAAAATGACACACTATTTTTGAGTTGGAATTCTTCATTGTTGATTTAGCTTTTTGCCCTTTCACAATCCTTTTACCATGTGGAATGTGGTTCTCCATATTCTCTGACTAAAAAATTCCTAGCTGTTCTTTAAAAGCCAGTTCAAATGACACATTATAAAACTATATCTAAATTTAAGTTTCCAGAGCATTCTAATTACTCCTTAAAGAGCATCTGTTCCATGATAAGGATATACTTATGTCTGTCGCCTCCACTAGACAGTAAGCTTTTTTAATGTCTTTGAATTACTGGGTAAACTGAGGCACTTAAAAAGTTTTGGTGAAGGTCCGGCCGAGTGGCATATTGGTTAAGAGCTGGCTTGGGATGCCAGCAGCCCCGGTTTGGATCCCACATATGAGGGTCAGTGACACTGCCCTCTACAGCTAACAACAACTACACCTAGTGCTGGGCTGCATGAACCCCATTGCAGTGGGCTGCCATAGGCTACAGTGAGTGGCCAGCAGCCAGCGTGAGTGGCCGGCAGCCAGCATGAGCAGCCGGCAGCCAGCGTGAGCTGCCAATGGCTGCGATGAGAGACCATCCAGAGGCCGGCGACCGATCTGCCTCATCCAGGAAGAGCACAATGAGGATACCAACATGGGCCAGTGAAGCAATGTCCTCCACAACTAGACTGAAAAACAAAAGGACGGAAACTTGTCTGTTCCCCTTCCCCAATTCCTCAATGCTGTTCCCCTCCCCCAGTTCCCCAATAAAAATCTTTAAAAAAAATGTTTTGGTGAATGAATGAAAAAATAAATGAACAGATAAAGTTTTTTCTTCATGAAGGTTGTTTTATGATGCATAACCAAAACTGTGTAATACTGAACTCTTTAGTAAAAGAAGAGGCCAGTCCATGAGACCTGGGGTCTTTGTAGAAAACACTTAAGACTTCAAGACCCATTGTCCCAGAGCTCTGTGTAAACACTGCTTTTAAATAATGAAACAGTCCCAAGGATTTTTCTAAACGGCTGGGACTAATGTTCTCTCACTACATCTATTTCTGTTTTGCATATTTTCTTAAACATGTGTTATTCTATGTTTTACAGAAATCTGTTGTTAAAATTTTCCCTATTCCATGTTAAGTTACCCTTAAAATATTTTCCTTGTACTGAATTCTAATTGTTTATATTACAATTACTTAACTTTCACAAGTTGTCTCATCAAGGCAATATCTCAAATAGGGGAAAAGAACAAAACAATGAAAAAAATGTAGCACCCTTGTGTTAACACTTCATGGATTCGCAACCAAAAATAAATGGTGTCACACCTAAGTGTTGACATTTTATTAGACTAAACACAAAAGATAAATCACAAATGCACTAACTATGTATGAATATGTGCAGAGTAAATCTGTAATACAATACCAACCCAGGAAACAGGTGTGTTATTTTAACTCCAACCCAAAATAACTGAAAGAATGTGTGAGCCAAAAGCAATATCAAGAATAATATTTTGCATTATACTTATATTTCTCTAGGATATACAAAAAGAATTGATCAGATTTAGAAAAAGAATAAAAAGATTAATCAATCCCAATACTTGAGTGAATGGCCCAGAGCTTCCTTTCTCATAAACCTATATTCTACCTCAACTCTTGGAAATATTTGAAAGAAAGTAAAAAGAAAGGGAGGAAAGGGAAGAGGGAGAGGAGAGGGATGGAAGGGGGAGGGAGCAAAGAAGAAATGAGTGATTTTATTGGGATTTCAAAGTACAAGAGTCTTCTCAAATCTAAGCAATAGATATCGATTAGCCAATCAACTGCACAGCCTTCTCCCTTAGAGGTCACTAGATCTCATTAGTGAAATTAATACTATCTTTCCAAAAGGAGTTTCTTATTTTATTTGCATAGCAATTCTGTCAATGTTTCCCTACATTGCTTAAAGTGCTAAACATATAATGAGTCACAATCACAAAAATATATTCATTTCAGGCATAGAGTAAGCAAATAGATGATGTACTTGTATGTTTTCGTAAATAATGCTTGCAAAATCCAGGTAAAAAATGTCATGTACTTTGTTATTTTTTAAAAGATTTTAATGGGGAATTGGGGGAGAGGAACACTGTTGGGGAATCCATCAGGGAAGGGGAATAGACAAGTTTCTGTCCTTTTATTCTTCAGTCTAGTTGTGGAGGACGTCGATTCACTGGCCCATGTTGGTATTATCATTGTTCTCTTCCCCCGTGAGGCAGTCACCCTCAGGCCACTGGATGGCTGCTCACAGTGGCCACAGCAGCTCAGGAAAGCTCATCCTGGCTGTTGACCAACCCCACTGCAGCCTACACTGCCGCTGGCAACTCAGGGCAGGCCAGCTCGAACTGTTGTTCACCATCTTAGCTGTAGAAGGCGCAGCATCATTGGCCATCACGTGGGATCAGAACCAGGGCCCTGCTGCTCAGAGCTGGCATCCCAAGCCAACTCCTACCAACACGCCACTCTGCCGGCCTTGTCACATTCTTTTTAATAAATGTTCTTCATAAAAAATTCCATCTACACACATGAACACAAACATTCTTGGTCTAGTTAATAGAGCAGATCACACATCAATATCACTCAAATGCTTGCAATTAAGCAGGGCAGCTTAAAAAAAAAGAAAATCATTAACACTAAAGGGAGGTAATGCTCAGAGTATAAATTCAAAATGTTGATCAGAAACATTTTGTTGATAGGAACTAAGTTAACTAGGAACATTTTGGTTCTAGAAGGTTTCCAGTCACTGTGTGTTTATAGTGTATTTATACACCTCTATATCTAAACACAAGGGGTAATTAGCAAGCTTGAGACACCTTTAATAAGGCATCATCATAGGTGCAACAAATCTATAACATAAGATTGGTTCATTAGCAATAACTTTCCTGAATTAATCATCTCTTAGGATATTTAATTTTAAATCTATCTGAAAAAAACCTAATTATTGAGATAACCCATCTGTATTATTGTTTTTCTAATTTCCCTGAAAAACGAAAGAATTTTCTTTTTTTTTTTTTAAAGATTTTTATTGGAGAATTGTGGGAGGGGAACAGCATTGGGGAATTGGGGAAGGGGAACAGACAAGTTTCTGTCCTTTTGTTCTTCAGTCTAGTTGTGGAGGACATTGCTTCACTGGCCAATGTTGGTATTATCATTGCACTCTTCCCGGATGAGGCAGATGGGTCACTGGCCTCTGGACAGCCGCTCGTCACAGCTATTGGCAGCTCACACTGGCTGCCGGCCACTCACTGTAGCCTATGGCAGCTCACTTCACCAGGGGCTGCAGCCTACACCATGGCCGGGGCTCAGAGCCCAGCTCCCAGTGGAGCTGTTGTTAGCTGTAGAGGGCAGTGTCACAGCCCCTCATATGTGGGATGTGAACTTGGGGCGCTGGTGTCCCAAGCCAGCTCTTAACCAACGCACCACTCGGCTGGCCCCTAAAGAATTTTCTTAAAATGTCTACATATATCTGGAACACAGGGATTGAACTGTCTAATAAACCAATTGTCTATCTAATCTGGCACCTTCTCTTTGACAGGTTTCTAAACCAGATAGAGGCTTTTGAAGAAATATAAACACTTAAAATCCACCAATTATGCATAACCATGCAACAAGGAAATTTTTCCTGACCTTAGCTAGGGATCAGATTTTTCTCTGAAGTATGCAAACTGATAATAGTTTTGGCTGGTTTTTTTTTTTTTTGAGGGCAGTGTCACTGGCCCTTACATGTGGGACCTGAACCGGGGTCGCTGGCTTCCCAAGCCAGCGCCCAACCACTGTGCCACTCGGCCGGTCCTATTTTGGCTGTTTTTAAAACCCTCATTTATACAGACAGCTCAAAACACTAAACTGTGATTCCAAACATTAAAATGAAAATGGATGCCTTACACACACACACACACACACACACACACACACACACACACAATCTGCATTAGCATTCTGAATATCTACAATACCTTTTATTTAAATAGGAAAACAATTGAAAAGTAAATATGTAGTAATTTCAAAAAGGAGACTGTGGCTATAAATCCAGAAAATCATTTGGATGAACACTCAAAATTCATCTGTCAGGTATTTAGAACCATTCAGATGAGTCATTGATATTTTTCATTGTACACCCAAATACCAAGCATCCCTAAAAAAGTTAGAGGAAATACACATGACACAGAAGATAAGATGCTGATAGATACTAGGACATCTACGTGTTCAGCAATGATGATTGACTGAATTTATACATGCATCTGAGTATACTCAGATACTCTGGTATCACACAGATGTAGCTGAAGTAAAAAAAGATAAACCAATTAACACAATATATATGCAATGTAATACCCAACAACTGGGTACTGATATCATCAATATTTCCTTTAATGTAAAAGTTAAAAACATTATGTTTCCTAAACATTTTTTTTTAAAGATTTTATTGGGGTATTGGGGGAGGGGACCAGCAAGTTGTTCTTCAGTCTTTGCTGTGAAGGGCGCCAGTTGCCATCTGGCTTCCCATCGGCAGCTCGTGGCCTCTAAGCTCAAGGTGCTATGTTCAATCTTAGTTATGGGTTGGCGTAGCCACCATCCTATGCAGGAGTTGAACCAGCAGCCTTGTTGTTAAGAGCGCACACTCTATCAACTGAGCCATCCGGGTGGCAGCTCCACTCAAGGTGCTGAGTTCAGTCTTAGTTGAGGGTGGGCATAGCCCATCATCAAACAGGCAATCTTGTTGTTACACGAGCTGAGCCATCCTGCCACCTGTTGGCAGCTCAGAGATAGCTCAGCTAGGGCACAACATCACTGGCCCATTGTGCAAATCAAACTGGCGTCCTTGTTGCTCAGAGCTCATGCTCTTAAGCCAACTTTTAACCAACTGAGCCACTCGGCCGGTCCCTGTTTCCTAAACTTTTAAATCACTACTTCATTTTTCTTGAATAATTCTTTCTGGGATATTTATATTTTGCAATTCCAGTCACTTTCAAACAGAAAAATACCTGGAGACATATAATATAGTTATAGATTTAGATCTCTATTCTTTTTTTCATTACCAAAATCCTTTTTGTGAATCACTCTTTCTTAGCCATAATATAGAAATTTGTTTCCAACTATAGATTCACAGAAAAAAATATTAGTTTATCAGGACCCATAGCTGAAAATATTACAAAAGGTATAAAACATGGATTGCAATTCAGCTTATATGAGATTTTGTGATTTTAAAATTCAATTTTATGTTTAATCAGCCACAAGATTGTTATAATAGAATATGAGAAACATTAAAAGGCAAATCCCTCATTGTTGACTCCTTATCTACTGACAACTTAGTCAATTAAAATTAAAACAATCAGTATGCTTCATCTTGGCAGGTAAAATGAGTATGTTACAGATTTCAAAGAAATGTATTCAAATCCATTTTTTCTCTACAATTACAAAAAAAGTGGGGCATATATAGTTTAATAAAATAGTTTTCATATTTGAAATGGAAAAATAATCAATCCTACCAGAAAGTTCAAGCATTATTTATACTTAACTTTACTGTGATCACAAACTAGGCTTCTTCAAAATCTACAAAATCATAATTTGAAAGAACATAGTTTTCAATGCAATAGCTGTTATGAAACTATTTTCCAGCTATGAACATCCTCATAGAACAAAAACGCTCTGTTGCATACACAAATACCAATAGAAATGCACAAATCAAACCTCTATTTCTGCGATTTTTTTTTTAATGCTTTAGTAGGGACAAAGAATGTTGCAGTAAGATCCTCAGGAAAATGACAGAGATGCCATGGGTTTTTGCTCTGCTTAATCATTTATTGCTTGCAAATTCAATTCCCCAGCCTTTTACAGTTACTTTCAAGGACCAACAGACTGGCATGAAATTAAATTAACAAGCAGGTTCCCATCCTGAATTAGTGACTCTCAGCTGTCTGTCCCATCTACTTTCCATTGCAGTAGAAGAATCGGTGGAAAATGAGGTGCAGAAAATTGTAAGAAGCCAACACATTGGACTATTTAAGTTGATTTCTTTAAATTGATGAATAAGAACTGGGGACAGAGGGGGAGGTAGAATTCAAGTGCAAGCTTTTAATTTATTGGCTTGTTGAAAAGCAGTGTTTTTAGGGCCGGCCAAGTGGCGCAGTAGTTAAAAGCTGGTTTGGGACACCAGCGACCCTGGTTCGGGTCCCACATATGAGGGCCAGTGCCACTGCCCTCAAAAAAAAAAAAAAAAAAAGCAGTGTTTTTGTTTTTATAACTGCTGAGGGATGCAAGCAACATCCCTTATATTATCCCATATCATTGAAATCCGGAGTTTCAGGATGACATTTAGTTTATTAGGTATTTTATAGTAACCTGAGATTGTTTGAGATACTCTGTGTGTGTGTGTGTGTATATATATATATATATATATATATATATATATATATATATTTTTTTTTTTTTTTTAAAGATTTTATTGGGGAATTGGGGGAGGGGAACAGCCAAGTTGTTATTCTTCAATCTTCGTTGTGGAGGGCACCAGTCGACATCTGGCTTCCCATCTGCAGCTCATGGCCTCTAAGCTCAAGGTGCTATGTTCAGTCTTAGTTGCCGGTGGGCGTAGCCACCATCCCATGCGGGAGTCGAACCTGCAGCCTTGTTTTAAGAGTGCACACCCTATCCAGTGAGCCATCCGGGAGGCAGCTCCACTCAAGGTGCTGAGTTCAGTCTTACTTGAGGGTGGGCGTGGCCCACCATTGATCAGGGAATCTTTGTTACACCAGCTGAGCCATCCTGCCACCTGCTGGCAGCTCAGCGACAGCTCAGCTAGGGCACAGCGTTCACTGACCCATGTGGGAATAGAACCGGTGGCCCTGATGCTCAGAGCATGCACTCTAAGCCAACTCTTAACCAACTGAGCCACTCAGCAGGCCCTCTGCATATATATTTTTCAAAAGATTTTTCATTTGGGAATTGGAGGAGGGGAACAGTGTCGGGGAATCAGGGAAGAGGAACAAGCAAGTTGCTGTCCTTTTGTTCTTCAGTCTAGTTGTGGAGGACATTGCTTCACTGGCCCATGTTGGTATTATCATTGAACTCTTCCCGGTGATGCAAATCAGTTGCCAGTCTCTGGCGGCCGCTCACGGCAGCTCACACCAGCTGCCGGCCGCTCACACTGGCTGCTGGCCACTCACTGTAGCTTGTGGCAGCCCACTGCAGCAGGTGCTGCAGCCTATACCATCACCTGCGACTCACAGCAGCCCAGCTCCAGGTGGAGCTGTTGTTCACCATCTTAGCTGTAGAGGGCAGTGTCACTGGCCCTCATATGTGAGATCCGAACTGGGGCCCTGCTGCTCAGAGTTGGCGTCTCAAGCCAGCGCTTAACCTCTGCGCCACTCAGCCGGCCCCCTGCATGTATTTTTAAATGTTGCATTCATTTTTTTCTTTCTTTTTTGATATAGATATTAAAATTCATCACTCTATTAAATGACTCCAAAACATCCAGAGACGAACTAAAGAATTCTCTCAACCAACAATAGTTGAAAGGACTTTTCACTCACATATTTGGGTGGCACCTAGATACAGCCATAGAGACCTGTCATAAGAACCCAGAAAAAAACATATTAATCTTGACAATACCTTCGATAAACAAAGATATGCAGATTCCAAGTAAGAGCTTCACAAGGGGTGATTCACTGATATGAGAAGATATTATTTAACACAATTCCCTGTGTTCAATTCCCAATTAATTTCTCTACTGATACATTAAAGTAAGGTGAGGATAGAGAGCCCAGCATTTCAGAATCATTACATCACATTGAAAACATCCTCCAAGAGGTAGTGGTTAGTTGGCATATATGCATGTTTCACCATATGCTATTGTTTACCTAAAGTGGAGGCTTGGACAGGAAGTAAAATTCAGAATATTTTTTTAAGTTGTAAATTATCCATGATTATATTTGCAGGCCTAGAAATGAATTCTGAAGTTACAGAAGAATTTAGCAGGCTTTATTTATCAGACTATAAATTATTCTTTTTAAAATATTAGGGATCCAACATCTAATGTAAAAGCATTTGCAATCTCCAATTAAAACCAATTTATTTTGATTACAGAAATGTTAGCAGTATGATTGATATAATAAATATTGCTATACAATAATTTTCAGTTTATCCGTCATATACCAATTTCCTCAGTCTTATTTTTCATGGGTTCCAAATGTAAGCAATTTCATTGGTCTTGCTAAGTGTATCATAATACGTCTAGCAAACTACAAAACTCTATACATTACATAAATTTCTATAACAGAGTACTATATACTGAAAAGACACCTATGGTTGGACCATCAGCGTTGTTAGGAATAATCAAAAACTGTGTGAAACCATTTATAACATTCATCTGCTCAAACTAAGCACAGTTTTACCTGGTTCTATTTACTTTTTCTCAGTTCTAAAAACAAATCAATGAAAAACAGAAAGAAGTAGAAATAATGTATTAAGCCAGGTTTCAGAATGTTTTACCTTTCAGGGGAGGGAAAAATAATAGTAACCTCTGTTCAAAATAGTTATTTAATCTCTATTAGAGATTCGGATTTAATACTCAGAATCTGCAGATGATTTAAAGCAGCTATTGTATACAGCAACAGTTCTGAAATTTGATTCCTTTTAATTTTTTCTAATCAGGAGCTTGAGTTCCAGCTATTGATAATGATGTTGATCAGAATTGCTAAATCTTATCCCTTACAATATTCTTCATCATTTAATCTGCCTTCAGTTTTGCTAGTAATCCAATTCAAACCTTTTTTTCCCACCAAAGTATGCACAGATTACTACTTTTAAGGATAAATGAACAGGAATTTAAGGAAACATATAATTTTAATAAAATTATCATACATGTTTTATATGGCATTCATGTGAGATTGCTTCTAAGTATGTGTTTGTGTATGTGTGAGAGAGGGAGAGACAGAGAACAAATATGTGAGCACTATAAGAAAATTTGTTTACATTTAGAATAATTAATCAGTGAGTCAAATATTCAAAGTACTAGTCTTCTTTTGACCTTAGGTCAGTAATAGGTAAGGAAATAAATAGCCAAATAAATAAAGCACTTCTTTGGGAAACCTCAGGGAATTTATTAACCATAATCTTCTTTTTTTTTTTTTGAGGGCAGTGTCATTGGCCCTCATATGTGGGACCAAACCGGGGCTGCTGGCTTCCCAAGCCAGCGCTTAATCATGTTAACCATAATCTATACAAAGTACTTGAGAAATAAACTTAAAACTGAAAATTATGGACTTTCAGAAAAAGCAAGCTTCAAGGAAAAATCACATGGATTCTAATTGCTAT
The DNA here is from genome assembly GCA_033961575.1 of Aselliscus stoliczkanus. Lineage (NCBI taxonomy): Eukaryota > Metazoa > Chordata > Mammalia > Chiroptera > Hipposideridae > Aselliscus > Aselliscus stoliczkanus. Next base: position 32,712,039 of record CM066737.1, on the reverse strand, counting down.
CTCTAACATGGAATGGAAAAAAAATTATGATAATCAATATCAAACCTTCTTACCACCTCCAACTTTTTAAGGCTGTCATGAAAAATAAAGTTCCACACTATGCTTTCTGTTTTCAGTTTCTGTTGACAATTTAAAGTAATATTGTACAGAATAATCTTGAATGTTTGATTGTTTTGCTTCAGCAACAATCTTTGTATTAGAGGCATCAGAGAGGTACAATGATTATAAAGGAAACTATTATCATGTAAGTGTCATTTACACATATGATAGCTGAATTGAAATACAGACTTCCAATTAGGCCTTTGAATGAGATGGTAGTTATGTATAATCTGATTTTACTTCTTAACACACTTACATGTTTGAATATTTGGAATCTCAATCAGCCTTACAGCACAATGACTCTACAAAACATTCTTTTCTTCAGCCGAATTGTATAGTTTGTCAAATGACATTACTGTTTTTAATTCATAATTGGGACCTAGCAATAATGGTAATTCATGTATTCAAAAAATATTCGTTTTCTACCATGTGCCTGGTATTGTTCTAGGGACAAGACTCTTAGTTTTATTGTGCAAATGTTAACATTTCTTCTTAGAGTTGTTTTCCAGAAAAACCTGTTTTTCAAAAACATGCCAGGGGACAATTCAAAAACTTTTAAATAACATTTAGACCATGGATTCACTTTAGAAATGCCATTAACCCCTTTTTGTTATCATTAAGAGGTGCTAACATTACTTTGGCATATTTGATAGCTTTTAAATACCCTTTAAAAAAAAACTTTGCAATAGTAAATTATTTAACACATCACAAAAAAAAAGTCTTATGAACTTCAAAAATGGCAAAACTGGGGTTCTGCTTTTCCAGTTATTTATTTTAAGGGTCATACTATGTCTTATGAAAATTCATTTTTCCCCACATTGCAGATATGAAGAGCAAAGGGTGGGGGTGAGCAAGCAAGCAAATGCTGGGTAATCCTGAAGCAGAATGTAAAGCTGTGGATCTCCTTCTAATAAAAAAGTCTTTCCTTCTTGACTGCTCTTTCTTGGCAGCACTGGAGTAACCATGCTTCAAATCAAAAGTCTTTGGACTAAGAAGATGTACCAGAGTATTTCAGGCGAAATATAATAGAGCAGACATTTGCAATGCCTTCCCCAAACAGGTTAAGAGTAATGATTGATTCTCACAATATAGTGTACCTGGTTTGTTAATTATAATCATAGAATCATCTAAAATTCAAGGAAGCTGTCTATGACCCTTACTTATGGCAAACACTATCAATTAAATGCTAATCTACCAGTACCTATTAGAGTCCACTGGGGTATTTCGTTTCTTTTTGGTTTCTAAAACCGAATGGCTACTAATTTCTGTTCTATAGCACCAGAAACTTCTTTTTGTATTTTTTCGGGTCACTTCAAATACACCTCCGGATTAACATACTAGGGAAAAAACCCGGAAAGCTCAGGGAATCTCCTGACCAATTGCTTCATATTGGAGATGTAGTTTTTCTCCCCATATTAGCATTTCTCCCAAAGCAGTGATGCAGATATGCTAAACCACAAGATGCCGACGACAAGCACGAGCTGCAAACCAGCCCCTGCTCCCACCCCTACTCTCCCGATGGCGAAATGGATGTCGAGGCTAAATCTACTAGTGGAGGGAGATCGTCTGTCCCCGCAATTGTAAACAACCGGCTGCGCTGGGTTTGCTGAAATGCTTAAATACACTCCTGATTGCAAACACATCCACTCACCAAGTCGCGCTAACAGTCTCCCCTTCTTCACCTCTAGGAAAAGCTTCCTAAAACTGAACTGGCAATCCACCGGTTGTGGCGTGGCAAGTGAGGTTATATTTCCCCAGGCATGCCGAGCGGGTACCTGGCACTCCGCAGATGTGCTGGCCACTGCTAGATTCCTGGGACCACGTCTCAGGGAGAAATGCAGCTGAGCCAGTGGTTGAAGCCAACACCGACGGTTCCCAGAACACCGACTGCTGCGTAATGACCGTCTCTTTTGACAAAGATTGCGTTAGAGGGAGGACACAGCGGGTGGGGCCCCAAGCGGGGTAGGTAAGAAGGAGGTCCTGAAGGTCCCCCTTGGAACTTGGGCTCCCCGAGTGAGGTTCAAAGAGAAGTTCAGAAGCAAACAGGTTCTAAAGTACGTCCTAGCTCCTAGGCATCTTCTCTCTGAGAGATGGCAGGGGAGGAACCCAAGTCGCCGAGCCCGGAGCGGACACTCTAGGTGGGAGGGATGCCGGAAGAGAGGCGCCCCCCAGCCTATTCTCCGATCTAGCCTCCCTCAACCCCAGGGTCCAGATCCACTTGTTAGAGCGCCTGGGCTATACTAGAGAGGCCAGGTGAGGGCCCGCCTTTCAGAACTGGAGGAGGTGGTTAGCAAAATTGTCGCCTGAGAAGCCCAGCGAAACCTTCGAAGGGCAGCGCCTCCAGGGCCCATTTGAATTGCGAACGCGACAGACCTCCGATCTCCCCGGGGTAGTCCAGAGCCCTGAGCCCGACGAAGACCAAGAGAAGAAGGAGCAGAGGTTCTGCCATCTCAGGCAGGACTCCCAGAGCAGACACAGCTCACCGCTCACAGCCGGGAGCGGCCATCCACCGTCTGCAGCCCCGGGGCGAAGTTCGCCCGGAGTCCTTGGGGTGGGAGCCACGAACCAGAGGGAAGGAGGTGGGGGCTGGGAGAAACGCACCTACCTAGGCAAGGAGCAAGTTTCGACGTCGTCCGCGGGTGTAGTCTCCTGCCCCTTTACCAGGTGCTGAGCCCCGCCGGGCGCAGCCGGTTCCCGGGATTTCAGGCGTCTCAGCCGGTTCCTGCGGGTAGCGACTGTAAATCCACATTACTGTTGGAGCTGCAGTTCGGGTCCCCGCATCGCTCCTCTAGCCGGCGGAGGCGGGGCTCTCAGTTGGCAGCCGCCGCGGGCAGGGACCAAACCTGGCTACCACTGCACAAGCGGACGCTCGCTGCCAGGAGGGTGCTTGCGCCGGAGGTCGTGTGTATGTGCGATAGTGTGTATACGCGTATGTATCCGTGAAAGAGACAGTGTATGTATGTGTGCGAGCAGGAGAGATGAGCTCAGTCCCCGGGGCACTCGGAGGTGAACTCCGGGCAAAGCCCGAGCCAGCCGCGCTCCGGGGTGCGGGGCGTCTGCACTGCTGATGGCTGTGATGTTGCCTTGGCCGCTGCTGCCGCGATCTAAGCCTGGTCGCGGTGGTGCAAAAAAATGTTTCTCTGCTACTCGAGACCAAAAAACCTGCCCAGTCTACTGAGCATGCCCAGTTTGACAGATCCACAGCCTACGTTTTTTTTTTTCCGCCTTTTCCTCAAGACTCCAGGTTTTAGCCGCAGCTGTGATGGGGGGGAGGGAGGACGAGCAGAAGGAGGAGGGCTGAGGAAGCAGGTAGCAGGCAGAGGAAGGGGTAGTCGAGTGGGAAAGATGTGGATGTGAGAGTGGAAGAAGGAAGGAGAAAGCTGAGGATGGGAGCAGAGGCAGGACTACGGATCAACAAAATTTAGATTTCTTACCACAATGAGTTCTTGGCCAGGGGACAGACGTGACCAGCTTTTATTATTATTTTCCCGAGGATTAGGTGGGGTGGAGGGTTCCTATGAGTGTTTGTCATCCCCAAGATCAACCTGTGAAAGTGTTCAATAGTCATGACATACACAAATGTGCGTGCACACACCACACACGCACAAAGGAGGGCAATCATTGCTGCCATATGTAAAGCCTCAGAATGGACTTAAAAAGAATGCCAAGTCTTTTGCCAGTAAGACTTTGGCAAAAGAAAGAAAAGAGAGAGGAAGAGAAATTGTTGGAATTCCACCTTTTCCCCTCTCTCCAACCTTCCAGAAAATCCAAGCTCGTGACTGCGGTGCATAAGTGGCCCGCAAGCTTTCGTGTGGATCTGTGTGAGAGCACCGCCGACTGTCTCCCGCAGACAGTGCCAAGGCCTGCCACACGCAGCCTCCTGGCGGCACGTCAGGTCAGCACTGACAATGTACCCCTGGAGGGGAACCCAGCGCTGGAGCTCCTGCCCCGCCAAGCCTCCCAAGTCCCTGGGCTTCCCAACCGGCTCCGCCCCTCACCCAGCTTAGCATCAGGGCACGTACCCAGGAGAACACAGCGCTGCCCCAAGCCTTGGATACCTCCCTTCCACCCCCTTTTCAGCTTCCTCGAAAAAGCGGAAAAGCGGAATCTGCATGCCCATAAACTCTCTTCGGGAGCCTTAGGAGTCCTACTGGGCATGCTCAGGACTTGGAGCGCCAGGCATAGAGGAACTCTCCAGCCGCCAACATCTGCATACCTGGGCCAGATGTGAGACTGAAACGTGAAGCGTTGGCCCCAGATTGGAGTTTGGCTCCGGTTCCAGGAAGGGCGGCGGCGAGGCCCACAGTAGCCTACTCCTTTCTGTCTTCCCAGTGAGAGCCAGACCGTGGGACATACCAAGTGCCGAGCCAGGGGTGGTGCACCAATTGGGGAAACCCGTGTGTCACGTCTTCGCAGACCTCCTTCCCCAGTGGGCCACCCCAGCCATAGGCAGGTAGGGGGCTTGCAAAGTAGCAAAGAGCCCCGCGAGTGTTCGCGGGGACTGCTAACATCTAGGGGTAAAAAAAAGACAGCGCGATGTATCGAACCTTCTTTGAGAGAAACGTTTACTGATGGTTTTCTTGAGTGAATAAAGCAGGACGTGTGTGTATGTGGGCACGCACGCTTGTTAGTTTTTCTCCGCAAGAGCAAGGGCAGGAAAGCGGCTATAGCCGAGATGAGAGCCCGCTAGGGGTTGCAATAAGGCACTTTTGGAGCCTTGGCTGGCGCTAATTACCGGGAAGAGTTGCTTACCCGGCGGTAGGCGGTAGGCGAGCACCAAATCTTCCAGCTGTATTCCACCCTGGGTGGTGACAGCTGTGCGAGGACGACTTCCGGGCTGGATGGTCTCAGCGCTCCAGTGCTGAGGGACCGGATTCAGTTTCTGAAAGAGAGGTAATATAGGGCGACACCAGAGGGAGATCTCGGAACCATGTGTTCCCCATTTTCCTGGCTTTTGATACAGGTATTTGTAAAATGGGAGAACTATATGTCAGCAACACACCAAGGAGAGGAAATATACCGCGCTGAGCACTCTAGCGGGGAAAATAAGGGAATCGAGCACGTTTATTCCCATTGTCCCCTTTCCAACACTGCCTTTGGCTTCCTGCAAGAATCATTTGGATCCCTGCAGCTCACCCCACCCCCACCCCACCGCTCTGGAAACAAAGAAACAAAAGATGACAACCCGACTCTGTAGGGCGATAGCAACTGCTTCCAGAACCATCTTTCTATTGAGCTATTGAAAAAGCAATGGAGAAGGAACGGCTATAAAACCTGTGTCTTGCCACCAATATGCAAACGAACCTTTTTAAAACCCACTACCATTATCTGAAGCAAACCAAAAACGCATGTATATTTTTCTTTTATTTAGGAATAAATAAAAGTATGATTCCTCTTTAAGAACTGTCCGAAACCTGAACTGGAGAAGGAAAAGACTTTTAGGATACCTCCTCAATTCCCACTTAAGAGTTCTGGGGGGAGAAAGAAAACATCTGGCCAGTCACTTCTCCAGTGACTCGAAACACTGAAATCTAAGGAAATTATGTAACCAACGATTAAGGAAACAGCTCTTCATTAATGAAAAGGGAATTCTGGCAGAATGGGACGTGGACAAAACATAACAGCCATGGAAATGGAATATAGAATTTAAACCATGATCATCTCACTCTCACACTTGCTATCCCTTTGTTACCCTTTTTGAAGATGCAGAGAAAAAGGGACAGTTGATGCCTAGGGATTTCATAAAAGGAAACTCAGCTTGTTTCCTGGCAATTCAGCAGCGGGTTTAATAATTTTTTAAAAAAACTCTCCTCTACTGCCTCCTCCTTATGTTTTCCTCACCCCTCTTTCACAGCTCCCTGGAGCACTTAATTCATTGGTTTGCACCTGTGTCCCTTTAGTTCTTTCAAAAATATTGTTCCCTTTCTAATTCCAAAGTACAGAGGGCTTTGTCACTTTTCTCCTTTTCTGAAGAACTGACTTACAGCTTCTGAACGTCCATAGCCTGATACTATATGTGGGTTTCCTGAAGCATTTATTCAGCTTTAGAGATTTCCCTAGACACATTTAAGCAACAGGAAATTGCAGAATTTTCAAGTCGTTTTCCTCATGGAATCAAGATTTCTATTTCAAAGTTGAATGTCAGGGAGAAGGTACACCAAAGTGATAATTTCAAAATGACCAATGTAAATGAAAATATAGCAAATTATAATGGAGCATGCAATCGTATGACAGTTACCCAGTTGCCTAGATTATATTATTGAAATCATTTGCTAGGAATTTAAAAAGAGATAGGCCTTTTTGTCAACAAAGACCATACACATGAGCACATACACCCTTGTATATTTATCCCCAGAATTAAACAATTACATAAATTAAATTCAGCAAATGATCATGGAGCCCTTACTGTGTTCCAGGAACTGTGCCACCACTGGAAATAGGTAAAGAAATTGAAACTTAAAGAACCTGAGATGTTCAAAGATTTGTGAATATTTCAATAATCAAACAAGCATATACTGAGTGGCCATAACCACATACTTAGAACAATTCAGTCCTAGGAAACAATACTTAGATGTTCTGGCCTTGGTATTTTTTTTTTTTTTGAGGACAGTGTCACTGGCCCTCATATGTGGGACCGAACCGGGGCTGCTGGCTTTCCAAGCCAGCGCTTAACCACCGCGCCACTCGGCCAGCCCCTGGCCTTGGTATTTTCAAACATTTGTTTAATCCATAGGTTGCAGCTTCTGCAAAGAATGCATAATGGAAAATATCACTTATTTCAATCTTGTTTCTAAGTACTTATAAGTAAGAGTGTAAGTACAATAATATTAGAAGACTAAAGTCAATAAAAATCCCATAAAGAAAATCAATGTGAACCATCTGAAATTAAGTAGTTTTATTTGGTTGCTTGTCTAATGGGAAGCTGTTTTCAAAGGCACACTTTCAAAACGTACTTCTTATGGTGAACCATTATTTCCTATTGCAACTGATAACAATGTCATCTAAAGATCAGCTACCAGAGATTATGAATGGTGCTGACACCTTATTTTTTGGCTAAAATGACTGGAAGCAGGAATGGTAGCTCAATGCTTTTCTACCCGAACAGTTTCCATAAACAGCTGTAAAATTGCAGTCACCAGTTTCCTGCTAGAGAGTGCCCATTTATGGCCAGCTATGGGCCCCATTGGGGGAAAGCAGCCACAGTGGAGAACGCTCACTTGAGCCTGGATGTGAACAGCTGGTGGTCAGGATTCTGGACCTATCTGTTCAGAATAGGGTCAGACAAGTTATTTTTCATACAAGTGGCAGGCCAATTAAAGTCTTTGCTTTACTTAGTCCTATTTAGTTTCCAAATGGATCTTGTGGATACACTTTTCTGGTTAGAGTTTCAAGGAGAAGCAAAATACTTTCTTTTAAAAACTGTTGGCTTTAGCAAGTCAGTTTGTATTTTATGTAGCAAGCCCTGCTCATGGAAGTGTACATTTGGACAGAATATCCCTCATTGGAAAGGCTCCATCAATGTTGCTGTACCTTAGTCTCAAAATAAAATGTATCTCTAATACAGATTAATCATAACCTTCAGAAACCAAGTCTTCTCATTAGGATGCAGTGGCAATTCATTTGTATAGCTGCTATATGGGTTCAAATAATTGCCTGAATTTAGAATTATAGATAGCTAAAAGAATGGCACTTTGGTCTTTATATGAAGTTCAGTTATATTTGATATACATTCACATAAAAATTTAGCAATAACAATAATTTGTACCATCATAAAGATAACATAGTGCCTTCCACTGCATATCTGCAAGCTGGCTTTATGCTAGTGTTTGTCTTTTTATTGGAAGTAATTTTAAGAATATTACTTTTTGGCACCTTTTAAACATCACAGTTGAAAAGGGGAAATATTTGGGCAGGCCGAGGGGTGCACTGGTTAAGTGCTGGCTTGGGAAGCCAGCAGCCCCAGTTCGGGTCCCACATATGAGGGCCAGTGACACTGCCCTCAAAAAAATAAGGTATCAAGATTTCTGTTTGAGAGATAAAATTACACTCGAAAAATAATTTAAAAAGAAAAGAGTATAGAACAATTAGGATTAACCTTTTTTTTTGAGGGCAGTATCACTGGTCCTCATATGTGGGAACCGAACCGGGGCCACTGGCTTCCCAAGCCAGTGCTTAACCACCGTGCCACTAGGCCAGCTCCTATTATAGCCTTTTAAATAAATTATGATCATGATTCACTTATAGGTAGCTATTAATTTGTATTGAACTAACTAAAGCATTTAGTGCTTCTAAAACACATGCTTACTTGCTCTTGCCTTTGTGGGATCACAGTCCACTGGCAGGAGACTGACATAGCCAATACCACAATGAGATATACAATTCTAAACTGATGAGTACTCTGAAGAAAATTTAAAAAGTATTGGCAAGAAAACAACAGAGGAGACTTCATTTAGATTGGGGTTGGAGTGGTTAAGTAGCTTCCCTAAGGCAGTGGCTACTAATCTGAGGCCTGGATAAAGGGTAGTAGTTGGCATTCCAGGCACCCATAAAAGCAACTATGTTATTTATATAAGAAATAGCTAGGCAAAGTCAAGTGCATCTGGAGCATAGTGAGCATAAGTTGTTTATCTGGGGTAGTGGTAGTGGTGGTGGCAGGGGCAACAGAAGATGAGGCAGAAAGGAGAAAAATCATACAAGGTTTTAGGGGCCTTGAAAAGGATTTTGGATTTTGCCCTGAGGACAATGGGAAAGTGTGATATGATCTAATTTACAGTTAAATGGATCTTTCCCTGTTTCAATGAAATCGTTATACTGGCCAACTCTCAAATAATAACCTTTTTCTAACCTTATTTTTCCTGACCTCTCTGTGATCCAGAGACTCCTGGGGTGCCTTTGAAATTTTTAAGGTGTCTGTGTAGTCAAGATTGTTTTCATAATAATACTAAGATATTATTTACTTTTCACTCACATTTTCTTACAAATGTACATCAATTAATGTAAAAGCAGATATGAAAATGTAGCTGTGTTCTATTAAGCCAGGCATTAAAGATAACATGATAACTCCTCAATTTTTTGTTTGGGAAATTATAGTACTTTTTCATGAAAATGATATGTTAAAATTAATGAGATTATCACTGTTATTTTAAGTGTATCAATACATAAATATTTATTTTCTGCCTGTTTTTACTTCTAATAAAGAAATATCAATATAGATAACCCACAAAGACAGCAGCACTTTAGGGTTTTCCAGACTTTTTAAGAAGTAGGGATGTCCAAGACAGCAGATTAAGTAAACCTTAAGCCTGCTGCCTCCCAAGATCACATTAAAACTAAACCTAACTTACAAAACAATCAACCTCAAGAATCATCTGAAGACTAGATGAACAGAAGCCCTATAAATAAAGATATAAAGAAGAGGCCACATCGGGCCGGCTGAGTGGCGTGGTGGTTAAGACATGGCTTGGGACGCCAGTGGCTCCAGTTCGGATCCCACATATGAGGGCCAGTGACACTGCCCTTAAGAAAAAAAAAAGAGGCCACATAAAGACTGATAGGAAAGGGGAAGACATGAAAAAGGTTGACCCCAAACCCACAGGTAATGTTTGAACACTGGGAGGGACACCTCAGTGGTAGAGATACCCCCTGAAGAGGAAGGAGTCTCAATTCCACACCAGGCTCCCCAGTCCAAGGATCCTGTGCTGGAAAGAGGACTTCCTACAGCATCTGGCAGTGAAAATCAGGGAGGACTCTGCCTGCCATTCCTGGTGGGGTGGAAGATAGCTGGGAACCCAGACACCCTGTTGTACAGCCGGCACACAGACTCGCTTGCAAACACCTGGGCTCTAGTACAGGGGCAGGAACTTGAGAGGCATCAAAGGCATAAGGGGAAAGACTGAGTTGTATAGCTTAGGGGTGAGGGCTGGAGGGAGAGCTGCCATTGTCCCTATATGGAGCCCACCTCACGTGTAGCCTACAGGAGGGTGCCAACTCTCCTACGTTGAACTCTCCCCCAAAGGGCCAAATCTGATACTGCATTTGTCTGGTGAAATCCATGCATGTACACACCTTAGTGATGCCCTGAGTCCCTGTCCACCAAACTAGTGCTGCATCGCTGGAAGCACTCAGATCCAGGGCAGCCAGTCCCACTGCACAAGCATTGGAAGCCATTTATAGGAGGAGACAGTCCTTGGCAGCCTGGAGAACTTTTGGTGGTGGGCAGTCAGCCAAAACTTAGCCTTTCATAGGCAGCTCTCTTAGATCTGTGTGCCTGAGGCAAGCGGTGCCTGGCTGAGTTGTTCTCAGGGAATCTTGCAAAGTAGACACTAGCCTGGCACTGGTACAAGAACTGTATCTGCATTTACTTTGTGAAAAACATGACCCATGCCCTGTGACTCCGTGGAACCTTGCCCTGCTCAACTAGTGCTCCATCACCAGGGAAACTCTCAACTCTGGGTTAACCAGCCAGGCCTGCACCCCTAAGGAGGTTCTTTCAATGGCTGAGATTTACAGGCAGCTGGCAGGTGGCAATAGGCCTGGGGAGGGGGACTGTGCCTTTTGATAAACTTCCCCAGGCTTGATATGGGTGACAGCAGGCCTCAGTTCACAATGAGGCCACCCCCACATGCCTCCAGGTTCAGCACAGGCAGCAATTGCCACATATGCCTTTGTAACTCATATCAGGTAGCCCAGGATTAGTCACAGGAAACTGGTGAAATTGGCCTTCACAGGAGCCCCTCCCATGAGACACCAGACACAACACATCGTAAGTCAGCTTCATACCACACCAGAGCACTACCTGATTAGCCCCATAAGTGGCATACCCAAAGGGTGGTCTCAAAAGACAGAGTAGACAACTAGGGCAAATCCACCTCTGAGGGTTCAGCTCCCACCCCTCAGCTCATGCGCGGTGGGCATAGGCAAGACTTACAACTAGTCACCTCAGAGTTAGTACCACCCACTGATGTGCCAAAAGCAATCCATGCTTTACAACAGGAGAATATACACAACACAAACAACAGACACTCCTGGAACACACATACAGGTAACCAAGGAGACTGAGCCACTTGACTATCCAGGACACATAGTACATAATGCTACCCAGCAAAGACTCAGAGACATTGGAGATCTACCTACTACACAGAAGCAAAAAAAAAAGGCAGCCAGATTGAAGAAACAAAGAAATATGTCCCAAACAAAAGAACACGAAAAATACCCAGAAAAAGAACTAAATTTAGTGGAGGTAACCAATCTGCTAGAGACAGAGTTTAAAGCGCTGGTGATAAGAATACTTAAGGAACTTAGTGAGAACTTCAACAACGAGATATTAAGCATGAGGAAGGACATAGAAATCATGAAAAAGAACCCATCAGAAATAAAGAACACAATAACTAAAATGAAGAATACACTAGAAGGAGTCAACAGCAGCTTACATGAAGCAGAGGATACAATCAGTGATTATTAGAAAAGTTAGCAGAAAACACTCAATCAGAACAACAAAAAGAAAAACGAGTTAAAAAAATAATTTAAGGGACTTATGGAACATCAAGGGTAACAACAATTGAATCATAGGAGTGCCAGAAGGAGAAGAGATGGAGCAAGGGATCAAGAAACTATAGAGAAGAAACTTTCTAGATGGCCTATTAGGTAAATGCCATGCTTGCTGCATCCCAGGGTCACACTACAGTTACAAATAAATTATAGAACACTCAACCTCAAGAATCATCTGAACACTAGTTGAACAGAGCCACTATATAATAAAGAAGAGGCCACTTCAAGACTAAATTATTGAAAGAAAGAAAGAAAGAAAGAAAGAAAGAAAGAAAGAAAGAAAGAAAGAAAGAAAGAAAGACTGGGGTAAGCGGAAAAAGAAAAAAGAAAAATAAAAGGAAAAAAAAAACTAATTGAAAAAATAATGCCTGAAAATGTCCTCACCTGGTGCAAGAAATAGACATACAAGACCAGGAAATTCAGAGAGTCCCAAACAAGATGAACCCAAAGGGGACCACACCAAGATATATTATAATTAAAATGGCAAAGGTGAAAGACAAGAGAGAATCCTAAAAGCAGCAAGAGAAAGAGAACTAGTTACTTACAAGGGAGCTCCCATAAGACTACCAGCAGATTTCTCAACAGAAACTTTGCAGGCTAGAAGGGAATGGCATGAAATATTCAAAGTGTTAAAAAACAATGGCCTTCAACCGAGACTACTTTATCCACCAAGACTGTTATTTAAAATTGAAGGAGAGGGCCGGCCGAGTGGCGCCGTGGTTAAGCGCTGGCTTGGGAAGCCAGCAGCCCCGGTTCAGTCCCACATAAGAGGGCCAGTGACACTGCCCTAAAAAAAATTAAAAAAATAAAAAAATAATAATAATAAAATTGAAGGAGAGATAAAGAGCTTCCCAGACAAAAAAAAAAAACTAAAGGAATTCATTACCACTAAGCAATTATCACAAAAAAAGTTAAAAGGTCTCATTTAAGAAGAACTGAGAAACAAACAAAAGAAAAACAAAAATATGAATAATAAAATGGCAATAATTATGTACTTAACAATAATTACTTTAAATGTAAAAAGATTAAATGCTGCAAAAAAAAAAAATAGGGTAGCTGAATGGATAAATAACAAAGACCCATGCATATGCTGTCTTCAGGAGACACACTCAGACTGAAAATCACATGTAGACTGAAGATAAAGGGATGAAAAAACATATGTCACCTAAATGGAAACGAGAAATAATTTGGGTAGCAATATTAGCCAAATGGACTTTAAAACAAAATGTATAATAAAAAAAAGGAAGGATATTGCATAATGATAAAGGGATCAACCCGACAGGTGGACATAGCCCTGGAAAACATCAATGTACCCAATAAGAACACCTAAATATATAAAACAAATATTGACCATCATAAATTCAGAGATCGACATTAATGCAATTATAACAGGGGACTTTAACACTCCACTGACACCAATGGACAGATCTTTCAGACAGAAAATCGACAAGGAAACAGTGGCCTTAAATGACACACTACACCAGATGGATTGAATTAATATTTTTAGAGCATTTCATCCCAAAGCAGCAGAATATACATTCTTTTCAAGTGCACTTCAAACATTTTTCTTGATAGACCACATGCTGGGTCACCAAACAAGCCTCAATAAATTTTAAAAGCCTGAAATCATATCAAGTGTCTTGTCTGACTACAATGGTATGAAACTTAAAATCAATTACAGGAAAAAAAATTTGAAAAACACACAAACACATGGAGGATAAATAACATGCTACTAAACAATGAATGAATCAATAATGAGATCAAGGAAGACATCAGAATATATATTTTGAGACAAATGAAAATGAAAACACAACATCCCAAAATCTATGGGACACTGCAAAAGCATTCCTATAAGGGAAAACCACAGCAATACAGGCCTACCCCAAGAAACAAGAAAAACCCCAAATAAAAATCTATCTTTACACTGAAGGGACCTGGAAAAAGAACAGCAAACAATGCTCCAAGTGAGAACAAGGAATGAAATCATAAAGATCAGAGCAAAAATAAACAAAATAATGGCTAAAAAATACAAAAGATAAATGAAACCACAAGTTAGTTATTTGAAAAGATAAACATAATTGATAAACTTTTAACCAGATTTGTCAAGAAAAAAAACAACACAGGACCCACATAAATAAAATTAGAAATAAGAGGAGAAGTGAGAGTGGACACCACAAAAATACAACAGCAAAATGTTAAGAAAATACTACAAGTAATTATGCACTGACAACTTGGACAATCTAGAAGAAATGGAAACTAGAAACTAGAAACACACAATCTTCCAAGGCTGAATTAAGAAGAAACAGAAAACCAGAACTGACTGATTTCTGCTAATGAAATCAAATGAGTAATCAACAAGCTCCCAAGAAGCGAAAGTCCCAGACCAGATGGCTTCTCAGGTGAATTTTACCAAACATTCAAAGAAGAATTAAAATCTATTTTTCTAAAACTATTTTAAAAAATTCAAGAGGATGCAAGGCTGCCAAACTCATTCTACAAGGCCACCATTACCCTGATTTCAAAACCAAAGACATTACAAAAAAAGAAAACTATAAGCCAATATCCTTGATGAACATAGATGCAAAAATCCTCAACAAAATATTAGGAAACCAAAGTCAGCAATATATTAAAAAGTTCATACACCATGATTAAGTAGGATTTATTTTGGGGGTGTAAGTTTTGTTCATTTATCCCCAAATCATAAAATGAAAAAAAATCACATGATCATATCAATAGATGCAGAAAAAGCATTTGATAAAATTCAGCATTTATGTTAAATACTCTCAGTAAAGTGGGATTAGCGGGAACATATCTCAATATAATAAAGGCCACATTTGACAAACACACAGCTGACATCATACTCAACAGGAAAAGCTAAAATCATTCTACTTAAGATCAGGAACAAGACAAGGATATGCACTTTGATCATTTTATTCAACATAGTATTGGAAGTCCTAGCCACAGCAATCAGATGAAGAAAAAACATAAAAGGCATCCAAATTGAAAGAAACAAGTAAAACTGTCATTATTTTTAGATGACATGATACTATATAGAGAGAATCCCAGATTACACAAAAAATTTTGAAAACGGATAAATGAATTTAGTAAATAGGATAAAATTTAATATTCAGAAATCAGTTGCATTTTTATACACCAATAACAAACTATCAGAAAAAGAAATTAAGTAAACAACTCAATTTACAGTTATATCAAAAAAATAAATACTTAGGAATAAATTTAACTGCAGAAGTAAGACCTATACCCAGAAAATTATAATACACTAAAGAGAGAAATTTAAAATATACCAATAAATGGAAAAATATACCATGCTCATGGATAGGAAGAATTAATAAAGTTAAAATGTCATTACTACCCAAAGCAAAATATAGATTCAGTGCAATACCTATACAAATTAACAATGGCATTTTTCACAGAACTGGAACACATAATCCTAAAATTTATATGAAACCATACAAGACCCCAAATAGCCATGGCAATCCTGAAAAGAAAACCAAAGCTGGAGGTATCACACTACCTGATATCAAACTATACTACAAGCTATATTAATCAAAGCAGCATGGTATTGGCATAAAAACAGACATATAGATCAATGGAACAGAATAGAGAGCACAGAAATAAATCCATGCTTATATAGCCATTTAATATATAACAATGGAAACAAGAATATACATATGTTGGGGTAAAGTCTATTCAATAAATGGGAAAACTGGACAGATATGTGCAAAAAATTGAAACTGGACCACCTTCTTACTTCATATACAAGAATAAACTCAGAACTGATGAAACCTTTAAATGTAAGACTTGAAACAATAAAACTCCTAGAAGGCAATATAGGAACTAAACTCTCAGACATTACTTTTAGTAATAGTTTTACTGATATATCTCCTCATGCAAAGGAAACAAAAAAATAAACAAATGGGAATACATCAAACTAAAATGTTTTTGCATAGCAAACGAAATCATCAACAAAATAAAAAGACATCCTACCTGGGGGAGAATATATTCACCAATGATACATCTGATAAGGGGTTAATATCCAAAATTTATAAAAAACTCATGCAACTCAACCAAAAAACCCCAAACAATCCAATTAAAAAATGGGCAGAGGACCTGAATAGACATTTCTCCAAAGTGGACATACAGATGGCCAACAGACATTTGAAAAGATGCTCAATGCCATTAACCATCAGAAAAAATGAAAATGAAAACCACAATGTGATATCAACACCTATCATGATGGCCATAATCAATAAATCAACAGGGCAGGCTGAGTGGCACAGTCGTTAAGCACTGGCTTGGGAAGCCAGCGGCCCCAGTTTGGGTCCCACATATGAGGGCCAGTGACACTGCCCTCAAAAAAATCAATCAATAAATCAATCAATCAACGAACAAGAAGTGTTGGCGAGAAAGGAGGTCAAAAAAAAATTATATATATATATTAAATTAGGCTTCTTGGATATGGTGTCAATAATCTACAGCTGCATATAAAATTACCTAGAACTTCATAGCTTCAAACAACATTTTACCATTTCTCATGTTTTTGTGGGTTAGTTGTTAATTTTTTCTGCTGGTCTTGTCTGGGCTCATTCAAGTAGCTAGATTCGATTGGCAGATCACCTGGGGCTGGGTTCATCTCACATGGCCTTATTCACATGTCTAGTGACTTCGCTGAGGTGCCTGGCACAACTGAACTGTCTGGGCCTCTCTCTCCATGAGATTTCATATCATCTGTATCTGCTAATTATTGTTGCATAACAAAAAACACTAAAACTTAGTGGCTTAAACAACAACAATTTATCATTTCTCATGATTCTGTGGTTTCACTACATGTTTGCACTGCTGGTTTTTCCCTGACACATTCGTATTCAACTGAAGGTTTGGCTGGGCTGAAAAGTACAAGGTAGCCTCACTCACATGTCTAGCAATAGGTTCTGGGTGTCATATGGATGCCTTAGTTGTCAGTTCTTCTCCACACTGTCTCTCATTTTTGGATAGGCTACACCAGCTGCCTTGGATGCTGGTATTAGGGCAGCACCCCATGTTGGCAAGGTAGAAGCTGGAAACGCCTAGGCTCCAGAACACACACAGCATAACTTCTGCTGTGTTTTATTATTCAAAGAAAATCACAGGATCAGAGAAATAGATTGTTCATCTCGATAAGAGGAGCCACAAAATATTGTGGTTATGCTTTACTTTGTACAATAGGTACAATTTAAGATGTGAATTATTATAAATTTAATGTTCTACTGGATTTTGGTATAAAATTTCAATTTAGGGGATAATTTTTTCCCTTTTTTTTCTTTTTTTATTTAGAAGCACTGTAACATTCTTATTTTAGCTTCTTTTTAATTTTTTAATTTTTGTTACATAAGTAATCCCTGAATGCATTCAAAATATTTATGGAATATAATAATAGCAAACTCTTATGCAGTAAGCTTATACTATGTTTCAGGCTTCATTTTAACTGTTTTACATACTTTGCTTTACAAGTCTTTGAGGTAAGCGATAATATCACCACCATTTTGTAAATAATGAAACTGAGGCACAGAGAGATTAAGAAACTTTCCAATGTCACATAGCTAGTAAGTGGAAAAGTCATTAAGTCCAGTGACCCCACTAGGTTCTGTGACCCCATAGCCTATGCTTTTAAGCACTTGCTATAGTTGTTTTTAGTCTTGGCCCTACTTTCATTCTGCCAACAATTTGGTATGCTTTTCTTCAGCCCTAGTTCTACACATTTAAGTATATAAAGATGTTCATATGCATTTTTCTTATCTAAGTTGGATCGCATTGTATGTCTGATTCTGAAACCTGCTTTTTCTACTTAAAAATATAGCAAGGTGATGTATCAGTACCTATAGATCTACCTAATATTTTGAACAGCTATATAGCATTCCATTTTGTAGATATACTATGATTTATTTAATTATTTTTTATTGATGGACACTCAGGTAGTTTCCAATATATTTTAAAAATAATATTGCAATAAACATTCTTGAATTCATGTTTTCATTGTAAATCTTTGTACACTTACATGAGAATTTCTTCAGAATAGATTCCTAGAGTGGATTTGATGGATTAAAGATTGAGCTGTATACTGCCAAATATCCCTTCAAAAATGCAAGAGTATATGAAACCGTCCATTTTCCCTAAATCAAAAATATTGTACATCATCAAACATTTTAAATTTAATGGACAAAAATATCTCATTGATGTTTTTATATTTGCTTATTTGGTAATAAAATAGAACTTCCTTTTATATGGTTATTGTCTTTTTTATTTCTCTTGTGAAGTGCCTATGTCATTTTGTCATTTTTAATGGACTATTTTCTGTTTTCTCATGGATTTGTTGGAATTCTGATATATTCTAGCCATTATTCTTTTGTTGTATATGTTGCTGATATCTTCTCTCACTCTATCACTTGATGCTGCCAAATCTGTAGGTCTTTGCTTTCATAGAGCCTGGGTTTGCATATATTTTACTTAGGATGACTTATACCCACTTTTTTTTTAAAGCATCCATTTGATTCTTCTATTATTTTCAATATGTTTTAAAAATCATAAGTCTAAGGTATATATATATATATATATATATATATATATATATATATATATATATTTTTTTTTTTTTTTTTTAGCTGGGCCATCCTGCCACTTGCTGGCAGCTCAGGGGCAGCTCAGTTCGGGCCAGGCATCGAACTGCTGTTGCTCAAAGCTCACACTCTTGAGCGAGCTCTTAACCAACTGTAAGGTATGTTTTTGTTAATGACTTCTGTTAAGAGTACAGCCTATGATTTTTCTCCATTTGATTGACATTGTATGACAGGTCCATCCTTATCTCAATAATCTAAAGTTTATTATAAATCAAATTAACCTACATTTATACATCTTTTTCTTAAAATTCTCAATTCTGTTCCACTGGCTTAAATTACTTTCCTGAACTAATACTATATTAATATTGTTCTACAGTGTACTTTGACATCTCTCCAGTAAGACATTTCTCTTCCTCTCATTCTTTTTTTAACTTATTTTTTATGTTTAAAGAAAAAAAGAATGTCACATTTTTCATCTACAAGAACTTTCAAGATCTTTCTACTGCACAGAATTTTTAAATAATAAATCCATTTGGAGCCGGCCAAGTGGCACATTGGTTAAGAGCTGGCTTGGGACGCCAGCAGCCCCGGTTTGGATCCCATATATGAGGGCCAATGACACTGCTCTCTACAGCTAAGATGATGAACAACAGCTCCACCAGGAGCTGGGCTGCTGTGAGTCCCTGGGGATGGCATAGCTGCATCCCCTGCTGCAGTGGGCTGCCATAGGCTACAGTGAGTGGTCGGCAACAAGAATTCGTGGCTGGCAGCCAGTGTGATCTGCCAAGAGCCACTGTGAGTGGTCGTGCAGAGACCGGCGACCTATCTGCCTCACCCAAGAAGAGTGCAATTATGATACCAACATGGGCCAGTGAAGCAATGTCCTCTACAACTAGACTGAAGAACAAAAGTACAGCAACTTGTCTGTTCCCCTTCCCCAGTTCCACAATGCTGTTCCCCTCCTCCAATTCCCCAATAAAATCTTTTAAAAAAAATAGCAATAATAATAATAATAATAACTCCATTTGTCTATCAGGAATGCTATAGAAAACTGATTGTGAATTTAGATTATTGTTATATGAAAATAATACTTAGGGATGCATTTCCCAAAGGTAAATTATCTGTAACACCAAGGAATAACCTTCTGTCAGAGATGAGAGTTCATAGGAGAAATCCACAAAGAAATTAGGTGAGGAGAGCCCATGAGGCAGACAAAGAGGATCAAATCCTTATATTGAGTGAAGGGCCGAAGAGCTAGGACACATAAGCTAAGCCTCTTGCTCTCACTGTCCAACTCAACCATACTTAATTAAATAAATACATATTTAAAATAAACAACCTTGGAATGGAGTTATTTACTGGACAATTTTCACTTTTGCTCTCAGCAGAGATTGATCTTGGTATCTACTTGTTTGCCCAGGAGCCTCAAACTACTTAGACCAGTCTTTCCACCCGTAGGAGACTACTTCCTTTACTAAACATCAAGTAAACCAAATACTAAACAGCTCGCACTTAGTTACTCTTTCCCCCCTTTCTTTCTTTTTTTTTTTTGAGGGCAGTGTCACTGGCCTTCATATGTGGAACCGAACCAGGGCCACTGGCTTCCCAAGCTAATGCTTAACCACCACGCCACTTGCCTTTCCTTTTGTTGGTCTAACCTGAAGGAAAGGAAGGGAAAAATGATTTGTAGAGCCATGTAAGAGACACACACCTCTCTGGTCATGGCAAAATCTTCTAGAAAGATGGGGGTAGAGAAAGCTACTAGTTATCTCATTTTGCAGAGTGGTCATTGTTTTTGTTTTAACTATTTACTTTGTGCTTCCATTTGTTATACTTGGTAGTACTATATACAGGCTTTTGTTTAGTAAATATATTCAACTCATACTTTTAAACCTTAGAATCTCATTAAATTCAGAAGGAGACTGTTTAAATATAGTCCCCAAAAATTGTCCAACAAGCAAAGTAAACATGATCTATCAACTGTTAGTTTTCAATATGCCTGTTTTTTAAGTAATGTAAAGTTATTGCAAATTGTTCCTTCACAGGAAGACTGCCAAAATTATTAATATAATATCTTTGGAAGAAAGGAGGAGAAAGTTTCCCCAATGTCTGCATAAAATTTAAATGAAAATCAATTGATTTGAGTGTTAGTATTCGTGGCAGCTAGTTCTTCTCTGTTAATTTACATTTATATTCTTAATGTCTACGTTGAGCCTAGGGAAATTTAAAACTAATTTTCGTTAATGCTATGACTTCCGTAGGAATCTCAATATGCACAGAAGTTCCTAGATTGTGGCATTATTGGATGAGAATATAGCAGCTCAGCATAATTACTGGGTGGTTATTATAGTTAAATATGTACTGTAAATTTTGACTTTTGAAATTCCTTTGGGTCTTAAACCAGTGTCAAAAAAGTTTTAGAAGTGTGAAGCTAATATACTAATGAATTTTAACATCTTTAAAATGGAAACATTACATTTCTGAACCATTGCCCATCTCTGGTAAATTATGATTTAAACTAGATCATTTCACATTTGTAACTATTACATTCACACACATGATGTTAGTGATAACTGCATAACTTAAGGTTTGCAATTCAGCACACAAGAGTTAGGGTTTTTTTCATTTAATTGTTTCTATTGCAAATATGATCACTACTCCCAGTTGGCAAAGGTATTGTGAATAGGAATACATGCTCCAAACAATAATATATTTCCCTGAGTCAGATAGATACACCTTTTCTCTTTATAAGTTATGTGTAGATATACTTTAAATATAATATTTAAGGATTATGCTATGAAGTGAGCATTTTAGGAATAAAATCCTTGAATATCCCAGAAATCCTTAACAGAAATAACACTCTAACCCTTCTTTAATCCTCACTTTATTTTGATTAGACCACTCATTAGGTCACCATGAATTATGTTTTAGAATTGTATCCACCACAGACAAGTTCTACAGCTCTAAAACTTCAGACTTTTAAGGCTCTTGCAACTCTAGAACATGAGACCTTTGGCTTAAAGACTCATTTATCTGGAGATTTCCAGTCAAGGTGTTGGAGTGTGTAAACATTTTGCTTGTCTCCTCTCACAACCACATCAAAATTACTACTAAACTACAGAATAACAATCATTGAGTATCAACTGAACTCTAGCTGAACCAAGTCCTACAACTAAGAACATACAGTAGAAACCACCACAAGATTGGTAGGAGGGGTGGAGATGTGGAATGGGCTTAGCCCACTTCCACGTATGACAGTTAAAATTTGGGAGGTACCTCTCGGTGCTCGAGGTCACCCCAGGTAGAGTGAGGGGTCTTAGCCCCATACCAGGCTCCTCACCCCAGTGTTCCAGTGCTGGGAAGAGAAGTCCCCACAACTTCTGGTTGTAAAAACAAGTAGAGATTATGGCTGACTGAGAGGGAGGGTGACTGGAGTCCCTATTAAAGGTAACACACATGCAGATTTACTCTAACAGACTCACAATTTCTGAGCTCCAGTCCTGGGGCAGCAACTTGAAAGGTAGCAGGGACACACAGGAGGAACTAAGTTGTCTGGCCTCAGCGAAAGGGCCTCAGGGAAGGGCAGCTTTCTCCTAGACAAAAGTGCTGGTAAAATCCATTGTTTCTTAGCTGAGCCCTCCCCCCACTCCTTGCATGCAGACTCAGGTGGCTGCTTGAGTCTCCCTCAACATGGTTAACACCTTTCCCACTTTGGTGATTCCCCAAGAACCCACCCCACCCAACTTTAAGCCACACCTAAGCCACTACCAGTGGCTTTTCTATACAAACTATCTTCGCTCCATGCTGCAGACTTTCTTAAAATCTCTCCTTTTTTTTGAAAGTTTTTATTGGGGAATTGGGGGAGGGGAACAGCATTGGGGAACCAGGGAAGGGGAATATACAATTTGCTGTCTTGTTTTTGTTCTTCAGTTTAGTTGTGGAGGACATTGCTTCACTGGCCCATGTTGGTATCATCTTTGCACTGTTCTCGGGTGAGGCAGATCGGTCTCCAGCCTCTGGACAGCTGCTCATAGCGGCTCTTGGCAGCTCACACTGGCTGCCAGCTGCACACGCTGGCTGCTGCCCACTCACTGTAGCCTGTGGCACCCCACTGCAGCACCGACTGCAGCTATGCCATCCCGGGAATCAGAGCAGCCCAGCTCCAGGTGGAGCTGTTGTTCACCATCTTAGCTGTAGAGAGCAGTGTCATTGGCTCTCATATGTGGGATCCGAACTGGGGCCACTGGCATCCCAAGCCATCCCTTAACCAATGCAACACTTGGCCAGCCCTCTTAAAATCTCTTAAAGCTTCACAAAATCCAGCGAAGCAGCATCTGACATTTGCATTTCCTGTACCTTGTGCAGAGAAGCCTCAAGCCTGGCATAAGGGGCAGCCACCCTCTGAGAGAGGTCTGGCCTCTCCCAGGCCCCTCCAAGCACAGTGTGGGTGGTGGTGACTCATGGTGGTGGCCCTGGGCAATGCACGGGCTGTGGCTGAATGTGGCCTGCAGCAGGGTCCCTCCTAGGGGGCCCAAGGCAGGTATTTCCAGTAGCCAGCTTTGGACTGAGCTGGAGCATCACCCTGCTGCTTCTAAGGATGACAAATCTGAAGGGCAAAAGGGGCAGGCACCAGAGCCCAGCTAAAGTGAATCCTGCTCCATAAGATCAGCTCTTATGCAACAGCTCTTCCATTATAGTCATAGACAGTCCTCACAACAAAACCTGAGAATCAATACCTCCCATTGACATTCAAATAGCAACCAAGACTCAACTATATCAGGACATACAACCCACATAAGGACACACCTGCAGAACCTGGCTCAGGTGATCAGGGAGACTGTGCCTCTAGGCCCCACTGGACACTAACTACATAAGGCCACTCCAGTAACACCAGGAGACATTGCAGCCCTACCTAATATATACAAACAAGCACAGGGAGGCAGCAAAAATGTGGAGACAAACAAATATATCCCAAACAAAGGAACAGAACAAGTCTCTGGGGGAAAACAAAAACAAACAAACAAACAAAAAACTAAGTAAAATGGAGAAAAGCAATCGACCAGATTCAGAGTTCAAAACACTGGCTTTAAGGATTTTCAGTGATCTCAGGGGGAACTTCAAGAAAGACACAGGAAATACAAAAATATATAGAGAAAACATAAAAAGGAACCAATCAGAAAAGAAGAATAAAATAACCGAAATAAAGAATACATTGGGCCAGCCGAGTGGTGCACTGGTTAAGAGCTGGTTTTGGGATGTCAGTGGCCCCAGTTTGGATCCCACATATGAGGGCCAGTGACAATGCCCTCTACAGCTAACAACAGCTCCACCTGGAGCTGGGCTGTGCGAGCCCCAGGGAAGGTGTGGGCTGCAGCCCCTGCTGCAGTGGGCTGCCGTGGGCTACAGAGAGTGGCCAGCAGCCAGCATGAGAGGCTGGAAGCCAGTGTGAGCTGCCAATAGCTGCAGTGAGCGACACCCAGGGCCAGCGACAGATCTGGCTCATCCGTGAAGAGCGCAGTATTGACACCAACATGGGCCAGTGAAGGGACGTCCTCCGCAACTAGACTGAAGAACAAAAAGACAGCAACTTGTTTGTTCCCCTTCCCCGACTCACCAATGCTGTTCCCCTCCCCTAACTCCCCAATAAAATCTTTAAAAAAAAAAGAAAAGAATACATTAGAGTCTGGCCTAGTGGCTCAGTTAGTTAAGAGTTGGCTTAGAGCACGTACTCTGAGTAACAGGGCCGCCAGTTCAATTCTCACATGGGCCAGTGAATGCTGGACTCTAGCTGAGCTGTTGCTGAGCTGCCAGCATATGGCGGGATGGCTCAGCTGGTGTGACGGTCGAATTGCCTGTTCAATGGTGGTCTACACCAACTGCAACTGAAGATTGAACACAGCACCTTGAGATTAGAGGCCACGAGCTGCTGAGGGTAAGCTAGATGGCGACTGTGCCCTCCATGATGAAGATTGAAGAACAACAATTTGGCTGATCCCCTCCTCCAATTCCCCAACACAGTTCACCTCCCCCAATTCCCCAATTAAAAAAAAAAAAGAATACATTAGAGGTATTAGGTAAAGCAAAGATTTGAATCATTGATTTAGAAGATACAGTAGCAGAAAACCCTCAATCAGAAGAACAAAAAGAAAAAAGAATCCAAAAAAATAAGGAGAGTTTAAGGAGCTTCTGGGACAACATCAAGCATCACAACATTCACATCATACCAGAAGGGTACCAGAAGGAGAAGAGAGAATGTGCAAGGAATTGAAAACATAATTGAAGAAATAATGACAAGGTTAGTTTTCACATTTTTGTCCCATAACAAATTAGGTAGTAAATTAAGAGTTGCATG
Organism: Aselliscus stoliczkanus; assembly: GCA_033961575.1. Taxonomy (NCBI): domain Eukaryota; kingdom Metazoa; phylum Chordata; class Mammalia; order Chiroptera; family Hipposideridae; genus Aselliscus; species Aselliscus stoliczkanus. The sequence continues at coordinate 32,687,427 of CM066737.1, read as the reverse complement.
TTCCTTCTATGAAAATATTCAGTATGAAAAATGGTTAACAGAATCTGTGGTGATCAGCTGAAGGAAGAGAAACAACAGTATTTCTACCTTAAAATACTGTCATGTGGAGAACAGATTAAGTCTAATTCTGTTCTTTTCATAAAGCCAATGAGGCCTAGTAAATGGAAATACAAACATTCTGGCAAAACAACAAATGCAAAAATTATTACAATATTGAAATGGACTACTTTTCCTGCTGCTCAGAACTAGTAGCATTAAGCAGACTTAAGCAAGCATAGTGTAGAGGGAAACTCAACACTCCTCATAAACTGTGCTCAGGAACTCTTACAATTCCCTTCCAACCCCTTCTTTCAAAATAATTTGTGAATTTTGGCAGTGTGAAGGGGTGAGCCACACAGTGTTTTGGCATTTTGCAAACATTCATACGTTTGTTATTATTATTATTATGGTTATTGTTATTTTATTTCTTCTGACCTCATGTAGTAATAGAGATACCTCAATCTTTAATACAGCAACGCACAGCACACAGCACTTTCAATTAAATCCTATATCTGCTTTTTGTTTTAATGTTGTCCTTTGAATATAATGTGGCACTACTTTCCCCTCCTCAATGGGACTTAATCTTTCTTTGGTTAGTTTTCTTTTAAGTATATTTGTTCCGAGTTACTCATTTTCTCTGCTTTCCATGTGCCTTCTTTGTACGTTCCATGTATTTATTATACTGACTGGGGTTACTGGTCAAGTCTACTACTTTGTAAAAAGTAAATCTAACAGTTTTATCCACAAGGGTATCAAAACATTGACATTTTGGGCCAGCTGAGTGGCGCATTGGTTAAGAGCTGGTTTTGGGATGCCAGCGGCCCCAGTTCGGATCCCACATATGAGGGCCAGTGATACTGCCCTCTACAGCTAACAACAGCTCCACCTGAAGCTGTGCTGTGCAAGCCTCGGCGATAGTGTAGGCTGCAGTCCCTGCTGCAGTGGGCTGCCATAGGCTACAGTGAGTGGCTGGCAGCAAGCGTGAGTGGCTGGCAGCCAGCGTGAGCTGCCAATAGCCGCGGTGAGCGATCATCCAGAGGCTGGCGACCGATCTGCCTCATCCGGGAAGAGTGCAATGACGATACCAACATGGGCCAGTGAAGCAACGTCCTCCGCAACTAGAATGAAGACAGAGAGACAGCAACTTGTCTGTTCCCCTTCCCCATTCCCCAACGCTGTTCCCCTCCCCCAATTCCCCAATAAAATCTTTAAAAAAAATTAACATTTTTAATCTCATTTTCCAGGACACACACTATCCAATTGAAACTCTAGTTAACTTTCTGTGTGTATTCTGCATTTGATTCCTGGCATACATGTGTCTTATTAATTGAATTTGGTTGTTACTTTGCAGTCATAAATATTTTAAATGATCACTGTAATTTCCCACAAAAAGGTCGGTTATTAAAATATTATACAAACATGGAAAGATAGTCTATGTAGAGACAATATAATATGGTGGTTAATTATACAGGTTCTGTAACCAGGCAGACCTGGCTTAGGTTTAAATTCCAACTTCATTACTTACTAGCTCTGTGATCTTGGACAAATTATTTAACTGCACTGTGCCTCAGTTTCTTCACCTATAAAATGGAATAATAATAGAACCAATCTCAATACTTTGGTATGAGCAATAAATGAGATAATATTAGGCTGTCAGATAAGTCATGATGCATTTTTGCAATGAAAAACATAGAAAAAGTACGTCATGACTTTTCTGACAACCCAATACATGTAAAGCCAAAATTTTAACTATCATTTTTACTGTGATTTCATAACTATGAGACTAATAATGTTCTATACAATATAATAGCATGGAATATTTAAATAAATTTGAAAACAAACTTAGGAATAGTCTTTAGTATTTTAAAATATATTAGTCTATCTTTTTCATATATAATTACTCATTCTGTTCTCCCAAAGAAAGCAAAGAATAGGTACAACAATAGTACATTATAGTTTAGGTGTAACTGAAACTTTTCTGAAGGTAACAAAATGTAATATAAAACATCACCTGTTGCATCATGTAAATCAGAAGAGTTTATTAAAACTAATTAAGTGAGTTTGTGAAACAAGTTTGCATTTTAGAAAATGCATGATTGTTGCCTTCTTAATTGAAAAGCAGTGCAAGATTATAATAACATTTTCCTACTAAAGGATAAAAAACAAACATTGATTTGCTGTTAGATACCCAAGCTGTGATTTCTTTGATTAACATAATCTTTCATAACTCAATGAAAATAAAAATTTGTATGGTTTCTCACTCTCCTTGTGTTGCCAAAGAAATTCATTTCTGTAAACCACAAATGAATTGTGTCAACAATTATGAACCATTTGACAGTAGAACATTGTTATTGTTGAGAAATCTAATTTGGACATGGTATAAGTTGGGTGTTGTCTAACCAGGTCACATTGAAGCTGTATGATTTAGTTCAATGTTCTTAGCCTTTCTTCTCTTTTATACTCACCTTTAAAAATTAAGAACAAAACATACAAGGGCTATGTATTGTTATATGCAGAATCTGCAGTGAGTTGTCATAGAATGAAACCAGTTTTATCACATTTTAAAAGATCCTGCACATTTTTTTTCTGTCAGTGAGGTATGGATGAAACAGACCTTCTTAAAAACATTTTCTATTTCCCTTTTTAAAAATTACATGATAAAAAAAATAATAGTGCTTAGAAAATAGAACACTTATCTAAACTGGAGCAGAAATCCTGTGAATTTTGAAAACCCAAGTGCAATTAAGAAACCTATGTATATATTAGAATTCTTTCTTGAGCTTGTGTACTTTTAAAATTTTATCAGCTGCTGAGATCCAGAGACCTTATGTGTTTTCTATATGCAGGGCTGACTTTTCCATTAGACACAATGCCTAGGGCCCATACACTTTTAAGGATTCACAAAAATGTTTTCATTGTAATTTCTTTTGACATCAGAAGAAAATATGACTATAATAATATTGCATATATATGAATAATAACAATGAATATATAAATGTTTATTTCACTGCAGTCAAACTATAATTTTAAATTTATTTTCAGAGGAAAGGATCACAAAAGCAAAAGTGTCTATGGCCCACAGAAGTCATAACATGGCCTTGGATGTACTTCAGGAGGTTATGGTAGGCTGAATAATGGCCCTCCAAAAATATCCATGTCTTAATCCCGGGAACCTGTGAATGTTACCATATATGGCAGAAAAGGACTTTGCAGATATGATTAAATTAAGAATCTTGAGATGAGACTATCCTAGATTATCGGGCTAAGCCCTAAATGTAATCAAATGCATCCTTATAAGAGAAGGCAGAGGAAAATTTGGCAGACAGAAGAGGAGAAGGCCGTACACAAACCAAGGAATACAAGCAATCTCCAAAAAGGGGAAGAAGTAAGGAATAGATTCTCTCCTAAAACCTCTGAAGGGAATGTGGATTTGCCAATACACTCATTTAGGTCCAGAGAAACTGTTTTGACAATTCTAGCCTCCCACATTTTAGAGAAAAAATGTTTCCTGTTTTGTTTTCTTTTTTGTTTTGTGGTTTTTGTTTTTGTTTTTTTTAGCTGAGCCATCCTGCCACCTGTTGGCAGCTTAGCAGCAGCTTAGCTAGGGCTGGGCATTGAACTGCTATTGCTCAGAACTCAGCTCACACACTTGAGCGAGCTCTTAACCAACTGACCACTCGGCTCGCCCTAAATGTTTGCTGTTTTAAGTTACCAAGTTCGTAGTAATTTGCTGCACCAGCCATAGGAAACTAATACAAAGGGTGTTGAACTTTAATTTGAATTAGTTCATTCCTCAAATACATTTTTCCATTTCAACTGAAAAAAATAAATGGTATGGAAGATAATAAACATTGATGAAAGAATTAACCATTTATAGTATTTAAATAAAGCAAAAATGTGATTATGCTTGAAATTAATATGAATTATAATTAAATGAGTAAGCAGCACTTGTATTTTTTTCTGTTCTAATTAACCAATGATAAAATTTTATCCAAAATTAACAGAAACTCAAAAAATATGCTTTATATCTACATCAGTTACACCTGCAACATATAGCCAAACACCTTTTTAAAAACTTAAGTTGATTAACCACAGAAACCACTCATAATCATGAACATTCAATCTTTACCTCATACCCCTTTCCCTGAAAGAAAAAAATATATATTTCTTTTAATCACAAGAGGAATGGTTGCAGTACACATTTTCTGAACTGCTGAACCTTGTGATTAAAATTAAGCTTTATGACACTGCTTACAGAAATAAGAAGGGCAAATGTCAATGCACTTTCAAAAGCAAAAGGCAAGGAACAGATTCTTAATTGGGCAGAGTTAAGTGGTCTCCTGAAAAGAGCATCTACTAAAAGAAATATGCCAAAGAATTAGTCTTAGTGTGTTGCTATATATCTGTTACTGTAAGCTCTGCATTCAACAATATCTTTAACATTTCATATCTTTGAATTTCAATGGTTTTCAGTGAGATTGTTTAGTTTCAATGCTGAATGACTTGGAAAATACCTGTCCCTTTGCTCATCTTTAAATAAAGAGACGTGTATGCTAGAGTTTATCAAGAACTTGGGGGCCGGCCAAGTGGCGCAATGGTTAAGCCCTGGATTGGGACGCCAGCAGACCCAGTTCAGGTCCCACATATGAGGGCCAATGACACTGCCCTCAAAAAAAAAAAAAAAGAACTGGGGAAGCAGTGCCCTTATTTTTCTAATATAATTTAGTCAATTTTCCTTTCCAAATTCACAGAACCCTGCAAACCATATTGATGTGAACATTCTCCAAAGTTGCTCATTCAAAAAGTAATTTGTCGCACAAGGATGCTTTCTAATTCACTCTACTTCCTTATAGATCAATTTCTTCCTCTTCACATGAAAAGTAAGCATGTCTCCAGTGTTATTTAAATTATTTTACAACGAAGCTATAAGAATACCTTTGGGGCCAGCCGAGTGGCACATTGGTTAAGAGCTGGCTTGGGAGGCCAGTGGCCCCGGTTAGGATCCCACTTATGAGGGCCAGTGACACTGGCCTCTACAGCTAAGATGGTGAACAGCTCCACTTGGAGCTGGGTTGCTGTGAGTCCCCGGGGATAGCATAGCTGCAGCTCCTGCTGCAGTGGGCTGCCATAGGCTTCAATGAGTGGCTGGCAGCCAGCGTGAGCAGCCAGCAGCTGGTATGAGCTGCCAAGAGCCACTGTGAGTGGCCGTCCAGAGGCTGGCGACCGATCTGCCTTAGCAGATAAGAGCACAATGATAATATAAACATGGGCCAGTGAAGCAAAGTCCTCCACAACTAGACTGAAGAACTAAAAGGACAACAACTTGTCTGTTCCCCTTCCCTGGTTCCCCAATGCTGTACCCCTCCCCCAATTCCCCTATAAAAAACTTAAAAAAAAAAAGAATAACTTTGCCTATGGTGTACATGTGGACAGAAACAGCCATTGCTGTATGTTCTATTAATATCTTAGACTTTGAAATTCATCATGTCTAATTATTATACAACCCTGAGGGCAAAGAAAATATCATTCTTGTTCACCATTGCATTTCCATTGCCTATCACAGTACATGGCTCTTCGTATTTCTTAAATGGATGACTAAGTGAATGAAAGAAGGAAGGAAGGAAGGAAGGAAGGAAGGAAGGAAGGAAGGAAGGAAGGAAAGAAGGAAGGAAAGAAGGAAAGAAGGAAAGAAGGAAAGAAGGAAAGAAGGAAAGAAGGAAAGAAGGAAGGAACTAAACAACCATTACATCATATCAGTAACTGTGGATGTTGTGGTGTAAAGATGTGACAGGTTAAATAACAGGACATCAGCCTCTACACAGATCAAGTACCTACCTAGCCAGTATGATTTTAGAAATACAGTGAATAGCCCCATGTGTCTAAAAATATGCCTACCTGGTCCACTTTAGTGCTAACAATCTCACCATTAGAGAATCATCCCTCTGGGATGAATGGTTTCCATTCTCCTGTTGTCTTTTGAAATCCAAACCAATTTCCTTTACTCTTAATCATTAACACAATTACAAGAATTTGTTTATAGATTGAGAATTACTTAGGGTTAAGGAAAAGACTTTGAACTTAGATAGATCTGGACTGAAATCCTGCTCTTCTGTGTAGGAGCTATGGAGTACCAGTTGAAATATCTTCAGTGTGCCTCAGTTATCTTATTTGTAAAATGAGGAAGGAAATATTTTCACAGGATTATGAAAATTAAATATTATATGTGGGTATAGCAAAGTGGCTCAGGTGGTTAAGAGTTTGTTAGAGCACATACTCTGAGCCACAGGGCCGTTGGTTAGATTCCCACATGGGCCAGTGAATGCTGTGCCATAGCTTAGCTGTTGCTGAGCTGCCAACAGGTGGCAGGATGGCTCGGCTGGTGTAACAACAAGATTGCCTATTCAATTGTGGGCTATGCCCACCTGAAACTAAAGATTGAATTCAGCACCTTGAGCTGAGCTGCTACCCAGATGACTCAGTGGATAGGGAGTGTGCTCTTAAAAACAAGGCTGCTCTTAAAAGCAACTCCCACATGGGATGTTGACTATACCCACCAGCAACTAAGACTGAACTCAGCACCTTGAGCTAAGCTTCTGCCCGGATGGCTCAGTGGATAGAGCGTGTGCTTCTAACAAGGTTACTAGTTCGACTCCCGCATGGGATGGTGGCTACGACCACCTGCAGCTAAGATTGAATACAGCACCTTGAGCTCAGAGACCATGAGCTTCCCAGATGGCGACTGGAGCCCTCCACAATGAAGACTGAAGAGCAACAACTTGGTTGGTCCCCTCCCCTATTTCCTCCAGCACTGTTCCCCTCCCCCAATTCCCCAATAAAATCTTTAAATAAATAAATAAATATATATATATATATATATATATATATATATATATATACCCAATAAAATCTTTAAATATATATATATATATAAATAAATAAATATATATAAAACATGCAAATGTTACGCATGGAATTTGATGCTTAGTAAATGCTCAATAAACCACAGCCCTAATTGTTATTGTAATAGTCTCCAACAAATTGTCTCTTTTGAAGCCCAGCTGTATAATGAATTAAAGGCTGCTCTTAGGGAGGGTTTCTGGGTCCTGAGAGGCACAAATTGGCACTGAGAGTCTATAATGGTAGTTTCTGAAAAGAAGAACAAGAAGGAGCCAAAGAAACCCTCTCTGATATGGCAATGTTATTTGAAGTCAATCTTGTTTACATTGATGGCCATTAGTCAGTGGTGATAAGATTGCTTTAGCTTCCCCATCTGAAACACTGGTTATTTTGGAGAGGTTTGTTTCATTTTGTTTTGTTTGTATCCTATCCTATCCATGTATGCAGTATCTTTACCTAGTAAAGGTGATATTATTGGGGAACAAAAAAGAGTACATGGCCAAGAGGCCAAAAGGCTTGTAAATTGTTAACAGTATATGGAGACTCCTTCTGACACAACTAGTTAAGGGCCATGATTCATACTTCTATCATAGATATAATACATCTGCATTTCCATTTCTACCATGTATTAATATCACCTGGTTTTCTATAATCTCTTCTACTGGATTTTATAGTACTTTATTTTTATTTTATTATTTTTTTTAGAAAGTAGAATATCTAGTCTTTTTTTTTTAATTTTTTAATTGGAGAATTGGGGGAGGGGAACAGCATTGGGGAATCGGGGAAGGGGAACAGACAAGTTGCTGCCCTTTTTGTTCTTCAGTTTAGTTGTGGAGGACTTTGCTTCACTGGCCCATGTTTATATTATCATTGTGTTCATCGTGGGTGAGGAAGATCGGTCGCTAGCCACTGGATGGCCGTTCATGGCGGCTCTTGGCAGCTCACGCCGGCTGCTGGCTGCTGACACTGGCTGTGGGCCACTCATGGCAGCTTATGGCAGCCCATTGCAGCAGTTGCTGCAGCCTATGCCATCGCCGGTGACTCATGAGAGCCCAGTTCCAGGTCGAATTGTTGTTCACCATCTTAGCTGTAGAGTGCAGTGTAACTGGCTCTCTTGTAGGATCTGAACCAGGGCCCTACTGCTCAGAGCTGGCATCCAAAGCTGGTTCTTAACCAATGCACCACTCAGCTGGCCCTTATGATATTTTAAGATTGGGACCATGCCTTATTTATCTCTATCTTCTCTATGCCTAGCACGGAGCCCAAAAGATACTAGCTGCTCAATATATATTTGATAAATTGAAATAAACATAAAAAGTAATGCTATTTGGTAAAACTTTAAAAAACCATGCACAGCAGCTTAAGTTAGCTCTATTTTGATGTCTCCTGAGCTTCAGGTCGTAAAGTGTGGATACTATTTCTGACAGTATGAAAAGAACACCTATCTTCAACAACTAGAGATGCTATAACAAATACCATAGACCAGGTGTGTTAAACCACAAACATTTATTTTTCACAGTTTTTGGAAGCTGGGTAGTTCACCGTCAAGGTGCCGGCAGTCTGGGTATCTGGTGAGAGCTTGCTGCCAGCTTGCCCATCGCAACTTCTTGCTGTGTTCTCACATGGCAGAGAGAGAGAGAGAGTTCTGGTCTTATGATTCCATTATGGGGGCTCCACCTTCATGATCTCATCTAAACCTAATGACTTCCAAAATCCCCACTTCAAAATACCATCACATTATGGGTTAGGGCTTCAAAATATGAATTTGGTGGGGGGGGCACAATTCTGTCCATATCAACCCCATTGCGAGATCATTTCATTTACAATATGATCACATGCCATGAACACCAAAGACATCGTAATAAGGGGTTGGTCTCTGCTTGGCCATGCGAGCCTCTTTGAATATGCTCATTGCCTGAATTTTCAAGCAGTACACAATTCTCAGTAGAGAGCTTCCTTATTATGCTTGTTTATGCATCAAATACTTTGTTCACTTAATAGAATTTAATATTCTCAATGTGCACTTTGATTCTTTGTGCCTTTATCTTTGTTCTGAACTTCAGGGGAGTTTCCTTCTTTGAGGGACATCAGCTTTCCAGTGGATACCATTTCTGTTCTCCCTGGGGTATTCTGTTTCATCTTGTTCAAGTACTACTTTTGTTCAAATAGTCTTTTTCACTTGGAATTTTTTTTAATCAAGATTTTTTTATCAATTTTTTTTTTATTCCTTGCAGGGAATATGATTAATTCGCTTCCTTTTTGTCTCCCTTCTAGTAATTTTTAGTTAATCTTGGTCACACATGCTAAGCTTATTTCTCACTGGTACTTTTCCAAATTCTCCTCTTCGATTAGTTTGTAGAGTGAAGGTCTCTGAAAATGAGAAAGAGGATGAACATTCACTTAACCTTGTACTTTTGAAGCAGTCATTCTTTTACTCTATGGTGAACTGAAGGTAATTGGAACAGAGCTATTTCTAAGATCAAATATTTTAGATAATTGAAAGAATCCAAATAATGCATGCATATTATTGCCAGTCCTTGGTATTTATCTCTATGATTCTTCCATGCAAGTCCCTGTGGAACACTGGGACTTGCAACTCCTTGCACAGCAACTCCAAATAACTCCTATTACTCTTACCTAAAAATCTGGACTCTGCACTCAGATATTGGAAAAAAAATACTTTCTATATTTATTAGTTGTACTAGCCCTTTATTGCCTGGTTTCTATGGAGAATAGCACACATTATGAAAGACAGATCAGAGCAGGAAACAAAATCCTGAATGAATTTGTTTCATGGGCCCAAAGTAATCTAAAAATGTATTCAATAGAATGAAAAATTAAGCAACATATTTTCTAGGAAATTCCAAGTTGTGCCATAGAGTCACAGAATAGCAGAGCTGCTTTTACAGGTGTAGAAATTAAGGCCCAGAGAAGTAAAGTGATTGGACTCAGACCAACCAGCAAATAAGTTGCCAAACTAGCATATATTACAAGCCTTCAGACTTCAAGGCCAGGGTTCCTTTAGTCTTGCATTATATGTGATCTGTGCATTGACAGAGGTCCGAATGCACAGAAGGGACATACACTTTGTGTCATGCTCTGCTATCACTATTTTGAAATTCTTTATACTTTTATATAGGAATCCCTACATTTTAATTTTGTACTTGTCCGCTGAAATTATATGACCAGTGTGGAGTTTGGGTATTACACCATCCAAATTATTGCTTAATAAAGTGAGACATTGTGTTTACTCTGTTGTAATTGTCAAAATTACTTATAGATGTTTTTGTTTGCTTTTAAGAATATGCAGTTTGTTGAACCTAAGAGAGCTGGAGGAGGGTGTGCCACTTGGAAATTAGTTGCACCCCTCTAAAATAAATTGGGAACTTCCTTAAGGAGGGAAATAGGAAAGAGAGGAAAATTTATTGAGAGTCTATTATTCTGTGTCATGTTCTAGGCCAAGCACTTTTCCCACATAATTTATTTTATTCCCGCAAGAACACTGAACATAGTAGCTCTCCAGCCTGCCTTATTGAGGGGATTTTGTCCTTGTACCAGAGTACTTGTTAATATCTGTTGCCTGTTGCTTGTTGGCTTCCAGGTTCCCAGTCTCTGCTCTTTTCTGAGCTGATTGTACAGATGGCCCTTCGCCAGGTGTCTACTCCTCCTACTTCTAGAGATTGCCATACAAAGGCAGCTGACTCTAGTTTTGATGCCATGATAGACCTAATAAATCAGAAACTTCATATGTTCCAGGCTAGTTAGAGACTTTGTAATAGCTCACTCTATTATTCTGATGTGTATTCCTGGTTAAGAACATAGGCAGAACTTAACTATTGCATTTTGTAAGTGATGAAAAGGGCTAGAATCAGTTAAGAGATTTGTATAAGGGAAATCAGCTTGTCATTAGACGACTTAGAAATTTAAATGTTGATTTACTGGCTCCCAATCTGATGCCCTTTTCAAAACATTTTGTTATCTTCTTGGATGTACTGTTTGTCACTGCTCTGATAATATGTACATCACATTAAAACACTCAGCTGCCTCATACATTCGGGTAGTGCTTCTCAAAGTGTGTATAGGAATCAACTGAGGATACTTTTAAACTATGATTCTTATTCTGTAAGGTTGGAGCAAGTTCTGAGAGTCTGTATTTCTAACAAGCTTCTAAATTATGCCAATTCTACTGGACCATAGATTATATTTTGAATGCCTGATTATTAATGCATTCTTCAAAGCTTGGCTTAAGCAGGCCAAACTTCTGATGTGAAACTACATACACATTGCATTGTTAATAATGATAATGATAATAGTAATCACTAACAATTATTGAGAAAACTGTTTAATGTTCTATACACACATATAATTTAATCCCGTAAAAATCCTATGAGGTAGATACTATTGGACTGTCAGAAAAGTCATGACGTATTTTTTCTGTTTTTCGTTGCAAAAATGCATCATGAATTTTCCAACAACCCAATATATTGACCCTTATTTTACAGATGAGTACATTGAAGTTTCCCAAGATTACATATTAGTGAGAGTTAAGAAACATACTGCATTTTCAGACTTCAATCTTGTAAGCACAGAAGAGTTTTCTTTCTCTTGGGAAGTGCTTATATTTAGAAAGGTGAAGGAAGAAGGAAGAGAGGAGAGAGAGAAAAGAACTAATATTTATTAAGAATCTGGTGTGCCAGAAATGAGGCTAGTTTGTATTCCACATTACCTTATTTACTCTTCAAAACTACCACGGAAGCTAGGCATTATCATCCTCTTTCTAAGCATAACAAAATTAAGGATCAAAGGTATTAAGTCAATTGTCCAAGAACACATTCTCAAGAACAATTAATTCAGAATTGAATACAAAAAACATGTTAAATGCATTAAACAATTTTGCTTCTTACTGGAATATGTTGAGTGAAAATTGGATTTATACGTTTAATGAAGTAAATCAAGTCTTTAACTAAAGTCCAAGTGATCCCTATGATGTCTTTGGTTTCCTTCCTACTTCTCTGAAGAATATTATTAAGATATTACATCATTCTAGGAGATTCTAGAGGTGATTAATATTCACCAATATTCAGTTCTGTTCTCTGTAGAATTGGAAGACTATATTTGTTTCACAAGTAGTTGGGGTCATGTGGCTCTTCTTGCATAAATGGCTGAGCAGATATGGTATATGGTACTCTTGGACTGAAACACTTATGACATATGAGGTCTGAAAAGTTCGTGAACTTGTTGCAACGATGTTGTTAACCTTTTTTTTTTTTTAAGATTTTTATTGGGGAACTGGGGGAGGGGAACAGCATTGGTGAATAGGGGACGGGGAACAGACAAGTTGCTGTCCTTTTGTTCTTCAGTCTAGTTGTGGAGGACGTCGCTTCAGTGGCCCATGTTGGTATTATCATTGCGCTCTTCCCGGGTGAAGCAGATCGGTTGCCGGCCTCTGGATGGTCACTCACCACGGTTGTTGCAGCTCACTCTGGCTGCCTGCCACTCACACTGGCTGCCGGCCACTCACTGTAGCTTATGGGAGCCCACTGCAGCAGGGGCTACAGCCTACACCGTCACTGGGACTTGTGCAGCCCAGCGCCAGGTCAAGCAGTTGTTCACCATCTTAGCTATAGAGGGCAGTGTCACTGGCCCTCATATGTGGTATCTGAACTGGGGCCTCTGGCATCCCAGCCAGCTCTAAACCAATGTGAGACCTGGCCATCACCAACCTTTTTTGATATCAGAGGAATTATTCATCATGAATTTGTACCAATTGGATAAACAGTTAACCAAGTGTACCAATTGGATAAACAGTTAACCAAGTTTTATTATTTGGAAGTGCTGAAAGGGCTGTGTGAAAAAGTTAGATGACCTGAACTTTTTTGCCAACACTTCATGGTTCTGGCATCACAACAATGCACCAGCTCACACAGCAATATCTGTGAGGGAGTTTTTAACCAGCAAAACAATAACTGTATTGGAACGCCCTCCCTACTCACCTGATCTGGCCCCCAATGACTTCTTTCTTTATCTGAAGATAAAGGAAACATTGAAAGGAAGACATCTTGATGACATTCATGACATCAAGAGTACGACAACAGCTCTGATGGCCATTCCAGAAAAAGAGTTCCAAAATTGCTTTGAAGGATGGACTAGGCACTGGCATCAGTGCATAGCTTCCCAAGGGGATTACTTTGAAGGTGACCATAGTGATATTCAGCAATGAGGTATGTAGCAAATTTTCTAGGATGAGTTTGTGAACTTAATTGTCTGACTTCATAGTGCACAGCCTCAGCTCTCACTTCTTTGGCAATTGTGGAACCTTCTATTAAAATTGTTGAATCAAGGTTACACAGAGGTATAGTCTAATTGTTGCAGGAATCATTGTGATAAGAAGGAAATCTGACCTTGAGAGTTGCCCCGACCTACACTGAATTTTGTGGGAATGAGAAATAAACATTTTCTGTGATAACCTATTAAGATATGGTTGTTTGTTACTGCAACATCAGCCTAGCCTATCCTTATGAATATAGGTGGCATAGCATGCTAAACAAGCACCATTAGTAAATGATCCTTATTATTAATACATTATAACATCTAGAATCATTTCCCTTGTTAAGAATAAAAGAAAATAGATTCAGCTATAATAACCATGGATGGTTGCTTTTTTTTTTTTTTACAATGAACCTAGCTTAAGTTAGAAAACTTCCAAAGTAAGAAAGCAAAACAATGTCTAAGTACACATTGATTTCCTTTCATTGCTGGGCATGATAGAATACATAAACTGTGACACTTTTAATGTCACATGGTTCTAACCAATGGAAACTGAAGAAGCTCATCTGTGCATTTTAAAAAGTATTTTTGATGGAATATTTATAGAAAGGATTACTCATCCTCTGAGTTTATAGTCTACTGAATATAACTATGATTTAGATAATGAGCCTAGGTCCTCATGACGAACACCCATATTCTGTGATCTCAATTAAACAGTTATGCTCCATAGGAGCTATTAAGATATATAGCAGTTACTGTTAACTGTTAACAAGATAAAAGCATATGTGTGTGTGCACACACACATTATATACACATACGTATATATAAACATATATGCTTAAATATCTATATATAACTTCAATATTTTTCCCATTACTTTAAAGTTGTGTGAAAAATTGTCTTCAAATAATCTTAACAGAGATGAGGTATGAAATATATGTGTGTTTATATATGTTTCTACTTATGTGTGTGTATATTTTCCCTTTCATTCTAAAAATTGTTTGAAATATTTTATCCAAATTATGTTATTAACCATGGGTGAAATGAATGTTACTACCAGGTAATATTACAATATTCTGACTTTTTGTATAATTTCATGTTGGTTCAGATTAAAGAAAGCTTAGTTCATAAAAAGGATGTATTTTTGTTTATATCACACAAAAAAGTAAAATGAAAAAAAAATAATGTATTGAACTACTTAAAGTATACTTTGGCTTTTACTCTCATTACCGAACATGATGTGGTGCAAAGCCATAATGCTTTCTATGTGTTGAAGATTTTGTCAATGGAAACTTAAAGCCAACAGTGTAAATTTTAAAAAAGATAGCCCAATTTGAAATGTCAAGGGGGATGATGTCACAAAAAAGGCAGTGTGAGGAGTGCTTCTTGAAATTTCCTCTGGAAGTTATGGTAAATTGAGCAGCTATAATTCCACAAAGGACTCCAGACACAACACACATGTATGCCTGAGAGACCCATATTGAATAACCTGAAGGTGGGCAAATCAGGTGAGTGAGGGAGGAGGGTAAAGGGAAGTGCAGAGATATGGGCCTCAGGGTCAAAGTTCGCAGGCTAGAGCTCACTGCAATCATGGGAGAGGGAAGAATTCAGGCTGCAGGCATAACCCCTGTGTCCCACAGTACTGCCTGAGGAATCAGCATATAAAATGGCCAAATTTAATGTCCGGGACAGAGATCTCAGTTAAGAACTGTGGTTTAAGCCCTCATGGACAGGCAGAAAACAGCAAACAAAGACACAGAGCCTGACAGCCTCCCCCCTCCCTCCCATATCTTTCCCTACTCCCAACCTCCCAGTGTTAGAAGCATGCTCCAGAAGAAACAGTAGCAGTGTAGGATTAAAGAACAAAATATTGATTTGGGGGAAAAATGGTGGCTGTGAGGCAGCCTCCCTGAATTCTCCCTTGGAAATAGCAGCAATTTTAACTGATGTATCTCTTCAAAAGAACCTCTACTCATCACACAGAGCACCTAAGTGTCTCACATGATGATTGCTGGAAGGTGGGCAGACTGGACAAGTTGGGGAAGAGGGAGGCAAGACACGTGGAGGAGCAGCCTGCACCTGAGGCTGCTAAGACACGGGTTTTCAGGGAGCAGATCGGTGAGTGTTTCTGCTGCTCTCCCCCTGCACCTCACTGCCCACCTAGAGTGCAGCAAGAGTGCAATGTTTCGCAGTCTGAGGCAGAAGCCTCTAGCAAGGTGAGTGGGGGAAAAGAGAGAGGAGACAAATGTGCAGAGGTGTGATCCACACCAGTGGCTGCAGAGCCATGGGATCCCAAGAGACAGAGCAGAGAACATAGAAGTGGCAGGGCAGGATCAGTCCCTGCACCTACCCAGTCCCACTAGGAGCACAGTAAGAGCATCACAGCATGCAGGCTCTGAGGCAGAAGCATCAAATGGGGCGAGCAGGGGAAGAGGGAAACGAGACTTGTGGAGACGCAGCCTGCACTTGAAGCTGTGGAGAAGCAGGACACCAGAAAGCAGAGCAAAGAGTATAGCAGCAGCAGGGCGGGATCAGTCCCTGCATCCCACAGTCCCACTGGGAGCACAGCAGGAGCTCCGCTGGAGTGTCTAAGGCAGAAAATCTCAGCTCAAAACAGTGGTGGGATGATTTTTTGTTGTTTTTTTTTCTTTCTCAGATAGAAAGAAAACTGCAAAAATGAGAACCTACCCCCACCCTCCCTCAGAAACCTTGGCCCCTGCCATGCCAGAGTCTTAAGCTAACCCCTGAATGGAGGAGTAGCATCAGATTACAGAGGTGCTTCTACTCCCAAGGGCATCTCTGCCTGAGAAGAAGCTGCAAAGTGTGAGCCTACCTACCCGCCCCCACCTTCCTGCGAGGCTTGGGAGGCAAGGAAGGTTCAGTTGCTGAGGCACTACTGGAACCCCGGCAGGTGGCTTTTACCAGCGCTGAAATCTCACACACACACACCCACACACAGACTACAGCGGAAAGAGTGCCCAAAGACGTACATGGAAACTTCTGGTTGCGCAGCCTGCCTTGGGGCAGGCGAGAGCAGAAATGGCAGTGACTGTAAAAACTACCAATGACCCCTCATAACCCCACTCATCTGTAATAGACCTGCATTGCCATGGTCAGTCTATGCACCAGGTGGCCAACTCTTAACTTCTCTACTTTTCCTCCTTCTTTCCATTTTTCTACAAATTTCTTTTCTTTTCTTTTCTTTTTTTGAGTATTGCTATTTTGTTTCTCGTGTTTGCTTTTTTATTTTATTATGTTTTGTTTTGCTTTGTTTTCTGTTCTTTCTTTCTGTTGTTGATGTTGTTTGTTTTCTTCTTTTCTATGTTTGATATTTCTATACAAATTGAGTGTTGGTTGTTGGTTGTTGTTTTACATGTGAGAGCAGCTGGTTTCCTCTGGTGGCTGTTGTAGTTGTGTTTGTTGATCTGCTTTGCTCTAAAATCAATCTGCAGCAGGGCTCAGCCAAAGAGACACAAGAATCATCACACCCAGAGGCCAACTTTAGATAAAATCAGAGCATTACCGGGTTTGATATACAAGAGTCACACCCAAATGGAAATTGCTATAGGCATAAGAGCCCATAGGGACCAAGTCTCACTGGAGGGGTCAAGCCTCACACAGCAGCTCATAAACTGTGGACACATTTAATCCTCACAGATAGTCAACCTGGTTGTCCATCCCATGTACGGACAAGCCAAAAGCAATCAAAACTCAACTTCAACAGGAGAAAACACACAACACAAGGAACACCTCAGGTACACACACACAAGAGAATAGGGAGATAGAGTAATTCAAATATAAAGGACACACACCACATAAGTTCACCCAGGAAAGACTGAGAGACCTAGGGGATCTACCTATTACGATGAAGCAAGCACAAAGAGTAACCCAGAATTGGGAAATGAAAAAACACAACCCAAGTAAAAGAAAAGAAGAAACCTCCTGAATCAGTGGAACTAGAGGAAATAGAGGTAAACAGTCAATCAGAGACAGAGTTCAGAACACTGATTATTGGAATGTTCAAGGAAATTAATGAGAATATAAAGAATGATAGAGAAATCATGAAAAACAACCAGCTAGAACTAAAGAACACAATAACAAACTCGATGGAATGACTTGCAGATTCAATGAAGCAGAGGATCAAATCAGTGACTTAGAAGACAAGTTAGCAGAAATCATCCAAGCAGAACAACAAAAAGTTAAAAGAATAAAAACCATTGAAAATAGTTTCAGAGAGCTGGGAGACAACATCAAATACAACAAGAAGTGCATCACAGGAATACCAGAAGGAGAAGAGAGGGAACAAGGGAAGGAGACCATATTTGAAGTAACAATATCTAAAAACTTTCCTAACCTGGCAAAGGACATTGAAATACAAGCCCAGGAAGTTCAGAGAGTTCCAACCAAGATTACCCCAAACAGGCCCACACCAAGACATATTATAGAGAAAATGGCAAGGGTTAAAGACAAAGATAGAATCCTAAAAGGAGCAAGGAGAAGGCAGCAAGTGACTCACAAGGGCACCCCGATAAGATTATCAGCCGAGTTTTCTATAGAAACTTTTCAGGCCAGAAGGGAGTGGCAGGAGGTTTTCAAAGTGATGAAAAACAAAGGCCTACAACCTAGATTGCTTTATCCAGAAAGGTTATCAGTTAAAATTGAAGGAGAGGGCCGGCTGAGTGGTGCATTGGTTAAGCGCTGGCTTAGGAAGCCAGCAGCCCTGGTTTGGGTACCACATATGAGGGCCAGGAACAGTGCCCTCAAAAAAATAATAAAGTAAATAAAATTAAATTAAAGGAAAGACAAAGAGCTTCCCAGAAAAGAATAAGCTAAAGGAATTCATTACCAGGAAGCCAGCATTGCAGGAATTGTTAAAAGGACTTCTTTAAGCAGAAGAGAAAAACAACATAACAAAGGTAGACAAGGAATACAAATAACAAAATGGAAATAACTAAGCACCTAACAATAATCACATTAAATTTAAATGGATTAAACACTCCAATCAAAAGGCATAGGGTGCCGATTCAGTCCCACATATGAGGGCCAGTGACACTGCCCTCAAAAAAAAAAAGGGGGACATAGGGTGGCTGAATGGATAAGCAAAGCAAGACCCTTGCATATGCTGTATAAAAGAGACTCACCTCAGATCAAAAGTCACATACAGGCTTAAAGTAAAGGGATGGAGTAAAATATTTCATGATGGAACTGAGAAAAAAGCTGGAGTAGTGATATTTATATCATATAAAATGGACTTTAAATTGAATAATATAATAAAGAACAAAGAAGGACACTTCATAATAATAAAGAGATCTATCCGACAAGAGGACATAACCCTGATAAACATCTATGCACCTAACATAGGAGTTCCTAATTATAGAAAACCGATTTTGACAGACATAAAGATGGAGATGAACAGTAATACTATCATAGTAAGGGACTTCAACACCCCACTGTCACCAATGGACAGATCATTCAGACAGAAAACCAGTGTGGAAACAGCGACCTTAAACTACACATTAGACCAGTTCGATTTAACTGATATTTTCACAGCATTTTACCCTAAAGCTACAGAATATTCATTCTTCTCAACCTCACATGGAATATTTTCCAAGATACACCACATGTTAAGCCACAAAACAAGCCTCAATAAATTTAAGATTGAAATCATATCAAGTGTCTTCTCTGACCACAATGCTATGAAACTAGAAATCAATTATATGAAGATATCTGGAAAGCTCACAAATATCTGGCAGCTGAATAACATGGTACTAAATAGCGAGTGGGTCAAAAATGAGATCAACGAGGAAATCAAAGGATACCTCGAGACAAACAAAAATGAAAACACCACGACCCAAAATCTCTGGAATGAAGCAAAAGCAGTTCAAAGAAGGAAGTTCACAGTGCAGGCCTACCTAAAGAAGGAAGAAAAATCTCAAATCAACAGGTTATCCTTACACACTAGGGAACTGGAGAAAGAACAGCAAATTAAACCCAAATGGAATACAAGGAAAGTGATAATAAAGACCAGAGTGGAAAGAAATGAAATAGAGACCAGAAAAACAATATAAAAGATGAATGAAACCAAGAGCTGTTTTTTTTGAGAATATAAATAAAATTCACAAAACTCTAGCCAGACTCATCAAAAAAAAAAAAAAAATACAGAGAGAAAGGACTCAAATTAGTAAAATCAGGAACGAAAGAGGTGAAATGACTATAGACACCACAGAAATAGAAAAAAATTTAAGAAATTACTATGAGCTACTATATGCCAACAAAATTGACAATCTGGAAGAAATGGATAATTTTCTAGAAGCATACAACCTTCCCAAGCTAACTCGAAAAGAAACGGAATATCTGAGTACACTGATTAATACCAAAGAAATTGAATCAGTAATCAACAAGCCCCCAACAAACAAAAGCTCTGGAACAGACGGCTTCACAAGTGAATTTTACAAAACATTCAAAAAACAATTAATACCTATTCTTCTCAAACTATTCCAAAAAATAAAGGAGGGAAGGATCCCAAACTCTTTCTATGAAGCCACTATCACCCTGATTCCAAAACCAGATTTAGACAGGACAAAAACGGAAAACTACAGGCCAATATCCCTGATGAACATAGATGCAAAAAATCCTCAGCAAAATATTAGCAAACAGAAATCAGCAATACATTAAGAAGATCATAAACCATGATCAAGCGGGTTTCAACCATAATACGCAAGGTTGGTTCAACATGCGCAAATCAATTAATGTGATACACCACATCAACAAAATTAAAAATAAAAATTATATGGCCATCTCAATAGATGCAGAAAAAGCATTTGACAAAATCCAGCAGCCATTTATGATAAAAACTCTTAGCAAAGTGGGAATAGAGGGATCATATCCCAACATAATAAAGGCCATATATGATGCACACACAGCTAACATTATACTCAATGGAGAAAAGCTAAACCCATTCCCCTTAAGATCAGGAACAACACAAGGCTGTCCACTTTTTCCACTGTTATTCAACATAATTCTGGAAGTTCTAGCCACAGCAATCAGACAAGAAAAAGAAATAAAAGGCATCCAAATTGGCAAGGAGGAAGTAAAATTGTCATTATATGAAGATGACATGATACTATACATAGAAAACCCAAAAGACTCCATCAAAAAAACTATTGGAGAGAGACTTCCGGAAAGACTGCGGAATAGATAGATGCCGTGCCAGCCGCCTCCCAGAATCAAACCAAAATCACGAATAATTTATACAACATTCAACCCTGGAAGTCCCCAGAACACTAGATAAACAGAACCTCTAACGGAGAACTTAAAGAGGAGGCCACGTTGAGTCTGGTAGGAGGGGCAGAGACGAGAGAGGGAGAACTCCATGTGGGACACCTCAGCAGTAGGAAGGCTTCTCTGGTTGGGGGATAGACTTTCTGTCCCCACACCGAGCTCACCAACCCATAGTTACTTTGCCAGGAAGAGGAGTTCCATAATAGCTGGCAGCAGAAATTAGTGAGGACTCTCTTTGCTCAGCTCGGTGAGACTGAGGGCGGCTAGAGAACCATTGGAGCCAGCACGTCGATTCGCTTGGTGGTGAGCACTCACCCGGTTCCTGGTAGAGGGAATAGATGTCTGAGGGGGGTCCAGGAGCCTGCGGGGAAAGACTGAACTGAATACCTGTGTCATGGGAGCTGGAGTTTCTGGTACTATTGATCCTCTTGTGTGGAGCTTGCACACGGGTAGTGTATACAAGGGCGCCATTTTGTCAGGGTTGGGCCCTCACACAGAGGGTCAGGTCCGGAACTGCATTGGTCTGGTGGAATTGGCGAAGGAGTGTGTGTGTGCGTGCCTGTGCATGCTGCCTTGGAGCTGCACCCTCTGCCCTGCTTGTTCTGCATTGCCAGGGAAATGCCTGGTGGGTGCGTCCAGCTCCAATGGGCTGCTCATTGAGAGGAGGGTGTGCCCGAGCCGACTTGGATCCCCACCCTCTACACTGCTTGTGCTGCATTGCCGGGGAAATGCGGGGCGGGGGCTCTCCGGCTCCATCAGGCTGTTTATTGGGATGCAGGAGTGCTCGAGACACCTTGAGTCCCCACTCTCCACACTGTGCAGAATTTCCAGGCTGGTGATTGGTTGTTGGGCTGCTCGGTCTGATTTACGAGCGGCTGATTGGGACAGGCTGAGACTGGGAGTTTTCCTGGGAATATTCGGCCATGAGCTGTTTGCATGTGTGATCCAGCTGGTGTTTTCCTTGTGATCTATCTAATACATCAAAGCAATCCCAGAGCAACAGCCAGAATCAAGAAACAAAGAAACATGTCACAAGTAAAAAGATTTTAAGAAGCCTCTAGAAATGGAACTAAATGAAACAGAGGGATCCAACCTTTCAGAGACAGAGTTTAGAACACTGATGATAAGAATGTTTAACAAATTTAGTGAGGACATAGGAAGGATAGAGAAATCATAAAACACAACCAGTTAGAACTAAAGAATACAATAACTGAAATGAAGAACACACTGGAAGGAATCACCAGTAGATTAGATGAAGCAGAGGATCGGATCAGCAATTTGGAGGACAAAATAGCAGAAATAATCCAGTTGGAACAACAAAAAGACCAAAGAATAAAAAACAATAAATAGTTTAAGAGCCCTATGGGACAAGATGAAGCACAACAATATTTGTATTATAGGAATACCAGAAGGAGAAGAGAAGAAGCAAGGGGTAGAGAATGTATTTGAAAAAATAATGACTGAAAAAAAATAAATAAATAATGACTGAAAACTTCCCTACCCTGGTGATGGAAATTGACATACAAGCCCAGGAAGTGCAGAGAGTTCCAAACAAGCTGAAACCAAACAGGTCTACACTAAGACACATCATAGTTAAAATGGCAAAGTTTAAAGACAAAGACAGAATCTCAAAAGCAGCAAGAGAAAGACAGCAGGTTACATACCAAGGAACTCCTATAAGACTAACAGCTGACTTCTCTACAGAAACTCTGCAGGCCAGAAGGGAGTGGCAGGAGATCTTCAAAGTGACGCAAAATAATGGCCTACAACCAAGATTGCTCTACACAGCATGGCTATCATTTAAAATTGAGGGAGTAATCAAGAGCTTCTCAGAAAAGCATAAGCTTAAGGAATTCATTACCACCAAGCCAGCATTGCAGGAAATGTGAAAAGGGCTTTTTTAAACAGAAGAAAAGGGTAAACAAGCTAACTTCGGAAGACCAGGAATACAAGTAACTAAATGGCAATACATATGCACCTATCAATAATCATTTTAAATGTGAATGGGAAAAACGCTCCAATCAAAAGACAGAGTGGCTGAGTGGTTAAGAAAACAGTTCCGATGTATATGCTGTTTACAAGAGAATCATCTTAGAGCAAAAGACATGCACAAACTGAAAATAAAGGGATGGAATAAGATATTTCATGCAAATGGAAATGAGAAAAAAAGCTGGAGTGGTAGTACTTGTTTTGGACAAAATAGACTTTAAAATGAAGATTACAATAAAAGACAAAGAAGGGAACTATAACCCTAATAAACATCTATGCATCCAACATAGGAGCTCCTACTTATATAAAACAGATTTTTTTTTTAGAGGGCAGTCTCACTGGCCTTCATATGTGGGATCCGAACCTGGGCCACTGGCGTCCCAAGCCAGTTCTTAACCACTGCGCCACTCGGTTGGCCCTATAAAACATATTTTGACAGACATAAAGACAGATATCAATAATAACACTATCCTTGTAAAGGACTTCAACACTCCATTGTCACCAATGGACAGATCCTCCAGACAGAAAATCAATATGGAAAGAGTGGCCTTAAATGACACTTTAGACCAGCTGGATTTCATCGCTATTTTTAGAGCATTTCACCTTGCAGCAACAGAATATACATTCTTTTCAAGTGCACATGGGACATTTTCCAAGATAGACCACATATTAGGCCACAAAACAAGTCTCAGTAAATTTAAGAAGATCGAAGTTATATCAAGCAGATATAAAGGAAAAGCTGATGGTTGCTGGTTGGAGGGGGTGGGGATGAGGGAGAAGGGAAATGTTTTGGACAGCGTAGGTGGGTGACTACAATGTTGCTGCAGGGATATGGGGGGCAGTTCTGGGAATGTAATTGATATTGTTGTGAATGCTTTGTGGGGTGTCAGATGGTCAAGTGTCTTGTTGGGGAGACCCCTTTGGGGATGGTGTAGAATCTTGATAACTGCACTGTACACCTGAAGCTGATGTTGTATAATATTGAGTGTTAACTGTGATCGAATATATGTGTATAGCCTTGGGATGAGAAGTACAGTGTGGGGTCAGGGAAGTTGTAATAGATAGATATGAAATGGGGGGGAGTTGGGTGGCAGATTAAGGGACGAGGGTAGTCACTTGGAGGTGTAAAAAGTATAACTATTGCACTGTTGTAAAAAGTAAATTAAAATAAAATAAAATTTAAAAAAATAAAATAAAAAAAATACTAAAAAAAAAGGCATCCAAATTTGTAAGGAGGAAGTAAAAATATCATTATTCATAGACGAGATGACTATTTATGTAGAGAGCCCTAAAGATTCCACCAAAAAACTATTAGAACTAATAAATGAATTTAGTAAATTAGCAGGATACATAATTAATATTCAGAAATCAGTTGCATTTGTATATACCAGGGATTGGCAAACTTTTGAGATGTAATGTACCCAAAGAGCCATATGTGGCTCTTGAGCCACAGTTTGCTGACCCCTGGTATACACCCATAAAAAACTATCAGAAGGAGAAATTAAGAAATCAACCTCATTTACAATTGCTTCCAAAAAAATAATATACTTAGGAATAAATTTAACCATTGAAGTAAAAGACCTGTACTCAGAACATTATAAGACATTGAAGAGAGAAATTAAAGAAGATAGAAAGAAATGGAAACATATACCATGCTCAAAGATAGGAATAATTAATAATTAAATTGTACATACTATATAAGGTAATATGTAAATTCAACACAAACCCTATTAATGACATTTTTCACAGAATTAGAACAAATAATCGTAAAATTTATATGGAACCGCAAAAGATCCCAAGTAGCCACAGCAATCTTGAGAAATAAGAACAAAGTGGGAGGTATCACTCTACTTGACATCAGATCATACTACAAGGCTATAGTAATAAAACCAGCATGGTATTGGCATAAAAACAGGCACATAGATCATTGGAACAGAATAGAGAGTCCAGAAACAAATCTATGCATATATGGCCATTTAATCTATGACAATGGTAGCAAGAATACATTGGGCATAAAGAGAGTGTATTTAATAAATGGTGCTGAGAAAACTGGACAGACATATGCAAAAAAAAAAAAACCCTTAAACTGGACGACCTTCTTACCCCCTATAAGAATGAATTCAAAATGGATTAAAGATTTATATGTAAGACCTGAAACTGTTAAATTTATAGAAGAAAATATAGGAGGTAAATTTGCAGACATTATCCTGAGCAATATTTTTACTGATATATCCCCTTACGCAAGGGAAACACATAAGAAAAAATAAGCATGTGGGAATATATGAAACTAAAAAGGTTTTCACAGCAAAGAAATCTATGAATTAAACAAAAGGACATCCTACAGAATGGGAGAAGATATTTGCCAATGATACATCTGATAAGGGGTTAATTTCCAAAATTTATAAAAAACTCATACATCTGAACACCAAAAAATTCAAACAACCCAATTAAAAAATGAGCAGAAGGTATGAAGAAACATTTTTCTAAAGAGGACATACAGATAGCCAACAAACATATAAAAAGATGCTCAATGCAACTAATCATTAGAGGAATGCAAATAAAAACCATAATTAGATTCCACTTCACTCCTCTCAGAATGGTTATCATCAATAAATCAACAAAGAACAAGTGTTGGGAAGGATGTGGACAAAAGGGATCCCTTGTGCACTGTTGGTGGGATTGCAGATTGGAGCAGCCACTAAGAAAATAGTATGGAGGGGCCATCCGAGTGGTGCGGTGGTTAAGCACTGGCTTGGGAAGCCGGCGGCCCTGGTTCGGGTCCCACATATGAGGGCCAGTGACACTGCCCTCAAAAAAGAAAGAAAGAAAGAAAGAAAGAAGCTTCTCTCCTCACCACATGTGGGAGGATCCTTTGGGAGCTTTAAAAAAAAATAGTATGGAGGTCCGTCAACAAATTGAAAATGGAACTATCTTAGGACCCATCAATTCCACTCCTGGGTATATATCCAGGGGAATCCAAAACATGAAAAAATATATGCACCCCTATGCTTAGTCCAGCACTATTCACAATAGCTAAGATATGGAAACAACTAAAATGCCCATTGATAGATTATTAGATAAAGCAATTGTGGTACATTTATACAACGGAGTATTACTCAGACATAAAAAGAATGAAATCTTACCATTTGCAACAACATGGATGGATCTAGAGTATATTATTCTAAATGAAATAAGTCAGACTGAGAAAGTCAATTACAATATAACCTCACTCATGTGTGGAATCTAAAGAGCAGGGCAAACAAACAAACAAAACAGAAATAGACTCAGAGATATAGAGAAAAAGCTGATGGTTGCTAGACAGGATTGTGGTGGAGATGGGGGAGAAGGTGAAGAGATTAGAAAGTACAAATTGGTAGTCACAAAATAGTCATGGGGATGTGAGATACAATATGGGAAATATAATCAATAATGTAAAGATTATGTAGGGTACAATGTGGGTACTGGACTTATCAAGGGGATCACTTCACAGACTGTAGATGCATGACCACTGCACTATACACCTGAACCTGAAATAGAATAATACTGAAGGTCCACTATAATTATATATATATATATAAAATTATCCACTATAATTATATATATAAAATTATCCACTATAATTATATATATAAAATTATCCACTATAATTATATATATATATATAATTATCCAATATATATAATTATCCACTATAAATATATATATATATCTATAATTATAGTGGACCTTCAGTATTATTTTATATATATATATATATATATATATATATATATATATATATATAGAGAGAGAGAGAGAGAGAGAGAGAGAGAGAGAGAGAGAGAGAGAGAGAGAGGATGCCAAAAATGTATACACATTATTTTAAAGATTTTATTGGGGAATTGGGGGAAGGGAACAGTGTTGAGGAACTGGGTGTGGGGACCAGCCAAGTTGTTGTTCTTCGATCTTTGTTGTGGAGGGTGCCTGTCGCCATCTGGCTTCTTGTCGGCAGCTCGTGGCCTCTAAGCTCAAGTTTCTGTGTTCAATCTTAGTTGCCGCTGGGCATAGCCACCATCCCATGCATGAGTCAAACCCTACAGCCTTGTTGTTAAGAATGGTCGCCCTATCCACTGAGCAATCTGAGAGGCAGCTCAGCTCAAGGTGCCAAGTTCAATCCTTAGTTGTGGGTGGGCGTAGCCCACCACTGAAAAGGCAATCTTGTTACACCAGCTGAGCCATCCTGCCACCTGTTGGCAGCTCAGCAACAGCTCAGCTATGGTGCAGCGTTCACTGGCCCATGTGGGAATCAAATTGGCGGCCCTGTTGCTCAGAGAACGGGCTGTAAGCCAACTCTTTTTTATAAGGGCAGTGTCACTGGCCCTATATGTGGGATCTGAACCGGGGCCACTGGCAACCCAAGCCAGCTTCCAGCCACTACGCCCCTCGGCCGGCCCTGTAAGCCAACTCTTAACCAACTGAGCCCCTTGGCTGGCCCTGTATACACATTTTAAGAAAGGAAAAAAATCTGTATTAAAATTATGTTGATGGTAACCATTTTGAACACCTCTTGTAATTGCAGAAATCAAAAGTGACATGAATTTATCTATTATTGTTGGTATATATTGAGTATTACAATTTTAATATATATATATATTATATTAATATATGTAATATTAATATGTATATATATTCACCCACAGGAAGTAAAGTACAGCATTGGAAACATAGTCAATGGTATTATAACAGCAATATGCGATGTTAGAGGGGTAGTAGATTGGGAGGGTTATCACTTTGTGAGGGCTGTAAATGTCTAACTATTATGTTGCCTTGTACACCTGAAACTGATAAAAACAAATGTCAAGGAAACAATCAAAATTTGAATTTGCCTCAACACAAGAGCTTTTTTAGTATTTTGTTATAAGATTGTTTGTCATGTTGCCAGCTAGAAGAAATCACATATACTTTGAGGGTTTTACTGAAGCCATGTGCTCTAGAAAAGATAAAATTAGACTGTAACAGACAAAACAATGGAAATGCAGGTGGTATATCTGTGAAATCCATTGACTCCATAATTGATTTTTGATTCTAATATTTTGAAATGGGATATGATGAAATTGGCAGCTAAATTAAACACATCAGACCTGTGGTACTGTAGAATTTTTCAACTTCCTGAAAGCCTGAGCTTTGAATCACCTTTTTAAAGAGGTTTTGTGAAGAAATGAGAACAGAATTTTTGAAATTTTTCTCTATAAAGGATTTTGCTGGCTTTCGATAAAAAAGTCCTAAAATGCTTAATTGAAATACATAAAGAAGTATATTTCATTCATTCATTCATTCATTCATTCATTTATTACAGAATGATGGTTTGACTCATTTGATGACTTTTGGCTATAGGGATAAGAGAAATCTCTTCATTCAAGATCCTGCAATCACCATCATAGTTGCAATGAAAAACATTTACCAGTTTTGTTTTTATTGTTTTTATTTTTGCCAAGGTTGCTATTCTGGAGGTACATATCAGAATCAGGGAACTCGACAAACTTTGTAAACTTGGACAAATGCCTTGTGTGGGTAGATCAAGACTGCTAAAGCTTGGACAATTTCTCTATGAGCAGAAATTTGTGCATACCTAAACCCATTCCAAATTACTTTAAATTTCCTGTTCAGATGGTATTGAAATTGAAGCATTGACTTATAAATGCTCCCTTAGTAAAATGCACAACATCAACAATAGAAATTCTTGTGGCTAAGTGCTGGCTTGGGAAGCCAGAGGCCCCGGTTCGCTCTCACATATGAGGGCCAGTGATACTGCCCTCAAAAAAAAAAAAAAAATAGAAACTCTGACAAAGATTGGTTTGAGAACAAAGGACATCTCGGGACTTGATTTCAATTGGAAAATCTTGGAGAATCCTGAGGTTCTATGACAAAGGTTTATTCTCACCTGGCAAAGCTACGTTATTCAAATTGTTATTCTACATAATTTTGTGAGTCAGTTTTTAGCACTTGTGGCCATCAAAAGTCATTTGGTAGGGCCGGCTGAGTGGCACACTGGTTAAGCGCTGGCTTAGGAAGCCAGCGGACCGGGTTCAGTCCCACATATGAGGGCCAGTGACACTGCCCTCAAAAAAAAAAAGTCATTTGGTGACTCAAATTCTATGTTTTGTCATCTGAATTTTAAATTCATATTCGAAACAAAGAAAGACTTTCTTATTGAAAGGTACTTTTGAGCTAAAACAAAATTTCCTTCTGTCTTCTTTTTAGAATACAATATTTTCATGAGTGAGAGGGACATACTTTTAAAAATTTATATTATGTTTATGTAAATGAAACAATATAATTATTAACATTTTCTGAAAGAAAGCAAAATTTATATAAGATTCTCAGAGGTATCTGCAAACACAAAGAGGTAAAAACTTCAGAATTATGTTTTCAGGTTTTTTTGTTTGTTTTTTTGAGGGCAGTGTCACTGGCCCTCATATGTGGGACCCGAACTGGGGCCATGGGCTTCCCAAGCCAGTGCTTAACCACCACGCCACTTGGCTGGCCCTGTTTTCAGTTTTTAAATATGGTTTTCTATTCATTCAATAGTTCCACTTGTTGAAATTTACCATGAGGCAATAATAAGAAAATTTTTCAAAAATTATGTATTCAGATGTTTATTATAATGCTATTTATAATAATGAAAAATTAAGAGCAAATTAAATTCTCAACTGTAGGGATTATTTAAAAATGAATGGAATGTTCTTATGACAGAATATTACATAGCTATTTAATGTTATAATTAAAAACTTTTTAATAATATAAGAATATACTTAAGGTATAATTTTTTCTTTTTTTTATATATATTTTTAATTAGCTTCAGGTGTACAACAATTAAGGTATAATTTTAAAATAAACTGATATAAAAATCATAATATATTTCACCTATATAAACTTTATAGAACTATTTTCAAAGATATTTCCTGAAATGTTAATAGTGATCACCTCTAGATGGTAGGTTTATGAAAAGACCATTTTTTTCTTTATACATATTTATAAAATTTACCAAATTAGTATATGTGATTTTTAAAGTCGATGTGGAAAACATTAAAAAGAAAATAAACAATCCATTCAGAAAGATTTTGGCACAGCAATCTTCTTGTAATATATGTTATTTTAAAAATCTTTTCAATTAAAGAAATTATATGCTATAAAGAAATAGTAATTCTAAAGATTAATTTTATTCATCTTTCAGCATTAGGCAGTTGTTTAGACATTGAATCGTCATGTATTGATGTATTTCAGGATTTGGGGACAGACACATATGAAATTCTGGTTTTTAGGTGCTGTACACTAACAGCGAACACACAGAACTCATAGAATTTTTTTTTTGAGGGCAGTGTCACTGACCCTCATATGTGGGACCCGAACCGGGGCCACTGGCTTTCCTAGCCAGTGCTTAACCACCGCGCCACTCGGCCGACCCTAGATTTTTTATTTGCTTGTTTTCAATGCTGGTTTAGGATATTTGGGAATTCAAATTCCTCAAATAATCTGCAGTCAGTTGCCACAGAAGTATAGGGAAAAAAGTGTGGCAAATATCTATTTTTAAATCACTGCAACTCTCCCTGGAGCATATCCATGGAAAGTACAAAAGATATAGAAATCTAAGTTAAGTACATTTGAGAATACAGAAGAATCTCAAGCAACATATTCTCTCATCAGCTAGATGTGTTCAGATAGGCCGGTAGAATTTTGCCTGTGGCTATATGATCTGTTTTGCCCCAGAGACATCAATTTCAATTCTCTCTTTGGGATTCACTGCTACAAAGTTATGCATAGGATTGTTTTTTCTCACTAAAAATACTTTACCTTCTTTAACCACCCCACTTCTATTCCTCAAAAATCTAAGCCATTTACCTGAAATTTTCACAAAACTTGATAGTGAAAAGACTCCAAAAACTGTTATATAAGAAATGATATCACTAAACAGTGAAGACACTTACTTTGTTATGTAAGAGTTTAAAATATAAAGATGTATCATCTGACATATATGGCCCAGTTTAAAGAAAATGTAAATGGCAGGAGTGGGTAAAATGATATATTAAAACTTAATAAAATACGCAAAATATTAAACAAATGTCAGAATAGTCTTTTCAGTGATTGACTTCAGCACTTTACATTCAGTTTTAATGTTAAAAATCATTATTGTATCATTTATAAAACCTTAATTTATCATTTTTTTGGGTCACCACTGAAAGGGGTGTTTCTTTTTATTATTAGAAACAAAACCAAGGGCCGACCGAGTGGCTCGGTGGTTAAGAGCTGGCTTGGGAAGCCAGCGGCCCTGGTTCGGTCCCACATATGAGGGCCAGAGACACTGGCCTAAAAAAAAAAAGAAAAAAGAAAAAAAAGCCAAGAAAAACGTATAAGGTATATGATTTGCTCAATGTTTATGTGGCATTCAAAGAAGTCAAGCAAGACAAGGCAGGCCTCCTGACTGGAAAGTTAAGGCAATTGTCTGTGACCAGGACAGGGAGGAGCCTACCTTGTGTATATGTGGGATTGAGTGGGAATGTGAAAAGAAAGTAGTGGTTAAGGTTCGCCAATCTTTAAAGAAATTCAATTAGAATGTTACCATTAGGGCCGGCCAAGTGGCTCAGTTTGTTAAGAGTTGGCTTAGAGTACGTGCTCTGAACAACAGGGCCTCCGGTTCGATTCCCACATGGGCCAGTGAACACTGCGCCCTAGCTGAGCTGTCGCTGAGCTGCCAACAAGTGGCAGGATGACTCAGCTGGTGTAACAACAAGATTGCCTGTTCAATGGTAAGCTATGCCCACCCATATGTAAAGATTGAACTCGGCACCTTGAGCTGAGCTGCCACTTGAGCTGAGCTGCCACTTGGATGGCTCAGAGGATAGTGTGTGCACTCTTAACAAGGCTGCTGGTTCGACTCCAGCATGGGATGGTGGCTATGCCCATCCACATCTAAGATTGAACACAGCACCTTGAGCTTAGAGGCCACGAGCTGCTGATGGGGAGCCAGATGGCGACTGGTGCCCTTCACAATGAAGATTAAAGAACAACAACTTGGCTGGTCCCCTTCCCCATTTCCCCAACACTGTTCCCCTTCCCCAATACCCCAATAAAATCTTTTAAAAAAAAGAATGTTACCATTAAATGAAAACCATTTTATAAATTCTTAGAAAAGATTCTCTTCTGAGAATATAACTGGGGAGATAACTCATTGAATAATCTAAATGTACAGTCAGATTTACTGAAGTGGTACCTGGAAAAGGAGAAAATGGAACCAGGAAACAGAAATATAGACACAGCAATTTAAAAAGTCAAATAGATTAAGATCACTCAAGAGTCATGCCAAGTAAATTATACTATGGAGAGGGAGAGGGATGAGAACTAAGTCCTCAGAGTAAAGACTCAAGGATAGAGTAGAATAGTACTGTTATCCATTGAATTTTGTCTCCCCCAAATTCATATGTTGAAGCCCTAAACCCTATCACAACTATATTTGGAGATAAGACTTTTAAAAAGGTAATTAAGATTAAATGATATCAAGATGGATTTCACTGATATTTTTAGAGCATTTAATACCAAAGCAGCAGAATATACATTCTTTTCAAGTGCACGTATAACATTTTCCAGGATAGACCACATATTAGACCTCAAAACAAGTCACAATAAAAGATTTAAATTATATAAAATGTCTTCTCTGATCACAATGATATGAAACTAGAAGTTAATTACAAGAAAAAAATTGAAAAACACAGAAAGACATAAAAGCTAAATACCATGCTCCTAAACAATGAATGAGTTTACAATGAGATCAAGGAAGAAATCTAAAGATAACTTGAGACAAATGAAGTTGAAGACAAATGAAGACGACCTAAAATCTATGGGACAAAGCGAAAGCAGCCCTAAGAGGGAAATTCATAGCAATACAGGCCTACTTCAAGAAAGAAGAATAATATCAAATAAATACTCTAAACTTACATCTAAAGCAACTAGAAAAAGAAGGGCAAACAAAGCCCAAAATAAGCAGAAGGAAGAAAATAAAGATTAGATCAGAAATAAACAAAATAGAGTCTAAAAAAAATACAAAAGATCAATGAAAGCAAGAGCTTTGTCCTTGAAAAATATAAATAAAATTGACAAACCTTTAAAACCAGACTCATCAAGAAAAAAGGTAGAGGATCCAAATCAATAAAATCAGAAATAGAAAAGGAGAAAGGACAACTGACATCACAGAAATACAAAGGATTATAGGAAAATACCACATAAAACTATATGCCAACAAAGTGGACAATCTGGAAGAGATGGATAAATTCCTAGAAATATAGAATCTTCCAAAACTGAGTTAAGGAGAAACAGAAAATCTGAACACACTGATAGCTACGGCTGAATATCAAAAAACAAACAACCAAACAAAGAATCAAACAAAAACTAACAACCCAATTAAAAAATGAGCAGAGTACCTGAACAGACATTTGTCCAAAGAGGGCATACAGATGGCAGACATTTGAAAATATGCTCAAAACCACTAATCATCATATAAATGCAAATTAAAACCATAATGAGATGTCACCTCACTCCTGTCAGGCTATCATCAATAAATCAACAAACAACAAGTGTTGGGAAGGATGTAGAGTAAAGGGAACTCTCATGCAATGTTGGTGGGATTGCAAATCTGTGCAGTCACTATGGAAACCAGTACGGAGGAACTTCAAAAAATTAAACATAGAACTGCCTTATGACCCAGCAATTGTACTTTTCGGTATTCATTTGAAAAAATCCAAAACACTTTTTTAAAAAGATATGTGCTTCCCTGTGTTCATTGCAGCGTTATTTACAATAGCCAAAATATGGAAGCAACTGAAATGCCCACCAATAGATGATTGGATAAAGAAGTGGTAAATATATACAATAAAGTCTTACTCTGCCATAAAAAAGAATGAGAGCTTCCCATTTGTGACAACATGAATGGACCTGGAGGGTACTATGTTGAGTGAAATAAGTCATATTAAGAAAGACAAATACCACATGATTTCAGTTATATGTGGAATTAAAGAACAAAATAACCAAACAAACAAAACAGAAATAGACTTACAGATACAGAGAACAAACTGATGGCTACTAGATGAGTGGTGCATTGGGGGACTGGGTGAGAAAGGAGAAGGGATTAAGAAGTAAAAATTATTAGTTGCAAAAATAGTCACATGGATGTAAATACAACATGGGGAATATAATCTATAATATTTTGATAACTATGTATGGTGACAGGTGGGTGATAGACTTATGGGAGAATCACTCCATAAATTATATAAATGTCTAACCACTATGCTGCATAACTGAAACTAATATAATATTGAATGCCAACTATAGTAGAAAAAATTTTTTTAAGTTTAAATGAGGTCATAAGTGTGAGGCCCTAATCTGATAAGATTCATGGCATTTTAAAAAGAGGAATTAGATGCTAAAGATCTCCCTCTCTCTGTGTGCTGGCCAATTGGCGAATTGGTTAAGAGCTGGTTTGGGATGCCAGCGGCCCCGGTTCAGATCCCACATATGAGGGCCAGCGACACTACCCTCTACAGCTAATAACAGCTCCACCTGGAGCTGGGCTGTGTGAGCTCCAGCGACAGTGTAGACTGCATCCCCTGCTGCAGTGGGCTGCCATAAGCTACCGTGAGTGGCTGGCAGCAAGAGTGAGTTGCCAATAGTCACGGTGAGTGACCATCCAGAGGCCAGAGGCCGGCGACCTATCTGCCTCATCCAGGAAGAGCGTGATGACGATACCAACATGGGCCAGTGAAGCAACGTCCCCCGCAAATAGACTGAAGAACAAAAAGGACAGCAACTTGTCTGTTCACCTTCCCTGCCTGATTTCCCAAAGCTGTTCCCTCCCACAATTCCCCAATAAAATCTTTATAAAAAAAAGATCTCTCTCTCTCTCTCTCTATTTGTCTCTCTCTCCCTCTGTCTCTCTCTCTCTCTATGCAGAAGAAAGACAATATGAGGACATAGTGAGAAGGTGCCTGTCTATAAGCCAGGAAGAAATCTCTTAGCAGGAATCAATCCTGCTGGTACCTTATACAGCTTCCAGACTGTGAGAAAATGTATTTCTGTTGTTTAAGCCACCCAGTCTGTGGTATTTTGTTATGGCAGCCTGAATAGATTGCTCCATGAACCTGAGCAGCTAGATGAGAGTCAAAGAGGTCATTGATTCTAATGGTTAGTTCATGTGAGGTGCTGAGTTGGGGACTCTTACCCCTGGCTTTTCTGGTTTATTATGGTTGAGATCCTTCAAGATCGTGTTAGCTAGGTTCTGATAGCCCATTTCTCAGTAATAAAAATTCTTCCAGAATTGAGCAATTTTACAATTAGGTTTTATTTTTTGGATTTAAAATGATTTCATGATAGACCTAACAGTAAAAACAGATAAAGAGATAAGACAGGCATTAAAGGAAAAGTAGAAATATTTTTGCAGTAGAGAATATAGACATATTAGGGATGTGAAAATAGAGAAGAGGAAATGTTGTTTGTGTGTCACACATATAAAAAGTAGCACTGGTGAACCTGTACAATGAATTCCATAAGAATTAGATATAAAGAATGACAGAAATCACTTTCTAAAGAATAGTTTTAAAATAGTCTTACTAAGTAAAATTGGCACTCTAAAAAGAAGGAAAGGAGGGCCGGCCAAGTGGTTAAGCGCTGGCTTTGGAAGCCAGCGGCCCCGGTTCAGGTCCCACATATGAGGGCCAGTGACACTGCCCTCAAAAACAAAAAAAAAGAGAAGGAAAGGCAATTAATAAAGGGAAAGCTTTTCAGGGTCGGCTGAGTGGCTCAGTTGGTTAAGAGCTTGCTTAAGAGTGTGAGCTCTACGCAACAGGGTTGCCAGTTGGATTCCCAACCTGAGAGGAGCAGCTGCTGAGCTGACAACAGGTGGCAGGATGGCTCAGCTAAAAAAAAAAAAAAGAATATTTTCCTTCCCTCCATTGATACAAAGGCACAAAGAACTCTGTTAGAAGAGCAGTTACAGCAACTCTTCCCAAAACATCAGTTTTATGATTTACCAGAATCTATTATGAACCTTAGGGAAAAGATTAACACCTTAGGTGATATCAGGTTGGAAAGAAGAAAAATGGTAAGGGTTCTGGCAATCTCAAAGGCATTAGCATGATTCAACGACAATACATACTGTTTTTTGTATACGAAGATGGCATTTGTGGTTCACTAATTAGAAGTGTTGTTTTTCTCCTAAGCAAAGTGATACTCTGTTTTGAACCATCCATATTCCCTTAAGTACATGCATTTGTCCAGTGGCTGATAAAGGGTTAGCCTGAACAAGGGCAAAGAAATTTTCCCTGATTGCCAAATGGCCGATAAAAGGAACAAATTGGCAACTCTGTACTCGAGTTTACATTAGGCAGACTAACTAGCCCAGGCTAAAAGATCAGAAGTCTACTAGTAAGGATATTTAGTAATATAATATTTATAATTAAACATTATAATAATATTTTACCACATCAGCTTTTCCTTCTCAGGCACGAATTTCTTTTAAGAACACAGAAACTAAATATTGAATAATTAATATGTTTAACTAAAATTTCTTTCATTTGCATAGTTTAATATACATCACCATCCAAATTTCTTATGCTATGTCAGCTAATGTTTTTCTCTTGGTATTATTCACAACTTAAACAAACATGCACATTCTATTTTCTGTGCTCCTATAAATAAATTGCTACCTCCTGATTAATTGGAAAGAAAAAGTGTTTACTACTTGTACTAGGCACAGCACTAGTAGGGGATAAAGTCCAAACAGAAGAGATAGTCCATAATATTGTTATAGTAAAGAGGCAAGAAAAAATTCAATCATTGTCATCACTTTAATCTCTATGTTTTGGTCTTGAAATAGAGCAGATGTTTCTACAATCAACCTAAATGAGAAGATCCATAATAAAAAAATATTCATGATTATTAAGGCTAGTTTAGGATTTAGGGCCAGGCAAATTTCAAACTTGATTTCTTAACATTTGAAAGTAGCAAGCAGTGTGCAAGGCAGGATATTTATGATATATTATATACAATAGTGCTCTTTTTAAGAGTAGAGCTTTAACTGGAAGGTCTTTACTCTGCAGCCTGTAAGCATTTTGTTATTCACTCTGCATGAGTATATATTGCCTTTGCACCATACTAATATTTTACATTTGTTAAATGCAGAATGTATAATGATCTTCTAGGGCAGAGATCTTTGTTTTATTGGCTGGTGTTTTTCAGGGCTTAGAACAGAGCCTGGTGAATAGAAACTTAATAAATATTTATTAAACAATTGAAGTGTATATTTCTAGTCCGAAGTGAAATATAAGCTCTTCAAAGATAGAACCTTGTATGAAAGTAGTTTGTAGGATATGTGATATGTGATTGTATATAAGACATTGTAAATACTATAATCATTATTCTTTGCCTTTGTATCTCCAAAGTCAAGCACAAGTAACTGCATATATACAGACACTAAATCAATGATGGTTAAGGTTTGAAGGTAACATTCTTTCAGGAATCGGATAAAAGCTGTACAGTAGTCTCTCCTTACCCATGGTTTTGCTTTCCATGGTTTCAGTTACACGTGGTCAACCGCAGTCTGAAAATATTAAATGGAAAACCCCAGAAACAAACAATTCATAAATTTTTAATTGCACACTGTTCTGAGTAATGTGATGAAATCTCCCTCTGAACTGTTCCATCCAGGCTGGGCCATGAATTATCCCTTTGTCCAGCTTATCCAAGTTGTGTATGCTATCTGCCTATTTGTTACTTAGTAGCTGTCTCAGTTATCAGATAGACTGTTTTAGTATCACAGTGCTTTGTTAAAGTAACTGTTATTTTACTTAATAAGGCCCCAAAGTGCAAAAGTAGTGATGCTTACAATTTGGATATGCCAAAGAAAAGCTGTAAAGTGCTTCTTTTAAGTGAAAAAGTATGTATGTATAGGAAAAAACATAGTTTATGTAGGGTTCGGTACTGTCTGAGGACTCCACTGGGGAGTCTTGGTTATCTGGTAACAAGCAAGGCAGAATATTCCCGGAAGGCCAATTGTTTGGCTCCTGGGAAAGTGGCTAGAGAGAATCCACATTTAAACACCTCCTCTTTCTCCTCAAAAAGACACTGTGCATGGGGTATCTGTAAACTTTGCGAAGTATCCTAATCTTTCAAGGCTTTATTTGATTTGCTTTGTGGCGATCACCTCATTCTAAACAGGATTCTAGTTTCTATGTTCTTTACTACCTGACATATGCTTTGAAATTGACAGTATGTATGTAAAACATATCTGAGTCTCAGAGTCTATAAGTACAAATATGACTTGAAAAAACTATTGGAAAAGAGTATCATCTTATTGTTATTACTCAGTTTATTTATTTGTTTGTTAGTTTATTTATTAAATTTATTAGAGTAACATTGGTTAGTAAAATTATACAGGTTTCAAATGTACATTTCTATAATATAATACATCATCTATACATTGCTTTGTGTGTTCACCACCCAGAGTCTGTTCTCCTTCCATCACCATATATTTGATCCACTTTTCCCTCTTCTGCCATTCCCCTCTCCTCTTACCCTCTGGTAACCACTAAATTGCTGCATGTGTCTATGAGTTTTTGTTTCTTTGTCTTATTCCATCATTGCTTTCAGTTTTATATCCCACATATTAATGAAGTCATATGGTTCTTGACTTTTTCTGTCTGACTTATTTTGCTTAGCATAATAATCTCAAGATACATCCAAGTTGTCACAAATGGCAGTATTTCATCTTTTCATATGGTAGAATAATATTCCATTGAGGATATATACCACATCTTCTTTATCCAGTCATCTATTGAAGGACACTTCAGTTATTTCCATGTCTTGGCTATTGCTCAATTTTTTTTTCTTATTTATCTATCAGTTCTGAACTGCCATGCTCTGCTCCTTATGTGTTCATTCATCCCTACAGCTCTTTGATAATAACTTTTTCTTTTTCAATTTCATTGTGCTTTTTGACTGATGCAATATTTCTGATTCTAGAATGTTAAACAATGGAACAAACTGTTTTACAGAGAATAGAAATTCCCTAAGTATGAAAATGTAGATCCATATTTTTAAAGGCAATAACTTTTTCCTAACTTTCATTTACACATGTCCAGTATCTAAAGATCTCAATGGTTTATAGTATTGAAATAGACAATGTATAACCAGAGTTTAAATATTCAATAAAAGCAATGAATTTTCATCCATCAATTACTATAATCAAAACAAAGGCTGACATGCATACCCACAGCAGAGACACAGGAACCTGGGAGGCGGAGCAGAGAGAGGTCTGAGCAGCTGCAGGGTGCACACAGACACCGAAGTCCCCCCACCCCCACCCCGCAGTCGCTTCGGGAGAGCAGCAGGAGCTCCACTGGAGCCTCTGAAACAAAGACCTTACCTCAAAACAGTGGTGGGACTGTTTTTTGTGTGTGATTGTGTGTGTGTGTGTGTGTTTCTTTTTTTTTTTTCTTTTCCCCTCTTGGACAGAAAGCAAAAAAAAAAAAAAACAACTGCAGAAATAAGAACTCATCCCCACCGTCCCTCAGAAACCTTGGCCCCCAACAAGCCAGAGTCTTAAGCTGACCCCTGGATGGAGCAGCAGTGTCATATTGCTATCCGCAGTGTGTCAAGAAATTCCGCCCCAGACCAGGCTGCAAAGAATGAGCCTATCTACCCCGCCCCCAACTTTCCTGCAAGGCTTGGGAGGCAGGGCAGGTTCAGCTGCTTAGGCACTAGCAGACAGACCCCTGGGAGGTGGCTTTTGGCAGTACTGCACTCTCAAGCCCTACACAGCTTTCAGTGGAAAGAGTGCCCAAAGACACACATTGAATCTTCTAGATGTGTAGCCTGCCTTGGGACAGGTGAAAGCAGGAAAGACAGTGACTTTGTAAAAACTTCCAATCACACCTCATAACCCCCCTCATCTGCAATAGACCTGCAATTTCAAAACCACTGTAGGTGCCAGGTGGCCAACTCTGCCCCCACAAGACGCAGAGGAACTTTGGTACAGCAGAG
Organism: Aselliscus stoliczkanus; assembly: GCA_033961575.1. Taxonomy (NCBI): domain Eukaryota; kingdom Metazoa; phylum Chordata; class Mammalia; order Chiroptera; family Hipposideridae; genus Aselliscus; species Aselliscus stoliczkanus. Next base: position 32,647,893 of record CM066737.1, on the reverse strand, counting down.
GACAAACTGCAGAGAGCTTGGTGGACTTTAGCCAAGACCAGCATTGGGTTTTACTTTTTTTTTTCTTCCTCACTTTATTGGTTGCTTGTTTTGGTTGTTTTTGGTTTTTACTTCTATTTCATTATTATCATTTTTTAGCTTTTAATATAGGCATATATATATGGGTGTATATAGGTGAATACATGTCCATATATATGGGGGTGTGTATATATACTTTTTTCTTCCTTTCTTTTTCTTTCCTTCTTTCTTTTCCACTCTTTCCCTTCTTTTCTTCATTCTTTTCACTGCTCTACTTTTCCTCCTTCTTTCCTTTTTTCTGCAATTTTTTTCATGTTAACATCTGTTTATTTTCTGTGGAATGTATATAGCAATCTTTTATATTATTTATATTATTTTATATTATTCTATATTTTTGTATGTTTGACCTATTTTATAATTAAAAGTACAACTGCAAGCAAAAAAAGAGGCAGTTTAATGATAAATCATTTAAATTATCAGAAACCAATTTATAGGCAATAACAATTTACTGAACACACAAATAATGGTGCGTCAGTATAAAGAACCAAAGTGCCAAAAATAAATCTAGCAAATAAGGAAGATTATTGAATATTTTATTTTCAAGTCATCTAGTATTGAGGGAAAATACTGAACTTGGAGCAGAAAACTGGGCTACTGTACCAGCTCTGCCATTTATTCAGTGTGGGAGTTGGAGAAATTTCAGTTCACTTCTAATGAACCTACTTACTACCTAAATTTTCTCATCAGTCAAATGAAGAATTAAATCATTAATTTGAATATCATGCCATGTATAATGAATAGATTAAATAATTAAAGCACAACTTTGCATTATTATCCCCTTTTTCATGTATAAGTAAAATATATAGCTAAACGCAAATATGATATATATCTGATCTATAGTAGTTTTAAATCACTTCAGCTATTTTTTAGGTTCCCAATTGAATAAGACTACAACAAGCCAAAAGAATAGAACCTGGAGATGGAATTTGAGATGAAACCCCATTTGACCATTTACTATCTTTGTGTTCTTGTGTCTAAGCATTTTTTCTTTAATTTATGATATGGAAGTAATATCATACCTCTTAGGATTATGGTAAGAATTTAAGATAGTGCATGTAAAAATGTCTAGTATCATTAGTTTTTTTCTTTTGTTTTATTCTATTTTTTTTCTGCAAATTTTTTTTTATATTGCTAATTGGTTTCTCGTGTTCTTTTTTTAAAAGATTTTATTAGGGAATTGGGGGAGGGGAACAGTGTTGGGGAATCAGGGAAAGGGAACAGACAAGTTGCAGTCTTTTTTTTGTTGTTACTCTTCAGTTTAGTTGTGAATGACATTGCTTCATTGGCCCATGTTGGTATCGTCACGTGCTCTCCCCTGGTGAGGCAGATCGGTTGCAGGCCTCTGGATGGCTGCTCACTGTGGTTTGGCAGCTCACACTGCCTGCCAGCTGCTCACACTGCCTGCCACTCACTGTAGCCTATGGCAGCCCACTGCAGCAGAGGCTGCAGTCCACACTGCTTCTGGCAATCTTAGCTATAGAGGCAACCAGATGGAGCTATTGTTCACCATCTTAGCTATAGAAGGCAGTGTCACAGACCCTCATATGTGGGATCCGAACCAGGGCCCCACTGCTCAGGGCTGGCGTCCCAAGCCAGCTCTTAACCAATGTGCCACTCAGCCGGGCGTATTCTATTTTTTATTTCATTCTATTTTATTTTGTTTTGTTTTGGCTTTTGTTCTTTTTTTGTGCTTGTTGTTTTGGTTTTGTTTGTTTTCGTCTTTTGTATGTTTGATATTTCTGTACAAGTTGACTGTAGGTTGTTATTGTTGTTTTGTAAAAGTAAGAGCATCTGGTTTCCTTTGGTGGCTGTGGTGGTTGTACTTGTTGATCTGTTTTGCTCTAAAATTGCTCTGCAGCAGGAACCACCCAAAGAGACACAAGAATCATCATACCCAGAGGCCAACTTTAGATAAAACCACAGCATTTCTGAGTTTAACCTACAAGAGTCACACACAAAGGAGAATCGCTACAGGCACAAGAGACAAAAAGGGGCAAGCCTCATTGGAGGGGTCAACCCTCACACAGCAGCTCATAAACTGTGGACACTGCTATCCTCACAGCTGATCAGCCTGGGAGTCAATCCCACCTACTGACAAGCCATAAGCAATCAAAGGTCAACTTCAACAGAAGACACACAACACAAGGAACACCTCAGGTACATACGCACAGGAGAATAGAGAGATTGAGTAATTCAAATATAGAGGAAACCTACCACATTAGTACGCCCAGAAAAGACTGAGTGATCTAGGGAATCTACCTGTTACATCGAAGCAAACACAAAGAGTAAGCCAGAATGGGGAAACAAAGAAAAACATCCCAAATAAAAGAACAGAAGAAACCTCCTGAATCAGTAGAACTAGAGGAAACAGAGGTAAACAATCTATCAGAGACAGAGTTCAGAACACTGATTATTAGAATGTTTAAAGAAATTAATGAGAATATAAAGAAGGAAAGGGAAATCATGAAAAGCAACCAGCTGGAACTAAAGAACACAATTACTGAATTAAATAACTCGATGGAATTACTTGCAAATTGGATGAAGCAGAGGATCGAATCAGTGTCTTAGAAGACAAGATAACAGAGATCGTCCAAGCAGAACAACAAAAAGAAAAAAGAATGAAAAACATTGAAAATAGTTTAAGAGAGCTGGACACAACATCAAACACAACAGCAAGCATGTCATTAGAATACCAGAAGGAGAAGAGAGGGACAAAGGGATTGAGAATATATTGGAAGTAATAACGTCTGAAAACTTTTCTAACCTGGCAAAGGACATTGAAATACAAGCGCAGGAAGTACAGAGATCCAACCAGGATGATCCCAAACAGGCACACACCAAGACACATTATAGTGAAAATGGCAAGGGTTAAGGACAAAGACAGAATCCTTAAAGCAGCAAGGGAAAGGCAGCAAGTTACTTACAAGGTCACCCCCATAAGATTATCAGCTGACTTTTCTATAGGAACATTTAAGGCCAGAAGGGAGTGGCAGGAGGTTTTCAAAGTGATGAAAAACAAAGGCCTAGGACTTCCGGTAAAATGGCTGAATGGACAGACGCTGTGCTAACTACATCCCAGGATCACACCAAAATTACAAGAAAACTATACAACATTCAACCCTGGAGATAACCGGAACACTGGATGAACGGAGCCACTGAGTGAAGAATTTAAAGAGCAGGCCGCATGAGGTCTGGTAAGATGGGTGAAGACAAGAGAGGGCGAGCCACGTGAGGGATGCCCCAGGTGTGGGGAGGCTTCTCTGGTTGGAGGAGAGACTGTCCGGCCACACACTGGGCTCACCAGCCCAGAGTTCCCTTGCGGGGAAGAGAAGTTCCAAGATAGTTTGCAGTAATTAGTGAGGACTCTCTTTGCTTAGCTTGGTAAGGCTGGCAGTGGCTGGAGTGTTGGTGGAGCCGGCACATGGGCTTGTTCGCCAGTGAGCACTTGCCTGGTTCCTGGTGAAGGGAGTGGCTGTGTGGGACGGGCCACGGAGCCTGCGGGGATGGAATGAACTGAGCACCTTTGGTGCAAGGGCTGGAGGTTTTTGAACTGTTGTTCCCCTGGTGTGGTGCCTGCACGCAAGAGGTGTAAGGAGGGCACCATTTTGTTGGGGTTGGGCCCTCCCACAGAGGATCAGGTCCGGGACCTCATTGGTCTGGTAGAATTGGCGCAGAAGTGCATGTGTGCATGTGCTCGTGCATGCGGCCTTGGGTCCCAACCCTCCGTCTGGCTTATACCGCATTGTCAGGGAAACGCTGGGCAGGTGCCCTCTGGCTCCAACAGGCTGCTCACTGAGATGTGGGAGTGCGCAAGCAGCCTCAGGTCCTCGCTCTCTGCACTGCGCTTGCAGAGTTGCCAGGCTGGTGATTGGTTTTCGGGCTGCTCGGCCTGATCTGCGAGGGGCTGATTGGGACAGGCTGAGACTGGGAGTTTTCCTGGGAGTGTTGGGCCGTGAGCTGTGTGCCTGTGTGATCCAGCCAGGGCTCTCCTGGTGATCTATCTAATACATCAAAGCAATCCCAGATCAACAGCCAGAATGGGGAAACAAAGAAATATGTCACAAGTAAAAGGTCAGAAGAAACCTCTAGAAATGGAACTAAATGAAATAGAGGGATCCAACCTTTCAGACACACAGTTTAGAACACTGATGATAAGAATGTTTAACAAACTTAGTGAGGACATAAGGAAGGATAGAGAAATCATAAAAAAACAACCAATTAGAACTAAAGAATACCATAACTGAAATGAAGAACACACTCGAAGGAATCACCAGTAAAGTAGATGAAGCAGAGGAGCAGATCAGCAATTTGGAAGACAAAATAGCAGAAATCACCCAGTTGGTACAACAAAAAGACCAAACAATAAAAAACAATGAAAATAGTTCAAGAGCCCTATGGGACAAGGTGAAACACAACCACCCTCAACTCATAGAAATACCAGAAGGAGAAGAGAAGAAGCATGGGGTCAAGAATGTATTTGAAAAAAATAATGACTAAAAACTTCCCTACCCTGGTGAAGGAAATCAACATACATACCCAGGAAATGCAGAGGGGTCCAAACAAGCTGAACCCAAACAGGTCCAAACCAAGACACATCATAGGTTGTGTCAAAGGTTAGGCAAAGGTTGTGTCATAGGTTAGGCAAAGGTTAAAGAAAGAGACAGAATCCTAGAGGCATCAAGAGAAAGACAGCAGGTTACATACAAAGGAACTCCTATTAGACTAACAGCTGACTTGTCTACAGAAACTCTGCAGGCCAGAAGGGAGTGGCAGGAGACATTCAAAGTGACACAAGATAAAGGCCTATAACCAAGATTGCTCTACCCAGCACGGCTATCACTTAAAATTGAAGGAGAAATAAAGAGCTTCTCAGAAAAGAATAATCTTAAGGAATTCATTACCACCAAGCCAGCATTGCAAGAAATGTTAAAAGGGCTTTTTTAAACAAAAGAAAGGGGTAAACAAGGTTACCCAGGGAGACCAGGAATACAAATAACAAAATGGCAATACATATGCACCTATCAATAATCATTTTAAATGTGTATGGGCTAAATGCTCCCATCAAAAGACAGACAGTGGCTGAGTGGATAAGAAAATAGGACACATGTATGTGCTGTTTACAGATGGAATAAGATATTTCATGCAAATGGAAATGAGAAAAAAAAAAACTGGAGTGCCAATACTTATTTTGGACAAAATAGACTTTAAAATGACTACAATAAAAGACAAAGAAGGGAATTTTAAAAACTAATAAACATCTATGCACCCAACATAGGAACTCCTAATTACATATAACAGATTTTGACAGACATAAAGAGAGATCAAATGTAACACTATCATAGTAGGGGACTTCAACCCCATTGTCACCAATGGACAGACCCTTTAGACAGAAAATCAACACAGAAAGAGGGTCCTTAAATGACACTTTAGACCAGCTGGACTTCATTGATATTTTTAGAACATTTAACCCTGAAAAAACAGAATATACATTCTTCTCAAGTACACATGGGATATTTTCCAAGATAGACCATGTTAGGCCACAAAACAAGTCTCAGTAAATTTAAGAAGATTGAAGTCATATCAAGCAAATATAAAGGAAAAACTGATGGTTTCTGGCTGGGAGGGAGTGGGAAAGAGGGAAAGGGGGAATGTTTTGGAGAGCATAGATGGGTGACAACAATGTTGCCGCAGGGATATGGGGACAGTACTGAGAACATAATTGATAATGTTGTGAAGAGACTATTATATTAAGTGAAATAAGTCAGTCGGAGAAAGACAAGTACCATATGATCTCACTTATATATGGAATCTGAAAAACTAAATTAACGACCAAAGTAAACAGACTCATAGATATAGAGGAAAAACTGAGAGTTGCTAGTTGGGAGGGGGGTGATGATAAGGGGGAATGGAGAAGGGATTAGACAGCATAAATAGACAACTACAATATTGCCACAAGGATATGAAATACAGTTCAGGGAATGTAATAATGTTGTAAAAATTTTGGATGGAGTAGAGGCTTGATCACTGCACTGTACACCTGAAGCTGATGTTGTATAATATTGTATTCCAACGGTAACTGAATATATAGATAGTTACGGGATGTGGAGTATACTGTGGAAGGGAGTCAAAGGAATTGTAATAGATATGTGTGATATGGGGGTGAATGGGGTGGCGAAATGGGGGACGGGATTGTCAGTTTGGTGGGTAGAGAGTATAACTATTATATTGTGTTGTACACCTGAAACTAATAAAACAAAAAATGGAAAACAAACAAACAAAAAAAAAAAAATAAAGGCCTACAACCTATATTGGATTATCCAGAAATGTTATCATTTAAAATTGAAGGAGAGATAAACAGCTTTCCAGAAAAGAATAAGGTATGGGAATTCATTACCACCATGCCACTATTGCAGGAAATGTTAAAAGGGTTTCTTTAAACAGAAGAGAAAAACAACCTAACAAAGGAAGATCAGGAACACAAATAACGAAACTGCAATAACTATGGACCTATGAATAATCACAGTAATTGTAAATGGATTAAATGCTCCAATCAAAAGACATAGGGTGGCTATATGGATAAGAAAACAAGACCCCTGCATATGCTATTTACAAGAGACTCACCTCATATTGAAAGACAAATCCAATAAATTTGAGAAGATTGAAATAATTTCAAAAGCTTTCTCTGACCAAATGCTATAAAACCAGAAATCAATTATACGAAGAAATTCAGAAATCTTACAAATACAAAGAGGCTAAATAACATGCTACTAAATAGCTAGTGGGTCACAAATGAGATCAAGGAGGAAATAAAAAAATACCTCGAGACAAACGAAAATGAAAACACCACGACCCCAAATATCTGGGATGCAGCGATAGCAGTCATAAAAAGGAAGTTCATAGGAATTCAGGCCTACCTAAAGAAGGAAGAGAGATCTCAAATCAACAGGTCATTTTTACACATCAGGAAACTGGAAAAAGAACAGCAAAAGAAGCCCAAAGGGAGCACAAGGAAAGAGATAATAAAGACCAAAGTCGAAATAAATGAAATAGAGACCAGAAAAAACAATACAAAAGATTAACAAAACCAAGAGCTGATTTTTTTTGAAGATAAACAAGATTGACAAACCTCTAGCCAGGCTCATCAAAAAAAAAAAAAAAAGAAAGAAAGAGAGGACTCAAATTAGTAAAATCAGGAATGAAATAGGTGAAGTGACAACAGACACCACAGAAATACAAAAAAATTTAAGAAATTACTATGAGCAACTATATACCAACAAATTTGACAATCTGGAAGAAATGGAAAATTTTCTAGAATCATATAACCTTCCCAAGGTAACTCAAGAAGAAACAGAAAATATGAGTAGGCTGATTACACTTCGGAAATTGAATCAGTAGTCAACAAGCTCCCAACAAACAAAAGCCCTAGACCAGACAGCTTCACAAGTGAATTTTACCAAACATTCAAAAAAGAACTATCACCTATTCTTCTCAAACTATTCCAAAAAGTCCAGAACGAGGGAAGGCTCCCAACCTCTTTCTATGAAACCACTATCACCATGATTCCAAAACCAGATAAAGACAGCACAAAATAGGAAAACTACAAGCCAATATCCTTGATGACTATAGATGCAAAAATCCTCAATAAAATATTAGCAAACAGAATTCAGCAATATATTAAGAAGATCATATATCATGATTAAGTGGGTTTCATCCCTAGTACACAAGGCTGGTTCTACATCTGTAAATCAATTAATGTGATACACAACATCAACAAAATAAAGAATAAAAATCATAGGGTCTTATTAATACATGCAGAAAAAGCATTTGCCATAATCCAGCAGCCAAGGCCCACTGAGTGGCCCAGTTAAATGCTGGCTTAGGAAGCCAGCGGCCTTGGTTCGGGTCCCACACATGAGGGTCAGTGACACGGCCCTCAAAAAAAAAATTCCAGCAACCATTTATTATAAAAACCCTAGTAAAGTGAGAATAGAGAGATCATATCTCAATGTAATAAATGCAATATATGATAAACATACAGCTAACATCATACTCAATGGGGAAAAGCTAAAACCGTTCCCTGTAAGGTCAGGAACAAGACAAGGCTATACATTTTCTCCACTTTTATTCAACATAGATCTGGAAGTTCTAACCACAGCAATCAGACAAGAAAAAGAAAAAAAAAGGCATCAAAATTGGCAAGGAGAAAGTAAAATTGTCATTATATACAGATGAGATGATACTATATAGAGAGAACTCCAAAGACTCCATCAAAAAATTATGGGGAAGACTTCCGGTAAGATGGCAGAATAGACAGATGCTGTGCCAACTGCCTCACAGGATCACACCAAAATTACAAATAATGTATACAACCTTTAACCTCAGGAGTCCCTTGAACACTAAATGAACAGAACCTCTAAACCAAGGATCTAAAGAGTAGGCCACGTCAAGTCTGGTAGGAGGGGCAGAGATGAGAGAGGGCGAACCCCGTGTGGGATGCCCCAGCAGTGGCGAGGATTCTCCAGTTAGGGGAGAGAACTTTCAGCCCCACACCAAGCTCACTAACCCAGAGTTGCTTTGCCAGGAAGAGGAGGTCTACGATAGCTGGCAGTAGGAATTAGTGAGGAGTTTCTTTGCTCAGCTTGCTGAGGCTGAGGGCAGCGCACAGGCTCATTGCCAGTGAGCACTCACCCCGTTCCTGGTAGAGGGAGTAGCTGTGTGAGCTGGGCCCAGGAGCCAGCGGCGATGGACTTACCTGAGTGCCTTTGGTATGGAAGCTGGAGGTTTTGGGACAATCATTCCCCTGGTGTGGATCTTGCACACGAGTAATGTATAGGAGGGTGCTATTTTGTCAGGGTTGGGCCCTCCCACAGAGGGTCAGATCCGGGACTGCATTGGTCTGGTGAAATTGGTGCAGGAGTGCGTGTGTGCGTGTTCACACATGCCGCCTTGGATTTCACCCTCTGCCTTGCTTGTGCTGCATTGGTAAAGAAACGCCAGGCAGGTGTCCTCCGGCTCCAACAGGCTGCTTACTAAGATGTGGGAGTGTGTGAGCCACCTTGGATCCCCACCCTCCGCACTGTTAGTGCTGCATAGCCAGGCAAATGCCGGGTGAGTGTGCTCTGGCTCCATTGGGCTGTCCACTGTGATGCAGGAATGCACTAGCCGCCATGGGTCCACACTATTCGCACTGTTTGTGCAGAGTTGCCAGGATGGGGATTGGCTGTTGGACTGCTCAGTCTGATCTGTGAGTGGCTGATTAGGACAGACTGAAACTGGGAGTTTTCCTGAGAGTCTTGGGCCAGGAGCTATGTGCCTGCGCATATTCTGGTCGGGGCTTTCCTAGCGAGTTTGTGTGGGATGATTGCTGTTGAAGACTGCATGCCGCTCTGACTTGGTGGGGGCCACTGACCACATTCAGTGGTGCCTTGGGGGCCTGCGCTGACCACCTAGAGCTGTGTTGCCAGAGGCACCCTTAGGCCCTGGTGCCTGGCTCCCACCTCCGCAGGCCACAGAGGTTTTTTTGTAACAGTAGATAACCTGCAACAACATGTGAAAATTTTTGGTAGTGAGCACGGTTCCAGAGTACACAGCAGCTAATTGCCAAAAGCTCACTGCAAGCCTGAGAGATAGGCCAGTGAATAACACGTTAAGCCCTTCCCCCCCAACATCTGGTGCTGAGTTGCCAAGAGAATCTGTATTGCTGAGCAAGTGGTATGCAGATTAAACAGGATGGAGAACACCCAAAACTTCTTTTTTCTTTTTTTTCTCTTTTCATTTTTTTCTCTTATTTCTAGGTGAGCTATCTAATACATTGAAGCAATCACTGAACGACAGCCTGAATGAAGAAACAAAGACACATGACTCAAGTAAAAGATCAGAAGAAACTTCTAGAAATGGAACTAAATGAAACAGAGATATCCAAACTCTCAGAGGCAGAGTTTATGACACTGTTTATAAGACTGTTAAAGGAACTTAGCGAGGACATAAAGAAGGATAGGGAAAAAATAAAAAACAACTAGTTAGAACTAAAAAATACAATAACTGAGATAAAGAACACTCTCAAAGGAATCACCAGTTGATTAGATGAAGCAGAGGTTCATATCAGTGAATTAGAAGACAAAATAGCAGCAATCACCCAGCTGGAACAACAAAAAGAAAAAAGAATAAAAAAGAAAGAAATAGTTTAAGAGACCTGTGGGAAAAGATGAAGCACAACAATAAATATATCATAGGAATACAAGAAGGAGAAGAGAAGAAAAAGGGGTCGAGAATATATTTGAAGAAATAATGACTGAAAACTTCCCTACCATGGTGAAGGAAATCGACATACAAGCCCAGGAAGTGCAGAGAGTTCCAAACAACCTGAACCCAAACAGGCACACACTAGGACACATCATGCTTAAATTGGCAAAGGTTAAATTCAAAAACAGAATCCTAACAGCAAGAGAAACACAGCAGGTAACATACTAAGGAACTCCTATAAGACTAACAGCTGACTTTTCTACAGAAACTCTGCAGGCCAGAAGGGAGTGGCAGGAGATACTCAAAGTGACACAAAATAAAGGTCTACAACCAAGATTGCTCTACCCAGGACGGCTATCACTTAAAATTGAAGGAGAGATAAAGAGCTTCTCAGAAAAGAATAAGCTTAAGGAATTCATTACCACCAAGCAAGCATTGCAGGAAATGTTAAAAGAACTTTTTTAAACAGATGAAGGGGGAAAACAAGCTAACCCAGGAAGACAAGAAATACAAATAACAAAATGGCAGTAAATATATACCTATCAATAATCACTATAAATGAGAATGGGCTAAATGCTCCAATCAAAAGACATAGTGGCTGAGAGGACAAGAAAACAGGACCCATGTATATGCTGTCTACAAGAGACACATCTCAGATCAAAAGACACACACAGACTGAAAGTAAGGGATGGAATAAGATATTTCATGCAAATGGAAATGAGCAAAGCTGGAGTAGCAATATTTATTTCGACAAAATAGACTTTAAAATGAAGACTACAATAAAACACAAAGAAGGGCACTACATAATAATAAAGGGATCAATTCAACAAGGTGATATAAATGTAGTAAATATCTACGCACCTAACATAGGAGCTCCTAAATATATAAAGCAGATTTTGACAGATATAAAGAAAAAGATCAACAGTAACACTATCTTAGTAGGGAACTTCAGCACCCACTGGTCACCAATGGACAGGTCTTCCAGACAGAAAATCAACATGGACATAGTGGCCTTGAACGACACTTTACACCAGTTGGGTTTAATCAATATTTTTAGAGCATTTCACCCCAAAGTAACAGAATATACATTCTTCTCAAGTGCACATGGAATATTTTCCAAGATAGACCACATGTTAAACCACTAAACAAGTCTCAACAAATTTAAGAATATTGAAATCATATCAAGTGTCTTCTCTGACCCCAATGGAATGAAACTAGAAATGAATTACAAAAGGAAATCAGGAAAACACACAAATACATGGAGGCTGAATAATATGTTGCTAAATAGCAAGTGGGTCAAAAATGAGATCAAGGAGGAAATCAAAAGATACCTCGAGAGTAACAAAAATTAAAACACCACCACCCAAAATCTTTGGGATGCAGTGAAAGCAGTCCTAAGAGGGAAGTTCATAGCATTGCAGGCCTACCTCAAGAAGGAAGAAAAATTTCAAATCAACAGACTATCTTTACACTAAGGGAACTGGAAAAAACAGCAAAAGAGCCCCAAAGGGAGTACAAGGAAGGAAATAATAAAGACCAGAGCAGAAATAAATGAAATTAAGACCAAAAAAACAATACAAAAGATCAATGAAACCAAGAGTTAGTTTTTTGAAAAGATAAACAAAATTGACAAATCCTTAACCAGACTCACCAGGAAAAAGAGAAGACTGAAATTAATAAAATCAGAAATAAAAGAGGAGAAGTGACAACAGATATGACAGAAATAAATGGAAGTACATACCACGTTCATGGATAGGAAGATTTAATATAGTTTAAATATCAATACTACCTAAGGCAATATATAGATTCAACGTCATTCCAATCAAACTATCAAGGACATTTTTCTCAGAAATAAAACATATAATCCTAAAATTTATATGGAACCACAAATGACCCCGAATAGCCACAGAAATCCTGAGAAATAAGAACAAAGTCAGGGGTATCATGCTACCTGACATCAAATCATACTACAAGTCTATAGTATTCAAAACAGTATGGTACTGGCATAAAAACAGACACATAGAGCAATGGAACAGAATAGAGAGCCCAGAAATAAACCCATCCATATACGGTCATTGTCCTACGACAATGGAAGAAAGAATTTACAATAAGGTAAAGATGGTCTATTTAATAAATGGTACAGGGAAAATTGGACTCAAAAGTGCAAAAAAATGAAAGTGGACCACCTACTTACACCACATATGGGAACAAACTCAAAATGGATTAAAGATTTAAATGTAAGACCGAAAACCATAAAACTCCTAGAAGAAAACATAGGGAGTAAATTTGCAGACGTTACCCTCAGTAATATTTTACTGATATATACCCTTGGGCTAGAGAAATAAAAGAAAAAATCAACACAAGGGATTACATCAAAGTTAAAAGTTTTTTCACAGAAAAAGGAAATCATCAATAAATCAAAAAGGCAACCTCCTGAATGGGAGAAGATATTTGTCAACCATATATCTGATAAGGGATTAATATCCAAAATTTATAAAATGCTCATTCAACTCAATACCAAAAAAAAGCAAACAATTCAATTTTAAAAAGGACAGAGGATATGAACAGGCATTTCTCTAAAGAGGACATACAGATGCCCAACAGGCATATAAAAAATGTTCAACATCACTAATCATCATAGAAATGCAAATAAAAACCACAATGAGATATCACTTCCCTCCGGTCAGAGTGGCTATCATCAATAAATCAACAAACAACAAGTACTGGTGAGGTTGTGGAGAAAAGGAAACCCTGGTGCCCTGTTGGTGGGACTGCAGATTGGTGCAGCTATTATGGAAATCGGTATGGAGGTATCTCAAAAAACTGGAAATGGAACTACTGTATGATCCAACAATTCCACTCTTGGGTATCTACCCAGAAGAATCCAAGATGCTAATTTGAAAAAATATATGCACCCCTATGTTTATTGCAGTGCTATTTATAATAGCCAAGACTTGGAAACAACTGAAATGTCCATCGGTAGATGTCTGAATTAACAAACTGTGGTTCATTTATACAAGGGAGCATTACTCTGATATAAAGAAGAATGAAATCATACCATTTGCATCGATATGACGGCCCTAGAGACTATTATGTTAAGTGAAATAAGTCAGTCAGAGAAAGACAAATACCACATGATCTCACTTATATGTGGAATCTGAAAAACTGAATGAACGAGCAAAGTAAATAGAAACAGACTCATACATATAGAGGAAAAACTGATGGTTGCTCATTGGGAGGGGACTGGGGATGAGGCAGAAGGGGAAGGGATTAGACAGCATAAATAGGTAACTACAATATTGCCACAGGGATATGAAAGACAGTTCATGGAATATAATAATGTTGTAAATATTTTGTGGGGTGTCAGATGGTCACATGTTTTGTTAGGGAGACCGCTACATGGATGGAGTAGAGGCTTGATCACTGCACTGTACACCTGAAATTGATCTTGTATAATATTGCATGCCAACAGTAATTGAATATATAGATAGTCATGGGATATGGAGTATACTGTGGAAGGGAATCAAATGAATTCTAATATATATGTATGATATCAGGGGGGAGGGAGGGTGGATTGGGGGAGGGGGTTTTCACTTTGAGGCGTAAAAAGTGTAACTATTGCACTGTGTTGTACATCTGAAACTAATTTTTAAATAATGTTTATTTCACAATAAAAGAATTAACAACAACAAATAACTATTGGAAATGATAGACGAATTTAGTAAGGTAGCAGGATACAAAATTAATATTCAGATCAGTTGCATTCGCATATACCAATAATAAACTATCGGAATGAGAAATTAAGAAAACAGTCCCATTTACAATGGCTCCAAGAACTATAAAATACCAAGGAATAAATTTAACCAAAGAAGTAAAAGACCTGTACTCAGAAAATTATAAGACACAGAAGAAAGAAAGAAAAGAAGAGACAAATAAATGGAAACACTTGCCATGCTCATGGATAGGAAGAATTGATACAGTTAAAATTTCCATAGTGCCTAAAGCAATATATAGATTCAGTGCAATTCCTATCAAACTACCCAGGGCATGTTTCACAGAAATAGAAAATATAATATTAAAATTTATAGGGATCCACAAGAGACCCAGAATAGCCTTGGTAATCCTGAGAAATAAGCACAAAGTTGGGGTATTATGCTACCAGACATCAAAACATACTACAAGGCTACAGTAATCAAAACAGTATGGTACTGGCATAAAATCAAGCACATAGATCAGTGGAACAGATAGAAAGTCCAGAAATAAATCCATGCATATACAGACAGTTAATCTATGACAATGGAAGAAAGAATTTACACTAAGGTAAACATAGTCTATTTAATAAATGGTGCTGTGAAAATCGGACTGACACATGCAAAACAATGAAATTGGATCACCATCTTATGCCATATATAAAAGCAAATTCAAAATGCATTAAAGACTTAAATGTAGACCTGAAACCATAAATCTCCTAGAAGAAAATATAGGGAGTAAATTTGCACATTACCCTGAGCAATATTTTTACTAATGCATCCCCGCAGGCAAGTGAATTAAAAGAAAAAATGAACATATGGGATTATATCAAACTTAAAAGTTTTTTCACAATGAAGGAAACCATCAATAAAACATAAAGGAAGCCTACTGAATGGGAGAATATATTTGTCAATGATATGTATGATAAGGGTTAATATCCAAAATTTATAAAACACTCATGAAACTCAACACCAAAAAAACAAACAACCCAATTAAAAAATGGGCAGAAGATATGAAGAGACATTTCTCTAAAGAGGACATACAGATGGCCAACAGGCATATGAAAAAAAGTTCAACCTCACTGGTCATTAGGGAAATGCAAATAAAAACCACCATGAGATACCACCTCACTCCAGTCAGAATGGCTATCATCAATAAATCAACAAACAACAAGTGCTGGCGGGGCTGTGGGGAAAAGGGGAGCCTGCTGCACTGTTGGTGGGATTGCAGATTGGTGAAGCCACTATGGAATTCAGTATGGAGGTATCTCAAAGTACTGGAAATAGAGCTACCGTTTGACCCAGCAATTCCACTCCTAGGTATTTATCCTGAAAAAACCAAGACACTTGTTCAAAAAAGTTATGCACCCCTATGTTCATAGCAGCACAATTTACAATAGCTAAGACTTGGAAACAACCAAAATGCCCATCAGTAGATGACTGGATTAAGAAACTGTGGTATATTTATACAATGGAGTATTACTCCGCTATAAAGAAGAATGAAATCGTACCATTTGCAATGAAATGGATGGACCTAGAGACTATTATGTTAAGTGAAATAAGTCAGTCAGAGAAAGACAAATACCATATGATCTCACTCATATGTGGAATCTGAAAAACTGTATGAATGAGCAAAGTAAACAGAAACTGTCTCATAGATATAGAGGAAAAATCAGGGTTGCTAATTGGGAGGGAAATGGGGATGAGGGAGAAGGTGAAGGGATTAGACAGCAAAAATAGGCAACTACAATATTGCCACTGGGATATGAAAAACAGTTTGGGGAATATAATTAATAATGTTGTAAATATTCTGTGGAATGCCAGATGATCATAGGTCTTGTTAGGGAGACCATTTCATGGATGGAGTAGAGGTTTGATCACTGCACTGTATTACTAAAGCAGAGGTGGAATACCTACTGTAATTGAATATATATAGATAGTCACGGGATGTGGATTATACTGTGGAAGAGAGTCAGAGGAAGAGTAATAGATATATGTGATATGGGGGGGAGTGGGGTGGCGAATTGGGGGTGGGGCGTTGTCACTTTGAGGGGTAAAATGTATAACTATTGCACTGTGTTGTACACCTGAAACTAATAAAAAAAAGACCCTAAAAACAAACAAACAAAAAACCCAACAAAATTTATAAAACACTCATGAAACTTAACACCAAAAAAATAAACAACACAATTATTGCGCAGAGGATATGAAAAGATATTTCTCTAAAGAGGACATACAGATGGCCAATAGGCATATGAGAAAATGTTCAACCACACTGGTCATTAGGGAAATGTAAATAAAAACCACAATAAGGGGCCGGCCGAGTGGCGCGGTGGTTGAGTGCTGGCTTTGGAAGCCAGCGGCCCAGGTTCGGATCCAGATCCCACATGTGAGGGCCAGTGACACTGCCCTCAAAAAAACAAAACAAAACAAAAACCACAATAAGATACCACCTCACTCTAGTCAGAATGGCTATCATCAGTAAACCAATAAAAACAAGGGCTGGCGAGGCTGTGGGGAAAGGGAACCCTGCTGCACTGTTGGTGGGATTGCAGATTGGTGCAGCCACTATGCAAGTCAGTATGGAGGTATTTCAAAAAACTTGCAATGGAACTACCTGTTGATGCAGCAATTCTACTCCTAGGTATTTATCAGGAAAAACCCAAGACACTAATTTGAAAAATATATGCACCCCTATGTTTATTGCAGCGCTATTTACAATAGCAAAGACTTGGAAACAAACGAAATGCCCAGCGTTAGACTACTGGATTAAGAAACTGTGGTACATTTACACAAGGGAGTATTACACAGCTATAAAGAAGAAAGAAATTGTACTATTTGCCACTATATGAATGGACCTAGAGAACATTATGTTAAGTGAAATAAGTCAGTCAGAGAAAGACAAATACCATATGATCTTACTTATATGTGGAATCTAAATAACTGAATAAATAAGCAATGTCAACACAAATAGTCTTAGAGACATAGAGGAAAAATTGATGATTGCTAGATGGGACCCTGGTAGGCATGAGGGAGCAGGGGAAGGGATGAAGCAACATAAACTGGTAACTACAATATTGCCACAGAGATAAAAGAGACAGTTTAGGGAATATAATAAATAATGTGGTAAATATTTTTTAGGGGACCATATGGACTCATGTCTTGTCAGGTAGTCCACTTCATGGGCATGTAGAGGCCTGGCGACTGCACTGTACATCTGAAGCTGCCATTGAATAATATTTTATGTTAACTATAATTTAACACATATATAGTCATGGGATGTGGAGTATAGTGTGGAGATACAGTCAATGGAATCGTAATAGATATGTATGATATCGGGGGTGGCGGGGCAGTGGATGGGGGAGGAAGAGTCACTTTGTAAGGGGTGAAAAGGATATCTATTGCGTTGTTTTCTACATCTGTAACTAATAATAATAAAAAAGTAAAAAAACAAAACAAACAAACAAATACAAAAGCTGACATCCAGTAATATATATTAATATTAACCCTTTACATTTTTTTGCTGCTCTGTCACTCATTTTCTCTATCATGTATTAAGCTCTTGTCTTTAAAAGGATCTCTGCATTCCAATGGGAGATAATGCATAAGATAGATCAAAAATTTTTTGTGAATTCTGGTTGAAGCCAATCTGTTACTGTCATTATTTTACCAGTAAGATTTGAGAGAATTGTGTGACTAAATGAAGCCACACTGATTTTACTGACCTAAAAGGCGTTTTTCTCAGTGAATGATAAGTAGCCAACAGTTCTTTAGTGTTGACCCATCTTTCTTTTTTCCCCTCTACTACCTGTAGTCTCTTCTACCTGTACTACGTTGAATTTTCTTTTTTTTTTTTTTAAAGATTTTATTAGGGAATTGGGGGAGGAGAACAGCGTAAGGGAATTGGGGAAGGGGAACAGACAAGTTGCAGTCCTTTTTTATTCTTCAGTCTAGTTGTGGAGGACATTGCTTCACTGGCCCATGTTGATATCATCATTGAGCTCTTCCTGCGTGAGGCAGTTGTTAGCCGGCCTCTGGATGGTTGCTCATAGCCGCTCTTGACAGCTCACACTGGCTGCCGGCCACTCACTGTAGCCTATGGCAGCCCATTGCAACAGGGGATGCAGCCCACTTTGTTGCCGGCCATCTTAGCTATAGAGGCCATATTCACCATCTTAGCTATAGAGGCAACCAGGTGAAGCTGTTGTTAACCACCTTAGCTGTAGAGGGCAGTGTCACTGGCCCTCTTATGTGGGATCCAAATCTGGGCCTCCCTGCTCAGGGGTCCCAAGCCAGCTCCTAACCAACGGGCCACTCGGCGGGCCCTACACTTAATTTTCTACTTTTGGAAGTATACAGGGAGAAATAAATTCTGTTCTGTGAATAAAAAAGAAATGTAGCTATGAAAGCAACTGAAATCTACTTAGAGAACAGAATTCATTTCCCTATTAACTCTGCCACTTTTGAAAAAGCCACAGATAATGTTTGTGAGTTGCATATGTATCAAGAATTCAGTGCTTGAATTAGAGGAATAAAATGTACCCTTTGAAATAATGATGAAGAATATGTCAAAACAGGGAAGTTATGCCTTCATTAAACAAACAGAACTGTGCCTCATATTTTAAGGAAGTAAACTTGTAAGCAACTAATAAAAGTGGAAATACCTGCATTCTATTCCTAGCTCTGTGTGGTGTGACTCTGGATATGTCACTCTGACTTCCCATTTCCTCTTCTATAGAGGTATACTGTCAAAGTAGATTACATTTATGGTCAGTAAGCCCTAAAATTCCTTGAATTTAGGCACTACTAGAATTCCAAATGATTCAAGTATTAAAGTATTAAAAAGAAAGGTTGTGAGGATTTATAACTAAGATCATTGTTACACTGATTTAGGCAAATGGTAAACCAAATTGTGTTCATCAAAATATAACACTATAATTTAGCATAGACTTCTGTCTATCATATGGACTTGGGTAGGGACATTATCATTGCATAGTATACTATAAACTCTCTCAGAAGAACTCATCTGATCCAAGTCTCAAGTGAAGTTGACCTTCTGAGCAAATCATGCATTGTTATAAAATGAATACTTATGATAAAATGAATTATGGAACTGATCAGATTTTCCTCTTTGCTTAGCTGCTAGAAAACTAGAGCTTACCTGTAATATATGTATTAATGGCTTGAATTTTTGTGTTAGCCTCATTCTTAGGGTTCATTTTATATTGCTATCCTTGATTTGCTTTTCTCCCCTTTTATGCCTTCATTTAATTTATACCGTTGTGTTTTATGGTATGCATCCCTCTACGCTAGACTTTAAAGAACAAAGCAGGTTATTAATAAACATATCCTGTAAATAGGTTATTTAACTGGTTTGGTTCTTCAGTACCATTGCTATAACAGATGCCATAGCAATATGTGTAATGATTTGAAAAATATAAACTAGTTATTTTATAGTTCTGTGGGTCAGAAGTTCAACACAGGCCTCATGAGGATTAACTCAAGGTACCAGAAAGGCTGCATTCCATTCTGGACACTCTAGGTGAGAATTCATTTCCTTGCCTTTTCCAACTTCTAGAGGCTGCATGAATTCTTTGGCTTGGGCTCCTTTTCCCATTTTTTAATGTAAGCAGCATCACACATAACTGGCAATTTTTCTGTAATCATACCTCCCTCTCACTATATCCTAGAAATGTTCTACTCTTTTAAGGACATTTGTGGTTATATTGTGCCCACCCAGATAATCCAGGATTATCTCCTATCTGAAGGTTCTTACCCTTAGTCAAATCTGCAAAGTACTTCATGCCATGTAAGGTAGCATATATTCAAGTTCCAGGTATTAGGACATGGATACCTTGAGAGGACCATTATTATCATACTATATTAACCCTGACTTGCTATTAAGAAGGGAAGGGGAAAAAATTTAACATAAAACAGTTAAATTTTCATTCATAATAATAGCAGTTAAATACTGCAATCTCACATGACATTTCCTATGGATCAAGAATGTAGTGCTTGCTGTTGGTGGAAATGTAAATTGGTATAGCCACTATTGAAAACAGTATTGAAGTTCCTCAAAGAATTAAAAATAGAACTACCATGTGATCCCCAATTATACTTTTGGATGTATATCTGAAGAGAATGAAGTCACTACCTTGAAGAGATAACTACATTTCTGTTTTTCTTGCAGCATTATTCACAGTAACCAAGGCATGGAAACAACCTAAGTGTCCATGGATAGATGAGTGGATAAAGAAAGTGTGATTATATATATATATATATATATATATATATATATATATATATACACACAGAGGATGCCAAAAATGTATACACACTTTATGAAAGGAAAACACTGTATTAAAATTAGGCTGATGGTAACCACTTTGAGCATCTCTTGTGATTGCAGAAACCAAACGTGACTTGTATTTATCTTTTGTTATTGGTATATATTGAGTATTACATTTTTTTCTTTTTTTGATTCAAGTTACAATAGTTAGTAAAGTTACATAGGTTTCAAGTGTACAGTTCTGTGATACATCATCTATATATCACATTGTGTGTTCACCACCCAGAGTCACTTCTCCTTCCATCACCTTATATTTGATCCTGTTTACAACTTTAATGTAGTTTTTCCAAATATATACATATTTAAATATTATTCAGCAATTTAAAAAAAGGAAAACTATCATTTGTGACAACATGTTGGACCTTGAGGGCATCATGCTAAGTGAAATAAGTCAGACAGTGAAAGACTAATACTGTATGATCTCATTTATATGTGCAATACAAAAACATTGAACTCATAGAAACTGAGTAAAATGGTGGTTTTCAGGGGCTTAGGGGTAGGTAAAATGGGGAGGCACTGATCAAAGTTTACAATCTTCCAGGTATAAGATGATGTAATGTACAGCATGACGACTATAGTTAACAATACTTTTTTTTATACTTGAAAGTTGCTATAAGAGTAAAGCATTAATGTTTCCACCACTACCACAACAATAAAATGGTAACTATGTGTGGTGAAGGATGTGTTAACTAACCTTATTGTGGAAAACATTTTGCAATGTATACATGCCGGAGGCTTTGGTCAATGTTGCTTAAGCTGTAGTTCACCATAGTCAGAAGTGTCTGGATGCTAATAGTAAACACTGAGCAACTTTTGTAATTGTGGAAGTCAAATGTGACTTGTATTCATCTTTTGTTATTGGTATATATTGAGTATTACAATTTTAATACAATTTTCCTTTCTTAAAATGTGCTTGCATTCTTTTTGCACCCTCTGTATATCAAACCATCACATTGTACACCTGAAATTTACACAGTGTTATATGTAAATTTTATCTCAATAAAGCCAGAGGGTGGGGAGAAAGAATGTAGTTCTTGGATTAGAGGAAGAAAATGTACTCTTATAAATCTAACCAGAATAAGAAAGATGCAGTTAAGACTGGATTAAATTAATTTTTAAAAAGTTCTTATATAGAATTTTAAAATTTAATATACCAGGAAATCTTAGTTTGAGAAATAGACTGATCATCCTAGGAGCTATTATACTGCCTGGGCATATCTGAAGTGTTGGTTGAATAGATTTGTGAGAAAACTGTTCTCATGAAGGATCATGGAGTATCCTGGATTGGGAGTGGAGATGGCGCTCATTAGCAAAGAGAAAATTGTGGCAAATAAGCCTGTCCTAGGGACAACAGTCAGTTTCATATGGGTAAACTGATTTTGTCACTTAGAAACCCAGCCAGAATTCCTTCTCACAAAGCCCCCTCTCCCACCACCACACCAGTTTCTTGCTTGCAAGGAACCAGACACGAATCCCTTTTTCTTACCTTCACCTAAGTCCACTTTCTGAGACATATAGCAGGGACTTGGGGTATTGGTTCACCCTCTGGAATCACAGATAACTTATTGATATATAACTTGAGTTGTTTATACAGGAACCTGAAACCCCCACAAGATAGCAAATTGCTGACCCTCTCTGACCACAGTCAAGTAAACCCCAGACTAGATGGTGCCAGTGGATTGATGACCAGAAATCCCAAAATACTATATGTAACTCTTGCTCTGACCAATCATGTGATACTCATGAGCTGAACATGAATTAAAAACTCCTACTACAAATTTCACCTTTTAAAACCAACTGCCAATGAGTGGATAGGGAGTTGGGTTTTTCCAGCACAAGCTGCCAGTTCTCCACTGTATAGTGCTTTACAATTAATCCTCCTTTCCTTCACTATGACCTGGTGTCAGTTTAATTGGCTGTAAAGGTGCTGAACGATTGGACCCTGTTTTAGTTCAGCCTAGTAATAACTTTCATTATTCTATTGTCTAGTATTCATGTTCTTTGGCCAGAGTCCTAAGGAGAGAAACTGCAATAAATTCTTAAAAATCTACTTTAGATCTATCTGTTGGCTGTTTTCATGGTATATTATTTACTAACTGTTGTCACCCCAATAAATTTAATTTAAAAAGTCAAGAAGATGCCAAAAAATCTACTTCACTAGATCTCTGTAGGACAGAGAAGAAATAATGTAACAGTTATATTCTTCATTTGTGGTCACTTTTAGTATACAATATGTGCAAAGCACCTTGAACAACAAACCAAACCAGCTTACAGAGTGCATAAAAAAGCCATGGAGGACACCACGCAATTTGAGCACTTGTAATGGCAAGTGAGAGCTATCATTCATCGCAGCCAGAGGAAGAAATTGGCAGAACTTATCCAAGAAAATTATCCTCTAGAGGACTATGATCTGGGGGGCATCTGAAAGGAACATGGTGGATACCATGTGATAATTAAGCAATGCACATGTTCAAATTCATGTGAGATATTCCTCAGGGACTCACCAATTGGAGTAAGTTGAAGGGAGCAGGTGTTCCAGCAATTATAAGTGCCAACAAGGCCATAGAAATACTTTGTTATTGTTATTATGCCCTGATTATGATGAAAGGTTTGCATTTCCTGGGAGCACATGGGTTGTAATAGTCACCATTTTAAGAAGGGACAAGCATGAACCTAATTCATATTCATATTGGTTCTAGTTCTGAATATGATAATAAACTGCTGTGTGATAATAGACATGCCAGTTACTCTTATTGGGCATGTTTACTCATTTGTAATATGTGGGAGTTGAACTAGATAGCCTCTGAGTCCCGGCAACTCTAAATTATGATATATAAGATGTAAGGTTAATGCATTCAGTAGCACAGACTAATTGTTAAGAGTATTGCCATGGGCTGTGGAATATAGTGTGGGGATGTAGTCAATGGAATTGTAATAGATAAGTATGATATCGGGGGTGGGGGGCAAGGGAGGAGAGAGTAGGTAGTCACTTTGTAAGGGGTGAAAAAGATAACTATTGCATAGTTTTGTACATCTGTAATTATTAAAAAAAAAGTATTGCCAAATATAAGCTCTCTAAAATAGGTTAGAATGACTTATAATAACTTATACATATGCGCATAGCATTATCAAGGGGATTTAAATAGGGGGAAAACACTTGGAAATATCTCCAAAACATAATGTTGAGTGAAAAAAATAAAGTACATATAATACAATTATTTTATGTAAATTTAAAAATCAC
The DNA here is from genome assembly GCA_033961575.1 of Aselliscus stoliczkanus. NCBI lineage: Eukaryota > Metazoa > Chordata > Mammalia > Chiroptera > Hipposideridae > Aselliscus > Aselliscus stoliczkanus. The sequence goes on along the minus strand of CM066737.1, from coordinate 32,624,234 downwards.
ACAAAACAATATCACTGTGGGTACATTTATAAATAGTAAAAGCCTAAAAATCATGTGCAGGAATAATATATTTATAACTTCATGATAATGAAACCTCTAGTAGTTGGTTGCTGGGAAGAGGGTGAAACTTACAGATGCATCTGTAATATTGAGTTCTTTTTGAAGGAAAATTTAAAACAAAATGTGGCAAAGTTTAATAGTGAAAATTGGTAATGTAAAAATATCAATATTCTAAATACAGTCAGCCCTTCATATATGTGTGTTCCACATCCACACATTCAACCAATCATGTATCGAAAATATTCTTTAAAAAACTGTTATGTCTTTGCTGAGGTATTCAGTGTAGTTAGGCTGACAATAGTTGTATCTGTAATGAATATGTACAGACTATTTTTCTTGTCATTATTCCATAAGCAATACAGTACAACAACTTTTTACATCACATTTACATTATATTAGGTATTATGAACACTCTAGAGATGATTTAAAGTATATGGAAAGGTGCATATATTATATGCAAACACTACATATTTATACAACAGACTTGAGCACCTGCAGATTTTGGTATTCGAGTGGGTCCTGGAACCAATTCGCTGTGGATACTGAGGGTCAACTGCATTGTTTTTGAATATTTAAGATATTCTATAAAGAAAATAATAATCTATAAAAGAAAAATGGTGGTTAGGGATATACCCTGAAAAGGAATAGGCAAACTGCAGCCCATGGACCAAGTTCAGTCCCAGGGTCTATTTTTGTATGAACTTTGAGTTATGAATGTTTTTATATTTCAAAAGAGTTGTTAAAAACAAAACAAAACAAAACAAAAAATATATGTGACAAAAAACTTATGTGACTCATAAAGACTAATTTTTTTTTTGAGGGCAGTGTCACTGGCCCTCATATGTGGGCTCTGAACCAGGGCTGCTGGCTTCTGAAGCCAGCGCTTACCCACTGTGCCACTCATCCGGCCCCAAGACTAAAATATTTATTATCTGTCCCTTTACAGAAAAAGTTTGTCGATCCCTGCTGTTTAAAATATTGGTTTTGTGTATCTCTGAGTTATTTCACTATGGGAATTTTTAATTTTTTTTTGGACTGCTTTTGTATTTTTCCCTAAGTTTTCCATAGTGCTGTTATGATAAGGGAAATAAAAACAATAAAGTGATTTTTTTAAAGAGGGCTTGGAAAGTGTGCTTGCTTATAAAACCCAAACATTTCCTGTTATCTGATTATTTAAACCCTTAATTACATAGAAATTCTTTTATCACAGTGATTACAAAGGCAAACTTCAGTACCAAAACCATTTTGATCTTCAGAAATTCTGAATTAGGGATTTCCAAATGAATTAGGTGTTAATGCTTCTGATAAGGATGGTGGTGCAAAAGTTCTATGTCAGATGAATATAATTTATTTTAAGAGCCTGAGGCTAGGCATGCTAACCTCTTCAAATCTCTTCCCACTCTCTGATTCTGTGTCGCTGATTTTTGTTTCTATCAGGAATTAATAAAGATCTCTTATTTTGTGCTACTGACACACAGTGAAATAATGTTAGAATTTTTTATTACTGATGTATCTAAATGTTTCCAGTTGCTCTGCTATGCAAAGGATCTGTAATAGAATTCTGAGACTTCGTGTGACATTTTGACTTTTTGAATGTTTATATTAGTTGCATTCCCATGTCCCTGATACACCTTACAACTTGCAATAGTGTTTTGTATGCAACACGATTAACTTCCTCTATATCATGCACACATATTTAATTTTAGAAAAGATTTGAACAGATGTTTACAACCCTTGTCCAGAACTTTCCAAAGGTGTATGAATTTCCTGTAAATCAATATCTGAAATGTGAAAACTGAGAAATTCTTTGCAAGTGAAAGTCCTGCAAAATAGTATGCAGAAGAATGTGGCCTGTCGCTGAAGAAAGTAAAGTACAGTGCAAGTATTGTATTGAAACAATGTTTTCAATGTGGTTATCTCAAAAAGGATACTTTATAAGCATAATGCATTTTAGATATCACAAAATCTCAAAGATAAGCATATCCAGATACACAAAGTGCTAGCATGAAGTACTTTCCTGTAAAAAACATGTTACTATTGGTTGCACATTTATAGATTCTGGTTCTGAAGTTTGGGGAATACTTATGTGTGAAATGGAATGAATGAATAAAGAGAATTACAAAATGCTAAATAGCATACTCTTTCATTCATTCGAGACTTACTTTCCTATGTAATATTGTCAAGTCTCAGTGGAAGAACATATTCCATAGAATTTGTTTTTTACCTTGTAAATAAAAGATATCAATGCATGCATATCAGTACAAACTCAAATTTCTCAACACAAAGCTTTCAAGAGCATTTCTTCCATTGAGCACCACTGCCTTCGTTATTTTTCTTCCTTTAATTACAAATATTGTCATATACACTCGAATATTTTTTTTCAAATTTTAGTCAGATGCCCCATTACTTTGATGTGTCATGCCTAGTTCTCACAATTTTTTTATGTAGTAAATCAGTCAGGTTATATTTTGCCATGAAAAAAAGGATTTTTTCATGTTAGAGGTAAAAAAAAAATGCTGCTTTTATTTCTTTCCTTCCCCCTTTCCTTCCTTCCTTCCTTCCTTCCTTCCTTCCTTCCTTCCTTCCTTCCTTCCTTCCTTCCTTCCTTCTTCTCTCCTTTTTAAAATCAAAAGACTCAATTCTCTAAACATGCATGATAAAATTCTAATTCAAAGATTAATCCAGGATTCACACTTATTCCTGACTCTTGTGAAAGACACTATTATAAGCACTATTATATTTCAGAAAAGATATGTCTGTCCTAGAAATCATCGATCTATTAATTGATAGAATTTTTTAAATCTTTGAAAAGGTTAAATATACATTCCAGATTTAAAATAACAGGATGATAAATATACTTTAATATTCACTTAAACATTTATATGAACAGGTCTTCATATATATCGAAGGAGATTCATATGTGAGGGAAGGGTAATATGTAATACCATTTGATTTATTGAGGTAAAAAGAAATAATTCAATCCATTACTCAGTATCAAAGTTTCATTTTTAACATAAAATATTTCCAGCTATACTGATAAGTGAATGAAAGGACACTAAATGTTGTGTTTTTTTTAAAGATTTTATTGGGGAATTGGGGGAGGGTACCAGCCAAGTTGTTCTTCAGTTTTCGTTGTGGAGGGCGCCAGTTGCCATCTGGCTTCTCATTGGCAGCTCGTGGCTTCTAAGCTCAAGATGCTGTGTTCAATGTTATTTGCGGGTGGGCGTAGCCAACATTCCATGCAGGAGTTGAACCAGCAGCCTTGTTGTTAAAGAGTGTACACTCTATCCTCTTAGCCAGCCAGGAGGCAGCTTAGCTCAAGGTGCTGAGTTCAGTCTTAGTTGCGGGTGGGCATAGCCACCATCCCATGCGGAAGTCGAACCCGGCAGCCTTATTGTTAAGAACACATGCCCTATCCACTGAGCCATCTGGGTGGCAGCTCAGTTCAAGGTGCCAAGTTCAATCTTTAGTTGCAGGTGGGTGTAGCCCACCATTGAACAGGCAATCTTGTTGTTACACGAGCTGAACCATCCTGCCACTTGTTGGCAGCCAATGACAGCTCAGCTAGGGTGCAGCCTTCACTGGCCCATGTGGGAATCGAACCGGCCTCCCTGTTGCTCAGAGCACACACTCTAAGACAACTGTTAACCAACTGAGACACTTGGCTGGCCCCAGACACTAAATGTTAATGGTGGTTATTTCTAGGTAGCAGGATTTGGAGTTGTTGTTTTTTGTTTTTCCTTGCCTATTTTTCTAAATAGTAAAAATGTTCCTATTTCAATAAGAAAATAACAAGAGAACAACACAATTCACTTGAAAAGTATAATACTTCCATATTAAAATAATTAGGTGAAAATGCTATATATATAGAAGGACATAAGAAAAAATCAAATATAATAAGGATATCAAATACTGATCTGGCAAGATATATAAATGATATATATGATATATATATATGATATATATGTGTGTGTATATATATGTATATATATATCATAGATAACATATCATATATATGTTATCTAAAGTAGATCAGTGTTTCATATCCTTGTTATATTTGATCTTTTTATTATTTAATCATATGACAGAGCAATGGAGAATCACTCATGCTGGGCTACTAAATAATTCTTGCTATGTGAGAAAATTAGAACACTCACTTATTCCATGTAGCTTAGCTCTTGCTTCTTCCTTTGTAAAACATGGCCCACTGTAGTTTCTGGAGCTTTTTTTTTTCCAGCTAAGATAAGATTTATGTCATGCAGACTGTATCCCTTCCATATCTAGAATAATAATTTCGTTGTGCCTTTAGTACTCGATCAAGCTTTTTATGTAATTTGGAGGTTAACATTCCCAGTAAGTCTCTTCTTAGGAATAAGTTAGAGGCTTAGGGAGCCCACTAAGGTACTAACCCCTTCTAGCAGTTATGCAATAAGTAGCCTAAAAACATTAATGCACCTCCTTAACCACCATGTTCATTTCCCAGGGAGTGGGTAAAGCATGGTAGAGGATATGACCAAATATATTTTATTTTATTCGTTGGATTTTTAGTGCTTATTACCCTTTAGGCACACATAAATACTGTACAAAAATCTTATTTGGATGAAGTCAGCTTTGATCACGAAAATGTTTGCTGAAAAGGTTGAAAAACTGCTTATATTTTTTTTGTTAAGATCTGGCTCCTCTATTTTGAAACCTCTACAGCATAACCATGAGCTAAGAGATGACAGTTACAGAATGAGATGAAGTGCTTATTCTTTGACAACCCAAATGGTCTTTTAAGGTCCAGTATCAGTCCTTAATTTGAATTGAATGAACTTCTCTAATTTCTACCAATGTGTTGTTTCAAAGGACATCAAGAGGTTTCCTGTTTGGCTGGAAAGGTTGAAACTGAGTATTTGGTGTCACTAAAGGCTGTCACAAAGCAGGCAGAATCTAAAGAGTGTCTTCCAAAGTAGAAATAATTACTTTCATTTCTACATCACTGTTCTGACATAGGCTCTTTTTCAAAGTGCCCCTTTTTGTTTTGTTGTGTTCTGTTTTTTTGTCAGTAAGCTAATAATATCTTGATGAGGCCAGTATGACCTATTTTTCAATTCCTTATTTCATAACATCTCTACAATCTTCTTTTATCCTTAAAATTTCCCTTCTGGCTACTGATATTTTTCTCCTTATAATTATGTGCTTAATACAGTCATGACAGTTTGGATTCTTTTGGTTCGCTGCATATTAATGGGAATATCTGGAACAGTTTTGCATAGCACTCTGTTTGGATGTTTTATGTTTCTATAAATTAATGCATTAGTGTCTGAAACTCTGTTTATTAAAAAAGATTATTGTCGACAGAAATGGAGGTGTGAAGGGGGCTTCTTGAGATCTGCCCTGGAAGTTACCACAAATTGAACATCTATAGTTCATCAAAGGAGTCTCTGTTCATCACGCAGAACAACTAAGGGATACCCAGGAGGATTACCTGAAGGTGGGCAAACCAGGCAAGTGGGGAAGAGGACAAGGGGTGGATGCAACCTGCAGCTGCAGAGACCCAGGGTCCCAGGACACAGACCACAGCAACACCCAGGCTGTGGGCTCTCTCCCCAAGCCCCATAGTCCTGCCAAGGGATCAGTATATAGGATGGTGGTGCCCAGAATTGCAATGGGAGACCTCAGCTGAGAACTGCAGCTTAAGCCCTCATGGTCAAGCAGAAATTAGAGGAAGCACAGGGCCTGGATGCCCCCACCCTCCCCCAGAGCTCTCCCCATCCCTGCCATTCCAAAGTTTTAAGCAGGTTCCTGAACTGGAAAGAGTAGTATCAGATTACAGAGCAAATGCAGCCCTCAAGAACTGGAAAAACTGGTTTGACAACTGTGGCTGAGGGAAGAGGCTAGAATGAATGGGATACTGCTGGGCTGGCCAGAGAGTTAAAGGCACCTGCCTACCCAACCCCCACCTTTTCTGGGCCGCTCCCAGCAGGGAAATTAGAGCTGCTGAGACACATGCAGGTGTTAGCAGTGGGTTATAGAGGCAGCTCTGGGTTTTCAGAAGCTCAGAAATCTCACACCCTCCACATTCCCCATGGAATAAGTGCCTTAAGACCCAGGCAACCTTGCTCACAGAGAAGAATCCCACCTCCTGGTGGCAGGCTGTGATGTTCTCAGTGTGCATTTGAATCGGCCAGAGCCAAAACTGCACTGACTTTGTGTTGGGAAATGGACAGGAGAGCAGTTTCCAGGCTCTCAGTCTCACGTGGAAAGGTGCTGGCTCAGTTATGAGATGGCCATTAGCTGTAACCAGTTGGCCATTAGTTACTATTGTTTTGTATATACTGTAACTGCCACTGCTGCATTAGCAAGTGCGGGTGTTGCAGATGGTGCAGATCCTGCAGATCCTACTTCCTGTGTCTCTCTGTCATCAAGAATATAATATAGTGATATGAACCCCCTATCTGTGGCTCCATTGTTGTTCCTTTTTGGCCTCACTGAATCCTGCATTCATCTGCCTGGAGCTAAGTCCCAGCAAGACACATTGTAAATACTACTAACCACCCCATAGCCCTGCCCACCTAGAACTGCATTGCCAGGGGCACTCTAAGCACCAGGTGGCCAGCTCTGCCTCTAGGAGACTCAGAGATTTTCTACAACAGAAGACAATCCAGAGATAGCAGGTGGGCTTAAGCCAAGATTGGCACTGTTTTATATTTAATTATTATTAACATTTTCAGATATATATTTTTTCCTTCTTTTTCCCCCCTTTCTCTTTCTCTTTGTTTCTATTTTCTTTTCCTTGCTCTACTTTTCCTTCTTTTTCTGTATTTTTTTTTACTATTTTTTGTTCTTTTGTTTGGTTTTGTTTTGTTTGATATTTTTGTTTGTGTTGAATATTGGTTGTTTTTAATGTGTGAGTGTTTTTTTTTGTACTTGTTGGTTTGTTTCCAGAAAAAAATAAACTATAGGAATTCATTACCACGAAGCCAGTACTGCAGGAAATGTTAAAAGTGTTTTTTGGATTTTTAAAAAGATTTTATTGGGGAATTGGGAGAGGGGAATCGGGGAAGGGGAACAGGCAAGTTGCTTTCCTTTTGTTCTTCAGTCTAGTTGTAGAGGACATCGCTTCACTGGCCCATGTTGGTATCATCATTGTGCTCTTCTTGGGTGAGGCAGTCACTCCCCAGCCATTGGATGGCTGCTCACGACAGCTCCTGGCAGCTCACGCTGGCTGCTGACCACTCACGGTAGATCACAGCAGCCCACTGCACCAGGGCTGCAGCCTCCTCCATTGCCAGTGACTCATGGCAGCCCAGCTCCAGGTTGAGCTGTTCACCATCATAGCTGTAGAGAACACAGTGTCACTGGCCCTCATGTAGGATCTGAACTGGGGTCCTGCTACTCAGAGTTGGTGTCCCAAGCCAACTCTTAACCAATTCACCACTCGGCCAGCCCTCAAAGGGCTTTTTTAAGTGGAAGAAAGATGAAAACAAACTAATTAACGAATACAAGAAATACAAATAACAAAATAGCAATAAGTATGTACGTTTCAATAATCACTTTATGTGTAAATGGATTAAATGTACCAATCAAAAGACAGGGTGGCTGAGTGGATAAAAAAACAAGACCCGTGCTGACTGGCGGGCGGTGTGGCTCAGTTGGTTAAGAACTTGCCCAAGAGTTTGAGCTCTGATCAACAGGGTCACTGGTTCGATTCCCACATGGGCCAGTGATGCTTCACCCCGAGCTCAGCTGTTGCTGAGTTGTGAACAGGTGGCAAGATGGCTCAGCTGGTGAGAGTGCATGCTCCTAACAACAAGGTTGACAGTTTGAATGGTGGGCTACACCCATCTGCACCTAGGGACTGAGCTTAGCACCTTGATCTGAGCTGCGACCCAGATGGCTTAGTGGATAGAACATGCACACTTTTTTTTTAAAAGATTTTTATTGGGGAATTCGGGGAGGGGAACAGCATTGGGGAACCGGGGAAGGGGAACAGACGAGTTGCTGTCTTTTTTTTCTTCAGTCCTGTTGTGGAGGACATTGCTTCACTGGCCCATGTTGGTATCATCATTGTGATCTTTTCTCAGGTGAGGCAGAATGGTTGCCAGCCTCTGGACGGCAGCTCAGAGCGGCTCTTGGCAGCTCACACCAGCTGCCAGCCACTCACGTTGGCTGCCAGCCACTCACTGTAGCCTATGGCACCCCACTGCAGCAGGGGCTGCAGCTATGCTGTCCCCAGGGACTCACAGCAGCCCAGCTCCAGGTGGAGCTGTTGTACACCATCTTAGCTGTAGAGGGCAGTGTCACTGGCCCTCATATGTGGGATCTGAACAGGGGCCAGTGGCATCTCAAGCCAGCTCTTAACCAACGCGCCACTCAGCGGCCCTAGAGCATGCACCCTTAGCAACAAGGTTGATGTTTCAAATTCCATGTGGGATGGTGGTTACGCCCACCCACAACTAATTGAGCACAGCACCTTTAGCTGAGCAGCATGACTGGACATGGAGCTGAGCTTGCTGCACCCTCCATAGTTAAGATTGAAGGACAAAAACTTGGCTGTTCCCCTTCCCCGATTCCCCAACACTGTTTCCTTCCCCCAATTCTCCAATAAAAATCTTAAAAACCCCAACAAAACAGGATCCATGCATATGCTATATACACGGTTCCACCTCAGATCAAAGGACATACACAAGCTGAAAGTAAAGGAATAAATAAGATATGTCATGCAAATTAAAATGAGGAAAAATCTGGAGTAGCAATACTTATATCAGACAAAATAGGCTTAACCCTTTACAAGAGGACAGAGCCCAAGTAAACATCTATGCACCCAACATAGGAGCACCTAAATATATAATAAAATAAAAGAAATTGACAGACATAAAGACAGATATCAACAGTAACACTATTATAGAAGGGGGCTTCAACACAACTGACACCAAAGGACAGATCCTGCAGACAGAAAATCAATATGAAAACAGTGGCCTTATAAGACACATTAGACCAGTTGGATTTAATCAATATTTTTAGAACATTTCACCCCAAAGCTGCAGAATACGCATTGTTTTCAAGCACACGTTAAACATTTTCTAAGATGGACCACATGCTAGGCCACAAAACAAGTCTCAATAAATTGAATAAAATTGAAATTATATGAAGCATCTTCTCTGACCACAGTGCTATGAAATTAGAAATAAATTACAAGAAAAAACTAGAAAACACACAAATAGGAGGAGAATCAATAGCAAGTTACTAAATAATGAATTGATCAACAATGAAATCAAGGAAGAAATCAAAAGATACCTCGAGACAAACAAAAATTAAATTACAATGACTGAAAATCTATGCGATGCATTGAAAGCAGTCCTAAGAGGGAAATTCATAGCAATGCAGGCCTACCTCTAGAAACAAGAAAATCTCAAACCAACAGTTTATCCTTTCACCTAAGGGAACTGGAAAAAAATAAAACAGCAAAATAAGCCCAAAGGGAGTACTGCGAAGGAGATAATAAATATCAGAGTGGAAATAAATGAAATAGAGGCCAAAACAAAACAAAACAAAAAAACAATGCAAAAGATCAAGAAAACTAATGGCTGTTTTTTGGAAAGATAAACAAAATCAACAAACCTTTAGCCAGACTCATCGAGAAAAAGAGAGATAGGACCCAAATTAATAAAATAAGAAACGAAAGAGGATAAGTGACAACAAAAATACAAAAATTTTAAGAAAATACTACAAGCAACTATATGCCAACAAATTAGACAATCTGGAAGAAATGAATAATTTTTTGGAAGCATACAATCTTGCAAGGCTAAACTGATAAGAAACAGAAAATCTTAACAGACTGTTTACTACCAATGAAATTGAATCAGTAATCAAGCTCCCAACAAACAAAAATCCTGGACCAGATGGCTTTACAGGTGAATTTTATCAAGCATTCAAAAAATAATTATCACCTATTCTCCTCAAACTATTCCAAAAAGTCCCGAAAAAGGGAAGACTTCCAAACTCTTTTTATGAGGCCAGTATCACCTTGATCCCCAAAGGAATTGTAACAGCTATATCCAATGTCAGAGGGGTATTCCATTGGGTAGGGGGGTTATCACTTTGTGAGTGGTGCAAATGTCTAACTATTATATTGTTTTATATACCTGAAGATAATAAAAAAAGATTTTTTTTTCATAGTATGAATGTACCATTGTGGAACTGCTGTGCACTTTGATCTGTAGCTTAGGTGACTGATTCATCTGCAAGGGGGTAGGAGTAAACAAACTCTTCTGAAAATGAGTTGCTCTAATAAATGTTCAGTGAGAGTGGAATTCAGAAAATAATTCCAATTAAAGGCATTTTCTCTATTTTTTCTTTCCCCTAAAAGAGAAAATATCTATCTGTTCAGGTTTTGCTACCTTAAATGGGTTTTAATAAAGAAGGTAGCATCATGTGGTGGAGGGAAAACAGTAGGAAATAGAAGACTTCGCTTCTGGGTTAGGTTCTATGTTTGTACTAGCTGTAGGTGACATTACACACAAATTATTTAATATCTAGACCTTTACTTGCACATCTAAAAATGGGAAAGCTAATTTTAGACATTCTTATCTCACATGATTCCTCTGAGGGAAAAATAAAATCAAATAATGCATGTAAAATTTTTTGAAAACCATAAGGAACCAGAGAGAGGTTAGGCATATTATTTAAAAGATTTCTTGTGTAATCATTTTTGTATTTCCTTAATTTAAAGGAACTTCCATTTTTCATATCATTTCAATTATCAGTAAAAAGAATCTTATAACTTTTTATTATAATTAAGGTTCATGAGTATTAATTCCACCTCTCAGTTAGGTGGGAAATAAATTTAATCAAAATAGCTTAAAAATTGTAATCCTTTGGTCTTATGCACATATGTATAAGCTATTCACAGTAGCTCACTCACATTGCCTGCTAATGTTTAGTCAAACCAACATGCTGCAGTTTGTTTGCACAATGCAGTTAGCAGAAATCAGTGTCAGTGGAGCTAATGATACATTGCTGCACCCATAAGCAAGTTTCTATAAGATGTCATAGTGATCGAACATTTTAATCAATTTTCTAACAAAACAAAACAAAAAATCACGCAATTTCTTCCTATGGCAGACTCAGGGGCCTAGAAAGACAAGCTTCTAGACAGAGAGGAAAACTAGTTCAGAATGAAATCCTTGGCTCACGGTCTAGTCTAGACCAGTGGTTTCCAAATATAGGTAATCATCAAAATTGCCTGGAAAGTTTCAAAAATTAGACAGCTCTTGTCCCCAAAGAGTCTGGTTCAGTAGATGAGGTGTGAGGCCTAATAATTTGTGCTTTTAAGATCTCAGGAAATCTGAAAATAAACCATATTTGAGATACACTAGTCTAGGTTACCACGAGAAGCATAATGCCCTGTGCTCAGCACTGTGTTCCTTAGAGGCTACTGAGTCCCTATTTTGATTTGCAGTACAACTGCATCCTCCGTTATGGCTCTGAACTGTGACTACAGAGACTAAATCTTACCTGTAGGACAGTGATGATCAAACTTTAGTGTGATTTAACATCATTTAGAGAGCTTGTTGAAAATTCATATAGCATGATCCTCACTCCCAGAGGTTTTGATTCAGTTAATTAGGGAGGGGGAAGCATGATTCTTCTTTTTTTTAAAGATTTTATTGGGGAATCAAGGAAGGGGAACAGACAAGTTGTTGTCCTTTTGTTCTTCAGTCCAGTTGCAGAGGACATTTCTTCACTGGCCCATGTTGGTATCGTCATTGCTCTCTTCCAGGATGAGGCAGATAGGTCGCCAGCCTCTGGATGTCACTCACCACGGCTATTGGCAGCTCACGCTGGTTGCTGGCCACTCACTGTAGCCTATGGCAGCCCATTGCAGCAGGGGCTGCAGCCTACGCCAGTCACTGGGACTCGTGCAGCCCAACTCCAGATGGAGCTGTTGTTAGCTGTAGAGGGCAGTGTCACGGGCCCTCATATGTGGGATCCAAACCGGGGCCACTGGCATCCCAAGCCAGCTCTTAACCAATGCGCCACTCAGCTCACCTGATTCTTCATTTTTAACAATTACTACAGATGATTCTGAAACACACAATCTAGGGAATCACACTGAGAAACATTGGCTTAAGCAGCTGTCTATGTCAACTTAAATATGTTGCCTTTACTATATATGATTATATGTTCAAATTAATATTTTTAGTGAGTATATACATTCTTACAAGATATAATAACCTATTTTCATATTCTTTATACTTCATTCAAATCCTTCCTTTTAAATATAGATCAGAATTAAATGGACCTCTTTGGAGTTACATAGGACAAAGTTGAAAGTGCCATTGGATTCTGTTTTTGTATCCTTAGCTTTGGATACTTCACTCTAGTTTTAGAAGAGTAGAAAAACTCAATAAGGATTGCATATATGATCATTTGGCTCATTAGAATAAAGGAAAATCCTTGGGTTCTCTCCTACACATTTTACTCTGAACTAAATATAGTTTTCATATCACCAGAATATCATCTGAAATTGGACCAACAATTCTTCTCGTTTGGTCCTTCTGCTTTGGAGTATTAATAACTAACACAGAACACATTTTTCTTTTCTATTAATCTGGTCTGCATCTTTTGTGTGATTTTTTTGTTGTTGTTGTTAATATTCTGTTGTCAGTCTAAAGTTCTGGCTGCTGTTTGGGTTCAAATTATACAGACTAAAAAAGAAAATGTGTGTGTATGAAGAAGAAAATGGAAATCACCTGAAATTCCACTATCTAGAAGGAACACAATGAATATTTGCTGACGTTCATCTCTCTATATATACATAAATATGCAACTATATAAAACAGAGCCAATATAACACTGTATATAGAGTTTAAGTGTTTATTCATACACACTTTTCAATATCATTAAATATTTGTTTTAAACATCATTTTCAGAGTTTCATTTTAATGGTAACATAGAACCATGGAATAAACAAAAGACTAAACCTAAAAGTAGATTAGGCATATTTATCTGTGTTCACTATTCAATAGTTCCTATCTAATAAAGTTGTTTTTAGTATTAAATGAGTTAGTATATGTAATATTTGGCACAAAGTGCCTGGCATACAGCACGTACTCAATTAATGTTGACTATGATTGTTCAAAAGTATTTTTGGTCTCTTTATATTAGCAAAAGTTACTAGTGCCTTAGATAAGCAGATGACATTGAATTTCTCCTGGTTTTTATCATTAAAGCAGCTGAGTTGAATATTAATGAGTATAGAAAATTATGTTGTCATGCATGTTAGACTGGAAAATATAAATTCATCTCATAAAAAAGTCAAAGGATCAAAAAAAGTTTTTACTGTTGATTGGAAACAAAGTGTCATTGGTGTACTGATTTAAAGGGCATTTAATTATGATTAGCTAATATAAAAAGAAAAAAGGGGGCCCACCAAGTGGCACGGTGGTTAAGTGCTGGGTTGGGAAGCCAGCGTCCCTGGTTCGGGTCCTGCATATGAGGGCCAGTGACACTGCCCTCAAAAAAACAAAAAAAAAAGAAAAAAGAAAAAAGAAACAAAAATAATTAAGGTTAAAGTGAAGTTATAATTCGTCCTTATTTCACTAAAATTTTTTCCTCATAGCCCATGGCACCAAATAATATTAAATATGGAAAAGTTTCATAATTCATGATGGCATTTTCAGTGCTACAACAGTTTAAAATAAAAAATGTATTACTGAAAGCATACTTCAAAATTATTAGATGTAATATTTTTATAGCCCAAAGCATTTAAATTTTAAGAATTGAACAACCGGAGGCCTGGATACTATTTATGGCTTTAGAAAGATTTAGTCACTTTCATATGTTAAAATTCTTTCTCTTTAATCCATCTTTCTTTCTCTCTCTTTACAAATGGTTTTGCTAAAAATAATCTCAAGATTCTGACTATCCTTTATTCTAAAAAACTAAATCAAGAACAAAGTAGAATATGTTTCTTAATTATTAGTAAAGACTAGACGTAGGACACTTTCATGGACAAACAGTTCACTGATTTGTTATAGGTAGTCTTTCCCATAACATTTGAAAAAATGGTCTGGAAAATCTCAGAATAGACACTGCCTAAAATAAAACCAAGCAACTGACCTAAGTTCAGTGAAGTGCTGAGAATATATGTTACCTGAGACTTTAGCTTAATGAGTTCCTGAAATAGGAAAGTCATAATTTAAGGTGCTAAAATGTTACATGGCTGAGTATTTGAATTATTGTATGGTTACATTAATTTATCTTGGAGCTATAATTATCAATTAAGGGAAATCCAAATTAAAAATCTACTCCTACTTCCACTACAGTGAAAATATTTCTGAGGAAATATTAATGACATTATTTCAGTTATATGCTTTAGACACATTTATTCAAATATCATATAGTCCAACAACAACAACAAAAAACAAATAATAGTCTCTGGTTACATATATACTTTTTTGGAATAGTATATGTAATTTTAAAAATGTCTAATATATTTCTAAGTACCACATTTTTTTAGCCCATTTTTTTTTTTTTGGTGTTGAGTTGCATGAGTGTTTTATACATTTTGGATATTAACCCTTTATCAGATATATCACTGGATAATATCTTCTCCCATTCAGTAGGCTGCCCTTTTTGGGGGGGAGGGGGAAATTGGGAGAGGGGAACAGTGCTGGGGAACTGGGGAGGGGGAAGAGACAATTTGCTGTCCTTTTACTCTTTAATCTAGTTGTGGAGGACATTGCTTCACTGGCCCATGTTGGTATCATCATTGTACTCTTCTAAGGTGAGTCAGATTGGTCTCCAGCCTCTGAATGGCTGCTCACAGTGGCTCTTGGCAGCTCACACCAGCTGCCAGCTGCTCACGCTGCTCACACTGCTCACACTGGCTGCGGGCCTCCCACTGTGGCAGCCCTATGGCAGCCCACTGCAGCAGGGGCTGCAGCTATGCCATCCCCAGGGACTCACAGCAGCCCAGCTCCAGGTGGAGCTGTTGTTCACCATCTTAGCTGCAGAGGGCAGTGTCACTAGCCCTCATATGTGGGATCCAAACGGGGGCCACTGGCGTCCCAATCCAGCTCTTAACCACTGAGCACTCAGCCGGCCCCCATTTTTTATTTTTAATGATTTTTATTGGGGAATTGGGGGGGGGGACAGCATTGGGGAATTGGGGAGCGGGAACAGACAAGTTGTCCTTTTGTTCTTCAGTCTAGTTGTGGAGAACACTGCTTCACTGGCCCATGTTGGTATTATTGCACTCTTCCCAGGTGAGGCAGATCCATTGCCGTCCTCTGGACGGATGGCCACTCACCGCAGCTATTGGCAGCTCAGTCTGGCTGCTGGCCACTCATGCTGGCTGCCGGCCACTCACTGTAGCTTACGACAGCTCACTGCAGCAACGGCTGCAGCCTACACCATCGCTGAGACTTGGGCGGCCCAGCTCCAGGTGGAGCTGTTGTTCACCATCTTACCTGTAGAGGGCAGTGTCACTGACCCTCATATGTGCGATCTGAACTGGGACCGCTAGCCTTCCAAACCAGCTCTTAACCAACACGCCACTTGGCTGGCTCCTATCCCATTATTTTAAGTTACCATTAAAATGAAACTTTGCAAATGATGGGAAAATGCATAAGACATACAATGTGTGATAAAAACATTAAGTGGGATACAGCTGAATACAGAGTTTCAGCTGTAAACTTCTCTTTTTCCCCAATTTTCTACAAGGAGCATATATTATTTTTACAGGTAGGAAACATTTATTTAGTGGAACCGTAGACAATTACCACAATTACAACACCCATTTACATTGTTTGTCTTATAAGTCGATGAAAGCATATTTTATTATTTCAGCATTTTACATCATGGAAACCAACTTAGAAAATAAATTTATTATCTATCCTTTTATATATTGATGATAATAATCAAGGCAAAGCCCCTTTATAAAACACATTTTTACCTTTAACATGGTAGGTTAAACAGGAGTAAGATTTTTTTACTTTGTACAGTTATTATCTGAAACCATCAACAGCCATATGTTGCCTGAATAAGCAAGCAAAATTTTGTACTATAACCATTTTGTCAAGATGCCCAGGAACTTTCATATTTTATCACATACAAAACATTGACCCATGACAGAAAAGGAAACACGGTTTGCATAGATACCTCTTAAACAATCTGCTTTCCATTGACTAGAATATCTTTGTTTCATTCTATTTTACAATTTTTAAAACTCCAGTTGTGGGGCCGGCCAACTGGCGCAGTGGTTAAGCGCTGGCTTGGGAAGCCATCGGCCCTGGTTCGGTCCCACATATGAGGGCCAGTGACACTGCCCTCAAAAAACAAAACAAACAAAAAAAAACTCCAGTTGCTTTCTTTATTACATTATAATACAGTATATAGTTGTCATTTTTCCTAACATTGTAATACCTTAGACTATATAAAACTTATTTAATTTTTATTACTCCTTCTGCATGAGACCTGCTTGCATTTTTTTTTTCAGATTTTATTGGGGAATCGGGAAAGGGGAACAGACAAGTTCCTGTCCTTTTGTTGTTCAGTCTAGTTGTGGAGGACATCCCTTCACTGACCTATGTTGGTATTATCATTGGTCTCTTCCTTGGTGAGGCAACTCAGTCACTGGCCACTGGATGTCCACTCACAGTGGCTCTTGGCAGCTCACACCAGCTGCTAGCCACTCACGCTGGCTGTCAGCCACTCATGGTAGACTCACAGCAGCCTGCTGCTGCCCTGCTGCAGCATACGCCATCTCCAGAAACTCATGGCAGCACAGCTCCAGGTACAGTTGTTTTTCACCATCTTAGCTGTAGAGGGCACAGTGTCACTTTCCCTCATGTGGGGTCCAAACCAGGGCCCTGCAGTTCAGAGCTGGTGTCCCAAGCCAACTCTTAAGCAATGCGCCACTTGGCCAGCCCCTGCTGGCATTTTTTAAAATTATTTTTTGAATTACAGTTGACATTAAATATTATTTTAGATTAGTTTCAGATGTGCAGCATAATTGTTAGACATTTATATAATTTATGCAGTGGTCCCCTGATTACTCTAGTAGACCCCTGGCACTATACATAATTGTTACTAAATTATTAACTACATTCTCCATGCTGTACTTTATACCACTGTGACTATTTTGTAACTACCAGTTTGGGTTTCTTAATCTCTTCACATTTTTCACCCAGCTCCCCAAACCAACTCCCCTATGGCAACCATCACTTGTGTCTATGAGACTGTTTCTGTTTTGTTTGTTCACCTATTTTGTTCTTTATATTCTACATAGAAGTGAGATCATATAGTATATGTCATTCTATGTCTGACTTACTTCACCCAGGATAATACTGTGTAGGTCCATCCATTTTGTTGCAAATGTTAAGATTTCATTCTTTTTTTGTGTCTGAGTAATATTCCATTGAATATATGTACCACTTCTTCTTTATCCAATCATCTATTGATGGGCACATGGGTTGTTTCCATAACTTGGCTATTGTACATCATGCTGCAGTTAACATAGGGGTGCATATATATTTTCTTTTTTATTATTATTAGATTAAGGTGTACAAAACAACATAGTGATTAGACATTTACGTACCACTCAAAGTGATAACTCCAACAAGTCTATTACATATCTGACATCATACATAGCTATTACAATACCATTGACTATATTCCCTATGCTATAGTTTACATTTGTGCCTATATATTTTTTTATTATAATTAACATTCAAATTTATTTTATATTATTTTCAAGTGTACAGAATTGTAGTTAGGCATTTATATAATTTATTTACTTATTTATTATTTATTTATTTATTTTAAAAAAGATTTTATTGGGGAATTGGGGGAGGGGAAATGTGTTGGGGAATCGGGGAAGGGGAACAGAAAAATTGCTGTCCTTTTGTTCTTCAGTCTAGTTGTGGAGAACGTCACTTCACTATTTTACAATTTTTAAAACTCCAGTTGCTTTTTTTCTTACATTATAATAGAGTATATAGTTGTCATTTTTCCTAACATTGTAATACCTTAGACTATATAAAACTTATTTAATTTTTTATTCCTCCTTCTGCATGAAACCTGCTTGCATTTTTTTTTTCAGATTTTATTGGGGAATCGGGAAAGGGGAACAGACAAGTTCCTGTCCTTTTGTTGTTCAGTCTAGTTGTAGAGGACATCGCTTCACTGACCCATGTTGGTATTATCATTGCACTCTTCCTGGGTGAGGCAGATGGGTCGCAGGCCACTGGACGGCCGCTCACAGCAGCTCTTGGCAACTCATTCTGGCTGCCGGCTGCTCATGCCGGCTGCCAGCCACTCATGTAGCTTACAGCAGCCCACTGCAGCTTCACTGCAGCCTACGCTGTGTCCGACGACTCACGGCAGCCCAGTTCCAAGTCAAGCCATTGTTCACCATCCTAGCTGTAGAGGGCCCAGTGTCATTGGCCCTAATGTGGGATTCAAACTGGGGCGCTGCCGTTCAGAGCTGGCATCTAAAGCCAACTCTTATCCAATGTGCCACTTGGCCAGCCCCATTTATATAATTTATGAAGTGATACACTTGACAAGCCTGGTTCCCTTCTGACTCTATACATAGATTTTACAATATTACTGTCTATATTCCCCATACTGTACTCTCCATACCTGAGACTATTTTGTAACTACCAATTTGTACTTGCTAATCCCTTCACCTTTCTCACACAACCCCCCCAAGCCGGTTCATCTAACAACCATTAGTTTGTTCTCTGTATCTATGAGTCTATTTCTGTTTTGTTCTTCATTTATTCTGTTCTTTAGATTTCACATATAAATGAGATCATATAGTATTTGGTTATCTCAGTCTGATTTATTTCACTTAACATAATAACCTTATGTTCATTCCTGTTGTTGCAAATGGTAAGATATCATTCTTTTTTATGGCAGAGTAATAAACCATTGTATATACGTACCAGAATTTCTTAATCCAATTGACAATTGATGGACATTTTGACTGTTTTGATATCTTGGCTATTATTAATAGTGTTGTAGTAAACATAGGGGTGCATATATCTTTTTGAATTAGAGTTTTGGATTTCTTTGGATAAATACCCAGGAGTGTAATTGCTGGGTGATAAGGTTTTCCTATGTTTATTTATTTATTTTTATTAAGCTGAGCCATCCTGCTACCTGTTGGCAGCTTAGCTGCTGCTCAGCTCGTGCTGGGCATCAAACTGCTGTTGCTCAGAGCTAAGCTCACACTCTTGAGCAAGCTCTTAACCAACTGAGCCACTTGGCCAGGCCCTATGTTAATTTTTTGAGCATTCTCCATTCCGTCTTCCACAGTGGCTGTGCCATTTTACATTTCCACCAACAGCAAGAACTACATTTTATTAATTTTAAGTTTATTATTGTATATGGAGTAAGAAGGTGTTCCAGTTTCATTTCTGTATATTTATTGGTCCAATTTTCCAAGCACAATTTATTGAATAGACTGTCTTTACACCAATATATATTCTTACTTCCTTTGTCATAGATTAAATGGCCATATAGGCATGGGATTACTTCTGGGCTTTCTATTCTGTTCCATTGATCTATGTGTCTGTTTTTATGGCAACACCATGCTGTTTTGATTATTACAGCCTTGTAGTGTAGTTTGATATTAGGCAGTGTTAAATTTTCAGCTTTGTTCTTCTTTCTCAAGACTCCTATGGCTATTGAGGGTCTTTTATGTTCCCTATAAATTTTAGGATTATTCGTTCTAGGAGTCTGAAAAATACCATTGGTATAGAGATTCCACTGAATCTATAAATTGCTTTGGGAAATGTGGACATTTTAACTATATTAATTATTTCTATCTATAAACAAGTTATATGCTTATATTTATTTGTATCTTTTTAAAAATTAATTAACTAATTAATTTTAAAAATTCTTTTATTGTGAAATAAACACATTTTAAAAATTAGTTTCAGTGTACAAAGCAGCTGTACTTTTTATCCCTTAAAGTGACAACCAATCTCTCCCAATTCGCCACCCCACTTCCCCCCATATCGTACATATCTGTTAAAATTCCCTTGACTCCATTCCACACTATACTCCACATACCATGACTATAAATAATTCAACTACAGTTGGCATACAACATTATAAAACATCAGCTTCAGGTGTACAGTGCAGGGATCAAGTCTCTACGCCATCCATGAAGTGGTATCCCTAACAAGACATGTGACCATCTGACACCCCACAAAATATTTACATTATAAATTATATTTCCTGAACTGTGTTTCATATCCCTGTGGCAATATTGTAGTTACCTATTTATGCTGTCTAATCCAATCCCCTTCTCCCTCATCCCCACCCCCCCTCCCAACTAGCAACCATCAGTTTTCCCTTTATATCTATGAGACTATTTCTATTTATATTGCTCGTTCATTTAGTTTTTCAGATTCCACATATAAGTGAGATCATATGGTATTTGTCTTTCTCTGACTGACATATTTCACTTAACATAATAAACTGTAGGTCCATCCATATAGTTGCAAATGGTATGATTTCATTCTTCTTTATAACAGAGTAATGCTCCCTTGTATAAATGTACCAGTTTCTTAATCCAGTTGTCTACCGATGGGCATTTTGGTTGTTTCCAAGTCTTGGCTATTGTAAATACTGCTGCAATAAACATAGGGGTGCATATATATTTCGAATTAGCATCTTCGTTTCTTCAGGGTAGATACCCAAGAGTGGAATGGCTGAGTCATACGGTAGTTCCATTTCCAGTTTTTTGAGATAACTCCATACCGATTTCCATAATGGCTGCACCAATCTGCAGTCCCACCAACAGTGCACCAGGGTTCCCTTTTCTCCACACCCTTTCCAGCACGTTGTTTGTTGATTTATTGATAGCCATTCTGACTGGAGTGAGGTGACATCTCATTATGATTTTTATTTGCATTTCTCTAATGATTAGTGAGGTTGAACATTTTTTCATATACTTGTTGGCCATCTGTATGTCCTCTTTAGAGAAATGCCTGTTCACATCCTCTGCCCATTTTTTCATTGGGTTTTTTGTGTTTTTTTTGGTGTTGAGTTGAATGAGTGTTTTATAAATTTTGGATATCAACCCCTTATCATATATATCGTTGGAAAATGTCTTCGCCCATTCAGTAGGCTGCCTTTGCGGTTTATTGATGGTTTTCTTTGTTGTGAAAAAACTTTTAAGTTTGATTTAATCCCATATGTTCATTTTTTTCTTTTATTTCCCATACCTGAGGGTATATATCAGTAAAAATATTACTGAGGGTAATGTGTGCAAATTTACTCCCTATGTTTTCTTCTAGGAGTTTTATGGTTTCAGGTATTACATTCAAGTCTTTAATCCATTTTGCATTTGTTCTCATATGTGGTATAATTAGATGGTCCATTTTCATTTTTTTCACATGTGAGTCCAATTTCCCTAGTACAATTTATTAAATAGAATTCTTTCCTCGAATGTAAATTCTTCCTTCCATTGTCATAGATGAAATTATGGTATATGAATGGGTTTATTCCTGAGTTCTCTATTCTGTTCCATTGGTCTATGTGTCTGTTTTTATGCCAGTACCATACTGTTTTGATTACTGCAGCCGTGTAGTATGATTTCATGTCAGGTAGCATGATACCTCCCACTTTGTTCTTATTTCTCAAGATTGCCATGGATATTCAGGGTCTTTTATGGTTCCACATAAATTTTAGGATTCTATGTTCTATTTCTGAGAAAAATGTCCTTGATAGTTTGATTGGAATTGCATTGAATCTGTATATTCCCTTGGTAGTATTTACATTTTAACTATATTAATTGTTCCTATCCATGAACATAGTATGTAATTCCATTATTTTGTATCTTCTTTGATTTCTCTCTTCAGTGTCTCATAATTTTCTGAGTACAGTTCCTTTACTTCTTTAGTTAAATTGATTCCTAGATAGTTTATTGTTTTTGAAGCAATTGTAAAAGGGATTGATTTCCTGATTTCTACTTCTGATAGTTTATTATGGGTGTATACAAATGTAACTGATTTCTGAATATTAATTTTGTATCCTGCTACCTTACCAAATTCATTTATCAGTTCTAACAGTTCTTTGGTGGAGTCTTTGGGATTCTCTATATGTACTATCATGTCATATGCAAATAAAGACAATTTTACTTTCTCCTTTCCAATTTGGATGCTTTTATTTCATTTTCTTGTCTGATGGCTGTGGCTAGAATTTCCAGAACTATGTTAAGTAGAAGTGGTGAAAGTGGGCAGCCTTGTCTTGTTCCTGATCTGAAGGGGAAAGCTTTTAGCCTTTCCCCTTTGAGTATGATGTTTTCTGTGGGGTTTTCAAATATGGCCTTTATTATGTTGAGATATGATCCCACTATTTCCACTTTGCTAAAAGTTATTATCATAAATGGCTGCTGGACTTTGTCAAATGATTTTTCTGCCTCTATTGATATGATCATATGATTTTTAGTTTTCATTTTACTAATGTGATGTATTACGTTAATTGATTTGCGGATATTGAAACAACCTTGCATACCAGGAATGAATCCCACTAGATCATGGTGTATGATATTTTTAATGTGATGCTCAATTCGGTTTTCTAGTATTTTGTTGAGAAATTTTCATCTATGTTCATTATGGATATCGGCCTGTAGTTTCCCTTTTTTGTAATATCTATCTGACTTTGGAATCAAGGTGATAGTGGCTTCATAGAAAGAATTAGGGAGTCTTCCCTCCTGTATTTTTTGGAATAGTTTTAGAATAGGTATTAATTCCTTTTCGAATGTTTTGCAAAATTCACATGTGAAGCCATCTGGCCCAGGACATTTGTTTGTTGGAAACTTGTTGATTACTGGTTGAATTTTTTGTAATAAATAATCAGTCTGTTCAGAGCTTCTGTTTCTTTTTGGTTCAGACTTTGTAGATTGTATGCTTCTAGAAATGTATCCATGTCTTCCAGATTGTCAAATTTTGTGCCATACAGTTGCTTGTAGTGTTTTCCTAAAATTTTCTGTATTTCTGTGGTATCTGTTGTCACTTCTCCTCTTTCATTTCTAATTTTATGAATTTGGGTGCTCTCTTTTTCTTGGTGAGTCTGGCTAAGGGTTTGTCGATTTTGTTTATCTTTTCAAAAACCAACTCTTGTTTCATTGATCTTTTGTATATTTTTTTGTTCTCTATTTCATTTATTTCTGCTCTGGTCTTTATTATTTCCTTCCTTGTACTCTCTTTGGGCGTTTTGCTGTTCTTTTTCCAGTACCCTAGGTGTAAATATATTATGTTGATTTGAGATTTTTCTTCCTTCTCTATGTAGGCCTGCCCTGCTATGAACTTCCTTCTTAGGACTGCTTTAGCAGCATTTCAGATTTTGTGTCATGGTGTTTTCTTTTTCGTTTGTCTTGAGGTATCTTTTGATGTCTTCTTTGATATGATTTTTGACCCACTCTCTATTTAGTAACATGTTATTCAGTCTCCATGTATTTGTGTGCTTTCCAGTATTCTTCTTGTGATTGATTTCTAGTTTCATAGCATTGTGGTCAGAGAACACACTTGATATGATTTCAAACTTCTTAAATTTGTTAAGACTTTCTTTGTGGCCTAACATGTGGTCTATCTTGGAAAATGTTCCATGTGCACTTGAGAAGAATGTAAATTCTGATGTTTTGGGATGAAATGATCTTAAAATATAGATTAAATCCAGTTTATCTAAAGTGTCATTTAAGGCCACTATGTCCGTGTTGATTTTCTGTCTGGATCATCTGCCCATTGGTGACAACAGGGTTTTGAATTTGCCTACTGTGATAGTGTTACTGTTGATCTCTGTTTCTGTCTGTTAAAATCTGTATATTAGATTTAGGAACTCCCATGTCAGGTGCATATATGTTTATTAGGGTTATGTCCTCTTGTTGAATCCATCCCTCTTATTATTATGTAGTGCCCTTTTTTCTCTTTAGTCTTCATTTTAAAATCTATTTTGTCTGAAATAAGTATTGCTACTCTGTCTTTTTTCTGATTTCCATTTACATGAAATATCTTATTGCACATTTTATTTTCAGTCTGTGTGTGTCTTTTTGTTTTTTTTTTGTTTCGTTTTTTTGAGGGCAGTGTCACTGGCCCTGATATGTGGGACCCAAACAGGGCTGCTGGCTTCTCAAGATAGTGCTTAACCACCACATCACTCAGCTGGCCCTGCGTGTGTCTTTTGATCTGAGATGAGTCTCTTGAAGACAGCATATGCATGGGTCCTCTTTTCTTATCCACTCAGCCACTATGTCTTTTGATTGAGCACTTAGCCCATTCACATTTAAAGTGATCATTGATACGTGCATATTTATTGCCATTTTGTTATTTGTATTTCTGGTCTTCCTATGTTAGCTTGTTTTCTGCTTTCTTCTGTTTAAAAAAAGTCCTTTTAGGGCCGGCTGAGTGCTGTGGTAGTTAAGTGCTGGCTTGGGACGCCAGCGGCCCCGGTTCAGGTCCCACATATGAGGGCCAATGACACTGTCCTCAAAAAAAAAAAAAAAAGTCCTTTAAAAATTTCCTTTAATGCTGGTTTGGTGGTAATGAATTCTTTAAGCTTATTCTTTTTTTGAAGCTCTTTATCTCTCCTTCAATTTTAGGGATAGCCGTGCTGGGTAGAGCAATCTTTGTTGTAGCCCTTTGTTTTCTATCACTTTGAATATTACGTGCCACTCCCTTCTGGCCTGCAGAATTTCTGTAGAAAAGTCAGCTGTTCATCTTATAGGAGTTTCTTTGTATGTAACCTGCTGTCTTTCTCTTGCTGCTTTTAGGATTCTGTCTTTGTCTTTAAACTTTGCCATTTTAACGATGTTTCTTGGTGTGAGCCTGTTTGGGTTCAGCTTGTTTGGAACTCTCTGCTCTTTCTGGGCTTGTATGTCAATTTCCTTCACCAGGGTAGGGAAGTTTTCAGTCATTATTTCTTCAAATATATGCTCAATTCCTTGCTTCTTCTCTTCTCCTTCTGGTATTCC
The DNA here is from genome assembly GCA_033961575.1 of Aselliscus stoliczkanus. Lineage (NCBI taxonomy): Eukaryota > Metazoa > Chordata > Mammalia > Chiroptera > Hipposideridae > Aselliscus > Aselliscus stoliczkanus. The sequence goes on along the minus strand of CM066737.1, from coordinate 32,599,195 downwards.
TATGATGCAACTGTGGTTGTCCTTCATGTTGTCCCACAGGTCTCTTAAACTATTTTCATTGTTTTTATTCTTTTTCTGTTTGTTGTTCCAACTGGGTGATTTCTGCTATTTTGTCTTCTAAATCACTGATCCAATCCTCTAATCTACTTCATCTAATCTACTGGTTTCCTTCAAGTGTGTTCTTCATTTCAGTTATTGTATTCTTTAGTTCTAAGTGGTTGTTTTTTATGATATCCCTATCTTTCTTTATGTCCTCACTAAGTTCTTTAAACATTCCTTTTTTTTAGCTGAGCCATCCGGCCACCTGTTGGCAGCTTAGTGGCAGTTCAGCTCAGGCTGAGCATTGAACTGCTGTTACTGAAAGTTCAGGTCGTACTCTTGAGCAAGCTCTTAACCAACTGAGCCATTCAGCCCACCCTCCCTTCAACATTCTTATCATCAGTGTTCTAAACCCTGTCTCTGAAAGGTTGGATACCTCTGTTTCCTTTAGTTCCATTTCTAGAGGTTTCTTCTGATCTTTTACTTGGAACATGTTTCTTTGTTTCTTCATTCTGGCTGTTGCTCTATGATTGCTTAGATGTATTAGATAGATCACCTAGAATATATAGAAAAAGAGGAAAAATAAAGGAAAAAAAGGAAGAAAGAAGAAAAATATAGGCAGGGACTCTCCACCCTCTTTAATCTGCAGACCACTAGCTCAGCAAGAGAGAGCCTCTGGGCATCTCAGCACCAGCTGTTGGGGGGAAGGCTCAATGTGTCATGCACTGGTCTCTGTCCCACCCTTGCAGTGTGCTGCCTACAATTAGCTGCTCTGTGTTCTGGAACCGTGCTCACTACCAAATACCTCACAGGATGTTGAGGGTTGACTGCTGCTGAAAAAAAAACCCTCTGTGGCCTGTGAATGTGGGGGAATAGGCACCAGAGTCTCAGGGTATCTCTGGGAACACAGCTCTAGTTGGGCGGTGCAGGCCCCCAAGGAACCACTGGATGTGGTCAGTGGCCCCCAGCAAGTCAGAACAGCATGCACTCCTGCACCAGCAACCAACCTGCACAAACTCACCAGGAAAGCCCAGGCCAGATCACACAGGCACACAGCTCATGCCCCAAAGCCCCCAGAAAAACTCCCTGTCTCAGCCTGTCCTAATCAGCCACTTGCAGATCAGGCAAACAGCCCAACAGCCAATCGCCAGCCCTGTGGAGAGCAGGGACCCCAGGCAGCTCGTGCACTCCTGAGTCTCAATGAACAGCCTATTGGAGCTGGAGTGCCAGGTAGCAAAAGCCGGGCTGGGGGTAGGTATCCAAGTCGAAATGCACATGTAAACACGCCTATTTCACTAGACCAATATGGTCGAGATTCTGACCCTCTGTGGGAGGGCCCAACCATGAAAAAATGGCGCCCTCCTGTATACTACTCATGTGCAAGCTCCACACCAGGGGAACAGTGGTCCCGAAAAGCTCCTGCTCCCTTGCCAAAGATGTTCAGTTCAGTCTGTCCCCGCAGGTTTCTGGGTCCTACTGTCAAAACTACTCCCTCCCCCAGGAACTGGGTGAGAGCTCAGCAGCGAGCCAGCCCGTGCTCCAGCCCCACTGGTTCTCCAGCTGCTCTCAGCCTCACCGAGCCGAGCAAAGACAGTCCTCACTAATTTCTACTGCCAGCTATCATAGGACTCCTTTTCCTGGCAAAGCAACTCTGGGCTGGTGAGCTGGGTGTGGGGCCAGAGGATCTCTCCTCCAACCACAGAACCCTCCCCACTGCTGAGTTGTTCCTCACAGTGTTCAGCCTCTCTAGTCTTTGCCCCTCCTACCAGACTCAAAGTGGCCTCCTCTTTATGTCCTTCGTTTAGTTTCTGTTCATCTAGTATTCAGGGGACTTCCAAGGTTGAATGTTGTATAAATTATTTGTAATTTTGGTGTAATCCTGTGAAGCAGTTGGCACAGCATCTGTCTATTCTTCCATCTTACCAGAAGTCTTCTATTTGTATCTTTGTAATTTCTCTCTTCAATATTTTATAAATTTTTGAGTATAAGTCTTTTACTTCCTTGGTTAAATTTATTCCTAAGTATTTTATTTTCCTGATTCAAATGTAAATGAAATTGTTTTCTTAATTTTTCTTTCTGATAAGTTGTTATTGGTGTATAAATTTTGCAACGAACTTTGGAATATTAATTTTGTATCCTGTTACTTTATGGAATTCATTTATCAGTTCTAATAGTTTGTTGGTGGAATCTTTGGGGGCTTTTTCTATATGGTATCATGCCATCTGCAAATGATTACAGTTTCACATCTCCCTTTCCCATTTGGATGTCATTTATTTTTCTTTTCTGACTTCTGTGGCTAAAACATCCAGTACTATTTTGAACAAAAGTGGTGAAAGTTGTATCCTTGTGTTTTTCTTGATCTTAAGGATAATGCTTTTAGTTTTTCCCCATTGAGTATGACATTTGCTGTGGGGTTTTCAAATATGGCCTTTATTGTGTTGAGATATGTTCCCTCTATTCCCACTTTGCTGAGAGTTTTGATCATAAATTGATGCTGGATTTTGTCAAATGCATATTCTGCATTTATTGATATGATCAGATAGTTTTTCTTTTCAATTTGGTTTATGTGGTGTATCATCTTAATTGATTTGCAGCTATTGAACCAATGTTGCATACCAGGAATTAATCCCACTTGATCATGGTGTATGACCTTTTTATTGTATTGCTGAACTTGGTTTCCTAATATTTTGTTGAGGATATTTTGCATTTATTTTCATTAAGGATATCAGCCTATAGTTTCATTTTTTTTTGTAATGTTTTTGGTTTTGGAATCAGGGTAATGGTGTCTTCAAAGAACCATTTTGGGACCCTTCCCATCTCTTGAATTTTTTGGAATAGTTTGAGAAGAATAGGTGTTAATTTTTCTGTGAATAATTGGTTAAATTTACCTGTGAAGACATCCAGTCTAGGACTTTTGTGTGTTGAGAGATTTTTGATTAATCATTAAATTTTGTTTGTAATAATCAGTCTGTTCAAATGTTCTCTTTCTTCTTGATTTAGGCTTCGAAATGGTAAGTGTCTAGGAAGTTATCTATTTCTTCCAGGTTGTTCAATTTGTTAGCATATAATTACTCCTAGTATTTTCCTCAAATGCTTTGTATTTCTGTGCTGTCTGTTGTCATTTCTCCTCTTTCATTTTTTATTTTATTTATTTGGTTTCACCCTTTTTTTTCTTGATGAGTCTGGTTAAAGGCTTATCAATTTTATTTATCTATTCAAAGAAACAGCTCTTTGTTTCATTGATCTTTTGTATTTTTTAAGCCACTATTTCATTTATTTGTTTGCTGGTGTTTTTGTAGTTCTCTTAAGTGTACAGGAAGATTGTTTATTTGAGATTTTTCTTATTTCTTAAGGTAGGCTTGCATTGCTGTCATTGTCTCTTTTAGGAATTCTATCACTGTGTCCCACAGATTTTGGGTCATCGTGTTTTCATTTTGCTTTGTCTCAAGTTATCTTTGGATTTCTTCCTTGATCTCATTGTTAACCCATTAATTGTTCAGTAGCATGTTATTTAGTCTCCATGTATTTGTATGTTTTTTTCCTTGTTAATTGATTTCCAGTTTCATAACATTGTGGTCAGAGAAGACACTTGACATGATTTCAATCTTCTTAATTTTATTGAGACTTGTTTTGTTGCCTAACATGTGGTCTACCATGGAAATTGTTAATGTCCCCTAGAAAAGAATATATATTCTGCTGCTTTGGGATGAAATGCTCTAAAAATATCAATTAAATTCATCTGGTCTATTGTGTCATTTAAGGCCGCTGTTTCTGTATTGGTTTTCTGTCTGGAGGATCTGTCCATTGGTGTCAGTGGGGTGTTAAAGTCCCCTACTATGATTGTGTTACTGTTGATCCCTGCCTTTATGTTGGTCAATATTAATTTTACATATTTAAGTGCTCCTATGTTGGGAGCATGAGAGTTTACATGATGTGGCCTCACAGCAGCCTTGCCATTTGCCTCCCTGCATTTGCCCATAACAGCAGAGCCTCACGGGGATAGGATATTCACTATGTCTATGGCAAAACCCCATGGGACCCTAAGAGAGAGGGCGGGTCAGCCAATGACGGGGAAAGACCCTACATGTGAGCAGGATGCCAATATAGGTGTGAGATCCTATATCAAATATGCACATCAGTGTGGCCTAAGCCAGGCACCGTGGGAGGGTCCCTGGGAGGAATCAAGGAGGTGAAGCATGTGGGGCCTAAGGGCCTGTTAATCCTTTCCTGCAGAGTTTACAGCCTGCAACAGAAAAGAGAAATCTTCCTAAGAAGCTAACAGTAGTCCTCCTTGCATTCTTGCCTCAAAGTGTCATAGTGAACCATTATCTGTCCCCATAGGGGGCAGGGTTGCATTGATCCAAGGGTCTTTCGGCTGAGGTGGTCTGTGAGGCATAGGGAAATTTGGCTAAATCTTGGATGACGCATGTGATTTACAGACCTCGGAAAGAGCAAAGCCCCTTCCCTATTTGTACTCAATAAAAGCTGCAAGCTGACCAGATTCAGGGCTCTTGTCCATCAGACAGAGACCCCTGGCTCACATTGCTTTTTAAACTATCCCTGTCTCTTGCTCTTTATTTCTTTTTCTGAGTCCCCGCCGGTCCTCTCGAGGAAGCTAGACCCAGCGGCGCAGAGACACGACAACATGAGTTATGTCCTCTTGTTGGATTGATCCCTTTATTGTTATGTAATATTTTTCTTCGTCTCTTATTATAGTATTTTTTAAGTCTATAGTGTGTGATATAAGCATTGCTATCCAGCTGTTTTGTTTGTTTCCATTTTCATGATATTTTTTTTCAATCCCTTTACTTTCAGTCTATGTGTATCTTGATCTGACATGGGTTTCTTATAGATAGCATATGCATGGGTCTTCTTTTCTTATCCATTCAACCACGCCATGTCTTTTTTTTTTTTTTAAGATTTTTTTTTTTTTTACTGGGGAATTGGGGGAGGAGAACAGCGTTGGGAATCGGGGAAGGGGAACAGGCAAGTTGCTGTCCTTTTGTTCTTCAGTCTAGTTGCGGAGGACATTGCTTCACTGGCCCATGTTGGTATTGTCATTGCGCTCTTCCTGGATGAGGCAGATCGGTCACCAGCTTCTGAATGGTTGCTCACCATGGCTATTGGCAGTTCACGCTGGCTGCTGGCCGCTCACACTGGCTGCCGGCCACTCACTGTAGCCTATGGCAGCCCACTGCAGCAGGGACTGCAGTCTACCCTGTTGCCGGGGCTCGCACAGCCGCTGTAGAAGGCAGTGTCACTGGCCCTCATATGTGGGATCCAAACCAGGGCCGCTGGCATCCCAAAACCTGCTCTTAACCACTGCACCACTCGACCGGCCCCATGCCATGTCTTTTGATTGGAACATTTAAGCCATTTACATTGAAAGTGATTATTCATAGGTACATAGTTGTTGCCATTTCATTATTGATGTTTTTTATATTCTTTTTTTGTTTGTTTTCCCCCTTATCAAAGAGGTCCTTTTAACATTTCTTGTGTTATTATCTTGGTGGTAATGAATTCTTTTACCTTTTTCTTGAGTGGGAAGATCTTTATCTCATTCAGTTTTAAATGATAGCCTTGCTGGGTAGAGTAGTCTGGGTTGTAGGTCCTGATTTTTCATCATTTTGAATATTTCTTGCCATTCCCTTCTGGCTTGCAAAGTTTATGTTGACACATCAGTTGATAGTCTTAATGAAGCTCCTTTGTAAGTAGCTAGTTGTCTCTCTTGCTGCCTTTAGGATTCTCTCCTTGTTTTTAACCTTTGCCATTTTAATTATGATGTGTTTTGGTGTGGGCCTGTTTGGGTTCTTCTTGTTCAGGAGTCTCTGTATTTCCTGGGCTTGTATGTTTTTGTTTTGTTTTGTTTTGTTTTGCCAGGTTAGGGATGTTTTCAATCATTATATCTTCAAATAGGTTCTCGATCCCTTGTTCTCTGTCTTCTTGTTCTGATACTCTGTGATGCAAATGTTGTTACACTTGATGTTGTCCCAAAAATTCCTTAAACTATCTTTGTTGCATTCATTTTTCTTTTTGTTGTTCTGATTGGGTGTTTTCTGTTACTTTGTCTTCCAAATCACTGATTCTATCTTCTGCTTCATCTAAACTGCTGTTGATTCCATGTAGTATATTCTTCATTTCACTCATTGTTTTCTTTATTTCTGACTGGTTCTTTTTCATGGTTTCTACGTCCTTCTTCATTCTTAGTATCTCCTCATGGAACTTCTCACTAAATTCCTTAAGAATTCTTATAATCAGTGTTTTAAACTCTGTCTCTGGTTGGTTAGCTGCCTCCAATTAGTTCTCTTTTTCCTGGGGATTTCTCCTGTTCTTTTATTTGGGACTTGTTTCTTTTCTTTTCTTTTGCCCTGATTCATCACTTAATGGCTGTGCAAGTCCTGGTTTTCTTATTTCTGTCACTCATGGGCCCATATGTCTGTGGTCAGAGTTTTCTGCTCAAAGGCATGGATGTACAGGAGCTCTTCTGCTAGGCACAAATATTCACCAGCCTAGGGTAGATATGGAGTTAGGAAAGAGCAGACCTGTGCCTGGGTCACAGTCCCCAAAGCTTGTATAACCCCCAGGTTGCAGTTCCCAAGACTGCAAACAAGAGAGGTGGAGGGCCTAAGTAGCAATAAACTAAGTCCCAGACTTACGAATGAGTTCTGTTCTGGGAGAACATTCGTAAGTTGGATTCATTCATAAGTCCAAAAAGTGAGTGTTATACACCTTCGACACAAATATACAATGTAAAGCATAAAAAAACTAAACATACACACAAAAATACTGTAAATAAATATTTACTTTTACAGTTACCTTAAATTGGTGGTACAGTACAGTACAAAAGCTGGCATATAAGGGATTGCATGGAGTGAACTGACAAGAAGAGAGTTACTAACTGGAGGAGGAAGGGTAGGTGGTAGATGGTGGAGCTGAAGGATCATCAGCAATAGGAGATGGTGTATAAGATAAAATTTGGCCAACACCTGAGCTCACATACATTAGCTACTTATACGATTTTTTCGCATATACGTATGTTCATAATGCGAGGTCCGTTCATACCTGTGGAAGTTTGCAACTTGAATGTTTGTAAGTCAGGGACTTACTGTACTTGAAGCAGGGGCTGAAAAGGCAGGATCCTTGGGGTTGTGATCCACAGTGCCAAGACACATTGTCAGGAATGAGGAAGTTATGTTGCGGGTAGTGACCAGTGTTGTGGTGCTGGAGCTGGCACTGCGCTGAGTGAGGTGTTCTCTGGGCTTCACCAGTGTCTCTGAAGCAGTGTCTTCCCCTTGAACTTGGCCAAAACCACAAGGACTCGGAAGCTGGATGTGCAATGGTTGGGATTTGTGTCCTTCACTTGCTTCCACATGCCCTGCCTCCAGGTCCTGCTGCAGCTTCTCCCAAAGGTACTCAGTGTTGAGTTCCATGGTGGCAGCCCAGTGAGCATGGCAGCCCAGCAGGGACAAAACCCGAGCTTGGACCTGGGTCACACTGGGACTTGTTTCTTAGTTTCCTCATTCTAGGTGCTTCTCTATGTTTGCTTCTATATATTAGGCAGATTTCCTATTTTTCTCAGTCTTTGCCAGGTGGCCTTATGTAGTATATGACCTGTATGGTCCAGTGACTCAGTCTCTTTTGTCACCTGTGCATGTGTTCAGGAGTGTCCCTTGTGTTTGTTGTATGTATTCTCCAGTTGCAGTTGAGCCTTGATTGCTTTTGGCATATCACTGGATGGGATTGACTCTCCAGTTGACAGGATGTGAGATTTAACTATGCCCATAATATATGAGCTTCTGTGTGGGTCTTGAACCCTCAGAGGGTAATTTGCCCCAGTGAGCACTTGTATCTGTTGAAACCATCCTTTGGGTGTGCTGCTTGTGGACCTAATCAGCAGTGCTCAGGTGTAAACTGAAGCTACAAAGCTACATGTGGTTGGTGCTGCCTGTGCTATACCTGGAGGCAAGTAGATGTGGCCTTGCTGTAAACTGAGGCCAGCTGCCACCAGTATTGGGCCTGAGGAAGCTTAGCAAAAAGCTCAGGGCCCTCCTATGCCTTTTGGCACCTGCTGGTTACTTGTAAGTTTCAGCCATCTAAAGAGCCCCCTTAGGTGCCCAGGTCAGTCTGGTTGACCCATTGTTGATAGTCTCACTGGCAATGCAGCAGTATCTGGGTGGGGTGGGGCCCCAGGTTGTGACAAGGCCTGGCCGGTGGTTTACAAAGTTAATGGACATTCAGTTCTTGGGCCTGTGCTGGGCCTGTGAGCACTTCCCAAAATGACCTGAGAACACTGCAGCCAACAGCCACTCACATCAGGCTTGCAGATCCCTGAGATCCACCCAAGAGAAGATTTAATGCAAGTTGAAAATCACTACCTCCCATCCAAATTTCCCATGGTCATTGTGAACTGTCTGCTCCTGTAAAAGTCTTGGCAGTTTGCCAGGTAGGGCCAGTGACTCAGGAGCCAAGAGTGCCCTCTGCAATGCAGCACTAGCTGGGCAATGCATGGTTCCAGGAAGTCACCAGATTCAGGAGTGGTCTTTACAAATTCAATGCAGATTTGGTTCTTGCAGCTGTGTCGGGCCTGTGATCATCTTGCAAAACACCCTAATTAACACTTTGGCCAGCCACCACTTGCTTCAGACCTGCAGGTTAATAAGACCCACCCAAGAAAGACTGCAGCTCAAATTGTGGCTAATTCCCACCACCTGGAGTTCTCCAGGCTGCTGAAGGCCAGCTGCTGCGGTAAAAATATTACCATTAATTGTAGGGCAAGGCCGGCTGGCTGCCCAGGAGTCAAGAGTGCCCCTGATGATCCAGCACTAAGGCGTCTCTCAAGTTGCTGCCCCTCCACTAGAGACCAACTGAGTATTTTCAAGTGAGTGTATCTTTGTGCAGCCCTTTATGAGGATGTGTGGGTTTTCAGCCACCTTCTGTCTTACTGGGATGAACGGACAGAATTTTCACTGCCATATGCTGTGAGGACTCCTTTTCCTGCACAGGACCCCTGGACTGGGGACCCCAGTGTGAATCTGGGACCACTCCCTATTCAGGGTGGACCTCCACCACTGAGGTGTCCCTTCTGGTATTCAACCACTACTTGTGGGTTTAGGGTCAGCCCATTCTGCATCCCCCCTCCTACCAGTCTTGATATGGCTTCTTCATTATATCTTTAGTTATAGGGGTTTTGTTTAGCTAGTCTTTTGATGATTCTTGAGGTTGATTTTTCTATAATTGTAATTTTGATGTGATGATAGGAGGAAGCAGACATAGCATTTACCCAATCCACCATTTTGGACCTTCTCCCCTTAATCTCTTTTTATGAAGACACCAATCATATTGGATTAGGGCCCACCTATATAACCTCATTTTTACTTTATTATCTTTTTAAAGAGCTTATTACCAAATACAGTCACATTTCAATTACTAGGGATTAAAACTTCAGCATATGAATTTAGGGGGTACACAATTCATCCCATAATCCTTTGCCTCTGAAACCACCAAATTCATGTCCTTGATGCACGCAAATTACATTCATCCTATCCCAACAGGCACAAATGTCTTTATTTATTCCAACATCAACTCTCATCGAAGTCTCACGCAGTTCCAAAGCCATTTTCACATTTCACCTGTTTCTCTCAAGACCCTTTGCCTTCATACACTGTGGTTGGAGTAGCTGCAGACACATTAAGGATCTGGTTCAGGGGAACTTGAATTTGAGATCATTTAGTTTGGTTTAGTAGGACTAGTATCTATGTGGTTCACAGTCACTTTAATTTGTAGTTAATAACTGCCCCAGGGTAGGAGTGATTTCCAAAAATACTCCTATCACCTTCTATGCCTACAATATAAAGATGCAAATTTGGAATTGTGTTGTGATATAAATATGACCTATAGTTACCAACAATGGAAATATGAAGGCAATTAAGGATAAGCAATATTTGAAATATATGAGACCAGAAGCTTGTCTATGCAAAAGTCTTCTAAACAGTAAATGTATAAATTATAAGCAGAAGATTCAGTTCACACCAGAGCCTAGTTCTCTCTTATCAGAACTATTTATACGAGGTCTGATATTTAAGTTCATGAACTCATCCTAGGAAAAGTGCTACATACATCATTGCTGAATATCACTAGTCACCTTCAAAGTACTCCCCTTGGGAAGCTATGCACTAACACCAGTGCTTAGTCCACCCTTCAAAGCAATTTTGGAACTCTTTCTGGAATGGCCATCAGAGCTGTCATCATATTACTCTTAATGAGCTGAATGTCATCAAAATGTCTTTGTTTCAATTTTTCCTTTATCTTTGGGTAAAGAAAGCAGTCATTGGGGGATATGTCAGATGAGTATGGAGGGTGTTCCAATACAGTTATTTGTTTACTGGCTAAAAACTCCCTCACAGACAGTGCCGTGTGAGCTGGTACATTGTCGTGATGCAAGAGCCAGGAAATGGTGAAAAGTTCAGGTCGTCTAACCTTTCCACGCAGCCTTTTTGGCACTTCCAAATACTAAACTTGGTTAACTGTCCAACTGGTACAAATTCATAATTGATAATTCCTCTGATATCAAAAAGTTAATGGGCCGGCCGAGTGGCCCGGGGGTTAAGCACTGGCTTGGGAAGCAAGCAGCCCTGGTTCGGGTCCCACATATGAGGGCCAGTGACACTGCCCTCAAAAAAAAAAAAGTTAAAAATGTCATTGCGACAAGTTCTCGAACTTCATTGTGAGACAATTATAAGGTGATCATAAAAGGACCATATGATGTTTATTTTCATTTTTAATGGAAATTATATGAAATATAATTTATCAAAAATTCTATGTGTAAGGCACTTAACTATAGCAGTATTATAAACAGTGAATATGTCTGTATGAAGTCACATGCATTATGCATCTTTATTAGCAATAATAGAGAAGGCACCAATGTTGATCAACTATGTAAAGAAAGGCTAAACTATCTTTCTATTCCCTATGTAAACACATTTATAAAATAGTTGTCAGATGAAGAGGTGATCTAGAATATGCATCCAAATATGGATAGTTGTGTCAGGCAGTAATAAAATATATTATTTTCCTTGATTTTCGTGATGTTTGTGGTATTTATCAGTCACTTGAAATGTGTAATTTATTGTGATTTATTCCGTAACTTTAAATAAGTGTTCACTTTTGAACCTAATTTTATATTACTTTGCCTAAAGAGGATTCCCCAAGTTGTGTATAAGTTCAGGACCCACTAAATTTGGATCTGCCCCTGGATACAGGCATACTAAAGGAAATATTAGGAAGAAGAGATCAGTAAAAATTGGAGCAATCAGGGAATATCACCAGTCATTTTTATGGAAATAAATCAGTTTTATTATTCAAATACTTGGGTCATCTATGTATAGAAGCTTTGTTTGGATGTGTTTTGTTTTTTCCTCCAACAACATGAAATTTCTTATAACAGGGAAAGTAGTTAGTACTATATTCCGTGTTATTAAGAATTATTAAGCCTGTCTGAGACCAATCGTATTGTAGTAAATGATTTTAGCTGCCCTGTTTGCTAACACAGAACCCTAATTTCATTCCCAGCCCCAGGGAATGAATCATGATTGTTCCAATTTACCTTTGCTTTGCTAGAGATCGATCTAAGTGTAGGCTTGTTGCCTAATTCTGGAAAATGAAAGTAGAAGTCTGATGGGGATTTCTAGGAAAGATTTTTATGTGTAAAAAGGGACTCTGATTGTGTGCCAACCACTATGCTAGGCACTAAAGACACATTACAAAGAAACTTTAGTAAAATTATTTAAATATGAAAATTATTGTAGTATACACAAACATACATAGATACACTACCCAGGCACATGCATCAGGCACAAAATTGTAACTTTGAAGTTAATTTTGTTTATTCATTTATGATTCCACAGAATCTCATTATGGAAGGCTATGTGTCAGTTTCCATTTGATCATAACAATGTTTTAATAATGAGAATAACATTTAAAAATGTTAGATAACTATAGGCCAAAACAAGGATAGGAGCACTACAGTAATTTGTAAACTCTCCATGAGGAGTTCATGTCTTAAACACAATTGATCTTATTTGAGAAAGAAAATTATATACACTTGTATATATTTGAGCTTCTGATCATGCTGTGGTTTGCAATATGTGTAAGATCTTGCAACAACGAAAATGAAGATACTTGAAATGCATATTAGTCTAGACATGTGATTAGTAATAATTAGACATGATAGAGTAGTAATGTGATTAAGGTATTAGGAGAAAATGAGAATAGGCGATGAAAGAATCTATGGACAGATGCATTTAAATCCACTGTCACTGACTGTGGTCACCACCCTCCAATATAACCCTCAATGATATCCCTCTCCTGGTAATCTCTTGTGTAGATCCCTATCATGTGGTACCACAATTGGCCTGTGTGATCAATACAATGTGGTATAAATAATGATTATAAATGGCTGTGGCTTCCATCTTGGAAATGCTCTCTCTCACTTGCTCTCTTTCTTGGATGACTTATTATTGGGAAAGCCATGTCAGAGCAGGCTAATGGAGTGCTGATGAATTCAAGCTTTTTGCTAAAAGCTAGAGAAGTGAGCTTGGAAGTCGATCTTTTAGCTTCCTGTCAAGTCATCAGATACTGCAAAAGCTGACATTTTGACTACAATCTTGAGAGATAGTGAGCCAAAACTAACCTGCTCCTGAATCACTGACTAAGAGAAATAATGAGATAATAAATGCTTGGGGTTTTTCTTTTAAAGATTTTCTTGGGGAATTTGGGAAGGGGAACAGCATTGGGGAACTGGGGAAAAAGAACAGTCAAGTTGCTGTCCTTTGTTCTTCAGTCTAGTTGTGGAGGACGTTGCTTCACTGGCCCATGTTAGTATCATCATTGTGCTCCTCTCGGGTGAGGCAGATCGGTCGCCGGCCTCTGGACGTCCACTCACAGCGGCTCTTGGCAGCTCACACCAGCTGCCAGCCACTGACACTGGCTGCCAGCCACTCACTGTAACCTATGGCAGCCCACTGCAGCAGGGGCTGCAGCTATGCCATCCCGGGGACTCACAGCAGCCCAGCTCCAGGTGGAACTGTTGTTCACCATCTTAGCTGTGGGGGGCCCTCATATGTGGGATTTGAACCGGGGCCACTGGTATCCCAAGCCAGCTCTTAACCAATGTGCCACTCAACCAGCCCAGTAAATGCTTGTTGTTTTAAAGCTCTAAGTTTCACAGTAATCTGTTATGCAGTGTTCAGATCGATGGCATAGTTGTTTTATTGGATACAAATGAAAAGATTTATATAAATTAAATCTTTATATTAATCTTGTAAAGATTTTGTAAGGTGTCAGATGGGCACATGCCTTATTAAGTGGTCTCACTTAATGGATATTGTAGATACTTGACCAATGCACTGTACACCTGAAGCTGAATAATGTTGTATGTCACCTGTAATTATATATATATATATATATATATATATATATATATATATATATATATACAGTAAGTCCCTGACTTATGAATAAGTTCCATTCCAGGAGAACATTCATAAGTCGGATTCATTCAAAAGTCTGACAAAGTGAGTCTTTGTGCTTCCTAGCAGTCTCTCCACATCACCACTGCTTTTCCTCTTGCTTCCGAACATCCTGGGCTCTGATTGAGCACTGTACCATACATTATCACACTGTACAGTAAGCACACAGCAGCACAACTGTGACAATGTCCGGCAGGCACGTGAGCTACTTCTGTGATTTGTTCTCATCTATGAATGTCCTTAATGTGATGTCCGTTCATATCTGTGAAAGTTTACAACTCGAATGTTTAGAAGTAGGGGACTTATCCATAGTCACGAGCTATGGAGTGCAGCATAGGGAATAGATTCAATAGATATATACGATGTCAGAGGGGTAATAGATTGGGGGAAGCAGTTATCACTTTGTGAGGGGTGAAATGTCTATTACATTGTTTTGTACATTTGAAACTAACAATAAAATAAAGTAAATCTTTGAGAAAAAGTGAAACCTTAAAATTCTTAGTTTTCTCAGTTCTAAAATGTTAAAAATTTCCCCAGCAATGTTGTCCAAATCTATATAAGACAAAATTCCATATTAGTCAACATTTCTCTTTCAAGTATTATTTCTAAAAATATGGTTAATATACAACATATAACAGTTTATGGTGTACACCATAGTTGCTCAACATTTATATACCTAAAGAAGTGATCACCATAAGTTCAGCAACAATCTGACAATATACTATGCTATCACAATATTATTAAAGATATCCTCCATGCTTACATCCCCATTACTTGCTTGTTTCATACCTGGAAATTTGAACTTCTTATTCCCCTTCCCCTTATCCTCCCTTTTAATTTTTTTCAATTACAGTTAACATTAAATATTATTTTGGATTAATTTCAAGTGAACAGCATAGTGGTTAGACATTTGTATAACTTAGTCCCCCTGACTAATCTAACACTCACCTGGCACTATACATAACTATTAACATATTATTGACTATATTCCCTATGCTTTACTTCTCCATGACTATTTTGTAACTATCAATTTGTATTTCTTTTTTGTTTGAGGGCAGTGTCACTGGCCCTCATATGTGGGACCCGAACTAGGGCCGCTGGCCTCCCAAGCCAGCGCTTAACTACCGCGCCACTCGGCCGGCCCATCAATTGGTATTTCTTAATCCCTTCATCTTTTTCACTCTGTCCCCCAACCTCTATCTATCAACCCAATAATTCTAGTACCCTTCTGACACCATACATAGTTATTGAAATATTATTGACTATATTCCATGTGCTACACCCTACATGCCCATGACCACCTTTTTTTTTTTGAAGGCAGTGTCACTGGCCCTCATATGTGGGATCCGAACAGGGCCACTGGCTTCCCAAGCCAGCGCTTAACCACTGCGCCACTCGGTCGGCCCCATGACCATTATTTTTAATTAAAGTTTATTGGGGTGACAATTATTAGTAAAGTTACATAGGTTTCAGGTGTACAATTCTATATTGCATCATCTATGTATCACACTGTGTGTTCACCACCCAGAGTCAGTTCTCCTTTCATCGCCATATATTTGATCCCTTCTACACTCATCTACCACCCCTCTCCCCCCTTACCCTCTGGTAACCACTGAACTGTTGCCTGTGTCTATGAGTTTTTGTTTCTTCACTGGTTTGTTTTCTTCCTTTGTTGTTTTCAGTTTTATATACCCTTTTTTTTTTTTTTTTTTTTTTTTTTTTTTTTTTGTTTTTTTTTTTTTTGAGGGCAGTGTCACTGGCCCTCATATGTGGGACCGAACCGGGGCCGCTGGCTTCCAAGGCCAGCGCTTAACCACCGCGCCACTCGGCCGGCCCAGTTTTATATACCACATATCAGTGAAATCATGTAGTTCTTTAAAAAAAAAGTTTTAATTCTTTTACTGTAAAATAAACATTTTTTTAAAATTAGTTTCAGGTGTACAACACAGTGCAATAGTTATACTTTTTACCCCTCAAAGTGACAACCCCCTCCCCCAGTTTGCTACTCCACTCCTCCCCCCATATCATACATATCTATTACAATTCCTTTGACTCCCTTCCACAGTATACTCCACATCCCGTGAATCCCGTGACTGTTTATATATTCAATTACAGTTGGCATACAGTATTATACAACATCAGTTTCAGGTGTACAGTACCGTGATCAAGCCTCTACTCCATCCATAAAATGGTCTCCCTAACAAGACATGTGACCACGTGACACGCCACAAAATATTTACAACATTATTATATTCCCTGAACTGTGTTTCATATCCCTGTGGCAATATTGTAGTTACCTATTTATGCTGTCTAATCCCTTCCCCTTCTACCTCATTCCCATCCCTCCCAACTAGCAACCATCTTTTTCCTCTATATCTATGAATCTGTTTGTTTACTTTCCTCTTTCATTTAGTTTTTCAGATTCCACATAAAAGTGAGATCATATGGTATTTGTCTTTCTCCAACTGACATATTTCTCTTAACACAATTGTCTCTAGGTCCATCCATATCATTGCAAATGGTATGATTTCTTTCTTCTTTATAGCTGCGTAAAACTCCATTGTGTAAATGTACCACAGTTTCTTAATCCAGTCATCTACCGATGGGCATTTCGGTTGTTTCCAAGTCTTGACTATTGTAAATAGCGCTGCAATAAACATAGGGGTGCATATATTTTTTCGAATTAGTGTCTTGGTTTCTTCTGGGTAGATACCCAAGAGTGGAATGGCTGGGTCATACGGTACTTCCATTTCCAGTTTTTTGAGATACCTCCATACTGGAAATCATATAGTTCTTGACTTTTTCTATGTGAATTATTTTACTTAGCATAATAATCTCAAGATCTATCCATGTTTTTGCAAATGGCACTACTTCATTTTTTCTTATAGCAGAATAGTATTCCATTGTGTATATATACCACACCTTTTTTATCTAATCATCTATTGGAAGACACTTTGGTTGTTTTTATATCTTGGCCACCATAAATAAAAATCCAGTGAATATTGTAGCACATATATCTCTATAGATAAATGTTTTCTAGTTTTATGAGAGAAGGATTGCTGGATCACATGGTAATTCTATTCTAAATATTTTGAGGAACCTCCACCCTGCCTTTCATAGCTGTTTTATCAAACTATATTCCCCCCAAAAGTGTATGAGGGTTCCTTTTTCTCCACAGCTTTCCCAACAATTGTTATTTGTCTTGATGATAGCCATTCTGACTGGTGTGAGGTGATATCTCATTGTAGTTTTTATTTGCATTGCTCTGATGATTAGTGATGTTGAGCACTTTTTCATATGTCTATTGGCCATCTGTATGTCCTCTTTTTTTTAAAGATTTTATTGGGAAATTGGAGTATGAAATAGCATTGGGGTATCAGGGAAGGGGAACAGACAAGTTGCTGTCCTTTTGTTCTTCAGTCTAGTTGTGGAGGACATCGCTTCACTGGCCCATGTTGGTATTGTGATCATTGCGCTCTTCCTGGGTGAGGCAGATTGGTGGCTGGCCATTGGATGGCAGCTCATGGTAGCTCTTGGCAGCTCACACTGGCTGCCGGCTACTCACGCTGGCTGCCGGCTACTCACAGTAGCTTACGGCACCCCACTGCAGCCCCACTGCAGCCTACTCTGTCTCCATCGACTCACGGCAGCCCAGCTCCAGGTCGAGCTGTTGTTCACCATCTTGGCCATAGAGGGCGCAGCTCACTGGCCCAGGTGAGATCCAAACAGGTGGCCCTTCTGCTCAGAGCTCGTGCTTCCAAACCAACTCTTAACCAATGAGCCACTTGGCCAGCCCCTGTATGTCCTTTTTTGAGAAATGTCTATTCAGGTCTCCTGCCCATTTTTTAATTGGATTGTTCTTGTTGTTGCTGTTGTTGAGTTGTATGATTTCTTTATATATTTGGATATTAGTCCCTTATCAGAGGCATTCCTTGCAAAAATCTTCTCCCATTTAGTTGGTTGCTTCTTATGTTGGTGGTTTCTTCTGCTTGTGTTCAGAATCTTTTTTGTTTGATATAGTCCTTTTTATTTTTGCTTTTATTTCACTTGCCTTTGAAGTCAAATTCATAAATTCTTCTTTGAACCCATAAATTTACTACCTATGTTTTTTCCTATGCAGTTTATTATTCAGCTCTTCTGTTTAGTTCTTTGATCCATTTTGAGTTAATTTTTGTACATGGTGACAGATAGCAGTCTAGATTCATTCTTTTGCATGTGGCTTTCCAATTCTCCCAGCACCATTTATTGAAGGCTGCCTTTTCTCCATGTTATGTTTTAAGCTTCTTTGTCAAAAATTATCTGTCCATGTTTATGTGGGTTTATTTCTGGGTTTTCAATTCTATTCAATTGGTCTGTGTGTCTGTTTTTTTCTGCCAATACCGTACTATTTTGATTATTGTTGCTCTGTAGTACAAGCTGAAGTCAGGAAGTGTTTACCTCCAGCATTGTTCTTTTTTCTTAGGTTTGCTTTGGATATTTAGGGCCTTTTGTGTTTACATAGTAATCTGATGGGTTTTTTTCTATTTCTTTAAAAAATGCCATTGGGACTAATGATTCACACCAAGTAGATACTTAATAATGGCTGAATCAATGAATGGTCAGACTCTATTTTTGAGTTATTACAATATGAAAAAATGCAAACACAGCTTACCTATTGACTTGTAATTCCATGCATTTCCTATTTGCTACTTGTTTATTGTTCAATACAAGATTACTTCATCATTGGGCCGGCCGAGTGGCCTGGTGGTTAAGCGCTGGTTTGGGAAGCCAGCAGCCCTGGTTCGGTCCCACATATGAGGGCCAGTGACACTGCCCTCAAAAAAAAAAAAAGATTACTTCGTCATTTTCCCTAAGCCCTTATCTGAAGAATAAATTTTGCTCTCCTGAGTCCCTTCACTAATTATCTTCCATAATTCAGGCTTTAATTCTAATAGCTCCACTCCTCACTCATTTGGGTCACTCACACTATCCACTTGATAGATGACCCCATGAGTTACAAAACAACCTAACAGATTAAGAGCACAATATACAAACATACTACTATACATTTAGAGAAGTACTTCTCAAATCTGGCTGTACAACAGAATCATTGAGGGCATTTTAAATACAAATTATCTTTCATTTAAGGACTTTAAAATACAAATTACCTTAGACACATTCACTCAGAGAGTGAAATCTGGAAATTAGAAAGGGAAGGGACAAATGAATTGTTGTTAAAACCAGTTCAGAACCACCTTTTTAGGTACGGTTTTTACAGCAGAATAAGGAATTGTACCTGGAGCAAGGGACTATGGAGTAATGGGAGAGAGTTAACTCAATTGTCTTCAAAGTACAATATTTACATAAATTAGGTTTAGGGACCAATGTAATGTTTGTTTCTGTAAACTTCTTATGGGCAATCTGTGGGTTAGTTTAGTAATATGTATCATAAGCCCTAACGAACTCTCATACCTTTTATTTTTATGAATTTAGCCTAACAAAATAACCACAGATGCCATAAATCTTTAGTTTCAAGAAGTGCTCATGGTAATAAAAAAAAAAAAATACAGGGCTGTCCGAGTAGCACTTTGGTTATGAGCTGGCTTGGGATGCCAGTGGCCCCAGTTCGGATCTCACATATGAGGCCCAGTGAGTGACACAGCTCTCTACAGCTCAGATGGTGAACAACAGCTCCACCTGGAGCTGGGCTGCTGTGAGTCCCCATGATGGTATAGTTGCAGCCCCTGCTGCAATGGGCTTCCATAAGCTATAGTGAGTGACCGGCAGCCAGCATGAGGGGCTGGCAGCAGCTATGCTCGTCTATCCAGAGGCCGGCAATCCATCTGCCTCACCCAAGAAGAGAGCAGTGATGATACCAACATGGGCCAATGAAGCAATGTCCTCCAAAACCAGACTGAAGAATAAAAGGACAGCAACTTGTCTGTTGCCCTCCCCTAATTCCCCAATAAAATCTTTAAAAAAAAAATAAAAAAAATAAAAATGTCATTTGGATTTCAATGAAGATTGCATATAATCGGTGTATTGCTTTGGGTAATATGGCCATTTTAACTATGTTGATTCTTCCAATCCACGAACATGGAATGTTTTTCCATTTCTTTGTGTCTTCTTCAATTTAATTAAAAAATATAGTTTTCAGTGTTTAGGTCTTTCACATCCTTGGTTAAATTTATTCCTAGGTATATTATTATTTTTTTGCAATTGCAAAAAAAAAAAGTGCTTTTTTTCCCCCTGAGATTTCATTGTTAGTGTATAGGAATGCTATGGACTTTTGCACATTGATTTTTGTAGCCGACAAATTTTTTGTATTCATTTATTATTTCTAATAGCTTTCTGGTGCAGTCTATAGGGTTTTCTATATATAGCATCATGTCATCTGCAAAAAGTGATAATTTAACATCTTCATTCCCAATTTGGATGCATTTTATTTCTTTCTTCTGCCTGATTATTCTGGCTAGGACTTCCAATACTATGTTAAATAGCAGAGGTGATAGGTGACAGTCCTGTCTTATTCCTGAATGTAGAGAGACTGGTTTTAGTTTTTCACTGTTAATTGTATTAGCTGAGAGTTTGTCATATATGGCCTTTATTATATTAAGGTATTTTCCTTCTGTACCCATTTTATTAAGTGTTTTAATCATAAATGGATGCTGTATCTTGTCAAATTCTTTTTTTGCATCTATTGATATAATCATATAATTTTTGTTTTTTCTTTTGTTTATGTGGTGTATTACATTGATCAATTTGTGTATGTTGAACCATACTTGTGCCCCTGGAATCAACTCCATTTCGTCGTGATGCATAATCTTAATGCATTGTTGTTACATTTGCTACAATTTTGTTTAGCATTTTTGCATCTCTATTCATCAGAGATATTGGTCTGTAATTTTCTTTTTTGTGTGTTATCCTTAACAGGTTTCCGTATCAGGCTAATGTTGGCCTCATAAAATGAGTTAGGGAGTATTGTCTCTTCTTCAGTTTTTTGGAAGAGTTTGAGTAGGATAGGTATTAGATCCTCTTTGAATGTTTGGTAGAAGTCACTTGTGAAGCCATCTGGTCCTGGACTTTTGCTTTTGGGAAGGTTTTGAATGACTGATTCAATGTCCTTATTTTTGATTGATCTATTTAGATTTTCCAGTTTTCTTTTTGATTCAGCCTAGGAAGGTTATATGTTTTTAAGAACATGTCCATTTCTTCTAGCTTATGGAATTTGGTGGCATATATTCCTTAATAGTATTTTTGGATGATCCTTTGTGTTTATTACTGTGGCATCTGTGGTAACTCCTCTTTCATTTCTCATTTTGTTTATTTGTGTCTTTTCTCTTTTTGTCTTAGTGAGTCTAGCCAAGGGTTTATCAATTTTATAAATCTTTTCAAAAAAACAGCTCTTTCTTGCATGTATTATTTTCTATTGTCTTTTTGTTCTCTATTTCATTTAGTTCTGCTCTGATTTTTATTATTCCCTTCCTTCTGCAGACTTGGGGTTTCAATGTTACTCTTTTTCCGGTTCTTTAAGGTATAATGTAAAATTATTTATCTGGGATTTTTCTTCTTTATTGAGATAGGCCTGTAATGATGCAAATTTCCCTCTTAATACTGACTGCTTTTGCTTGAGTCCCTAAAATTTTGGTAGGATGTATTTTCATTCTCATTTGTTTCTATGTATATTTTGATCTCTACTCTTATTTCTTCTTTGATCCAGTCATTCATTAAAAGGATGTTGTTTAATCTCCACATATTTTTGTTTGTTCCTGATTTTTTTTGCAGTTGATCTCCAGTTTCAAAGCCTTATGATCAGGGAATATGCTTGGTATTATTTCAGTCTTCTTAAATGTGCTGAGGCTAGAGTTATATCCCAATATATGGTTCTATCCTTGTACACAAGAGAAGAATGTATAGTCTGATTTCTAGGATGAAGTGCTCTATAAATGTCAATTATTTCCATTTTACCTAATGTGTCATTTAGGGCCAGTATTTCCTCATTTATTTTCTGTTTGAATGATCTATCCATAGCTGTCAATGATGTATTTAGGTCCCCTATTATAACTGTGTTTTGTTCAATTTCTCCCTTTAGTTCTGTTAGTAGGTTCTTTGTATATTTTGGTGCTCCCTGATTGGGGGCATAAGTATTCATGACTGTTACGTCTTCTTGTTATAATTACCCTTTATCACTATGAAATGTCCACCGTTTTTTTGTGTTTTTTTTTGAGGGCATTGACACTGGCCCTCATATGTGGGACCCGAACTGGAGCCGCTGGCTTCCCAAGCCAGTGCTTAACCATCACGCCACTCGACCAGCCCCACCTTTGTTTCTTTTTTATCCTGAAGTGTTTCACTGGATATCAGTATGGCTACACCTGCTTTTCTCCGAATACCATTTGCTTGCAGTTTCAATTTCCACCCTTTCACTCTGAGTCTATATTTGTCCTTGTAGCTGAGATGTGTCTGTTAGAGGCAGCATATGGTTAGGTTTTGTTTTGTTTTTTATCCAATCTGCTATTCTGTGCTTTTTTATTGGTGAGTTCAGTCCATTTACATTTAGGGTGATTATTGATATATTAGGGTTTCCTAACATTCTATCTTTGGTTTTCCGGTAGGACTGTGTCTCCATTGTTTCGTTGCCTTTTTGTTGCTGTGTGTTATTTCACTGTGGTGGTATTCAATGATATTTCTCTGTTTCTTCTTTTTTATGTTATATATTTCAGTTCTGGATTTTTTTTTGAGTGGTTACCATTAAGTTTATGTAAAAGAATATTTCACATTTAGAGTATTCCATTTTCTTTAGCATGCTTCCTTTCTCTATTCCCCTTTGCCAGTTCAGACCTTTGCTCTTTCCCCTTTTATATTTTTGTTGTCACAAATTATCCCTATTTTTGCTATGAATTGATTTCTGTACTGCAGTAGCACATTGTCTTTTTCTTTTTTTTTTTTTTCTTTTTTTTTCTTTTTAAAGATTTTATTGGGGAATTGGTGGAGGGGAACAGCGTTGGGGAATCGGGGAAGGGGAACAGACAAGTTGCCGTCTTCTTGTTCTTCAATTTAGTTGCGGAGGATGTTGCTTCACTGTTGGTATCGTCATTGCGCTCTTCCCGGATGAGGCAGATCGGTCGCTGGCCTCTGGATGTCGCTCATCGCGGCTATTGGCAGCTCACGCTTGGCTGCCAGCCGCTCACGCTGGCTGCGGGCCACTCACTGCAGCCTATGGCAGCCCACTGCAGCAGGGGCTGCAGCCCACACCATCACCGGGGCTCGCACAGCCCAGCTCCAGGTGGAGCTGTTGTTAGCTGTAGAGGGCAGTGTCACTGGCCCTCATGTGGGATCCGAACCGGGGCCGCTGGCATCCCAAAACCAGCACTTAACCAATGCGCCACTCAGCTGGCCCTCTGCTTTTTTTTAAAGAGGTTTTTTTCTTCTTTATCCTGTATGATATGTTTAAGTGTATAGTGTCCTATTTGGTATAGGGGTTGATATTTCCTGCTGCTGTCTGTCTGTAATACTACTCGTGGTTTTGAATTCTTTTGCTTTTCTGTTTCAGGTTCAATAGCCTCCATCAGTATTTTTTGTAGTAGAGGTCATGTGTTATAAAATTCTCTCAGGTTCTGTATGTCCGGAATGGTCTTTATTCCTCCTTCATATCTAAACGATATCTTTGCTGGATATATTATTATTGGTTCATAATTTTTCACTTTCAATAGTTTGAATATTTGATTCTACTCCTTCCTAGCTTGCAGTGTTTCTGCTGAAAAATCTGATGATAATCTAATGGGATTTCCTTTGTGGGTTACCGTCTTCTTTTCCCTAGCTGCCTTCAGGATTCTCTCTTTGTTTTAATTTTTGACAGCTTCAATACAATGTGCCTTGGAAAAGGCCTGATGGGATAGAGAAAATTAGGTGTTCTATTTGCTTCTTGCTTTCAAGGTCCAGTTCTTTCCACAAGTTTCGGAAGTTCTTGTTGACTATTTGTTTGACTATACTCTCTGTTCCCTTCTCCCTCTCTTCTCCTTCTGGTATGCCCATTATTATTTTTTTTGTCATTATTCTTATACAATAATACCTTGGTTTGTGAGCATAATTTTTTCCAGAAACTAACTACTGTTTTGCAAGACATCACTCATTTACCAAGTTAGAATATATTAGAAATTCTTGCTCATCTTGCAGAACACCCGCACACCACATTATTCGCAATCCAAGATTTTACTGTATTGCTTTTTCTGATGTAGTCAGAAAGTTCTTGTACAGTTCTTTCATTTCTTTTAACTCTGAAGTCTCTCGCTTCTGCCATCTGTGTCATTCCAGATTTCTATCTTCGTTGTCACTGATTCTTTCCTCCATCTGGTCAGCTCCATTACTTAATTTGGCTATTTCATTCTTCATTTCTTTTTTTAAGAATTTTTAGTTGGGGAACCGGGGAAGGGGAACAGACAAGTTGCTGTCCTTTTGTTCTTCAGTTTAGTTGTAGAGGACATTGCTTCTCTGGCCCATGTTGGTATCATCATTGTGCTCTTCTTGGGTGAGGTAGATCGATCGCTGGCCTCTGGATGGCAGCTCACAGTGGCTTTTGGCAGCTCAAAATGGCTGCCAGCTGCTCATCCTGGCTGCCGGCCATTCACTGTAACCTATGGCAGCCCACTGCAGCAGGTGCTGCAGCTATGGCATCCCAGGGATTCACAGCAGCCCAGCTACAGGTTGAGATGTTGTTCACCATCTTAGCTGTAGAGGGCAGCGTCACTAGCCCTCATGTGTGGGATCCAAACTGGGGTCGCTGGCATCCCAAGCCAGCTATTAACCAATGTGCCACTCAGCTGGCCCTCATTCTTCATTTCTTTTATTGCATTCTTCATCTCCAGAAAGTCTATTTGGTTCTTTTTAAAAATTTCAATCTCTTGATGAAATAAATGTTCATTTTATTCAATGATTGTGATTTTTCAGTTCATTAAACTGCCTGTCTGTGTTTTCTTGCATTTCATTGAAATTTTTCAGAACAGGAATCTGAATTCTCTGTCATTTAAGTCCCATATTTCCATGTGTTTAAGTTCATTTTCTGGAGACTTTTCATTTTCTTTTTGAGTTGCCTTGTTACCTTGGTTATTCATGGCATTTAATGAATTATTATTTCTCTTCCTAGTCATCTACCAGAGTGAGTTCTGCAACAGGTTGATAGGAAGAGGACTTCTTTTTTTTTGCCTACTTTTAATTTTTTATTTTATTGTATTTTATTGTTGAGGTGTGTATATATTCTAGATACAATATAGTATTACATATGTGATTTCCAAGTATTCTCTGATTCTAAGGGTTGTCTTTCACTTTCTTTCTTTCTTTCTTTCTTTTTCTTTTTTTTTTGAGGGCAGTGTCACTGGCCCTCACATGTGGGACCCGAACCGGGGCTGCTGGCTCCCCAAGCCAGCACTTAACCACCGCGCCACTTGGCCGGCCCTTTCACTTTCTTTTTTAAAGATTTTATTGGGGAATTGAGGAAGGGAACAGCGTTGGGGAATTGGGGAAGGGGAACAGACAAGTTGCTGTCCTTTTGTTCTTCAGCCTAGTTGTGGAGGATGTTGCTTCACTGGCCCATGTTGGTATTATCATTGCGTTCCTCCCAGCTGAGGCAGATCGGTCGGTGGCCTCTGGATGGCCACTCATGGCAGCTCTTGGAAGCTCACATGGCCTGACGGCAGCTCACACTGGCTGCCGGTCACTCACTGTAACTTATGGCAGCCCACTGCAGCAGGCCCTGCATCCTACACTGATGCCGGCACCTCACGGCAGTCCAGCTCCTGGTCAAACTTTTGTTCACCATCTTAGCTGTAGTTGACTCAGCATCACTGGCCGTCAGATGTGGGATCTGAACTGGGGGACCTCCTGCTCAGAGCTTGTGTCCCAAGCCAGCTCTTAACCGATGCGTTACTCTGCTGGCCCATTCACTTTCTTGGTTGTATCTTTTTTTTTTTTTTTTGAGGGCAGTGTCACTGGCCTTCATATGTGTGATCCGAACCCAGGCGGCTGGTGTCGCAAGCCAGCTCTCAACCACCACGCCACTCGACCAGCACGTCTTGGTTTTATCTTTTGAAGTATATACATTTTAAATTTTGATGAAGTTCAATTGAATATTTTTATCTTTTTTTGATTGTATTTTTTTTCCGCTCCCTGTTTTGTTTGTTTCTTTCTTTCTTTGTTTATTTATTTATTTATTTATTTTTGAGGGCAGTGTCACTGGCCTTCATATGTGGGAACTGAACAGGGGCTGCGGGCTTCCCAAGCCAGTGCTTAACCACCGCGCCACTCAGCCGGCCCTCCAGTTTTATTTTATTTTTTTAACTTTTTAAATTAGCGTCAGGTGTACAACACAGTGCAATAGTTACACTATTTACCCCTCAAAGTGACAAGCCCCTCCCCCAATTCTCCATCCCACTCCTCCCCCATATCATACTATCTATTAGAATTCCTTTGACTCCCTTCCACCGTATAATCCACATCCAGTTATTATCTGTATATTCAGTTACAGTTGGCATATAATATTATACATCATCAATTTCAGGTATACAGTGCAGTGATCAAGCCTCTACTCCATCCATGAAGTGGTCTCACTAACAAGATATGTGATCATCTGACACCCCACAATTTTTTTTTTTAGGGCAGTATCACTGGCCCTCATATGTGGGACCGAACGGGGGCCGCTGGCTTCCCAAGCCAGGGCTGAACCACTGCGCCACTTGGCCGGCCCTACAAAATTTTTACAATATTATATTCCCAGAACTGTCTTTCATAACCCTGTGAAACATGCTGTCTAATCCCTTAGCCTTCTCCCTCATCCCCACTCCCCTCCCAACTAGCAACCCTGTTTTTGCTCTATATCTATGAGACTGTTTCTGTTTCCTTTGCCCATTCATTCAGTTTTTCAAATTCCACATATAAGTGAGATCATATGGTATTTCTCTTTCTCCAACTGACTTATTTCACTTAACATAATAGTCTCTAGGTCCATCCATATCGTTGCAAATGGTACGAATTCATTCTTCTTTATAGCAGAGTAATGCTCCATTGTATAAATGTACCACAGTTTCTTAAGCCAGTCATCTACCGAAGGGCATTTTGGTTGTTTCCAAGTCTTGGGTATTGTAAATAGTGCTGCAATAAACAGAGGGTTGCATATATTTTTTTGAATTAGCGTCTTGGATTCCTCTGGGTAGATACCCAAGAGTGGAATTTCTGGGTCACACGCCAGTTCCATTTCCAGTTTTTTGAGATACCTCCATTCTGATTTCCATAATGGCTGCACCAATTTGCAGTCCCACCAACAGTGCACCAGGGTTCCCTTTTCTCCACATACTCACCAGCTCTTGTTGTTTGTTGAGTTGTTGATTTTGTGGCCTAACGTGGTCTATCTTGGAAAATGTTCCATGTGCACTTGAGAAGAATGTATGTTCTGTAGCTTTTGGGTGAAATGCTCTAAAAATATCAATTAAATCCAGCTGGTCTAAAGTGTCATTAAAGGCCACGATGTCTGTGTTGATTTTCTGTATGAAGGATCTGTCCATTGGTGACAACAGGGTGCTGAAGTCACCTACTATGACAGTGTTACTGTTGATCTCTGTCCTTATGTCCGTCAAAATCTGTTTTATATATTTAGGAGCTGCTATGTTGGGTTGATAAATGTTTACTAGGGTTATGTCCTCTAGTTGAATCAATCCCTTTATTATTATGTAATGCCCTTCTTTGTCTTTAATTGTAGTCTTCATTTTAAAGTCTATTTTGTCAAAATAAGTATTGTTACTCCAGCTGTTTTTCTCATTTCCGTTTGCATGAAATGTCTTATTCCATTCCTTTACTTTCAGTGTGTGTGTGTCTTTTGCTCTGAGATGAATCTCTTGTAAGCAGAATATGCATGGGTCCTGTTTTCTTATCCACTCAGCCACTCTGTCTTTTGATTGGAGCATTTAACTCATTCACATTTAAAGTGATTATTGACAGGTGCATATGTATTGCCATTGTGTTATTTGTATTTCTTGTCTTCCTAGGTTAGCTTGTTTACCCCTTTCTTCTGTTTTAAAAAGCCCTTTTAAAATTTCCTGCAATGCTGGGTTGGTGGTGATGAATTCCTTAAGTTTATTCTTTCCCGAGAAGCTCTTTATTTCTCCTTCAATTTTAAGTGATAGCCATGCTGGGTAGAGCAATCATGGTTGTAGACCTTTATTTTTCGTTACTTTGAATATTTCCTGCCACTCCCTTCTGGCCTGCAGAGTTTCTGCAAAAAAGTCAGCTGCTAGTATTGTAGGAGTTCCTTTGTATGTAACCTGCTGTCCTTCTCTTGCTGATTTTAGGATTCTGTCTTTGTCTTAAACCTTCGCCATTTTAACTATGATGTGTCTTGGTGTGGACCTGTTGGGTTCAGCTTGTGTGGAACTCTCTGCACTCCTCGGCTTGCATGTCGATTTCCTTTATCAGAGTAGGGAAGTTTTCAGTCATTTTTTCAAATAAATTCTTGACCCCTTGCTTCTTCTCTTCTCCTTCTGGTATTCCTATTGTTGTGCATCATCTTGTCCCACAGGTCTCTTCAACTGCTTTCATTGTTTTTTATTCTTTTTTCTTTTTGTTGTTCCAACTGGGTGATTTCTGCTATTTTTTTCTTCTAAATCACTGATCCAGTCCTCTGCTTCATCTAATCTACTGGTGATTACTTTGAGTGTGTTCTTCATTTTAGTTATTGTATTCTTTAGTTCTACCTTTTGTTTGTTTGTTGTTGTTGTTTTTTATTTTTTTTTTTAGGGCAGTGTCACTGGCCCTCCTATGTGGGACTGAACCGGGGCCTGCTGGCTTCTCAGGCCAGCGCTTAACCACCGCGCCACTGGCTGGCCCTAACTGTTTTTTTTTTATTTCTCTATCCTTCCTTATGTCCTCACTAAGTTCATTAAACATTATTATCATCAGTGTTCTAAACTCTGTCTCTGAAGGATGGAACCCTCTGTTTCATTTAGTTACATTTCTAGAGTTTTCTTCTGATCTTTTACTTGTGACATGTTTCTTTGTTTCCTCAGTCTGGCTGTCACTCAGGGATTGCTTCGATGTATTATGTAGCTCACCAGGAAAGCCCTGGCTGGATTCCACACATGCACAGCTCATGGCCCAACACTCCCAGAAAAACTCTTGGTCTCAGCCTGTCCAAATCAGCTGCTTGCAAATCAGGCTGTGCATCCTAACAACCAATCTCCAGTCTCACAACTCAGCACGTGCAGTGCAGAGATCAGGGACCCAAAGCGGCTCCGCACTCCTGCATCTCAATGAACGTTATGTTGGAGCCAAAGCAAGCCCACCAGGCATTTCTCTGGCTACACAGAACAAGCCGTGTGGAGGGTGGGACTCTAAGGCAGCATGTGCACACATGCACACATGTAATCCTGTGCCAATTCCAACAGACCAATGCAGTCCCAGACCTGAAAAAATGGCGCCCTCCTGGACACTCGTGTGCAAGCTCCACACCAGGGGAACAGTGGTTCCAAAAACCTCCAGCTCCCGTATCAAATACTCTCAGTTCAGTCCATCCCCACAGGCTCCTGGACCTGGCTCACACAGCTACTCCCTCCACCAGGAATCAGGTGAGTGCTCGCCGGCGATCGAGCCTGTGTGCTGGCTCTCCTGGTTCTCTAGCCGCCCACAGCCTCACCAAGCTGAGCAAAGAGAGTCCTCACTAATTTCTACTGCCAGCTAACATAGAACTCCTCTTCCCTGCAAAGTAACTCTAAGCTGATGAGCTCAGTGTGGGGCCGGAGTGTCTCTCTCCCAACCGGAGAAGCCTCCCCCACACTAAGGTGTCCCTCATGGGGTTCACCCTCTCTTGTCTCCACCTCTCCTACCAGATGCGACTTGGCCTCCTCTTTAAGTTCTTCCTTGAGAGATTCTGTTCATCTAGTGTTCTGGGGACTTCCGGAGTTGAATGTTGTATAAACTATTTGTAATTTTGGGGTGATCCTGGGAGGCATTCGTCACAGTGTCTGTCTATTCCACCATGTTACCAGAAGTCAAGAGGTCTTTTTTTTTTACTTTCCAATGGGTGTTGGTGGAATGTTTTATTTTCTCTCCTGCTGCATTTTATTGTCTCTCTTGCTGTAACATTATATTTTCTCTTTCACTGTTCTGGCTTCTCAAGTGACGGGGGTATTCCCCAGAAGGTGGCCTTGTCCTTTGTGAGAAGGTCACCTGGGTAAGAGTACACCAACTCCAGGGACGTATTTGGAGAGCTTCTGAAATCCCAAATCTCTTACTGCAACTTGACTCACAACTTGTGTGTTTCCAAAACTCTACTTACCCCTGCAGAGATTTTCCCAGATAGGTGGGGGCAGGTGCAGAGTGTGTTGTGAGCGGTGACCCTGAGCAATGGCGGCTACCAGCAGCACAGTTAATCTTGCACCTAAGTTTCCTTCCCTTTCACTGGAATTATTTCGACTGTGAATCTGTGGCTGAGGCTTTGTAGTTCTCAGAACTGTATATATTCTGATATTTTTTATCTCAAACTGCTACCATTCCACTTCTTGCACTGGGAAGATGGGGATGAGATGAGCTCTGGGATGGTGGAGAGGGGTCAGCCAGGTCTGTGCCTGTCTTTTGTCCTCTGCCTGGCAGCAAGGGCTTAAATCTCCATTGTTACCATTCTTCCTTCTGTTTTTGCTCCAAGGCCTCTGCCGTGAGTGATGGGTTCAGTCATGTTATATGCTGATTCCTTCAGCAGTACTGTGGGCCATAAAGGGAGGGAAAGTAGTTTGAATTCTTCCCTCTCCCAAGACTGCTATAGCTCTGGAATGCAAGGAGCTCAGAGCTCTCGACTGTGTCCTGTGGCCTGTGCCTCAGCCTGTGTCTCCTTAGTTCCCTTTTCCCTCCTCCCCCACTCGCCCGATTTGCCGACCTTTAGACAATTTCAACTGCACATCTCTTAGTCTTGCCTGCCCACTGGGCAGGGAGTCCTTTGTCGAAGTATAGCTGTTCAATTTGTTGTAAAATCCACAGGAGATGGATTTTACAACCACCTCACACCACCATTTCTGTTACATAATCCCCCATGACAACTTTGTAACAACCAACTTCAACTTTTTAACCCCTTCCCGTGTTTCACCCCCTCCCATCTGGAAACTATGAAAATGTTCTTTGTATTTATGAGTGTGTTTATGTTTTGTTTGCTTGTTTACTTTGTTTTTTAGAGTCCACATATAAGTGAAATCACATTGCATTTGTCTTTCTCTGCCTGATCTGACATACTTCACTCAGCACAATACCTTCCCAGTTCATCCATGCCACTGCAGATGTCAAGAGCCCATTCCCTTCCATGGCCAAGCAATATTCCATAGTACAAGTATATACGTACCACCTCCTCTTTATCAATGTATCCATCAATGGACACCCAGGGTGCCTTCCCATCTTGGCCACTGTAAATAATGTTGCAATGAACATATGGAAGCACATATCATCTCAAAGTTGTGTTTTGTGTTTGTCACTTAATACGTAGAAATGGGTCCATCTTTGTCTCTTGTTATAGCATGTGTTTTAAATTCTGGTTTTCCTGGTACAAGTATTGCTACCCCACTATTTTTTTTCCATTTCTATTTTCATGAAGTAACTTTTACCATGGCTTCATTTTCAGTCTGTGTGTGTCTATCAATCAGAAGTGAGTCTCTTGTAGTCAGTATATATTGTAAGGGTTTTTTTCCTTATCCATTCAGCCACCTTTATGTTTTTGATTAGAGCATTTAATCAAATTACATTGAAAGTAGTTGTTGATAGGTATGCAGTTATTTCCATTTTATTACATATAATTTGATCCTTTTTTTGTCTAAAAGAAGTCCCTCTAACATTACTTGTAATACTTGTTTAAGTTCACACAACTAGCAAGTGGCAGAACATTGATTTGAATCTAAGTCTTTTTCCAGGATCCAAGTTTATTAAAGAGTATACTGAAATATTTTTATAGGAAGCAATCAGTGACAAAGACTCTTTTGAACCAAACTTTGTTCAGGATAATCTAAGCCCTTTATCATTATGTTATGTACCTATTTATCACTGATGACTTTCCTAAATATGAATCTGCTGTCTGAAGTTAATAGAGCTACTCCTGCTTTCTTTTGATTAGTGTTAGTATGGTATACCTTTATACTTCCATTAATCTTTAATTTACATGTGACTTTACAGTTAAATTGGCTTACTGCAGACAGCATTTAGCTGGGTCGTGTTTTTGATCTACTCTGAAAATCTTTTAATTGGTATATTAGGCCACTGACATTTAAAGTAATTATTGATAAAGTTGGATTGATATCTACCATATTTGTTACTGTTTTCTAATTGTTGCCCTTGTTATTTGTTTTTCTTTTTGTTTTCCACACTATTTCTGCATTTTGTGGTCTTGTTTTTTTTTTTGAGAACTTCGTTGGAGAATTGGGGGAGGGAAACAGTGTTGGGGAACTGGGAAGAGGAACAGATAAGTTGCTGTCCTTTTGTTCTTCAGTCTAGTTGTGGAGGACATTGCTTCACTGGCCCATGTTGGTATCATCATTGTGCTCTTCGCAGATGAGGCAAATCAGTTGCAGGCCTCTGGACAGCCGCTCACAGAGGCTCTTGGCAGCTCACACCAGCTGCCAGCCGCTCACGCTGGCTGCTGGCCACTCACTGTAGCCTATGGCAGCCCACTGCAGCAGGGGCTGCAACTATGCCATCCCAGGGACTCACAGCAGCCCAGCTCCAGGTGGAGATGTTGTTCACCATCTTAGCTGTAGACGGCAGTGTCACTGGCCCTAATAAGTGGAATCTGAACCGGGGCCACTGGCAACCCAAGCCAGCTCTTAACCAACACACCACGCGGCTGACCCTGCATTTTGTGGTTTTAATTGAGCATTTTTATGATTGTATTTTTCTCCTTTCTTAGAACATCAATTATATTTCTCTTTCTTTTTTTAGTTGTTGCCCTAGAGTTTGCAATATGCATTTAAAATTAATCTAAGTCCAGTTTCAAATAACACTATACTACTTCATGTGTAGTTTAAGCACCATATAATAACAAAATAGTCCTAATTTGTTCTTCTCATCCTTTCTATAATTGTTGTTGTTATGTATCATTTTACTTGAACATAAGAGATATATGTATATATATATATATATATATATATATATATATATATGTTTCTTTTATTATTTTGAACAAACTTTTACCTGTTAGATCAATTCAGAATAAGATAATTGAAAGTTTCCTAGTGTTCTTCCCTTCTATATATAGATCCCAGTTCCTGGCCAATGTCATTTTCCTTCTCTCTGAAGAATTTCTTTTAACATTTCTTGCAAGGTTGGTTTACTGGCAATAAATGCACTCAAATTTTGTTTGTCTGAGAAAGTCTTTATTTCTCCTTTGATTTTAAAGGATAATTTCACAGACACAGAATTCTAAATTTGTGTTTGTTTTTCTCAACACCTTAAATATTTTATTCACTCTCTACTGAGTGCATGGTTTCTGAGGAGAAGTTTGATGTAATTCTTATATTCACTTCAATATACATAAGGTCTTTTTGTTTTGTTTTGTTTTGTTTTGATTTCTCCCTTTGGCTTCTCTCAAGACTTTTGTTGTAGCTTTTATTTTTCTGAAATTTAATTATGATATATCTCTATCTCTGTACCTTTACATATTTTTGGTGTTGTTGTTTATCCTGCTTAATGTACTCTGAACTCCTTGGATCTGTGTTTTTTCTGATGTTAATTTGGGAAAATTCATTATTGTTTTTGTTCCTTTCTTTCCTTCTGGTATTCCAATTACACAAATGTTACAACTTTTATAGTTGTCCCGCAGTTCTCAGGTGTCTTTGTCTCTATTTTTTCAGTTTTTCTTTTTCCTCTTTGCTTTTCATTTTTGGTAATTTCTATTATTGTATCCTCAAGCTCAGAGATTCTTTCCTGATCTGTGCCCAGTTTATTCATGAGCCCATCAAAGGCAGCTTCATTTATGTTACAGTGCTCTTGATCTCTAGCATTTATTTTTTATTCTTGATTAGAGTTTTCCTCTCTGTGCTTACATTATCCATGTGTTCTTGAGTGTTGTTTACTTTTTCATTGAAGTCCTTAACATATTAATCACAATCTTTTTAAAAATCCTTCTTCTGGTAATTTCAACATTCCTGCCATTCTGACTCTGATTCTGATGATTGTTCAGTCTCTTCAAACTGAGCTTTCCCACTTTGAGTATGTTAGTAATTATTTGTTAAAAGTTGAGCATGACATACTGAGAAAATGGAACTCAGTAAACAGATGTTTAGTAATGTAATGGTAAGACTTGGGGGGAGGTGAAGCATTCCATAGTCTTGTGATTAGGTCTGAGTATTTTGGTGAGTCTGTGACCCTGGACTGTGAACTTCGCCAGTGCTTCTCAGCCCCATCCCACCCCTGCTTAGCTGGGACAGGATGACCGGAAAGGTCTGGAGTTGTGTATTTCCTTTCCCCCACACAGAAGTCTAGGGGGCCTAATGTTGGACATTTCCCCTCCCTCTGATGGGTTAGGCTTTGATATAACTCCAGCAGGTTACGCTTTGGTAAAATAATTTCTCTTCATAGAAGTCTTTGTTAAGAGGAACGGAATGCTCTGGCATATTTAAAAATGGTTCCTTTTTCACTTCCCCTGCCAGAAGTATGAGATAATTTTTCTATGGTCTTCACTTTGAGGATTTGGTATGGCTCCTGGAAATAAAATTCACAGAAGTGTGAGGGTCTTCCTGGATTGTTGATTTCTCAGGCTTGTTCATACTGAGGCTCTAATAATTCATCAAGTGTAGTTTAGATTTTTCTATGCCCCTGATTCCCATAGAAGTTTCTGTTCATGGGTTTCTGACCCTGCAAGTTATGCTTCTCTATAGTCACCTGTCTGTCTCTTCAATTTTAGGGAAAGTGGTTTGACCTGTGATTTCACTTCTCTGATGTATCTAAGAAGAGTTGTTGATTTTTTGTTGTTGTTCAGCTTTTTACTTGTTGTTAGGATGGAGTGAAGACTTCTAAGCGCCTTACTTGCAGGACTGGAAACCAAAAGTCTTTAAGACATAATTTTCCTGTCTGTCGGGCATTTGCTTTTCAGAGACAATGTGGTATGTATCCACCAAGATTGTCTGAAACACAGTGGGTGCTTCTTGTTGCAAATTCTACTCCGATAGTTCACTTACATTCCAGGTTAAATTTGTTTTATGTGTTTTAACTCTTTTGCTATGACTTTTGGATATGTTTCCCCGTGGCTTGCACTATCAACAACAAAGATGTTTTGTATGCCATATTGTGGAAAATTTTGCAATAAGTTTTTATGCCACCAATGCCATTAGATTCTACTTTGTCCATACTTAAATGTAATTGATGCTGCTTAGTATGATTTGAGTGTTTTTTGCTAAAATTCAATACAATGGTAAATTTATTACCATATAACAAACATTTAAAATAAAAATAATGTCATTTATGTACAAAGCAGGTCAAAATGTTACAAAATGCATAAAAGAGTCAAAATATCAACTTTTTATTTTTTGTGGATTTTTGACACATTTTGAAAGAACAAACAAAACTGAAATCAGTTAATGCAGTGAAAGAGTTAAGACAAAAGGTACCCGATAGGGAGAACTCTAAAGAAGTTACCCTTGCACTTCTGGTAAAATGGCAGAATAGACAGATGCTGTGCTAACTGCCTCCCAGGATCACACCAAAATTACAAATAATTTATACAACATTCAACCCCGGAAGTCCCTGGAACACTAGATGAACAGAACTTCTAAATGAAGAACTTAAAGAGGAGGCCACATCAAGTCTGGTAGGAGGGGTGAAAACAAGAGAGGGCGAAACCCGTGAGGGAAGCCTCAAGCCATGAGGAGGCTTCTCTGGTTGGGGGAGAGACCCTCCGGCATCACACCAAGCTCACCAGCCCAGAGTTCCTTAGCCAGGAAGAGGAGTTCCACAATTAGGGCTGGCCGAGTGGCGCGGTGATTAAGTGCTGGCTTGGGAGGCTCCCACCTATGAGGGCCAGGGACATTGCCCTCAAAAAAAAAAAAACACCAAAAAACAAAAAAGAGGAGTTCCACAATAGCTGGTAGTAGAAATTAGTGAGGACTCTCATTGCCCAGCTCAGTGAGGCTGAGGGCGACTAGAAAATCAGTGCGGCTGGTGCACTGTCTTGTTCTTTAGTGAGCACTCACACAGTTCCTGGTAGAGGGAGTAGCTGTGTGAGCCAGGCCCAGAAGCCTGTAGGGACAAACTGAAGTGAACACCTTTGGGCAGAAGCTGGAGGTTTGGAGACCATTGATGCCCTGGTGTGGAGCTTACACATGAGTGGTATACAGGAGGGCGCCATTTTTTCAGGGTTAGACCCTCCCACAGAGGGTCAGATCCGGGATCACATTGGTCTGGTGAACATTGCGCAGGAGTGTGTGCGTGCATGCGCATGCAGCCTTGGATTCCCACCCTCCACCCTGCTTGTGTTGCATTGCCAGGGAAATGCCTGGCGGGTGCCCTCCGGTGCCATCAGACTGCTCACTGAGATGCAGGAGTGCAAGAGCGGCCTTCCGTCCCACCCTCCACCCTGCTTGTGCTGCGTTTCCAAGGAAATGCTGGGCAGGTGCCCTCCAGCTCCATCAGACTGCTCACTGAGATGTGCATGAGACACCTTGGGTCCCCACCCTCCGCCCTGCTTGTGCTGCGTTTCCAAGGAAACGCCAGGCGGGTGCCCTCCGGCTCCATCAGCCTGCTCACTGAGACACAGGAGTGCTCAAGCCGCCTTGCATCCACACCCTCTGCTCTGCCTGTGCTACGTTGCCAGGGAAATGCAGGGCGGGTGCTCTCCAGCTGCATCAGTCTGTTCACTGAGACTCAGTAGCAGACAACCTGCAACAACCTGTGAAGATATTTTTTTTTTGGTAGTGAGCATGGTTCCAGAGCACACAGCAGTTAATTGTGAAAAGCTCACTGCAACCCAGAGCAAGTGGTCTGCAGATTAAAGAGGACGGAGAGCACCCACCACCTCTTTCTTCTTCTTTTTTTTTTCTCTTTTTTTATTTTTTTTCTTTTCTCTTCTTTCTAGGTGATCTATCTAATACATCGAAGCATTCACAGAATGACAGCCAGAATGAAAAAACAAAGAAACATGTCCCAAGCAAAAGATCAGAAGAAAACTCTAGATATGGAACTAAATGAAACAGAGATATCCAACCTTTCAGAGACAGAGTTTAGAACACTGATGATAAGAATGTTTAAGGAACTTAGCGTGGACATAAAGAAGGATAGGGAAACCATAAAAAACAACCTGTTAGAACTAAAGAATACAATAACTGAAAGGAAGAACACACTTGAAGGCATCACCAGTAGAATAGATGAAGCAGATGAGCGGATCAGCGAATTAGAAGACAAAATAGCAGAAATCACCCAGCTGGAACTACAAAAAGAAAAAAGAATAAAAAAGAATGAAAATACTTTAAGGGACCTCTGGGACAACATGAAATGCAACCAACATCGCATCATAGGAGTACCAGAAGGAGAAGAGAAGAAGCAAGGGATTGAGAAAGTATTTAAAGAAGTAATGACTGAAACTTCCCTACCCTGGTGAAGGAAATCGACATACAAGCCCAGGATGTACAGAGAGTTCCAAACAGGCTGAATCCAAACAGGCCCACACTAAGACACATCATAATTAAAATGGCAAAGGTTAAAGACAGAGACAGAATCCTAAAAGCAGCAAGAGAAAGACATCAGATTACATACAAAGGAACTCCTATAAGACTAACAGCTGACTTTTCTTCAGAAACTCTGCAGGCCAGAAGGGAATGGCAGGAGATATTCAAAGTGACACAAAATAAAGGCCTACAACCAAGATTACTCTACCCAGCACGGCTATCACTTAAAATTGAAGGAGAGATGAAGAGCTTCTCAGAAAAGAATAAGCTTAAGGAGTTCATTATCACGAAGCCAGCATTACAGAAATGTTAAAAGAGCTTTTGTAAACAGAAGAAAGGGGAAAACAAGCTAACCCTGGGAGACAAGAAATACAAATAACAAAATGGCAATAAATATACACCTATCAGTAATTACTTTAAATGTGAATGGGCTACATGCTCCAATCAAAAGACACAGAGTGGCTGAATGGATAAGAAAACAGGACGCATGCATATGCTCTCTACAAGAGACTTATCTCAGAGCAAAAGACACACACAGACTGAAAGTAAAGGGATGGAATAAGACATTTCATGCAAACGGAAATGAGAAAAACAGCTGGAGTAACAATACGTATTTTGACAAAATAGACTTTAAAATGAAGACTACAATTAAAGACAAAGAAGGGCATTACATAATAATAAAGGGATTGATTCAACAAGAGGACATAACCCTAATAAACATCTATGCACCCAATATAGGAGTTCCTAAATATATAAAACAGATTCTGACAGACATAAAGGCAGAGATCAACAGTAACACTATTATAGTAGGGGACTTCAACACCCTATTGTCACCAATGGACAGATCCTCCAGACAGAAAAACAACACGGACATCGTGGCCTTAAATGACACTTTAGATCAGCTGGATTTAATTGATATTTTTAGAGCATTTCACCCGAAAGCTACAGAATATACATTCTTC
The DNA here is from genome assembly GCA_033961575.1 of Aselliscus stoliczkanus. Taxonomy (NCBI): domain Eukaryota; kingdom Metazoa; phylum Chordata; class Mammalia; order Chiroptera; family Hipposideridae; genus Aselliscus; species Aselliscus stoliczkanus. The sequence continues at coordinate 32,561,020 of CM066737.1, read as the reverse complement.
TCAAGTGCACGGAACATTCTCCAAGATAATCCACATGTTAGGCCACAAAACATGTCTCAACAATTTTATGAAGATTGAAATCATATCAAGTGTCTTCTCTGACCATAATGCTATGAAACTAGAAATCAATTATAAGAAGAAATCTGGAAAGCTTACAAATACATGGAGGCTAAATAACATGCTACTAAATAGTGAGTGGGTCAAAAATGAGATCAAGGAGGAAATCAAAAGATACCTTGAGACAAACGAAAATGAAATCACCATGACCCCAAATCTCTGGTATGCAGCGAATTCGGTCCTAAGAGGGAAGTTCATAGCAGTGCAGGCCTACCTAAAGAAGGAAGAAAAATCTCAAATCAACAGACTCTCTTTATACCTAAGGGAACTCAAAAAACAAACAAACAGCTAAACAAGCATAAAGGGAGCAGAAGGAAGGAAATAATGAAGACCAGTGCAGAAATAAATGAAATATAGAACAAAAAACAATACAATAGATCAATGAAACCAAGAGTTGGTGTTTGGAAAAGATAACAAAATCGACAAACCCTTAACACTACTAACCAAGAAAAAGAGAGAGAGGACCCAAATTAATAAAATCAGAAATGAAAGAGGAGAAGTGACAACAGATATCACAGAAACAAAGAAAATTTTAAGAAAATACTATGAGTAACTATATACTAAATATTCCACAATCTGGAAGAAATGGATAAATTTCTAAAGCATACAATCTACCAAGTCTGAACCAAAAAGAAACAGAAACTCTGAGCAGACTGATTACTGTCTAAGAAATTGAATCAGTAATCAAGAATCTTCCAACAAACAAATTCCCTGGACTAAATGGCTACACAGGTCAATTTTACAAAACATTCAAAAAAGAATTAGTACCTATTCTAATCAAACTATTCCAAGAAATACAGAAGGAGGGAAGGCTCCCAAACTCTTTCTATGAAGCCACTATCACCCTGATTCCTAAGTCAGATAGAGATATTACAAAAAAGGAAAACTACAGGCCAATATCCCTAATAAACATAGACGCAAAAATTCTCGACAAAATACTAGCAAACTGAGTTCAGCATCTCATTAAAAAGATCATACACCACTATCAAGTAGGATTCATTCCTGGTATGCAAGGCTGGTTCAATATCCGCAAATCAATTAACTAATACATCACATTAACAAGATGAAGAATAAATCATATGATCATTTCAATAGATGCAAAAAAAGCATTTTTCAAAATCCAGCAGCCATTTATGATAAGAACTTTTAGCAAAGTAGGAATAGTGGGATCATATCTAAACATAATAAAGGACATATATGATAAGCCCACAGCAATCTCCGTACTCAATAGGGAATGGCTAAAAGATTTCCCCTTAACGTCTGGAACAAGACAAGGCTGCCTGCTTTCACCACTTCTACTTAACATAGTTCTGGAAATTCTAGCCACAGCCATCAGACAAGAAAACGAAATAAAAGCATCCAAATTGGAAAGGAGGAAGTAAAATTGTCATTTTATGCAGATGACATGATACTATACATAGAAAATCCCAGAGTCCACCAAAATACTGCTAGAACTGATACACGAATTTGGTAAGGTAGCAGGATACAAAACTAATATTCAGAAATCAGTGACATTTCTATACACCAATAATGAACTATCAGAAGAAGAAATCAGGAAATGAACCCCTTTTACAATTCCTTCAGGGGCCGGACGAGTGGCGCGGTGGTTAAGCGCTGCCTTGGGAAGTCAGCAGCCCCGGATCAGATCCCACATGTGAGGGCCAGTGACACTGCCCTCAAAAAACAAACAAACAAAAAAAAGACAAAGAACAAAAAACAAAAAAATTCCTTCAAAAACAATAAAATATCTGGGAATCAATTTAACTAAAGAAGTAGAAGACCTGTACTCAGAAAATTATGAGTCACTGAAGAGACAAATCAAAGATACAAATAAATGGAAATACATACCATACTGATGGATAGGAAGAATTAATATAGTTAAAATGGCAATACTACCTAAAGCAATATATAGATTCAGTGCAATTCCAATCAAACTACGAAGGATATTATTCTCAGAAATACAACATAGAATCCTAAAATTTATATGGAGCCACAAAAGACCCCGAATAGCTATGGCAAAGGTTGAGAAAAAGCAACAAAGTGGGAGGCATCACACTTTGACATGTTTGACATGAAAACATAGCACAAGGCTACAGTAATCAAAACAGTATGGTACTGGCATAAAAACAGACACATAGACCAATGGAATAGAAGAGAGAGCCCAGGAATAAACCCATCTATATATGGTCATTTAATCTATGACAATGGAAGCAAGAATTTACACTGGAGCAAAGATAGTCTATTTAATAAATGGTGCTGGGAAAATTGGACTGACACATGCAAAAAAAAAAATGAAAATAGACCACTTACTTACACTACATACGAGAACAAACTGAAAATGGATTAAAGACTTAAATGTTAGACCTGAAACTATAAAACACCTAGAAGAAAATATAGAGAGTAAGTTTGCAGACATTACTCTGAGTAATATTTTTACTGATATACTCCCTCAGGCAAGGGAAATAAAAGAAAAAATGAACATATAGGATTACATCAAACTTAAAAGTTTTTTCACAGCAAAGGAAATCTTCAATATAACAAAAAGGCAGCCTACTGAATGGGAGAAAATATTTGCCAATGGTATATCTGATAAGGAGTTGATATCCAAAAATTAAAAAACACTCATGCAATTCAACACCAAAAACCAAACAACCTAATTAAAAAATGGGCAGAGGATATGAGGAGGCATTTCTCTAAAGAGTACATACAGATTGCCAAGAGGCATATGAAAAAATGTTTAACCTCACTAATCATCAGAGAAATGCAAATAAAAACCACAATGAGATACCACCTCACTCCAGTCAGATTGTCTATCATCAATAAATCAACAAACAAGTGCTGGCGAGGGTGTGGAGAAAAGGGAACCCTGGTGCACTGTTGGCGGGACTGCAAATTTGTGCAGCCATTATGGAAATCAGTATGGAGGTATCTCAAAACACTGGAAATTGAACTGCCGTATGACCCAGCAATTCCACTCTTGGGAATCTACCCAGAGGAATTCAAGACGCTAATTCGAAAAAATATATGCACCCCTATGTTTATTGCAGCACTATTTACAGTAGCCAAGACTTGGAAACAATGAAATGCCCATCAGTAGATTACTGGATTAAGAAACTGTGGTACGTTTATACAGTGGAGTATTACTCCAGTATAAAGAAGAATGAAATTGTACCATTTGCAACGATATGGATGGACCTAGAGACTATTATGTTGAGTGAAATAAGTCAGTTGGAGAAAGACAAATACCATATGTTCTCACTTATATGTGGAATTTGAAAAACTGAATGAATCAGCAAAAGAAACAGAAAAAGTATCATAGATATAGAGAAAAAACAGGGTTGCTAGTTGGGAGTGGGGTGGGGATGAGGGAGAAGGGGAAAGGATTAGACAGCATAAATAGGTAACTACAGTATTGTCACAGGGATATGAAAGACAGTTCGGGGAATATAATGTTGTTAAAATTTTGTGGGGTGTCAAATGGTCACATGTTTTGTTAGGGAGACCACTTCATGGATGGAGTAGAGGCTTGATCACTGCACTGTATACCTGAAATTGATGTTGTATAATATTGTATGCCAACTGTATTTGAGTATGTGCATAGTCACGGGATGTGCATTGTATGGCAGAAGAGTGTCAAACGAATTGTAATAGATGGTGTGATAAGGGGGGAGAAGTAGGGGGGGAGAATTGGGGAAGGGGTTGTCACTTTGTGGGGTAAAAGGTATAACTATTGCACTTTGTTGTACTCTTTAAGCTAATTAAAATATATATAAATAAATAAACTTTAAAAAAAAACTTAGAAAGGACATAAGGAAGGGTAGAGAAATCATAAAAAACAACCAGTTAGAACAACAGAATACAATAACTGAAATGAAGAACACACTCGAAGGTATCATCAGTAGAGTAGGTGATGCAGAGAATCGGATCAGCGATTTTGAAGACAAAAGAGCAGAAATCAGCCAGTTGGAACAACAAAAAGACAAAAGAATAAAAACAATGAAAATAGAGCTGGCTGAGTGGCACATTGGTTAAGAGCTGGTTTTGGGATGCCAGCAACCCCGGTTCGGATCCCACATATGAGGACCAGTAACACTGCCCTCTAGAGCTAACAACAGCTGTGCTGTGCTGTGCGAGCCCTGGCGACAGTGTGGGCAGCAGTCCCTGCTTCAGCGGGCTGCCATAGGCTACAGTGAGTGGCCGGCAGCCAGCATGAGCTTCCAATAGCCATGGTGAGCGACCATCCAGAGGTCAGCGACCGATCTGCTTCATCCCGGAAGAATGCAATGATGATACCAACATGGACCAGTGAAGCAATATCCTCCACAGCTAGACTGAAGAACAAAAAGACAGCAAATTGTCTGTTCTGCTTCCCCAATTCCAAAATAAAATCTTTAAAAAAAACAAACACCATGCAAATTGTTTAAGAGCCATACGGTACAAGATGAAGTACAACAATTGTGCCATCATAGGAATACCAGAAGGAGAAGAGAAGCAGCAAGGGGTCAAGAATGTATTTGAAAAAATAATAACTGAAAACTTTCCAACCCTGGTGAAGGAAATCAACATACATGCCCAGGAAGTGCAGAGGGTTCCAAACAAGCTGACCCCAAACAGGTCCACACCAAGACACATCATAGTTTAAATGGCAAAGATTAAAGATAGAGACAGAATCCTAGAGGCAGCAAGAGAAAGACAGCAGGTTACATGCAAAGGAACTCCTACTAGACTAACAGCTGACTTGTCTACAGAAACTCTGCAGGCCAGAAGGGAGTGGCAGGAGATATTCAAAGTGACACAAAATAATGGCCTACAACCAAGATTTCTCTACCCAGCACGGCTATCACTTAAAATTGAAGGAGAAATAAAGAGCTTCTCAGAAAAGAATAACCTTAAGGAATTCATTACCTCCAAGCCAGCATTGCAAGAAATGTCAAAAGGGATTTTTTAAACAAAAGAAAGGGGTAAACAAGCAAACCTAGGAAGACTAGGAATACAAATAACAAAACGGCAATACATATGCACCTATCAATAATCATTTTAAATGTAAATCAAAAGGCAGAGAGTGTCTGAGTGGATAAGAAAATAGGACACATGTATATGCTGTTTACAGATGGAATAAGATATTTCATGCAAATGGAAATGAGAAAAAAAGGCTGGAGTAGCAGTACTTATTTTGGACAAAATAGACTTTAAAATGAAGACTGCAATAGGAGACAAGGAAGGGCACTATAACCCTAATAAACATCTGTGCACCCAACGTAGGAGCTCTGTATTATATATAACAGATTTTGACAGACATAAAGACAGAGATCAACAGTAACACTATCATAGTAGTGGACTTCAACACCCCATTGGCACCAATGGACAGAAACTTTAGACAAAATCAACACAGAAAGAGGGGCATTAAATGACACTTTAGACCACCTGGAATTTGTCGATACTTTTAGAGCATTTCACCATGAAACAACAGAATATACATTCTTCTCAAGTGCACATGGGACATTTTCCAAGATAGACCACATGTCAGGTTACAAGTCTCAGTAAATTTAAGAAGATTGAAATCATATCAAGCAGATATAAAGGAAAAACTGACGGTTGCTGGCTGGGAAGGGGTGGGGATGATGGAGAGTTGGAAGGTTTTGGATAGCATAGGTGGGTGACTACAACGTTGCTGCAGGGATATGGGGGGCAGTTCTGGAAATGTAATTGATAATGTTTTGAAGAGACTATTATGTTAAGTGAAATAGGTCAGTCGGAGAAAGACAAATACCATATGATCTCACTTATATGTGGAATGTGAAAAACTGAATGAACGAGCAAAGTAAACAGAAACAGACTCATAGATATAGAGGAAAAACTGAGGGTTGCTAGTTGGGAGGGGGTGGGGATAAGGGAGAAGGGGAAGGGATTAGACAGCATGAATAGGCAACTACAATATTGCCACAGGGATATGAAACACAGTTTGGGGAATATAATAATGTAAAAATTTTGTGGCGTGTCAGATGGTCATATGTCTTGTTAGGGAGATCTCTTCATGGACGGAGTTGAGGCCTGATCACTGCACTGTATACCCGAAGCTGTTATTGTATAATATTTTATGCCAACTGTAATTGAATATATAGATAGTCACTGGATGTGGATTATACGGTGGAAGGGAATCAAAGGAATTGTAATAGATAGTAAGTATGATATGGGGGGAGGCGAGGGGTGGTGAACTGGGGCAGGTGGGTTGTCACTTTGAGCGGTCAAAAGTATAACTATTGCACTGCGTTGTACACCTGAAACTAATTTTTAAAAAATGTTTATTTCACAATAAAATAATTTAAAAAAACGTTATCCTTCTTGGGCTGGCCGAGTGGCACGGTGATTAGGTGCTGGCTTAGGAAGCCAGAGGCCTTGGTTCGGGTCCCACATGTGAGGGTCAGTGACAATGCCCTCAAAAAAAAAAAGTTAGCCTTCTTTTCATTATGCCTGCTCTGGCATGGCTTAAGCAGGGAAATGGCACATTTGTGAAACTGCTGAAACTAGGTAGCAATGTTACACCAGGAACTTGATATTCTCCCAATAGAATTTAAATTCCATTATTTTCCCCTAGTAACAGTACCTTTACTGGATTACAACTTTGTATCATGACCTTATATTTTACTTTTGAGTCTGTACAAAAAACGGCCACATGGGAAACACTTCTGTACGTTCTATCAAATCGAAGTGGAGGTCAATGACTGTCACATTCCTCCATATCTATGTCATATTTCTCAAATATACGTATAATAATTTAATACCAGTAACATTTATCTCTGCAAAGATATACTTTTGGTTCATTTTACCAAAAATAAGAGCTATACAAACCCATAAAATTTCCCATTTTATCTTTTATTTCAAATTGCAAAAGCTTTATCATTTCAAAGAAAAGTAGATGTTCAGTGTTTTTTCTTTTTCAAACTTTATTTTTATTTTTTCATTAAAATATAATTGACATACAATATTATGTTAGTTTCAGTTGTACAACATGTTGATTTGATATTTATGTTCTTTACAATTCACCACAATAAGTCTGTCATCTTACAAAGTTATGAAAATATTGAGTATTTTCCCTATGCTGTACATTACAGCCTCATGATTTTTTTTAATAATTGGAGGTTTACACTTCTTATTCCTCTTTACCCCTTTCATCCATCCTTCTATCTCTTTCCACCTCTGTCAACCATCAATCTGTTTTTCCTTTATATCTCCTTGATACGATTTCAATCTTCTTAAATTTACTGAGACTTGTTTTGTGGCCTAACGCGGTCTATGTGTTCTCTATGAGTCAGGAATGTTTGCTTTTTAAAGACTCCACATACAAGTGAAATCACGTAGCATTTGTCTTTCTTTGTCTGACTTATTTCACTTAGCATAATAGGTTCATATATGTTGCAAATGGTACTATTTCTTTATTCTTTATGGCTGAGTACCCATTTTATATATTTTTTAAATCTTTTATTGTGAAACAAGCATTTTTGTTAAATTACTTTCTGGTTTACAACACAATGCAATAGTTATACCCCTCAATGTGAAAACCCCCTCCCCCAGTTCGCACCCCATTCACCCCCACCTATATCATACATATCTATTACAATTCCTGAGGGTTGCTAGTTGGGAGGGGGGTGGGAATAAGGGAGAAGAAGAAGAGATTAGACAGACAATTCCTTTGATCCCCTTCCACAGTATACTACACATTCCGTGATTATCTATATATTCAGTTACAGTTAACATATAAAAAATTATACAACATCAGCTCCAGGTATACAGGGCTGTGATCAAGCCTCTACTCCATCCATGAAGTGGTCTCCCTAACAAGATATTTGACTATGTGACATGCCACAAAATTTTTACAATATTATTATATTCCCTGAACTGTGTTTCATATCCCTGTGGCAATATTGTAGTTGTCTATTTATGCTGTCTAATCACTTCCGCTTCTTCCTCATCCCCACTCCCTCCCAGCTGGCAACCATCAGTCTTTCCTTTATATCTGCTTGATATGATTTCAGTCTTCTTAAATTTTCTGAGACTTGTTTTGTGGCCTAACGTGGTCTATCTTGGAAAAGGTCCCATGTGCACTTGAGAAGAATGCATATTCTGTTTTTTCAGGGTGAAATGCTCTAAAAATACCGACGAAGTCCAGCTGGTCTTGTATCACTTAAGGACCCTCTTTCCAAGTTGATGTTCTGTCTAAAGGGTCTGTATGTTGGTGACAATGGGGTGTCGAAGTCCCCTATTATGATAGTGTTACTGTTGATCTCTGTCTTTATGTCTGTCAAAATCTGTTATATGTAATTAGGAGTTCTTATGTTAGGTGCATAGATGTTTATTAGGGTTATAGTGCCCTTCTTTGTCTTTTACTGTGGTCATTTTAAAGTCTATTTTGTCCAAAATAAGTACTGCTACTCCAGCCTTTTTTTCTCATTTCCATTTGCATGAAATATCTTATTCCATCTGTAAACAGCATATACATGTGTCCTATTTTCTTATCCATTCAGCCACTCTCTATCTTTTGATTGGAGCATTTAGCCAATTCACATTTAAAATGATTATTGATAGGTGCATGTGTACTGCCATTTTGTTATTTGTATTCCTAGTCTTCCTGGGTTAGCTTGTTTACCCCTTTGTTTGGTTTAAAAAAGCCCTTTTAACATTTCTTGCAATGCTGGCTTGGTGGTAATGAACTCCTTAAGCTTATTCTTTTCTGGGAAGCTCTTTATTTCTCCTTCAATTTTAAGTGATAGCCGTGCTGGGTAGAGCAATCTTGGTTGTAGGCCATTATTTTGTGTCACTTTGAATATCTCCTGCCACTCCCTTCTGGCCTGCAGAGTTTATATAGACAAGTCAGCTGTTAGTCTAATAGGAGTTCCTTTGCATGTAACCTGCTGTCTTTCTCTTGCTGCCTCTAGGATTCTGTCTCTATCTTTAATCTTTGCCATTTTAACTATGATGTGTCTTGGTATGGACCTGTTTGGGTTCATCTTGTTTGGAACCCTCTGCACTTCCTGGGTATGTATGTTGATTTCCTTCACCAGGGTAGGGAAGTTTTCAGTCATTATTTTTTCAAATACATTCTCGAACTCTTGCTTCTTCTCTTCTCCTTCTGGTATTCCTATGAGTCGAGGGTGGTTGCATTTCACCTTGTCCCATAGGGCTCTTAAACTATTTTCATTGTTTTTTATTCTTTGGTCTTTTTGTTGAGCCAACTGGGTGAGTTCTGCTATTTTATCTTCCAACTCGCTGATCCGCTCCTCTGCTTCATCTACTCTACTGGTGATTCCTTCGAGTGTGTTCTTCATTTCAGTTATTGTATTTCTTAGTTCTAACTGTTTGTTTTTTTTATGATTTCTGTATGCTTCTTTATGTCCTCACTAAGTTTGTTAAACATTCTTATCATCAGTGTTCTAAACTCTGTCTCTGAAAGGTTGGATCCCTCTGTTCCATTTAGCTCCATTTCTAGAGTTTTCTTCTGATCTTTTACTTGTGACATGTTTCTTTGTTTCCCCATTCTGGCTGTTGCTCTGGGATTCCTTTGATGTATTAGATCCATCACCAGGAGAGCCCTGGCTGGATGATGCAGGCACACAGCTCACGGCCCAACATTCCCAGGAAAACTCCCAGTCTCAGCCTGTCCCAATCAGCCACTTGCAGATCAGGCCAAACAGCCCAACAACCAATCACTAGCCTGGCAACTCTGCAAGTGCAGGGCAGAGAGTGGGGTCCAAGGTGCCTCACGGACTCCCATGTCTCAGTGAGTAGTTTGTTGGATCTGGAGCACGCCCATCATTTGTTTCCCTGCCAACACAGCACAATCCATGTGGAGGGTGGGGATCTGAGGCGGCTCGGCCACCCCTGAGTCTCAGTGAGAAGCCTGTTCGTGCTGGAGGGTACCCTCCCAGCATTTCCCTGGCAACGCAGTATAACCCGGGAGGGGGGTGGGGATCCAAGGCCGCATGCACGAGAATGCACACATGCACTTCTGCACCAATTCCACCAGACCAATGAGGTCCCAGATCTGACCGTCTGTGGGAGGATCCAACCCTGACAAAATGGCACCCTCCTCTACACCACTCACGTGCAAGCTCCACACCAGGGAAACAACAGTCAAAGAACTTCCAGCTTTTGCACCAAAGGCGCTCAGTTCAGTCCGTCCTGGTAGGCTCCCGGGACCACCCACACAGCTACTCCCTCCACCAGGAAACAGGTAAGTGCTCACCAGCGAGCAAGGCCGTGCACCGCCTCACTGGTACTCTAGCTGCCCTCAGCCTCCCCAAGCTGGGCGAAGAGAGTCCTTACTAATTAGCCGCCAGCTATCTTGGAACTCCTCTTCCCGGCAAAGTAACTCTGGGCTGTTGAGCTTGGTGTGCGATCAGAGGGTCTCTCCCCCAACGGGAGAAGCCTCCCCACAGCTGGGGCTTCCCTCACGGGGTTCGCCTTGTCTTGTCTCTGCCCCTCCTACCAGACTTGACGTGGCCTCCTCTTTAAGTTCTTCGTCTCGTGGTTCTGTTCATCTAGTTTTCTGGGGACCACCGGGGTTGAATGTTGTATAAATTGTAATTTTGGTGTGATCCTGTGAGGTACTTAGCACAGCGTCTGTCTATTCTGCCATTTTTCCCATTTTATCTTTGAATCCAGAAAAATTAGCACTAAATTTAGTGATCACTTGCAAATAGATCAACCTTAAGCTCCCCCCAAAATTCAATTTTTACTACCAGATGGTATTTGATTGTCACATGTACTTTAATATTTAAGTCAATTCATTAATTTTAATGAATGTTAGTTTTGATTAACAATACAAAATCAATGTAAAATAAGATAAATTATATTATACCTCTTGGAATAATATTCAAATTTTTGAGCAAAAATAATATGAAGATAAGAATAGACGTTGGGCCAGCCGAGTGGTGCAGTGGTTAAGCGCTGGCTTGGGAAGCCAGCAACCCCAGTTTGGTCCCACATATGAGGGTCAGTGACACTACCCTCAAAAAAAAAAAAGAATGGAGAAAAATTATTTGAATTTGAAAAAAAATTAGAAATGGAAATATGAATGTTTCTTTTAGAACTTGTTAGATTTAAAATTTTTTAAATTAGAAATCTAAAGGTTTCTGGTAATTTTAAATTATGTCAGGATAATTGGGGATGTTATTTCTCTAGTACTTTTATCTTTTTACTTGTAGGACAAATGTTTCTAAAGAAGGGTTAAGCTTATTTGTTGGTGTGTAATTGTAAATAATGAGTTTATAGTGAATATAAAAATTTTAACGCTGTGGTGCCCTTCCTTGAAAGCTCTATAGACCCCAGTGCCATTCTCTTCAAGGTTTATGCCACGTATCTATTGGGTTGTTTGAAAAGTCATGATATATTTTTTTTCTATGTTTTTCATTGCAAAAATTCATCATGACTTTTCAGACAACCCAATATTTTATGGGGAAAGGTACTTTAAGTCTATTTCCTTCTGACATTTACAGAACTAGAGTCCTTTTGCAGGTATCTTTGTATAAATTCTAATTTTTCATTTCATAGCTAACCAGTTTTATGACACGTGGAGAACAAATTCAGGGTCTTTTTTTTAGATGTGAGACAATTATTTGTACTATTTAAGTAAAAAGTAAACTGTGTGGGTGCTCTAGAGTGGCTGCCTATATTAACTAAATTGACAGAGCAATCACTCTGCTTTCTATTTCACTTGCTTTTGTACACACAGCTACAAATCAATTGGCTTGGTTAACTTACTCTGAGGAATTCATTTTCTATGAAAAGCTAACTTTCAACATGATACAATTTAATAATAGAATAGAAATATTCAGAGTGGGCAAACTTTGAAAGTAAGTATAACATTAAATTTGGTGCTCAGATACTTGAGGGCAATTATGGTTAGATTCATTTTAACAATTCAATGACTCAAGAAATTTATTTGCTCAATAAACATTCATCAAGGTTTCCTATGTGCATTGCACACTGCTGGATGCAATTTAAAAAGGCAAGCATCAGCCTTCAAAATATTCACAATCCAGTGGGAATATCAGACAAAGAAAGAGAAAATTATGCGGCAATATAAGTACTGTTAGTGGAAGGGTTGTACAAAGTGATGTTTCAAGAAAATTAATGTGGTAACACTACGTAAAGTGCACTTGAGTTAAGTGCATCAAATTTGTAGTAAAAAGTAGGTTCTGGACTGGCTGAGTGGCACAGTGGTTGAGAGCTGGCTTGGGACGCCAGTGGCTCCAGTTCGGATCCCACATGTGGGGACCAGTGACACTGGCCCTCCCAAAAAAGTAGGTCCTATTCCTATTTCTATTCCAATTCTATACAGAAGGAAATTTCAGAGGATCATGAAAATTCAGTAATAGCCTGGAATCAATCAGCTTATTCATTAATGTGAATTAATTAATCAATCAGCCTAAGTAATTCACTGACACATTCATTCATCAAAAACTGTTCTAGGAGCCATACATAGAGCAGTGATCAAGAAAGACTGGACCTGGCCTTAACGATACTTATAAGAGATCCAGAAGAGCTGTGGTCATTCAGAGAAAGAGATGATACTACTGTATTTGAAATTCTAGTAAGGGCAATTGTTATACTCAATTATACATTAAAGGGCAGAGCTGAGAGTCAAGCTGGATACATCCCACTTGTTTATGAAAGGTCTGATGTCTGAAAATTAAATTTGTGAACTCATCCTAGAAAAAGTGCTACATACCTTATTGCTGAATATCACTATGTTCAAATTTGAAGTGCTCCCCTTGGGAAACTATGCACTGATGCCATGGCCTAGCCCACCCTTCAAAGCAATTTTGGAACTTTTCTTCTGAAATAGCCATCAGAGCTGTTGTCGTATTACCGTTGATGTCCTGAATGTATGTTACCAAAATGTCTTCCTTTCAATATTTCCTTTATCTTCAGGTAAAGAAATGAGTCATTGAGGGGCAAATCAGGTATGTAGGAAGGATGTTCCAATACAGTTATTTTTTTTGTTTCTTTTTTGTTTTTGTTTGTTTTTTTAAAGATTTTATTGGGGAATTGTGGGAGGGTAACAGCATTGGGGAATCAGGGAAGGGGAACAGACAAGTTGCTGTCTTTTTGTTCTTCAGTCTAGTTGTGGAGGATGTTGCTTCACTGGCCCATGTTGGGATTGTCATTGTGCTCTTCCCAGATGAGGAAGATCGGTCGCTGGCCTCTGGATGGTCACGCACCGTGGCTATTGGCAGCTCATGTTGGCTGCAAGCCACTCACGCTTGCTGCAGCCACTCACCCTAGCCTATGGCAGCCCACTGCAGCAGGGGCTGCAGCCTAGGCCATCGCCGGGGCTCGCAGCACAGCTTCAGGTGGAGCTGTTGTTAGCTGTAGATTGCAGTGTCACTGGCCCTCATATGAGGGATCCAAACCAGGGCCGCTGGCATCCCAAGCCAGCTCTTAAACAATGCCCCACTCAGACGGCCCTATAGTTATTTGTTTACTGGCAAAAACTCCCTCACAGGCAGTGCCTTGTAAGCTGATGCATTGTCATGATGCAAGAGCCATGAATTGTCAGTAAAAAGTTCAGGTTGTTTAAGTTTCTTTTTTTCTAAATTCTTTTATTGTGAAATAAACAATTTTTAAAATAGTTTCAGTTGTACAACACAGTGCAATAGTTATACCTTTTACTCCTCAAAGTGACAACCCCCCCCAGTTCGCCACCTCACTGCCCCCCCATATCATACATATCTATTACAATTCCTGTGACTCCCTTACACAGTATACTCCACATCCTGTGACTATCTATATTCAGTTACAGTTGGTATACAATATTATACAACATCAGTTTCAGCTGTACAGTGCAGTGATAATGCCTCTACTCCATCCATGAAGTGGTCTCCCTAACAAGACATGTGACCTTTGACACCCCACAAAACATTTACATTATTTTATTTGCCGAAATGTCTTTCATATCCCTGTGGCAATATTGTAGTTACCTATTTATGCTGTCCAATCGCTTCCCCTTCTCCCTCATCCACACCCCCCTCCCAACTAGCAACCCTAAGTTTTTCCTCTATATCTATGAGTCTGTTTCTCTTTAATTTGCCTGTTCATTAGTTTTGCAAATATAAGTGAGATCGTATGTTATTTGTCTTTCTCTGACTGACTTGTTTCATTTAACATAATAGTCTCTATGTCCATCCATATCATTTCAAATGCTACGATTTCAATCTTCTTTATAGCAGAGTAATACTCCATTGTATAAATGTACCACAGTTTCTTAATCCAGTCATCTACCGATTGGCATTTAGGTTGTTTCCAATTCTTGGCTATTGTAAACAGCATTGCAATAAACATAGGGGTGCATATATTTTTTTGAATTAATGTCTTGGATTCTTCTGGGTAGATACCCAAGAGTGGAATTGCTGGGTCATATGGTAGTTCCATTTCCAGGTTTTTGAGATACCCCCATACTGATTTCCATAATGGTTGCACCAATCTGCAGTCCCAAAAGGAGTGTACCAGGGTTCCCTTTTCTCCACAACCTCACCAGCACTTGTTTATTGATTTATTGATGATAGCCATTCTGACCAGAGTGAGGTGGTATGTCATTGTAGTTTTTATTTGCATTTCTCTGATGATTAGTGAGGTTGAACATTTTTTCATATGCCTGTTGGCCATCTGTATGTCCTCTTTAGAGAAATGCCTCCTCATATCCTCTACCATTTTTTAATTGGGCTCTTTGTTTTTTTTGGTGTTAAGTTTCATGAGTGTTTTATAAATTTTGGATATTAACCCCTTATCAGATATATCATTGGCAAATATCTTCTCCCATTCAGTAGGCTGCCTTTTTGTTTTATTGATGACTGCCTTTGCTGTGAAAAACGTTGAAAGTTTGATGTAATCCCATATGTTCATTTTTTCTTTTATTCCCCTAGCCTGACGGTATGTATCAGTAAAAATATTACTCAGGGTAATGTCTGCAAACATACTCCCTATATTTTCTTCTAGGTGTTTTATGGTTTCAGGTCTTACATTTAAGTCTTTAATCCATTTTGAGTTTGTTCTCATATATGGTGTAAGTAGGTGGTCCATTTTCATTTTTTTGCACGTGTCAGTCCAATTTTCCCAGCACCATTAATTAAACAGACTATCTTTACTCCAATGTAAATTCTTGCTTCCATAGTAATAGATTAAATGACCATTTATGGATGGGTTTATTCCTGGGCTCTCTATTCTGTTCGATTGGTCTATGTGTCTTTTCTTATGGCAGTACCATACTGTTTTAATGACTGTAGCCTTGTAGTACATTTTGATGTCAGGTAGTGGGATGCCTCCCACTTCGTTTTTATTTCTCAAGATTGCCATGGCTATTCTGGATCTTTTTTGGTTCCATATAATTTTTAGGATTATATGTGCTATTTCTGAGAAAAATGTCCTTGGCAGTTTGATTGGAGTTGTATTGAATCTATATATTACCTTGGGTAGTATTGACATTTTAACTATATTAAATCTTCTTATCCATGAACATGATGTGTATTTCCATTTATTTGTATCTTTGATTTCTCTCTTCAGTGTCTCATAATTTTCTGAGTACAGGTCTTTTACTTCTTTAGTTGAAGTGATTCCTAGATATTTCATTGATTTTGAAGCAATTATAAAAAGGATTGGTTTCCTGATTTCTTATTCTGATAGTTTATTATTGGTGTATACAAATGCAACTGATTTCTGAATATTGATTTTATATCTTGTTACCTTACCAAATTCGTTTTTCAGTTCTACCAGTTTTTTGGTGGAGTCTTTGGTATTCTCCTTATATAGTATCATGTCATCTGCATAAAATGACAATTTTACTTTCCAATTTGGATGCCTTTTATTTAATTTTCTTGTCTGATTGCTGTGGTTAGAACTTCCAGAACTATGTTAAATAGAAGTGGTGAAAGCGGGCAGCCTTGTCTTGTTCCTGATCTTAAGGCAAAATCTTTCAGCTTTTCCCCATTGAGTACGATGTTTGCTGTGGGCTTATCATATATGGCCTTTATTATGTTGAGATATGATCCCACTATTCCCACTTTGTTAAGAGTCTTTATCATAAATGGCTGCTGGATTTTGTCAAATGCCTTTTCTGCATCTATTGACATGATCATATGATTTTTATTTTTCATTTTGTTAATGTGATGTATTACGTTAATTGATTTGTGGATATTGAACTAACACTGCATACCAGGAATGAATCCCACTTGATCATGTCATATGATCTTTTTAATGAGATGCTGAATTTTGTTTGCTAGTATTTTGCTGAGAATTTTTGCATCTATGTTCATTAAGGGGAAGGGCTTAACGTGTTATCCCCAGCCCTTCATCTTAGGCTTGCAGTGAACTTTCCACAATTAGGTGCTATGTGCTCTGGAATCGTGCTCGCTGCCAAAAATCTTCACAGGTTGATGCAGGTTGTCTGCTGCTAAAAAAATCTCTGTGGCCTGTGGAGGTGTGAGCTAGGCACCAGGGGCTCAGGATGCTTCTGGCAACACAACTCTAGGTGGGTGGGGCAGGCCCCCAAGGCATCACTGGATGTGGTCAGTGGCCCACACGAAGTCAGAGCAACATGTACTCTGCACCAGCAACCATCCCACACAAACTCGCCAGGAAAGCCCCGATCGGAACACGCAGGCACACATGTCCTGGCCCAACACTCTCAGGAAAACTCCCTGTCTCAGACTGTCCCTATCAGCTGCTCGAGATCAGGCTAAGCAGCCCAACAACCAATGCCCAGCCTGGCAACTCTGTATAAACACTGCAGAGAGCAGGATCCCAGGGCGACTCTCAAAATCCTGTATCTCAGTGAACAGCATGATGGAGCAGGAGAGCACCCGTCCTGCGTTTCCTGGCTAGGCAGCACAAGCAGTGCGGAGGGTGGGGATCCAAGGCAGCTCACACACTCCCACGTCTCAGTGAGCAGCCTGTTGAAGTCGGAGGGCACCCACCCAGTGTTTCCCTGGCAATGCAGCATAAGCAGGGCGAGGCACACAGACACTCCTGTGCCAATTTCATCAGACCAATGCGATCCCCAAATTGACCTTCTGTGGGAGGGTCAACCCTGACAAAATGGTGCTCTCCTGTATACTACTCATGTGCAAGCTCCACACCAGGGGAACAATGGTCCCAAAACCTCCAGATTCTGCACCAAAGGTGCTCAGTTCAGTCCTTCTCCACAGGCGCCTGTGTCCGGCTCACATAGCTACCCCCTCCACGAGGAACCGGGTGAGTGCTCACTGGCCAGTGAGCCTGTGCACCAGCCCCACTCATTCTCTAGCCTGCCTCAGAGTCACCGAGGTGAGCAAAGAGAGTCCTCACTAATTTCTACTGCCTGCTATCGTAGAACTCCTTTTCCTGGCAAAGCAACTCTGGGCTAATGAGCTTGGTATGGGGCTGGAGGGTCTCTCCCCCAACCAGAGAAGCCTCCCCACTGCTGGGGCATCCCTCATGGGGCTTGCCATCTCTCGTCTCCACCCCTGCTATCAGACTTGACGTGGTCTCCTCTTTAGGTCCTTCTTTTAGAGTTTCTGTTCATCTAGTGTTCAGGGGACTTCTGAGGTTAAATGTTCTATAAATTGTTTGTAATTTTGGTGTGATCCTTAGAAGCAGTTGGCATATCATCCGTCTATTCCACCATCTTACCGGAAGTCCCTCTAACTTTCTTACACAGCCTTTTCAGCACTTCCAAATAGTTAACTTGGTTAACTGTCCCTATGGTACAAATTCATAATGAATCATCCCTCTGATATAAAAAAAATTTAACAACATCATTGCAACAAGTTTGTGAAGTTAATTGTCCAATCTTGTAACTCTTCCATATTCTGGAAGCCAGTTTTTAGAGGGTGGATAGGGCTTCATTGATGTTTATACATATATTGATCTTCAAGAGTCACTGAGCTACATTGTCTGAGTAGGAATTTACTTTAAAATACTGCAGGACTGTATAAGTAGTGTGATGAGTAAGATTAAAAAAAAGAAAATTTTAATTAAAATCCTAGGGTGACTAATTACCATACGAAATGTCTTTATATGAAGCAACCCTTTGTGTTAGCTAATTAGTAAAGGAAGTGTTGTAAATGAAACCATTGCCTTAGGGTTGGCTGATTTGCACAAGAAATATTAAAAATAATTTTTGATTGGAAAAAAATAGTGTTTAGATATGTTATTGATTAAGAATAGCGCACGAAGGCTAACTTCCTTTATATGAATGAGATGTTGGAAATTGGTGAGTGCAAAAGTCTATGTCCTAGGCACAATGCTCCAAATCTGAAGCTTATTGACCCTGCAGCACTTCTACATTGAAAACATTACCATTTGGTATGGTTACAAGGCTTCCACATTCTGCCATATTGGGTGGAGAATGTAATTGCATTTGTGCCAGATGGAATCTTTCATGAAAGGTGGACTCGAGGACAGAAAAAGGACCTCTTTTATCTATAGAAGGTTGCCAAGAAATATAAGTAAGTTTGGTGGAATTTGGTCTAAAAATTGCTTTCTCCTGGTTGTAAGCTTTGTGGTTGAGGACAGGTAGCCTTCATCTATTTTCTAATCATTGGAGGCCACTGATATTTACCAATTAAACTGACAGTCACAGATTTGCCAAAATAGCTTAGACAGTGGAAAATTCATTGCCAAAGGGGGAACCAGGATCAACATTTCCAAAAATATCAAACTATCCATGATCAGAATGTTGGGGGTCAAAGGGAGAAAAGGAATTGATGTTGTTGAGGGATGCTCAGTTGGCTTGCTGGTTTCTACAGGTTCTATCTTCTGGGGTAATTTAGAACAGAGCAGCAATACATTGCATTTACACCTGAATGCTTCACAGTGATAGTGAGGGTTCATCATTTCAATTCAACTAAGACTTATTCTTCTTTCCTACTTGGCGTATTTGATCAGTAACCTAAATAAAATTCAATCTTGATTGCATAGTGAAATTGAATTTATATGGCCCTATAGCTTTTAACTGGTTGTGGATTTTTAATAAGACATTTCATAGCATTGTAAATTTCACTTTCAGTTTTACCGAAATTTTCCAAATCTCTCTCTCTCTCTCTCTCTGATCATTTGTCTTGCAATTTAACCTTTTTTTGTACATTCAAATTCTGGAAGTTGTACAACCCTAAACCTGAAGCTAATGCTTAACTATTACATTGGTTAATCTACATATCCTCCTCTTCAGTCTATGGGAAAAATAGCCCTTAGATAAATAGCCCTTAGAGAGAGGGCTTTAGCACTCTCTTTTAATTCTTATTATCCTAAACCTCTCATACGTGACAATTATGATCACCCCACCAAGAAATGTCATCACCCATTCCTTGGCCCTGAGACATAGTAACGTCCTATTTCTCCTATCTTTCTGTAGTGTTTTGTAACTCATATCACTTTCACTCCCTGTGAATTATCTCCTTAGCTGTCTTCTTGTCTGATGCTAAGTGACTCTCCTCAACTACTTCCTTCTTAGGCCATGCTCATCAACTTTAGGAGTTTCATCAAAGAGATTCATAAAGTAAATAGGTAGCACATGGTGACTAGTAGTTGAATATTGGGAACTGTAGGGGAGGCTAAATAATTTTCCCTCTACCATTCTAGGTTCTTGGCTGAGACCACTTTGTAAAAAAAGACAGATTCACAGGAGAAAAATAAACAGAAGTTTAATAACGTATATACATTCTATGTACACAAGAGAGACCCAGGGAAATTGAATAACTTCCCAAAGTAGCCCAAGCCATTACCTTAAATACCACCTCCAGTGAAAGACAAAGAAAAGATGTTGGGGAATGGGGGAGCCAGTTATGGATGGTTACCAGGAAAAGAATAGTAAACAAAGGTATGGTTATTCTGTAGATTCAAGTCCATGGCCTTCTCTACTGATACGAATTTCTAGTGAATTAGTCATCCTTCTCTTCCTGGTATAGAGAAAGCAACACACTTACAAATGAAGACTTCCCTTCTAAATGTAAATGTCTCTTACAGAAGGGTAACTTCTATTTAGTTTACAGAACTTCTTAAGTGTCTGCTCTTTCTTAAAAATAACCAGCTCAAGATAATCCTTATAACAAACAGACATATTTTGGAGTGGCAAATTCTGCTCCTCTTCACTGTCATTTTGAAAGAAGAATTTGATTTAGGCTTCAAACCTGAGATTCCTGAAATGTAAGTAACATTAAAAAAAAATGGAAACTGGAGGAGATCCAAGATGGCAAAATAGATAAATGTTGTGCTTTTCTCATCCCATGAACACACAAAATTTACAACTAAATTATATAACAGTTAACCTGGAGAGCCATCTGAAGTCTAGCTGAACAAAAGTTTAAAAACTAAGGATATAAAGAAGCCACATTGAGACTGGTAGGATGGGCAGAGACAGGAAACGAGCTGGCCCCAAACCTCCATGTGACAAATGAAAACTGGGATGGATATCTTAGCCATAGAGGTTCCCCACAGAAAAGCAAGGGACCCTAGCCCCACACCTAGCTTCCCAGCAGAAGTACTGATGCTGGGAAGAGAAGCTGCCACAACACCTGGCTGTGAAAATCCGTGGGGAATCCAACCACCAGGGTGGTACAGAAGGCTGCCGGAAACCCAGAATTCCTCTTTAAAGGCCCACAGAAACTCACTTGCAGGCACTCCCCTTGGTCTCTGGTGGAGAGATAGTGACTTGGAGGGTGTCAGAGACATAATGGGGCAGACTGAATTGTGTGGCTTCAGGCAAGGCCTGAAAGGTAGTCACCATTTTCCCTGTGTGGAGTCCTCTGCCAGAGCAGCCAGCAGGCCAGTGCCATCTTTCCTGTATTGAGCCCTCTCTGATGCCCATGGCCAAATCTGAATATGAAATGGTCTGGTGAGCTCCACTTTTTCCAACTTAGTGTCTCAATGAGACTCTGCCACACCCAACTTTATACTACACAATGCTGAACCTTATGAGAGCTGGCAACTGGCAGCAGGCATTGGTGTGTCCTGGCTTTTTGCTGAGCTACCCTAGACCAAGGACTGATGGAAGTCATTCTTGCTTCACAGCATGGCCTCTACCATGTGCATCCAGGCTCAACACAGGCAGTGACCAACTATGGATTGCTTTATAGCTCCTACCAAAGAGACCCAACTGGTCACAAGCAGTGGCTAACACGTGCCTGCACCACAGCCCCTTCCAAGAGGCCCCAGAACCAACGTACTTGGAGATTCAATTCAGATCACAGGAGAGCACCACCCAATTAGCCCCTCAAGTAATGCATCAAAAGGGTGGTCTCAACAGGCACCAGAGACCATTGGGGGAATCCTGTTCCTTGTGGTAAGCCCCCCCGAAGAAAAGTCAATAAGCTGTGGATGTGGCCCAACACCTCAGCTATTCAGCATGAGAGTCAGTCCCACCCACTGATATGCCAATAGCAGTCAAGCCTCAAATATATCAGAAGAGCTCATAAAACCCACACAGGAGACACTCCTGGAGCACCAAGCATAGGTGACCAGAGAGATTGAGTCACTGGGCCCCATAAGGCACCTATTACATAAGGTTGTATGGCATGACTAGGAGATGTAACAGATTTACCTAATACATAGAAAAAACACACCGAGGCAGCCAGAACGAAGAAACAAAGAAATACATTCCAAATGAAAGAACTGGAGAAAACTCCAGAGAAAGAACTAAACGAAATGGAGGCAAACAACCTACTAGCAACAGAGTTCAAAATACTGGTTTCAAGTATGTAGGATGCTCAAAGAACTTAGTGAAAACTTCAACAAAGAGATAACAATCATAAAAGATGAGAAACCATTAAAAAGAATCAGTCAGAAGTGAATAATATAATAACTGAAATGAAGAATGCACTAGAAGGAATGACCAGAGAACTAGATGAAACAGAGGATGAATCAGAGGTTTGAAAACAAGGAAGCAGAAAACACCCAATCTTAACAACAAAAGGAAAAAAAACTTAAAAATAAGAAAGTTTAAGAGACCTCTGGGACAACATTCTCTTCATAGGGGTAACTGTAAGGAAAGAGAGAAGGCAAATGATTGAGAACCTAACTGAAAAAATAATGCCTGAAAACTTCGTTAACCTGGCAAAGGAAATAAACATACAAGTTCAGGAAGCACAGAGAGTCCCAAACAAGAAGAGCTTAAAGAGGCCCACAAAAAGACACATTATAATTATAATGGTAAAGGTGAAAGACAAAGAGAGAATCCTCAAAACAGCAAGAGAAAGGCAATAAGTAACAATATAAGGGAGCTCCCATAAGATTGTCAGCTGATTTCTCAACAGAAACTTTGCATGCCAGAAAGGATTGACAGGAAATATTCAAAGTGATATAAAGCAAAGACCTATAATGAAGACTTCTATATTCAGCAAGACTATCATTTAAAATCTAAGAACAAATAAAGAGCTTCCCAGACAAGAAAAAGCTAAAAGAGTTCATCACCACCATACCAGTATTACCAGGAATTAGAGGGATTTCTTTAAGAAAATAAATAAATAAATAAATAAATAAATAAATAAATAAATAAATTTAATTAAATGGCCATAACTATATACCAATGAACAGACATAGAAGGGCAAGATGCTTACATATGCTGCCTACAAGACACTCACTTTAGATTGAAAGACACACAGAGACTAAAAGTGAAGGGATAGAAAAAGTGATTACATCAAAATTTAAATGAAAAAAAAAAGCTGTGGTAGCAAAACTTACAGCAGCCAAAATAAACTTTAAATCAAAGACTATAACAAGAGACAAAGAAGGACCCAGTAATCTCATTTCTTGGTATTTATGCAAAGAATCCCAGAAGACTAATTTGAGGGGCTGTGTGCATCCATATGTTCAGTGTAGCTTTATTTCCAGTGGCCAAGATATTGAGGCAGCCAGGGTATCCATCAGTGAAAGAATGGATAAAGAATAGGTGGTACATATATGCAAAGGAATAATGCTCAGCCGTGGAAGGAATGGGTTCTTGCCACCTGCGGTGGCATGTTTGGTTCTGGAGGGTATTGTGCTGAGTGGAGTATGTCAGACAGAGAAAGACTTATGTGATGTGATTTCACTTATATGTGGAATGTAGGAAGAAAATAAACAAATAAACAAAACAGAAATGCACCTATAGATACAGAGAACAGTTTGATGGTTATCAGATGGGAGGGGTGTTGAAGGGGTGGGTGAAAAACAGGGAAGGATTAGAAGTACAAATTTGTGGTTACAAAATAGTCATAGGGATGTAGGGTATAGCACAAGGAATATAGTCAATAATATTGTAATAACTATGTATGATGTCATAGATGAGAGGGGGTTGAGGGATAGGGTGAGAAAGGTGAAGGGACTAAGAAGTACAAATTGGTAGTTACAATATAGTCATGGAGATGTAAAGTAAAGCTTAGGGAATATAGTCAATAATATGGTAATAACTATGCATAGTGCCAGGTGGGTACTAGACTATTCAGGGCAATCACTTCTTAAGTTATACAAATGTCTAACAACTATGTTGTAAAACTGAAATTTACATAAAATAATACTGAATGTTAACGGTAATTGAAAAATTAAAAAGGGGGCATGGTGAAGGGGATTCAGAGGTTCAAATTTCCAAGCATAAAACAAATAAATCATGGGGATGTAATATACAGCATGGGGAATACAGTCAATAATATTGTGATAGCATAGTATGGTGACAGATGGTTGCTGGAGTTATGGTGATCACTTCTTTAGGTATTTAAATGTCGAACAACTATGGTGAACACCTGAAACTGATATAGCATTTTATGTTAGTTATATTTTAAATAAAACCTTTAAGAAATAAAATAAAATATCACTTTAATTAAAAAAGGAAACTGGAAATATGAGGCGTAGTAGGCAGTCAGAGTAACTGAGACTGTTTGTAGATGGTGTTTGAAAGTTATTGGAATAGAAGTGAGAACAAATTTCCTGCAAGCATACTGCTTAATAGGATAAGAACTAAGGCTGACACTATAAACATTACTTTAGTATTCTGGGAGATTCCTACCTAGAAAAATAAAGTTGCAAATAACTTTGTTGTTTGTTTCAAGAACTTTTAGAAAAGGTATTTATCTGAACACTAAGCTAGCTCAACTAGCTTACCTTCTCAAGTCAAGAGGTAACCCCATTTTCAGATTGATAGATAACTCAATGGGAAAATTTTCAGTTTTTAAATGATTATTCTACAAGACCTACTTCAAAACTCTTGCCTTGCTATATTCACCAATGTAAAAATCTACATTATAAATTTTGTCCAATTCCAATCAGATCCCTGCATTAAACCAAACACAAAAACTATAAATTCTGCCATTGATTTTTTTCCTT
This sequence comes from Aselliscus stoliczkanus, assembly GCA_033961575.1. Lineage (NCBI taxonomy): Eukaryota > Metazoa > Chordata > Mammalia > Chiroptera > Hipposideridae > Aselliscus > Aselliscus stoliczkanus. Next base: position 32,536,579 of record CM066737.1, on the reverse strand, counting down.
CCAAGGGAACTATGAAGACCCTGTCAAGGTGGTATTTCGCATTATTATAACAAGCAATTTTTCCAGCTGTTTGACCAACATATTTTTGTTGGTAGTCTATTTTGGAGTCATCAGTCACAGGTAGGATTAAAGTAATCAGAAATTTATGTTTTATATGAATATTGTCAGGGATGGGGAAACTTTTCCCCTTCCCCTCTTAGTTTTTCTTGCTGGTCAAATAATTAAAATGACACACAGCAGATTAACAGAAGAAAATCAAGTTTTGATATGTACATGCAGGGAATTCACATATACATGAAAATTCCAAAGACAGTAAGACAAAATGAGTTATATATGACATTCAGAAATAAGGAGGGGGGATTAAGGCAATTGACAGGGAGATGAAAAGAGTTAATGTTTAGTAAACAAATGTATGTTGGGCCATCTTGAAACTATATGACACACAGAAGACTTTGATCAAATGGGCCTTCTAGGTTTCTCCCTGTCTATCACACCTAGTTCATATGAAAATGTAGTCAGTTATGATGATAGCTCTTTCTTGGAACAAGTCCTTTGTCTAAATTCTTTTAGACAGAAAGTCAAAAGTTCTTCCTGAGCCTTCTGGACCTTGATTGTTTTTAGCATACATCTTAAAGTGATTCATCCTGAACCCCCTATGATATATATAGCATGAGACTAGAAGATGGCCAAAGATAACATTCAGAGAGCAAGAAGAAGATAAGCTACAGAAGACCACAAATAGGTAGGATAAATAAGGTTTTATCATATACTAGAGTCAAGAAATGAGAAATAACTTTCTTAGTGGAGTAATGATAATTGTCATGTATGAGAGGTTTAGGATAATAAGCATTAAAACAAAACTACTAAAATTGTTTAAAAGAAGTTTAGGAACTCTCAAATAGAACAGTTAGGCATGGAGTGAATATATGGTTATTAGATGTGATCAATGGGTCTATATACTAAATCTAAAGGAATTTGTGAAAAGAAAGTGAAAATATGCTATAATAGTTGAAAGGAGCCCCCAAATAAAATTTGTATTAGTGAATCTGTAACCACAGAGCTACCTCAAATTAATCCTATCCTGCTTATCAATTTACTGAGTTGCTTTTCAGTGACAACAAACCTAAACTGCACATGCAGCTGAAGCATGCACAGAGGAGATAACTTTGACCTCAAGTTGCACCCAGAACCAAAGTCCTTCCCCCTCCTCCGTGGAACCAGTGGACCAGGACAGAACTTGAACTTGAACACCAGAACCCTTTCAGAAGCAAAAGGTCCATTTCCAGGAAGATCCTATGTTAAGTTCCCTTTAACATAAATGGCCGATTTCCAAGGTCCTTCAATTAAAAGTCGTCCCACAAGCACTTCTGCATACTTGTTCTCCCTAACCCTGTAAAACCCTTAATCTTGTCCAGTGAGAAAGGGATTTGAGGCACTGCTAAGTCTCCCAACTTATTAGTTGGTGTCTTCCCTATCAATAAACCTTTCTTTACTCCAAACTCTAATGTTTTGAATTTTGGTCTTTTGAAGTGTCTGGCACATGGACGACAGTTTGGTGACAAAACTTCTAGTGTAATGAAGTAGGTTCAAAATATTAGAAAAATTATGTGGGCTGAATGGCTCAGTTGGTTCAGAGCTCGCTTAAGAGTGGGAGCTCAGCTCTGAGCAACAGTAGTTCGATGTGCAGCCTAAGCTGAGCTGCTGCTGAGCTGCCAACAGGTGGCAGGATGGCTAGGCTAAAAAAAAAAAATGATGTAATTGTTTAAATGATTTAGGTAGGTGTTCAGCTGATCTTGTCTGTAGAAGGCCCTTTGTCTCTCTCACAACTTTGACATCAGAGCCAAGGAAGCAGCCAATACATAAGCGATTGGGCATGGGAGGATGTGTTCCAAGAAAACATAATTTATAATATTAGATTGCAGGCTGAATTTGGCTCATGGGTTGCAGTTTGCAGACCCCTGATTTATACTAAGAAAGTGTTATGAAACAAAAGAAGTCTTTAGCAAGACAAAATATCCTTAAGAGTTGCCAGTGTTAATTAAATTCACTAGAATTGAGGAACTATTCAAAGTGTACATGAAAAGTTCTTAGAATGGCAGCCTCTAAAGTCAGCTTTTTATTTCTACCCAAAGAAAAATATGATAGGGCTGAAGCTGGTATCTGATCTGCATGCATCTTGATTGCCATACTGGATCATCCTATACTGAAATAAAGAAGTATTTGTGTGACATATGTTACATAAAATTTATGTTTCCAAATTAATAGCCTTTGTCAAATTAGAATTTTTTAAAAAAAATTGCCAGCCTGTGCGTGCAAGATGTCAATTTAGAATTTTAATCAATGCATGCTAATTTGCTATTCAAATCACTTGAAAATTACAATAGAAAATAAATAAAGATAGTTATTATAAATTAACAAGATACTTAAATTAATTCATTGAATACTTCTAAATTCATGTTCAGACTTAAGTAACATTAGTCCCTCCAGAAAAGTTTGGATAGTGTTATTCTCAAAAGGGAAGTAAATCAGGAAAAAAAAAATGGCAATTACAATGGGTGTGTTTTTCCAACTCAACTATAGAATTAACAGTTTACTTTGTAATGCATTTTAACTTTGATAATGTATTAACCATGCAAGTTTCATAAGCTAAGTCTTGCAAATGATGTGGTTGTAGTAGCAATATTAATGTCAAAGCAGAAGTAAATAAAGATATTTAGGGCACGCTGAGTGGTGCATTGGTTAGAAGTTTGCTTAGGACGCCAGCTCTGAGCAGCAGGGCCCCAGTTCAGATCCCACATGAAGGCCAATGATGATGCGCCCTCTACAGCTAAGAGAGTGAACGACAACTCAACCAGGAGCTGGGCTGCCGTGAGTCGCTGCAGCCCCTGCTGCAGTGGGCTGGCATGAGCTACTGTGAGTGGCTGCCAACCAGTGTGAGCAACTGTGAGCCACCGTGAGTGGCCATCCAATGGCTGGCGAGTGACTGCCTCACCCAGGAAGAGTTCAATGATAATACCAACATGGGCCAGTGAAGTGATGTCATCCACAACTAGACTGAAAAAAAAAAAGGACAGCAACTTCTCTGTTCTCCTTCCCCAATTCCCCAATGCTGTTCCCCCTCCCCAATTCCCCAATAAAATCTTTTTTAAAAAGATATTTAGTAGTAGAATCATCAAAAGTTCTGCCCGGGCTGGCCAAGTGGCACAGTGGTTAAGAGCTGGCTTGGGATGCCAGTGGCCCGGGTTTGGATTCCACATATGAGGGCCAGTGACACTGCCTACTAAAAAAAAAAAGAACAAAATTCTGCCTGTAGGCCTTTCTTAGTTAATCATGAAAGTGTATTATCATAGCATTGTGCATGCCTTCTATTTAATATAGATCACACTATTTCTATTATTTAATTACCTGCTGGTACTTCTTATAGTTCATTTTAATTTAGAATTAGGAAAAAACAAAAACAAAACTTTAAATGTACTATATAGCAAAATATAGGTCAAGTGTTTTACATTGCAACTACATTTAGCATTCATACCTAATCTTGTGAGATAAGTACTATTACTATGCCCATACTACATATAAAGAAAGTAAAGCAGAAAAGATTATGAAACTTTCTAGTACTAATAGAACACATAGATAGCAGAACTATGAGTCGATCAAGTTCTATTTGTCTCAAGATCACAATCTTGTACATACACTAATATATCATTTCTGAAGAAGACTTGGAGATGGAGTTACAGAGTGCACCAATGCAACTAGTTAATCACTTGCCAGGTTTTAGTACTGCACAGGATTGTAGAAGAGTTCCCATTTTATCCAGGAAATTAATGAATCATTTGACAAAAATTGAAATATAATGAAATATATAAACGATGTGACACTTTTGTAAATATAGTTAAAATAAAATTGCCAGCAGGGCAGTCATTTCAACAGGACAAAATGGGGCATATCAGAATTCAGGAGTACATCCTAGTGAACCATTGTAGTTGGCCCTGAAGTCTTTGAGAGCGCAGGAACTAGGATGTTGTTCACCTTTGCTTCTTCTTTTTTTTTTTTTGAGGGCACTGTCACTGGCCCTCATATGTGGGGCCCGAACCGGGGCCACTGGCTTCCCAAGCCAGCGCTTAACCACCGTGCCACTCGGCGGGCCCCTCACCTTTGCTTCTTCAATGTCAAATACAGAGCCTATCATAAAACAGACAAAACTGACTGTCAAGGGGAATTAGTCATTGACCAGCCACCTACCATTTGTATAACATTGGGTCGATAATACCCCTTGAGCCTCAGTTTTATTATTTCTAAAATAAAGTCGGTTACTGGATAATTTTTAAATTGGTAAATATACAGATTTTTTCATTATGAAGCTTGGCATCTAATGTATGGAAGACACACCTGTAATAATAATATTTATCTTACCTTGCTCACAGAATTGACGTGAAGGTCAAATGGGCTACTGTATATATATAAAATACAAAGTTTAGCACCAAAATTTTGATCATTTATAGTTGTTGTCATCCATTAGTCTGGTTTATTTTGATTGCAGGAGATAGAAATCCAACTCCAATTATCTTGGGGGAAAAGGAATGCATTGAAAGTATGTAGGGTAACTCTTTGATTCAGAAAGGAGGGAGAGAAGGAAGGAAGGAAGGAAGGAAGGAAGGAAGGAAGGAAGGAAGGAAGGAAGGAAGGAAGAAGAAAGAAAGAAAAGAAAAGAAAAGAAAAGAAAAGAAAAGAAAGGAAAAGAAAAGAAAAGAAAGGAAAAGAAAAGAAAAGAAAAGAAAAGAAAAGAAAAGAAAAGAAAAGAAAAGAAAAGAAAAGAAAAGAAAAGAAAAGAAACTGCAAGAACAGGGCAGCTCCAGAAATCTCAGGTAGATAAAGTAGGTTCTCAGTGCTATTGGTCCCTTTTTTCTCTCCTTCTCTTTTTTCCCCAAACCTCTCTTCCATTGGATTCTTTGAGTATTAGCTTCCTCCTTTCAGGCTTTTCTACTTGGTAGAGAAAATAGCCTTTGGCACCCCTAGAGTCATATTTATATAGTTCTTTGACATCCTTTACAGTAACTCGACTAGAAGTAAGAGAGACACTTCACCAGCACCTATAGCTGATAAATCCTGAGGAAGGACTCTGCTTGCATATAAGGATTACATGTTCATTTCTGGACCAATCATTTTTGGGTTGCCATAATGTCTCAAGCTGGGTCCCATGCTCATTCATTTTTTTTTTTTTAATTTTATTTTATTAGTTTTCGGTGTACAACACAATGCAATAGTTATACTCTTTACCCCCCAAAGTGAAAACCCCCTCCCCCAGTTCGCCACCCCACTCCCCCCCCATATCATACATATCCATCACAACTCCCCTGACTCGCCTCCACAGCATACTCCACATCCCGTGACCACCCACATATTCAGTTGCAGTTGGCATACAATACTATACAACATCAGCTTCAGGTGTACAGTGCAGTGATCAAGCCTCTACTCCATCCATGAAGTGGTCTCCATAACAAGACATGTGACTATCTGACACGCCACAAAATTTTTACAACATTATTATATTCCCCGAACTGTGTTTCATATCCCTGTGGCAATATTGTAGTTGTCTATTTATGCTGTCTAATCCCTTCCCCTTCCCCCCATCCCCACCCCCCTCCCAACTAGCAACCCTCAGTTTTTCCTCTACATCTATGAGTCTGTTTACTTTGATCATTCACTCAGTTCTTCAGACTCCACACACAAGTGAGATCACATGGTACCTGTCCTTCTCCGACTGACTTATTTCTCACAACATAATAGTCTCTTCACAACATTACCAATTACATTCCCAGAACTGCCCCCATAACCCTGCGGCAACATTGTAGTCCCACATACACTGTCCAAAACCTTCCCTCTTCCCTCTTCCCCACTCCCTCCCAATCAGCAACCATCAGTTTTTCCTTTATATCTGCTTGATATGACATCAATCTTCTTAAATTGTCTCTCTGGGTTAGCTTGTTTACCCCTTTCTTTTGATTAAAAAGTCCTTTTAACATTTCTTGCAATGCTGGCTTGGTGGTAATGAATTCCTTAAGCTTATTCTTTTCTGAGAAGCTCTTTATTTCTCCTTCAATTTTAAGTGATAGCCGTGCTGGATAGAGCAATTTTGGTTGTAGGCCTTTATTTTGTGTCACTTTGAGTATCTCCTGCCACTCCCTTCTGGCCTGCAGAGTTTCTGTAGACAAGTCAGCTGTTAGTCTAACAGGAGTTCCTTTGTATGTAATCTGCTGTCTTTCTCTTGCAGCCTCTAGGATTCTGTCTCTGTCTTTAACCTTTGCCATTTTAACTATGATGTGTCTTGGTGTGGACCTGTTTGGGTTCAGCTTGTTTGGAACCCTCTGCACTTCCTGGGCATGTATGTTGATTTCCTTTACCAGTGTAGGGAAGTTTTCAGTCATTATTTTTTCAAATACCTTTTCAACCCCTTGCTTCTTCTCATCTCCTTCTGGTATCCCTATGATTCGAAGGTGGTTGCGCTTCATCTTGTCCCATAGGGCTCTTAAACTATTTTCATTGTTTTTTATTCTTTGGTCTTTTTGCTGTGCCAACTGGGTGAGTTCTGCTATTTTATCTTCCAAATCGCTGATCCGCTCCTCTGCTTCATCTACTCTACTGGTGATTCCTTCGAGTGTGTTCTTGATTTCAGTTATTGTATTCTTTAGTTCTAACAGGTTGTTTTTTATGGTTTCCCTATCTTTCTTTATGTCCTCGCTAAGTTCCTTAAACATTCTTATCATCAGTGATCTAAACTGTGTCTCTGAAAGGTTGGATCCCTCTGTTTCATTTGGTTCCATTTCTGGAGGTTTCTTCTGATCTTTTACTTGTGACATGTTTCTTTGTTTCCCCATTCTGGCTGTTGCTCTGGGATTGCTTTGATGTATTAGATAGATCACCAGGAGAGCCCTGGCTGGATCACGCAGGCACACAGCTCACGGCCCAACACTCCCAGGAGAACTCCCAGTCTCAGCCTGTCCCAATCAGCCGCTGGCAGATCAGGCCGAGCAGCCCGACAACCAATCACCAGCCTGGCAAGTCTGCAAGCGCAGTGTGGAAAGCAGAGACCCAAGGCGGCTTGCGTGCTCCCGGGTCTCAGTGAGCAGCCTGTTGGAGTCGGATCACTCCCACTAGGCGTTTCCCTGGCAACACAGCACAAGCCGAGCGGAGGGTGGGGATCCAAGGCGGCTCGAGCACTCCCGGGTCTCAGTGAGCCGCCGTAGGAGCCGGAGGGCACCGCCCTATGTTTCCCTGGCAACGCAGTATAAGCCGGGCGGAGGGTGGGGATCCAAGGCCGAAGGCGCGCACACAGACACTTCGCCAATTCCACCAGACCAATTAGGTCTCGGACCTGATCCTTCGTGGGAGGGCCCAAGCCCGACAAAATGGCGCCCTCCTTACACCACTCGCGTGCAAGCTCCGCACCACGGGAACAACAATCCAAAAACCTCCAGCCTTTGCACCAAAGGTGCTCAGCTCAGTCCGTCCCCGCAGGCTCCCGGCTCACACAGCCACTCCCTCCATCAGGAACCAGGTAAGTGCTCACCGGCGAGCAAGCCTGGGCGCCGGCCCCACTGATTCTCCAGCCGCTCTTAGCCTCACCGAGCTGAGGAAAGAGAGTCCTTACTAATTTATTGCCGGCTATCTTAGAACTCCTCTTCCCGGCAAAGGAGCTCTGGGCTGGTGAGCTTGGGGTGCGGCCGGAGGGTCTCTCCCCCAATCAGACAAGCTTCCCACAGCTGGGGCTTCCCTCACGGGGCTCGCCCTCTCTCGTCTCCGCCCGTCCTACCAGACCCGAAGTGTCCTCCTCTTTAAGTTCTTCGTTTAGTGGTTCTGTTCCTCCAGTGTTCCGGGGACCTCCAGGGTTGAATGCTGTAAATTTGCTTGTAATTTTGGTGTGATCCTGGGAGGCAGTTAGCACAGCATCTGTCTATTGCGCCATTTTACCGGAAGTCTGCTCATTCATTTTTATAAGAAATGAGGCTGGGAAAATATCCTGAGGAGGCAAAGTCCATTATTACTACATCATAGCTTCATTTGCTTAATGCTGTATCTATTTAAAATACTAATTTATTTGTAGAATGGCTAAGTTTCTCTCTGTTTCTTTTACTCCATGGTAGTCCTTGCAACAAGAGTGGGCTATAGAATTTGCAAGGCCTAGTGCAAAGTAAAAATGTGGGGTCCCATGTTCAATGATAAGGGAAAAAATTTAGTTAAAGGTACTAAAATAGAAAATTAAAAATATTTAATTACTTGTAAAACATATTAGGGGTAATAGCAACACGTGAAAAATGATATAACCTTGCAAATTGCAAAAAAAATTTTGGTGTAATAATTTTATATAATATAATATAGGATAATACAGATGCTCTTCCACTTACGATGGGGTTACAGTTAGGTCCCTACCTCTCATTGTAAGTTGAACATATCGTAAGTCAAAAATGCATTTAATACATGTATCCTACCTAACATCACAGCTTAGCCTAGCCGACCATAAACACGATCAGAACACAATATCAAAAAAATGGAGGACAACACAGTACACTATGGAATATTGGTTGTTTACCCTGGTGATTGTGAGGCTGACTGTGAGCTATGATTCACTATTGCTGCCCAGCATCTTAAAAGAATATTGTACTACATATTGTGTCCCGACCCGCAGGACGATCAACAGGGACCCAAAGGCTAAAAGGGGGAAGGGGGATAGGAGACACAAAGAATGGAGACAAGACAGGCTGTCTGATCAAGTCTCGTTTATTGAAGAGCAGGAGGTGGCTTATATAGTCAAGGAACTTGAGGGGGAGGGAGAGTATGCGAAGGCGGGAGTTATCAATAGCAACTAGACCTGCAAGGAGGGTTATTCCAGGAATTGGCAGGAGTGGAGCTACACCAAGAAAAGGCTGAGGGGGTTAAAAGATATTTTATCAGGGTGTGGGCTTTCATGCTGTGTGGCCTGTCTTGATATAGCAACTTAAAGAAACCGAGCGGCTGTGAGCCCTAGCTCACTTTGCTGTGCCAGCAAATGGCTCCCCACAATATTGTGAGCCTGAGAAAAGATCAAAACTCAAAAAAATTTAAACTTTTTACTGAATGCTTATCACTTTTGCACAATCATGAAGTTGAAAAGTCATAAGTCAAACCATCATAAGCCAGGGACCATCTGTATGTTATTAATATGATATTTTGATGCATTGAAATATTTTTCTTGTTCACCTTTCTGTAAATTCATTTATTAGGTCATTAAACTGTATACTTTTTTTAAAGATTTTATTGGGGAATTGGGGGAGGCAAACAGCATTGGGTAATCAGGGAAGGGGAACAGACAAGTTGCTGTCTTTTTGTTCTTCAGTCTAGTTGCGGAGGACGTTGCTTCACTGGCCCATGTTGGTATCATCATTGCGTTCTTCCCGGATGAGGCAGATGGGTCACTGGCCTCTGGATGGTCGCTCACCGCAGCTATTGGCAGCTCACGCTGGCTGTCAGCCACTGACGCTGGATTCCTGCCACTCACTGCAGCCCATGGCAGCCCACTGCAGCAGGGGCTACAGCCTACACTGTCCCCGGGGCTCGCGCAGGCCACCTCCAAGTGGAGCTGTTGTTAGCTGTAGAGGGCAGTGTCACTGGCCCTCATATGTGGGATCCGAACCGGGGCCGCTGGCATGCCAAAAGCAGCTCTTCACCAATGCGCCACTCGATTGGCCCAAAACTGTATACTTTTAACCACTTCTTTTTTAGTTGCTGTAATTGTAAGAGGTGTCAGTTGCTCTTGGCAAATTCAGGATTGCAAATAATTTTTGAGAAGTTTTATAGTTTGAGAAGGATAATACTGCTGATGCAACTGCTAACAGTATTATAGAGGCCATGAAAACATTGGAATAATTTCTGATAAATTAATTCTAAATTCAGATTTTAGTACATCTAAAGCTGATATTATTTGCAGACAATTTTTCTAAAAAGATTTGACTCTTCATACAAATCAGTTTCATGTAAGTGTGAATTTAATTTTATTTATTTTTATTTACTTTTTTAAAAGATTTTATTGGGGAACTGGTGGAGGGGAACAGTGGTGGGGAATTGGGGAAGGGGACCAGCCAAGTTGTTGTTCTTCAGTCTTTGTTGTGGAGGGTGCCAGTAACCATCTGGCTTCCCGTCAGCAGCTCATGGCCTCTACTCAAGGTGCTGTGTTCAATCTTAGTTGCGGGTGGGTGTAGCCACCATCCTATGGGGGAGTTGGACCAGTAGCCTTGTTGTTAAGAGCACACGCTCTATCCTCTGAGCCATCTGAGTGGCAGCTCAGCTCAAGGTGCTGAGTTCAATCTTAGTTGCGGTTGGGCATAGCCACCATCCCACACAGGAGTGAAACCCAGAAGCCTTGTTGTTAAGAGCACACACCCTATCCATTGAGCCATCCAGGCAGCAGCTCAGCTCAAAGTGCTGAGTTCAATCATTAGTTGCAGGTGGGCATAGCCCTCCATTGAACAGGCAATCTTATTGTTACACCAGCTGAGCTATCCTGCCACCTTTTGGCATCTCAGTGACAGCTCAGCTAGGGTGCAGCATTCACTGGCCCATGTGGGAATCAAACCGGCAGCCCTCTTCCTCAGAGCACATGCTCTAAGACAACTCTTAACCAACTGAGCCTCTCAGCTGGCCCCTGAATCTAATTTTAAATGTAAAGTTGTATAATGACATTTTAATGTTTCCTCTGACATTTTCTGTAACTTGTTAAAGGTTGTAGAAAAAACTGCAAGTGTTGTCACGATTTGTATATATTCAAAATGCCTGTTTATTCATTCTATTGCTTTATCTTCAATTATAAAGAAAATTAATTTAAAAATCTTCTTTGGTATTAATAATTGATTCATGTGAAGCTTCAAATGGTGTTCTTTAAATTTAATTTCTTTTACTTAGCCTGGGGATATTTGGTTTGCAATATTGCAGCAATTTTCAAATGTAAAAATTCTAAACTCTTTAAGGAATTCTAATAATACCTTGATATGTTTTATTGCAATATTCATGTGTATGCTTTTATTTTGTAATCATTCACTGATAAAGTTTACTGCCTGAGCTCTTGTAGTTTCTGCTGAGAGATTTCATATAGACGCTGCAGATATGGGATGCCAGGATGGACAGACAAGCCGATTTGCAATTGCATGTCCCAGTGTTGTCCTCATGAGAAACCTCTCCTTTTCCCCAGGACAGAGCTACTGTCACCACCACTTCTTCTACTGATATTGCCATCACTATAGCTACCTATTTGGCCCCAGTCACTCCCTTAGGGCCATGCAGAACCCAGACTGCCCTAAGCTAAAGAGTGGGTCTCAGATGCTCATTATGCCCGTCAGGTTGAACTTGTGTGCATGCTGCCATCAAGCATATTTCCTCTGCTCATACCCGTACTCCATTGTGCCTTTGGATTTGATTTACAAAATACAAATTAAAAGGCATAATATTAAGAATTTCATGATGGTAACAGCAGAACATTAAATCAAGTGAAGGGCCCCTTCTGAGATCAGGGCTTTTTTAGTATACAGGTTTTACGTGCAAAATGTTTATTTTGGAAGACAAGGCCCCTGGTTATTTTCTGAACAGGTAGTTGCTCAAAAGTGCTTAAGAAATGTTGATGAAAAAATGTTCTATTTGGGTTTTACTTATACGTGCTTGAATGCATACACACACCACATTCCTAAAACAAAAATGTCATGAAACAATACTGAATCTCATTATGTGTGACCCACTCTTTTCCTTCAAAAAATGCTATTCCTAGGGCCAGCCAAGTGGTGTGGTGTCTAAGCTCTGGCTTTTGAAGCCAGCGGCCCCAGTTCCAGTACCACATATGAGGGCCAGTGACATTGCCCTCAAAAAAAAAAAATGCTGTTCCTGACACATTAAAGGAGTACAATTTCCTGAAAATAGAACACACTCTTCCCGATTTGCCTGGGATTTTTCCCAGTTTTAACACTGTAAGTCTTCTTTTTTTTTTTTTTTTTTTTTTGAGGGCAGTTTTACTGGCCCTCACATGTGGGACCCGAACCAGGGCCGCTGGCTTCCCAAGCCAGTGCTTAACCACCACGCCACTTGGCTGACCCTGTAAGTCTTCTTTTTAATTTATTAAATATATTGGGTGTGACAATGGTTAGTAAAATTATATAGGTTTCAAGTGTACATTTCTATAATACATCCTCTATCTATCACATTATGTATTCACCATTCAGAGTCAGTTCTCTTTCCATCATCATATATTTGATCCGCCTTTCCCTATTCTACCAACTCCTTCTCCCCTTACCCTCTGGTAACCACTAAGCTGTTGTCTGTGTCTATGAGTTTTTATTTCTTTGTTTGTTTGTTGTGTTCTTTTGCTGCTTTCAGTTTTATATCCCACATATAAGTGAAGTCATATGGTTCTTGACTTTTTCTGTCTATTTACTTAGCATAATAATCTCAAGATCCATCCAGTTTGTCACAAATGGCAGAATTTCATCTTTTCTTATGGCAGAATAGTATTCCATTGTGTATATACACCACATCTTCTTTATCTAATCATCTATTAAAGGACACTTTTGTTTTTCCATGTCTTGACCACCAAAAGTAATGCTGCAATGTTCAACTTCACTAGCTATTAAAAAACTGCAAATAAAAACCACAGTGAGATATCACCTCACACCTGTTAGAATATCTATCATCAACAAGACAAATAATAAAAAGTATTGGAGAGGCTGTGGAGAAAAAGGAACCCTCATACACTGTAGGTAGAAATGTAAATTGGTACAGCTCCTATGGAAAACAGAATGGAGGTTCCTCAAAAAATTAAGAATAGAGTTATCATATGGCCTCACAATCCCTCACCTGCGTAACACTGTAAGTCTTGTGTCCCAAGAATCTCCTCACTTCTAGGAAAAGCAGGATGAGTTGCCACCCTGCCTCCAAGTCTCTATTGTATTTCTACAACTCCCATTTCTTGCCTTCACTTCTTTCTAACTACAGCTTTAAGGCTTGGCCTAAGCACTCCATCTCCTCTGTGAAACTTTTTCTGACACATCTAGGCAGAAGAACGTGCTCCTTCCTTTCTGGTTCAATAGAACAAGTGGTATCACTTTTACAAAATTTACCACAGTGTGCCCTTGGTTGTTTCTCCCATTAGACAATACCTCCTTAGAGTAGGAAGTGAGGTTTTCTTTCACTTCTGTTTTCTTTGTGCCTAATACAGTGCTTGGTACATAATGAATAATCAATAACCATTTATTGAAAAGAGAAATGAAGCACTGGATCTAAAACTGCTCTTTATGATGAGGACTAGAAAACTGACAAACAAAGGGTCCATAATCCTTCACTTTGCTAAAAAATCAAATTGGGTAGTCTCAGCTTCTCTCAGAAACACTAAACAAATTGACCCATCTTCTCAATGCTGGGAGTGAGTTCAATTAATTATTTACTAGATTCCTTATTTCACACTAGTTTTCTTTTACTTAATGGGATGTGTTTTATTTAAAGAGGATATAGGAAATCCATTACAGTCAGCACAAAAATGGCTTTCTTCTGTTTTAATAACTGGGCATAGTTGTAGAACTGTAATATTGCTGAAAATGCAACAGTATTATCTACATATTACACATGAAGGTTTTTTCCTAACTATATTGGTATCACTGTAAGTTGAGTTTAAAGAGTACAGATATTGTAGATTAAAGTTTGGACGAAGACTCAGTGAAAGAAAAATTAAGTTTTGTTTGAAAATTACCTGTCTAGTGCTGACATAAAGCTAATGGATATAATCAGTTTATTTAGTGTGATGAAAATATCATGGTTGAAAGGATTTGATTTTCTTGAAGAAAAGCAAATAGTGAATGTCTTGGTTTAAACCAAGAAATTCAGTTTTATGCACTGAAATATATAATTTCATAGAATATAAATTTGGTTTAATGACTAACAATAAAAGGAGTATTTTAGAGTTCAACATTATTATTATTTATGGTGTTATAATTTTCAAAGATATATGATATGAAGAGCTGCTTCTTTAATCCTGATGCATTATGGAAATTTACAGTGGTCAACTTATTTTAAATATTTCTGGTGTTATACTCTAAATCAGCTGTTACTGGACTATTGCAATGACTCCTGATGCTAACTACCTGGAATACGGCCAAATTTCACAGGTTACAGGCACTTCCCAGACTGTCCTCACTTCAGACATCAGACAGCTGCTTGAGGGTTCCCAGTCTATGCACACTTCTAACAAACTGGCTGTAAATTCAGGATTTACCACTACCCTATCATGTTCAATAATTGACTGGAATGACTCAGAAAACTTAGGAAAGTGTTATACTTATGAGTACACTTTTATAATACCTAAAGGAATACAAATCAAGACCAGCCAAAAAAAGAAATCCATATGGCAGGATCTTGGAGGGTCCTGAATGTGAAGCTTCTAATGTTCTCTCCCAGTGGAGTCAAGATATGTCATCTTCCTGGCACATCAATGTGTAACAATATACAGTAATACTTTGGTTTGTGAACCTAATTCATTCTAGAAACAAACTACTCGTATTGTAAGACATCAGTCATTTACCATGTTAAAATGTATTAGAAATGTTTGCAAATGTTTGCAGAACACTTGCAAATCAAGTTACTCACAATCCAAGGATTTACTTTACACCGAGTATTGTTCACCAGGGAAGCTTCAGTGTCCAGACTTCTTATAGGAGTTTCATTGTGTAGGTATACCTGATTGGATCACTGGCCAGGTGATGGAACTCAATGTCCAACTTCCCTTCCCTCCCCAGAGGTCACATGGCTCAAAGCGCTAAACATCTAATGACACAGTTCATTTTTCCAGAACTGCCAGCTCCTACCATAAGTCATCCCAGTAAACTTAAAATCTATAGGAGGCTTCCAAAGGTCACCTCATTAGCATAAACTATTAGAGCCCACCTTCAATAACAAAGATGCTCTTATCACTTGGGAATTCCAATAATTTAGAAGTTATCTCCCAGGAACTGAGGACAAAGCCCAACCAAATCTTTTGTTATACAACTAGTCACTGATAAATTGGAAACTATTAAGACTTCTTATATGCATATGGGCTAGCATTATTTATCTATGGAGCACACACAATTCATTTTATATGTTCCTAATAGATTACACCAAAAAGAAAACATTTTATCCATAAGCTATTGTACACACACATTGATATATTTTCTTGAGTGCAGGCCAGGGAATAAGGATTTGAGGCCACTAAAGCTTTATTCTTTATTAGTATTTTCCTTTTATTGGATAACTTTCAGAACAGCAAAAAAGCTTCTTGAGTATGTCATATTGTTCCATCTCTGTAATACGACTCAAGGCCTTGACATACATATGAAATATGCAACTACTGAAATTGGATGGTTTGAGTTGTCTTTTCTCTTTTTGCATGGGTATTTATTTCTTCAGTTACTTTCATATTGTAA
This sequence comes from Aselliscus stoliczkanus, assembly GCA_033961575.1. NCBI lineage: Eukaryota > Metazoa > Chordata > Mammalia > Chiroptera > Hipposideridae > Aselliscus > Aselliscus stoliczkanus. The sequence goes on along the minus strand of CM066737.1, from coordinate 32,521,115 downwards.
GAGAGGAAAAATAATTTTCCTTTTACCTTTCTATTTTCTTGGCTGAGACCCTCACTCCCATCCCATACAAAAGACAGATATCAACTGAACAATAATATTGACTAGGTAGTCAGTCACCAATAATAATTTATTTAGGAAAAGGAAAAAGTGCTGTAGCAGCATCAGAATGTGTGGACCCAGGGAACCACCTGCACATTCTGCTGTGTGTTTTAAGATGGAGGGTATACATAGCAGGCAGACAGGAAGTGAGAACCATAGAATTTTATAAAAAGGAAGTTAGGACTATACAGGTCAAGGAACCTAGCTCTGCCCACAGATCTTCCAGCCTGATAAGTTTCCTTAAAGCCCTAGTACATCTTTAGCACAGACTAACAGGAGAAAAGCAAACAGAAGTTTAATACAATAGCATGTAGGGATATATATAAAGGAAATCTCCATTTATGTGTCTCCCTCTTGTGCCAGGAAATCTAAGATGACTGAATCTCTAGAAACACTCATCAATGAAAAAAACCAAACTCATCAATGGAGAAGATATTGTCCTAAATCTGCATAACAATTATATACTTGTTATTAACTGTCCAGAATGGCCGAAGCCACCACCTTAAATATCATTTCAAGCTAAGATGAAAGAAATTGTAAGGGTGTGGTGGGAGAGAGGCAAGTTATGGGAGAATATCAGGAAAATCTCAATACACAAGGATATAATTTTTACATAGATTTAGGTCAATTCCTTCTCCATTGATAAGATTTTCTAGGAGACATACATGTAAATATCCCTTACAAAGGGTAACTTCTACTAGGTCTTTAGAATTAATCCTGTGTCCGATGTTTCTTAAAAATATCCAGCTTAAGAGAAGGTCCAAGATGCAGAATAGATAAACACTATGTCTGCTGTATCCCATGATTTCATTAAAATTACAACTAAATTATAGAACAATCAACCTCAAGAAACACCTGAAGACTAGCTGAACAGAACCCATAAAACTAAGGATATAAAAGGAGGCTACATAAAGACTGGTAGGAGGAGTGCAGACATAAAACTAGCTGATGCAAAATCCATAGGTAGTGATTGAGCACCTGGAGGGACACCTCTGCAGTGGAGGTCCCCCTTGAAGAGTGAAGGGTCCCAGCTCTAAACCAAGGTCCCCAGACCGGGATTTTGTGCTGGGAAGAGAAGTCCCCAAAATATCCGACAATGAACATCAGCAAGGATTCTGTCCATCTTTACCGGTGAGATGGAAGGTGGCTAGAAACTCAGGCATCCTTTCAAAGGGCCTGTGTACAGACTCACTCACTCACATGCACTCACCCTAGGCTCTGGAAGGAGGATGGCAACTCGAGAGGAGCCAGAGACATTCAAGTAAAGTTGGGCTTGTATGGCTCCATGGCAAGGGCTAGACAGAAAGATGCCATTATCACTGTGTGGATCCTACCTCATCTGTAACCTATAGGAGGGAAATCAACCTTCCTGTGTTGAAAACACTTTCACAGGGCCAAATATGAGACTTCATTGCTCTGATAAAATCAGTGCATGCACACAGCACCTTGGAACCTCCCTTGGATCCTATCTCACCCAGATAGTGAGGCATTGCCAGGAGCACTCTCACCTCCTGGGCAGCCACCCCAACACTGAAAGATATAGGAGGCATATACAGCAGTAGACAGCCCACAGAAACATGGGAAATTATTGGTGGTGAGCTGTCATCTGTAGCTTACACTACAGTTCTTCCTGGGTGGCTTTTGGGGGCCTGAGGTGAGTGGTGGCTGGTCACAGTGTTCTCAGGTTATTTTGCAAAATGGCCACAGGTTCAAAATTGGCACAAGGACTGAATCTACTTTAATTTTGTAAAAGCCAATGCCATATCCTGCAACTACCTGAGACCTCACACTGCCCCTGTAGCTTGTCATTGATGTGGGCTCTCATAGCTTCTTAGCAACTGACCCTGGCCCACAAGCAGCTGGAGGCTTGTACAGTAATAGGTTGCCCACAGAAGTCTGGGAAACTTTTGGTGACAGACGGTCAACCCCAGCTGTGTGGCTGAAGCAAATGACGACGGGCCAGTGTTATTAGGGCATTTTGCAAAGTGGCCACAGACTCAGTATTGGTGCAAGAACTGAAACTGCATTCGTTTTGTGAAAACCACTGACCACACCCCATGACACCATAGGACCTCCACCCGACCCCATTTGCGTGGCATGGCTGAGGAAAACATAAATGCAGAATCAACAAATCCAGCCCCCCACACTTAAAGAGACTCTTTCAGCTGTTAAAACTTATGAGCACGCACACATGGCAACAAGATGGGCCCAGGGCATTTTGTTAAGCTGCCCCAGGCCCAATAATGGTGGGAGCCAGCCTCAATTCAAAACGAGGTCATTCCCCCATGCCTCCAGGTCCAACACAGGCAATGACCAATTACATATAGCTTTGGAGCTACTAAAGGTAGCCCTGGGCTAGTAATAGGAAAGGCAGAAATTGGTCTGTACCAGAAACCTTACCAAAATGCATCAGAAACAATGAACCAAGAGGCTGATCTTATACACAGAGCACTACCCAATTAGATCCACAAGCAGCACACCCAAAGGGTAGTCACAACAGGTACAAGAGGCAACTGGGGGAAATCACTTTGAGAGGATGGCACCCATCCAGCAGGTCATATATTGTGGGCATAGCCAATCCTCATAGCCAGTCATCCTAAGAGCCAAACCCACTTACTAATAGGCCAAAAGTAATCAAGGCTCAATGACAACTGGAGAATAACACAATATATACAAAGAACACTCATGAAACACATACACAGGTGATCAGGAAGACTGTACCAATGGACCACACAGGATATCTACTATGTAAGGCCACCCAGCAAAGTCTGAGAGACATAGGAGATCTACCTAATAGTTAGAAGCAAACACAGAGAGGCAGACAGAAAGAGGAAATAAAAAAAAAACATGAACCAAATAAATAAAAAAAGAGGAGAAACCTCCAGAAATAGAACTAAATAAAGTGGAGGAAGCCAACCTACAAGGAACAGAGTTTAAAACACTGGTTATAAGGTGTTTGAGGAACTTTGTGAGAACTTCAACACAGAGTAAGTATAAAGAAGGACATAGAAACCATAAAAAAGAACCAGTCAGGGCCAGTCGAGTGGTGCAGTGGTTAAGCGCTGGCTTAGGAAGTCAGCGGCCGCGGTTCAGGTCCCACATATGAAGGTCAGTGACACTGCCCTCACACACACAAAAAATAATAGTCAGAAATGAAGACTATGATAACTGAAATGAAAAATACACCAAAAGGAATCAAGAGTAGATTAAATAAATGCACTTCCGGTAAGATGGTGGAATAGATGGATGCTGTGCCACCTGCCTCCCAGGATTACACCAAAATTACAAATAATTTATACAACATTTAACTCCAAAGTCTCCTGGACACTAGATGAACAGAACCTCTAAATGAAGGACCTAAATAGGACAATTCAAGTCTGGTAGGAGGGACAGAAGTGAAAGAGGGTGAGCCCATGAGGGACGCCCCAGTGGTAGGGAGGCTTCTCCAGTTGGGGGAGAGACCCTGCGGCCCCTCACCAATCTCCTAGCCCAGGGTTGCTTTGCCAGGAAGAGGCGTTCTACAATAGCTGGCAGTGGAAATTAGTGAGGACTCTCTTTGCTCGGCTCAGTGACTCTGAGGGAGGCTGGAGAAAAAGTGGGGCTGGTGCATGGGCTCGCTCGCCAGTGAGCACTCACAGGTTCCTCGTGGAGGGAGTAGCTGTGTAAGCCAGGCCCAGGAGCCTGCGGGGACGGACTAAACTGAGAACATTTGGTGCAGAATCTGCAGGTTTGGCGACCATTGTTCCCCTGGCGTGGAGCTTGCACACGAGTAGCATACAGGAGGTCGACATTTTTTCAGGGTTGGGTCCTTCCACAGAGGGTCAGATCTGGGGCCACATTGGTCTGGTGAAATTGGCATAGGAGTGTGTGTGTGCTTGCTTGCCCACATGTGGCCTTGGATTCCCACCCTCTGCCCTGCTTGTGCTGCATTGCCAGGGAAACACCAGGCGGGTGCCCTCAGGCTCCAACAGGGTTCTCACTGAGACACGCGGGAGTGGGCGAGCCGCCTTGGATCACCACCCTCCACACTGCTTGTGCTGCATAGCCAGGGAAATGCAGGGCAGGTGCTCTCTAGCTCCATCAGGCTGTTCACTGAGATGCAGGAGTGCGAGAGCCCCCTTGGGTTCCTGCTCTCCACAGTGTTTGTGCGGAGTTGCCAGGCTGGGAATTGGCTGTTGGGCTGCTTAGCCTGATCTGAGAGCAGCTGATTGGGACAAGCTGAGACGGGGAGTTTTTCTGAGAGTGTTGGGCCAGGAGCTGTGTGCCTGCGTGTTGAGATCGGGGCTTCCCCGGCAAGTTTGTGTGGGCTGGTTGCTGGTGCAGAGTGCATACTTCTCTGACTTGGTGGGGGCCACTGACCACATCCAGTGGTGCCTTGGGGGCCTGCCCCGCCCAACTAGAGCTGTGTTGCCAGAAGCACTCTGAGCCCCTGGTGTATAGCCCACAACTCTGCAGGTCACAGAGGGTTTTTTGCAGCAGCCGACAATCTGCAACCGCCTGTGAAGATTTTTGATAGTGAGCACAGTTTCAGGGCTCACAGCACCTAATTGTGGAAAGCTCATTGCAAGCCTGAGATGAAGGCCGGGGCAAAACACATAAAGCCACTACCTCCAACAGCTGGTGCTGAGTCACCAAGAGACTCTCTATTGCTGAGAAAATGGTCCGCAGACTAAAGAGGACAGAGAGCCCTCCCACCTTTTTTTTCCTCTTCTTTCTAGGTGATCTATCAAATACATCAAAGCATTCACAGAACGACAGCCAGAATGAAGAAACAAAGAAACATGTCCCAAGTAAAGGATCAGAAGAAACCTCTAGAAATGGAACTAAATGAAACAGAGGTATCCAAACTTTCAGAGACAGAGTTTAGAACACTGATAATAAGAATGATTAAGGAATTTAGCGAGGACATAAAGAAAGATAGGGCCCATATAAAACAATCAGTTAATGTGATACTGAATTTGGTTTGCTAATATTTTGTTGAGAATTTTTGCATCTATGTTCATTAGGGATATAGGCCTGTAGTTTTCCTTTTTTGTAATATCTTTGTCTGACTTTAAAATCAGGGTGATAGTGGCTCCATAGAAAGAGTTTGGGAGCCTTCCCTCCTTCTGTGTTTTTTTGGAATAGGTTGAGGAGAATAGGTATTAATTCTTTCTTGAATGTTTTGTAAAATTCACCTGTGAAGCCATCTGATCCAGGACTTTTGTTTGTTGGAAGATTGTTGATTACTGATACAATTTCATTGGCAGTAATCAGTCTGTTCAGAGTTTCTGTTTGTTTTGGTTTATACTTGGTAGATTGTATGCTTCTTGAAATTTATCCATTTCTTCCAGGTGTCAAATTTGTTAGCATATAGCTGCTCATACTGTTTTCTTAAAATTTTCTGTGTTTCTGTGGTATCTGTCGTCACTTCTCATCTACCATTTCTGATGTTTTTTTTTCCCATTTTTAAAATTATTTTCAGGTGTACAACACAATGCAATAGTTATACACTTTACCCCCCAAAGTGACAACCTCCCTCCCCCAGTTTGCCAGCCCCCCATATCATACATATCTATTACAATTCCTTTGACTCCCTTCCACAGTATAATCCACATCCTGTGACTATCTATATATTCAGTTACAGTTGGCATACAATATTATACAACATCAGCTTCAGGTGTACAGTGCAGTTATCAAGCCTCTACTCCATCCATGAAGTGGTCTCCCTAATAAGACATGTGACTATCTGACATGCCACAAATTTTTTACAGCATTATTATATTCCCCGAACTGTGTTTCATGTCCCTGTGGCAGTATTGTAGTTGTCTACTTATGCTGTCTAATCCCTACCCATTCCCCCTTATCCCCACCCCCGACCCAACTAGCAACCTTCAGTTTTTCCTCTATATCTATGAGTCTGTTTACTTTGATCATTCATTCAGTTTTTCAGATTCCATATATAAGTGAGACCATATGGTACTTGTCTTTCTCCGACTGACTTATTTCACTTAACATAATAGGCTCTTCAAAACATTATCAATTACATTCCCAGAATTCCCCCCATATCCCTGCGCAACATTGTAGTCACCAACCTACGCTGTCCAAAACCTTCCCCCTCTCCCACATCCCCACTCCCTGCCAGCCAGCAACCATCAGTTTTTCCTTTATATCTGCTTGATATGACTTCAATCTTCTTAAATTTACTGAGAATTGTTTTGTGGCCTAACGTGGTCTATCTTGGAAAATGTCCCATGTGTACTTGAGAAGAATGTATATTCTGTTGTTTTCAGGGTGAAATGCTCTAAAAATATCAACGAAGTCCAGCTGGTCTAAAGTGTCATTTAAGACCCCTCTTTCTGTGTTGGTTTTCTGTCTAAAGGGTCTGTTCATTGGTGACAATGGGGTGTTGAAGTCCCCTACTATGATAGTATTGCTATTGGTCTCTGTCTTTATGTCTGTCAAAATCTGTTATATGTAATTAGGAGTTCCTATATTGGGTGCATAGATGTTTATTAGGGTTATAGTGCCCTTCTTTGTATTTTATTATGGTCATTTCAAAGTCTATTTTGTCCAAAATAAGTACTACTACTACAGCTTTTTTTTTCTCATTTCCATTTGCATGAAATATCTTATTCCATCTGTAAACAGCATATACATGTGTCCTATTTTCTTATCCACTCGGCCACTCTCTGTCTTTTGATTGGAGCATTTAGCCCATTCACATTTTTTTTTTTTAGAGGGCAGTGTCACTGGCCCTCATATGTGGGATCCGAACCGGGGCCACTGGCGTCCCAAGCCAGCGCTTAACCACTGCGCCACTCGGCCGGCCCTAGCCTATTCACATTTAAAATGATTATCGATAGGTGCATATGTATTGCTATTTTGTTATTTGTATTCCTTGTCTTCCTGGGTTAGCTTGTTTACCCCTTTCTTTTGTTTAAAAAAGCCCTTTTGACATTTTTTGCAATGCTGGCTTGGTGGTAATGAATTCCTTAAGATTATTCTTTTCTGAGAAGCTCTTTATTATTTCTCCTTCAATTTTGAGTGATAGCTGTGCTGGGTAGAGCAATCTTGGTTGTAGGCCTTTATTTTGTGTCACTTTGAATATCTCCTGCCACTGCCATCTGGCCTGCAGAGTTTCTGTAGACAAGTCAGCTGTTAGTCTAACAGGAGTTCCTTTGTATGTAACCTGCTGTCTTTTTCTTGCTGCCTCTAGAATTCTGTCTCTGTCTTGAACTTTTGCCATTTAAACTATGATGTGTCTTGGTATGGACCTGTTTGGGTTCACCTTGTTTGGAACCCTCTGCACTTCCTGGGCATGTATGTTGATTTCCTTCACCAGGGTAGGGAAGTTTTCAGTCATTATTTTTTCAAATACATTCTCAACCCCTTGCTTCTTCTCTTCTGCTTCTGGTATTCCTATGAGTCAAGGGTGGTTGCGATTCACCTTGTCTCATAGGGCTCTTAAACTATTTTCATTGTTTTTTATTCTTTGGTCTTTTTGTTGTGCCAACTGGGTGATTTCTGCTATTTTGTCTTCCAAATCGCTGATCCGCTCCAGTGCTTCATCTACTCTACTGGTGATTCCTTCGGTGTGTTCTTCATTTCTGTTATTGTATTCTTTAGTTCTAACAGGTTGTTTTTTATGGTTTCCCTATCCTTCTTTATGTCCTTGCTAAGTTCCTTAAACATTCTTATCATCAGTGTTCTAAACTCTGTCTCTGAAAGGTTGGATCCCTCTGTTTCATTTATTTCCATTTATGGAGATTTCTTCTGATCTTTTACTTGTGACATCTTTCTTTGTTTCCTCATTCTGGCTATCACTCTGGGATTGCTTTGATGCATTAGATAGATCACCAGGAGAGCCCTGGCTGGATCACAGAGGTGCACATCTCACGGCCCAACACTCCCAGGAAAACTCCCAGTCTCAGCCTGTCCCAATCAGCTGCTTGCAGATCAGGCCAAGCAGCCCTACAACCATTCACCAGCCTGGCAACTCTGCAAGTGCAGTGCAGAGAGCCAGGACCCCAGGCAGCTCTCACCCTCCTGCATCTTAGTGAGCAGCCTGTTGGAGCCAGAGCACACCCACCAGGCATTTCCGTGGCAATGCAGCACAAGTCATGCGGAAGTTGGGGATCCGAGGCGGCTCGCACACTCCCGGGCCTCAGTGAGCAGCCTGTTGGAGCCAGAGGGCACCCGCTCAGCATTTCCTTGGCAACGCAGTATAAGCCGGTTGGAGGGTGGTGATCTTAGGCTGCATGTGAGCACACACACGCCTTTCTATGCCAATTCCACCAGACCAATGAGGTCTCCGACCTGATCCTCTGTGGGAGGGCCCAACCCTGACAAAATGGCGCCTTCCTCACACCACTCATGTGCAGGCTCCACACCAGGGGAACAATAGTCCAAAAACCTGCAGCTTTTGCACCAAAGGTGCTCAGTTCAGCCCGTCCCCGCAGGCTCCCGGGCTGGCCCACAGAGCCACTCCCTCCACCAGGAAACAGGTAAGTGCTCACCGGTGAGCAAGTCCGCACCCCGGCCCCACTGGTTCTCTAGCCGCTCTTAGTCTCACCAAGTTGAGCAAAAAGATTCCTCAGTAATTTACTGCCGGCTATCTTGGAACTCCGCTTCCCGGCAAAGTAACTCTGGGCTGGTGAGCTTGGTGTGCAGCTGGAGGGTCTCTCCCCCAACTGAAAAGCCTCCCCACAGCTGGGGCTTCCCTTACGGGGTTCACCCTTTCTCATCTCCACCTGTCCTACCAAACCTGATGTGGCCTCTTCTTTAAGTTCTTCATTTAGTGGTTCTTTTCATCTAGTGTTCTGGGGACCTCCAGGAATGAATGCTGTATAATTTGTCATTTTGGTGTGTTCCTGGGAGGTAGTTAGCACTGCGTCTGTCTATTCCACCATTTTACCGGAAGTCCCCCTGTGTCTGAGTTTTTATTTCTTCATTTGTATTTCTTGTTCCTTTGTTGCTTTCAGTTTTATATACCGTACATAAGTGAAATCATATGTTTCTTGACTTTTTCTGTCTGACTTATTGGTTAGCATAATAATCTCACGATCCATCATGTACTTGCAAATGGGACTATTTCATCTTTTCTTATGGCACAATAGTATTCCACTGGGTATATATGCAACATCTTCATTATCCAATCATCTATCGAAGGAAATTTTCGTTGAGTCCATGTCTTGGCTACTGTAAATAAAGCTGCAATTAACATCAGAGCACATATATTTTTATGGATAAATGTTTTCAGATTTTTGGGATAGATTACTGGGAGATGGATTGCTGGGTCAAATGATAATTCTATTATGTTTTTGAGGAACTTCCACACTGCCTTCCATAGCAGGTGCATGTATCTACACTCACACCAACATTTTTTCTCCACAGCCTCTCCAACACTTGTTATTATTTGTCTTGTTGATGGTAGCCATTCTAACTGGTGTGAGGTGATATATCATTGTGGTTTTTATTTGCATTTCTCTGATGAGTAGTGATGTTGAGCATCTTTTCATATGTCTATTGGCCATCTGTATGTCCTCTTTGGAGAAATGTCTATTCAAGTCTTCTGCCCATTTTTTTTTTTTTAGCTGAGCCATCCTGCCACCAGTGGGCAGCTCCGCTCAGGCTAGGCATTGAACTGCTCTTGCTCAGAGCTCAGCTCACACTCTTTTTTTTTCTTTTGAGGGTAGTGTCACTGGCCCTCATATGTGGGACCCAAACCGGGGCCACTGGCTTCCCAAGCCAGCGCTTAACCACCGTGCCACTCGACTGGCCCAGTCAGCTCACACTCTTGAGGGAGCTTCTAACAAACTGAGCCACTCGGCCGGTCCTCTGCCCATTTTTTAAATTGGATTGTTTGTTTTTTTGTTGTTGAGTTGTATGAGTTCCTTATATGTTCCTGATATTAGCCCGTTATCAGAGGCATTTCTTGCAAAAATCTTCTCCCATTCAGTTAGTTGTCTCTTTATTTTGTTGATGGTTTCTTTTGCTGTGTAGAAGCTTTTTAGTTTGATATAGTCCCATTCATGTTTTTTAGCTTTTACGTCCATTGCCTTGAAAGTCAAGATCATAAAATCCTCTTTGCACCCAATTTCTATAAGTTTAATAGTTTTGTTTTCTTCTATGGAATTTATTATTTTAGTTCTTATGTTTAGGACTTTGATTCATTTTGAGTTAAATTTGGTACGCAGTGACAGATAGCAGTCTAGTTTCATTCTTTTGCACATGGCTTACCAATTCTCCCAGCACCATTTATTGAAAGGCTGTTATTTCTCCGTTGTATGTTTTTGGCTGCTTTGTCGAAAATTATCTGTCCATATTTATGTGGGTTTTTTCTGGGTTTTCAACTCTATTCCACTGGTCTGTGTGTCTGCTTCTCTGCCAATACCAGCCTGGTTTTTTTTCACGGTTTTCTCTAGTACAAGCTGAAGTCAGAAAGTGTGATACCTCCAGCATTATCTATTTGAGATCTTTTGTGGTGCCATACAAACTTGATGATTTTTAGTTCTATTTCTTTAAAAAATGCCATTGGGATTTTGATGGGGATTACATTAAATCTGTATATTACTTTGGGTAACAAGGCCAGTTTAACTATATTGATCTTCAAATTCATGAACATAGAATATCTTTCGATTTCTTCGTGTCCTCTTATATTTCTTTACAAACTGTCTTATAATTTTCAGTGTATAGGCCTTTCACATTCTTGGTTAAGTTTATTCCTAGGTATTTCGTTCTTTTTTTTCTGCAATTGCAAAAGGAATTTTTTTAAAAACATTTTATTGGGGAATTGGGGAAGGGGAACAGTGCTGTGGAATTGGGGGAGGAGAACAGCCAAGTTGTTTTCCTTCAATCTTAGTTGTGGAGGGCACAATAGCTCAGATCCAAGTCCAGTCATCATCTGGCCTCCTGTTGGCAGCTCAGCAGGTCAGCTCAAGGGGCTGTGTTTAATCTTAGTTGCAGGTGGGCATAGCCCACCATCAAGTGTGGGAGTTGAACCAGCAACCTTGTTGTTAGGAGCACATGCTCTCTCTAGCTGAGTCATCCTGCCACTTGTTGGCAGCTTAGCAGCAGCTCAGCTCAGGTGTAGCTCATTGATCCATATGGGAATTGAACTGGGGAACCTGTTGCTCAGAGCTCATGCGTTTAACCAACTGAGCCACTTGGTCGGCCTTTTTGTTTTTATTTCTTTTTTGAGATTTCAGTGTTAGTATATAGGAATGCAATGAACTTTTGTACTTCGATTTTGTAGCCAGCAACTTTACTGTATTTGTTTATTGCTTCTAATAGTTTTCTGGTGGATTCTTCAGGGTTTTCTTTTCTTTTTTTTTCCCAATTGAGCCATCCTGCCACCGGTTGGCAGCTCAGCAGAAGCTCAGCTCGGGCTGGGCATCAAACTCCTGTTCCATAGAGCTCAGCTCACACTCTTGAGCGAACTCTTAACGAGGTGAACTACTCGGCCGGCCCTCAGGGTTTTCTATATAAGAAATCATGTCATCTGCAAAAAGTGACAATTTAACTTCTTCATTTCCAATTCAGGTTACTTTTATTTCTTTGTCTTGCCTGATTGATCTGGCTAGGACTACCATTGTTGAAAAGTAGAGGTGATAGGAGACAACCCTATCATGTTCCTGAACATAGAGGGAATGGCTTCAGTTTTTCACCATTCGTTATGATATTAGCTGAGGGTTTGTCATGTATGGCCTTTATTATGGTAAGGTATTTTCCTTCTATACCCATTTTATTAAGTGTTTTAATCATAAATGAATGTTGTATCTTGTCAAATGCTTTTTCTGAATGTATGATATAATTATATGATTTTTTTTTTATTTTGTTCATGTGGTGTATCACATTGATCAATTTGCCTATGTTGAACCAAATTTGTGTCCCAGGGATGAATCCCTCTTAATTGTGATGTATAAACTTTTTAATGCATTGTTGTATTTTATTTTGCTAGAATTTTGTTTAGGGTTTTTGCATCTGTATTCATCAGAAATATTGGTCTGTAATTTTCTTTTTTGTGTTATCTTTACCATGTTTTGGTATCAGGATAATGTTGGCCTGCTTAAAGGACTTATGAAGCATTGTCTCTTCTTCAATTTTTTGGAAGAGTTTGAGCAGGATAGGTATTAGATCCTCTTTGAATGTTTGGTAGAATTCACTTGTGAAGCCATCTGGTTGCTGGACTTTTGCTTTTGGGAAGGGTTGGATGACTGATTCAATGTCCTCACTGTTGATTGATCTATTTAGATTTTCCAGTTCTTCATGTTTCAGCCTAGGAAGGCTATATGTTTCTAAGAACATGTCCATTTCTTCTAGGTTATGGAATTTGGTGGCATATATTCCTTCATAGTGTTCTTGGATGATCCTTTGTATTTCCATGGCATCTGTGGTAACATCCACTCTTTCTGATTTTGTTTATTTGTATCTTTTCTCTTTTTATCTTAGTGAGTCTAGTTAAGGGTTTGTCAATTTTATTAATCCTTTCTGAAAAACCATCTCTTTCTTGCATTAATTTTTTTCTATTGTCTCTTTGTTCTCTATTTCATTTAGTTCTGTTCTGATTTTTATTATACCCTTCGTTCTGCTGACTTTGGATTTCATTTGTTCTTCTTTTTCTAGTTCTTTAAGGTGTAATGTGAAGTTATTTATTCGGGATTTTTCTTCTTTCTTGAGATAGGCCTGTAATAATATAAATTTCCCTCTTAAAACTCTTTTTGCTGCATCCCCCAAATTTTGGGAGGATGTATTTTCACTCTCATTTGTTTATATGTATCTTTTGATCTCTCTTACTTCTTCTTTGACCCAGTCGTTCTTTAAAACTATGTTGTTTAATCTCCATATATTTGTGGTTTTTCCTGTTTTATTTTTGCATGTCCAATTTGATATCCAATTTCAAAGACTTGTCATCAGAGGATATGCTTGGTATGAATTGAAATCTTCTCAAATGTGCTGAGGCTAGTTTTATGTTCCAATGTATGGTCTATCCCTGAGACTGTTCCATGTACACAATAAAAGCATATATAGTCTGATGTTCTAGGGTGAAGAGCTCTATAAATGTCAATTATCCATGTCATCTAATGTGTAATTTAGGGCCAACGTTTTCTCATTTATTTTCTGTTTAAATGATCTATTCATAGCTGTCAATGATATATTTAGGTCCCCCACTATAATTGTGTTTTGGTCAATTTCTCCCTTTAGTTCTATTAATAGTTGCTTTATATCAGTGCTTCCTGATTGGGGGCATAAATATTGATGACTGCTATGTCTTCTTGGTGTATAGTCCCCTTTATCATTATGAAATATCCATCTTTGTCTCTTGTTAACTTTTTCATCCTAAAGTCTGTTTCATCTGATATCAATGTAGCTACACCTGTTTTCCTCTGAATATCATTTGCTTGGAGTGTCCGTGTATGTAAAAGAAAGTTTCATATTTAGAGAATTCCATTTTCTTCAACATGCTTACTTTCTCTGTTTCTTGAGCCAGTTCAGCCTTTTACAGTCTCCCCTTTTATGTTTCTGTTGCCACAAATTTCCCTATTTATGCTCTGAGTTGATCTCTGTACTGCAATAGCAAATGATCTCTTTCCTCCTTTTTTTAAAAGGTTTTTTTCTTTTTTTGTCTTTACCCTCTATGTTATATTTAAGTGTGTAGTGTCTTATATGGTATAGGGATTGCCATTTCCTGCTTCTGTCTGCCTGTTCGTAATACTATTTATGGTTTTGTATTCTTTTGTACTTTTTTTTTTTAGGTCAAATAGCCTCCTCCAGTATTTCTTGCAGTGTAGATCATGTGTTAGAAAATTCCCTTAGCTTTCTGTATATCTGGTAAGGTTTTATTCCTCCTTCATATCTAAAGGATATTTTTGCTAGACATATTATTCTTGGCTCATAATTTCTCTCTTTCAATAGTTTGAATATTTGATTGCACTCCCTTCTGGCTTGTAGAGTTTCTGTTGAAAAGACTGGTGATAATCTAATGGGCTTTACTTTGTAGGTGACTGTCTTCTTTTTCTTGGCTGCCTTGAGGATCCTTTCTTTGTCATTAATTTTTGACAGCTTCAATACAATGTGCCTTGGAGAAAGCTTGTTTGGATTGAGGTAATTAGGTGTTCTACTTGCTTCTTGGATTCCAGGTTCCAGGTTGTTCTACAAGTTTGGGAAATTCTCATCGACTATCTATTTGACTATACTCTGTGTTTCCTTCTCCTTTTCTTCTCCTTCTGGTATGTCCATTATTCTTATATTGCTCATTCTGATGGAGTCAGAAAGTCCTTGTAGAGTTCTTTCATTTCTTTTAACTCTCAAGTTTCTTTTTTCTTCCATCTGTGTGATTTCCAGATTTGTATCTTCAATGTCACTGATTCTTTCCTCCATCTGGTCAGCTCTATTACTTAAGTTGGCTATTTCATTCTTTGTTGTTGTTTTTTTGTTGAGTTCTTCATCGCCAGAATTCTATTTGTTTTTTGTTTGTTTGTTTGTTTATTTCAATGTCTTTGGCGAAATGTTCATCTTGTTCTTTGATTGTGTTTCTGAGTTCATTAAACTGCCTGTCTGTGTTTTCTTGCATCTCCTTGAGTTCTTTCAGAACTGAAATCTCGAATTATCTCTCATTTAAGTCACATACTTCCATGTTTTTAAGTTCATTTTCTGGAGATTTTTCTCTTTCTTTCTGAGCTGTCTTGTTACCTTGGTTATTCATGACAATCAATGAATTATTATTTCTCTTTTTAGGCATCTACAGGAGTGGATTTTGCAACAGGTTGATAAGAAGAGGTTTTCCTTTTGCTTTCCAGTAGGTTTTTATGAAATATTTTATTTCCTTTCCGACTGTAGACTTTTATTCTCTCTCTCACACTGTAGCATTGTAGTTTCTCTTGCACTGTTCCAGCTTCTCATGTGATGGGGGGGATTCCCTGGAAAGTGGACTTCTCTTCTGTGAGCAGGTCACCTGGGACTCAAGGCACCACCTCTGCCTGGGGTATGTGGAGAGCTTCTGAAGTCCCAAAGCTCTTCCAGCAACCAGATTCAGAGCCTGTGTACCTGAGCCACTCTTGTTTCTCCTGTGGGAATCTGCCCAGATAGGTGGGGATGGGAGCATTGTGGGCTGTGAGAAGAGGCTCTGAGCAATGGGATTACTAATCTACAGTTGTGTTACCCTTATAGTTCCTTCCTTTTCCCCAGAATTAGTTGTGCTGTGGGTCTGTGGCTACGGGGTTGCAGTTCTCAGAGCTGTAAATGTTCTATTCTTTTGATATGACACTGCTACTGTTTCTTCTAAAATCTGCTTTTAACACTGGGATTGTGGGGTGAGGTGAGTTCATTGAGATTAATGAGTGGTCATCCAGGCTTTGTGTCTATGTCTTCCATCCTCTGCTAGGCAGTGAGGGCTCAAACCACCTTTCTCACACTTCTTCCCTCAGTCTTTGCTCCAAGGTCTCTCCTGTGAGCGTAGGTTTCAGCAGTGTTATATGCTGATCCTTCAGGCAGGAGTGTAGGTCATAAGGGGATTGGTAGCAGTCTGAAATCTTCCCTCTCCCATGACTGCAGTAAGATCTAACTGCAGGGAGCTCTGAGCTCTGACCTGCATACTTCAGCCTGTGTCCTATGGCCAATGGCCTGCTTCTCTGTACTTCCTTCTTCCTTCCTTCCCTGCTTGCCCGATTTGCCCACCTTTAGATGATTGCAATTGTGGGTCTCTCAACCATGCCTGTGTGCTATACACAAAGCTGTTTGTTGAAGTATAGGTGCTCAATTTGATGTTAATTTTAGGGGAGATTTCAGGAAGAAGTCCTCACACTGTCATTTCTGTGACATCACCCCAATGGCATTTTTCACAGAACTAGAACAATAATCCTATACAGAATCGTAGAATATCCCAGGTATCTACAGTGATATTGATAAAGAAAAACAAAGCCGGAGGTATCATGCTACCTGATAGCAAACTATACTACAAAGCCATCTTAATCAAAACAGCATGGTATTGGCATGAAAACAGAATCATAGATCAATGGAACAGAATACAGAGCCCAGAAATAAATCCATGCCTATATGAGCATTTGATCTGTGACAAAGTACACAAGAATTGGGCCGGCTGAGTGGCTCAGTGGTTAAGTGCTGGCTTGTGAAGCCAGCGGCCCCCCGGTTCCCCGGTTCGATCCCACATATGAGGGCCAGTGACACTGCCCTCAAAAAAAAAGTACACAAGAATTTACATTGGGGTAAGGACAGTTTATCCAATAAAGAGTGTTGGGAAAGCTGAAGAGATACATGCACAGACATGAAACTGAACCATCTTCTCACTCCATATACATGAACAAACTCAAAATGAATTAAAGACTTAAATGTAAAATCTGAATCCATAAAACTCTTTGAAGAAAATATAGGAAGTAAACATGCAGACATTACTCTTAGTAGTATTTTTACTGGTATAGCCCCTCAGGCAAGGGAAACACTAGAGAAAATAAACAAATGGAACTACATCAAACTAAAATTTTTTGCACAACGAAGGATACCATCAACAAAACCAAAAGTCATCTTACTGTATGGGAGAAGATATATCTGATAAGGGGCTAATATCCAACATTTATAAAAATCTCATACAACTCAACAACAACAAAAAAAAACAAACAGCCCAATAAAGGAACAAGAAAAACAAATGAAGAAACAAAAACTCATAAACACAGATAATAGTTTAGTGGTTTCCAGAAGGTTAGGGGTTAGGGAGTGGTAGATGAGGATAAAAGGAATCAAACATATGGTGATGGAAAGAGAAATGATTCTGGGTGGTGAACACACAGTGTGATATATAGATGATGTACTACAGATTTATACACCTGAAACCTATGTAACTTTACTAACAATTGTCACCCCAATAAACTTTAATTAAAAATAAATAAATAAACAATCTAATTTAAAAATGGGCAAATGACCTGAATAAACATTTCTCCTAAGAGGACATACAGATGGCCAATAGGCATATGAAAAGTGGCTCAGTGTTATTAATTATGAGAGAAATGCAAATAAAAGCCACAAACAACAAGTGTTGGTGAGCATGTGGAGAAAATGGAACCTTTGTGCACTGTTGGTGGGATTGCAAATTGGTCTTTCCTCTGTGGGCCCATTATGGAGTTTCCTCAAAAAATTAAAAACTGGAGTATAATATCAGCCAGCAATCACACTTCTGTGTAGTGAACTGAATAATTCAAAAGATATATTTATCCCTATGTTCATGGCAGCTTTATTTGCAATAGCTAGGGTATGGAAGTAACCTTCATGTCCTTGCTAGATGAGGGGATAAAGAGAGGTGTCACATTTGATGTAGAATATTTCTTGTGATGGGATCATAGTCTTGTGAAGCCAAAGAATGGAGACATGGACCAGAGAGGTAAAGTTTACAGCAGAGGATATTTTATTAGGGTAGAAAGTAACAGCTCTCAAAATGAGATGGGTCCCGACTTGGTTGCCCACTAGCTACATCAAAAGCCGTTTTTTTGTTTTTTTGTTTTTTTTGAGGGCAGTGTCACTGGCCCTCATATGTGGGACCAAACCGGGGCTGCTGGCTTCCCAAACCAGCACTTAACCACCGCACCATTCAGCCGGCCCTAAAAAGCCTTGTTTTTTATACCTTTTGTATGTCTGGGGAGGGAGGCATCTTGGCACTATTATCAGATTTACATTGTTGCCTAGCCTGGAGGAGGCATTTTCTCTCAAAACTGTCTAATTTCCTTAGAGCTTAGTCAGTTTAATCAATGTCTCTGCTCTGAGAGTAGCATGTTAGCAGAGACTGCCTTTGAAGAAAGGACTCCTGACAGTCTAATCTTATGTTAACTAACCTGTCTTAATCCCCTACTCCGGAGGTGAAACTTCTGACTTCTTTGTTATAGGCTTTGAGAAAAAAACCATCTGCTCCTCCCCCTCTCAAGTTTGTCATTCTGTTGGGGTCCTGTGACTTAAACCTGTCAGTCAGCATTTAAGATTATTTCTCCTGGCTGTTATGGTTTGCACCCTGATTCCCTCTACTGTGGCAATTCCCCTGACTGCCTATAATTTTCCTATTTCACATTTATACAATGCAATAGTACTTGGCCATTAAAAAAAATGAAATCATACCTTTCATAACAACACCAATGGAACTGGAAGGTACTATGCTATCTGAAATAAGTCAGACAGAGAAATAAAAATACTATATGATTTCACTTATATGTGGAATCTAAAGAACAAAATAAATGAATAAACAAAACAGAAACAGACTCACATATACAGAGAATAAACTGATGGTTATTAGATGGAAGGGAGGATGGGGGCTAGTTGAAAAAGTTGAAGGGATTAAGAATTACAAATTGATAGTTACAAAAGAGTCATGGGGATGTAAAATACAGTATGGGGAATATAGTCAATAATATTGTAAAAACTATTCATAGTGGTGTCAGGTGGGTACT
The DNA here is from genome assembly GCA_033961575.1 of Aselliscus stoliczkanus. Lineage (NCBI taxonomy): Eukaryota > Metazoa > Chordata > Mammalia > Chiroptera > Hipposideridae > Aselliscus > Aselliscus stoliczkanus. Next base: position 32,502,591 of record CM066737.1, on the reverse strand, counting down.
AGACTTGTCAGGGGGAATCACTTCAGAAATTATATAAATGTCTAACTACTATGCTGTACATCTGAAACTAATATAAAATAATATTGAATGTCAACTATAATTTTAAAAATAGTCACAGGGATATATAATACAGCATAGAGATAATAGTCAATATTCTAATAATTATGTATGGTGTCAGATGAGTAATAAACTTATTGGTGTTATTACTTTGTGAGGTATATAAATGTCTAATCACTATGTTGTGTTGTACACCTGGAGCAAATAAATGAATGTATATATAGCCAGCCTAACATAACCTTTTGCTTGTGGAAGAAAAAGGGAGATTTATGAAAAATAACTGCATATGGAGATCTGATCATAAATTCATAACTGGGCAGGTCATGATGGGTAGTCACACCTCAGGCATAGAACTTTTTTACAAAAGGCTTGCCTTTTCCTTAAACCAGTCCTGCCCACAGTTTCTGTGCAGCTTGATTAACACATCTTTGAAATGTCTCTTTTGAAACCCTTCCTTTTAACTCATAACTACCTTCAAGAGAGTGAATAATCTTAACCATCCTGTAATTCAATCCCTGCCTTGGTTTCTTCCACTTTCATGTAATCTTCCTTGCATGCCCTCCCTAATTTCAAATGCTTAAAAGAAACTGCTGAACTGTTATTCTGCATAGCACTTCAGATTTTGCTCCTGGGCATATGTCATCAATTTTGCTCAAATAAACTCATAAAAATTTTTTACATGTTTGAAAGTTTCTTATGGCAACATGCCAAAGTGTTATATTTTATGTTGGCAAATTCTGCTCCCCTTCAATACCTTGGACTCTAAAATTAAACTAGCTAGGTTCAGATCCGTGCTCTTCCACGGATCTGGGCAAGTTACTTGGCCTTTCTACATCTCAGACTTTTTTATATAAAAAACAAGCAAAATAGTGATATTTACCTTATAGGGTTTTAGTGATAATACAAATATATAATGTACATAAAAAAACAAAAAAAATGTTACATAGTAAGATCCATTTAATGTTGGCAATTCTTTCAATTTGAACATAATTCATGTTTTGTACAGTAGCTCAGGACAATTGCTTTTATATAACTAAAGGGTTCCTTTGAGATCAGCTAGTCTAAACTTTATTTTCTTTCAGTTATGAATGTAGGCAACAAACCACATATAGAAGTTCAAGGGAGGCAAAATGTCTTGCCTCAGGTCACACAGTGAGTAGCATAGTTGTGATTGAAATCCTCATTGCATGTTTCCTAGCTGATTGCTCTATTCACCATGATACTCTGCTGAAGTTTGGCTGTCCTACACTTGAAAAAGTTAAAAATTGAGAGACAAGGTTGGTGGAAACAAAGCAAGTTTATTCAGAATGCTGGCATTTTGGGAGGATGGTGGACTCCTGTCCGAAGGTCATCTCCCCATTCCTAGAACTTAGAATGGGCAGAGGTTTTATAGGTACATAAGTACAAAGGAAATGGGAAGTTAGTCACGCAGGTCCAAGAGCTGATATCACTTCCTGTGGTCTGGTCTGTTTTAAGATAATATTATCTCCAGACTCAATCATGGAGGCCTGCGGCTTAATGAATCACCAGTAAAAACTACAAGGGAGTTGCAAATTATATCCAGTGTTAGGGTGCCTGAGGATTAAGAAATTGGTCTTTTCAGGTTAGGATTCTGTTGATTAAATGCATTAACGAGGTATGCGTAGCCTTAGGACAGGGAACAAAACAGTTCTTAAGTTAATCAGTGAGGGGAAAAACAAAGCAAAAATAGCTGAATATCAGGGTGGATCAAACTGTAAGCTAGATAAGTTTAACTACAGGTGGCTAGATAGTTAGCTATGTGGTAAGTCAAACTGCAAAAAAGCTAAGTCTAAATGCAGTATCCATTTACCGAGTTTCACCCTTACAACCATACTGTTGTAATGTATCAAACTGAATGCAACTTGTAATCATTCCAAAGTAGTGCCCCTCAAAAATCTTGGGCAAGAAAGATTCAAAAGAACTGATATGCTGAACAAAATTCAATCTAGAGCTATCTTCTCTAAAAATATGCAGAAAAGCATGCTTCAAATGTAAATTTATGTGCATAAGTTTATGAAGACAGTTCTGTACAGATCTTGTGGTGAGTTTATTTGTTTGTTTGTTTATTGCTACATTCCTTTAAATTTAATTTTCTTTTCTTTGGAATATTTTTTCATTAGTTTCAGGTGTACAAAACAATGCAATAGTTACACTTTTCACCCCTTTCAAAGTGATTACCTTCCTCCCACATTTAACTGTGCCACCCCATATCATACCTATTATAATTCCATTGACTCCACCCCTCACACTGTGATCCACATCCTACGAATATATATATATATATATATATATATATATATATATATAATTATAATTGACATACAATATTATTCAACAGCAGCTTCAGATGCACAGTGCAGTTGTCAGGCCTCTACACCATCCATGAAATATTTTTACTTATTTTTATGCTTTGGTTATTTAGAAATTTATTTTCAATTCAGAACAGTTCACTGAATTGCAAAGGAAAATAATGAGTGTGAAAGTGTTACCATACTCCCATAAAGCCCTTCCACCTTGTTGTTTATCCTTCCAAACAGGAACCACCCCAAAGTAAACAATCTTGATCAAAAAATAATGATATGAGGGGGGAGTGGGGCAGTGAATTGGGGGAGAGGGGTTGTCACTTTGAGGGGTAAAAAGTATAACTATTGCACTGTGTTGTACACCTGAAACTAATTTTAAAAAACTGTTTATTTTACAATAAAATAATTTTTAAAAAATGATTGGAAAGAAGAGTGGTAATAGTGTGCTGCAATATCCTAACTCAAATGGTAACTTGAATGATTTTCATGGTCTGTTGTTATAAAGGCTGACATGATCCTGTGATGAAAAAAGCAACACTTTCAAAGCGGAGTCTGTGGAATGCAAACTTGAGATACTGATAGGTATTCCATAAAAATAAGCTTTTTCTTCTTTTTTTTATAGACAAATATGCTTGGACCATCTGAGTTAGAACTTTCCAAAAAATATTTCTTGGAAAGAAATATTCCCAATGCTTTGGAACACATCTTCCAGAACACTTTGGGAAATACTACATCAAGGTTTTGATAGTGCAAAGGTTCTTAACATGGAGTATGAATTTTTCTAACTGAAATTTTTATTAAGGTAATTGTAGATTCACATGCAGTTGTACAATACAGAAAAGTCTCATGTAACCTTTATCCAATTTCTCCCAATGGCAATTTCTTAGAAAACTATAGCACAATATCATAGCTAAGATATTAGCATTTTTGCAATCTACTGATCCTATTCAGATTTACCTAATTTTGTACTCATGTGCATGAGTACATGTCAAGTTATATACAATTCAAGTTATATACAATTTTATAACATGTCAAGTTATATACAATTTTATCATGTATGTAGGTCCAAGTATCTGGTATCCATGATTTTTTATAGGTAAATGATTAATTCTTATTTTCACTACTTTGTTAATGAAATTTAGCACTTCCTTTAATTATCAATTCAAGTAAAACAAAAACAAAAATGCACAGTTTTGTTAGCAGTACCTGGCACTTTTTTATCCATAGAAATCACATTTTGTTCTTCTAGATAGCTCAACATATGCTCGTCACTACAGCAAAATTAGAATAGTTATTAAACCTGCCAATAGATCTTGTTACTTAATGTTTTAATGAAGATATATTGGGTTGTTGAAAAAGTCATGATGCATTTTTTCTATGTTTTTTCATTGCAAAAATGTGTCATGACTTTTCTGACAACCCAATATTTTACTATATCACAACTTTTAAATAGTTTGATAACTATATTTTAATACATTTAGGTTGTTTGTAATCCCATGTATTTTATTTATTTAAGAGTATTATCTTGAGGAGAGTTTCATAAGCTTAACAGACTGTAAAAAGGGTCTATGACACAAAAAAGGGCAAATACTTCTAGTGTAGTGTGGTAAAAACACAATGAAAGGAGAGACAAAAGAAGTTGTTTTGATTTCCTCCTCTGCTGCTTATTACCTATAGAACTATGACTATGAATAGTATGTAAACTCTGAGACTTTGTTTCCTAAACTAGTAAAATGGAAGTGAGACTAATTGATTGCTATGTTTCTCTTATAGATCTAAACCTCTCAGAATTTGTTATACAAAAGCAACAAAGTCCTCTTTCTACCATTTTCTGAACTAGTTCAGATTCTATAAAAATATTTTTTTCTTTGAACTTTTAATGTTATTTGGATAACTTGGATATTTTTAAATAGAAAATAGCTTCAGACCATTCATTCATTCAAAAATAATCTCTACTCACACTCCACACACAATAGAACTGTGCACCTGGAGTTTTGGATGCACCTACGAAGATTAGCAAGATAAATTGAATTAATAATTAATTGTTTCTTTTTAACAATTGATAAACCAAACCAATTTTTGAAGGAATTGTTATGTAGGGTTTCAAAAAAATTCACCCTGAGATGAGATCTGCCTTTGTAGTATGTGCATTATTTTGAGCTATAGGCAACCAAGACTCTGCAGGCTCAAGAGAATCTTCTGTCCCTCTTAACTACCCACAAGAATTTAAATTAGGGGTCTTGCCCATAATAAGAGTAATCACCAGAAATAACTTTTTATGTCCTATCTATAGAGCAGAGAGCGTTAAAGAATTTGATAGATGTTTGGTCGACCTTATATGCTAATGAGATTCAAACATATCATATAGGAATGGGGAGACAGGGAAAACGTTTATGGTAGGGGAATTAACATGGTTCTTTTTATATTTGGCTCAAATCAGTGGTGCTGGTGGGGATTAAAGAAGGTGATATTGGAGGCAGGGACATAGAATGAAAGATACAGAAAATAGATTTGTGAAGATAAGTGAAATAAATTAGGCTTATTTCTCCTGAAGAATGAATGGTTAACAGGTGACATGGTCACAGTCTTCCAATATACGATTTATAATGTGCAAGCTGTTGTCTAGTCTCTGATCACAGAGAAGTGGAAATCGCAAAAGAAAATGATAAAAATGGAAAAGCTTGAGTTGCTTACCAAGCAAACTCTATTGATCATCTGGGTGATGATATATATATATATATATATATATATATATATATATATATAGTCTCTATCTCTAGAGATTTTCATAAGGAGAATGGCATTAGTGGCTGCTTTATGATAGGCAGATAACAAATGTCAGAGGGGTGTGGATGTAGTAGTATTGAGATTGTTTCTTTTAAAAATCTGGTGACAAGTATTATATGAACACAAGATTGAGTTTGAGGGCTGCTAGTTTGTGCAAACTATGGTTTAGTCATTCACCTAGTTTTAGGAAGGGATCTGAACCAGTTAGATGCTCCTAGGTATCGCATTATAACCTGTCTATCTGCCCCATGCACCTCTCCATAAAGACAGATCATAACTTCAATATTATGCTTACTGTATATATCCCTATTTGGCACCAAAGGATGGCTGGTTAGTCAATGACGGGTAAGATTTCTCAGGGTAGAAATAACACAAGCTAGACACGGTCGTGTGGGTGCCTGTGGATGCCAGTGGGTACCAATAGGAGGAATCACGAGTTGACAGAAATAGGGCACAGACCCCTTGCTTTAGGGTCTGGCAGCCTGCATGTGAAATGACCTATTGATATGATAATATCTGTCCTCCTTGCATTCTTATCAGTAAGACTTGGCAGAGAAGGTTCTGTCTCTTAGGCGGTGCATGACAATAACCTTATGGGACCTCCAGTAATTGCATCTTGCAGGTGTGGGTGATTTGACCCTGAGCTATGTTTTTGGGTGTGAGACACACAGACTGCGGAAGCTACATTGACCCTACATTGACCCTTGCTTATGTGTAAGATAATAAAAGATATAGTCAGACCCCATTCGGGGATCCAGTCCATGAGGCTGGGGCCCCCTGGCCCTGAACTGTTTTCTCTCCTATTTTGTATCTCTCCCTTTTCCTTAACATTTCATAGTCCCTTCTCCACACCCACCTAGCCCAGTCATGCAGAACGCGACACCTAAGAGTTCCCATTATGAAAAGGTAGGTGATCAGCCAAATAGCATGCATTTACTGAAGGACAATTTACTAAGTTCTGGGTAAAAATCAGAGATGTATAATGTAGTTTCTGCTCTTTAGGAGGCTCATCATATATAGTTTGGAAAAACAGTACATAATGTATAAAGAAGAATGTAAGTTCAAAGGTAACTTATGATTAGCCCATAAACTTTTGTTAAGTAATATTATGTGACATGTCACACTTCAAAATCTATGTGTTACTAAAAATTTACCTAATTATGTCATTTCTGAGAAACTCAGGTCAACAGAAATGAATGCATTTTGGAATGTTTTTTTACCTTACCATTAAAACTGACCTATCTAGTCTTCTATGTAATAGGATAAAATGGTTATAAATGAATAACAATGCCACTAATTATATTTGATAATTCAAGAATTAAATTAATATTTACTCTAAATATTACTCAGGTTAAGCACAAATGGTTTATAAATTTAGAAGAATAAAGTTGTTGTAAAATAAATAATAGCTAATAATGTGTTTATTCTTCCAAAATTAGCATTTATAATTGTTTACATTAATGCATAGTGAGGGGCAAGGTAGTATGATAGAAAGAGTACTGGACTGAAAATTAAGAAATTTTTTTGAGATTTAGGTCTGCCCATAATTACTTCTATGATTGTTCTGATTAAAATACTGTTATAGTAATGCCAATCTGTTCTTGCCAAAGCATAACAAATTAGATAAAATCATAATTACTCTAAGCCTAACAAAAATATTGAGATTTGAAAGCCAAAGGGAAATCATGATAAATGTAAAATAATATTGATGAATGGCCTAAGCGAAATGCTAAATAAAATTTAGCTACCAAGAATGTTTGACATGATAGGTAATATGGCATTTGGGTGAGTAAAAGTGTCTGAATTGTATAGCAAAATTGTGGGAGAAGGCCACAATAACATGAAAGAACTTGATTCCCCTTTCACATAGGAAGCAGAGCTTTAAAAGTGAGATATACAAACCTCCTTAAATATCATTGTTTCATAAAAGGGGCACAAAGACAAGGAAAAAAAGGACTGGGATGAAAAGTATTTATCAAGTACCTATTATTTGTGAAAAGCTTTATGCTCCATTTCCATAAGTTCTTTGTTCTTGGAAGACAGTAATATAGACCAGTGTTTCCTCCTATCAGGTCATTATATTCACCTAGTACATTGTTAAAAGTACAGATTCCCTGCCATCATTTTACCTACTGAATAATAATCAAGAAGAGGAAGCCTAATAATTTGCATCATTTACATGTGACCCAGATGATACATGATCACGTAATTTTACAAAATACCACTGTAGACTCTCACTGATCACAAAGGATATACTCAGGGATTTAAGAAAATTCTCAATATTGCAAACACCACTATAATCACTATAATTTCTCACATAAGAGTTCTAATTTGCTGGCTAAGATTCACGACTTTCTTAGATCTTCTCATTTTTTCTTTCTCTTCATTTCTATCACCAACACTAGCAGTTGGATCTTTTGAGGTACTTTTTCACATAGAAATGAAAGCTTTATCTCTTTGAAGGCAGTTACTGAGCACATGAGGAGAAGGGAACTACAAAGACACACAGATGCTAGGCATGTACTTTACTGGGTAGATAAGTGGAAACTGGGATGTCTCATACATATAAACAGTGATCTTAATTTTCATAAATTTATAATACAGTGTTTGCTAAATGTTGAACAAATGATGTAGAAGAGTGAGTTGACAATACATTTGCCAACTTTGCAGTTAACATAGTATTTTGGGTAGAGAAATATAAATTGGAGGTTGTAAAACAGAGGAAAAGTCATTCTCTGTGAGATCACCCTAACTTTCTGTAATGAAAGAAGGTGAATACAACCAGGGACTCTGTGGGACTAATTTTAACATTTCCCTGGCTCAAATGAATAGAAATATATGTCATAGTGACTAAAGAAATTAAGTATGACTTTAAAAAGTGAGTGGGAAGGTACGTAGTGAGTGAAAATTAGTTTGGTACACAGCACCTAAGGACACTTTATTTTTTTATTTTATTTATTTTTTTTAAAGATTTTATTGGGGAATTGGGGGAGGGGAAACAGCGTTGGGGAATTGGAGAAGCGGAACAGACAAGTTGTGGTCCTTTTTTGTTCTTCAGTCCAGATGTGGAGGACATTGCTTCACTGGCCCATGTTGGTATTATCATTGCGCTCTTCCTGGGTGAGGCAGATCGGTTGCTGGTCTCTGTATGGCCGCTCATGGCAGCTCTTGGCAGCTCACGTTGGCTGCCAGCTGCTCACGTTGGCTGCCGACCACTCAATGTAGCCTATGGCAGCCCACTGAAGCAAAGGCTGCAGTCTACACCGTCGCCGGCCATCTTAGCTATAGAGGCAACCAGGTGGAGCTGTCGTTCACCACGTTAGCTATAGAGGGCAGTGTCACTGGCCCTCATATGTGGGATGCTCATTGGGGCCTTGCTGCTCAGAGTTGGCATCCCAAGCCAGCTCCTAACCAATGCACCACTCAGCCTGCCACTAAGGACACTTTATATATTCACTGATTTTACTTTCTTTATAGCACTTGCCATGCATATTTTATTGTTCATTCCTTATTTGTTTGTTGTCTGTGTTGACTTTTCCCACCCCCAAAACAAGATGAAAGCTCCATGAGAGTAGGGACTTTATTTTTAGTTTCTTTTGTTTGTTGTGCTGAATCATCAGCTCGTAGCACAAAAGAGACACTTATTAAATATTTGTTGAATGCATGAATGTCCTGAAGACATGAATTTAGCATGATGTTGTGGCCAAAAGGTCAAGAAAATAATGAACATAATCATGGTGGATATTAAACATATATAATACAATATTTTACTTTGTATAACAAATTAAAGATTCACCCTCATATCTAAAAGATGTGTTTGGGCTGGAGAAGTTCTAAATATAAATAACAAGTAATCAGGATGATTGAGGAGCAATATCTTTAAGAGTAGTCTATAAACAGGCTTCCTTAATTTGAGAAGGTGAGGTGAAGATTAGCATTTGTAAAGGAAAAGATAAGATGAGTTTAGACACTTTATTCAATCTCTATATTTAATACCTAGTTGTTACCCTTTGGAATTCCTTCATTCAATAGACATGCATTGTGTAACAGGTACCGTGCTAGATGCTGGAGATATAAAGATGAATAAAATTGAGTAGGGCATAGCATACAGGGAAAAAAGACTGATGCGGGCATGTCAGGTAATGTTTTCTAAAAAAGGTGATATCTATTTTGAATGTCAAAATATGATTAGAAGTTAACCAGGTGAAGAGAGTAGAGAACTAGGTAGAGAAGACAGTAGAGGGCCGGTCGAGAGGTGCAGTGGTTAAGCACTGACTTGGGAAGCCAGCAGCCCCAGTTCGGGTCCCACATATGAAGGCCAGTGACACTGCCCTCAAAAAAAAAAAAAAAAGAGAAGACAGTAGAAACGCATGAGATGGAAATATGTAAGAATCAAGAAGGCATGTGTGAGGGACTACAATCAATTCAAGGTTGCTTGAATGCACGTTTGATAAAAAAAAATGAATGAAAAATGACATTTGCAATGCCAATAGAGACAATCATGAAGAGCTTTAATAACATATTAAGGAGTTTGAGCATTACTGTGTAGGAAATATAAGCGTGTTGCTTATATGTAAAGTTTAAAATAGATTGCCCTGGAAGCTTTTTGGAAGATAATTTTAAAGGGGAATGTATAAAACACTGTGAGAAAAGTTAGGAAGCTGCTGTAGATATCTAGGCAATTGATGATGATTGCCTTAGGTAATGGTAGTGTGGATGTGAAAGTGATGACAGACCCAAGGAATATTAAGGAGATCATATTCACCAAATAGATATGAGGGAGGGAAGGAGGCAGGAGTCTTGATGACTTTCAAATTTTTAGTTTTGGTGTTTGAGGAGACGATGACAATAGGTACCAAATAATTACAGAGGGAACAGATGTTGGGACTTACAGATGAGTTCAGTTATGGTACTAAGGTTTCTGAAAGACATTAAGCATGCATTTCAGTACAAGTCTTAAGCCCAAATGAGAAATATAGGTTAGAGATATAGATGTAGGAGTTATGAGTATATAGATAATGTTTGAGAACTTCAGGATGAATTTGATCATCTGGGGAAAGGTATAAACTAAGAAGATAAGAGGAATGATACAGTGTCTAGGAAACATGAATATTTATTGAGCAAGAATAGGGACACACATACAAAAAAAATAAGAATTATTGGAGATATGCTAAATTAAGTATTGGAGTCTGGTGTCCTGGAGGTCAAGAGTGAAGAATTTGAGGAAAGTTGGAGTGATTGGCATTACCACATATAGTACACAGGTTCAGTAAAGTAAAGGTGGAAAAATCTTCTTTGAATCTTACAATTGGAAAACCATTTGGGACGTAAGCAAGATACAGTGATGAGTATAGTATCCGGAATCCAGAAAGTTGATGATTGAGTGGGAAGCTAAGAGAGTAATATTTAGCATTAATAGAAGGGTGCTCCCTTCCTCTCTTTTACATAGAGCAGGTAGAAGAGCACTGGGATTTCTAACTTCCAAGACATGATGTAGATTGAAAAAAAACTGTGAAGTTTTTGGGTTTTTTTCCCCCAATGAAACATTGGGGTTTTATTTTATTTTATTTTATTTCTTTGAGCGCAGTTTCACTGGCCCTCATATGTAGGACCTGAACCGGGGCCACTGGCTTCCCAGGCCAGTGCTTAACCACCATGCCACTCGGCCGGCCTGAAACATTGAGATTTTAATGCAAACATTTAAATCATCACTATGAAGAGCAGGTAGAGATTTAGTGAGATATTTCATTATATTGTTGTTTTTTTGAAAAAAGAACTTAAATTATTATGTACCTGATTGAAACTACATAAAAATATCGACATACTTGTGTGTAAGTACTAAAAGATAAATAATAAACATGTTATTTGATAGAATAATGGGATTATAGCTTATTTTTGCCCAAAATTTTGCTAATTATATGGTTATATTGCCCTTTCAGTTTTTTTTTTGTTTTTTTTTTCGAGGGCAGTGTCACTGGCCCTTATATGTGTGACCTGAACCAGGGCCACTGGCTTCCCAAGCCGGCGCTTAACCACCACGCCACTCAGCTGGCCCTGCCCTTTAATTTTTTGAAGCCCAGAGAAAAGGTAAAGACTGGTGTTTAAAATTTGTGTGACATTTAAACCAAATAAAAAATACATATCTATAAAATTATTATCATTAATTTTTTTAAAGATTTTTTTTTTAATTGGGGAATTGGGGGAGGGGAACAGCATTGGGGAACCAGGGAACGGGAACAGACAAGTTGCTATCTTTTGTTCTTCAGTCTAGTTGCGGAAGACATTGCTTCACAGGCCCATGTTGGTATCATCATTGCGCTCTTCTCGGGTGAGGCAGATCGGTGGACGGCCTCTGGATGGCTGCTCACAGAGGCTCTTGGAAGCTCACACAGGCAGCCAGCCACTCATGCTGGCTGCCAGCCCTCACTGTAGCCTATGGCAGCCTACTGTAGCAGGGGCTGCAGCTATGAGGTCCTCAGGACTCACAGCAGCCCAGACGCAGGTGGAGCTGTTGTTCACCATCTTAGCTGTAGAGGGCAATGTCACTGGCCTTCATATGTGGGATCCGAACCATGGTCGCTGGTGTCCCAAGCCAGCTCTTAACCAACCCATCACTCAGCTGGCCCTTATTATTAATTTTTAATTAGAATTCTTTTTTTTAAATCTTTTATTGTGAAATAAAAATTTTTAAATTAGTTTCATGTGTACAACGCAGTGCAATAGTTATACTTTTTAACCCTCAAACTGACAACCTCCCCTCACCAAATTTGCCACCCCTCTACCACCCCATATCATACATATCTATACGACTCCCTTGACTCCCTTCCCCAGTATACTCCACATCCCGTTACTATCTATATATTCAATTATAGTTGCCATACAATATTATACAACATCAGCTTGAGGTGTACAGTGCAGTGATCAAGCCTCTACACCATCCATGCAGTGGTCTACCTAACAAGACATGTGACCATCTGACACCCCACAAAATATTTACATTATTAATTATATTCCACAAACTGTCTTTCATATCCCTGTGGCAATATTGTAGTTACCCATTTATGCTGTCTAATCCCTTCTTCTTCTCCCTTACCCCCAACCTCCTCCCAACTAGCAACCATCAGTTTTTCCTCTATATCTATGAGACTGTTTCTGCTTACTTTGCTCATTCATTCAGTTTTTCAGATTCCACATATAAATGAGATCATATGGTATTTGTCTTTCTCTGACTGACTTATTTCACTTAACATAATAGGCTCTAGGTCCATCCATATCATTGCAAATAGTACGATTTCATTCTTCTTTATAGTGGAGTAATACTCCATTGTATAAATGTACCACAGTTTCTTAATCCAGTCGTCTACCTATGGGCATTTCGGTTGTTTCCAAGTCTTGGCTATTGTAAGCAGTGCTGCAATAAACGTAGGGGTGCATATATTTTTTCAAATTAGCGTCTTGGATTCTTCTGCGTAGATACCCAAGAGTGGAATTGCTGGGTCATACGGCAGTTCCATTTCCAGTTTTTTGAGATACCTCCATACTGATTTCCATAATGGCTGCACCAATCTGCAGTCCCACCAACAGTGCACCAGGGTTCCCTTTTCTCCACACCCTTGCCAGCACGTGTTGTTTGTTCATTTATTGATGATAGCTATTCTGACTGGAGTGAGGTGGTATCTCATTGTGGTTTTTATTTGCATTTCTCTGATGATTAGTGAGGTTGAACATTTTTTCATATGTCTGCTGGCCATTTGTATGTCCTCTTTAGAGAAATGTCTCTTCCTATCCTCTGCCCATTTTTTAATTGGGTTGTTTGGTTTTTTGGTGTTGAGTTGAATGTGTTTCATAAATTTTGGATATCAACCGCTTATCACATATATCTTTGGCAAATAGTTTCTCCCATTCAGCAGGCTGCCTTTTTGTTTTATTGATGATTTCCTTTGCTGTGAAAAAACTTTTAAGTTTGATGTAATCCCATATGTTTATTATTTCTTTTATTTCCCTTGCCTGAGGAGATATGTCCGTAAAAATATTACTAATGGTAATGACTAAAAATATGTTTTCTTCTAGGAGTTTATGGTTTCAGGTCTCACATTTAAGTCTTTAATCCATTTTCAGTTTGTTCTCATGTTTGGTGTAAGTAGGTGGTCCATTTTCATTTTTTTGCACATGTCAGTCCAATTTTCCCAGCATCATTTATTAAATAGACTATCTTTACTACAATGTAAATTCTTCCTTCCATTGTCATAGGTTAAATGACCGTATATGGATGGGTTTATTCCTGAGTTCTCTATTCTATTCCATTGGTCTATATGTCCGTTTATATGCCAGTACCATACTGTTTTTGTTTTGTTTTGTTTTGTTTTTTGAGGGCAGTATCACTGACCCTCATATGTGGGATCCGAACCCAGGCCGCTGACATCCCAATCCAGCTCTTAACCACCGCGCCACTCTGCCAGCCCAGAACCATACTGTTTTGATTACTGTAGCCTTGTAGTATGTTTTTATGTCAGGTAGCGTCTCCCAATTTGTTCTAATTTCTCAAGATTTCTGAGGTTATTCGGGGTCTCTTATTGTTCCATATAAATTTTAGGATTACAGGTTCTATTTCTGAGAAAATTGTTCTTGGTAGTTTGATTAGAATTGCTTTGAATCTATATATTGCCTAGGTATTATTGATATTTTAACTATATTAAATCTTCCTATCCATGAACATGGTATGTATTTCCATTTATTTGTATCTTCTTCGATTTCACTATTCAGTGTCTCATCCTTTTTTTATTTTATTTTTTATATATTTTTTGAGGGCAGTATCACTTGCCCTCATATGTGGAACCCGAACCGGGGCTGCAGGCTTCCCAAACAAGCACTTAACCATGGTGTCACTCGGCCGACCCTCAGTGTCTCATAATTTTCTGAGTGCAGGTCTTTTATTTCTTTAGTTAAATTTATTCTTAGATATTTTATACTTCTTGAAGCAATTGTAAAAGGGAATGATTTCCTGATTTCCTATTCTGTTAGTTCATTATTGGTGGATACAAATGCAACTTATTTCTGAATATTAATTTTGTACCCTGCTACCTTACTAAATTTATTTATCAGTTCTAACAGTTTTCTGGTGGAGCCTTTGGTACTCTCTATATAATATGATGTCAACAGCATATAATGACGATTTTAGTTCCTCCTTTCCAATTTGGATGCCTTTTATTTTATTTTCTGATTTCTGTGGCTAGAACTTCCAGAACTATGTTAAATAAAAGTGTTGAAAGTGGGCAGCCTTGTCTTGTTCCTGATCATAAAAAGAAAGCTTTTAGCCTTTCCCCATTGAGTACTATGTTTGCTGTGGGCATATCATCTATGGCCTTTATTATGTTGAGATATGATCCCACTCACTATTCCCACTATTCTAAGAGTTTTTCTCATAAATGGCTGCTGGGGTTTCTCAAATGCTTTTTCTGCATCTATTGATATGATCGTGTAATTTTTATTTTTCATTTTGATGTTATGTATTACGTTAATTGATTTGCACATATTGAACCAAACTTGCATACCAGGAATGAATCCAATTTGATGGTGACATATGATCTTTTTAATTCACATTATGCTGAATTCGGTTTGCTAGTATTTTGTTGAAGATTTTTGCATCAATGTTCATTAGAGATATTGGCCTGCAGTTTTCCTTTTTTGTAATATCTTTGTCTGATTTTGGGATCGGAGTAATACTGGCCTCATAAAATGTGCTTGAGAGCCTACCCTCCTTCTGTATTTTTTGGAATTGTTTGAGGAAAATATGTATTAATTTTTTTTTGAGGGCAATGTCACTGGCCCTCATATGTGGGACCTGAACGGGGGCCACTGACTTCCCAAGCCGGAGCTTAACCATCGTGCCCCTAGTCCAGCCCTATTAATTCTTTTTTAATGTTTTGTAAAATTCATCTGTGAAGCCATCTGGTCCAGGACTTTTGTTTGTTGGAAGACTGTTGATTACTGATTCAATTTCTTTGGCAGTAATCAGTCTGTTCAGCGTTTCTGTTTCTTTTTGGTTCAGACTTGGTTGATTGTATGCTTCTAGAAATTTATCCATTTCATCCAGATTGTCGAATTTGTTAGCATACAGTTGCTCATAGAATTTTCTTAAAATTTTCTATATTTCTGTGGTATCTGTTGTTACTTTTCCTCTTTCATTTCTGACTTTATTAATTTGGGTCCTTTCTCTTTTTTCTGGTGAGTCTGGCTACGGGTTTGTCGATTTTGTTTATCTTTTCAAAAAACCAACTCTTGGTTTCATTGATCTTTTGTATTGCTTTTTTGTTCTCTATTTCATTTATTTCTGCTCTGATCTTTATTATTTCCTTCCCTATACTCCCTTTAGGCATGTTTTGCTGTACTTTTTCAAGTTCCCTTAGGTGTAAAGAGTGTCTGTTGATTTGAGATTTTTCTTCCTTCTTTAGGTAGGCCTGCACTGCTATGAACTTCCCTCTTAGGACTGCTTTCACTGCATCCCAGAGATTTTGGGTCATGGTGTTTTCATTTTCATTTGTCTCAAGGTATCTTTTGGTTTTCTCCTTGATCTCATTTTAGACTCACTCGTTATTTAGTAGCATTTTATTCAGCCTCCATGTATTTGTGTGTTTTCCAGTTAACTTCTTGTAATTTATTTCTAGTTTCATAGCATTGTGGTCAGAGAAGACATTTGATATGATTGCAATCTTCTTAAATTTGTTGTGACTTGTTTTGTGGCGTAACATGTGGTCTATCTTGGAAAATGTTCCATGTGCACTTGAGAAGGATGTATATTCAGTTCCTTTGGGTGAAATGCCCTAATACTATCGATTAAATCCAGCTGGTCTAAAGTGTCCTTTAAGGACACTATGTCCATGTTGATTTCCTGTCTGGATGATTTGTCCATGGTGACAATGGTGTGTTGAAGTCCCCTAATACGATAGTGATACTGTTGATCTGTGACTTTATGTCTATCAAAATCTGTTTTATATATTTAGGAGCTCCTATGTTGGCTTCATAGATGTTTTCTAGGGTTATGTCCTCTTGTTGAATCAATCCCTTTATTAATATGTAGTGCCCTTCTTTGTCTTTTATTGTAGTCTTCATTTTAAAGTCTGTTTTGTCAAAATAAGTATTGCTACTCCAGCTTTTTTCTCATTTCCATTTGCATGAAATATCTTATTCCATCCCTTTTCTTTCAGTCCGTGTGCAACTTTTGCTCTGAGATAAGTCTCTTGTAGACAGCATATGCATGGGTCCTGTTTTCCTATCCACTCAGCCACTCTGTTTTTTTTGTTTGGAGCATTTAGCCCATTCACTTTTAAAGTGATTATTGATAGGTGCATATTTATTGCCATTTTGTTATTTGTATTTCTGGTATTCCTAGGTTAGTTTGTTTCCCCCTTACTTCTGTCTTATAAAATCCTTTTAACATTTCCTGCAATGCTATCTTGGTGGTGTTGAATTCCTTAGGCTTATTCTTTTCTGAGAAACTCTTTTTCTTTCCTTCAATTTTTAGTGATAACTGTGCTGGGTAGAGCAATTTTGGTTGTAGACCTTTATTTTGTGTCACTTTGAATATTTCCTGCCACTCCCTTCTGGACTGCAGAGTTTCTGTAGACAAGTCAGCTGTTAGTCTTATAGGACTTCTTTTGTATGTAACCTGCAGTCTTTCTCTTGCTGCTTTATGATTCTATCTTTGCCTTTAAGCTTTTCCATTTTAACTATGATGTGTCTTGGTGTGGGCCTGTTTGGATTCAGCCTGTTTGGAACTCTCTGTACATCCTGGGTTTGTATGTTGATTTCCTTCACCATGGAAGGGAAATTTTCAGTCTTTATTTCTTTAAATACATTCTCAATCCCTTGCTTTGTCTCTTCCCCTTCTGGTATTCCTATGACGGGAAGGTTGTTTCGTGTCATGTTGTCCCAGAGGTCTCTTCAACTATTTTGATTATTTTTTATTCTTTTTTCTTTTTGTTATTCCAACTCGGTGATTTCTGCTATTTGACTTCTAAATTGCTGATCCGATCCCCTGCTTCATCAACTCTACTGGTGATTCCTTTGAGTGTGTTCTTTATTTCAGTTATTGTATTCTTTAGTTCTAACTGATTGTTTTTTATTAGTTCCCTATCCTTCTTTATGTCCTCACTAAATTTCTAAAACATTCTTATCATCAGTATTCTAAACACTGTCTCAAAAATTTTGTATACCTCTTTTTCATTTAGTTCCATTTCTAGAGTTTTCTTCTGATCTTTTACTTGGTACATATTTCTTTGTTTCTTTATTCTGGCTGTCATTCTGTGATTGCTTCAATGTATTAGATAGATCACCTAGAAAGATTAAAAAAGAAAAGGAAGAGGAAAACAGAGGAAAAAAGAAGAAAAAAGAAAACAAAACAAAAAAAAAGAAAAAAGAAAAAAAAAGGATGGGGGTGCTCTCCCTGACTTTTATCTGTAGACAACTTGCTCAGCAATAGAGAGTCTCTGGGCAACTCAGGACCTGCTGTTTGGGGGGAAGGGCTTAATGTGTTATGCTCCAGCCTCCATCTCAGCCTTGCCATGAGCTGTGCAATTAGCTGCTGTGTGCTCTGGAACCATCCTCACTACCGAAATCTTTACAGGTTGTTTCAGGTTGTCTGTTGCTGCAAAAAACACTCTGTGGCCTACAGAGATGGGGTCCAGGCACCAGGGTCTCAGGATGCCTCTGGCTACACAGCTCTAGGTGGGCAGGGCTGGCCCGCATGTTACCGGATGTGGTCACTGGCCCCCAGCCAGTCAGAGCAGCATGCACTCCTGCACTGGCAACCTGCCCACACATACTTGCCAGGAAAGCCCCTACCGGATCACACAGACACACAGCTCTTGGCCCAACAGTCTCAGAAAAACTCCCAGTCTCAGCCTATCCCAATCAGCTGCTTGCAGATCAGGCTGAGGAGCCCAACAGGCAATCCCCAGCCTGGCAACTCTGCACAAGTATTGCAAAGAGCGAGTATCCAAGGCGGCTCGTGCACTCCTGCTCTCAATGAACAGACTGATGGAGCCAGAACACACCCGCCTGGTATTTCTCTGGCTATGCAACACAAGCAGTGCAGCGGGTGGGGATCCAAGGCAGCTTGCGCACTTCTGCATCTCAGTGGGCACCCTGTTGTAGCCAGAGAGCACCTGCCAGGTGTTTCCCTGGCAACACAGCACAAGAAGGACGGAGTGTGGGAATCCAAGGCCACTTGTGTTCACATGCACACATGCACTCCTATGCCAATTTCACCAGATCACTGAGTTCCAGGACCTTACCCTCTGTCAGAGGTCCCAACCATGAAAAAATGGCCCCCTCCTGTAAACTACTCATGTGCAAGGTCCACACCAGGGGACCAGTGTTCCCCAAAACCTTCAGCTCCCACGCCAAAGGTGCTCAGTTCAGTCTGTCTCCACAGGCTTCTGGGCCCAGCTCACACAGCTACTGTCTCCACCAGGAACTGGGTGAGTGCTCACTGGCGAGCGTGTCTGTGTGCCAGCCCAACTGGTTCTCTAGCTGCCCGCAGCCTCACCAAGCTGAGCCAAGAGAGTCCTCACTATTTTGTACTGCCAGCTATCGTAGAACTCCTCTTCCTGGAAAAGCAACTCTGGGCTAGTGAGCTCGGTGTGGGGCCATAGGATCTCTCCCCTAACCAGAAAAGCCTCCCCACTGCTGAGGCATCCACCAAGGGGCTCGCCCTCTCTTGTCTCCGCCCCTCCCACCTGACTTGATATGGCCTTCTCTTTAGGTTCTTCATTTAGAGGTTCTGTTCATCTAGTGTTCAGAGTACTTTCAAGGTTGAATGTTGTATAAATTATTTGTAATTTTGTTGTGATCCTGGGAGGCAGTTGGCTCAGCATCTGTCTATTCCACCATCTTACCAGAAGTCAAAATCTCTTAAGATTTTAAGATAAATTTTTGAGTTGCAGATCTGTCATATTTATTAATAAAAGAATGGTTATTTGTAGGAGCATCATTAACCAGTGAAACAGATAGACATAAAAGGCATTTCTTATGTTTTTATCATAGCACTCATTCATAAAACCATTTGTAATGTGGTCTGGATTGATACCAAATGGATTTTATCACTCATGGGTTTATTTGCCCTCCCTGACTTACAACTACACTAGTAGGGATGAGAAAATACGACCGGATCCTACTTTTTCTGTCAACTTAAAATGCAATCTGAGAAGGGTAATGTAATATTTTTAGCTCTCTGACAAAAAAAAAGAAGGAAAACAACAGAATCAAGATGACAGGTGTAGAGTAGGAAATAACTCTCCTGGGAAAGTTTGCCACTACAAATATGAACAATGTGACCGAAATAGGTGAATCATAAACAATAATATTCTATTAAACATATCTAAAATTAATTGCTAATTTTCATTAGTTATAGAAGGTCAACTCTTTTTTTTTGAGGGCAGTGTCACTGACCCTCATATCTGGGACCTGAACTGGGGCTGCTGGCTTCCCAAGCCAGCACTTAACCACCACGCCACTCAGCCAGCCCTAGAAGGTCAATTCTTGAAATAGGACATCTTGGAGGAGAGTTCCTTTAGTGGAATATTGGCAGTTACTATAGCATGTAACCAAACTTGTCATTGTTTTTTAAATATCATTTGTAATTTCAACTATCTGTAGGGCTTTCAGACAATTAGAAGCATTAGAAATGGTGTATCTGAAACTCACTGAAATTGTAATGATTATTTTGATTAATGTAGGTCATGGAGGTGAACCTGTGGTGGCATGACAATTTCCTAGTTGTCACCTAGGATGGATGTATTTTTGAGGGGATGCCCCATTCCAGGATATGCTTCTCAGCTCTATAGGTCAGATGCTCAATCAGGTACTCAAATGTTGCCAAGTTCTCAAACACTAGCTTACACTAGTTTAATTCAAAGGGGGTCATTTTGTAAAATCTGAATGCTGATTTATTTGTTAACAATGACAAGCACAACTGTCTAGCAGTCTGCAATATTTAGGTTGATGATCATGGAGCACCTTCCTTACTTGTAAGTTATACTGGAAGTCCAGATATTACCAGGAGACAATAGGTGAACATGGAATGAGAACAACTAGAATTGATTGGATGATTTTCACAGAATTTTGACATGGATCTCTAGTGGTCTGATGCCTCTGTCTCCACTTCAGGGATAGATCTGGTCAGGGGACTGCAATGTTTCCATGCAATGGTCAGAACACCCTATACATTGTACAGGTTTTAATGCCAATTTAAATTTGTAATCTCTGATTCCTGCTCTCTTATGTTTCAAATTGTTCATTTTTCTTTATTTGACTTATTTAAAAATATGTTTATGGGCTGGCTGAGTGGCGCGGTGGTTAAGCGCTGGCTTGGGAAGCCAGTGGCCCCGGTTCGGTTCCACATGTGAGGGCCAGTGACACTGCCCTCAAAATAAAAAAAATATGTTTAGGCTATCAAATAGGTTATAGGCAATCTGTTTTCTTGCTTTTGGATTGAAAGATATTTTCTCTTTTAGTATAACTTTTGCATATGTATTATCACATCTATCATGTGTTGATTTTCCTAGTTTGGGTCTCAGAGTTCTGGGGAAATATGTCATTGTAGGCAGTACAGTGTACTGTTAGGAGCATGGGATTTGTACTCAGACCAATCAAGGTATTAGTTCTGACTTCCATACAGTACCTTTAGGTCCTTGTAAAAATTATTTAGCTTTCTTAAGTCCCAATTTACTTATTTAAAAATTGGAGGTAATACTGTTACTTAACTCACATGGCTGTGGTGATGATTTTATAAGATAAAGCACACATTGGACCAGCTGAGTGGCTCAGTTTGTTAAGAGCTTGCTCAAGAATGTGAGCTCTGAGCAACAGCGTTGCCAATTCGATTCACATGGGCCAGTGAGCTGTGCCCGAGCTGAGCTGCCAATAGGTGGCAGGATGGCTCAGCTGGTGAGAGCATGTGCTCCTAACAACAAGGTTGCTTGTTTGAGATGGTGGGCTATGCCTACCTGCAACTAAAGGCAGAAGTCAGAACCTTGAGCTGAGTTTCCACCTGGATTGCTCAGTGGATAGAGCATGCACTCTTAAAAACAAGACTGCCAGTTCAACTCCCATATAGGATTGTGGCTATGCCCACCCACAACTAAGACTGAACTCGGCACTTTGAGCTGAGCTGCCACCTGGATGGCTCAGTGGATAGAGTGTGTACTATTAACAATGAGGCTGCTGGTTCGTCTCCCACATGGGATGGTGGATACACCCACCCGCAACTAATTGAACACAGCAACTTGAGCTGTGCGGCACGACTGGACTTGGAGCTGAGCTTTCTGTGCCCTCCACAACTAAGATTAAAGGACAGCAGCTTGGCTGTTCCCCTCCCCCAATTCCCCAATTGAAAAATTGTAAAAAAATGATAAAGCACACAAAATATGCACAGCACCTAGCACATAGTAAGTACTAAAAAGTTATCTATTATTTATTTCTGTATAAAAATCTCAGAAGAGAAAGTTTTATTAGCACTATCAGTATTGTTTATAATGCAATTATGCAAAAGATTATTGAAAAGATCAACTTTTTTTTTTTTTGGAGGGCAGTGTCACTGGCCCTCATATGTGGAACCGAACTGGGGCCGCTGGCTTCCCAGGCCAGCGCTTAACCACAGTCAATGAACAACTTTAGTTTTAGTTTAACCAGAATTGCTTTTAAAAAAATTATATTGGAGAATAGTGTGTTTTCCCAGGACCAAATCAAGTAGTTGTTTCATTCTAGTTGTGCAGGGCACAATTCAGTGGCCCATGTGGTGACTAAGCCAGCAACCTTGGTGTTATGAGCACTGCACTCTGACCAACAGAGCTAACTGACCACCCCTAAATGGAATTACTTTTACTTTTACTTAATATGCAATGATGATTAGTGCCAATTTGGAAATTAGAGCTTGTAATATTGAGAATTGCTCCTCTTATACCTGAATGCTTTTTTAAAATTTTATTTTATTTTATTTTATTTTATTTTAATTAGCTTCAGGTGTACAACAGAGTGCAATAGTTACACTTTTTACCCCTCAAACTGACAACCTCCCTCCCCCAATTCGCCCCCCACTCCTCCCCCCATATCATACTATCTATTACAATTCCTTTGACTCCCTTCCACCGTATAATCCACATCCCGTGACTATCTATATATTCAATTACAGTTGGCATACAATATTATACAACATCAATTTCAGGTATACAGTGCAGTGATCAAGGCTCTACTCCATCCATGAAGTGTTCTCCCTAACAAAACATGTGACCATCTGACACCCCACAAATTTTTTACCACATTTTGAATGTTTTTTTTTATATAGTAACAAAACAGTGCTGCAACTTATAGTATTTATTTAACACTTGGCAAATTGAACTGGTCAAAGAATGAAAACGTTTTTATTTTCAGGCAAAGCTGTAATTTATCTGGTTACAGCTAGAAAGATAGCTAGATAAACACATTGAATGTGGCCTTTTAATATTTCAGGGTCATAATGGAATTTTCCATTTTATTTTTATTTTTATATTACTGACTTATTATTATTATTATAAAGTCATTTACACTCATAATTATATCCTCTTAATATATGTTTTCACATATATTCCAAGTGTAGTCCTAATTCTTTTTGCCAACAACTTGACTGTTTCTTCTTTCATATACAGAATAAATTTTGTTTCTGGTCAGAGGCAGATGATGCCTTTAGCACCC
The DNA here is from genome assembly GCA_033961575.1 of Aselliscus stoliczkanus. Classification (NCBI taxonomy): domain Eukaryota; kingdom Metazoa; phylum Chordata; class Mammalia; order Chiroptera; family Hipposideridae; genus Aselliscus; species Aselliscus stoliczkanus. The sequence goes on along the minus strand of CM066737.1, from coordinate 32,479,696 downwards.
AGAAGGCAACATAGATCCTGGAACTATCACAAATGTCAGTACACACATGGTGCTTCCTTGGTGGTATCAGATGTGTAGCTCTAGCAAAGAGCATCCATGGAAATAGCTGAAATGTAGAAGGCAGGCAGGTGGGAAAACAGATGCCAGCTTCTAACAACATAATGGAATGAAAACACAAGAAACATTTGTCACATGAATTGAGCAATGTAATTCAACTGGATATGGCAGAACACGGTGACCTGGTACAATTCTTAGCAAAGCAATCAATCAGTAAATGACAGGGAAATATCTGATAAATTTCAGGTTTGCTTTCCCCTTCTCTGTCCTCTTCTGGTTTCTACCCATTTTTTAAATCCCAAATAAAGCCTCACCTTCTGCATGAAGACTTCTTTAATAGTAAAAAGGATGAGAGGATGAAAGTGACAGTTACTTTATATGTTCTTATTTCATCCTTGCAAACACTCTTTGAGGAAGTGGATCTTCAGAAACTTTAAGAAATTTGGCAAGCCATTTGTCCAAAGTTAGGTTGATGAGTTTAGGACTTGTGGAACATAAGATGCATATGGAAGAACCAGATAAAGAATTCTAGGAAGTTGTTGGTTAGGTGAAAGTTAAGTTTGAGACGCAGAACAGGAGAGGATATAAAGTTTTGAGAGTATTTAGCAATTAATGATGGCAGCTTAGAATAGAGAATAGATGGGATTACACGGAAAGAATATCTGGAATTGAGGGAGAGGGCCTGGAAAAAATAAGGGACCTGAGAACAAAACTCAAGGAGACACCAATATTTAAGGGATGAATGGAAGCATAGAAGGCAGAAAAAGGAACTGAGACAGAGCAGCCAGAAAGTCGAAAAATGAATAGAGTTTTGTGTCACAGAATAAAAGGGAGGATTGAATTTCAAAATGGGAGTAGTCAATAGACTCAAAGACTATAGAAAGGTCAAGTTAGAGGAAACTTCGATTATCAGAGGGGAGAGGGTCACCTTTATGTGGTGCCCTTAAAATATATTCTGTAATATTATGGGTGGAAATTAAGGTACAGAAAATATAGACAAAAGCATTATACAGCATCGATGAAGCTTGAACGTGCTCATACCGTAACTGGGAAGGAGCTAGTAGAGAGGAAGAGGCTGAAATAGAGAAGAGTGGAGAGATTATGACAGGATTGAACTCACTGAGAAGATGGGGGATGCTGGGATCCAAATTACAGGTGAAGGATGTAACTGTAAAGTTGAATAGAGAAAGTTCTGTGAGAACAAGAGAGGTGTGAACTTTGCAGGAAGCTTGAGGATAGGATGGGAACTGAGAGGTAAAAGAGAAAGAGCAATTCCCTTCCCCCCTTCCACCATGGAAATCCTCACTAATTGGCTTGTGGAGTCCTCTAGAAGCCCCCAGAAACATCTGAGTTTCAACATCTTCACTACGATGCACTTCTCCCATAAATATTAACAAACGTTTTCCGTTAGAGTACTCCAGTTTGAAATGCTGAAATCTGAAATGTCCTTCCCTCATTTTCACTGAGTTGGGTCATGCATCCTTATTGTGGCCTCCTGTTCTTGATACCTTCCTATAACATCTTGGTCTGGCTTCCCTTTCCTCTCTATCCACTCAGCCATCACATCTTCCTAGTGCATCTCACTAGCCTGCACTGATAGTTTGAGCCTTGTAATTCCCTATAGCTGCCAGGCTCTCCCTTCAATAATGTTCAGGGTATACAACCAAGCCAGTGTAAGGGCAGAAAACTTTTACCTTCTTCCCTTTTAGGTTCTTTGGCTGGTCAAATAATTAAATTTACATACAATGGATCAACAGAAGAAAAAACAAATTTAATTCTGTATGTATGGAAGCCCCATAAAAATATGAGACTCAAAAAATCATTAAAGCAGATAGCTTTTGTATCTTTTAGACAAACAAAACAAATAAACAATACATTTGTGAATAATTGACAAGAAAAAGAGGTTTGGGGGTGTAAATTAGAGAAGAAGTAACAAGATATATATATATATATATATCCTTCTGAGCTGTAAATTCCCTATTTCTGGTGATAAGGATGTCGTCTACCCTCCTGATATAGGAAAGGTACCTCTCACATGGGAGGTTTATTTTCCGCTTTCAGGGAGACAAAGGAGGGTCAGCGTGTCCTTCTTGCAGCTGGTTCTTAAGTAACTAATTCAAAATAATCAATATGCCAAAGTGGCATATTTTGCTCTCCTTCATCTGGTTCCTACTGCTGCCCCAACATGCAGCCTCATTGCCTGCCCCATAGCAGTAGTGTGAGCACAGCCTTCTCACTTAACACTGTCCTGCTCCATTTCTGGGTTCTGATAGACCCCAGGCTTGCACTGTACTTAAAGCTCTCTGAGCCGTGAGGTCCTGAAACCACAGTCTTCACCGCTTCAATTCCTTCCATTCCTCAGAAATTTTCTGACCTCCTCTGACCCATCTTTCTTTTTAAGATTGATACTTTTTTTTTTTTAGCTAAACCATCCTGCCACCTATTGGCAGCCACCTTTCTTTTTAGACCAGGACTGTGTATGTGTATGTGTTTGAAAGTCCCATCCCAGGCTGTGGGTGCATGAGTGGTCACTAATAGTGTCTCCTAGAGATCCACAGTGACTCCTAACCATCTGTATGCACTATACTACCCAGTGTAGTCATCCCACCTGTTACCCCTGAAGGGGGCGATCTGCCAAGGAAGTTGGCCCAGCCAACCTCGCAGCATGACTCATAGCTTGTCTCTGTGACATGTTACGCTGTCTCCTGGTAGGGTTTGGCATAGTGAAGGAGTCTGCTTTACTATTTGGGAGGAAAATGAGGGAGTGAGGTTCGGAAGAAGTCAAGAAGGAGGCCAGGACTGGGATAGGACCTTTACCAGTAGTGGCAGCAGTGGTGGTGGTTGCTGTGATTACGGCAACAGCAGAGGTGGTGGCAGGGGTTTCATCGCCTGTAAGGCGGTAGGTTGACTAGGCCGTGGCAGCCATGGCAGTGAACTCTGGGGACCGCACAAGTGGGTTGCGCCACAACGCAGTGATCTGGTTCATCAACAATGAAATCGTTTTGAACGGAGGCAGCTTGGATTTCTGCGAGACCTTCCGCTCGCGGCTCTGGAATGAGGTAGAGGATGGGCTTCTGGCTATCCTGGCCAACCCTCAGGTGCCGCATGCCCTCAAGAGTGTGGGTGCAAGGCAGTGGGAGCAGCAGGTGCCCGGGATCCCGTAGCTGCCGGAGCAGGTTGAGGAGCTTGAGGTGGCTTCTTGGGCCCTATCTTCCCAGCTGCAGTGGCTATGCATGGAACGTGAGGAGGAGGCTTTGCAGCTACAATGCACGAAGTCTGCCCTGTGCCAGGTGATAGATGAACGCGAAGTGTTGCATGGGTGACTGCTCCAATTGAGAAGTTGACTCAGGCAGACCTGCTGCTTCAGGAGGTTGTGCCTCTGTTGGGAGCCCAACAGCATGGGGCCACAGCATGGCCCATGCATACAGAGGAACAAAGCAAGATGGTGGCTACAGGGAAGCAGGGTGTGCCACATTTAGAGACTCAGATGGCAGCTCTGGCAGCTGTGCTTTACATGCCAGGATCGCCAAGTCCCTGGGCCCAGACCATGCAACCCCCTCTGCCAATGCCATTGCTATATCCATTTCCATTCTATGCACCACTCCCAATGGAATTTCCTTGCTCGACACCTCTACGACTCTCAGCCTTCTGGGAAGCAGAAGGAGCATCGGCAACAGTAGTAGCAGCAGCGGTTGCACTCCAGATGCCTCCTCCAGGGATCTAGCCTGTGGGCTGCAGTGGGCTGCAGGAGGAGATGGCCCTGCTGTGTCACCAGAGGTGCTATTGCCAGGGAGAATGTTCTGAGATTCTCCAAGGAGGATGACCCCCAGTGGACACCACAAACCAGAGCCAAGAGGAAGGTCCTGTGTGTCCCCAGGAGATATCATCCTTCGGTGACATCAGGAGCCACAGCCAGAAGGAATGTCCAGTGATGTTCCAGGGGAAGTACCCCCTGGGAAACAGCAAGAGTCATAGCCAAGAAAAAAGTCCACTGATGTCCCAGAAGAAGTATTCCCTGAGGAACAGTAAGAGTCACAGCCAAGAAGAAGGTCCAGAGTGGTTCCAGGACACATACACATTCCCCCCCCACCCCTGCAGCAGCAAGAGTGGTAGTGTGAGCAAAAACCCAAAGAAACCGCAGCCTCAGTGGAAGAAGGCCAAGCAACCAAAATGGAAAAAAGCCTCAGAATCTCAGCATCAGGAAATGTCTGCCTGTTACAATCCAATAAATTGAAACTCTCCATGTTGTAAACAGTTCAATTTTTCATGGCGCGAGGCCTATAGTTGCAAGAAAATCTATATGGCAGTTGAGAGTGGAGGCCTGGACCCAAGACAAACTCACTAATTCCAGGAGGGCAAGTAAGAAATACAAGAAAAACCAATTTCCTAAGTGCCCCCCCTTCTGATAAAAAAGTAACTCATTTATTTCACAGAAAATTTGAAACTGAAATTATCATAGAGAAAATTAAAATAATCCATTTTCCCATTACCCAAACTAACAAATTTTATCATTGTGAATACACATGCACAAATATGTATGTATTTATATTCGTTTAAAAAACATTTAATTAAATTTATTGGGGTATCTTGTTAATAATCTTTTTTATTAACTTGGACAAAGAGAAATTGCATTTGAGTGTCAGTATTTTTTTAAGATTTTTATTAAAATATAGCTAACATGCAATATTATATTAGTTTCACGTGTATACCATAGTTATTCAATATTTATACACATTAAGAAGTGGTTACCATGATAATTTCGGCAACCATGATAAGTACTACTTTATCATGTTATTATTGACCATATTCCCTGTGCTGTACATTACATCTCTGTGGCTTATTTTATACTGAAATTTTGAACTTCTTATTGCCTTCAACTTTCCCCCATTTAAAAAATTTTCCATTATACTTGGCCCTCAATATTATTTTATATTAATTTCAGGTGTACAGAATAGTGGTTAGACATTCATATAATTTAAGAAGTGCACCCCTAACTAGTCTAGTACCCACCTGACACTATACATATTTATTAACATATTATTGGCTACATTTACTATACTTTACATCCTCATGACTAATTTGTAGCTAACAATTTTTATTTCTTCATCCCATCACTTTTTCACTCTGTCCCCTAAACCCCCTCACATCTATCATTCCAATAAATCTAATATAATACCCTTCTGACACATAGTCATTACAATATAATTGACTATATTCCTTATACTAAAACCTACATCCCCATGACTACTGTGTAACAACCAATTTGTACTTCTGAATCCCTTCCCCTTTTTTGGCCTCCAACCTTCCTCCCATCTGAAAACCTTCAAAATGTTCTCTGTATCTACGAGTTTATTTCTGTTTTGTTCTTTAGATTTCACATATAAGTGAAATCATATTACATCTGTCTTTCTGTGGCTGACATTCTCCACTCAGCACAATACCCTCCAAGTCCATCCTTGCTGCTGCAGATGTCAAGAACCAATTCCCTCACATGCTGAACAATATTCCTTTGTATGTGTGTACCACCTACGTTTTACCCATTCATTCATTGATGGACAACCAGACTGCCTCAATATCTTGGCTATTGGAAATGCTCCAATGAACTCTAATTAGCGTTCTGGGTTTCTTTGGATAATCACCCAGAAGTGGGATCACTGGGTCATTCTTTGTCTGTTGTTACATACTTTTTCTCCATCCCTTTTCTTTCAGTGCTGTGTGTCTTTCAAACTCAAGTGAGTTTCTTGTAGGCAGCATGTGTAATGGTCTTATTTTCTTATTCATGCAGCTATGAATGTCTTTTGATTGAAGCATTTAATCCATTTGCATTTAAAGTAATTATTGATAGATATGTAGCATTGTCATTTTATTATTCATATTTTTGATCATTTTTTTTTTCGTCTTCAAGAAACCCCTCTAACTTTCCTTGTAATACTGGCTTGGTGGTGACGAACTCCTTCAGCTTCTTCTTACCTGGGAAGCTCTTTATCTGTCCTTGGATTCTAGAATCTTTTTTTTTTTTTTGAGGGCAGTGTCACTGGCCCTCATATGTGAGACTGAACCGAGGCCACTGGCTTCCCAAGCCAGTGCTTAACCACCGTGCCACTCGGCCAGCCCTTTTCCTTGGATTCTAAATAATAGCTTTGCTGGAAAGAGTAATCTTGGTTGTAGGTCCTTACTCTTCATTTCTTTGAATATTTTGTGCCAATCCCTTGTGGCCTGCAAAGTTTCTATTGAGAAATAAACTGACTGTCTTATGGGAACTCCTTTGTAAGTAATTGCTATTCACTTGCTGCATTTAAGATTCTGTCTTTGTCTTTAACCTTTGGCATTTTAATTATGTGTCCTGGTGTGGAAGTCTTTGGGTTAATTTTATTTGTGACTCTGCTCTTTCTGGGCATGTAGGTCTATTTCCTTCATCAGGTTAGGAATGTTTTTAGTTATTATTTCTTCAAATAAGTTTTCAATTCCTTGTTCTCTCTCCTTCTGGTACCCCTATGAAGTGAAATTTGATGCACTTGATATTGTCCCAGAAACCCCTTAAACTATCCTCATTTTTTTAAATTTTTTTTTAACTTCTATTAGTTTCAGGTGTACAACACAATGCAATAGTTATACTCTTTACCCCCAAAGTGACAAACACCCACCCCCAGTTCGCCACCCCACTTCCCCCATATCATACATATCTATCACAATTCGCCTGACTCCCCTCCACAGTATACTCCACATCCCTTGACCATCCACATATTCAGTTACAGTTGGCATACAATACTATACAACATCAGTTTCAGGTGTACAGTGCACTGATCAAGCCTCTACTCCATCCATGAAGTGGTGTCCCTAAGAAGACATGTGACTATCTGACATGCCACAAAATTTTTACAACATTATTATATTCCCCGAACTGTGTTTCATATCCCTGTGGCAGTATTGTAGTTGTCTATTTATGCTGTCTAATCCCTTCCCCTTCACCCCTATCCCCACCCCGCTCCCAACTATCCACCCTCAGTTTTTCCTCTACATCTATGAGTCTGTTTACTTTCACTGTTCACTCAGCTCTTCAGGCTCCACACACAAGTGAGATCACATGGTACCTGTCCTTCTCCCACTGACTTATTTCACACAACATAATAGTCTCTTCACAACATTATCAATTACATTCACAGAACTGCCCCCATCTCCCTGCAGCAACATTCTAGTCCCATCTACACTGTCCAAAACCTTCCCCCTCTCCCTCTTCCCCACACCCTCCCAGCCAACAACCATCACTTTTTCCTTTATATCAACTCTTTGTGTTGATTTTCTGTCTAAAGAGCCTGTCCATTGGTGACAATGGTGTTGAAGTCCCCTACTATGATAGTTTACTGTTTATCTCTGTCTTTATGTCTCTTAAAATCTGTTACATGTAATTAGGAGTTCCTATGTTGGTGCATAGATGTTTATTAGGGTTATAGTGCCCTTCTTTGTCTTTTATTGTAGTCATTTTAAAGTAGATTTTGTCCAAAATGAGTATTGGTATTCCAGATTTTTTTTTTCTTTCTCATTTCCATTTGCATGAAATATCTTATTCCATCTGTAAACAGCATATACATGTGTCCTACTTTCTTATCCACTCAGCCACTCTTTGTTTTTTGATTGGAGCATTTAGCCCATTCACATTTAAAATGATTATTGATAGGGGCATATGTATTGCCATTTTGTTATTTGTATTCCTGGTCTCCCTGGGTTAGCTTGTTTACCTCTTTCTTTTGTTTAAAAAAGCCCTTTTAACATTTCTTGCAATGCTGGCTTGGTGGTAATGAACTCCTTAAGCTTATTCTTTTCTGAGAAGCTCTTTATTTCTCCTTCAATTTTAAGTGATAGCCGTGCTGGTTAGAGCAATCCTGGTTGTAGGCCTTTATTTTGTGTCACTTTGAGTATCTCCTGCCACTCCCTTCTGGCCTGCAGAGTTTCTGTAGACAAGTCAGCTGTTAATCTTGCAGGAGTTCCTTCGCATGTAACCTGCTGTCTTTCTCTTGCTGCCTCTAGGATTCTGTCTCTGTCTTTAACCTTTGCCATTTTGACTATGATGTGTCTTGGTGTGGACCTGTTCAGCTTGTTTGGAACCCTCTGCACTTCGTGGGAATGTATGTTGATTTCCTTCACCAGGGTAGGGAAGCTTTCAGTCATTATTTTTTCAAATACTTTCTCGACCCCTTGGCTTCTTCTCTTCTCCTTCTGGTATTCCTTTGAATACCAGGTAGTTGCGTGTCACCTTGTCCCATAGGGCTCTTAAACTATTTTCATTTTTTTTTTATTCTTTGGTCTTTCTGCTGTGCAAACTGGGTGATTTCTGCTATTTCATCTTCCAAATCGCTGTTCCGCTCCTCTGCTTCATCTACTCTACTGGTGATTCCTTCGAGTGTGTTCTTCATTTCAGTTATAGTATTCTTTAGTTTTAACAGGTGGTTTTTTATGGTTTACCTATCCTTCTTTATGTCCTCACTAAGTCTGTTAAACATTCTTATCATCAGTGTTCTCAACTCTGTCTCTGAAAGGTTGGATCCCTCTGTTTCATTTAGTTCCATTTCTAGAGGTTTTTTCTGATCTTTTACTTCGGACATGTTTCTTTGTTTCCCCATTCTGGCTGTCGCTCTGGGATTCCTTTGATGCATTAGATACATCACCAGGAGAGCCCTGGCTGGATCACGCAGGCACACAGCTCATGGCCCAACACTCCCAGGAAAACTCCCAGTCTCAGCCTGTCCCAATCAGCTGCTCACAGGTCAAGCCGAGCAGCCCGACAACTAATCACCAGCCTGGCAACTCTGCAAGTGTAGTGTGGACAGCGGAGACCCGAGGTGGCTTGCGCACTCCCTCATCTCAGTGAGCAGCCTGTTGGAGCCAGAGCACGCCCACCAGGCATTTCCCTGGCAATGCAGCACAAGTCGTGTGGAAGGTAGGGATCCGAGGCGGCTCGCGCACTCCCGGGTCTCAGTGAGCAGCCTGTTGGAGCCGGAAGGCACCCGCACAGCGTTTCCCTGGCAAAGCAGTATAAGCCGGGCAGAGGGTGGGGATCCAAGGTCGCAGGCGCGCGCGCACGCACACAGACACTTCTGCCCCAATTCCACCAGACCAATGAGGTGTCGGACCTGAACCTTTGTGGGTGGGCCCAAGCCCGACAAAATGGCATCCTCCCTACGCCACTTGCGTGCAGGCTCCACACCACGGGAACAACAGTCCAAAAACCTCCGGCCTTTGCACCAAAGGTGCTCAGTTCAGTCCGTCCCCACAGGCTCCAGGGTCTGGCTCACACAGCTACTCCCTCCACCAGGAAACAGGTAAGTGCTCACCAGCGAGCAAGCCCGGACGCCAGCCCCACTGATTCTCCAGCCGCTCTTAGCCTCACCGAGCTGAGCAAAGAGAGTCCTCACTAATTTCTCTTTAAGTTCTTAGTTTAGTGGTTCTGTTCATCTAGTGTTCTGGGGTCCTCCAGGGTTGAATGCTGTATAATTTGTTTGTAATTTTGGTGTGATCCTGGGAGGCAGTTAACACAGCATCTGTCTATTGCGCCATTTTACCGGAAGACTATCCTCATTTTTTTAATTCTTTTTTTTTCTTTTTGTTGTTCTGATTGGGTGTTTTCTGCTACCTTCTATTCTAAATTGCATATTCGATCCTCTGCTTCATTGAATCTACTGTTGGTTCGTTCTAGTGTATTGTTCATTTCTGTTACTGTATTCTTGATTTCTGACTGGTACTCTTTTTATACTTTCTGTGTCCAGTTTTATGTTTCTTATCTCTTTGTTGAATTTTTCCCTGAGATCATTGAGCATCCTCATAGCCAGTGTTTTGAAACCTGCATTTGGTAGATTGCTTGTTTTCATTTTGATTAGTTTATTCTGGGGCTTTGTTCTATTCTTTTGTTTGGGATATGTTTCTTTATTCCCCATTTTGGTTGCTCCCTGTGTTTGTTTCTATGTATTAGGTAGGGCTGCTATGTCTGCTGGTCTTAGCAGAGTGGACTTATGTAGTAGATATCCTGTCAGCCCCAGTGGTGTAGTCTCCCTGATTACCAGAGCTGGTGCTCCAAGGTTATTCCTTGTGTAGGTTGTGTTTATCTTCCTGTTGTAGTTGAGCCTTGGTTGCTGTTTTCACATCAATGGGAGGGAATGAACATTGGGATGATTGGTTGTGGGAACTGGCTGTGACTACAGTGGAGGAGCTGTGGTGTAGGGGCTGACCCTATAGAATGGGATTCACTTTAGTAGGGCTCTGGTGGCTGCCCAGTGAGTCCTTTGGATTTGTCCTCTTTGCAGGTGTCTGGGTGACGCTTTGGCTTTGTCTGCAGTTGGCCGCTGGGTATCTCAGCCACACAACTACCTGGGAGGGACCCTACTACAGACCAAGTTCAGCCACAGCCTCTGCCCTTCCTGGGGCATGAGACACAAAGCAATTTTCAGATGGCCTCCTCTCTCTCTGGGCTTGTAGTCCCTCAAGATATCAACCTGCAAACCAAAGCTGGCTGTCTCTAGTGAAGACCATAGGGCTGCTCAGCCAGAGGTACAGGACATGTTGAAGTGAGATTCTCCTTGTTTGGGTTTTGTATATGTTTGAGAGATTGTAGGAAAGTCTGCAGCATGAGTGAAGGCAGGCCATTGGTTTGGAAAAGCCACTGGAAACAGTTTGGCTCTGCCTGAAAGTTGGGTGGGGCATGGTCTAAGGGTATCACCCAGGTGGGACAAATGAATGGTGTTAGCCAGGTTGCTGGAGAGTCAGATATGGCAGCCATCTGCATCTGCGTGCCAGGATGCAGGAGGGCTCAACAAAGAAAAAATGGTTTCCACCAGTTTCTCTATCCAGGAGAAAGCTGCCTCAACAGCCCTCATTCTGAAGCCAGACACTTCAATTTTTGCAACTTTCGAGCTGCTGCTCCAGAACTGGAACTTAGATCAAATGAGTCAGTCAATGAGTAAGTCCATGAGTGGGCCTTTCAGAGGAGTGTGGGGGACTGCAGTCACCCTTATGTCACTCAGCCACAATCTCTGTTGGGTTTCACATTCAGAATTTATGGTAACTTCTCTCTCTGACACTGAATCCCTGGGCTGGGAAGCCTGGTGTGGTGCTGGGACCCTTCCTCCTCTGGGGTGGATCTCAGCAGCCAAGATCTCTCTCAGTTATTTTTATTTGTTTCAGGTGTACAAAACAATGTAATAGTTAGACATTTCTACTCCTCACAAAGTGGTTACCCCCTCTCCCAATCTACTACACCTGTAACATCTTATATAGTTATTATAATTCCATTGACTCTATTCCCTATGCTGTACTCTACATTCTGTGAATATATATATATATATATATATATATATATATATATATATACATTATATGTATATATACATTATATATGTATGTAAATATATAAAATTATAGTTGACATTCATTATTATTCAGTTTCAACTTCATATACCTCTCTCGATTTTTAATGGCCACATGGATGTATGGGGTCAGTCCATTTTGCTTCTCTGCCTCTCCTACCAGTCTCAAGGTGGCTTCTTCTGTATGTTTTTTGTTGTAGGGCTTTGGTTCAGCTAGATTTCAAGTGATTCTCAATGATGATTGTTTTGTAGTTTAGTTGTAATTTTGATGTGGTAGTGAGAGAAGGTAAGCACAGTGTTTACCTACTCCACCATCTTGACCAGAAATCAGCCAAGTCTCAGTGTTTCTTGTTAGTATTTTTTCACCGGTATTCATCAGAAATATTGGTCTGTAGTTTTGTGTGTGTGTGTGTGTGTGTGTGTGTGTGTGTGTGTGATTGCCATCCTTACCAGGTTCTAGTATCAGACTAATGTTGGCCCTATAAAATGAATTAGGAAGTATTGCCTCTTCATTGTCTTGGAAGACTTTGAGAAGTACAGGTATTAAGTCATCTTTGAATGTTAGGTAAAATTCTCTAGTGAAGACATCTGGTCCTTGAGGTTTACTTTTTGTGAGGTTTATGATTATTATTTCAATTTTCTTATTGTTGATCAGCCTATTTAGATTTTCCAGTTCTTCCTGATTCAGTCTAGGAAGGGTATATATTTCTAAGAATGTGTCCATTTCTTTGAGGTTATTGAATTAGGTGGCATATAGCCTTTCATAGTATACATGTATTTTTTTGTTATCTGTAACTTTTATTTCTGATTTTATTTATTTGTTTGTTTTCTCTTTTTTCCATAGTGAGCCTAGCCAGGGGTGTGTCAGTTCTATTAATCTTTCAAAGAACCAGCTCTTTGTTGCATTAATTTTTTCTATTGTCTTTTTGTTCTTAATTTCATTTAATTATGCTCTAATTTTTTTTAAAGATTTTATTGGGGAATTGTGGGAAGGGAATAGCATTGGGGAATTGGGGAAGGGAACTGACAAGTTGCTGACCTTTTGTTCTTCAGTCTAGTTGTGGAGGACGTCACTTCAATGGCCCCTGGCAATATCATTGTGTTGTTCCTGGGTGAGGCAGTTGCTCGCCGGCCACTAGACGGCCACTCACGGTAGCTCACAGCGGCCCACTGCAGCAAGGGCTGCAGCTTACACCATCACCAGTGATTCACAGCAGCCCAGCTCCTGGTTGAGCTGTTGTTCACCATCTTAGCTGTAGAGGGCACAGCATTACTGGCTCTCATGTGGGATCCAAACTGGTGCCCTGCTGCTCAGAACTGCCATCCCAAGCCACCTCTTAATCAATACACCATTTGGCCAGCCCAATAATTTTTAAATTATTTCCTTCCTTCTGCAAACTTCAGGTTTCATGTTCTTTTTTTTTTTCTAGCTTTTTAAGATGTAATGTTAGGTTGTTTATTTGGGATTTTTGTTTCTTGAGATAGGCCTGTAACGATATGAACTTCCATCTTCTTACGGCTTTGGCTGTGTTCCAAAAGTTTTGATATGTCTTATTTTCATTTTTATTTGTTTCTATGTATCTTTTGATCTCTCCTTTAGTTCTTCTTTTACCCAGTTGTTCTTTAGTAGCATGTTGTTTAATCTCCACTCATTTGTGGTTTTTCCCACTTTCATTTTGCAGTTGACCTCCAGTTTCAAAGCATTGTTGTTAGAAAATATGCTTAGCATGATTTCAGTCATCTTAAACTTGTTAAGGATAGTTTTGTGTTCAACATATGGTCTATCCTTGAGAATATTCCATGTGCACTAGAAATGAATGTATAATCTGGTATTCTGGGATGAAGGCTGTGTAAAGGTTCATTTGGTCTAATGTGGCATTTTAGATCCATAATTCCTTATTGATTTTCAGTTTGGATGTTCTATCCATAGCTGTCAACTGGGTATTAGGACCCTTCTATAGTTTTATTTTGATCAGTTTCTCCCTTTGGTTCTGTTAGTAGTTGTTTTATATTTTCATGCTCCCTAATTGGGGAGATTATATATATATATATATATATATATATATATATATATATATATATATTCACACACAAGTGTTCTGTCTTCTTGATATACTGTCCCCTTTATCATTATGAAATGTCCATCTTTATATCTTGTTGCCTTTTTTGTCTTGAATTCTATTTCATCAGATATAAGTATGACTACACCCACTTTTCTCTGGATGCCATTTGCTTGAAGTATCAATTTCTACTCTTTTACTTTTTGAATCTATATTTGTTCTTACAGCTGAGATGTGTCCCTTGAAGGCAACATATGGTTGTTTTTCTTTTTTGATCCAATCTGCTACTTGGTATCTTTTTATTTGTAAGTTCAGTCCATTTACATTTAGCGTGATTATTAATGTATGAGGATTTCCTATAGCCATTTTATCTGGTAATGGTATGTTCTGGTAGTTCAGTGTCTCCATTGTTTCTTTGCTCTTGGTTTTCTGTCTTTCATTTTAGTTTGATGGTATTGTGTGACATTTTTCCTCTATTTCTTCTTTTTTTATGTTATATGTCTGAGTTGTGGACTTTTTTTGTGTGGTTACCATTAAGTTTATGCAAAAGAAGATTTCATATACACAGTAGTCCATTATTTTATGCATGCATCTCATCTCTATCCTCCTTTGCAAATTCAAAACTTGATCCCCTCTCCTTTTATGTTCTTGTTGTCAAAAATTATCCCTATTTATGCTGTGAGTTCATTTTTGAGCTGCAGTAGCAAATGTCTCCTCTTTTTTCCCCCTCTTTTTCTTTTTTATGATTTTAGCTCCTTTAACTTTATTTTTAAGAGACTCAATTTATTTTATTTTTATTTTATTTGTGTATTTATTTATGTATGTATTTATCTATCAGTTTGTTTTTAGGTTTTTTTTTTTAGCTGAGCCATCCTGCCACCTGTTGGCAGCTCAAAGGCAGCTCAGCTCGGGCTGGCCTCGAACTGCCATTGCTCAGAGCTCAACTCTCACTCTTGAGCAAGCTCTTAACCAACTGAGCCATTTGGCTGGCCCTTATCTATCTATTTTTTGAGGGCAGTGTCACTGGCCCCAATACATGGGACCCGAACCAGGGCCGCTGGCTTCCCAAGCCAGCACTTAACCACCACGCCACTCTGCCGACCCGCTCCTTTAACTTTTATGTTATAGTTAAGTGTATAGTGCTCTATTCTGAATAGGGGCTGCTATTTCCTGCATCTGTGTGTTCGTTATCTTATTCATAGACTTCTCTCTTTTTGCCTTTTTGTTTCAGGTGGACTCCACTCCTTCACTACTTCTGGTAATGCAGTGGGAAAATTTCCTCAATTTCTGTATGTCTGAAAAGGTCTTTATTTCTCCTTCATATCTAAAGAATAACGTGGCTGGACACATTGTTCTTGGCTGGTAACTTCTCTCTTTCAATAATTTGAATATGTGATTCTGCTCCCTCCTGACCTCTGAGTGTCTGCTAAAAAAAAATCTGATGATAATCTAATGGACTTTCCTTTGTAGGTTACCATTTTCTTTTCTCTGGTTGCCATGAGAATTCTTTCTTTGTCATTAATTTTTGACAGTTTCAATATAATGTGCCTTAGAGAAGGCCTTTTTATTTTTAAGATAATTAAGTGTTCTGTGTGATTTTTGGATTAAAAATCCAGTTCTTTCCATAGGTTTGGGAAGTTATTGTCCACTATTTATTTGAATAGGTTCTCTTTTCCCTTCTCACTCTCGTCTCCTAATATACCCATTATTCTTATATTGCTCTTTCTGATTTTTTTTTTTTTTTTTTTTTTTAGCTGAGCCATCCTGACACTTGTTGGCAGCTCAGTGGCAGCTCAGCACGGGCTGGGCACCGCACTGCTGTTGCTCAGAGCTCAGCTCGAACTCTTGAGCGAGCTCTTAACCAACTGAGCCACTCGGCTGGCCCTTATATTGCTTTTTCTGATGCAGTTGTTTTTTTTTTTCTTTTAACTCTCAGTCTCTCTATTCCATTTACATCATTTCGGGATTTTTTTTTCTTTCCTTTTTTTGTTAGTTTCAGGTGTACAAAACAATGCAATAGTTATACTCTTTACCCCCCAAAGTGACAACCCCCCTCCCCCAGTTCGCCACTCTACTACCCCCATATCATACATATCTATTACAATTCCTTTGACTCCCTTCCACAGTATACTCCACATCCCGTGAGCATCCACATATTCAGTTACAGTTGGCATACAATACTATACAACATCAGCCTCAGGTGTACAGTGCAGTGATCAAGCCTCTACTCCATCCATGAAGTGGTCTCCTTAACAAGACATGTGACTATCAGACATGCCACAAAATTTTTACATTATTATATTCCCTGAACTGTGTTTCATATCCCTGTGGCAATATTGTAGTTGTCTATGCTGTCTAATTCCTTCCCATTCCCCCTTATCCCCACCCTCCTCCCAACTAGCAACCCTCAGTTTTTCCTCTATATCTATGAGTCTGTTTACTTTGATCGTTCATTCAGGTTTTTTTTTATTGTTTTTCTTTTTCTTTTTCTTTTTTTTTTTCTTTTTTATTTATTTATTTATTTTTTAAATTAGTTTCAGGTGTACAACACAGTGCAATACTTACACATTTTACCCCTCAAAGTGACAACCCCCCCACCCCCAATTCGCCACCCCACTCCTCCCCCCCATATCATATATATCTATTACTCTTCCTCTGACTGTCTTCCACAGTATAATCCACATCCTGTGACTATCTATATAATATTCAATTACAGTTGGTATACAACCTCCGCTTCAGGTATACAGTGCAGTGATCAAATCTCTACTCCATCCATGAAATGGTCTACCCAACAAGACATGTGACCATCTGATGCCCCACAAAATATTTACACCATTATTAATTATAATCCCCAAACTGTCTTTCATATCCCAGTGGCAATATTGTAGTTGCCAATTTTTGCTGTCTAATCCCCTCCCCTTCTTCCTCATGCCCACCCCCTTCCCAACTAGCAACCCTGTATTTTCTCTATATCTATGAGACAGTTTCTGTTTACATTGCTTATTAATTCAGTTTTTCAGATTCCACATATAAGTGAGATCATATGGTATTTGTCTTTCTCCGACTGATTTATTTCACTTAACATAATAGTCTCTTCACAACATTATCAATTACATTCCCAGAACTGCCCCCATATCCCTCAGCAACATTGTAGTCACCCACCTACACTGTTGGAAGCCTTCCCCCTCTCCCTCATCCCCACTCCCCCCCAGCCAGCAGCCATCAGTTTTTCCTTTATATTTGCTTGATATGACTTCAATCTTCTTAAATTTACTGAGACTTGTTTTGTGGCTTAACATGTTCTATCTTGGAAAATGTCGCATGTGTACTTGAGAAGAATGTATATTCTGTTTTTTTCAGGGTGAAATGCTCTAAAAATATCAACGAAGTCCAGCTAGTCTAAAGTGTGATTTAAGGTCCCTCTTTCTGTGTTGATTTTCTGTGTAAAGGGTCTGTCCATTGGTGACAATGGGGTGTTGAAGTCCCCTACTATGGTAGTGTTACTATTGTTCTCTGTCTTTATGTCTGTCAAAATCTGTTACATGTAATTAGGAGTTCCTATGTTGGGTGCATAGATGTTTATTAGGGTTATAGTGCCTTTCTTTGTCTTTTATTGTAGTCATTTTAAAGTGTATTTTGTCCAAAATAAGTATTGGTACTCCAGCTTTTATTTTCTCATTTCCATTTGCATGAAATACCTTATTCCATCTGTAAAGAATGTATACATGTGTCCTATTTTCTAATCCACTCAGACACTCTCTCTTTTGATTGGAGCATTTAGCCCATTCACATTTAAAATGATTATTGATAGGTGCATATGTATTACCGTTTTGTTATTTGTATTCCTGGTCTTCCTGTGTTAGCTGGTTTACCCCTTTCTTATGCTTAAAATGCCCTTTTAACATTTCCTGCAATGCTGGCTTGGTGGTAATGAACTCCTTAAGCTTATTCTTTTCTGAGTAGCTCTTATTTCTCCTTCAATTTTAAGTGATAGCCGTGCTGGGTACAGCAATCTTGGTTGTAGGCCTTTATTTTGTGTCACTTTGAATATTTCCTGCCACTCCCTTCTGGCCTGCAGAGTTTCTGTAGACAAGTCAGTTGTTAATCTAGCAGGAGTTCCTTCGCATGTAACTTACTGTCTTTCTCTTGCTGCCTCTAGGATTCTGTCTCTGTCTTTAACCTTTGCCATTTTGACTATGATGTGTCTTGGTGTGGACCTGTTTGGGTTCAGCTTGTTTGGAACCCTCTGCACTTCCTGGGCATGTATGTTGATTTCCTTCACCAGGGTAGGGAAGTTTTCAGTCATTACTTTTTCAAATACATTCTCAATTCCTTGTATCTTCTCTTCTAATTCTGGTATTCCTATGTGTCGTGGGTCGTTGTGCTTCTTCTTGTCCCATAGGGTTCTTAAACTATTTTCATAGTTTTTTATTCTTTGGTCTTTTTGCTGTGCCATGCAGGGGTCCATCCTCGTGGAGTCCAGGGTTTCCCTCGGGTGGGACGGAGTTGGCGAGGAAAAAAAGAAAAGAAAGTGAAAGAAAAGAGAGCAGAGACACCGGAAAGAGTTTCTCAGGAGTGTCACACTTTAATACAATAACATGTCCGTTTTATAGGGACTCATGTACATGGGTTTGGTGGTTTGTAGTTCCCAAGATTTTCACAGTCTTTTCTCCTCTGCAATTGCACTCTCCAGGGTGTATCGTGACTTACTCTTCCATCAAAGGATTACCTTGTCTTTATTATGATAATTACCATGAAACCCAGACTTAGTTTCTGTATATCACCTAAAGAATGTTTATCATGACTATCTTATGTTAAGGATTGACATATTTTTACGTATTGCCTAAAGAATGTTTACTATAGCTATCTTGACTATCTAGAAATTATCCTAAATCCTAGCCGTTAAACACAATCAAAAAACTCACAGTATACTTGAGCTATACTAGAAGACTAGGAGTGGCTGTGTTTAGGGTAAAAGCATCTAAAATCTATTCCTATGTAAATACAATACCTAGCAATCAAAGGGGATATCACACCTCTCTTATCCTACAGAGGGCTGCATGTGTTTCTCAGTCAAAGCTTCAGTATCTGTTGCTGCAACAAGGCACCGGGCAAAGGAATTCACACAAGGCTAATTAACAAACCCATGGTCAGAGGCTGTCTTTGAGCTGCCTCTTACTGGAACTCTCATGGCCTGAAGACTTTTAATCTTCAAGGAGACTATTCACAGCAGGGCCCTTAGGCAAGTGCATCAGCTTCTCACAGGCCTGAGTTTTCTGGCCTGAGTTTGTCAGAGGTCTGTGCCTCCAATTCCAAGGGGCTTGAGTCCCCAATATCTCAGTTCAGGGGTCCCCACGAACTACCACCTGGCTTGGGTTGTCTCCCCTTTTTTCTAGGAGATCTTACCCGTCTTTGGCTGCATACTTAGCTCATTGGGGTATCACAGGAACTTGCCACAAATGCAGTGAATATATTGTCTCCTATAGGAAGAAAGGCACAAGGGTTCATAGAGGCAGGAGATATTACATGACCAACCATAAGGCAGCACCCCTTATATCCAGTGCTGAGCAGGGCAATGTGGACTTGTCAGACACTGGGGGGCTGTAGGCTTCCCACAGTGCCAACTGGGTAATTTCTGCTATTTTGTCTTCCAAACCACTGATCCACTCCTCTGCTTCATCTACACTACTGATGATTCCTTCGACTGTGTTCTTCATTTCAGTTATTGTATTCTTTAGTTCTAACTGGTTGTCTTTTATGATTTCTCTATCCTTCCTTATGTCCTCACTAAGTTTGTTAAACATTCTTATCATCAGTGTTCTAAACTCTGTGAAAGGTTGGATCCCTCTGTTTCATTTGGTTCCATTTCTAGAAGTTTCTTCTGATCTTTTACTTGTGACATGTTTCTTTGTTTCCCCATTCTGGCTGTCGCTCTGGGATTGCTTTGATGCATTAAATAGGTCACCAGGAGAGCCCGGGCTGGATCACGCAGGCACACAGCTCATGGCCCAACACTTCCAGGAAAACTCCCAGTCTCAGCCTGTCCCAATCAGTCATTCGCAGATCAGGCCGAGCAGCCCGACAACCAATCACCAGACTGGCATCTCTGCAAGCAAAGTGTGGAGAGTGGGGACTCAAGGTGGCTTGAGCATTCCTGCGTCTCAGTGAGCAGCCTGTTGGATCCAGAGCGTGCCCACCTGGGATTTCCCTGGCAACGCAGCACAAGCCGTGCGGAGTCTGGGGATCCGAGGCAGTTTGCACCCAACCGGGTCTCAGTGAGCAGCCTGTTGGAGCCAGAGGGCACTCGCGCAGCATTTCCCTGGCAACGCAGTGTAAGCCGGGTGGAGGGTGGGGATTCATGGCCGCATGCGAGCGTACACGCGCACTTCTGCGCCAGTTCCACCAGACCAATGAGGTTCCAGACCTGAGCCTCTGTGGGAGGGCCCAACCCCGACAAAATGGTGCCCTCCTTACACCATTTGCATGCAGGCTCCACACCAGGGGAATAACAGTTCAAAAACCTCCAGCCTTTGCACCAAAGGTGCTCAGTTCAGTCTGTCCCCTAGGCTGCTGGACCTGGCTCACACAGCCACTCCCTCCTCCAGGAACCAGGTGAGTGCTCACCAGTGAGCAAGCCTGTGCACCGGCCCCACTGATTCTTTAGTTGCTCTTAGCCTCACCGAGCTGAGCAAAGGGTGTCCTCACTAATTTACTGCCAGCTATCTTGTAACTTCTCTTCCCAGCAAAGGAACTCTGGGCTGGTGAGCTTGGTGTGTGGTTGGAGGGTCTCTCCCCCAACCAGAGAAGTCTCCCCACAGCTGGGATTTCCCTCACAGGGTTGCCCTCTCTCATCTCCGCCCCTCCTACCAGACCCGACGTGGCCTCCTCTTTAAGTTCTTCATTTAGTGGTTCTGTTCATCTAGTGTTCCGGGGATCTCCAGGGTTGAATGCTGTATCATTTGTTTGTAATTTTGGTGTGATCCTGGGAGGTAGTTACCAGAGTGTCTGTCTATTCCGCCATTTTACCTGAAGTCCTGGATTTGTATTTTTGATATCACAAATTCCTTCCTTCATCTGGTCAGCTGTATTTTCTAAGCTCTCTCTTCTTCATCCTTTTTACTGAGTTCTTGAGCTTCAGAATTTCTATTTTCTTCTTTTTTAAGTTTCATTCTTTTTGGTAAAGTATTCCTTTTGCTTGTTGATTTGATTTTTGAGTTCATTATACTGCCTATCTGAATATTCTTGCATCTCATTGAGCTATTTTAGAACTGCAGTCTTGAATTGCCTGTCATTTAAAATACACATTTCCATGTCTTTACGTTTATTTTTTAGAGGTATTTTTCATTTTTTTTTCTGAGCTGCCTTTTTACCTTAGCTGTTCATGGATTTTTGATGGATTGCTTCTGTGCCTAGGTATTTACTGTTTTTATTTTTCTTTATTTCTTTTTTTAGGAGAGATATCTGTTTAGCAATTTGATAAGGCGTTTTTGTTTTATTTTGTTTTCCAGTAGGTGACACTGTAGTGCAAGTATTTTATTTTTTCTTGTACTGTTCCACTTTTTGGACCTCTGTTTAGCGGTGGAAAATGCCTTGTGTTTCCTGGGGAGGTGGGCCTTTCTTCTTTGACAAGATTGCCTCAGTCTCAGGGCACCACCCCCATGGGAGAATGTCATTGGGCAATGGCATTCTGAGTGCATAAAATCCAGGTGTTGCTTCAGCAACCACACACCTGAGGTGTCCCAGGTGCCCCCACTGGGATCAACAGTGATAGGTGGGTGCTGGGTGGAATGGGAAAGGCTGCTGGTGTGTTTGTGGCTTTGTTCTCCTCCCAGAAATGGTGACAAAGAAACTTTAAAAAGAAGACAGATTTCAGCTGCCTTGCCTCTGTATCTCTGTCCTGATCACAGTGCATCTGTGCCTCAGGAACTCTCACCAGTTCTCAGGGCTCTAGATATTCTGCTCTGTAACCCAACTCTCACTGCTACAGTTTCTTTTGGGGCCTATGCTAATTCTGGGAGGGTGGGAAGGCAGCCAGGTGTCATGGCTTTGTTTTCTGCTTGGCAATGGCAGCTGCTATAATACACCTGTCTCACTTCTGTATTTGTTTCTGCCCCAATCACTGGATTCAGCCATAATATATGCTGATCACTCAGGCAAGAATTCTCAGGGCTACAGAAAGTGCATCTGTAACCTGATTCTTCCCCTCTCCCAAGACCCATGGTGAGCTCTGGACTGTATCTGTGGCACCTGTTTCTGCTCTTCTCCCTTCCCTCCTCCCATTTACCCCAATTTACCCACCTTCAGATGTTTCAATGCATGGATCTCTTAGATGTGTTTGTGTGTGTTGGGGAGTGAATCTTTTCTTGAATTATAGCTGTTCTACTTGTAAGTACAAGAGGAGAGATCAGGGGGACCACTCATACCACCATATTTCTGATGTCATTTCTACCCTATTGTTCCTTTGTAAACTACTGCAGTGTTCATGTTTGCTTGTTGTTGTTGCTGTTGTTTAAATTTCATTCGTGAAGGCCTGTTTTGATCTCTCTGAGTCCACAGAATTTGCTTGTTGCTGAAAAAGCAGAACCTGTTCCATTAGAAGATCTCCAAAAAGCCTTAAGAAATCATACCTTGAGCTGAGAAGAGTAAGAATTCAAAGAAGAGATGCTTTGGCATTCATTTGGGAGGGAAGGGAGGTAAAATGATTTTGTTAGAATTTAATTTCTCTGTTGGGAAAAAGAGTTAATTCATTAGAGTTGGAGATTATAATGTTAAATCCATTAAACGAACAGTTATTCTCTAGTCTGTGTTAGGAACTAGACTTACATGATAAATATCTGGTGTACACATTATAACTGATTTGTTGAGTTTGGTTAAATTAAAGTAGTGAGCATAATCTGAGATACAAAATAGATCAGAAGTGACTTCTTTGCCTTACATGTAGTTTGGCCTTCAGGTGAACCCAATTGAAATAACATCCATTTTTTTTTTTTAATTTCTGGGGGTTAACATCAAAGAGACTTTCATGAAAGGACTTGAGCGACACAACTGCTCATCTCATTGGTCCCAGGTGACACAAATGAGCAGTGATAAAGATCAGGAGCGTGGCCTCACAAGAATGCAAGCAGGACTTCTCTGGTACTCTGTAGATTTCCTCCCTTGAGAGAGAAAGCTATCCTGATTGCCTGAAAGGCCACTTGGTAACTGTCTTAAAGAAGGACAGTGCTTGGAGAATGTTGGCTACACACTTGAGCCCTCAGCCTCGGCAACATTCATCTCAAGTCCCTTTTCAGTCAAGAATGGATGAAGAACAAAATGGATTCCAATTATGGACATCATGCTTCTCTTGGAAGGACTAACTGATTAAAAAATAGACTGGACTGGACAGGCACTCTTTAGAATGCCTCTGGGTCCCTTGTCTTCCACTTGGTGTGTTCTCTGTTTGTTCCCCAGAGGCAGATGGAACCTAGGATGTCGGAAGTTAGATCAGCTTCCAGCCTGAACAAAAGATATCCTAGAGTTCCCCCATGACATCCCAGTTCACTAAACTCAACCTTTGTCAGGGTTTTTCTGATTCTAACTGGTAATAAAGAGTGTGCACTTGCCTGCTGTGTTTTCTGTGTAGTGTGCATCTTCGGGCAGGTTTGCTCAGAGGTGGCAGCTTAAATCTGCATCTTTCCTCTATCCTGCTTAGGTGAAAGAAAGTTCTATCTCATTCACTATAGAAGAGCCCCTCTTCTCCCTGATAGTTACCAAAGAGTGGAATGAGGAGGGGCTTTTATGGGGTCTTCAATCCATTGTGATCATTCCTAATTTTCTTTTTAAGATTTTTATTAAAATATAGCTAATATACAATATTATATTAGTTTCAGTTGTACACCATAGTTATACAACATTTATATACCTAAAGAAGTGATCAACATGATAACTCCACCAACCATCTGGCACTGTACCACACTATTATATTATTGACTATATTCCTTATGCTGTACTTTACATGTTCATGACTTCTTTGTTTTATACCTGGAAATTTGAACCTCACCTTTCCCCTCTTTTAAAAATATTCAATTACAGTTGACATTTAATATTATTTTATATTAATTTCAGGTGTACAGAATAGTGGTTAGACATTTATATAATTAAGAAGTGCTCCCCCTGATTGGTATTCACCTGGCCCTATACATAGTTATTACTATATTATTGACTATATTCCCTATGTTTTATATCCCCATTACTATTTTGTAATTGCCAATCTTTATTTCTTAATCCCTTCACCTTTTTCATGCTACCCTCCAACCTCACTCCAATCTATCACCCAGATAAATGTAGTAACCATCTGATATCATACATAGATATTACAATATTATTGACTATATTTCTTATGCTATAGCCTACATCCCCATGACTACTGTATAACAACTAATTTGTAGTTCTTTATCCCTTCACCCTTTTCACCTACCCCCAACACCCTCCCCCATCTGACAAGATTCAAAAAACTCTCTGTATCTATGAGTTTGTTTCTGTTTTGTTTATTTTGTTCGTTAGATTCCACTTATAAATGAAGTTATATGACATTTGCCTTTGCCTGACTTACTTACTACACTCAGCACAATATCCTCTAGGTCCTTCCATGTTGTTTCGGATGGCAAGATTTCATTCCTTTTTATGACTGAGTGATATTCCATTGTATATATGAACTGCCTCCTCTTTATTCATCCATTCAGGGACACACAGGTTGCCTTTTTATTTTGACTACTGTAAATAATGCTGCAATGAATATATGGATGCACACAACCGTTCTACCCTTTTGGGTTTCTTTGCATAAATACCCAGAAGTGGAATTATTGGGTCTTTTCTTTGTCTCTTATTATAGCTCTACTGTGTATATCAGTTTATTGGGATGACAATTGTTAGTAAAATTTGGGAGTAATAGAAGAAGTTAAAAAGGATCAAATATATTGTGATGAAAGGAGAACTGACTCTGGGTGGTGAACACACAATGTAATATATAAATGATATATTATAGCCTTTGTTTTGTCTGGTATAAGTATTGTTATCCCAGCTTTTTTTAATTTAATTTTATTTCCGTTTTCATTTTCATGAAATACAATTTTCCATTCCTTTATTTTCAGTCTGTGTGTCGTTTGATCTGAAATGAGTCTCTTGTAAGCAGCATATGTAAAGGTTCTATTTTCCTTTTTTTTTTTTTTTGAGGGAAGTGTCACTAGCCCTAATATGTGGGACCCGAACCAGGGCTGCTGGCTTCCCAAGCCAGCGCTTAACCACTGCACCACTCAGCCGGACCAAGGTTCTATTTTCTTAATTATACAGCTACTGAATGTCTTTTAATTGGAGCACTTAATCCATTTAAATTTAAAGTAATTGTTGATGGAGTAGAGGCTTGACCACTGCAATATACACCTGAAGCTGAGGTTGTATAATATTGTATACCAACTGTAATTGAATATATATATAGATAGTCACGGGATGTGGATTATATTGTGGAAGGGAGTAAGACGAAATGTAATAGATATATGTATGATATGGGGGGGAGGAGTGGGGGGGAGAATTGGGGGAGGGGGTTGTCACTTTAAGGGATAAAAAGTATAACTATTGCACTGTGTTGTACACCTGAAACTAATTAAAAATAAATAAATTTTAAAAAATAATAAAGTAATTATTGATAGATATGTAGTTATTGCCATTACTCATGTTTGTGATTTTTCTTTTATTAAGTCCCTCTAATGTTCCTTGTAATACTGGTTTCATGTTGATGTGCTCCTTTAGCTTTCTCTTGTTTGAGAAACAAGACATCTGCCCTTCTATTCTGAATGATAGCTCTGCTGGGAAGAGTAATCTTGGTTGTAGGTACTTACATTTCATCACTTTTAATATTTCATGCCAATCCCATCTGGCCTGCAAAGTTTCTGTCAAGAAATCATGTGATGATCTTTTTTTTTTTTGAGGGCAGTGTCACTGGCTCTCATATATGGGACCTGAACAGGGCCTGCTGGCTTTCTAAGCCAGCGCTTAACCACCGTGCCACGCGGCCGGCCCTAACCTATGGGACTCTTTGTGTTCATCTTGTTTGGGATTCTCTGCTCTTCCCAAGCTTGAATATCCATTTCTTTCAACAGGTTAGGGACATTTGCCATCATTATTTCTTCAAACGCATTTCTAATTCCTTGCTCCCTCTCTTCTATTTCTGGTACCTCTATGATGTGAATGTTGGTACACTTGATGTTGTCCCAGTGGCCCATTTACTATCCTCATTTTTTTGGATTCTTTTCTTTTTGCTTTTCTGATTGGGTGTTTTCTGCTACCTTATATTCTAAATTACTGATTCAATCCCCTGCTTTTAAAAATCTACTGTTAATTCCCTGTAATGTATTTGTTGTTTTTTTTTGAGGGCAGTGTCACTGGCCCTCCTCACATGTGGGACCTGAACCAGTGTCGCTGGCTTCCTAAGCCAGCACTTAACCACCAGCGCCACTTGGCTGGCCCCCCTGTAATGTATTCTTGATATCAGTTATTGGAGTCTTTATTTCTGACTGGTACTTGTTTATGTTTTCTATTTCCATATTTATGTTTCCTATCTCCTCATGAAGTTCTCCCTGAGCTCAATGAGCATCTTTATAACCAGTGTTTTGAACTCTGTGTCTGGTAGATTGCTTGTCTCCATTTTGATTAATTCTTTCTGGAGCTTTGTTGTGTTCTTTTACTGGGGACATGTATCTTTGTTTTTCAAGTTTGGCTGCCTCTCTGTGTTTGTTTCTATGTATTAGGTAGGGCTTCTGTGTCTCTGAGTCTTAGTAGAGTGGCCTTATGTGGTAGGTATCCTGTGGGGCCCAGTGGCACAGTCTCCCTGGTCATCAGAGCTGGGTGTTCCAGGTGTGTCCTTCCTGTTGTAGCTGAGCCTTGGTTGCTGTTTATACATCAATAGGTGGGATTGATCCTTGGGCTAATTTGTTGTGAGTACTGGCCCTGACTACAGTGGAGGAGTTGTGATCCAGGGGCTGACCCTACAGAGCAGGATTCACTTTTTCAGGGCTCTTGTGCCTGACCAGTCTGCCCTTTGGGTCTGTTGTCCTTGAAAGCAGTCGGGTGATACTCTGGCTTGGTTCAAATCTGGCCACTATGCATGCAATGCCTGGGGCCTCTGTGGAGGGGCCCTGCTGCAGGTCAAGGGCAGCCACAGCCTGTTTCTTGCCTGAGGCCACCAGGCATGATCCACAAAGTAATCTGCAAATGGCTGCCACCCATGCTATGCTTGGAGTTGCCTTGAGAAGACAAGCTACAAAACCAGGCCCATTGTCACTAGTGCTGGGCTTAGGGCTGCTCAGCCAGAGTTATGAGACACATTTGTGTAGGTTTGGTGAACCTTTCAGATATTGTAGGAAAGTCTGCAACAGGAGCCAAGGCAGGCTGTTCGTGTAGAAAAGCCACTGGAAGTGATGAATGGGTATGCAATTTTGATGGGGAAGAGTCTTAGAATCACAAAGATGGGGAGAATGGAGTTAG
Organism: Aselliscus stoliczkanus; assembly: GCA_033961575.1. Taxonomy (NCBI): domain Eukaryota; kingdom Metazoa; phylum Chordata; class Mammalia; order Chiroptera; family Hipposideridae; genus Aselliscus; species Aselliscus stoliczkanus. The sequence continues at coordinate 32,452,707 of CM066737.1, read as the reverse complement.
CAAGGTGATGGGGACTCAGATATGGTGGCTGGCTGCATCTGCACACTGGGCAGGGGAAGGGCTCAATAGAGAAATAATGGATTCCACCAGTTTCTCCATCTGGGAGAAAGCAGCCACTTCAGTCCTTGCCCTGAGCCACACAACTCAGTTTCTCCCCATATGTTCCTGTTGCATTTTGAATTGATGCCCCAGCACTGGAGCTCAGAGCAAGTGAGTCTGCTAGTGAGTAGGTGCATGAGCCCTTTAAGTGGAATATCTGAGACTGAAGATGCCCTCATCTCACTCAGCCATGATCTCCTCTGGTTTTCACAGTCAGAATTTATGGGGACTTCTCTCTCCAGCACTGAGAGTCTGGGCTGGGGAGCTTGTTGTGGGGCTGGGATCTCTTACTACTCCTAGGGGACTTCAGCCAAGATATCCCTCCTGATTTTTTAACCGTCACACATGTGTGGGACCAAACCGTTCTGCGCCTCTGCCCCTCCTACCAGTCTCTAGGTGATTTCTTCTGTATGTTCTTAATTTTACAGATTCAGTTCAGCTGGATTTCAGGCCATTCTTAAAGATGGCTGTTCTGTAGTTTCATTGTAAGTTTGATGTGGTCATGAGAGTAGTTAAGCACAGCATTTACCCACTTTGCCATCTTGACCAGAATCCATCTTTGATTCTTTCACTAAGTCCACATGGTTACTTGAAGATGGGCATGTCTCTTCTCCAGGAACCGTCGGGGTTGGAGGTGTACGCCAATACCAGAGGTTGTGGTGCCTACAGTTCAGCCTTCCTACATGCACCATGCATCCATTCCCTTTTGGGGCCCTGTTTTCTCCCTCGGGTCCTGGCCGGGAGTAAGGAGTGCTTAGGTATCATGAAAAGTATTATTTTTTCTCTGCTCTCTAAGTCACTCCTCTATCCCCTAGCATTATTCGGACCAGATGATCAGGTTTGTAGGAAACCAAATAAAGACCAGCAGCATAAACCTCCCCTGAGATAATGGGGAAAAGATGTGGACACCTTCTTGGATGAGTATGTTGAGGTGACGGGATAGACAACAAAAATGATTCTGTCATACCAGAAATTTCTCTTCTCTCAGAGATGTAACTAACAATTAGGATTTTGGTTACCTGGGATAAGAATATAGTAAAAGAAGAGGGTTTTTGGAGGAACAAATACAAGTATTTTGTGACGGTGGAGAGGAGATACTATGACGTTTTGTAGATCCTAATGTCCCTGTACCTTTGGAAATGTTAAAATGTGCAAGAATTTCTCCTGCTGGGTATAAATTTAATGTTGGTTTAATGGAGGAAAAGGGGATAGAATCATGCCAGGCAGCAGCTGCTAATACTGATGTAGGGTGGGCCTGATACTACCTGCCACCTTGCAGACACTTTATGAAGGTGTGGTAATGGGGGAGGGATATGGGTATTTCTCTGAGTAGGAGAGTGCAGAGGAGGTGTGAAGAGGTGTTTGAGATCCTATGGTAGCCTCAGATTCAGAAAGTAAATTTCTGTGTGGAAGATCATAGCAATTTCTTCTCCACTACACTTCCTCACCAATTCCTTCACTTTATACCCTACACAGGAGCAGAATTTCAAACTCCCAATTCCATTTTCACAATTAATATACCACTTTTCATTTAATCCCTTTACTCCCACTAGCAAAAGCTGAATCAGAATTGGCTTGGATATGAACACTTCCTGTGGGAACACCTGCAGCTAATATATGAGCAGTTGTGGAGGATGGACAAATTTCCTGTGGTAGGCAAGTGGAGGAAGCAGCATTAGTGGAAGAAGAGATGGGAACAAAGGGATCAGCATTCCTCAAGATCCCTTAGGGATGAAAAATTGTGCCTTGTAAATATTGAAGGACTGGGAACGAAAGTGATAAAAAAATGATTATATGTTGGATAAATCCATGCCTCAAATGAAGATGTCTGATCCTCGACAGGAGCTTTGTCTTCTGATAAGCCAGTCCTCTTTGATTTCAGAAATGCAAGAGAGAACCAAGGAGATCTTAAACAGAAGAAATCAATTTTCTGAGTATGTCTCTGATTATACATATGGTTTACTTTATAGAAATTAGAAAACACAGAAAAAGAAACAAAGAAAAAATAAACAAAAAGATTTAACCATAACCCAATACTAGAGGTACCAATGTTTATATAGTTTACATTTAATTCCATATTTGTACAGAGATAGTCATGATAGATTTTTTTTAAAACATCTAGTACAGGAGCCGGCCAAGTGGCTCAGTTGGTTAACAGTTGGCTTAGAGCACAAGCTCTTCGCAACAGGGCCGCCGGTTAGATTCCCACATGGGCCAGTGAATGCTGTGCCCTAGCTGAGCTGTCAACAGGTGGCAGGATGGCTCAGCTGGTGTAACAACAAGATTGCCTGTTCAATGATGGGCTTTGCCCACCCGCAACTAACAGTGAACTTGGCACCTTGAGTTGAGCTGCCACCCAGATGGCTCAGTGGATAGGGTATGCACTCTTAACAACAAGGCTGCTGGGTTCAACTCCCACATGGGATGGTGGCTATGCCCACCCACAACTAAGACTGAACTCGGTATCTTTAGCTGAGCTGCCGCCTGGATGGCTCAGAGGATAGAGCAATTAAGATTGAACACATCACCTTGAGCTTAGAGACCATGAGCAGCTAATTGGAACCCAGATGGCAACTGGTGCCTCCACAACGAAGATTGAAGAACAACTTGGCTGGTCTCCCCCCAATTCCCCAACACTGTTCCCCTCCCCTAATTCTGCAATAAAATATTTTTTAAAAATCTTGTACATAATATTTTATAGCCTTATTTTTTTATTGTGGTAAAAAATAACAGGAGGGCCGGCGGAGTGGTGCGGTGCTTAAGCGCTGGCTTGGGAAGCCAGCAGCCCCGGTTCAGGTCCCACATACGAGGGCCATTGAAACTGCCCTCACAAAAAAAATAACAGGAGATCTACCCTATTAAAATTTTAACTGTAAAATTTAAATATTTTGTTAACTATAAGCACAGTGGTGTATAGCAGGTCTCTAGAACATTTTTATCTTGTATAATTGAAACTTTATACCTATGATTTTATTTTTAATTAATATATTATTTGTTTTTCTTTTACACTTCATGCCCCAGGTGCTAGAGGATCCACATCCCACACTTGTCTGTAAGGAGTCTGGCTCTCTCCATCTATCAAACAAATCCCAATTCTTGTCAACTCCCCTAACTCCCATTTCCTTCAGTGTCAAAGTCCAATGATGCCTCTTCCTAGGGGCTGGTGACCAAGTGTCTGGGGCCAGGCTCCCACCTAGAGGCTGTGCAGGGGCATACTGCCAAAGCCAGGATTGGTGTGTGAACTGCATGTTATATATTAGTTAAGTAATCCACAGACAGCATCTAGAAAAAAGTAAGTGAAAAGATGCACGTAGAGGAAAGACCATGTGAGGACACAGGAAGAAGACAACCAACCACAATTCATGAAGGGAGGTCTCAGAGGAAACCAACCCTGCCAATACCTTGATTTTGAACTTCTAGATTCTAGAACAGTGAGAACATACATTTCTATTCTTTAAGTTGCTCATCCTGTAGTATTTTGTGGCCCTAGGAAACTAAATCACAAAGTATTTTTCCCTTTCACAGAACATGCCTAAAGAAGTGCAGGTGTATGTCTTGGCACTAATAGGAGTGCAAGACCCCTTAGGAAATATCAGGGGAAGTAGGCAGGTGTCTGATTAGGAAAGAAGTCCCTGAAATTTAGCAAGAGTGACTCTCCAGTTGCCAAAGGTAAAAAGCCATCAACAAGCAGAAACTATGAGCATATTAAGGGAGAAATTTAAAAATTCCATAAAATGCACACAGGGGTCTTGTTCTATGGACAGAACTATGAAGAGGATTTTAAACTAAGGCAAGGAGACCACACTAAGCAGAGGATGCACCATGGATCCTAAGATACCCAGAAATGGTTCTATGCCAGGTTCCAATTATTGACTTTTCTATTTAGCTCTTAGGATTAGGACAAATGCTAATAGGAACTTGGAAAGAATGGGAAATTGCAGAATCCATTTTCATTTGGTTAAAAAAAAAAAAGGAAGTCAAAAGATATTCTCATGAGTCCTAAACACAAGATGCTGAGGCTGAGGACAAACTATACCTATAAAACCTGAGCAATGTGTAAGGTAGAAAGCATAGAGAAGCAATGGATCAATCACCTGAAAGATCAGAAACTAGGAAAACTCTCAAATATTCTGCAAACCAAAAACAATCAAAACACACACACAAACTCTAAAAGTGGTTACTACAAAATACAGTGACCCTATTTAATTAATTAATTAATTTATTTATTTATTTATTTTTAAAGATTTTGGGGGGGGAATTGGGGGAGTGGAACAGCGTTGGGGAATCGGGGAAGGGGAACGGACATGTTGCTGTCCTTTTGTTCTTCAGTCTAGTTGTGAAGGACGTCTCTTCACTGGCACATGTTGGTATTATCATTGCACTCTTCCCGGGTGAGGCAATCAGTTGCCAGCCACTGGATGGCCACTTACGGTGATTCATGGCAGCTCATGCCAGCTGCCAGCTGCTCACACTGGCTGCCAGCCACTCATGGTAACTCTTGGCAGCCCACTGCAGCCCGCTGGAGCCTATGCCCTTGCCTGCGACTCATGGCAGCCCAGCTCCAGGTCGAGCTGTTGTTCACCATCTTAGCTGTAGAGGGTGCAGTGTCACTGGCCCTCACATGGGATCTGAACTGCAGCCCAGCTGCTCAGAGCCAGTGCTCCCAAGCCAAATCTTAACCAACACACCACATTGCCGGCCCTACAGTGAACCTATTTGAGAAAGCAAGTGGAACTAGAATGAGTGCAAGTGATATATGGTAAGGGTGAAGGGGTTGGATCATCTAAGCATTATGAACTCTCAAAATTGCAGCTAATGCTCCCTTCCAGAACAAACCCACACAGAGAGGAGAGATGTCATTTTGCTCCTTATTCTATTTTTTCTTTATAATAACCTTGTTTGGATTTTCCTTCTACCATTTTGTTACTCATTTTAAATCAAAGTTAGTGTTGCTGAACTTTTAGAAGAAGCCATTGTTCAGCAGAGCTTTTCTAACATCTCAAAGCTCAATCTGTTGTTTTTGTGTCATTTTCAAAAAGCTGCTTGCTTTCTTGCAGTTCTGGAGGCTAAATGTGTAAACTGAAGGTGTAAGCAGAGTTGGAATATGAGGGAAGAAGCTCTCTCTTTAAGCTCTCTCTTTAGCTTGTCTACCAGTGCCTCTTTAAATCTTTTCCCTTTCTGTTTCTCTGTCTCTGTGTCCAAATTTCCCCTTTATATGAGGACACCAATTTTATTAGTTTAGGACCTACCCTAATGACTTCACCTCAACTAACTATAAGCATGCTTGGCTTTATTGCACTCCACATATATTATGTCTTTTTACAGATTAAAGGCAAGACTCTCCACCAGCAAAAAGACTATGACTTGCTCTATTGTGATACTTGTTTTTTTACAGTGGTCTGGAACTGAAGGCACAATATCTCCACGGTATCTACAATGACCCTGTTTTCAAGTAATGTCACATTATGAGGTAGTGGAGTTAAAGATTTCATGGTGTAATTTTTTAGGGTAAACAATTCAACCCATATAATCCTAAATACAGTTTTCTTTACTTAGACATCTGAATTTAAAAACAATTAAAACTATCAAGTCTCTTAGAACTCTTTTCTAGTACAGAGGGCAAACCATATTCAAATCTTAGCACTGGCAATTGCTGGCTGTCTGATATTAAGCAAGGTGCTTGTTCTTTCTGTTTTCCCATTTACGAAATGCAAATAATATCTACTGAATAGGGATGTTGTGTGGATTAAATGAAGTAATATATGAAAACACACTTGGAACAGTACCAGCTTCAATTTATAAAACAATTTGTATGATTTTTTTCTTTACTCAGAAGTAACAATGAAACCCAACTGATTGGCATTAACCAAGCAAATCTCTCTGCATAGTTACCAAATAAAATACAAGTATATGGAAATGTACAACTTTAAGCTTTCTTACTAGTGAGAGACACACAAAGCTTCTGCTGGTATTCACAATGTTTTTTTTTTAAGTGTTCATTTGACTGACGGGAACATAGTGCTAAAGAAATAAAGTCTTGAGTTTATTCTGTCTAGGACAATTACATTCACTCATTAGTTCCATGGTTTAACTAATTAGGTTAATCATACAGATCAATTGATACAGATATTACCCATTGAATATACTAAAAGCTTTAAAAGATAAGTTACCTTTTCAGTTTTTATAGTAATTTCATCTCTTGGCACTCCTTGTTTTACAAAGAAAGAAAACACCCTTAGTTTCTGAAAAAGACAAAAATGTAACTAGTAACACATTGATTTGATTCCAGCAGCTAAAATTTCAGTTGAATGCACCACAATTACTTTATAATTACAGTTATTGGGGGTGTAGCTGGTCACCATACCTTTTCTTCTGACTGATCATATCCCTATACTGTAATCATATTTTGAGAATCAGCCTGTAGCCAAAAGAAGACTGATTTGTATTGTTAATGTAACAGAATTGCTGTGTGAGTGCAGCAAGTGGGAGCTTTTCATTATCAACAGTATAACTGATCATTTTTGCTATTGGTTAAGGTAATTTACATGTAACTTGTAATTTTGACAACTTGACGTCAATGGAGTACATTTATTTTAAATTAATTTGATGCCAAAATAAAATCTAGGGAAAATATGCAAATAAAAACAATAATTTAGTTTTAAGTATTGTATTAGTTGCCTATTGCTGTGTAACAAATTACCCAGAATTTAGCAGTTTAAAGCAACATACATTTATTATCTGAGTTTCTGTGGGTCAGGAATCTGGATATGGTTTAGCTGGGTCCTCTGTTCCAGGATCTCTTACAAGGCTTCAGTCAATGTGTCAGCCAGGGCTAGGGGCTAATACGAAATCTCCATTGTGGAAGGATCCACTTTCAACCTCACTTGCATGGTTCTTGGAAGATAATGGTTTCCTAAAGAAGTCCTTATCCTGATCCCTGGAACATTTTAAATGTTACATGGCAAAGGGGAATTAAAGTTGCAGAGAGAATTAAGGTTGCTAATCAGCTGATCTTAAAATAGGGAGATCATTCTGGATTATTTGGGTGAGCCCAATGTAATCACAAGGGTCATTAAATGTGGAAGTGAGAGGCAAAAGAGGAAACATCAGTGTAAGAATGATGTGAAGTGAGAAAGACTCAGCTGGCCATTGCTGGCTTTGAAGATGGGAAGGGTGGGGTATGAGCCAAAGAATGTGGATAGCCTAGAGAAGCTGAAAAAGGCAAGGGAATAGATTCTTCTCTAGAACCTCCAGAAAGGAATGCAGCATTGCTGATCCCTTGATTTTATCCCAGTGAGATTCATTTCAAACTTCTGATTTCCAGAACTGTAAGATAATACATGTTTGTTGCTTTAATCTTCTAAGTTTCTGATAATTTTTTATAGCAGCAATAGGAAACTAATACAGTGGGATTCAGTTCTTCAAGTGTTATTGGAGGCCCTCAGTTTTTTGCTAGTGGTTGGATGGAGGTCAGTCTTGCCATGTGGATCTCTCCAACTTGCTCATCAGAAAAAAACAGTCAGAATGAGAATGAGAGAGGGTGCTAGAAAGATGGAAGTCACAGTGTTTTATAACCTAGTTATGGAAGTGATATCTCATCACTTCTAGTGTATTCCATTTCTTAGAAGCAAATCATTAGCTCACAATGGAGGAGATGGGATTAGACAAGGCTGTGAATTCCAGGAGACAAGAATCATTGGGGGCCATGTCAGAAGCTGCCTACTACAAATATACTCAGCAATTTCATCATGTTTAAAATCATGAGAACTTTCTGCTAGCACATTGCTCTTTTTTTAGTTTTCTTTCTCATCTGTTGCAATTTCTTTTAAAAGCTATTTAAAATATGGATATATGTGGATATACAAATATGAAGAGAAAGTGAACTAAATATTGAATGTTTTGGTCTCTGGTGGAAGGATTTTAAGAGGTGCTTTCTTTAAAATATTGCTATTTTTAAAAATTTTGCAATGAACATGTTTTATATATATAATCAAAATTAATTTTATAAAACTATTTGAAAAATTAAAAAAAAAACTTTCCACATTTATGTATGGCCCTCACTAACGCTGATATGTGCATTGGGCTCTTAACTTAACATTTTTATTGAATACAAGCCATATTCTATATTCAGTACAGTGCATCCCAACACTACTTTTAATTGCAGAATAACTTGATCACATAGGTTTCATTGGAAAAATAATTAATAGACTTAGAATTAATTAAAAATTTATCATGAAAATACAGAAACCTCTCCTAATCTCTTATGGTACACATAACCTCTTAAGATACACAGTGAAAGAACTTTGAAATAATAAGCTGATTCTTAAAAACCACACATGCAAAAGTCTTATATGTGTCTAAGACCTTGTTATTTTTTTATAGTGTTTATCATGCTGCTGAGTAGTTTCATATTTAGACATGTAGAAGCAAGTCTCACCTGAAAAAAATAAGCCACTTTCCCATGGTTTGTTATTAGTGAGGTTTGTTGTAAGAAACACTGAAAGTGAAGGCTATGCTCTGAGGTTTCTCTGAAAAAAAGAAAATGAAAACTCAGCAGTGATTTAAATTGGACATCCTTTTGCATTTATAAGAAAAGTAACTGAAAGCAACAAAGGAACAAGACAAATAAACAAAAACTCATCGACACAGAAAATAGCTTAGTGTTTATCAGAGGGGGAGAGGGTAGATGAGGGTAAACAGGATCAAATATATGGTGATGGACGGAGAACTGACTCTGGATGGTAAACAAACAATGTGATATATAGATGATGTGTTACAGAATTGTACACCTGAAACCTATGTAACTTTACTAACCATTGTCACCCCCAATAAACTTAAAAAAAAACAAAAGTAAACATATTGACTTGACTTTCTCATATTGATCAGTTACATGACCAGCTAAAATACTAGCAAGGAATAATTTACATATAATACCATTCCATCTCTGGGAAAAATTGAGTGCTTTGTAAAACTACTTTGAGCTAATATAATATGAAAAGAAAAAGATTGTTATTTGGAAAAACTATATTCATAATATGGCTTTTTGTTATATTCCTCACTTTTAAAAGAAAGTTATGGGGTACATTACTAGATTGGAATAAGTAACTCACTTTTTCTTCTGCCTGCAGTTTGGAATTACACATTGTGTGCTTTGTATTTGATTAAAATACATTATAATTGTGTGTGTGTGTGTGTGTGTGTGTGTGATCGCTCATATGTAAAATAGATGAGAGACTAAATTTTCTCTGAAGCTTAAAGTTAGCTTCTGACCAGAGAAAGACTAACCAAATAAACTAATGATTTTATCTGCTGTGGCATTTTACAAATGCATATAATATTTATTTTCTCTTGATCCCCTTTGTTTTAAGGTGAAAATAAAATTAATACCACCCAATAATAATTATGAGAAAATGACTGAAGGGATATTTGAAAATGTTTATCCTCTATAGCATGAGAGACAACATATGATGTTATTGGACTACATTTTATTTTTAAAAAATAAATGCAAACATGCTTAAGATTACCAAGATAAGATAAATATGAATATTAGAGTATTTGTGTGTACTCATTGTTACTATTATCTGTTAACTTTCAATATTTATAGTCGTGGCTTTAAAATGCACAAAACACATCACCTCTGGAAATTATTATAAATATGTACAGTCACGTGGATAAAATTTATATTTTGATCACCTAATATTTTAAGTATCTATGTTTCATGATGATTGCATTTATAATATGCTTTGATTCTAAACTATGCTATACGATATTAAAGGATCCCTTACTGCCTCATGGCTATATGGTTGGATTCCCAGAGACAGTGATAAACATGGTTAGGAATGTAACAATGATTGATACCACTGATGATATGATTAGTGGAATCAGTCATTTTATTTGGGGTGCTTTATAAAACTCTCTGTTTTGAGAAGGAGCCTTCCAAAACAGACAAGTGAAAAAGAAAGGGCCTCTTCCAGGGAAACTGTAAATAAATGATAAAAATTCAGCAGTGCTTCGGTAATCCAACTTTTTGGTGATTTACATACTGTTTTTGTTCTTTTAATAATTGAATAATCTACAGATTATTATCTTAACAGGAATGTTCCTAAGGGGGAAGTTTCTGTACAATTAAAAAAAAAACAGTTTGCCAAAATGGGCAGCATTTGAACTACTTGTGCTGTTTGTCAGCTACCAAACTAATACAAGATGTGATAAAAAAAATATATGATGAAAGTTTAAATTAAAAAAAAGTATATATTACAATAAAAGACACATTGTCATTAATCCTCCTCAAAATACTCCCCCTTGCTTCAAACACACTTATCTTATTGTTCTTGCCACTTTCTGAAGCATTTCTGGAAGTTCTCTTTCGTAAGTGTCTTTAGTTGTGCTGTCATGGCTGCCTTGATGTCCTGAATTGATTCAAAATGTTTCCCTTTCATGGTCATTTTGACTTTGGGTAAAAGCCAGAAGTCACACAGTGCCAGAACCCATGAATAAGGTGGATGAGGATACACTATGATGTTTTTATTAGACAGAAATTGCCATACACCAGAAGCGTGAAAGGGAGCGTTGTCATGATGGAGGATGAAGTAAAGATAACCATAAAAGAGAACTCCCAGAACTGCTTCAGATAGTGGCAAGAATGATGTGATAAGTGTGTTTGAAGTGAGGGGGAGTATTTTGAGGGGTATTAATGGCAATGTGCCTTTTACTGTAATTTTTTTTTAAATTTAACATTCACCACCATATCTTTTGATTACACCTCCTAGGACATCTGAATGTCTGCAGCCAACTCAAATTTGCTCCCAGAAAATCAGCTTTGAACTCGGGATTCAGGTTCCATTTATCCCAAACCAAAATAAAAAGTGAAAAAAATCTGCAATTTCTTTAATTTTTTTATATGTCCTAATGCAACTATATAGTTATTAATATTTTGAAAATATTCAGGTGTAATTTTTTCTCTTTTAATCAATTAGGCATCAGAGAGATATATCAATTTCATTTGACTACTTCAATTTTATTATGGGCTTTATTATACTTATTTCTTTAAAATATACATTTCTACTACAATTTTCAAATTTATGTAGAAGTGCTAACACAGACATACCTCATTTTATTGTGCTTCAATTTATTGTGCTACACAGATGTTGCATTTTTTTATATATATATTTTAATTAGCTTCAAGTGTACAACAAAGTGCAATAGTTATACTTTTTACCCCTCAAAGTGACAACCCCTCTCCCCCAATTCTCCCCTCCCACTCCTCCCCCCCATATCATACTATCTATTACAATTCCTTTGACTCCCTTCCACCATATAATCCACATCCCGTGACTGTCTATATATTCAATTACAGTTGGCATACAATATTATACAACATCAATTTCAGGTATACAGTGCAGTGATCAAGCCTCTACTCCATCCATGAAGTGGTCTCCCTAACAAAACATGTGACCATCTGACACCGCACAAAATTTTAACAACATTATATTCCCTGAACTGTCTTTCATACCCCTGTGACAATACTGTAGTTACCTATTTATGCTGTCTGATCCTTTCCCCTTCTCCCTCATCGCCACCCCCTCCCAACTAGCAACCCTGATTTTCCTCTATATCTATGAGACTGTTTCTGTTTCTTATGTTCTTTCATTCCATTTTTCAAATTCCACATATAAGTGAGATCGTCAGAATGTCTATCATCAACAAATCAACAGACAACAAGTGTTGGCGAGGGTGTGGAGAAAAGGGAACCCTGGTGCACTGTTGGTGGGACTGCAAATTGGTGCAGCCATTATGGAAATCAGTATGGAGGTATCTCAAAACACTGGAAATGGAACTGCCGTATGACCTAGCAATTCCACTCTTGGGAATCTACCCAGAGGAATCCAAGACGCTAATTCGAAAAAATATATGCACCCCTATGTTTATTGCAGCGCTATTTACAATAGCCAAGACTTGGAAACAACCGAAATGCCCATCGGTAGATGACTGGCTTAAGAAACTGTGGTACATTTATACAATGGAGTATTACTCCACTATAAAGAAGAATGAAATTGTAGCATTTGCAACGATATGGATGGACCTAGAGACTATTATGTTGAGTGAAATAAGTCAGTCGGAGATGTTGCATTTTTACAAATTAAATGCAAACCCTCCACAAGCAAAAAGATTATTCCGCTTCATTATGATACTTGGTTTATTGCTGTGGCCTGGAACCAAACATGCAATATCTCTGAAGTATGCCTGTATGTATCATATAAAATGTTTAAGGTAAGGATTTGCAATCGTGTGGAGTTTTAATATTCTATCTATTACTAGTACTACTACTACTACTACTACTACTACTTCAACTACTATTTAGGAACAGTCCTAAGACCACAAAATGATGCATAACATATGTAATACTTATTTTTAAAATTATTTACTTTGAATGTTGGAAAGGACCTTAAAAGTCATTGGATATCAAAACATTCTGATACTTGAATACTATTTGTAACATTCCTCAAAGTAATTGGATTCTAAGTGAATACTTTACTCCCTCATTTCACCCAGAAATTTATAACCTTCAAAGGCAGCAAACTTTTTCTTTATTCCAAGGTGAAAACTAACATGTGGTACCAGTTCCAATTTCTTCTTTTGGGAAATTACAAAGTAATTTAGGATCCTTCTGTTGGATTCTCTTTTGCAGATTAAATATTACCAGCTCTTTACCAATTTTTCATATGAAAAAGTTTCAAGTTTTCTTATCAATTTGACCACTTTCATATAAATAAATTCTTAAATTATGGCTCATAGAACTAAATACTATACTCAGATGTAGTCCAGTCAAGATTTTTGACTCCCTTCTTTAAAATAGTATGCTTGTATAAATATAACCTAAATCGTAATCCACATTTTTTTAAATAATCTATTATTGTGAAATAAACCTTTTTTTATCAATTAGTTTCAGGTATACAACACAATGCAATAGTTATACTTTTTACCCCTCAAACTGACAACCTCCCTCCCCAAATTCGCCCCCCACTCCTCCCCCCCATATCATACGTATCTATTACAATTCCTTTGATTCCATTCTGCAGTATACTCCACATCCCGTGACTATCTATATATTCAGTTACAGTTGGCATACAATATTATACAACATCAGCCTCAGGTGTACAGGGCAGTGATCCAGCCTCTACTCCATCCATGAAGTGGTCTCCCTAACAAGACATGTGACTATCTGACACGCCACAAAATTTTTACAACATTATTATATTCCCCGAACTGTGTTTCATATCCCTGTGGCAATATTGTAGTTTTCTATTTATGCTGTCTAATCCCTTCCCCTTCTCCCTTATCCCCACCCACCTCCCAACTAGCAACCCTGTTTTTCCTCCGAGTGGCGCAGTGGTTAAGCGCTGGCCTGGGAAGCCAGCGGCCCCGGTTCGGTCCCACATATGAGGGCAAGTAACACTGCTCTCAAAAAAAAGAAAAGAATACTTCACTTTCTTTTTGAGCTGCCTTATTTCCTTGGTTATTCATGGAAATTAATGAATTATTATTTCTCATCATTGGTATCTACAAGAATGGGTTCTGGCCCAGCCGAGTGGCTCAGTTGGTTAAGGGCTCGCTCAAGAGTACAAGCTGAGCTCTGAGCAACAGCAGTTCGATGCCAAGCCTGAGCTGAGCTGCCAACAGGTGGCAGGATAGCTCAACTGAAAAAAAAAAGAGTGGGTTCTGCAGCAGTTTGATTTAAAGAGGTTTTTCTTTTGCTTTCTAATATGTATTGGTGGAATGTTTTATTTTTTCTCCCACTGCAGCCTTTTATTTTCTCTCAAGGTATAGCATTATATTTTCTCTTGCACTGTTGCAGCTTCTCAAGCAATGGGGGGTACTCTGGAAGTTGGGCTTCTCCTTTGTGATCAGGTCACCTGGGTCTCAGAGCACCACCTCCATATGAGTATATGGAGAACAATAAATTTCTAAGCTTCTGAAATCCCAATGCTGCCCCTGCAGCCCAGTGCAAAGTTTGTGTTCCTCAGCAGGTCTGGATGCATCCAGATGGATCTGGCAAGAAAGGTCAGGGCAGGGCGGGCTGTGAGAGGCAGCTGGTGTTTTTGTGGCTCTGAGTAATAATGAGTACCAGCGCATAGCTGTCTTGCCCCTAGAGCTCTTTTCCTATCACCAGAATTAGTCATGTACTATGTGTCTGTGGCTGTGGGGACTGTTGCTCCTGTTTTCAGGGCTATACATATTCTGTTCTTTAATCTGACACTACTATCATTTCTTTTGTAGCCCACCTCTAACACTGGGAGTGTGTGTATGGGGTAAACTCTTGGGGGGAGGTAGTTGGCCAGACTCCATTTTCTGCTAGCAGCGAGGGCTTAAACCACTATTCTCCCCCAAGTTCTCCCCCCAAATTTTGGGTTCAACCATATTATATGCTGATCCATCAAGCAGGACTGTGGGTCACATGGAGTGCACCTGCAGTGTGGATTCTCCCCTTTCATGAGACCGCAATGAACTCCAGACTGTATCCAGCGTCCCACATCCCACATCTCTTCACTTCTGCCTTCCATCCTCCTCTGCTTGCCCGATTTGCCCACATTCAGGTGATTTGATGCGCTGATATTTCAGGCATGCTTTTGTATTGCTTAAGTTATCCTTTGATGAATTAATGCTGTTCCATTTGTTGTAAACTCTAGGGAATATTTCAAGAAGCACTCCTTATGCCACCATTTTTTTGACATAATCTCCTTTGAATAGTCCTTGCCACTGCCTTCTGGTCTGCAAAGTTTCTGGTGAGAAATCAACTGATATTCTTATGGGAGCTCCCTTTAAGTAACTAGTTTTCTTTCTCTTGTTGCTTTCAGAATTCTCTCTTTGTCTTTAACCTTTGCCATTTTTATTATGATTTGTCTATATGAGGGCCTGTTTGGGATCATCTCATTTGGGACTATCTGCATTTCCTGGTCTATTTCCTTCACCAGGTTAGGGAATTTTTCAGTCATTATTACTTCAAATAGGTTCTTGATTCCTTGCTCCCTATCTCCTTCTACTGGTACACCTATGATGCATTATTGTTACAATTGATGTTCCCGAGTCCCTTGAATTATCTTCATTTTTTTGTTCTTTTTTGTTGTTGTCCTGCTTGGGTGTTCCTGCTACTTGTTCTTCTAAATCACTGATTCAATTCTCTGCTTCATCTAATTTGCTGTTGGTTCCTTTTAGTGTATACTTCATTTCAGTTATTGTGTTCTTTATTTCTCACTGGTTATTTTTTATGATTTCAGTGTCCTTCTTTATGCTTGTTATTACTTTGTTGACATTCTCATTAAGTTTCTTAATCCTTCTTGTAACCAATGTTTTAAACTCTGTCTCTGTTAGGTTTGTTGTAGCCACTGCATTTAGTTTCTGGAATTTTCTCTTGTTCTATTATTTGGGATATGTTTCTTTGTTTCCTCATTCTGGCTGCCTCTCTGTGTTTGCTTCTATGTATTAGGTAGATCTGCTATGTCTCTCAGTCTTTGCTGGCTGACTTTATTTAGTATGTGTCCTGTGTGTTCTAATGGTGCAATCTCCCTTATCTCATGTGTGTGTGTGTGTGTGTGTGTGTGTGTGTGTGTGTGTGTGTGTGTGTGTTCCAGGAGTGTCCCTTGAGTGTGTTGTGTGTGTTCTGTTGTAGGCGGGACTTGATTGCTTTTGGTGCATTAATGGATGGGATTAGCTCCCATACTGTCTGATTCTGTGCAATGACTATGCCCACAGAGTGTGAGCTGCTGTGTGATGGCTGAGGACGTGTATTTCTCCTACTGAGACTCCCCCTTTGGTTGTTCCACTTCTTGGGCTAACCAGGTAGTGTTCGGTGTGATCTGAAGCTGGCCTCTGGGTGTGTTGTTTCTGGTGTCTTTTGAGAAGTGCTCCTGTGTAGGCCAATTTCAGCTTTGCCTGTTACTGGTCCAGAGCTACCTGGTTGGAACCACACAGCTTTAAATGGTTGACTGCTGCCTGTCCTGGATCTGGAGGCATGTGAGAGTGGCCTTGCTGTGAACTGAATCTGGCTGCCACCAGTAGTGGGACTGAGGAAGCTAAGCAAAAGGTCCAGAGTACCCTAGGCCTATTGCCACCCACTGGCTGCCTGTAAAGTCCAGCTGTTGAAAGAACCTTCTTAAGTGCATGGACTGGGCAGCCTGACCTGGTGTTGAGAGTGCCTTTGGTGATCCAGCACTAGCTGGGTGAGGTGGAGTCCCAGCAATTCATGAGATGTGGCCAATGGTTTACAAAGTTAATGCAGATCCAGTTCTCCAGCCAGTGTCTGACCTGTGAACACTTCACACAGTTCCCTGAGAACAATGCGGGCAGGCACTGTTCAGCTCCAGTCAGTGCCTGGCTTGTGACCTCTTCTCGAAATGCCCACAGAACACTGCAGCCTGTCACCACTTTCAACAGGCTCACAAAATCCCAGGAGAAGCCCAAGAGTGGCTTTTTTGCAGTTTTGGGTCACTGTCTACCATCAAAATCTCATTGGGCCTTCATGGGCTGTCCACTGCTACAAAAGGTCTCTGTGGCATGTGGGGCAGTACTGACTACCCAGGCACCCAGAGTGCCCCAGCAATGAAACTCTCAGAGTGTGGGGTGGGTTCCAGGGAGCTAACAGGTGTGGTTGGTGGTTTCTACAAAGTCAGTGCAGTCTTGGCTCCCACGTCATTATTGGGCTTGTGATTACCCCCACAAAAATCACCTGGGAACACCATGGCCAACCACTGCTTTTCTCAGGCTCGCAGGTTTCCAAGAGATGCACAGGTCTTGAGTAACCACTCCCCAGTAGATGTTTCCAAGGTCTCCATTAGCTGTCTGCATGCTGCAAGAAGCTTTTTGCAGTCTGTGGTTTGGGGCCAGCAACCCAGCAGTCAAGAGTGTCCTGGACCAAGTAACACCAGCTGTGTAGGGTCAGGGATCCAGTGGATCACTAAAGTAGTACCCATGTTTGGATTCAACCAGACCAATTCAGTCCCAGACTTGGCCTTTTAACACTGAAAATATGGTACCCTCCTTAGGCCAAATGTGTATTAGGTTCCACAGAAGGACAACAATGGCTTCTGTCCTTACAGCTCCTTCCTGCCCTAAAGCCACACAATTCAGTCCTTCCCCCATTTCCCTGGGCCTCTTGAGCTGCTACCCTTCTACCAGAAATCAGGTGAATGCCACCAAGTGAACAAATCTGTGTGCCAGCTCTACAAGAAGGTGTCTAGTGTTCCATCTGCCCTCCATACCACTGGGAAGGGCAGACAGAGTTCTTGCTGATTTTTACTTCCAGATGCAGTAGGAACTCCTCTTCTTGGCACAGCATCTCTGGGCTGGGTTGCCTGGCATTGGACTGTGAGCTCTCTTTCTTCAAGGGGGCACCTCTGCCATCAAAGTGTCTCCCCTGGTGTTCAACCACCATCCATGGGCTTGAGGTCAAGCCCCTTCATGTTTCTGCCCCTTCTACCAGTCTCAATGTGGCCTCTTCTATGTACCCTTAGTTATAGGGTTTCTGTTCACCCAGTCTTCAGATGATTCTTGAGGTTGATTGTTCTATAATTTATTTGTAATTTTGGTGTGGTCCTGGGATGTAGTAGGCATAATGTTTACCTCATATGCCATCTTGGACCTCTCCTACACTGTCTCTCATCCTTATTCTTGTAGTAAGGAGACATATACCCAAATGTAGCAGAGACATGTTTTTCAGTCTAAGTACAGTGAGCATTCACAGGCCTCGCTATTGTCTAGGCCACCATCTTCTCTATGTGATCTGAGATATGGTTCTTTGTAGATTTGGACACTACAAGGAGAGAAGTTATTTGTCTAAACTCCTTTGGGAAAGGATAGATGTTAGCATAATGTTGGGGGCAAGAATAGACTGAACATTTATAAATTGTTTATTACATATGTGACCGTGTTTAAGGTATTTTACAAATTTCACTAATTTGGCCTTCAAAAAGAAGTGAGGATCAAGGACTATAGTTATATGTCCAAGGTCATAAATTCCTTTATCTAATTTTTGCTCAGAGTCTTTCTGACTTTAAAGCCCATGTATATTTCACTATGCTGCATTAACTTCTACTTTAATATCTGACTTGTTTTTATGAATTTGAAATACACATTTATTCCCACACAATTCATAAAACTTCAGTTGCCTTTCTAACAAGATTTCTCTTTGGGGATACAGGTTGTAGTACTACAAGTCCTTTCTGTATTCCTTACTTAAGACTCAGACTTATATAATGGTTAACAGTACAGAAGCACTGGAGACTTATGAGTCAGATATCCTAGGTTTGAATCTTTGTCCTTCAAATTTGTCAGGTGTGTAAAATTTGAAAGTTGTATAACCTCTTAGTGTCCATATTTCCTCATTGTAAAAGGAAGATATTAGAGGTGCCCCAGAAGGAGAAGAGAGGAAGCCAAGGGTTCAGGAAACCATTTGAAGAAGTAATAGCTGAAGAGGACTTCCGGTAAAATGGCAGAATAGACAGACGCTGTGCTAACTACCTCCCAGGATCACACCAAAATTGCAAACAAATTATACAGCATTCAACCCTGGAGGTTCCCGGAACACTAGATGAACAGAACTACTAAATGAAAAACTTAAAGAGGAGGCAACGTCGGGTCAGGTAGGACGGGCAGAGGCGAGAGAGGGTGAACCCCATGGGGGAAGCCCCAGCTGTAGGGAGGCTTTTCCAGTTGGGGGAGAGACCCACCAACCACATACCAAGCTCACCAGCCCAGAGTTACTTTGCCGGGAAGAGAAGTTCCAAGATAGCTGGCAGTAAATTAGTGAGGATTTTCTTTGCTCAGCTCGGTGAGGCTAAGAGCGGCTGGAGAATCAGTGGGGCCGGCGCCCAGGCTTGCTCGTGCCAGTGAGCACTTACCTGGTTCCTGGTGGAGGGAGTAGCTGTGTGAGCCGGGCACAGGAGCCTGTGGGGATGGACTGAACTGAGCACGTTTGGTGCAAAGGCTGGAGGTTTTTGGACTGTTGTTCCCCTGGTGTGGAGCCTGCACACGAGTGGTGTAAGGAGGTCGCCATTTTGTCAGGGTTGGGCCCTCCCACAGAGGATCAGGTCCGGGACCTCATTGGTCTGGTGGAATTGGAGCAGAAGTGCGAGTGTGCGTGTGCGCGCACATGTGGCCTTGGATCTCTACCCTACACCCAGCATGTGCTGTGTTGCCAGGGAAATGCCTGGTGGGCGTGCTCCGGCTCCAACAGGCTGCTCACTGAAACCCAGGAGTGTGCAAGCCACCTCGGGTCCTGGCTCTCCGCACTGCACTTGCAGAGTTGCCAGGCTAGTGATTGGTTGTCGGGCTGCTCGGCGTGATATACGGGCGGCTGACTAGGTCAGGATGAGACTGGGAGTTTTCCTGGAAGTGTTGGGCCATGAGCTGTGTGCCTGCGTGATCCAGCCAGGGCTCTCCTGGTGATCTATCTAATACAATCTATCTAATATCAAAGCAATCCCAGAGCGACAGCCAGAATGAGGAAACAAAGCAACATGTCACGAGTAAAAGATCAGAAGAAACCTCTAGAAATGGAACCAAATGAAACAGAGGGATCCAACCTTTCAGAGACAGAGTTTAGAACACTGATGATAAGAATATTTAAAAAACTCAGTGAGGACATAAGGAAAGATAGAGAAATCATAAAAAACAACCTGTTAGAACTAAAGAATACAATAACTGAAATGAAAAACACACTTGAATGCATCACCAGTAGAGTAGATGCAGCAGAGGAGCAGATCAGTGATTTGGAAGACAAAACAGTAGCAATCACCCAGTTGGCACAACAAAAAGACCAAAGAATAAAAAATAATGAAAACAGTTGAAGAGCCCTATGGGACAAGATGAAGCACAACCACCTTCGACTCATTGGAATACCAGAAGGAGAAGAGAAGAAGCAAAGGGTCGAGAATGTATTTGAAAAAATAATGACTGAAAACCTCCCTACCCTGGTGAAGGAAATCAACATACATGCCCAGGAAGTACAGAGGGTTCCAAACAAGGTGAACCCAATCAGGTCCACACCAAGACACATCATAGTGAAAATGGAAAAGGTTAAAGACAGAGACAGAATCCTAGAGGCTGCAAGAGAAAGACAGCAGGTTACATACAAAGGAACTCCTATTTGACTAACAGCTGACTTGTCTATGGAAACTCTATGGGCCAGAAGGGAGTGGCAGGAGATATTCAAAGTGACAAAAAATAAAGGCCCACAACCAAGATTGCTCTACCCAGCACGGCTATCACTTAAAATGGAAGGAGAAATAAAGAGCTTCTCAGAAAAGAATAAGCTTAAGGAATTCATTGCCACCAAGACAGCATTGCAAGAAATATTAAAAGGGCTTTTTTAAACAGAAGAAAGGGGTAAACAAGCTAACCTAGGAAGACCAGGAATACAAATAACAAAATGGCAATACAAATGCAACTATCAATAATCATTTTAAATGTGAATGGGCTAAATGCTGCAATCAAAAGACATAGAGTTGCTTAGTGGATAAGAAAATAGGACCTATGTATATGCGGTTTACAGATGGAATAAGATATTTCATGCAAATGGAAATGAGGAATAAAAAGCTGGAGTAGCAGTACTTATTTTTGACAAAATAGGCTTTAAAATGAAGACTACAACAAAATACAAAGAAGGGCCCTATAACCCTAATAAACATCTGTGCACCCAACATAGGAGCTCCTAATTATATATAACAGTTTTTGACAGACATAAAGACAAAGATCAACAGTAACACTATCGTAGTAGGGGACTTGAACACCTCATTGTCACCAATGGATAGATCTTCTACATAGAAAATCAACATGGAAAGGGTGGCCTTAAATGACACTTTAGACTAGCTGGACTTCGTCAATATTTTTAGAGCATTTCAGCCTGAAACAACAGAATATGCATTCTTCTCAAGTGCATATGGGACATTTTCCAAGATAGACCACATGTTCGGCTACAAAACAAGTCTCAGTAAATTTAAGAAGATTGAAGTCATATGAAGCAGATATAAAGGAAAAACTGATAGTTGCTGGCTGGGAGGGAGTGGGGCTGAGGGAGAGGGGGAATGTTTTGGACAGCATAGGTGTCCATTAGAACTGAAAATGAATTTAGTAATAGCAGGATAAAAATTAATATTCAGAAATTGATTGCATTTTTATACACCACTAACAAATTATCAGAAAGAGATATTAAGAACACAGTCCCGGGCCAGCAGAGTGACACATTGGTTAAAAGCTGGCTTGGGATGCCAGCGGCCCCAGTTCGAATCCCACATATGACAACCAGTGACACTGCCCTCTACAGCTAAGATGCTGAACAACAGCTCCACCTGGAGTTGGGCTTCTGTGAGTCTCCGGGATGGCATAGCTGCAGCCCCTGCTGCAGTGTGCTGCCATAGGCTACAGTGAGTGGCTGGCAGCCAGCGTGAGTGGCTGGCAGCCGGTGTGAGCTGCAAGAGCTGCTATGAGCGGCCATCCAGAGGCTGACAACAGATCTGCTTCACCCGGGAAGAGCACAATGATGATGCCAACATTGGCCAGTGAAACAATGTTCTCCACAACTAGCCTGAAGAACAAAAGGACAGCAACCTGTCTGTTCCCCTTCCCCGGTTCCCCAATGCTGTTCCCCTCCCCCAATTCCCCAATAAAATCTTAAAAAAAAAAAAAAAAAAGCTCCATTTACAATTGTATCAAAAGCAGTAATATACATAGACATGAATTAAAACAAGAAGGTGCAAGACCTATACTTGAGAAATTATAAAACATTGAAGAAAGAAACTGGAGCAGATACAAACAAATGGAAGCATATACCATGCCCATGGTTAGGAAGAATTACCATTGTTAAAATGTCCATCCTAGTCGGGTTGACTGAGTGGCGCGGAGGTTAAGTACTGGCTTGGAAAGCCAGCAGCCCCAGTTCGGGTCCCACATATGAGGGCCAGTGACACTGCCCTCAAAAAAATTCATTGTGAAAAAATTTGGGCCGGCTGAGTGGTGCAGTGGTTAAGCGCTGGCTTGAGAAGCCAGTGGCCCTGGTTTGGGTCCCACTTATGAGGGTCAGTGACACTGCCCTCAAAAAAAAATGTCCATGCTATCCAAAGCAATCCATGCATTCAATGCAATCTTTATCAAAATACCAATAGTATTTTTCACAGAATTAGAACAAATAATCTTAAAATTTATATGGAGCTACAGAAGTCCCCGAATACCCATAACAATCTTGAGAAAGAACAATGTTTGAGGAATCATGCTATCTGAAATCAAACTATACCACAAGGCTTAATAATGAAAACAGCATAGTACTGGCATAAAAACAGACACATAGATTAATAGAACAGAATAGAGATCCCAGAAATAATCCTATACTTATATGGTCAATTATTCTATGACAAAGGTGGCAAGTACCTATGGTGGGATAAAGACAGTCTTTTCAATAAATGGTGTTGGGAAAAGTGGACAGATAAATGCAAAAAAAAAAAAATGAAATTGGACCACCTTCTTATTCCATATATAAGAATAAACTCAAAATGGAATAAAGACTTAAATGTAATACCCGAAATCATAAAACTCCTGGAAGAAAACATAGGCAGTAAACTCTGAGGCATTACTCTTAGTAATATTTTTACTGATATATCTCCTCGGATGAGAGAAAAAGAAGAAAAACATAAATAAATGAGGCCACAGCAAGCTAAAAAGGAAACCATCAATAAAACAAAAAGATGTCCTACTGAATGGGAGAACGTATTTGCCAATTATACATCCAATAAGAGGTTTATATCCAAAATTTATAAAGAACTCATACAACTGAACACCAAAAAAAGAAAAATCCAATTAAAATTGGGCAGAGGAAATGAATAGATATTTATCCAAAGAGGACATATAGGTGGCCAATAAACATTTGAAAAGATACTCAATGTCACTAATTATCAGAGAAATGCACTTTGAAAGTACAATGGCATATTACCTGACACATGTCAGAATGGCCATCAACAATAAATCAACAAACAACAAGTCCTGAAAATCATGTGGAGAAAAGGGAGCAACTGTGGACTGTTGGTGGGATTGCAAATTGGTGTAGCCAATGTGGAAAACTGTATGGAGGTTCCTCAAAAAATTAGAAATAGAACTACATTATGTTGATGGAAGGAGAACTGACTCTGAGTGGTGAACACACAATGTGATATACAGATAATGTATTACAGAATTTTACATGTGAAATCTATGTAATTTTACTAACCATTGCCATCCCAATAAATTTTAATTAAATAAAATAGAACTACCTTATGACCCAGCAATTCCACTTGTGGTTATTTATCTAATGAAATGCAAAACACTAATTCAAAAAGATATACGCATCCCTATGTTCAATGCAGCACTATCTACAGTAGCCAAGATATGGAAACAATGTAAATGTTCATCAATAGACAATTGGATAAATAAATTGTGATATATATATATATATATAATGGAGTATTTACATTTCCATAAAAATTAATGAATTTGTATCAATTTGACAACATGGATGGACTTTGAGGGTATTATGCTCACTGAAGTAAGTCAAACTGAGAAAGACAAATACCATAGGATCTCAATTTTATGTGGAACGTAGTGTACAAAAAAATGTGCAAACAAAACAGATACAGACTCATAGATACAATGAACAAACTGATGGTTACTAGATGGGAGGTAGTTTGGGGGGCTGGGTGAAAAAGGTAAAGGGATTATGAAGTACAATTTGGTAGTTATAAAGTCGTCATGTGGATGTAAATTACAGCATGGTTAATATAGTCAATAATATTGTAAAAACCATGTGTAGTGTCAGGTGGCTACTAGAATTATCAGGGTGATAACTTCATAAATTATATAAATGTTTAATCACTGTGCTGTACACATAATATTTAATGTCATCTATAATTAAAAAATAGTCATGATAATATATAGTACAGCATAGGGAACATAGTCAATTATATTTTGATAACTATGTATAATGTTAGATGAGTGATAGACTTAATTGGATTATTACTTTTTGAGGTATATAAATGTCTAATCACTCTGTTGTTTTTTATACTTGAAATTAATAAAAAAGACTATGAAAAAAAGAAAAAATAATATATTAGTAGTTACCTCATAGATCTTGTATGAGGATTAAAATGAGTGAATAATGTAAAGCAGTTAGGTGGCATGCCTTGCACATAGTGCTGTATAAGTGTTTGTTTTATAAATGTCCTATGTGCTTACCTACAGGGTGCATTGGGTTTCAGAAGAATAGCTAGTTGCCTCCATGGTTTGCTATGTGAAATACTGAAAGGACCAAATAGATTAAACCCATCTCTTGTAATATACTTTCATGGTGTTCCTTCCTATTTGAGTCTGAAATCCTAGCCATTAGAGTCACTAATGGGAAACACAATGAAGAGGAAGGGATACTATCTCCAAAAGAACAGAGGAACTCATGTCTGTCTGAGTCATCCGGGAGAGCTGTGTGTTGCTCGTCCTATGATGCAAACACAGCACGCCTGTGAGAATCCGGAGACACCAAGAGCCGAGGATGCAGTGTCTGGCCTGGTATTTTGGGAACTAAACAGAAAGTGTAAACCAAGAAAAGGCAATGGAAGAGGAAAGTACTGAAAAGAAAAAAGAAGTAGAAAAAAAGAAATGGTCTCGAGTTAAACAGGTACTTGCAGATATTGCTAAGCAGGTGGACTTCTGATTTGGAGATGCAAATTTTCACAAGGACAGGTTTCTTTGCGAGCAGATCGAGAAATCCAGAGATGGATATGTTGATATATCACTCCTTGTGTCTTTTAACAAAATGAAAAAATTGACCACTGATGGGAAGGTAATAGCTAGAGCACTGAGAAGTTCAGCTGTTGTAGAGCTGGATTTAGAAAGCACCAGGATCAGCAGGAAGAAGCCTCTGGGTGAAAGGCCACAGAATGAGGACTAATGGACCATGTATGTGGAATTTCTTCCCAAAAATGTTAATCACAGCTGGATGGGAAATGTGGCAATGTTGTTTATATAAGCATACCACACTATAAGTCTTCTGGAGATCCAAAGGGATTTGCCTTTGTGGAATTTGAAACAAAAGAACAAGCAGCAAAAGCTATTGAGTTTCTTAACAACCCACCCAAAGAAGCACCAAGAAAACCTGGTGTATTTACTAATACGGTGAAAAATAAGCCCATTCCTGCCCTTAGAGTATCTGAACAGAAGAAAAGGAAAAAGAAGAAAAAAGTGCGCGTGAAGAAGGAAGACGGTCTCCACACAGGAGGGCCAAATGTGGATGCGGGCAAGGCCAGCGGCAGCTGCACAGGGAAGCGGCCCAGGACCGCGTCTGAGGGCTCCGAGGGAGAAGCCACTGAACCCCAGAAACCATCCTTGAAAAAGAAGAAGATGCGGATGTCAGCAGCTCGCCTTCAGTCAGAACCAGGAAGAGGAAGCGAAGTAGGTCTGAAAACCCCTCGCCCCCAGGCCAAAAGTCAAGAAAACGGCTCAGAAAGACAACCTTAAAAAAGCCCCGGAAACATGCAAGCAATACAAATACTTGGAAGTCTCCACTGAAGAGGAGAAGGACTCAGGAGACGTGAAAGAGGGATCCCTGTTGAAAGTGAAGAGGAAACACAAGAAGAAGCACAAGGAGAGGCACCGGATGGGGGAGGAGGTCATTCCTCTATGGGTGCTGTGCAAGAACGAATGGATGGGATGGATTTGAAGAAAGAGTATCTAGCACTGCAGAAATCCAGTATGAATTCTTTTAAAAAAATGATATCCCAACTAAAACTGGAGTCAGAAATGGAACCAGAGTGAGGAGTAGCTCATAAGTCCGAAGTGAAAAATGAAAAAACAGGCAGTGCCAAGGGCTGTCCCCCAGAAGGCCAGTGTGGCCTGACCCCCGTTGGTCAGTGGCGTCATAGTGAAGATTGTCAGCACTGAGCCCCCACCTGACAGGAAGCAGGCCCGGGACACTCTGGCAGCAGTGTCGGAAGCGGTGTATGTCGATCTGCTCGAGGGGAACACGGAATGCCATGTTAGGTTCAGAAGCCCTAAGGACACCCGGGCGGTCTTGGATGCACACACGGACATTAAAAAGAAACACTGCTGGGAACTCGAGATCCTTTCTGGTGATCATGAACAGAGGTACTGGCAGAAAATTTTGGTAGATACGCAGGCCAAACTTAATCAGCCTCAGGAGAAGAAGAGAGGTACTGAGAAGTTAATCACCAAAGCTGAAAAGATTAGACTCACAAAGACTCAACAAGCAAGTAAGCATATTAGGTTTTCTGAATACAACTGAAAAAAATTTTGGTTCACCTCTTGAGATTTCACTGGATGCTTAAGCTATGTTTAGGAAATCCATCTTTATTATGATAGTAAATGCCTCATGAATGTTTCCTAAAACCTGTATTAAGTACCTGTGTTCCTCAACTTATAGATAAGACTTTTTCTCAGAGATGAGTACATTGTAGACCACAATTTTTCTTTAACATTTTATTTGTCAAAATTATCTTACGTAAATCAACCTTGAAGTGATTTAATAAATAAATGTTTTGAACGTTAAAACAAAACAAAACAAAACAAAAACACCTGAGGAACTAATTCAAGTTATTAGGAAACTGTTTGCTTGTTCCCTGAAATTAAACCAGACTCAAATATATCTGATCAAACTGGTGATGGAGAAGCCCAGCAAGAAGTGTTGTGGCCGTTTGCCTCTAGCCCTGCTTCAACCACAGGGCTATTTGCCTCCTCCACTCCTCCACTTCTAGAGGCAAAATTAACAATCCCTCCCCCTTGTTTGTACATCCTGGGTCACTCACTGAGCCCTAGTCAGAGTTAATGCCCAAATAGTCAGTTTAGTCCATATAATTGAAAGTTGGCATGTTATTCATGTTTTAAATATGTGGAAGCTCAAAAGGTGTAAATCATTTGCCTTATATCAGAGTTTCTCAACCTGGGCATTATTGACATTTTGGCCCAGATAATTTTTTGTTTTAGAAGGCTATCCGTGCATTGTAAGATTTTTAACAGCATCCCTGGTCTCTTTCCAATATCTATTCATTGCATTCATCAGCTATAAAACCAAAACTGTCTCCAGACATTGCCAAAAAGTCTGGTCTTAGGGGTGGGGAGCAGGGTATAAAATGACCATAGGTTAAGCCATAAGCTTATGGGGGTGGGGGAGGTAGGATTCAAACTGAAGTCTATGTGACTCAGAATCTCATGATTTTCAACATTATGTGAAACCGTCCCTATAGAATGTAATATAAATAAACTCTAAATGGCAAGCAGAATAAAAGGGTGCTAGACCTAGATGCCATACTTGGCCTAACTCACAGTTACTGGAAAACTCATTATAAATGGCTTCTTCTAGGGCCGGCTGAGTGGCACAGTGGTTAAGAGCTGGCTTAGGAAGCCAGCGGTCCCGGTTCGGGTCCCACATATGAGGGCCAGTGACACTGCCCTCAAAAAAAAATGGCTTCTTATATTAGAGCTTCATACTGCTTAGTGGAATATAACAAGCGTGAGGGCTTGAGGTCTTTTCTGAAGTGAATTGAGTTTCCAGAGCTAGGGACAGAAATGTGTATGTGGTATAAAAAGAGTTTCAGGACATTAAGCCCCTTAACATTTGCTTCAATTACCCAAAGCATTTGAAATAATTCTGCAGAGTTCTGACATAGACAAAGATACCTGGATAGAACCAATCTATTTTACGTTTACTCACCAGAGTGATATGCTGGAGGAACTTGGCAGACATCTTTAAATTTATTTGAAAATGGTAGGGATCTGAGATTCTATTAATATTCTTAGTTTTCAGAGATAGTTATATTCTAAACTCCCTTTTAGTCCTTGAGAAATACTAAAAACAAAATGAAAACAAAAAGGAGGCAAATTTTGTAGTCTGAAACTCTGCATCCAGGCATCTTCCACATGATTTACTGTTCATAGTGCAGGATACAAATAATGGCCATGCCAGTATGTGAAAGCTTAAAATATATTCTAATGAGGATTACATTGTGAGCATTGCCAAGGCAGAATAAAATGTAATCCAGATTTAAATGTGGCTAAAATAATAGCTGCTTGGATTCAAGCACACTCTTTAATGCCAGAGACACTTATGAAGTGTTGTTTTCTGGTCATTAGTGTTATTTTTCTTGTGGAACAATTTGTACTAAATGTAATAGAAGAGCACTAATAAACTAAGAAGTGATATCTCATGCTATAAAATTAACATGACTCAGGTAATGTACTTTAGTTACAGGTGATCTATGTTCCAAGACTGACAGGTTATCAGCATAACTTATTTTGAAATATGCATATTCCAAATATTTCTAATGTATTTACCTATCACAGCAGATTTTTTTTTTGCTTTTATCATGGCTGTGTATAAATGTAAATTTTGTGCTTACTGTATACTCAGCTTTTTTTATTTGAAGAATCAAAATTAGCTTTAAAGAGGTCACTCATAACATTTGAAGAAGAAAATGTGCCAGAACTATAAAAGAACATCAAAGGAACCTGTAAGCATTTCTGACTTCAATTTCATAACCTAAGTTGCTGGTTAAACAAATACATGTCTGCAAAGGCTGATATGTTTAAAAGACTGGGTCACAAGAGTTAAGGATAGAGTACATCGTAAATGCTTTCTATTACTTTACTTTTTCTGAAACACTAAACAATAATGAGCACAACAAAATAAAGCCTTTTGTGTGCATTCCTCATATCTCACATATACCTTCTCTTGTGAAATTAGAATTGTTAAAGAGCATGCAGGGACTCGTTTGTACTCATAAAAAGACCTACTGAAATGACGAACCATTGCTAAAAATAAATTGAAGTTGATAAAACTGTTGCTCTTTTCAAACAACACATTCTTTTCTTTTTTTTTTTGTTTAAGATTTTATTGGGGAATTGGGGGAGGGGAACAGTGTTAGGGAATCAGGAAAGGGGAACAGACAACTTGCTGTCCTTCTGTTCTTCAGTCTAGTTGTGGAGGACGTTGCTTCACTGGCCCATGTTGGTATTATTATTGTGCTCTTCCCGCCTGAGACAGATCAGTCACTGGCCGCTGGACAGCTGCTCACTGCAGCTCATGGCAGCTCATGCCGGCTCCTGGCCACTCACTCTGGCTGTCAGCCACTCATGGTAGCTCACGGCAGCCACACTGCAACTCCTCTGAAGCCTACACCGTCACTGGCAACTCATGGCATCCCAGCCCTAGGTTGAGCTGTTGTTCACCATTTTAGCTGTAGAGGGCACAGCGTCACTGGCCCTCATGTGGGACCCAAACCGGGGCCTGCTGCTCAGAGCTGACATCTCAAGCCAACTCTTAACCAACATGACACATGGCTGGCCCAAACAACACTCTAATGTAACTGATTTAGTAAGAAGAAATGATGGTTATGATAAAATTTCAGTGTAGCAATTAACTGTATCTCTACTAACAATAACTATATTCCCATTATTATTATTGGATAGCACAAAGAGGAAGAGCTTGGGAACTGACACCTAGATGCTAACCCTGGCTTTATATCTGTTTATATTTTTACTCTGCTTCCATCATTTTAACATAAGTTTTGATAAAAATAAACTGAGGAATGCAGCTAAAATAAATAAATGAAATAGTGTAAGAACGAAACAATTGGTGAAACTTATTTATAAAATTATTAATACAACTAATAGGAGTGGCTGGTTGTGGTAGATTAGGAGACTACTAGACCAAGAGAACTAGATTCTAGTCATGGTTCTGTCACTAATTAGCTATGTGATTATAAACAATATATCTAGTCTTTCTGTGACTCAATTTGTTCATCTTTAAAATCAAGCATAAGATCCAGATGGTCTAGGTCCAAGTTTCCTTCTCTTCAAACATCTTAGATTTCTGTGAATTTAGCTCAAATAGGAAGACCAGTCTTGGCCATATGTAGCTAGGCACTACTCTAATATCATTCATTATGAAATTACTACTAGAATTTTAAAAAGTTATTTAAGAAATAGCACAGTATATGTCAAATATGAACTATTTCAGCATGATGCTTATTGGTAAAAAGCTAAGCATAGCAGTTCTGACAACATGATAAATTGAACTAGTGCACATACCCTTTTTTCACTTGTTATATAAATAAGCCAAAGATGGCCTCTGTATACTGGACCCTAGGTTGTTTATTTCTACACACCAGGTTGAGGTCCCTTAGCCCAAATTGCCTCTGGCACCAAACTCAAATTTTTACACGTCCAATTGTTTTACACATGCCCCAAATAAGCAGATTTTTTAATCATTTAGATTCTGCCTGCTTTGCATACCCTGTGGAACTGCAAGACATCTGTTAGCCACAGATAAGTTAAACCTTGTAGCTATTAAGATTCTTATTACCGCTGCCCTTCAGAACTCTCTGACCAAGTGACTCCCTGCAGTGCTGCTGAGGTACATCACCTAGCTAGACACATGAACTGGATCTGTGATCCCTACTTCTCCTGGAGTTCCCTTGACCTCAACCCTTTTGGATGGTAGCTAATGCACCAGCACCAAAGCCTTTGGGCATGTTCATGTTGTGAGGGACTTCCCAGCATGCATGCAAATGTATCAATATGTCATCCAAATAAAGCTTGCATGTACAACTGCCATATGTGAGAATTATAAAGGAAGACATTTATAAATAAATAATGATCCAAATAAGAAACCATTAGGGAGATTACTAATACTTATAACTGAAAAACAATGAACCCACTATAAATCAAAACAGTAGAATGCAGAAAAGTACAGTTATAGCCTAAAATGAATGTATTTGAAAAGAAGAAAGATTGAAAATTGAGGCAAGCATTCAGTTTGAAAAGTATAAAGCCAAAATAAAATAGAAGAAAACCCTAACTGGAAAACCAGATATTAATTCAAAGGAAAGAGAAAGAAGCAATAGACAATAACAAAACTGTAATATTAAATATTTGAAATAATAAGATATAGGAACTTCTGGCAATTTTGTTGAACAAATAGAAGGCCATTTAAATAGTATTAGCATGAAACGGAAGGCATGGCATTGCTTTGGTAGGCACTTTTGAAGCTATAACAGAATATTATGAAAAACTCTTCAACTAAATGAGAAAACCAAGGTGAAAAGGGAAATTTTCCAGGTAAATATGTATTAACAAAATTACATCAATCTACTTAATTACTCAGAATAATCCTACAAGTATTAAATATACTGAATTAATACTAAAAGTCTACTCCTTCTCCAAAGTACTAGGTTCAGAGGATATAAAAAGGCATGTTTTGCATAGTCACTAAGAATAGGTAATCCTTTTCTTTTTTCAAACAGATCCAGATAATAGAAAAAGAGTGTTTTTACTCATTTTATAAGAATTTTATAACCTTGATAATAATATTAATAAGAATAGTAAAATAAAGGATAAATATTAGTAAATAAAATAACAGGCCATCACTAAAAACACAGATGCAAAAATGCTGAGTAGTATTATTAGCAAACATATTTTTAAAACGTAACTCAAGTATGTTTTATTCCACAAATTAACAACCAAAATGCCCATCAGTAGATGACTGGATTAAGAAACTGTGGTACATTTACACAATGGAATATTGTGCAGCTATAAAGAAGAAAGAAATCGTACCATTTGCAACGATATGGATGGACCTAGAGAACATTATGTTAAGTGAAATAAGTCAGTCAGAGAACGACAAATACCATATGATCTCACTTATATGTGGAATCTAAAGAACTGAATAAATGAGCAACGTAAACAGAAATAGTCTTAGAGACACAAAGAAAAAACTGATGAGGGCTAGATGGGATGGGGATGGGAGAAGGGGAAGGGACGAGGCAACATAAACTGGTAACTGCAATACTACTGCAGAGACAGAAGAGACAGTTTAGGGAATATAATCAATAAGGTTGTAAATATTTCTTTTAGGGGAACAGATGGATGCATGTCCTTTTAGGGAAATCACTTCATGGATGGTATAGTGGCTTTACCACTGCACTGTACATCTGAAGCTGCCGCTGAACAATATTATATGTCAACTATAATTTAACACATATATAGTCATGGGATGTGGAATATAGTGTAGGGATGGAGTCAATGGAATTGTAATAGATATGTATGATATCAGGTGTGGGAGGGCGGGGGGGGAAGGGGGGAGTCACATTGTAAGGGGTGAAAAAAAACTATTGCATTGTTTTGTACATCTGTAACTAATAATAATAATAAAATAAAAATTTAAGAAAAAGATTGGTTTAAGGGGGATGGCCAAGTGGCGCATTCATTGGTTAAGCGCTGGCTTGGGGCACCAGCGGCCTGGTTTGGATCCCACATAAGAGAGCCAGTGACACTGCCCTCAAAAAAAATGGTTTAAGGGCCGGCCAAGTGGCTCAGTTGGTTAAGAGTGTGAGCTCTGAGAAACAGGGTGACTAGTTCGATTCCCACATGGGCCAGTGAACTGTGCACAAACTGAGCTGCCACTGAGCTGTCAACAGGTGGCAGGATGGCTCAGCTGGTGAGAGCGCATGCTCCTAACAACAAGGTTGCCGGTTCACCTCCTGCATGGGATGCTGGGCTACAGCCAACTGAAACTAAGATTGAACATGGTGCCTTGAGATGAGCTGTCAATAAGTGGCCGATTTCTCAGTGGTTAGAGACTGGACTTGGAGCTGAGCTAGCTGCACACTCTACAACTAAGATTGAAGGACAACTTGGCTGTTCCACTTTCCCAATTCCCCAACACTGTTCTGCTTCCCCAATTCCCCAAATAAAACTTAAAAAAAAGAATAGTTTAATATTTTATTGGTGCAAAAGTAATTATAGCTTTGAACTGTAAATTTTAAATAATTATAACTAAGCTCAAACACATCTTTATTAATCAAAATAGGAACCATTACAATCAACACATTTTTGCCAGTGAGAAATAAGTTTGTTTATTCTTGTAGCATAAAAATGCATGCTTCAGGATTCAACAAATTCTTGGAAAGCATTTTCTGCATCCTGCTTGTTGTGGAACAGCTTTCCCTGCAAAAAGTCGAGATGCTTGAAGAAGTGGCAGTTGGTTGGCGAGTGTTCATTTGAATATGGCAGATGAATCAAAACTGTGTGGCTCAATTTGTTCAACTTTTGAAGTGTTGGTTTTGAAGTGACTTGTGGTTGGGTATTGACATGTAGAAAAATTGAACCCTTTCTGCTGGCTGTAGGCATTGCAGTTTTTGGTACATCTCATCAATTTGCTGAGAATACTTCTCAGATGTAATGTTTTCACTGGGATTCAGAAAGCTGTAGTGGATCGGACGGGCAGTAGACCATCAAACAGTGACCATGGCCTTTTTATGGTGCAAGTTTGGCTTTGGGAAGTGCTCTGGAGCTTCTTCTCAGTCCAACCACTGAGCTGGTCATTGCCAGTTGTCATATAAAATCCACTTCTCATCACAAGTCACAATCCGATTGTTGTGTAGAATAAGAGAAGACATCACTTCAAAATGATGATTTTGTTTTTATTTGTGGTCAGCTCATGATGCACCCACTTATTGAGCTTTTCACCTTTCCAATTTGCTTCAAAAGCCAAATGACCATAGAATGGCCAACATTGAGTTCTCCAGGAACTTCTCATGTAGTTGTAAGAGGATCAGCTTCGATGATTGCTCTTAATTTGTTGTTGTCAACTTCCAATGGCTGACCACTATGCCCCTCATCTTCAAGGCTCTCATCTCCTTTGCAAAACTTTTTGAACCACCACTTCACTATACATTTGTTAGCAGTTCGTGAGCCAAATGCATTGTAGATGTTCTGAATTGTCTCTGCTGCTTTATGACCCATTTTTAACTCGAATAAGAAAATATCTCTAATTTGCTTCTTGTCTAACATCATTTCTATAGTCTAAAATAAATATAAAATAAACAACAAGTAATAAGTCGTTAGCAAAAAAACATAAAGCGAGAAATGCACATTAAAATGATGCATAACATAACCACATTTACTTAAGAATATATTCCCTTGGGCTGGGCGAGTGGCACGGTGGTTAAGCACTGGTCTTGGGAAGCCAGCAGCCCCGGTTCAGGTCCCACATATGAGGGCCAGTCACACTACCCTAAAAAAAAAAAAAAAAAAAAAAGAATGTATTCCCATATCAAGCAGCAAATTTCAACAATGCAAAACCACAATTACTTCTGGACCAACCTAATATTAATAAAATTAACATAAGAGAAGAGAAATAAAATAGTATAATGTTAATAGATATGGAGAAAAGCTTTTAATAAAATTATCTTCTAATCACAGCAAACTATAAACTTCTTTAACCCAATCAATGATATCTACCAAAAACCTATTTAGACACCATAGTGAAATAATAGATTTATTCTTTAATGTCAGCAATCAGATAGAGATACCCATTCTCATACCTTTTCAACATTGCAATAGAAGTTCTACCCAGTTGGAAAAAAAAGGAAAATAAGAACCAGAATCAGAAGGGAAGGAACAAACATTGTCTTCATTCAAAGATGATTTAAATATCTAAATGTAAAATTTAAGCAAATATTCAGACTAAATATTAAAACTAATGAGGGTAAACTGGATCAAATATATGGTGATGGAAGGAGAACTGATTATATATATGATGTATTACAGAACTGTACACCTGAAACCTATGTAACTTTGCTAACAATTGTCACCTCAATAAACTGTAATAAAAAAAAAACTAATTAGCAATATTGCTGAACCTAATGTTAATATTTACAAAAATCATTAGTGATCTATGCACTGGCAGCAGCAACTAGAAAATGCATTTGAAATTAAAAAGATCATATTCTCAAAAAAATCATAAGGTAGGTAGCTATAAGTATAACAAATGGTGTGAAAGAACCATTTGAAGAAAATTTTCTTTATAATTTTATTAAATTTCCAAAGTATTGTATAAAGATATACATAATGTTGAAAAGCAAGGATTCAATATTGTGAAGAAATTGGTTCTTGTCAAATTTACTCATAAATTCAATACATTTATTTTCCAAATGACAAGTAGGTTTTTCACACATCCATGGAAAATTGGTGAAGAATTATCAAAACAATTTTGTTAAAAAAATTATGGTCAATTTTAGCCACTAGCTTCTTAGGCATATTATAAACAGTATGATATCTGGCATGATGGGGAGAGATAGATGAACCAATGGAACAGAACTAAACATAAATAAGAAATTGGTTTATGACAGAAATGGCACATATTTATTATTTTTTAAAAATATTTTTATTGGGTAATTTGGGATGGGAAGAGTGTTGGGGAATTGGGGAAGGGGAATATTGTGTTTTTTCAGGATCCATGAGCTCCAAGTCATGTTGTTCTCCTTCAATCTTAGTTGTGAAAGGCGCAAGCTCAGCTCTGAGTCCAGTCACCACTTTCGATCTAATTGTGGGGAGTGCAGCCCACCATCCCATATAGGAGTCGAACCAGCAACCTTGTTGCACACTGAACCATCCTGCCACCCATCAGCAGCTCATGGTTGCTCAGCTCAAGGTGTCATGTTCAATCTTAGTTGTGGGGGGCAGAGCACACCATCCCATATGGGTGACAAACCTGCAATCTTGCTGTTAAGAGCATGTGCTCTCACCACTTCAGTGACAGCTCAGCTCGGGCACAGCTCACTGGCCCATGAGGGAATTGAACCAGTAACCCTGTTGCTCGGAGCTCTCTCTGTAACCAACTGAGCCACTAGGCAGACCCTATTTTTTATATATTTTTTAATTCAAGTTTATTGTGGTGACAATTATTAGCAAAGTTACATAGATTTCAGGTGTACGATTCTATAGAACATCATCTATATATCACATTGTGTGTTCACCACCCAGAGTCTGTTCTCTTTCCATCACCATGTATTCAATCCCCTTTTCCCTCATCTACCACCCCCACTTACCCTCTGGTAACCATTAATAAAAAAGTTTGAGAATAAAACAAAATTTAAATTAGTGTTAGTATACATCATGGTGATTACCCCAATTTAATTAATGCATATTTTATTAATAATGTGAAATATTTCTTCATTATTCAGATGACTTATCCAGGTTGTGCATTATTTTTCTTTTTTTTTCCTTTTTCCCTTTCCTCTTGGTCTATTTTTGGATAACAATTGAACTTTAAAGGAGGGAAGGAGAAATCAATCAATTTCCAACAAACTGGTTGGAGGAAGTTTGAAATATTTAATTTAAATTCTTTTAAGAAAACTTCTCTTAGACTTTTGATAAGATGGCGGAATAGATGGACACTTTCCAAACTGCCTCCCAGGATTACATCAAAATTACAAATAATTTATACAACATTTAACCTCGGAAATCCACAGATCACTAGATGAACAGAACCTCTAAACGAAGGACCTAAAGAGGAGGCCACGTCAAGTCTGGTAAGAGGGGTGCAGACAAGAGAAGGTGAGCCCCGTGAGGAAAGCCCCAACCATGGGGAGGCTACTCTGGTTGGGGGAGAGACCCTCTGGCCCAACACTGAGCTCACTATCCTAGAGATGATTTCCCAGGAAGAGGAGTTCTATGATAGCAAGCAGTAGAAATTAATGAGGACTCTCTTTGCTCTGCTCAGTGAGGCTGAGGGCGGCTGGAGACCAGTGGGGCCAGCACAGGGGTTCAATCGCCTGTGAGCACTCACTGGGTTCCTGTTGGAGGGAGTAGCTGTGTGAGCTGGGCCCAGGAGCCTGCGGGAAAGGACTGAACTGAGTACCTTTGGTGCAGAAGCCAGAGGTTTAGGGACCATCGTTCCCCTGGTGTGGAGCTCATACACATGTTGTGTACAGGAGGGCACCATTTTTTTCAGGGTTGGGCCCTCCCACAGAGGGTCAGATCCGGGACCACATTGGTCTGGTGAAATTGGTGCAGGAGTGTGTGTGTGTGTGTGTGTGTGTGTGTGCGTGCACGCATGCAAGCATGCGTCCCTGGATTCCGACCCTCCACCCTGCTTGTGCTGCGATGCCAGGGAAATGCTGGTGGGTGCCCTCCAGCTCCATCAGGCTGTTCACTGAGATGCAGGAATGTGCGAGCTGCCTTGGGTCCCCGCTCTCTGCACTGTTTGTGTAGAGTTGCCAGGCTGGGGATTGCCTGTTGGGCTCCTCAGCCTGATCTGAGAGCAGCTGATTGGGACAGGCTGAGATGGGGAGTTTTCCTGAGAGTGTTGGGCCTGGATCTGTGTGCCTGTGTGATCCGATCGAGGCTTTTCAGGTGAGTTTCCGTGGGCTGGTTGCTGGTGCAGTGTGCATGTTACTCTGATTCAGTGGGGGACAAGAACCACATCAAGTGGTGCCTTGAGGGCATGCCCCACCCACCTAGAGCTGTGTTACCAGAAGCACCCTGAGCCCCTGGTGCCTGGCTCACACCTCCGCAGGCCACTGAGGGTTTTTTTTTGCACAAGCAGACAACCTGCAAAAACCTGTGAAAATTTATTTTTCCATAGTGAGCACGGTTCCAGAGCACACAGCAGCTAATTGCGGAAAGCTCACTGCAAGCCTGAGAGAGAGGCCAGCGCATAACACATTAAGCTCTTCCACCAAATAGATGGTGCTGAGTCACACAGAGACTCTCTATTGCTGAGCAAGTGGTCTGCAGATTAAAGAGAACAGAGAGCCCTACCAACTCTTTCTTTGCTTTTCTTTTCTTTTTTCCTCTCTTCTTTCTATGTATCCATCTAATACAATGAAGCATTTTCAGAACGACAGCCAGAATGAAGAAACAAAGAAATATGTCCCAAGTGAAAGATCAGAAGAAAACTCTAGAAATGGAACTAAATGAAACAGAGGTATCCAAACTTTCAGAGACAGAGTTTAGAACACTGACGATAAGAACGTTTAAGGAACTCACCGAGGACATAAAGAAGGATAGGGAAACCATAAGAAAACAACCAGTTAGAACTAAAGAATACAATAACTGAAATGAAGAACACATTCGAAGGAATCACCAGTAGAATAGATGAAGCAGATGAGCGGATCAGTGAATTAGAAGACAAAATAGCAGAAATCACCCAGCTAGAACAACAAAAAGAAAAAAGAATAAAAAAGAATGAAAATAGTTTAAGAGACCTCTAGGACAACAGCCACATCATAGGAATACCAGCAGGAGACGAGAAGAAGCAAGGGATTGAGAATGTATTTAAAGAAATAATGACTGAAAACTTCCCTAACCGGGTGAAGGAAATCGACATAAAAGCCCAGAAAGTGCAGAGAGTTCCAAACAAGCTGAATCCAAACAGGCCCACACCAAGATACATCATAGTTAAAATGGCAAAGTTTAAAGACAAAGACAGAATCCTAAAGTAGCAAGAGAAAGATAGCTGGTTACATACAAAAGAACTCTTATGAGATGAACAGGTGACTCTTCTGCAGAAACTCTGCAGGCCAGAAGGGAGTCGCAGGAGATATTCAAAGTGACACAAAATAAAGGACGACAAGCAAGATTGCTCTACCCAGCACGGCTTTAACTTAAAATTGAAGGAGAGATAAAGAGCTTCTCAGAAAAGTATAAGCTTAAGGAATTCATCACCACCAAGCCAGCATTGCAGCAAATGTCAAAAGGGCTTTTTTAAACAGAAGAAAGGGGAAAACAAGCTAACCCAGGAAGGCAAGAAAAACAAATAATAAAATGGCAATAAATATGCACCTACCAATAATCACTTTAATTTTTTTTTTTTATTTTGTTTTTGTTTTTGAGGGCAGTGTCACTGGCCCTCATACGTGGGACCGAACTGGGGCCACTGGCTTCCCAAGCCAGCACTAAACCACCGAGCCACTCAGCCGGCCCTCAATAATCACTTTAAATGGGAATGGGTTAAATGCTCCAATCAAAAGACACAGTGTGTGGGACTTCCGGTAAAATGGCAGCATGGACAGATGCTGTGCTGGCTGCCTCCCAGGATAGCATCAAAGTTGCAGGCAAATTATGCAGCATTCAACCCCGGAGGTCCCTGGAGCACTGCATGAACAGTACCACTAAGCGGAGAGCTTGGAGAGGAGGCCACATCAAGTCTGGTGGGGGGGGCGCAGAGACGAGGGAGGGCGAGCCCCGTGGGGGAGGCCGCAGCTGTGGGAAGGCTTCTCCAGTTGAGGGAGAAACCCTCCGGCACCACAAGAGGCTCACCGGCCCAGAGTTCCTTTGCTGGGAAGAGGAGTTTCAAGATAGACGGCAGTGAATTGGTGAGGACTCTCTTTGCTCAGCTTGGTGAGGTTGGGAGCAGCTGGAGAATCAGTGGGTCTGGCGCATGGGCTTGCTCACTGGTGAGCACTTGCCTGGTTCCTGGGGAAGGGAGTGGCTGTGTGAGCCGGGCCTGGGGGCCTGCGGGGATGGACTGAACTGAGCACCTTTGGTGCAAAGGCTGGAGGTTTTTGGACTGTTGTTCCCCTGGTGTGGAGCCTGCACGTGAGTGGAGTACAGGAGGGTGCCATTTTGTCAAGGTTGGGCCCTCCCACAGAGGGTCAGGTCCGGGACCTCATTGGTGTGGTGGAATTGGCGCAGAAGTGCATTTGTGCATGCTCCCATGCTCATGCGGCCTTGGATCCCCAGCCTCTGCCTGGCTTATATTGCTTTGCTAGGGAAAAGCTGGGCAAGTATCATCCAGCTCCAATAGGCTGCTCACTGAGACCCGGGAGTGCGGGCGGCAGCTCGGATCCCCGTCCTCCAAATGGCTTGTGCTGCGTTGCCAGGGAGACACCTGGTGGGCACACTCTGGCTACAACAGGCTGTTCAACGAGATGCAGGAATGTGCAAGGCACATCGGGTCCGGGCTCTCCGCACTGTGCTTGCAGAGTGGTCAGGCTGGTGATCGGTTGTAGGAGTGCTCGGCCTGATCTGGGAGCGGCTGATTAGGACAGGCTGAGACTGGGAGTTTTCCTGGGAGTGTTGGGCCGTGAGCTGTGTGCCTGTGTAATCCAGCGAGGGCTCACCTGGTGATCTATCTACTACATCAAAGTAATCCCAGAGCAACAGCCAGAATGGGGAAACAAAGCAACATGTCACAAGTAAAAGATCAGAAGAAACCTCTAGAAATGGAACCAAATGAAACAGAGGGATCCAACCTTTCAGAGACAGAGTTTAGAACAATGATGATAAGAATATTTAACGAACTTAGTGAGGACATAAGGAAAGATAGAGAAACAATAAAAAGGAACCAGTTAGAACTAAACAATACAATAAATGAAATGAAGAACACACTCGAAGGAATCACCAGTAGAGTAGATGAAGCAGAGGAGTGGATCAGCGATTTGGAAGATAAGATAGCAGAAATCACCCAGTTGTCACAACAAAAAGACCAAAGAATGAAAATCAATGAAAATAAGAGCCCTATGGGACAAGGTGAAGTGCAACCGCCCTCAAATCATAGGAATACCAGAAGGAGAAGAGAATAAGCAAGGGGTCGAGAATGTATCTGAAAAAATAATGACTGAAAACTTCCCTACCCTGGTGAAGGAAATCAACATACATGCCCAGGAAGTGCAGAGGGTTCCAAACAAGCTGAACCCAAACAGGTCCACACCAAGACACATCATAGTTAAAATTGTAAATGTTAAAGACAGAGACAGAATCCTAAAAGCAGCAAGAGAAAGACAGCAGGTTACATATAAAGGAACTCCTATTAGACCAACAGCTGACTTGTCTACAGAAACTCTGCAGGCCAGAAGGGAATGGCAGGAGATATTCAAAGTGACACAAAATAAAGGCCTACAACCATGATTGCTGTACCCAGCACGGCTATCACTTAAAATTGAAGGAGAAATAAAGAGCTTCTCAGAAAAGAATAACCTTAGGGAATTCGTTACCACCAAGCCAGCATTGCAAGAAACGTTAAAAGGGCTTTTTAAAACAAAAGAAAGGAGTAAACTAGCTAACTCAGGAAGACCAGGAATACAAATAACAAAATGGCAATACACATGCAGCTATCAATAATCATTTTAAATGTGAATGGGCTAAATGCTCCAATCAAAAGACAGAGAGTGGCTGAGTAGATAAGAAAATAGGACACATGTATATGCTGTTTACAGATGGAATAAGATATTTCATGCAAATGGAAATTAGAAAAAAATAGCTGGAGTACCAATACGTGTTTTGGACAAAACAGACTTTAAAATGACCAG
Source organism: Aselliscus stoliczkanus (assembly GCA_033961575.1). Lineage (NCBI taxonomy): Eukaryota > Metazoa > Chordata > Mammalia > Chiroptera > Hipposideridae > Aselliscus > Aselliscus stoliczkanus. The sequence goes on along the minus strand of CM066737.1, from coordinate 32,411,494 downwards.
AATAAAAGACAAAGAAGGGCACTATAACCCTAATAAATATCTATGCACCCAACATAGGAACTCCTAATTACATATAACAGATTTTGACAGACATAAAGACAGAGATCAACAGTAACACTCGCATAGTAGGGGACTTCAACACCCCATTGTCACCAGTGGACAGACCCTTTAGACAGAAAATCAACACAGAAAGAGGGGCCTTAAATGACACTTTAGACCAGCTGGACTTCGTTGATATTTTTGGAGCATTTCACCCTGAAAAAACATAATATACATTCTTCTCAAGTACACATGGGACATTTTCCAAGATAGACCACGTTAGGCCACAAAACAAGTCTCAGTAAATTAAGAAGATTGAAGTCATATCAAGCAGCTATAAAGGAAAAATTGATTGTTGCTGGCTGGGAGGGAGTGGGATGAGGGAAAGGGGGCAGGTTCTGGACAGCGTAGGTGGGTGACTACAATGTTGCTGCAGGGATATGGGGGCAGTTCTGGGAATGTAATTGATAATGTTGTGAAGAGACTATTATGATAAGTGAAATAAGTCAGTCGGAGAAACACAAGTAACATATGATGTCACTTATATGTGGAATCTGAAAAACTGAATGAATGATCAAAGTAAACAGACCCATAGATATAGAGGAAAAACTGAGGGTTGCTAGTTGGGAGTGGGGTGGGGATAATGGGAAAGGTGAAGGGTTTAGACAGCATAAATAGACAAATACAATATTGCCACAGGGATATGAAACACAGTTCGGGGATTATAATAATGTAAAAATTTTGTGGCGCGTCAGATGGTCACATGTCTTGTTAGAGAGACCACTTCATGGATGGAGTAGAGGCTTGATCACTGCACTGTACACCTGAAGCTGATTTTGTATAATATTGTATGTCAACTGTAACTAAACATATAGATAGTCCCTAGATGTGGAGTATACTGTGGAAGGGAGTCAAAGGAATTGTAGTGGATATGTATGATATGGGGGGGGGAGGATTGGGGTGGCGAACTCGGGGAGGTGATTTGTTATTTTGGGGGATAAAGAGTATAACTGTTGCATTGTGTTGTACACCTGAAACTCATTAAAAAATAAAAGTAAACTTTAAGCCTTAAAAAAAAAAGACAGAATGTGGCTGACTGGATAAGAAAAGAGGACCCATGCATATGCTGTCTACAAGAGACTTGTTTCAGATCAAAAGACACGCACAGCCTGAAGTAAAGGGATGGAATAAAATATTTCATGCAAATGGAAATGAGAAAAAAACTGGAGTAGCAATACTTATTTCAGTCAAAATAGGCTTTAAAATGAAGACTGCAATAAAAGACAAAGAAGGACACTACATAATATAAAAGGGATCAATTCAACAAGTGGACATAACCCTAGTAAATATCTATGCACCCAACATAGGAGCTCCTAAATATATAAAACAGATTTTGACAGACATAAAAACAGAGATCAACAGTAACACCATCACAGTAGTGGACTTCAACACCCCATTATCACCAATGGACAGATCCTCCTGACAGAAAATCAACATGGACATAGTGGCCTTAAATGACACTTTAGACCAGCTGGATTTAAATGTTATTTTTAGAGCATTTCACCTCAAAGCTACAGGACATACATTCTTCTCAAGGGCACATGGAACATTTTTCAAGATAGACCAAATGTTAGGCCACATAACAAGTCTCAAGAAATTTAAGAATATTGAAATCATATCAAGTGTCTTCTCTGACCAAAATGCCGTGAAACTGGAAATCAATTATAAGAAGAAATCTGGAAAGCTTACAAATACATGGAGGCTAAACAACATGCTAGTAAATAGCTAGTGGGTCACAAATGAGATCAAGTATGAAATCAAAAGTCCCTTGAGACAAATGAAAATGAAAACACCACGACCCAAATTCTCTGGGATGCAGCAAAAGCAGTCCTAAGAGGGAAGTTCTTAGAAGTGCAGGCCTACTTAAAGAAGGAATATAAATCTCAGATCAACAGACTATATTTATACCTAAGGGAACTCGAAAAAGAACAGCAAAAGAAGCTTAAAGGGATTATAAGGAAGGAAATAATAAAGACCAGAGCAGAAATAAATGCAATAGAGAACAACAACAAAAAGATAAAATATCAATGAAACCAAGAGTTGTGTTTTTTTGTTGTTTGTTTGTTGTTTGTTTGTTTTTGTTTTTTTGTTAAGAGGGCAGTGACACTGGCCCTCATATGTGGGATCCGAATGGGGCCACTGGCGTCCCAAGCAGCTCTTAACCACCGTGCTACTCGGCCGGCCCTTGAGTTGTTGTTGTTGTTTTTTTTTAAAGATAAGCAAAATCTTAGCCAGATTCACCAAGATAAAGAGAGAGAGGACCCAAATTAATAAAATCAGAAATGAAAGAGGAGAAGTGACAACAGATACCACAGAAATACAGAAAATTTTAAGACAATACTACGAGCAACTGTATGCCACAAAATTCGACAATCTGGAAGAAATGGATAAATTTCCAGAAGCATACAATCTACAAAGTCTGAACCAAAAAGAAACAGAAACTTGAACAGACTGATTATTACCAAAGAAATTAAATCAGTAATCTACAATCTTCCAACAAACAGAAGTCCAGGACCAGATGGCTTCACAGGAGAATTTTACAAAACATTCAAAAAAGAATTAATACCTATTCTCCTCAAACTATTCCAAAAAGTACAGAAACTGGGAAGGCTCCCAAACTCTTTCTATGAATCCAATATCACCTTCATTACAAAGTCAGACAAAGATATTACAAAAATGGGAAAACAACAGGCCGATATCCCTAATGAACGTAGATGCAAAAATTCTCAACAAAATACTAGCAAACCATATTCAGCATCACATTAAAAAGATCATACACAACGATGAAGTGGGATTCATTCCTGGTATGCAAGGTTTGTTCAAGATTCACAAATCAATTAACGTAGTACCTCACATTAACAAAATGAAAAAATAAAAATCACATCATCATATCAATAGATGCAGAAAAAGCATTTGACAAAACCCAGCAGTGATTTATGATAAAAATTCTTAGCAAAGTGGGAATAGTGGGTTCATTGTTCAACATAATAAAAGCCATGTATGATAAGTCCACAGCAAACATCATACTGAATGGGGAAAGGCTAAAAGCTTTCCCCTTAAGATCAGGAGCAAGACAAGGCATGCCCACTTTCACCACTTCTATTTAACATAGTTCTGGAAGTTCTAGCCACAGCAATCAGACAAGAAGTGAAATAAAAGGTATCCAAATTGGAAAGGAGGAAGTAAAATTGTCATTATATGCAGATGACATGATACTATATATAGCGAATCCCATAGACTTGACCAAAAATATTCGAACTGATAAACGAATTTCGTAAGGTTGCAGGATACAAAATTAATGTTCAGAAATCAGGAAATCAGTCCCTTTTACAATTGCTTCAAAAACAAGAAAATATCTAGGAATCAATTTAACTAAATAAGTAAAAGACCTGTACTCAGGAAATTATGAGACACTGAAGAAAGAAATCAAAGAAGATACAAATAAATGGAAATATACACCATGTTCATTCTTGGTAGAATTCATATAATTAAAATGTCAAGAGGGCCGACGGAGTGGCACGGTGGTTAAGCGCTGGCTTGGGAAGCCAGCGGCCCTGGTTTGGTCCCACATATGACGGCCAGTGACACTGCCCTCAAAAAAAAATGTCAGTACTACCTAAGGCAATATATAGATTCAATGCAATTCCAATCAAACTACCAAGGACATTTTTCTCAGAAATAGAACATAGAATCCTAAAATTTATATGGAACCACAAAGACCCGATTAGCCATGGCAATCTTGAGAAATAAGAACAAATTGGGTGGCATCACGCTCCCTAACTACAAAACATACTACAAGTCTATAGTAATCAGAACAGTATGGTACTGGCATAAAAACAGACACATAGACCAATGGAACAAAATATAGAGCCCAGGCATAAGCCCATCCATATATGGTAATTTAATCTATGACAATGGAAGCAAGAATTTACAGTGGAGTGAAGATAATCTATTTAATAAATGGTACTGGGAAAATTGGACTAACACGTGCAAAAAAATGAAAATGGACCACCTACTTAAATCATATCCAGGAACAAACTCAAAATGGATTAAAGATTTAAATGTAAGACTTGAAACCATAAAACTCCTAGAAGAAAATATAGGGAGTAAATTTGCAGACATTACACTCAGTATTATTTTTACTGAAATATCCCCTCGGGTTAGGGAAATAATAGAAAAAAAGAACCTATGGTTTTACATCAAAATTAAAAGTTTTTTCACAGCAAAGGTAATCATTAATAAAACAAATGGGAGAAGATATTTGCGATATATCTGATAAGGGGTTAATATCCAAAACTTATAAAACACTCATGAAACTCAACGCCAAAAAACAAACAACCCTATTAAAAAATGGGCAGCGGATATCAAGAGACATTTCTCTAAAGAGGACATACAAATGGCCCTCAGGTATATGAAAAAAATGTTCTAACTCACTAATCATCAGACAAATGCAAATAAAAAAACACAATGAGATACAGCCTCACTCTGGTCAGAATGGCTTTCATCAATAAATCAAGAAACAACAAGTGCTGGCGAGGTTGTGGAGAAAAGGGAACCCTGGTGCACTTTTGGTGGAACTGCAGATTGGTGCAGCCATTATGGAAATCAGTATGGAGGTATCTCAAAAAACTGGAAATGGAACTACCATATGACCCAGCAATTCCACTCTTGCGTATCTACCCAGAAGAACCCAAGACGCTAATTCAAAAAAATATATGCACCCGTATGTTTATTGCAGTGCTATTTACAATGCCAAGACTTGGAAACAACTGAAATGCCCATCGGTAGTCAACTGGATTAAGAAACTGTGTTACACGATCTCACTTGTATGTGGAAGCCGAAAAACTGGATGGTCACGGGATGTGGAGTATACTGTGGAGGGGAGTCAGGGGAGTTGTGATAGATATGTATGATATGGGGGGGAGTGGGGTGGCGAACTGGGGGAGGGAGGTTGTCACTTTGGGGGGTAAAGAGTATAGCTATTGCATTTTGTTGTACACCTGAAACTAATAAAAATAAATAAATTTTTTAAAAAAAGAAAAAAAAACACTGAATGAACAAGCAAAATACACAGAAACAGACTCATAGATATAGAGGAAAAACTGATTGTTGCTAGTTGGAAGGAGGGTGGGGATGAGGGAGAAGGGGAAGGGATTAGACAGCATAAATAGGCAACTACAATATTGCCACAGGGATATGAGAGACAAGTTTGGGGAATATAATATAATAATGTTGTAAATATGTTTGGGAGACCACTGCATGGATGGATTAGAGGCTTGATCACTGCACTGTACACCTGAAGCTTATGTGGTATAATATTGTATGTCAACTGTAATTGAATATATAGATAGTCATGGGATGTGGATTATACTGTGAAAGGGAGTCAAAGGAATTGTAATAGATATGCATGATATGGGGGGGGCGGAGTGGAGTGGCGAATTGGAAAATGGGGTTTGTCACTTTGAGGGGTAAAATGTATAAGTATTGCACTGTGTTGTATACCTGAAAGATATTTATTTCACAATATAAGAATTTTTAAAAAAACTTTAAAAAATGTAATGCTTCTAATGGCAAAAATAAATAAATTTAAAAAATATAAAACCATACAAATAAAATAAAATAAAATTTACGTTTTGAAAGGTAAAAAAAAAATGAAATAGAAAAGATGCACTACTGCCATCTTAGACAAAATGTATTGATCTTGAAATTTTTATACTGGGCAAAATGAGTCACATAGAAAAAGTCAAGAACATTATGATTTCACTGACATGTGGAATATAAACCTGAAGCAACAAAGGAATAAAACATAGAAAAAAAGAAACGAAAACTCAGACAGACAATCGTTTAGTGGTTTCTATAAGGTAAGGAGGGAGAAGGGTGGTAGATGAGGGTATATGGGGACAAATATGTACTCATGGAAGAAGAACATACTCTGGGTTGTGAACACACAATGTGATATACGGATGATGTATTACAGAATTGTACAATTGAAACCTATGTAATTTTTACTATCCATTGTCATTCCAATACACTTTAATTAAAAAACAGATATTTTTCTTATTTCTTTGGGTAGACCTTCATTGTTACGAACTTCACTCTTAGGAGTGCTTTTTTTGTGTCTCATAGATTTTGTGTCATTGTGTTTTCATTTTCTTTTATGTCAAGGTATCTTTTGGGTTTTTTTTCCTTGATCTCATTGTTAGCCTTTACATTGTTTAGTAGCATGTTATTTAGTTTCCATGTATTTGCATGTTTTTCTTTTTCTTTTTCTTCTAAATGTTTCCAGTAACCATTGTGGTCAGAGAAGACACTTGATATGATATCAATCCTCTGAATTTAATGAGACTTGTTTTGTGGCCTAATTGTAGTCTGTTTTGGAAAATGTTTCATGTGCACCTGAAAGAATGTATATTCTTCTCCTTTGGGCTGAAATGCTCTAAAAATATCAATAACATTCATCTGGTATAGGGTGTCATTTAAGGCCACTGTTTCTGTGTTGCTTTTCTGTCTAGATCTGTCTATTGGTGTCAGTGGGGTGTTAATGTCCCCTACTCTGATTGTGTTACTGTTGATCTCTGCCTTTCTATTGGTCAGTATTTTGTTAATATACTTTTGTAGTCCTTTGTTGGGTGCGTATTACTAGGTTGATATACTCGTGGTGAATTGCTCACTTTATTACTGTGTAATGTTCTTCTTTGTCTTTTTTATATTCTTCATTTTTAAATCTATTTGTCTAATATAAGTATTGCTACCCAGCTTATTTGTCATTTCCATTTGCAAGAAATATTTTTCTATCTCTTTAAATTCAGTCTTTGTGTGTCTTTCAATCTGATGTGAATTTCTTGTAGGTAGCATATGCATGGGTCTTGTTTCATTTTATTTGGTTGTTGTTTTTATCTTTTATCTTTTTTGTTAGTTTCAGGTGTACAAAACAATGCACTAGTTAGACATCTACACTGCTCAAAAAGTGATAACTACCCTCCCCCAATCTACTACTCCTCTGATATCATATATAGCTGTTACATTTCCATTGACTCTATCCCTATGCTTTGGGTTTTGTTTTCTCATTCAGTTACCCTATGTCTTTTGTTTTTTGAGGGCAGTGTCACTGGCCCTCATATGTGGGACTGAACTGGGACCTCTGGTGTCCCAAGCCAGCGTTCAACCACGGCGCCACTCGGCTGGCCCTACCCTATGTCTTTTATTGGAACATTTAATCCATTTACTCTTGAAGTGATTACTGATAGGTACATAGTTATTTCCATTTTATTATTCTTATTTTTATCTTCATGTTTTTGTTTGTTTTCTTCTTTCTTATGTTTAAAGAACTTTAAACATTTCTTATAATACTGACTTGGTGGTAATGAATTCTTTTAGTGTTGTCTTGTTGGGGAAACTCATTATCTGTCCTTCAATTTTAAATGATAATTTTAAATGATAGTCTTTTTTGTAGGGCCTTGTTTTTCTTTCCTTTCAGTATTTCCTGCCACCTACTTCTGGCCTGCAAAGATTCAGCTGAGAACTTCATTGATAGTTTTATGGGAGCTCCCTTTGCTTTTCTTTTTATTTTTTTTTTAAAATTAGGTAATTGAGGGAGGGGAACAGCATTGGGGAATCCGGGAAGGGGAACAGACACGTTGCTGTCCTTTTGTTCTTCAGTCTAGTTGTGGAAGACATTGCTTCACTGGTCCATGTTGGTATTATCATTGTGCTATTCCTGAGTGAGGTAGTTGCTTGCCAGCCATTGGATGGCCACAAACGGTGGATCATGGAAGCTCATGAAAGTGCATGGCAGCTGCTGGCCACCCCACTGCAGCCTATGCCATCTCAGGCGACTCATGGCAACCCAGCTCCAGGTCGAGCTGTTGTTCACCATCTTAGTTGTAGAGGGTGCAGCGTCACTAACCCTCATGTGGGATCTGAACCAGGGCCCTGCTGCTCAGAGCTGACATCCGAAGCCAACTCTTACCCAATGCGCCACTCGGCCGGCCCTGGGAGCTCCCATTTAAGTAACTTTCTCTTACTGCTTTTGTCTTTCTTAGTCTCTAATCATTGTCATATTAATTATGATGTGTCTTGTTGTAGGCCTGTTTGGGTTCCTTTTGTTTGACACTCTCTGCACTCACTGGTCTTGTATGTCTATTTCCTTCACCAGCTTAGGGAAGTTCTCATTCATTATTTTTTCATATCACTCTCCATCCCTTGCTCCCTCTCTTCCCTTTCTGATATCCTTATGATGTGAATGTTGTTGCATTTGATGTTGTCCCAAAGATCTTTTAAACTATCTTTTTTTAATTATATTTTTCTTTTTGTTGTTCCAATTGGTTGTTTTCTGCTATCTTGTTTTCTACATTGCTGATATCCTCTGCTTCATCCTATGTGCTGTTGATTCCTTCTAGTGTATTCTTCACTTCAGTTATTGTATTCTTTATTACTGACTGCTTCTTTTTTATGTTTTCTATGTCCTTGTTTATGCTTGCTATTTCTTTGTTGAAATTCTCACAAAGTTCCTTAACTATTCATAGATTCAGTATTTTAAACTGTCTCTGATAGGTTGGTTCCCTCCGTGTCATTTAGTTCTATTTCTGGAGGTTTTGTTTATTCTTTTTTTTGGGGGGGGGGGACATGTTTCTTTGTTTCCTCAATCTAGATGCCTCTCTGTGTTTGCTTCTATGTATTAGGTAGATATTCTCTGTCTCTCAGTCTTTGCTGGCTGGCCTTATGTGCATTATGTGTCCTGTGTGGTTTAATGGGACAGTCTCTCTGATCTCCTGTGCATGAGTTCCAGGAGTGTCCCTTGAGTGTCTTTTGTGTGTTCTTTTTTTTAATATAAAGATGTCCATATTATTTAGCATCAAATGCTAGAAAGAAAAAAAAAGTAAAATAATTCAGAAAACTATTTTGGGTATATCATCTTTTTCTTAAAATAGCCAGCTATATTCTTGAAAAAAACACAAAATTAATTTTTTGTTTAATCTGTATGTTATTTTTCATTATAACACATCAATTTTACAAAACTTGGTGTGTAAAAGTGTTTCTGCAAATTGGCAAACCTGATTGTCATAGTGTTTTTATTCAAGTCAACCTGATATACTTTAATGAGTAGATTGTTAATTTTAAAATTAACAACAGTTTCTAAGTATTCAATAGTAACGTCTAGATCATAAACCATACTTACAGTATATAAAACATATAATAGTATCCTTCAGAGTCATGCTATGCGTTCTGAGATCCAATAAATCTAATTGAAATAATTGATAACAATTCTAACAATTTGGTCCTAAAGCTTCCCACTTCAGAAACAAACAAACAAAAAGTATATCATTGAAGGGGGCTGCTGAGGGCTCTGGACTTTCACGTAACTGGAGAGATGGCAAGCGGAGAAAATGACCGGTGCCTGCAGAATCACAGGAATTGCCTTGGGAAGATTGTACAGTAAACATTAAAAGGGGAGAAACCAGGAGAAAACAAATGGCATCTTCTCAGAACTTGGTCAGCTGTTCCCACAAACCAAGTCTGGTTTTTAAAGCTGCACAAGTGCTTGGAATAACTCTGAAACAATTATATTCAGAGCTTAAAGGCTTCAGAGTATGCGTGGTGCTTCCTAACACAAGAAGCCTGCATTTAGACCATAAACTGGACCTCATTCCAAAATCTCTTATTAGGAAAGAAAGAAAAAAAAAGAGAGGGAAAGAGGGCTGGCTGAGTGGCACGGTGGTAAAGCACTGGCTTGAAAAGCCAGCGGCCCCAGTTCGGGTCCCACATATGAGGGCCAGTGACACTGCCCTCAAAAAAAAAAAGAGAGAGAAAGAAATTTTTAAAAAATTTAAAGAGAGTCATGAAAAATTCACATGCAGCTAATAAACATAAAAATACCAAAAACACACACACAAATCACAAAAGCAATTTCACATATTTCTAGGCCTGAGACATTCCTTATCAGAAATAAAGATACTACACCATAGAAAAGACAGCATTACAACATACTAGTATTAAAATCTGCTGATGTATTTTAGTTCTTATTCTATTTTATACCTATCATTTATATAGCCTGCCTCCTACAAATTAAAAGGTGCCATTAAGAGGCTTAGACAAAAAGTGGCTCCATAGCTGGTTTAAATAATTTTTTTTTATTGCCCAGGATATTTTTCTTTTCTTGTGGCTTGTGTTTTTTTTTTCTTTTCTTTTTTAATAACTATAAATTCAAGCTTAAGGAAGCTTGCCTTTTTCTTGAAAAACAAAACAATACAATGAAGCTTGTATATCATTTGCTAAACTGATCTTGTTTTAAGAGAGAGATGGGAGTTATCTTGCAAGAGTAAAATTTATACCATGAATAATGCAGGTCTAAGTCTGGTGCTACTAAAAGGAGACTACAACATTGTTGACAAAATTATCATCTGCTGGTGGCATTTGCCGATAAGAAGCCCTTGCAAATTTTTAAACAACAGTAAACTCTGTTAGAAAATCCTAAATGTTTTACAGGCCAGAAAGGGAATGAGGTTAGTAAAATGGCTCAACAGAGTTTGAATAAAATACTGCATTTAGAGTTACTGGAGCTTGGATATGTAAAAATAGGGTTGTAAGTTTGGTCATGCTTACAATGGTCTCAAGTTCAAATAAACTACTGTGACAATACACCACTTCACAGGTCACACGTCTTCTCAGGGGCTTTCTTTCCTTCAGTAGGTGCTGGCAGAAGGTGTGCTCAGTCATTTTCCAATATAGATGCCTAGCCCCAAAGCCAAAACATGAGAAAGGAGGAGAGATGGAATGAACACCTTAAGAAATTCTGCAGAGACAATACCCCCTTTCTTCATGGCTCCACTTTTCCTCATGCTTAAAGAAACGGAACGTTTTGGGTGCCTGAAGTGGAACTCCTTAGGTGGAATGTTTTCAGGCCTACTGGACCAGTTGGACACTCAGTCTACACTTTTCTTCAAAGCATCAATTTCTTTCTCTCCTTCTACAACTTATTCTTCTGACTGAGAGATATGGTCCCTGCTGGTGTGCATTTCCACATCAAACACAATTTGTCCATCTTCTTGTGGGGAAGGGCTGTCACAGTGAGAGCTGCCTCTTGAACTACTCTGTCCCGATTCATGCTGTGCATCCAAGAGGATCTTCTCCATGTCTCTGTTGTGGATGGAGGATGATGAAGGGACGTTTTCCAGCTCCCCATTTTTCCCACTGCCATTATCATTGCCATTGATGCTGTCCATGGGTAGCTCCACCCAGGAGCTGTTGAGGCCAGCTGGTGGTGGCAAAGGCTGTTCCCCTTCCTCGCAGTTGTTATTGTTGTTGTGCAGGGGCGGCAGCTGTTCTACTAAGTGAGACGACATTGTCGGGCGGCTAGACAAGCTGTGGCCGCAGCTGGACCGTCTCCGGTTCTCGGGCAGCAACACCTTGTGTGTGTTCTTGAATTCAGTTGAGCCTTGATTACTCTTGGCACATCAGTAATGGGATTCACTCCCAGAATGACTGAATGTGTGGATTGGCTATATTCATAGTTTATGAGCTGCTCTATGGGGGGTTGACCCCTCAGAGGAGTATTTGCCCTGCAGTATCTTGTGCCTGTTGATACCGCCTTTTGGTTGTGCTACTTATGGGGTGCACCAGGTAGTGCTCTGGTATGGTCTGAAACTGGCCTCTGGATGTGTTGTTTCTGTTGTCTCTTGGGAGGAGCTCCTGTGTACTCATAGGCCAATTTCAGATTTGCCTGTTACCAACCCATGGCTACCTGGTAGAAGCCACAAAGCTACAAGTGGTGGGATGCTGCCTGTGCTAACATTGGAGGCATTTGAGGACGGCCTTGCTGTGAACCAAGGCTGGCTGCCACCAGTATTGGGCCTGGGACAGAGTAACAAAAGACCCAGGGACCCCTACATCTACTGCCACTTTCCAGCTGCCCATAAAGCCCAACTGTTAAAAGAATCTCCATAAGTGCTTGGGCCAGGGTGGTTGACCAGGTGTTAAGAATGCCCCCAGTGATGCAGTAGTAGATGGAGGGAGCGGAGTTCCAGGGAGTCACAAGACATTGCCAATGTTTTTTTACAAAGTTAATGCAGATTCAGTTCTTATGCCAGTGCATGGCCTGTGGCTATTTTGTGAAATGCCCTTAGAACACCGCAGCCAGCCATTCCTTGCCTCAGGCTCACAAATTTCCAAGAGCTTCCCAAGAGTGGTTGTGATGCAGATTTTGAGTCACTGTCCACCACCAAAGTCTCCCCAGACCATTGTGGGCATTCTGCTGCTGCAAAAGGCCTCTGCAGTTTGTGTGGCAGGGCCCAATACCCAGTCATTCAGAGTGCTCTTGGTGATGCTGCTCTAGTTGTGTGGGTCAGAGTTCCTGCGAGCTAAGGTGTGTAATCGGTGGTTTCAATGCAGTCTTGACTCCCTTAATAGTGCTGGACCCATCCTGCAAAAATGTCCCAAAAACACTGCAGCAAGCCACCACTTATCTCAGTCTTGCAAGTTCCCAAGAGTTGTTCAAGAAACATTGCGGCTCAGTTCTTGGGTTACCATTCACCGGCAAACATTTTCCGGGCCCTCGCAGGCCAACTGCCCACTGCAAAAGGCTTCTCCAGCCTGTGAGGCAGGGCCACAGCTCAAACATCAAGAGTGTCCCTGGCTGGGGCTGGCCGAGTGGCGCGGTGGTTAAGTGCTGGGTTGGGAAGCCAGCAGCCCCGGTTCGGGTCCCATATATGAGGGCCAGTGACACTGCCCTCAAAAAAAAAAAAAAAAACAGTGTCCCTGGCTATGTAGCACCAGCTGGGGTGGGGGTGGGGGAGGAAGGGTGGGGGTGCAGAAACTCAGCGAATCCCCAAGGCAGTGCTCACACAAGGATTTGACCAGACCAATGTTGGTCCCTTTCCTTTGGGAAAGGGCTTAACACTGAAAAGATGATGCGCTCCTGTAGGCAACATGTGTGTCAGGCTTCACAGAGGGACAACAATAGATGCTGTCCCTCCAACAGAGACCAGGTGAGTCGTAGCAAGTGAGCGAGTCTGTGTGCCAGCTGTATAAGCAGGTGTCTGATTTTCCATCTGCCCTCTGCCCCAACAGGAAGGGCAGACAGAGTCCTCACTGATTTTTACTGCCAGATGATGTGGGAACTCCTCCTCCCAGTACAGGACCCCTAGGCTGGGGAGCCCCATGTGGGGCTGGGATCCCTGCCTTTTCAGGGGGGACCTCTACCACCAAGGTGACCTTCCTGGCATTCAACCACCATCCTTGGGCTTGGGGGTAAGCCCGTTTCGCATCTCTCCCCACTCCAATCTGTCTCATCTTACTTATAGTGGTTTTGTTCAGCTAGTCTTCAGATGATTCTTGAGGTTGATTATTCTATAATTTATTTGTAATTTTGGTGTGATCCTGGGGTGCAGTAGACATAGCGTTTACTTAATCTGCTATCTTGGACCTCCTTCCATTGTGAATTCTTGAGGGTTTTAATTTTGTCTCTCTCCTTAGCATTTGTTATTATCTGAGTTTTTTATTCCAGCCATCCTAGTAGCTGTGAAGTGGTATTTTAAACTGGTTTTGATTTGCATTTCTATGATGAATAATTATGTCATTTGTATATCTTCCTTGGAGAAATGCCTATCCAAGACATTTTCCCTGTTTTAGTAATTGGGCTATTTATCTTTTTTTATTGAATTGTAAGTGTTCTTTACATATTCAAGATACAAATCCCTTATCAGATATATGACTCGCAATTAGTTTCTCCCATATTGTGGGGTATCTTTTTACTTTCTTGGTGGTGTACTTTGAAGAGCAAAAGTATTAATTTTGATGAAGTCAAGTTAAATTATTTTTATTGTTGCTGCTAATGCTTTTGGTGTTATAAGTTATTTAATTTTGATGAGTTTTAATATCCTCATAAGTAAAATTTTAATGATGATACCTTATAGCATTGTTAGAATTAATGAATGTAAACACTTTGAATAATACTTGACATATAGTAAGTACTCATTAAATGTTGTCTATCATTATTAATGTTACTGTTAATATTAATACATAAAACAATTAAAACAGTGCCTAACACATTCTAGGGCTTCAGGAGTGTTAGTTATTAGTAGGTAACAACAATTTCTTATATCTGATAAATAACAAAATATGCACTAAGCAGAAAATAAATGTAAATATTTCAGGAGGAAAGGTTTTCAGGGCTATGAGATTTTAAAGTATCAAAAACCCATTTTATATAAAAACAAAGATTAATGAAGCATAATTCTAAATATTTTATCTAAAGTTGTTTATATTTTAAAAATCAAACTGGGACAATGATGAATAGTTTAAAATTATTCTTTAATGTGGTGCCTTTTATTCTGTCTTTCCTTCTGATTTGGGTGATCATCAGGGATAATTTGGATTTTATGATAATAGAGGAAACTGACAATTCACTTGTGAAATATTATGGCAATAATAGGTTTGTACTAAAGATAAATCCTTTATCTTCTCCAAAGTAATGTGATGTGTCAATAAATGTAAAGTAAAAATGACTTTCATATTTGTTTAGCCAACATCCTTTAGGGAAGCTTGCCATGCATCATAATAACACAATTTTAATAATCTCCATTATAGACAAAAGAAGTTTGGAAAAATGTATCAAAATTTCTTTGTTTTTCTTCAGTTTTAATCCTAAGCATGTGTAAATATTCATAGATAAATGTTTATTCAAATGAAAATATAATTGTGTCAACATGAAAAAAAATCACAACCAGGAGAAATGTGCATTGAAATTATATACACAGGAGAGAAAGATGGAAATGGAGGATCTATAGCTAAAGAAGAAATTGGAGCTCTCATTTAAAAGACAGCAATTAACTCTTGATTGTTTATGTTCATATTTATTTTTCTTTTTTCCACCTCATTTCTTACTTGCTCATCACAGGTCTCCTTGTTTATTACAGCATTAATTGCTATCAACGACAGTGTTTCTGAATATTCCTGTTATGTGAAAATTGCACACTTGCTCCTAATCAGGGCTCTTCTCATAATCGAAGTCATCAAAATTGCCTTGAGGAGGACCAGCCAAGTGGCGCAGTGGTTAAGCGCTGGCTTGGGAAGCCAGAGGCCCCAGTTCGGTCCCACATATGAGGGCCAGTGACACTGCCCTCAAAAAAAAAAAAAGAAAAGAAAAGAAAAAATTGCATTGAGGAGACTTCCTGACCTGAGGATGAATTATTATTTTCTCTTTGGTACCAAGTAAAGCTGAATCTTTGTGAAGAGAGAGAGGGGTCTGTTTGTATTGTTGGTTTTGATATTGTTGACTAGACAGGAAAATGGCTGAGGCTGTCCTTACTCATTTGAAAACCTAATGTGAAAGCATCTGATGAAGACAGTTGAGAAAAGGCCTCTCTGTTCTTAGCTATCTCACTAGGGAACTTTGTAAAGGTTATTCCTTCTCTGAATGTTTTTAAAGTAAGAGGATCACAGGGAAAATCAAGGTTTTTTTGTTTTGTTTTGTTTTTTCACCTCAGTTGACAGGACTTTTGTGAGCTGTTTGCTTTAGTTTTTTGTTTTATATTGTTTTTTGTTTTGTTTTGTTTTTTATTAATGAAGATAAAGGACTTTGCTTAATTCTTAGTGTCTCTCCTTACCATAGTGGAATTAGTGTTACTACTTAATTATTTTATCATTTGCTTTATTTTACTTTTTCATTTATTCCTTAATTTATGGAAATGTTTTCAACTCTTTAAATTTCATGCTTTTATTTTTTTTTGAGGGCAGTGTCACTGGCCCTCATATGTGGGACTGAGCCGAACCGGGGCCACTGGCTTCCGAAGCCAGCACTTAACCACCATGCCACTTGGCCGGCCCAGTTTCATGCTTTTTCCGGATGGGAAGGAGGAAGTGCCAGCACAAAGAGCTCTAAAAAAGGCTTCTTCCCCTTTGACAGTCTCTACAGAGGCACTTTTGTTATGGTAAATGCATCTTTGTTCCCACTTTGAGGTAGATCTCAAGAAAGTTTCTAACTCTATGCCTAAAATCACATGACTTGACAACTTTTTGAAGTTGCAGGCTAAACTAATCCCCATAAATTTTATCCCAAATTAACTCAGAAGAACTGCTAGCAGATTATTTTTTAATGTCTTTCATAAAAATTTATTGAGATGTTTTATTCACTCATCAAAACTAGAGAGACAAGTTATCTTCTTTTCCATCAGGGGGCTTTTGCGATAATAAGGGAGATATAGGAAGGTCAGATAATTAAGTTTGTGAACTTGTTGCAATGATGTTGCTAACCTTTTTTGGTATCAGAGGGATTATTCATTATCAATTTGTACCAACTGGACAAATAGTTAACCAAGTTTACTATTGGGAAGAGCTGAAAAGGCCGTGTGAAACAATTAGATGACCTGAGCTTTTCGCCAGCAATTCATGGCTCTTGCATGACAACAATGCATCAGCTCACATGACACTATCTGTGAGGGAGTTTTTAGCCAGTAAACAAATAACTGTATTGGAACACACACCCTACTTGCCTGATCTGGCCCCCAGTGACTTCTCTCTTTGCCAAAAGATAAAATAAATAATGAAAGGAAGACATTTTGATGATATTCATGACATCAAGGGTAATACAATGACAGTTCTGATGGCCAGTCTAGAAAAAGAGTTCCAAAATTGTGTTGAATGGTGGACTAGGTGCTGGCATTGGTGCAAAGTACTCCAAGAGGAGTACTTTGAAGGCAACCATAGTGATATTCAGCAATTAGGTATGTAGCATTTTTTCTAGGATTAGTTTGTGAACTTAATTGTTACAACAATTAACATTTGTGTAGATAAATACAATAGATTATATAAGTGCTGTGATAGAAATATGTGTAAGCTTAATGAGGCACAAAGAGGGAAGTGGAGAGTATTATCTAGGTGGCAGTAAAGGGATAGGAAAGGATTTTCAGATAACATTCTTTCCCTGTCTTTACAGAATGCTATCTTGTTATTATCTGTATAGCAAATTTCCACTCTTATAATCAACTGAGATTTTCTCTCTTTTTGGAAAATTTCCATGACTCCTCCAGCTGCCTTCTCTATGTTTCCTGCTGCCCTGAACATATACCTCCACTAAAGTAATTATCATATTGCAATATATTGTAAGTTTATGTTTACCCTTTTCCCAGTCAGCCTAACCTGTAAGCACATTGAGGGTAAGAATGATGTTTCCAAACCATGTATCACTAAATACTCACCACTTATAATGGGCAGTCAGTAAATACTTATTCAATACTTCAAACACTTAAATACCATCATTGCCTCAGTTAAAACACTTATGTGGGTCATCTGAGTGGTGCGGTGGTTAAGTACTGGCTTGGAACACCAGCGGCCCCGATTCAGGTCCCACAGATGAGGGCCAGTGACTGCCCTCAAAAAAACCCCAAAAACATTTATGCTACATTTGGCAGGTTAAAGATAGCTACAAGTTATTTTCCATCCCTCTCTTTAAATCTGGGATGGTTAATGATTGTTTGGATTAATGTAATATGATGACCTAACCATTAAGAGAGTTTCCACGATGGTTTCTCAGAACCCTGAACGGTCATGTAAGAATTTTAACTGTATGGCTGGAAAGACGATGGGGAGAGCTTTTGAAACAACATGGAAAGAGAGGGGCCCAGCTATGCCCAGCCTTCTAGCCAGTCCTAAAAGATACCAGACATTTTAGTGAAACCATCTTGTACCCACCAGATTAGTTCAGCTGTTAACTGAATATTATAAAGTAATACCAGCCAACAACATGTGAAGCAGAAGAATTGTCAAGCCAAGCCCTGTCTGTATTCCTGACTTCCCAAATTGTGATGTAAAATAAAATGGTTGTTATTTTAAATTACCAAGTTTTGTAATAGTTTGTTAGTTAGAAATAGATAATTAAATGACCAAGACTCTTCAACCATATATATTTTTCAACATTTTATTTGAAAACTTTCAAACATACAGAGAAGTAGGAGGAATTATAATGAATCTCTATATACCACCATCTAAATTTTGCAATAAATGTTTTGCCATATATGCTTTATCACATATTTATCTATTTTAGCATCCTTCTATTGATTTACGAAAATATAAGATATTCAAAATAAGTTGACGTTAGTATACTTAATCTCTAAACATTTCATAATGGACATCATTAACTAGAGTTCAATATATGCTCATTTTTTTTCATTTGAATGAAAATTGACATACAATGAAATACACAGATTTTAAGTGAACATTTGCTGAATTTTAACCAATAGGTACATTTGTGTAACCCTAACCTCCATGAAGATATAGTATGTTAACATTGCTTCAGAAAATTTCTTCATCTCTCTTCTAAGTCAGTCTCTGTATCAAGCATCAAAAGAAGGCAATTGCCTGATATTTTTTTTTACCATAAATTTAGTCTGTTCTAGAATTTCATATAAAAGTTAATGTTGATATCAAGCAGATATAAAGGAAACACTGATGGTTGCTAGCTGGGAGGGAGTGGTGATGAGGGAGAGGGGGAAGGTTTTGGACAGCATGGGTGGGTGACTACAATGTTGCTGCAGGGATATGGGGGCAGTTCTGGGAATGTAATTGATAATGTGAAGAGACTATTACATTAAGTGAAATAAATCAGTCGGAGAAAGACAAGTACCATATGATCTCACTTGTATGTGGAATCTGAAAAACTGAATGAATGAGCAGAGTAAACAGACCCATAGATATAGAGGAAAAACTGAGGGTTGCTACTTGGGAGGGGGGTAGGGATAAGGGGGAAGGAGAAGGGATTAGACAGCATAAATAGACAACTACAATATTGCCACAGGGATATGAAACACAGTTCAGGGAATATAATAATGTTGTAAAAATTTTGGATGGAGTACAGGCTTGATCACTGCACTGTACACCTGAACCTGATGTTGTATAATATTGTATACCTACTGTAACTGAATATATAGATAGTCACGGGATGTGGAGTATACTGTGGAAGGGAGTCAAAGGAATTGTAATAGATATGCATGATATGAGGGTGGGGAGTGGGGTGGCGAACTGGGGGAGGGGGGTTGTCACTTTGGGGGGTAAAGAGTATAACTATTGCATTGTGTTGTACACCTGAAACTAATAAAAGAAAAAGAAAAAAATGTTAATGTTGATTTTCTACTCTTTTAAGGCTTGTTTCATTCAGATTAATATTTTTGAGATTCATCCATGTTGTATTTATCAGAAGTTAATTCCCTTCTATTACTGAGTAGAATTCCACTGTATGAATGTATCTGTTTTCTATCAATTTTTCTGATCATGGATCCCTGAATTAATTCCATATTTTAGTTATTACGAATAAGAAACTTCAGGGCCGGCTGAGTGGTGCAGTGGTTAAGCGCTGGCTTGGGAAGCCAGCGGCCCCGGTTCAGGTCCCACATATGAGGGCCAGTGACACTGCCCTCAAAAAAAAAAAAAAGAGAAAACTCAGACTGAATTTGGCACCTTTAGCTGAGCTGCCATCCGGATGGCTCAGTAGCTAGAGCATGCACTCTTCACAAAGTTGCTGGTTCGACTCCCACATGGGATGGTGGCTATGCCTACCCGCAACACAGCACCTTGAGCCTGGAGGCCATGGCAGCCATATGGCGACTGGTGCACTCCACAACTAAGATTGAAGAACAACTTGGCTGGCTCCCTTCCCCAATTTCCCAACACTGTTTCCCTCCCCCAATTAAAAGAAAAGAAAAAAAAGAAACTGCTGGATGCTTATCCAAAGTAGTTGCATAATCTATATTTCTAAAAACAATGTTTGAGTTTTCCGGTTACTCTACATCCCCATCTCTGCCCATATTTGATGTTGTCAGTCTTTTAATTATAACTATTCCAGCGAGTGTGTAATGATATATAATTTTGGTTTTAATTTGCATTTGCCTGATAACTAATGATGTTGAGTATTTTTTTCATGTGCTTATTGACCATTTGTATATCTTCTTTGGTGAAATGTCAGTTCATTTCTTTTGTTTTTCAAAAATGTTTTTTTCTTTTTACTATAGAGATATAGCAGTTCTTATATATTCTGGATGAGTCTTTTATCAGATTATGCTTTGCAAATATTTTCTATCAGCCTGTGTTTTGACCACTCAGTTTCTTAATTGTGTCTATCAGTGAGCAGTTTTATTTATTTATATTAGTTTCGGGTGTACAAAACAGAGGTTTTCTTTTTTTTTTTTTTGAGTGCAGTGTCACTGGCCCTCATATGTGGGACCCTAACTGGGCAGCTGGCTTCCCAAGCCAGCGCTTAACCACCGCGCCACTCGGCCAGCCCCAAACAGAGGTTTTTTTGTTTGTTTGTTTTTAAGATTTTATTTGGGAATTGGGGGAAGAGACAGTGTTGAGGAATTGGGGGAGGGGACCAGCCAAATTGTTGTTCTTCAATCTTCGTTGTGGAGGGCGCCAGTCACCATCTGGCTTCCCATCATCAGCTTGTGGCTTCTAAACTCAAGGAGCTGTGTTCAATCTTAGTTGCGTGTGGGCATAGCCACCATCCCATGTGGGAGTCAAACCATCAGCTTTGTTGTTAAGAGCACACGCTCTATCCTCTGAGCCATCGGGGCAGCAGCTCAGCTCAAGATGCTGAGTTCAGTCTTAGTTGTGGGTGGGTATAGCCCACCATTGAACAGGCAATCTTGTTGTTACACCAGCTGAGCCATTCTGTCACCTGTTGGCAGCTCAGCAACAGCTCAGCAAGGGTGCAGTGTTCACTGGCCCATTTGTCAATCAAACCGAAGGCCCTGTTGCTCAGAGCACATGGCCTAAGCTAACTCTTAACCAAATGAGCCACGCGGCCGGCCCCCTGAGTTTTACTTGTATTGAAGTCAAATTAATTACAGTTGTTTTTAGTGCCACCACAAATTGTGTCATGTCTGTGAAACCCTCTTCAAACCTGAAGTTAGAAAATTTTTATTCAATATTTTCTACTGGAAATTGTAGTTTTATCTTTTTCTTTGGTGCTATGGCCTGTCATATATTAATTTTTGCATGTGATGTGAGGTAGGGTGTTCTAGCAACATTTATTGGATTATTTTGGAGACTGTATCACAAATTAATACAACATATAATATGGGTATATTTTTGGGCTCTGTATTCTATTCTCTTGATAAATTAGTCTATCCTTAACCAGTTCCATATTGCCTTGATTCCTACAATTTTGTAGTTAGTGTTGAAATCAGGTAGTATACGTCCTTCAACTTTTTTCTTGCAAGATTGTTTTAGATATTTTAGGTCTTTTGCAATTCACATAAATTCTGTTTATTTAATTTTTTTAAAAAATTACAGTTGTCATGCAATATTATGTTAGCTTCAAGTGTACAACAAAGTAATTAGACATTTATGTAACTTATAAAGTGATCACCCCAATAAATCCAGCACCCATTTGACACCATACATAGTTATTACAATATTATTGGCTATATTCCCTATGCAGTCCTTTATATCTCCATGACTATTTTGTAACTACCAATTTGTACTTCTATATCCCTTCTCCCTTTTCACCCATTCTCCCAACACCCCTCCCAGTTGGCAACCCTCAAAATGTTCTCTGTATTTATGAGTTTGTTTTTGTTTTTTTTGTTCATTTATTTTTTTCAGTAGATTCCACATATGAGTAAAATCATATCGCATTTGTCTTTCTTGGTCTGATTTACTTCACTCAGCATACATTCTATGTCCATCCATGTTGTTGCTGATGATACAATGTCATTTTTTATGGCTAATATTTCATTGTATATGTAACACCTCTTCTTTATACATTTATCTATTGATGGACATCCAAGTTGCCTCCGTATCATGGTAATTGTAAATAATGTTGCAATGAATATGTGGATGCACATGACATTTCAAAGTAGTGTTTTTGGTTTCTTCAGATAAGTACCCAAAAGTGGAACCACTGGGTCTTTCTTTCTCTCAAGTTATAGCCTTTGTTTTAAATCCATTTTGTCTGTATATGTATTGCTACCCCAGTTTTTTTGGTTATTTGTTTGCATTTTTTTAAAGATTTTATTGGGGAATTGTGGGAGGGTAACAGTGTTGGGGAATCAGGGAAGGGGAACAGACAAGATGCTGTCCTTTTTTGTTCTTTAGTCTAGTTGTGGAGGACACCGCTTCACTGGCCCATGTTGGTATTATGATCATTGTGCTATTCCCGGCTGAGGCAGTCAGTCTCCAGCTATTGGACAGCCACTCATGGCAGCTCATGGCAGCTCTTGCTAGCTGCTGGCCACTCATGGTAGCCTACAGCAGGAACTGCAGCCTACACCATTGCCAGCCACTCATGGCAGCCCAGCTCCAGGTTGAGCCGTTGTTCACAATCTTAGCTGTAGGGCACGCAGCATCACTGGCCCATGTGGGAACTGAATAGGTGGCCCTGTTGCTCAGACCTCACACTCCCAAGCCAACTCTTTACCAACTGAACCACTCGGCTGGCCGTTTCCATTTTTAAGAAATATATTTTTTCACCTCACCCCTCCCCTTTATTGTCAGTTTCTGTGTGTCTTTTCATTTAAAGTGAGTCTCTTGTCAGCAGCTTATGTAAGGGTTTGTTTTCTTGTCCATTCAGCCACCCTATGTGTTATGATTAGAGACTTAAATACATTTAAAATGAAAGTAATTGTTGGTAGATATGTAACTATTGCCATTTTATTTTTCATGTTTTTGATCGTTTTTTTCTCAAAGAAGTCCACTTAACATTTCTTATAATACTGGTTTGGTGGTGAGGAACTCCTTTAGCTTTTTCTTATCTGGGAAGCTGTTTATCTATTTTTTTTTAAAAAGATTTTATTGGGGGATTGGGGAAGGGGAACAGACAAGTTGCTGTCTTTTTTTCATCAGTCTAGTTGCGGAGGACGTTGCTTCACTGGCCCATGTTGGTATCGTCATTGCGCTCTTCCCAGATGAGGCAGATTAGTCACTGGCCTCTGGATGGTAGCTCACCCCGGCTATTGGCAGCTCATGCTGGCTGCCAGCTGCTCACGCTGGCTGCCGGCCACTCACTGTAGCCTATGGCAGCCCACTGCAGCAGAGGCTGCAGCCTATACTGTCGCCGGGGCTCGCACAGCCCAGCTCCAGGTGGAGCTGTTGTTAGCTGTAGGAAGCAGTGACACGGGCACTCATATGTGGGATCTGAACCGGGGCCACTGGTGTCCTAAGCCAGCTCTTAACCAATGCGCCACTTGGCCGACCCTGTTCATCTATTCTTGATAGGTAAATGATAGCATTGCTGGGTAGAGTAATCTTTGTTGTAGGTCCTTGGTTTTCATCACTTTGAATATTTTGTGCCAATTACTTCAGGTCTGCAAGTTTCAGTTAAGAAATCAGCTGACAATCTTAAGGGAGCTCCCTTGTAGGTAACTAACTGCTTTTTTTGTGCTGCTCTTAAAATTTTTTCTTTTTCTTTAGCCTTTGGCATTTTAATTATTTGTCCTAATGTGGGCCTTTTTGGGTTCATCTTACTTTGGACTTTCTGTGCTTCCTGGGCTTGCATGTGTATTACCTTCACCAGGTTAGCGAAGTTTTCTGTCATTATTTCTTCAAACCGTTTTTCAATTCTCCTCTAGTTCCCCTTGATGCAAATATTAGTACAAATTGATGTTACCCCAAAGACCCCTTAAACTATCTGAATTTTTTTTTTTGATTTCTGCTGTTTTATCTTCTAAATCACCAATTTGATTCTCTACTTCATTGAACCTAAAATTGGTTTCATCTAGTGTATTGTTCCTTTCAGTTATTGTATTCTTCATTTCTGACTGGTTCTTTGTTATGTTTTCTGTCTCCAGTTTTATGTTTCCTATCTCTTTGTTGATGTTCTCCCTGAGATCACTGAGCATCCTGATAACCAGTGTTTTTGAACTCTGCCTCTGGTAGATTGTGTGTCTCCTTTTTGTTTAGTTCTGTTTCTGGAGTTTTGTTCTGTTCTTTTATTTGGGACATGTTTCTTTGTCTCCCCATTTTGGATGCCTCCCTTTGTTTGTTTCTATATATTATGTAGGGCTGCTATGCCTCTCAGTCTTATTAGAGTAAACTTATATAGTAGGCATCCTATGGGGCCCAGTGATGCCATTTTCCTGGTCATCTGACCCAGGTGGTCCAGGTGTGTCCCTTGTGTGGGTTGTACATACCCTCCTGTTATAGTTGAGCCATGGTTGTTGTTTGTACATCAGTGAGAAGGATTGACCCTCAGGCTACTTGGTCATGAGGATTGGCAATGATTACAGCAGTGGAGCTGTTGTGTAGATGCTGACCCTACAGAGCAGGATTTTCTTCAGCAGGACTCTGGTGTCTGCCCAGACTGCCCTTTGGATTTCACATCCTTATAGGTGACTGAGTGATGCTTTTGTTCCTATGGAAGCTGGCCACCAGTCATCACTGCCCTGTGTTCCCACCATAGGCGAAGTTCAGCCACAGTTTGTGCCCTGCCCAGGACCACCTGTTATGAGCCATAAAATAATCCACAGATATTTTTCTCCTGCACTAGGCTTGGAAGTGCCTGAGAGAGGCTAAGCTGCAATCCCAGGCCTGCTTGACCAGAAATCCTAACATTATACACATTTGAAAGTAATTAAGAGGGAAAACCATCTTTTATATTCACCTTTATATTTCCCTGATGCTTTTTATTCTTTCCTGAAGATTTAAATTTCTATCTGGTATAATTTCCTCTCAATCTCAAGCATTTACTTTAAAACTAATTTGTTTCATTTTTGTTTATCCCAAAATATCCTTATGCTATCTTCATTGTTTCTTATGTAAAATCAGAAACAATTTGTATAAATGTTTCCCTATGTATAATTTACCATTGTTCTTTGGTTGTTTTCCATATTTTCTCTTTACTTTTTTGTGTTTTTTTTTTTTACCAAAATGACATGATACGTCAGATGTGGTTTTCCTTGTTTTAACTTTTTTGGGGTTTTGTGATGAAAGGGAACAGAGCTTGACACCCCAAAATATGTCTTTTTGGGATATTGATTATTTTAGGGTGGTTAATTTTAAAGAACAGCAGACCTGGGAGAAGCTCTGAAAACAAAGTAGAAGTTATCCTTTGTAAAGGACATTTACATTTCTAAGGGAAATCTCCATCTGTAAGGTTACTTCCCTTACTGAACTAAGTCTGCATTTACTATCAATGGGGATGGCATGGATTTAAATCTGCACAACAACTTTACTCTTGTTCACTATGCTTTCCCTGGTAACCTTCCATAACTAACACTCTCCCCACATCTTCTTTTGTCTTGTGCTGAAGGTGGTATTTAAGGTGATGTCTTCTATAATTTTCAGGAGTAGTCAGTTTTCCTGTGTCTTTCCATGTATAGAGGATTTATACATATTATTCAACTTGAATTTGCTTTTCTCCTGATAATTTGTCTTGCATTAATTTGATTATAAGTCCAGGCAGAAGAATATTGAAGGTTAGAGGATGATTTTTCCTCCCAAAACTGAGTTTTATAAGCCTCTAAATTTATGTTTTCCACTAAATTTGAGAGCATTTTAGTCATATTTTTATTTAAATATTTTGTTTTTCCAACCCATTTTCTCTCTCTTCTGTTTCTGGTACTCTATTTACATATAAGTTTAAACTTTAGATTTGGTCCCTCAGGTTGTTGAGAGTCTACTCACTCATTTGTCTCTCTGTTCTTCAGATTGGATAATTTCTATTGGTTTATCTTTATGTTCATTGACTTTTTTCTCCTGTCATCTTTCATCAATTAGTAAATCCACCCAAGTGAATTTCTTTCACAGAAATTGTATTTTCTTTTCTCAAATTCCCTTTGGCTCTTTTTTTATAGTTCTATTTCTTTGTTGATATTTTCTATTATATAATTTATTACAAATATAATTTTCTTTATGTTTTCTGAGCATAGTTATAATAGGTACTTTAAATCTTTTATGTGTTAATTCCAATACCTGGGTCATTTTGATATAATCTTAATTGATTTCCTTTTCATTTGAATACGGGTCACATTTTTCTTCTTCTTTATGTCTAGTAGTCTTACATTATATCCTGAACATTATAAGTTATATGATCCAAAATTTCTGAATTTTGTTATATTTCTCTGAAAGGTGTTGATTGCTGTTGTTGTTTTTGTTATAACAGGCAGTTAACTTTGCTGGAATCATACTCCTAACTCTGTTTCCTGTGTGGTAGCCAGGAATTGAAATCTGTTTAGTTCTTTCAGCCATAACTAGGGTGCTTACAATCTGTCTCACACCTGTGTATTTCAGAAGTTGGCTAGATATACAGGAAGATTTTTTTTTTTACCAGGAAAGGCAGTTTTCCTTGGATTTGTCTTTTTGAAGGAAATAATTCAGTCAAGAGACAGAGAGTCAGGTAGGCAAATGTGGCAAAAAAGTTTATTACTGAGAGAAGTATACTCTGAGAAATGGAGTGGGCTGACCTGAGGGTGGGTAGCAGCCTCTCCTTACACTGGGTTGCAGATTTTATTCTTTATTCTGTGTAGGATATTTGTTCTCCCACTCCAGCACCTCCCATTTTCCTGACTGACATGTCTTCTATTTCTAGGGCACAAGCACAAGCCCCCCAATTTATGACATGTCCCCTCTTTCTAAGGCAAGAGCAAGCCTGACAATTTCCTACAATCCATTTAAAATCTCACTAAGGAGGTGCCAAACGATACTGCAGATATACTTGTGGTCTTGGCCTTTATACCTGTGCATATGCTTTGAGGTCTGGAAATGGGGCTGTCTCTAACAGTAGTTTCAGCCAGGGCTAGTTCCTCCTCCTCCTGCTCATCTTTGCCTTCCTGCTTACTCTATCTATCAATTTTATACACTTAGTTAAGGGCTCTCTTCTTTATGAGATAATGCCTTCATTTTTGTAGCTGCTGTCATTGCTCCCAAGTCTCTTACTTATTTATTCAAGTCATTACAGTTTTGGGCTTTCTATTTGAGTTTACCTACCTTAGGTGGGACTGCCTAGGGCCTTGCCTTCATGCAAAAAAACTCTAAAATGTGGCAACTCAACCATTGCCCTTTTTTCCTTCCAAGTGTTATCTTAAAGTATCTGCCTGCTTCTGCTTGCTCTCTGATGCCTTCAGGCATTTCCCCCACAAAAGACTTTATCTGTAGAAGTGTTGGTCTTGTGTGAGTTAATTTTACATTATCAGAAAGGAAACTTCCAACCATGTGACTTTAGGATATATAAATTAGATAGTGAATGATACTAGATGATTCCATGTATATATATATATATATATATATATTATTTATTTATTTATTTATTTATTTTTGAGGGCAGTGTCACTGGCCCTCATAATTGGGACCCGAACAGGTGCCGCTGGCTTCCCAAGCTAGCGCTTAACCACCGCGCCACTCGGCTGGCCCCCAATCTATATTTTTTTGACTGTTGTACAAATATAACCTTACTTCAGGCTTGTTATAGCAGTTGGAGATATATACCTATATACATATATACGTTTGCCCTTTTTTTGTTGTGTATTTTGCACAAAGAGAAATTAATTATTGTATTTTTTAACTTGCATTTTTTTTCTTTCAATGACCTTCATGTTTTCAAATTTTGTTATATTTTTGTCTATTGGACAGTTTTTGTTTTGTTTTGTTGTTTTTGGTTTATTTTACAAAACAAGGATGAGTTTAGATGCATAAATAATTATAATTTCAAGTGCAAACAATTTATGACCAAAGATGATACTTTCACTATAAATGACAAATTAAAATAAAAATTAGCAAAACTCATCTGTCTTAAAAAAGTGAAATAGTTAACACAAATGGTTTGACTTGACATTTTAAATGTTGTCAAATCAATTAAAAAAAGACCCAAAGATGATGTAATAAGCATGGCATTTTGCTTCAGTTCCTATTTCATTTCTAAGTTTGTGGAATTGAGAGCATGATTCTTAAAATAACTTTATATGCACTGTAAATTATAACTTCTAATACATTGTAAACAGGATATGTTGTTTACAGCTGTTTAGATCCACTAAACATGTATAGATTTGCTTCCTCAGCTAGAACAGGAACTTACTGTCTGTAACTCCCTGCCTTGTTCAATAACTTCCAGTAATTATCAGGAAGAAAATGCAATAAATTTATGTAATAGACTGCCCCTTTGCTATAATATACAATCAGAGGTGATCAATGCTTCTTACAATAAAGACAAGAATTACAACTGTGTTTTATTTTATAGCTTTGGTAATACTGCTTTGGAAACCACCAGAATGAGTACAGTTAAACTTCAGTGGTCAAATTCCATTGTGGTAAAACATAGCCTCAGGCTGACATTTTACAAAGTAGAAACACAACAAAAGGATGTGTACTTCTTAGCAGGTTATTTTATTTGTTCGCCTATCCAGCTAGTGGAAAACCTCCGAGTATTGTTTCTCTTTTAATTCTATACCTGGAATAATAAGAATCTCTCTGAATATAATAAATAATAATCAAGTCTATTCTTTGGCCACATCATTTCAAGAAGGGAGAGATAGACATATTCGATAATGAAATCTTCAGTGTTGCAACCACCCACAATGACTTGTTCATTACAAAGTTATAGTGTGCTCTAAATCAAAGGGCATTTTTGAGCCCTGACTACTTATGCTTACAGTATAATTACACATAACATATTTTAGTAAGTAAATGAAAGACTTTTCTTGGTTATTTGTTATAAATTTTACTTTGCCTGTAGCTAAGTGAAGGTCAAGCTTCTAAAGTGTTTCAAGTATAATGCACAGTGAATTTAAAACAGTTTAATAATTGGGGTAATAGGTCCGATAATGTAACCGCAATTCTTAGTTTCTATGGATAGCAAGTAAGTGAAGTGATATATACATATATTTTTAATTCATTTATTGTGAAGTAAACATTTTTTAAAATTAGTTTCAGATGTAAAACACAGTGCAATAGTTATACATTTTACCCCTCACAGTGACAACCCCCTACCCCTAATTCATCACCCCACTTCCCCCCTTATCATACATATCTATTACAATTCTATTGACCCCACGCCAAACTATACTCCATATCCCATAACCATATACAATTTCAATCACAGTTGGCATGAAATATTGTACAACGTCAGTCTCAGGTGTACAGTGCAGTGATCAAGCCTCCACTCCATCCATGAAGTGGTCTCCCAACAAGACATGTGACCATCTGACACCCCACAAAGTATTTACAACATTAATAATTATATTCCCTGAACTGTCTTTCATATCCCTGTGGCAATATTGCAGTTACCCATCTATGCTCTCTAATCTCTTCCCCTACATCCTCATCTCTACACCCTTTCCAACAAGCAACCATCAGCTTATATCAGCTTATATTGATATCTCTATATCAATGAGTCCGTTTCTGTTTACTTTGTTCGTTCATTCAGTTTTTCAGATTCCACATATAAGTGAGATCATATGGTATTTGCCATTCTCTGGCTGACTTATTTCACTTAACATAATATTCTCTAGGTCCATCCATATCATTGCAAATGGTAAGATTTCATTCTTCTTTGCAGCGGAGTTATACTCTATTGTATAAATGTCCCACAGTTTCTTAATCCAGTTGTCTACAGATGGGCATTTCAGTTGTATCCAAGTCTTGGCTATTGTAAATAGTGCTGCAATAAACATAGGGGTGCATATATTTTTTTGAATTAATGTCTTGGGTTCTTCTGGGTAGATACCCAAGAGTGGGATTCCTGGGGCATATGGTAGTTCCATTTCCAGATTTGAGATACCTCCATACTGATTTCCATAATGGCTGCACCAATATGCAGTCCCACCAATAGTGAACCAGGGTTCCCTTTTCTCTGCAACCTCAGCCGGAATTTGTTGTTTCTTGATTTATTGATGATAGCCATTGTGAACAGAGTGAGGTGGTATCTCTTTGTGGTTTTTATTTGCATTTGTCTGATGATTAGTGACTTTGAACGTCGTTTCACATGCCTGTTGGCCATCTGTATGTCCTCTTTAGAGAAATGCCTCTTCTTATCTTCTGCCCACTTTTTAATTGGGTTGTTTGTTTTTTTGGTGTTGAGTTTCATGAGTGTTTTATAAATTTTGGATGTTAACCCCTTATCAGATATATCGTTGGCAAATATCTTCTCCCATTCAGTAGGCTGCCTTTTTGTTTTATTGATGATTTCTTTTGCTGTGAAAAATCTTTTAAGTTTGATGTAATCCCATATGTTCACTTTTTTTTAAATTTCCCTTGCCTGAGGGGATATATCACTAAAAACTCAGGGTAATGCCAGCAAATTTACTCCCTATATTTTCTTCTAGCAGTTTTATGGTTTCAGGTCTTACATTTAAGTCTTTAATCCATGTTGATCTTGTTCTCATATATGTTGTAAGTAGGTGATCCATTTTCATTTTTTACACGTGTCAGTTCAATTTTCCCAGCACCATTTATTAAATAGACTATCTTTACTCCAATGTAAATTCTTGCTTCCATTGTCATAGATTAAATGACCGTATATGGTTGGGTTTATGCCTGGGCGCTCTATTCTGTTCCATTGATCTATGTGTCTGTATTTGTGCCAGTACCATATTGTTTTGATTACTGTAGCCTTGTAGTATGTTTTGATATCAGGTAGCATGATGCCTCCCACTTTGTTCTTACTTCTCAAGATTGCCATGACTATTCAGGGTCTTTTGTGGTTCCATATAAATTTTAGGATTATATGTTGTATTTCTAAGAAAAATGTCCTTGGTAGTTTGATTGGCATTGCATTGAGTCTATATATTGACTTAGATAGTATTGACATTTTAACTGTATTAACTCTTCCTATCCATGACCATGGTATGTATTTCCATTTATTTGTATCTTCTTTGATTTCTCTCTTCAGTGTCATAATTTTCTGAGTACAGGTCTTTTACTTCTTTAGCTAAATGTATTCCTAGATATTTTATTGTTTTGAAACAATAGTAAATGGGAATGATTTCCTGATTTCTTCTTCTGATTGTTTATTATTGGTGTATTCCAATGCAACTGATTTCAGAATATTAATTTTGTATCCTGCTACCTTACCAAAGTTGTTAAGTTCTAACAGTTTTTTGGTGGAGTTTTTGGGATTCTCCATATATTATCATGTCACCTGCATATAATAACAATTTTACTTCTTCCTTTCCAATTTGCATGACTTTTATTTAATTTTCTTGTCTGATTGCTGTGGCTAGAACTTCCAGTACTATGCTAAATAGAACTGGTAAAAGTGGGCAGCGTTGTCTTGTTCCTGATCTTACGGGGAAAGTGTTAGCCTTCCCCATTGAGTATGATGTTTGCTGTGGGCTTATCATATATGGTCTTTATTATGCAGGGATATGATCCCACTATTACCTCTTTGCTAGGAGTTTTTATCAAAAATGGCTGCTGGATTTTTTCAAATGATTTTTCTGTATCTATTGATATGATCATATTTTTTTATTTTTCCTTTTGTTAATGTGATGCATTACGTTAATTGATTTGTGAATATTGAACAAACCTTGCATACCAGGAATGATCCCACCTGATCATGGTGTATGTTTTCAATGTGATGATGAATTCGGTTTGCTTGTATTTTGTTGAGAATTTATGCATCTATGTTCATTAGGGATATTGGCCTGTAGTTTTCCTTTCTTGTAATATCTTTGTCTGATTTTGGAATCAGAGTGATAGTGGCTTCACAGAATGAGTTTGAGAGCCTTCCCTCCCTCTGTATTTTTTGGAATAGTTTGAAGAGAGTAGGCATTTATTCTTTTTTGAATGTTTTGTAAAATTCACCTGTGAAGCCATCTGGTCCAGGACTTTTGTTTGTTGGACGCTTGTTGATTACTGGTTCAATTTCTTTGGTACTAATCAGTCTGTTCAGGTTTCTGTTTCTTTTAGGTTCAGAATTGGTAGTTGTATTCTTCTAGAAATATATCCATTTCTTCCAGATTCTCAAATTTGTTGGCATATAGTTGCTCACAGTACTTTTTTTAAAATTTTCGATATTTCTGTGGTATCACTTGTCACCTCTCCTCTTTTATTTCTGATTTTATTAATTTGGGTCCTCTCTCTTTTTCTTGGTGAATCTAGCTAAGGGTTTGCCAATTTTGTTCATCTTTTCAAAAAATCAACTCTTGGTTTCATTGACCTTTTCTGGTGGTTTTTTTTTTTTTTTTTTTTGGCCTCTATTTCATTTATTTCCGCTCTGGTCTTTATTATTTCATTCCTTGTAGTCGCTTTGGGCTTGTTTTGCTGTTCTTTTCCAGTTCCCTTAGGTGTAAAGATAGTCTATTGTTTTGAGATTTTTGTTCCTTCTTGAGGTATGCCTGCACTGCTATGAACTTCACTCTTAGGACTGCTTTTGCTGCATCCCAGAGATTTTGGGTCGTGGTGTTTTCATTTTCGTTTGTCTTGAGGTATCTTTTGATTTCCACGTTGATCTCATTTTTTACCCACTCGCTATTTAGTAGCATGTTATTCAGCCTCCATGTATTTGTGTGTTCTCCAGATTTCTTCTTCTAATTGATTTCTAGTTTCATAATGCTGTGGTCAGAAAAGACACTTGGTAAGATTTCAATCTTCTTAAATTTGTTGAGACTTGTTTTGTGGCCTAACATGTGGTCTATCTTGGAGAATGTTCCCTGTGCACTTGAGAAGAATGTATATTCTGTAGCTTTGGGGTGAAATGCTCTAAAATATCAATTAAATCCTGCTGGTCTAAAGTGTTATTGAAGGCCACTCTTTCCGTGTTGATTTTCTGTCTGGAGGATCTGTCCATTGGTGACAATGCGGAGTTGAAGTTCCCTACTACGATAGTGTTAGTGTTCATCTCTGTCTTTATGTCTGTCAAAATCTGTTGTATATAATTAGGAGCTCCTATGTTGGGTGCATAGATGTTTACTAGGGTTATGTCCTCTTGTTGAATAGATCCCTTTCTTATTATGTAGTGGCCTTCTTTGTCTTTTCTTGTAGTCGTCATTTTAAAGTCTATTTTGTCTGAAATAAGTATTGCTACTCCAGCTTTTTTCTCATTTCCATTTGCATGAAATATCTTATTCCATCCCTTTTCTTTCAATCTGTGTGTGTCTTTTGATCTGAGATGAGTCTTTTGTAGACAGCATATGCATGGGTATGGTTTTCTTATCCACTCAACCACTCTGTGTCTTTTGATTGGAACATTTATCCAATTCACATTTAAAGTGATTTTTGATAGATGCATATGTATTGCCATTTTGTTTTCTGTATTTCTTCCCTTCCTGGATTAGCTTGTTTTCCCCTTTCTTCTGTTTAAAAAAGCCCTTTTAACATTTCCTGCAGTGATGGCTTGGTGGTGATGAATTCCTTAAGCTTATTCTTTTCAGAGAAGCTCTTTATCTCTCCTCAATTTTAAGTGATAGCCATGCTGGGTAGACCAATCTTAGTTGTAAACCTTTATTTTGTGTCACTTTGAATATCTCCTGACACTGCCTTCTGGCCTGCAGAGTTTCTATGGAAAAATCTGCTGTTAGTCTTATAGGAATCCTTTGTATGTAATCTGCAGTCTTTCTCTTGTTGCTTTTAGGATTCTGTCTTTGCCTTTAAGCTTTGCCATTTTAACTATGATGTGTCTTGGTGAGGGCCTGTTTTGGTTCAGCTTGTTTGGAACTCTCTTCACTTCCTTGGTTGTATATCGATTTCCTTCACCAGAGTAGGTAAGTTTTCAGTGATTATTTCTTCAAGTACATTCTCGACATCTTGCTTCTTCTCTTGTACTTCTGGTATTCTTATGATGCACATGTTGTTGCTCATCATATTGTTCCACAGGGCTCTTAAACTATTTTCATTGTGTTTATTTTTTTTCTGTTTGTTGTTACAACTGGGTGATATCTGCTATTTTGTCTTGTAATCCATTGATGTGATCCTCTGCTTCATCTAATCTACTGGTGATTCCTTCGAGTGTGTTCTTTATTTCAGTTATTGTATTCTTCATTCTAACTTTTTTATTTTTTTTGAGTACAGTGTTACTGGCCCTCATATGTGGGACTGAAACAGGGCCATTGGCTTCCCAAGCCAGCGCTTACCCACCGCGCCACTCGGCCAGCCCTAACTGGTTGTTTTTTGTGATTTCCCTATCCTTCTTTATGTCCTCACTAAGTTCCTTAAAAATTCTTATCATCAGTGTTCTAACCCTGTCTCTGACAGGGTGGATACCTCTGTTTCCTTAAGTTCCAATTCTAGAGGTTTCTTTTGATCTTTTACTTGGATAATGTTTCTTTGTTTCCTCATTGGCTGTCATTCTGTGATTGCTTCGAAGTATTAGATAGATCACTTAGAAAGAAGAGAAAAAAAGATAGATGAGAAGAAAACCAGAAAAACGAAATGAAAGAAAAAAATGGAATAAAAAGAAAAAAATAGGTAGGGCCTGCCATCCTCTTTTATCTGCAGACCACTTGCTTAGCAATAGAGAGTCTCTTGGTGACTCAGCACCAGCCGTTGTGGGGAAGGGATTAACGTGTAATGCGCTGGCCTCACTCTCAGGCTTGCAGTGAGCTTTATGCAATTAGCTGCTGTGTGATCTGGAATCGTGCTCACTACAAAAATTTTCACAAGTTTTTGCAGGTTGTCTGCTGTTGCAAAAAAATCTCTGTAGTCTGTAGACATGGGGGCCAGGCACCAGAGTCTCAGGGTGCCTCTGGCAATACAGCTCTAGGTGGTCAGGGCAGGCCCCCAAGGCACCACTGGATGTGGTCAGTAACCCCCACGAAGTCAGAGCCGCATGTACTCTGCACCAGCAACCAGACCACTAACTCACCAGGAAAGCCCTGACCAGATCACTCAGGTGTACGGCTCCCAGCCAAACACTCTCAGGAAAACTCCCAGTCTCAGCCTGTCCTAATTAGCCACTCGCAGATCAGGCTGAGCAGCCCAACAGCCAATCCCCCGTCTGGCAACTCTGCAAAAACATTGCAGAAAGCAGACACCCAAGGCGGCTCGTGCACTCCTGCATCTCCATGAACAGTCTGATGGAGCTGGAGCACACTGAACAAGCGTTTCCCTGGCTATGCAGCACAAGCAGGGCAGAGGATGGGAATCCAATGCCGCATGCGCATGCATGCACGCATGCACGGACTCCTGTGCCAAATTCACCAGACCAGTGCTGTCCCGGATCTGACCCTCTGTGGGAAGGGCCAATCCTTAAAAAATAGGTGCTCTCCTGTTCAGTACTCGTGTGCAAGCTCCACACCAGGGGAACAACGGTCCCAAAACCTCCAGCTTCCGCACCAAAAGCGCTCAGTTCATTCCATCCTCGCAAGCTCCTGGGCCTGGCTCACACAGCTACTCCCTCCACCAGGAACCAGGTGAGTGCTCACTGGCGAGAGAGCCAGTGTGCCGGCTCCACTAGTTCTCCAGCTGCTCTCAGCCTCACCAAGCCAAGCAAAGAGAGGCCTCACTAATTTCTACTGCCTCCTATCACAGAACTCCTCTTCCTGGCAAAGCAACTCTGGGCTAGTGAGCTCGATGTGGGGCCAGAGGGTCTCTCCCCCAACTGGAGAAGCCTCCCCACCACTGGGGTGTCCCTCACGGGGCTCGCCCTCTCTCGTCTCCACCCCTCCTAACAGACTTGACATGGCTTCCTCTTTAGAGGTTTAGAGGTTCATTTAGAAGTTCTGTTAATCTGGTGTTCAAGGAACTTCCGGGGTTGAATGTTGTATAAATTATTTCTAATTTTGTTGTGATCCTGGGAGGCAGTTGGCACAGTGTCTGTCTATTCCGCCATCTTACCGGAAGTCTCAGCTAGCACTCTTGAACGAGCTCTTTACAACCTGAGCCACTCTGCATACCCCCCCTTTTTTTTAAAGATTTTATTGAGGAATTGGGGAAGGGGAACAGCGTTGGGGAATCAGGGAAGGGGAACAGACAAGTTGCTGTCTTTTTGGCTTTCATTCTAGTTGCGGAGGGTGTTGTTTCACTGGCCCATGTTGGTATCGTCATTGCGCTCTTCCTGGATGAGGCAGATTGGTAGCCCGCCTATGAATGGTCGCTCACCGTAGCTATTGGCAGCTCACGCTGGCTGCCAGCCACTCACGCTGGCTGCCGGCCACTCACTGTAGCCTATGGCAGCCCACTGCAGCAGGGGCTACAGCCTACACCATTACCAGGGCTTGCAGCCAAGCTCCAGGTGGAGCTGTTGTTAGGTGTAGAGGGTAATGTCACTGGCCCTCATATGTGGGATCCATACTGGGGCCGCTGGCGTCCCAAGCTAGCTCTTAACCAATGCACCACTCGGCCAGCCCTATTTTACTTTTTAATTAAAGTTTATTGGGGTGACAATTGTTAGCAAAGTTACATATATTTCAGGTGTACAATTCTGTAATACATCATTTATATATTACATTGTTTGTTCACAACCCAGAGTCAGTTCTCTTTCCATCACCATATATTCGATCCCCTTTCCCTCATCTAACACCCCCCTTCTGCTTTACCTTGATAACCACTAAACTATTGTCTGTGTCTATGAGTTTTCTTTCTTCACTTGTGTTTCTTGATCTTTTGTTGTTTTCAGTTTTATATACCACATATCTTTTCTTATGGAAAAATAGTATTCCACTGAGTATATATACATCTTTATCCCATCATTGATTGAAGGACTCTGGTTGTTTCCATGTCTAGGCCACCATAAATAAAGCTGCAATGAATATCGGAGCACATATATCTTTACAGATAAATGTTTTCAGGTATTTAAGTTAGATACCAAAAGGCGGATTGCTGGGTCATATGGTAATTCTCTTCTTAACTTTTGAGGAATCTCCACACTGCCTTCCATAACAGCTGCACCAATCTGCATTCCCTCCAACAGTGTATGAGGGTTCTTTTTTCTCCACAGCCTCTCCAACACTTGATATTATTTATCTTGTTGATGATAGCCATTCTAACTTGTGTGAGATGATATCTCATTGTGGCTTTTATTTGCATTTCTTAGATGATTAGTGATATTGAACATCTTTTCATATGTCTATTGGACACCTGTATATCTTCTTTGGAGAAATGTCTATTCAGGTTCTCCGCCCATTTTTGTTTGTTTCTTTTTGTTTTGTTTTGTTTTGTTTTAGAGGGCAGTGTTACTGGTCCGCATATGTGGGATGCGAACCCGGGCCGCTGGCGTCCCAAGCCAGCTCTTAACCACCGTGCCACTTAGCCGGCCCCATTTTTTTTTTTTTGAGGGCAGTGTCACTGGCCCTCATATGTAGGACCCAAACCAGGACCGCTGGCTTCCCAACCCAGCGCCTAACCACTGCGTCACTCAGCCGGCCCCTCTGTCCATTTTTTAATTGATTTTTTGTGTGTTTTGTTGTTGTTGAGTTTGTATGAGTTCCTTATATATTTTGAATATTAGTCCCTTATTGGAGGCATTGTTTGTCAATATCTTCTCCCATTCAGTTGGTTGCTTCTTTATATTGTTGATAGTTTATTTGCTGTTCGGAAGCTTTTTATTTTGGTATAGTCCCATTCATTTATTTTAGCATCTACTTCCCTTGCCTTTGAGGTCAAATTCACAAAATTATCCTTGAATCCAAGATCCTTAAGTTTAGTACCTATGTTTTTTTTTATGCAGTTTAATGTTTCAGTTCTTATGTTTAGGTTTTTGATCTTTTGAGTTAATTTTTATACATGGTGACAGATAGCAGTCTAGTTTCATTGTTTTGCATGTGGCTTTCCAATTCTCCCAGTACCATTTATTTAACACGCTTTCATTTTTCCATTGTATGCTTTTGGTTCCTTTGTCAAAAATTATGTGCCCACATTTTTGTGGGTTTATTTTTGGGTTCTCAATTCTATTCCATTGGTCTCTGCCAATACTAGTCTATTTTGATTATTGTTGTTCTGTAGTACATGCTAAAGTCAGGAAGTGTGATACCTCCAACATTATTCTTTTTTCTTAAAATTGCTTTGGATATTTGGGGTCTTTTGTGGATACATACCAATCTGATGACATTTTGTTCTATTTCTTTAAAAAAATGTCATTGGGAGTTTGATGGGGTTCGCATTAAATATGTATATTGCTTTGGGTAATATGGCCATTTTAACTATTTTGCTTCTTCCAACCATGAACACAGAATGTCTTTGCATTTCTTTTTATCTTCTTCAATTTCTTTTAGAAATATCTTATAATGATCAGTGTATAAGACCTTCACATCCTTAGTTAAGTTTATTCCTAGACATTTTATTCTTTTTGTTGCAATTGCAAAAATAATTGTTTTATTTATTTTGATTTCTTTTTCTGAGATTTCATTGTTTTTATACAGGAATGCAATGGATTTTTGTACATTGATTTTGTAGCTGCCAACTATACTGTATTCATTTATATATTGTTTCTAATAGATTTTTGGTAGAGGCTTTAGAGTTTTCTATATCATGTTATCTGTAAAAAGTGACAATTTAACATCTTCATTCTCAATTCAAATCCCTTTTATTTCTTTCTCTTGCCTGATTGCTTTGGCTAGGAAAAGCACTGGTGATTGGGGACCACCTTGTCTTGTTCCTGAACATAGAGTGAAAGGCTTCAGTTTTTCACCATTAATTATGATATTAGCTGAGGGTTTGTCATATATGGTCTTAATTATGTTAAGGTATTTTCCTTCTATATGCATTTTCTTAAGCGTTTTAATCATAAAGGGATGTTGTATCTTGTCAAATGCTTTTTTTTTGCGTCTATTGCTATAGTCATATGATTTCTGTCCTGTAGTATGTATATGTGGTGTATCACATTGATCAATTTGCATATGTTAAACAACAATTGTGCCCCTGGATGAACCACACACGGTCAAGATGTATAATCTTTTTAATGCCTTCTTGCACTCCATTTGCTAGAATTTTGTTTAGGGTTTTGGCAACTGTATTCAGAGATATTCACCTATAATTTTCTTTTTTGTGTGTTATCCTTACCAAGTTTTGGTATCAGGGAAATGTTGGCCTCATAAAAGGAGTTAAGCAGTATAGTCTCTTCTTCAATTTTTCTGGAACAGTTTGAGTAGGACAGGTATTAGATCCTTTTTGAATGTTTGGTAGAATTCACTAGTGAAGACATGTAGTCCAGGACTTTATCTTTTGGGAATGTTTTGGATGAATTATTCAATTTCCTTAATTTTGATTGGTCTACTTAAACTTTCCAGTTCTTCGTGATTCAGCCTAGGAAGGCTATATGTTTCTAAGAACATGTCCATTTCTTCTAGGTTGTTCAATTTGGTCGCATATAGTTCTTCATTGTATTCTTGGATGATCCTTTGTATTTCTGTAGCATCCGTGGTAACTTCTCCTGTTTCATTTCTGATTTTGTTTATTTGTGTCTTTTCTTTTTTTTAATCTCACTGTGTCTAGCCAAGGGTTTGTCAATTTTATTGATCTTTTCAAAGAACCAGTACTTTGTTGCATTAATTTTCTTTCTATTGTCTTTTTGTTCTCTGTTTCATTTAGCTCTGCTGTGATTTTTATGATTTCCTTCTTTCTGCTGACTTTGGGTTTAATTTATTCTTTTTCTAGTTCTTGAAAGTGTCACATGAGATTGTTTTTCTGGGGTTTTTCTTCCTTCTTCAGATAGGCCTATAATAATATAAATTTTCATCTTATTATTGCTTTTGCAGCATCCCAATTATTTAGATAGTATGTATTTTCATTCTTATTTGTTTCTATGTATGTTTTTTTTTTTATTTTAGCTGAGCCATCCTGCCACCTGTTGGCAGCTCAATGGCAACTCAGCTCGGGCTGGCATCAAACCGCCATTGCTCAGAGCTCAGCTCACACTCTTGAGTGAGTTCTTAACCAAATGAGCCACTCGGCCGGCCCTTCTATGTATCTTTCGATCTCTCCTTTTTTCTTCTTTGACAGACATTCTTTAAGAATATAATATTTAATCTCCACACATTTGAGGGTTTTGTGATATATTTTTGCAGTTTATATCCAATTTCAAATTTTTGGTATGCTTTGGTATGCTTGGTATGATTTCCATCTTCTTAAATATGCTGAGGCTAGTTTTATGTCCCAGTATATAGTCTAACCTTGAGAGTGTTCCATGTACATGAGAAAAGAATGTATAGTCTGATGTTCTAGGATGAAGTGCTCTATAAATGTCTGTTATGTCCATTTCGTCTAATGTGTCATTTAGGGCTGATATTTATTTATTTATTTATTTATTTATTTATTTATTTATTTATTTATTGTTTAGATGATGTATCCATAGCTGTCTATGACGTATTTAGGTCCCATATTATAATTGTGTTTTGGTCAATTTTCCCCTTTAGTTCTGCTAGTAGTGCTTTGTATACTTCAGTGCTCCCTGATTGGGGGCATAAATATTGATGACTGTTATGTGTTCTTGTTGTATAGCTCACTTTATCATTATGAAATGTCCATCTTTGTCTCTTGTTACCTTTTTTATATCCTGAAGTCTGCTTCATCTGATATCAGTATAGCTACACCTGCTTTTCTCTGACTACCATTTGCTTGGAGTGTCAATTTCTGCACTTTCAATTTGTGTCTACATTTGTCCTTGGAGTTGAGATGTGTCTCTTGGAGGCAGCGTATGGTTGGGTTTAGTTCTTTTTTTTAATCCAACCTAATACTCTGTTTTTTTCTATTGGTGAGTTCAGTCTATTTACATTTAGGGTGATTATTGATATGTGAGGATTTCCTATCATTCTATCTTTGGTTTTCTGGTAAGACTGTGTCTCCATTGTTTCTTTGCCTTTTGGTTGCTGTCTGTTATTTTAATGTGGTGGTATTCTATGATTTTTCCCTGTGTTTCTTCTTTTTTATGTTATATATTTCAGTTCTGGATTATTTTTTTTTGAGTGTTTACAATTAAGTAAACATAAAATAAAGTTTTATATATACAGTATTCTTTTTTCTTCCATATGCTTCATATCTCCATTCCCCTTCGCTGGTTCAGACTTTTACTCTCTCCCCTTTTATGTTTTTGTTTTCACAAAGTATCTTCACTTATGCTGTGAGTTGATTTTTGTATTGCAGTAGCAAGTTGTCTTTTATTTTATTTTCTTCTTTATCCTGTATATTATGTTAAGTGCATAGTGTGTTATTTTTTGTAGGGCTTGCCATTTCCTGCTTCCGTCTGTCTGTTTATGATATTATGAATGGTTTTGTATTCTTTTAATTTGTTGTTTCATGTCAAATAGCCTCCTTCAGTACTTCTTGTAATGCAGGTTGTGTGTTAGAAAATTCCCTCAGCTTCTGTATTTCAGGAGAGGTCTTTATTCCTCCTTTATATCTAAAGGATATCTTTGCTGGATATATTATTCTTGGCTGATAATTTCTCTGTTTCAATAGTTTGAATATTTAATTCCACACCCTCCTGGCTTGTAGAGTTTCTGCTGAAAAATATGATGATAATCTAATGGGCTTTTGTTTGCAGGTTATTGTGTCTCTTCCCTGACTGCCTTGTGGATTTTTTCTTTGTGGTCAATTTTTGACAGCTTCAATACAGTGTGCCTTGCTGAAGGCTTGTTGGGGTTGAGGTAATTAGGTGTTTTTATTTGCTTCTTGGATTTGAGCATCCAGTTTTTTTCCAGAATCTTGG
The DNA here is from genome assembly GCA_033961575.1 of Aselliscus stoliczkanus. Taxonomy (NCBI): domain Eukaryota; kingdom Metazoa; phylum Chordata; class Mammalia; order Chiroptera; family Hipposideridae; genus Aselliscus; species Aselliscus stoliczkanus. Next base: position 32,369,901 of record CM066737.1, on the reverse strand, counting down.
GAAGTTCTCATCAACTATTTGTTTGACTATACTCTCTGTTCCCTTCTCTCCTTGTCCTTCTGGTATGCTTATTATTTTTGTTGCTCTTTCTGATGGAGTTAGGTAGTTCTTGTTGAGTTCTTTCATTTCTTTTCTCAAGTCTGTCTCTTTTTCCCTCTGTGTCATTTACAGGTTTCTATCTTCCATGTCACTGATTCTTTCCTCTAGCTTGTCAGATCTATTATATAAGCTGGCTATTTCATTCTTCATTTCTTTTATTGAGTTCTTCATATCCATAATTTCTATTTGTTTCTTTTTTAAACTTTCATTCTCTTTGGTAAAGTGGTCATTTTGTTCTTTGATTGTGTTTCTGACTTCCTTAAACTTCCTGCCTATGTTTCCTTCTATCTCTTTGAGTTTTTTCAGGACTGCAATCTTGACTTCTCTGTCATTTAAGTCCCATATTTCCAAGTCTTTAATTTCATTTTCTGGAGACATCTCCAGGAGTGGGTTCTACAACTGGTTGATAGGAAGAGATCTTTCTTTTGTTTTCCAGTATGTGTTGATGGGATGTTTTATTCTCTCTCACACTGTAGTGTTACATTTTGTCTCCACTGTTCCTGCTTCTCACACAATGGGGAGGTTCCCTGGAAGGTGGGTTTCTCTGTGAGCAGGTCTTCTGGGTCTCAGGGCACCGTCTCCGAAGGAGGATGTGGAGATCTTCTGGAGTCCCAAAGTTCTCCCTACCACAAAATTCAGATCCTGTGTTTCTCAACAGCTGTTATTACCCCTGCAGCGATTTACCCAGAATGGTGGGGGTGGGGTGGGCATTGGGGTGAGTTGTGAGATGTGGATCTGATCAATGGCAACTTCTGTCCACAATTATCTTGCCCTTTCAGTTCCTTCCCTGTCACTGGAATTAGCTGTGCTGTGAGTCTGTGGCTGTGTGGTTGCTGTTCTCAGAGCTGTAAATATTCTCTTCTTTTGATCTGACACAGCTACCATTTATTTGGGAGTCTACTTATAGCACTGGGAGGGTGGGGATGGGGTGAGCTCTGGGAGGGTGGGGAGGGGTCAGCCAGAATCCTTGTCCATGTTTTCTATCCTCTGCCTGGTAGTGAGAGCTAAAACCACTGTTCTCAGCCTTCTTCCCTCAGTATTTGCTCTGAGGTCTCTGTTGTGAGTGTTGGGTTCAGCTGTGTTATATGCTGATACTCTGTTGAGAATGTGGGCCATAGGGAAGCCCTAGTAGCCCAGAATTCTTCCTTCTCTCAGGACTGTGGGAGTTCCAGACTGCAAGTAGCTCTGAACTCTGGTTTGCAGCCCTTGACCCATGTCTCCACACTTTCCCCTAACTTGCCCCCCCCCGGATCATCCACATTTATATGACTCCAATTGCAGGACTGTTAAGCATGCCTGGATGCCATGTAGGGAGTCTTTTGTTCAGTTATAGCTGTTCAATTTGTTGTATTTTTCAGGGGAGATTTCAACCAGCACTCCTCACACCACCATCCCTATTACATCACTCCAACATCTTATTTTTACCTTTTAATTATGTTCCAAATCTGACTATACCTCTAGTTTCTTCTATGTATAGATTATCATGCAAATTACACACTTTCCTCATATCACTTCATTACTAATATTAAAAAACAAAAGATGACTTGGGGGCCAGCGGAGTGGCTCAGTCAGTTAAGAGTTGGCTTAGACCGCATGCTCTGAGCAACTGGGCCATCGGTTTGATTCCCACTTGGGCCAGTGAACACTGTGACCTAGCTGAGCTGTCACTGAGCTGCCAACAAGTGGCAGGAAGGCTCAGCTGGTGTAACAACAAGATTGCCTGTTCAATGGTGGGCTACGCCCACCTGCAACTAAAGATTGAACTTGGCACCTTGAGCTGAGCTGTCGCCTGGATGGCTCAGTGGATAGGACCTGCACACTTAATAACAACAAGGCTGCTGGCTCAACTCCTACATGGGATGGTGGCCATGCCCACCTGCAACTAAGATTGAACACAGCATCTTGAGCTTAGAGGCCACGAGCTTCCAACGGGAAGCCAGATGGCGACTGGCACCTTCCACAATGAAGACCGAAGAACATCGACTAGGCTGGTCCCCTCTCCCAAGTCCCCAACACTATTCCCCTCCCTGAATTCCCCAACAAAATCTTTTAAAAAAAAGATGAGTTGGCCTTCAATAATATGAATTATTATGAGAATCACATCTGTTAAACCTCTTTATATATTCACCATGGTGGGAATGCTCTACAGTTGGTAAAAGTGTACAAACAAATGTAAGTCATATCACTTTTTTAAAAAAAACATCAATGGATTTTATTGGTCACCATGAAAAGACTGAATTTTAAAGATTCTTGGACTGGGGGTTCATATCCATCAGCACGCTCAACTTTAGCTCCTGTCTCATCCCCAGTAGCTTTTTCAGAACTGCTACCTTCACTGTGAAGCTCCATGAGTTTTCCCAATTCAAACTTGGGCTCTTTCAGCATTTTGACTTTTCTAACCAAGACATCATGGAGCGGATAAATAGATTGACAAGCCTTTTCTATGTCTTTTTCAATGCTCTCTAGAATCAATTTATTGACCACTTATTTCAAGTCATTTGTCTGCACCTCACAGATCATGATTTCCATCATCTTCTTCTGGATTTGGCGGACCTGTTGATGCTGAGCATAAGAAGTCTTCTGAATCTGATTGTTGCATTTTTTAATGAAACAAACACAGAACAGACAAAGCAAATAACCATTGGTTGTCTTGCCATCCACATGAGCTTCAATCATGTTCTGCCATTTTTTGACCATGGAGCACATTTTGTCACGGGAAAAATCCACGCCATGGAAATTATTCAGGCAGTTTTTCCCTTGAACATCCTCAGTAATTAACTTGAATTTTCTAAATGCAACTTCATCATTATGCAGATCAGCTAGGCTCACTTCAAAAACACGACAGTTGGGGCCAGCTGAGTGGCACGGTGGTTAAGCGCTGGCTTGGGAAGCCAGCGGCCCCAGTTCGGGTCCCACATAGGAAGGCCAGTAACACTGCCCTCAAGAAAAAAAATTAGGGCTGGCCGAGTGGCACAGCGGTAAAGCGCTGGCTTGAGAAGCCAGCGGCCCCGGTTTGGGTCCCACATATGAGGGACAGTGACACAGCCCTCAAGAAAAACCCCAGAAAAACAAAAAACAAACAAATAAACAAAAAAAGCACGACCCTTGCGACCATCAGATGTAAATTTTGGTTCCTTGAGTTCTTGTGACTACTGTTTTCCCAATAGTTCTTATATTGAACATAGCTGGTGCTTTGACATCATACCAGCCTTTCTTAGAAAATGGGTCAACCACTTTTTTCTTGGCTCCCTTCTTGCTGCCTTTCATAAGGCGCTTATTCTTGCCGACCAGCATGGTGCAGCTCACAGAGCCAAGAGCAGTCATATCACTTTTCTTTTTTTACAGATTTTATTGGGGAATTGGGGGAGCGGAACAGCGTTGGGAAATCGGGCAAGGGGAACAGACAAGTTACTGTCTTTTTGTACTGCAGTCTAGTTGTGGAGGACATTGCTTCACTGGCCCATGTTGGTACCGTCATTGCGCTCTTCCTGGATGAGGCAGATCGGTCGCCGGCCTCTGGATGGTCGCTCACCACGGCTATTGGCACCTCACGGTGACTGCCAGTCACTCACGCTGGCTGCTGGCCACTCACTGTAGCCTATGGCAGCCCACTGCAGCAGGGGCTGCAGTCTACACCATTGCCAGGGCTCGCACAGCCCAACTCCAGGTGGAGCTGTTGTTAGCTGTAGAGGGCAGTGTCACTGGCCCTCATATGTGGGATCCGAACTGGGGCCACTGGCATCGCAAAACCAGCTCTTAACCAATGCGCCACTCGGCCGGCCCCAGTCATATCACTTCTTTTTTTTTTTAGGGCAGTGTCACTGGTCTTCATATGTGAGACCGAACCGGGGCCACTGGTTTCCCAAGCCAGTTCTTAACCACCACACCACTCGACCGGCCCTATATCACTTTTGGTCATTTCTTCTACCCTCCTTCATGACCATGTCCCAATCACCCATGTGCTACTTTCATAAAATGATCAGAATGTGAAAATGGTGGAATAGGGAGCTCCAAGTCCAATATCTATATAGAAACACTGAAAAATGAGTGAAAGCTGTCAAAATCAATGTTTTTTGGAACTTTGTTAAATAGACAAAGGTTTATAGCAACTAAATAATAACTGAATCAAGAAAAAGATGACTTAAACATGAATGTAGGGCTTTACGGTGTTTTCATTAGACTTGCTCCAGTCCTTTCCCTGGCATAGCAGTTGTCTTAAATACAACAGTCACATCCTTGGCGTGGGTACCTGTTCTCAGGGGGAGCAGAGCAGAGCTTCTTCTTAACAACTTGTATGTGGCTGCTTTGACCTAGCTGAGGGTTTCCTAATGGCCTGAAATAAGGTGTTTGTTTGTTTGTTTGTTTGTTTGTTTGTTTGTTTTATCAAACTCAGAACTCTCTCAGGGTGCAAAAGTCCTCAGACAGAGAGTAATTGTTGAAAAAATTGTAAGGCAAATGTACAAGCTACTGATGCCTGTGGGAAAACATTAAAATTTGAGAAAAAAATAGATATGAGTTGAAAATCTGCAAACAGAGTTATTTTGGAGAATAAGAGCATTGAAAAATCCCCAGAAATAACAGGGAATCTGAAAAGCCATCTGTGCTGCTAGGGTAGGACACATGCTTACAGAAGACTTGTGAAGGCCTTAAGCTTTCACCTGTGGCTGATCTTTAGGCTCAGCCCAACAAGAAAATGAAATCTAATGTAGTATTGTTAAGAGAGTGGCTAAGTATCAAGGAACTATACAATGCAGATCCAATTAGCAAAAATAGAAAAATATTTTTTCTTCCTTTTACTTTTTCTTTTTTTTGTTCTTGGCATTTAAAGAAATCTCTTTCAAACTACTAGTTGATCACAACCTGACTGATAGAGACTTCAGAGGCCATATACAACAAAGAAAGTCTTTATATATAGTTTAGAAAAATCACTAAATAGACAAGTAACTACAACCTACAGTAAGTAACAACAAAAACCCTGAGGAGTATGAAGAATTTTATTTTTAGAATTAGCATATTATAATATTCATAATGTCCAATTTCAGCAAAATATTATAATGGATACAAAGAAAGAAGAAAGTTGGTGCATACCCTGAAAATTTAAATTAATGAAACTGTTCCTGAGGAAGTTCAGAAATTGGACTTATTAAAGAAAATCTTTAAGTCAACTGATTTGAATGTGCTCAAACAGCCAGAGGAAACTACAAACAAAGAACTGAATCAAACCAGATGAACAATATCACACTAAGTAGATAATATTAAAATGGATAAAAGTTATTGAGAAGAATCAAAGAGAAATTTTGGAGCTGGAAAGTGTAACAACTATAATTTAAATTTCACTAAAGGAGCTTGTAACACAGTAGGGAAGGCAGAAGAAATAATCAGTGGACACAAAGATAGGTTAAAAGAGAGTATCCAGTTTGAGTAGCAGAAATAAAAAAGAATGAAGAAAAATGAACACAGTCTAAGAGATATATGGGGCACCATTAATCATACCAACAGGACCCTGAGAATAAAACAAGTAAAGGAGGAAAATATTTGAAGAAATAATAACTGTAAACATCCCAAATTTGATAAAAGACATGAATCTACTCATCTGATAAGCTCAACAAATTCCAAGTAAAATAAACATAAAGCGATACACATCAGAACAAGTTATAATCGAGTTGTCAAAAGAGTAACACAAATAGAGTCTTGAAAGTAGCAAAAGAGAAGCAACTGGTCTACCAAACATGGAAAAAAGAATTAACACCAACCCTTCTTAAACGCTTCCAAAAAATAGAACAGGAATGAACACTTCCTAATCATTCTATATGATATTACTCTGATACTACCACCAAAGACATTACAAGAAAATTTCAAACAAATAATCCTTATGACTATAGATGCAGAAATTCTCAAGATAATACTAGCAAATCCAATCCAATAGCATATGAAAAGGATTATATGTCATGACTAAGTGGGATTTATTTTAAGAATCCAAGGGTGGTTCAACATATCAATATCAATCAATATATTATAGCATATTAATGGAGTAAATGGAGAAAACTACTTGATTATCTTAATGGAGAAAAAGAATTTTACAAAATCCAACACCCTTTCATGATAAAAATACCTAACAAATTAGGAATAGAAGGGAACTTTGTAAGTTGATGAAGGGTATATATGAATAATCCACAGCTAACATTGTACTCAAAGGTGAATGACTGAAAGCTTTCCCTCCAAAATCAGAAATAAGGCAAGGATGCTTGCTTCTACCAGTTCTATTAAACATTGTACTAGAAGATTACTGTCAAATCAATTTGTCAAGGAAAAGAAATCAAAGTCATCCACATTGGAAAAGAAGTAAAACTAACACTATTCACAGATGACACAATCCTATGTATAGTAAAACCAAAAGAATTCAGAAAAAAAATATTGTTTGATTTCATCAATGCTGCAGTATATGAGATCAACCCATAAAAAATTAGGTGTATTTCTATACACTAGGAATGACAACTCAAAAAGAAAATTAAGAAAACAGTTCAATTTACAATGTCATCTAAAAGAATAAAATACTTGAGAGATTTTCAGTCAAGATGGCAGAGTAGGAAAACACTGCTTGAATCATCTAAGTACCACATTAAAATTACAACTAAACTACAGAATAACCATCATTGAGAATCATCATAAATCTAGTTAAACAGAAGTTCTGCAACAAAGGATATACAGAAGAAACCATTTTGAGACTTGTAGAAGGGGCAGAGACACACAATGGGCTTGTACTACACCTGCATGTGGCAGTTAAAAACAGGGAGGGATGTCTTGGCTGCAGAGGTCATCCCTGAGAAGCAAGGGCTCCCAGCTCCACATCGGGCTCAACACCCTAGGGTTTTAAGGCAAGGGAAAGAAGATCCCAGAACTTCTGGCTGAGAAAACCAGCAGAGATTTTGGCTAAGTGAGATGGAAGGCAGCTGGAGTCCCAGGCATTCCTTTTAAAGAGCCCGCACATGGACCTATTTGCTGAGGGAATCACTTGCTCTGAGCTCCAGCACTGTGGCAGCAACTTCAGAGGTGCCAGGGACATACAGAGGAGAATTGAATTGTCTGGCTGTGCAGCAAGGATTAGAAGGGCAGGTTTCTTTCACAGAAGTGATGGAAAAAGCCATTGTTCCTTTCTTAAGCCCTGGCCACTCCCAGTGTGCAGTGCAGGTGGAGACCATATCTGAGTCTCCATCCACCTGGCTAACACCATTCCTCATGTCCTAGTGATTCCCTTAGACCCCCCCATCCAAATTATGGGCTCAACCAAGCCACTTCCAGTGACTTTTCTATATAATTGGACTGTCTTTGCTCACATGGCAAACTTTTCAAAATCTCTCAAAGGTTCACAAACCTCAAACAAGCAGCATCTGGCCTTGATGTGCCCTGTACTCTTGCTGAGCAGTCCCTAGCCCAGCATTGGTGGCAGCCAGCCTTGGTTTGAGGCTTTGCCTCTCCGACACACCTCTAAGCCCAGCATGGTTGGAAAATACCTACAAATCACTTGTTGGCTCGTATCAGGTGATTCCTGGCAGGACAGAGGTGGAGGCTGATCTTGGCCTGCAGCAGGACCCCTTCCAGAAGTCCAGGACCAGCATACCTCATTACTCACTTTGGACCACACTGGAATGCTACCAGGACACCACCATAGATGACACCCAAAGGGCATACTGGGAAGGCACCAGAGCCCTGGTAGAGTGCTCTGTCTGGTCTGTCCTTGTACAACTGTTCCTCCACTGGAGTCACAGCCAGTACTCACACCCAATCAGCCTGAAAATTAATAGCTCCCAATGATGTGCAAACAACAACCAAGGGTCAACTACAACACCCCACGAAAGGGACGCACCTGGCGCACCTAGCTCAGGTTACGAGGGAGACTGTGCCACTGAGCCTCCCAGGACACCTACTACATAAGGCCACTCTCCTAAGACTAGGAGACATAACCACTCTACTTAATACATAGAAACAGACACAGAGAAACAGACAAAATAGAGAGAGGAAGAAACATGTTCCAAATGAAAGGACAGAAAAAGCTCCAGAAAAGGAACTAAACAAAATGGAGACAAGCAATCTACCAGATGCAGAGTTCAAAACACTGGTTATAAGGATGCTCAATGATCTCAGTGAGAACATCAGAAAGTTAGAAAACATAAACATGGAGATAGAAAACATAAAAAAGAACCAGTCAGAAATGAAGAAAAGCAATAACTGAAATAAAGAATACATTAGAGGACATCAACAGTAGAATACATGAAGCAAAGGATCAAATCAGTGATTTAGAAGGTAAAGTAGCAGAAAACAGAATAGCAAAAAGAAAAAAAAAAAGAATTACAAAACAGGAGAATAGGTTAAGAGGCCTCTGGAATAACATCAAGTATACCAACATTCACATTATAGGGGTACTAGTAAGAGAAGAGAAAGAGCAAGGAATTGAAAACCTGTTTAAAGAAATAATGATACAAATCTTCCCTAACCTGGTGAGGGAAACAGACATTCAAACAGGGAGCACGGAGAGTGCCAAACAAGATTAATCCAAAGAGGTCCACAGCAAGACATATCATAATTAAAATGCCAAAAGTTAAAGACAAAGAGAATCTTAAAAAGCAGCAAGAGAAAGGCACTTAGTTTCCTAAAGGGGAGCTCCCATAAGGACATCAGCTGATTTCTCAACAGAAACTTTGCAGGCCAGAATGGATTGGCACAAAATATTCAAAGTGATGAAATGCAAGGACCTACAACCAAGATTGATCTACCTAGCAAAGCTATCATTTAGAATCAAAGGAGAGATAAAGAACTTCCTAGACAAAAAAAAAGCTAAAGGAGTTCATAACCACCAAATTAGTTTGCAAGAAATGTTAGACCCTTCTTCAAGAAGAAGAAACAAACATCAAAAATATGAATAATAGAGTGGCAATAACTACATATCTGTAAACAATTACTTTCAATGTAAATGGATTAAATGCTCCAACCAAAAGACACAGGGTGGCTGCATTGATAAGAAAACAAAATCTTTACATATGCTGCCTACAAGAGACCCACTTAAGATAAACACACACAAGACCCACTTAAGATAAACACACTAAGATAAACACACACACACACACACACACACAGTGAAAAGAAAGAAATAGAATAATATATTTCATGAAAGTGGAAACAATCCAAAAAATGGGATAGTAATACTTATACAAAACAGACAAAACAGAGTTAAAACAAAAGCTATATCAAGGGGGCTGACCGAGTGACTGAGTTGGTTAAAAGCTCGCTCAAGAGTGCGAGCTGAGCTCTGAGCAACAGCAATTCGATGCCTAGCCTGAGCTGGGCTGCCACTGAGCTGCCAACAGGATGGCTCAGCTAAGAAAAAAGAAAAACCTATATTGAGACAAAGAAAGACCCAGTAATCCCACTTCTGGGTATTTATTTGAAGAAACCAAAAACACTACTTCAAAGGGATATGTGTATCCATATGTTTCTCGCAGCATTATTTATAATAGCCAAGATATAGAGGCAACCTTGGTGTTTATAACTGAATGAATGGATAAAGAAGAGGTGGTACATATATACATTGGAATATTACTCAGCCATAGAAAAGAATGAAGTCTTGTCATCTGCAGTGACATGGATGGACATAGAGTGTATTGTGCTGAAGGAAGTAAGTCAGACAGAGAAAGGCAAATGTCATATAATTTCACTTATATGTGGCACCTAAAGGACAAAATAAATGAACAGGGCTGGCCGAGTGGCTCAGTTGGTTAAGAGCTCGCTCAAGAGCTCTGAGCAACAGGTTTGCCGGTTGGATTCCTGGCCCGAGTTGAACATCTGCTGAGCTGCCAGCTGGTGGCAGGATGGCTCAGCTAAAAAATAAAAAATAAAAATAAAAATAAATAAATGAACAAATGAAATAGAAATACTTGATCATGTTGTATGATCTTTTTAATGTATTGCTAAATTTGCTTTGCGAATAATTTGTTGAGAATTTTTGCATCTATGTTCATTAAGGATGTTGGCCCATAGTTTTCTTTTTTTATAATGTCTTTGTCTAGTTTTGGAATCAGAGTAATGATGACCTCATAAAATGAGCTTCAGAGCCTTCCCTCCTGGATATTTTGTAATAGTCTCAGGAGAATAGGTGTTAATTCTTTTTTGGATGTTTGGTAAAATTCATCTGTGAAGCCATTTGCTCCAGAGCATTTGTTTGTAGCTTGTTGATTACTGATTCAATCAGTGCGTTCAAATTTTCTGTTTCTTTTTTATTCAACTTTGAAAGATTGTATGCTTCTAGGAATTTATCCATTTCTTCCAGATTGCCTAATTTTTTGCTGTAGAGTTGCTCATAGTTAATTTTTTTCTGTATTTCTGTGGTGTCTGTTGTCACTTCTCCTCTTTCATTTCTGATTTTATTTATTTGGATCCTCTCTCTTTTTTCCTTGATGAGTTTGGTTGGATCTAAAAACAGAATAAATGAACAAACAAAACAGAATTAGACTCAGAGATACCGAGAAAAAAACTGATGACTGCTAGATAGGCAGAGGGTTGGGGGATGGGGAGAAGGTGATGGGATTAAAAAGTACAAACTGGGGCCGGCCGAGTGGTGAACTGGTTAAGAGCTGGTTTTGGGATGCCAGCAGCCCCGGTTCGGATCTCACATATGAGGGCCAGTGACACTGCCCTCGACAGCTAACAACAGTTCCACCTGGAGCTGGGCTGTGCGAGCCCTGGAGACGATGTAGGCTGCAGCCTCTGCTGCAGTGGGCTGCCATAGGCTACAGTGAGTGGCCGGCAGCCAGCGTGAGTGGCTGGCAGCCAGCGTGAGATGCCAATAGCTGCGGTGAGTGACCATCCAGAGGCCGGCGACTGATCTGCCTCATCCAGGAAGAGTGCAATGAGGATACCAACATGGGGCAGTGAAGCAACGTCCTCCGCAACTAGACTGAAGAACAAAAAGATAGCAACTTGTCTGTTCCCCTTCCCCAATTCCCCAACGCTGTTCCCCTCCCCCAATTCCCCAATAAAAAAATCTTAAAAAAAAAAAAAAGTACAAATTGGTAGTCACAAAATAGTCCAGGGATGTGAAATACAGTATGGGGAATATAATCAATAATATAAAGATTATGCAGGGTGCCAGATGGATACTGCAGTTATCCGGGGGATCACTTCATGGATTGTGTAGATGCCAGATCACTGCACTGTACACCTGAAACTGAAGTAGAATAATATTGAATGTCAACTATAAATATGTGTGTGTGTGTGTGTGTGTGTGTGTGTGTGTGTATAATCAGCATAGGGAATACAGTTTATGGTATTCTAACAGCTTTATATGATGTCAAAGGTGTGACTTGGGGGGGTGTTATCACTTTGTGAGGGGTATAAATGTCTAATCGTTATGTTACTGTGTACACCTGAAAGTAATATATTATACAAAATAAAATTAGGGCTGGCCCAGTGGTGCAGAGGTTAAGCACTGGCTTGGGAAGCCAGCGGCCCTGGTCCGGGTCCCACATATGAGGGCCAGTGACACTGCCCTCAAAAAAAAATTAAATTAAATTTTTAAAAAAACAAGATTTTTGAAACAAACAAAAAAATAGAACAGATTTATAGATACACAGAACATTGTGAGGGTTGCCAGATGGCACGGGGTTGGGAGATGGATGAAAAATGGAAAGGGATTAAGAAGTACAAATTAGTAGTCACAAAATAAACTATGGCATAAGGAAAATAGTCAATAATATTGTAATAATTATGTATGGTGTCAAATGGGTATTAGATTTATCTGGGTGATCACTTTGTATGATATATAAATGCGTAATAACTATGTTGTATACCTGAAAGTAATATAGTATATGTCAACTGTAACTGAAAAATAGAAAAATTATTAAAAAGCAGCAAAGTAATAAAGTACTTGGAAATAAATTTAACCAAGGAACTGGAAAAGATTTGTATACTAAAAAGTGTAAGACATTTCTGAAAGAAATGAAATATGAGGTCAGACAATTAAGTTTTCAAACTCATTTTAGAAATGTGCTACATAAATCATTGTTGAATATCACTACAGTCACCTTTGAAGTACTCCCCTTAGTAAGCTATGCACTAAAGCCAGCACTTAGTCCACCCTTCAAAGTCATTTTGGAACTCTCTGGAATGGCCATTAGAGCTGTTATAGTATTACCCTTGATATCCTGAATGCCTTCAAAATGTCTTCCTTTCAATATTTCCTGTATCTCTAAGTAAAGACAGAAGTAATTGGGGGCCAGATCAGATGAGTAGAAAGGGTGTTCCAGTACAGTCATTTGTTTACTGACTAAAAATTTCCTCATAGACATGTGAGCTGATGCATTGTCGTGGTGCAAGAGCCATGAATTGTTGGCAAAAATTCAGGTCATGTAACTTTTTCACACAGTCTTTTCAGCACTTCCAAATAGTAAACTTGGTTAACTGTTTGTCCAGTTAGTATAAATTCATAATGAATAATCCCTCTGAAATTAAAAAAAAGGTTAACAACAGCATTGCAAAAAGTTTGCAAATTTAATTGTCAGACCTTGTGCCTATATAAAAGGAAACATACCCTTGTTCATGGATTAAGACTTAATATTGGTAAGATAGCAACAAAGCTATATACAGATTCAATGGAATCCTTATCAAAATCCCAGTGTGTGTGAGTGTGTGTGTGTGTGTGTGTGTGTGTGTGTGTGTTGGCAGTGATAGAAAACCTGATCCTAAAATTTGTGTAGTGTTTAAAGGGATCCCAAATAGCAAAAACAATTTTCAAGTAAAAGCGCACAGTTGGAAGACTGAAGTTTCAGTTTTCAAAATGTAATATAAATGCACAGCAATCATAACAGTGTGATACTGGCATAAGGATAGACATATAAACCAAAAGGGATATTATTGAGAGTTCATAAATAAACCCATATATCTATGGCCTGTAAATGTTGGCAAGTGTGCCAAAACCATTCAATGGGGTAAGAATAATCTTTTTAACACAAACTGGTGGAACAACTAGGTATCCATATGCAGAAGATTGAAGTTGGACCCTCCCTCAGAATATATATAAAAATTAACTCAAAATGGATCAAAGACTCAAATATAAGTGCTGAAACTATGAAAGTATTACGAAAAATGGGTACATCTTTATGATCTTGGATTTTGAAAAGGACTCAGATATAACACAAACAGCACAAGCAATAAATGGAAAAAGAAGGTAAATTGGATTTAATGAAATTTAAAAACTTTGTGCTTCAAAAGGACACCAGCAAGAAAGTGAAAATACCCCTTCAGAATGGGAAAAATATTTGTAAATTATATATATATACTTTTTTTTTTGAGGGTAGTGTCACTGGCCCTCATATGTGGGAGCCGAACCGGGAACGCTGGCCTCCCAAGCCAGCGCTTAACCACTGCGTCACTCGGCCAGCCCTCTGTAAATTATATATTGTTAAGGGTCTAATATCCAGAATATGTTAAGAAGTCCTGCATCTCAACACCAAAAGACAAACCAAATTTTTTTTAAGGGCAATGTCATGCCCTCAAATGTGGGATCCGAACCCAGGCCGCTGGTGTCCCAAGCCAGCTCCTAACCACGGTGCCACTCGGCTGGCCCCAAACCAATTTTTTAAAATGGACAAAGGGCTTGTATAGATATTTGTCCAATGAAGATATACAAATGGCCTGTAAGTATATTTCAACACACTCATAATTAGTCATTATGGAAGGTAAATCAAAAATCACATGATACCATTACACACCCACTAGGATGATTATAATAGAAAAAAAAGGGGGGATAACAAGTGTTTGTAATGAAGTGTAGAAATTGGAAGAATGTTACATTGCTGGAGAGAATGTAAAATGGTTCAACCACCGTGGAAAACAGTTTGGCAGTTCCTCGGTAATTTGAACACTGAATTTACATGACCCAGCAATCCCCTCAGAGGTACATACCCAAGAAAATTGAAAGCTTATGCTCACACAAAATCTTGTGCAAGAATATTCATAACAAAATTATTCATAATAGTCAAAAAGTAGAATTATCATCAACTAGGGAATAAACAACATGTAGGTTATATATATAACAAAATATTACTTAGCCATAAAAATGAACCAAGTACTGACACATGCTGCAAAGTGGATGAATCTCAAAAACATGCTGTGACAGAAGCCAGACAAATGGCTACATATTGATTCCATTTACATGACATTCCCCAAATAGTGGGGGTAATTGGAGTGGTTGCTTAAAGGGTATAGGTTGATGAAAATACTCTGGATATACAGGGGTTGCCAAAAATGTATACACATTTTAAGAGATGTTATCTCTTAAAAATCTCTTAAAATGTGTAAACATCTCTTAAAATGTGTACACATTTTTTTGGTACCCCTGATAGATAATGGTGATTATCACACAACATTGTGCATGTACTAAATGCCACTGAATTATGCACTTTATAATGGTGAATTTTATGTCAAGTAAATTTTACCACAATAAAACGTTTAAAAATTTTTTTTAAGGGATTACCATCCCTTAATATTCCTTAGCATAAAGCTTTCCACATAGTAGGTTCAGGTAATTTTGCTTAATATAATGAGTTGCACTCTTCATGGTAAGTTACTGGTTGTTAACCAGCTTATAACCCTTCTCTCAAATTTCCTTAACAAAACAAAGGGAGTTAAGGGAAATTAATAATGATAGTATTTGTCTGTAATTTTATAACATACAGTCCAGGGAAAATTTTTACCATTGTAAAGTGCTGTTATTATTTTATACATACTAATATTATAGAGACTATATTTTATAAGGTTTGCAGTTTTTATAGAAAAATCAGACTCACAGAAATTACACATGTTGCCCAAGGGTAAACAAATTATATGTGATATAATTCGGACTCAAACTGTAGTATTCTGTCTCCCAATCCGTGGCTCTTTAAATAAGGCTAAGACAAAGATGTCACCTGAAAAACATTACAGGAAATTCTGTTTCTTGGAAATATTACCTGACCTTGTGATGCTTCATATGAACTCCATTTCTTTATAATTTATCTGAATCAGTTATGATGGAAGATGAGGAAGGTCACAGCTTGACTGAAGAAAGCTGAAATTAAAATGAATCCTGTCTAGTTACCTTGCAATCTTTTACTTTTCTTTTTCTTCATTATTAGTTTCAGATGTACAAAAAAATGTAATAATTAGACATTTACACCCCTCACAAAGTGACAACCCCCTTACCCCAATCTACCACCCCTCTAACACCATATATGCCGTACTCCACAGCTTGTGACTATATATATATATATATATATATATATATAATTATAGTTGACATTCATTATTATTCAGCTTCAGGTGTACACTGTAGCAGTTAGGCACCTACACCATTCATGAAGTGGTCTCCCTAATAGGACAAGTGTCAATTGGATACTTTACAAAATCTTTACAACATTATTCATTATATTCCCCAAACTGTCTTTTGTATCCCTATGGCAATCTTCTTCTTACTGATTGCGCTTTCTAATATCCTCACCTTTTCCCTCATCCCCACCTCCCTCCCATCGAGCAACCCTCAGTGTTTTCTCTATATACCTGAGACTGTTTCTGATTAGTTGGTTCATTTATTCTATTCTTTTGACTCCACATATGGTATTTGTCTTTCTCCTGTCTTATTTCACTTAGCAAAATGTTCTCTAGGTCCATCCATATCATTGAAGAAGGTACGATTTCATTGTTCTTTATGGCAAAGTAATACCCTATTGTATAAATGTACCACAGTTTCCTAATCCAGTCTTCTACCAATGAGCATTTTGGTTGTTTCCAAGTCTTGGCTTTTGTGAAGAGCGCTGCAGTAAACAGAGGGGTGCATAAATTTTTTTGAATTGGCATTCTGGATTTCTCTGGATAGATACCTAAGAGTGGAATTGCTGGGTCATAAGGTAGTTCCATTTCCAGTTTTTTGAGATACCTCCATACTGATTTCCGTAATGGTTGCACCAATCTGCAATTCCACCAGCAGTACACAGGGGTTCCCCTTTCTCTTCATACTCATCAGCACTTGTTTGTTGATTTATTGATGATAGCCATTCTGACCAGAGTGAGGTCGTATCTCATTGTGGTTTTTATTTGCATTTCTGTAATGATGAATGAGGTTGAACATCTTTTCATATGTCCATTTGCCATCTGTATGTCCTCTTTAGAAAAATGTCTCTTCATTTCCTTTGATAAATTTTTAATTGGGTTGTTTGCATTTTTGGTGTTAAGTTGAATGTGTTTTTCATTAATTTTGGATATTAACCCCTTATCAGATATATCATTGACAAATATCTCCTCCCATTCAGTAGGATGCCTTTTTGCTTTACTGATAGTTTCCTTTGCTGTGAAAAATCTTTTTACTTTGATGTAATCCCATATGTTTATTTTTATTTTTACTTTCTTTGCCCAAGCAGATGTATCACTAAAATATTACTAAGGGTAATGTCTGTAAATATACTTCTATATTTTCTTCTAGGAGTTTTATGGTTTCAGATCTTACATTTAAGTTTTTAATCCATTTTGAATTTATTCTTGTATATGGCATATGGAGGTGGTCCAGCTTCATTTTTATACATGTGTCTGTCCAGGGTTACCAACACCATTTATTGAATAGACTGTCTTTACCCCAATGCAAATTGTGGCTTCCATTGTGTTCATAGATTAAATGACCATATAGGCATGGATTTATTTCTGGGCTCTCTATTCTGTTCCATTGATCTACGTCTCTGTTTTTAAGCCAGTACCATGCTGTTTTGATTACTATAGCCTTGTAGTATGATTTGATGTCAGGTATCACAATACCTCCTACTTTGTTCTTATTTCTCATGATTGCCATGGTTATTCAGGGTCTTTTATGGTTCCATATAAATTTCAGGGTTATTTGTTATAATTCTGTGAAAAATGTCCTTGATAGTTTGATAGGAATTGCACTGAATCTGTATATTGCCTTAGGTACTATGGATATTTTAACTATATTAATTCTTCCTATCCATGAGCATGATATGTGTTTCTATTTATTTGTATCTTCTTTAATTTCTCTCTTCAGTGTCTTATAATTTTCCAAGCACAGGTCTTTTACTTCTTTGGGTAAATTTATTCTTAGGTATTTTATAGATTTTTAAGTAATTGGAAATGAGACTGTTTTCTTAATTTCTACTTCTGATAGCTTATTATTGATGTATACAAATGCAGCTGATTTCTGAATATTAATTTTGTACCTACTACTTTACTAAATTCATTTATCAGTTCTAATAGATTTTTGGTGGAGTTTTTGGGGTCATCTATATATAGTATCATGTCATATGCCTATAATGACAATTTTACTTTCTCCTTATCATTTTGGATGCATTTTATTTCTTTTTCTTGCCTGATTGCTGTGGCTAGAACTTCCAGTACAATGTTGAATAAAAGTAGAGAAAGTGGGTAAACTTGTCTTGTTCCTGGTCTCAAGGGGAATGGTTTTAGCTTCCCCACATTGAGGGTGATGTTAACTGTGGGTTTATCATCTATAGTCTTTATTCTGTTGAGATACGATCTCTCTATTCCCACTTTCCTAAGAGTTTTTATCATAAATGGCTGCTGGATTTTGTTAAATGCTTTTTATGCATCTATTGATATGACCATATGATTTTTATTCTTCATTTTGTTGATGTGGTGTATCACATTAATTGATTTGCAGATATTGAACCAAACTTGCATATCAGGAACGAAAATCAATTGATCGTAGTGTATGATATTGTTAATGTATTGCCGAATTCTGTTTGCTAATATTTTGTTGAGGATTTTTTCATCTATGTTCATTAGGGATTTCGGTCGGTAATTTTCTTTTTTTGTAATGTCTTTGCCTGATTTTGTGATTAGGGTGATAGTGGCCTCATAAAATGAATCTGGAAGCACTCTCTCCTTCTGGACTTTTTGGAATAGTTTGAGGAGAATAGGTGATATTTCTTTTTTGAAAGTTTGGTAAAATTCACCTGTGAAGCAATCTGGTTTAGGGCTTTTGTTTATTTGGAGCTTGTTAATTATGGATTCAATTTTGTTGGTAAAAATTGGGCTGTTCAGATTTTCTCTTTCTTCCTGACTCAAACTTGGAAGATTGTATGGTTCTAGAAATTTATCCATTTCTTTCAGGTTTTCTAACTTGGAGTATAGTTGCCCATAGTATTTTTTCTTATTTTTTATTTTTGTGTTTCTGTGTCATCATTTCTCGTTCATTTCTGATTTTATTAACTTGGGTTCTCTCTCTCTCTTTCTTTCTTTCTTTTTTTTCTTTCTTTCTCTCTCTTTCTTGATGAGTCTGGCTGAAGGTTTTTCAATTTTGTTTATCTTTTCAAGAAACCAGCTCTTGGTTTCAATGATCTTTTTAATTGTTCTTTTTTACTAAAGATTTTATTGGGAAATTGAGGGAGGGGAACAGCGTTAGGTAACCTGGGAAGGGGAAAAGACAAGTTGCTGTCTTTGTTCTTCAGTGTAGTTGTGGAGGACATTTCTTCACTGGCCCATGTTGGTATCATCATTGTGCTCTTCCCAGATCAGTCACCGGACTCTGGATGGCCACTCACGGAGGCTCTTGGCAGCTCATACTGGCTGCCAGCCACTCACTGTAGCCTATGGCAGCCCACTGCAGCAGGGGCTGCAGCCTACACTGTCGCTGGGACTCACGCAGCCCAGCTCCAGGTGGAGTTGTTGTTAACCCTCTTAGCTGTAGAGGACAGTGTCACTGGCCCTCATATGTGGGATCTGAACCAGGGCTGCTGGCGTCCCAAACTAGCTCTTAACCAAGGAGCCACTCGGCCAGCCCTTTATTGTTCTTTTTGTCTCTGCTTCATTTATTTCTCCCCTAATCCTTATTATTTCCTTCCTTTTGCTCCCTTTATATGTATTTTGCTGGTTCTTAGCACTTCACTTAGATGTAAAGATAAACTGTGGATTTGAGATTTTTCTTGTTTCTTGAGGTAGGCCTGCATTGCTATGAATTTCCCTCTAAGGACTGCTTTCAATACAACCCATGGATTTTTTGGTCATTCTGTTTTCATTTTCGTTTTTCAAGAGGTATCTTTTGATTTCTTCCTTGATCTCATTTTTGACCCACTCACTATTTAGTAACATGTTATTCAGCCTCCATGTATTTGTGTGTTTTCCAGTTTTTTTCTTGTAATTGATTTCCAATTTCATAGCACTGTGGTCAGAGAAGACTCTTCACATGATTTCAATTTTCAAAAATTTATTGAGACTTGTTTTGTGTTCTAACATATGGTCTATGTTGGAAAGTGTTCCATGTTCACTTGAGAAGAACGTAGATTCTGCAGCTTTGGGGTTAAATGTTCTAAAAATACCAATTAAATGCAACTGGTCTAATGTGTCACTTAAGTCCACTGTTTCCATATTGATTTTCTGTCTGGAGGATCTGTACCTTCTTGTCAGTGGTGTGTTGAAGTTCCCTACTATGATAGTATTCCTGTTGATCTCTGTATTTATGTCAGTCAATATCTGTTTTACATATTTAGGTGCTCGTATTTTTGGTGCATAGATTTTAGTAGGGTTATCTCCTCTTGTTGGATCATTCCCTTTATTATTATGTAGTGTCCTTATTTGCCTTTTATTATATTTTTCATTTTTAAGTCTGTTTTGTCAGATATAACTATTGCTACTTCAGCTTTTTTTTCATTTCCATTTGCATGAAATATCTTACTCCATCCTTTTAAATTCAGCCTGCGCATGTCTTGTCTGAATTGAGTCTCTTGTATACAGTATATGCAAGAGTCTTGTTTTTTTATACATTCAGCCACCCTATGTCTTTTGATTTGAGCATTTAATCTGTTTACATTTAATGTGATTATTGATAGATACATAATTATGGCAATTTTGTTATTTGTATTTCTGGTCTTCATTAGTTAGATTGTTTTCCTCTTTCTTCTGCTTAAAGAAGCCCTTTTACGGCCGGCCAAGTGGCTCAGGCTGAGCTGCCAACAGGTGGCAGGATGGCTCAGCTAAAAAAATAAAAGAAGACCTTTTATATGCAATGCTGGCTTGGTGGTAATGAATTTCTTTGGTGTATTCTTTTCTGGGAAGCTCTTTATCTCTCCTTCAATTTTCACGATAGCCTTGCTAGATAAAACAATCTAAGTTGTAGGTCTTTGTTTTTCATCAATTTTTTTTTTGAGGGCAGTGTCACTGGCCCTCATATGTGGGACCGAACCGGGGCCGCTGGCTTCCCAAGCCAGCGCTTAACCACCGCGCCACTCGGCCAGCCCCTGTTTTTCATCAATTTGAATACAGTAAGTCCCTCACTTATGAACAAGTTCTATTCCGGTAGAACTTTCGTAAGTTGAATTTGTTGCTAAGTCCAACAAAGTGAGTCTTACACAACTTTGACTCAAATATACAATGTAGAGCCAATGGTTGAATGACTCATGTTATAAGAATGAGGGACATCTACCATCTTTTTGCCTTGGTTCAATCTCTCAATATTTTCACTTTTGTTTCCATGATCATTGTTTTGCACTTCCTAGCAGTTCCCTCCACAACACCACTGCTTTGCCTCTTGTTTCCGGACATCCTGGGCTCTGATTGAGCACTGTACTACTGTACACTATTGCACTGTACAGTAAGCACACAGCAGCACAACTATGACAATGTCCTACAGACAGGTGAGCCACTTCCATGATTTGTTCGCATCTATGAATGTTCATAATGTGAGGTCTGTTCATATTTTTGAAAGTTCACAACTTGAATGTTCCTAAGTCGGGCACTTACTATACCTCCTGCCACTCCATTCTGGCCTGCAAAGTTTCTGTAGAAAAGTCAGCTGATAGTCTTATGGGAACACCCTTGTAAGTAACTTTCTGTCTGTCTCTTGTTGCTTTTAGTATTCTCTCTTTGTCTTTAACCTTTGATATTTTAACCATAATGTTTTTTGCTGTGGGCCTGTTTGGGTAGATCTTGGTTGAAACTCTTTGTACTTCCAGGGCTTGTATGTGAATTTCCTTCACCAGGTTAGGGAAGTTTTTGGTCAATATGACTTCATATATGGTCTCAATCCCTTGCTCCCCCTCTTCTCCTGGTATTTCTATGATGTGCTTGTTGTTTAGCTTCATGTTATCCAACAGCTCTCTTAAACTATTTTCAATTTTTTTTATTCTTTTTTCTTTTTGTTGTTCCGCTTGTGTGATGATCTCTGCTATCTTGTCTTCTAAGTCGCTGATTCGATCCTCTGCTTCATCTAATCTGCTGGTAATTCCTTTCAGTTTGTTCTTTATTCCAACAATGGTATTTAGTTCTAAATAGTTGTATTATATGATTTCGCTATCCTTTCTTATGTTCTCATTAGGTTTCTTACATATTCTTATCCTGTAAGATAATTCTCTTTTTTTTTAAAGATTTTTATTGGGGAATTGGGGGAAGGGAACAGACAACCTGCTGTCCTTATGTTCTTCAGTCTAGATGTGGAGGACATTGCTTCACTGGCCCATGTTGGTATTATCATTGTGCTCTTCCAGGGTGAGGCAGATTGGTCGCTGGCCTCTGGATGACTGTTCACGGCAGCTATTGGCAGCTCATTCTGGCTGCCGACCACTCACTGTGGTTTATGGTAGCCCACTGCAGCAGGGACTTCAGTCTATACTGTCATCAGAACACACGCAGCCCAGATCCAGGTGGAGCTGTTGTTCACCATCTTAGCTGTAGAGGGCACTGTTACTGGCCCTCATATGTGGGATCCAAACCAGGGCTGCTGGCATCCCAAGCCAGCTCTTAACCAATGCGCCATTCGGCCGGCCCGTCATCAGTGGTCTAAACTCTGCTTCTGATAGGCTGGTTGCCTCTATTTCATTTAGTTACAGTGATTCAGGAGGCTTATTCTGTTCTTTTCTTTGGTCTGTGTTTCTTTGTTTCTCAATCCTGGTTTACTCTTTGTGCTTGCTTCAATGTATTAGGTAGAACCCCTAGGTCTCTCAGTCTTGGCTGGGTGGACTTATGTGGTATGTGTCATTTATATTTGACTTGCACATTCTCCCTATTCTCCTGTGTATGTGTACAAGAGGTGTCCCTTGTGTTGTGTATCTTCTCTTGTTGAAGTTGAGATTTAATTGCTTTTGGCTTGTCATAAGGTGGGATTGACTCCCAGGCTGACTAGCTATGAGAATTGACTATGCCCACAGTGTATAAGCTGCTGTGTGAGGGTTGATCCATCAGATGAGTCTTGGCCTCTATGGGATCTTATGCCTGTAGAGAAATTCCTTTGGGTGTGTCTCTTGTAGGTCAAACCTGGTAATGCTTTGGTTTTGTCTGGAGTTTGACTCTGGGTTTGTTGATTCTTGTGCCTCTTAGGTTGGTCCCTGGTGCAGGATTACTTCAGAACAAAACAAATCAACAAGCACAACAAGAATTACAACAACAAAACCCCAAATACACTCACATGTAAAAATAACTGACAACTAACACTCAGCACAAACAAAAATATCAAAAATACACAAACCAAAACAAAAGAAACAAAACAAGAATTAGCAACACCTCCTCCCCCCCAAAAAAATCAATACACAAAAATGGAAAGAAAGAGGAAAAGTCGAGCAAGGAAAAGAAAAAAGAAAAGAGAGAGAAAGGGGAATATATATTAATTATAGTAAGTATAGAATAACAACAAACAACAACAAACCAGTGCCAGTCTTGGCTTAAGTCCACCAAGGTATCTGCTGTACAAAAACTCCTGCATTTTGTGGAGGCAAAGCTGGCCAGCTGGCTCCTAGATTGACCCTGACAATGCAATTCTAGATGAGTGGGACTATGGGGTGTGGTTGGTAGTTTTTACAAAGGCAATGCAATTTCTGCTCTTGCCTGCACAAATGCGTGATGACAGCACCACAGTCAGCCACCAGGAGGTGGACTTCTTCACTGTGCACTGGTCTTCTGGGTCTTAGGGCACTTATTCCACTGGGGGTGTGTGAAAAGCTTGAGAACTCTGATCTGATGAAAGCTCAGAGCTGCCTCTGCCACTCACTGCTGACTCCTGTGTGTGTCTCAGCAGCTGTAATTGCCCTACTGGGAGCTGCCCAGAAAAGGTGTGGGTTGGGTAGGCAGGTGCTTTTGTCTCTCTATCCAGCCCAGAAGTGTGACACTCTTCCCAGCCTCTTCCTTAGGTCACAGCTGCAATCTAGCGTTTTTTTTCAGTTCTTGAGGGTTGCAGCATCTCTGTAATCTGACACTACTCCTCTGTTCAGGGACCCGCTTAAGACTCTGGAAGGGTTGAGGTAGGATTGCTGTGGGAGAGTGGGGAAAGGCGATTGGGTATGAAGTTTTTCTGCTTTCTTTCTAACTGAGAAATCCCAGCCCCAGTTCTCAGCTGAAGTCTCGAACTCTGGTCACCACCATCCTATATGCTGATCTCTCCGCAGTAGTGTGGGGTGCAGGAAGGGAGCCTACAGCCTGGCTGCTGTGATCTCTGGTTTGTTTCCTGGGGACCTGTATTTCCACAGCCACTTCTCAATTCCTTCTTCCTCTGTTCACCTGGTTTTCCCACTTTCAGCTAATCCTCCTGTGAGTCTCTTAGCTGTTTTCTGTAATAAGCAGAGAATCCTTTGATGAGTCATAGATGTTCAATTTGTGGTACCTTCCAGGGGAGAACTAAAGAAGCCCATCTCACTGCCATTGTTTCTATGACCCATCACCATGCATTTTTACACATAGCTAAAAAGTTGTTTTCATGTCATATGAGGTAGAACAATTAAGTTGGTGATCTCATCTTAGAAAAAGTGCTACATAACTTATTGCTGAATATCACTGCAATCACCATTGAAGTACTCCCCTTGGAAAGCTATGCACCAATGCCAGCTCCTCCTCCACTCTTCAAAGCAATTTTGTAACTCTTTTTCTGGAATGTCCATCAGTGGTGTTGCCATATTGCCCTTGAAGTTCTGAATGTCATCAAAATATCTTTCTTTCAAAATTTCCTGTATGCTAGGGTAAAGAACAAAGTCATTGGTGGCTATATCAGGTGAATAGGGATGGTGTTCCAATACAGTTATTTGTTTACTGGCTAAAAACTCCCTCACAGACAGTGTCATATGAGCAGATGCATTGTCGTGATGCAAGAGCCATGAATTGTTGGCAAAAAGTTCAGGTCATCTAAATTTTTCACAGAGCCATTTCAGCATTTCCAAATAGGAAATTTGGTTAACTCTTTGTCCTGTTGGTATATATTCATAATAAATAATCCCTCTGAGATCAAAGCAACATCATTGCAGCAAGTTCGCAAACTTAATATGCAGAACTTGTAGTTACTGATCAACCTCATAGTTAATCATGGCACAGAGTCCCTTAACACATTTTGTAATTTTTCACAGTATATTCCCCAAATGATTCCCACACAGAAAAATAAAGGGCATTTTGAGTACAGATTTATCCAAGCAACATTTGCTGTTATAACAGTCCAGTTTAATCAAAAGACAAATAGACCTTTCAAACCTAGAGTGAAGACAAACACCAAATACAAATGCAAATAGTCAGGGCAGAGAAGTATGTGCACCAAAGCTAAAAGTATGTAGCTGCAGTGAGAAATAAGCCATGAAAATATGAGAAGCCTCTTTTGTGCTCACATTGGCAACACATATACTAAAATTGGAATGATACAGGGAAGATTACCACAGCCCTTGTGCAAGGAAGACCCGCAAATTCCTGAAGCATTTCATGTTTTTACAGGAGAAAGTAAGCATCCTGAAGAAAATGGAATATTCTAAATATGAAACTTTATTTTACATAAACTTAATGGTAACCACTCAAGAAAAATCCAGAACTGAAATATATAACATAAAAATAGAAACAGAGAAAAAAAATCATACAATACCAACATATTGAAATAATAGAAAGCAACAAAAAGCAAAGAAATAATGGAGACACAGTCTTACCAGAAAACCAAATATAGAACGATAGGAAATCCTCACATATCCATAATCACCCTAAATGTAAAGGGACTGATAAAGAGGAACAGAGTAGCAGATTGGATCAAAAAGCTTAACCCACCCATATGCTGCTTCCAACAGAAACACCACAGCAACAATGACAAATGTAGACTCAAAGTGAAAAGATGGAAATTGACACTCCAAACAAATAGTATTCAGAGAAAACAGGTGTACCCATACAGATGTCAGATGAAACACACTTCAGAATAAAAATGGAAACAAGAGGGCTGGCCGAGTGGCGCGGTGGTTAAGCACTGGCTTGGGAAGCCAGCGGACCCGGTTTGGTCCCACATATGAGGGCCAGTGACACTGCCCTAAAAAAAATAAAAAACAAAAATGGTAACAAGAGACAAAGATGGATATTTCATAATGATAAAGGGAACTATACAACAAGAAGATATAACAGTCATCAATATGTATGGCCCCAATCAGGGAGCACTGAAGCATACAAAGCAACCACTAACAGAACTAAAGGGAGAAATTAATCATAACAATTATAGTAGGGGACCTAAATCCATCGTTGACAGCTATGGATATATCATCCACACAAAAAATAAATAAATAAATTTCAGCTTTTTTGACACATTAGATGAAAGAGACATAATTGACATTTATAGAGCACTTCATCCTATAACAGAGACCATACATTCTTTTCTCACGCACATGGGACATTCTCAAGGATAAACCATATATTGGGTCATAAAACAAACCTCAGCAAATTTAAGATTGAAATCATACCAAGCATATCTCTGATTACAAGGCTTTGAAATTGGAGATCAACTGCAAAAGGAAAGCAGGAAAATCACAAATATGTGGAGATTAAACAACATACTTCTAAAGAAAAACTGGTTGAAAGGAGAAACAAGAAGAGAGATCAAAAAGATAAATAGAGACAAATGAAAATGAAAATACACCCTACCAAAAATTTTGGGTTGCAGCAAAAGCAGTTTTAAGAGGGAAATTTATATCATTAGAGACCTATCTAAAGAAAGAAGAAAAATCCCAGATAGGGAGTTCCTGTAAGATGGCAGAATAGACGGACGCTCTCCAAATTGCCTCCCAGGATCACATCAAAATTACAAATCATTTATACAGCATTTAACCTTGGAAGTCCCCTGAACATTAGATGAACAGAACCTCTAAATGAAGGACCTAAAAAGGAGGCCACGTCCAGTATGGTAGGGGGAGTGCAGACTAGAGAGGGCGAGCCCCGTGAGGGATGCCCCAGCTGTGTGGGGAGGCTTCCCCGGTTGGGGGAGAGACCCTCTGGCCTCACACCAAGCTCCCTAGCCCAGAGTTGCTTTGCCAGGAACAGGAGTTCCAAGATAGTGGGCAGTAGAAATTAGTGAGGATGCTCTTTGCTCAGGTCGGTGAGGCAGAGGGCAGCTGGAGAACCAGTGGGGCCGGTACAAGGGTTTGCTCGCCAGGGAGCACTCACCCAGTTCCTGTTGGAGGGAGTAGCTGCATGAGCTGGGCCCAAAAGCCTGTGGGGAAGGACTGAACTGAGCACTTTGGTGCATAAGATGGAGGTTTCGGGACTATTGTTCCACTGGTGTGCAGCTTGCACAGGAGTTGTGTACAGGAGGGCGCCATTTTTTCAGGGTTGGGCCCTCCCACAGAGGGTCAGTTGCAGGATCCCATTGGTCTAGTGAACTTGACACAGGAATGTGTGCGTGTGTGCGCATGCGGCCTTGGATTCCCACCCTCCGCCCTGCTTATGTTGCATTACCAGGGAAACACCTGGCGGGTGCCCTTTGGCTTCATCAGGCTACTCACTGAGATGAAACAGTGTGCAAGCCGCCTTGGATCCCCACCCTCTGCCCTGCTTGTGCTGCATTGCCAAGGAAACGCAGGGCGGGTGCTCTCCAGCTGCATGTGTCTGCTCACTGAGACTCAGTAGCAGACAACCTGCAACAACCTGTGAAGATATTTTTTTTTTGGTAGTGAGCACGGTTCCAGAACACACAGCAGCTAATTGTGGAAAGCTCACTGCAACCCTGAGAAAGTGGTCTGCAGATTAAAGAGGATGGAGAGCCCCCCCAACTGTTTCGATTTTTTTCTCTCTCTTTTTTTCTTTTTTTCTTTTCTCTTCTTTCTAGGTGGTCTATCTAATATATCGAAGCAGTCACAGAATGACAGCCAGAATGAAAAAAACAAAGAAACATATCTCAAGTAAAAGATCAGAAAAAAACTCTACAAATGGAACTAAATGAAACAGAGGTATCCAAAATTTCAGAGACAGAGTTTAGAACACTGATGATAAGGTTGTTTAAGGAACTTAGCGAGGACATAAAGAAGGATAGGGAAACCATAAAAAACAACCAGTTAGAACTAAAGAATACAATAACTGAAATGAAGAACACACTCGAAGGAATCACCAGTAGAATAGATGAAGCAGATGAGTGGATCAGTGAATTAGAAGACAAAATAGCAGAAATCACCCAGCTGGAACAACAAAAAGAAAAAAGAATAAAAAAGAATGAAAATAGTTCAAGAGACCTCTCGGACAACCTGAAACGCAACAACCATTCCTTCATAGGAATACCAGAAGGAGAAGAGAAGAAGCAAGGGATTGAGAATGTATTTAAAGAAATAAAGACTGAAAATTTCCCTTCCATGGTCAAGGAAATCGACATACAAACCCAGGATGTACAGAGAGTTCCAAACAGGCTGAATCCAAACAGGCCCACACCAAGACACATCATTGTTAAAATGGCAAAGCTTAAAGGCAAAGACAGAATCCTAAAAGCAGCAAGAGAAAGACTGCAGGTTACATACAAAGGAACTTCTATAAGACTAACAGCTGATTTTTCTTCAGAACCTCTGCAGGCCAGAAGGGAATGGCAGGAGATTTTCAAAGTGACACAAAATAAAGGTCTACAACAAGATTGCTCTACCGAGCATGGCTATCACTTAAAACTGAAGGGAGATAAAGAGCTTGTCAGAAAAGAAAAAGCTTAAGGAGTCCATTATCACAAAGCCAGCATTGCAGGAAATGTTAAAAGAGCTGTTTTAAACAGAAGAAAGGGGAAAACAAGCTAACCCAGGAAGATAAGAAATACAAATAACAAAATGGCAATAAATATACACCTATCAGTAATTACTTTAAATGTGAATGGGCTACATGCTCCAATCAAAAGGCAGAGTGGCTGAGTGGATAAGAAAACAGGACCCATGTGTATGCTGTCTACAAGAGACTCATCTCAGATCAAAAGACACACACAGACTGAAAGAAAAGGGATGGCATAAGATATTTCATGCAAATGGAAATGAGAAAAAAAGCTGGAGTAGCAATACTTATTTAGGACAAAATAGACTTTAAAATCAAGACTACAATAAAAGAAGATTGAAATCATATCAAGTGTCTTCTCTGACCACAATGCTATGAAACTAGAAATCATTTATATGAAAAAAATCTGGAAAGCTTACAAATACATGGAGGCTAAATACCATCCTACTAAATAGTGAGTGGGTCAAAAATGAGATCAAGGAGGAAATCAAAAGATACCTCGAGAAAAATGAAAATGAAATCACCACAACCCCAAATCTCTGGGATGCAGGGAAAGCAGTCCTAAGAGGGAAGTTCATAGCAGTGCAGTCCTACCTAAAGAAGGAAGAAAAACCTCAAATCAAGACTCTCTTTACGCCTCAGGAAAATCGAACAAACAACAACAGCAAAACAAGCCTAAAAGGAGTACAACGAAGGAAATAATACAGACCAGAGCAGAAATAAATGAAATAGAGAACAAAAAAAGAAAACAAAAGATCAATGAAACCAAGAGTTGGTTTTTTGAAAAGATAAACAATATTGACAAACACTTAGCATGACTAACCAAGTAAAAGGGAGAGAGGACCGAAATTAATAAAATCAGAAATAAAAGAGGAGAAATGACTACAGGAACAACAGAAATACAGAAAATTTTAAGAAAATATTATGGGCAAGTATATGCCAACAAATTTGACAATCTGGAAGAAATGGATAAATTTCTAGAAGCATACAATCTACCAAGTCTGAACCTGTCCCTAGCACCTGCCTGCTGATCAGGCGAAGCAGCCCAGCAGCCAATCCCCAGCCTGTCAACTCTGCACAAACACTGGGGAGAGCGGGGACCCAAGGCGACTTGCACACTTCTGAGTCTTGTGAACAGCCTGATGGAGCTGGAGATCTTCTGCCCTGTATTTCCCTGGTTACGTATCACAAGCTGGGTTGAGGGTAGGAACCCAATGCATCCTGTGCACTCCTGCATCTCAGTGAACAGCCTGATGGAGCCGGAGGGCACCTGCCCAGCATTTTCCTTGCAACGTAGCACAAGCAGTGTGGAGGGTGGTAATCCAAGGCTGCATGTGCACGCACGAACGCATGCACGCACTCCTGCACCAATTTCACCAGACCAATGCGGTCCCGGATCTGACCCTCTGTGGGAGGGTCTAACCCTGATAAACTGGTGCCCTCCTATACATCACTCATGTGCAAGCTCCACACCAGGGGAACAATGGTCCCAAAATCTCCAGCTTCTGCACCAAAGGTACTCAGTTCAGTCCTTGCCCGAAGGCTCCTGGGCCCAGCTCACACAACTACTTCCTCCAAGAGTAACCAGGTGAGTGCTCACCAGCAAGCAAACCTGTGCGTCGGCCCCACTGGTTCTCCAGCCACCCTCAGCCTCACTGAGCCGAGCCGAGCAAAGAGAGTCCTCACTAATTTCTACTGCCTGCTATCGTAGAACTCCTCTTCCTGGCAAAGCAACTCTGGGAAAATGAGCTCAGTGTGAGGCCGGAGGTTCTCTCCCCCAACCGGAGTAGCCTCCCCATAGCTGGGGCATCCCTCACAGGACTCACACTCTCTCGACTGCACCCCTCCTACCAGAGTTGATGTGGCCTCCTCTTTATGTCCTTCATTTAGAGGTTCTCTTCATCTAGTGTTCAGGGAAATTCCGAGGTTAAATGTTGTATAAATTATTTGTAATTTTGATGTGTATTCCGCCAACCTTCTGAAAGTCCTCAGGTCTTGTTTTCTTATCCATTTAGCCAACTTATGTCTTTTCATTGGAGCACTTAATCTATTTACAGTTAATGTGATTATTGATAGGTGCATAGTTTTGCCATTTGTTATATGTGTTTCTGGTCTTTATTAGTTAGATTGTTTCCCTTTTTTTCTGCTTAAAGAAGCTCTTTTAACATTTCCTGCAATGCTGGCTTGGTGGTAATGAATTCCTTTAGCTTATTCTTTTCTGGGAAGCCCTTTATCTCTCCTTCAATTTTTTTCTTTTTAGAGGGCATTGCCACTGGCCCTCATATATAGGATCTGAACCGGGGCTGCTGGTGATCCAAGCCAGCTCTTAACAACTGCACCATTCGGCTGGCCCTGTCCTTCAATTTTAAATGATAGCCTTGCTGGATAAAGCAATCTAGGTTGTAGCCCTTTGTTTTTCATCACTTTGAATACCTCCTGCCACTCCCTTCTGACCTGCAGAATTTCTATAAAAAGTCAGCTTAGGGGCCGGCTGAGTGACTTAGTTGGTTAAGAGTTCACTCAAGAGAGTGAGCTGAGCTCTGAGCAACAACACTTTGATTCCCAGCCTGAGCTGAGCTGCCGTTGAGCTGCCAATGGGTGGCAGGATTGCTCAGCTAAAAAAAAAGTCAGCTGATATTCTTTTGGGGATTACCTTGTAAGTAACTTTCTTCCTGTCTCTTGCTGATTTTAGGATTCTGTTTCTGTCTTCAACCCTTGACATTTTAACTACAATGTGTCTTGGTGTGGGCCTATCTGGGTTCATCTTGGTGGAACTCTCTGCACTTCCTGGGCTTGTACGTAGATTTCCTTCACCAGGTTCGGGAAATTTTCAGTCATTATTACTTCACATATATTCTTGATCCCTTGCTCCGTCTCTTTTCCTTCTGGTATTTATATGATGTGCTTGTTGTTCAGCTTCATGTTATCCAACAGCTCTCTTAAACTATTTTCAATGTTTTTTATTCTTTTTTCTTTTTGTTGTTCCACTTGGGTGATAATCTTGCTGTCTTGTTTTCTAAGTCGCTGATTCGATCCTCTGCTTCATCTAATCTGCTGGTAATTCCCTTCAGTTTATTCTTTATTTTAGAATTTGTATTCTTTATTTTTAAAATATTTTTTTCATGATTTCTCTATCCTTCTTCATGTTCTTCCTAAATTTGTTTAACATTCTTATCATCAGTGTTCTAAACTCTGCCTCTGATAGGTTGGTTGCCTCTATTTTATTTAGTTATGCTGATTCTGGAGGTGTCTTCTATTTTTTTATTTATTTCAGATGTGTTTCTTTGCTTCCCTATTCTGGCTGACTCTTTGTGCTTGCTTTGATATATTAGGTAGATCCCTTAGGTCTGTCAGTCTTTGCTGGGTGGACTTATGTGGTATGTGTCCTTTATATTTGCGTTACTCATTCTCCTGTACATGTGTACCAGAGGTGTTCCTTGTGTTGTTTGTCTTCTCCTATTGAAGTTGAGCTTTGATTACTTTTGGATTGTCAGTTGGTTGGATTGTCTCTGAGGAAGACTAGCTGTGAGGATTGGCTATGCCCACAGTGTGTGAGCTGCTGTGTTAGTGTTGACCCCTCAGATGAGTTTTGGCCCTCATGGGCTCTTATGCTTATAGAGAATTCCCTTTGGATGTGACTCCAGTAGGTTAAATCTGGTAAAGCTCTGGTTTGGTCTAGAGTTGTGATGATTCTTGTGCCTCTGTGACTGGCCCTAGTTCAGAGCAATTGTAGAAAAAAATGGATCAACAAGCACAATAACAACAACCAAAAGAAAGCATATACACTCACATGTAAAAACAACCAACAGCAAACACTCAACATGCACAGAAGTATCAGAAATACAAAAATCAAAAGAAACACAACAAACAAAATAGCAACACCAAAAGAATGGAAGGGAGAGAGAATGGAGAAAATATATCTAAATCTATATCTATATCTATATGCATCTACACATCTATCTATCTATCTATCTATCTATCTATCTATCTATCTATCCATCTATAGATATGATAATAATGAAATAGAAAAACAAAAATAAATAAAACAAAACAAAACAGTGCCAGTCTTGGCTAAAGTCCACCAAGCTATCTCCAGGTTGTCCTCCGCTGTACAAAAACTCCTCTGCATCTTGTGGAGGCAGAGCCACCTGGTGCCCAGAGTGACACTGGTGAAGAAGTTCTATATGAGTTGGGCTATGGGATATGGTTGGTAGTTTTTACAAAGTCAGTGCGGTTGCTGCTCTTGCAGCTGAGAGCACTGCAACCAGGCAACTTCTGACCTGAGTGCAGGTCTCCTCTTTCTCCTGAGGGCTGTAAATTATGAGATTCCCGAGCATCTAAAAGCCCAGTACTTCCTTTGCTCCTCCCTGCTGGCATGTGACTCAGCAGCTGAAGTTGCCTTACTGTGAGCCATGTCGAAAAGGGCAGGACTTGGAGTGGGGTCCAGGTTATGGAGCTGTTTTTGCTGTCTCTCTGAGAGAGCCCAGCCACCATTGTGAGCTGAGGCTTCTACTTCAGATGCTGGGCACTGCCATGCTCTATGCTGAACTCTAGCAGAACTGTGAGGCATAGGGAGGGAGCCCGTCACCTTGCTGCTGTAAAAATCTCCAGTCTTCTTCCTGGGGCCCTGTGCCTCCACAGCCATGGAGGTGGGCTGTGTCTCTGCATGCCTCCCTTCCCTCTTCCCCCACTCACCTGGTTTGCCCACCTTCAGGAAATCTCCCTGGGAGCCTCTTAGCTGTTTTGTGTGATGACCATAGGTTCCTTTGATGAGACATAGCTGTTAAATTTGCGGTAATTTCCAGGGGAGAACTCAGGGAGTCCACCTCAGGGCCACCATTACTATGACATCTCTCGCCCTCCCTATTTTTTAAAAAGATTTTATTGGGGAATTGTGGGAGGGGAACAGCATTAGGGAACTGGGGAAGGGAAACAGACAAGTAACTGTCCTTTTGTTCTTCAGTCTGGTTGTGAAGGACATTGCTTCACTGGCCCATATTGATATCATCATTGCACTCTTCTCGGGTGAGGCAGATCGGTCTCTGTCCACTGAACGGCCACTCACAGTGGCTGCTGGCCACTCACTGTAGCCTACAGCAGCACACTGCAGCTGGGCCTGCAGCTATGCCATCCCAGGGACTCATGGCAGCCCAGCTCCAGGTGGAGCTGTTGTTCACCATCTTAGCTGTAGAGGGCAGTGTCACTGGCCCTCATATGTGGAATACAAACCAGGGCTGCTGTCTTCCCAAACCAGCTCTTAACTAATGCGCCACTCGGCCGGCCCTCACCTTCCCAATTTTTAATGGTCTCTTGCCAGTTTCAAACAGGCCCATTCTGCATTTCTGCTCCTCTTATCATTCTCAAGTTGGCTTGTTCTGTAGGTCCATAGTTGTCAGGCTTCAGTTCAGCTAGATTTCAGAAAATTCTTTTTTTTTTTTGATGGCAGTGTCACTGGCCCTCATATGTGGGACTGAACTGGGGCCGCTGGCTTCCCAAGCCAGTGCTTAACCACTGTGCCACTCGGCCGGCCAGGAAATTCTTAATAATGGTTGTTCTGTGGTTTAGCTGTAATTGATGTGGTCCTGAGAGGAGGTGAGCACAGCATTTACCTACTCCACCATTTTTACCAGAAATCCTGAATCTAATTTTTAATAATGTCTAATGGAATCCTAGCTTTCTAATAGATAGTCTATAAAGATATTTATTGAAATGTTAAGTGGAGGTCTTTTATTATGGAGGGTGGTTAGTTATTCCAGGTAAAGAAAATTAATTATAATATAATGGTAGAGAAAAATTACAAAACATTCTTAAATTTTAAATTGAGGTAAGAGATTAGTAGACTGGCTGATTCTTTCTAACATCTGTTATTGAGCTCTTATATTCATTGCAAGGACTCATTGTTTATTAGAGTGTGTCAGCCCATGTAACAATAAAAGAACAAAGAAATAATTCCTGCTTTTCTGTAACAGACTTTATCAGATTTCCCCTCATTCTTACAAAGGCACATTTTCCTCTTTAAATAAAACTGTGATTTCTATTTAAATGTGTGTTTGTGCATTATGCACCTGCTGTCTTTATCTTTTAAGCAATTCACCTCCTGTCTCACAGGTTCCTTAGGAACAGTTTGAGAAGTGGTATTTAAACTCCCCTGCCTAATTCTCTTCTTTTACTTTACTACCTTTAATAATCATGACTCACAATTTGGGAGTTGGAAGATCATATCGAGTACATTATTTGAATCTGACTCATTTTTACATCATTTTCCCACATGATCCATAGTTACCCTGACACAGCTTGTACTTCTTCAAAATGAAATTTGATTCTTGCCTCATTCTGTTTTCCATTCCTGGAAGAGAATAGGCTTTCCTGAAAGCACAGTTGCTTGGCCTTCTTCACCTGTGCTTACTGGTGACCCAATGAAAAGTTGTGTTTTTCTTTTATTTATTATTAGATTCAGGTGCATAAAACAGTGTACTGATTAGACATTTACACACATCACAAAGTGATAACCCCAACAAGTCTACTACCCATTTTTCTCTGTACAAAGCTATGAAAATACCATTGATAATATTTCCTATATTGTACTTTACCTCCCATAACTACTCGTGCATAACATACATATATATATATTTAAACATTTTATTGGGGAATCGGGGGAGGGGAACAGCATTGGGGAATCGGGGAAGGGGAACAGACGAGTTGCTCTCTTTTTGTTCTTCAGTCTAGTTGCGGAGGATGTTGTTTCACTGGCCCATGTTGGTATCGTCATTGCACTCTTTCCGGATGAGGCAGATCGGTCGGCAGCCTCTGGATGGTCACCCAACGTGGCTATTGGCAGCTCACGCTGGCTGCCGGCCACTCACTGTAGCCTGTGGCAGCCCACTGCAGTAGGGGCTGCAGCCTACACTGTCGCCGGGGCTCACACAGCCCAGCTCCAGGTGGAGCTGCTGTTAGCTGTAGAGGGCAGTGTCACTGGTCCTCATATGTGGGATCCGAACCGGGGTGCTGGCATTCCCAAACCAGCTCTTAACCAATGTGCCACTCGGCCAGCCCCATATATTTTTTAACTATAATTGACATTCAGTATTATATTAGTTTCACGTGTACAGCATAGCAGTTAAGCATTTATATAATTTATGAAGTGATCCTCCCAGTAAGTTTAGTACCCATCTGACACCATACATAGTTTTTACATTATTATTGACTATATTACCCATATTGTACTTCACTTCCGTGTGACTATTTTGTAGCTATCATGTTGTATTTCTAATCCCTCTACCTTTCTCACCCATCCACCAACCCCACTCCTATCTAGTAGCCATCAGTTTGTCCTTGGTATCTGTGACTCTATTTCTGTTTTATTCTGTTCTTATATTCCACATATAAGTGAGATCGTATGGTATTTTTCTTTCTCCGTCTGAATTATTTCATTTAGCATAATACCCTCTAGGTCCATCCATGTTGGTGCAAATAGTAAGGTTTCATTCCTTTTTATGGCAGAATAATACTGCGTTGTATATATACACCACAATTTCTTTAGCCAATCATCTATTGATGGGCATTTCAACTGTTTTCATATCTTGGCTATTGGGAATAGTGCTGCAGTAAACATTCGGATGCATATATCTTTTCAAATTAGAGTTTTGAATTTCTTTGGATTAATACTAAGGAGTAGAATTGCTGAGTCATATGGTTTTTTTTTGTGTGTTTTTTTAAATTTTTTGAGGATCCTCCATACTGTCTTCCATAGTGCTGCACCAATTTGCAATCCCACCAACAGTGCACAAGGGTTCCCTTTTCTCCAAATCCTCATCAGTCATTGTTTGCTGATTTATTTATGTTAGCCATTCTGACAGGTGTGGGATGATATCTCATTGTGGTTTTTATTTGTATTTCTCTGATGATAAGTGACATTGAACATCTTTTCATATATTAATTGGCAATGTGTATGTCTTCTCTGGAGAAATGTCTCTTCATGCCCTCTGCCCATTTTTTATTTGGGTTGTTTGTTTTTTTGGTGTTGAGTTGTATGAGTGTTTTAAAATAAATTTTGGATATTAATTCATTATCACAAGTATCATTGTCAAATATCGTTTCCCATTCAATAGACTGTCATTTCATTTTGTTGATCATTTCCTTTGCAGTGCAACAATTTTTTTTAAATTTGATTAGTCCAATTTGCTTATTTTTTTCTTTTGGTTTCCTTGCTTGGGGAGATATATCAGTAAAAATATTAGTAAGTGTAATAATGTCTGAGAGTTTACTTCCTATATTTTCTTTTAGGAGTTTTATCGTTTCAGGTCATGCCTTTAAATCTTTAATCCATTTTGAATTTATTCCTGTATATGGAGTAAGAAAGTGGTTCAGTTTCATTTTTTGCATATATCTGTCCAGTTTTCCCAGCACCATTTATTGAATAGATTGTCTTTATACCAGTGTATATTCTTCCTTACTTTGTCAAAGATAAAATGACCATATAGGCATGGATTTATTTCTGGGTTCTCTATTCTCTTCCATTGATCTATGTGTCTGTTTTTATGCCGATATCATGCTGTTTTGATTACTATGGCCTTGTAGTATAGTTTGATATAGGTAGCATGATATCCACAGCTTTGTTCTTCTTTCTCAAAATTGTTGTTGCTATTCAGGGTCTTTTATGGTTTCATATAAATTTTATAATTATTTCTTATAGTTCAGTTAAAAATGTCATTGATATTCTGAAAGGGATTGCATTAAATCTATAGATTGCTTTGGGTAGTATGGAACTTTTGTCTATATTAATTCTCCTGTTCTATAAATATGGTATATGTTTCCATTTATTTGTATCTTGTTCAGTTTCTCTCTTCAATATTTTATAATTTTCTGAGTATAGGTCTTTTACTTTCTTGGTTACATTTATTCCTAGGTGTTTTATTTTATTTTTTTCCTATTGTAAATGGAATTGTCTTCTGTTTTTTGAGGGCAATGTCACTGGCCCTCATATGTGGGATGAAACCGGGGCCGCTGGCTTCCCAAGCCAGCACTTAACCACAGCACCACTCGGCCAGCCCTGGAATTGTTTTATTAATTTCATTTTCTGAAGGTTTGTTATTGGTGTATAAAAATGCAACAAGTTTATCTGTATTAATTTTGTGTCCTATTTTTCTAAATTCATTCATCAGTTCTGATTGTTTTTCGGTAAAATATTTGGGGTTCTCTCTCTTTAGTATCATGTCATCTGCGTATAATGACAGTTTTACTTCATTGTTTCCAACTGAATGCCTTTAATTGCTTTTTCTTATCTAATTGCTGTGGCAAAGACTTCCAGTATTATATTGAATAAAAGTGGTTAAAGTGGACATCCTTGTCTTGTTCCTGATCTTAAGCAGAATTCATTTAGTTTTTCCCATTGAATATGATATTAGCTGTGCATTTGTAATATACAGCATTTATAATGTTGAGATATGTTCCTTCTATTCCCACTTCGTTGAGAGTTTTTATCATAAACGGATGCTGGATTTTTCAAATGTTTTTCTTGCATCTATTATGAGCATATGATTTTTATTTTTCATTCTGTTAATGTGGCATATCACATTCATTGATTTGTGGATATTGAACGAAACTTGTATACCAGGAATGAAGCCAACTTGATTGTGGTATACGATCTTTTTTAAAAAACATTTTATTGGGGAATCGGGGGAGGGGAACAGCGTAGGGGAATCGGGAAAGGGGAAAAGACAACATGCTGTCTTTTTATTCTTCAGTGTAGTTGCAGAGGATGTTGCTTCACTGGCCCACATTGGTATCGTCACTGTGCTCTTTTCGAATGAGGCAGATAGG
Source organism: Aselliscus stoliczkanus (assembly GCA_033961575.1). Lineage (NCBI taxonomy): Eukaryota > Metazoa > Chordata > Mammalia > Chiroptera > Hipposideridae > Aselliscus > Aselliscus stoliczkanus. Next base: position 32,331,993 of record CM066737.1, on the reverse strand, counting down.
TCGCCTGCCTCTGGATGGTTGCTCACTGCGGCTATTGGCAGCTCACGCTGGCTGCCGGCCATGCACTGTAGCCTATGACAGCCCACTGCACCAGGGGCTGCAGCTTACACCATCGCCGGGGCTTTCAGCCCAGCTCCAGGTGGAGTTGTTTTTAGCTGTAGAGGGCAGTGTCACTGGCCCTCATATGTGGGATCCGAACCAGGGCCGCTAGCATAATCAATGCACCACTCGGCCGGCCCAGTATATGGTCTTTTTAATGTATTGCTGACTTCAGTTTACTAATATTTTTTTTTGAGGATTTTTGCATCTATGTTCAATAGGGATATCGGCCAGTAGTTTTCTTTTTTTTGTAAAGTGTTTGTTCAGTTTTGGAATCAGGGTAATGGTGGTCTCATAAAAGGAGTTTGTGACCCTTCTTTTCACTTGACGTTTTTACAATAGTTTGAGAAGAATAGGTATTAATTCTTCTTTGAATGTTTGGTTAAAAATGCAGCTATCTGTTCCAGGACTTTTGTTTTTTTGGGAGTTTGTTGATTACTGATTCAATTTCATTTATAGTATTTGGTTGGTTCAGATTTCTGTTTCCTTTTTTTATTATTTTATTGAGGAATTGGGGGCGGGGAACAGCATTGGGGAATCGGGGAAGGGGAACAGACAAGTTGCTGTCTTCTTGTTATTCATTCTAGTTGCAGAGGGCGTTGCTTCACTGGCCCATGTTGGTATCGTCATTGCACTCTTCCTGGATGAGGCAGATCTGTCGCTTGCCTCTGGGTGGTTGCTCACCGTTGCTATTGGCAGTTGACGCTGGCTGCCAGCCTCTCACGCTGGCTGCCGGCCACTCACTGTAGCCTATGGCAGCCCACTGCAGCAGGGTCTGCAGCCTACACTGTCGCCGGGGCTCACACAGCCCAACTCCAGGTGGAGCTGTTGTTAGCTGTAGAGGGCAGTGTCACTGGGCCTCATATGTGGGATCTGAACCAGTGCTGCTGGCGTCCCAAACCAGCTCTTAACCAATGCTCCACTCGGCCAGCCCTCTGTTTCCTTTTGATTCAATCCTGTAAGGTTGTATGCTTCTAAGAATTTATCCATTTCTTCCAGATTATCCATGTGTTGTTGTATAGTTGTTCATTGTATTTTTAAAAAGTTTTTGTATACCTGTGGTGTTCATTGTCACTTCTCTTTCATTCTGTCTTTATTTATATTTATTTGGGTGATCTTTTCTCAATTATAGGTTTGTCCATTTTCTTTATTTTTTAAAAAACTAGCTTGTGGTTTCATTGATCTTTTGTATTTTTTTTAGTTTAATTTGTTTATTTCAGATCTGATCTTTATTATTTCCTTCCTTGTACTCACTTTGGGACTTGTTTGCTGTTCTTTTCCCCATTACATTAGGTGTAAAGTTGTACTGTTTATTTGAGATTATTCTTGTTTATTGAGGTAGGCTTGCATTATAATGAATTTTCCCTCTTAGGACTACTTTCACTGTGTCCCATAGATTTTGGGTCATTGTATTTTCTTTTTATTTTGTTTCAAGGTATCTTTAGATTAATTCCTTGATCTAATTGTTGACCCAGTCATTAATAGTAGCATGTTATATTGCCTCCATGTGTTTTTCTTTTTTTTTTTTTCCTTCTCATTCATTTCTAGTTTCATACTTTGTGGTCATAGAAGAAAATGGTGTGATTTTAATTTTCTTTAATTTATTGAGACTTGTTTTGTGGCCTAACATGTGGTTTGTCTTGGAAAATGTTCTGTGTGCATTTTAAAAGAATGTATATTCTTGCATACCAGGAATGAATCCTACTTGATCGTGGTGTATGATCTTTTTAATGAGATGCTGAATTCGGTTTGCTAGTATTTTGTTGAGAATTTTTCATCTATGTTCATTAGGGTTATCGGACTGTAGTTTTCCTTTTTTGTAATATCTTTGTCTGACTTAGGAATCAGGGTGATAGTGGCTCATAGAAGGAGTTTGGGAGCCTTCCCTCCTTCTGTATTTTGGAATAGTTTGAGGACAGTAGGTATTAATTCTTTTTTTAATGTTTTGTAAAATTCACCTGTGAAGCCATCTGGTCCAGGGCTTTTGTTTGTTTGAACATTGTTGATTACTTATTCAATTTCTTTGGCAGTAATCAGTCAGTTCAGAGTTTCTGTTTCTTTTTGGTTCAGACTTGGTAGATTGTATGCTTCTAGAAATTTATCCATTTCTTCCAGATTGTCAAATTTATTAGCATATAGTTGCTCATGGTATTTTATTAAAATTGTCTTTATTTCTGTGGTATCTGTTGTCACTTCTCTTTCAGTTCTGATTTTATTAATTTGTGTCCTCTCTCTCTCTTTTTCTTGGTTACTTGTGCTAAGCGTTTGTCAATTTTGTTTATCTTTTCAAAAAACCAACTCTTGGTTTCATTGATCTTTTGTATTGTTCTTTCGTTCTCTATTTCTTTTATTTCCTCTCTGGTCTTTATTATTTTCTTCCTTATACTCCCTTTACACTTGTTTCCTCTTCTTTTTTAGTTTCCTTAGGTGTAAAGATAGTCTGTTGATTTGAGATTTTTCTTCTTTCCTTAGGTAGACCTGCACTGCTATGAACTTCCCTCTTAGGACTGCTTTCGCTGCATCCCAGAGATTTGGTGTCGTGTTGTTTTCATTTTCGTTTGTCTCGAGATATCTTTTGATTTCCTCCTTGATGTAATTTTTAACCCACTCACTATTTGGTAGCATGTTATTTAGCCTCCATCTATTTGTAAGATTTCCAGATTTCTTCTTATAATTGATTTCTATTTTCAGAGCCTTGTGGTCAGAGAAGACACTTCATATGCTTTCAATCTTCTTAAATTTCTTGAGCCTTGTTTTGTGGCATAACATGTGGTCTATCTGGGAAAAGGTTCCATGTGCCCTTGAGAAGAATATATATTCTTTTTTTTCAGGGTGAAATGCTCTAAAAATATCAATTAAATCCTGCTGATCTAAAGTGTTATTTAAGGCCACTATGTCTTTGTTGATTTTCTGTCTTGAGGATCTGTCCGTTGGTGACAACTGGGTGTTGAAGTCCCCTACTATGATTGTGTTACTGTTGATCTCTGTCTTTATATTTGTCAAAATCCATTTTATATATTTAGGAGTTCCTATATTGTGTTCATAGATGTTTACTAGGGTTATGTCCTCTTGTTGAATCAACCCCTTTATTATTATGTAGTGCCCTTGTTTGTCTATTATTGTAGTCTTCATTTTAAAGTCTATTTTGTCTGAAATAAGTATTGCTACTGCAGTATTTTTCTCATTTCCGTTTGCATGAAATATCTTATTCCATCCCTTTACTTTCAGGCTATGTGTGTCTTTTGATCTGAGATGAGTCTCTTGTAGACAGCATATGTACGGGCCCTGTTTTCTTATCCACTCTGACACTCAGTGTCTTTTGATTGGAGCATTTAGCCCATTCACATTTAAAGTGATTACTGTTAGGTGCATATTTATTGCCATTTTGTTATTTGTATTTCTTGTCTTCCTGGGTTAGCTTGTTTTCCCCATTCTTCTGTTTAAAAAAGCCCTTTTAACATTTCCTGCAATGCTGGCTTGGTGGTAATGAACTCTTTAAGCTTATTCTTTTCTGAGATAAAGCTTATTCTTTATCTCTCCTTCAGTTTCAAGTAATAGCCATGCTGGGTAGAGCAATCTTGGTTGTAGACCTTTATTTTGTGTCACTTTGAATATCTCCTGCCACTCCTTTCTGGTCTGCAGAGTTTCTTTGGAAAAGTAAGCTGTGAGTCTTATAGGAGTTCCTTTGTATGTAACCTGCTGTCTTTCTCTTGCTGCTTTCAGGATTCAGTCTTTGTCTTTAAGCTTTGCCATTTTAACTATGATGTGTCTTGGTGTGGGCCTGTTTGGATTCAGCCTCTTTGGAACTCTCTGCACTTCTTGGGCTTGTATATCGATTTCCTTCACCAGGATAGGGAAATTTTCAGTCATTATTTCTTGAAATACATTCTCGTTCCCTTGCTTCTTCTCTTCTCCTTCTGGTTATTCCTATGATGTAAACGTTTTTGCGTGTAATGTTGTCCCAGAGGTCTCTTAACCTATTTTCAATCTTTTTTATTCTTTTTTCTTTTTGTTGTTCCAGCTGGGTGATTTCTACTATTTTGTCTTCTGATTCGCTGATCCACTCCTCCGTTTCATCTATTTTACTGGTAATTCCTTTGAGTATGTTCTTTATTTCAGTTATTGTATTCTTTAGGTCTAACTGGTTGTTTTTTAAGGTTTCCCTATCCTTCTTTATGTCCTCGGTAAGTTTCTTAAACATTCTTATCATCAGTGTTCTAAACTCTGTCTCTGAAAATTTGGATACCTCTGTTTCATTTAGTTCCATTTCTAGGTTTTTCTTCTGATCTTTTACTTGGGACATGTTTCTTCATTCTGGCTGTCGTTCTGAGAATGCTTCGATGTATTAGGTAGGTCACCTAGAAAGAAGAGAGAGAAAAAAAGTCATGGGGTTCTCTCCATCCTCTTTAATCTGCAGACCACTTGCTCAGCAATAGAGTGTCTCTGGGCAAGTAAGCACCAGCTATTGGGTGGAAGAGCTTAACGTGTTATGCACTGGCCCCCTCTCAGGCTTGAATTGATCTTTTCACAGTAAGCTGGTCTGTACTCTGGAATCGTGCTCACTACCAAAAAAAAATCTTCATAGGGTGTTGTAGGTTGTCTGCTACTGCAAAAAAAAAAAACAACCCTCTTTGGCCTGCCGAGATGTGGGCCAGACACTGGGGGCTCAGGGTGCCTCTGGCAACACAGCTCTAGGTGGTTGGGTCAGGCCCCCAGGGCACCACTTGATGTGGTCAGTGGCCCCCACCAAGTCAGAGCAGCATGCACTCTGCAGTAGCAACCAGTCCACACAAACTTGCCAGGAAAGCCTGGATTGGATCATGCAGGTGCACAGCTCCTGGCCCAACACTCTCAGGAAAACTCCCTGTCTCAGTCTGTCCCAATCAACTGCCTGCATATCAGGCTAAGCAGCCCAACAGCCAATCCCCAGCTTGGCAATTCTGCACAAACAGTGTGGAGAGCAGAGCCCCAGGTCGGCTCGTGCACTCCTAAGTCTCAGTGAGCAGCCTGATACAACTGGAGAGCACCCACCCTGCATTTCCCTGGCTACGCAGCACAAGCAGGGTGGAGGGTGGGTATCCAAGTTGTCTCCTGCACTCCTGTGTCTCAGTGAGGAACCTGATGGACCTGGAGGGTACCCGCCCGGCGTTTCCCTGGCAACACAGCACAAGTAGGGTGTAGGGTCGGAATCCAAGGCCGCATGTGCGCACACACTCACTTCTGCGTTAATTTCACCAGACCAATAGGATCCCGGATCTTACCCTCTGTGGGAGGGCCCAACCCTGAAAAATTGGCACCCTCCTGTACACCGCTCATATGCAAGCTCCACATCAGGGGAACAATGGTGCCAAAAGCCTCCAGGCTCTATACCAAAGGAACTCAGTTCAGTTCTTCCCCACAGGCCCCAAGGCCTGACTCACACAGCTACTCCCTCCACCAGGAACCAGGTGAGTGCTCACTGGTGAGCGAACCTGTGCACCGTCCCCACTGTTTCTCTAGCCGCACTCGGCTTCACCAAGCCAAGCAAAGAGAGTTCTCACTAATTTCCACTGCCCGCCATCATAGAACTCCTCTACCTGGCAAAGCAACCCCGGGCCAGTGAGCTCGGCTTGGGGTCGGAGGGTCTGTCCCCCAACCGTAGAAGCCTCCCCACAGATGGGGTATCCCCCAAGGGCTCGCCCTCTCCTGTCTGCATCACTCCTACCATACTTGACATGGCCTCCTCTTTAGGTCCTTCATTTAGAGGTTCTGTTCATCTAGTGTTCAGGGGACTTCCGAGGTTAAATGTTGTATAAATTATTTGTAATTTTGATGCGATCCTGAGAGGCAGTTAGGAAAGCGTCTGTCTATTTCGCTATCTTGCCAGAACCCTTCTCTGTATGTCTTTGATGCCTTTGAAGTGAGGGATTGTGGATCCTTTAAGAGAATGTCTGGGTTTCTTGCTGTCTTCTGTCTCACCAGGATGGATGAACAGAATCCTGTTTTTCACTGCCAGATGTTGTGGGGATTCCTCTTCTGGGAAGCCCAGTGTGAGACTGGGACCCTTCCTTCCCCAGGAGGTCCTCCACCACTGTGGTGTCACTCCCATTGTTTAACCACTACCTGTGGCTTTAGGTTCAGACCATTTCACATCTCTGCCCCTCTGACCCATCCCAATGTGGCCTCTTTATATCTTTATTATAGGGGTTCTGGTCAGCTAGTCTTCTGATGATCCTTTAGGTTGGTTGTTCTATAATTTATTTGTAATTTTAATGTGATCTTGGGGGTCATCAGGTATACTATTTACCTTATCTACCTCCTTGGACCTTCTCCTGCTGAAAGGGTGTGTAAATATTAAATCATTGATTTACTCCATTAGTGAGGGAGGAATTCCTGCCCTAGGGTTATGAGTATAGCAAAATGCATGACATGTAATACTAGACAGATGATATTGACAGTAGTCAAATTAGTCACATGTACTCATAGTCCAGGGGAGGAGGATACAGGATACCACACAGGGCCACACAGGGGTTGTTGTTGAGAAAAGAGTCAACAGCCATGATCTGTAGGAAACAGTTTTTATCATATTAAGAGGCTGTGGTGCTCCCCTGGTTCCCATAGCAGGATGTGCTTAGCTTGGTTCAATAATTCTGTAGGCTGGAAGGGAACTGAAACCCTCTACTCAGAGATAATCAGGAACTGTGCCTGGTATTCTTGATATGGAGGGTTGTTTTGGTAGAGGGCATTATCTGCATGAACATACTGGGGAGGGGGACATGCTGTTAGATCATTTGAGGCCCTCCTAATTTCATCAGATGTCAAGGCATCACATTATATTGGGCCTTAATTTTAAGCCTCACATCACACGGTATAAGAAACCAAAATGGGAAATGGAAAGAGGAAGGGTACAATAAGGAATTGTGAAAGGAAATTTGTTGACCTGAGATTTGACTTGTTAGGTAGTTGAATGTCTGCAAACAACAATACTTTTGTGGGTCCTATCTGAACTTCATGCCTCCCATCCAGGCAGGAATCTAGGTTGGTTGTGGAGTTGGACACAACTGTCCTTGTTCTCTGGTTCAACTATGGGGAATTAAATTACATGGGCTCAGAAACATAATATTTAGTCATGAAATTAAAATGGAGTGCCCAGCACCTAGTCTAACAAAAATATAAAATCAAATGAACTTGTCTTTGGAGGAATTACATTTTTAAAGACTTTTTATTGGGGAATTGGTGGTGGGGAACAGCGTTAGAGAATCAGGAAAGTGGAACAGGCAAGTTGTTGTCCTTTTGCTCTTCAGTCTAGTTGTGGAGGACATTGCTTCACTGTCCCATGTTGGTATCCTCATTGCATTCTTCTTGGGTGAGGCAGATCAGTAACCATCCTCTGGACAGCAGCTCAAAGTGGTTATTGGCAGCTCACACCGGCTGCCACTCACGCCAGCTGCCAGCCACTCACTGTAGCCTATGGGAGCCCACTGCAGCAGGGGCTGCAGCTATGGCATCCTGGGGACTCACAAAAGCCCAGCTTCATGTGGAGCTGTTGTTCACCATCTTAGCTGTAGAGGGCAGTGTTACTGGCTCTCATATGTGGGATCCAAACCATGGCCACTGGCATCCCAAACCAGCTCTTAATCAATGTGCCACTCGGCCGGCCCTGGAGAAATTACATTTTTCTACCCCTTCATTTGATTATCCTTTCTCTGGAACTTTCTCTTTTTGACATAGTGTCCATATTCTATAACCTAAGGCGTGTAGCTGCTATGATTATCCCCACTTATCCTTCATTAAATGTTGTAGTCTCATTTCTTTTTTCCTGTGGGCAGTCTCTCTGGGGCTTCTGAAGTGACAATTAACTAAATTTAGGAATATATTTGTGCAGTTGTGCTGATAAGAGAAGGCAATGGGTCCTCCTTCCCTTCTGAGGTGGCATATGTGCATTTAAATCATGCTTTATAGAACACTTTCTCTAACTTTGCTACTCAGATGAAGAACTAGTACTCCTCTGTGATTTGTGATTTAATACCCAGGATATGGTTTCAAGCTACTGGATACAGATCTGGATCTGTAATTGCTCTTATGGCCCTGGAAAAGCTGCTTAACATTTTCTGTGCTTCAGTTTCCACACATGTAAAATGAAGGGGATAATATCTAACATTTATCAAGCAGTTAGTATGTGTAGGTGCTATGCATGCATAATCTCATTTGATCCTTAAAACACTTCTATGAAGTACAGGCATACCTAATTTTATTGTGCTTTGTTTTTATTGTGCTTCACAGATGTATTTTTTCACAAAATGAAAATTAGTCCATCCACCTTTATTGCAATACTCACTATATAGTGGTGGTCTGGAACTGAACCCACAGTGTCTCCAAAATATGCCTCTATGTACCATTGTTACCACCATTTTCACACATGAGAAAACTATTAATATATATAATCTTGAAGATTTCATAGAATAATAACACATTTATTGAGCACTACTGTGTGCTAAGAATTAAAGTAAATGCTCTGTATACATTTCATTTAATCTTCACAACTGCTAAATATATTTTCTTAATGATACAGCAAGTCAATTATCCTAGGTTCAATTTCCCCATTAACAGGACAAGGAAAATAGCACTCAACTTGTAAGGCTGAGATAGCAGATTTTCAGCCTCATAAAGCTGTTTTGAGGATATAATGAGGTAATATGGGTACAACTTAAGCACATAGTATATGTTCAGTAAATAATAGCTACTATTTTAATTCTTTGGTTTACTTTCCCTGGTAAGGGACTGGATGTGGTAATGGTTACTTATATCCACATCTTATACATGACATTTTATTCTCCCACTTCCTATCTCTATACAGACAAACATTCCCCTGTCATCTTTACTAATCTGATGGAGAAGTTACAGCTCACAATTTCCACATGAACCATTTATTTGTATAGTAGCCTGCTACATTTTCACTAATGTATGCAATCATTTTTTAATACCAAATTTTACACAAAATACCTGAAAAATACACCTTCTGAGAGTGAGGAATGGTACTGGCAGAATGTTGCTGCATTTATTGGATGTATTATAACTTATGCTTCCCATGGAATTATATATGAATACTACTTGAGTGCTTAATATGTGCCAGATACCACAATAAAATATATTTGACATAATTAGGTGTTTATGTCTTCTACTTCTTTTACTCATCCTATGAACTAGGTATTATCACCATCTTTGTTACAAAGGAGAAAATGGAGGATTAACTAGATTAAGTAATTTACCCAATGTTACAAATCTTGTAAATGACTAGTAATTCTACCAGCCTCAAAAGCCCAAGCAACTGCTTTTCTTCCCTCCATTCCACTCTTCGCTTGATTCTAATCTACTTTCTGATATACAGTATGTGCTGGTATGAGTTCTCAAACATAAAGTAAAATTCTCATCTCTTTTTTACAAAATAAATATAGTAAGAAATTTCTTTCTTAGGCCCTGAGAATATTGTCAAAATTCATTTTCAAGCCTATAAATTATGAATCACAAACTGAATAACAGGATTTTGTTGTTCTATGCTATAAAGATTTAATTTAGTAAATCTTAAGAGTATTCTGAAGGAAAAATTAGACCTATGGAATAATCTTTGTAAAAAAAGTTATATGTACAAAAATGTTTGGAAAATTCTACATACTATATCCCCTTACTGGAGCTTCATAATATTCATCAATGTTTTAAAAGATGTGATAAGGCTTACAGTAAAGAAATCTACTTAATTTGCGTGATTTGTGATTTCTTATTTGTCTCATGTCTTTTTTCTTCCTCTCTATTTCTGCATTCTTTTGTGTTAAATAGATATTTTCTAGTGTAACATTATAATTCTTTATACATTGTTTTCACTATGTTTTTGAGTTGTTTTCTTAGTAATTGCTACATAGATTACAATTAACTTGTTAACTTAAAACCATTTTTTTCATATAGTATACAAAACTCTCCTATATAGCTTCATTTCCTACTCTCTTCTGTGTTTTTATTGTCACACAAATTACATTTGTATATATTTCGTGTCTGTAAAGTAATTTTGTAATTATTGTTTTGTGAAATGTCTTAATTTCTCCTTCATTTCTTCTTAAGAATAGTGTTGCTGGATATATAATTCTTGGTTGACAGTCTTTTTATTTTAGTACTTTGAATATGTTATCCTACTGCCTTCTTGCCCCCATGGTTTCTGATGAAAAATTGGCTGTTAATCTTATTGAGGATCCTGAATACATGATAAATTCGTTCCCTCTTTCAGTTTTTTAGATTTTATGTATGTCTTTAGACAGCTTTACTTTTATATGTCTAAGGGTGGAGTTTTTTCTTTTGTTTGGTATTTTTTTTTGTGTGTGATTATCCTATTTGGAATTTGTTGAGCTTTTTCGGATGTTAGAGCAATGTTTTTTTCTCAAATTTGAAAACTTTTATGCTATTGCTTCTTCAAATTTTTTTGACTCCTGTCTCTCTCCCCTCTTCATGCATATTTTGGTACTTTTGATGGTATCCCACAGTCCTGTTAGGTTGCCTTCACTTTTCTTCATATCTTTTTCATTCTTCTCAGACTGGATAATTTCAATTGGCCTGTCTACAAGTTTAATGATTCTTTCTTCTGCCTTCTCAAATTTGACATTCAATCTCTCTAGTGAATTTTTCCATTTCAATTGTTGTACTTTATAATTCAAGATTTCTATTTGACTATTTTTTACATTCTTTTTATTTAAATTCTGTCTTTTTAATTTTTTTTGTGGGCAGTGTCACTGGCCCTCACATGTGGGACCGAACCGGGGCCACTAGCTTCCCAAGCCAGCACTTAACCACCACGCCTCTCAGCCAGCCCTTGTCTTTTTTTTTTCTGAGGGCAGTGTCACTGGCCCTCATATGTGGGACCTAAACCAGGGCTGCTGGCTTCCAAAGCCAGTGTTTAACCACCGCGCCACTCAGCTGGCCCTAAATTCTGTCTTTATTTGGACATTACTCTCAAATTTTCCTGTAGTTCTGTAGAGTTTCTTTGAACATTTTTAATATAGCTATTTCAGAGTTATTTGTCTCCTAAATCCAATTTCTGAGCTTCCTCAGGTTTAGTTTCTATTGATTATTTTTTTCCTGTGAATGGGCTATATTTTTGTATTTCATTGGATATCTTTTATTTGTTTTATGGTTGAAAACTAAATATTTTAAATAATATACTGAAGCAAATCTAAATATCAGATTCTCTACACTCTCCAGGTTTGCTATTTTTGTTGTCAGATATTGTTTGCTTGCTTGGTGACTTTTCTGGACTAATTCTGTAAAGTCTTTTTTTTGTTATGTATGGCCACAGATGTCTATATTTTGTTAGCTTAGTGGTCAACTAATGATTTGGCTAAGATTTCCGTAAATGCTTGGAATCAATATGTTTCTGTCTTTGCCAAGGGGCTCTGTGTTTGTTGAGGCATGCCTTTGATAATCAGCCAGACAGTTAAAAACTTGGTTTTTATTTCTTCCTTCTGCAGAGCCTCAAGGTCAGCCAGTGATGAGAAAGAAAGGCCTTATCATGTCTTTCTTGAATATGTGCATAGCTGTGCGCATATACATACGGACCTATAGATGCCCAGGAATATTTCATAGCTTTTCAAATTTCCTATGAACATCTTATTCAAAAACTTTTTAAGCTTTTTTGGGATGATCTATTGTTTGCACCAACTGGTATCCACTGCCCTAGACAACCATAATTGTTTGCAGTTGTTGTTGATCAAAGCACCTTGGCAAAAGAATTTCACACTGGATAAGGTCCTAAAATAAAGACATTCCTGTTAAGTGGGATCTTTCAGGGAAGAGGCAACAGGTCAAATAATAATAGTTCTCTGGGAGAGGGGGTTAGAAGGATCTCCAATTCCATATTGCTGCCTCTGGTTTCTGCAAGGGTTTTGGTTTTCACCATGACTGTGGGCTGTTGGTTTTTGAGAGCACTACTGATTTGGAGGATGGACACATGAAAGTAGGGTATGTTAAAAACACCACAAACCTCGCTGTTATTACTGAGATTTAGCCATTTTTCTTGAATAAACACTACCCAAATTTTTGCAAGATCTTGGTTAGTTTCCAGGGTTCTGAAAACATTGATTTGAATTATTTTTTTGCCAGTGTTTTCATGGTTTTAATGGAGGATTAATTTTTTAGAGGTTCTTACACTGCCATTTTTGCTAATGTCTCCTTACCACATGATCTTCACCTGTTAGGCCTGATTGTATATCTAGTTGAGCTGACCATCAACAAACTGTGCGATGATGTTTTATGCCTTTTAAATTTGCCTAATATTTTATGACATGTATGTGAAATATAGAATAGACATTGGGCTGTTTCTTTTCCTTTTTTTTAAAGATTTTATTGGGGAGTTGGGGAGGGCAACAGTATTGAGGAATCAGGGTAAGGTAACAGACAAGTTGTGGTCCTTTTTTGTTCTTCAATCTAGTTGTGGTGGACGCTGCTTCACTTGCCTATGTTGGTATTGTCATTGCGCTTTCCTGGGTGAGGCAGTCACTCGCTGGCCTCTGGACTTCCGCTTATGGTGGCTCTTGGCAGCTCATGCAGGCTGACAGCTGCTCATGCTAGCTGCCGGTCTCTCATGTAGCCTATGGCAGGCCACTGCTGTAGAGGCTACAGCCCACACCATCGCTGGCCGTCTTAGCTATAGAGGCAACCAGGTAGAGCTGTTGTTCACCATCTTAGCTGTAGAGGGCAGTGTCACTGGCTCTCATATATGGGATCCGAATCAGGGCCCCGTTGCTCAGAGCTGGTGTCCCAAGCCAGCTCCTAACCAACATGCCAATCGGCTGGCCACTGGGCTGTTTCTTTTTTCTTTTTTTTTTGAGGGCAGTGTCACTGGCCCTCATATGTGGGACCCAAACCGGGACCACTGGCTTCCCAAGCCAGCGCTTACCCACCGCACCACGCAGTCGGCCCAAACACTGGGCTGTTTCTTAATGATGAAATAAATAATCTATTTGAACTCTGTAAGTGAGAATCAAACACTTAGGATCTTTTATAAATTAAAATTACACAATTTTAAATACCATAAGTTCTTACCCTAGGAGTTCCCACTGTTAGGTACCCTTATGAGCAGAATTTAGATTTTATTTCTAAGGTTTACGACATGAAGTCCAAAGAACTGATTGTGAGAACATTATGCTCTCACTAACTCTAAATGACTGATTAGGAATTAGTGATATCCATATATATTTTCTGTATACCCATATATAGTATCTTTATATAGTATTTCTAAACAAGTCTATTAATCTATATAGTATTCATATATATATATAAAACCTATAGGACAATAGATTTGATAAAATATGTTCTGTGTATAATCTGGAAAAGAGGGAGAGTGGTTTTTTTTATTATAATACAAAAGGGTCTTTTCATCCTTTCCAGACATGTAATTATAATTTTCAACTATAAGTTTCCAAACCATAAGAAAATAAATAAATAAAATTCTATTCTATATTTGGGTGATAGTGTTGGAAAGACTGAATTTAAATGTAAGAAAAATATTTTTAAGATGTTCATAACTTCTTATGGATGATGAATCTCCCATAAAGTGTGAAAAAAATATTATAGGTTAGCAGAAGTCTAAAATTTACTTAGAGTGAAGAACTAGATGACACTCATCTTATTTGATAAGCACAGTGAATAAAGGCAGGGATCTCCAATGAAACTGATATGTAAGCTTTATATACAATTTTTTAAAAAGCTTGAACATTTCTGTTTACCAAAAGTAATATCATTAAAAATGAATACAACCTTAAAAGAGAAGGGGCCATATTTCTTATCTAACTGAAGACTTGAAAAAAACTTTATCATCAATATTTTCTTTCCTGTTGTAACACCACATATTGCAATGTTACAAATAGCAGTAGAGTATCCTGTATTGATTGTTGTTTTTTAAATCAAGATGGATGTTCACTTAGTGATGTACAATGACATGCAGGTTGCCTATTCTTTCCACTGTGTTTCTGGAATTAAATAGAGTGATAATGTGAGTTATGAAAGTAAAAATTGATAAATTAAAAAAGGGAAAACGCATGATAGCTGTTAAACTTATTTGTATCTTAAAATAAGGATTTTATTGAGGTATAAGCCATACCTCATTTTGCTGCACTTAGCTTTACTACACCTCACAGATATTGCATTATTTACAAATTGAAGGCAAAACCATCCACGAGGAAAAGATTGTGACTTGTTTTATTGCAATACTCACTTTATGGTAGTGGTTTAGAACTGAACCCTCAGGATCTCTGAGGTATGCCTATAAAGGAAAAATTGCCATCATTCAGGAACTTCGTAGAGAAACATTCACATTTACCCTTAGACAATCAATATTAGACAGTATTGTGAGGTCTGTAGAAGTTTTCTTTTGTGGGCCAATGTTCTCCTTTCTTCTCACTTTTAGCACCCTCTCCACTGTTCCAGGGTTTTCAAATTGATTCCTTACTCTTCCTGATAGGGGAAAAAAACCCCAAATATATATTCTTAACAATAAGGAGTTGGAGAATTATTAGTTTTCAAAGAACACTTGCATCTTAAGCAAATAGACATTTAACAGTGGGATTTCTGATATCAGTAGCCAACAAGCAGAGAAAATAGATTCTATGTGTATTAAGTTACTCCTTTCCAAAATGCCTCAAATTTCAGTGCATAGTTTATCACCTACTCTCCTAATTCATAACAACCTATGAGTTCCAAAGGAATGTTCATTTTCACCAAAGATATGTGCATATGGGCCTGGAAGAAATCATGGAATGCGTATTCAGCTGGAATAGACAAATGTGTGTGAAGTCATTTCTGAAACGGTAATTGTACATTAAAACATTTGTTCTACAAGAATGAGCAGAGTTTTTTTTTCCTAGATATTTTGAAAATATATTTCAAAAACAAATCATTGTTTGTGACATTTACGAAATAATTCCCCAAAACTATAAAGAGAAATACATAATATTAAAATAATCACTTGTGGGCCAGCCGAGTGGTGCGGTGGTAAAGTGCTGGCTTGGAAAGCCAGCGGCCCCAATTTGGGTGCCACATATGAGGGCCAGTGACACTGCCTTCAAAAAAAATAATCACTTGCTTTTAGAAATAGTGTTAAATATTTTGTAGTTTTAGCCCTTAGGCACAGAAAAAATAATTTTTAATGATTTTATGATAAATGTCCTGATCCCAAAACAAAATACAATTGTGATTACTATTCCTATTCAAGCAATTAATATAATCTTTTACATAGAAATGTACTTGGTAAACTATGGCCAATATACTTGAATATTTCACAAAAACCGGGTTTTCAAAGTTTTATTGGACAGCTAATTTAAAAATCTCCAATTTTATAAAATTTTAAACATTCATATTTTATTAAAGTCAGGTTTGCTAAGGTGTAATTTACTTATAGTAAAATTCTACCTATTTAGATGTACAGTTTATTGGGTTTGAATAACACTTAACCATCTTTGTTGTTTGCATAAACACCAATGGTCATGTAAGCACCATTGAAATTAAGTTTTTGAAATTTTTCGTCATTTTAAAAAGTTCCCTTATTCCCTTTTGTAATCAGTCACCTCTTCTACCATATCCCCTAATCTGATTTCTGTCCCTACAGTTTCACTTCTTCAAGAATGTCATATAAATTGAATGTGTAATCTTTTGTTTCTGCTTCATTCACTTAACTCAATGCTTTTAAGTTTCATCACTGTTGCATGAATCAGTAGTTTGATTGATTTTATTAAGGAGTAGCATTATATTTTATTGATATACTACAATTTTTGCATTCATTCACCAACTGAACAACATTTGTGTTATTTTCAGTTTTAAAGAGACTATATAAATATACAAGCATAAGTCTTTGTACATGTGGATAAATACTCAAGGCAGGCATGCTTAATAGTGTGACAAGTATGATATTTTACTTTATAAGAATCAGCACAACTGTTTTCCAACAAAGCTTTACCATTATGGATTTCCACCAATATATGAGAATTTTAATTTATCCACACTATCTCCAGGACTTGCTATTGTCAGTTTTTTTTTAAAATGGTATAGCTATTCTAATAGGTTATATAATATTTTCTTGTGGTTTCAGTTTGCAATTTCCCAATGGCAAAAGATGTTGAACACATTTACATTTGTATTTTAGACATTTCTATCATTTCTTTAGTGAAATGTCTTTTCAAATCTTTTGCCAGTTTTAGTGTTGAGTTTTCTGTTTTCCTATTATTGAGTTGTATGAATTCTTTATATATTTTGGATGTAAGTTCTTTATCAGAAATATATGTCCAAGTATTTTTCTCCTAGTATATGGCTTGTTCCTTTAGTTTTGTGGGTTTTTTTTTAACATTTTATTGGGGAATTGGGGGAGGGGAACAGGGTTGGGGAACGGGGAAAGGGGAACAGGAAAGTTGCTGTCCTTTTGTTCTTTAGCCTAGTTGTGGAGGACGTTGCTTCACTGGCCTAGGTTGGTATCATCATTGCACTCTTCTCAGGTGAGGCAGATCAGCCATCGGCCTCCGCATGGTCACTCTCAGCAGCTCTTAGCAGCTCACACCGGCTGCCAGCCACTCACGCTGGCTGCCAGCCACTCACTGTAGCCTGTGGCAGCCCACTGCAGCAGGAGCTGTAGCTATGCCTTCCCAGGGACTCACAGCAGCCCAGCTCCAGGTAGAGCTGTTGTTCACCATCTTAGCTGTAGAAGGCAGTGTCACTGGCCCTCATATGTGGGTTCTGAACCTGGGCCGCTGGCTTCCCAAGCCAGCTCTTAACCAACGCGCCACTCTGCCGACCCTTCTTTTAGATTTTTATCATCGTATTTCAAGGATCAGAGTTTAAAATTTAACATCATCATTTGTGCTTTTGGTGACTTTTCTGAGAGATCTTTGCCTAACTTAAAATCACAAAGGTTGGGCCGGCAGAGTGGCGCAGTTGTTAAGAGCTCGTTTTTGGGATGCCAGCGGCCCCAGTTCGGATCCCATATATGAGGGCCAGTGACACTGCCCTCTACAGCTAACAACAGCTCCACCTGGAGCTGGGCGGTGCAAGCCTTGGCAATGGTGTAGGCTGCAGCCCCTGCTGCAGTGGGCTGCCATAGGCTACAGTGAGTGGCCGGCAGCTATGGTGAACTGCCAATAGCTGCGGTGCACGACCAGCCAGAGGCCAGCAACCGATCTGCCTTACCCAGGAAGAGCGCAATGACGATACCAACATGGGCCAGTGAAGCAACATCCTCCACAACTAGACTGAAGAACAAAAAGACAGCAACTTGTCTGTTCCCTTTCCCCGATTTCCCAGTGCTATTCCCCTGCCCCAATTCCCCAATTAAAAAAAAAAGTCACAAAGGTTTTCCTCCTATGTTTTCTCTAGAAGTTTTGTAGTTTTAGGTCTCATATTTAGATTTATGGTCCATTTTTAGTTAAGTTTACAAGATGGTGCAAGGTAAAACTTGAGTTTTTTTTTAATATGGATATTCAGTTCTTCTAGTACAATCTATTGAGAAGTCACTCAATAATTTTTAAAAAAATAGTCACAGTATACTCTTTTATAAATTTAAATCAGGGAATTGGGGCAGGAGAACGGTGTTGGGCAATTGGGAATGTGAACCAGCCAAGTCGTTGTTCTTCAATCTTAGTTGTGAAGGGCACCATTCGTCATCTGGCTGCCCGTGGTCCTCTAAGCTGAACGTGCTGTGTTATAGTCTTAGTTGCAGGTGGGCATAGCCACCATCCCATACGGGAATCAAACCTGGCAGCCTTGTATTTAAGAGCACACGCTCTATCCACTGAGCCATCTGGGTGGCAGCTCAGCTCAAGGTACCGAGTTCAGTATTAATTGCGGGCGGATGTAGCCCACCATCAAACAGGCAGCCTTCTTGTTAGGAGCACGTGCTCTCACCAGTTGAGCCATCCTGCAACCAGTTGGCTGTTCAGGGGCAGCTCACTTGGGTACAGCATTAAGGGCCCATGTGGAAATCGAACCAGCGGCCCTGTTGCTCAGAGCTCATGCTCTTATGGTAACTCTTAACCAACTGAACCACTTGGTTGGCCCCCCATTCCATTCTTTATTGAGTGTTTTCTTGAGTTTATAGACATGCAATTGAGCATATATGTATGAGCCTATTTCTGGACTCTCCTTTGTGTTCCATTGAATTTATATGTCTATCATTATGCCAACACTATACTATCTTGATTAGTCTACCTTTATAAAATAAGTTCTAAAATCTGGTATTGCAAGCCTTCCAAATTTTTTTTTAATCAATTTTTTTAGAGGGATAGTCTAGATTCTTTACTTTCCATATATATTTTAGAAATAGCTTTCCCATTTCTACTGAAAAAAAGCTGGGATTTTGTTTCTGTTTACATTGGATATGTAGTCCATTTGGAGAACAACTGACATCTTAAACATATTGAATTTTAAGAGTCTTGAACATGGTATATCTCTTCAAATATACAACTTTAATTCTTTTATCTATTTTTCATAGTTTTCAGTATACAAATATTTCACATAATTTGTTAGATATAACCTTAAGGTTTTTTTTAAATGTTCTGACGTTATTGTAAATGATACTTTTCAATTAATAAATTTGTACTACCTATTCTCCATTATTTTTATACAGAAATATAGTAAATTTTTGTACATTCAGTCCTACACTCTTTACCAAGGATGATTTCAGCTGTAAGTAATAAGAGGGCCAACAATGAAGTTCAGGAACTTATTGCAACGATGTTGCTAATAATATCATTTTTTGATATCAGAGAGATTATTCCTTATGAATTTTTTCCAGTTGACAAACTGGACAGTTAACCAAGTTTAATATTTGGAAGTGCTAAAAGGACTGTATGAAAAAGTTAGGCGACCTGAACTTTTTGCCAACAGTTCATGGCTTTTGCATCATGACAATGCACCAGTTCACACAGCACTGTCTGTGAGGGAATTTTTAGCCAGTAAGCAAATAACTGCATTGGAACACCCTCCATACTCACCTGATATGGCCCTAATGACTGATTTTTTTCCCAAAGATAAAGGAAATATTGAAAGGAAGACATTTTGATGACATTCAGGACATGAAGTGTAAAAAGATGAAAGCTCTGATGGCCAGAAAAAAAGTTCCAAAATTGCTTTGTAGGATGGAGTAGACACTGACGTTGGTGCATGGCTGCCCAAAGAGAATACTTCAATGATGACCATAGTGATATTCAGCAACGAGGTATGTAGCATTTTTAGTAAGATGAGTTCATGAACTTAGTTGTCAGACCTCATATTTATATCATCTATATCTATACCTATATCTATATCTACATATTTTTCCCAGGAAAACTCTATTTTGGCTTAGGCAATAGTGATGAAAATTAATAATGATAAGATGGCTATCCACCAAAGAAGTAGGAAGTATCCATTCTAGAATACTAGTTCCTATCAGAAAATCAACATTTTGTTATTCTGTATAAACAATTTTTATTTATATTATTCTTTTTTTTAAAGATTTTATTGGGGAATTGGGGGAGGAGAACAGCATTGGGGAATCAGGGAAGGGGAACAGACAAGTTGCTGTTTTTTTGTTCTTCAGTCTAGTTGCAGAGGACGTTGCTTCACTGACCCATGTTGGTATTGCCATTGTGCTCTTTCCGGATGAGGCAGATTGGTCGCCAGCCTTTGGATGGTCACACACCACCGCTACTGGCAGCTCACGCTGGCTGCCAGCTGCTCACACTGGTGGCCGGCCACTGCTGCCAGCTGTAGCCTACACCATCGCTGGGGCTTGCACAACCCAGCTCCAGGTGGAGCTGTTGTTAGCTGTAGAGGGCAGTGTTACTGGCCCTCATATGTGGGATCTGAACTGGGGCTGCTGGTGTCCCAAACCAGCTCTTAACCAATGTGCCACTAGGCCGGCCCTATTTATATTATTCTTAAAAGTAACACAAGTTTGCTATAAAGTTTTAAAATAATTTGAAAATTTATAAAGTATAAAAGTGCTCTAACCATTCTACTCCTTAAAAGAAAATCATACCTCACAATTCAAGTATTAATAATTTTTAATAGGAGTTGGCAATCTAAAACCCATGGGACAAATCTATCCTGCCCCTTATTTTTAATGGTTTACAAACTAAAATAACTTCCACATTTTTAAATGATTTAAAACAGTCAAAGAAGAATATTTTGTGCCACATGAAAATTACAGGACATTGAGATTTCAGCATCCATAAATAAAGTTTTGTTTGAATAAAATTATGTTCATTCATTTACATATTGTCTATAGATGCTTTCATGTTACAATGATAGAGTTGTGTAGTTGTGACAGATGCCATGTTGCTTGCAAATTCTAAAACATATTTAATCTGATGCCTTAGAGAAAAAGGTTGCTGATTCCTTGTTGAATGTATAATAGTTCTTCTTCTGGGATTTTCTCTCTGCATATATAAAACTGGCATATATATGCACATTTTGTTTTCCACAAAAGAAGATCACACTATACATATTCTTCTGTAACTGGTTCTTTTCACTTAATGATGTGTTATGGATATCTTCACATGTCAGTTGTAAAATAGTCTCAACTTTAAAAATCAATTCATAGTATTAAAATGCATCATAGTTAATTTTGTTGTGAATATTTTGCTTGTTTCAAATATTTTCGTTATTATAAACAGTGGTGCAACAATTATCCTTGTATATATATTTATACAACTGTCTGCTTATTTTCTTATGATAAATTTCCAGAAATGTAACATTTGGGGCCAAGTTTATGTACTAGAGGCAATGGTTTCCCTAAACTGTCATCATCAATCTGTATATTACTAATTTGTTATATACATTATTTTAAGTAATTAAATAAATATATAGTTATATATTGCAATATATATTATATATATTATATATAGTATATATCTTTCATGATTTTTATGTTATATTATTATTTATAAAGGACTTTTATATCTTAAGGGAAATAATTATTTTATTTTTTTTAAAGATTTTATTGGGGAATTGGGGAAGGCAAACATCATTGGGGAACTGGGGAAGGGGAGAACAGACGAGTTGTTTTCCTTTTGTTCTTCAGTCTAGTTGTGGAGGACATTGTTTCACTGGCCCATGTTGATATCGTCATTGCACTCTTCTCGGGTGAGGCAGATCGGTCGCTGGCCTCTAGACAGCTGCTCATAGCGGCTCCTGGCAGCTCACACTGGCTGCCAGCCTCTCATGCTTGCTGCCGACTACTCACTGTAGCCTATGGCAGCCCACTGCAGCTATGTCGTCCCAGGGACTCATGGCAGCCCAGCTTCAGATGGAGCTGTTGTTCACCATCTTAGCTGTGGAGGGCAGTGTCACTGGCCTTCATATGTGAGAACCAAACTGAGGCCACTGGCATCCCAAACCAGCTCTTAACCAACGTGCAACTCGGCCGGCTCAAAAATTATCTTTTATATTTAAATTGATTATCAATGGGGTCTGCTAACTAATGTACAGATGTAACCATCAACTTGAAGATGATTAAGTCACACTGAAATGAGGGATTTTTACTCCTATCACAATTTATTAGCCCACTTTATAATCTACTCTCAGTTGCCAAGAGCCAAACTAGAAGGGATAAAATGTGCAATGATCTAAGTTTGTGCGAGTTGCAATATTAGTATAGCTATATAATTATATAAAGGGGTGATTGTAATAATATTTACATTGTTCTGTAAGATGCTTTGAGATAATAGTTAACCTTTGAAAGTATTTTTAAACTTATTGTACAGTGTTTCCAAAGGATAACCTATTTACATGAAGCTGTAGTCAAAAAGACCAGCTAATGCTTGACATCATTCAAAAGAATACAGCACTGGGTGGTTCTTCTTGAAATCTCCTCTGGAAGTTACAACAAATTGAACAGCTATAATTCAAAACAGGACTCCCTGCACATCACACAAATATGCCTGAGAGACTCACACTGTGAATGACCTGAAGGTAGGCAAATTGGGCTAGTGGGAGAAGAGAGAAGGAGGAAATGCAAAGACTTGGGCTATGGGCAACAGGGGCCCCAGTATGCAGACCAGAGCCACAGCCTTGGGAGAGGGAAGAATTCAGGCTCCAGGTGCACCCCTTCTGACCCATAGTCCTGCCTGAGGGATCAGCATGCAAGACAGCTAAGTTCAGTGTTTGAGGCAGAGACTGCAGGTGAGAATGGTGGTTTAAGTCCACATGGCCAGGTAGAAGACAGAAACAAAGGCACAGAGCCTGCGTGCCTCCCACCCAACCTCCCAGATTTCACCCTCCCAGTGTTAGATGTGGTCTCCAGAACAAACAGTTAACTGTCATATTAAATAACAAAATATCTACAACCCTGAGAACTGTACCAACAGTCCTGCACACTCCAGCTACAGAGAAAGAGATGGAGCAAGGGACAAGACAGATAAGGGCTGGTCAAAGACACAAGCACTAACCACATTTCCACAGCCCACCCTACTCCCACCTTTCTGGGAGGATCCCTGTGGGGTAATCAGAGCAGCAGAGAAGCACAGGATTTGCATCAGGCTGCAGGGGAAACTTCGGGATTTTAGAAGCCATGGTGTTCTCAGCTTGTTTTCATGGGCTGGGGCAGAAATAGCACTGACTGTAGAAAAAACTGACCACACCACATAGCACCCTGGAAGCCTGCTCCACCCACCTAGAGCTGCATTGCCAGGGGAACTCTGGGCATCTGGTGGCCAGCCCCACCTTTGCAAACTGCACAGAAGAGGTTTTTTACAGCAAAGGACAACCCAAAATTGCCTGGGGAGACTGCTAGAGGGCATTAAGCCAAGATCTGTTCTGCAACTTAGACAGACAGTGCCTGGACTTAGTGTATTATTTTTTCATTATTTTTTCTTTCCCTCTTTCCTTTTTCTTTCTCTCTCTCTCTCTTTTTCTTTTCTTTCTTTTTTCTATTCTTTTTGTTGTTCTGTTTTTCTTTTGTTTCATTTTTCTTTTTTGTTGCTTTTTCTTTGCTTGTTTGTTTTGTTTTTGTTTTTGAAAGGTACTGTTTGCCCAGAAAGCCAGCTCAGCCAGGCAGTAACGGGCGCACACCCTGAATCCTGCTTGGCATGAAACCCAGTGGGAATTACATCATCCATATCCTGCTTGGCACGAGTAGAAATTTTCCATTGCCATTGCAACCAACCGTTGCCATCAGCCGTTGCCACTGGTTACTTACTCTGCCCTAGTTGTCCCAACCATGGCCAGCAGCCCTTGCCATCGGTTACTTACTCCACCCTAAGAAAACTAGACCCTTCCCTTAGTGGGTGTTGACGCCTCTCAGAGCCTCAGCCCAGCAGGTTAATAAGCTTGCTTGCATGAATATTGGTGTCTCTTACACTCTCTCTCCTCAAAGAAACATTCAGTTTTCTTGTTTTTTGGTGTTTTTGTTTATTTTGATTATTGTGTGTGGTTCTTGAGTGTGTGGGGTTTTTCTTTGTTGTTGTTGGTTTGTTTTTGTTTTGTTTTGTGTTATGGTGTGGGCGCAGGCCCAGCACCAGTCCAGGAGTCATGACTGCACTGAATTTATAGAAACCACTGACAATACCCTGTAGACCCCTGTAACCCCACCCTTCCCACCTATGGCTGCATTGCCAGGGGCATTCTGGGAACCTGGGGGACCAGCCCTGCCCACACAAAATGCAGAGGAGGTTTTTTGTTTCTTTTTTTACAGCAGAATACAATCCACAATGGCCTGGGAAGATTTTGTTGGTGAACAGTGGCTAAAAACTGCACCACAACCACTCAGGAGAAGCTCTTGGGAAGTTGTGAGCTTGAGGTGGAGGCAGGCTGCAATGTTCTTGGGCCATATACAAGGTAGTCACAGACCAAGTACAGGCATAAGTTTTGATTCTGCATTAACATTGTAAAAACCACCAGGCACAATATGTGACTCACTTCAAATCTGCACCACCCAGCTATTGCTGCATCACTGAGGACACCGTCAAAACCAGTTCAACCAGCTGGACACACACTCCTAAAGAGCCGCTTTCAACAATAGGGCCTTATGGCCAACTGACAGGTGGCAACAAGCCTTGGGGCCCTGGGCCTTTTGTTAAGCTGCTTCATGCCCAATATTGATGGCATCCAGCCTCAGTTCAGAGTGAGGCCACCCCTACATTTCTCCAGGTCCAGTATGGGGAGCCTCCCACTGCATACAGTTTTGAATCACCCACCATATAGCCATAGGCTGGTAACAGACAGCACTGAGACTGCCCTGCATAAGAGGCCCACCCAAAAGGCACCAGGAAAAGCACACCCAGAGGCAAGCTTTAAACCAAACCAGCGCACTACTTGGTTTGACCTACAAGTGGTACACACAAAGGGAATTCATTACAGGCACAAGAACCTGAAGGGTGAAGCATCAGCTGAGAAGTCAGCCTTCACACAGCAGCTTGTACATTCTGGTGTCATGCCAATCCTCATAGTTAGTCAGCCTGGGAGTCAATCCCACCCACTGATATACCAAAAGGAATGAAGGCTGAACTACAACAGGAGAACACACACAACAAAGGGACACCTCTAGAACACATGCACAGGAGATTAAGGAGAATGAGATATTTCACTACAAAAGACACATACTATATAAGGTGACCCAGCATAGACTGAGAGATATAGGTAATCTACCTAATACACAGAAGCAAAAACAGAGCAACAGCCAGAATGAGGAGACAAAGAAACATGTCCCAAATAAAAGAATAAAAGCAACCTTCAGAAATGGAGCAAAATGAAATGGAGGCAGTCCACATACCAAATACAGAGTTTAAAATACTGATGATAACAATACATAAAGAACTTAGGAGAATTTCAATGAAAAAATAGCAAGCATAAGGAAGGATATAGAAAGCATGAAAAATAACCAGTCAGAAACAAAGAATACAATAACTGAAGTGAAGAATGCACTAGAAAGTATCATCAGCAGATTAGATGAAGTAGAGGATCAAATCAGTGGTTTAGAAGACAGAATAGTAGAATTCACCCAATTGGAGCAACAAAAATAAAAAAGAATAGAAAACAATGAATTTAGTTTAAGAGACTTGTGGGACAACGTCATTCACAATAACAATTTCATCATAGGAGTACCAGAACAAGAAGACAGGGACAAGGAATTGAGAACATATTTGAAGAAATATTGACCAAAAACTCCCCTAACCTGGTGACGGAAAATGACAAAAAAGCCCAGGAACACAGAGAGTTCCAACCAAGATGATCCCAAACAGGCTCACACCAAGACACATCATAGTTAAAACTGCAAAGGTAAGAGACAAAGAAAGAATTCTAAAAGCCACAAGAGAAAAGGAGTTACTTAATTAGAAGGGAGCTCCATAAGACTATCAGATGAATTTTATACGGAAACTTTGCAGGCCAGAAAGGACTGGCTGGAAATGTTCGAAGTAGTGAAAAACAGAGGCCTACAACAAAGATAGCTCTACCAAGCAAAGCTATCATTTAAAATAAGTATCAAAAAGAGCTTCCCAGAAAAGCTAAAGGAAGTCATTACCACCAAGGTAATATTGCAGAAAGTATTAAAAGGGCTTATTTAAGCAGAAGAAAAGTGAAAATAGACTAACAAAGACCAGAAATAGGGATAGGAAATGGGAATAACTATGTATCTATTAATAATCACTTTAAATGTAAATGGCTTAAAAGGTCCAATCAAAAAACATAGGGTAGCCAAGTTGATTAGAAAACAAGACCCAGGACTTCCAGTAAGATGGTGGAATAGACAGACTCTGTGCCAGCTGCCTCTCAGGATCACACCAAAATTACAAATAATTTATACAACATTCAATCACGGAAGTCCCCAGAACACTAGATGAACAGAATCTCTAAATGAAGAACTTAAAGAGGAGACCACGTCGAGTCTGGTAGGAAGGGTGGAGATGAGAGACAGGGAACCCCATTAGGGAAACCTCAGCAGTGGGGAGGCTTCTCCAGTTGGGGAAGAGACCAGTGGGCCCCACACAAAGCTCACCAGCCCAGAGTTACTTTGCCGGGAAGAGGAGTTCCAGGATAGCTGGCAATAGAAATTAGTGAGGACTCTCTTTGTTCAGCTTGGTGAGGCTGAGGGCAGCTAGAGAACCAGTGGGGCCAATGCACGGGCTTGCTCGCCGGTGAGCACTTACCTGGTTCCTGGTGGAGGGAGTAGCTGTGTGAGAGGAGCCCAGGAGCCTGTGGGGAAGGACTGAACTGGGCGCCTTTGGCATGGGAGCTGGAGATTTTGAGACCATTGTTCCCCTGGTGTGGAGCTTGCACATCAGTAGTGTACAGGAGGGCACCATTTTGTCAGGGTTGTGTCCTGCTACAGAGGGTCAGGTCCAGGGATGAGTTGGCCCAGTGGAATTGGTGCAGGAGTGCATGTGTGCATCCACATGCATGTGGCCTCGTATTCCCTCCCTATGCCCTGCTTGTGTTGCGTAGCCAGGGAAACACCTGGCTGGCACACTCTGGCTCCAACAGGCTGTTCATTCAGACACAGGAGTGTGCAAGCCGCCTTGGGTCCCCACTCTCCAGGCTGCGCTTGCAGACTTGTCAGGCTAGTGATTGGTTGTCAGGCTACTCGGCCTGATCTACGAGTGGCTGATTGGTCCAGGCTGAAACTGGGAGTTTTCCTGAGAGTGTTGGGCCATGAGTTGTGTGCTTGCGTGATACAGCTGGCACTCTCCTGGTGATCTATCTAATACATCAAAGCAATCCCAGAGCGACAGCAAGAATGAGGAAACAAAGAAACATGTCACAAGTAAAAGATCAGAAGAAACCTCTAGAAATGGAAACAAATGAAACAGAGGGATCCAATCTTTCAGAGATAAAGTTTAGAACACTGATGATAAGAATGTTTAAGGAACTTAGTAAGGACATAAGGAAGGATAGAGAAATCATAAAAAAAACCCAACTAGAAATAAAGAATACAATAACTGAAATTAAGAACACAAATGAAGATACACCAGTAGATTAGATGAAGCAGAAGATTGGACCAGCGATTTAGAAGACAAAATAGCAGAAATCACCCAGTTGGAAAAACAAAAAGAAAAAAGAATAAAAAAACAATGAAAATAGTTTAAGAGATCTGTGGGACAATTTCAAGCAAAACAATATTTACATTATAGGAATACCAGAAGTGGAAAAGAAGAAGCAAGAGTTCACAAATGTATTTGCAAAAATAATGACTGAAAACTTCCCTAACCTGGTGAAGGAAATCGACATTCAAACCCAGGAAGTGCAGAGTTCCAAACAAGCTGAATCCAAACAGCTTCACACCAAAACACATCATAGTTAAAATGGCAAATGTTAAAGACAAAGTCAGAATCCTAAAAGCAGGAAGAGAAAGACAGCTGGTTACATACAAAGGAACTCCTATAGGACTAACAGCTGACTTTTATACTGAAACTCTGCAGGCCAGAAGGGAGTGGCAGGAGATATTCAAAGTGATGCAAAATAAAGGCGTACAGTCAAGATTGCTCTGCTCAGCAGGGCTATCACTTAAAATTGAAGGAGAAATAAACAGCTTCTCAGAAAATAATAAGCATAAGGAATTCATTACCACCAAGCCAACATTACAGGAAATGTTAAAAGGGCTTTTTTTTTTTTAACGGACGAAAGGAGTAATCAAGCTAACCTAGGAAGACCAGGAATACAAACAACAAAATTGCAATACATATGCACCTATCAATAATCACTTTCAATGTAAATGGGCTAAACACTCCAATCAAAAGACAGAGAGTGGTGGTGTAGTGGCCTTACCACTGCACTGTACATCTGAAGCTGCTGCTGAACAATATTATATGTCAACAATAATTTAACACATATGTAGTCATGGGATGTGGAATATAGTGTGGGATGGACTCATTGGAATTGTAATAGATATGTATGATATCGGGTGTGGCGGGGCATGGGAGAGGGGAGGGGGAGTCGCTTTGTAAGTGGTGAAAAAAATAACTAATGCATTGTTTTGTACATCTGTAACAACTACTACTACTACTACTACTACTAATAATAATAATAATAATAGACATACAGTGGCAAATTGGATTAGAAAACAGGACCCAAACGGCCGGCCGAGTGGCTCATTTGGTTAAGAGCACATTCAAGAGTTCCAGCTGAGCTCTGAGCAACAACAGTTTGATTTCCAGCCTGAGCTGAACTGCTGCTGAGTAGCACACAGGTGGCAGGATGGCTCAGCTGAAAAAAAATAACACAGGACCAGTGTATATGCTATTTACAAGAGATTCATCTCACAGCAAAAGACACACACAGACTGAAAGTAAAGGGATGGAATAATATATTTCGTGCAATGGAAGTGAGAAAAAAAGCTGAAGTAACAATACTTATTTCAGACAAAACAGACTTTAAAATGAAAATTACAGTAAAAGACAAAGAAGGGCACTGCATAATAATATAGGGATCGATTCAACAAGAGGACATAACCCTAGTAAACGTCTATGCACCCACCATGGGAACTCCGAATTTCATAGAACAGATTTTGACAGACATAAAGACAGAAATCAACAGTAACACTATCATAGTAGAGGATTTCAACACCCCATTGTCACCAATGGACAGACCCTTTAGTCAGAAAATCAACACAGAAAGAGGGGCCTTAAATGACACTTTAGACCAGCTGGATTCAATTGATATTTTTAGAGCATTTTACCCCAAAGCAACAGAATATACATTCTTCTCAAGTGCACATTGAATATTTTCCAAGATAGACCACATGTTAGGCCACAAAACAAGTCTCAGTAAATTTAAGAAGATTGGAATCATATCAAGCAGATATAGAGAAAAAAACTGATGGTTGCTAGCTGGGAGGGGGTGAGGATGAGAGAGAATCGGAAGGGATTAGACAGCATAAATATGTAACTACAATATTGCCATAGGGATATGAAAGGCAGTTCTGGGAATATAATTAATAATGTGAATATTTTGTAGGGTGTCAAATGGTTGCATGTCTTGTTGGGGAGACCATTTCATGGATGGAGTAGAGGCTTGATCACTGCACTGTACACCTAAAGCTGATATTGTATAATATTGTATGTTAACTGTGATTGAATGTGAATATATATATATATATATATATATATATATATATATATATATGGTCACAGGATATGAATTACATTGTGGGAGTGGAGTCAAGAGAATTGTAATAGATATGTATGGTATGGGGGGGAGAGGGACGGTGGGTTGGGAAAGGGGGGTTGTCACTTTGAGAGGTAAAAACTATAACTACTGCACTGTGTTGTACAAAATTAATTAATTAATTAAAGAAAAGGAAACCAGACTATGGCATATATAGATTACAAAAGACACAACTCAGATCAAAAAACACACACAATTTGAAAGTAAATGGATGGGATAAAATATGTCACACAAATGCAAATGAGAAAAGAGCTGGAGTAGCAATACTTATATCAAAATAAATAGACTTTAAAATGAAGGCTATATTAAAAGAAAAAGAAGGGCACTACATAATAATAGAGATCAACTCAACAAGAGGACATAACCCTAGTTAACATCTATGCATCCACATAGGAGATCCTAAATATATAAAACATATATCGAGCAACATAAAGAAAGGTATCAACAGTGACACTGTCGTAGAAGGGGATTTCAGCACTCCACTGACACCAATGGACAGGTCCAGACAGAAAACCAATATGGAGACAGTGGCTTTAAATGACACATTAGACCAGTTGCATTTAATCGATGTTCTAGAGCATTTCAGCCCAAAGCAGCTGAACATGCAATTCTCAAGTGAGCTTGGAACATTTTCCAAGATAGACCATATGCTAGGCCATAAAACAAGTCTTAATAAATTTAAGAAGACTAAAATCATATCAAGCATCTTCTCTGACTACAGTGCTATAAAACTAGGAATCAATTACAAGAAAAAACTGAAAAACACAGAAACACATGGAGGCTGAATAACATGTTACTAAATAAGGGATGGTCAACAATGATATCAAGAAAGAAATCAAAAGATACCTCGAGAAAAACGAAAAGCAAAATGACCAAATAATCTACGGGATGCATCAAAGCAGTCCAAAGAGGGAAATTCATAACAATTCAGGCCAACCTCAAGAAACAAGAAATATCTCAAATTAGCAGTTTATCTTTGCATGTAAAGGAAGTGGAAAAAAAAACAGCAAAATAACCCCAAAGGAAGTGTAAGGAAGGAAATAATAAGATTAGAAGAGAAATAAATGAAACAGAGACAAAAAAAAACAATAAAATGATGATAGAGGGACTTCCGGTAAAATGGCGGAATAGAGAGACACTGTGCTAACTACCTCCCAGGATCACATCAAAATTACAAACAAATTATATAGCATTCAACCCTGGAGGTCTCCGGAACACAGGATAAACCGAACCACTAAATGAAGATCTTTAAGAGGAGGCCGTGTCGGATCTGGTAGGAGGGGCAGAGACGAGAGAGGGCGAACCCCGTGAGGGAAGCCCCAACTGTGGGGAGGTTTCTCCAGTTGGGGAACAGACCCTCTGGCCACACACCAAGCTCACCAGCCCAGAGTTCCTTTGCCCAGAAGAGAAGTTCCAAGATAGCTGGCAGTAAATTAGTGAGGACACTCTTTGCTCAGCTTGGTGAGGCTAAGAGCTGCTAGAGAATCAGTGGGGCCAGCACTTGGGCTTGCTTGCCGGTGAGCACTTACCTGGTTCCTGATGGAGGGATTGGCTGTGTGAGCCAGGCCCAGGAGCCTGCAGGGACGGACTGAACTGAGCACCTTTGGTGCAAAGCCTGGAGGTTTTTGGACTATTGTTCCCCTTGTGTGGAGCATGCACGTGAGTGGTGTAGGGAGGATGCCATTTTGCCAGGGCAACCCTCCCACAGAGGATCAGGTCTGGGACCTCATTGGTCTGGTGGAATTGGCGCAGAAGTGCCGGTGTGCGTGCACACACATGCGGCCTTCGATCCCCACCCTCTGCCCGGCTCATACGGCGTTGCCAGGGAAACGCTGGGCGGGTGCCCTCCGGCTCCAACAGGCTGCTCACTGAGACCCGGGAGTGCCCGAGCTGCCTCAGGTCCCCACCCTCCACATGGCTTGTGCTGCATTGCCAGGGAACCGCTTGGTGGGTGTGCTCTGGCTCCAACAGGATGCTCACTGAGACGAGGGAGTGCCCAAGCCGCCTCGGGTACCCACTCTATGCACTGCTTTTACAGAGTTGGCAGGCTGGTGATTGTTTGTCGGGCTGCTCAGCCTGATCTGCGAGTGGCTGATTGGGACAGGTTGAGACTGGAAGTTTTCCTGGGAGTGTTGGACCCTTAGCTGTGTGCCTGCATGATACAGCCAGGGCTCCTGGTGATCTATCTAATACATCAAAGCAATCCTAGAGTGACAGCCAGAATGGGGAAACAAAGAAACATGTCTGAAGTAAAAGATCAGAAGAAACCTCTAGAAATGGAACCAAATGAAATAGAGGGATCCAACCTTTCAGAGAGAGAGTTTAGAACATTGATGATAAGAATGTTTAACAAACTTAGTGAGGACATAAGGAAGGATAGAGAAATCATCAAAAACAACCAGTTAGAACTAAAGAATACAATAACTGAAATGAAGAACACACTCGAAGGAATCACCAGTAGAGTAGATGAAGCAGAGGAGTGGATCAGCGATTTGGAAGACAAAATAGCAGAAATTACCCAGTTGGCACAACAGAAAAACCAAAGAATAAAAAAACAATGAAAATAGTTTAAGAGCCCTATGTGACAAGATGATACACAACAAAATTTGAATCATAGGAATACCAGAGGAAGCGAAGAAACAAGGGGTCGAGAATGTACTTGAAAAAATAATGACTGAAAACTTCCCTACCCTGGTGAAGGAAATCAACATACACGCCCAGGAAGTGCAGAGGGTTCCAAACAAGCTGAACCCAAACAGATCCACACCAAACCACATCACAGTTAGAATGGGAAAGGTTAAAGACAGAGACAGAATCCTTGTGGCAGGAAGAGAAAGACAGCAGATTACATACAAAGGAACTCCTGTTACTCTAACAGCTGACTTGTCTACAGAAACTCTGCAGGCCAGAAGGGAGTGGCAGGAGATATTCAAAGTGACACAACATAAAGGCCTACAACCAAGATAGCTCTAACCAGCATGGCTATCACTTAAAATTGAAGGAGAAATAAAGAGCTTCTCAGAAAAGAATAAGCTTAAAGAATTCATTATCACCAAGCCAGCATTGCTAGAAATGTTAAAAGGGCTTTTTTAAACAAAAGAAGGGTAAACAAGCTAACCTAGGAAGACCAGGAATGCAAATAACAAAATGGCAATACATATGCACCTATCAATAATCATTTTAAATGTGAATGGGCTAAATGCTCCGATCGAAGACAGAGAGTGGCTGAGTCGATAAGAAAATAAGACACATGTATATGCTGTTTACAGATGGAATAAGATATTTCATGAAAATGGAAATGAGAAAAAAAAAGCTGGAGTACCAATACTGATTTTGGACAAAATAGACTTTAAAATGACTACAATAAAAGACAAAGAAGGGCATTATAACCCTAATAAACATCTATGCACACAACATAGTAACTCTAAATTACAAATAACAGATTTTGACAGACATAAAGACAGAGATCAACAGTAACACTATCATAGTAGGTGACTTCAACACCACTGACACCAATGGACAGACCCTTTAGTCAGAAAATCAACACAGAAAGAGGGGCCTTAAATGACACTTTAGACCAGCTGGACTTCGTTGATATTTTTAGAGCATTTCACCCTGAAAAAATAGAGTATACATTCTTCTCAAGTACACATGGGACATTTTCCAAGATCGCCACATTAGGCCACAAAACAAGTCTCAGTAAATTTACGATTGAAGTCATATCAAGCAGATATAAAGGAAAAACTGATGGTTGCTGGCTGGGAGGGAGTGGGGATGAGGGAGAGGGGGAAGGTTTTGGACAGCGTAGTTGTGTGACTACAATCTTGCCACAGGGATATGGGGGCAGGTCTGGGAATGCAATTGATAATGTTGTGAAGAGACTTATAATAAGTGAAATAAGTCAGTTGGAGAAAGACAAGTACCATATGATCTCACTTATGTGTGGAATCTGAAAAACTGAATGAACGATCAAATAAACAGACACATAGATATAGAGGAAGAACTGAGGGTTGCTAGTTGGGGGGTGGTGGGCGTAATGAGGAAGGGGAAGGGATTAGATAGCATAAATAGACAACTACAACATTGCCACAGGGATATGAAACACAGTTCGGGGAAAATAATAATGTTGTAAAAACGTTGGATGAAGTAGAGGCTTGATCACTGCAGTCTACACCTGAAGCTGATGTTGTATAATATTGTATGCCAACTGTAACTGAATATATGATAGTCACTGGATATGGAGTATACTGTGGAATGGAGTCAAAGGTATTGTAATAGATATGTATGATATGGGGGGATAGTGGGGTGGCGAACTGGGTGAGAAGGGTTGTCACTTTGGGGGGTAAAGAGTATAACTATTGCATTGTGTTTTACACCTGGAACTAATTTAAAAAAATGAAGAAAAGAAAAAAAAAAAGATGATGGAAACCAGGAGCTGGTTACTTGAAAAGATAAACAAAATTGACAAACCTTTAGCCAGACTCATCAAGAAAGAGAGAGAGAGGACCCAAATTAATAAAATTAGAAATGAAAGAGAAGGGACAGCTGACACCACAGAAATAAAAAAAAATTAAAAATATGAAAATACTGCGAGTAACTACACTCCAACAAATTAGATAACCTGAAAAAATGGATAAATTTCTCGAACCATAAAATCTTCCAAGTTTGAATCAGGAAGAAAGAGAAAATCCAAACAGACCGATTACTGCCAATAAAATAGAATCAGTAATTAACAAGCTCCAAACAAAAAACAAGCACTAAACCAGACGGTTTCACAGGTGAATTTTACCAAACTTTCCAAAAAGAATTATCACCTATTCTCCACAAACTATTCCAAAAAGTCCAGAAGGAGGGAAGGTTTCCAAGCTCATTTTATGAGGCCACTATTACCCTGATCCCAAAGCCAGACAAACACATTACAAAAAATGAAAGCTATAGGCTGAAATCCCTAGTGAACATAGATGCAAAATCTTCAACAAAATATTAGTAAACTGAATTCAGCAATACATTAAAAACATCATACAGGGCTGGCTGAATGGTGCATTGGTTAAGAGCTGGCTTGAGATGCCAGTGGCCACGGTTCGGATCCCACGGATCCCAGTGACACTGCCCTCTACAGCTAACAACAGCTCCACCTGGAGCTGGGGTGCTGTGAGTCCCCGGGTGGCATAGAAGCCCCTGCTGCAGTGGGCTGCCATAGGCTACAGTGAGTGGCCGGCAGCCAGCATGAGCGTCTGGCAGCTGGAGTGAGGTGCCAATAGTGGCTGAGACCAGCCGTCCAGAGGCCGGCGACTGGTCTGCCTCAAATGAGAAGAGAGCAAAATGATACGAACATGGGCCAGTGAAGCAATGTCCTCCACAACTAGACTGAAGAACAAAAGAAAGACCAGCAACTTGTTTGTTCCCATTCCCCAGTTCCCAAACACTGCTCCCTTCCCCTAAATCCCCAATAAAATCTTTAAAAAGAAATCATATGGTCAATCGATAGATGCAGAAAAAGCATCTGACAAACTCCAGCATCCATTTATCTATTATTTTTTTACTATTGTTAGTTACAGATGTACGAAACAATGCAACAGTTATCCTTTCACCCCTTACAAAGTGACTATGTCCTCCCCACTCCATCGCCCACCCACCCCCTATATCAAACATATCTATTACAATTCCATTGACTCCATCCCCGCACGATACTCCACATCCCATGACTATATATGTGTTAAATTGTGGGTAACATCCAGTATTAATCAGTGGCAGCTTCACATGTACAGTGCAGTGGTCAGGCCTCTACACCGCCCATGAAGTGGTCTCCCTAACAAAACATGAGTCCATCTGGTCCCCTAAAAAATATTTACAACATTATTGTTTATATTCCCTAAACTGTCTCTTCTATACCTGTGGTAATATTGTAGTTACCAGTTTATGTTGCCTCATTCCTTCCCATTCTCCCTCATGTCCACCCTTGTCCCACTAGCATTCATCAGTTTTTCCTCTGTGTCTCTCAGACTATTTCTGTTTACATTGCTTGTTTATTCAGTTCCTTAGATTCCACATATAAGTGAGATCATATGGTATTTGTCTTTCTCTGACTGACTTAATTCACTTAGCATAGGTCCATCGATATTGTTGAAAATGGTACGATTTCTTTCTTCTTTATAGTGCGTAATACTCCATTGTGTAAATATACCACAGTTTCTTTTTTTTATTAGTTTCAGGTGTACAACGCAATGCAATAGTTATACTCTTTACCCCCAACAGTGAAAACCCCCTCCCCCAGTTCGCCACGCCACTCCCTCCCCCATATCATACATATCTATTACAATTCTTTTGACTCCCTTCCACAGTATACTCCACATCCCGTGACTATCTATATATTCAGTTACAGTTGGCATACAATATTATACAACATCAGCTTCAGGTGTGCAGTGCAGTGATCAAGCCTCTACTCCATCCATGAAGTGGTCTCCCTAACAAGATATGTGGCTATATGACATGCCATAAAATTTTACAACATTATTATATTCCCCGAACTGTGTTTCATATCCCTGTGGCAATATTGTAGTTGTATATTTATGCTGTCTAATCCCTTCCCATTCCCCCTTATCCCCACCCCCCTTCCAGCTAGCAACCCTCAGCCCATGCACATCTTCGCCAATTCCACCAGACCAATGAGGTCCCAAACCTGATCCTCTGTGGGAGGGCCCAACCCTTACAAAATGGCGCCCTCCTTACACTACTTGCTGCAGGCTCCACACCAGGGGAACAATAGTCCAAAAGCCTCCAGGCTTTGCAACAAAGGTGCTCAGTTCAGTCCGTCCCTGCAGGATCCTGGGCCCAGCTCACACAGCTACTCCCTCCACCAGGAACCCAGTAAGTGCTCACCAGCGAGCAAGCCCATGCGCCGGCCCCACTGATTGTCTAGCAACTCTTAGCCTCACCGAGCTGAGCAAAGAGTCCTCACTAATTTACTGCCAGCTATCTTGGAACTCCTCTTCCCGACAAAGGAACTCTGGGCTGGTGAGGGTGGTGTGCGGCCGAAGGGTCTCTCCCTTAACCGGAGAAGCCTCCCCACAGCTGGGGCTTCCCTCACATGGTTTGCCTTCTCTCATCTTTGCTCGTCCTACCAGATCCGACATGGCCTCCTCTTTAAGTTCTTTGTTTGGTTGTTCTGTTCATCTAGTGTTCTGGGGACCTCCAGGGTTGAATGCTGTATAATTTGTTTGTAATTTTGGTGTGATCCTGGGAGGTAGTTAGCATAGCATCTGTCTATTCTGCCATTTTACCGGAAGTCTCCACAGTTTCTTAATACAGTATCTACTGATGGGCATTTTGATTGTTTCCAAGTCTTGGCTCTTGTTAATAGTGCTGCAATGAACATAGGGGTGCATATATTTTTTCGAATTAGTGTCTTAGGTTTTTCAGGATAAATACCTAGGAGTGGAATTCAGGGGTCCAAAGGTAGTTCCATTTCTTGTTTTTAGAGATACCTCCGTACTGACTTCCATAATGGCTGTACGAATCTGCAATCCCAACAGTGTATCAGGGTTCCCTTTTCCCCACAGCCTCACCACCATTTGTGGTTTGTTGATTAATTAATGAGAGCCATTCTGACAGCAGTGAGGTGGTATTTCATTGTGGTTTTCATTTGCGTTTCCCTAATGATCAGTGAGGTCGAACCTTTTTTTCATATGCCTATTGGTCATCTCTATGTTCTCTTTAGAGAAATGTCTCTTCATATCCTCTGCCCATTTTTTAATTGTGTTGTTTATATTTTTGAAGTTGAGTTGCATGAGTGTTTTATAAATTTTGGATATTAACCCCTTATCAGATAAATCACTGATAAATATATTCTCCCATTTATTAGGCTTCCTTTTTTTTATTGATGGTTTCCTTTGTTGTGAAAAAACTTTTAAGTTTGATATAATCCCATATGTTCATTTTTTCTTTTACTTCCCTTGCCCGCGGGGATGTGTCAGTAAAAATATTGCTCCAGATAATGTCTGCAAATTTACTTCCTGTATTTTCTTCTAGGAGTTTTATGATTTCAGGCCTTACATTTAATTCTTTAATCCATTTTGAATTTGTTCTCATATATGGCATTAGGAGGTGCTCCAGTTTCGTTTTTTTGCATGTGTCAGTCCAATATTCCAAGCACCATGTATTAAATAGACTATCTTTATCCCAATGTAAATTTTTGCTTCTGTTGTCATAGATTAAATGACTATATATGAATGGATTTATTCCTGTGCGGTCCATTCTGTTCCATTAATATATGTGCTTGTTTTTATGCCAGTACCATACTGTTTTTTTTTAATTAATTAATTTATTTTTAATTAGTTTCAGGTGTACCACACAGTGAAATAGTTACACATTTTACCCCTGAAAGTGAAAACCCCCCTACCCTAATTCGCCACCCCACTCCTCCCCCCATATCCTATATCAATTACACTACCTCTGACTCTATTCCACAGTATAATCCACATCCCATGACAATCTATATATTCAATTACAGTTGGTATACAATATTATACAACATCAGCTTCAGCTGTATATTGCAGTGATGAAGCCTCTACTCAATCCATGAAATGGTCTCCCTAACAAGACATGTGACTATCTGAATCCCCACAAAATATTTACAACATTATTAATTATATTCTCCAAACTGTGTTTCATATCCCTGTGGCAATACTGTAGTTACCTATTTATGTTGTCTCATCCCTTTCCCTTCTTCCTTATCCCCACCCCCTCCCAACTAACAACCCTCAGTTTTTTCTCTCTATGTATGAGACTGTTTCTATTTACTTTGCTCATTCATTCAGTTTTTCAGATTCCACATATAAGTGAGATGATATGGTATTTGTCTTTCTAGAACTGACTTATTTCACTTAACATAATAGCCTCTAGGTCCATCCATATCATGGCAAATGATACAACTTCCTTCCTCTTTATAGCAGAGTAATACTCCATTGTATAAATGTAC
The DNA here is from genome assembly GCA_033961575.1 of Aselliscus stoliczkanus. Taxonomy (NCBI): domain Eukaryota; kingdom Metazoa; phylum Chordata; class Mammalia; order Chiroptera; family Hipposideridae; genus Aselliscus; species Aselliscus stoliczkanus. The sequence goes on along the minus strand of CM066737.1, from coordinate 32,293,781 downwards.
CACAGTTTCTTAATCCAGTCATGTACCGATGGACGTTTTGATTGTTTCCAAGTCTTGGATATTTTAAATAGCACTGCAATGAACATAGGGGTGCATATATTTTTTTGAATTAGTGTCTTGTGTTTTTCAGGATAAATACCTAGGAGTGGAATTGCTGGGTCAAAAGTTAGTTCCATTTCCAGCTTTTTGAGATATCTCCATACTGAATTCCATAGTGGCTGCACCAATCTGCAATCCCACCAACAGTGCAGCAGGGTCCCCTTTTCCCCACAGCCCCGCCAGCCCTTGTTGTTTGTTGATTTGTTGATGATAGGCATTCTGACTGGAATGAGGTGGTATCTCATTGTGGTTTTTATTTGTATTTCCCTAATGACCAGTGAGGTTGAACATTTTTTCATATGCCTGTTGGCCTGCTGTATGTCCTCTTTAGAGAAATGTCTCTTCATATCCTCTGCCCATTTTTTAATTGGGTTGTTTGTTTTTTTGGTGTTGAGTTTCATGAGTGTTTTATAAATTTTGGATATTAACCCCTTATCAGATATATCGTTGGCGAATATATTCTCCCAATCAGTAAGATTTCTTTTTGTTTTATTGATGGTTTCCTTTGTTGTGAAAAAAACTTTTAAGTCTGATATAATCCCATATGTTCATTTTTTTCTTTTACTTCCCTTGACCGCAGGGATATATCAGTAAAAATATTGCTCCGGGTAATGTCTGCAAATGTACTGCCTGTATTTTGTTTTAGGAGTTTTATGGTTTCAGGTCTTACATTTAAGTCTTTAATCCATTTTGAATTTGTTCTTGTATGTGGCGTAAGGAGGTGGTCCAGTTTCATTTTTTTGCATGTGTCAGTCCAATTTTCCGAGCACCGTCTACTGAATAGACTATCTTTACTCCAATGTAAATTCTTGCTTCCCTTGTCATAGATTAACTGTCCGTATCCCTTGTCATAGATTAACTGTCCGTAAATACCTGGATTTATTTCTGGGCTCTCTATTCTGTTCCACTGATCAAAGTGCCTGTTTTTATGCCAATACCATACTGTTTTGATTATGGTTGCCTTGTAGTATGTTTTAATGTCTGGTAGCATGATCCCCCCGACTTTGTTCTTATTTCTCAGGATCGTCGAGGCTATTCGGGGTCTTTTATGGTTCCATATAAATTTTAGGATTATAATTTCTATTTCTGTGAAAAATGCCCTTGGTACTTTGATAGGAATTGCATGAATCTATATATTGCTTTAGGCTGTATGGACATCTTAACTATATTAATTCCTCCTATCCATGAGCATGATATGTGATTCCGTTTATTTGTATCTTCTTTGATTTCTTTCTTCAGTGTCTTATAATTTTCTGAGTACAGATCTTTTACTTCTTTGGTTAAATTTATTCCTAGGTATTTTATAGTTGTTGAAACAATTGTAAATGGGACAGTTTTCCTAATTTCTCCTTCTGTTAGTTTATTATTGGTATATGCAAATGCAACTGATATCTGAACATTGGTTTTGTATCCTGCTACCTTACTGAATTTGTCTATCAGCACCAGTAGTTTTTTGATGGAGTCTTTGGGCTTTTCTATATACAGTATCATGTCATCTGCGTATAATGACAATTTCACTTCTTCCTTGCCAATTTGGATGCCTTTTATTTCTTTTTCTTGTCTATTTGCTGTGGCTAGAACTCCCAGAAGTATGTTGAATAAAAGAGGAGAAGGTGGACAGCCTTGTCTTGTTCCTGATCTTAAGGGGAATGGTTTTAGCTTTTCCCAATTGAGTATGATGTTAGCTGTAGGTTTATCATATATGGCCTTTATTATGTTGAGATATGATCGTGTTTTCCTACTTTGCTAAGGGTTTTTAACATAACGCTCTTGGATTTTGTAAAATGCTTTTTCTGCATCTATTGATATGACCATGTGATTTTTATTCTTCATTTTGTTGATGTGGTGTATCACATTAATTGATTTACGGATGTTGAACCAGTCTTGCGTACTAGGGATGAAACCCACTTGATCATGATTTATGATCTTCTTAATGTATTGCTGAATTCTCTTTGCTAATATTTCATTGAGAATTTTTGCATCTATATTCATCAGGAAAATTGGCCTGTAGTTTTCATTTTTTGTGCTGTCTTTATCAGGTTTTGGAACCAGGGTGATAGTGGCTTCATAAAAAGAGTTTGAGAGCCTTCCCTCCTTCTGGATTTTTTGTAATAGTTTGAGAAGAATAGGTGATAGTTCTTTTTTGAATGTTTGGTAAAATTCACTTGTGTAGCCGTCTGGTCCAGAACTTTTGTTTGTTGGGAGTTTGTCAATTACTGGTTCAACTTCCTTGGTAGTAATCAGTCTATTCATATTTTCTGTTTCTTCTCAAGTTAGCTTTGGAAGGTTGTATGCTTCTGGAAAATAATCAATTTCTTCCAGATTGTCAAATTTGTTGGCATATAGTTGCTCATACTTATTTCTTAGAATTTTTTGTATTTCTGTGATGTCTGTAGTCATTTCCCATCTTTCGTTCCTGATTTTACTAATTTGAGTCCTCTCTCTCTCTCTTTTTTTTTCAATTTTGTTTATCTTCTCAAAAAACCAACTCTTGGTTTCATGGATCTTTTGTATTGTTTTTCTGCTGTCCATATCGTTTATTTACGCTCTGGTCTTTTTTATCTCCTTTCTTGTACTCCCCTTGGGCTTCTTTTTCTGTTCTTTTTCCTGTTCCCTGAGGTGTAAGAATAACCTGTTGATTTGAGATTTTTCTTTCTTCTTTAGGTAAGCCTGCCCTGCTGTAAACTTCCCTCTTAGGACTGCTTTCACAGCATTCCAGAGATTTTGGGTCGTGGTGTTTTCATTTTCGTTTGTCTCGAGGTATCTTTTGATTTCCTCCTTGATCTCATTTGTGACCCACTCGCTATTTAGTAGCATGTTATTTAGCCTTCATTTATTTGACAGCTTTCCAGGGTTCTTCTTATAATTGATTTCTAGTTTCATAGCATTGTGTTCAGAGAATACACTTGAAATGATTTCAATCTTCTTAAATTTATTGAGACTTGTTTTGCGGCCTAACATGTGGTCTATCTTGGAAAATGTTCCATGTGCACTTGAGAAGAATGTATATTCTGTAACTTTGGGGTTAAATGCTCTGTAAATGTCTGTTAAATCCAGCTGGTCTAATGTGTCTTTTAAGGTCACTGTTTCCACATTGATTTTCTGTCTTGAGGATGTGTCCATTGGTGACTGTGGGGTGTTGAAGTCCCCTATGTTAGTGTTACTGTTGATCTCCGCTTTTATGTCTGACAATATCTGTTTTATATATTTAGGAGCTACTATGTTAGGTGCATAGATGTTTACTAGGGTTATGTCCTCTTGTTGGATCGATCCCTTTATTATTATGAAATGTCCTTCTTCATCCTTTATTATATTCTTCAATTTAAAGTCCATTTTATCTGATATAAGTATCACTACTCCAGCTTTTTTCTCAGTTCCATTTGCGTGAAATATTTTACTCCATCCCTTTTCTTTCAGCCTGTATGTGTCTATTGATCTGAGTTGAGTCTCTTGTAAACAGCATATGCAGGGGTGTTATTTTCTTATGCATTCATCCACCCTATGTCTTGTTTTTTTTTGAGGGCAGTATCACTGACCCTCATCTGTGGGTCCCAAACCAGGGCCGCTGGCTTCCCAAGCCAGCGCTTAACCACTGTGCCACTGGGCCAGCCCTCACCCTATGTCTTTTGATTGGAGCATTTAATCCATTTACATTTAATGTGATTATTGATAGGTGTGTAGTTATTGCCATTTTGTTATTTGTGTTCCCGTCTTCCTTAGTTAGGTTGTTTTTCTCTTCTGTCGAAAGAACCCCTTTTAACATTTCCTGCAATGTTGGCTTGGTGGTAATGAATTCCCTTTGCTTATTCTATTCTGGGAGGCTCTTTATATCTCCTTCCATTTTAAATGATAACCTTGTTGGATAAAGCAATCTAGGTTGTAGGTCTTTGTTTTTCATCACTTTGAAAACCTCCTGCCACTCACTTCTGGCCTGCAGAGTTTCTGTAGAAAAGTCGGCTGATAATCTTATGGGGGTGCCCTTGTGAGTAACTTGCTACCTTTCCCTTTCTGCTTTTTAGGATTCTGTCTTTGTCCTTAACCCTTGCCATTTTTACTGTAATGTATCTTGGTTTGGGCCTGTTTGGGATCATCTTGATTGGAGCTCTCTGCACTTCCTCGGCTTGTGTTTCATTGTCCTTTGCCAGGTTAGGGAAGTTTTCTGACATTATTACTTCAAATATGTTCTCAATCCCTTGCACCCTCTCTTCTCCTACTGGTATTCCAATGATCCTAATTTTGTTGTGCTTGATGTCATCCAGCTCTCTTGAACTGTTTTCAATGTTTTCATGCTTTTTTGTTGTTGTTGTTCCACTCGGATGATCTCTGCTATCTTGTCTTCTAAGTCACTTATTCGATCCTCTGCTTCATCCAGTCTGCTAGTAATTCCATCGAGTTTGTTATTTAGTTCAGTAATTGCATTCTTCAGTTCTAGCTGGTTGCTTTTCATGATTTCTCTACCCTTCCTTATATTTTCATTAATTTCCTTAAACATTCTAATAGTGTTCTGAACTCTTTCTCTGATAGGTTGTTTACCTCTATTTCCTCTAGTTCCACTGATTCAGGAATTTTCTTCTGTTCTTTTGTTTGGGTTGTGTTTCTTTGTTTCCCCATTCTGGCTTACTCTTTGTGCTTGCTTCGATGTGACAGGTAGATCCTCTAGGTCTCTCAGTCTTTTCCGGGTGTACTTATACTGTGTTTGTCCTTTATATTTGAATTACTCAGTCTCCTTAGTCTCTTGTGCGTGTATACTTGAGGTGTTCCTTGTGTGTTGAGCTTTGATTACTCTTGGCTTCTCAGTAGGTGGGATGGACTCCCCCAGGCTGATTAGCTGTGAGTATTAGCAGTGTCCACAGTTTATGAGCTGCTGTGTGAGGGTTGACCCCTCCAATGAAGCTTGGCCCCTTTTGTGCTCTTGTGTGTGTAGCGACTTCCCTTTGGGTTGATTCTTCCTTGTCAAACCCAGAAATGCTTTGGTTTTATCTAAAATTGGCCTCTGGGTATGATAATGCTTGTGTCTCTTTGGATGGGTCCAGCTACATAACGATTTAGAGCAAAACAGATCAACATGTACAACCACCACAGCCACCAAAGGAAGCTAGATGCTCTCAGATGAAAAAAGAAAAACAAGAACCAAGAAGCTACAGTAAACTTGTACAGAAATATAAAACATACAAAAGAAGAAAACAAACAAAAACAAAATCACCACATAAAAAACAAAAGAGAAAACAAAATAAATATAATAAAATAAAAGATAGAATAAACATGACAAACCAAATAGCAATACAAAAAATAATTGCACATAAAAGAAAGGAGGAAAAGTAAAGCAGTGAAAAAAATGAAGAAAAGATGAGATAAAGTGAGGGTGGGGAACAAAGAAAAAGGAAAAATATATATGTCTACACACCCATATATATGGACATATATTCACCTATATACACCCATATATATGCCTATATTAAAAGCTAAAAAATTATAATAATGAAATAGAAATAAAAAGCAAAAACAACCAAAACAAGCAACCAATATGGAGGGGGGAAAAAGAAAAAAACAGTGCCGGTCTTGGCTAAACTCCACCAAGCTCTCTCCAGCTTGTCTTCTGCTGTACAAAAATTCCGCTGCATCTTGGGGGAACAGAGTCGGCCACCTGATGCCTAGAGTAATCCTGGCACTGCAGGTCTACTGCAGATGAGTGTGGTTATGAGGTGTGATTGTTAGTTTTTACAAAGTCACTGCCATTTCTGTTTTCATCTGTTCCAAGGCAGGCTGTGCAACTGGAAGACTCAATGGTGTCTTTGGGCACTCTTTGATGGCTGTGGAGTGTGTGAGAGTTCCGTGCTGCCAAAAGCCACCTGCCAGGGGTCTGTCTGTTAGTGCCTCAGTAGCTGAACCTGCCCTGCCTCCCAAACCTTGCAGGAAAGTTGGGGGCGGGGTAGGTTGTCTCACCCTTTGCAGCCTCTTCTCTGGTGGAAATTCTTGGCCCCTTGTGGGTAGGAATACTTCTGTAATCTGACCCTACTACTCCATTCAGGGGTCAGCTTAAGTCTCTGGCTTGGTGGGGGCCAAGGTTTCTAAGGGAGGGTGGGTGGGGTTCTTATTTCTGCAGCTGTATTTTTGCATTCTGTCCAAGAGAGGGGGAAAAAAAGCACACACAAACAAAAACAAAAACAAAAATACAGTCCCACTGCTGTTTTAAGCAAAGGCTTTTGCCTCAGAGGCTCCAGCAGAGCTCCTGCTGCTCTCCCAGGGGGACTGCCAGGATTTAGGGGACTGTGAGCACCCTGCAGTGGCTTGGATCTCCACTCTGTCTCCCAGCGTTCTGTATCTCTGCCGTGGGTGTGCCGTGTGTCTCTCTGCACAATGTTTCCCTCTTCCCCTGCTCGCCTGGTTTCAGGCTTCTGCCTCAGAGCCTGCATGCATGGTGCTCCTGTTCTACTCCCAGAGGGATGGCCAGGGTTTAGGGGACTGTGGGAATCCTGCAGCAGCTCAGTTCTCTGCCCTGTCTCCCTGAGTCCTGCATCTCTGCCCGGTGTGTGCTGTGTCTCCCCATGCCACTTTTCCCTATTCCTCTGCTTGCCCTGTTTCAGGTTTCTGCTTCAGAGCCTGCACGCTGTGGTGCTCTTACTGCACTCTGCAGGACCTGGTGGGCACAGGGACTGACCCTTGAATCAGGTGTGTGCAGGGACTGAGCTCCCCCTGTTGCTGCCATGCTCTGCACCATTTCCTGGGCCCTGTGGTTCCACAGATGCGGGTGAAGCTTGTACATCTGCATGCTTGTCTCCTTTCTCTTCTCCCCCAGTCGCCCTCCCTGAGGCTCCTTCCTCAGACTACAAACTGTCTCACTCTTGCTGCACTCTAGGCGGGCTGCTGGGTGCAGGGAGAGAGCAGTGGGAACACTCACCAATCTATTCTCTGAAGCCAAGTGCCTCAGCAGCTGAGGGCATGGGCTGCATCTTCACGTGTCTTCTTCCCCCACTCGCCCTGTCTGCCTACCTTCCAGCAATATCTGTGTGAGACTCTGAGTTGCTCTGTTTGATGAGCAGACATCCCCATGCAGAGTTACAGAAGTTCAGATTGTGGATATTTCCCATGGAGAAATCAGGGAGCCATCCTCAGTGCCATTTCTTCCAAAAGCCCTGAGGGTCTCCAGCATCCATTTATGATATAAACCTGAGCCAAGTGGGAATAAAAGGAACATCTCAACATAATACAGGCATTATATGACAAATACACAGCTAGCATCATACTCAATGGGGGAAAATTAAAAGCATTCCCCCTATTATCAGGAACAAGACATGATTTCCATCTGTCACCACTTTTATTCAACACAGTTCTGGAAGTTCTAGCCACTGCAATCAGACAAGAAAAAGAAATAAAAGGCATCTGAATTCGAAAGGAGGAAGTAAGAAGTTAAATCGTCATTATATGCAGATGACATGATATAGAGTCCCAAAGACTCCACCATACAAACTATTAGAACTAATAAATGAATTTAGTAAAGTAGCAAGACACAAAATTAATATTCAAAAGTTGCATTTGTGTACACGAATAACAAACTACCAGAAGGAGAAATTAAGAAAACAATCCTATTTACCCCTCAAAGTGACAACATCCCTCCCCCAATTATCCCCTCCCACTCCTCCCCTCCCCATATCATATTATCTATTACAATTCCTTTGACTCCCTTCCACCATATAATCCACATCCCGTGACTGTCTATATATTCAATTATAGTTGGCATACAATATTATACAACATCAATTTCAGGTATACAGTGCCGTGATCAAGCCTCTACTTCATCCATGAAGTGGTCTCCCTAACAAAACATGTGACCATCTGACACCCAACAAAATTTTAACAACATTATATTCCCCGAACTGTCTTTCATATATATAACTATTGCACTTTGTTGTACACCTGAAGCTAATTAAAAGTATATAAAAAAAGGAAACAATCCTATTTATAATTGCTTCAAAAACAACAAAATATTTAGGAATAAATTTAACCAAGGAAGTAAAAGATCTGTACTCAGAAATATATAACACATTTAAGAGAGAAATGAAAGAAGATACAAATAAATGGAAACATATACCATGCTCCTCGATAGGAAAAATTCGTATAGTTAAAATGACCATACTGCCTAAGGCAACATATAGATAAAATGCAATCCCTATTAAATTACCAATGACATTTTTCGCAGAAGTAGAACATATAATCTTAAAATTTATATGAAACCATAAAAGACCCTGAATAGTTCTTACAATCTTGAGAAATAAGAACAAAGATGTAGGAATGATGCTACCTGACATCAAATCATACTCCAAGGCTATGGTAATCAAAACAGCATCACATTTGTATAAAAACTCACACCAAGGTCAATGGAACGGAATATAGAGCCCAGAAATAAATCCATACCTATATGGTCATTTAATGTATGACAAAAGAAGCAAGTATTTCTATTGGGGTAAAGACAGTCTATTTAATAAATTGTGCTGGGAAAACTGAACAGACACCTCCTAAGAAAATGAAGTTAGAGCACCTCTTACACCATATACAAAAATATATTAAAAATGGATTGAAGACTTAAATGTAAGACCCAGAACCATAAAACTCCTAGAAGAAAATATGGGAAGCAAATTTGCAGAAATTTTCCATAGTAATATTTTATTGAGATATCCCCTTGGACAAGGACAGCAAAAGAAAAAATAAACATGTGGGATTACATCAAATTAAAAAGAGTTATTTTTCACAGAAAAGGAAACCATCAATAAACCAAAACGTCATCCTATTGAATGGGCGAAGGTATTTGCCAATAATACATCTGATAAGGCGTTGATATCCAAAATTTATAGAAAAAAACTTAGAAAACTCAAAGCCAATACCAATAGCAAACAAACGAAAAAAAACAATTATAAAAATGGGCAGAAGGCACAAAGAGATATTTCTCTAAAGAGGACATACAAATTGCCAACAGGCATGAAAAAATGGTCCAAATCACTAATCATTAGAGAAATGCAAATAAAAATCAAAATGGGATACTACCACACCCAGTCACAATGGCTATCATCAATAAATCAACAAAGAACAAGTGTTGGCAATGATGTGGAGAAAGGGATACCCTTGTGCACAGTTGGTGGAATTCTAGATTGGTGCGGCCACTATAGGAAACAGTATGGAGGTATCTCAAAAAATTAAAAATGGAACTACTTCATGACCCAGCATCTCTACTCCTGGGTATCAATCCAAAGAAATCCATAACACTAATTCAAAAAAATATATGCGCTGCAACCCTATGTTTATTTTAGCACTAGTCACAATAGCCAAGATATGGAAACAACTGAAATGCCCACCTATAGGCAATTGGATAAAGAAACTGGTACATTTGTACAATGGAGTATTACTCAGGCATAAAGAAGAATGAAATCTTGTCATTTGCAATGAGATGGTTAGACCTAGAAAATATTATGCTAAGTGAGATAAGTCAGACAGGCAAATTCCATATGGTCTCACTTATATGTGGAATCTAAAGAAAAGAATAAATGAGCAAACAAAACAGAAATAAACTCAGTGATATAGAGGGAAAAATGATGGCTTTTAGATGGTAGGGGGGTTGGCATGGGGTAGAAGCTAAAGGGATTAAAAAAGTACACATTATTAGTCACAATATAGGCACCAGTATATGAAATACAGTTTGGGGAATATACTCAATAATGTAAATATTATGCAGGATTCCAGATGGGCACTGGAATTATGAGGGAGAACACTTCATAGACTGTGTAGATGTCTGACCACTGCACTACACACTTGAAGGTGAAATTGAATAATATTGAATGTCAACTATATATATAATAATTTATTATAAGATATTATATATGCATGTATATATATGTATATATTTCTATATATATATAGTCACGGGATGTTGAATACAACATAGGCAATATTGTTAATGGAATTGTAACTGTTGTATTCGGTGTCAGAGGAATAGTAGAGTGGGGGCGTGTTATCATTTGGTGCACGCTGTAAATGTCTAGATATTACATTGTTTTGTACACCTGAAACTGAAATAAATTAAGTAAAAAGAAAAAATGCTAAAAAAAAGTAGAGGGATGGCCAAGTGGCACGGTAGTTAAGAGCTGGCTTGGGAAGCCAGCGGCCCCAGTTCAGGTCCCACATATGAGGGCCAGTGGCACTGCCCTCAAAAAAAAAAAGTAGAGGACCACTATGCATGTTGCAATAAGACTAATATTAAAACATTTATAAAACCAAATGTTGGCAAGGATGTGGGGCAATTATAACTGTCATCCATTGTTGTTCAGAGTGTAAAAATGGTACAATCCTTTGGAAATGGTTTGTCAGTTTCTTTCTTTCTTTTGAGAAAATGTAATTTATTGAAACTCAACTCAAAAAATATAAGATGCTGTAGCGTACAATATATTATACAAAGCACCATCAGGTCCATTTCAAGTTGAATAAGAACTCCACAACCCTTTTCCTAGTTTTCCCACTGGACTGGCAGTTTCTTAAAAAACAAAACAAAACAAAACATATAACCCAGCAATTCAACTGCTAGATAGTACATAAAAGAAATGAACAAATATGTCCATGTAAAGACTTACATAAGAATATTCATATAAATTTTACTTATAGTACCTCTAACTAAACATGAAACACCCCAAATATCTGTCATTAAGTGTATGGTTAAGCAACTTATGACATAATCATATAATAGAAATGCAATTCAGCAAAAACATAAAAATGAAATCCTCACCCATTCATGATAAAAAACAAACAAAAAAACCACTCGGGGCTGGCCAAGTGGTTCAGTTGGTTAAGAGCTCACTCAAGAGTGTGAGCTGAGCTCTGAGCAACAGTAGTTGGATGCCCAGCCTGAGCTGAGCTGACGCTGAGCTGCCAATATGTGGCAGGATGGCTCAGCTAAAAAATCTAAAAACAAAAAACCTCTCAACTAATTGAATACAGAAGGAACCTACCTCAACACAATAAAGGCCATAATATGACAAGATTACTGCTAACATGCTACTCAATAGTGAAAGACTGAAAGCATTTCCTCTATCCAGGAACACAACAAGGGTGCCCACTATTGCTGCTGATATTCAACATAGTACTGGAAGTCCTATCCAGAGCAATCAGGCAAGAAAAAAGAAATGACAGCTATCAGTATTGGAAAGAAAAAGTAAAATTGTCTCTATTTGCAGATGACATAATTGTATATAGAGAAAATCTAATACTCCACCCAAAAACTGTTCAATCTAATCAACAGTTTTAGTAAAGCTGCAGGATACAAAATTTACATGCAAAAATTAGTAATTTTTCTATACACTGACAATGAATTGTTTGAAAAAAAAAAATTTAAGGGCCGGCCGAACGGCTCGGTGGTTAAGTGCTGGCTTGGGAAGCCAGCGGCCCTGGTTTGGGTCCCACATATGAGGCCCAGTGACATTGCCCTCAAAAAAAATAAAAGAAAAAGAAAAAGAAAAAATTAAAAACCCACTTACAATATCATTAAAAAGAGTAAAATACATAGGATTTTTTTTTTTTACCTGAGCCATCCTGCTACTCATTGGCAGCTTAGCGGCAGCTCAGCTTGGGCTGGGCATCGAACTGCTGTTGCTCAGAGCTCAGCTCACACTCTTGAGCGTCTTCTTAACCAACTGAGTCACTCATCCAGCCCTACATAGGAATAAATTTACCCAAAGTGGTGACTAATCTCTACACTAAAAATTAATTCATGATGAAAGAAATTGAAGAAGATACAAATCAATAGAAATATATCCTGTGTTAATGAATTAGAAGAATTTTCAGTGTTAAAATATCCACACAACCAAAGCCATTTATGAGCTAAGACAATTAATTTTGTGAACTCATCCTAAAAAAAAAATGGTACATACCTCATTGCTGAATATCACTATAGTCACCTTCAAAATACTCCCTTTGGGAAACTATGCATCAATGCCAGCACCTAGTCCACCCTTCGAAGCAATTTTGGAGCTTTTTTTCTGGAATTGTCATCAGAGCTATCATCGTATTACTCTTGATGTCCTGAATGGCACCAAAATGTCTTCCTTTCAATGTTTCCTTTATCTATGAGCAAAGAGAGAAGTCATTTGGGATGAGATCAGGTGAGTATGGAGGGTGTTTTAATACAGTTATTTGTTTACTGGCTAAAAACTCCCTCACAGACAATGTCATGTGAGCTGATGCATTGTTATGATAGAAGAGCCATGAATTGTTGGCAAAAAGTTCAGGTCATCTAACTTTTTCATGCAGCCTTCTCAGGATACCAAATAGTAAACTTGGTTAACTGTTTGTCTAGTTGGTACGAATTCACAATGAATAATCCCTATGATATCAAAAAAAGATTAGCAAAGCCATTGCAACAAGTTTGCAAACTTAATTGTCAGGCCTCATATAGATTCAATGAAATCTGTATGAAGATTCCAATGGGATTTTTGTTTTTACAGAAATAGAAAAAAGGCCTAAAATTTGTTTGGAGCCCCCAAAGAACACATATAGCCAAAGCAACCCTGAGAAATAACAAACCTGGAGACATCACACTTCCTAGTTCAAACTATATTACAAAGCCATTATAATCAAAATAGTGTGGTAGGGAATAAAAAACCCCAAAGAGATCGACCAATGGAACAGAATTGAGATTCCAGAAATAAACCCATGCATATAGTCAAATAATATTTGACACAGGATTCAAATAGTCAATGAAGAAAAGACAGACTCTTTAATAAATGGTACTGGGAAAATTAGATATTCACATGCAAAATAATGAAATTAGACCCCAATCTTATACAACTCACAAAGATTAACTTGAAATGGATCAAAGACATAAATGTAAGAATAGGAACCATAAAACTACTAGAAGAAAACAGAGGGCAAAATTTCCTTGACATTGGTCTTGGCAATGACCTTTTGTATATGAAACCTACAGCACAAGCAACAAAATGAAAAACAAACATATGGGACTATATAACACTAAAATCTTTCTGCACAGCAAAAAATGATCAACAAAATGAAAAGGCAACTTACAGAATATGAGAAAATATTTACAAATCACACATTTGATAAGGGGTTAATATCCAAAATATTTAAGTAACTCACTCCAAAACAACAACAACAACAACAACAACAACAACAAAAAGCCCAAGTAATCCAATTTAAAAATAGGCAAAAGATCCAAGTAGACATTTTTTCCAAGAAAATATTCAATTGGCCAACAGGTACATGAAAAAGTGTATAACATCATATTAATCAGGTAAATGTAAACAAAAACTACAATGAGATATCACTGCACAATTTTTAGAATAGCTATTATCAAAGTACAGGAAATAATTATTAGAAAGGTTGTGGAGAAAAGATTACTCTGGTATACTTTCCGTGGAAATGCACATTGGTTCAGCCACTATGAAAACAGTATGAGTTTTTGTTTCTTTATTTGTTTGTCTTTGTTGCTTTCAGTTTTATATCCCACATATGAGTGAAATTTTATGCTTCTCAACTTTTTCTGTGTGACTTATTTTGCTTAGCATAATAATCTCAAGGTCCATCCACATTGTCACAAAATCATAGACATAGACAATAGTTTAGTGGTTTACAGAGGGTAAGAGGGAAAGGGGATGGTAGAAGAAGGTAAATGGGGTTAAAAAATGGTGATAGAAGGAGAATTGACTCTGTGTGGTTAGCACACTATGTGATATATAGATGATGTATTATAGAACAGTTCACTTGAAACCTATGTAATTTTACTAAGCATTGTCACCCCAATAAATTTAATTTGAAAAAAGAAAAATAACACTGAAATATACACAAAAAAGAAAACAGTATGGAGATTTCTCAAAAATTTAAAGATATAACTATCATATGATTCAACAATTGTACTTTTGGGTATATAGCTGATGAAAATGAAATCACTATCTCAAAGAGATATCTGCATCCCTCATGTTCATTGCAGCATTATTTATTTATTTATTTATAGCTGAGCCATCCTGCTACCTGTTGGCAGCTCAGCGGCAGCTCAGCTCAGGGTGGGCATCGAACTGCTGTTGCTCAGAGCTCAGCTCACAGTCTTGAGCGAGCTCTTAACCAACTGAGCCACTCGGCCGGCCCCCCTAAACTGGCTTATTTGTCTTTTTTTTTAAAACACTTTTTTACTTTAATTAGTTTCAGGTGTACAAAACAATGTAGTAGTTATACATTTCACCCCTCACAAAGTGATAACCCGCTCCCCCAATTTTTGCCCTTCCAACATCATATATATCGATTACAATTCCTTGACTGAATTCTTTGTACTATATTCCATATCCCATGACTATATATACATATTAAATTATAGTTGACATACAATATTATTCACTTTCGGGTGTACAGTGAAGTAAGTGGTCAAACATCTACACCATCCATGAAGTGGTCTCCCTAAGAAGACATGTGCCCATCTGACACCCTACAAAATATTTACAACATTATTGATTATATTCCCCACATTGACACAAATGGACAGATCTTCCAGACAGAAAATCAACAAAGAAACACAGACCTTGAATGACTCACTAGATCTGATGGATTTTATTTATATTTTTAGAGCAATTCACCCAAAGCAGTGGAATATATGATCTTTTCAAGTGCACTAGCAACAATTTCCAGGATAAACCACATACGAGGTCTGACAATTAGGTTCATGAACTTTCCACCATGTGCTTACATTGGCAGCACTGTACAAACAGCTCACTAAGATTTCATAATCTTGATATATCAGTGTCTCGCACCTGTGTTCATGTCGACATATGATGGTGTCTTGCTGAGTGGCATTCATTATTGTTGTGTGTTTTTGTGTGCCATTGCAAGAATGTCTGAGCTTGAATTAGAGGAACGAATAAACATTAAATTTCTTGTTACACTTGGCAAGAGTGGAGGTGAAATCAGGGACATGTTGGTGCAAGTTTATGGGGATAATGCCATGAAGAAATTGACAGTGTGCAAATGTAATCCAATGTTTTTCTGAGGGAATAGAATGTATCACTGATGAAGAGAGGTTAGGGCCACCAGTATCAAGCAGAACTGGTAAAAATGTTGCAAAATTCATCGAATTGTGTGTCAAAATTATCAGCTGACTGTGAGAAGCATAGCAGACCAAGTAAACATCAATAGAGAAAGTTAGGGCTGGCTGAGTGGCTCAGTTGGTTAAGAGCTCGCTCAAGAGTGTGAGCTATGAGCAACAGGATTGCCAGTTTGATTCCCACATAGGCCCAAGCTGAGCTGCCACTGAGCTGCCAACAGGTGGCAGGATGGTTCAGCTGAAAAAAAAAGGAAAGAAACAGTTAGGAAAATCTTAACTGAAAATCTTGGCATGAGAAAGGTGTGTGTGACAATGTTCCTGAAGGAGCTCTCTGATGAACAAAATCAAAGGAGAGTTGAAATTTGCCAAGACCTTTTGGGGAGGCAAGATGATGTTTTGGGCTGTGTTATCATTTGTGATGAAACATAGGTGTACAAGAACAATCCTGAAACAAAGCATCAAAGTACATGATGGAAGTTAGCCAACTCTCAAAGACCAAAAATATTCTGTCAGTCCAAATCAAGAGTCAAGATGATGTTGCTAATCTTTTCTGATATCAGAGGAATTATTTATTATCAATTTGTACCAACTGGGCAAACAATTAACCAAATTTACTATTTGGAAATGCTGAAGAGGCTGTATGAAAATTTTAGATGAAAATGACCTGAACTTTTTGCCAACAATTCATGGCTCTTGCATCATAACAATGCACCAGCTCCCACAGCACTGTCTGTGAGGGAGTTTTTAGCCAGCATACAAATAACTGTATTGAAATACCCCCCCTACTCACCTGATCTGGCCCCCAGTGACTTTTTTTTACCCCCAAATAAAGAAAATATTGAAAGAAAGACATTTTGATGACATTCAGGACATCAAGAGTGAAATGAAGACAGCTCTAATGGCCATTCCTGAAAAAGAGTTTCAAAATTGTTTTGAAGGCACTGACATCAGTGTACAGCTCTCCAAGGGGAGTACTTTGAAGGTCACCATAGTGATATTCAGCAATGAGGTATATATCACTTTTTGTAGGATGAGTTCATGAAATGAATTATGATACCTCATATTAAGCCAGAAAACATATCTCCATGAATTTAAGATTATTGCAATCATATCAGTGCCTTCTCTGACCACAATGTTATGAAACTAGAAACGAATTACAGGAGAAAATCTGAGAAAAAAGCCAAAACACATGGAGGCTAAATAGCATTCTAGTAAATAGTGAATGAATCAATAATGAGATCAAGGAAGAAATAAAAATATACCTTGAGAAAAATGAAAATGAAAACACAGTCACCAAAAATCTTTAGGACACAGTGAATGCAGATCTAAGAGAAAAATTTATATCAATGCAAGCCTACCTCAAGAAAGAGGAAGAGCCTCAAACAAGCAATCCAATTTACATCTAAACGAACTAGAAAAGGAAGATCAAACAAAGCCCCCAGTGAACAGAAGGAAACAATACAGATCAGAGTGGAAATAAACAAAATAGAGTCTGAAAAAAAACAATACAAAAGATGAATGAAAACAAGAGCTGGTTATTTGAAAAGATAAACAAAATTTATAAGACTTTAATCAGACTAATGAAGAAAAAAATAGAGGTCCCAAATAAATAAGATCAGAAGTTAGAGAAGTGATAAGTGACAACACAGAAAATCAAGATCATTATAAAAAAATATTACAGGAAATTGTATGCCAACAAATTTGACAATCTGGATGAAATGGACAAATTCTTAGAAACATACAATCTTCCATGGCTGAATCATGAAGAAACAGATAATCTGAAAAGATTACTACTAATGAAATTGAAGCAGTAATCAAAAAAACTACCAACAAAAAAATGTCCTGGACCAGATTCCTTCCCAGGTAAATTTTAACAAACATTCAAGGAAGAATTAATATCTAACTCCCTCAAACTATTCCAAAAAATTCTAAAGGAGGGAAGGCTCCAAGCTCATTCTAAGAGGCCAACATTACCCAAATCAAAAACCAAAGACCTTACAAAAAAGAAAAAAAGATAAAAACAAAAACCAGTACTATAGGCTGGTATCTCCAATGAGCATAGATGCAAAAATACTGAATAAAATATTAGTAAACAGTAATCATCAATACAATAAAAAAATTATACACCATGAATAAGTTCCAAGTGGGACTTATTCCTGGGATGAAAGCTTGGTTTAGTATTTGCAAATCAATTAACATGATACACCACATAAACAAAATGAAAGATAAAAATATGTGATCCTGTAAATAGATGCAGAAAAAGTGTTTGACAAAATCCAATATCCATTTATAATAAAAATTCTCAGCAAGTACTGAATAGATGGAACATACCTGAACATAATAAAGGCCATATATGAGTAAGCCACAGCTAACTCATACTCAGCAATGAAAACTAGAAGCATTCTCCTTAAGATCAGGAACAAGACAAGCATATCCACTTTCACTACTTACATTCGACATAGTATTGGAAGTCCTAGCCACAGCAATCAGACATGAAAATAAATAAAAGATATCAAAATGGGAAAGGAAGATGTAAAATGCCATTATTTACAGATGACATGATACTCTATTTAGAAAACCCAAAGATTCCATTAAAAATTATTAGAACTGATAAAATAAATTAAGTAAAGTAGTAAGATACAAAATTAATATAGATAAATTGGTTGCAGTTTCATTATCAATAATGAACTCTCATAAATTGAAATTAAGAAAGCAATCCCATTTACAGTTGCTTAAAAATATCTAGGAATAAATTTAACAAATTTATTAATAAGTTTAATAAATTTAACAAATACCTGCACTCAGAAAACTCTTAGACACTGAAGAAAGAAATTGAAGAATATACAAATAAATGGAAGCATATACCATGGTCATGAATGAGAAGAATTCACATTGTTAAAATATCCATACCACCCAAAATGATGTATAGATTAAATGCAATCCCTATCAAAACAATAATGACATTTTTCACAGAAATAGAAAAAATAATCCTAAAATATATATGGAACCACAAAAGAGCCCAAATAGCCACAGCAATCTTGAGAAAGAAAAACAAAATTAGATGTATCATGCTATCTGATATTAAACTATACTACAAAATTATAGCAGTCAAAGAGCATGGTACTGGCATAAAAGCAGATGCATAGATCTATGAATGAACAGAGAGCCCAGAAATAAACTCACACATTTACTCTATGACAAAGGAAGCAAAAATATACAATGGGGTAAAGGGGCCAGCCAAGTGGCGCGGTGGTTAAGCGCTGGCTTAGGAAGCCAGCGGCCCGGGTTCAGTCACACATATGAGGGCCAGTAACATCTGCCCTCAAAAAAAAAACAAAAAACGGTTAACTATCCTGTATGGGCCGGTCGAGTGGCGCGGAGGTTAAGCGCTGGCTTGGGAAGCCAGCGGCCCTGGTTCGGTCCCACATATGAGGGCCAGTGACACTGCCCTCAAAAAAAAAATACAATGGGATAAAGACAGTCTATTCTATTCAATAAACAGTGCTGGGTAAACTGGACAGATATATGCAAAAAAATGAAACTGGGCTACCTTCTTACACTATATACGAGAATAAACTCAAAATGTAAGACCTGAAACCATAAAACTCCTAGAAGGAATTATTGGAGGTAAACTCAGTTATTACTTTCAGTAATATTTTTACTGATGTATCTCCTCAGATAAGAGAAACAAAAGAAAAAATAAGCAAATGGGACTACATCAAACTAAAAAGGTTTTGGACAGCAAAGGAAACCATCAACAAAACCACAAGACTACTGAATTGGAGAAGATATTTGCATTGATATATTTGATAAGGAGTTACAATCCAAATTATTTTTAAAATGCACATACAACTCAACACCAAAAACCCAAACAATTTAATTAACAAATGGGCACATGACCTGAATAGACATTTCCCCAAAGAGGACATACAGATGGTCAATAGACATATGAAAACATGCTCAACATCACTAATCATCAGAAAAATGCAAATAAAAACCACAATGAGATACCACTTCACTCCTGTCAGAATGGCTATCATTAATAAATCAGCAGACAACAAATGTTGGCAAGGATTTGGAGAAAAAAGGACCCTTTTGTGCCCTGTTCATGGGATTGCAATTGTTTTAGCCAGTTGGAAAATGGTTTGAAGGTTCCTTAAAAAATTAAAAATAGAGCTACCTTATGACTCAGCAATTCAATTTCTGGGTATTTATTCAAAGAAATCCAAAACACTAATTTGAAAAAAATATATGGACCCCTGTGTTTACCGCAACACTATTCACAGTAGCCAAGATATGGAAACAACATAGATACTCTACAATAGATGAATGGATAAAGAAATTGTGGTACCTTTATATGATGGAGTATTACTTTGCCATAAAAAGGAAAGAAATCTTAACCATATACTACAATAAAGATGAACCTAGAGGATAACGGTTTGGTGGTGTCTAAAAAATATAACAATAGAACTACCTTCTGATTCAGCAATTCCACTTCTAGTTGTTAACCTGAAGAAATCCAAAGCAGTGCCTCGAAAATATATATGCACTCCTATTTAAACTCAGTTGTATTTCCAATAACAAAAGTATGGAAGCAAGACAAGTGCCTATCAACAGTCAATTAGATGAAAAAAGAAGTGGTAGATATAAACAATGGAATATTACTCAGCCATAAAAATAATGAAATCTTATCTTTTGTGACACTATGGATGGTGCTAGAGGGTATTGTGCTAAGTGAAATAAGTGAGACTGAGAAAGACAAATAACATATGATCTTCATTATATGTGGAATATATAGAACAAAATAAACAAACAAAACAGAAACAGACTCATTAATACTGAGAACAAACCGATGGTTGCCAGAGGTGAGGGTTGTTGGAGAGCTAGGTGAAAAAGTTAGATTAGGAAAAAAAAAATTGTAGTTACAAAATGGTTACAGGGATGAAAACTACAGGGTATTCAGGCAACCATGACAGCACAATTAAAGACACTCACAAAAGAGGATTTCCAGAACTGCTTCAGAAAGTGGCAAAATGATGGGATAAATGTGTTTGAAGTGAGGGGGAGTATTTTGAGGAGGATTAATGGCAATGTGTCTTTTACTATATATTTTTTAAAATTTAAACATTCATCATACTTTTTTTAAATTCCACCTCATAGTTGTTGGAACATTATTGACTATATTCACTATACTGTATTTTTCATCCCTGTAATCATTTTGTAACTACAAATTTTTTTTCCTAATCTAACTTTTTCACCTAGCTCTCCAACAACCCTCACCTCTGGCAACCATCGGTTTGTTCTCAGTATTAATGAGTCTGTTTCTGTTTTGTTTGTTTATTTTGTTCTATATATTCCACATATAATGAAGATCATATGTTATTTGTCTTTCTCAGTCTCACTTATTTCACTTAGCACAATACCCACTAGCACCATCTGTAGTGTCACAAAAAATAAGATTTCATTATTTTTATGGCTGAGTAATATTCCGTTGTATGTATCTACCACTTCTTTTTTTTAAATCTAATTGCCGGTTCAACTCTCATATGTGATGGTGAGCTATGACCACCAGCAACTAAGATTGAACACAGCACCTTGAGCTCAGTGGCCATGAGCTGCCGACCCACTGCCTGATGGTGACTGGACTTGGAGCTGAGCTAGCTGTGCCCTCCACAACTAAGACTGAAGGACAACAGTTTGGCTGTTCCCCTTCCCCAATAAAAATCTGTCACATTATACCTTGCCTGTCAGCCTCCATGTACCTCTCCATAAAGACAGATCATAACTTTAACATTATGTTTACTGTATATATCCCTGTTTGGCACCAAAGAATGGCTAGCTAGTCAGTGATGGGTAAGATCCCATGAAAGGGACAACCCACGCCAGACATGGTCATGTGGGTGCCAGTGAGTGCCATGGGAGAAATCAGGGAGAGGAGAAAAGGGACATAAACCCCTTGCTTCATGTCCTGGCAGCCTGCCTGTGAAATGACCTATTGATGTGATAATAACTGTCCTCCCTGCATTCTTTATTATTATTATTATTATTATTATTATTATTAATAGTTACAGATGTACAAAACTATGCAATAGTTATCTTTTTCACCACTTACGAAGTGACTATCCCCTCCCCCTCCCCTGTCCTCCCACCCCTGATATCATACATATCTATTACAATTCCATCCTCTCCATCACCACAGTATATTCCACATCCCATGACTATATATGTGTTAAATTATAGTCAACATATACTATTAATCAGTGGCAGCTCCACATGTCTTGTCAGGGAGACCACTTCATCGATGGTGTAATGGCCTGACTATTGCACTGTACATCTGAAGCTCCCTGAATATTTTTTTTTTGAGGACAGTGTCATTAGCCCTCATATTTGGGACCCGAACCGGGGCCACTGGCTTCCCAAGCCAGCGTTTAACCACCATGCCATTCTGCAGGCCCATGAAGCTCCCTGCATTCTTATCAGTAAGCCTTGGCAGAGGAAGCTTCTGTCTCTTAAGAGGTGCATGACAATAACCACATGGGGCCTCTGGTAATGGCAGTTTGGGGGCAGGCATGGGAAATTAGGCCTGGAGGTTAATTCTAAGACTCACAGACCACAGAAGCTACATTGATCCTGGCTTATGTGTAAGATAATAAAAGGAACAGTCAGGCCCGATTTTGGGCTCCAGTCCAGCACGCTGAAGTCCCCTGGCCCAGCTGCATTTTTCTCTCTTTGATCTTGTCTCTTTCTTTCTTAACTCTTCGCCGTCCGTTCTCCACTCCCACCTGCTCAGTAGTGCAGGACACGACAAAAATCTTAAAAAAACAGAAAAGCAAAACTCAACTATATGTTGCCAAAAAATATACTTTAAATGCAGAAATTGATAATATTGAAAGTAAGGAAAAAAAATTCATAACAAGCAAACAGTATCACAAAAAATCCTTTGAAATCCGTAGTGTTATATTAATATCAGACAAAGAATGCTTTAATTTGATGAATATTATCAAAGATAGAGATACAGTTCATAATCATAACATGATTAATTCATTAAGATGATATAACAATACTAAATAATTAAAGGTACATGATTTTTAAAACACTAATAACCAAGTTGACTTAATTGACATATATGAAACAGTACACCCCCAAAATCAAGTTGTATATTATATTAGAGTACATATGGAATAGTCACCAAGATAGACATATAATATGATCTGCAATTTATTGTCTTAATAAATGTCAAAGTTTTGAAGTCATGCAAACTTTGTTTTCTGATCACAGAGAAATTAAATTAGAAATTAATATCAGAAATATCTTATGAAATCTTCAAATATTTAGATATTAAAGAATACGTCTTTAAATCATCCATGACTTAAAGAGGAAATGCTGCAGGTGTAAATAAGTTTTTGAACTGAATGAAATGAAAACCTAACAAATCACAGTCTTTGGAAGGTAGCTTATGCAATATTTATTGGGATAATGCATCATGACTAATTGCTTTTTTCTGAGGACTGTAAGCCTTATTTGATAATTTGAAATCAATTACATTTCATCATAATTACAGAATAAAGAAGAAAATATCCCTATGGGTGCAGAAAATTGACATGACAAAATTCAAGACCTGTTACTGATAAGACTTTTCAGCAAGTTAGGAATAGGAAGAAACTTCCTCTTACTGACAAATGGTGTCTATAAACAAAACAAGACAAAACAAAACAGAACAAAAGAAGAACAAAAACACTGCAGAGAGAAATTGACACATAAATAAATGGAGTGATGTAACATTTATGTGGATTACAAGTCTTAATATTTTAAACATGTCATTTCTCCCCAAACTGATCTATACATTCCATAAAATCCCAAATAAATTCTCAGCAGGTTTTATTGAGAAATTGATAATTGATTTTAAGAATAGTTTGTAAATGTAAAGGAATTACATTAGCGAGAAAAATATTAAAAAATAGTAACAATGAACACTGGAACACAGATATCTTTACAGACAAATGTTTTCAGATTGTTTTGGTAGATACCCAGGAGAGGGATTGCTGGATCATATGGTAATTCTATTCTTAATTTTTTTTTTAGATTTTTTTTAAAATTGGGGAATTGGGTGAGGGGAACAGCATTGAGGAATCTGGGAAAAGGAACAGACAGGTTGTTGTCATTTTGTTCTTCAGTCTGTGTAAGCGTAAATATGACCACAGCTCTGGTGACCATTCCAGATAAAGTGTTCCAAAATTGCTTTGAAGGGTGGACTACATGCTGGTATCAGTGCATAACTTCTCTAGGACTGTACTTCAAAGGTGATTGTAGGGATATTCGGCATGAGGTATGTAGCAGTTTTTCTAGGATGAGTTCTTGAACCTAATTATCAAATCTCATATTTATTTATCCAACAGAAATGAAAACACATGTCTATAAAATGACTTGTACTTAATAGCAACTTTATTCATAATAGCCCACAACTTGAAATGACTATAAAGGGATGAAAGGGAAAATATATTGTGGTATATTCATACAATGGAATACTACTTATTAATAAAAGAAACAATCTACTGATACACACACACACTCACACACACACACAAATGGATAAATCTCAGATGCTGAATGGAAGAAATCAGACAGAAAAGACTACTCTGTGCTTTCATTTATGTGAAATTCTAGAACAGCAAAACTAATCTTTAATGAAATCTGTTTAGTGGTTGCTTACAGCTACTGATTTGGATAGGGGGAAGAAATGGTTAACTGTGAAAGGGGAAGGAGAGGTGTTTTGTTTTTTTGGTTTTTTTTAAGGGGGGCAATAATTATATTCTCCATAGCTGTGGTGGTTAAATAGGTACATACATTTGTCAAAATTCATTGAAATATACAATTAAAATAAGTGCTTTTCATTTTATATAAACTATATTAAATTGAAGTTTATTTACAAAGATGAAAATCCAAGCAATGATAAAACAGAAATCACTGCTTTGTTTTCATTAAGGGACTTCAAATGATAACCACAATGTGATACCATTTCACGCTCACTAGAATGGCTAAAATTAAGACTTATGAATGTTAGTGAGAATGTTAGCCATCCAGAAATCTTGATATTGATGGGCATATAAAATGTTACAACTAACTTTGAAATAAATCTGATAGTTTCTCACAAAGTTGAATATATCTACCATATGACCCAGTCATTCTATTCCTATGAATGAGGTCTGAAAATTAAGTTTGATTCCATTTATATGAAACATCTAGAATAGGTAGAGACAGAAAGTAGATTAGTGATTGCTGAGGGCTGAGAGTAGGAAGGAATAAGGAGTGACTGCTTAATGGGTACAGGACTTCTTTTTGGAGTGATGAAAATGTTTTGAAAATAGATTGAGGTGGTTGCACAACCATCGAGAATGTACTAAATGCCACTGAATTATATATTTTGAAATAATTAATGGTCAATTTTATGTTATGTGAATTCAACCTCAATGAAAACAATGAGTAAGAGTCTTTGAGGAGTTATCTAATTCTGTACTTTTGTACCTTGGTTTGGAAATTTCTGTTTATGGGTTACTTCTTTTGGCATTAAAATTCTAAGAAGTTGGTTAAGGAGAGTTATGTCCAAACAATATAATTGGAAAATCATTGATTCACTAGAAAATAGGCTACTTAAGGGCAGGTATTTAATTCATCTTTGTAGTTTTTCAGCTTTAAAGAAAGTGGCTGTGCAAAAAAATGGTACTTAATATAATAAGGACTTAATATATGTTTGCTAAATAAGTAAATCTAGTGCTGGGAAAAGAGACTTAAGACCATGTTTTACTGAGTACATCATAGCTTTTTTTTTTTTTTTTTAGCTGAGCCATCCTGCCACCTGTTGGCAGCTCAGCTGCAGCTCAGCTCTGTCTAGGCATTGAACTGCTGTTGCTCAGAGCTCAGTTAGCACTCTTGAGCGAGCTCTTAACCAACTGAGTCACTCGGCTGGCCCTTGAGTACATCATTTCTTAAATGGAGCATGCCATCACTATCATCTGATTGGAAAATAGCAATGTATCAGGAATTCAGCATACACGATGGCCATAAAAAGTTAAACACTTCAAGTTATTAAAATCTCCTAATATCTGCTGCTCTGGCAATGAAACTGGAAAATGATACTTCTATTTATGACTTATTTAATTCAATAAAATATATAAATTTTAAAAAACAATTAAAAATAAAAGTTTATAGGAAGTTCTTAAATCTGGTAGAAACATACTTTGGGTTCTTATTTTAGATAAAATTCAATAGCCCACACTAAGTAGAAATAAGTAAAATAATATTCTTCAGGTAGAGATGGTTGATTAAACTAAGTAAGTATAGGAAACTTGAGTCCTGGATCAGTCACTGTTGAACGAGCTGTGTGATCTAAGACAAGTGATTTATCTTCTTTCTGCTTTTCTAGTTTCACTTGTTAGCCTGAAAGAATTTTGAGGAAGAAATCATCTTCCTTGCTAAGAATGAATTTATGTATATAGGAAAGGAGGCATTGTGGTTCTATTTGACAGAATGAGTAATGTGAAGAGCTTCAGAAGATAGTTCAGAAAATCAATCCAAGATGTCGAAGATATAATAAGCAGCCCTTTCAAGCACAGTGAAGGAAGAGAGACAAAAAACTATATGCAAATTTGTGTTTCTCTGTACAGGCACTTAGTGTGATTATTGTTAGCTGAAAATGGGATTAGAGAGGGTTCCTTCTGAGATTACTTTTCCTTGATCTTTATTTTCACTGCTAATTCTTTTGAGAATCAAATGTTAGATTAACTTTTTGCCTTTGTCAGTTCAATTGCTGTTTTAATAACTTTTCTAAGGGGCTGCATCATAGAAATAGTAGTGTGAGGTGAGCCTCCTGAAATCTCCCCTGGAATTTACAACAAATTGAACAGCTATAATTCCACCAGGACTCCCTGCACAGCAGACAGGCAAGACTAAGAGATGTGCAATTAAAATCATCTAAAGTTGGGCAAATTGAGCACTTGGAGCTCCAAGCTCTCTCCATTCTGGAACTACAGCATTTAGAGAAGATGGAAAAATTCAGACTGTTAGTGCTTCCCCTATGACCCACAGTCCTCCTGAAGGATCATCATATAACATGGCTGAACCTCACCCTCACGGCAGAGACCTCGAGGCAAAAACTGAAGGAAGATGGGTGGAAAAGGTAGTTAAAGCCCTCACTGACAAGCAGAGGACAGAAGACATAAGCACGGATCCTATCCAACCCCTTCCCACCCTCTCTGAGCTCACTCAACCCCACCCTCTTAGTGCTAAAAGTGCAATGGTTGTAGTGTCACATCAAAAGAACAGAATATTTGCAGTTCTGAGAACTGCAGCCCACAGCTACAGACTCTTGGCCCAACTATTTTCAGGGCTGTGCTGGTGGTCTCCACCATTGCTCAGAGCCACCTCTCACAGCCTACCCCAATGCTGCACCCACCTATCTAGGCAGACCCTTCAGGGGTAAACAGAGCTTCTGAAAATATGGGCTCTGAAACTGGTGCAGGACAAGCTTTGGAACTTCAGAAGCTCTCCACTTCCCCCCATGGAGGCATTGTTTTGTGATCCAGATGACCTGCTGACAAAGGAGGAGCCCACCATCCAGGGAAACTCCTCCCCATTGCGTAAGAAGCCAGAACAATGCAGAGAAAATATAACAGTACAGCATGAGAGAGAATAAAGGTCTACAGTAGGAAAGAAAATAAAGCATTTCACCAACACCTACTGGAAGGCAAAGTAAAAACTTCTTCCTATCAAGCTGTTGTGGAATCTGCTCCTATGGCATCTGCCTATGAAGAAAAATGATAATTCATTAATTGCCATGCATAACCAAGGAAACAAGGCAGCTCACAAAGAAAATGAAATGCCTCCTGAAAATGAACTTAAATATATGGAAATATGGACAGAGAATTCATTGCAGTTCTGAAAAACTCAAGGAGAAGCAAGAAAACACAGACAGGCAGTTTAATGAACTCAGAAAAACAAAGAACAAGATGAAAATTTTACCAAAGGGACTAAAATTTTTAAAAAGAACCAAATAGAAATTCTGGAGATTAAGAACTCAATAAAAGAAATAAAGAACGAAATAGCCAACTTAGGTAATAGAGCTGACCAGATGGAAGAAAGAATCAGTGATATCAAAAATAGAATCCTGGACATGACCCAGATGGCAGAAGAGAGAGATTTGAGAGTTAAAAAAAAAAAAAAAAGGAGGGCCGGCCAAGTGGCCTGATGGTTAAGCACTGGCTTGGGAAGCCAGCAACCCTGGTTTGGGTCACACATATGAGGGCCAGTGACACTGCCCTCAGAAAAAAATATTAAGTCCATTTCAGCTCTCTTCATCCACATCATCAGCAAAAATATTGAATTGGCCAGGAACTGCAGGTCTCCCTATATTTGATACTTAAAAAAAATAAAAAAGAGGAAGAACTCCACAAGAACTTTCTGACTCCATAAGAAAGAGCAAGATAAGAGTAAGGAGCATACCAGAAGGAAAAGAAAGAGATAATGGAACAGAGAGTATATTCAAACAAATAGTTGTTGAGAACTTCCCAAACTTGTAAAAAAACAACAACAACTGGATCCTTGAATCTTGTAAGCAAATAGAACACCTAATTACTTCAATCCCTACAGGCTTCTTCAAAGCACATTGTGTTGAGGCTGTCAAAAATTAGCAACATAGAATTCTCAAGGCAGCCAGGGAAAAGAACATGATAACCTACAAAGGAAAGACCATTCGATTATAATCAGATATTTTCAGCAGAAACTGTGCAATTCAGGAGGGAGTGGACTCAAGTATTCAAACTATTGAAAGAGACAAACTATGAGCCAAAAATAATATATCCAGCAAAGGCATCCTTTAGATATGAAGGAGGAATAGACATTTCCAGATATACAAAAGCAGAGGAAATTTTCTAACACACAACCTGCACTACAAGAAATACTGAAGAAGAGGGCCGGCAGAGTGGCTCAGTTGGTTAAGAGCTTGCTCAAGAGTGCAAGGTGAGCTCTGAGCAACAGCAGTTCAATGCACAGCCCTAGCTGAGCTGCTGCTGAGCTGCCAACAGGTGGCAGGATGGCTCAGCTATAAGAAAAAATAAATTAAAAAAAGAAATACTGAAGAAGGCTATTTGACCTGAAACAAAAAAGTAAAAGAATACAGAACCATGAACAGTATTACGAACAGACAGACAGAAGCAGGAAATGACAACCTCTACACCAAATTGGACACTATATGCTTAAACAAAACATACAGCATATAGAAGAACAACAAGAACAAAAAAAAACACTTAAAAATGTAGGAAAAAGACAACTTGCTACTGCAGTGAAGAAATAAACTTACAGGATAAATAGGGGTAATTTCTGACAACAAAACCATAAAAGAGGAGAGAGTATAGGTCTGAATTGGCACAAGAGAATGGAGAAAGGAAGCATGCTGAAGAAAATGGAATACTCTAAGTATGAAACTTTCTTTTCCATAAACTGAATGGTAACCACTGAAAAAAAAAATCCAGAACTGAAATATAGGAAATGAAAAAGAAGAAACAGAGGGAAAAATCATAGAATACCAACACACTTAAATAGTAGAAGGCATTAAAAAGACAAAGAAACAATGGCCACAGAGTCCTATCAGAAAACCAAAGACAGGAAATCCTCATATATGAATAATCACTTTAAATGTAAATGGACTGAACTCATCAATAAAAAGGCACAGAATAGTAGATTGGATCTAAAAACTAAACCCAACCATATGATGCCTCTGAGACATATCTCAACTACAAGGGAAAATATAGACTCAAAGTGAAAGGGTGGAAATTGATAGTCCAAACAAATGGTATTCAGAGAAAAGCAGGTGTATCCATACTGGTATCAGATGATACAGACTTCAGGATTAAAAATATAACAAGAGACAAAGATGGACATTTCATAATGATAAAGGGGACTATACACCAAGAATACATAACAGTCATCAAAATTTATCCCCCCAATCAGGGAGCACAGAAATATACAAAGCAAATGCTAACAAAGCTAAAGGGAGAAATTGACCAAAACACAATTATGGTAAGGGACCTTAGTACATCACTGACAACTATGGATAGATCATTCAAACAGAAAATAAGTGAAGAAATGTCAACCCCAAATGACACATTAGATGAAATAGACATAATTGGCATTTATATAGAAGGTCATCTTGGAACATCAGACTATACATTCTTTTCTAGTGTACATGGAACATTCTCAAGGGTAGACCATATATTGGGGCATAAAACTAGCCTCAGCAAATTTAAGAAGATTCAAATCATACCAAGCATATTCTCTGATCACAAGGTTTTGAAATTGGATATCAATGGCAAGATGAAAGCAGGAAAAATCACAAATATGTGGAGGTTAAACCACATACTTTTAAAAAATGATTGAGTCAAAGAAGAAATAAGAGAAGAGATCGAAAATCCATAGAAGCAAATGAGAATGAAAATAAATCCTACCAAAATTTTTGGGATGCGGCCAAAACAGTTTTAAGAGGGAAATTTATTTCATTACAGGCCTACCTCATGAAAGAAGAAATATCCCAGATAAATAACCTCACGTTATACCTTAAAGACCTAGAAAAAGAAGAAAAAATGAAATCCAAAGTCAGCAGAAGGAAGGAAATAATAAAAATCAGAGCATAACTAAATGAAATAAAGAACAGAAAAAATAAAGAATAGAAAAAATTAATACAAAAAAGAGATGGTTCTTTGAAAAGATTAATAAAATTGACAAACTTTTGGCTAGGCTCTCTAAGATAAAAAATGAAAAGACACAAATAAACAAAATCAGAAAGGAAACAGGAGAAGTTACCACGGATGCCACAGACATACAAAGGATCATCCAAGAATACTATGAAGGGCTATATGCCATGTAATTCAATAACCTAGAAGAAATTGACATGTTCTTAGAAACATATAGCCTTTCTAGACTGAATCATGGAGAACTAGAAAATGCAAATAGACCGATTAACAGTAAAGAAATTGAAAGGTCATCTGAAACTTTCCCAAAGGCAAAAGTCCAAGACCAGATGGCTTCACTAGTGAATTCTACCAAAAATTCAAACAGGATCTAATACCTGTCTACTCAAACTGTTACAAAATTTGAAGAAGAGACAATACTCCCATTTAATGAGGCCAACATTACCCTGATAACAAAACCTGGTAAAGATAACACAAAAAAAGAAAATTACAGACCAATATCTGTGATAAACACAGATGCAAAAATCCTAAACAAAATTCTAGCAAATCAAATGCAACAATGCAATAAAAAGGTTATGCATCATGACCAAGGGGGTTCATACCAGGGGCACAAGGATGGTTCAACATATGCAAATTGATCAATGTGATACACCACATAAACAAAATAAAAGGCAAAGTCATATGATTATATCAATAGATGCAGAAAAAGCATTTGTCTAAATATAAAATCCATTTATGATTAAAACACTTAATGAAATTCATATAGAAGAAAAATACCTTAACATAATAAAGGCCATATATGACAATTCCTCAGCTAATATCATAATTAATGGTGAAAACAAGCCCTTTACTCTACATTCAGGAACCCAACAAGGCTGTCTCCTATCACCATTGCGTTTCAACATAGTATTGGAAGTCCTAGCCAGAGAAATCAGGAAAGAGAAAGAAATAATAGGTAACCATATTGGGAATGAAGAAGTTAAATTATCACTTTTTGCAGATGGCATATGCTATTTATAGAAAAACCTAAAGACTCCACCAAAAAGCTATTAGTAACAATAAACAAATACAGTAACGTTTCTGGCTACAAAATCAAAGTACAAAAGTGCATTGCATTCCTATATACTAACAATGAAATCTCAGGACAACAAATTAAAAAAGAATTCTTTTTGAAATTGCAACAAAAAATTAAAATACCCAGGAATAAACTTAACCAAGGATGTGAAAGACCTATGCACTGAAAACCGTAAGACATTTTTAAACAAAATTGAAGACACAAAGAAATGGAGACATTCTGTGTTTATGGATTGGAAGAATCAACATAGTTAAAAGGCCACATTACCCAAAGCAATGTACAGATTTAATGCAAACACCAACAAAATTCCAATGGCATTTTTTTAAAGAAATAAAACAAAAAAAATCAACAGATTTGTATGGAACCACAAAAGACCCCAAATAGACAAAGCAACCCTAAGAAAAAAGAACAATGCTGGAGGTATCACACTACCTGACTTCAGCTTGTATTGCAGGGTAACAGAAATCAAAACAGTATAGTATTGACAGAAAAACAGACACACAGCCATTGGAATAAAATTCAGAACCCAGAAATAAACCCACATAAATATGGACAGATAATTTTTGACAAAGAAGCCAAAAACATACAATGGAGAAGAGACAGCCTCTTCAATAAATGGTGCTGGGAGAACTGGAAAGCCGTGTATGAAAACATGAAACTAGATTGCTATCTGTCACCATATACCAAAATTATCTCAAAATTGATGAAAGACATAACCATAAGACCTGAAACAATAAATTGCATAGAAGAAAACCTAGATGCTAAATTTATGGACCTTGGGTTCAAAGAGGATTTTATGAATTTGACTTCAAAGACAAGGGAAGTAAAAGCTGAAATAAATTAATGGGACTATATCAAACTATAAAGCTTTTCAACAGCAAAAGAAACCATAGATAAAATAAAGTGGCAACTAACTGAATGGAAGAAGATTTTTGCTAACAATTCCTCTGATAAGGGGCTAATATCCAAAATATATAAGGAACTCATAAAACTCAACAACAACAAAAAAACAAACAATCCAATTTAATAATGGGCAGAGCATCTGAATAGTCATTTCTCCAAAGAGAACATATAAATGGCCAATAGCCACAGGAAAAAAATGCTCAAAATCACTAATAATCAGAGAAATACAAATAAAAACCACAATTAGATATCACCTCACACCTGTTAGAATGGCTATCATCAACAAGATAAATAATAACAAGTGTTGGAGAGACTGGAGAGCAAAAGGAACCCTCATACACTGTTGGAGGGAATGCAGATTGGTGCAGCCGCTATGGAAGGCAGTGTGGAGGTTCCTCAGGAAATTAAGAGTAGAATTACCATATGACCTAGTAATCCCTCTCCTGGGTATCTACCCCCAATATCTGAAAACATTTATCTATAAATATATTTGTGCTCCGATGTTCACTGCAGCTGTATTTACAGTGACAAAGACATGGAAACAACCATAGTGTCCCTGGTTAGATGATTGAATAAAGATGTGGTATATATACACAATGGAATACTATTCTGCCATAAGAAAATATGAAATAATGCCATTTGCAACAACATGAATGGATCTTGAGATTATTATGCTAAGTGAAATAAGTCAGACAGAAAAGATGGAGAACCATATGATTTCACTGATATGTGGGATATGAAACTGAAGTCAATAAAGGAACAAGACAAACAAATGAACAAACAAAACATTATAGACAATAGTGTAGTGGTTACCGGAGGGTAAGGGGGAAGCATGGTGGTAGATGAGGGTAAAGGGGATCAAATATTGATATATTGTGATGGAAGGAGAACTGACTCTGGGTGGTGAACACACGATATGATATATACATGATGTGTTACAGAATTGTATACCTTACTTTACTAACAATTGTCACACCAATAAACTTTAAATAAAAACAACAAAATAAATTTTCTTAATATTCTTCACTGTCACTTAGCTTACTCAGAAAGGTAAAAGTGAAATTACCCTAAAAGGAATTAATTTATTTACATATGAGCTTAGCGATAAAGTGGATCATTTATTTTTACCTAACTGCTTCCCTCTCTTTTGTGGAACAGTGTTTGAAAATTTCTATAAATGTTTTATATATGCCCAGAAGCTGTATATAGCATTGGGTGCATTTATGAATCAAAGAATAGCTAAATAAACACCTCCTTCCTGCTGTTTTGAATATCTCCATTCTTATTTCCTATTCTAAACTTCTGGATTGTTGTATTGTGCTTTCAAATACCTTCTGGGTCCAAACCCAGAGATGACTACACTTCATTGAAGGGTGGCATTATTAAAGTGTGTATTCAGAAGATGTGATCTTATAATCATTTCTTACACAGAATTCCCAATGCCTTTAATAGGAGATGGGGCATGGATTAATTGTAGATTTTGACTCATTATATACTTTCTGAAGTGATTTAATATAATTTGAGATGAAAGTAACCAATGAATATAATACTCTACAATTTTTTATTATGGAATACTCCAAATAAATTGAAACAAAGATAGACAATAAAACTTTAAACTAAATAATAAGAGTATCAGAGAGAGATGAAGCAGAATAAGGAAAGGAAAAAGAAGGGATAGGCTTGGGTCGGCAGAGTGGCTCAGTTGGTTAAGAGCTCACTCAAGAGTGTGATCTGAGGGCCGGCTGAGTGGCACGGTAGTTAAGCGTTGGCTTGGGAAGCCAGCGGCCCCGGTTCGGTCCCCATATGAGGGCCAGTGACACTGCCCTCAAAAAAAAAAAAAGTGTGTGAGCTGAGCTCTGAGCAACAGCAGTTAGATGCCCAGCCCGAGCTGAGTTGCCATTGAGCTGCCAACAGGTGGCAGGATGGCTCAGCTAAAAAAAAATAAAAAATAAAGAAGGGATAGGCTTGAGCTCCATTGTAAGAGGTGGAGATATATAGGAGTGTAACCATAAATGGTTATCAGCAGTATTAAGAATACATTAGTTCTATTGGGTTGGGAATTTATTTTGAGATAATTTCTAATGCCAAATATCAACATTCTATCTAGTTATATTGTGTGAAAGAAAAAATACACAATTTAACTAAGTAGTGTCCCAAGTTACCCAAAACCTATTGGAAAAAATTGTTTTTCTCTTTCTGTACAACCTATTCGGAAAAAAAAAAAGCCTAGTTTTGCTAAGAAACTTACCAAGTCTCCTCCAAAATGAATTACACTTTCAAAGTAAACTAGATATGCAGGGATATTTTCATAAGATGAAATTAGTTTAGGCAAACTAGAAAACATATGATAAATTCTATGCCAGATTTTCTTTTGATTCAGAAAATGAATTTGTAATGGAGCAAAGAAACCCTGTGATCGGAGCAGAATGAACAAAGTTACAAAGGAAATGTATAATAACTTTTTCAGAGGTAAAAAGAAAACAACCAAAACTTTAAAACAAAACCAGCATGAAAATAAAAATATCCTCCAAGAAAGTACTTTACAATTTAAGAAAATATATTTTTCTTTGTTTCTCTTTCATGTGAACTGTATCTGTGTAATCTTTCACTGGCTAAGGAAACAATACAAACTGAAAGTCACTGATAAATAAATATAAAATACTTAAGTGACACATTTACTATTACAAACTCATCTCATTTACATTTTTAATTGCATTAATATTACATAAAAAATATAGTTCAGATTTATTGATAACCTGATAGTATTTGAAAAAATAATTTCAGAAATTATTATGAAATGATGTTAAGTTTTTCTCACTGCTAATGATTTCATTATTGGTAAAGCAAGGGAATTGTCAGTAATGTATATAACTGTGTTACAATTTACACTTCTCCTCAAGACGTTTTTTGATTCAAATACAAAGTCATTCAGACTAAATTTGTTAGTGGTCATTTATAAAGTTCAAAGAGCTTCTTTATTTTCCCAAGGCTGTAGACAATTTGCACTTCTATTCATGACCTCATTTTCCACATCTATAAATTGAGATTGCATTAATATTTCTGAGACTCTTTTTAGTCCCTGAGATAGTCTAAAAGAGTCCCCTTAGGATGTATTGGTGAAGATTTAGTCTTAATGAAAAATTGTCATAAGGTAAAATCTTGTTAATGCTGTGCTATGTTATTATCGTCTGTTCATTGGGTTCTAAACACATGTATTATATTGCCTTCATCAAGTTAAACATGGGGAGAAGAAGAAATACAAAATTAACACAAAAATATCGCAAGCCATGCGAAGTCTTTAATGGACATTATCAAATGGGTAGAGCAGTGAAAATTTCAGACTACTAAGAGTTCAGTAGAAGTACACACAATGAGAACAATATTTACTCTTGCTTCATTTTGATACATGTCATTTCATCTTGGTGATACGATACCCAATATACATCATGTGATAATGTTGAAGAAAGAAAAAAAGAAAAATTGCATTAGCTAATTAATTTACTTGTGGCAAAAAATAGAGCACACAGCTGGCTTAATTAAGCCCTTTGGTGATCTCTGTTCAATTTGATTAGGGTTTAGAGGTGTAGTTGACTTGGAGCAAAAGACAGAAGCTCTTTTCTGAAGTGGAAGCAGCACAAGAGAGGCAAAAGTACAGCAGAGTGCTACAGTGGTAACATAGTCTAAGTCACAGCTAAGGCTGATATTAGTGCTGCCTTCTCAAATTTCCCAGTGCCTAAAATAATGACCTTCTATAGAAAACATATACAACTGGGGTGCACGTGTGTTCATGTGCACATGTGTACACACACACACACACACACACACAAACACCTCTGCTTTGCCTCAAGCCCTTAATCAGCTACTTATGCTTTAGAATATTTGCTTTAAAATACAAGCATCTGTCTACTTCTGTTGGAATAGGTCTATTTATAATTACAGAATCGTGACCTATCCTGGATGAAATATTCACGTACATTCCACTGCCAAACAGCACTTATGGCACAGTAAACTGCAAACATTATCATATCAAAAGCAATTTTGCAACATGGTTCATACCAACTTAATAAAAATGTCATTTTAAATATTGTTTAAGGCACTAGTTTAACAACTTTTACAACACTGGACCACCAAAATCTATTTATCATGTACAGGATGGTAGAATGAAAACAAGTGGTTCAACTCAGTCATGTAGTTCCCAGGTAAAGACAAGGCATTAATAAAGGATCTCCATTCATTTTGAGCAAACCTGGAATATGGGGATGATCTGATACCTTTGAATTGGCTCCCAATCCCTGGGCTGCTTATTGCCTGGCACATCCATACATGGTAGTGCCTTGCTCATAAACTACACAAAAACAATAATGGAAAATTTGGCCTATTTGGAGAGGGGGATGTGTTTACCTAAAGATTAATACCAAAATGTGCTATCCTCCATATAAACTTCCCTTAGTTTACTTTTGTTTATTGTTCAAAGGGGTCAAATCAAAGTGTGCATGTGTGTGTTGAAAGTTTAAAACTAGACTAGTTATAAGCCAGAAGTAGGTGTGGGATTTGGGGTTATCTGAAACAATTTTTAGTAGCACCCTACAACTCTTTTCTTAGTTAATTTTTTCTCTCCCTCTATTTATCCCTTCCTTCCTTTCTTTTTCCTCTTACTTTCTTCCCTGGAGTTTAGCTAGAGTACAGAAATATCTACTGGGCAATAAGAATTTATAAGGGAACTATAAGTTTAAGGCTGCAGCTTGAGGTTTGAATATTGATAGTACATTTTTCCATTATTTCTTTCACCAGAACATCTTAAAAGGGAGTACTTGTGATCCAAATATTGTAGCTTGAAAGGTTACATAATAGGATTGTTTCATTTATGGAGACTAAGGTGTATTTGCTGACTTAGTTACTTCATGATGCTCTAGAATGAAAATAAAATCACTAGCAAACTCATTTTTTGGGAAAAAATAAAACTTAAAGCCCAAATAAAAATTTTATAATATAGAATGTAGTACCAGATGGTCTTTAATACATGGCAGATTGATAGAAAGGTTTTAAGCCAACTGCAAGTATGAGAATTATTGTGTTTCCGTATTGACCTGACAATTTAAGAGCTACTTACAGGAACTGCAGAGTTTAATCAATATAGTAAAACATTCCACTACACAATTTAAATATGTCTTTCAATAAGAATCATATGTAATTCTACCTCAAATCAGTATAAGCAAGAACTTTGGAACTAATGTAGAAAGGTGATGTGATGGAAAAAGAGATGTCAAGACTTTGTGAATATAATAACACACCATTTCTTATAATAAAAAAAGAAAGTCCAGAAATATAATAGGGACCTATAATTCTTACCTGTATAATTAGACATTTAGTTATGTTCTGAATAGATCACATTCATTTAAATGTGTTATAATTTATTTTAAAATAACATTAAAATTATTAGGAGTAATCATAGAATGGTGAAAATATTAGTTATCCAAGGTTTCTGTTTCCTGCTCTGCCAATAGCTAAGTTACCTTACTCAGTCACTTCAGCTCTGTAGGCTTCAACTTCTTCAACTCTGAAAAAAAAATGATTTGGATTTAAACATCTCTAAGATCCCTTTCACTTATATTACATTTATGATTTTATTCAAATCATCTTAATATTGACAATAACTCATTATCTAAAAATGCAGTATTTAATGCTTTACATACACATTTCCAATGACTTTGAATTGACCCCTATGGACAGTAGTAAAAACTGACTTTCTATTTTTCCAAGAATTTTATAACATTGTTTTGAATAAAATAAATATTTAAGTTACAATAGTTGGCATTCATATCTTAATTATAAAAGGGATATGGAAGTTTTGGAATACTGTGCCAGGCCATTTAATTTATTTAGGAAAAAAAACAATAAGTAGGATAAGTTAATTTGGGATACATATTCATTTTGTCAAAAGAAGATAGATTAGTTTTCTATCCTGCAAAACCAATTATCAAATAATTAATTGCTTAAAAACACACATTTGGATTGCCCAAGTGACACATTGGTTAAGAGCTGGCTCAGGACACCAGCAGCCCTGGTTCTGGATACCACATATGAGGACAGGGACACTGCCCTCTATAGCTAATAACAGCTCTACCTGGAGCTGGGCTGTGCGAGCTCCAGCGAGAGTGTAGGCTGCAGCCCCTGCTGCAGTGGGCTGCCATAGGCTACAGTGAGTGGCCGACAGCCAGCTAGAGTGGCTGGCAGCCATCGTGAGCTGCCAATAGCCACAGTGAGCAACCATCCAGAGGCTGGCGACCAATCCGCCTCATCAGGGAAGAGCTCAATGATGATACCAACATGGGCAAGTGAAGCAATGTCCTCCACAACTAGACTGAAGAACAAAAAGACAGCAACTTGTCTGTTCCCGGTCCCCGATTCCCCAACGCTGTTCCCCTCCCCCAATTCCAACATAAAATCTTTAAAAACAAAAAACAAAAAACAAAAAAACATACATTTATTATCTTATAATTTCAGTGGCTTTGGAGTCCAGGTACACCTTATCTAAGTCCTTGGCAAGGCTATAATCAAAGGGTCAGCTTGGGCTGGATTTTCATATGGAGGTTTGACTGAGGAAGTAAGTTTCTGCATCCAAACTCTCTCAGGTTGTTGGCAGAGTTCATTTCCTTATGGCTATAGGATTCATAGCAGCTTGCTCCTTCAAAGCCAAGGAGAACAAGACCTTCGAGCAAATGTGCATGCAAGATAGAGTTTATATAACATAAGACAATGATGGGAGTGACATTCTATTACTTTTGACACATTTTGTTGGTCAGAATAAAATCACCAGTCCCAGGCCGGCCGAGTGGCACATTGGTTAAGAATTGGCTTGGAATGCCAGCGGCCCCAGTTCGGATCACACATATGAGTGCCAGTGACACTGCCCTCTACAGATAACAACTGCTCCACCTGGAGCTGGGCTGCAAGCTCCAGCTATGGTGTAGGCTGCAGCCCCTGCTGTAGTGGGCTGCCATAGGCTACAGTGAGTGGCCGGCAACCAGCGTGAGCTGACAATAGCTGCGGTGAGCAACCATCCAGAGGCCAGCGACCCATATGCCTCATCTGGGAAG
Organism: Aselliscus stoliczkanus; assembly: GCA_033961575.1. Lineage (NCBI taxonomy): Eukaryota > Metazoa > Chordata > Mammalia > Chiroptera > Hipposideridae > Aselliscus > Aselliscus stoliczkanus. The sequence continues at coordinate 32,254,787 of CM066737.1, read as the reverse complement.
AGTGCAATGACGATACCAACATGGGACCATGAAGCAACGTCCTCCGCAACTGGACTGAAGAACAAAAAAAAGACAGCAACTTGTCTGTTCTCCTTCCCTGATTCCCCAACGCTGTTTCCCTCCCTCAATTCCCCAATAAAATCTTTTTTAAAAAAAAGTCACCAGTCCCAGGTACACTCAAATGGGGGAGAGGATTATACATAGGAGGCCGGACATTTACGTTTGTGAACTCATCCTAGAGAAAGTGCTACATACCTCATTGCTGAATGTCATTATGGTAACCTTTGAAGTTCTCCCCTTGGGAAGCTATGCACTGATGCTAGCTCCTAGTCCACCCTTCAAAGCAATTTTGTAACTCTTTTCTGGAATGGCCATCAGAGCTGTCATCCTATTATCCTTGATGTCCTGAATGTCATCAAAATGTTTTCCTTTCAGTATTTCCTTTATCTTCAGGTAAAGAAAAAAGTCATTGGGGGGCAGATCAGGTGAGTAGGGAGGGTGTTCCAATACAGTTATTTGTTTACTGGTTAAAAACTCCCTCACAGCCAGTGCTGTGTGAGCTTGTGAATTGTGGTGATGCAAGAGCCATGAATTGTTGACGAAAAGTTCAAGTCTTCTAACTTTTACATACAGCCTTTTCAGCCCTTCCAAATAGTAAACTTGGCTAACTGTTTATTCAGTTGGTACAAATTTATAATGAATAATCCCTCTGATATCAAAAAGGTAGCAACATTATTGCAACAAGTTCACAAACTTAATTTTCAGACCTTGTAAACACCAGGAGGCAAGTCTCATGGAGGTTGCCAATAAGTCTGTTCACCACTGAAGAAATATGACAGTGCAAATTGTGATCCATTATAAGTTGTCATCCCTCTCTCTTCTCACCCTCCTTTTGCCTTCTCTCTTGTCTTTCCTCTACTTCCTCCCCTGCCTCCTCCTCCTTTTCCTCCTCTTTCTTCTTGTTCTCTCTCTCTCTCTCTCTCTCTCTCTCTCTCTCTCTCTCTCTCTCTCGTTTTTCTTTTACCAAAACTGATCATTGTGGTGAATTGTGCAAATGCTCTATGCGCATGTGAAAGATCAACAGCTATATTAATGATGCTGCACATCCTCAATTACAGATATATAACATGAAGACACACAGGTGGATCTTTTGCTTCACCAGAACACTAACTAGTAATGAATTATGAGATAATCTGTCAACTGTTTTTAATCTTGGCTATGTAATTATGTGAAAAAATTCCCTGATGCAAATCTATCCCTGAACTTTAACCAAGGCAAAGATACAAGTGAAGATTGATTTCTCTTGCACTTAGTGTGGGATAATTCTCACTCATTTTATGACCTAATTCTAGTATCGTATCAGGGATTTAACAACCAATATATTAAAGTATTTTAAACTATATTTCTTTTCTTTTATGAATCGTTCATTTAAAAATATATATTTAAAAAAAATTTTCAATTAAAGTTGACGTAAAATATTATATTAGTTTCAGGTGTACAACACAGTGATTATATATATAACTTACAAAGTTATCACCTTGATAAACCCAGTAGCCATCTGATTGTACATAGTTATTACAATACTGCTGACTGTATTCCCCATGCTATACTCTACATCCCTATAACTACCAATTTGTAACGACGAATTTGTACCTCTTAATCTCCTCCTCCCTTCACCCATCCTCCCAAACCCCTCATCTGGTAACGATCAAAATGATCTCTGTATCTATGAGCTTGTTTGTGTTTTGACTGTTCACAAAACCTGTTCTCTACATTTCACATCTAATTGAAATCATATGGCATTTTTCTTTCACTGTCTGACTTACTCCACTCAGCATAATACCCTTTAGGTTCATTGATGTAATTGCAGATGGCAAGACAATTCTTTTTGATAACTGAGTAATATATATATATATATATATCTTCTTCATCTATTCATATGTTGATAGACAGTTTACTTTCATATCTTAGCTATTGTTAATAATGCTGCAATGTACATATGGATGTACATGTCCCTTTAAAGTAGTATTCTGGGTTTCTTTGGATAAATACCCAGAAGTGGAATTATCAGTTTCTTCTTTGTCTTTTGTTTTATAGACTTAGTTTTAAAGTCCATTTTGTCTGGTATAAGATTGCTACTCTGGCTTTTTTTTTCACTATCATGAAATATATTTTATGATCCATTTACTTTTTTTTTTTGAGGGCAGTGTCACTGGCCCTCATATGTGGGACCAAACTGGAGCCACTGGTTTCCCAAGCCAGCACTTAACCACCGTGCCACTCGGCCGGCCCCCCCCTTTTTTTTTTAAAGATTTTTATTGGGGAATTAGGGAAGGGAAGCAGCATTGGGGAATTGGGAAAGGGGAACAGACAAGTTGCTGTCTTTTTGTTCTTCAGTTTAGTTGTGGAGGACATTGCTTCACTGGCCCATGTTGGTATTGTGATCGTTGCACTCTTCTCTGGGTGAGGTAAATGGGTCCCTGGCCACTGGACAGCCTCTCATAGTAGCTCTTGGCAGCTCACACTGACTGCTGGCCACTCACACTGGCTGCCAGCCACTCATGTAAGGTAATGGCAGCCCACTGCAGCAGGGGCTGTAGGCTATGCCATCGCTGGTGACTCAAGGTAGCCCAGCTCCAGGTCAAGCTGTCGTCCACCCTCTTAGCTGTATAAGGCGCAGCATTACTAGCCCTAATGTGGGAGCTGAACAGAGGCGCTGTTCCTCAGAGCTGGTTTCCCAAGACAACTCTTAACCAACGTGCCACTCGGCCAGCCCCATCCATTTACTTTTAGTTTGTGTATGTCTTTCTATCTGAAGTGAGTCTCTGGTAGGCAGCATATGTAAGGATTTTCGTTTCTTATCCATTCAGCCACCCTATGTCTTTTTTTTTCTAAAGATTTTATTGGGGAATTGGGGTAGGGTAACAGCATTAGGGAATCGGGGAAGGGGAACAGACAAGTTGCTGTCTTTTTGTTCTTCAGTCTAGTTGCGGAGGATGGTGCTTCACTGGCGCATGTTGGTATCGTCATTGCGCTCTTCCCAGATGAGGCAGATCGGTCGCCAGCCTTTGGATGTCGCTCACTGCAGCTATTGGCAGCTCACACTGGCTGCCAGCTGCTCACGCTGGCTGCCGGCCACTCACTGTAGCCTATGGCAGCCCACTTCAGCAGGGGCTACACCTACACCATCTCCAGGGCTCGCACAGCCCAGCTCCAGGTGGAGCTGTTGTTAGCTGTAGAGGGCAGTGTCACTGGCCCTGATATGTGGGATCCAAACCAGGGCTGCTGGCCTCCCAAAACCAGCTCTTAACCAATGTGCCACTCGGCCGGCCCATGTCTTTTTATTAGAACATTTAATCCAACTACATTTAAAGTAATTGTTGATAGAAATGTAGTTAATGCCATTTTATTTTCCATATCTTTAAAATGTTCTCCTCCTCCTCCTCCTCCTCCTCCTCCTCCTCCTCCTCCTCCTCCTCCTCCTCCTCCTTCTTCTTCTTCTTCTTCTTCTTCTTCTTCTTCTTCTTCTTCTTCTTCTTCTTCTTCTTCTTCTTCTTCCTCTTTCTTCTTCTTTTCTTCTTCTTCCTCTTGAAGAAGTCCCTTTAACATTTCTTATAATACTGCTCTGGTGGTTATAAACTCCTTTGTCTTTTTCTTGTCTGGGAAGCTCTTTATATGTATATGGATTCTAAATAATAGTTTTGCTTGGTAGAATTATCTTGGTTGTAGGTCCTTGGTTTTCATTAGTTTGAATATTTTGTGTCAATCACTTCAGCCTTATGAGGTTAGTTCTGTTGAGAAAGCTGACAGTCTTATTGGAGCTCCCTTGTAGTTAACCTACAAGGTAGGTTACTCCTTTTCTCTTTTTTGCTTGTAAGATTCTGTTTGTCTTTAACCTCTGGCATTTTAATTATGATGTGTCTTGATGTGGGCCTCTTTGTGTTCATCTTTTTTGGATTCTCTGTGCTTCCCGGGCTTGAATGTGTATTTTCTTTGCCAGGTTAGGTAAGTTTTTCATCATTATTTCTTCAAATAGGTTTCTAGTTCCTTGCTGTCACCCTTCTCCTATGATGTGAATGATGTTATGCTTGATATTGTCCCAGATGCCCCTTAAACTATCCTCATTATTTTGAATTCTTTTTTCTTTTTGCTATTCTGATTGGGTGTTTTCTTTCTTTGTTTCTTTGTTTCTTTGTTTCTTTGTTTCTTTGTTTCTTTGTTTCTTTGTTTCTTTCTTTCTTTCTTTCTTTCTTTCTTTCTTTCTTTCTTTCTTTCTTTCTTTCTTTCTTTCTTTCTTTCTTTCTTTCTTTTTTGAGGGCAGTGTCACTGACCCTCATATGTGGGACCCAAACCTGGGCCGCTGGCTTCCCAAGCCATCACTTAACACCACGCCACTTGGCCGGCCCTGATTGGGTGTTTTCTGTTACCTTATCTGTCAAATTGCTGATGTGCTCCTCTGCTTTATGTATTATACTATTTATTCCCTAATGTATTCTCCATTTAAGTTATTTTATTCTTCATTTCTTATTGATTGTTATTTATTATTTCTATCTCTATATTCATATTTCCTATGTCTTTTTTGAAGTTTTCCCTGAGATCATTGAGCATCCTTATCACCAGTGTTTCGAACTATGCATCTGATAGATTGCTTCTCTCCATTTTGTTTAGTTCTTTTTCAGGAGGTTTGTTCTGTTCTTCTAATTGTGACATGTTTCTTTTTCTCCCCATTTTTGCTGCCTCTCTGTGTTTGTTTCTGTGTGTTAGACGAAGCTACAATGTGTTTTGATCTTAGTAGAGTGGCCTTTAGTAGGTGTCCTGTGGGGCCCAGTGCCACAGTTTTCCTGGCCATCTGAGCTGGGTACTGCAGGTGTGTCCCTTGTGTGGGTTGTGTATACACTCCTGTTGTAGTTGAGCCTTGGTTGTTATTTGCACATCAGTGGGAGGGACTGACTCTTAGGCTGATTGTGATGACTGTCCATGAGTACCGTGGAGGAGCTATTGTGCAGGGACTGACCCTACAGAGCAGGATTCACTTTAGCAGGGCCCTGCTCCCTGTTAAGTACACCGTTTGGTTGTTTCATTTGTGGAGGTGGGCAGGTGGTACTATGGTGTGGCCTGAAGCTGGCCACTGGGTGTGTTGGTTCTGGAGCCCCTTGGGAGGGGCTCTGTTGCAGGCCAAGTTTATCCACTTCCTATGCCCTGTACAGGGCCACTTGGTATGAACTACCAAGTGATGTGTGGATGGTTGTCAGTTCTGCTGGGCTTTGAGATGTCTGGGAGATGTTAAGCTTTGAGTAGATGCTGGCTGCCACTTGTGCTGGGCTCAGGACTTCTTTAGTACAAGTATGGGGCTTATAAAGGTAGGTGCTGCATGTTTGGTGTTTGTGAACATTTGATATGTTTTAGGAAAGTCTGAAGCATGAGCCAAGACAGGCCATTTGTATAGAAAAGCCACTGGAAGGAGCGTGGGTGTGCCCCCATATTGGATGGGGCAGGATCTAAGGGAATCACCAGGACAGGCAAAAGATATTAGTGAGGTAGATGGAGACACAGATATGGTGCCCACCTGCATTTGAACACTGGGAGCTGGGGGGCTCAACAAAGGAACAATGGCTTCTACAAGAACTTCTGTCTGGGAGAAATCTGCCCCAACAAACCTTGCCCTGAAGTCAGACAATTCAGTTTCCTCTATATGTCCCTAGTGCCTTTTGAGCTGCTGCCCTTGCATTGGAGCTCAGAGGAAGTGAGTCCTTTAGGCATTAAATCCATTTGTGGTTCCTTTAAGAGGAGCACCTGGGACTCCAGCTGCCTTCCATCTCACTCAGCCAAAATCTGTTGGTTTTCACAGCCAGAAGCTATGTGGACTTCTCTTCTAAGCACTGGAACCCTGGCTGGGGAGCCTGGTGTGGGGTTGGAACCCCTCACGTCTCCGGGGGGGGGGGGTGTAACTTTTTCACGAAGCCTTGTCAGCACTTCCAAATAGTAAATTTAATTAACTGTTTGTCCAGTTGGTCAACTAGAACAAATTCTTAATGAATCATCCCTTTGATAAAAGGGACTATTTTTTAAAAGGTTAGCAACATCATTGCAACAAGTTCGTGAATTTAATTGTCACACTTCATATTAGTGATACTAGTAAGTACCATTTACTGAGTCCATACCACAGATCCATGGACTCTTGCAATAACTTCTCATGTTGTATTTTATTTTATTTTATTTTTATTTTATTTATTTATTTATTTTTTTAGTTGAGCCATCCTGCTACCTGTTGGCAGCTCAACGGCAACTCAGCTCGGGCTGACATTGAACCGCTGTTGTTCAGAGCTCAGCTCGCACTCTTGAGCGAGCTCTTAACCAACTGAGCCACTCAGCCAGCCCTACTTTTAAAGCCTTGAAAATGCAGGTTAATTTAAATTATTTGCAATGCTATTCAAATTAAATGTGATTTTAATGAAAAAATCAAATGAGAACTCATATAGATATCCTATTATTTTCAACAAGTATTTTTAGTACTAATGCTGGCATAGTTTAGATGAGGTTCAATAAACACACTGACATTTTACTGTAGCCTTGCTGTCTTTCTTGAGGCCATCAAAGACAAAACTGCCTCATAATGACGTCTTTGGTATTTCAATTGTATTTGGATGGAGGAAGGAGAAGTTCTTATATAGCCAATCTTGTTATGGTAATGATTTAGTGCATTAATGAAGGATAAAGACTATGTAACTTTTCAGTGTTATTTTTACCCAATAAAAATAATTTGGATATGCTTCTTGAACATTGCATGTACGAGAATCAATAAGTAGAACTGTAGAAGATGAGCAACAGGGATGCTCATTTTAGATTTTTTTTCCCTTTGTTTTTTTGAGTGCAGTGTTACTGGCTCTCATGTGTTGGACCTGAATCGGGGCCGCTGGCTTCCCAAGCCAACACTTAACCACCGCTTCACTCGGCCGGCCCCAGGGATGCTCATTTTAAAAATGAGGCAGGTGAAACTGGTTTAGTATTTTATATTATTGCCCAACTGTCATCTTGTCAGATAAATTTAGATTTTCCAATCCTGTTCATGGTGTTGTGAGTGCATCATGATTTACTTTGCATAAATACAATAGCTAAAGGGGAAGAAAAAGAACCAGCCTTCTGATTTATCATCTTGAAAAATGATGAGGGCAATGAAAATGGATGGAGCAGTGCATTTTAAGTAGCATATGTTTGGGAGAGTAATTATCTGCATTTTTTTTCAGGTTTGTGTACAGATAGGTCATTGTAATGTCTTTATGATATTTAAAAGCATTTTTGTTTGTTTTTTAAATTCCTAGCAATGTTTATGATTCTAACAACAAAAAATATCCAAATACTTTCAAGTTGATTACTAATCTAGTTGGGGTTAGAAATAATCATACATCTAACAGGGAAGGAAAGGTCTGGCTGAGTAGCGCGGTGGTTAAGCGCTGGCTTGGGAAGCCAGTGGCCCCGGTTTTGTCCCACATATGAGGGCCAGTGACACTGCTCTCAAAAAAATAAAAATAAAAGAATAAGATAAAATTAAAAAAATAAAAGGGAAGCAAAAAGTAGGAAGAAGCACCTTATTTGGTATGAACAATGCTTCTTTCATAAGGATGTATTTTTTTAGAGTCACTACTAAAACTCTATTAAAAGATTAAATTTTGAAAATAATTGTTTTCAAACTGGTTTATAAATGTATTAATAGTAAAAACCTCTCACACTTGAATATATATATTTTTAAAGATGTTGTTGGGCAATTGGTGGAGGGAAACAGCATTGGGGAATCAGGGAAGGGGAACAGAAAAGTTGCTCTTCTTTTGTTCTTCGGTCTAGTTGTGGAGGACGTCGCTTCACTGGCCCTTGTTGGTATTATCATTGCACTCTTCCCGGGTGAGGCAGATTGGTCGCTGGCCACTGGACAGCCTCTCATGGTGGCTCTTGGCAGCTCACACCAGCTGCCAGATGCTCATGCTGGCTGTTGGCCACTCACAGTAGCTTATGGCAGCCCATTGTAGCAGGGGCTGCAGCCTATGCCATCGCCGGCGACTCATGGCAGCCCAGCTCCAGATCGAGCTGTTGTTCACCATCTTAGCTGTAGAGGGCAGTGTCATGGCCCTCATGTGGGATCCGAACCAGGGCCCTGCTGCTCAGAGTTGGCATCCCAAGCCAGCTCTTAACCAATGTGCCACTCTGCCAGCCCTTGACTATATCTTACATAGATGACCCACATCCATTGAAACACGAAGGTGTATAACCTTGTCAGTTCTCCATTATTCACCAACTAATTCAAGTTCTTTCTCCCTCTATCCCACGAATTCATATACCTGATATATCTAGGATTGAGATTTTTATTTGTATAAGTTATGTATTCTTGCGTAACATGTTAACTCCAAACTTGGAGGTTTAAAACAACAAACATTTATTATCTCTCAGGAATTTTGGAGAAGCTTAGCTGGATGAGTCTAGCTCAGGATCTTCCATTGGTTACAACCAATATGTCAGCCAGGACTGTAGTCATCTGAGGAATTGATTGAAAGGCTAGTGGATTAATTTCCAAGCTCTCTCGCATGGCTGTTGGTAGGAGTCCTCAATTTCTTCACTGTCTGAAGGCCTCAGTTCCATAACTCATGTGTCTCTTTTATTGTATTTTTTTGAGGGCAGTGTCACTGGCCCTCATATGTGGGACCCGAACCGGGGCTGCTGGCTTTCCAAACCAGCACTGCTTAACCACCACGCCACTCGGCCAGCCCCTCATGTGTCTCTTGATAAACAAGTTTCTTCAGGACAGCATCTGGTATTCTCCAGATGAGTTATATGCGAGACAGACAGAGAGAGAGAGAGAGAGAGAGAGAGAGAGAGAGAGAGAGAGAGAGAAGCTTGAAGTGCTTTTTAATGAACTAATCTCTGAAGTCATATTATATTTGTTAGAAGCACATCAGTAAGTCAAGTTCACACTCATGGGGAGGGAAATTAGCTCCACCCCTTGAAATGAGGAGTATCAAAGAATTTGTGGACATATATTAAAACCACTACATTAGTGGGCCAGTCGAGTGGCGCAGTGGTTAAGTGCTGCCTTGGAAAGCTGGCGGACCCGGTTCGGGTGCCACATATGGGGGCCAGTGACACTGCCCTCAAAAAAAACCCCAAAAAAACCCAAAACAAAACAAAAAAAAAACCCACTACATTAGTGTCACTTATTCCTCTTAATCATTCCACATAGTCACTAAGAAATCTAACTGAATGGGTGATTTTATGTCTCTATGGTTTCAATGGCAGCTTCAGTGGTTGGTAGAAGGTACCTATAGATTTTTCCTATAGTCTCTTTGCTATCTCAACATTATTGTATACTTAATTAACAGTGCTTTTAAATAGACTTTAAAACTTTTTCAATCACAGGTGACATATAATATTGTATTGTTTTCAGGTGTACAACATTGTGATTAGATGTTTATATAACTTAGGAAGTGATCACCTTGGTAAATAATTAGACATTTTAATGCTATTTCTTGCATGTTCACAGCTACATTCAAAGCAGTTATGTATATCTATTATTCAGTAAATGTTTTATCTGTTCTGTGTTTGGCTCCTGACATGGATGTTGAATATGACATTTCTTCAGCCCCACTAGTGGTTTTCTGTTTCACTAACATATTTTTGGGACATTGTGACAATATCAAGTATACCAAAATTTACATCCTAGAGGTACCAGGAGAAGAGAGAGAGCAAGAACTTGAAAAGCTATTTGAAGAAATAATGATGGAAAATTTCCCTAACCTGGTGAAGGAAATAGGCATTCAAGTCCAGGAAGCACAGAAGGTCCCAAACAAAATGAACCCCAAGATGCCCACACCAAAACACATCATAATTAAAATGCTAAAGGTTAAAGGCAAAGAGACTCTTAAAAGCAGCAAGAGTTAGTTACCTACAAGGGCTCTCCCATAAGCTTGTCCATTGATTTCTCAACAAGTCTTTGTAGGCCAGAAGGAATTGGAATAAAACATTCAAAGTGATGAAAAGCAAGGACCTACAACCATAATTAATCTACACAGCAAAGCTATCATTTAGAATCCAAGGACAGAGAAAGAGCTTCCCAGCCAATAAAAAGCTAAAGGAGTTCATCAGCACCAAACCAATATTACCAGAAATGTTAAAGGGATTTCTTTAAGAAGAAGAAAACGGTATCAAATAAATGAATAATAAAGTGGCAATAACTACATATGTATCAACAAATAGTTTAAATATAAATGAATTAAATATTCCAAGACCTTTATATATGCTGCCTAAAAAGACTCACTTGAGACAAAGACAGACAGAGACTGAAAGGAAAGGAATGGAAAAAGATAGTTCAAGGAAATGGAAAGAGACAATAAAAATACACTAATTCAAAAGGATATATGCACCCCTATGTTCATTGCAGCATTGTTTACAATGGCCAAGATATGAAAGCAACATAAGTGTCCACCAATGAACATATGGATAAAGAAGAGGTGGTAGGGCCGGCCGAGTGGCGCATTGGTTAAGCGCTGGTTTTGGGATGCCAGCGGCCCCGGTTCGGATCCCACATGAGGGCCAGTGACACTGTCCTCTACAGCTAACAACAGCTCCACCTGGAGCTGGGCTGTGCGAGCCCCGGTGATGGTGTGGGATGCAGCCCCTGCTGCAGTGGGCTGCCATAGGCTGCAGTGAGTGGCCCGCAGCCAGCGTGAGCGGCTGGCAGCCAAGCATGAGCTGCCAATAGCCGCGATGAGCGACATCCAGAGGCCAGCGACCGATCTGCCTCATCCGGGAAGAGCGCAATGACGATACCAACAGTGAAGCAACATCCTCCGCAACTAAACTGAAGAACAAGAAGACGGCAACTTGTCTGTTACCCTTCCCCGATTCCCCAACGCTGTTCCCCTCCACCAATTACCCAATAAGATCTTAAAAAAAAAAAAAAAAAGAGGTGGTACATATATAGAGTGGAACATTTCTCAGCCATAAAAAAAGAATTAAATCTTTTCATCTACAACCACAAGGATGGACCTAGAGGATATAATGCTAAGTGAAATGAGTCAGACAGAGGGAGACAAATTCCATGTGATTTTACGTATACATGGAATTAAAAACACACAAACAAACAATACAGAACAAACTCATAGATACAGAGAACATTTTTTTTTTGGAGGGCAGTCTCACTGGCCCTCATATGTGGGACCGAACCGGGGCCTCTGGCTTCCCAAGCCAGCGCTTAACCACTGCGCCACTCTGCTGGCCCAAGAGAACATTTTGATGGTTGCCTGATGGGAGGGATGGATGCAACGGTGGAAAAAATTAACGTGCAAATTCCCAGTTATAAAAATAGTCATAGGGATGTAAGGTACAGCATGGGGAATATAGTCAATAGTATTGTAATAACTATGTATGGTGTCAGATGGGTACTAGTCTTATCGGGGTGATCACTGTATAAGTTATACATTGTACACCTGAATATATATATATATATATATATATATATATATATATATATATCTATATATATATATACACAGGATGTGCTGTACAGCATAGGAAATATAGTCAATGGAATTGTAACAGCTATATACGTTGCCAGAAGGGGGATTATCACTTTGTGAGGGGTGTAAACGTCTATTACATTGTTTTGTACACCTGACACTAATAAAAAAGAAATTATCTTTTAGATTAATATTTATAAAAATTGTTAAACTTCAGATTCTACCACCAAAGTATATTAATATTAGGATGTATTCCTTTTTTACAATCACTGAATATACATATGTATATTTATTATAACCTTGGTCTCTTTCTGTCAGAGACACCCTTGTCTAAATTATTTGTATTTTATGTTCTAATATCTATGAATTCATTTTTTCAATTATCATTTGTTTAAGTTGTTTCTTTCACATATTAATAAATCTATTAGGCCAAAAATGCAATCAATATGGTAATCAATTAATGTTGCTGTAGAATCACATTGAATCACTGCTTTTATTGTATTTTTAAAAAGCCCATCTTAAAATGCAGAAGTAATATCTTGGAGAAAGTATACTTTGATGATTATTATTATGGAATGTTTATTTTGATTACCTGTCAGTGATAAAATGGAACAGCTGCTGAGTGTAGCAGAGACATATAAGTTCTGGCTACAAAACTTCACAACAGTGAGGGAGAGAAACATGGAAACTTTGTAGTAAAGTATGCTTGGAATTGAGGAGCATTATGGATTCACCAAGGTTCCAGAGATAGAGAGGTAAGATTACTATGAGCTATCCTGAAAGTTTTGCTATTAATAAAACCTTTCTCCCGTCTGAATTTACTTGTCTAAAACAAAAGTTTAGAACGTTGTTTAATACCTCTTGCTTAAAGTCATTTGAAAATCATGTCTCATCTGCTCAGTTTACAAATGTGAACTATAGCCCTAAAACTTTTAAGCTACTCCTCAGATTGTTGCATTTCTGTTAGAATACACATCAAACAACATATAAAACTTCAGCCAAAGACAGTGAGAACTGAGACCATTATGTTAAAGATTTTTTTTCTTTTTTTGAGGGCAGTGTCACTGGCCCTCACATGTGGGACCCAAACCAGGGCCACTGGCTTCCCAAGACGGTGCTTAAACACCACAGCACTCTGCTGGCCCATGTTCAATATATTTTTATTCATAGACAAGGTACTTATCATTGACGAAGGACATATGGCTTGCATTATTAGAAAGTTAATTACACCAATATTGAAACTTTTCCTAATCATTATGTTTCTCAATAAGTGATAAGACACTAATGAGAAAAAAATGATGAAATAAACTAATGTCTGATACCATTAGTATACTGCCATCTCTGAGAGGCAAACACACTTGAACAAAGTGTATCATTTAAAATTATGTGATATAAGTCTATTTTCCTATTTTAAAGTAGTGACACATGACCTTTATGCATCAAATTTTTTGGTGGTGGACATAAAGAATATTATTGTTTATTAGGGTATGAGATAAGATTATTTGATTTTCCATGGGCATTTTAAATTTCAGAGAAGGGGTATAGTGAATCAAGAAAGAGTTGAGGGGCCGGCCAAGTGGCGCAGTGGTTAAGAGCTGGCTTGGGATGCCAGCGACCATGGTTCATATCCCACATATGAGGGCCAGTGACACTGCCCTTTAAAAAAAAAAAAAATTATCAATGCTAATTATATGCCTTAAGGTCATTATAGGTAGTTATATATTATTTGCTTTACCTTCCAGATAAGACATGTTACAATAGCTGCCATTAACTCTTTTCTTTTTTTTTTGAGGGCAGTGTCACTGGCCCTCACATGTGGGACCGAACCGGGGTCGCTGGCTTCCCAAGCCAGCGCCCAACCACTGCGCCACTTGGCCAGCCCCTCAACTATTTCTTGATTCACTATACCCCTTCTCTGAAAATTTAAAATACACATGGAAAATCAAATAATCTTATCTCATACCCTAACAAACAATAATATTCTTTATGTCCACCACCAAAAACATTTGATGCATAAAGGTCATGTGTCACTACTTTAAAATAGGAAAATAGACTTATATCACATAATTTTTAAGGCAATGTAAGCATTCAAATATTGATTACTTTTGTGCAAACTTAGTAACCAATGTTGTCGGAAGATAATGAAAGTTGAAAACCAAGAGTAACATAAATTTCTCTCACCAGAACTTAGCTAAGGATTTCTCAACCTTAACACTACTGATGTTTTGGGCCAGATTCTTTGTTGCTGGGGGTTATCTTTTTTTTTTAAGATTTTATTGGGGAATTGGGGAGGAGCACAGTGTTGGGGAACCAGGGAATGGGAACAGACAAGTTGCCGCCCTTTTGGTCTTCAGTCTAGTTGTGGAGGATATTGCTTCAACTGGCTCATGTTGGTATCATCATTGCACTCTTCTCGGGTGAGGCAGATCAGTCACCGGCTCTGGACAGCCACTCACCGGGCTCTTGGCAGCTCACATTGGCTGCCAGCTGCTCATGCTGGCTGCTGGCCACTCACTGTAGCCTATGGTATCCCACTGCAGCAGGGGCTGCAGCTATTCCATCCCCTAGGACTCAAAGCAGCCCAGCTCCAGATGGAGCTGTTGTTAACCATCTTAGTTGTAGAGGGCAGTGTCACTGGCCCTCATATGTGGGATACAAACCGGAGCAACTGGCGTCCCAAGCCAGCTCTTAACCACCGGGCCACTTGGCTGACCCAGGGGTTATCTTGACCATTGTTAGATGTTTAGCAGCATTCATGGTATATACCTACTAAATGCTAACACACCTTCAATTGAGACAAGAAAAATATCTTCACATATAGTCAAATATCTTCAGGGAAGCAAAATCTCCCTTAGTTGATAACTACTAAATTAGCTGACCCATTCTGAATCACCATTTTAATCCTTTCTTCACTATTGTGTCCTCTGAATATTATTTCTTCTGAGTATTTAATATAATATGTTTTTATTACAATGATCTTAAGTGGTCTTAGGCAGAATGACATATGACCATTTTCTCTCAACACATAAATTACATCAATATTAGGTACTTAGAAGAATCATTTTCTAACCTTTCATAATGCATAATACATAGTACAGTGCTTTGTGTCAAATGGGATCATTAAAAATGTTGATTGACATTAATAACAGCCAGTCTTGGGAAATGCATAGTTTAGGATATTTTACTATTCTATTTGTTTAATAAGGTATTTCCTGAAAATGCAGCTCAGCCTGCAGTTATATAAGAATCTTTTAGTTTATTTCTTAAAATAGAAATATACCTGAAATTAATTTCAAGGTCTTTACTGTGAGAAAAGCTGTGTCATACTTGCATAAAAAATCATGAATAAGTGAAGTGTCATGAGACAGCCACTAATCAATTTTCAGATTATAAAAATAAAATGAAATGAAATTTAAAAAAAAAAAACTTGCTCTGCTTTCATTATTGATATATCCTGACCTTATCATAGATTCTTTAGCCATTTTTAAAGCTTTCAGTGCAAAGGGCTTGGCTCAATGTCTGGAGAGGAGAAAGCTGACAAGTTAATCAAGCAGACTGATGATGTGGTCACTACAATAAAAAAGGTCAGAATCATGTATTATTTCTTGAAATGTATCTACTGATTTGATGATAATGTGAAGTTCAAACCTTAAAAGGCTATTTAATAGAGTACAAAAAGAATTTTTCTTGGTGCAAAGAAAATTTGAACTCATAATTTGATGTCTGATCTTTTCCAAGTGTTGATAAGAAGTCATTTTATTCATTTTTAGATTCATTCACTCATCGATCCATCCATCCATCCATCCATCCATCCATCCATCCATCCATCCATCCATCCATCCATCCCTCCATCCATCCATTTATCCATTTAGTATTTATTAAACATTTACTAACACAAAGCTAGGTACTAATTAAATTGAAAAATAAATCATGGTCACTGCCCTTGAACAGCATATTCTCTAGATCAATATTTCCCAATATATGTTCAGAAGAACAATGCTTCTGTAAGATGCTAGTTATTCACTCCATATCCTTATTTTTATTATTCTCCTGAATTTTCTGTAATAATTAAGATATGCCTCAGTTTTGAAATACGTGAGCAAGTTTTAAACATGAGACCTTAACAGAGAATAATTTAATATTGCCTTTGTAAAGTGGGAGGGTCCAAAATACCTGGTATAGAACAAAAAATTTAGAATGCAAATCTGATAGTACTTTAGTAATTTAATTAGATGTTGTTCCCCTTATGTAGGATACAAAATTCACTTAGTGTAAATTAACAAGGAAACCTGACATTACAATTTGAGAAATTTATTTCTCAGAATGGACACATTTATGGGTGACTATAGGAAAGTAGATTTTAAAAGAAATATAGCTTCTTTCTGAAAAGGAGGGCAAAGTTTGTTATTTGTAGTTCATTTCAGTCAGATTTCAAAGGTGTGCTTACAAGAGTTTATATATATTTGTTGATTTAGCAGAGGTTAGCTGAATATTTCAGTGTAGTTTTAAGGATAAATTCATGCTTTACACAGGTATACACACAAATCACAAAATTGTTAGTATTGTGGTTGACTAAACGTCAAATTCAGAAATTCTCTTCTTATTAGCAGTTAGATGAACCTGATATTGTTTAGGAGTTTATCTAAATGATTTCTTCTTCTTCTTCTTCTTCTTCTTCTTCTTCTTATTATTATTATTATTATTATTATTATTAACAGATGTACAAAACAATGCAGTAGTTATCTTTTTCACCCCTTAAAAGGTGACTACACCCTCCCCCTTCCCTTGCTCCCCACCTCCAATATCACATATCTATTACAATTCCATTGACTACATTCCCACACTATATATCACATCCCATGACTATATATGTGTTAAATTATAGTCAACATCTAATATTATTCAGCGGCAGTTTTAGATGTACAGTACAGTGGTGAGGCCACTACACCATCCATGGAGTGGTCTCCCTGACAAGACATGAGAACTTCTGATCCCCTAAAAAAAAAATATTTACAACCTTATTGATTTTTTTATTTCCTAAACTGTCTCTTCTGTCTCTGTGGTAGTATTGTAGTTATTAGTTTGTGTTGCCTCTTCCTTTTACCTTCTCCCTCAAGCCCATCCCCATCCCATCTAGACCCTCATCAGTTTTATCTTTGTATCTCTAAGACTATTTCTGTTTACATTGCTCATTTATTCAGTTCTTTAAATTCCACATATAAGTGAGATCATGTGGTATTTGTCTTTCTCTGACTGACTTATTTCACTTAACATAATAGACTCTAGGTCCATCCGTATCATTGCAAATGGTATGATTTCTTTCTTCTTTATAGCTGCGCAATACTCTATTGTGTAAATGTACCACAGTTTCTTAATCCAGTCATCTACCGATGGGCATTTCGGTTTTTCCAAGTCTTGGCTATTGTAAATAGCGCTGCAATGAACATAGAGGTGCATATAATTTTTCGAATTAGTGTCTTGGGTTTTTCAGGATAAATACCTAGGACGGGAATTGCGGGGTCAAAATGTAGCTCCATTTCCAGTTTTTTGACATACCTCCATACTGACTTCTATAGTGGCTGCACCAATTTGCAATCCCACCAAAGGTGCAGCAGGGTTTCCTTTTCCCCACAGCCCTGCCACTACTTGTTTGTTGATTTACTGATGATCGCAATTCTGACCGGAGTGAGGTTGTATTTCATTGTGGTTTTTATTTGCATTTCCCAAATGATCGGTGAGGTTGAACAGATTTTCATATGCCTATTGGCCATCTGTGTGTCCTCTTTAGGGAAATGTCTCTTCATATCCTCTGCGCATTTTTTAATTGCGTTGTTTGTTTATTGGGTGTTGAGTTGCATGTGTGTTTTATAAATTTTGGATATTAACCCCTTATCAGATATATCGTTGACAAATATATTCTCCCATTCAGTAGGCTTCCTTTTTGTTTTATTGATGGTTTCCTTTGTTGTGAAAAAACTTTTAAGTTTGATATAATCCCATATGTTCATTTTTCCTTTTACTTCCCTTGCCCGTGGGGATGTATCAGTAAAAGTATTGCTCAGGGTAATGTCTGCAAATTTACTCCCTATATTTTCTTCTAGGAGAATTATGGTTTCAGGTCTTACATTTAAGTCTTTAACCCATTTTGAATTTGTTCTTGTATATGGCATAAATAGATGGTACGGTTTCATTTTTTTACATATGTCAGTCCAATTTTCCCATCACCATTTATTAAATAGACTATCTTTACCCCAGTGTAAATCCTTGCTTCCATTGTTATAGATTAACTGTCCATATATGCATGGATTTATTTCTGGGCTCTCTGTTCTGTTCCACTGATCTATGTGCCTGTTTTTGTGCTGTACCATACTGTTTTGATTACTGGAGCCTTGTAGTATGTTTAGATGTCTGGTAGCATGATACCCCCTACTTTGCTCTTATTTCTCAGAATTGCCAAGGCTATTCGAGGTCTTTTATGGTTTCATATATATTTTAGAATTTTTTTTTCTACTTCTGTGAAATATGCCATTGTTAGGTTGATAGGAATTGCATTGAATCTATATACTGCTTTAGGCAGTATGGACACTTTAGCTATATTAATTTTTCTTATCCATGAGCATGGTAGGTGTTTCCATTCATTTGTATCTTCTTTTATTTCTTTCTTCAGTGTCTTATAATTTTCTGAGTACAGATCTTTTACTTCTTTGGTTAAAGTTATTCCTAGGTATTTTATAGTTCTTGAAGCAATTGAAAATGCGACTGTTTCTTAATTTCTCCTTCCATTAGTTTATTATTGGTATGTGCAAATGTAACTGATTCCTGAATATTGATTTTGTATCCCGCTTCCTTACTGAATTTGTCTATCAGTTCAAATATATATATTTTTTAAAGAAGGCAGTGTCACTGGCCCTCTTATGTGGGATCCGAACCCTGGCCACTGGCGTCCCAAGCAACCTTAACCACCGCATCACTCAGCCAGCCCCTCCAATAGTTTTTGATGGAGTCTTTGGGGTTCTCTCTATATAGTATCATGTCATCTGCATATAATGACAATTTTACTTCTACTTTGCCAATTTGGATGCCTTTTATTTCTTTTTCCTGTCTGATTGCTGTGGCTAGAACTTCCAGAACTATATTGAAAAAGAGGAGAAAATGGACAGACTTTTCTTGTTCCTGATCTTAAGGGTAATGGTTTTAGCTTTTCCTCATTGAGTATGATGTTAGCTGTAAGTTCATCATATATAGCCTTTATTATGTTGATATATGATGTCCATTCACAGTTTGCTAAGGGTTTTTAACATACATGGCTGTTGGATTTTGTCAAATGCTTTTTCTGCATCTATTGATATGAACATGTGATTTTTATTCTTCATTTTGTTGATGTGGTGTATCACATTAATTGATTTACGGATGTTGAACCGGCCTTGCATACTAGGAATGAAACCCACTTGTTCATGATGTATGATCTTCTTAATATATTGCTGAAATCTGTTTGCTAATATTTTGTTGAGGATTTTTGCATCTATGTTCATCAGGGATATTGGCCTGTGGTTTTCTTTTTTGGGCTGTCTCTTCCAGTTTTGGAATCGGGGTGATAGTGGCTTCCTAGAAAGAGTTTGGGAGTCTTCCCTCTGTCTGGATTTTTTGGAATAGTTTGAGAAGAATAGGTGATAATTCTTTCTTGAATGTTTGGTAAAATTCACTTGTGAAGCTGTCTGGTCCTGGGCTTTTGTTTGTTGGGAGCTTATTGATTACTAATTCAATTTCTGTGGTAGTAAACAATCTGTTCAGATTTTCTGTTTCACCTCGAGTTAGCATTGGAAGGTTGTATGCTTCTAGGAAATGATCCATTTCTTCCAGATTGTCAAATTTGTTGACATATAGTTGCTCATAGTAATTTCTTAAAATATTTTGTATTTCTGTGGTGTCTGTAGTCACTTCACTTCTTTCATTCCTGATTATAATAATTTGAGTCCTCTCTCGTCAATTTTGTTTATCTTCTGAAAAAAACAGCACGTGGTTTCATTTATCTTTTTTATTGTTTTTTTTTTCTGGTCTCTCTTAAACTATTTTCAATATTTTTCATTAATTTTTGTTTTTGTTGTTCCACTGGATGATCTCTGCTATCTTGTCTTATAAGTCACTGATTCGATCCTCTGCTTCATCCAATGTGCTAGTAATTCCATCAAGCTTGTTATTTAATTCAGTAATTGTGTTTTTTAGTTCTAGTTGGTTGCATTTCATGATATCTCTATCCTTGTTTATACTCTTATTAATTTCCTTGAACAGTTTAATAATCAGTGTTCTGAATTTTGTCTCCAATAAGTTGTTTACCTCTATATTCTCTAGTTCTGATGATTCAGGAGGTTTCTTCTGTTCTTTCTTTTGGGATGTGTTTCTTTGTTTCCCCATTCTGGATTATACTTTGTGCTTGCTTCGGTGTAATAGGTAGATCTCCTAGGTCTTTCAGTCTTTTCTGTGTGGACTTATGTAGTGTATGTCCTTTATATTTGAATTACTCGATCTCCCTATTCTCCTGTGCATGTGTACCCGAGGTGGTCCTTGTGCTGTGTGTCTTCTCTTGTTGAAGTTGAGTTTTGATTGCTTTTGGCTTTTCAGTAGGTGGGATTGACTCCCAGGCTGACTAGCTATGAGGATTAGCTGTGTCCACAGTTTATGAGCTGCTGTGTGAGGATTGACACCTCCTATGAAGCTTGGCCCATATGGACTCTTGTGCCTGTAGGAATTTCCCTTTGGGTGTGATTCTTGCATGTAAAACCCAGAAATGCTCTAGTTTTATCTAAAGTTGGCCTCTGGGTATGATGATTCTTGTTTCTCTTTGGCGGGGCCCTGCTGCAGAGTGATTTTTAGAGCAAAACAGATCAACAAGTACAACCACGACAGGCACCAAAGGAAACCAGATGTTCTCACATGTAAAAAAACAACAACCAACAATCTACTCTCAATTTGTACAGAAATATCAAACATACAAAAGAAGAAAACAAATAAACAAAAAAACCCACAACAACATCAAGGAAACAGAAAACAAAACATAATATAGTATAATAAAATATAAAATAGAATAAACATGAGAAACTAAATAACAATACCAATAAAAAAAATTTACAGAAAAGTGAAAATAAGGATGAAAAGTAGAGCAGTGAAAAGAAGGGAAAGAGTGAGGGTGAAAAAGAAAGAAGGAAAGAAAGAAAGAAAAAAATATATATATAGTCTTCACACCCATATGGATGGACATATATATTCACATATATACAGCCATATATTAACAGCTTAAAATGATAATAGTTAAATAGAAAACAAAAAAACAAAAAACAACTAAAGCAAGCAACTGAAAAAAGAAAAAATAATAAAAAAATAAAAACAAAGAAAAAAACCAGTGCCAGCCTTGGCTAACATCCATCAGGATCTCTCCAGGTTGTCCTCTCCTGTACAAAAACTCCTCTGCATCTTATGGGGGTAGAGCTTGCCCCCTGGTGCCTAGAGTGACCCTGGTAATGCAGATCTATTGTAGATGAGTGGTGTTATGATGTGTGTTTTGTCGTTTTTACCAAGTCACTGCTGTTTCTGCTCTCGCCTTCCCCAAGGCAGGCTGTGTAACCAGAAGGCTCAATGTGCATCTTTGGGCACTCTTTCCACTGGAGGCTATGGGGCGTGTGAGATTTCAATGCTGCTAAAAGCCACCTGCTGGGGGTCTGCTAGTGCCTGCCTTGCCCCCCAAGCCTCGCAGTAAACGTGGGGGCTGGGTAGGTAGGCTCACACTTTGCAGACTCTTCTCGGGGTGGAGATTAGTAATCCCCTGGGAGTAGAAGCACATCTGTAATCTGACCCTACTTCGTCATTCATGGGTCAGCTTAAGACGCTGGCATGGCAGGGGCCAAGGTTTCTGAGGGAGGGTGGGGGTGGGTTCTTATTTTTGCAGTTGTGTTTTGCCTTGTGTCTGAGAAAGAAAATAAAAATCCCCTGGGGCCGGCCGAGTGGCACAGTGGCTAAACGCTGGCTTGGGAAGCCAGCAGTCCCGGTTCGGGTCCCACATATGAGGGCTAGTGACAGTGCCCTCAAAAAATAAAAGTCCCACGCTTGTTTTTAGCTGAGGCTTTCTGCCTCAGATGCTCCACCCAAGCTCCTGCTGCACTCCCAGAGGGACTGCAGGGGCCCAAAGATTGATCCTGCCCTGCCACTGTTGTGCTCTCCACTCTGCCTCCTGGGGTCCCACGTCTTCACAGCTATGGGTGCATGCTTTTTCTCCTTGAGTCTCACTTCACTCTTCCTATGCACATGCCACTGTTGTGCTCTCCACTCTGCCTCCTGGGGTCCCATGTCTTCACAGCTATGGGTGCATGCTTTTTCTCCTTGAGTCTCACTTCACTCTTCCTATGCACACCAGGTCTTCAGCTTCTGCCTCAGAGTGTCTTCGCAGCGGAGCTCCTGTTGCATTCCCAGCTGGAACGGGTGGGCACAGGGACTGATCCTTTCATGCTGCTGCTATGCTCTCCATTCTGCCTCCTGGAGTCCCACAGCTCCACAGCCACAGGTGCAGATCACACCTGTGCAAGCTCATCTCCTCTCTCTTTTCCCGCACTTGCCCGGCCCGAGGGCACTGCCTCCAACTGCAAACCACCGTGCTTTTGCTGCAGTCTAGGTGGGCTGTGAGGTGCAGGGAGTGAGCAGTGGGAACACTCACTGATCTGCTCCTTGAAGCCCCGTGTTTCAGCAGCCTCAGGTCCAGGCTGCGCTTCTCTGTATCTTGCCTCACTCTTCCCCCACTTGCCCGGTCTTCCCACCTTATAGCAATCATCGTGTAAGACTCTCTGTGTGCTGCTCTGTGTGATGAGTAGAGGTTCTTTTGAAGAGATACAGCAGATCAAATTGAGGATATTTCCAGGGGAGAACTCAGGGAACCTGCCTCACAGCTGCCATTTTCCCCCGAATCATGATTGGTGGTTTTTAAGACGTTAATGCAGATACAGGTCTTGCATCAATACCTGGACTGTGATCCCCTTGTATAGTATCCTAAGGGCACTGCACCCAACCTTCACCTTGGACTCACAGATTCACAAAAGCTGCTCTTGAGTGACTGTGGTGAAGGTTTGTCATCACTGAACACCACGGAGATGACCCTAGAGCTCTTTGGACCACCTTCTGTTGTAAAAAAATCTTTTCTTCAGTTTGTGGGAGTGAGTTCAGTCACCCTGGACGATTGCCCCTGACAATGCAGCTGTAGGTGGGTGAGGTGGTGTTACAGGTGCATAAAGGCTGTGGCCAGTGGTTTATGCAACTCCAGTGTAATCTCAGCTCCTGGAGCAGTGTGAGGTCCAATTCCAGCTCATAAAACAGAAACAGATAAAGACAACCCAACAACACCAAAAAGCAAATACATCCCCACAAAAACACGATAAACAATGATCAGACAGGAGAAACAAAAATATGTAAATAAGACAAAAACCCAAACTCAAAAACAAGAGACAAGATAGAAAAGCAGAAACCAAAGCAGTAACCAGATAAACAAGCCTGAGAAACATCAAAAAGAAAATAGATGAAAGAAAAGAAGACAAAAGAACAAAAAGATGGAAGAGAAAGAAAAGAAAAAGGAATAATTAAAAAAAGAAGAGGGGACTTCCAATAAGATGGTGGAATAGATAGATGCTGTACCAAATGCCTCCCAGACTCACACCAAAATTACAAATAATTTATACAACATTCAACCCCGGAAGTCCCTGGAACACTAGACGAACAGAACCTCTAAATGAAGAACTTAAAGAAGAGACCACATCAAGTCTGGTAGGAAGGCCAAAGACAAGAGAGGGCAAACCCTGTGAGGGAAACCTCAGCTGTGGGGAAGCTTCTCCGGTTGGGGGAGAGACCTTCCAGCTCCACACCGAGCTCACCAGCCTAGAGTTCCTTTGCTGGGAAGAGGAGTCCATGATAGCTGGAAGTAGAAATTAGTGACGATTCTCTTTCCAGCTCAGTGAGGCTGAGGGCGGCAAGAGAACCAGCAGAGCCAGAACATGGACTTGCTCTCTGGTGAGCACTCACCGGGATACTGGTGGAGGGAGTAGCTGTGTGAGCTGGGCGCAGGAGCCTGCGGGGACAGACTGAACTGAACACATTTGGCACAGGAGCTGGAGGTTTCTGGGACCGCTGCTCCCTGGTGTGGAGCTTGCACATGAGTAGTGTACAGGAGGGAGCCATTTTGTCAGGGTCAGGCCCTCCCACAGAGGGTCAGGACCAGGACCGCATTGGTTTGGTGGAATTGGCACAGGAGTATGTGCGTGCACATGCATGCTGTCTTAGAGCTCCACCCTCTGCATGGTTTGTGCTGCATAGCCAGGGAAATGCCTGGCTGGTGCACTCGGTCTCCAACAGGCTGTTCATTGAGATGCGGAAGTGCCACCTTGGATCCCCGCTATCCATACTGAACATGCAGAGTTGCCAGGCTGGTGATTGTTTGTTGGGCTGCTCGGCCTGATCTGTGAGCAGCTGATTGGGACAGGCTGAGACTGGGAGTTTTCCTGGGAGTGTTGGGCCATGAGTTGTGTGCCTGCGTGATCCAGCCAGAGCTCTCCTGGTGATCTATCTAATACATCAAAGCAATCCCAGAGTGACAGCCAGAATGAGGAAACAAAGAAAGATGTCACAAGTAAAAGATCAGAAGAAATCTCCATAAATGGAAATAAATGAAACAGAGGGATCCAACCTTTCAGAGACAGAGTTTAGAACACTGATGATAAGAATGTTTAAGGAACTTAGTGAGGACATAAGAAAGGATCGAGAAATCATAAAAAGCAACCAGTTAGAACTAAAGAATACAATAACAGAAATGAAGAACACACTGGAAGGAATCACCAATACATTAGATGAAGCAGAGGATTTGATCAGCGATTTGGAAGACAAAATAGCAAAAATCACCCAGTTGGAACAACAAAAAGGCCAAAGAATAAAAAACAATGAAAATAATTTAAGAACCCTATGGGACAACATGAAGCTCAACAATAAATACACCACAGGAATACCAGAATGAGAAGAGAAGAAGCAAATTGTCGAGAATGTATTTGAAAAAAATAATGACTGAAAACTTCTCTACCCTGGTGAAGGAAATCGACATACATGCCCAGGAAGTGCAGAGTTCCAAACAAGCTGAACCCAAACGGGTCTGCACCATGACACATCACAATTAAAATGGCAATGGTTAAAGACAAAGAGAGAATCCTAAAAGCAGCAAGAGAAAGACAGCAGGTTACATACAAAGGAACTCCTGTTAGACTAACAGCTGACTTGTCTACAGAAACTCTTCAGGCTAGAAGGAGGGGCAGTAAATATTCAAATTGACACAAAATAAAGGCCTACAACCAAGATTGCTCTACCCAGCAAGGCTATCACATAAAATTGAAGGAGAAATAAAGTGCTTCACAGAAAATAAGCTTAAGAAATTCATTACCACCAAGCCAGCATTGCAAGAAACATTAAAAGGGCTTTTTTAAAGAGAATAAAGGGGTAAACAAGCTAACTTAGGAAGATCAGGAGTACAAATAACAAAATGGAAATGCACGTGCCCCTATCACTAATCATTTTAAATGTGAATGGTCTAAATGCTCCAATCAAAAGACAGCGAGTGGCTTCGTGGTTATAAGAATAGGACCCATGTATATGCTGTTTACAATAGACTCATCTCAGAGCGAAAGACACACATAGACTGAAAGTCAAGGGATGGAATAAGATATTTCATGCAAATGGAAAATAGAAAAAAAGGTGGAGTAGCAGTACTTGTTTTGGACAAAATAGACTTTAAAATGAAGATTACAATAAAGGACAAAAAAGGGCACTATAACCCTAATAAACATGTATGTACCCAACATAGAAGATCCTAATTATATAAAACAGACTTTGACTGACAAAGATAGAGATCAACAGTAACACTATCGTAGTAGGGGACTTCCAAAACCCCATTGTCACCAATGGACAGATCCTCTAGACAGAAAATCAATATGGAAAGAGTGGCATTAAATGACAATTTAGATCAGCTGGATTTCATTGATATTTTTAGAGCATTTCACTCCAAAACAACAGAATATACATTCTTCTCAAGTGCACATGGGACCTTTTCCAAGATAGACCACATGTTGGGCCACAAAACAAGTCTCAGCGAATTTAAGAAGATTACAGTCATATCAAGCAGATATAAAGGAAAAACTGATGGTTGCTGGCTGAGAAGGAGTGAGTCTGAGGGTGAGGGGGAAGGTTTTGGACAGCGTAGGTGGGTGACTACAATGTTACCGCAGGGATATGGGGGGTAGTTCTGGGAATGTAATTGATAATGTTCTGAATGCTTTGTGGGGTGTCAGATTGTCACATGTCTTGTTGTGGAGACTGCTTTGGGGATGGGGTAGAGGCTTGATCACTGCGCTGTACACCTGAAGCTGATGTTGTATAATATTGAATGTTAACTGTGATTGAATATATATATATATATATATATATATATATATATATAATCACGGCATGAGGAGTACAGTGTTGCAGTGGGGTTAGGGTAGTTGTAATAGATATGTATGATATGGGGGGGAGTGGGGCGGCGGATTGTGGTGGTTATCACTTTGAGGGTAAAAAGTATAACTATTGCACTGTTGTAAAAAATAAATTAAAACAATAATAATAACATTATTTTAAAAAGAAGAAAAAAAGGGGGAAAAGGCAAACAAAGAAAAAAGAGGGTTGAAAAGGCTCTCCTCCCACTTTAATCTGCAGTCCACTTGCTCAGCAATAGCTTCTCCATGACTCAGCATCAGCTGTGTTAGGGGGATGCATCAAATGCATGATGCACCAGTCTCCTTCTCAGGTTTGCAGTGAGTTTCCCACAATTAGCTGCCATGTGCTCTGGGGTGGTGCTCACCACCAAAAATTCTCACAGGGTGCTGCCAGCTGTCTGCTACTGCAAAAACCCTCTTTGACCTGTGGAGGTGGTGGCCTGTTACCAGGGGCTCAGTGTACCCCCAGCAATGCAGCTCTAGGTGGACAGGGCATGTCCCCAAGGCACCATGGGGGACAACGGCCCCCACCAAGTCAGAGCAGTGTGTGCTCCTACACCAGAAACCAGCCTACACAAACGCACCACAAATGCCCTGCCAGGTCATGCAGGCACTCAGCTCCTGGCCCAACACTCCCAGGAAAACTCCCAGTGTCAGCATGTTCCAGTCAGCAACCTGTAGATCACACAGAGCAGCCAGATATCCAGGTGCCACCCTAGCTACTCTGTACTTGCAATTCAGAGAGCAGGGACCCAAGGCTGTTCACCTGCATCAACATCTCAATGCACAGCCTGTTAGAGACGGAGCACACCCACCAGGTGCTACCCTTACTATGCAGCACAATCAGTGTGGAGAGCAGGGACCCAAGGCACTATGAGTGTGCATACTCGCACACCTGCACCAATTCCAGCAGACCAATGTGGTCCAAGACCTGACCCTCTGTGGAAGGGGCCCATCTCTGAAAAAATGGCACCCTCCTGTACGCTACTTGTGTGCAAGCTCCAAACAGGGGGACCAATAATCCTGACCTCCAGCTCCAATGTCAAAGGCATTCACTTCAGTCCTTCCCCACAGGCTCCTGGGCCCCCACTCATATAGCCACTCCCTCCACCAGGGACAAGTGAGTGCTCACCAGTGAGCGAGTCTGTTTGCCAACTCCACAGGAGGGCGACTTGTTCTCTAGCTGCTCTCTGCCTCACTGATTTGAGCAAAGAGTGTCCTCATTAATTTCTACTGCCAGCTATCATGGAACTCCTCTTCCTGGCAAAGTAACTCTGGGCTGGGGAGCTCGGTGTGGGGCCCGAGGGTCCCTCCCCCAACAGGAGAAGCCTCTCTGTCACTGAGGTGTCTGTCATGGGGTTCACCCTCTCACCGTGGGCTTGGAGTCAGCCTGCCTCATGTCTCCGTGCCTCCTACAAGTCTCAACGTGGCCTCTTCTTTAAATCCTTCATTTAAAGGTTCTGTTCATCTAGTGTTCAGAGTACTTCTAAGGTTGAATGTTGTGTAAATTATTTGTAATTGTGGTGTGGTCCTGGGAGGCAGTTTGCACAGCGCCCATGTGTTCTATCATGTTACCGGAAGTCCTGTCCTACTTTCTCTTGAACAGAGACTCCTTGTATTGTGAGGGGAACACTTGCCTTTCTATTCTTTTTTATAAAATTGTAACTCATATCTAATATTCTACCACTATTATATTTTTTAGCATTACTGCTTTGTAGTTTTCTTCAGATAGCAAATGCCTATATTTCAGCTTCCTCCAAATATGTTCCATTTGCCTTAATCCACATCCCCAATTTATATTAAGTTGAATGATGTCAACACTAATGTTACATGAACCTGAGGCTTTCCAGAGATTTGGATTCACTAATGATACAAGAATCCTGAATAATGAACTACAGCTTGTAATTTCTCCATAGTACTCAAATACACCAAAAATCTCAAAAGATGCATGCATATGTCAGTAATAAACAAAATAAATGCAGGGAATAAGCCACACTTGACCTACAATGGAGTTTAGCTTCTTAGAGTTTTCATAAATTTAATAAATCTTATATAAGGGACATTTCATTAATTCTGATTTCAGAAAACACATTCCATTATAATTTTATATAAATAATTGTAAATTTGAAAAAGGCTCACTGCTCAGGGACCAGCCAAGTGGCTCGTTGGTTAAGAGTTACTTTAAGAGTGCAAGCTCTGAGGAAAAGAGCTGTCGGTTCAATTCCCACATGGACCAGTGACACTGCACCCAAGCTGAGCTGCCAACAGGTGGCAGGATGGCTCACCTGGTGAGAGCACATGCTCCTGAAAACAAGACTGCCTGTTTGATCGTGGGTTACACCCAACAGCAACTAAGACTGAACTCGGCACCTTGTGCTGAGCTGCCACTCAGATGGCTCAGTGGATAGAGCGTGCACTCTTAAACACAAGGCTGCAAAGTTCGACTCCCACATGAGATAGTGACTATGCCCACCCGCAACTAAGATTGTAACACAGCACCTTTAGCTTAGAGGCCACGAGCTCCCGATGGGCAGCCAGATGGTGAGTGGTGCCCTTGACAACTAAGATTGAAGAACAACAACTTGGCTGGTCTCCCTCCTTAATTCCAAAACACTGTTCCCCTCTCCCAAAATCCCCAATGAAAAAAAGATATTAAAAATAAATAAATAAATAAACAAAAAATAGAAAAGATCGCTGCTTTGGAGATTGCTATGGACTGAATGTTTGTGTTTCCTCAAAATTTATATGTGGAAACCCTAACCCCCTATGTGATGGTTTTAGGAGTTGGGGCCTTTGGGAAATAATTAGGTCATGAGGATAGAGCCCCCATGAATGGGATTAATGCCCTATAGAAGAGGCCCTAGAGCATTCTCTCATTCTCTTTCCATCATGGGAGGATACAAGCAGAATTCAGCAGTCTGCATCTTGGAAGAGGGCCCTTACTAGAACCTGGCCATGCTGGCACCCTGATCTCAGGCTTTCAGCCTCCATAACTGTGAGAATCAAATCTGTGTTGCTTATAAGGCATACAATTTATGGTACTTTTTTCTAGCAACCCAAACTAAGACAGAGATATTTTCA
Source organism: Aselliscus stoliczkanus (assembly GCA_033961575.1). Lineage (NCBI taxonomy): Eukaryota > Metazoa > Chordata > Mammalia > Chiroptera > Hipposideridae > Aselliscus > Aselliscus stoliczkanus. The sequence continues at coordinate 32,225,662 of CM066737.1, read as the reverse complement.
AATTACAATGATATTAATGAACTAATATTTTAGAAGTCACAGCATGTGAAAAGTTGCTTAAAATAAAATTCAAAATATCATATGTAAAGAGATAACATTAATAATAACATTTTTTATTTTAAATCTTTAATTGTGAAATAAACATTTTTTTAAAATTAGTTTCAGGTGTACAACACAATGCAATAGTTATACTCTTTACCCCCCAAAGTGAAAACACCCGTCCCCCAGTTAGCCACCCCACTCCTCCCCGCCCATATCATACATATCTATTACAATTCCTTTGACTCCCTTCTACAGTATACTCCACATTCCGTGACCATCTATATATTCAGTTACAGTTGGCATACAATATTATACAACATCAGCTTCAGGTGTACAGTGCAGTGATCAAGCCTCTACTCCATCCATGAAGTGGTCTCCCTAACAAGACATGTGACCATCTGACATGCCACAAAAGTTTTACAACATTATTATACCCCGAAATGTGTTTCGTATCCCTGTGGCAACATTGTAGTTGTCTATTTATGCTGTCTAATCCCTTCCCCTTCTCCCTTATCCCCAACCCCTCCTAACTAGCAACCCTCAGTTTTCCTCTATATCTATGAGTCAGTTTACTTTGCTCGTTCATTCCGTTTTTCTGATTCCACATATAAATGAGATCATATGGTATTTGTCTTTCTCCAACTGACTTTTTTCACTTAACATAATAGTCTCTTCACAGCAGTATCAATTACATTCCCAGAACTGTCCCCCATATCCCTGCGGTAACATTGTAGTCACCCACCTACGCTGTCAAAAACCTTCCCCCTCTCCCTCATTCCCACTCCCTCCCAGCCAGCAACCATCAGTTTTTCCTTTATATATGCTTGATATGATTTCAATCTTCTTAAATTTACTGAAACATGTTTTGTGACCTAACGTGGTCTATCTTGGAAAATGCCCCATATGCACTTAAGAAGAATGTATATTCTGTTGTTTCAGGGTGAAATGCTCTAAAAATATCAACGAAGTTCAGCTGGTCTAAAGTGTCATTTAAGGCCCCTCTTTCTGTGTTGATTTTCTGTCTAAAGGGTCTGTCCACTGGTGACAATAGGGTGTTGAAGTCCCCTACTATGATAGTGTTACTGTTTATCTCTGTCTTTATGTCTGTCAAATTCTGTTTTATATAATTAGGAGTTCCTACGTTGCATGCATATATGTTTATTAGAGTTATAGTGCCCTTCTTTGTCTTTTATTGAATAATAACATATATTAAATAAGTGATATAGCTCATATTCAATAACAGCCTTCATTTTACTTATGGGAAGCAATTGCCTTGAATTTGACCATTGCACTGAAAAAAAGAAGTATTGTAGTTACAGTGAGCTAAACTACATAATCAGATGAGATTTCAAGTGCAGTTTACTGTAGAACACTTTCAAGATCATTAAATGGGGATGCACTTATTAAACTAAAAGATGTGAAATTTGTAGAATTAAGGCTCTTTGACCTTTAAAGTTTCCCAAATCTCTTGAGCTTCTTGAGTATGTATACATTTAGAAGAAAAGAAAAAACCTCAGCAATGTGATATCCTTTATTCAAGAATTCCTTAAAAATATCACATTGAAATGTTTCTTGTGTTAGTAAACTTTGATTTTTAAAATAGTCCTTTTAATATTGCATGAAATTTCGAAAGTGGATACTATTGGTTCTGGATCAAGTACATGTTTAAAAAAACATCATACTATTTAAGTAGGAAGAGGCCACTATGCTTACTCTTGTTCTCTATTTAGTCTAGGAGCCAGGAAGCACAATTTTCTGTCTTATGGCTATTATTTCTGGTGGGGATATTTTACTTACACATGCAGTCTATTTCTTCTGCTAAATGCCTATGATATTGTATCTGCCATGAATACAATGGAAAAATATACAGGTATTTCTGGGTTGAAGCAGACCTTAAACCATGAGTTTAATTTACTTTGAACTTACAATTTGCAAAGCTATAAAATCACCTTTTAGTGACATAGATAACATTAGAATAACATGTGTTTGCTCATTATCCAGATTGTTAAAAACACACTTGGTCAGGACCGGCCGAGTGGTGCAGTGGTTAAGCGCTGGCTTGGGAAACCAGCGGCCCTGGTTCAGTCCCACATGGGAGGGCCAGTGACACTGCCCTCAAAAAAAACAAAGAATTTGCATCTCTTTACTCCTTTAAAAGTTAGAGCAATTGGATGTTGAGAGAACATTTAACATAGCTGTGATCAAATACTTTGCCTCAGACCATTTCTCAGAAAAACACGTGATCTCAATATGTTAAAATTATGGAATTTATTTTCAGAATGATTTTAATATTTAATTACCATATATTGGATCCCTTTTACCCTCATCTACCACCCCTCTCCTCCCTTACCCTCTGGTAACCACTAAACTGTTGTCTGTGTTGATGAGTTTTTGTTTCTTCATTTGTTTCTCTTGTTCCTTTGTTGTTTTCAGTTTTATATACCACATAACAGTGAAATCATATGGTTCTCGACTTTTCCAGTCTCACTTATTTTGCTTAGCATAATAAACTCAAAATAAATCCATGTTGTCGCAAATGGTACTATTTCATCTTTTCTTATGGGAGAAGCATATTCCATTGTGTATATATACCACATCTTCTTTATCTAATCATCTGCTGAAGGACACTTTTGTTGTTTCCATGACTCGGCCAGTGGCTGCACCAATCTGCATTCCCACCAACAGTGTATGAGTGTTCCTTTTTCTCCACAGCATCTTCAACACTTGTTAATATTTGTATTGTTGATGATAGCCATTCTAACTGGTGTGAGATGATATCTAATTGTGTTTTTTATTTGCATTCTCTAATGATTAGCAATGCTGAGCATTTTTTCATATGTCAATTGGCCATCAGTGTGTCCTCTTTGAGAAAATGTCTATTTGGGTCCTCTGCCCATTTTTTTATTGGATTGTTTGTTTTTTTGTTGTTGAGTTGTATGAGTTCCTTACATATTTTGGATATTAGCCCCTTATGAGATTGGTGGAACTGCTATGGAAGGCAATGTGGAGGTTCCTCAAAAAATTAACAATAGAGGGCCGGCCGAGTGGCGCATTGGTTAAGCGCTGGTTTTGGGATGCCAGCGGCCCCGGTTCGGATCCCACATGAGGGCCAGTGACACTGCTCTCTACAGCTAACAACAGCTCCACCTGGAGCTGGGCTGTGCGAGCCCCGGTGATGGTGTGGGCTGAAGCCCCTGCTGCAGTGGGCTGCCATAGGCTACAGTGAGTGGCCCGCAGCCAGCGTGAGCGGCTGTCAGTCAAGCTATGAGCTGCCAATAGCCGCGGTGAGCGACATCCAGAGGCCAGCGACCGATCTGCCTCATCCGGGAAGAGCACAATGACGATACCAACAGTGAAGCAACATCCTCCGCAACTAAACTGAAGAACAAAAAGACAGCAACTTGTCTGTTCCCCTTCCCCGATTCCCCAACGCTGTTCCCCTCCCTCTGCCAATTTCCCAATAAAATCTTTAAAAAAAAAAAAAAAAAAAAAAAAAATTAACAATAGAAATACCATATGACGCAGCAATCCTTTCCTTGAATATCTACCTAAAAAATCTGAAAAAAAAATGTATCCATAAAGATATAGGTGCTCTGATATTCATTGCAGCTTCATTTATATTTCTTAATCCCTTCACCTTTTTCATCCAACCTTTCAACCTCCCTCCAATCTATCACCCCAATAAAGCCAGTACCCATCTGACACCATACATATTTATTAAAATATTATTGACTATATTCCTTATGCTAAAGCCTACATCCCCATGACTACTGTGTAACAACCAATATGTACTTTTGAATCCCTTTTCCTTTTCCTTCCACCCCCACACTCCCTCCCATCTGGCAACCATGAAAATGTTCTCTGTATCTATGGTTTGTTTTTCTTTTGTTTGTTTATTTTGTTCTTTAGATTTCACTTATAAGAGAAATCATATGACATGTGTCTTTCACTGTCTGACCACACTCAGCACAGTACCCTGTATGTCCATCCATATTGGTGCAGATGGCAAGATGTCATTAATTTTTATGGCAGAGTAATATCCATTGTATATATGTGCCATCTACTCTTTATCCATTCATCCATTCAGGGACACCCAGGTTGCCTTCATATCTTGGCTACTGTAAATAATACTGCAATTAATATATAGATTAACACATCCCATCAAAGTAGCATTTTGGGATTCAAATAAATACCCAGAAGTGGGATTACAGGGTCTTTTTCTGTCTTTTGTTATAGCTTTTGTTTAAAGTCTATTTTATCTGGTATAAGTATTGCTACCCTAGCTTTCTTTTTCTTTCTTTCTTTTTTGTTTTCATTTTCATGAAACAACTTTTTCCCATCCTTTTACTTTCAGTCTGAGTACGTCTTTTGATCTGGAGTGAGTCTCTTGTAGGTGGCATATGTAAGGGTCTTGTTTTCTTATCCATTCAGCCACCCTATGTTGTTTTTTTAAAGATTTTATTGGGGAATTGGAGGAGGGGAACAGTGTTGGGGTATTGGGGCAGGAAACAGTCAAGTTGTTGTTCTTCAGTCTTTGTTGTGGCAGGCGCCAGTCGCCATCTCGTGGCCTCTAAGCTCAAGGTGCTGTGTTCAATCTTAGTTGCGAGTGGGTGTAGCCACCATCCCATGTGGGAGTCAAACCTGGCAACCTTGTTGTTAAAAGCGCACACCCTATCCACTGAGCCATCCAGGTGGCAGCTCAGCTCAAGGTGCCGAGTTCAGTCTTAGTTGCTGATGGGAGTAGCCCACCATCGAACAGTCTTGTTGTTACACCAGCTGAGCCATCCTGCCACCTGTTGGCAGCTCAGTGACAGCTCAGCTCGGGTGCAGCATTCACTAGCCCATGTGGAAATCAAACCAGCAGCCCTGTTCCTGCGAACACACAATCTAAGCCATCTGTTAACCCACTGAGCCACTCAGCTGTCCCAGAGCCACCCTATGTTTTGATTAGAGCATTTAATCTATTTACATTTAAAATATCTGTTGATAAATATGTAATTATTGCTATTTATTTATTTATTTATTTATTTATTTATTTATTTATTTGCCTTAAAGGTGTCCCTCGAACTTTCCTTGCAATACTGATTTGGTGGTGATGAACTCCTTTAGCTTTCTCTAGTCTGGGAAGCTCTTTAACTGTCTTTCTATTTTTAATGATGACTTTGTTGGGTAATCTTGGCTATAGGTCCTTACTTTTCATCATTTTGAATTTTTCCTGCAAATCTCTTTAGGCCTGTAAAGATTCTGTTGAGAAATCAGCTGACAGTCTCAGGGGAGCTCCCCTGTAGATAAGTCACTGCCTTTCTCATGCTGCTTTTAAGATTCTCTTTGTCTTTAACCTTTGGCATTTTAATTATGATGTGCCTTGGTGTGGGACTCTTTGGGTTCATCTTGTTTGAGACTGCACTTCCTGGGCTTGTATATCTATTGTCTTCACCAGGTTAGGCAAGTTTTAATCAACATTTCTTCAAATACGTTTTTAACATCTTGCTCTCTCTCTTCTCCTTCTGGTAGCCCTGTGATGTGAATGTTGGTATGCTTGATTTGTCCCAGAGGCCCCTTAAACTTTTCTCATTTTTAAAAGTTCTTTTCTCCTTCTTGCTGTTTTGATTCGGTGTTTTCTGCTACCTTATCTTCTAAATTGCTGATTTGATCATATGCTTCATCTACTGTACTGTTGATTCACTCTAATGTATTCTTTTTTTTAATTAGTTTCAGGTGTACAACGCAATGCAATAGTTGTATTCCTTACCCCCAAAAGTGACAACCCCCCTTCCCCAGTTCGCCACCCCACTACCCCCATATCATACATATATATGACAACTCCCCTGACTCCCCTCCACAGTATACTGCACATCCCGTGAACCATCCACATATTCAGTTACAGTTGGCATACAATACTATAAAACATCAGCTTCAGGTGTACAGTGCAGTGATCAAGCCTCAACTCCATCCAAAATTTTTACATTATTATATTCCCCGAACTGTGTTTCATATCCCTGTGGCAATATTGTAGTTGTCTATTTATGCTGTCTAATCCCTTCCCCTTACCCCCATCCCCACCCCGCTCCCAACTAGCAACCCTCAGTTTTTCCTCTACATCTACGAGTCTGTTTACTATGAACGTTCACTCAGCTCTTCAGACTCCACACACAAGTGAGCTCATATGATACCTGTCCTTCTCTGACTGACTTATTTGGCGCAACATAATAGTTTCTTCACAACATTATCAATTACATTCCCAGAACTGCCCCCATATCCCTGCGGCAACATTGTAGTCCCACATACACTGTCCAAAACCTTCCCTCTCTCCCTCTTCCCCACTCCCTCTCAGCCAGCAACCATCAGTTTTTCCTTTATATCTGCTTGATATGACTTCAATCTTCTTACATTTACTGAGACTTGTTTTGTGGCCTAACATGGTCTATCTTGGAAAATGTCCCGTGTGTACTTGAGAAGAATGTATATTCTGTTTTTTCAGGGTGAAATGCTCTGAAAATATCAATGAAGTCCAGCTGGTTTAAAGTATCATTTAAGGCCCCTCTTTCTGTGTTGATTTTCTGTCTAAAGTGTCTGTCCACTGGTGACAATGGTGTTGAAGTCCCCTACTATAATAATGTTACTGTTGATCTCTGACTTTATGTCTGTCAAAATCTGTTATACGTAATTAGGATTTCCTATGTTGGGTGCATAGATGTTTATTAGGGTTATAGTGCCCTTCTTTGTCTTTTATTGTAGTCATTTTAAAGTCTATTTTGTCCAAAATAAGTATTGGTACTCCCGCTTTTTTTTTCTCATTTCCATTTGCATGAAATATCTTATTCCATCTGTAAACAGCATATACATGTGTCCTACTTTCTTATCCACTCAGCCACTCTCTGTCTTTTGATTGGAGCATTTAGCCCATTCACATTTAAAATAATTATTGATAGGTGCATATGTATTGCAATTTTGTTATTTGTATACCTGGTCTCCCTAGGTTAGCTTGTTTACCCCTTTCTTTTGTTTAAAAAAGCCCTTTTAACATTTCTTGCAATGCTGGCTTGGTGGTAATGAATTCCTTAAGATTATTCTTTTCTGAGAAGCTCTTTATTTCTCCTTCAATTTTAAGTGATAGCCGTGCTGGGTAGAGCAATCTTGGTTGTAGGCCTTTATTTTGTGACACTTTGAATATCTCCTGCCACTCCCTTCTGGCCTGCAGAGTTTCTGTAGACAAGTCAGCTGTTAGTCTACCAGGAGTTCCTTTGTATGTAACCTGCTGTCTGTCTCTTGCGGCCTCTAGGATTCTGTCTCTGTCTTTAACCTTTGCCATTTTAAGTATGATGTGTCTTGGTGTGGACCTTTTTGGGTTCAGCTTGTTTGGAACCCTCTGCACTTCCTGGGCATGTATGTTGATTTCCTTCACCAGGGTAGGGAAGTTTTCAGTCATTATTTTTTCAAATACATTTTCGACCCCTTGCTGCTTCTCTTCTCCCTCTGGTATTCCTATGATTCAAGGGTGGTTGCGTTGCACCTTGTTCCACAGGGCTCTTAAACTATTTTCATTGTTTTTTATTCTTTGGTCTTTTTGTTGTGCCAACTGGTTGATTTCTGCTATTTTATCTTCCAAATCGCTGATCTGCTCCTCTGCTTCATCTACTCTACTGGTGATTCCTTCGAGTGTGTTCTTCATTTCAGTTATTGTATTCTTTAGTTATAACAGGTTGTTTTTTATGGTTTCCCTATCCTTCTTTATGTCCTCGCTAAGTTCCTTAAACATTCTATCATCAGTGTTCTAAACTCTGTCTCTGAAAGGTTGGATACCTCTGTTTCATTTGGTTCCATTTCTAGAGGTTTCTTCTGATCTTTTACTTGTGACATGTTGCTTTGTTTCCCCATTCTGGCTGTCACTCTGGGATTGCTTTGATGTATTAGATAGATCACCAGGAGAGCCGTGGCTGGATCATGCAGGCACACAGCTCACGGGTCAACACTCCCAGGAAAACTCGCAGTCTCAGCCTGTGCCAATCAGCCGCTTGCAGATCAGGCTGAGCAGCCCAACCACCAATCTCCATCCTGGCAACTCTGCAAGCGCAGTGCACAGAGCGGGGACCCGAGGCGGCTTGAGCACTCCCGCGTTTCAGTGAGCAGCCTGTTGGAGCCGGAGGGCACCCACCCAGCATTTCCCTAGCAACGCAGTATAAGCTGGGCAGAGGGTGGGGATCCAAGGCCACATGCGCACACACATGCACTCATGCACTTCTGTGCCAATTCCACCAGACCAATGAGGTCTCGGACCTGATCCTCGTGGGAGGGCCCAAGCCCAACAAAATGGCGCCCTCCCTACACCACTTGCATGCAGGGATCACACCACGGGAACAACCATCCAAAAACCTCTAGCCTTTGCACCAAAGGTGCTCAGTTCAGTCCATCCCTGCAGGCTCCTGGGTCCGGCTCACACTGCCACTCCCTCCACCAGTAACCAGATAAGTGCTCACCGGCAATCAAGCCTGTGCACCGGCCCTACTGATTCTCCAGCCACTCTCAGCCTCACCGAGCTGAGCAAAGAGAGTACTCAGTAATTTACTGCCAGCTATCTTAGAACTTCTCTTCCCTGCAAAGGAACTCTGGGCTGGTGAGCTTGGTGTGCAGCCGGAGGGTCTGTCCCCCAACCTGAGAAGCCTCCCCATAGCTGGGATGTCCCTCAAGGGATTTGTCCTCTCTTGCCTCCGCCTGTCCTACCAGACCTGACACTGCCTCCCGTTAAAGTTGTTCGTTTAGTGGTTCTGTTCATCCAGGGTTCCAGGGACCTCCAAGGTTGAATGCTGTATAATTTGCATGTAATTTTGGTGTGACCCTGGGAGGCAGGTAGCACAGCGTCTGTCTATTCTGCCATTTTGCCGGAAGTCCTTAATGTATTCTTCATTTCAGCTATTTTAGTCTTTATTTCTGACTAACTCTTTTTTATGTTTTATATCATTATTTTTCATTACTTATCTCTTTGTTGAAGTTCTCCCTGAGACTGTTGAGCATCCTTATAACAAGTGTTTGAAATCTGTGTCTGGTAAATTGCTTGTCTCAAATTTGTTTAGTTCTTTTTTCAGCTGTTCGTACTGTTCTTTTATTTTTGAAATATTTCCCTGTCTTCCTATTTAGCTCCCTGCTTGTGTTTGTTTCTATGTAGAACTGCTATGTCTCATAGTAGAATGAATGGCCTGGTCATAGTAGAATGAAGCTGCCCCTCCAGTCCTCACCCTGAAGCTAGATAATTCAGTTTCTCCCCTTATATCCCTGCTACCTTTTGAGCTGCTGCCCCAGCATTGGAGCTCAGAGCAAGTGAGTGTGGCAGAGAGTATGTCTGTGCATGGTCCCTTTAAGCAGTGCTCCTGGGAGTGCAGTGGGACTCCATCTCAATCAGTCACAATTTCTGCTGTTTTTCACAACCAGAATTTATGGGGACTTCTCTTCCCAGCCCTGTATCCCTGGGCTGGGGAGGGGCTGGGACCTCTCGTTTCTCAGAGGAGTACCTCTACAGCCAAGATATCACTCCCAATTCTTAATGATCAAAAGCCATTGTGAGGGCCAGCCGAGTGGCGTGGTGGTTAAGCGCTGGCTTGGGAAGCCAGAGGCCCCGGTTCAGGTCTCACATATGAAGGCCATTGACACTGCCCTCAAAAAAGAAGCCATTGTGAAACCAGCCTGTTCTGCATCTCTTCCCCTCCTACAAGCCTTGAGGTGGCTTCTTTTGCATGTCCATTGTGTAGTTGTAAGGTTTCAGGCGATTCTCAATAATGCTTGTTCTTTGGCTTAGTTGTAATTGATGTTGTCCTGAGAGGAGGTGAGTAAAACATGTACCTATCATCTTGACTGGAAATCCCTATTTCTTACTTTTGAAGTAGACATAGACAGCAGCTGCATAGAAGAATGTGTACAAGTGACCCTCAACAATGCCTAAGCACGTGATGAATGTTCCCTCTCTGGTCCAGCTTCAGTATCTATGATTCTCACAGAAAATTCTCATTTCTTTCAATAGCCAAAGACTTCTGTTAACAGGATATCAGTTCGGTTATGTGAGATTACTGCAGTAGTGGCCATTTACCTTTGACATGGGTTAGTGCAGCAATAAGCCAATAATGGGGTAAGTTTTGATGAAGCTGAATAGATTGACAACTGTGAATAATGGAACAGTTATTAGGATGTCACATGGATAATAGAATGAAAGATGTGGACGGTAGAGGCAATAATTAAGAAGCATTTGGCTGAATGAGAAACAATGAACGAGAGAAGTACAAGTACATGATTTGGAACAATGAGCTAAGGTACAAGAACTCAAATTCTGTAATTTCCTAAATCTATTAGATTGGAATAGTTACTTGAGTCACTGAAAATCTTTTTTTCCCCAATATAAATAGCTATATAAAAACAGTTAAAATTATTTATGTTATGTAGTAAATGCAATAAGTATTAGTTGAGCCTGAAAAAATATTAATACTTTAGAGGGTAAAGTGGGAGGGTGGTGGTAGATGAGGGAAAAGTGGATCAAATATCTGGTGATGGAAAGATAACTGACTCTGGGTGGTGAACACACAATGTGATATATAAGTGATGTATTATACAAATGCACACTTGAAATCTATGAAACTTTGCTAACAATTGTCATGCCAATAAACTTTAATAAAATTAATGACAATGATAGAATTCTTAAGGTAGCCATGGGAAAAATAAAAGTAGTAACCTATAAGGGAAATTCTATTAGACTGTCAACAGATTTTTCAGCAGAAAGTCTACAAGCCAGGAGGCAGTGAGCTGAAATATTCAAGTATTGAAAAAGAGAAATTATGTGCCAAGAATAATATATCCTGCAAAGATATTCTTCAGATATGGAAGAGAAATAAAGCCATTTCCAGACATAGAGAAGCTGAGGGAATTTTCAACACTAGACCTGCATTACAGGAAAAGAAAGAAGGAGGCTATTCGACCTGAAACAAAAAGTCAAAAAAATAGAAAACCATTAAAATGTTATGAACACACAAACAAAAAAAGGTAATGGCAACCCTACACAAAATAGGGCACTATAGACTTAAACATAACATAAAGTGTAAAGAAGAAAAACATTTATAAAATGGAAAAAAAGAGAAGCAAAAGACAACTTGCTACTGCAACTCAGAAGTCAACTCACAGCATAAATAGTGATAACCTGTGACAACAAAAACATAAAAGGGTAAAAAATAAAGGTCTGAACGTGCAAACGGGAATGGAGATAAGAGCATGCTGAAGGAAAAGGACTACTGTCTATGACTACTAAAATGAAATTTGAGAAAAATAAATTTTAAAAAATTTCTTTTGCAATTGCAACAAAAAGAATAAAATACAAGGAGTAAGCTTAACAAAGGATGTGAAGGACCTATGCAAGAAAACTATAAGACATTTTAAAAATAAATTGAAGAAGACAGGGAGAAATGGAAAGCCATTCCATGTTCATGGATTGGAAGAATCAACATAGTTAAAATGGCCATATTACACACAGCAATATAGAGATTTAATGCAACCCTCATCAAAATCACAATGACATATTTTTTTAAAGAATATATTGGGGAATTGGGGGAGGGCAACAGCATTGGAGAATCGGGGAAGAGGAACAGATAAGTTGCTGTGTTTTTGTTCTTCAGTCTAGTTGTGGAAGACGTTGCTTCACTGACCCGTGTTGGTATTGTCATTGCTCTCTTCATGGGTGAGGCAGTTGCTCGACGGCCTCTGTATGGCTCCTCACGGTGGCTCTTGGCAGCTAATGCTGGCTGCCGGGCACTCACTGAAGCCTATGGCAGCCCACTGCAGCAGAGGCTGCAGCCCACACCATTGCCGGCCCTCTTAGCTATAGAGGCAACCAGGTGGAGCTGTTGTTCACCATATTAGCTGTAGAGAGCAGTGTCACTGGCCCTCATATGTGGGATCTGAACTGGGGCTCCACTGCTCAGAGCTGGCGTCCCAAGCCAGTTCCTAAACAATGCGCCACTTGGCCAGCCCCACAATGACATTTTTTAAAGACAGAACAAAATAACATCAATTTTGTATGGAATCACAAAAGACCACAAATAGCAAAAGCAATCCTATGAAAGAAGAACAAAACCAGAGGTATCACACTGCCTGACTTTAACTTGTACTACAGAACTACAATAATGAAAGCAGCATGGTATTGGCAGAAAAGCAGACACACAGACCAATGGAATATAATTGAAAACCCAGAAATAAACTCACAAAAATATGGAAAGGTAATTTTTACAAAGGAGCCAAAAACATACAATGGAGAAAAGAAAGCCTCTTTAGTAAAAGATTCTGGAAAAATTGGAATGTCACATGCAGAAGAATGAAACTAGACTGCTATCTGTTGCCATATATGAAATTTAACTCAAAATGGATCAAGACCTAAACATAAGACCTGAAACGATAAACTGCATAGAAGAAAACATAGGTACTAAACTTACGATCTTGGGTTCAAAGAGGATTTTATGAATTTGATGTTAAGGGCATGGGATGTTAAAGCTAAAATAAATGCATGGGAGTATATCAAATTAAAAGCTTTTGCACAGCAAAAGAAATCATGAACAAAACAAAGAGACTACCAACTGAATGGGAGAAGATATTTGCAAACAACTCCTCTGATAAGGGGCTAATATCCAAAATATATAAAGAACTTGTACAACTCAACAACAACAAAAACAATCCAATTAAAAAATGGGCAGAGAACCTGAACCAACACTTCTCTGAAGAAAACATACAAACAACCAACAGATATATGAAAAAATGCTCAACTTCACTAGGTATTAGGGAAATGCAAATCAAAACCACATGAGATATTACCTCACAAAATTTAGAATGGCTATCATCAACAAGACAAATAATGACAAGTGTTGGAGAGGCTGTGGAGGAAAAGGAACCCTCATACATTCTTCATGGGAAAATAAATTGATATAGCTGCTCTGGAAGAAAGTATGTAGGCGCCTCAAAATTAAGAATAGAATTACCACTGTCCCAGCAATCCCTCTTCTGGGTATCTACCAAAAAAATCTGAAAACATTTATCCATACAGATGCATATACTCCGATGTTTAGTGTAGCATTATTTATGGTTGTCAAAACAAGGAAATGACCAAAGTATCCTTCTTAAGATGATAAGATAAAGAAGATTTGGTATATATACTCAATGGAATACTGTGCCACAAGAAAAGATAAAATACTGCCATTTGCAACAACATGGATAGATGTTGAGATTATTATGTTAAGTGAAATAAATCAGACAAAAAAAGTCAAGAACTATATGACTTCACTCGTGTGGGATATAAAACTGAAGGCAACACCTCCTACCCTGTGTCACTCTCTGCTTGCTTTCTCCTTAATAAACGACCTGAACTCAAAAAAAAAAAATGAAGGCAACAAAGGAACAAGAAAAAGAAAGAAAGAAAAACTCATAGATACAGACAACAGTTTAGTAGTGACCAGAGGTTGAGGGGGAAGGGAGGTGGTAGAAGAGGGTAAAGGGGGTCAAATATATGTTGATGGAAGGAGAACTTACTCTGGGTGGTGAACTCATAATGCAATATACAGATGATGTATGATAGTCTTGTACACTTGAAATCTATTTAGTTTTGTTGACCATTGTTACACCAATGGATTTTAACTAAAAAATAAAATAATTTTTGATACATATGTAATTATTGTCACTTTATTATTCATTTTTTTTTGAGGGCAGTATCACTTGCCTTCATATGTGGGACCCGAACCGGGGCCGCTGGCTTCTCAACCCAGCACTTAACCACCACTCAGCAGGCCCTATTATTCATATCTTTGAAGTTGTTTCTTCTTCTTAACAAAGTGTCTTTAACACTTCTTATAATACTAGTTTTGTGGTTGTGACCTTTATCTTTTTCTTGTCTGGGAAGCTCTTTATCTCTTCAATTTTAAATGACAGCTTTTCTGGGTAGAGTAGTCTTGGTTTTAGTTTGTTGGTTTTCATCACTTTGAATATTTTGTTCCAATCCTTTCTGACCTGCGACATTTATGATGAGAAATCAGCGACAATCTTATGGGAGCTCTTTTGTTGATAACTGCCTTTCCCTTGCTGCTTTAAGATTCTCTTTTAGTCCTTGAGCTTTAGCATTTTAAATATGATGTGTCTTTGTGTTTGGGCATCTTGTTTAGAATTCTCCATGCTTCCTGGGCTTGTCAGTATATTTCATTCACTAGGTTAAGAAAGTTTTCCACCATTATTTCTTCAAGTGGGTTTTCATTTTCTTGCTCTCCCTCTCTCTGAACTCCTATGATGTGAACTTTGGTATACTTTACGTTATCCCAGAGGCCCCTTAAACTATTCTCATTTTTCTTTGGGGGGATTCTTTTTTTATTTATGCTTTTCTCATTGGGTGTTTTCTGCTACCTTATCTTCCAAATCAATGATTTGAGCCTATGCTTCAAATAACCTACTATTGATTTCCTGTAATGTATACTTTCTTTTAGCTATTGCATTCCTCATTTAGTAACCAGTTCTCTTTTAGGTTTTCTATCTCTAATTTCATGTTTCCTATTTCTTTGTTGAAGTTCTTTCTGAGATCACTGAGCATCCTTATAATCAGTGCTTTGAACTCTGCTTCTGGTAGATTGAGTGTTTCCATTTTGTTTAGTTCTTTTTCTGGAGCTTTTTCTATTCTTTCATTTGGGACATATTTCTTTGTCTCCTCATTTTGGCTGCCTCCCTGTGTTTGTTTCTATTCATTAGGTAGGGCTACTATGTTTTCTTCTCTTAGTAGAGTGACCTTATATAGTAGGTGTCCTGTGGGACCGAGTGGTGCAGTCTCCCTGGTCACCTGAGCCAGGTGCTGCAAGTATGTACCTTGTGTGGGTTGTTTGCCCTCCTATTGTAGTTGAACATTGCTTAATGTTTGTATGTCAATAGGTGGGATTGTCCGTCAGTCCAACTCACGAAGATTGGCCATGACTACAGAGGAAAAGCTGTTGTGCTTGGGATGACTTTACAGAACATGATTTGCTGTAGCAGTGCTCTGGTGCCTGTGTAGTTTCCCCTTTGGGTGTGTCACCTGTGGAGGTGCCCTGGTGGTACTTCAGTGTAGTCTGAATCTGATCAACTCATGTTCTGGTCCAAGGACTCCTGGAAGGGGCACTGATCAGCAGACAAAGTTCACCTTCTGTCTGTGCCCAGCCTGGGGCCACGTGGCATAAGCCACAAAGTGAGCCCCAGATATCTTCTACCATACTGGGCATGGAGGCAACTGGGAGTGGTTGAACTGCTAACCAAAGCTGGCTGTCACTAGTGCCAGGCTTGGGGCTTCTTAGCAAATGTTACAGGAACACTGAGGCCAGTTGATGCTTGTTCGGGGTTTGTGAACAGTTGAGATATTTTAGAAAAGTTGCCACATAAGCCAAGACAGGCTTTTTGTATGAAAAAGCCACTGGAAGTAGTTTGGGTTTGTCTGCAAGTTGGGTGGGGCATGGTTTCAGGGAATCACCAGGGCTGAACAAATTGTGTTAGCATGTTGATGGACACTCAGGTATGGAACCTGCCTAAGTCTGCATGCTGGAAGCGGGAGAGCTCAACAAAGAAAGAGTGGCTTCTGTCAGCACTTCTGTCTTGGAGAATCCTGACCCTCCAGCTCTACTGAAGCCAAACAATTTATTTCCTCCATGTATGTTCCTTGTGCCTTTCAATCTGTTGCCCCAGCAGTGGAGCTCAGTGAGAGTGATTCCATGAAGCGAATGGGTCTGTGTTTGGGTCCATTAAGAGGAGTGTCATGGATTACAGCCATAATGTCTCATTCAGCCACAATCTTTGCTGGCTTTCACATACAGAATTTGTGAGCATTTCTCCTCCTGGTACTGAAACCCTGGAGTGGGGAGTCCAGTGTGTGGCTATGACCCCTTGCTCTTCAGGGGGGGAATTCTGCAGCCAAGATATCCTTCCTGATTTTTTAACTGCCAGATATCAGTATGGGAACCAGCTTTTTCTGCATCTCTTCTCCTACCAGTCTCAATATGGCTTCTTTTTTATGTCCTCAGTTATACGACTTCTGTTCAGCTAGAATTCAGGTGATTCTCAATGATGGTTTTTCCATAGTTGTAATTTTGATGTGGCCATGAAAGATGGCAAGAACATTGTTTACCTATTCTGCCATCTTAACTACTATAAAACCTCATCTTTTTTAAAAGAAGCTTAATGAAATGAGACAGAACACAGATAGACATGTAAATAAAAACAGGAAAACAACACATGAACAAAATGAGAAATTTAATAAAGAAGTAGAAACCATAAAAACCTAAACAGAAGTATTAGAACTGAAGAATAATACAATGACAGACCTGAAAAAATGAAATAGAGAGCTTCAAAAGCAGACTCAATGATTCAGAAGAAAGAATCAGAAAACTCAAGGACAGGTCATTTGAAATTAGCAAGTTAGAGGAACAAAAATAAAAAAATAACTTAAAAAGTGTGAAAAAATCATATGTGACTTAGGATACATCATCAAGGGAATAAATATGTTCATTATGAAAATCGAACAAGGTGAAGAAGAAGAAGAAGAAGAAGAAGAAGAAGAAGAAGAAGAAGAAGAAGAAGAAGAAGAAGAAGAAGAAGAAAGAGAAAGGGGAGAAAAGCTTATTTAAAGGAATAACAGCTGAAAACTTCTCAAATCTTAGGAGGGGTATGGAACTCCAGATTCATGAAGCTCAATGTAACTTAAGCAAAATCAACCCAAAGAAGACAACCCTGAGACACATAATCAAATTTTCAAATGTAACAGACAAAGAGAGCAATTTGAAAGCAGCATGAGAAAAGAGACTCATCAATACAAGCCCCCCACCCATCCTAAATAAGGCTATCAGCAGAATTTATAGATGGATATTGCAGGCGTGAGACAGTAGGATGATATATTCAAAGTGCTCAAAGAAAAACATAACAACCAAAAAAACTTTTCTGTGCAAAGCGGTCCAGAAATGGATAGACATTCTAAAACAAAAGCTGGAGTCCTTCACCAACACACCTGCTTCACAAAAAATGCTATGGAATTTCTTCAAATTGAAATGAAAGGACACTAAATAATAACATGAAAACATGAAACTATAAAACTCACTGGTAAAATTAGATATATAGTCAAATTCAGAATACCCTAATACAGTAATGGTGGTACATAAATCATTAAACCATATTAAATCATCATCTTGTACACCTTAAAGAAATCACATTGTACACCTAAATAAACACAATTTTTATTTGTGTATATAAATATTTTTTTTGCTCAGTAAAGCTTAAAAAAGACTATTAGAGAAAACTAGTCTTCCTTTGACAAGCAAAAAAAAGAAAGAAAAATATATTGGAGGTATTATGTGTGCTTTTTGCGTGCATCTTAAGTCTTTAATGGATACCATAATAGTCATAGTTACACATGCCTATTAAAAATAGCTATTCCAGATGTAATTTTTCTTATATGTTTATGGCACCAGAATTTTGTTATTATGTATATATATATATAGTAGGGTTTCAGAATGAAAAATGTTTGAGACACCATATACTAGGCCATTATGTGGATTTCTTTTTCTGGAGACATGGGTGTGTGTGTGTGGGGGGGGGGTGTGAAATGGTTTTTATTTTAGTTTTTTTATAAAAGCTTTTTGTAAGAGTATATGGGTAAAATATGAAATGCTTTTATGATTGCTCTCCGATCCCTTTTGCTCTAACCTCAAATTACCCTTTTTTAGTTCAGTGTGGATTAATGTCAGAATACATAAATTAAGGTAAAATATCATTTATTGATGTAAAGACATGTTTGCATAAAAACAGAAACATCTCTTTTAGATTTTTTTTCTTTTTTAGCCTTTTAAATTTAACTTTTAGTTTAAAAATGTTTTTTAAGTTTTAAAATATAGTTGATATACAATATTATACTAGTTTCAGGTGTACAACACAGTGATTAGACATCTATGCAACCTATGAAGTGATCATGTTGATAATCTAGTACCCATCGGACGTCATTATTTTAGACAATTTATATTCATATAAATAGGGAGCAGGGTTTACATGTACACATCCACAAAACCACAGGTTATGATATGAACTTTTTATTCTTCCAAAAGGGATGAGTTGGGAGGTAAATGTTTATTTATTTGAGTAGGCATTTGGGAGCAATGCTTTAAAAAAATTGCTTGTGGGGCCGGCCGAGAGGCGCGTTGGTTAAGAGCTGGCTTGGGATGCCAGAGGCCCCGGTTCAGATCCCACATATGAGGGCCAGTGACACTGCCCTTAAAAAAAAAGTTGCTTGTGTATTTTACTCATATACTGACGCAAAAAAGCGCTGTAAGGGTGAAGAAAGCCAAGGGAATGAAATCTTGGATATTCAAAGCTATCCTTGACTTTCAAATAAGATTTTCACAAAACCACACATGCGTGCATGCTGCCTTGGTGACGTCCTGGGTTCCCACACTCCACACTAGTTGTGTAGCAATGCCCAGGAAATGCCTGCCTGTTGGGCTGCTGGCCATGCCCCACAGGCTGCAGATTGACCCAGGCAGAGAGAGTCTGACAGTGGGCCTTGGGCCAGGAAATGCACTGCTTGTCAATAGCAGTGGCTGACCAAGGTATTCTTGGCTCATTTTTGTGGTCTAGTTGCTGGTGCAGGAATGGAGGCTGCTCTGAATTTGTGGGGGCCACCGACCACAACCCATGATGCCCTGGAGTCCTGCCCCACCCACCTAGAGCTGTGTTGCTGGGGGCAACCTAGACACCTGGTGGCGGGTCCCACCTCCACAGGCCAAGGAAGTTTTTTACAGTGGCACACAGCCGATAGAAACCTGGGGAGATTTAGTGTCCCAAAGCCAACTGTAGCTAATTTAGGGCAGCTCTCAGGAGTTTGTGAGCCTGAGGTGGAGGCCAGTGCATATGTGACTTGCAGGCGGTGCCATTTGTTTCCAGATTGGGCCCTTTCCCAGGGTCCAGGTATGGGATCCCATTGGTCTTCTGGAACTTGAGAGTGGACAACACCTTGTGTCATCCCAGAACACTGCCATCAACACAGCTGGTGCTAAGTTGCCTTGAGACTTTTTAGTTCTGAGCTGGTGGCTCTGTCCCACACGATGCCTACAGACTAAAGTGGGGAGAGTCATTTTTCTTTTTTTTTTCTTCTGTTTTCTTGTTGTTTCTCTTGTTTGTTGGTTTTGTTAATATTTTTGGTTACTATTTCTTTTTCTTTTTTTTGTTTTTTTGTTTTGTATTTTTGTTGGTCTTGTCTGCTTTTGTGTGTGTGTGTGTGTGTGTGTGTGTGTGTATTTGTTTTTTGTTGTTAGAGGTTTGTTTTGTTTTGTGAGGTGGTCACAAGCCCAGCACTGGTCCATGAGCCAAGACTACACTGAATTTATAGAAACCACTGAACACACCTTTTAGCTCTCTGGGACACTATTCCACCAACCTATAGCTGCGTTGACAGGGGTACTGCGGGTGACTGGGTGACTGCGCCTGCCCCCACAAACTACAGAGAAAATCTTTTTTTTTTTTTGAGGGCAGTATCACTGGCCCACATATTTGGGATCCGAACTGGAGCCTCTGGCTTCCCAAGCCAGCGCTTAACCACTGTGCCCCTCGGCCAGCCCTACAGAGAAAATCTTTAACAACAGCAGACAGCCCACAGCACCCTGGGGAGATTCTGGCAGTGAACAGTGACCAGAAACCTACATTATAGGGCCGGCTGAGTGGTGTGATGCTTAAGCACTGGCTTGGGAAACCGGTGGCCCTGGTTCGGGTCCCACATATGAGGGCCAGTGACACTGCGCTCAAAAAAGAACATAAATAAATATAACTAAATAAAATTCAAAACAACAACAACATCAACAACAACAAAAAAAACCTACATTGTAGCCACTTGGGAGCAGCTCTCTGGAATTTGTGAGTCTGAGGTGGAGGCAGCCTTCAGTGCCCTTAGGGTGCTGTATGAGAAGGTCACAGGCCAGGTATTAGTGTAAGATCTGAATCTGCATTAATGTAAAAACCACTGGTCTCATTTTGTGACTCACTTGAACTCCACCCTGCCCAGCTAGTACCACAATGCTGCGGGGACCCTTGACACTGGGTCAACCAGCCAGACCACATGCTCCTAAAGAGGCTTTTTCAACTGTTGGGTTTTACAAGCAACTAACATGTGGCAACAAACAGGGGGACCTGGGCCTTTTGTGAATCTGCCTTAGGCCAAATATTGGTGGCAACCAGCCTCAGTTCACAAAAAGGCCATTCTCACATGCTTCCAGGCCCAGTATGGGCAGCACCCAACCACATACAGCTTTGAGGAACCCACCAGGTAGCCAAGAGCCAGTAACAGACAGGGCTGAAACTGCCCTGCACAGAAGCCCTGCCCAAGAGACACCAGAAACAATATACCCAGAAGGCAACTTCAGAAAAAAAACAGAGCACTACCTGCTTTGACTTACAATAGGCACACCTGAAGGAAATTCTCAACAGGCACAAGAGCCTGCGGGGGTGAAACCTCCTCTGCAGGGTCAACACTCACAAAGCAGCTCATACACTAAGGGCATAGACAATTCTCATAGCTGGTCAGCCTGGGAGTCAATCCCACCCACTGACAAGACAAAAGAAATTAAGGCTCAACTACAAAAGGAGAATACACACAACACAAGTGACACCTCTGAAACACATGCATAGGAGAATAGGGAAATTGCAATTTGACTATAAAGGACACATACTACATAAAACCACCCAACAAACACTGAGAGACACAGGTGATCTATCTAGTACATAGAAGCAAACACAGAGTGATAGCCAGAATGAGGAAACAAAGAAACATGTTCCAAGAACAGAAGAAACCTACAGAAATGAAACTAAATGAAATGGAGGTAACCAACCTCTCAGAGACAGTTTAGAACACTGATTATAAGAATGTTTAAGGAACTCAGTGAGAATTGCACAAGGAGATAGCAAACAGAAAGAAAGATACAAAAATGATAAAAATAATTAGTCAGCAATGAAGAATACAATAAATAAAAGGAAGAACACACTTGAAGGAATCACCAGCAGATTAAATAAAGCAGAGAATCGAATCAGGGATTTAGAAGACAAGGTAGTAAAAATCACCCAATCAGAACAACAAAACCAAAAAAGAATAAAAAACAATGAAAATAGTTTAAGAGATCTGTGGGATAATTTCAAGCACAACAACATTCACGTGACAGGAATACCATAAAAAGAAGAGAGAGAGCAAGAGATCAAGAACCTATTTGAAGAAATAATGGCCAAAAAGTTCCCTAACCTGCTGATGGAAAAATGACATACAAATCTAGGAAGCACAGAGAATCCCAAGCAAGATCATTCCAAATAGGCCCACAGCAAGATACATCATAATTAAAATGACGAAGATTAAAGACAAAGAAAGAATCAAAAGCAGCAAGAGAAATACAGCGAGTTACTTACAAAGGAACACCCATAAGACTATCAGCTGACTTTTATACAAAAACTTTGCAAGCCAGAAGGGACTGGCTGGAAATATGCAAAGTGAAAAAAAACACCAAAATACTATAACCAAGGTTTATCTATCCAGCAAGACTATCATTTAAAATTGAAAGAGAGATATAGAATTTCCCAGAAAAGAATAAGCTAAAGGAATTCATTACCTGTGGTCACACAGCAGCCTAGCCGTCTGCTCCCATGCACCTTCCCATAACAACAGAGCCTCATAGAGACATTACTTCAACATCATGCCTACTCTATCTTCCTGTTTGGCCCCAGAAGATGGCTGCGTAGTCAATGACGGGTAAGACCCTTCATGAGAAGTGCAACCTGAGCCAGACACAGTCATAGGGATGCCATAGGAGAAATCATGGAGTTGAGGAAAATGGGCAAAGATCCCTTGTCTCAGGTGCTGACAGCTTGCCTGTGAAATGACCTAAAAGGTTGATAACATCTGTCCTCCGTGCATTCTTATCAGTGAGTCTCGGCATGAAAAGTTTCTGTCTTTTAGGACGTGCACATAAACATATCATGGGACTTTTGGTAAAGGCTCCCTGCAGGCCATGGGGTGATTTGACTCTGAGCTAAATTCTCTGGTATGATGTATGTGATTTAGAGACCATGGAGAAAACAATGTTACTTTCTTGTGTGTATCCCAATAAAAGCAGCAGTCAAGCCCGATTCGGAGTTCTTAGTCCAAGAGGCTTTGAGTCCCCTGGCTAACACTGCTTTTGCTCTCTTACTTGTATCTCATTTTTTCTCAACCTTTCACCATCTCTTCCTGACTCCCATGGCCCTGTCGTGCAGGACACGGCAATTACCACCAACCCAGTACTGCAGGACATGTTAAAAGGGTTTTTGTAAGCAGAACTAAGGTGAAAACAAACTAAGTAACAAAGATTAGTAATATGAATAGTAAAATGTAATAACTAGGTACTTTCAATAATCACTTTAAATGTGAATGGACTAAATACTCCAATCAAAAGATATAGGGTGCATGAGTGCATAAGAAAGCAAGACCCATGCATATGCTGTTTACAAGAGATTCATCTCAGATCAAAAGACACACAGAGACTGAAAGTAAAGGGATGGAATAAGATATTTCAAACAAATGGAAATGAGAAAAAATCTGGAGTAGCCATACTCATATCAGTCAAAATAGACTTTAAAATGAAGACTACAATAAAAGACAAAGAAGGGCACTACATAATAATAAATGGATCAATCCAACAAGAGGCCATAACCCTGCCAAACATTTATTTATTCAACATAGGAGCACCAAAATATGTAAAACAGATATTGACTGACATAAACACAGATATTCATAGTATCACAATGATAGTAGGGGAATTCAACACCCCACTGACACCAATAAATAGATCCCCAAGACAGAAAATCAGTATGGAAACAGTGGCCTTAAATGCCATATTAGACTAGTTGGATTTAATTTATATTTTTAGAGCATTTCACCCCAAAGAGAATTTCACCCCAAACATCTCAGGTGTACATAGAATATTTTCCAAGATAGACCACATAATAGGCCACAAAACAAGTCGCAATAAGTTTACGAATATTGAAATCATATCAAGCATCTTCTCTGACCACAGTGCTATGAAACTAGGATTCAATGACAAGAAGAAAACTGGAAAACACACAAACATATGGAAACCTAGTAATTTCCCAATGGAGGAAATTAATAGCAACACACGCCTACCTAAAAAAAAAAAAACAAGAAAAATCTCAAATCAACAGACAATCTGTACATCTAAGGGAATTGGAAAAAAAAACACAGCAAAATAGTCCAAAGTTAGTACAAGAAAGGAAATAATAAACATCTGAGAAGAAATAAATGAAATAGAGACCCCCCAAAGTAATACAAAAGATCAATGAAACCAAAAGCTGCTTTTTGAAAACATAAAGAAAATTGACTAAGGGCCGGCCGAATGGCTCAGTTGATTAAGAGCTCGCTCAAGAGTGCAAGCTGAGCTCTGAGCAACAGCGGTTCGAGGCCAGCCCGAGCTGAGTTGCCATTGAGCTGCCAACAGGTGGCAGGATGGCTCAGCTAGAAAAAAAAATTGACTAACATTTAGCTAGACTTAACAAGAAAAATAGAGTGGACATGAATTAATTAAATCAGAAATGAAAGAGAAGGAGTGACAAAAGAAACCACAGAAATACAAAAAAATTTAATACTATGAGCAGTTATATATACCCTTGCTAATTAGACAATCTGGAAGAAATGGATAAATTCCTAGAATCAGACAATCTAGGAAGACTGAATCAAGAAGAAACAAAACCTTAACAGACCGATTACTACCAATTAAATTGAATCAGTAATCGACAAGCTCCCAATCAGCAAAAGTCCTGGACCATGTGGCCTAAAAGATGAATTTTACCCAACATTCAAAATAGAATTATCACTTATTCTCCTCAAACTATTCCAAAAAATCCAGAAGGAGGGAAGGTTCCCAAGCTCATTTTACGAGGTCACTATTACCCTGATCCCCAAACTAGGCAAAAACATTACAAATATATATATACGAACATAGATGCAAAAGTCCGCAAAAGAATATTAGCAAAACCAATTCAGCAATACATTGAAAAGGTCATACACCACAATCAAGGGAGATTTATTCCTGGTATGCAAGGTTGGTTCAAATCCACAAATCAATTAATGTGATATACCACATTAACAAAATGAAAAATAAAAATCATATGATCACATCAATAGATGCAGAAAAAGCATTTGACAAAATCCAACAGACATTTATGATAAAAACTCTTAGCAAAATGCAAATAGAGGGATCATATCTCAGTATAATAAAGTCTCTAAATGATAAACCCACAGCTAGCATCATATTCAATGGGGAGAAGCTAAAATCATTCTCCTTAAGATCATAAACAAGACAAGGATGCCCACTATCACAACTTTTATTCAACATAGTACTGGAAGGTCTAGCCACAGCAGTCAGGCAAGAAAAATAAATAAAAGGCATTCAAATTGGAAAGGAGGAAGTAAAATTGTCATTATATGCAGATTACATTATATCATACATACAGATCCCCGAAGATTCCAACAAAAAATATAAGAACTGATAAATGAATTTAGTAAAGTAGCTGGATACAAAATTAATTTTCAGAAATCAGTTGCATTTGTATACACCAGTAATAACCTATCAGAAGGGGAAATTAAGAAAACAATCCTTTACAATTGCTTCAAAAACAATAAAATACATAGGAATAAATTTAACCAATAAAGTAAAAGTCCTGTACTCTCAAAATTGTAAGACATTGATGAGAGAAATTAAGGAAGACACAAATAAATTAAAACATGTACGATGCTCATGGATAGGAAGAATTAATATAGTTAAAAACTGTCCCTACTACCTAAGGTAATATATAGATTCAATGCAATCCTTATAAAATTACCATGACATTTTTCACAGAAGTAGAACAAATAATCCTAAAATTTATATGGAACCATAAAGGACCCTCGATAGCCACAGCAATTTTGAGGAAAAAGAACAAAGTGGGAGGTATCACTCTACCTGACATCAAATCATAGTACAAGGCTATAGTAATCAAAACAGCATAGTGTTGCTATTCATCCAGACACATGGATCAATGGAACACAATAGATATCCCAGAGGTAAATCCATGCCTATATGGTCAATCTATGACAATGGAAGGAAGAAATTACATTGGGGCAAACACAATCTATAATATTTAATTAATGGTGCTGAAATAATTGGATAGATGCATGCAAAAAATTGAATTTGGACCACCTTCTCATGCCATATACAAGAATACATTCTAAATGGATTAAAGACTTAAATGTATGACGGAAACCCTAAAACTCCTAGAAGAAAATAGAGGAAGTACATTCTCAGACATTACCCTTAGTAATATTTTTACTGATATATCTCCTCGGGCAAGGGAAGCAAAAGAAAAACATGTGGGCTACATCAAACTAAAAAGTTTTTTCACATCAAAGGAAACCATCAATAAAACAAAAAAGCATCCTAGCAAATGGGAGACGATATTTGCAAGTGATACATCTGATAAGGGGTTAATATACAAAATTCATTTTAAAAATTCATACAACTCAATACCAAAAGAACAAACAACCTTATTAAAAAATGAGCAGAGGACGTGAAGAGACATTTCTCTAAAGAGCACATACAGATGGCCAAGACATATGAAAAAATGTTCAACATCACAAATCCTTCAAGAAATGTAAATTAAAACCACAGTGAGATACCGCCTCAGTCCTGTCAGAGTGGCAATCATCAATAAACCAACAAACAACAAGTGCTTGCGAAGATGTGGAGAAAAGGGAACCCTTAGCCACTCTTGGTGGATCGCAGATTGGTGCAACCACTGTGAAAACCATATAGAGATACCTCAAAAAATTCAAAATGGAATACCTTAAGACCTAGCAATTCCACTCCTGGTATCTATTCAAAGAAATCCAAAATACTAATTTGAAAAAAATATATATGTACCTCTTTGTTTATTGCAGTGCTATTCACAGTAGCCAAGATATAGAAAAAACTGAAATGCCCATCGATAGATGATTGGATAAAAAAACAGTGGTACATATATACAATGGAGCATTATTACTCAGTCATAAAGAAGAATGAAATCTTACCATTTGTAAGAACATGGATGGGGCTTGAGGATATTATGCTAAGTGAAATAAGTCAGACTGAGAAAGACAAATACCATATGATCTCACTTGTATGTGAAATCTAAAGGCCTTGTTTTTTTTAAAGAGGGCAGTGTCACTGCTCTCACATGTGGGATCTGAACTCAGGCCTCTACCATCCCAAGCCAGCTCTCAACCATCGCACCACTTGGTTAGCCCAGTATGTGGAATCTAAAGAACTGAATAAATGAGCAAAAAATAAATCGGAAAAACAAAATATATATATGGATATATATAACTGTTGGTTGCTAGTTGAAAGGTAGGAGGGGATGGGGATTAGGTGAAAGGATTAGAAAGTGCAAATTAGTAGACATAGTGATGGGGAATGTAATGAACAATATTGTAAAGATTACATAAGGTGTCAGATGGGTACTGGGCTTATAAGGGGCTTACTTCATAGATTATGTGGATGCATGACCAATATGTCATACAACTGGAACTGAAGGAGCATAATATTGTATGTCAAATATTTACATACATATATATGTATATATATTAATGGGAGATGGAATATAGCATGAGATAGTGAATGCTTTGTAACAGTTATGTAATACGTCAGAAGGGTAGTAGATTGAGGGTGGGAAGTTATCATTTTGAGAGGGGTGTAAATATTTAACCATTATGTTGCTTTGTACACTTGAAACTAATAAGAAAATAAGAATGTTCCCACAGGCCAGATGTGAAGACAGAGATTCTAAAACAGCAGAAAACTGAAGAAGGCTAAGACACTTTTAAGAAACATTTTGAGGGCCGGCCGAGTGGCGCGGTGGTTGAGTGCTGGCCTGGGAAGCCAGCAGCCCCGGTTCGGTCCCTACATGTGAGGGCCAGTGACACTGCCCTCAAAAAAAAAAAAAGAAACATTTTGAGCAGTAGAGGCATCCAAAGAAAACTATGTGGCTACACTGGGAATTCTCTTAGGAGTTCAAATTTTTCTTTACAGACATCAGCAACCATAGAAGAAAATATATACCAACAAGGAAAAACACAAATATTCTGTTAGAATATGGTTAGAAAGGTTAAGCACGAAATATGCTGAGACCTCTAAAAAATTCCTGAGGACACAAAAAAAGGTTTTTATAACTATGGTAATTGTAACAATAAAAACCTTTTCATTTTGTCCATGGTTTCTTTTGCTTTGCAGGAGCTTTTTAGATTGATATAGTCCCATTCATTTATTTTAGTTTTACTTCCCTTGCCTTTGAGGTCATATTCATAAAATTCTCCTTGAACCCAAAGTGCATAAGTTTAGTACCTGTTTTTTTCTATGCAGTTTATTGTTCTGGGTCTTATGTTTAGGTCTTTGATTTATTTTGAATTGATTTTGGTAGATGGTGACAGATAGCAGTGTAGAGTCATTCTTTTGCACATGGCTTTCCAATTCTCCCATCACCATTTATTAAAGAGGTTGTCTTTTCTCCATTGTATGTTTTTTCCTCCTTTGTCAAAAATTATCTGTCCAATTTTATGAGAGTTTATTTCTGGGTATTCAATTCTAGTCCACTGGTCTGTGTTTCTGTTTTTTTGTGTGTTTTTTTGCCAGTACCATACTGTTTTGATTATTGTTGCTCTGCATTGCAACCTGAAGTCAGGGAGTGTGATACCTCAAGCATTATTCTTTTTAATTAGGATTGTTTTTGCTGTTTAGGGTCATTTGTGGTTCCATACAAATCTGATGATTTTTTGTTCTATTTCTTCAAAAAAATGCTATTGGGATTTTGATGGGGATTGCATTAAATCTGTATATTGCTTTGGATCCAACTGAATGGGAGAAATTTTTTACAGACAACACCTTCAGTAAGGGGCTAATAACCAAAATATATAAGAAACTCACACAATTCAACAAAAAAAGTGAACAGTCCAAAAAAAAATGGGCAGACGACCTGAATGGACATTTCTCCAAAGAGGATATACTGAAGGCCAATAGACATATGAAAAAATGCTCAACATCATTAATCATCAGAGAAATGCAAATAAAAATCACAGAAAGATATCACCTCACACCAGTTAGAATGGCTACCATCAACAAGACAAATAATAAGTGTTGGAGAAACTGTGGAAAATAAGAAACCCATATACACTGTTGGTGAGAATGCAGATTGGTATAGCCAGTATGGAAGGAAGTGTGGAGATTCCTTAAAAAATTAAGAATAGAATTACCATATGACCCAGCATTCCCTCTCCTGCCTATCTACCAAAAAAATCTGAAAACACTTATCCATAAAGGTATATGTGCTCCGATGTTCATTGCAGGTATGTTTACAGTGGCCAAGACATGGAAACAACCAAAGTGTCCTTAGGTAGATGATTGGATAAAGAAGTTGTGGTATATATACACAAGGGAATACTATTCTGCCATAAGAAGAGATGAAATAGTACCATTTGGGATGACATGGATGGATCTTGAGATTATTATGCAAGTGAGATAAGTCAGACAGAAAAAGTTAAGGACCATATGATTACACTGATATGTGGGATATAAAACTGAAAGCAACAAAGAAACAAGACAAAAACATAAAGAAATAGGGCCTGCTGAGTGTCATGGTGGTTAAGCACTGGCTTGGGAAGCCAGCGGCCCTGGTTCGGGTCCCACATATGAGGGCCAGTGACACTGCCCTCAAAAAAAATAAAGAAATAAAGAAACAAAAACTTATAGACACAGACAATAGTTCAGTGGTTACCAGAGGGTAAGGAGAGGGGTGGGATAAGACTGTAAAAGTGATCAAATATATGATGATGAAAAGGGAACAGACTCTGGGTGGTTAACACACAATATGATATATAGATGATGTATTACAGAATTGTACACTTGAAACCTATGGACCTTCACTAACCATTGTCATCCCAATAAACATTGAAAAAAAAATACAACAAGAGGGAGCCTTTGCTACGTACATAATATTAACAGATGACAATGTATATATTAACAAAATACACAACTGTATTTTTTGTCTCACCTTTATAAGAATAAGAATTATCTTTTTATTTCAACCCATTAAATACATGAGGTTAGATGTGTGATGAGAGCTAATACATGGAAAAGAATATTTCTTTCAATGCTTTAAATTTTCAGGCCGATGAATTTTATGTAATGGAAATTGAACAAATTCCAGATGTGGTTATGGAACCTTCATCCCTAATCTCTGAGAAATTACAAGAGGAGTAGAATTTTCAAAAGAATGGAGATATACAAACGTTTCTCTAATTCAACAGTGTTCTCATTCACTTTTTTTCTCAGAAATGTGAGAAATGCAAATCCTTATAACTGCAGCAAAGAGACATCTTTCAATTGATCACCTCCTAATTTTTCATTAGTAAACATTTAGCAAAAATATAGTAAATACAAAGAGTATCCTTCATTCAATAGAAATAAATATTGCTAAGCTAATTTAATTACCTTAATCGAAAGGGTTACTAGATTGATGTATGCTGATACTTAAGGGAAACTGAAGAGATATTATATCTACATTTTAGATAGAAATTAACAGTCTTTTATTTTATCTATGATATAGTTGTCTCTCTGGTTTTTTGTTTTTTTTTTTGGAAGGACATTGCACATTTGAAAGTATATTTTTATCAAATATATAGTGAGTAATCTTCCCTGACTAGATTCTGAACTCCTTGAAGGCAAAGATGTGGCCTTATTTATTCGTTCTCAGCACATGATAGATGCTCAACAGTCATTTGTTGAATGGAAGTATGAACGCATTAATACATTAAAATGATTAAATATGGGATGTTAACAGTCAGTCAAATGAATGGGTAGCTGGTTGCAAAACTTTATTTAAAATGTTTTGATTAGTCATCTTCTGCTTCTGGGAAGATAGACTAGATGTACTTTTCCATATTCCCCCTGATAAGTACAACTTAAACCCATCAGTATTAATGTAAAACAAACTTAAGAAGACTGAAAGATGGAGAGAAGAAAGAAGGCTGGTTGGGAACTTCAGGATTAAAGGAATAATATGATGGTAAGTTTCTTGGGTTTTCTTTTTGCCTCATACATTCTAAACTTAAAACAGAAGTAGATGATAACCAAAAACTATGAATAAGGACTAATAAAAGAGGGCCCCTATTCTCTAAATCTGTTACTTATAGCCAAAGGTCCAGGAAGGAGACAGAAAAGCAATATAGAAAACTTTTAGACAGTAACTGCTATACTCCAGCCAAACACCAAAGAAAAACTGTGACCTAATATCTACCCACTCCAGGAAAGGTTTAGTGGAGAGCTTAGATTTCTACCTTCACTAGGCTCCAATATGGTGTTCCAAACTCTCCACTGGGAGAAGTGGTGTAAGGAGAAGGCTCAATAGGGAGTGAGGACTTGGAACTGATTGGGAAAATAAGGAGGCACACCCTCCTCTTTATCCCCTGCATAGTTTCACAGGATACCACTGAGAGCATGGAATTCTACTCCCACAAAGAAGTAATGACTTATCTGGGGTCATATCATAAAAATTTTAGTGGAGAATCAAGACTTTCAATATTACCCTGCAGTAATGATGCCACACATACTTCCAACACCATGGTGTTAGTACCGGACATGTGGGGAGCCAGGATACTCACCTCTACTGACCAGTCATGAGAAGCCACTCTGTATCAAAAGAGGACCTACTGTGGGATTTGGACTTTGACTCCCATTTGGCAGTAACTAGGCAGAACTCTACTATAACTTGGCAGATTTGCATCAGATAAAGTCAGCACAAACAGAAGATTTTAATAAGATAGATTCTTACAACATCATGCCTAAAATATGCAGGTATCTTTCAAAAATCGCTCATCCTGCAAACAATTAACAATATAAACTTAATGAAACAAAAATTAATAAATGTCAAAACCATGATGACAGAGAAAATCAAATTACTTGACAATGGTTTTAAAGCAGCCATCATTCTTCCAGGGGCCAGTCGAGTGGCACGGTGGTTAAGAGCTGGCTTGGGATGCCAGCGGCCCCGGTTCCGATCCCACATATGAGGGCCAGTGACACTGCCCTCAAAAAAAAATATTCTTCCAGCATCAATTAATTACAAACTGGCTTGAAACAAATAAGAAAAAATAGAAAGCTTCAGCAAAGAAAGTCTGAGCAAAGAAATAGAAAATATAAATAAGGACCAAATGTAAACTTCACAAATGAAAAATATAAAAATTAAATAAAAACTGAATTTATAGCGCAGTGGTTAAGCGCTGGCTCGGGAAGCCAGTGGCCCCGGTTCGGTCCCACATATGAGGGCCAGTGACACTGCCCTCAGAAAAAAAACCAACCAACCAAACAAACAAACAAAAAACTGAATTTATAGGCTCAGTAGCAGAATGGGGGAGGGAGGCAGAGGAATGAATCAGTGAACTTGAAAAGAGAATAATAGAATCATCCAATTGGAAAAATAGAAAACAGAATGAAAATAAATGAAGATAATCTCAGGAATTTATATGTCTATAACAAAAGATCTAACATTAGTGTTATGAGAATCCCAGAAGAGAGGAGACAGTGGGCAAGGCTGAAGGAATAACTGAAGAAATAATGATTATTTTAATATACAGAAAAATCTTTTGAAAAATATCAAGCACACCTTCATGATAATAATATTCAACAAGCTAGGAATAAAAGGTATATTATTCCTCAGCCTGATAAAGGGCATCTGCAAAAAACCCACAGATTAAGTCATACATAATTGTCCCCTAAGATCAAAAATAAGAAAAGTGGGGCCGGCCAAGTGGCTCAGTTGGTTAAGAGCTCAAGAATGAGAGCTGAGCTCTGAGCAACAGTAGTTCAATGGCCAGCTTCCGCTGAGCTTCCGCTGAGCTGCCAACAGGTGGCAGAATGGCTCAGCTAAAAAAAAAAAAAAAAAAAAAAAAAAAAAAAGAATAAGAAAACAATGGCCAATCTCACTACTTCTATTCAACATTTTCCTGGAAGTTCTTACTTGGGCAATTAAGAAATAAATTTAAATTAAAGCCATCAATATTGGAAAGCAAGAAGCAAAACTCCATCTATTCCTAAATTAGATAATATTTTATACAGAAAATCATAAGGAATGCACTTAAAAATATTGGTAGTAATAAAATAAGTTTAGCAAAGTTGCAGGAAACAAGATCAATACAAAATATCCACTCGTATTTATATACACTTGCAATGAACAATCTGAAAATAAAATTAAGAAAAAGAAATTCTTCTATAAAAAAAAGAATAAAAATCTTGGAAATACATTTAACGAAAGAGGTGCAAAACATATTATCTGAAAAATACAAAGCGTTCTTGAAAGAAATTTAAGAATAAAATAACTGAAAAAATATTGCATGTTGAGAAATTGGAAGACAATATTTTTAAGATGGCAATACTTCCTAAATTGACCCACAGATTTAACACAATCTCTGTCACAAATCTATCTGTCTTTTGATAATAAAATTCATATGGAAACTCAATAGGTCTAGAAGAACACAAGGAACTTAAGATAGAATAATAGTGTTGAAGAACTCACACTTCCTGATTTCAAAAGTTACTACAAAGCTACACTTATTAAGGCTGTGGTACGAACATAGGGATAGACATTTAGATCAATGCAATAGAATTGTGAGTCTAGAAATAAATCCACTTTTTCATATCAACTGATTTTTATTTCTTTTTTGTTTCTAATTGTGGTAAAATATACGCAACATTTTTCACCTTAACTATTTTTTGAGTAAACTTCAGTGATATGAAATACATTCTCAAGTTTGGGCAACCGTCAACACTATGCATCTCCAGAACTCCTTATCTTCCTTAACTGAAACTCTGTAAACATTAAGGAAAATGTTTTATTGAAGTATAAATGGCACACAATATCCTATTAGTTTCAGGTATAGATATAGTGATTTGACATTTATAAACATTTTGAAATGATCACCACAATAAATCTAGTTACATCTGTAATCATACAAAGTTATTACAATATTACTGACTACATGCCCTATACTATATAATACATTACTATTATTTGTTTTTATAACTGGAAATTTGTACCTCTTAATCCCCTTCACTTATTTTGCCACCACTTACTCCTACCACCTCTTTGTTTTCTGTATCTTTCCACCACCAGTTTGTTTTCTGTATCTTTCAGTTTATTTCTGTTTTTTTGTTTGTTCATTTGATTTTTAGATTCCACATATTAGAAAAATCACATGGTATTTGTCTTTCTCTGATGTTGAGAATTTTATCATATGCTTGTTGGCCATCTTATCTTCTTTGGAAAAATGTCTATTTAAGTCCTCTTCCCAATTTTTAACAGGGTTGTTTTTTTTCCTTGATATTAAATAGTGTAAGTTCTTTATAAATTGTGGATATTAACCCCTTATTAGATGTATGATTTGAAAATATCTTCTCTCATTAAGTAGTTTGCTTTTCCATTTTGTTGACAGTTTCTTTCACAGTGCAAAAGATTTTTTAGTTTGATGCAATCCATTTGTTTATTTTTGCTTTTGCTGCTTTTGCTGGATGAGACTTTGCAAAGAAAATATTGCTTGGACCAATGTCAAAGAGCTTCATGCCTATGTTTCCTTCTAGGAGATTCATGATTTCAGGTCTTGCATTCAAGTCTTTAATACATTTTTAATTTATTTTTAGTAAATGTATTTATTATAAGATAGTGGTCCAGTTTCATTATTTTGAATGTCCTCTTAAGTTTTCTCAACACTTTGTTGAAGAAACTGTCTTTCCCCTATTGTATATCCTTTCATTTTTTGCCATAGATTAATTGGTCATAAATGCATGGGTTTATTTCTGGTCTCTCTATTCTATTCCATTGATCTATGTGTCTGTTTTCATGCCAGTACCATATTGCTTTGGTTAGTATAGCATTGTAGTATAGTTTGAAATCAGGGAGAGTGATGTCTCCAGCTTTGTACTTTTTAAATTAAAGTTTATTGGGGTTACAATGGTTAGTAAATTTACAGAGGTTTCAAGAGTACAATCCTGTAATACATTGTTCTTTTTCAAGATTGCTTAAAAGATTTTGTCAAAGATTATCTGCCCATATTTATGTGTGTTTATTTCTGGGTTTTCAGTGTTATTTCATTGGCCTATGTATATGTTTTTCTGCCAGTACCATGCTGTTTTAATTATTGTTGCTCTGCTGACAAAGGAGTAAAAAATATACAATGGAGAAAAGAAAGCCTCCTCAATAAATGGTGCTGGAAAAATTGGAAAGCCACATGCAAAAGAATGCAACTAGACTGCTATCTGTCACTACTAACAAAATTAACTCAAAATGGATCAAATGTCTAACTAAACATAAGACCTGAAACAATAAACTGCATAGAAGAAAGCATAGGTATTAAACTTATAGACCTTGGTTTTAAAAATTATTTTATGAATTTGATCTCAAAGGAAAGGGAAGCAAAGGCTAAAATAAATGAATGGAACAATATCAAACTAAAAAGTTTTGCCCAGCAAAGGAAACCATCAACAAAACAAAGAGGCAACCAACTGGGCCGGCCGAGTGGCATGGTGGTTAAGTGCTGGCTTGGGAAGCCAGCGGCTCCAGTTCAGGTCCCACATATGAGGGCCAGTGACACTGCCCTCAAAAAAAAAAAGAGGCAACCAACTGAATAGGAGAAGATATTTGCAAACAGTATCTCCAATAAAGGGCTAATATCCAAAATATATAAGGAACCCATACATCTCAGCAACAAAAATACAAAACAAACCAATTCAAAAATGGGCTGAGGACCTAAACAGAAACTTCTCCCAAGAAGACATACAAATAGCCAACTGATATATGAAAAAATGTTCAACCTCAATAGCTTCAGGAAAATGTAAATCAAAACCACAATGAGATGTCACCTCACACTTTTTAGAATGTCTATCATCAACAAGAAAAATAATTGCAAATGTTGGAGAGGCTGTGGAGAAAAAGGAACCCTCATACACTGTTGGTGGCAATGCAGATTGGTGCAGCCACTATGGAAAGCAATGTGGAGGTTCCTCAAAAAGTTAAGAATAGAATTACCATGCTTGCATGACCCAGCAATACCTCTCCTGGGTATCTTCCAAAAAAATCTGAAAACATATATCTATAAAGATGTATGTACTCCAATGTTTATTACAGCATTATTTATGGTGGTGAAGACATGGAAACAACCAAAGTGTTCTTCAATAGATGATTGGATAAAGAAGATGTAGTGTGTATACACAATGGAATACTACTTTACCATAAGAAAAGATGAAATACTGTCATTCTTTTTTTTTTCCTTTCTGTAAAGTAGCAGGAGAGAAATACTGTCATTCTTGAAAACATGGATGGATCTTGAGATTATTATGCTAAGTGAAATAAGTAAGACAGAAAGAATTGAGAACCATATGCCTTCATTCATATATGGGATATGAAACTGAAGGCAACAGAGAAACAGGACAAAGAAATAAATAAACAAAAACTCATAGACACAGACAACATTTCAGTAGTTACGTGTAAGGAGGTAGAGGATGGTGGTAGAAGAAGGAAAAGGGTATCAAATATATGGTGATGGAAGGATAACTGACTCTGGGTGGAAAACATACAATGTGATATATAGATGATGTTACAGAATTGTGCACTTAAAAACCTCTATAATTTTACTAACTGTTGTCACCCTAATAAATCCAATTAAAATTTTGTAAAAAAAAAAAGGTTGCTTAGGCTCTATGTTTTTTTTTGTTTTGTTTTTTTTGTGATTCCATACAAATTAGAGGATTATTTGTTCTCTTTCTGCGAAAAATGTAATTGGTATTTTGATTGGGATTGCATTGAATTTGTGGATCATTTTGGGTAGTATGGTAATTTTAAAACATTAATTCTTCCATTATGAGCACAGTACATTTTTCCATGTGTTTGTGTCATCTTCAATTTCTTTCATTAATGTCTTATAATTTTTGCAGCACAGGTGTTTCACCTTATTTGATAAATTTATTTCTAGGTATTTTATTGTTTTTGATGCAATTGTAAATGGGACTCTTTTCTTAATTTCTCTTTCCAATAGTTTGTTATTAGTGTGTAAAAATGCAACAGATTTCTGAATATTACTTGTGTACCCTGTAACTTTACTGAATCCATTTTATTAATTTTAACAGTTTTTTTTGTGGAATTCAAAAAGTTTGTATATCTATATATATTATCATGACATCTGCGAACAGTGACAGTTTTAGTACTCCCTTTTCAATTTGGATGTGTTTATTTCTTTTTCTTGCCTAATTGCTGTGGCTTAGACTCTCAATAGTATGTTGAATAAAAGTGATGAGAGTGGACATTTTTGTTTTGTTGCTTATCTTGCAGTAAATGCTTTAGTTTTGCACCATTGGGTAAAATTTAAATTGTGGGTTTGTCATATATGGCCTTCATTATGCTGACATACATTCCTTGTTAACCCACTTTGTTGAGAGTTTTAATTGTAAATACCTGCTGAATTTTGTGAAATATTTTTTCTGCATCTATTGAAATGATCATATAATTTTTATCTTTCATTTTGTTGAAGTGGTGTATAATGTTGATTGATTTTCAGATGTTGAAACATTGAACCTCTGTAATAAATCCTACTTGATCATATATCAAGTATATATAATATGTATTATTTAATTTGTTTTTTAATATGTTTTTTAAGATTTTTATTGGGGAATTGGGGAGGGGAACAGTGTTGGGGAGTTGGGAAAGGGGAACATTGTGTTATTCCATGACCATTCAGTTCCAGATCAAGTTGTTGTTCTTCAATCTTAGTTGTGGAGGGTGGAAGCTCAGCTCCAAGTCCAGTTGCTGCTTTCAATCTTAGTTGCAGGTGGGCGTAGTTCACCATCCCATGCAGGAGTCAAATCGGCAACCTTGCTGCTAAAAGCACATGCTCTCATTATCTCAGTGGCAGCTCAGCTGGGGCTCAGCTCCTTGGCCCATGTGGAAATCAAACCAGCAACCCCTTTGCTCAGAGCTCGTGCTCTTAACCAATTAAGCTACTCAGCCAGCCCTTGAATTCGTTCTTTTTAACAGACTATTATGCTAAGCAAAAAAAGTCACACAGAAAAAGTCAAGAAACATATGATTTCACTGTTATGTGAATTCAATTTTTTAATATTTTGTTAAGGACTTTTGCATCTATGTTCACCAGGGTTTTTGACCTATAAATTTGTGTATGTGTGTTGTTTGGTAATGCTGCTGGCCGTTTAAAATGAATTTGGAAGAGTTCCTTCTTCAATTTTTTGGTATAATTTGAGAAGTGTTGATATTAACTCTTCTTTGAATGTTTCGTGGAATTTACTTGTGAAACCATCTGGTCCTGGAGTTTTGTTTTACGGTAGTTTTTAAATTACTGGTTCAATTTCATTACTTGTAATAATTCTATTCAGATTTTGTATTTATTTTATGATTCAGTCTTGGAAGGTTGTATGTTTCAAGGAATTTATCAATTTTTCTAGGTTTTCCAATTTGTTGGTATATAATTATCTTATGATCCATTATATTTCTGTGGTGTTATTTATTATTATTCTGTCTCTCTTTTTTTTTTTTTTTGATGACTCTGGCTAAATCTTTACCGATTTCGTGTATAGAACCAGCTTTTAGTTTCGTTGATCTTTTCTATTTTTTTAAATTCTATTTTATATATTTCTACTCTGATCTCTATTATTTCCTTCTACTAAGGCTTTGTTTGTTCTTTTTCTAGCTCTTTAGATGTAAAGTTATATGGTTTATTCGAAATTTTCCTTTTTTCTTGAGGTAGGCTTGTATTGCTAGAATTTCCCTAAATATTTGCTATGATCTTGTTCACTTACTCACCAAGAAATGTCTTCCCAAGAGTATGAAAGAGAATATTGGTCTCAAAACCCATGAAAAGCATGATCTTTCAACAACTTGGTTTTGGGCCACTGAATTAATGTAGCAACTGAAGCCAGACACTTCCTTCAGAGCCATCAACAGTTCAAAAAAGAATGAATCTATCCTAATGCAGAGCAACTGAAGAGTTGCAAGGGAAAATTCCTACCCAAGAGAATGATATAGAATGTGTCATTTTTTTGGATGATCTTTTATAGGGTGATCAACAGGTTTTCATTTAGTGAATACACTTGCTCACTCAGTTTTGGAGAGTCACCCTTCATTTATTCTTTCCCTTTGGAAGTAGTTTTGAGTGCAAATTACTGCTATCAGAAGCCTTGAACTGAGAGGCTATTATTCTCACTGATCAGATTAAATTAATTTTGAACAGTTTAATGCAGCATGTCCAAGATGCAAGTCCAAGTGGTGTCAAATCTATTTCTCTGCTTTTTTAAGCTGCACCTTCAAGGGCAGTATGATTCATGGTGAATGTATTCTTCTAATGTCTTGCTAAGCATTATTATTTTCTTTCATTTGCAAGTCATGAGGCTACAAATGTTAACCATTCTCCTCTTAACATTGTATAAAGAATGCATGATTTAAGGTGGGCTGATTTTCCAAAAGGGAAGTTATTACATTTACTTGCTTTCCAAATGGAATAAAAAAAAATACTCTGGATTAAAGCAAGAAGTTTAAAAAGCTAATGAAACATTAGAAAGAAAACTCCTTTGAGAAGCACTGTGACATCATCACTGTTATGATTAAAAGGAATTATCTTGACCTAGGCCTATGTAATAAAATAAAGGGGTTTTAATGATTGGCTATATAATTCTTTGTGTTTTTACAGAGTTGCAAAAAAATAAGGATATAAATCTACTCATCTTCTCTCTTCCAGTTCAGGCAATCTACTGTCTTTCCTGTATTCACTTTATCTAAAGTGTCATTGGAATGTGTAATGAAGTTTTCTCTGTGTTATTGTAGAGCAAGCAATCAAAAGAATTCCAATAGATTGACAGAGTAGAAAATATACTTTAAGCAGTTCAAGATTTCAAAAACCTATCTACCTGGTGTGTATGTAAAATACCTAATTAGAGTCCAGGACAGTCATTTGAACCACAATAATCACTAGTCCAATCGTTAGTCTAATCACTAGAGCATTTTATTCCTTTAGCTTTAGTCTATATCAAGACATAAGAATCTGTAACTCATCAAATTATTTGGGATTTAGGCACTGCACTTGAAGGAAGATATTATAGTATTGAATAACATAAAGAAAGGGACCAAATAAGCCTATAAGTGATGGGGGGAGACATGGGAAAGAAGGAGAACTAGAGGGACTGCCAAATCAGTACAGACTAAGAGGATTAAATTTTTATTTTTAAACACAGAGGCTGAAATCCAAGTTTGTAAGATAATAAGGGGACAAACTGAGTATATATGGATCAGTTCACTAAAGGCTAAAATAGGGCCGACCGAGTGGTTCAGTGGTTGTGGGCTGGCTTGGGATGCCAGCGGCCCAGGTTCGGATCCCATATATGAGGGCCAGTGACACTGCCCTCTAAAATAAAATAAAATAAAATAAAAGCTAAAATATCAAGAGTTGATGGCCTCTGTGAAGTTGGATGACAATAGCACTTAGTAGACTGCAGAGAAACAGGTTTGAATTTCAGTTTCAACATGTCTAACCTGTATTGTCTTAAGCAAGTTATTTAAATAATCAGTACCTCTGTTTTCTCATTTTCAAAATAGGAGTAACAAACTCATAAGTTTGTTATGAGTATTAAATGATTTAATATATGTAAGGTGCTTAGAACTGTGTCCAGTACATGGTATGTAAATATTATTATAATTATTATTATTACTATTATTATTTTAAGAGTCTCATGCTCTAATGACTGAGCTAGCCAGGTGAAGCTTATTATTATTATTTTAAAAGAAAGTGTGACTAAATGCAAAATAGTAATCAACATATGGAATATAATTACCCTGCAAGGTCATAGAGAACAAAAATATGAGTAGCACCCAAGAAGGTTTAAATTAAAGAATGAAACCTCCATAATGGATTCCTCAGGCCAGGAAAGATTAGGAAGGCCATGACTTTGGATGTTGATAAAAAGGATAGCCAAGTCTTTTGCCAGTATGTATCTAGTTTCTCTAGAACTTAATGTAGCTTGGTAGAAGTTTCATGTGGTATAGTGTAACTCAATTACACTAAAAGTCAGAAGCTAAGACTTTTGCATTAATTTAAAAGTAAAATTTTAGGAAACTTAATCGAGTTTTCAGTCCCTCAAATTAAAAATGAGAGTAATTATACCTCCCTCTCTCATGGTGTATCGTGAAGATTTAATCATATAAATAAATATATGAAAGGGCTGTGCCGATGATGTACTCTACAAATATAAGGCATTATTCTCAATTCTGCTATCACAGAATCTCACAAAAGAAAAGATAATGCTGTGGCTGATCTAACTTCTACCACTTACTTACACAACCCACTTGGGCACTTTTTAGTCCTTTTCTTACTGTACTTCCTTGCAGCACATGAGCCTGATCACCATTCATTTCTTGAAGCTCCCCTGTCAGCTCTTCTTAGACAATATATTCTGCTGCTTCCATTCCTATACTTATTTATTTATTTTTTTTATTTTTCAAAGATTTTTATTGAAGAATTGGTGAAGGGAACAGTGTTGGGGAATTGGGAAAGGGGAAAATGGTGTTTTTCCAGGACCCATCAGCTTAAAGTCAAGTTGTCCTTCAGTCTTAATTGTGGAAGGTGCAAGGTCAGCTCCAAGTCCTGTCACCACTTTCAATCTAGTTGCAGAGGGGCACAGCCCACCATCCCATGTGGGAATCAAACAGGAAAACTTGTTGTTAAGAGTATGCACTCTTGGAGTTCCAGTAAGATGGCGGAATAGATGGACGCTCTCCGAACTGCATCCCAGGATCACATCAAAATTACATATAATTTATGCAACATTTAACCTCGGAAGTCCCCTGAACATTAGATGAACAGCACCTCTAAACAAAGGACCAAAAGAGTAGGCCGCGTCAAGTCTGGTAGGAGGGTCGCAGACGAGAGAGGGCGAGCCCTGTGAGGGACGTCCCACCTGTGTGGGGAGGCTTCTCCGATTGGGGGAGAGATCCTCCGGCCCCACATCGAGCTCATTAGCCCAGAGTTGCTTTGCCAGGAAGAGGAGTTCCACAATAGTGGGCAGTAGAAATTAATGAGGACACTCTTTGCTCGGCTTGGTGAGGCTGGGGGAAGCTGGAGAACAAGTGGTGCCGGAGCATGGGTTCGCTCGCTGGCGAGCACTCACCCGGTTTCTGGCAGAGGGAGTAGCTGCATGAGCCGGGCCCAGGAGCCTGTGGAAAGGACTGAACTGAGCAACTTTGGTGCAGAAGCTGGATGTTTTGGGACTATTGCTTCACTGGTGTGCAGCTTGCACATGAGCGCTGTACAGGAGGCCGCCATTTTTTCAGGGTTGGGCCCTCCTACAGAGGATCAGATCTGGGATCGCATTGATCTGGTGAACTTGGTGCAGGAATGCATGCGTGCATGCACATAAAGCCTTGGATTCCCACCCTCCGCCCTGCTTGTGTTGTGTTGCCAGGGAAAAGCCTGGCGGGTGCCCTCCGGCTCCATCAGGCTGCTCACTGAGACGCAGGAGTGTGCAAGCCACCTTGCATCCCCACCCTCTGCCCTGCCTGTGCTGCATTGCCAGGGAAATGCAGGGCGGGTGCTCTCCAGCTGCATCAGTCTGTTCACTGAGACTCAGTAGCAGACAACCTGCAACAACCTGTGAAGATTTTTTTTTTGGTAGTGAGCACGGTTCCAGAGCACACAAAAGTTAATTGTGGAAAGCTCACTGCAACCCAGAGCAAGTGGTCTGCAGATTAAAGAGGATGGAGAGCCCCCCCTACACCTCTTTCTTCTTTTTTTTTCTATTTTTTTACTTTTTTCTTTTCTCTTCTTTCTAGGTGATCTATCTAATACATTGAAGCATTCACAGAACGACAGCCAGAATGAAAAAACAAAGAAACATGTCCCAAGTAAAAGATCAGAAGAAAATTCTAGAAATGGAACTAAATGAAACAGAGGTATCCAACCTTTCAGAGACAGAGTTTAGAACACTGATGATAAGAATGTTTAAGGAACTTAGCGAGGACACAAAGAAGGATAGGGAAACCATAAAAAACAACCTGTTAGAATTAAAGAATACAATAACTGAAACAAGCAACACATTTGA
Source organism: Aselliscus stoliczkanus (assembly GCA_033961575.1). Lineage (NCBI taxonomy): Eukaryota > Metazoa > Chordata > Mammalia > Chiroptera > Hipposideridae > Aselliscus > Aselliscus stoliczkanus. Next base: position 32,183,381 of record CM066737.1, on the reverse strand, counting down.
AGGCATCACCAGTAGAATAGATGAAGCAGAGGAGGGGATCAGCGAATTAGAAGACAAAATAGCAGAAACCAGCTGGAACAACAAAAAGAAAAAAGAATAAAAAAGAATGAAAATACTTTAAGAGACCTCTGGGACAACATAAAACGCAACCACCTTCGTGTCACAGGAGTACCAGCAGGAGAAGAGAAGAAGCAAGGGATTGATAATGTATTTAAAGAAATAATGACTGAAACTTCCCTACCCTGGTGAAGGAAATCGACATACAAGTCCAGGATGTACAGAGAGTTCTGAACAGTCTGAATCCAAACAGACCCACACCAAGACATATCATTGGTAAAATGGCAAAGGTTAAAGACAGAGACAGAATCCTAAAAGCTGCAAGAGAAAGACAGCAGGTAACATGCAAAGGAACTCCAATAAGACTAACAGCTGACTTTTCTTCTGAAACTCTGCAGGCCAGAAGGGAATGGCAGGAGATATTCAAAGTGACACAAAATAAAGGTCTACAATCAAGATTGCTCTACCCAGGACGGCTATCACTTAAAATTGAAGGAGAGATAAAGAGTTTCTAAGAAAAGAATAAGCTTAAGGAGTTCATTACCACCAAGCCAGCATTGCAGGAAATGTTAAAACAGCTTTTTGAAACAGAAGAAAGGGGAAAACAAGCTAACTCAGGAAGACAAGAAATACAAATAACAAAATGGCAATAAATATACACCTATCAGTAATTAGTTTAAATGTGAATGGGCTAAACGCTCCACTCAAAAGACACAGAGTGGCTGAGTGGATAAGAAAACATGACCCATGCATATGCTGTCTACAAGAGACTCATCTCAGATCAAAAGACACACACAGACTGAAAGTAAAGGGATGGAATAAGATATTTCATGCAAATGGAAATGAGAAAAAAGCTGGAGTAGCAACACTTATTTCGGACAAAATGGACTTTAAAATGAAGACTACAGTAAAAGACAAAGAAGGGCACTACATAATAATAAAGGACTCAATTCAACAAGAGGACATAATCCTGGTAAACATCTATGCACCCAATATAGGAGCTCCTAAATATATAAAACAGATTCTGACAGACATAAAGGCAGAGATCAACAGTAACACTATCATAGTAGGGAACTTCAACACCCTGTTGTCACCAATGGACAGATCCTCCAGACAGAAAATCAACACAGACATAGTGGCCTTAAATGACACTTTAGACCAGCTGGATTTAATTGATATTTTTAGAGCATTTCACCCCAAAGCTACAGAATATACATTCTTCTCAAGTGCACATGGTACATTCTCCAAGATAGACCGTATGTTAGGCCACAAAACAAGTCTCAACAAATTAAAGAAGATTGAAATCATTTTTTTTTGAGGGCAGTGTCACTGGCCCTCACATGTGGGACCGAACCGGGGCCGCTGGCTTCCCAAGCCAGCGCTTAACCAACCACGCCACTCGGCCGGCCCAAGAAGATTGAAATCATATCAAGTGTCTAATCTGACCACAATGTTATGAAACTAGAAATCAATTATAAGAAGAAATCTGGAAAGTTTACAAATACATGGAGGCTAAATAACATGCTACTATATAGTGAGTGGGTCAAAAATGAGATCAAGGAGGAAATCAAAAGATACCTCTAGACAAACGAAAATGAAAACACCACGACCCAAAATCTCTGGGATGCAGTGAAAGTAGTCCTAAGAGGGAAGTTCATAGCAGTGCAGGCCTACCTAAAGAAGGAAGAAAAATCCCAAACCAAATCAACAGAGTCTCTTTCCACCTAAGGGTACTCGAAAAAGAACAGGAAAACAAGCCCAAAGGGAGTATAAGGAAGGAAATAATAAAGACCAGAGCAGAAATAAATGAAATAGAGAACAAAACAAAAAAACATACAAAAGATCAATGAAACCAAGAGTTGGTTTTTTGAAAAGATAAACAAATTAGACAAACCCTTAGGATGACTAACCAAGAAAAAGAGAGAGAGGACCCAAATTCATCAAATCAGAAATGAAAGAGGAGAAGTGACAACAGATATCACAGAAATACAGAAAATTTTAAGAAAATACTATGAGCAACTATATGCTAACAAATTTGACAATATGGAAGAAATGGATAAATTTCTAGAAGCATACAATCTACCAATTCTGAACCTAAAAGAAAGAGAAACTCTGAACAGACTGATTACTGACAAAGAAATTGAATCGGTAATCAACAATCTTCCAGCAAACAAAGCCCTGGACCAGATTGCTACACAGGTGAATTTTACAAACATTCAAAAAAGAATTAGGACACTTCCAGTAAAATGGCGCAATAGACAGATGCTGTGCTAACTGCCCCCCAGGATCACACCAAAATTACAGACAAATTATACAGCACTCAACCCTGGAGGTCCCCGGAACACTGGAGGAAAAGAACCACTAAACAGAGAACTTAAAGAGGAGGCCAAGTCGGGTCTGGTAGGACAGGCGGAGACGAGAGAGGGCGAGCCCCATGAGGGAAGCCCCAGCCGGGGGAAGGTTCTCTGGTTGGGGTAGAGACCCTCCAGCCACATACTAAGCTCACCAGCCCAGAGTTCCTTTGCCCGGAAGAGGAGTTCTAAGATAGCCGGCAGTAAAGACTCTCTTTGCTCAGCTCGGTGAGGCTAAGAGCGGCTGGAGAATCAGTGGGGCCAGAGCCTGGGCTTGCTCTCCAGTGAGCACTTACCTGGTTCCTGGTGGAGGGAGTGGCTGTGTGAGCCAGGCCTGGGAGCCTGCGGGGACGGACTGACCTGAGCACCTTTGGTGCAAAGGCTGGAGATTTTTGGATGGTTGTTACCGTGGTGCGGAGCCTGCATGCGAGTGGTGTAGGGAGGGCGCCATTTTGTTGGGCTTGGGCCCTCCCTCGGAGAATCAGGTCCGAGACCTCATTGGTCGGTGGAATTGGTGCAGAAGTGAGTGTGTGTGCGCGCGCACGTGCATGTGGCCTTGGATCCCCACCTTCAGCCCGGCTTATACTGCATTGCCAGGGTAAAGCTGGGCGGGTGCCATCTAGCTCCAACAGGCTGCTCACTGAGACCCGGGAGTGCGCAAGCCGCCTCGGATCCCCAACCTCTGCACAGCTTGTGCTGCATTGCCAGGGAAATGCCTGGTAGGCATGCTCCGGCTCCAACAGCCTGCTCACTGACACCCAGGAGTGCACAATCCGCCTCGGATCCCCGCCCTCTGCACTGCGCTTGCAGAGTTGCCAGGCTGGTGATTGGTTGTCAGCCTGCTCGGCCTGATCTGCGAGTGGCTGATTGGGACAGGCTGAGACTGGGAGTTTTCCTGGGAGTGTTGGGTCGTGAGCTGTGTGCCTGCATGATCCAGCCAGGGTTCTCCTGGTGATCTACCTAATACATCAAAGCAATCCCAGAGTGACAGCCAGAATGGGGAAACAAAGAAACATGTCACAAGTAAAAGATCAGAAGAAACCTCTAGAAATGGAAATAAATCAAACAGAGGGATGCAACCTTTCAGAGACAGAGTTTAGAACACTGATGATAAGAATGTTTAAGGAATTTAGTGAGGACATAAAGAAGGACATGGAAACCATGAAAAACAACCTGTTAGAACTAAAGAATACAATAACTGAAATGAAGAACACACTCGAAGGAATCACCAGTAGAGTAGATGAAGCAGAGGAGCAGATCAGCGATTTGGAAGATAAAATAGCTGAACTCACCCACTTGGCACAGCAAAAAGACCAAAGAATAAAAAACAATGAAAATAGTTTAAGAGCCCTATGGGACATGGTGCCACGCAACCACCCTCAAATCATAGGTTTACAAGAAGGAGAAGAGAAGAAGCATGGGGTCAAAAATGTATTTGAAAAAATAACGACTAAAAACTTCCCTACCCTGGTGAAGGAAATCAACATACATGCCCAGGAAGTGCAGAGGGTTCCAAACAAGCTGAACCCAAAAAGGTCCACACCAAGACACATCATAGTTAAAATGGCAAAGGTTAAAGACAGAGACAGAATCCTAGAGGCTGCAAGGGAAAGACAGCAGGTTACATACAAAGGAACTCCTGTTAGACAAACACCTGACTTGTCTACAGAAACTCTGCAGGCCAGAAGGGAGTGGCTGGAGATATTCAAAGTGACACAAAATAAAGGCCTACAACCAAGATTGCTCTACCCAGCATGGCTATCACTTAAAATTGAAGGAGAAATAAAGAGCTTCTCAGAAAAGAATAAGCTTAAGGAATTCATTACCACCAAGCCAGCATTGCAAGAAATGTTAAAAGGGCTTTTTTAAACAAAAGAAATGGGTAAACAAGCTAACCCAGGGAGACAGGAATACAAATAACAAAATGGCAATACATATGCACCTCTCAATAATCATTTTTTTAATAATTTATTTATTTATTTTTAATTAGTTCCAGGTGTACAACACAGTGCAATAGTTATACATTTTACCCCTCAAAGTGACAACCCCCACCCCCAATTCGCCACCCCACTCCCCTCCATATCATACATATCTGTTACTCTTCCTCTGACTCTCTTCCACAGTATAATCCACATCCCGTGACTATCTATATATATTCAATTACAGTAGGTATACAACCTCCGCTTTCGTTATACAGTGCAGTGATCAAACCTCTACTCCATCCATGAAATGGTCTCACTAGAAAGACCTATGACCATCTGACATTCCACAAAATATTTACAACTTTATTAATTATATTCCCCAAACTGTTTTTCATATCTCAGTGGCAATATTGTAGTTGCCTATTTTTGCTGTCTCATCCCCATCCCCCTCCAAATTAGCAACCCTGATTTTTCCTCTATATCTATGAGACAGTTTCTGTTTACTTTGCTCATTCATACAGTTTTTCAGATTCCACATATGAGTGAGATCATATGGTATTTGTCTTTCTCTGACTGACTTATTTCCCTTAACATAATAGTCTCTAGGTCCATCCATATCATTGCAAATGGTACGATTTCATTCTTCTTTATAGCGGAGTAATACTCCATTGTATAAATATACCACAGTTTCTTAATCCAGTCATCTACTGATGGGCATTTTGGTTGTTTCCAAGTCTTAGCTATTGTAAATCGTGCTGCTATGTACATAGGGGTGTGTAACTTTTTTTGAATAAGTGTCTTGGTTTTTTCAGGATAAATACCTAGGAGTGGAATTGCTGGGTCAAACGGTAACTCTATTTCCAGTTCTTTGTGATACCTCCATACTGACTTCCATAGTGGCTGCACCAATCTGCAATCCCACCAACAGTGCAGCAGGGTCCCCTTTTCCCCACAGCCCCGCCAGCACTTGTTTGTTGATTTACTAATGATAGCCATTCTGACTGGAGTGAGGTGGTATCTCATTGTGGGTTTTATTTTCATTTCCCTAATGATCAGTGAGGTTGAACTTTTTTTCATATGCCTGTTGGTCATCTGTATGTCCTCTTTAGAGAAATGTCTCTTAATATCTTCTGCCCATTTTTTAATTGGGTTGTTTTTTTTTTTTTTGGTGTTGAGTTTCATGCGTGTTTTATAAATTTTAGATATTAACCCCTTATCAGATATATCGTTGGCAAATATATTCTCCCATTCAGTAGGCTTCCCTTTTGTTTTATTAATGGTTTTCTTTGTTGTGAAAAAACTTTTAAGTCTGATATAATCCCATATGTTCATGTTTTCTTTTACTTCCCTTGCCCGTAGGGATGTATCAGTAAAAATATTGCTCTGGGTAATGTCTGCAAATGTACTCCCGATGTTCTCTTTTAGGAGTTTTATGGTTTCAGGTCTTACATTTAAGTCTTTAATCCATTTTGAATTTGTTGTTGTAGATGGCGTAAGGAGGTGGTCCAGTTTCATTTTTTTGCATGTGTCAGTCCAATTTTCGCAGCACCATTTATTGAATAGACTATCTTTACTCCAGTGTAAATTCTTGCTTCCCTTGTCATAGATTAACTGTCCGTAAATGCCTGGATTTATTTCTGGGCTCTCTGTTCTGTTCCACTGATCGATGTGCCTGTTTTTATGCCAATACCAAACTGTCTTGATTACTGTAGACTTGTAGTAGGTTTTGATGTCTGGTAGGGTGACCCCCCCGATATTGTTCTTATTTCTAAGAATTGCCGAGGCTATTCTGGGTCTTTTATGATTCCATATAAATTTTAGGATTATATTTTCTATTTCTGTGAAAAATGCCCTTGGTAGTTTGATAGGAATTGCATTGAATCTATATATTGCTTTAGGCAGTATGGACATTTTAACTATATTAATTCTTCCTATCCATGAGCATGGTAGGTGTTTCCATTTATTTGTATCTTCATGATTTCTTTCCTCAGTGTCTTATAATTTTCAGAGTACAGATCTTTCACATCTTTGGTTAAATTTATTCCTAGGTATTTTATAGTTCTTGACGCAATTGTAAATGGGACAGTTTTCTTAATTTCTCTTTCCCTTAGTTTATTATTGGTATATGCAAATGCCACTGATTTCTGAACATTGATTTTATATATTGCTACTTTACTGAATTCGTCTATCAGTTCCAATAGTTTTTTGATGGAGTCTTTGGGGTTCTCTATATACAGTATCATGTCATCTGCATATAATGATAATTTTACTTCTTCCTTGCCAATTTGGATGCCTTTTATTTCTTTTTGTTGTCTGACTGCTGTGGCTAGAACTTCCAGCACTATGTTGAATAAAAGAGGAGAAATTGGACAGCCTTGTCTTGTTCCTGATCTTAAGGGGAATGGTTTTAGCTTTTCCCCATTGAGTATGATGTTAGCTGTAGGTTTATCATATATGGCTTTTATTATATTGAGATATGACACCTGTATTCCCACGTTGCTAAGGATTTTTAACATAAATGGCTGTTGGATTTTGTCAAATGCTTTTTCTGCATCTATTGAAATGACCATGTGATCTTTATCCTTCATTTTGTTGATGTGGTGTATCACATTAATTCATTTACAGATGTTGAACCAGCCATGCGCACTAGGGATGAATCCCACTTGATCATGATGTATGATCTTCTTAATATATTGCTGAATTCTGTTTGCTAATATTTTATTGAGAATTTTTGCATCTATATTCATCAGGGAGATTGGCCTGTAGTTTTCCTTTTTTTTTGCTGTCTTTATCTGGCTTTGGAATCAGGGTGATAGTGGCTTCATAAAAAGAGTTTGGTAGCCTTCCCTCCTTCTGGATTTTTTGGAATAGTTTGAGAAGAATAGGTGATAGTTCTTTTTTGAATGTTTGATAAAATTCACTTGTGAAGCCGTCTGGTCCAGGTCTTTTGTTTTTTGGGAGCTTGTCAATTACTGATTCAATTTCCTTGGTAGTAATCAGGGTATTTTGATTTTCTGTTTCTTCTTGCATTAGCTTTGGAAGGTTGTATGCTTCTAGAAAATGATCCATTTCTTCCAGATGGTCAAATTTGTTGGCATATAGTTGCTCATAGTAATTTCTTAGAATTTTTTGTATTTCTGTGATGTCTGTAGTCATTTTCCGTCTTTCATTCCTGATTTTGCTAATTTGAGTCCTCCCTCTTTTTTTTTTTGATGAGGCTGGCTACAGGTTTGTCAATTTTGTTTATCTTCTCAAGAAACCAGCTCTTGGTTTCATTGATCTTTTGAATTGTTTTTCTGTTCTCTATATTGTTTATTTCCACTCTGGTCTTTATTATCTCCTTTCTTGTACTCCCCTTAGGCCTCTTTTGCTGTTCTTTTTCCAGTTCCCTTAGGTGTAAGGATAACCTGTTGATTTGAGATTTTTCTTCCTTCTTTAGGTAGGCCTGCATTGCTATAAACTTCCCTCTTATGACTGCTTTCGCAGCATCCCAGAGATTTTGGGTCGTGTTGTTTTCATTTTCGTTTGTCTCAAGGTATCTTTTGATTTCCTCCTTGATCTCATTTTTGACCCACTCACTATTTAATAGCATATTGTTTAGCCTCCATTTATTTGTCAGCTTCCCGGATTTCTTCTTATAATTGATTTCTAATTTCATAGCATTGTGGTCAGAGAATACAGTTGAAATGATTTCAATCTTCTTAAATTTATTGAGTCTTGTTTTGTGGCCTAACACGTGGTCTATCTTAGAAAATGTTCCATGTGCACTTGAAAAGAACATATATTCTGTAGCTTTTGGGTGAAATGCTCTGAAAATGTCTGTTAAATCCAGCTGGTCTAATGTGTCATTTAAGGTCGCAGTTTTCACATTGATTTTCTGTTTGGAGGATCTGTCCATTAGTGACAGCAGGGTGTTGAAGTCCCCTACTATGATAGTGTTACTGTTGATCTCTGTCTTTATGTCTGACAATATCTGTTTTATATATTTAGGGGCTCCTATGTTAGGTGCATAGATGTTTACTAGGGTTATGTCCTCTTGTTGGATCGATCCCTTCATTACTATGAAGTGTCCTTCTTTGTCCTTTGTTATATTCTTCAATTTAAAGTCCATTTTATCGGATATAAGTATCGTGACTCCAGCTTTTTTCTCAGTACCATTTGCATGAAATATTTTACTCCATCCCTTTACTTTCAGCCTGTATGAATCTTTGGATCTGAGGTGAGTCTCTTGTATACAGCATTTGCTGGGGATTTGCTTTCTTATCCATTCAGCCACCCTATGTCTTTTTATTGGAACATTTAATCCATTTACATTTAATGTGATTATTGATAGGTGTGTGTTTATTGCCATTTTGTTATTTTGTGTTCATAATCTTTCTTAGGTTGTTTTTCTTTTCTACTTAAAGAAGCTCTTTTAACATTTTCTGCAAAGCTGGCTTGGTGGTAATGAATTCCCTTAACTTATTCTTTTCTACAAAGCTCCTTATCTCGCCTTCGATTTTAAATGATAACCTTGCTGGATACAGCAATCTCGGTTGTAGGCCTTTATTTTTCATCACTTTGAAAACCTCCTGACACTCCCTTCAGGCCTGCAAAGTTTCCGTAGAAAAGTTAGCTGATAATCTTATGGGGGTACCCTTGTAAGTAACTTGCTGCCTTTCCCTTGCTGCTTTAAGGATTCTGTCTTTGTTCTTAACCCTTGCCATTTTCACTATAATGTGTCTTGGAGTGGGCCTATTTGGAATCATCCTGGTTGGAATTCTCTGCACTTCCTGGGCTTGTATTTCAATGTCCTTTGCCACCTTAGGGAAGTTTTCAGACATTATTACTTCAAATATATTCTCAATCCCTTGCTCCCTCTCTTCTCCTTTTGGTACTCAAATGACCCGTAGTTTTTGCTTTTGATGTTGTCCCCCAGCTCTCTTAAACTATTTTCCATGTTTTTCATTCTGTTTTCTTTTTGTTGTTACACATGGGTGATCTCTGCTATTTTGTCTTCTAAGTCACTGATTCGATTTTCTGCTTCATCCAATCTGCTAGTCATTCCAGTTATTTAATTCAGTAATTGTGTTCTTTAGTTCTAGCTGGTTGCTTTTCATGATTTCTCTATCCTTCTTTATATTTTCATTAATTTCCTTGAACATTCTAATAATCAGTGTTCTGAACTCTGTCTCCGATGGGTTGTTTACCTCTATTTCCTCTAATTCCACTGATTCAGGAAGTTTCTTCTGTTCTTTTATTTGTGTTGTGTTTCTTTGTCTCCCCATTCTGGCTTACTCTTTGTGTTTGCTTCAATATAACAGATAGATCCCCCAGATTTCTCAGTCTTTTCTGGGTAAACGTATATGGTGTGTGTCCTTTATATTTGAATTACTCAGTCTCCCTATTCTCCTGTGCTTGTGTCTGAGGTGTTCCTTGTGTCGTGCGTCCTCACTTGTTGAAGTTTTAGTTTTGATTACTTTTGGTTTGTCAGTAGGTGGGATTGACTCCCAGATTGATTAGCTGTGACGATCAGCAGCGTCTGCAGTTTATGAGCTGCTGTGAGAGGATTGACCCCTCTGATGAAACTTGGACCCTATGGGCCCTAGTACCTGTAGCAAATTCCTTTTGGGTGTGATTCTTGTATGTCAAACCCATAAATGCTCTGGTTTTATCTAAATTTGGCCTCCAGGTATGATGATTCTTGAGTCTGTTTGTTTGGACCCACTGCTGCAGAGTGACTTTAGAGCATACCAGATCAACAAGAACAACCTCCACAGCCACCAAAGGAAACAAAATGCTCGCACAAGTAAAAAAAAAAAACAACCATCAAACTACAGTCAACTTGTACAGAAATATCAAACATACTAATGAAGAAAACAAACAGAAACAAAACAATAACCACACACACAATAATAACAGAAGAGGAAACAAAATAAAATACAATATCCTAAAATAAAAAATAGAATAAACATGATAAACCGATTAGCTATACCTACAAAATAAAAAATAAAAATAAACTAAAATAATAATAATAAAAAAAGTAAGAATAAAAATTAAGAAAATAAAATTTGCAAAAAAAAGGAAAAGAGGAAAAGTATAGCAGTGAGAAGAATAAATAAAATAAGGGAGAAAGTGAGGGTGGGGAAAAAAGAAAAAGAAAAGAAAGAAAAAGAAAATATATATATATATATATATTTGTCTACACACCCATATATATGGACATATATTCACCTATATACACCTATATATTTGCCTATATTAAGAACTACAAAATGATAAGAATGAAATAGAAATAAAAACCAAAAACAACCAAGATAAGCAACCAATAAAGGGAAAACAAAACAGAATAACACCAAACAAACCAAAAATACCCGTGCTGTTCTTGGCTAAAGTCCCCCAAGCTCTCTTCAGTTTGTCCCCTGCTGTACAAAATTCCTGTGCGTCTCGTGGGAACATTAGGCCACCTGATGCCTTGCGTTATCCTGGCACTGCAGGTTTGCTGTACTTGAGTGTGGTTGTGACGAGTGATTGGTGGTTTCTACAAAGTCACTACCTTTTTGCTTTTGCCTGTCCCAATGCAGGCTACATCCCCAAAGGCTCAATGAGTGTCTCTGGGCACCCTTTTGGTTGACAGCTGTGGAGAATTAAAGAATTCCTCACTACCAAGAGCCAGCTGCTAAGAATCTGTTAATTAGTTCCTCAGCAGGTGAACCTGCCCTGCCTCCCAAGTCTTGCATAAAGGTGGGGGCGGGGTAGGTAGTCTCACTCTGCAGCCTTTACTGGGTGGAAATTCTCAACCCCCTGCAGGTAGGAATATCTTCGTAGTCTGCCCCTATTGCTCCATTCAGGAGTCAGTTGAAGACTCTGTCTTGGCGGGGGCCAAAGTTTGTGGGAGTGGGTGGGTTATTGTTTTTTTTTTTGCTTTCTGTTCAAGAGTAGGAAAAGGAAAAAAAATAAAAAACATAAAAATAAACAAAGACACAGTTCCAACACTGTTTTAAGCTAAGGCCTTTGCCTCTTATACTCCAGCGAAGTTCCTGCTGCTCTCCCAAAGGGTCTGCAGGGATTTAGGAGACTGCGTGCACCCTGCAATGTAGCTAAGATCCCCGCTCCGTCTCCCAGAACTGTGTCTCCGGCTGGCGTGTGCTGCGTCACCGCGCACGAGTCCTCTTTTTTCCCTCCTCCCGGGTTTAAGGCTTCTGCCTCAGAGCCGGCATGCGCCCGCACAGTGCTCCTGCTGTGCTTCTGTAGGGACTGCTACCGGGGTTTAGGGGACTGCGTGCACCCTGCCTCGCGGCTCAGATCCCTGCTCTGTCTCTCAGGGACCTGCGTCTCCGCCCGGCGCGTGATTCTCCATGTGCGAGTATTCTTTTTCCCCCTGCTCCCGGGTTTCAGGCTTCTGTGCTCCGCGAGACCCGGTGGGCACAGAGACTGATCCCTGAACCGGGAGGGTGCAGGTATTGATCTTGCCCTGCCGCTGCGGGGCTCTGTACCCTGCTTCCTGGGGACCCGGCGAGCTGCGGGTGCAGCTCGTACCTCTGCACAGTCGTCTCCTCTCCTCCCACACTTGCCCGGCCTGAGGCTTCTGCATCAGACTGCAAACCAGTGCGCTTTTGCTGTACTCTAGGTGGGCTGCGGGCCACAGGGAGCAAGCTGGGGGAACACTAACCATGCCTCCGCAGCTGCGGGTGTGGGCTGCACCTCACGCGTCTCACCGCCTTCTTCCCCTACACGCCCGGCCTGTCCACCATCCAGCAATCTTTGTGTGGAACTCTTAGTTGCTCTGTGTGATGAGTAGATGGCTCTTTGAAGCATATTAGAAGTTCAAATTGTGGATTTTTCCAGGGGAGATTTCATGGAGCACTCCTCACAGCAGCCATCTTGCTCCCCTCTCAATAATCATTTTAAATGTGAATGGCCTAAATGCTCCAATCAAAAGAGACAGAGTGGCTGATTGGATAAGAAAATAGGACACATGTATATGCTGTTTACAGGTGGAATACGATATTTCATGCAAATGGAAATGAGAAAAAAAAAGCGGGATTACCAATACTTATTTTGGACAAAATAGACTTTAAAATGACTACAACAAAAGACAAAGAAGGGCACTATAACCCTAATAAACATCTATGCACCCAACATAGGAACACCTAATTACATATAACAGATTTTGACAGACATAAAGACAGAGATCAACAGTAACACTATCATAGTAGGGGATTTCAATACCATTATCACCAATGGACAGACACTTTAGACAGAAAATCAACACAGAAAGAGGGACCTTAAATGATACTTTAGACCAGCTGGACTTCGTTGATATTTTTAGAGCATTTCACCCTGAAAAAACAGAATATACATTCTTCTCAAGTACACATGGGACATTTTCCAAGATAGACCATGTTAGGCCACAAAACAATTCTCAGTAAATGTAAGAAGATTGAAGTCATATCAAGCAGATATAAAGGAAAAGCTGATGGTGCTGGCTGGGAGGGAGTGGGGAAGAGGGAGAGGGGGAAGGTTTTGGACAGTGTAGATGGGACTACAATGTTGCCGCAGGGAAACGGGGGCAGTTCTGGGAATGTAATTGATAATGTTGTGAAGAGACTATTATGTTTCGTGAAATAAGTCAGTCAGAGAAGGAGAGGTACCATGTGATCTCACTTGTGTGTGGAGTCTGAAGAGCTGAGTGAATGATCAAAGTAAACAGACTCGTAGATGTGGAGGAAAAACTGAGGGTTGCTGGTTGGGAGTGGGGTGGCGATGGGGGGGGAATGGGAAGGGATTAGACAGTATAAATACGCAACTACAATATTGCCACAGGGATATGAAACACAGTTCGGGGAGTATAATAATGTTTTAAAAATTTTGTGGCATGTCAGATTGTCACATGTATTGTTAGAGGGACCACTTCATGGATGGAGTAGAGGCTTGATCACTGCACTGTACACCTGAAACTGATGTTGTATAGTATTGTATGCCAACTGTAACTGAATATGTGGATGGTCATGGGATGTGAAGTTTACTGTGGAGTGGAGTCAGGGGAGTTGTGATAGATATGTATGATATGGGGGAGAGGGAGTGGGGTGGTGAACTGGGGGCGGGGGGTTGTCACTTTGGGGGGTAAAGAGTATAACTATTGCATTGAGTTGTATACCTGAAACTAATAATAAAGAAAAAGAATTAGTACCTATTCTCCTCAAACTATTCCAAAAAATACAGAAGTAGGGAAGGCTCCCAAACTCTTTCTATGAAGCCACTGCCACCCTGATTCCTAAGTCAGACAAAGATATTACAAAAAAGGAAAACTACAGGCCAATATCCCTAATGAACATAGATGCAAAAATTCTCAACAAAATACTAGCAAACCGAATTCAGCATCTCATTAAAAAGATCATACACCACGATCAAGTGGGATTCATTCCTGGTATGCAAGTTCGTTCAATATCTGCAAATCAATTAACGTAATACATCACATTAACAAATGAAAAACAAAAATCAAGTGATCATATCAATAGATGCAGAAAAGGCATTTGACAAAATCCAGCAGTCATTTATGATAAAGACTCTTAACAAAGTGGGAATAGTGGGATCATATCTCAAAATAATAAAGGCCATATATGATAAGGCCACAGCAAACATCGTACTCAATGTGGAAAGGCTGAAAGCTCTCCCCTTAAGATCAGGCACAAGACAAGGCTGCCCGCTTTCACCACTTCTATTTATCATAGTTGTGTAAGTTCTAGCCACAGCAATCGGACAAGGAAATGAAATAAAAGGCATCCAAACTGAAAAAGAGGAAGTAAAATTGTCATTATATGCAGATGACATGGTACTGTATATAGAGAATCCCAAAGAGTCCACCAAAAAACTGCTAAAACTCATACACGAATTTGGTAAGGTAGCAGGATACAAAATTAATATTCAGAAGTCAGTGGCATATCTATACACCAATAACAAACTATCAGAAGAAGAAACCAGCAAATCAATCCCTTTTACAATTGCTTCAAAAACAATAAAATATCTAGGAATCAATTTAACTGAAGAAGAAAAAGACCTGTACTCAGGAAATTATGAGACACTGAAGAGAGAAATCAAAGAAGATACAAATAAATGGAAATATATACCATGCTCATGGATAGGAAGAATTAATATAGTTAAAATGTCAATACTACCTAAAGCAGTATATAGATTCAATGTAATTCCATTCGAACTACCAAGGACATTTTTCTCAGAAATAAAACATTGAATCCTAAAATTTATATGGAGCCAAAAAAGACCCTGAATAGCTATGGCAATGTTGAGAAATAAGAACAAAGTGGGAGGCATCACACAACCTGATATCGAAACATACTACAAGGCTACAGTAATCAAAACAGTATGGTACTGGCACAAAAACAGACACATAGTCCAATGGAATAGAATAGAGAGCCCAGGAATAAACACATCTATATACAGTCATTTAATCTATGACAATGGAAGCAAGAATTTACACTGGAGTAAAGATAGTCTATTTAATAAATGGTGCTGGGAAAATTGGACTGACACTTGCAAAAAAATGAAAATAGACCAACTACTTACACCATATACAAGAACAAACTCAAAATAGATTAAAGACTTAAATGTAAGACCTGAAACTATAAAACTCCGAGAAGAAAATATAGGGAGTAAGTTTGCAGACATTACCCTGAGTAATATTTTTACCAATATATCCCCTCGGGCAAGGGAAATGAAAGAAAAAATGAACATATGGGATTACATCAAACTTAAAAGTTTTTTCACAGCAAAGGAAATCATCAATAAAACAAAAAGACAGCCTACTGAATGGGAGAAGATATTTGCTAACAACATATCTGATAAGGGGTTGATATCCAAAATTTATAAAACACTCATGCAATTCAACACCAAAAAAATAAACAACCTAATGAAAAAAATGGGCAGAGGATATGAAGAGGCATTTCTCTAAAGAGGACATACAGATGACCAACAGTCATATGAAAAAATGTTCAACCTCACTAATCATCAGAGAAATGCATATAAAAACCACAATGAGATACCACCTCACTCCAGTTAGAATGTCTATCATCAACAAATCAACAAACAACAAGTGCTAGCAAGGGTGTGGAGAAAAGGGAACCCTGGTGCACTGTTGGTGGGACTGCAAATTTGTGCAGCCTTTATGGAAATCGGTATGGAGGTATCTCAAAACACTGGAAATGGAACTGCCGTATGACCCAGCAATTCCACTCTTGGGAATCTACCCAGAGGAATCCAATACGCTAATTCGAAAAATATATATGCACGCCTATGTTTATTGCAGCACTATTTACAATAGCCAAGACTTGGAAACAACCGAAATGCCCATCGGTAGATGACTGGATTAAGAAACTGTGGTACATTTATACAATGGAGTATTACTCCGCTATAAAGAAGAATGAAATTGTACCATTTGCGATGATATGGATGGACCTAGAGACTATTATGTTGAGTGAAATAAGTCAGTCGGAGAAAGACAAATACCATATGATCTCACTTATATGTGGAATTTGAAAAACTGAATGAATGAGCAAAAGAAACAGAAACAGTCTCATAGATATAGAGGAAAAACAGGGTTGCTAGTGGGAAGGGGTGTGGGGATGAGGGAGAAAGGGGAAGAATTAGACAGCATAAATAGGTAACTACAGTATTGTCACAGGAATATGAAAGACAGTTCGGGGAATATAATGTTAAAATTTTGTGCCGTGTCAGATGGTCACATGTTTTGTTAGGGAGACCACTTCATGGATGGTGTAGAGGCTTGATCACTGCACTGTATACCTGAAGTTGATGTTGTATAATATTGTATGCCAACTGTAATTGAATATATAGATAGGCACGGGATGTGGATTGTATGGTGGAAGGGAGTCAAAGGAAGTGTAATAGAGAGTATGATATGGGGGGAGTAGTGGGGGGGTTAGAATTGGGGCACGGGGTTTTCACTTTGAAGGGTAAAAAGTATAACTATTGTTCTTTGTTGTACACCTGCAGCTAATTTTAAAAAAATATATAAATAAGTAATTTTTTTTTAGAAAAAGAGCATGCACTCTCACCAGCTGAGCCATCCGGCCACCTGTTGGCAGCTCAGCGGCAGCTCAGCTGGGGTGCTGCTCACTGGCCCATGGGGGAATTGAACTGGCAATATTGTTGTTCAGAGTTTGCGCTGTAACCAACTGAGCCACCTGGCCCTTCCCTTTCCTATATTCCTTTTTTAAATATTCTTTTATTGTGAAATAAACATCCTATATTTCTTTTCTTTTTTTGAGGGCAGTGTCACTGGCCCTCATATGTGGGACCTGAACCTAGGCTGCTGGCATCCCAAGCCAGCTCTTAACCACTGTGCCACTCGGCCTGCCCAACATCCTATATTTCCTAATAATCCTTCTCAGGCTGTTTCCATCACTCTTCTTGCTCCACTCACCCCCTACATATTTTTACTTTTTTTGAGTATTTTGTACTTTGCCCCTAAGTAATGGCAAATAGTATATATATATATATATATATATATATATATATATATATATATATATATATATGCATTAGTTGTGGTTATCCAGAGAAACAGAATAGGATGTGTGTGTGTGTGTGTGTGTGTGTGTAAAGTGATTTATTATAAGAAATTGGCCCTTGGCTCATAGGATTATGGACACTGGCATGTCCAACATCTGCATGGTGGGCTGGTAGGCTGGACATCCAGGAAAGTAGATGCGATAGTTCCTGTCTGAAGGCCATGTGCTATAGAACCAGGAAGAACTGATGTTACAAATAAAGTCTGAATGCAGTCTGACGGAGAATTATTTCTTGTTCAAAGGGGCTGGTCTTTTTGTTCTAGCCAGACCTTCATCTGATTGCATAAGGCAGGCCAACATTATGGAGGGCAATCTGCTTTCCTCAAAGACCACTGATTAAATGTTAGTCTTTGCCAATATACTCTCACAAATACTTCCAGAATAACATAACCAAATATCTGGACATTCCATAGCCCAGCCAAATACATAAAAGTAACCATCACATTACATAATGCATGACTTTGAAACATTGCCTTCAGGGCAAAACATTTTACCTGACTCTCACATTTCAATTGTGAGGAACATGAATTATATCCCCTAAACCCTGCACCTTTTCATTCTCAGGTAGTAGTTTACAAATATTAAAGTCATTATTGACTTTCTCTTCTCTCTGACTAATACACAATTAGTCATTAAATGTTGATTTCACCTTCCAAATTATTCTCAGACCTGTATCTGTCCATCTTTATGGTCAATTTGAGCTCTTCAAAACCTGAAGTATTGCAGTTATCTACTAATGTGTCAGTATCTCCAATATTTATCCCCTTTAATTTCTATATATTATCATTGTTAAACTCAAATCTGGTTATACCATTCTTTGTCACATCGAGAACGACTGGGTTGGACACTTCGAGAGTGCCGATGGAGACTAAGAAACAGAAATGATAGGCAAAAGTCAAATGATATTTCAAAAGCAGTGCCAACCAGGGTACTCAGTGCCTATAGGACAAAGAGCCCCGAATTGAGCTTGACTGCAGCTTTTATTGGGATACACACAAGGAAGTAGCATTGTATTTTTCCACGGTCTGTAAGTCACATACATCATTCCAGAGAACTTAGCTCTAAGTCAAAGCATCCCATGGCCTGCAGGCTGCCTTTACTGAAAGTCCCATGACCTATATACGTGCACCTCCTGGGAGATAGAAACTGCTCACTAAGAGGTCTAAGGGCAAGAATGCATAGAGGACAGAAGTTATCATTTCTTCAGGTTTCACTTCTCAGGCAGGCTGTTAGCATTGTAAACAAGGGGTCTACTGCCCATTTTGTTCACTTCCATGATTCCTCCCATGGTATCCCCTGGACTGTGTCTGGCTTGGGTTGCCCTGTTGATAGCTTAGGGTCATACCCATCTTTGACTAGCCAGTCCTCTTTCTAGGGGTCCCATGGGGAATTGCCGTAAATGTAGTAAAAGTACTTACTGTCTCCATGTGGATCTGTTGTTAAGGACAGGTGCATGGGGGCAGATGGCTAGGCTGCTGAATGACCACAATTCTTTACTTAAAATTCTTCAATTACTCTTCAATATTAATAGAATAAAATATAAAAGTTTTACCCTTCAATACAAAATGTTTGTGATCTAAACTGACCGACTGTGAGTGGCTGCTACCTTTTAACCAATTACAGCTTTCTCCTTACTCTAGTCTGTACCCCCTATAGACAAAATTTATTCAGATCTCAAGTCACAGAATGCCACCACTTCCTGACAACACCCAATACAAAACAAACCCTTACTGCCTTAGACTCTCCGCAGTATCATCCAAAGCCCAAGTCCTATCATAAATTCTTCCTAAAGCCTTCTTACTGAAGATGCTGCAATGAATAAGAAACTCAGAATGTTCCCCTACAGGTACGTTCCTTGTAGTTTTGGGCTAAAGGGCATTAGCAACATAGGAACCCTCTTACTGAGAACTTGTGCAGAGCATTTAATTCTTATTCTTTTTTTTTTTTTGAGGGCAGTGTCACTGGCCCTCATATGTGGGACCCGAACCGGGGCCATTGGCGTCCCAAGCCAGCACTTAACCAATGCGCCACTCGGCCGGCCCAAAATTTAATTCTTATTAAATTTTGCTAGGGAAGAATATAATATACGATGAATCTATGAGAAGTCATTGATTAATTGATCGGTCTTAAAAGCTATATTCCTGTTTATTGTTTGATTAAAGTGAAGCCATGCCTAACTTGGATTTCAGTTCAACAAATGACTGGAAAAGTTCGTCTTGAAAACTATTTCAGTTTCTTCCACACTTGATGTAATGATATTACGCACATGAGGAAAATAGGAAGATTTTTTAAAATTCTTTTATTGTGAAACAAACATATTTTAAAAATTGGTTTCAGGTGTACAACACAGTGCAATAGTTATACTCTTTATCCCCAAAAGTGACAATCCCCACTCCCCCCCATATCATACATATCTATTACAATTCTTTTGCCACCCTTCCACAGTATAATCCACATCCCGTCACTATCTATATATTCAATTACAGTTGGCATACAATATTATACATCAGTTTCAAGTATACAGTGCAGTGATCAAGTCTATACTTCATTCATGAAGTGGTCTCCCTAACAAGACATTTGACCACGTGAAGCCCCACAAAATATTTACAACATTATTATATTCCCCAAACTGTCTTTCATATCCATGTGGCAATATTGTAGTTATCTATTTATGCTGTCTAATCCCTTCACTTCTCGCTCATCCCCACCCCTCTCCCAACTAGCAACCATCCGTTTTTCCTCTATATCTATCAAACTGTTTCTGTTTACTTTGCTCGTTCATTCAGTTTTTCAGATTCCACATATAAGTGAGATCATATGGTATTTGTCTTTCTCCGACTGACTTATTTCAATTAACATAATAGTCTCTAGGTCCATCCATACCGTTGCAAATGGTAAGATTTCATTCTTCTTTATAGTGGAGTAATACTCCATCATATAAATGTACCAGTTTCTTTCTTTCTTTTTTTTTTTTGAGGGCAGTGTCACTGGCCCTCATATGTGGGACCGAACCGGGGCTGCTGGCTTCGCAAGCCAGCGCTTAACCACCACGCAACTCAGCTGGCCCCTTACCACAGTTTCTTAATCAAGTCATCTACCGATGGTCATTTCGGTTGTTTCCAAGTCTTGGCTATTGTAAATAGTGCTGCAATAAAAATAGGGGTGCATATATGTGTTTGAATTAGCGTCTTGGATTCTTCTGGGTAGATCCCAAGGGTGGAATTGCTATGTCTTATGGTAGTCCCATATCCAGTTTTTTTTTTTTTTTTTTTTTAAAGATTTTATTGGGGAATTGGTGGAGGGGAACAGCGTTGGGGAATCGGGGAAGGGGAACAGACAAGTTGCCGTCTTCTTGTTCTTCAGTTTAGTTGCGGAGGATGTTGCTTCACTGTTGGTATCGTCATTGCGCTCTTCCCGGATGAGGCAGATCGGTCGCTGGCCTCTGGATGTCGCTCATCGCAGCTATTGGCAGCTCACGCTTGGCTGCCAGCCGCTCACGCTGGCTGCGGGCCACTCACTGCAGCCCACGGCAGCCCACCGCAGCAGGGGCTGCAGCCCACACCATCACCGGGGCTCGCACAGCCCAGCTCCAGGTGGAGCCGCCGCTAGCTGTAGAGGGCAGTGTCACTGGCCCTCACGTGGGATCCGAACCGGGGCCGCTGGCATCCCAAAACCAGCGCTTAACCAATGCGCCACTCGGCCGGCCCCCCATATCCAGTTTTTTGAGATACCTCCATACTGATTTCCATAATGGCTGCACCAATCTGCAGTCCCACCAACAGTGCACCAGGGTTTCCTTTTCTCCACAACCTCGCCAGCACGTGTTGTCTGTTGATTTACTGATGATAGCTAAACTGACCGGAGTGAGCTGGTATATCATTGTGGTTTCTATTTGCATTTCTCTGATAATTAGTGAGGTTGAACATTTGTTCATATGCCTGTTGGCCATCTGTAAGTCCTCTTTAGAGAAATGCCTCTTCATATCCTCTGCCCATTTTTTAATTGGGTTGTTTGTTTTTTTGATGTTGAGTTTCGTGAGTGTTTTATAAATGTTTGATATTAACCCCTTATCAGGTATATCATTGGCAAATGTCTTCTCCCATTCATTAGGCTGCCTTTTTGTTTTATTGACGGTTTCCTTTGCTGTGAAAAAACTTTTAAGTTTGATGTAATCCCATATGTTCACTTTTACTTTTATTTCCCTAGCCCAAGGCGATATATCAGTACAAATATTACTCAGGGTAATGTCTTCAAACATACTCCCTAGGTTTTCTTTGATGAGATTTATGGTCTTACATTTAAGTCTTTAATCCATTTTGAGTTTGTTCTTGTATATGGTGTAAGTAGGTGGTCCATTTTCATTTCTTTGCACATGTGAGTCCAATTTTCCCAGCACCATTTATTAAATAGACTATCTTTACTCCAAAGTAAATTCTTGCTTCCATTTTCGTAGATTAAATGACTGTATATGCATGGGTTTATTCCTGGGCTCTCTATTCAGTTCCATTGTTCTATGTCTGTTTTTATGCCAGTACCATAGTGTTTTATTGTTTTGTTTTTGAGGGCAGGGTCACTGGCCCTCATATATGGGACCGAACCAGGGCTGCTGGCTTCCCAAGCCAGCACTTACCACCACGCCACTCGGCCGGCCCGTGTATGATCTTTTTAATGTGATGCTGAATCCGCTTTGCTAGTATTTTGTTGAGAATTTTTGCATCTATGTTCATTAGGGATATCGGCCTGTAGTTTTCCTTTTTTGGAATATCTTTGTCTGACTTTGGAATGAGGGTGATAGTGGTTTCATAGAAAGAGTTTGGGGGCTGGCCGAGTGGTGTGGTGGTTAAGCACTGGCTTGGGAAGCCAGCGGCCCCAGTTCAGTACGACATGTGAGGGCCAGTGACACTGCCCTCAAGAAAAAGAAAGAGTTTGGGAGCCTTCCCTCCTTCTGTATTTTTTGTAATAGTTTGAGGAGAATAGGTATTAATTCTTTTTTGAATGTTTTGTAAAATTCACCTGTGAAGCCATGTGGTCCAGGACTTTTGTTTGTTGGAAGATTGCTGATTACTGATTCAATTTCTTTGGCAGTAAACAGTCTTTTCAGAGTTTCTGCTTCTTTTTGATCCAGACTTGGTAGATTGTATACTTCTAGAAATTAATCCATTTCTTCCAGATTTTCGAATTTGTTAGCATATGGTTGCTCATAGTATTTTCTTAAAGTTTTCTGTATTTCTGTGGTATCTGTTGTCACTTCTCTTTCATTTCTCATTTTATTAATGTGGGTCCTCTCTCTCTCTTTTTCTTGGTGAGTCTGGCTAAGGGTTTGTTGATTTTGTTTGTCTTTTCAAAAAACAAACTCTTGGTTTCATTGACCTTTTGTGTTGTTTTTTTGTTGTTGTTGTTGTTCTCTATTTCATTTATTTCTGCTCTGGTCTTTATTATGTCCTTCCTTATACTCCCTTTAGGTTTGTTTTGCTGTTCTTTTTCGAGTTCCATTAGGTATAAAGATAGTCGGTTGATTTGGAGTTTTTCTTCCTTCTTTAGGTAGGGCTGCACTGCTATGAACTTCCCTCTTAGGACTGCTTTCGCTGCACCCCAGAGATTTTGGGTCGTGGTGTTTTTATTTTTGTTTGTCTCGAAGTATCTTTTGATTTCCTCCTTGATCTCATTTTTGACCCACTTGCTATTTAGTAGCATGTTATTTAGCCTCCATGTATTTGTAATCTTTCCAGATGTCTTCTTTTAGTTGATTTCTAGTTTAATAACATTGTGGTCAGAGAAGACACTTGATATGATTTCAATCTTTTTAAATTTGTTAAGACTTGTTTTATGGCCTAACATGTGGTCTATCGTGGAAAATGTTCCATGTGCCCTTGAGAAGAATGCCTATTCTGCAGTTTTGGGGTGGAATGCTCTAAAAATATCAATTAAATCCAGCTGGTCTGAAGTATCATTTAAGGCCACTATGTCTGTGTTGATTTTCCGTCTGGAGGATCTGTCCATTGGTGACAACGGGTGTTGAAGTACCCTACTATGATAGTTTTACTGTTTTATTGCTGTCGAAATCTGTTTTATGTCTGTCAAAATCTGTTTTATATATTTAGGCGCTCCTATATTGGGTGCATAGATGTTTACTGAAGTTTTGTCCTCTTGTTGAATTAAGTACTTTAATATTATATAGTGCCCTTCTTTGTCTTTTATTGTAGTCTTCATTTTAAAGTCTATTTTGTCTGAAATAAGTATTGCTGCTCCAGCTTTTTTCTCATTTCCATTTGCATGAAATATCTTATTGCATCCCTGTACTTTCAGTCTGTATGTATCTTTTGATCTGGGATGGGTCTGTTGTAGTCATCATATGCATGGGTCCTGATTTCTTATCCATTCAGCCACTCTGTGTCTTTTTTTGTTTTGTTTTTGAGGGCAGTGTCACTGGCCCTCATATGTGGGATCTGAACTGGGGCTGCTGGCTTCCCAAGCCAGCGCTTAACCACTGCACCACTTGGCCGGTCCTCACTCTGTGTCTTTTCATTGGAGCATTTAGTCCATTCACATTTAAAGTGATTACTGATAGGTGCATATTTATTGCCATTTTGTTATTTGTATTTCTTGTCATCCTGGGTTAGCTTGTTTTCCCCTTTATTCTGTTTTTAAAAAGCCCATTTATCATTGCCTGCAATGCTGGCTTGGTGGTAATGAACTCCTTAAACTTATTCTTTTTTAGAAGCTCTTTATCTCTCCTTCAATTTTAAGTGATAGCCGTGCTGGGTAAAGCAATCTTGGTTGTAGACCTTTATTTTGTGTCACTTTGAATATCTCCCTGCCACTCTCTTCTGGCCTGCAGAGTTTCTGTAGACAAGTCATCTGTTAGTCTTATAGGAATTCCTTTGTATGTAACCTGCAGTCTTTCTCTTGCTGCTTTTAGGATTCTGTCTTTGTCTTTAAGCTTTGCCATTTTAACTATGATGTGTCTTGGTGTGGGCCTCTTTAGATTCAGCCTGTTTGGAACTCTCTGCACTTCCTGGGCTAGTATGTCAATTTCCTTCACCAGGATAGGGAAGTTTTCAGTCATTATTTCTTTAAATACATTCTCAATCCCTTGCTTCGTCTCTTCTCCTTCTGGTATTCCTATGATGTGAATTTGTTGTATTTCATGTTGTCCCAGAGGTCTCTTAAACTATTTTCATTCTTTTTTACTCTTTTTTCTTTTTGTTGTTCCAACTCGGTGATTTCTGCTATTTTGTCTTCTAATTCGCTGATCTGCTCCTCTGCTTCATCTATTCTACTGGTGATTCCTTTGTGTGTGTTCTTCATTTCAGTTATTGTATTCTTTAGTTCTAACTGGTTGTTTTTTATGGTTTCCCTATCCTTCTTTATGTCCTCGCTAAGTTCCTTAAACATTCTTATCATCAGTGTTCTAAACTCTGTCTGAAAGTTTGGATACTTCTGTTTCATTTAATTGCATTTGTAGAGTTTTCTTCTGATCTTTTACTTGGGACATGTTTCTTTGTTTCTTCATTGTGGCTGTTGTTCTGTGAGTTTTTCGATGTATTTGATAGATCACCTAGAAATAAGAGAGAAAAAATAAAAATGAAAAGAGAAGAAAAGAGGTGGGGGACTCTCCATCCTCTTTAATTTGCAAACCACTTGCTCAGCAGTAGAGTGTCTCTGGGCAACTCAGCACCAGCTGTTGGGGGAAGAGCTTAATGTGTTATGGCCCAGTCTCCCTCTCAGGCTTGCAGTGAACTTTCTGCAATTACCTGCTTTGTGCTCTGGAACCGTGCTCATTACCAAAAAAAAAAAATCTTCACAGGTTGTTGCAGGTTGTCTGCTGCTGAAACAAAACCCTCTGTGGCCTGCCAAGTTGTGGGCCAGGCACCGGGGACTCAGCATGCCTCTGGCTACACAGCTCTAGGTGGCTGCGCCAGGCCCCCAAGCACCACTTCATGTGGTCAGTGTCCCTGAGCATATCAGAGCTGCATGCATTCTGCACCAGCTATCAGTCCACATAAACTTGCCAGGAAAGTCTCGATCAGATCACGCAGGTGCTCCGCTCCCAGCTCAATACTCTCAGGAAAAGTCCCCATGTCAGTCTGTCCCAATCAGCTGCCCCCAGATCAGGCTAAGGAGCCCAACAGCCATTCCCCAGCCTGGCAGCTCTGCACAAATAGTGCAGAGAACGGGGACCTAAGGCGGTTCACGCACTCCTGAGTCACAGTGAACAGGCTGATGGAGCTGGAGAGCACACACCCTGCGTTTCCCTGTCTACACAGCACAAGCAGGGTGGAGGGTGGGGACCCAATGTGGCCTGTGCACTCCTGCATCTCAGTGAACAGTCTGATAGAGCCAAAGGGCACCCACCCGGCATTTCCCTGGCAACATAGTACAAGTAGGGCGGAGGGTGGCAATCCAAGGCTGCATGCACATGCAGGCATGCACTTCTGGGCCAATTTCACCAGACCAATGTGGTCCTGGGTCTGACCCTCTATAGGAGCGCCCAACCCTGACAATATGGCGCCCTCCTATACACTGCTCATGTGACGCTCCCCTCCAGGTCCCAAAACTTCCAGCTTCTGCACCAAACGTTCTCAGTTCAGTCCTTCCCTGCAGGCTCCTGGGCCCGGCTCACACATCTACTCCCTCCAACAGGAACCAGGTGAGTGCTCACTGGTGAGCAAACCTGTGCGCCGGCTCCACTGGATCTCCAGTCACCCTCTTCCTCACCGATCCAAGCAAAGAGAGTCCTTACTAATTTCTACTCCCAGCTATCATAGAACTCCTCTTTCTGGAAAAGCAACTTTGGGCTAGTGAGCTTGGTGTACAGCCAGAGGGTTTCTCCCCCCACTGGAGAAGCCTCCCCACAGCTGGGGAGTCCCTCACGGGTCTTGCCCTTTCTCGTCTGCACCCCTCCTAACGACTTGACCTGGTCTCCCCTTTAGGTCCTTCCTTTAGAGGTTCTGTTCATCTCGTGTTCAGGGGAATTCCGAGGTTAAATGTTGTATAACTTATTTATAATTTTGATGTGATCCTGGGAGGCAGTTGGGACAGTGTACGTCTATTACATTATCTTACTGCATGTCCAGCAGTAAGATTTGATGAAATTGTCATATGTGTCTGTCTCTTCCCCTAGGAAAACAAATAAAATATAATACAAAACACAAATCAAACACTGGATCTGTCTAAATGAAATGAATGTAGTGATTCTCAATGCAACTGTTATTTTTCCAAAAGAAGAAAATTTACTTCAAAAATATATTCAAAGGACTGGCCAAGTGGTGTGGTGGTTAAGCGCTGGCTTGGGAAGCCAGCGGCCCCAGTTCGGGTCCCACATATGAGGACCAGTGACATTGCCCTCAAAAAAAAAATTATATATATTCAAAGAAAGGCTGTATTCACATGATGCAGTGCTGCACTTTTATTTTTAAATCAGTCCATAACTTTTCTGGTTTACTGTCATAAACTATACAGACCACGATATTTGTGATATCTTTTCTGCTAGTATGTGTTGCAAGTTTTTAGTTGTTACATGACTGATAGGATTGATGTGCTCTCTATAAATTAACTCTTATTCTGATAAGATTATCTATATATTTGTCCTATTTATTATGTTCATATGTATATTTTTATATACATATACTTGGTCTATAAAGAACTCATTTCAAAAAAAGATCCAACCAAGAGATATTGATTCTTTTATCCAGGACCCATGATAACAAAAGTAGCTAATTCTGGTCAAGAAATGCCAAGTAATAATGCACTTAATTTGTCCTTTTTTTTCTGATTTCAGAGGCCATTTGGGGTAGAAATATTACTGTATTACCATAAAACAGGACAAATCTTCACAATTGGAGAGATATCTATCTCTCTAGATCTAGAAATATAGATATCTGTCTATTTTAAATATATATATATACACACACATATGTTTGCACATAGAATATATATATATATACACACACACACACACACACACACACACACACACACATTTCTTAAAATGTGTATATATTTTTTGGCACCCTCTGTATATATTTCTTTGACTACTTTTATTTTTATTTTTATATACACATACATACGTACATATACACACAGTTGACCCTTGGACAACACAGCTTTGAACTGCACGTTTCCATGTACACATAAATTTTTTTCAGTAAATACCTGTACCATTTTCCTTTCCTGGTTGGAAGTCTGCAGATACAGAGTGCTGACTGTATGCATTGCTGTATGCCATTTTATATAGGGAACTTAAGCATCTGCAGATTTTGGTATTAGCTGGGGGTCCAGGAACCAATTCCCTGTGGATACTGATGGACTACTATAGTTAAGTTTTGGGGACTCAGAAGTTATAGGTTGGTTCGACTGTGTGTGGGTTGCCACCACTAACCTCTGTGTTGTTCAAGAGTCAACTGTACATATATATTATCTGATATATTGATTTTGGAATTTTGAAATTTCTGATCTATAATTAGCATCAATGGCTAATAAATTGAAGTAGGCTTCATTCAACTACAGTTTAATCAATATCTTACACTTAACAAAAATTATATAACACTCTTTGCCAGACACTATTCTAAATATTTCACATATACAACATACACACACACATACAAGCACACATACACACACACGAGTGTGTCTATACATGAAGTCAGACAATTAAGTTTGTGAACTCATCCTAGAAAATGTGCTGCATACCTCATTGGTCAATATCACTACAGTTGCCTTTGAAGTACTCCCCTTGGGAAGCTATTCACCAATACCAGTGCCTAGTCCACCTGTTAAAGCAATTTTGGAACTCTTTATGGAATGTCTATCAGAGCTGTTGTCATATAACACTTGATTTCCTCAATGTCATCAAAATATCTTCCTTTCAATATTTCCTTTATCTTCATGTAAAGAAAGAAGTCATTGGGGGCCAGATCAGGTGAGTAGAGAGGGTTCCCCAATACAGTTATTTGTTTGTTGGCTAAAAACTCCCTCACAGACAGTGCCATGTGAACTGGTGCATTGTTGTGATGCAAGAGCCATGAATTGTTGGCAAAAAGTTCAGGTCGTCTAACATTTTCATGCAGCCTTTTCAGCACTTCCAAATAGTAAACTTGATTAATTATTTGTCCAGTTGGTACAAATTCATAATAAATAATCCCTCTGATATAAAAAAGGATTGACAACATGGTTGCAACAAGTTCGCAAACTCAATTTTCTGATACACACATACACACACAAACACACACACACTTATTTGTTTCAAAATAACAATCAAAACTTTATGAGGCAGGTATATTTTTCTTACCCCATTTTACAGATGAGGAACTGTAAGCAAAAAAATGCTAAATGATTTCTCAAAATCACATAGTTCCATGGCTGGTGAGTGTGAAATCTGGGGATGGAATTTGAATCCATGTATAGTCTGGCCTTAGAGTCTCAAATTATTGGGCCGGCTGAGTGGTGCGGTGGTTAAGCACTGGCTTGGGAAGCCAGCGGCCCCGGTTCGGGTCCCCCATATGAGGGCCAGTGACACTGCCCTCAGAAAAAAAATAATAGCCACACCATAATACCTTCTAGTAAATTTGTTTAACACCTACTATAAGCCAAAAATTGTGTTGTGTTTGTGGTTAAAATACTGAACAAATTCAAAGACGCCAATTTAAATCTTAGAGTCAGACTTACTTAAGAGGTGGTTATGATAAATATTATTAAATAATTGCATTAATTGTTAAATTAAAATTTTAATATAAGCTATGAAGCTTAAGTCAAGGTTCAATGAGAACACATAACTGAGATGTGACCAGAACTGAAGAATGAAACATTTTTTGTTTTTTATTTTTCTATAATTTTAAAAAATTTTCTAAAAATTATCTTTCAATTACTGTTAACATACAGTATTTTATTAGTTTCAGGTGTACAACATTACCTTGTGGTTAGACATTTAAACTTCACAAAATGATAACCCTGCATTAAAGACTTAAATGTAAGACCTGATGCCATAAAACTCCTAGAAGAAAACATAGGCAGTACACTCTCCACTCTCAGTTATTATTCTTAGTAATATTTTTATTGATATATCTCCTCAGGCAAGGTAAGCAAAACAAAAAATAAACTAGGACTGCATCAAACTAAAATATTTTTGCTCAACAAAGGAAACCATCAGCAAAAGAAAAAGACATCCTACTGCATGAAACATATTTGCCAATGATATATCTGATAAAGGGTTAATATCCAAAATTTATTTAAAACAGAAACTCATACAACTCAACACTGAACAATCAAATAAAAAATGGGCAGAGGACCTGAATAGACATTTTTCCAAAAAGAACATACTGATGGCTTATATACTCATGAAAAGATGCTCAGCATGACTAATCAGAGAAATGCAAATTAAAACACAATGACATAGGGCCGGTCAAGTGGTGCATTGGTTCATTGCTAACTTGGGAAGCCAGGGGCCCCGGTTCGGGTCCCACATATGAGGGTCAGTGACACTGCCCTCAAAAACAAAACAAAACAAAACAAACAAAAAAACAAAAACAAAAAGATATCCCTTCATACCTGTCAGAATGGCCCTCATCATGAATCAACAAACAAGAAATCTTGGTGAAGATGTGGAGAAAAGGGAGCCCTCTTACACTCTTGTTGAGATTTCAAGTTGATGCAACCACTATGGAAAATAGTATTAAGGTTCCTCAAAACACTAAAAATAGAGCTTCCTTTTGAAAGACCAATTTCCACTTGTTGGGTCTTCTGTAACTCGATACAAATCTGATTATGTTTTGCTCTATTTTTTTTTAAAGATTTTATTGGGGAATTGGGGGAGGGTATCAGTCCATTGTTGTTCTCCAAACTTCTTTGTGGAGAGCGCCAGTCGCCATCTGGCTTCCTGTCAGCAGCTCATGGACTCTAAGCTCAAGGTGCTGTGTTCAATCTCAGTTGCGGGTGGGTGTAGCCACCATCCCATGTGGGAGTCGAACCCAGCAGCATGGTTGTTAAGAGTGCATGCTCTATCCTCTGAGCCATTTACACGGCAGCTCAGTTCAAGGTGCCAAGTTCAATCTTTAGTTGTGGGTGTTCTCAATCTTTAGTTGCAGATGGGCATAGCCCACCATTGAACAGGCTATTGTGTTGTTACACCAGCTGAGCCATACTGCCACCTATTGGCAGCTCACCAACAGCTCAGTTAGGGTGCAGCATTCACTGGCCCATGTGGGAATTGAACTGGCGGCCCTGTTGCTCAGAGCATGCGCCCTAAGCCAACTTTTAACCAACTAAGCCACTCAGCCAGCCCTGTTCTATTTTTTTAATGGCATTTGAATTTTATTGGGGATTGCATTAAATCGGTATATTTCTTTGGGTTATACGGCCATTTTAACTATGTTGTGTCTTCCAATGCATGAAAACAGATACCTTTCTATTTCTTTGTGTTTTCTTCAATTTCTTTTTAAGAATGTCTTATAATTTTCAGTGTATAGGTCCTTCGCATTGTTTGTTAAGTTTATTCCTAGATATCTTCACATCCTTTGTTAAGTTTATTCCTAGGTATCTTATTCCTTTAGTTTCACCTTCAAAAGAAACTTTTGTTTTCCATTTTTTTTCTCGAATTTCACTTTTGGTATACAGGAAAGCAGTGGATTTTGTATATTGATTTTGTAGCCAGGAACTTGATTATGAAATGTCCATTTTTGTCTTTTGTTACATTTTTATCCTGAAGTCTGTTTGTCAGATACAAGTATAGCCCCACCTCCCTATCTCTAGGTGCCATGTGCTTGGATTATCATTTTCCATCCTTTCACTTGGAGCCTATAATTTTCTCTGTTTGTCTTTGTAGCTGAGATTTCTCTTGTGGACAGCATATGGTTGAGCTTTGTTTTTTGATACAATCTTCTCTGTGCCTTTTAAAAAATGGTGAGTTCAGTCCATTTACATTTACAGTGATTATTGATATATGAGGATTTCCTACTGCCATTTTATTTTTTGTTTTCTGGTAGCTGGATGTCTCCAATGTTTCCTCTCCTGTCTGTTCCTGTCTGATATTTTAGTGTCATGGCATTCTATGATTTTCCCTCTGTTTCCTCTTTTTTATCTTATATGTCTCAGTTCTAACTTTCTTTGAGTGGTTGGTTACCATTAAATTTATGAAACAGGAAATTTTATATATACAGTAGTCCTTTTTCTTCTGCACATTTCTTTATTCCACTTTGCATATTCAGACCTTTAATCTCTCCCTTTTTATATTTTATGTTTTTCTTGTCACAAGTTATCCCTATTTATGCTGTGAGTTGATTTCTGAGTTGCAGTAGCAAGTAGTCTTCTTCTTCTCTTTTTCTTATGTTTTTATCTTCATTACCCTTTATGTTATGTTTAAGTGTATAGTACATGCTTTGTGTAGGGGGTGCCATTTTCTGGTTCTGTCTGTCTGTTAATAATCTTTCTCATGATTTTGTATACTTTTGACTTTTTGTTTCATTCCAAATAGCCTCATGTGAAAAATTCTCTCTCTCTCTCTCTCTCTCTCTCTCTCTCTCTCTCTCTCTCTCTCATATATATATATATATATATATATATATATATATATATATATATATATGGAAAGGTCTTTTTTTTCTTCCATATCTAAAGGATAACTTGGCTGGATATATTATTCTTGGCTGGTAATTTCTCTCTTAAAATAGTTTGAATATTTGATTCTGCTCCCTCCTGGCTTGTAGAGTTTGTGCTGAAAAGTCTGATGATAATCTAATGGGCTTTTAAAAAAAAGATTTTATTGGGGAATGAGGGAACGTGACGTGTTGGGGAATTGGGGAAGGGGAATAGCCAAGTTGTTGTACTTCAGTCTTTGTTGTGGAGGGCACAGCTAGCTCAGCTCCAAGTCCAGTCACCATCTGGCCACCCATCTACAGCTCACAGCTTCTCAACTCAAGGTGCCGTGTTCAGTTTTGTTGCAGGTGGGCATAGCCCACCATCCTATGTGGAAGTCAAACTGGCAACCTTGTTGTTCAGTTGGGATCACGTGCTCTCACCAGTTAAGCCATCCTGTCACCTGTTGGCAGCTCAGCTTGGGCACAGCTCACTGGGCAATGTGGGAATTTAAACAGTGATGCTGTTGTTCAGAGCTCGCACTCTTAACCAACGGAGCCACTAGGCCAGCTCTCTGATGGGCTTTTCTTATAGGTTACTGCTTTCATTTCACCAGCTGCCTCGAGAATTCTTTCTTTATTATTAATTTTTTTTTTAGAGGGCAGTGTCACTGGCCCACATATGTGGGATCTGAACAGGGGTCGCTGGTGTCCCAAGCCAGCTCCCAACCACCATGCCACTCGGTCGGTCCTCTTTATTATTAATTTTTGACAGCTTCAATATAATATGCCTTGGAGAAGGCCTGTTGGTATTGAGGTAATAATTAGATACACTGTTTGCTTCTTGGATTTGAGGATCCAGTTCTTTCCACAGGTTTGGGAAGTTCTCATTGACAATTTATTTGAGTAGACTCTGTTCCTTTCTCCCACTCTTCACCTTCTGGTATGCCAATTATTCTTCTGTTGGTTTGTCTGATTGAGTCAGATAGTTCTTACAGAATGTTTTCATTTCTTTTAACTCTCAAGTCTCTCTCTTCTTCCATTGGTATTATTTCCAGATTTCTATCTTCGATATCACTAATTCTTTCCTTCATCTGGTCAGCTCTATTTCCTAAATTGGCTATTTCATTCCTCATTTCTTTTGTTGAATTCTTTAGCTCCAGAATTTATTTTTGGTTCTTTTTTTAATTTCAAAGTATTTGGTTAAATATTCATTTTGTTTATTGATTTCATTTCTTAGTTCATTAAACTGTCTATATGTTTTCTTGCATCTCACTGAGTTATTTCAGAACTGCAATCTTGAATTCTCTTTCATTTAAGTCACATATTTCCATGTCTTTAAGTTCATTTTCTGGAAATTTTTCATTTTCTTTGTGAGCTTTCTTGTTACTTTGGTTATTCATGGCAATTGATGGATTTCTCTTCCTGGTCATCTACAGGAGTGGTTTCTGCAGCAGGTTGATATGAAGGGATCACTCTTTTGCTTTCCAATAGGTGGCAATGGAGCACTTTAGTTTCTCTTCAGCTGTAGTGTTTTATTTTGATTTGTGTTCTTCAGGCTTCTTGCACAATGGCAGTTTTCCTGGCAGGAGGGCTTCTCTGTAATCAGGTCACCTTGGTCTTATGACACCACCCCCATGGGGGGTGTGGTGGGTGATGGGCTTTTGAGTCTCTGAAATGCCAAAGCTGCCCCTTCAGACTGATGCACAGATTATGTGTCTCAAAAGCCCCCACAGGAATCATCCTGGAAAATTGGGGGGGGGGTTGTGCTGGGAGAGGTGGCAGCTGTATTTGTGGCTCTGAACAATGGTGACTTCCAGCCCACAGCTGTCACTCCTACAGCTACTTCCCTCTCACCAGAATTAGCCTCACTATTGTCTACTGTGGAACTGTCTCTGTAGTTTTTAGTGGTGTAGATATTCTGCTCTTTAATCTGACACTGCAACAGCTTTTTTCTTGGGGGGAGCAGTGTCACTGGCCCTCACATGTGGGACCCAAACCGGGGCCGCTGGCGTCCCAAGCCAGTGCTTAACCAATGTGCCACTCGGCTGGCCCACAACAGCTTTTTTCTGGGGCCTGCTGCTATCAATGCAAGGGTGGGATGAGGTGGCCAGGCTCTGTGTCTTTGTTGTCTACTTGGCAGTGAGTGCTTAAACAGCAATTCTCACCTTTCTGTAGTCAGTCTTTGCTCTGAGGTCTTTGCCCGTATCCTTGATTCAGCCATATACGCTGATACCTCAAGAAGGATTGCTGGTTACAGAGAGTGGTCCTGCAGTCTCAATCCTCCTACTCTCCCAGGAGCACAGTGAACTCTGGGCTATATCCTTTGTCCTGAGTCTCTGCACTTCCCAATTCCCTCCACCCCTGATCGCCCTGTTTCACCCACCTTCAGATGTTTCAATGCACAGATCTCTCAGACATATTCGGGTGTGGTGTAGGGTATCCTTTGTTGAATTATAAATGTTCAATTTGTTGTAGTTTCCAGGGGAGATTTCAAGGAACACCATTTACCCTGCCATGCTTCTGACATCTGGTTCATTGTGTTTTCATTTGCCTTTGTCTCAGGGCATCTTTTGATGTTTTCCTTGATCTTATTGTTAACCCAATTAATTGTTTAGTAGCATGTTATTTAGCCTCCATGTGTTTGTGTGTTTTTTTAGGGTTTTTTTTTTCTGTAATTGATTTCTAGTTTCATACCATTATCTGTGGAGATGTTGCTTGATACCATTTCAATCTTGAATTTATTTAAACTTCTTTTGTGGCCTAATATATGGTTTATCTTGGAAAATGTTCCATGTGCACTTAAAAAGAACATATATTCTGCTGATTTGGGGTAAAACGCTTTAAAATTATTAATTAAATCCATTTGGTCTAGTGTGTCATTTAAGGCTGCTGTTTCCTTGTTGATTTTCTGTGTGGAATATCTGTCCATAGGTGTCAATAAGGTGTTAAACTTCCCAAGTATGACTGTGTTACTGTCAATCTTTCCCTTTATGTCAGTCAAAATTTACGTTATATGTTTAGGTGCTTCTATGTTCAGCACAGGGAGGTTTGGTAGGGTTATGTCCTCTTGTTGAATTGATCCCTTTATCATTATGTAATGATAGGAATGTTTTCCTTCTTTGTCTCATATTATAGTCCTTGTTTTAAAGTCTATATAGTGTGATATAACTATTGTTGCTCCAGCTTTTTTGTTCATTTGTTTCCATTGGTGTGAAATGTCTTTTTCCATCCCTTTACTTTTATTCTGTTTGTGTTTTTCAATCTGAAGTGAGTCTCTTGTAAACAGCATGCGTATGGGTCTTGTTTTCTTTCTTTTTTTTTTTTTGAGGGCAGTATCACTGGATCTCTTATGTGGGACCTGAACAGGG
This sequence comes from Aselliscus stoliczkanus, assembly GCA_033961575.1. Taxonomy (NCBI): domain Eukaryota; kingdom Metazoa; phylum Chordata; class Mammalia; order Chiroptera; family Hipposideridae; genus Aselliscus; species Aselliscus stoliczkanus. The sequence continues at coordinate 32,148,526 of CM066737.1, read as the reverse complement.
ACTGCTGGCTTCCCAAGCCAGCGCTTAACCACCGCGCCACTTGGCCGGCCTGGGTCTTGTCTTCTTATTCATTCAGCTACACTATATCTTTTGATTGGAGTATTTCATCAATGTACATTTAAAGTAATTATCAATAAAAACATATTAATAGTTATTGCCATTTTGCTATTCATATTTTGATCTTTGTTTTTCATGTTTCCCCCTTTCTTCTTTTTAAAGAAGTCCCTTTAACATGTCTAGTAAATCTGTTTTGGTGATAATGAACTCCTTTAGCTTTTTCTTGTCTGGGAAGCTCTTCATCTGTCCTTGGATTCTGAATGATAGTCTTTCTGAGTAAATTAGTCTACGTGGTATGCCCTTGCCATTCATCACTTAGAATATTATTTTATTCCCACTCCCTTCTGGCCTGCAAATTTTCTGTAGAGAAATCAGTTGATAGTCTTATGGGAGCTCCCTTGTATATATCTAGTTATCTTTTTCTTGCTGTTTTTAGGGTTCTCTCTTTGTCTTTAACCTTTGCCATTTTTATTATAAATTAAGAGTTCCATGCTTGTTTGAGTTCATCTTATTTGGGACTCTCTGTATTCCTGGGCTTGTATGTCTATGCCCTTCACCAAGTTAGTGAGGTTTTCAGTCATTTTTCTAAATAGGTTCTCAATCTCTTCCTCTTACTCTTCTGGCACTCCTATGATGTAAGTGTTGTTCTGCTTGATGTTGTTCCAGAAGTCCCTTAAATTACCTTCATTTTTTTAAAATTATTGTTTGTGTTCATTGTTCTGGCTGGGTGTTTTCTGCTACCTTGTCTTCTATCCTGTTGATTTAATCCTCTGCTTCATTAATCTGTTGTTTCCTTCTGGTGTATTCGTCATTTCAGTTATTGTATTTTTTTTTCTGACTGGTTCTTTTTTATGTCGTCTATGTCTTTCTTTATGTTTACTATCTCTTTTTTGAAGTTTTCACTAAGTTGCTTAAACTTTCTTATAACCAGAGTTTTAAAATCGTATAACCAGTGTTTTAAATTGTCTCTCATAGGTTGTTTGCCTCTGTTTTGTTTAGTTCTTTCTCTGGACTTTTCTCCTGTTCTTTTATTTGGGATATGTTTTTTTTTGTTTTCTCATTTTGGCTGCCTCTCTGTGTTTGCATCTATGTATTAGGTAGATTTTCAATGTCTCTCAGTCTTTGTCAGGTTGCCTTATGTAGTGTCTTGTATGGTAGAGTGGTGCAGTCTCCCTGATCACCTCTGTCATGTCCTCCAGGAAGTGTCTCTTGTGTGTGTTGTGTGTTTTCTTCTGTTGTAGTTGAACCTTGATTGCTTTTGGTATGTCAGTGGGTCATATTGACTCTCATGCTGACCATCTGTTTGGATTAGCTACACATGAGCATATGAGCTTCTGTGTGTGCGCTGACCCTAGAGAGGGATTTACCCCTGAAGTCTCTCATGCCTGTTGAGACCACTCTTTGGGTGCACTACTTGTGTGGCAATTTGGGCAGTGCTCTGATGTGGTCTGAATCCAGCCTTTGGATGTGTTGTGTCTGATGCCTTTTGGGAGGGGCTTTCATGCAGGCGAATTTCAGCTCTGCCTATGCTTGTCCCAGGGCTACCTGATAGGAGCTACAAAGCTACATGCAGTTGGTTGCTGTCTGTATTTCACTTGGGGCATGTAAGTGTTGCTTTGCTGTGAGCTGAGGCTGGCTGCCACCATTATCAGTCCTGAGGCAGTTTAGAAAATGGCCTAGGACACCTCTAAGCCTGTTGTCACCTATTGACTGCCTGTTAGACTCACCTGCTCAAAAAGTCTCCTTAGGGTCAGCCGAGTGGCGCAGTGGTTGAGCGCTGGCTTGGGAAGCTAATGTCCCCAGTTCGGGTCCCACATATGAGGGCCAGTGATACTGCCCTCAAAAAAAAAAGCCTCCTTAGGTGTGGAGACTGGTCTGTTACAACTGGTGCTGACAGTGTCCCCTGATACCACCTGAATTCATCATGGTGAGTTCCCAGTGAGTCACTGATGTGTGGCCAGTGGTTTACACAAAGTTAATGCTGATTCAGTTCCTCATCCAGTACTGAGCATGTAGCCACTCCACAAAATACCAATAGAACACTGCATCCATCCATCTCTTGTCTTGGGTCCCCAGATACCAGAGAGTTGCCCAAGAAAAGCAGCAGCTTGAGCTGGGGCTGACTGCCCAGTACCAAAGGTTTTTCAGGCCACTTAGGAACGTCTTCTGCTTGCAGAAGTTCATCCCGGCTTATGGGGCTGTGCTGTGCACTGGGGAGCTGAGAGTATCTTGATCAATTCCACACTAGCTGGGCAGGGTGGTGTCCCAGGTAGTAACCAAGATGCGGCACTTGAGGATTTCAACAGGCCAATGTGGTCTTAGATTTGGCCCTCTTTGGGAAACCTAAACACAGGAAAGATGGGCTCACCTGTAAGCTACATATGAGGCAGGCTCTACACAAGGATAATGGTGGCTGTTTCTCTTAGCCATCACCCTGAAACCACATAATTCAGTCTTTCCCTGTATGTCTTTGGCATCTATATAGTTGCCACCCCTCCATTGGAGCCCAGAGTGAATGCTTGTAAGAAAGAAACTCTGCACGGGCCCTTTAAGAAGATGTCTGGGATTCCACCACCTTCCATCTCACCAGCACAAATAGAATCCTTGCTGATTTTCACCACCAGATATTGTTCAGACTCCTTTTCCTGGCACAGAAATCCTAAGCTGGGGAGCCCAGTGTAGGGTTGGGACCCTCACTATTTAGGGGACACCTCTGTCACTGATGCATCCCTCCCAATGGTCAACTACTACCTATAGGTTTGAGGTCAGTCCATTTTGCATCTCTGCCTCTCCTACCAATTTTGACATGGCCTCTTTATATCTTATTTTATTATAGGGGTCTTGTTCATCTAGTCTTCAGATGATTCTGGAGGGTGATTGTTCTATAATTTACTTGTAATTTCAGTATGATTATGGGAGATGGCATGCACAGTGTTTACCTATTCTGTCATTCTGGACCTTCTCCAGTGAACCCTTTTATTTAAGGAAGGAAAATCTAAGCTGTAAAATTAGTGCTAGATTAATTTTAGATTTTATTTCATTTTTTTTCAATTGTAGATCATGTCACTAGACTATTTTTAATTGGGGAATGTGTCTACTCTTTACCAATTTAAATAGTTCTTTATAATTAATAGGTATTGGATAATATCTGTCATATGTTAAAATTATTCTCAAAATTTTGTTATTCATATTTTGACATTCAAATTAGTGTGGTTATAGACTATATATTTTGTTTCATTGTGTTGTTTTTTTTTTTCTGACTCATGTTATTTTCATTATGGAAGCTTTAAAATAGTTTGTATTCTCCCACCCAACTGTGCGGTACAGCTAGAAGCCCCCATGGTCAGAGAGTTTAGTCAGAAACCTCACACAACAGCAAAGCACAATCAATGGCCTACCCAATCAAAAAGGCCAGCCTGATGCCCCATCTAATTTGGTGGCACAACCTGTGGCCCTTTCTGATTGTGGCAGAGCACAGTGGGGGGCCTCTTTTGACCAGAAAGCCAGACATCTGGCTCTACCTGTATGTGGATTCCAGCCATAGGCAGCATATGATCAGGTAGCACAGCCTGAGACCCAATGACCAAGAGCGATTTTGGAAAATGGCCCAAAACCCTATCAATTGTGGAATCAAACCAGAATAATTGCTCTTCAAAGGACAACAGCCTATGATCCTTACAGACCAGAGGTGAATGCAGAGGCCAGCTAGTCATTCCGTCTGACTATGAAATATAGCCAGAAGCCCCACCCACCCAGAGAGCCCACCTAATGACCCCATCAACAGATCCATCAACAGATGAATAAATTTTTAAATATGTATATATATACTATGAGAAAGGAGGAAAGCTTGTCATTTGTAACAACATGTGTGGACCTCAAGGGTATTATCTTAAATGAAATAAGTCAGACAGAGAAAAACAAATGCTGTATGGTCTTACATCTTACTTACATGTAGACTCTAAAAATACAAAGCACTTTGAAATAGATACTCAATTTGTGGTTTCCAGGGGTGGGGTTTGGGGGTAGGCAAAGTTTGTCAAAGGGCACAAAATTCCAGTTACAAGATAAATAAGCTCTAATATATAACATGATGTCTATAGTTAACAATACTGTGTTATATACTTGAAAGTTGCTAAGACAGCAGATCTTAAAATTTCTCAGCACACACCAAAAAATGGTAACTATATGAGGTACTGGATGTATTAACTAGCCTTATTGTTGTACTCATGCCACATTATATATGTATATCAAATCATTATGTTTTATACCTTAAATTTACACAATGTTGTATATCAAATATATTCAATAAAGCTGGAAAAAATTTAAAATGTAGAATGGTTCTTAGTATGTGATTATTAATGTGAAATATTTCCAAACCTGTACAAAATTTTTTATGAGTCTATTTGAACCAAACTGACAATAACTGCCAGGAAGAAAAATCTCAATAGATTGAGAAAATGGTCCAGAAAATGGCAGTTTTGCAACTTATTTTATACATTAGAATCAAAGGAAGAGACATAAGGAAGGTTACATGAAATCTATTGGTGGTAGATTAAGGGGGCGAGAGAAAGTAAAGCAGAGAAATCTCTGAGATTGAATAAAAGGTAAAATAGAGAGACACATGTTTCTTTTACATTGGTGGGTACAGGATAGTTAATAACTAACATTTATAGCATATAGAAATTGTATGTGGGGAACAAGAGGATTTCTGTGGTCTTGTGCCCTGAGTGGTCTGGAAAAGAAGATTACTCTGATATTTCAAAGGTATGTTATCTTAAATGCAAAAAGACAATATACATTTTTACTTAAGGTAAACATTGACTTTTGTCAAGGAAGCTACAGGTCTAGGATGTGACTACCCACCATGATCCACTTTTAGTAAGGAATTTTTATGTACCGACAACCCTATGTGGTTACTTTCAGTCTCTGAGTTTTGACAGCCAGCCATGTTGGCCTGACCTGACCTTATCAGGTTTAGTATGTAGCCCCTTTTTTTGTCCACATGATAGTACATCTTTATTTTTCTTAGTGATATTTTCAATATATATCTGGTTATTTTGGCCTCAGTCTTACATATAATTTAATAAATACTTATACATAGATACACATTAAAGTCCACTGGAATATTGGTTAAAATTGTATTAAACATAAATAATGTTGGGATAATTTATATACATATAATATTGAAATTTCCCATCTAAGAAAATACTAGATTTTTTCATGTATTTACATGTTATTTCATGTCCTTCAGCTAAGCTTTTAGTTTTCCTTATATAGCTCCTGAACATTTCTTGTCAAATTTATTAATAATTACTGTGTATTTTTTTTTGAGGGCAGTGTCACTGGCCCTCATATATGGGACCTGAACTGGAGCCACTGGCTTCCCAAGCCAGAACTTAACCACCGTGTCACTTGGCCGGCCCCTACTGTTTATTTTTTGATGCTTTCATTGATGAATTAATTTTTTTTCTGTTGAATAGCCAGGGGTGATATTGTGCCTTGGAAGATATTGGCAATGTCTGGAGAAATTATTTTTTAAATATTTTATTGGGGAATTGGGGGAGGGGAAGAGCATTGGGGAACTTGGGAAGGGGAACAGACTAGTTGCTGTCCTTCTGTCTAGTTATGGAGGATGTTGCTTCACTGGCCCATGTTGGTATCATCATTGCGCTCCTCTCAGGTGAGCCAGATCAGTTGCTGGCCTCTGGACGGCTGCTCACAGTGACTCTTGGCAGCTCACATCAGCTGCCAGCTGCTCACGCTGGCTGCCGGACACTCACTGTAGTCTATGGCAGCCCACTGTAGCAGGGGCTGCAGCTATGCCATCCCAGGGACTCACTGCAGCCCAGCTCCAGGTGGAATTCTTAGCTGTAGAGGGCAGTGTCACTGGCCCTCATATGTGAGATCTGAACCGGGATCGCTGGAGTCCCAAGCCAGCTCTTAACCACCACACCATTTGCTCAACCCAGGAGAAATATTTTTTGTCATAATTGTGGGAGTAGAGTGGTGCTACTGCCAACTAATTAATAGAGGCCAAGGATGCTGGGAAACATCTTACAATGCACAAGACAGTTCTCCATGACAAAGAACTACGTGACCCAAAATGCCAATTGTTTTAAAATTGAGCAATCCTAGTATAATATAAAGCGTTTATTTTATTTTTGAATATGTTAATTTATAACTGCAAGGTTATTGAACTTTTTAATTAATTCTATTTTCCCTTTGATTATCTTGGATTCCTCATGTATAGTACAACATTTTAACTGTAATGTAATCCCATATTCCCAATATTTGAATCTCATTTCATTTCTTATTTGATTATAGAGGCCAAAGTGTCCAGAATGTTACATAAAGATGGTGACTAAAAATATTTTTGTCTCACTTCTGTTTTGAATGGCAATACCTTTGGTTCAGCATTTCTCAAATTGTGTTTCACAGAACAATGGTCCAACCATATTCTTCACATTAAATAGTTTCTGTGAAAGTAATACATGTGATATCCTTCTCCAAAAGAGTCACAATTTATATTAGCATATTAAAGGAGCACTTTGAAAAACGATGTTAAAGTGCAGTGGTTCTCAATCTTGGCTGCACGTAAAATTACATGTGGAACTTAAAAAAATACTCACGTCTGGTCACCATCTCTAGAAATTCTGAGTTAGTTGATCTCTGTTGACACCTGGAAATAATAAAAAAAATCTCTGTGTGTGATTCTAATGTGCAGTTTTGAAAAACACTGATTTTGTTTCTCACTATTAAACATGAAGTTGGTTGTTGGCTTGAAATAAATAATTGTGTCATGTAATTGATGAAATATTTAGCTTCTATTTAAAAAGGAAGTTTTAAAATCAAGAATGCTATTACAGGGCCGGCCGAGTGGCACATTAGTTAAGAGCTGGTTTGGGATGCCAGCGACCCCGGTTCGGATCCCACATATGAGGGCCAGTAACACTGCCCTCTACAGCTAACAACAGCTCCACCTGGAGGTGGGCTGTGCGAGCCCCAGTGATGGTGTAGGAGGCAGCCCCTGCTGCAGTGGGCTGCCATAGGCTACAGTGAGTGGCCAGCAGCCAGCGTGAGTGTCCGGCAGCCAGTGTGAGATGCCAATAGCCGCGGTGAGCGACCATCCAGAGGCCGGCGACCAATCTGCCTCATCTGGGAAGAGCACAATGATGATACCAACATGGGCCAGTGAAGCAATGTCCTCCACAACTAGACGAAAGAACAAAAAGACAGCAACTTGTCTGTTCCCCTCCTCCTTTTCCCCAATAAAGTCTTTTAAAAAAATTCTATTACATCATATACAAGAATAAACTCAAAATGGATTAAAGACTTAAATGCAAGACCCTCACCATAAAACTTCTAGAAGAAAATACAGGAAGTAAACCCTCAGATGTTACTCTTAGTAATATTTTTACTGATATATCTACTCTAGCAAGGGAAGCAAAAGAAAAAAATAAACAAATGGGACTAAATCAAACTAAAAAGTCTTTTGCAAAGCAAAGGAAACCATCCACAAAAAAAGACATTCTACTAAATGGTAGAATGTATTTTGCAATGATACATCTGATAAGCAGTTAATATCTAAAATTTATCAAAAACTCATACAACTCAACACTTTTAAAAAATGAACAATCCAATTAAATAATGTGCAGAGGGGCGGCTGAGTGGCTAGTTGCTTAAGATTTGGTTTGGGAGCATGAACTCTGAGCAGCAGGGCTGCCGGTTCGAATTCCACATGGGTCAGTGACGCTGTGCCCTCTATAGCTAATATGGTGAACCATAGCTTGACCTGGAGCTGGGCTGCCATGAGTTGCCAGCAATGGCTTGTGCTGCAGTGGGGCTGCAGTGGGCTGCCATAAGCTACTGTGAGTGGCTGACAGCTGTTGTGAGCTGCTGTGAACCACCATGAATGGCTGTCCATGGCTGGTGACCAATCTGCCTCAGCCCAGAAGAGTGCAATGATCACAATACCAACATGGGCCAGTGAAGTGACAACCTCCACAACTAGACCAAAGAGTAAAAAAGGACAGCAACTTGTCTGTTACCCTTCCCCAATTCCGCAACGCTATTCCCTCCCCCAATTCTCCAATAAAATCTTTAAAAAAAAAATGGGCAGAGGAAATGAAGAGAAATATCTTCACAGAAAAAATACAGATGGCCAATAGACACATGAAATGATACTCAATGTCACTAATCATCAGGAAAATATAAGTGAAAACTACAATGAGATACCATCTCACTCCTGTCAGAATGGCTGTCATCAATAAATCAAGCATAAGTGTTGGCGAGGATGTGTAGAAAAGTACACTTTTGTGCCCTGTTAGTGGGACTTTAAATTGGTGCATCCATTGAGGAAAACAGTATGGAGGTTCCTCAAAAAAATAAAAATAGAGCTACCTTATGACCCAGCCATGCTATTTCTGGATATTTATCCAAATAAATCCAAAACACTAATTCAAAGAGACATGTGCACCCCTATCTTCAGTGCAGCACTATTTACAATAAACAAGATATGGAAGCAACCAAAATGCGCATCAATAGACAATTGGATAAAGAAGGGGAGGTAAACATATACAACGGAGTATTACTCAGCCTTTAAAAATATGAAGTCTTAGCATTTTCAACAACGTGGATGGAACTATTAGTTTTATGCTAATAGAAATAAGTCATATGGAGAAAGACAAATACCATATAATGTCACCTATGTGTGGAATCTAAAGAAAAAAAGAAAGAAAGAAAACAGGCACAGAGTCAACACACAGAGAACAACCTGATGGTTTCCAGATTGGATGCGGGTGTGGGGCTGGGTGAAAAAGGTGATGGGTTTACGAAGTACAAATTGATACTTACAAAATAGCCATGGAGATGTAGAGTATAGCGTAGGAAATACAATTAATAATATTGTAATAACTATGTATAGTGCCAGGTGGGTTATAGATTAATTGGGGAGATTACTTTATAAATCATAGAAATGTCTAAATACTACACTGTCTACCAGAATCTAATATAAAATAATATTGAATGTCAACTATAATTGAAAAATAAAAATATAGTCTAACATCAGCACAGAAAATTGCACAAGAAATAAGTAGGCATCAATAAGTTTTTATTTAAAGTGATCACACCATGTAACCAGAACCCCAATTTTTTAAAAAAAAGAGAATACTGATAACATATTAGGAGCCCCTTCCATGTCCCCTTTCAGTCATTGCCACCTCCATCCCACTAATCATTACAAGAACTTATATAGGTATATATGAATTATATACACTTTTGAACATTCTGAAATCAAGCAATACATTATATAGTCCTTTTTTAAAGATTTTATTGGGGAACTGGGGGAGGGGAAAAGTGTTGGGAAATTGGAAAAGGGGACCAGCCAAGTTGTTGTTCTTCAGTCTTCCTTGTGGAGGGCACCAATCGCCATCTGGCTTCCCGTCGGCAGCTCATGGCCTCTTTAGTTGCAGGTGGGCAAAGCCGACCATTGAACAGGCAATCTTGTTACACCAGCTGGGCAATCCTGCCACCTGTTGGCAGCTCAGTAACAGCTCAGCTAGGGTGCAGTATTCACTGGCCCATGTGGGAATCAAACCGGCAGCCCGGTTGCTCAGAGCTCTCGCTCTAAGCCAACTCTTACTGAGCCACTCGGCCAGCCCTACATTATGTAGTCTTGTGTGTGACTTATTTCATTCAACTTTATGAGGTTTACCCATGTTGTTACAAGAGGTTTGTATATTTTTATTTCTGTATAGTATTTTATTCCATAAATATTCCACAATTTATTTTCCAATTTTACTCTTTTGGAAATTTAAATCATTTTCATGTTTGAGTTATGTTGAATACTACTTCTCTGAACTTTTCTTTTTTTTTTGAGGGCAGTGTCACTGGCCCTCATATATGGGACCCGAAATTTTTTTTTTTTGAGGGCAGTGTCACTGGCCCTCATATGTGGGTCCTGAACCGGGGCCGCTGGCTCCCCAAACCAGTGCTTAACCACCGCGCCACTTGGCCGGCCCTTGAACTTTTTAATGTATATATCTTTTATAGAATATCCATTTGCATTTCTGTGGGGTATATAGCTGAGAATGGAATTGTTGTGTCATATTATATGTATATGTTTAGTTTTACAAGATCCTATCAGTTTCCTAAAGTGATTGTAACAATGTATACGCCTACATTATTACATGAAAGTTCCAGTTGTTTCACATCCCTTCAAGAATTTATTTTTCATCCTTCTCATTTTAACAATTTTGGTGAATTAATAATGACACAGCATTAGTTTTCATTTCATTCATGACTTATGAAGAAGAGCATCTTATCATGTTAATTGGCCATTTGGTTATGCTCATTTGTGATGTGTCAGTTCAAGTGTTTTGTCCATTTTTCTATTGGGATGTTTGCCTTTCTTGTTGATTTGTAGAAGTTATTTACATCTCAACACAAGTTTTTTTTTTTTTTGATATACGGACTGCAAAATATTTTCTACTCTGGTGCTTGACTTTGCACTCTCTTAAATGTTTGTTTTTTTAGTTAAAATTTATTGGGGGTGACAATGGTTAGTAAAGTTATATTGGTTTCAAGTGTACAATTCTGTAATACATTATCTATATATCACATTGTGTGTTCATCACCCAGAGTCAATTCTGCTTCCACTATCATATATTTAAGCCCCTTTACCCTTATCTACTACCCCCAGTCCCCCTTACCCTCTGGTAACCACTAAACTATTGTCTGTGTCTATGAGCTTTTGCTTCTTTGTTTGTCTTTTTCCCTTGTTGCTTTCAGTTTTATATCCCACATATCAGTGAAATCATATGGTTCTTGATTTTATGAATTTGACCTTAAAAGCAAGGGAAGTAAAAGCTAAACTAAATGAATGGGACTATATCAAACTAAAAAGCTTCTGCACAGCAAAAGAAACCATCAACAAAATAAAGAGGCAAAAAATAAAAAATAAAGAGGCAACAAACCAAATGGGAAAAGATATTTGCATAAAAAGCCTCTGATAAGGAGATAATATCCAAAATATATAAGGAACTCATATAACTCAACAACAACAGCAACAATAACAACAAAAACAATCCAATTAAAAAAAAATAGACCGAGGACATGAATAGACTTTCTCCAAAGAGGACATACAGATGGCCAATAAACAAAGGATTATTTTGGTAAACAGAAGTTTTAAATATTTTTCTTTTTGTATCACTCTTTTTGTGTTCTCTTGACAAAATGTTATCTAATCCTATTTATGCTTCACATTTAGTAGCACAATCCATATGTAATTGATTTCTGTGTCTGATAGGTTGGAGGCAAGATTAATTTTTCCATGTGAGTTGTGAAATTTGTTTGTTGAAAATTTTATCTTGTTCACATTTTACTGCAGGTATCCATATAGATATCGTTCTGGGTCTGGATTCACTACTATTTCACTGTTAAGTATTAATAATAGAATACTGTTGTAATTATTATAGCATTAAAATATTTTATGTAAAGTAATGTAAATCCTGCAGCTTTGTTTCTCTTCTTTGATTACTTTGGCTATTTTTGTTCCTTTTTGTCTCCATGTAGATTTATAATGAGATTGTCAATGCCCACACAAAATAAAACTGCTAGGATTGTTATTGGGATTCATTGACTAGAACAATTTATCAGAAAATTGACATCATTACAATAGCGTGTCTTTCTATAAATTCCTCTAGTTATTTGGCTCTTCAATTTCTCTCAAAAATGTTTCCTAACTTTCATTTCAGAGGTCTTCCACATATTTTATGATATTTAACCTAGGGAGCTGATATTACTGAAAATGGTATGTTTATTTTAAACTTCATTTTCCATTTGAAGTTGTTATTTAAATAAATACCATTTAAAAATATCAACCTTGTATCAAGCAATTTTGCTGAATTAACTTATTAATACTAATTTTAAATTATTTTGGTATGTCTACATATGCAATCATGTAAATTTATTTCTACAAACAAAGAAAACTGTATTCCCTTTCAATCCTTGTGCCTTTTCTTTTTCTTCTTGCCTAATAACACCAACTGAGGTCTCCAGTACAATGTTTAATAGAAGTGGTAAGAGGTGACATCAATGCAATACTCCTGTTTTTAAAATTGAGTTCAATCATTCTTCACTAAATTTGTTTACTGTCACTTTTATTGTAGATTGTTTTAGATTTAAGTGAGTTCTTTTTTTGTTTTTGTTTTTAGCTGAGCCATCCTGCTACCTGCCATCGAACTGCTGTTGCTCAGAGCTCAGCTCACACTCTTGAGCTAAGTGAGTTCTTTTTAATCCTTATCTTGATAACTTTTACCATGAATAAGGGTTAAATTTTATCAAATTTATTGTGCTTCTATTCAGTTTGTCAGTGTAATTTTCTCTTTTTTCCATTAATATAAAATTGTGATTATTATTTTTATTGAACGATTATTGATTTTATATTTTAAACCATTATTGCAACCTTTGGACAAACCTCAATTGGTTATGACGTATTACCTTTGACCCATTTTGAGGATTATTTTTTTTTTGGTACATGGTTACAGATAGCAGTCTAGTTTCATTCTTTTGCAGGTGACTTCCCAATTTTCCCAGCACCATTTATTAAAGAAGCTTTCTATTCTTCATTGCATGTTTTTGGCTCCTTTGTCAACAATCACCTGTCCATATTTATGTGTTTATTTCTGGGTTTTCAATTCTATTCCATTGGTCTGTGTGTCTGTTCTTTCTTCCAGTACCATGATGTTTTGATTACTGTTGCTCTGTAGTACAAGGTGAAGTCAAGCATTGTGATACCTCCAGGATTATTTTTTCTTAAGACTGCTTTGGTTCTTCATTGACTTTTGTGATTCCATATAAATCTGATCAACTCTTTGTTCTATTATTTTTGGAAATGCCATTGAAATTTTCATGGGAATTGCATTAAATATGTATATTGCTGTGGGTAATATGGCCATTTTAACTATGTTGATTCTTCCAATCCACGAACACAGAATGTCTGTCTATTTATTTTGTCTTCTTCAATTTCTTTTAAAAATGTCTTATTGTTTTCATTTATAAGTCTTTCGCATCCTTTGTTAAGTTTATCCCTAGGTATTTTATTCTTTTTTTTTTTAGGACAGTGTCACTGACCCTCATATGTGGGACCAGAACCGGGGCCGCTGGCTTCCCAAGCCTGCGCTTAACCACCACGCCACTCGGCCAGCCCTATTCTTTTTTTTTTTAATCCTAAAGAACATAAGTCTTTAAATTTTATGGGCTCATTATATACCTGGCAAAATAAATAAAAGAAATGAATAATGACAAAACAAGCAAACAATCAAACAGTCCTAAACCTGTGTATCCCTTTGAAGGTTTGGAAGCCAAAAAAAAAGAAGTTTCCAGAGAACAATATACAAGACAACAAAGCCGATAAGACAACAAAACAGATAATATACAAAGAAACAGAATTCAGACTAACATCAGAGTTTTCATCAGCAACACTGGATAAAAATGCCTTCCATATTCTGATGTAAAATAGTTGTTTTCTTTTTTTATTCTTTTATTGTCAAATAAACATTTTTTTAAAAATGAGCTTCAGGTGTACAACACAGTGCAATAGTTATACTTTTCACCCCTCATAGTGACAACCCTCCTCCCCCAATTCTCCACCCCATTCCTCCCCCCCACATGATATATATCTACCACAATTCCCTTGACTCCCTTCCATAGTATAATCCACATCCCATGACTATCTATATAATCAATTACAGTTGGCATACAATATTATACAACATCAGTTTCAGGTATACAGTGCAGTGATCAAGCCTCTATTCCATCCATGATGATGTAATATAGTTTTGAATTTATAACTCTCCACCAAGAAAAACTATTGAACCGAGGGGGAGGGCATAATAAAAATATATGGACCTACAAAAAAATAAAACATAAAATAAAAACTGCCTGTATTCCCTTTCTTATGATAGTTCTTGACTGTACAATTCAGAAACACAAGTGGAACAAGGAAGAGAAATACATATACACCACATGGATTTACTTCATTTGGTCTAAATTGATTTTTTTGCTTATCTTAATATTGACCCTTGCCCAATGTAATGAAGTGTGTTAGAGTAAAGGTAAATGATGCTGAATAATCATGGGTCCATGAGTTGTTTCAGTGGCAAGGCATGATATCCTTTTAGCACTGTTTAATAATAATTGGATTGATTATTTGCAATAGGTTTAGGTGAGACATGGGTAATTTCACAGATTAAGGCTAGTTATATAGCTAGTATGTGCTTACATGACTAGCTTACCATAAAAGATCCCACAATGAATAGACTTTGGGCTGCCTGGTACCAAAACATTTTGTATCCACACTGGCAATCATTTGAGATCTGGAGACAAAGTGCATCCTTGCATGATCCAACTGTTGAAAGAAAAAAAAACCCGATATTTTTGACATTTTGTAGTGCATGACCTCATGCTGATGTTGTATTATACCCTTTGCATGTTATGAAGCTCTTTTATAGTATAAAGAGTGTGAATTCTATGAGTCCTTTCAGCAATTTAAAACGTAAGGTGATTTATGTATAACTAATACAATATAAGATTTAGAAGACAATGGTTTTAATTTTACCTCTACCTCTTCATGCAATATTCATGTAGATGGGTGGTAGACCTACAGTTCAACCAGTAAAGCTTGAAAGAATGGGGTCAAATTTTCTGGAAGCCAAAGAGGGTTAAATGACATGGGTTAGTGAGAGCATTAACTTTCCTATTGGTGCTTTGACAAATTACCACAAATGTAATGACTTAAAATGACACAAATCTAATATATTATAATTCTGTAATTCAGAAGTCTGTTGTGGATATCACTGGGTTGAAATTAAGGTGACAAAAAGGCTTTATTCATATTTGGAAGCTCTAAGGAAAATTCTCTGATTTTTTCAGCTGGTAGAGGATTCCCACATTTCTTAGATCATAGTCTATTCCTCCATCTTCAAAGCCAACAATGGCTGGTGGAGTCCTTATCCCATTAATCAATCTTATTCTTACTTCTTACTTCTCTTCTGCCTTATTGTTCCACTTTTAAGGACCTTTCTGATTACATTGAGTGTAACAGATAATCCAGGATAACCTCCCTATCTCAGGATCTTCAGATTAGTAATTCTATTGATTTATATATATATATATATATATATATATATATATATATATATATACATATATATATATAAAATGTGTATATCACAACAAAAATCATTTCATATCTAGAACATAGAACAAATGGGGAAACAGTCAAGGAAATCCACTAAATCATGATAGAAACAATGATACTCTGTCATATTTGAGCTAGCAGAAGAATCAAAGACTTGAATATAAAACAATAGAGAATATACAATCAGAAGAACAACAAGAACACAAAAATAAAGGGAAACATGGCCTCAGAGAAAAGTGGGACACATATACATAACGGGAACACCAGGTGGAGAGGAGAATATGAGAAAGCAGCAGAAGGAATTTTTGAAGAAATAGTGACTGAAAACTTGCCAAATTTGATGAAAAATATTCATATGCACTTCCAAGCGGTACAGCAAACTCAAAGTAGAATAAACACAAAGAGATCCATATCTAGACACATCAGAGTCAAAATGTTGAAAGAAAAAGACAAAGCGAACATCTTGAAAAATACATGAGAAAATCAACTTATCATATACCAGGGACCCCAATAAGTTTAATAACTGAAGTCTCATTAGAAACAATGGGGGGCCAGAAGGCAGTGAGGTGACACATAAAAACTGCTGAAAAGAAAACTGTCAAACAGAACATTATATTCAGCAAATTACTTTTTAAAAATGAAAGAAAAATTAAGGCATACTCAGATAAATAAAATCGAATCAAATAGGCCACTAGCATATTTGCCCTACCAGGAATATTAAATGGAATCCTTCAGGTTAAAGTAAACAGAAATTAAATAGCAACTTTACCCAAATGAATAAATAATTGGTACCAGTAATGTTAACCACATACAGAAATATAATAGCATAATCACATATTTATTCTCTTTCCTTCTCTTAACTAATTTTAAAAGTAATTGAATAAAATGATAGGAAATTGTTTTATTCTTGGGCTTATAACACATATAAATGTAATTCATTTGACAACAGCAGCACTATCATGTGTGACATCAGCAAGACTGCAGAACAGGAGTTTTCTATTGTCTTTCACCCAAAGAACATCGATTTTCATATTAATCATAGATGAGTGTACATTTGTAGGAGTCTGGATGCCCAGCATAGAAGTCAGCACACTGCTAGAGCAAAAAACCTGAGAATGATGCATTGAGGAGGCTAAAAACAGTTTAATTTTACGTACAATAGGCCTTTCCCAAGGTTGCACAACTCAGTACCATGACAGGAGCCCTTAGCCTGCGATTTCTCCCATGGGGAAAGTGACAGCATAATGAGTGACTGCATGCCTTCCCCAGCTGTGGAGAATGCTGCCAACGATATACACTTCTTTTTCAGTTCACCAAGAATACTGAGGTTATCTGCACAACTAAGGGGCTGAGAGAGGCTGGGAGCACAGCAGCATGAATTCAGAGCTCATCAAAGGGACATGGATCCTACTAATTGCTTCATGGGCTCCATCAGGAAGCCTGCCCACAAGCCACTGGGAATGCCTTGACCGCAGAAGCCTCCAAATGACCCACAGGCAACCCCAATGCTCCATTAACATCACCCACACAAAACCCTTTAGCCACCTACCTGCACATGTCCCTGTGTATCAAGTGAAAGCCTTTGCATACAGTAAATGAGCACATGTTTAACTCTGTAGGATTGCAAGAAAGCACAAAAACTTGAACATTCTCAGACACTATCCTAGGGAAAGCAAGTGGGAGGCTCTCAACACCTGTGCTAGCTTTTGAAGATCAAGAGAAGGTAAACGATTTTAAGAAGGAATAAGAAGATTGATGTCACAAAAATGGTTGCATGAGGAGTGCTTCTTGAAATTTTCCCTGGATGTTACAACAAATTGAACAGCTATAATTCAATAATGGATAACCTAAGAAACACACAAGCACAACTCATAGATCTACACAGCAAATCATCTGAAGGTGGGCAAATCAAGAAAGCATAGCATGAATGAAGGGAAAAGTGCAGAGATGTGGGCTGTGGACCACAACATTCAGATCCGAGCTTGCTGCAGTCTCAAGAGAGAGAAGAATTCAGGCTGCAGGCACACACTCCCTGTGGCCCACAGACCTGCCTGATGGAACAGCATATAATATGGCTGAACTCAGCATTTGGAGCAGAGACCTCAGAGCAGAGACAAAATAAAGGAGGGTGAGAACTGTGGTTTAAGCTCTCACTGTCAAGAAGAAAACCAAAAACAAAGACATGGAGACTGACCAACTCCCCCTACACTCCCAGAGCTTGTCCCTAACCCCAACACTCCCAGTGTTAGAAGCAGGATACAGAAGAAATGGTTGCAGTGTCAGATTAAAGAACAGAATGTCTACAGCCTTGAGAACTGAAGAGACAGTCCTACAGCCACAGATACACAGTGCAGAAAATAGGGAACGATCTGTAGGGGCGAGACAGCTGTAGGCTGGAAGTCACCATTGCTCAGAGCCACAAACACACCTGCTGCCTCTCACAGCCCTTTCTGGGTAGATCCCTGCAAGGCAACCAGAGCTGCTGAGATATACAGACTCTGCCTCAGGCTGCAGGGCCAGCATTGGGGTAGGGAAGCACAAAACTCTATCTCCCACCCCATCCTCTCATGGGGGCAGTGTCCTGAGATGTAGGCTACCTAATCACAGATGAGAAGCCAAGCTTCCCAGAAAAATCCCATCACTTGAAAAGCAAGAACAGCACAAGAGAAAATAAAGCACTACAGCATGAGAGAAAATAAAAGACTGCCGTGGGAGAGAAAATAGAATATTCCAGCAACACTTGCTGGAAAGGAAAAGAAGGACCACTTCATTTCAACCTGCTACAGAACCCACTCCTGTAGATGCCCAGGAAAAGAAATAATTGCCATGAATAAACAAGGTAACAAGGCAGCACAGGAAGAAAATAAAAACTCTCCAGAAAATGAACTTAAAGACATGGAAATGTGTGACTTAATGACAGAATTCAAGATTGCAGTTATGGAGAAAACTCATTGAGTTGCAAGAAAACACAGATAGACAGTTTAATGAAGCCAGAAACACGATCAAGGAACAAAATTAATATTTCACCAAAGAGACTGATATTTTACAAAAGAACAAGATAGAAATCCTAGAGATTAAGAACTCAACAAAAGAACTGAAGAATGAAATAGCCAGGGCCAGCCAAGTGGCACGTTGGTTATGAGTTGGGTTGGGATACAAGCTCTGAGTAGCAGGGCCCTGGTTCAGATCCCACATGAGGGCTAGTGACACTGCTCTCTACAGCTAAGATGGTGAACAACAGCTCAACCTAGAGCTGGGCTGCTGTGAGTCGCCAGCGAAGGCATAGTCTGCAGTGGGGCTGGCCAGCAGCTGGTGTGGGCTTTCGTGAGCTGCTGTTAGCCATGGTGAGCAGCCATGCAATGGCCAGCTAGCAACTGCCTAAGTGGTAAGAGGGCAATGATAATACCAACATGAGCCGGTAAAGCAATGTCCTCCACAACTAGACTGAAGAACAAAAGGACAGTGACTTGTCTGTTCCCCTCCCCCAACTTCCCAATAAAATCTTTGAAAAAATAAAAATAAAAAAAAGAATGAAATAGCCAGCATAGGTAAAGAGTTTCCAGATAGAGGAAAGGATGAGTGACATCGAAGATAGAAATCTGGAAATGACACAGATGGAAGAAGAGAGAGACTTGAGAGCGAAAAGAAATGAAAGAACTCTAAAAGATCTTTCTGACTCCATTAGAAAAAGCAACATAAGAATAATGGGGTAGGCCCTTCTCTGGAGTGGCACTGGTGTCAGCAGCCCGGGCTCAGTGTGCCGTGTGTGGGCATGAGGCTGCCTACCTGCTCCCAACTGGGCACCTGGGCCGAGAGGAAGAGGAGCAGAGTGTACAAGACAGTGCGTGTGTGAGAGTGTTTGTGTATGTCGCCTCCTCATCCTCCCTGGCCCTTGCCTCTGGGCCTTTTGACTTAAAACCAATCAGTTGTCAAGAGGTTCAACTCGGGTGTGTACCTGATATGAGTTCAATGCTGAGACCTGTGTATTTTGGTGCTTGGATTTGTGTTGGGAACTTTGTGCTCAGGTAGAACATGACTGCTGCACAGGTGGAACCCTGTATGGCTTCCTGATCTGTCACTGTGCTGCAAGTTGATGAATATGGTGGTGATATTTAAAACATGTCAGTAACCGGCCACCTCCAGCTTGGCTACAGACTGAAGTGGGAGCAGCCGGCTCACAGAAGCATTTCTTGGAAAGCTGCTCCGAGACCACAGAGCACTACTGTCTCTTTTTACTTTTTTTTCTTAATTTTTAAAAATCTGCCAGCATTCAACATCTTTACTCCTTCTAGATTTGTGTCTTTGCTATTCTTTTTGAGCAAGGAAGGTATTTTTGGTACTATGAGAAATGACAGCACATGATCTTTAAATAAAATCACAAAGTATGGGCTGGCTGAGTGGCACGGTGGTTAAGTGCTGGCTTGGGAAGCCAGCGGCCCTGGTTTGGTCCCACATATGAGGGCCAGTGACACTGCCGTCAAGAAAAAAAGGCATATTGGATCAAAAAGCAAAATCCAACCATATGCTGCCTACAAAAGACACATCTCAGCTACAAAGACAAATATAGACTCAAAATGAAAAGGTAGAAATTGATACTCCAGAAAAATGGTAACCAGAGAAAAGCAGGTGTAACAGACTTCAGGATAAAAAAGTTAACAAGAGACAAAGATGGAATCCCATAATTATAAAGGGGACAATACAACAAGAAGGCATATATATGTGTATATGCCTTCTTGATATATATATGCCTTCTTGAGATTATATATATATATATATATATATATATATATATATATATATCCTCCAATCAGGGAGCAACAAAATATACAGAACTAAAGGGAGAAATTGACAAAAGCACTGTTAGAGCAGGGGACTTAAATAGATCATTGTCAGCTATGGATACATAATCCAAGCAGAAAATCAGTAGGAAAAATCAACCCCAAAAGACACATTAGACCAATTGGACATATTTTTTTATTAGTTTTAGGTGTACAGGACAGTGCACTAGTTATACTTTTTACCCTCAAAGTGACAACCCCACTTCCCCCAATCCACCGCCCCACTCCCCCCCGATATCATACGTATCTATTACACTTCCTCTGACTCCTTTCCACAGTATAATCCACATCCCATGACTATCTATATATTCAATTATAGTTGACATACAATATTACACAACTTCAGCTTCAGGTGTAAAGTGCAGTGATCAAACCTCTACACCATTCATGAAGTGGTCTCCCTAACAAGACATGTGATCATCCGACACCCTACACAAAATTTACAACATTATTAATTATATTCTCCAAACCGTTTTTCATATCCCTGTAGCAATATTGTAGTTGCCTATTTATTCTATCTAATCTCTTCCCCTTGTCCTTCATCCCCACACCCCTCCCATCTAGCAACCATGAGTTTTTACTCTATATCTCTGAGACTATTTTTGTTTACTTTGCTCTTTCATTCACTTCTTTAGATTCCACATAGAAGTGAGATCATGTGGTATGTGTCTTTCTCTGACTGACTGATTTCACTTAATATAATGTTCCCTAGGTCCATCCATATCGTGGCAAATGGTAAAATTTCATTTTTATTTATAGCAGAGTAATACTCCATTGTATAAATGTACCACAGCTTCTTAATCCAGACATCTACCAGCAAGCATTTTGGTCGTTACCAAGGCTTGACTATTGTAAATAGCACTGCGATAAACATAGGCGTGCATATATTTTTTCAAATTAGCATCTTCGATTTCTCTGGATAGATACCCAAGAGTGTAATTGCTGGGTTATAAGGTAGTTCCATTTTGAGTTTTTTGAGATACCTCCATACTGCTTGCCATAACGGTTTCACCAATCTGCAGTCCCACTAAAAGTGCACCAGTGTTCCTTTTTCTCTACAACCTAGCCAGCAATAATATATTTACTGATATACCTCTTCAGGCAAGGGAAATAACAGAAAAAATAAGCATATGGAATAACATCAAACTTAATTTTTTTTTCACAGCAAAGGAAATCATCAATAAAACAAAAGGCATCCTACTGAATGGGAGAAGATATATACCAAAGATATATCTGATAATGTGTTAATATCCAAAATTTATAACTCAACACCAAAAAAACTCATTCAACTCAACACCCAAAAAACAAACAACACAATGAAAAAATGGGCAGAGGATATGAAGAGACATTGCTCTAAAAAGGAATCATTAGAGAAATGCAAATAAAACCATAATAAGATACCAAATGGACATAATCGACACTTATAAAGCACTTCATCCTAGAACATCAGACATTCTTTTCTAGTGTACATGTAACATTCTCAAGGATAGACCATATATTGTGACATAAAACTAGCCTTCATAATTTAAAGAAGATTGAAATCATACCAAGCATATTCTCTGATCACAAGTCTTTGAATTTGGATATGAAATACAAAAAGAAAGCAGGGAAACCACAAACACGTGGAGATTAAAAAACATGTTTTTAAAGGATGACTGGTTCAAAGAAAAAATAAAAGGAGAGATCAAAAGTTACATAGGGAAAGGGATAATGAAAATATTTACGTTCTATCAAAATTATTGTGATGCAGCAAATGCAGTAATACCGGAAAAATTAATTTTATTACAGTCTTATCTCAACACGGAAGAAAACCCCCGGATAAACAACCTAATCTTACACCTAAAAGAACTAGGAAAAGAAGAACAAATGAAACCCAAATTCAGCAGAAAGAAGGAAGTAGTAAAAATCAGAGCAGAACTAAATGAAATAGAGAACAAAAAGACAATAGAAAAAAATTAATGCAACAAAGATCTGGTTCTTTCAAAAATTGACAAACCCTTGGCAAGATTCACTAAGAAAAAAACAGAAAAGACAGAAATAAACAAATCAGAAATGAAAAAGGAGTAGTTACCACGGTTACCACAGAAATACAAATGATCATTGAAGAATGCTATGAAGGACTATATGTCGCCAAATACAATAAACTAGAAAAAAATGGGCAAGTTCTTACACATATAACCATGGTAGACTGAACCACAAATACCTGAGAAATCTAAATAGACTGATCAACAGAAAAGAAATTGAGTCAGCCATCCAAATTCTTCCCCAAAACAAATCTCCAGGACCAGATGGCTTCATTAGTGAATTCTACCAAACATTCAAAGAGAATCTAACACCTATCCTCCTCAAAATCTTCCAAACAATTGAAGATAAGGCAAAACTTCCTAACTAATTTCATGAGGCCAACATTAACCTGATACCAATACCTAATAAGGTTAACATACAAAAGAGAAAAATACAGACCAATATCTCTGATGAATACAGATGCAAAAATCCTAAATAAAATCCTAGTAAATTGAATACAATGATACATTAAAAAGATTATACATCATGGACAAGTGGAGTTCATCACAGGGGCACAAGAATGGTTCAACATATGCAAATTGATCAATGTGATACACCACATAAACAAAATAAAGGAAAAAATATCATATGATTATATCAATAGATGCAGAAAAAGCATTTGACAAGATAAAAACACTCATTTATGATTAAAATGCTTAATAAATAAAATGGGTATAGAAGGAAAATACCTCAACATAATAAAGACCATATATGACAAACCCTCAGCTAATATCATAATTAATGGTTAAAAACTGAAGCCATTTGCTCTACATTCAGGAACAAGACATGGCTGTCTTTTATCACCTCTGCTTTTCAACATAGTATTGGAAGTCCTAGCCAGAGAAATCAGGCAAAAGATAGGAATAAAATCATCCAAATAGGAAATGAAGAGGTTAAATTGTCACATTTTGCAGATGACATGATATTTTAGAAAACCCTAAAGACTCCACCACAAAGCCATTAAAAACAATAAACGGACACAGTAAAGTTGCCAGCTAAAAAAAAAATCAATGTTCAAAAGTCCACTGCATTCCTATATACTAACAATGGAACCTCAGAAAAATAACAACTCCTTTTGAAATTGCAAGAAAAAAGAATAAAATACCTAGGCATAAACTTAACCAAGGAAGTGAGAGACCTATATGCTGAGAACTATAAGACTTATTAAAAAGAAATTGAAGAAGACACAAAGAAAAGGAAAGACATTCCATATTCATGGATTGGAAGAATCAACATGGTTAAAGTGGCCATATAACTCAAAGTAACAAAATCACAATGGCATTTATTAAAGAAATAGAACAAAAATCATCAGATTTGCATGGAACCACAAAAGACCCACAAATAAACAAAGCAATCCTAAGAAAAAAGAACAATGCTAAAGGTGCCACATTTCCTGACTACAGGGCAACAATAATCAAAAGAGTATGCCATTGGCAGAAAAACAGACACACAGGCCAATGAAATAGAATTGAGAATCCAGAAATAAACCCTCATAAATATAGACAGATAACTTTTGACAAAGAAGGAAAAAATATACAATGGAGAAAAGACAGCCTCTTCAATAAATGGTGCTGGGAGAATTGGAAAGCCGTGTGCAAAAGAAACTAGACTGCTATCTGTCACCATGTACCTAAATCAATTCAAAATGGATCAAAGACCTAAACATAAGATCTGAAACAATAAACATCACAGAAGAACACATAGGTTCTAAACTTATGGACCTTGGGTTCAAAGAGCATTTTATAAATTTGACCTCAAAGGCAAGGGAAGTAAAATCTAAAATAAATGAATGGGACTATATCAACTAAAAATCTTCTGCACAGAAACACAAACCATCTACAAAATAAAGAGGCAACCAACCAAATGGGATAAGGTTTTGGCAATCAATGCCTCTGATGAGAGGCTAATATCCAAAATATATATGGAAATATACAACTGAACAACAAAACATAAACAATCCAATTAAAAAATGGACAGGGAACCTGAATAGACATTTCTCCAGAGGACGTACAGATGGTCAATAGTCATATGATCAAATGCTTAACATCACTAATCATCAGAGGAACTGCAAATAAAAACCACAATGAGATATCATCTCAGACCAGTTAGAATGGCTATCATCAAGGAGACAAATAATGACAAGTGTTGGAGAGGCTGTGCAGAAAAAAAAACCTTATGCACTGTTAGTGGGAATGCAGATTCGTGCAGCCACTATGGAAGGCAGTGTGGGGATACCTCAAAAAATTAAAAATAGAATTCCATATGACCCAGGAATCCCTCTCTTTGATATCTACCCCCAAAATCTGACAACATTTATCTTTAAAGGTATATGTACTCCGGTGTTCATTGTAGCTTTATCTATCGTGGCCAAGAAATGGAAATAACCAAAGTGTCCTTCAATAGATAATTGGATAAAGAAGTTGTGGTATATATACACAATGGAATACACTTCTCCCATAAGAAAAAATGTAATAGTGCAATTTAAAACAACATGAATGGATCTTGAGATTATAATGCTAAGTGAAATAAGTGAGGCACAAAAAGTTGAGAACCATATGATTCCACTGATATGTGGTATATAAAACTGAAACAACAAAAGAATAAAAAAACAAATGAAGAAACAAAACTCATAGACACAGACAGTACTTTAGTCGTTACTTGAGGGTAATAGGGGAGGGGTGGTAGATGAGCATAAAGGGGATCAAATATGTGGTGATGGAAAAAGAACTGATTCTGGGTGGTGAACACACAATATGATATATAGATGATGTATTACAGAATTGTACACTGAAATCTATGTAAGTTTGCTAAAAATTGTCACCCCATAAACTTTAATGAAAAAAAACGAAAAAGATTATGCATCATGATAAAGTGTGGGTTCATCTGAGTGGCACAAGGCTGGTACAACAAATGCAAATCAATCAATGTGATACACCACATATACAAAACAAAAGATAAAAATCATGATTATATCAATAGATGCAGAGAAAAAATTGACAAGATACAACACCCATTGATGATTAAAACACTTAATAAAATGGGTATAGAAAGAAAATGCCTTAACATGATAAAGGCCATATATGATAAACTCTCAGCTGATGTCATAATTAGCGATGTAAAACTGATATCTTTTGCTCTATGTTGGGAAATAAGACACGGCTTCTGCCTAACACCACTGTTTTTCAACATAGTATTGGAAATCCTAGCTAGAGCAATCAGGCAAGAGAAAGAAATGAAAGGCATTTGAAATGGGAATGAAGAAGGTAAATTGTCACTTTTTGCAGATGACATGATCCTTTATAGAGAAAACCCTAAAGTCTCCACCAAAAAGCTATTATAAACAATGAATGAATACAGCAAATTTGCTATTTACAAAATCAATGTACAAAATCCATTGTTTTTCTATAAACTAACAATAAAATTCCAAAAAAGAAATTTTAAAAAATTCCATTTGCAATTGCAACAAAAAGAATAAAATTCCTAGGAATAAACTTAAGAATAGATATGAAGGATTCACTGATAACTACAAGACATTTTTAAAAAAAATTAAACATGACACAAAGAAATGGGCAGATATTCCATGTTCATGGATTGGAAGAATCAACATAGTTTAATTGGCCATATTACCCAAAGCAATATACAGGTTTAATGCAATCCCCATCAAAATTGCAATGGCATTATTTTCTAAAAGATTTTATTGGGGAATTGGGGGAAGGGAACAGCGTTGGGGAATCGAGGAAGGGGAACAGGCAAGTTTCTGGCCTTTTGTTCATCAGTCTAGTTGTGGAGGACATTGCTTCACTGACCCATGTTGGTCTTATCATTGCACTCTTCTTGGGTGAGGCAGATCAGTCGCCAGCCTCTGGACAGCCACTCATGCTGGCTCTTGGCAGCTCACACCAGCTGCCAGCCACTCACGCTGGCTGCTGGCCACTCACTGTAGCTTATGGCCGCCCACTGCAGCAGGCGCTGAAGCTTATGCCGTCGCTGGTGACTCAGGGCAGCCCAGCTCCAGGTGGAGCTGTTGACCACCATCTTAGCTGTAGAGGGCAGTGTCGTTGGCCCTCATATGTGGATGCAAAATTGGGCCCTGCTGCTCAGAACTGGCATCCCAAGCCAGCTATTAACCAATGCACCACTCAGTTGGCATGCAGTGGCATTTTTCGATGAAGTAGAACAAAAAAATCATCAGACTGGTGTGGCTTCACAAAAGACCCCAAATAGCCAAAGCAATTCTAAGAAAAAAGAATAATACTGAAGGTATCACACTGGCTGACCTCAACTTGTACTACAGAGCAACAATAATCAAAACAGCATGGTATTGGCAGAAAAACAGACACATAGACCTATGGAATAGCATCGAAAACCCAGAAATAAACCTATCAATATGGACAGATAATTTTCGGCAAAGGAGTCAAAATCTACAATAGAGAAAAGAAAACCTCTTCAATAAATGGTGCTAGGAAAATGGGAAAGCCACATATAAATAATGAAACTAAACTGTTTTCTGTCACCATGTACAAAAACTAACTCAAAATGGATCAAAGACCTGCACATAAGACCTGAAACAATAAACTGCATACAAGAAAGCATAGGTAATAAACTTATAGACCTTGGGATCAGAGAGGATTTTATGAATTTAACCTCAAAGGCAATTTTTTTTTCAATTTGATTTTATAAAAAGCAAAAATAAATGAATGGAACTATTTCAAATTAAAAGCTTCTGCAGAGCAGAAAAATAATCAACAAAGCAAGGGGACAACCAACTGAATAGGAGTAATATTTGCAAACAACGCCTCCAACAAGGGGTTAATATCCGAAATATATAAGGAATTCATATTACTGAAAAACAAAAAGACAAAAAAGTCCAATTAAAAAGTGGGCAGGGCCGGCCGAGTGGCGAGGTGGTTAAGCACTTGGGAAGCCAGCGGTCCCGGTTCGGGTCCCACATATGAGGGCCAGTGACACTGCCCTCAAAAAAAAAAAAAAGCGGACAGAGGATATAGACAGAAGCTTCTAAGAAGACATACAAATGGCCAGCAGATACATGAAAAAACATTCAACTTCACTAGCTATTAGGGAAATGCAAATCAAAACCACAATGAGATATCACCTCACACTTGTTAGAATGGTTATCATCAATAAGATAAATAATAACAAGTGTTGAAAGGTTGTGGAAAAAAGGAACCCTCATACACTGTTGAGGAATGTAAATTGGTACAACCGCTATGGAAAACAGTATGGAGGTTCTTTAAAAATTAAGAATAGATTTTCCATATGACCCAGAATCCCTCTGCTGGGTATTTACCCCTCCCCCCAAAATCTGAAAACATTTATCCATAAAGATATATGTACTCCATATAGCTATATGTTCATTGTAGCATTATTTACGTTGGCCAATACATGGAAACAACCAAAGTGTCCTTCAATAAATGATTGGATAAAGAAGTGGTATATATACAAAATGGAATACTACTCTGCCATAGGACAAGATGAAACACTGCCATTTGCAGCAACATAGATGGATCTTGAGATTATTAGGCTAAGCAAAAAAAGTCAGAGAGAAAAAGTCGAGAACTTCACTCATATGTGTGATATAAAACTGAAAGCAACAAAGGAACAAGAAAAACAACTGAAGAAACAAAACTCATAGACACAGACAATAGTTTAGTCATTTCCAGAAGTTAAAAAGGGAGAAGGGTGGTAGAAGAGGGTAAAAGGTGTCAAATATATGGTGATGGAAGGAGAGCTGATTCTGGGTGGTGAGCACACAATGTGATATATAGATGATGTATTATAGAAATCTACACTTGAAACATATGTAATTTTACTAACCATTGTCACCCCAATAAATTTAATTTAAAATGTCTATATCTATATCCATATCAACAAAAAATAAGTAGCTTAATTTAAAATGGGCTATACACTAGTTAGACAATTCTCTAAAGAAGACATAGAAAAGGAAAATAAATGTATCAAAACATGGTCAACATTATTAGGGAAATGGAAATCAACACCTTCATAAGATATAACATTTATCAGGGTGACTATAGTTTTAAAAAATTGTAATAAATGTTTAGAAAGATGTGGAGAAGTTAGATGTCTCCTGTACTACTGATAGAAATGTAAAATGTTGTCTCCTTTTTGGAAAACAGTCTGGCAATTCTTCTATATTTAAACATAGAGTTACCATATGACCTAGCAATTTTACTTCTATTTATACACCTAAGAGTAGTAAAAACAAACGTTTACACAAAAAGGTGTACACAAATGTTTATTGCAGTTTTAGTAATACAGTCAAAATGTAGAACTAACTTAACTATCCATCAACAGATGAATTGTTAACTAAAATGTGATATATTCATACAATGCAATATTATTTGACCATAGACAGGAATGAGGTACTGAAGCATGCTACAATATGGATGGATCTTGAAAACATGCTTAGTGAAAGAAGCCAGTCAGTCATGAAAGCCACATATTTATTGTTTGATGACTTTTTGCTAGCTATAATTTACATATAACATAATGTAAGTTAAAGGTGTTGTTCCTTTAGAAATTGCCCAGGTGCAATCTGAAACCAACCTTCATATATGGAGAGAAGGGAGAGACTGAAGAAAAAGGCAGACCACTCTTTACTGGTAGATGGCACATTTATTTATTTATTTTTTTGAGGGCAGTGTCACTGGCCCTCATATGTGGGACCTGAACCGGGACCACTGGTAGATGGCACATTTAATAAGCAAGAGAGGCTTGTGTTGGGCAGTGCAAGATGAGTAGTTTTCTGCATCTGCCTGCTAGAATTTAAAAATTTATATAGAGGCTTTAACTAAGTTCAGTTATGTATATAGAGGGCCTTACCTGGGTGTAATCATGTACCCATTCCAAATAATCTCATTACTACATTACTGTCTCAAGGCTTTTTCCTTGAGAATATTCTAAGAGTGGGGAAGGCGAGTGCACATTCCAAGCACAAGGGAGGGAGTGGGAAGCCTCCAATTGCCAGGGTCCAGCTCTTGTGTCAAACCAGTGGCCACATCTCTTGATGACCTTCTCCAAAAGGTGTACAACATGTTGATTTGATATATTTATATATTTCAATATGATTACCACAACAATGGTTGCTTGGGTCTTGGAATAAGATATTGGGAGTGAGTGGTGATAGGTACAGGGTGTTTTGGGTTTTTTTAGAGGGCAGTGTTACTGGCCCTCATGTGGGATCTGAACTGGGGCTGCTGGTGTCCCAAGCCAGCTCTTAACTACTGCACCACTCAGCTGCCCCTGTTTTTTTTTTTAATTATGGAAATTTTCTAATCTTAGATTGTGGTGATGGCAGCAAAACTCTGCAAATATACTGACATCCTGATCTGTACACTTCAAAAGGGTAAATTTTATGGTATGTGACGTGTATTCAAATATTATTTAAAATGAAACAGCAGCAAAAGTAAACAGTTGGAACAAAATAAGAAGTGCAATTACAGTATACAATTTGGTTCATGCCCTTTATGTTCTCTTACTAATGTAAACACTGTTCTCTCAGTTTCAACTTTTAGAATAATCTTTAGACAAATTCTGGATAACTTAAATTCTGTGATTTCTGAAAAAATATGTAAATGCTTTCAACATTTGCAATGAAACAGTATGGGTATACATAACAAATGTGAGGTAAGAGAAAGGAGCAAGAGAACTGAAATGAAAATACAAATGCTTACATCTTTATCTTACAAAGTGTGAATTGAGAGACCTTGTTTATATTTGATGGAAAAAGGTATTAGAGAGTAAGTATGTTGTTTACAATACAATAAATAGAGGTACTAAAATAGAGATGTAAATATATTTGCATGTTATTTATTTGGTGGGGTATAAGTAAGCTTATTCCTACTATATTATATCAGATAGTCAAAAGATTTATGAGTCAAGATTTAGTAGTATAAGCATAGTACTTAGAGATATGGAAATAAAAACTAGAAGGAGTTAAAATATTTAAAAATGGTTGCCTCGAGAGAGGTGTAGAGCTTAAGATTGTTTTCATAAGTCCTTTTCCATTATTTGATTAAAACATATTATTGATTTAAAAACATGTGTTAAGTATATAAGTTTGAAAACTTCTTTAAAAAAAGAAGCCAACAGTGATTATTGAAAATTTATGATTATAAAGAAAATTAAGTGCTGAAAATACTCTGTACATAAGGAGGTTCCAGAAAGTATGTACTGTAGTACTCTCTCCATAGATGGTGATAAGTGTATTTTATATTTTCCCTTTTTTTCTGAGACAGTCCTAAGAAAGTACCGACAATTCTTCTTTTAAGACTAAAAAAAAAAAGACCTTGATAGACATTTAAATTATGGTGAATATCAGTATACACAGCTCCTCAGTGGCTTGATCATGTTACTGAAAAACAGGAGACAATTGATGGGACTGAAAGGCAGTCAACTTGAAAATAATAAAAGGAAGTGACTCTTTGCAATACATATTGTTGACCTTTGAAATTCTCTGCCATGGTACGTTACTAAAAAGAGTCATTTGCAGCTAAATTAAAACAACTTTGAATTTTCACAGTCATGTAAACTAAGGAAATAGCAGGAAGGAAAGTAAGTCTTGAAAAGAAATGCACCCTTACATAAACTCATTCTGCAAAAATAGATATTAAAAAGTTATACTAAATGATTTTCATGTTGGGTACAGAAACCTTTAAATTTTATTCCAAAAACTAATGTATTGTGAGTGCTTTGTTTCCCCTCCCTCAAACTTAGCCACAATATGAAGAAAGACACACAATATAAAAAGAAACTAAATATTGGGTTGTCAGAAAACGCATGATGCATTTTTGCAATGAAAAACATAGAAAAAATACATCATGACTTTTCGTACAACTCAATATTTTCCATTCACTAACAACTATATCTGGTAAATACAGGAAACACTAACACACAGCGTGTATCTTATTAGACTATAATTTCCTACTTGACAGATAAGAAAAATAATTTTCTGAAGAATTGGAAATGTTTTCCTTATTACAACTACCAGTAAGGATGTTGCAAGGTTGAAATATATGAAAGTATTCTAAAATCCAACTCTAAACGAAATAATTATTATTAAGCTTGATAAAATATACACCAAGAGTTGATTACTAAAAAATGAGAAGACAAAAGTGTCTGTTCGCACCACTGCTATTCAATATTATATTGAAGGTTCTAGTCAAGGCAATTTAAAAAATGAAATAAAACCATTCTAACTGGAAAGGAAGAAGTAAATATGTATATTCACAGATGACATGATCTTATATATAGAAAATCTAAAAGAATCTGCAAAGGAACTGTTAGAAGTAATAAACAAGTTCAATAGGTTACAGTATACAAGATCATATTAAAAAATCAATTGCATTTCTATACCCTAACAATGAACAATCCAGAAATGAAATAAAAAATACAACTACATTTTACACAAGCTTCAAATAACATGAAATATTCAAGAATAAATTTAACATAAGGAGTACAATAATTGTAAACTGAAAGCTACAAACTTTTGTTTAAAAACAATTAATGAACACCTAAATAAATGAAAATTCCTCCTAAGTTCATGTATCAGAAAACTTTAAATATAGTTGTAATGGAAATACTTCCCAAATTGAATTATAGTTTCAATGCAACCTCATCAAAATTTTAGCTATCTTGGGCCAGCCAAGTGGCATGTAGTTTAGGAGCTGGCGTGGGACACCAGCTCTGAGCAGTGGGGCCTCGGTTCAGATATGAGGGCCCACATATTAGGGCCAGTGACACTGCCCTCTACAGCTAAGGTGGTGAACAATAGCTCCACCTGGTTGCCTCTATAGCTAAGATCGTGAATGTTGCCTCTATAGTGAAGATGGCCAGTGACGGTGTAGGCTGCAGCCCCTGCTGCAGTGGGCTGCCATGGGCTACAGTGAGTGGTCCCCAGCCAGCGTGAGCAGCTGGCAGCCAGTGTGAGCTGCCAAGTGCGGCCATGAGTGACCCTCCAGAGGCTGGTGAGCGACTGCCTCACACAGGAAGAACACAATGACGATACCAACATGAGCCAGTGAAGCAACGTCCTCCACTAGACTGAAGAACAAAAAGGGACGGCAACTTGTCTGTTCTCCTCCCCCAATTTCTTAATATAAAAAAAAAAAATTAGGGCCAGCCGAGTGGCGTGGTGGTTGAGTGCTGACTTGGGAAGCCAGTGGCCCCAGTTTGGGTCCCACATATGAGGGCCAGTGACACTGCCCTCAAAAAAAAAAAATTAGCTATCTTTTTCCCCCTGAAATTTGACAAGTTGCTCCTAAATTAACATGAAAATGCAAGGGCCTCTGAATAGTCAAATCCATTTTTACTTTTTTTATTGAAGTAACATTGGTTTATAACATTATATGTTTCAGGTGACCAATATTATAATTTAATGACTGTTTACATTATAGCTTGCTCACCACCAAAATGCTAGTTTTCATCCATCACTATACATTTGACCTCCTTTACCCTTTTCACCATCCCCCCACACCCTTCCGTCTGTCTGTTGTCTATATCTATGAATTTTCTTTTTTTGTTGTTTTATATTCAACATATGAATGAAATCAAACAGCTTTGGTCCTATTCTGTCTGACATATTTCATTTAGCACAATACCTTCAAGGTCTATCCATATTGCCACAAATGGCAATACTCCATTTTTTATGGCTGAGTAGTATTCCATTGTCTACAATTAAATAATACAATGGGATATATATATATATATATATATATATATATATATAATCTCCAGTCATCCATCAATGGACACGTAGGTTGTTTCCATAACTTAACTATTGTAAATAATGCTGCAATGAACATAGGGGTGCATATCTCTTTTGGAATTATGTATTTTCGTATTGTTTTAATAAATACCCAGGGGGGCCGGCCGAGTGGCGCATTCGTTAAGAGCTTGTTTTGGGATGCCAGCGGCCCCGGTTTGGATCCCATGTATGAGGGCCAGTGACTCTGCCCTCTACAGCTAACAACAGCTCCACCTGGAGCTGTGCTGTGCGAGCCCCGGCGACGGTGTAGGCTGCAGTCCCTGCTGCAGTGGGCTGCTATAGGCTACAGTGAGTGGCCGGCAGCCAGCATGAGTGGCCGGCAGCTAGCGTGAGCTGCCAATAGCTGTGGTGAGCGACCATCCAGAGGCCGGCGACCGATCTGCCTCATCGGGGAAGAGTGCAATGACGATACCAACATGGGCCAGTGAAGCAACGTCCTCCGCAACCAGACTGAAGAACAAAAAGACAGCAACTTGTCTGTTCTCATTCCCCAATTCCCCAACGCTGTTCCCCTCCCCCAATTCTCCAATAAAATAAAATAAAAAGTAGATGTTTAAAAAAATAATAAATAAATACCCAGGAGCAGTGAATTGAGGGAAGGGGACTGTCACTTTGAGGGGTAAAAAGTATAATTATTGCACTGTGTTGTACAACTGAAACTAATTTAAAAAATGTTTATTTCACACTAAAAGAATTTTAAATATATATGAAACATATGTTAGCTTTTAAAGAATATGCTAACATGGGCCAGCTGATTGGTGTGGTGGTTAAGCTGAGTTGGGATGCCAGTGGCCCTGGTTCGGATCCCACATATGTGGGCCAGTGACACTGCCCTCTTAAAAATAATAAAATAGAGAATATGCTAACATAAAATTATACATGTATATCTATAACAGAATTATATAGACAAAGACTGGAAACTACCCAACTATCCATCAACTGATGAATGAACAAATATAATGTGGTATATACTCACAATGGAATATTATTCAGCAATAAAAATAAGTGAATTATTGATGCTACAACATGGATTAATCTTGAGAACATTATGGTAAGTCGAAGAAACCAGTTGAAAAAGACCAACTGTTATATGGTTCCTTTTATATGAAATATACAGAATAGGCAAATTCATAGAGACAGGAAGAAGCTTAATACTCGCCAGGGGCTGGGAATTGGGGGAATGGGGAGTGACTCTAATCGGTATAGGGTTTCTTTATGAGTGATGAAAATGTTAGAAATTTCGGCACTATTTAAGTTATACAATTCTGTGAATATATTAAAAACTATTAAATTGTACATTTAAAAGCTCTGTGTTATATAAATTATAATAAATATATTCTGAAACAATAAAGTGAATATTCAATGTGTTTTATCAATATAGATTATATATAAGCAGGCAATAGTGAAAGTAAGGAAGAGGCTATATATATTAAAGCTAATATATAAACAAATTAATAATGTAGTTTCAACCAGACCAATCCCTCAAGGATGAGATGATTTTATAAATTACTAGTGTGGTACCAAGTTATACTAAGAAGGACTCTGTGTATGCACAGGATATATTTATTGGCAAATAAATGGTATAATGTAGCAATAGTTATTAGGAAAACAAATTGCAACACTATCCATTTATAAATACATATCTTCACACATATTCAAGTGCATTCTACTCTGCAATTAAAAATCAACAGATTTGGGCTGGTCGAGCGGTGTGGTTAAGCACTGGCTTAGGAAGCCAATAGCCCCAGTTCGGGTCCCACATATGAGGGCCAGTAACACTGCCCTCAAAAAAAAATCAACAGATTTTACAATATATGCATTATGGCATCCAGGGGATAATTGAGAGATGTAACACATACTCTATGATTACTGAGAACCATCCAAAATATTAATTAAAACATTTGTATTCTTTTTGCGATTTCAACTTCAAATAAACAGTTATTATGAAGATAATGTTGAAATGTAGAACTCAGATCATAAGTACAGTAAAACCTTGGATTGTGAGTGACTTGGTTCGCAAATATTCCACAAGATGAGCAAACATTTCTAGTACATTTTAACTTGGGAAATGAGTGATGTCTTGCAATATGAGTAGTTTGGTTCTGGAACAAATTATGCTCGCAAACCAAGGTGTTACTGTACTGTTAAATGAATGTCTTGGTGGATCAGATAATCACCAAGGTAGCATTATGAGAAACAATAAGAACATAATGAAAGTAGTTTCATGATAAAATTCAATGGAGAAAAAGAAAAACCCATGGTAAACAAGTAAAACATGTGATACTTTGGTACTATTTTTTAATTTGGTGCCACAACTCTGAAATATACATTTTGTTATCAAGTTAAACATCAAAAGCTCTGTTTAAAAAATGCCATCCCTCGAATAAACCATTTCAACAAGGAGCCATAGACCTCTTAAATTGGCAATAGTATTTAGAAGCCAAGATCTGGGGACTAGGAGTGCACATTGCTTTTAGGCCTTCAGAGAAACAAGCTAGGCAATATACATGGTCTTACAATTAGGTTTGCAAACTTTATTGCAATGATGTCGCTAATTTCATTTTTATATCAAAGGGATTATTCATTAAGAATTTGTACCAACTGAGGCTGGCCAAGTGGCACGTTGATTAGCAGTTGGCTTGGTATGCCAGCTCTGAGAGCAGGGCTCCAGTTCAGATCCCACATGAGGGTCAGTGATGCTGCGCCCTCTACAGCTAAGATGGTGAACAACATTTCGACCTGGAACTGGGCTGCCAGGAGTTGCCGGCTGGCTTGAGGCTGGCTGGCAGCTGTTGTGAGCTTCAGTGAGCTTCCATGAACCACCATGAGTGGACATCCAATGGCCGGCGAGCGACTGTTTCACCTGGGAAGAGCACAATGATAATACCAACATGGGCCAGTGAAGAGATGTCCTCCACAACTAGACTGAACCTCTTCCCCAATTCCCCAATGCTGTTCCCCTCTCCCAATTCCCCAGTAAAACTTAAAAAAAAAAAGAATTTGTACTAACTGGCCAAACAGTTAATTAAGGTTACTATTTGGAAATGCTGAAAAGGCTGCATGATAAAGTTAGAGGACCTGAACTTTTCACCAACAATTCATGGCTTTTGCATCACAACAATACACCAGCCACACGGCACTGTCTGTGAGGGAGTCTGTAGCCAGTAAACAAATAACTGTATTGGAACACCCTCCCTACTCACTTGATCTGGCCCCCAATGACTTCTTTCTTTACCTGAAGATAAAGGAAATACTGAAAGGAAGACATTTTAATGACATTCAGGACATCAAGTGTAATACGACGACAGCTCTGATTGCCATTCCAGAAAAAGACTTCCAAAATTACATTGAAGGGTGGACAAGGAACTGGCATCAGTGAATAGCTTCCCAAGGGGAGATCTTCGAAGGTGACTATAGTGATAATCAGCAATGAGGGACATAGCACTTTTTCTAGGATGAGTTGATGAACTTGTCAGGCCTCATAATATAAAATTTTTTTAAAGATTAATTTCAGGTGTACAAAGCAACATAATTGTTAGACATTTAAAACCCTCATAATGTGATAACCCACCCCCCAAGATACTACCCCTCTGACATCTTATATAGCTATTACAATACCTTTGACCATCTTCTCTATGTTGTACTCCACATCCTGTGACTATTTATTTATTTATTTATATTTATATATTCAGTTATAATTGACATTCAATATCATTCCACTTCAGTTTCAGCTGTCTAGCTCATTGGTCAGGCATCTACCCAGTCTATGATGTGATCTCCCTGATAAGTCCAGTGGCCATCTGGCACCTTACTTGATCTTTACAACATTGTTGATTATATTCCCCATACTGTACCAATTATCAATTTTTATTTCTTAATGCCTTCACCTTTTTCATCCTGCCCCCAACCCCATTCCCATCTATCACCCAGGTAGATCTAGTATCTATCTGGCACCATACCCATTTATGCCAATATTATTGACTATATTCCTTATGCTATACCATACATCCCATGACTACTGTATAACAACCAATTTGTACTTCTTAATCCCTTCGCCTTTCACCCATACTTTACCTTCTCCCATCTTGAAGAAGCCCCTCTAAGATTCCTTGTAATAATGGCTTGGTGGTGATGAACTCCTTCAGCTTTCTTTTGTCTGGGAAGCTCCTTACCTGTCCTTCGATTCTAGATGATAGCTTTGCTGGGCAGAGCAATCTTGGTTGTGTCATTGCTTATCATCACTTGGAATATTTCCTGCCACTCCCTTCTTGCCTGCAAAGTTTCTTTTGAGAAATCAGCTGCCAGTCTTATGGGGGCTCCCTTGTAGGAAACTAACAGCTTTTCTATTGCTGCTTTTAAGATTCTCTCTTTGTCTTTTACCTTTGGCATTTTAATTATGATGTGTGTTGGTGTTCGTCTCTTTGTGCTTATCTTGTTTGGGATTCTCTGAGCACTTCCTAGACTTGAATATCTATTTTCTTCACCAGGTTAAGGAAGTTGTCTGTCATTATTTCTTCAAGTAGGTTTTCAATTCCTTGCTTTCTCTTCTCCTTCTGGTACCCCTATAATGCGACTGTCAGTATGCTTGATATTGTCCTGGAGTCCCCTTAAACTCTCCTCAATTTTTTGGATTCTTTTTTCTTTTTGTTGTTCTGGTTGGGTGTTTTCTGCTACTTCATATTCAACATTGCTGGTTGGATCCTCTGCTTTATCTAATCTACTGCTGATTCCCTGTAATATATTCTTCATTTCGGTTATTGTATTCTTTATTTCTGACTGTTTTTATTATGGGTTTATCTCCATTTTTATGCTTCCTATCTCTCTGTTGAAGTTCTCCAGGAGATCATTGAGCATTCTTATAACCAATGTTTGGAACTTTGCATCTGATAGATTGCTTATCTTCATTTTACTTGGTACTCTCTCTGGAGCTTTGTTCTGTTGTTTTATTTGGGACATGTTTATTTGCTTCCCCATTTTGGCTGCCTCCATGTGTTTGTTTCCATGTATTAGGTAGGGCTACTATGTGTTCCAGTTGTATTAGAGTGGCCTTATGCAGTAGGTGTGGCATGAGGCCCAGAGATGCAGTCTCCCTGATCACCTAAGCCAGGTTCTGCAGGTCTGTCCCTTGTGTGGGTTGTGTGTGCCATCCTGTTGTAGTAGCCTTAGTTGATAATTGCATATCTATGGGAGAGACTGACCCTTCAGCTCACCAGTTGTGAGGATGGGCCTTGACTACAGTGGAAGAGTTGTTGTACAGGGGCTAATCCTACAGAGCAGGATCTGCCTCAGCAGGACTCAGGTTCCTGCCAATTCTACCCACTGGGTATGTCATACTTGGAGGCAGCTGGTTGATAGATACTCCAGCTCATTTTGAAGCTGGCCACTGGGGGCACCAGCCCCAGGATGACCTTGGAGGGGATCTGCTGTAGGTCTACTTCAGTCACAGCCCATGCCCCACCTGGGGCCACCCAGCAGGAGCCAGAAAGAAATCCACAGATAGCCGCTCACCAGGCTGTGCTTGCAATTGCCTTGAAAGACCAAGCCATGAACCAAAGCTGGCTGCATCTTCTCCCAACTTAGGGCTGCTCAGCCAGAGGCATAGGACACACTCAAGCCAGATGTTGTTTGTCTGGGTTCCATGAATCTTTGAGAGACCCTAGGAAAGTATGCAGCTTGAGTCAAGGCAGGTGGTCTGCATGAAAAATCCACTGAAAACAGCCTGGGTGTGCCTGAAGGTTTGGTGGGGACAGGTTTCAAATTGCCAGGGCATGTTAAGTGAACAGCAGAGACTCAGATATGGCGGCCACCTGTGTTTGCATGCCTGGAATGTGGAGGGCATAAAAAGGAAACAATGACCTCCACCATCACCCCTTCCAAGAGAAAGCCAAACTCCAACCCCTGTCCCAAGCCAGACAATTCAATTCCCCACCATTTGTCCCTATTTTTTCCCCACTTGCTGCTCCAGCGCTGGAGCTCATAATGAGTGATTCTGTTAGTGGGCATGTCTGCATGCAACCCCTTCAAGAGGAGCACCTGTGAGTACAATCGCTCTCAGTCTCACTCAGTTACAATCTCCGCTGGTTTTCACAACCAAAAATTATGGGGACTTATCTCCCTGGCACTGGAACCCTAGGCTGGGATGGGATGGGGATCTCTTGCTCCTTTAGGGGATGGGGGACGCCCCCCAGCTTAAATATCCCTCCCAATCTTTAATGGTCACATGAGAGTGTGGGACCAACCCATTCTGTCTCTGCCATTCCTACTACTCTGGAGGTGGCTTCTTCTGCATGTCCTTTGTTGAAAGACTTCATTTTAGCTTGATTTTTGGCAATTCTTAATACTGGTTGTTTTGTAGGTTAGTTGTAATATTGATGTGGTTGTGAGAGAAGTAAACACAGCATTTAGCTACTGTGCCAACTTGGCTGTAGGTCTTCAAACTTTGTATTAATGGCAACAAGAGTAAAGAAAACCATACCTTCTTAAGCATATGCTCAATTAAAATTAAACATTAAGTTAATTTTTCTTAAAATGTTTTGGTTTTATCTCATGTCTTCTCTCTTTGGCTCTTAAGAAAGGTTAACACATATACATTCATTTGTTTGATTTATCCTACAATATATATAAGAGCTTCAAAATTCCAATTCCAATATTATTACTATTAGTAAAATTACTAAGAAGGTTTTTAATTTTCACTTCCTTTTTTTCTTTGTCTTTAAACTATATTCTACTAAAGATGTACAGTCTCTACACTACATTAAGAAGTCACTTGAAACAATTATCATCATGTGTGGTTATTTTACCAATTTGACATGGAGTTGAGTTTGTTTATTTTGGTTTTTATTCAATTTTAGAGTTCACTGGTTCCCTTTTCATTTATTTTTGAATATATAAAATATGTATATGATTCAAAATTTAAAATGCATGAAAATGTATATCTGTAGTTTCACTTGCACATATATATTGCATAAAATCCATTCCTCCAGCTGAAGTATAGGAGGTATCATCTATGGGATACTAAAAGAGATCCAATTATAATGTCTAAGTAAACTCAAGTACCCTAAGAAAATAAATAGGGAGCATCATTTAATCAGTTAATGCAGACAGAGAGGGAAGAATCAGAAATCAAAAGAGGCTGTAATAAATCAGAAGATCAACAAAATCAAGGGGGATCTAGTAGATAAATATGATTGATTTTCATTATATAAAGTTCAGGTTGTCACATCCTGCATGACAAAGAACAATGAGACTTGGAAAGGAGCTGCAAAGATTGGAAAAATCACTAAAAGACAGTAGTTTAGGTGGAAGGTGGGGTCAAGGGACCAACAGTCTCACTGGGACTGAAGGCTCTGAATCGGGCCGAGCCAGAGCTTTTTTTAAAAAACGTCAAAGGAAGAAACATTTATTCTCTCCGAGGTCTGTGATAAGTGCATGCCTGCTGGCTATCTCCCCACGACTCTCGTTTGCATTCCAGCATGTACTGTACCTTCATGCACCCAATGTATCAAATCCACCTCCATGCACTGAGGTGCTTTATCTGCACGGAGACCAAGGTTGCCTCTGGATGCTGAAGTGCTGTGCCAGCTTTGCAAAAGCAACACCCAGAGGGGCGACCTTGCAAACACCCCTCCTTTACAGCTCCTTGAGGATCTCTCGGACCCCAGCATCAGGTGATATCATAAAGATTAAATTGCATTTCATGTTCTGTAATAGTTGTTTTATGTGATTTGTTTCTTTTTTATTATTTATTTATTTATATTTTTTTATTGGGGAATTGGGGAAAGGGAATAGCTTTGGGGAACAAGGGAAGGGGAACAGACAAATTGCTGTTCTTTTGTTCTTCAGTCTAGTGTGGAGGACTCCGCTTCACTGGCCCATGTGCTCTTCCCCAGTATGGTAATTGTTCACCAGCCACTGGACAGCCACTCATGGCAGCCCATAGCAGCTCATGCCAGCTGCCAGCCACTTATGCTGGCTGCCAGCCACTCACGGTAGCTCAGGGCAGCCCACTGCAGTCCTGCTGCAGCCTATGCCAATTTAGCAACTCTTGGCAATCCAGCTCCAGGTTGAGCTGTTGGTCACCATCTTAGCTGTAAAGGGCGCAGAGTCACTGGCCCATGAGAGATCTGAACAAGGGCCCTGCTGCTCAGAGCTCACGCTCCCAAGCCAACTCTTAAGCAATGTGCCACATGGCTGGCCCTGTTTCTTTCTTTAAAATTAAAGTTTATTGGGGTGACAATTGTTAGCAAACTTACATAGATTTCAGGTGTATAATTCTGTAATACATCATCTATGCATCACAATGTGTGTTCACAACTCAGAGACAGTTCTCTTTCTATCATCATATATTTGATCACCTTTACCCTCATCAACCAGCCCCTCCCCCCTTATCCTCTGGTAGCCATTAAACTACTGTCTATGTCTATGAGTTTTTTTTTTCAATTGTTTTTCTTGTTCTTTTGTTGTTTTCTGTTTTACATACCACATATCAGTGAAATCATATGGTTCTCAACTTATTCTGTGTGACTTACTTTGCATAGCATTATAATCTCAATATCCATCCATGTTGTTGCAAATGGCATTATTTCATCTTTTCTTATGGCAAAATAGTATTCCATTGTGTTTATATACTACATGTTCTTTATTCAATCATCTATCGAAGGACACTTCTGTTTTTTCCATGTGTTGGTCACTGTGAATAAAGGTGCAATGAACATCGAAATACATATATCTTTACTGATAAAGGTTTCAGATTTCTTGGATAGATACCCGGGAGAGAGATTGCTGGGTCATATGGTAATTTTATTCTTAATACTTTTTGTTTGTTTGTTTGTTTGTTTGTTTGTTTTTTGAGGGCAGTGTCACTGGCCCTCGTATGTGGGACCGAACCGGGGCTGCTGGCTTCCCAAGCCAGCGCTTAACCACCGTGCCACTCGGCTGGTCCTATTCTTAATGTTTTGAGGAATCTCCACACTGCCTTCCATAGTGGTTGCACCAATCTGCATTCCCATAGTGTGTGAGGGTTTCTTTTTCTCCACAGCCTCTTCAACACTTATTATTATTTGTCTTCTTCATGATAGCCATTCTAACTGGTGTGAGGTGCTGGCTCATTATGGTTTTTATTTGCATTTCTCTGATGATTAGAGATGTCAAGCATTTTTTTCATATATCTATTGGCCATCCGTAAGTCCTCTTTGGAGAAATGTTTATTCAGGTCCTCTATCCATTTTGTAATTGGATTGCTTGGGTTTTTTTTATTGAGTTGTATGAGTTCCTTATATATTTTGGATATTAGCCTCTCATCCAAGGTATTGTTTGCAAATATCTTCTCCCATTTGGTTGGTTGCCTCTTTATTTTGTCAATGATTTCTTTGCTGTGCAGAAGATATTTAGTTTGATATAATCCCATTCATTTACTTTAGCTTTTATTTCCCTTTGAAGTCAAATTCATCAAATGCTCTTTGAACCCAAGGTCCATAAGTTTAGTACCTATGTTTTATTTTATCCAGTTTATTGTTTCAGATCTTATATTTAGATCTTTGATCCATTTTGAATTGATTTTGATACATGGTGACAGATAGCAGTCTAGTTTCATTCTTGTGCACTTGGCTTTCCAATTCTCCCAGCACCATTTATTGAAGAGGCTGTCTTTTCTCCATTGTGTGTTTTTGGCACCTTTGTCAAACATTACATTTATGTGGGTTTATTTCTGGATTCTCAATTCTATTCCATTGGCCTGTGTGTCTGTTTGTCTGCCAATATCATACTGTTTTGATTATTGTTACCCTGTAGTACAAGCTGAAGTGAGGGAGTGTGATACCTCTAGCATTTTTTTTCCTTAGGGTTGCTTTGTCTATTTGGGGTCTTTTGTGGTTCCATAGAAATCTGATTTTTTTTTCTATTTCTTCAAAAAATGCCATTGTGATTTTGATGGGAATTGCATTAAATCTGTATATTTCTTTGAGTGATGCAGCCATTTTAATTATGTTGACTAATCCAATCCATGAACACAAAATGTGTTTCCATTTCTTTGTGAATTGGAGGTGGGGAACAGCGTTAGGTAACCAGGGAAAGGGAACACACAAATTTCTGTTGTTTTGTTCTTCAGCCTAGTTGTGGAGGAC
This sequence comes from Aselliscus stoliczkanus, assembly GCA_033961575.1. Classification (NCBI taxonomy): domain Eukaryota; kingdom Metazoa; phylum Chordata; class Mammalia; order Chiroptera; family Hipposideridae; genus Aselliscus; species Aselliscus stoliczkanus. The sequence goes on along the minus strand of CM066737.1, from coordinate 32,105,443 downwards.
ATTGCTTCACTGGCCTATGCTGGTATCACCGTTGTAATCTTCCCGGGTGAAGCAGATCAGTTGCCAGCCTCTAGATGGCCTCTCATAGCGGCTCTTGGCAGCTCACACCAGCTGCAGGCCACTCACACTGGCTGCCTGCCACTCACTCTCACCTATGGCAGCCCACTGCAGCAGGGACTGCAGCTATGTGGTCTTGGAAACTCACAGCAGCCCAGCTCCAGGTGGAGCTGTTGCTCACCATCTTAGTTGTAGAGGGCAGTGTCAATGGCCCTCATATGTGGGATCCAAACCAGGCCCGCTGGTGTCTCAAGCCAGCTCTTAATCAATGTGCCACTCAGCTGGCCCTCCTTCCATTTGTTTTTAAAAAATCTTGTAGTTTTCAGCATATAGCTTTTCACATCCTTAGTTAAGTTTATTCCTAGGTATTTTATTTTTCTTGTTGCAGTTGCAGAAGTAATTTTTTCTTCTTTTTCTGAGGTTTCATTGTTGGTATATAGGAATGCAATGGACTTTTTTTTTTTTTGAGGGCAGTGTCACTGGCCCTCATGTGGGACCTGATCCGGGGCCACTGGCTTCCCAAGCCAGCCCTTAACCACCATGCCACTTGGCCAGCCCAGGACTTTTGAACATTGATTTTGTAGCCAGCAACTTTACTATATTCTTTTATTGTTTTTAATAGCTTTGTTGTGGAGTCTTAGAGTTTTCTATATATAGCATTATGTCATCTGCCCAAAGTGACAATTTAACTTCTTCATTTACTATTTGGATGACTTTTATTCCTTTCTCTTGCTTTATTGATATACCTAGGACTTCTAATAGTATTGTGAAAAGCAGAGGTGAAAAGGGAAAGTCACGTGGTGTTCCTGAATGTAGACCAAAGTTTCAGTTTTTTCACCATTAATTATGATATTAGCTGAGGGTTTGTCATATATTGCCTTTATTATGTTAAGGTGATTTCTTTCCATACCCTTTTTTATTAAGAGTATTAATCATAAATGGATGTTGTATCTTGCCAAATTTTTTCTGCATATATTGATGTAATCATATGATTTTTGTCCTTTATTTTGTTTATGTGGAGTATCACATTGATTGATTTGTGTATGTTGAACCATCCTTGTGCCCTGGGATGAACCCCACCTGGTTGTGATGTATATATTTTTTAATGCATTGTTGCATTTAATTTGGTAGAATTTTATTTAGGATTTACGCATCTGTATTCATTAGAGAGATTGGTCTGTTTTTCTGTTATCTTTACCAGATTTTGGTATCAGGATACTGTGGGCCTCGTAACTTGAGTTATGGAGTATTGTCTCTTCTTCAATTTTTGGAAGAGTTTGAGTAGGAGGGTATTAGATCCTCTTTGAATGTTTGGTAGAATGCACTAGTGAAGCCGTCTGGTCCTGGACTTTTGCTTTTGCTAAGGTTGCAGATTACTGACTCCATTTCCTTACTATTGATTGGTCTATTTAAATTTTCCAGGGCTGGCCAAGGGGCGCGGTGGTAAGCACTGGCTTGGGAAGCCAGCAGCCCCATTTCGGGTCCCACATATGAGGGCCAGTGACACTGCCCTAAAAAAAAAAAAATCCAATTATTTGTGATTCAACCCAGGAAAGCTATGTTTCTAAAAACATGTCCAAGTTTTCTAGATTATTGAATTTGGTAGCATACAGCACTTCATAATATACTTAGATGATTCTTTGTATTTCTGTAGCATCCTTGGTTACTTTCTCTGTTTCATTTCTGATTTTGTATTTTGTGTCCTTTCTTTTTTTTTTAATTAATTTATTTTTTTATTAGTTTCAGGTGTCCAACGCAATGCATAGTTATACTCTTTACCCCCCAAAGTGACTGCACCCCTCCCCCAGTTCGCCACCCCACTCCCCCCATATCATACATATCTATTACAATTCCTTTGACTCCCATTCACAGTAAACACCACATCCTGTGACCATCTATATCTACAGTTACATTTGGCATACGATATTATACAACATCAGCTTCAGGTGTAGAGTGCAGTGATCAAGCCTCTACTCCATCCATGAAGTGGTCACCCTAACAAAACATGTGACTAACTGACATGCCACAAAAGTTTTACAACATTATTATATTCCCTGAACTGTGTTTCATATCCCTGTGGCAATATTGTAGTTGTCTATTTATGCTGTCTAATCCCTTTCCCCTTATCCCCACCCCCCTCCGAACTAGGAACCCTCAGTTTTTCCTCTATATCTATGAGTCTGTTGACTTTGATACTTCATTCAGGTTTTCAGATTCCACATATAAGTGAGATCATATGGTACTTGTCTTTCTCCGACTGACTTATTTCACTTAACATAGTAGTCTCTTCACAATATTATCAATTACATTCCCAGAGCTGCCCCCATATCCCTGTGGCAACATTGTAGTCACCCACCTACACTGTCCAAAACCTTCCCCCTCTCCCTCTTCCCCACTCCCTCCCAGCAAGCAACCATCAGTTTTTCCTTTATATCTGCTTGACATGACTTAAATCTTCTTAAATTTACTGAGACTTGTTTTGTGCCCTAACGTGGTCTACCTTGGAAATGTCCCATGTGTACTAGAGAAGAATGTACACTCTGTCTTTTCAGGATGAAATGCTACAAAAATATCGACGAAGTCCAGCTTGTCTAAAGTTTCATTTAAGGCCCCTTTTTCTGTGTTGATTTTCTGTCTAAAGGGTCTGTCCACTTATGACAATGGGGTGTTGAAGTCCCCTACTATGATAGAGTTACTGTTGATCTCTGTCTTTATGTCTGTTCAAAGCTGTTACATGTAATTACGAGCTCCTATGTTGGGTGCATAGATGTTTATTAAGGTTATAGTGCCCTTCTTTGTCTTTTATTGTAATCATTCTAAAGTCTATTTTGTCCAAAACAAGCACTGGTATTCAAGGTCTGTTTCTCTCTCATTTCCATTTGCATAAAATATCTTATTCCATCTGTAAACATCGTATACATGTGTCCTATTTTCTTATCCACTCAGCCACTCTCTGTCTCTTGATTGGAGTATTTAGCCCATTCACATTTAAAATGATTATTGATAGGTGCATATGTATTGCCATTTTGTTATTTGTATTCCTAGTCTTCTTGGGTTAGCTTGTTTACCCCTTTCTTTTGTTTAATAAAGCCCTTTTAACATTTCTTGCCACACTGGCTTGGTGGTAATGAATTCCTTAAGCTTATTCTTTTCTGAGAAGCTCTTTATTTCTCTTTCAATTTTAAGTGATAGCTGTGTTGGGTAGAGCAATCTTGGTTGTAGGCCTTTATTTTGTGTCACTTTGAATATCTCCTGCGACTCCCTTCTGGACTGCAGTTTCTGTAGACAAGTCAGCTGTTGGAGTAACAGGAGTTCCTTTGTATGTAACCTGCTGTCTTTCTCTTGCTGCCTCTAGGATTCTATCTCTGAATTTAACCTGTGCCATTTTAACTATGATGTGTCTTGGTGTGGACCTGTTTGGGTTCAGCTTGTTTGGAACCCTCTGCACTTCCTGGGCATGTATGTTGATTTCCTTCACCAGGGTAGGGAAGTTTGCAGTCATTTTTTGAAATACATACTCAACCCCTTGCTTCTTCTCTTCTATTTCTGGTATTCCTATGATGTGTATTATTCTTGTACTTCATCTTGTCCCATAGGGCTCTTAAACTATTTTCATTGTTTTTTATTCTTTGGTCTTTTTGTTGTGCCAACTGGGTGATTTCTGCTATTTTGTCTCCAAATCGCTGATCTGCTCCTCTGCTTCATCTACTCTACTGGTGATTCCTTCGAGTGTGTTCTTCATTTCAGTTATTGTATTCTTTAGTTCTAACTGGTTGTTTTTTATGATTTCTCTACCCTTCCTTATGTCCTCACTAAGTTTGTTAAATATTCTTATCAGAGTTCTAAACTCTGTCTCTGAAAGTTTGGATCCCTCTGTTTCATTTAATTCCATTTCTAGAGGTTTCTTCTGATCTTTTACTTGTGACATGTTTCTTTGTTTCCCCATTCTGGCTGTCGCTCTAGGATTGCTTTGATGTATTAGATGCATCACCAGGTGAGCCCTGAGTGGAACCTGCAGGCACACAGCTCATGGCCAAACACTCCCAGGAAAACTCCCAGTCTCAACGTGTCCCCATCTGCCACTGCCGATCAGGTTGAGCAGCCCAACAACCAATCACCAGCCTGGCAAATCTGCAAGTGCAGTGCAGAGAGCCAGGACCCGAGGTGGCTGGTGCACTCCCGCGTCTCAGTGAGCAGGCTGTTGGAGCCGTAGCATGCCCACCAGTCGTTCGCCTGGCAACGCAGCACAAGACGTGCAGAGGGTAGGGATCCGAGGCAGCTCTCCCCTTCCCGGGTCTCAGCGAGCAGCCTGTTGGAGCCAGAGAGCACCCGCCCAGTGTTTCCCTGGCAACGCAGAATAAGCCAGATGGAGGGTGGGGATGCAATGCCACATGCAGGCACGCACGCAAACATGCACTTTGTGCCAATTCCACCAGACCAATAAGGACCCGGACCTGATCCTCTGTGGGAGGTCCCAACCCTGACAAAATGGCACCCTTCTTACAACACCACTCACATGCAGGCTCCACACCAGGGGAACAATTGTCCAAGAACCTCCAGCCTTTGCACCAAAGGTGCTCAGCTCAGTCCGTACCCAAAGGCTCCTGGGTCCTGCTCACACAGCTACTCCCTCCACCAGGAACCGGGTAAGTGCTCACCACGAGCATGTCCGTGCACCAGCCCCACTGATTCTCTAGTGGCTCTTAGTCTCACCAAGCTGAGCAAAGAGAGTCCTCACTAATTTACTGCCAGCTATCTTGGAACTTCTCTTCCCAGAAAAGGAACTCTGGGTTGGTGAGCTTGGTGTGCGGCCGGAGGGTCTCTCCCCCAACTGGAGAAGCCTCCCCACAGCTGAGGCTTCCCTCATGGGGTTTGCCCTCTCTTGTCTCCATCCGTCCTACCACACCCGATGTGGCCTCCTCTTTAAGTTATACGTTTAGTGGTTCTGTTCATCTAGTGTTCCGGAGAACTCCAGGTTTGAATGTTGTATAATTTGTTTGTAATTTTGGTGTGATCCTGGGAAGTAGTTAGCACAGCTTCTGTCTATTCCACCATTTTATCGGAAGTCCTCTTTTCTTTTTTTATCTTAGTGAGTATAGCCAACAATTTGTCACTTTCATTAATTTTTGAAGACCCCACTCTTCTTTGCATTAATTTTTTCTATTGTCTTTTTTTATCTCTATTTCATATAGTTGTGCTCTGATTTCCTTCCTTCTGCTGACTTGGGTTTCATTTGTACCTGTTGTCTATTTCTTTATGCTGTAATGTGAGGTCATTTATCTGAGATTTTTCTTGTTTCTTGACATAGGCCTGTACCGATATAAACTTCCCTCTTAAAACTGCTTTCGCTGCATCCTCAAAATTTTGGTAGGATGTATTTTCATTCTCATTTGTTTCTATGTACCATTTGTTCTCTCCTCTTATTTGTTCTTTGACCCAGTTTTTTTTTTTAAAGATTTTATTGGAAATGTGGGAGGAACAACACTGGCGAATTGGGGAAGGGGAACAAACAAGTTGCTGTCCTTTTGTTCTTCAGTCTAGTTGTGGAGGATGTCACTTCACGGCCCATGTTGTTATTGTGATCATTGCACACTTCTCAGTTGAGGCAGATCAGTCGCTGACCATTGGATGGCCATTCATGGCAGCTTTCATCAGCTCCTCCTAGCTGCCACCCACTTTTGGGAGCTCACAGTAGCTCACAGCAGCCCACTGCAGCCTAGGCTATTACTTGTGAATTATGGCTGTCCAGCTTGTCATGGCAGTTCGTTCTGTTGTTCACCATCTTAAGTGTAGAGGGCACAGAATCACTGGCCTATATGGAATATGAATGAATAGACCTGCTGCTCAGAGATTGCACACCCAAGCCAATTCTTAACCAATGAGCCACTCCCCTGGTCCCATTCAGTTATTCTTTAAAAGTGTGTTGTTTATTCTCCACTTGTTATTGATTTTTCATGCGTTGTTTCTGTAGCTGGTATCAAATTTCAAAGCCTTGTGGTCAGAAAATATGCTTGGTATGATTTCAATCTTCTTAAATTTGCTGAAGATAGTTTTATGACCCAATATATGCTCAATCCTTGAGAATGTTCCATTTACACTAAAAAGGAATGTATGGTCTAATGTTCTAGGATGAGGTGCTCTACAAATTTCAATTATGTCCATTTCATCTAATGGGTCATTTAGGGCTGAGTGTCTTTCTTTTTTTGTTTCTTTTTTATTTAGCAGAAATTATTTCAGTTCAATGTGGTAATCTTAGTTATTTTTTTTTAATCTTTCATTGTGAAATAAACATTCTTTTTTTAAATAAGTTTCAGGTGAAAAAAACACAGTGCAATAGTTACAGTTTTTACCCCTCAAATTGATAAACCCCATCACCAATTTGCCACCCCAATCCTGCCACACCATATCATACATCTCTATTAGAATTCCTTTGACTCCCTTCCACAGTATACTCTACATCCCATGACTATCTATATATTCTACTACAGTTGGCATACAATATTACACAATATCAATTCCAGGTAAACAGTGCAGTGACCAAGCCTCTACTCCATCCATGAAGTGTTCTCCCTAACAAGAAACATGACCATCTGACCCACACAAAATATTTACAACACTATTATATCCCGCGAACTGTCTTTCATATCCCTGTGGCAATATTGTAGTTACCTATTTATGCTGTCTAATCCCTTCCCCTTCTCCCTCATCCCCACCACTCTCCCAACTAGCAACCATCAGGTTTTCCTCTATATCTATGAGACTGTTTCTGTTTACTTTGCTAGTTCACTTAGTTTTTCAGGTTCCACATATAAGTGAGATCATATTGTATTTGTCTTTCTCCGACTGACTTATTTCACCTAATGTAATAGTGTCTAGGTCCATCCATATCGGTGCAAATGGTACGATTTCATTCTTCTTTATAGCAGAGTAATATTCCATTGTATAAATGTGCCACAGTTTCTTAATCCAGTCATCTACTGATGGAAATTTTGGATGTTTCCAAGTCTTGGCTACTGTAAATAGCACTGCAATAAACATAGGGGTGCATATATTTTTTCGAATTAGTGTCTTGGATTCGTCTGGGTAGACACACAAGGGTGGAGTTGCAGGGTCATATGGTAGTTCCATTTCCAGTTTTTCAGATACCTCCATACTGATTTTCATAGTGGCTGCACCAATTTGGAGTCCCACCAACAGTGCACCAGAGTTCCCTTTACTCCAAAACCTTGCCAACACTTGCTGTTTGTTGATTTATTGATGATAGCCATTCTGACAGGAGTGAGGTGGTATCTCATTGTGGTTGTTATTTGCAATTCTCTGATGATTAGTGAGGTTGAACATTCGTTCATATCCTGTGGGCCATCTGTATGCCTTTTTAGAGAAATGCCTCTTCATATCCTCTGCCCATTTTTAAGTTAGATTGTTTGTTGTTTTGGTGTTGATTTTCTTGAGTGTTTTATAAATTTTTGATATTAACCCCTTGTCAGATATATTGTTGGCAAACATCTTCTCCCATTCAGTAGGCTGCCTCTTTGTTTTATTGATGATTTCCTTTGCTGTGAAAAAAACTTTTAAATTTGATGTAATCCCATATGCTCATTTTTTATTTTATTTCCCTGCCCCGAGGGTGTGTATCAGTAAAAATATTACTCAGGGTAATGTCTGCAAATTTACTCCCTATGCTTTCTTCCGGGAGTTTTATGGTTTCAGGGCTTACATTAAATCTTTAATCCATTTTGAGTTTGTTCTCATATATGGTGTAACTAGGTGGTCCATTTTCATTTTTTTGCATGTGTCAGTCCAATTTTTCCAGCTCCATTTATTAAATAGACTATCTTTATTCCAATGTAAATTCTTACTTCCATTGTCATAGATTAAATGTCCGTATATGGTTGGGTTTATCCTGGGCTCTCTATTTTGTTCCATTGGTCTGTGTCTGTTTTTATGCCAATACCATACTGTTTTGATTACTGTAGCCTTGTAGTATGTTTTCATGTCTTATATCTCAAGATTGCCATGGCTATTCGGGGTCTTTTGTGGTTCCATATAAATTTTAGGATTCTACATTCTATTTCTGAGAAAAATGTCCTTGGTAGTTTGATTGGAATTGCATTGAATCTATATATTGCCTGAGTTACTATTGACATTTTAACTATATTAATTCTTCCTATCCATGAACATGGTATGTATTTCCATTTATTTGTATCTTCTTTGATTTCTCTCTTCAGTGTCCTCTACTTCTTCAGTTAAATTGATTCCTAGATATTTTATTGTTTTTGAAGTAATTGTAAAAGGGATTGATTTCCTCATTTCTTCTTCTGATAGTTTATCATTGGTGTATAGAAATGCAACTGATTTCTGAATATTAATTTTGTACACTGTTACTTTTCAAAATTCATTTATCAGTTCTAGCAGTTTTTTGGTGGAGTCTTTGGGATTCTCTCTATATAGTATAATGTCATCTGCATATAATGACAATTTTACTTCCTCTTTTCCAATTTGGATGCCTTTTATTTCATTTCATTGTCTGATTGCTGTGTGTAGAATTTCCAGATCTATGTTAAATAAAAGTGGTGAAAGTGGGCAGCCTTGTTTTGTTCCTGATCTTAAGGGGAAAGCTTTTAGCCTTTCCCCATTGTGTATGATGTTGCTCTGGGCTTATTTTATATGTCCTTTATTATGTTGAGATACGATCCCACAATTCCCACTTTGCTAAGAGTTTTTATCATAAATGGCTGCTGGATTTTGTCAAATGACTTTTCTTCATCTATTGATATGATCATATGATTTATGTTTTTGATTTGTTAACGTGATGTATTACATTAATTTGCGGATATTGAACCAACCTTGCGGATATTGAACCAACCTTGCATACCAGGAATGAATCTGACTTGATCATGGTGTATGATCTTTTTAATGAGATGCTGAATTCAGTTTGCTAGTATTTTGTTGAGAGTTTTTGCATCTATGTTCATTAGGGATATCTGCCTGTAGTTTTCCTTTATTGCAATACCTTTGTCTCGCTTTGGAATCAGGGTGATAGTGGCTTCATAGAAAGAGTTTGGAAACCTTCTGTCCTTCTGTATTTTCTGGAATAGTTTGCGGAGAATAGGTATTAATTCTTTTTTGTATGTTTTGTAAATTTCACCTGTGAAGCCATCTGGTCCAGAACTTTTGTTTGTTGGAAGACTGTTGATTACTGATTCAATTTCTTTGGCAGTAATCAGTGTGTTCAGAGTTTCTGTTTCTTTTTGGTTCAGACTTGGTAGATTGTACCTTCTAGAGATTTATCCACTACTTCCATATTTTCGAATTTGTTAGCATAGAGTTGCTCATAGTATTTTCTTAATATTTTCTGTATTTCTGTGGTATCTGTTGTCACTTCTCTTTCATTTCTGATTTTATTAATTTGGGTCCTCTCTCTCTTTTTCTTGGTGAGTCTGGCTCAGTGTGTCTCGATTTCATTTATCTTTTCAAAAAACCAACTCTTGGTTTCATTGATCTTTTGTTTTGTTTCTTTTTGTGCTCTATTTCATTCATTTCTCCTTTTCTCTTCATTATTTCTTTCCTTATACACCCTTTAGGCTTGCTTTCCTCTTCTTTTTCGAGTTCCGTTGAGTGTAAAGCTGGTCTGCTGATTTGAGATTTTTTTGCTTTCTTTAGGTAAGCCTGTTCTGCTTTGAACTTCTCTCTTAGGACTGCTTTCACTGCATCCCAGAGATTTGAGGTCGTGGTGTTTTCACTTTCGTTTGTCTCGAGGTATCTCTTGATTTCCTCCTTGATCTCATTTTTGACCCACTCACCATTTTGTAACATGTTATTTAGCCTCCATGTATTTGTAAGCTTTCCAGTTTCTTCTTATAATTGATTTCTAGCTTCATAGCATTGTGGTTAGAGAAGACACTTGATATGATTTCAATCTTCTTAAATTTGTTGAGACTTATTTTGTGGCATAACATGTGGTCTATCCTGGAAAATGTTCCATGTGCCTTTGAGAAGAATGTATATTTTATAGCTTTGGGGTGAAATGCTCTAAAAATATCAATTAAATCCAGCTGGTGTAAAGTGTCATTGAAGGCCACTATGTCTGTTTTGATTTTTTTGTCTGAAGGATCTGTCCATTGGTGACAACATGGTGTGGAAGTCCCCTACTATGATAGTGTTACTGTTGATCTCTGTCTTTATGTCTGTCAAAATCTGTTTTATATATTTAGGAGCTCCTATATTGGCTGCATAGATGTTTACTAGGGTTATGTCCTCTTCTTCAATTGATCCCTTTATGATTATGTAGTGCCCTTCTTTGACTTTTATTGTAGTCTTCATTTTAAAGTCTTTTTTTTCCAGAAATAAGTATTGCTTCTCCTGCTTTTTCTCATTTCCATTTGCATGAAGTATCTTATTCCATTCCTTTACTTTCAGTCTGTATGTGTCTTTTGAGCTGAGATGAGTCTTTTGTAGACAGTATATGCATGGGTCCTGTTTCCTTTGTACTCATCCACTCTGTCTTTTCTTTTTTTGAAGATTTTAATGGGGAATTGTGGGAGGGGAACAGCCTTGAAGAGTCAGGGAAGGGGAACATACAAATTGCTGTATTTTTGTTCTTCAGTCTAGTTGCAGAGGACGTTGCTTCACTTGCCCATGTTATATTGTGATAGTTGTGCTCTTCCCAGGTGTGGCACATTGGTCACCGGCCTCTGAATGGTCGCTCCCGGCAGCTATTGGCAGCTCACGCTGGCTGCCAGCCACTCACTGTAACCTATGACAGCCCACTGCAGCAGGGGCTGCAGCCTACACTGTCACCAGGGCTCGCAGCCCAGCTCCAGGTGGAGCTGTTGTGTTAGCTCTAAAGCGCAGTGTCACTGGCCCTCATATGTGGGATCTGAACTGGGGCCTCTGGCTTTCCAAGGCAGCTCTTAACCAATGGAACACTCAGCTGGCACAAAACTCTGTGTCTTTTGATTTGGACATTTAGCCCATTCACGTTTGAAGTGATTACTGATAGGTGCATATTTACTGCCACTTTGTTTTTTGTATTCTTGTCATCCTGGGTTAGCTTGTTTTAACCTTTCCTCTGTTTAAAAAAGCCCTTTCAACATTTCCTCCAATGCTGGCTTGGTGGTAATGAACTCTTTATGCTTATTCTTTTCTGAGAATCTTTTTATCTCTCCTTCAGTTCTAAGTGATAGCCGTATTGTGTAGAGCAGTCTTGTTTGTAGACCTCTATTTTGTGCCACCTTGGAATATCTCCTGCCACTCCCTTCTCACCTGCAGAGTTTGTGTAGAAAGGTCAGCTGTTAGTCTTATAGGAGTTCCTTTGTATGTAACCTGCTGTCTTTCTCTTGCTGCTTTTAGGATTCTGTCTCTGTCTTTAACCTTTGCCATTTTAATTATGATGTGTGTTGGTCTGGGCCTATTTGGATTCAGCCTGTTTGGACTCTGCACTTCCTGAGTTTGTATATCGATTTCCTTCACCAGGGTAGGGAAGTTTTCAGTCATTATATCTTTAAATACATTCTGAATCCCTTGCTTCTTCTCTTTTGCTTCTGGTATTCCTATGATTCAACGTTGTTTTATTTCATGTTGTCCCAGAGGTCTCTTAAACTATTTTCATTCCTTTTTACTCTTTTTTCTTTTTGTTGTGCCAACTGGGTGATTTCTTCTATTTTGTCTTCTAATTCACTGATCCGCTCCTCTGCTTCATCTATTCTATTGGTGATTCCTTCAAGTGTGTTCTTCATTTCAGTTATTGAATTCTTTATTTCTAACTGGTTGTTTTTTATGGTTTCCCTATCGTTCTTATGTCCTTGCTAAGTTCCTTAAACATTCTTATCATCAGTGTTCTAAACCCTGTCTTTGAAAGTTTGGATACCTCTGTTTCATTTAGTTCCGTTTCTAGAGTTTCCGTATGATCTTTACTATGAACATGTTTCTTTGTTTCTTCATTCTGGCTGTTGTTCTGTGAATGCTTCAATGTATTAGATAGATCACCTAGAACGAAGGGAGGGAAAAAAAGTTGGGTAGGCTCCCCTTCCTTTTTTATCTGCAGGCCACTTGCTCAGCAATAGAGAGTCCCTGGGAAACTCAGCACGAGCTATTGAGGGGAAGGGGTCAACTTGTTATGCGCCGCACCACCCCCTCCAGCTTGCAGTGAGCTTTTCGCAATTAGCTGCTGTGTGCTCTAGAACCATGCTCACTACCAAAAAAAATCTTCACAGGTTGTTGCAGGTTGTCTTCTGCTGCTGCAAAAAACCCTCTGTGGCCTTCGGAAGTGTGGGCCAGGCACCAGGGTCTCAGGGTGCCTCTGGCAACACAGCTCTAGGGCAGGCCCCCAGGCACCACTTGATGTGGTCAGTGGCCCCCACCAAGTCAGTGCAGCATGCCCTCTGCACCAGAAAACTGCCCACACACACTCACCAGGAAAGTCTCAATTGATTCACGCAAGTTCACTGCTCCCAGCCCAACACTCTCAAGAAAACTCCCGGTATCCGCCTGTCCCAATCAGCGGCCCGCAGATCTGGCTAAGCAGCCCAACAGCCAAACCCAAGCCTGGCAGCTCGGCACAAACAGTGCGTTGAACGGGGACCCAAGGAGGTTCTCGCACTCCTGAGTCACAGTGAGCAGGCTGATGGAGCTGGAGAGCACCCGCCCTGTGTTTCCCTGGCTACACAGCCCAAGCAGGGTTGAGGATGGGAACCCAATGTGGCCTGTGCACTCCTGAGTCTCAGTGAGCAGCCTGTTGGAGCCGGCCAGAGGGTACCCACCTGGGGTTTCCATGGCAATGCAGCACAAGTAAGGTGTAGGGTAGGAATCCAAAGCTGCGTGCACATGCACTCCTGCACCAATTTCACCAGACCAATGCGTCCCAGATCTAACCCTCTGTAGGAGGGCTCAACCCTGAAAAAATGGGGCCCTCCTGTATACCACTCGTGTGCAAGATCCACAACGGTGAACAATAGTCCCCAAACCTCCAGATCCCGTGACAAAGGCACTCAGTTCATTCCGTCCCCACAGGCTCCTGGGCCCAGCTCACACAGCTACTCCCTTCAATAGGAACCGGTTGAGTGCTCACCGGTGAGCGAGCCCATGCGCTGGCCCCACTGGTTTTCCAGCCACCCTCAGCCTCACCAAGCCGAGCAAAGAGAGTCCTCACTAATTTCTACTGCCCGCTATTGTAGAACTCCTCCTCCTGGCAAAGCAACTCTGGGCTGGTGAGTTTGGTTTGCAGCCAGAGGGTCTCTCCCCAACCATTGAAGCCTCCCCACAGCTGGGGCATCCTTCATGGGGCTCACCTTCTCTCGTCGGCGCCCCTCCTACCAGACTTGATGTGGCCTCCTCTTTAGGTCCTTTGTTTAGAGGTTCTGATCATCTAGTGTTCAGGGGACTTCCGAGGTTAAATGTTGTATAATTATTTGTAATTGTGATATGATCCTGGGAGGCAGTTGGGACAGCGTCCATCTATTCCAGCATCTTTTCTGAGTCTAGGGCTGTTATTTCTTTATTTCTGTTCTGTTTGGATGATCTATCCATAGCTGTCAATTATGTATTTAGTTGCCCTAATATAATTGTATTTTGGTCAATTTCTCCCTTTAGTTCTGTTATTAGTTGTATTGTATTTTTTTGTATATTTCAGTGCTCCCTGATGGGGGCATAAATATTGATGACGCTTTTGTCTTTTTGTTGTAGAGTTCCCTTAATCTTTACAAAATGTCCACCTTTGTCTCTTGTTACCTTTTTTATCCTGAAATCTGTTTCATCTGATATCATTATAGCTACACCTGCTTTTCTTTAAATATTACCATTTGCTTGGAGTGTCTAATTCCACCATTTCTCTTTGAGTCTATATTTGTCCTTGTAGCTGAGATGTCTCTCTTAGAGGCAGCATATGGTTGGGTTTAGTTTTTTTTTAAATATTTCATTGGGGAATTGGGGGAGGGGAACAGTGTTGGGGAATTGGGGGAGGGGACCAGCCAAGTTGTTCTTCAGTCTTCATTGTGGAGGGCTCCAGTTGCCATCTGTCTTCCCATCCACAGCTCATTGCCTCTAAGCTCAAATTGCTGTGTTCAATCTTAGTTGTGGATGGGCGTAGCCACCATCCCATGTGGGAGTCGAACCAGCAGCCTTGTTGTTAAGAGCACGTGCTCTATCCACTGAGCCATCTGGGAGGCAGCTCAGCTCAAGGTACTGAGTTCAGTCTTTCATTGCGGGTGGGCATAGCCCACCATCAAAAAGGCAATTGTTGGGTCGGCCACGTGGTGTAGTGGTTAAGTGCTGGCTTGGGAAGCCAGTGGCCTCAGTCCCACATATGAGGGCCAGTGACACTGCCGTCAAAAAAACAAAACAAAACAAAAAAAGGCAATTGTTTTTACACCAGCTGAGCCATCCTGCCACTTGTTGGCAGGTCAGTGACAGCTCAGCTCGGACGCAGCATCACTGGCCCATCGAACCGGTGGCCTGTTGCTCAGAGCTCTCGCTCTAAGCCAACTCTTAACCAACTGAGCCATTCATCCACCCCTGGGTTTAGTTTTTTGATCCAGTCTATTACTCTGTGCATTTTTGTTGGTGATAATTGATATATAAGGATTCTATCTTTGTTTTCTGGTAGGATGGTGTCTTCACTGTTTCTTTGCCTTTTTATTGCTTTCTGTTATTTCAGTGTGGTGTTATTCTATGATTTTTACCTTTGTTTCTTCTTTTTTTTAAATTTCAGTTCTGGATTCTTTATGTGTGTGTATGTGGTTACCATTAAGTTTATGTAAAGGAAAGTTTCATGTTTAGTGTATTCTATTTTCTTCAGCGTTTACCTTAATTCTTTCCCTTGTGCCAGTTCAGGCCTTACTCTGTCCCCTTTTATGTTTTGTTGTCAGAAATTATCTGTGTTTATGTTGTGAATTGATTTCTCTGCTCTAGTAGCAAGTTGTCTTTTCCATCTTTTTTATTTTTTATTTCTCTTCTTTACCCTGTATATTATGTTTAAGTGTATAGTGTCTTATTTGGTGTAGGAGTTGCCCTTTTCTGCTTCTGCTGTCTCTTCATAATACTACTCATGGTTTTGTATTCTGTGTGTTTTTTTTCAGGTCTTATAACCCCCTTCAGTATTTCTTGTAGTGCAGGTTGTGTGTTAGAAAATTCCCTCAGCTTCTGTATGTCTGTAAAGATCTTCATGCCTCCTTCATATCTAAAATATATCTTTTCTAGATATATTATTCTTGGCTCATAATTTCTTTCTTTCAATAGTTTGAATATTTGATTCCACATTCTTCTGGCTTTTAGAGTTCCTGCTGAAAAATCTGATGATAATCTAATGGGCTTTCCTTTGTAGGTTACTGTGTTCCTTCCCTGGCTGCCTTGAAGATTCTTTCTTTGGCCTGTTGGGATTGAGGTAATTAGGTGTTCTATTTGTTTGCTGGTTTTGAGGATTCAGTTCTCTCCACAAGTTTGAGAATTTCTTGTCAACTATGTTTGAATGTACTTTCTGTTCCCTTTTCTTTTTCTTCTCCTTCTGGTATGCCCTTTATTCTTATATTGCTCTTTCTGATGGAATCAGAAAGTTTGTATAGAGTTTTTCATTTTTTAACTCTGAACTCTCTCTCTTTTGATCTGTGTAATCTCTAGATTTCTATCTTTGGTGTCACTGATTCTTTCCTCCATCTAGTCAGTTCTATTACCTAAGCTAGCTATTTAATTCTTCATTTCTTTTTTTTTTTTTTTTTTTTTTTAGCTGAGCCACCCTGCTACCTGTTGGCAGCTCAGTGGCTGCTCAGCTCGGGCTCGGCATCAAACTGTTGTTGCTCAGAGCTCAGCTCGCACTCTTGAGTGAGCTCTTAACCAACTGAGCCACTCGGCTGGCCCTAATTCTTCATTTATTTTATTGAGTTCTTCATCTCCAGAATTTCCATTTGGTTCTTTTTTTAAAAAATTTTAATCTCTTTGCTAAAATGTTCATTTTGCTCTTTGATTGTGTTTCTCAGTTCATTATACAGCTTGTCTGTGTTTTTGCATCCTGTTGAGTTTTGTTTTTTTTTTTTGAGGGCACTGTCACTGGCCCTCATATGTGGGACCCGAACTGGGGCCGCTGGCTTCCCAAGCTAGCGCCCAACCACCGCACCACTCGGCCGGCCCCTGCTTAGTTTTTAAAGAACTGCAATCTTGAATTCTCTGTCATTTAAGTCACATATTTCCATGTCTTAAATTAATTTTCTAGAGACTTTTCATTTTCTTCCTGAGATGCCTTGTTACCTTGATTATTTGTGGCAATTAATGAATTATTATTTCTCTTCGAGGCATCTACAGGAGTGGGTTCTGCAACTGGTTGGTAGAAAGAGATCTTTATTTCCTTTCCAGTAGTTGTCAGTAGAATATTTTATTTTCTGTTTGACTGTAGCCTTTTATTCTCTCTCACACTGTACTGTTATATTTTCTCTGCACTGTTCTGGTTTTTTATCTCCCTAGAAGGTTGGCTTCTCCTCTGTGAGCAGCTTGCCTGGACGCCCCCTCCATCGGGGATATGGAGTGTTTCATAAATTCTGAAGCTCTTCCTGCACGAGGTTCAGGCTTGTGTATTTCAGTGGCTTTGTTTACCCCAGGGATCCACCCACATATGTGTGGTCAGGACAGGGTGGGTTGTGAGAGGTTGTTCTGTACTATTGCAGCAACCACCACCACAGCCAGTCCTACACCAAAGGCTCTGTCCCATTTACCAACACTAGTAGGACTGTAAGTCTGTGACTGTGGGTAGCAGTTTTCAGAAGTACAAATATTCTGTTCTTTTGATCTGAGATGCCTACTGTTCTGCTTGTAGCACTAGGTAGGTGGGACTGAGGATAGATTTGGGAGGGTAGGTAGAGGTCACCTAGGCTCCATGCTTAGACTTCTCTCCTTTGCTTGGCAGTGATGGCTTACACTGCCATTTTCACCCTTGTTCCCTCAGTCTTTGCTCTGAGGTGTCTTCTGTGAACGTTGGGTTCTACTTTGTTATATGCTGATCCCTCAGTTGGGAATGTGGTCCATAATTCTTCTTCTCTCATTACTGTGGTAGCTCCAGAATGCAGGAAGTTCAGAGCTCTGAGCTCTGGTCTTCTTCATGTGCCTGTACAGCCTGTTTCTCCTCACTTCCCTCTTCCCTCCTCCTCCACTCACCCAATTTGCCCAACCTTAGATGATTTCAATTGTGCATCTCTTAGTCTTGCCTGTCTCCTGTGCAGGGTGTGCTTTGTGGAATTATAGTTGTTCAATTTGTTGTAAATTCCCAGGGAGATTTCAAGAGGCTCACCTCATGCCTCCATTTCTATGACATCTTTAAAATTATTATTATGAATTCTTCTTTGAGTAGTACAATTTTAAATTTTTTTTAAATCCCCAAACTATGGTTTGACCATTTCCTGTGGTTGTAGAATATGGTCTGTGTGATACAAATTCTTAAAATGTTTTGCTGTGCAACATTATATGTAACCAATTTTACACATATTTTGTGTGTAGTTTAGAAGATTTGTGTTTCAAAAATGTTGGAGGCAGGGTTCTGTATCTATCTATCTATCATCTATCTATCTATCTATCATCTATCTATCTATCTATCTATCTATCTATCTATCTATCTATCTATCTATCTATAGAACCCTGCCCCCAACATATATATATTCCTTCAATTAAGTATGTTAATTGTGCTATTCAAATGCTCTGTATCTCTACTATTTTAATTTTGTCGCTGACCTTTCAATATTTGAGAGAGGTATGTTCATATTATCTACTATGATAGAATTATCATTTTTAAAAAATTATATCTATTATTGCCATATACATTCAAGGCTGTATTAGTAATCATTACAAAGTTAGTTTTGCTATAGTTCTATGGAGAATACAACCTTCTAACATTATGAATATTTTCTTTCCCTAATAATGTTCTTTCAACTTTGTATTTTTTAATATTAATATAGCTATCCCAGCATTTTTTTCATCAGTATTTCCTGTTATATCTAAGTTTAATGTTATTTTTGTCATCCCACAAATTTTAGCTCCTGGCATCAGCATTTTCATACAGGACATCCTCAGGTTTCACATTCTGTTACTATTCACCTCTCAAATTTCAACTTACTGCTCTTCTCTTTCTTTTATAGTTTGCTTATTTTTGGTTTTGGCTCATGACGATTTTATTTAGTGCATACTCAAAACTACATTTAAATAATGTGTATTTGTTTCCATTTATTTAATATATAAATGTAATGTTGTTTAGTATATCATGTCCTGTTTGTGCTAGACGCAGAAGTTCTTGCTAAACTTTTGACTTTAGTAATGATGTCAATAAGCTACCTTATTTAAATCATATGTCTATAGCAGGCAATTCTTTAAAAATTAAAGTTTATTCGGGTCAATGGTTAGTCAAGTTACATAGGTTTCAAGTGTACAATTCTGTAATACATCATCTATATAGCCCATTGTGTGTTCACCACCAAAAGCCAGTTCTCCTTCTATCACCATATATTTGATCTCATTTACCCTCATCTACCAAGCCCTATCCCCCTTAATCTCTGGTAACATCTAAACTATTATCTATGTCTATGAGTTTTTGTTCCTTTGTTGCTTTCAGTTTTATATCCCACATATCAGAGAAATCATATGGTTCTTGACGTTTTCTGTCTAACTGACATGAGGTGATAGCTAATTGCGGTTTTTATTTGCATTTCTCTGATGATTAGTGATGTTGAACATTTTTTCACATGTCTATTGGCCATCTGTAGTCCTCTTTGGAGAAATGTCTATTCAGGTCTGCTGCCCATTTTTTTTTTTTTTTGGTGTTTTAGAAGATATTTTTTTAAATTTTATTTTATTTTATTTTTAATTACTTTCAGGTGTACAACACAGTGCAATAGTTATACATTTCACCCCTCAAAGTGACAACCCCCCACCCCCAATACACCACCCCACTCCCCCCCCATATCATATATATCTATTACTCTTCCTCTGACTCTCTTCCACAGTATAATCCACATCCCGTGACTATCTATATATATTCAATTACAGTAGGTATACCACCTCCACTTTAGTAATACAGTGCAGTGATCAAACCTCTACTACATCCATGAAATGGTCTCCCTAACAAGACCTATGATCATCTGACATTCCACAGAACATTTACAACATTATTAATTATATTCCCCAAACTGTTTTTCCTATCCCAGTAGCAATATTGTAGTTGCCTATTTTTGCTGTCTAATCCCTTCCCCTTCTCCCTCATCCCCATTCCTCTCCAAATTAGCAACCCTGATTCTTCCTCTATATCTATGAGACAGTTTCTGTTTACTTTGCTCATTCATACAGTTTTTCATATTCCACATATAAGTGAGATCATATGGTATTTGTCCTTCTCTGACTGACTTATTTCACTCAACATTATAGTCTCTAGGTCCATCCATATCATTGCAAATGGCACGATTTCATTCTTCTTTATAGCAGAGTAATACTCCATTGTATAAATATACCACAGTTTCTTAATCCAGTCATCTACTGACGGGCATTTTGGTTGTTTCCAAGTCTTAGCTATTGTAAATTGTGCTGCTATGAACATCGGGGTGCATAACTTTTTTTGAATAAGTGTCTTGTTTTTTTCAGGATAAATACCTAGGAGTGGAATTGCTGGGTCAAACGGTAGCTCTATTTCCAGTTCTTTGAGATACCTCCATACTGACTTCCATAGTGGTTGCACCAATCTGCAGTCCCACCAACAGTTGCTGCCCATTTTTTAACTGGATTGTTTTTGTTGTTGTTGTTGTTGAGTTGTATGAATTTCTTATATATTTTGTATAGTAGCCCCTAATCAAAGGCATTGTTTGCAAATACATTCACCCATTTGGTTGGTTGCCTTTTTATTTTGTTGATGGTTTCTTTTGCTGTGCAGAAGCTTTTTAGTTTGATATAGTCCCCTTCATTTATTTTAGCTTTTACTTCCCTTGCTTTGTCAAATTAATAAAATCCTCTATGAACCTAAGTTCCATCAGTTTAATACCTATGTTTTGTTCTATGCGTTTCATTGTGTCAGGGCTTATGTTTAAGTCTCTGATACATTTTGAGTTAATTTTAGCACATGGTGACAAATACCAGTATAGTTTCATTCTTTTGCATGTGGCTTTCCAATTCTCCAAGCACCATTTATTGAAGAGGTTTTCCATTCTCTATTGTATGTTTTTGGCTCCTTTGTAAAAAGTTATCTGTCCATATTTATGTGGGTTTACTTCCTGGTTTTCAAATTTATTCCATTGGCCTGTGTGTCTTTTTTTTTGCCAACACCATACTGTTTTGATGATTGTTGCTGTGTAGTACAGGATCAAGTCAGGGAGTGTGATACTTCCAGCATTAGGATTGCTTTGTTTATTTGGGGTCTTTTGTGGTTCCATATGAAACTGATGATTTTTTGTTCTATTTATTTAAAATATGCCATTGAGATTTTGATGGAGATTGCATTAAATCTGTAAATTTCTTTGGGTAATATGGCCATCTTAACTATGTTGATTCTTGCAGTACACAAACACAGAATATTTTTCCATATCACTGTGTCTTCTTCATTTTCTTTTACAAATGTCTTATAATTTTCAGTGTATACATCCTTTACATCATTGGTTAAGCTTATTCCTACATATATAATACTTTTTGTTGCAATGGCAAAAGGAATTTTATTTTATTTCTTTTTCTAAAGTTTCACTGTTAATATATAGGAATGCAGTGGATTTTTGTACATTGATTTTGTAGCCAGCAAATTTACTGCATTTGTTTATTGTTTCTAATTGTTGTTTTTGTTGGAATATTTAGGGTTTTCTATATATAGCATCATGTCATCTCATAGCAGGCATTTTAAATCTGCTATTGTATTTGTTTTGAAAGCAGTGCAAGAATTCTTTCAATATAAAAAATCTATCAACAATTAAAACCTTTATTGAATTCTTGAGCTAGCCCATGGATTTCATGTATGCTCTGCTCATGTTTGTTCCACTGTTTCCCTATTACATCGTATCACCCAGAGTGAAAATAAAGTCCAAGCACATTTTAATGCCGAGGACTTCTGGTAAAATGGCAGAATAGAAGGACGCTGTGCTAACTACCTCCTAGGATCACACCAAAATTACAAATCATTTATACAACATTCAACCCCGGAGGTCCCTGGAACCCTAGAAGAACAGAACCACTAAATGAAGAACTTAAAGAAGAGGCCACGTCAAGTCTAGTAGGAGGGGTGGAGACGAGAGAGGGCGAACCCCGTGAGGGAAGACCCAGCTGTGGGGAGACTTCTCCTGATGGGGGAGAGACCCTCCAGCTGAAAACAAACCTCACCAGCCCAGAGTTCCTTTGCCAGGAAGAGGAGTTCCAAGATAGCTGGCAGTAAATTAGTGAGGACTCTCTTTGCCCACCTCGGTGAGGCTGAGGGCAGCTAGAGTATCAGCGGGGCTGGAGCATGGGCTTGCTCATTGGTGAGCACTCACCCAGTTCCTGGTGGAGGGAGTAGCTGGGTGAGGGGGGGGCAGGAGCCTGCGGTGACAGACTGAACTGAGCACCTTTGGTACAACAGCTGGAGGTTCGTGGACTATTGTTCCCCTGGTGTGGAGCTTGCATGCAAGTAGTGTGAGGAGGGTGCCATTTTGTCAGGGTTGGGCCCTCCCAAAGAGGATCAGGTGCAGGACCTCATTGGTCTGGTGGAATTGGCACAGAAGTGCGTGTGAGCATGTGCGCGCATGCGGACTTGGATCCCCACCCTCAGCCCAGCTTATACTGTGTTGTCAGGGAAATACTGGGCAAGTGCCCCCCGGTTCAAACAGGCTGCTCACTGAGACCTGGGAGTGCGTAAGCCACCTCGGATCCACACCCTCCAAACAGTTGGTGCTGTGTCACCAGGGAAACCCTTGGTTGGTGTGCTCTGTCTCCAACAGGCTGCTCAGTGAGAAGTGGGAGTGTGCAAGCTGCCTCGGGTCCCAGCTCTCTGCACTGCACTTGCAGAGTTGTCAGTCTGGTGATTGGTTGTCGGGCTGCTCGGACTGATCTACGAGCAGCTGATTGGGACAGGCTGAGACTGGGAGTTTTCCTGGGAGTGTTGGGCGTGAGCTGTGTCTGCGTGATCCAGCCAAGGCTCTCCTGGTGATCTATCTAATACAGCAAAGCAATCCCAGAGTGAAAGCCAAAAACAGGAAACAAAGAAACATGTTACAGGTAAAATATCAGCAGAAACCTCTAGAAATGGAACTAAATGAAAAAGAGGGATCCAACTTTTCAGAGACAGACTTTAGAACACTGATGACAAAAATGCTTAACAAACTTAGTGAGGACATACGGAAGGATAGAGAAATCATAAAAAACAACTAGTTAGAATTAAAGAATACAATAACTGAAATGAAGAACACACTCGAAGGAATCACCAGTAGAGTAGATGAAGCAGAGGAACAGATCAGCGATTTCGAAGAAAAAATAGCAGAAATCACCCAGACAAGATGAATCACAACAACTGTTGCATCATAGGAATATCAGAAGGAGAAGAGAAGAAGCAAAGGGTCGAGAATGTATTTGAAAAAATAATGACTGAAAACTTCCCTACCCAGGTGAAGGAAATCCACATACATGCCCAGGAAGTGCAGACAGTTCCAAACAAGCTGAACCCAAACAGGTCCACACCAAGACACATCATAGTTAAAATGGCAAAGGTTAAAGACAGGGACAGAATCCTAAAAGCAGCAAGAGAAAGACAGCAGGTTACATACCAAGGAACTCCTATTAGACTAACAGCTGACTTGTCTACAGAAACTCTGCAGGCCATAAGGGAGTGGCAGCAGATATTCAAAGTGACACAAAATAAAGGCCTACAACCAAGATTGCTCTACCCAGCACGGCTATCACTTAAAATTGAAGGAGAAATAAAGAGCTTCTCAGAAAAGAATAAGCTTAAGGAGTTCATTACCACCAAGCCGGCATTGCAAGAAATGTTAAGAGGGCTTTTTTAAATAAAAGAGAGGGGTAAACAAGCTAACCCAGGAAGACCAGGAATACAAATAACAAAATGGCAATACATATGCACCTAACAGTAATCTTTTTAAATGTGAATGGGCTAAATGCTGCAATCAAAAGACAGAGAGTCGCTGAGTGGATAAGAAAATAGGACCAATGTATATTCTGTTTATAGATGGAATAAGATATTTCATGCAAATGGAAATGAGAGAAAAACAAAGCTGGAGTAGCAGTACTTGTTTTGTACAAAATAGAGTTTAAAATGACTACAATAGAAGACAAACAAGGGCACTATAACCCTAATAAACATCTATGCACCCAACATAGGAACTCCTAATTACATACAACAGATTTTGACAGACATAAAGAGAGAGATCAACAGTAACACTATTATAGTAGGGGACTTCAACACCCGATTGTCACCAATGGACAGACCCTTTAGACAGAAAATCAACACAGAAAGATTGGCCTTAAATGACTCTTTAGACCAGCTAGACTTCGTTGCTATTTTTAGAGCATTTCACCCTGAAACAACAGAATATACATTCTTCTCAAGTACATATGGGACAGTTTCCAAGATAGACCACGGTAGGTCACAAAACAAGTCTCAGTAAATTTAAGAAGATTGAAATCATATCAAGCAGATATAAAGGAAAAACTGATGGTTGCTGGCTGGGAGGCAGTGGGAATGAGGGAGAGGGGGGAGGTTTTGGACAGCGTAGGTGGGTGACTACAATGTTGCCACAGGTATATTGGGGGCAGTTCCTGGAATGTAATTGATAATGTTATGAAGAGACTATTATGTTAAGTGAAATAAGTCAGTCGGAGAAAGACAAGTACCATATGATCTCACTTATATGTGGAATCTGAAAAACTGAATGAGTGAGCAAAGTAAACAGACTCATAGATGTAGAGGAAAAACTGAGGATTGCTAGTTGGGAGGGGGGTGGGGATAATGGAGAAGGGGAAGGGATTAGACAGCATAAATAAACTACAATATTGCCACAAGGATATGAAACGCAGTTCGGGCAATATAATAATGTAAAAATTTTGTGGCATGTCAGATAGTCACATGTCTTGTTGGGGAGACCACTTCATGGATGTAGTAGAGGCTTGATCACTGCCCTGTATACTTGAAACTCATGTTGTATAATATTGTATTCCAACTGTAACTGACTATATACATAGTCATGGGATGTGGAGTACACTGTGGAAGGGAATCAAAGGAATTGTAATAGATATGTATGATATGGGGGGAGTTGTGGGGGGAGAACTGGGGGAAGGGAGTTGTCACTTTTAGGGGTAAAAAGTATAACTATTGCACTGTGTTTTACACCTCAAAGTAATTTTAAAAATGTTTATTTCACAATAAAAGATTATAAAAAAAATTAATGGCAATTCTGAGTCATGATTCTGAGTTTTGTTCAGGCACATACTCCTTGAAAACTATGAAATATTAGAATAACTTCTGTAGATAATTAAATACTCAACCAATTTATTTAGCAAGTCATTTAACTGTCATAATTTGATATTGAATCTAGAACTGTGCCATCTAATATGGTAATGATCAGCCATTTGTGGCCATTGAACACCTGAATTATAGTTAGATAGTAAGATATGGAAACAACCAGGTGTCTTTCACAGGTGAATGGATAAAGAAAATGTAGTATATACAGACAATGGAATCTTATACAGCCTCAAAAAGCAGAAAATTCTGACATTTGTGACAACATGGATGAAACTATAGGATATTATGCTGAGTGAAATAAGGACTCATGCTACATGACTCTATTTACATGATATATTTTAAAAAATCAAATTCATAGATGTTGCAAATATCTTGAAATATTTTTAAAGACATCACTAAATTGAAATTATGTCATTTATTAACCTACTGCTAGATTTTGTTTACTGTATTTTATATTATTAAGTAATTATTGAATATTAAATATATTGATATTTGCAAATAATCTAATTATTTAATATGTTAATAAGTAAACACATTGTGTTTCTGATGAGCCACATTATATCTTTATTAGCTAGTACTGTGATAGAAAATCATAGCAAAATTAGACTAGAATTTGGGTTTTCAACTTAGGTTCCATGATTGGATTTTGGGAGTTCTCTCACCTTCCTTAAAAGTATATGCAAACTTATTCTTTTTTAAAGTACATGAAAATCTTTGTGAGCCTGTGCATATAGGTATTTTTGTTTAATCAATTTCCCATAGAATTGCAGGAACCCCCTTCCCAAAATAGATTAAGAACAACTAGTCTAGACCACAAAGCTTAGTGATTTTGTATTGCCACAGTCCAAGCTGTACAATATGGAAGTCCTATAATACATTTTGAAATTGGTTATAGGTTTAAAAATTCATTCAATTAATGCTTATTGCATGCCTATTCAGGTAGCAATCATTGTGGTTGCCATTCATTTCCAGTAACATATGATTTCATGGTACATCTTTTTGTGACAAGGGGATATAAAGTGAATGGTCAGAATGGTCAGGTTGTCAATAATGATATGGATATTTCGAATTATTAGACTCATATAAATCATGTCAGTGTCAGTCAGTCAAACTAAAAACTTAAGAGGTCAGACAATTAAGTGAGTGAACTTGTTGCAACAATGTTGTTAACCTTTTTTTGATATCAGAGGGATTATTCATTATGAATTTGTACCAACTGAATGAACAGTTAACCAAGTTTGCTATTTGAAAGTGCTGAAAAGGCTACATGAAAAAGTTAGATGATCTGACTTTTTCACCAAGATTTCGTGGCCCTTGCATCACAACAGTACACCAACACACATGGCACTATCTGTGAGGGAGTTTTTAGCCAGGAAACAACTGTATTGGAACACCCTCCCTACTCACCTGATTTGTCCCCCAAGGACATCTTTCTTTACCCAAAGATAAAGGAAACATTGAAAGGAAGACATCTTGATAACATTCAAGACATCAAAGGTAATACAACAGCAGCACTTAAGGCCATTCCAGAAAAGGAGTTCAAAGTTACTTTGAAGGGTGAACTAGGCACTGGCATCAGTGTGTAGCTTCCGAAGGGGAGTACTTTGAAGGTGATCATAGTGATATTCAGTAATGAGGTATGTAGCACTTTTTCTAGGATGAGTTCACAAACTTAATTGTCTGAGCTCATATATAATGTCTCATAAAGAAAATTCTGCAGTGCAATGAGCAGAGAATAAAAGAAAACTTCCTGATGGGGAACTAAAGGAACTTAGGCTGAAAATTTTAAAAATGCATTTTGAATAATACAACCCAGAATCCCCTATGCTTTAATTCTTTCTGAAGGGCTTTTACATACATTAGCTCATTTGCCCATTTGATTTGCAGAAGCCTATACATCTAAGCAAGATCATAAAATTAAGTACTATGTGGATAATTAGTAAATGTTATATCTAATGTTACATCTTGCATAATGATAACTGTGCTTCTCCTTTGCATTCTGATAGTAATTCATTGATTCAAAAAACATGTTAAGCTATGTGCTAAGTGTACATAAGTGTACCTTGTACTCGGTGATATGGATGTATGATGTCAACATTAACTAATTAAGTGATCTATGTTCTTCATGTCACCTAGTCTTCCCTGCACTATATGACAGCAACTGTGCCTTACATATAAAAATCTTTACAACTAAACTCCCTTAGGTCAAAGGCTATGCTTTTGCCTTATTCCGTGTCTTTCATCATGTAATATAAAACTTTTAAACTTTGTATGTCTTGGATTTACTGTTTCATGATTTCTTGAATACAGAAATCAGGGTTAACAAAATATCAAACAGAAATCTGAAATTATTTAGTGTAAGCTCAAAGGCCTAGGAAAACAATAAAGTTAAGCAGCAATTTTCATGAACACCGGGGAATTGCTTCAGAAACAAATTTAAATAAATTACTGAGATTAACAGAAATGCGTAATTACATTTTTTTTGTGTGTATGAGCTAGTTGTAATCAATGAAATTGACTAGTGCTTGGCACAATATGTTATAAGGTGTTTGACTTTTTTTTTGCTCCTAATTAGACTGTGAGAATTTTCTTATATTTTAAATAAAGATAGATGTATGTTCTGACATACAGGATTTCAGATAAAACAGTAATCTAATTATTAAATTGCCTAGTTTCCTGTTTGTTGAGTCTGCAAAGTAGGGAGGGTAGAAATAAGATACTCTTTTTCCTCAGAACCTCTGCAGCGAGTATATTCATACTGCCATGAAGTTGTGAAATGGCTGAAGATAGGAAATTTATCTGACAAGGAATGTGATTAGGCAGGTTGACTCCAGCTGTGAATTTGTAGGTGTTAGAGAATTTGGTATAACATTCCTAAATTCAACCTGCAAATGTTCTATCAGAAAGTATTATGTCTCGGGCAGGCCGAATGACACAGTGGCTAAGCACTGGCTTGGGAGGGCAGCGGCCCCGATTCGGTCCCACATGTGAGGGCCAGTGACACTGTCCTCAAAAAAAAAAAAAGAAAAAAAGAAAAAAAGAAAGTATTATGTCTCATCACAAAAACCTTTTTTGGCTCATGTTGACCTTTATGGTCTACTCAAATTGCACAATATTCTAATGTTTTTGCCTTCACAGAATATACATTTACAGGCTATGAATACTACAGTTATGCTGTTATTTCTTGATGAGTTTTCCCAACTCACTTTCACTGCCTTTATATTCCTTGATCATTAGCACAACCCTCACACCCATGTCACCTCAGTAATGAAATGGCATAGCTTCATTTATACATCAAAATAAAAGTTCTAACTTTGCCTTTCAACAATATCTAATTAATTTTAGCATTAAAACAAAGTTATATCTAATTATGAATATGTAGAAAATACATGAGATATTATCAATTTAGAAGAGGTTAAATTATGTTGAATTTAATGATATTCTAAATATTTATTGTGTATCTACAGTTAAAAGACACACAGACTAGGTTTTAGATTGTAATTGTAACTGGTTCATACATATAGATTTTTAAAATTTAAAGAGAGAATGTATAACATACAATAAGTTGTCTTGTTATTTCCTCATTTTATGTCTCTCTGGATTTCCACTTCTTGCATATCTTAATAAATAATCTTTTTTTTTTGAGGGCAGTGCCTCTAGCCCTCATATGTGGGACCTGAACCAGGACCTCTGGCTTCCCAAGCCAGCGCTTAACCATCATGCCACTCAGCTGGCCCTTAAAAAATAATCTTAAATCAAAATTTGATGTACTCCCAATAACATTATTTTAAAAACACTTCACCCATTTAGGTGTATGATGCTTAATATGATTTAGGGCACAAGAAACAGAAATAATTAAGGAATTTGAAACAATATATATGGCATAACATGCCAGGGCATAAGTTGAAGAGATGGCAAGCATTTTGTGGCATGTGTCATAGGTAGGGCCCTATCTGGGCTAGTGGCTAAGTGTCATAAAACCACTGGAGATTAAAATTATTAAGGAGTAAAGTTCAGGTTTTCAGACCCAGTTCCAATGAATAATTACTTTTCAGGTGTTTGGAACCGCCAAAATGTTCAAAGACGATAGTAACATACTTCTTCACTAATGTATATAATTAAAATTAAAATTTATTTCCTATAGAATACTTATCATATGGCAGGCACTATTTTAATTGCTTTGCAAATATTAATCCAGTTAGTCTTCATAATAACCAATGATATAGGTATTACTATCCATAGGCATAGAGGTTGTAAGAAAATTGCCAAATTTCATATGCATAATAAGTGTTGGAGCTTGGATTTAAATCTCACTCTAGAATTGGTGCCCTTGACCACTATGTTCTATACTAACTTTAAAAGATTACCATTTATCTATTTCAAATCACCCAATACAGCTTCTTATTTTTAGCAATAAAATGAGGATAATAAATGAAAATCTTCCTTCTGTGGTCTCAGATTATTGTCAGAGACAACAAAAGCTGAGATCAATACAATGAGAGTAAAGAAGTATCTCCATCTCCCAAAGCAAGGTGCTAGACTATGTTTGCAGGGAATGCTAAAATGCTACATAAGGTTGAGGGAACACAGATGACAGAAGAAAACATTTGAAATGGGTTGTCAATGTTTTATGGAAAAAGAGATAGCAGTGTTTACCCTCAATTTAAGCCAATCAAGAGAGGGAGCTTCAAGAAAACTATTTAGAAAAGTGGCTCTGAGTCTCTTGGTGTCAGGCACATGCAGGGCCTAATGTTCGAATCACACCTAAAAAGCCAACATGTGAAGATGCTGTCAGAAAACACAGGTGGATCTAGAGCAAGCTGTATTATCTCCAACATAACACTTCCTCCAAGCAGAAGAACAATGTGCAGGATTGAAAAGCTACTATCAGGTAGACTGAAAAGGGGTCATAAGTATCCATGGAGAGAGGCATTGACTATGTCAGCAGGACTTCAGAGATAGGTCCTTAATGGAGGATCTCCAAAAAATGTTTATAAGTGATCCATTATGAAGTGCAATGCAAGTGTAAAAATGAATGAGGGAGTTCTCTATATAATATTATGAAATGATCTCTAGGAATACTGAAAACTGAAAAAGGGAAAATAAAAATGAATGTTTTTATTATACTACCTTTTGTGAAAAGGAAGATAATAAGATGATAGACAGGTGTGCATACACATATACAGATGCTCCTCTACTTACAGTGGGGTCATGTCTCAATAAAGCCATCATAAGCTGAAAGTAATTTAAGTTGAAAATGCATTTAATACACCTAATCTACTGAACATTATAGCTTAGCCCACTCTACCTTAAACGTGCTCAGAACACACCTACATTATCCAACAACTGGGTAAAATCATCTGACACAAAGCCTATTTTATGAGATGGGATCAAACATTATGGTGAATATTTAAATTTTAAAAAAATTGCAGCAAAAGACACATTGCCATTAATGCCCCTCACTCTCCTTCAATTTGAATACACTTATCCCATCATTCTTGCCACTTTCTGAAGCAATTCTGGAAGTCCTCTTTCATGAGTGTCTTTAGTTGTGCTGTCATGGCTGCCTCAATATCCTGAATCATTTTGACCTTGGGGAAGAGCCAGAAGTCACATGGTGCCAGATCTGGTGAATAAGGTGGATAAGGATGCAACATTTGTTTTTGTTTGTTTGTTTGTTTTGTTTTTGTTTTTAGCTGAGCCATCCTGCCACCTGTTGGAAGCTCAGCTCAAGCCCATGTGGGAATCAAACTGGCGACGCTGTTGCTCAGAGCTCATGCTCTTGAGCAAACTCTGAACCAACTAAGCCACTCGGCTGGCCCCATAATGCTTTTATTTGACAGAAATTGCCATACCAGAAGCTATGTATAACATGGAGCATTGTCTTGATGGAGGATTAAGTGAAGACATGAAAGAGTACATCTGGAACTGCTTCAGAAAGTGGCAAGAATGATGGGATAAGTGTGTTCAAAGAATAAGGAAGTATTTTGAGGGGGATAAATGGCAATATGTGTTTTACTGTAATAATTTTTATTTAAACATTTACTGTATTATTTGACCACACTCATATAATAAAGTGTTGACTATTTTATGTAATTGTGTAATTATCACTTGCTGCCTTCATGTTGAACAATTATCTTGAGTTTCACCTGAAGAGTAACTGCCTTCCTCTTCTTCTCACCAGAAAACAAGAGACACAGATGGACATTTTGTAGACATGATGGGATGTAAAAAACACAAAACGCAATATCCCTCAAAATGCTGATAACACAGTACACTGCAGAGTATTGGTTCTTTACCCTTGTGATTTTGTGGTTGACTGGAAGCTGGGCCTCACTGGCACTGCTTAGCATCATGAGACAATATTGAGAGAATTTCACACTGCATATTGTTAACCCAGGAAATGATAAAAATTCAAAATTTATACTATGGTTTCTACTGGATGCATTTCTCTTTTACCCCATTGTAAAGCTGAAAAATCGTAAGTCATACCGTTATAAGTTGGGAAAACTCTGTACATACATATAGGGAGATATAAATAAGGGATAAGAGGTACGCTCTTCTGAAGTTATTTGTTTTTGGCACATGTGATGTTGTACTAGAATAAGCAATATATATTTGTTCTTTGTCCCCAGTTTCTGTCACAGAACTTCTAAAACCCTTGGAATATCCTGTGGAATAGATGTGATAGAAACATCTTTTGTTATACATAACAAGTCCCTTTTCAACCATACCTGAAGTTATGTTAATGAGATGACTAGAAGCCTCTAGATAGTTTTATGATGGGGGCTCGTTGCCACAGGAAGCAGCCATGTGATTAGAGGATTAGAATTTATACTCCTCTATCCCCACCCTGTACTCCAGGGAAGAAAGAGGGGCTTTGGAGTGAGTTAATCATCAGTGATCAGTGGTTAAATCAATCATGCTTATGTAATGGAAACTTCATTAAAACCTTAAATGAAGGAGGTTGGAGAACTTTCAAGTTTGTGAATGAATACATCCCTGTGCCAAGAGGGTGTCCCATGCCAAATTCCATGGGGAGAGAAGCTCCTGTGATTGAGACCCTTCTGGACGTTGCCTTATGTACCCTTCATCTAGTTATTCATTTGTGTCCTTCATATTTTTTTATTATAAAACAGTGGTTCTCTAAGTAAAGTTGTTCTCTAAGTTCTGTGAATCATTATAGCAAATTATCAAAACTGAGGGGGGATTTGTGGGAACCCCTGATTTGTAACCAAACTATACATAAGTGTGGGTAACCTAGAGACCCACTACTTGCAATTGGCATCTGAAGTGAGAGGCAGTCTTGTGGGATTGAGCCCTCAAAGTGTGAAATCTGATGCTATCTCTGGGTAGATAGTGTCAGAATTGAATTAAATTGTAGGACACCCAGTTGGTGTCTGTTTCGTGTGGAAAACCCATATATTAGATGTCAGATGTGTTGTGAGTAGAGAAATAGTTTTCCTATGGCACATGTAAATAAATATTTCACATAATTAAAATGACAAAATTAAATTAAAATAAATAAAAGCAAATAAACATACATATATGTCAAGTTGGAGATACAAGAAATATTTCAAATGACTTTAAAACACAATATTTTGGTTGTATATCCATAGTGGGTATATAGCAAGGACAAAAAGAACTGCAAAGAAATCTAAAAACTGAGTTTGGTATTCTTATATTAGTAAAGATAACAATACAGTTATTTTAAACTAACATTCATAAAACAAATAATTAAGTACATAATGTCTTCAGTTACCAAGATTATCAGATTAAGAAACAGAAAAAAAATAAAACCGGAGAATTTAGGAAATGTAATCTAAATGTGATTAGAAACAAAATGATTTAATTTTTTATCATATATATCTATATCTATCTATCTATCTATCTATCTATCTATCTATCTATCTATCTATCTTTCTGTCCACTGAAGGAGTCTGAAATCTCATCAACAATGTAGCCTAGGCAGAGGTCTCAAAATATGATTTTATTAGAGCAATGGTTGATTGCAGGTCTGGGACAGAAAATGTGCAAGTTGAGCCTGGGAAATCTTGTCATACTACACAGTAAGGAAGCTATGAAAAAATAATGAAGTCATGTCAATAGGATAGAGGAGCCAATCTGAAAGACTCCCATTACCAAAGATGGGCCAATTTGAGCATCATTATTGATAATAACTGTAATGCATTGAACCATATCAAAAGGCATATGTAATGAGGTCATACTAATACTTTCAAAATAATGACTACAACAGAACTTCAGTGTTCACTGTTGTGGGTTGAATTGTGTCCCTCCAAAACATACATCAAAACACTATCCCACAGTAAATGCGAATATAACCTTACTACAAAATATAGTTTTGGCAGATAAAATCAAGTTGAGATGAGGTCATACCTAATTAGGGTGGGCCATGAATCTAATGGCTGTTGTCTTTATAAGGAGAGAGAGACAGAGAGATACGAAGACACACGTAAGTGGATGACAGTAATGTGCAAACAGATGCAGAATGTGGAACAATGCAGATATAAACAAAGGGACACCAAGGACTGTCAGTAACCAATAAAAGCTAGGGAAAGGAAAAGAAGGATTCTTTTCTAGATCCTTCAGAGGAAACATGTCTCTGCCAACACCTTGATTCTGGACTTCTAGCTTCCATAAGTCTGAGAGAATAATTTTTGTTGCTTTGAGCCACTCAGTTTGTGGTAATTTTCTTATGGAAATGCTACAAAAGTAATGCAGTCATCTTTGTAGGTTGATAGGCCACCAACTCATTATTCTGATAATTGGTAAACAGAGAGAAAGAATAACTAGTTTTTATCTTTACTGTATGAATTATATTTCTGGGTTATTAATAGTTCATGAGAGAAAGTTTCTGTTTATAGAAAAGTCTTTGCTAATAAATGCAGGAGTAATAGAATTTGAAAAGGAGTATGACCTTTCCAAATAAAATAATGGGTCAGACAATGGATCATTAATGAATAATGAAACCATCTTGTGAAAAGTTGATGGGTGAATTTTATAATGGATGAAATCAGCTCATAATATCTGGACTCACTGATCAATATAAACCTCACTAAAAGTGGGATAATTACACATAGTGCTTCCTGAGGTGATGCAATAAGGAATGTATAGTATCACCTATGAAGTATTCTTGCTAACGAACTGAAACTAAATCTAATCAGTCTTTAGAGTCAACTCTTAATTGATAGGAAAAAATATAGAAGAGGGAAAAACCTTAAAGTACACATTTGCACTTAACTAAATCCAGAATTCGAAACTCTTCAGGAAAGAATGACCCTGTTTCATTAACAAATAGATGTCATGAAAAATAATAAAAAAGATTGGGGGAAATGAAACAATAAGAGACATATCAACCAAATGCAAAACCTTGTTTCAATCTTATATTTGAAAAATTAACTAAAAATTTTTGAGACAGTTAAGAAAATGAGAATATGATACTCCATTGGATGTTATTGAGAAATTATGATTAATTTTCTTAGATTTTATCATGATATAATAATTTGTTTATAAAATATGCTATCTTTTGGTGACAAAAACTGAAGTATATGAGAGTGAAGTGATAAATTAGGGATTGCTTTTAAATATACCAGAAATAAACAATGAAGCAAGCAAGGAAACAAAACAAACACACAAATAAGTAGTAAAAGTTGGAGGATGTAGGTAAAACAATTTGGCACAATGTTAATAATTGTCAAAGCAGGACATATCCATGAGGTTTTATTTTAATAATTTTTAAAATTTTGTCAGTTTTTATAAATAAGCATAATTTAAAAAAAGACCTTTTAAAGGTCTTATAAGAAGAGTCAACAATATATTTGCTGCCCATAGGACACTGATACCAGATCACAAACATTCCAAGTATTTAAGGTTATTCCCTTTTTTTGTTACTTTTGATTTATTTATTTATGTATTTATGTACTCATTTATTTAAGGTATAATTGACCTGTAACATTGTATTAGTTTTAGGTATACAATATAATGATTTGATATATGTATATATTGCAAACAATTACCAAGATAAGTTTAGTTAATATTCTGACCAAAGGTAGTTACAATATTTTCTAGTAATGAGAACTTTTAAGATCTTTCATAGCAACTTTCCAATGTATGATATGGTGCCATCAACTATAGTCACCATGCTGTACATTACATCTCCAGGACTTACTTGTCTTATAGCTAGAAGTTTGTACCTTCTCACCACCTTGACTTATTTCACACTCTACTCCATTTCTCAACCCACTACCTCCGGCAACTACCCGTTCTCTGTATCTATGAATTTTTTTCATAGATTCCATATATAAGTGAGATCATATGGTATTTGTCTTTCTCTGTCTGACATTTCACTTAGTCTAATGCCCTCAAGGTCTATCCATTTTGTCACAAATGGCATGATTTCCTGATTATTTAGAGCTGAAAAATATTCCATGTTTATATATACCATACTTTATTTATCCATTTATCTATAAATTGACACTTAGGTTGTTTCTAACTAAGACTACTCCATTTGATTTAAATGCCTACCTCCATCTGTGTCCATTTCTGGAGGGATAAGGGATTATGAGATGGGGGAAAAGGTGTGAGTGAGAAAAAAATAGAAACCAAACATGACCTTGTCTCCTAAATGGGGCTTCTAAGTCTGAAATAGGTTCAAGCTAAGGAAACAAAAACATTTTAGATTTAAATGAAATTTGAAGTACTCTCTACTAGAAAATTTAATTAGTAAAATCAGACTTCTGCCGTGAACTGTGTGCCTGCCTGATCCAGCCAGGGCTCTCCTGGTGATCTATCTAATACATCAAAGCAATCCCAGGGCGACAGCCAGAATGGGGAAACAAAGAAACATGTTACAAGTAAAAGATCAGAAGAAACCGCTAGAAATGGAACCAAATGAAACAGAGGGATCCAGCCTTTCAGAGACAGAGTTTAGAACACTGATGATAAGAATGTTTAACAAACTCAGTGAGGACATAAGGAAGGACAGAGAAATCATAAAAAACAACCAGTTAGAACTAAAGAATACAATAACTGAAATGAAGAACACACTCGAAGGAATCACCAGTAGAGTAGATGAAGCAGAGGAGCGGATCAACGATTTGGAAGATGAAATAGCAGAAATCAACCAGTTGGCAAAACAAAAAGACCAAAGAATAAAAAACAATGAAAATAGTTTAAGAGCCCTATGGGACAAGATGATACACAACCAAATTTGAATCATAGGAATACCAGAGGAAGCGAAGAAACAAGGGGTCGAGAATGTACTTGA
Source organism: Aselliscus stoliczkanus (assembly GCA_033961575.1). NCBI lineage: Eukaryota > Metazoa > Chordata > Mammalia > Chiroptera > Hipposideridae > Aselliscus > Aselliscus stoliczkanus. The sequence continues at coordinate 32,069,657 of CM066737.1, read as the reverse complement.
AAAAATAATGACTGAAAAATTTCCTACCCTGGTGAAGGAAATCAACATACATGCCCAGGAAGTGCAGAGGGTTCCAAACAAGCTGAACCCAAACAGTTCCACACCAAGACACATCATAGTTAAAATGGCAGAGTTTAAAGACAGAGACGGAATCCTAGAGGCTGCAAGAGAGAGACAGCAGGTTACATACAAAGGGACTCCTGTTAGAGTAACAGCTGACTTGTCTACAGAAACTCTTCAGGCCAGAAGGGAGTGGCAGTAGATATTCAAAGTGACACAAAATAAAGGCTTACAACCAAGATTGCTCTACCCAGCACGGCTATCACTTAAAATTGAAAGAGAAATAAAGAGCTTCTCAGAAAAGAATAGGCTTAAGGTATTCATTATCCCCAAGCCAGCGTTGCAAGAAACGTTAAAAGGGCTTTTTTAAACCAAAGAAAGGGGTGAACAAACTAACCCTGGAAGACCAGGAATACAAATAACAAAATGGCAATACATATGCACTATGAATAATCACTTTAAATTTGACAGGGACAAATGCTTCAATGTAAAGATAGAGAGTGGCTGAGTGGATAGAAAATAGGACACATGTTTATGCTGTTTACAGATGGAATAAGATATTTAATGCAAATGGAAATGAGAGAAAAAGAAAGCTGGAGTACCAATACTTATTTTGGACAAAATAGACATTAAAATGACTACAATAAAAGACAAAGAAGGGCACTATAACCTTAATAAACATCTATGCACCCAACATAGGAACTCCTAATTACATATAACAGATTTGGACAGACATAAAGACACTGATCAACAGTAACACTATCATAGTAGGGGACTTAAGACCCTTTGGACAGAAAATCAACACAGAAAGAGAGGCCTTAAATGTCACATTAGACCAGCTGGACTTCGTTGATATATATATTCAGAGCATTTCACCCTGAAAACACAGAATAGACATTCTTCTAAAGTACACATGGGACATTTTCCAAGATAGATAACATTAGGCCACAAAACAAGTTTCAGTAAATTTAAGATGATTGAAGTCATATCAAGCAGATATAAAGGAAAAACTGATGGTTGCTTGCTGGGAGGGAGTGGGGATGAGGGAGAGGGGGAAGGTTTTGGACAGCGTAGGTGGGTGACTACAATGTTGCCACAGGGATATGGGGGCAGTTCTGGGAATGTAATTGATAATGTTGTGAAGAGACTATTATGTTAAGTGAAATAAGTCAGTCGGAGAAAGACAAGTAGCATATGATCTCACTTATATGTGGAATCTGAAAAATTGAATGAACGAGCAAAGTAAACAGACTCATAGATATAGGGGAAAAACTGAGGGTTGCTAGTTGGGAGGGGGTTGGAGATAAAAGGGAAGGGGAAGGGATTAGACAGCATAAATAGACAACTACAATATTGCCATGGGGATATGAAACACAGTTCAGGGAAAATAATAATGTAAAAATTTTGTGGCGTGTCAGATAGTCACATGTCTTATTAGGACAACCCCTTCATAGATGGAGTAGAGGCTTGATGACTGCACTTTACACCTGAAGCTGATGTTGTATAATGTTGTATGCCAAATGTAACTGAATATATAGATAGTCATGGGATGTGGAGTATACTGTGGAAGGGAGTCAAAGGAATTATAGTGGATATGTATGGTATGGGGGGAGGAGTGGGGTGGTGAACTGGGGGAGGGGGTTGTCACTTTGGGGGTTAAAGAGTATAACTATTGCCCTATGTTGTACACCTGAAACTAATTAAAAAAATAAAAATATAAAATCAGACTTCTTGTTCTGAATGAGAATAGCTGAAAAGGCTGAGAGATTTGACCAAGATTTTATTCAGACGTGTCCCACATAAACTTGTCTGGGAAGAAGACTCTTAAACAGAAATTTCCTTGCAGGACAATTATTGTAGAGTGCTTGGGGGGACACCTGCAATGGGTGAGGATTGAGAAACTGGGTATAATGTAAGGCAGTAGCAACAAATACCTTAACCATTCTGATAGAGAGCTCTGCATGAAACAACCTTTCCAGATTGTTTCAAACTGAAGCAAGACAGCTGAGCCTTTATAACTCAGGCATCAACAAATCATTGGACTCAGGTAGCCCCTGAGTCCAGAAAGTGCAATGCCTTTTTTGGGACTGAGCTGTGAGCCATCAAGGGTTTACACTCCTGGCAGCTGAGAATTAGTACTGCCATCCAGAAGGGTGAAATGGACAGTACACCACAACATCTCTCACAAAGGGGCAAGGGGAAAAAAGTATTCTGAAGATTACTCTACAAAGTCCAGTTTATTCAAGATATAGATAGCATGGATATCAATATACATGTCTTATCTGTGCAGTGGAGATAAATAACAACATAACCTTCCTAACTTTCAGGATGTTGAAATTATAAATAATATTATTTGTAAAAGTATTTGTGAATTATAAATTGCCATAGGAAATATCATGGCATTGTGAAAAGATTAAAGCCACGAAAAGGTCAGTTAGCATCCTGTCTATTTTGTAACTGGCTATGTAGGAGACTTAGTTCTCCATCTACAAAATGGGAAAGGCACCTAAACTGTGGTTCTCTAAGATAATAATTGGCAAACTTTAGGAGTATCTCAGGAGGTTTTAAGTTTTATTTCATGTGAGATCAAACCAATGTACATGCTACTTTAAGAGCCTTTCCAGCTTTGTATTTATATATTTAGTTATTTACTTGGGTCAATTTTTAGATTCAGTGTTCTGAAAAACACCATTTTTTTGGGTAGTCAATAGAATATCTTAGAATGTACTTTAAGAAATTCTGACTCGATTTCTCCCAAATTTAGATTAGCTAGGGCTTTATATGATGATACACACTAATAATTGCTTCCATTTGATTTTTAAAGTTTCTACTTCTCAGGCCAGCTGAGTGGCGCATTGGTTAAGAGTTGGCTTGGGAGTGCCAGCTCTGAGCAGCAGGGCTGCCAGTTCGGATTCCATATGAGGCCCAGTGATTCTGCACGCTCTACAGCTAAGATGGTGAACAACAGCTCGACATGAAGTTGGGCTGCCTTGAGTCACCAGTGACAGTGTAGGCTACAGAAGGGCTGCAGTGGGCTGCTGTGAGCTATTGTGTGTGGCTGGTAGCCAGTGTGAGCAGCCGGCAGCCAGCGTGAGCTGACGTGAGCTCCGAGAGTGGCTGTCCAATGTCCAGCAAGTGACTGCCTCAGCCAGGAAGACAGCAATGATCACAATACCAAGATGGGCCAGTGAAGCAATGTCCTCCAGAACTAGACTGAAGAAGAAAAGGACAGCAACATGTCTGTTCCCCTTCCTTGATTTGTCTACACTGTTCCCCTCCCCCAATTCCCAAATACAATCTTAAAAAAAAGATTTTACTGCTTTCTCTTCCCTTTACACTGTGTATTTAACCATGAGTTTTTCCTGCCAGTGTTAAAGAACATAGATTGAACAGTATAGCTCCAGTATTTCATGAACATTCAACCCAGCACATTAACTAAAAAAAATTTCATAAGAATATTATCATATTAAAATTAAAACTCCTGTATAATTCCATAGTGGTTGTGATATTAGAAATAAAGTTTCATGACTATGTATATAACAAAAACAATACTTCAAATTTGAGCAAGTTAAACATGATAAAGAGAATACTATTGGGGTGGTCGAGTGGCACGTTTTTAAGAATTGGTTCGGATTAGATGAACAGAACCTCTTAAAGAAGGACCCAAAGAGGAGGCCATGTCATGTCTGGTAGGAGGGGTGCAGACAAGAAAGGTTGAGTCCTGTGAGGGTTGCCCAGCTGTGTGGGGAGCCATCTCCGGTTGGGGGAGAGACCCTCCGGCCCCACACCAAGCTCAACAGCCCAGAGTTGCTTTGCCAGGAAGAGGAGTTCTACGAAAGCAGGCAGTAGAAATTAGTGAGGACTCTCTTTGCTTGGCTCGGTGAGGCTGAGGGCGGCTGGAGAAACAGTGGGGCTGGCGCTTGGGTTCCCTCGCCGGTGAGCATTCACCTGATTCCTGTTGGAGGGAGTAGCTATGTGATCCGGTTCCAGGAGCCTGTGGGGAAGGACTGAACTGAGTGCCTTTGGTGCAGAAGCTGGAGGTTTTGGGACCATTGTTCCCCTGGTGTGGAGCTTGCACACAAGCGGTGTACAGGAGGGCACCATTTTTCTCAGGGTTGGGCCCTCACACAGAGGGTCAGATCTGGGATCTGATTGGTCTGGTGAACATGGCACAGGAGTGCGTGCGTGCGAGCGCATGTGGACTTGGAATCCCACGCTCCACCCTGCTTGTGCTGTGTTGCTAGGGAAACGCCTGGCGGGTGCCCTCCAGCCCCATCAGGCTTCTCACTGAGACACAGGAGTGTGTAAGCCGCTTTGGATCCCCTCCCTCCACCCTGTTTGTGCTGTGTTGCCAGGAACATGCAGGGCAGGTGCTCTCAAGCTGCATTAGTCTGTTCACTGAGACTCAGGAGTGTATTAACCGCCTTAGGTCCCCACTCTCCGCACTGTTTATGCAGAGTTGCAAGGCTGGGGATTGGCTGTTGGGCTGCTTAGCCTGATCTGTGGGCAGTTGATTGGGACAGGCTGAGACGGGGAGTTTTCCTGAGAGTGTTGGGCAGGGAGCGGTGCACCTGCATCATCTGATCCAGGCTTTCCTGGTGAGTTTGTGTGAACTCATTGCTGGTGCACAGTGCATGCTGATCTGACTTGGTGGGGGCCACTGCCCACATCAAGTGGTGCCTTGGGGGCCTGCCCCACCGACCTAGAGCTGTGTTGCCAGAGGCACGCTGCGCCCATGGTGCCTGGCCCACATCTTGATAGGCCAGAGAGGTTTATTTTTTTATTATTTTTTTTGCAGTAGCAGACAACCTGCAACAACCTGTGAAGACTTTCTTTTTTCGTAGTGAGCATGGGTCCAGATTACACAGCAGCTAATTGTGGAAAGCTCACTGCAAGCCTGAGCAAGTGGTCTGCAGATTAAAGAGGATGGAGAGGCCCCCACCTCTTTTTTTCTCTCTTTTTTTCTGTTTTTCTTTTCTCTTCTTTCTAGGTGATCTATCTAATACATCGAAGCGCTCACAGAACGACAGCCAGAATGAAAAAACAAAGAAACATGTCCCAAGTAAAAGATCAGAAGAAAACTCTAGAAATGGAACTAAATGAAAGAGAGGTATCCAAACTTTCAGCGACAGAGTTTAGAACACAGATGATAAGAATATTTAAGGAACTCAGTGGGGACATAAAGAAGCATAGGGAAACCATAAAAAAAAACCAGTTAGAACTAAATAATACAATAACTGAAATGAAGAACACACTCGAAGGAATCATCAGTAGAATAGATGAAGCAGAGGAGCGGATCAGCGAATTAGAAGACAAAATAGCAGAAATCACCCAGCTGGAACAAAAAAAAGATAAAAGAATAAAAAAGAATGAAAATAGTTTCAGAGATCTCTGGGACAACCTGAAACACAACAACCACTCATGTCATAGGAATACCAGAAGGAGAAGAGAAGAAACAAGGGATTGAGAATGTATTTAAAGGAATAATGACTGAAAACTTCCCTACACTGGTGAAGGAAATCAACATACATGCCCAGGAAATGCAGAGGGTTCCAAACAAGCTGAATACAAACAGGCCCACACCAAGACACATCATAGTTAAAATGGCAAAGCTTAAAAGACAAAGACAGAATCCTAAAAGCAACAAGAGAAAGACATCAGGTTACATACAAAAGAACTCCTACAAGACTAACAGCTGACTTTTCTTCAGAAACTCTGCAGGCCAGAAGGGAATGGCAGGAGATATTCAAAGTGACACAAAATAAAGGTGTACAACCAAGATTGCTCTACCCAGCATGGCTATCACTTAAAATTGAAGGAGAGAATTAGAGCTTCTCAGAAAAGAATAAGCTTAAAGACTTTATTACCACCATGCCAGCATTGCAGGAAATGTTAAAAGGGCTTTTTTAAAGAGAAGTAAGGGGAAAACAAGCGAACCCAAGAAGACAAGAAATACAAATAACAAAATGTCAATAAATATGCACCTATCAGTAATTACTTAAATGTGAATGGTTTAAATGCTCCAATGAAAAGACACAGAGTGGCTCAGTGGATAAGAAAACAGGACCTATGCATATGCTGTCTACAAGAGACTCATCTCAGATCAAAAGACACACACACACACAGACTGAAAGTAAAGGGATGGAATAAGATATTTCATGCAAATAGAAATGAGTAAAAAGCTGGAGCAGCAATACTTATTTCAGACAAATTACACTTTTAAATGAAGGCTACAATAAAAGACAAAGAAGGGCACTACATAATAATACAGGGATCAATTCAACATGAGGACATAACCCTATTGAACATCCATGCACCCAATATAGAAACGCCTAAATATATAAAACAGATTTTGACAGACATAAAGGCAGAGATCAACAGTAACACTATCATAGTTGGGGACTTCAACATCCCGTTGTCACGAATGGACAGATCCTCCAGACAGAAAATCAACAGGGACATCGTAGCCTTAAATAACACTTTAGACCAGCTGGATTTAATTGATATTTTTAGAGCATTTCACCCCAAAGCTACAGAATATACATTCCTCTCAAGTGCACTTAGGCCACAGAACAAGTCTCAACAAATTTAAGAAGATTGAAATTATATCAAGTGTCTTCTCTGACCACAATGCTATGAAACAAGAAATCAATTATAAGGAGATACCTGCAAAGCTTACAAATATATTGAGGCTAAATAACATGCTACTAAATAGTGAGTGGGTCAAAAATGAGATCAAGGAGGAAATCAAAAGATACCTTGAGACAATCGAAAATGAAAACACCACTACCCAAAATCTCTGAGATGCAGTGAAAGCAGTCCTAAGAGGGAAGTTCATAGCAGTGGAGGCCTACCTAAAGAAGGAAGAAAAATCTCAAATCATCAGACTATCTTTACACCAAAGGGAACTTGAAAAAGAACAGCAAAACAAGCCCAAAGGGAGTATAAGGAAGGAAATAATAAAGACCAGAGCAGAAATAAATGAAATAGAGAACAAAAAAACAATACAAAAGATCAATGAAACAAAGAGTTGGTTTTTTGAAAAGATAAACAAAATCGATAAACACTTAGCACGACTAACCAAGAAAAAGAGAGGACCCAAATTCATCAAATCAGAAATGAAAGAGGAGAAGTGACAACAGATATCACAGAAATACAGAAAATTTTAAGAAAATACTATGAGCAACTATATGCTAACAAATTCGACAATCTGGAAGAAATAGATAAATTTCTAGAGGCACACAATCTACCAAGTCTGAACCAAAAAGAACCAGAATCTCCGAACAGACTGATTACTGCCAAAGGAATTGAATCAGTAATCAACAATCTTCTAACAAACAAAAGCCCTGGACCAGATGGCTACACTGTGAATTTTACAAAACATTCCAAAAAGAATTAGTACCTATTCTCCTCAAACTATTAAAAAAAACATGGAAGGAGGGAAGGCTCCCAAACTCTTTCTATGAAGCCACTATCACCCTGATTCCTAAGTCAGACAAAGATATTACAAAAAAGGAAAACTACAGGCCAATATCTTAACAAACATAGATGCAAAAATTCTCAACAAATTACTAGCAAACCGAAATCAGCATCTCATTAAAAAGATCATAGACCACAATCAAGTGGGATTCATTCCTGGTATGAAAGTCTGGTTCAATATCTGAAAATCAATTAACGTAATACATCACATTAACAAAATGAAAAATAAAAACCATATGATCGTATCAATAGATGCAGAAAAGGCATTTGACAAAATCCAGCAGCCATTTATGGTAAAAACTCTTAGCAAAGTGGGAATAGTGGGACCATATCTCAGCCTAATAAAGACCATGTATGATAAGCCCACAGCAAACATCATACTCAATGGGGAAAGGCTAAAAGCTTTCCCCTTAAGATCAGGAACAAGGCAAGGATCCCCACTTTCATCACTTCTATTTAACATAGTTCTGGAAGTTCTAACCACAGCGATTAGAGAAGAAAATGAAATAAAAGGCATCCAAATTGGAAAAGAGTAAGTAGAATTGTCACTAAATGCAGATGACATGATACTATGTATAGAGAATCTCAAGACTCCACCAAAAAACTGCTAGAACTGATAGACGAACTTGGTATGTTCCAGGATACAAAATTAATATTCAGAAATCAGTTCCATTTGTATACACCAATAATAAACTATCAGAAGAAGAAATCAGGAAATCAATCCCTTTTACAATTGCTTCAAAAACAATAAAATATCTAGGAATCAATTTAACTAAAGAAGTAAAAGACCTATACTCAGAAAATTATGAGACACTGAAGAGAGAAATCAAAGAAGATACAAATAAATTGAAATACATACCATTCTCATGGACAGGAAGAATCAATATAGTTAAAATGTCAATACTACCTAAAGCAATATACAGATTCAATGCAATTCCAATCAAACTACCAAGGACATTTTTCTCAGAAATAGAACATAGAATCCTGAAATTTATATGGAGCCTCAAAAGACCCCGAATAGCTACAGCAATGTTGAGAAATAAGAACAAAGTGGGAGACATCACACTATGTGACATCAAAACATACTACAAGCCTACAGTTATCAAAAGAGTATGGTACGGGCATAAAAACAGACACATAGACCAATGGAACAGAATAGAGAGCCCAGGAATAAACACATCCATATATGGTCATTTGATCTATGACAATGGAAACAAGTATTTACATTGGAGTAAAGATAGTCTATTTAATAAATGGTGCTGGGAAAATTGGACGGACACATGCAAAAAAATGAAAATGGACTACCTACTTACACCATGTATGAGAACAAAATCAAATGGATGAAAGACTTAAATGTCAGAACTGAAACCATAAAACTCTTAGAAGAAAACATAGGGAGTAAGTTTGCAGACATTACCCTGAGTATATTTTTACTGATATATCCCCTCGGGCTATGGAAATAAAAGAAAAAATGAACATATGGGATTACATCAAACTTAAAAGCTTTTTCACAGGGAAGGAAATCATCAATAAAACAAAAAGCAGCCTACTGATTGGGAGAAGGTATTTGCCAACGATATATCCAATAAGGGGTTGATATCCAAAATTATAAAACACTCATTCAACTCAACACCAAAAAACAAACAACCCAATTAAAAAATGGGCAGAGCATATGAAGAGACATTTCTCTAAAGAGGAGAGATAGATGGCCAACAGACATATGGAAAGATGTTCAACCTCACAAATCATCAGAGAAATGCAAATAAAAACCACAATGAGATACCACCTCACTCGTCAGAAAGACTATCATCAACAAATCAACAAACAACAAGTGCTGGTGAGGGTGTGGAGAAAGGGAACCCTGATGCACTGTTGGTGGGACTGCAAATTGATGCGGCCATTATGGAAATCAGTATGGACGTATCTCAAACAACTGGAAATGGAACTGCCGTATTACCCAGCCATTTCACTCTTCGGTATCTACCCAGAGTAATCCAAGACGCTAATTCAAAAAAATATATGGACCCTATGTTTATTGCAGCACTACTTACAATAGCCAAAACTTGGAAACAACCAAACTGCCCATTGGTAGATGACTGGATTAAGAAACTGTGGTACATTTATACAATGGAGTATTACCCTGCTATGAAGAAGAATGAAATCGTATCATTTGCAACAATATGGATGGATCTGGAGACTATTACGCTAAGTGAAATAAGTCAGTCGGAGAAGGACAAATACCATATGTTCTCACTTATATGTGGAATTCGAAAAACTGAATGAATGAGCAAAGTAAACAGAAACTGTCTCATAGATATAAAGGGAGAACAGGGTTGCTAGTTGGAAGGAGGGTGAAGATGAGGGAGAAGGGGAAGGGATTAGACAGCATAAATAGGTAACTACACTATTGTCACAGGGATATGAAAGACAGCTCGGGGAATATAATAATGTTTTAAAATTTTTGTGGGGTGTCAGATGGTCACATGTCTTGTTAGAGGGACAACTTCATGGATGGAGTAGAGGCTTGATCACTGCACTGTATACCTGAAGTTGATGTTGTATAATATTGTATGCCAACTGTAATTGAATATATAAATAGTTACGTGATGTGGATTATACGATGGAAGGGAGTCAAAGGAATTGTAATAGACAGTATGATATGGGGGGGAGGAGAGGGGGAGAACTGGGGGAGGGGGACTGTCACTTTGAGGGGTAAAAAGTGTAACTATTGCACTGTGTTGTACACTTGAAGCTAATTTAAAAAAAGAATTGTTTTGGGAAAGAGGAGTGGTTGTCAATTGTGGAGCCAAGTGCAGCCTTAGAGATTAGTGTTTTGGGCCTTGAGATTGCTGCAGTCGGCTGCATCGCTCCCCGGATATGTCACTTGTCAAGAGATTTTTTTAAAGCACCTTTAGAATTGTTCTGTTTAGATCAAAATGTATAGTAAAAGAAATTCTTCCAAGAAAATATCTCAAAAGTCAAAAAGAAATCTGAAATGAAAAATTGATGATGAGGAAGTGGAGTTATCAGAGAAAGAGGTTAGAAAAACATCGAAAAAAAATAAAAGTCCGTCAACGTGTCTGTCTTCTGAAGAGACAGGACAGACAGAGCATACTCGTTCAAAACAGGTAAAGATAGCATCCAACAAGACAAACACCTGGCAGCCTCTTTCGAAGAGTAGCAGAGAGCATTTGCAAATGATTATGGAGACAGTAATAATAACAATCTTGAGTAACACTGGTACTCAAAAGGAACAAATTCAATATCATCTCAACTACATAAAGAAAATATTGCTACAACTGTTTGAAACCCTAAAAGTCCCTCCCAAGAAGCAGAAAGATTTAACTAATGTGTCAAGTCTACTGAAAATGAAACGGGCACAACACAGAACTAATGAAGAAGGGCTGGCATAATTGAAAGAAGAAATAGATAAAATGGTAGAGACCAAAGAGTCAATGACTGAAAATATTCAGACCCTGAAGAACAAAATTCAAATTCTGACAAGTGAGGTAGAAGGAGAGGAGGAGAAAGTAAAACAGACATTTCAAATAGACAGTAGTGGGGTACTCTCTCTTCCAGAACTTTCTCAGAAGAGTCTCAAAGCACCCACACTTCAGCAAGAAATTTTGGCACAAATTTCAAACCAGCTCCCTCTTCAGAAGGACTTGGACATTCTCCATAATTCATCCCAGATGGAGAACATGTTCAGTTTCATCGAAGAAGCCTATAAGAGACTGGATGCCTCTTAAACAGTGGTTTTCAGATTATTCCATAGTCATGTTTGTTTGTTTGTTTGTTTGTTTGTTTTATGGCTGAGCCATCCTGCCACCTGTTGGCAGCTCAGCAGCTGCTCAGCTCAGAGCTGGAATCGAACCAGTGACCCTGTTGCTCAGAGCTCAGCTCACACGCTTGAGCGAGCTCTTAACTAACTGAGCCACTCTGCTGGCCCTCCATAGTAATTTAATATTTATAAAGTTGTAAAACTGTGATGATATTGCAGAGCCGAGGCTTCTTCAGGATTTATTATTTCCTAATGTGCAATTTAAAGTTAGCCTCTGTAGATCTACCATTAGCAACTGGTCTAGTCCTGAAAACTCCGTGTTTAGCAGTTGCCAGGTCTAGGAATTAAAATTTATTTTGCTGTATTTTCAGTTATTTGCCTGCAACCATAAAATAAGAACAGCCACAATCTAATGATTTATAATGGCTGAATAGAGCTCCTTCATTGGTTAGGGCAGGGGAAATTTGATACTGTCTTAATATATGTAAAATGTTTAGAGTGCCTAGTTCATAAAAAGTAGTTCATAAATGTTTGCTATCCTTATTATTCTTTTGTTTTGTTATGTTTGTTTGTTTGTTTTGTTTTTTATTATTAATATTATTTACAGATGTACAAAATAATGCAATAGTTATTTTTTTCACACCTCACAAAGTGACTCCGCTCTCCCCCTCCACTGCCTCCCAACCCCGATATCATACATATCTGTTACAATACCATTGACTCCATCACCACACTATATTCCACATCCCATGACTATATATGTGTTAAATTATAGTCAACATCTAATATTATTCAGTGGCAGCTTCAGATGTATAGTGCAGTGGGTAGGTGCTATCGTTATTATTCTTTAGCTGAAAACTTGCACTTTCTGTCTGGTCCTCTGGAACTTGAGAAAACCCAAATGCCTTTACATTTTTACATAACTCCCTAGACTTTGTGGTGTAATTAAGACTTGCCAGGTGTCTTCAACTTTGGAGGTAACATGGACATTCGATTTCTTTGGTTGAGCTAGTGAATAGATGTTGAACACTTGTTTTCCCCTGTCATCAAGCCATACATTTTTTTTGAGGGCAGTGTCACTGGCCCTCATATGTGGGACCCGAACAGGGGCCGCTGGCTTCCCAAGCCAGCGCTTAACCACTGCACCACTCGGCAGGCCCAAAGCATACTTTAATTTCATAAAAATATTAAAAAAGAACATAAGCACGTTTATTCCTTGAAAAGGAAAAATAAAAAAATCCTTCCTGGGCCTGCCGAGTGGCACAGTGGTTAAGCGCTGGCTTGCGAGCCAGAGACCCTGGTTTGGTCCCACATATGAGGGCCAGTGACACTGCCCTCAGAAAAAAATAAAATCCTTCCTTTCAAATCTTTCCTCATTGTGATGATAAAATGTATATACATGTGAATAAATGATCACTAATCTATATCAAAAATCATTTTTGTCCAACTACAGTATATTGTCTGGATTATTTTTATATTATATATTTATCAAATAAAATAACTGCAATTAAAAAAAAAGAATTGGTTTGGGATCCCAGCTCTGAGCAGCAGGGCCCTCGTTCAGATCCCTCATGTGGCCCAGTGACAGCTAAGATGGTGAACAACAGCTCACCCTGGAGCTGGGCTGCCGTGAGTCACTGGCAATAGTGCAGGCTGCAGTGGAGCTGGCCGGCAGCTGATGTGCGCTTTCATGAACTGCTGTGAGGCACCGTGAACAGCTGTCCAATGGCTGGCAAGCCACTGCCTTACCCAGGAAGGGCGCAATGATAATCAAACGTGGGCCAGTGAAGTAACATCCTCCACAACTAGACTGAAGAACAAAAGGACAGCAACTGTCTGTTCCCCTTCCCTGATTCTACAGTGCTGTCCCCATATCCCAATTCCCCAATAAAATCTTAAAAAAAAAACAACCAAAGAATACTATGTCTCAAAGTAAGACAAAAAGAAAGAGCAACAATGGAACATTTTTTTTGAAACCTTCAACTGTCTATGGGAAAGATTACTGTGACTTGGAAAAACAGAATAAAATAATTTACAAATCAAAATAATGTCCAAAACTTCAGCTTGATTCATTATTTTTATTGGAAAAAAAATCTTACACTACATCCTGAATACCTGTATTGAAAAATGGGTAGCACATGCTTCCTATCTTAAAGTTATGGATATTAATTCTAAAAGAGGAGGTATGCAGCACTGAAAGTGACTACCTGCATATACAAACTGAACCAACAAGATACAGATTACTATTTTTAAAGTGTCTGATTTTAAGAAGTGCTAGAGGCATCCCAAATGGACTCTCAATTCAGAGTCCATAAGTCCTCTTCCATCAAGAATTTTAACCATTATTTCAATTTAGACTATTCTAAGGATTCCTCACTTCTTTGAAAGTCCTAATGGCACCAAAAAGTGCACTTTCTAAGTCTAAGCTTAGAGAAACTCTATGTTCTTCTCTCTCGTTCTTGCTCTCTCTGCCACTCTTTCCCTCCCTCTCTCTCCCTCTCTCTCCTTCTCTCTCTCTCTTTCTTTGGCTCACTATTCCAGAGCCTTATTACATATGACCAATTGTGCAATTCTCCTATATCTAAATCTGAAATCCATAAAATGATTCACTTCCAAAACCTGTTAATAATTCTTGTTTACTATCTGTCATTATATATATTCAATTTTTATTGAATTATATAAATACACATATCATACTGCAATTAATTATTAAAAACTTAATATTGCCATGTAACCATTCCCCAGATCAAGAAATAGGGAATTGTTGAGCTGCTGTCCAGAGGCCGGTGAGTGACTGCTTCACCCAGGAAGTGCACAATGACGATGCCAACATGGGCCAGGGAAGCAGCGTCCTCCACAACTAGGCTGAAGAACAAAAGGACAGCAACTTGTCTGTTCCCCTTCCCCGATTCCCCAACACTGTTACCCTCCCCTGATTCCCCAACAAAATCTTTTAGAAAAGAAATAGGGCATTGCCAGCACAGCAGAGTCACTCTTGTGTACCTCCCAGTTACTACCTCCACCCTATTCCCCCAAAGCAACTACTGTCCTTACTTCTAACACCATAGATTATTTTTTTCTGAACTCTATATGACTTAAATCATACAATATGAACTGTTGTGTTTTTTTTCACAAGACATTATGTTTGAAATAATTATTCATTTTGTTGCATATAATTATTTTTTATTCATTTTCATAGTTGAATAGTAAACCATTTATGGGTATATATCAGTTCACTTATGAAATCTTCTGTATACACATTTGGCTTGATCCCACATGGAATAAAACTAGAAATCAGTAACAGAAGTAAATTGGGAACACTCACAAATGCATAGAAATTAACACACTCTTAAATGACCATTGTGTCAAAGAGGAAATCAAAAGGGGAAACAGAACATTTCTTGGGACAAACAAAAATAAAAACACAACATACCAAAACTGATGGGATATAGCAAAATCAGTACTTAGAGCAAAGTTTATCTTGATAAATGCTTATAGTAAATAAGAAAGAACTATCTCAAGTAATCAATCTACATTCATGTCAAGGAACTGGAAACAGAACAAACTAAGCCTAAAGTCAGCAGAATAAAGGAAACAATAAATATTAAACCAGAAATAAATGATATAAGAAATAAAAACACTTTTTAAAAATTTAATGAAACTAAGAGTTGTTTTCTTGAAAAGATGAACAAAATTGACAAACTTTTAGTTTTAAAGAAAAAGGAGAGAAAACTCAAATACATAAAATCAGAACTGAAACAGAAGATATTATAAATGACCCCAAAGAAATAAAAAAGCTTATAATAGACAATTACAAACAATTATACAAAAATATATTTGACAAGTTAAAAAAATGGATAAATTCAAAGAAATGTATTACCTACCAAGACTGAATCAAGAAGAAATAGAATGTCTAACAGACCAATAACAGATAAGGATATTTAACTAGTTAAAAAACAAAACAAAACAAAAAGCCTATAGAGAAAAGCCCAGGAACAGATGGCTTCAAAGGTAAATTTTAGCAAATGTTTAAAGAAATTTAAAACTGGGATATCCAAGATGGCAGAATAGATAAATGTTGTACCTCATCCCATGAACACATCAAAATTACAACTAAATTATAGAACAATCAACCTGGAGAACCATCTGAAGTCTAGCTAAACAGAAGATTTATAACTAAGTATATAAAGAAGAAGCCATGTTGAGACTGGTAAGTGGGATGGAGACACAAAATAGATTGATCCCACACCCACATGTGGAAGTTGAAACCTGGGAGAGATAGTTCAGCCACAGAGGTTCCCTACAGAAGAGAAAAGGACCTCAGCTCCACACCAGACTCTGCAGCCCAGAGTGCTGGTGCTGGGAAGAAGAATGCCCACAACATCTGGTTATAGAAAACAATGGGGATTCCAAACATCTGGGTGAGAGGGAAGGATGCAGGCAGCCCAGACATCTTCTTAAAGGGCCTGTACAGGCACTCCCCTAGGCTCTTATGGAGGGATGGTGACTCAGGGGGCATTGGAGACCTTCAGGGAAAGACTGAGTTCTGTAACTTCAAGGTGAGGACTAGAGGGACAGTCAATTTTCACTGTGTAGGGTCTTCCTCCTGTGCAGCTGGCAGGTGGGTGCCATCTTCCCTTTATCGAACCCCTTCCCTTCTGAGCCAAAAATGAATCTGAATTGCTCTGGTGAGCTCCACTGGCTCCCCTCTGGTGACTCACTGAGACCTGGGCAAAACAAAGTCCATACAGCACAATGCTTTATCAGTGGATGAACTTTAAAGGAGCATGCTGCTGGCAGAAAGTCTCCGAGTCTCCTACCTTTTTACAGAGATTCTCCAGACCTGGTACTGGTGGCAGCCATTCTGGGCTCACAACACGGTCTCTCCTACAAGCCTCCAGGTATAGCACATGCAGTGATCAACCATGAATCTCTTTGTAGTTCCTACCAGGTAGTCCCTGTGTGGTCCCAGGCAACGGCTTACCTGAGCTCGCACTGGAGCCCCTCCCAAGAGCGGCCAACATACTTGGAGACTGTTGAAGCCCCAGGACAGCATACTTGGAGATTGGCTTCAGAACACAGTAGAACATCACCCAATTAGCTCCACAAGTGGCACACCCAAAAGGTGGTCCCAACAGGCACCAGAGCCCACTGGAGCAAATCCTGCTCCATGAGATAAGCCCCCTTCACAGCAGCCCATAAACTGTGTACATGGCCAAACCCCAAACCCAGTCAGCTTAAGGGTCAATCCCACCCAAGTGCCAATAGCAATCAAGTCTCAACTATAACAGGACAGCACACAAAAGCTACACAATGGACACTCCTGGAGCACCCAGCTCAAATGACCAGGAATACTGTGCCGCTGGGCCCCTCACGACACTTACTACATAACACCTGGTCAAGAATGGGAGACAGAGCAGATATACCTAGTACATAGAAATAAAACAGAGAGGCAGCCAAAATGAGGGGAAAAAAGCAAACAAAAATACATCCGAAATGAAAGAACAGGGGAAAACTCCAGAAAAAGAACTACGTGAATTGGAGGCAAGGAATCTACCAGGGACAGAGTTTAAGATAATGGCTATAAGGATGTTCAAAGAAATTAATGAGAATTTCAACAAGAAGATAGCATGCATCAAAAGGACATAGAAACCATACAAAAAGAGAACCAGTCAGAAGTGAAGAATATAATAGCTGAAATGAAGAATGCACTAGAAGGAATCACCAGCAGACTAGATAAAACAAAAGATTGAATCAGCAATTTAGAAGACAAAGTAGCAGAAAACACCCAATTGGAACAGCAAAAAGAAAAAAGGACCCAAATAATGAGGATAGTTTAAGAGACTTCTGGGATAACAGCAAACATAACAACAATTGCGTCATAGAGGTACCAGAAGAAGAGAGAAAGAAAGGGATCGCCGACACCAGAGAAGAAGGTAGTAGCTATTTGCAAGGCTAAACTAAAGCCATTTACAATTTTTCTACACATAGAGACTAGTCATTTTTGTCTCCAAACCTTAGCTTTTGTAGTTTTGTATTTTAATTTCACTGTTATCCTTGATTATTGTCTTTTTTATTGAATGTTGGAAAAGCAGGAGATAGTTGTGCCTCATCTATTACTGCAAAAAAAGTAACAATAAACTTCCTAAAAATACAAGAACAAACAAACAAACAAACAAAAAACACTCAAAGAAAGAGAATCTGTTTAAAGAAACAATGTCTGAAAACATTCTAGCCTGGCAAAGGAAATCGACATATAAGCCCACAAAGTGCAAAGAATGACAAATAAGATGAACTCAAATAGACCCACAACAAGACACATTATAATTAAAATGGCAAAAGTTAAAGACAACAAGAGAATCCTAAAAGCAGCAAAAGAAAAGCAGTTAGTTACCTACAAGGGAGTTCCTATAAGATTCTCAGGTGATTTTTGAACCGAAAATTTGCAGGCCAGAATGGATTGGCACAAAATATTCAACGTGATGAAAAGTAAGTTCTTACAAACAAGATTACTCTACCCAACCGGGCTATCATTTATAAGTGAAGGACAAAGAGCTTCCTAGACAAAAAAAAAAAAGTTAAGGGAGTTCATCAACACCAAGTCAGTATTAGAAGGAAAGTCAGAGAGACTTGTTTAATATCGAAAAAACTTTTTAAATATGTATAATAAAATGAGAATAACTATATATCTGTCAACAATTATGTTAAACATAAATGGATTAAATGTTCCAATGAAAAACATTGGGTGGATAAGAAAACAGAATCCTTACATATGCTGCCTAAAGATGGAAAAAATTATTTCATGAAAATGGAAACAAGAAACAAAAGAGATGGGGTGCAATACTTTTAGCAGACAAAATAGACTAAAACACAGGCTATAACAAGAGACAAAGAAGGACCCAGTAATCCCACTTCTGGATATTTATCTGAAAAACCCCAAAATGCTACTTCAAGGGAATGTGTGCTTCTATGCATTCATTGCACCATTATTTCCACTAGCCAAGATGTGGAGGCAAACTAGGTGTCTTTTGATGGATGAATGGATAAAGAAGAGGTGGTACACGTATACAATAGAGTATTGCTCAGCCATGGAAGGAAAGAGTTCTTGCCATCTGTGATGGCTTGTACGGACCTGAAGGTATTGTGCTGAGCGCAGTATATCAGTCAGAGAAAGACAGATGCAATGTGGTTTCACTTATATGTGGAACCTAAAGAACAAAATTGTTGTCACACAGCAGCCTACCGGTCTGCCCCATGCACTTTCCCATAAAGAGTGGAGCATCTTTAGAGACAGATCCTTTGAGGGACATTGCTTTAGCATTATGCCTATTCTGCTTGTATCCCTGTTTAGCCCCACAAGATGGCTGGTTAGTCTATGAAGAGTAATTCCCCCTCAAGGGAGGAACAACCTAAGACAGGCACAGTCACATGGGCACCATAAGGATAAATCATGGAGTTGAAGAGAGTGGACACAGACCCCCGTCTTGGAGCTGACAGCCAGCTTATAGACTTAATGATGTGATAACATCTGTCCTCCGTGTAATTCTATCAGTGATTTTCAGCATAAGAGGTTTCTGTCTCTTAGGGAGGTGCATGTAAGCAAATCATGGGACTTTCGATAATGGCAGCCTGCAGGCATGGGTGATTTGGCCCTGAGCTAAGTTCTCAGGTATGAGACTCACAGACTGTGGAAGATACATTGATCCTTTCTTGTGTAAGAGACATTAAAAAGAGCACTCAGGCCCGATTTAGGGCTCAGTCCATGAGACTTGAGTCCCCTGGCACCACATGCAGTTTCTCTCTCTTTCTTAACCTTTTGCCATCCCTTCTCACTCTCCCACTGCTCTGTTGTGCTGAATGTGACAGAAAATAAACAAATAAACAAAACAGAAACAAACTCATAGATATAGAGAACATTTTCGCAGTTGCCAGATGGGAGGTAGGTGAGGGAATGGGTGGAAAAGGGCAAAGGATTAAGAAGTACAAGTTGGTTGTTACAAAGTAGTCATGGGGATGTAGGGTATGGCATAAGGAATATAGTCATTAATATTGTAATAACTATGTATGGTGTCATATGGGTACTGGATTTATTGGGTGATAGATGGCAGGAGATTTGGGGAAGGGTGAAAGGATTAGGAAGTACAAATTGGTAGTTACAAAATAGTCATGGAGATGTAAAGTAAAGCATAAGGAATATAGTCAATGATATGGTAACAATTATGTATAGTGCCAGGTGAGTTCTAGACTACACAGGATGATCACTTCTTAAATTATACAAATGTCTAACCACTACGCTGTACACCTGAAATTAATATTAAATAATATTGAATGTGAAAAAAAAATGAAAAAAAAGAATTAAAAATAACCTTCTTAAACTCTTCCAAAATATAGAGGAAGAGAGAACTTCTCTAAACTTCTTTTATGAGGCTAGTATCACTCTGATACCAAAGCTAGACGGATGTAGCAAGAAAAGAAAACTATAGGTCAATATCCCTGATGAACATGGATGCAAAATTTCTCAACAAAATGTTAGCAATTAAATTCAACAGCACATTAAAGTCTTATACTCCATGATTAACTGGGACTTAAGCCTGGGATGGAAGGATGGGCTTAAGAACAATTCATTAAACATGACACATCATATTAAGGGAATGAACAACAAAAAATTATATGATCATCTGAAGACAAGCATAAGAATCATTTCAAAAAAATATCAAAACCCTTTCATGATAACACCCTTTCTATACTTAACTCTCAACAAATTAAGTATAGAAAGAATTTACCTTGATAGAATAATGGCCATATATGAAAAGCCTACAGCTAACATTATACACAATGAGAAAATGAAAGCTTTCCTCTAAGATCTGAAACACAGCAAGGATGCCCACTCTCACCACTTCTATTCAATATAGTACTGGAAATCCAAGCCAGAGAAATTAGGAAAGAAAAATAAAATAAAATCTGAATTGGTAAGGGAGATTTTAAATGGTCTCTGTTTGCAGATGACATGTAATTAACTATATAGAAAACTCTACCAAAAAAACTCTTAGGACTGAAACAAATTCAGTTATGTTTAAAGAAACAAAATTAACATACAAAAATCAATTGAATTGCATATCTATACACTAGCAATAAACAATCTAAATAGAAAATCAAGAAAACAATTCCTGTGCACCTGAAACTATAAAATAATGCTGATTGTCAACTGTAACTGAAAATATAAATATTTTTTTAAAAAGAAATTCCACTTACGTTAACAATTAAAAGAATGAAATATGAATAAACTTAAAGAGATGAAACACTTGTAAAATAAAAACTAGAAAACATTGCTGAAAGCAATTAAAGAAGACATAATAATGGAAACACTTCTCACGTTTATGGATTGGAAGACTTATTGTTTATTTTATTTTATTTTTTCTGAGGGAAGTGTCACTGGCCCTCATATGTGGGACCGAACCAGGGCCGCTGACTTTCCAAGCCAGCGCTTAGCCACTGCGCCACTCGGCCAGCCCATGGAAGACTTATTGTTAGATGTGCATAAAATTCAAATTGATTCACAGGTTCAATACAATCTCTCAAATACCTGGTGATGCTTTTGTAGTAATATGAAAAGTTATTGTAAAATCCATAAGGAATATCAAGGGACATCTAAAATAATCTTGAAAAAGCCAAACAAACCTGGAGGACGCAAACTTTCTGATTTCAAGCTTACTACAAAGCTACAGTGTTCAAAACAGTGTACTACTGACATAAAGACAGACCTTCAGATCAATGGAATAGACTGTATAGTGCACAACTAAACCTTGTATACATATTCAAATAACTTTTGACAAGAGTGTCAAATCCATTCAATGGGAAAAGGAGATTCTTTTCAACAAATGGTGTTTGGAAAACTGGATATCCACAAGCACACACAAAAAGTGAAGTTAGATCCTTATCTAATGTCATATATAAAAGATAACTTAAAATGGACCAAAGGCCTAAATGTACAACCTGAAACTCTAAAACTCTTAGAATGAAACACAGGAAAAAAGCTTTATGACATTTGATTTGACAATGATTTTTTGAATATGACATCAAAGGCACAAGCAATAGAAGTAAAACAAACAATTTGAATTCATGAAAATTAAAAATATTTTAGCATCAAAGGGCAATATCAATAGAATAAAAAAGGCAACCCACATAATGGCAGAAAATATTTTCAAAACACAAATATGATAAGGGTTAATATCCAGAACACATAGAGAACACCAAAAGCTCAACAACAGAAATATAAACAACCTGATTCAAACCTGGATGGACTCAAATGGACATTTCTACAAAGAGGATATACAAATTTCCAATGAGTACATGACAAGATGTTCCACATCACTAACAATGAGGGGAATGCAATCAAAACTATTGTACAATGAGATACCACCTTTCATTCATTAGAATTGCTACTATGAAAAATAAAAAAGAAGAATGGGCCATGATGTAAAGATATCAGAACACTTGTGCAATATTGCAGGGAGTGTAAAATGGAGCATCCACTATGAAAAAGAGTATGACAGTTCCTCAAAACAATTTATAATAGAAATATCACATGATTCAGCAGTTCCACTTTTGGGTACATATGCAAAGAATTAAAAACAGGATCTCAAAGAGATATTTATATACCCATGTTTATAGCAACATTATTCAGAATATTTTATATATGGAAGGCACTCAATTATGCACTGATGGATAAATGGATAAGCAAAATGTGGTATACACATACAATAGAATATTATTCACCTTTGAAAAGGAGGATATTCTGGGATGGCTGAGTGGCACGGCGGTTAAGAGCTGGCTTGGGACGTCAGCGGCCCCGGTTCGGATCCCACATATGAGGCCAGTGACACTGCCCTCTACAGCTAACAACAGCTCCACCTGGAGCTGGGCTGTGTGAATCCCGGCGACGGTGTGGGCTGCAGGCCCTGCTGCAGTGGGCTGCCATGGGTTACAATGAGTGGCCGGCAGCCAGCGTGAGCAGCTGGCAGCCTGTGTGAGCTGCCAATTGCCGCAGTGAGCAACATCCAGATGCCGGCGACGGATCTGCCTCATCCGGGAAGAGCACAATGACGATTCCAACATGGGCCAGTGAAGCAACATCCTCCGCAACTAGACTGAAGAACAAAAAGACAGCAATTTGTCTGTTCCCCTTCCCAGATTCCCCAATAAAATCTTTAACAAACAAAGAAAAAAAAGCTATAGAAATGGATGATGATGATGGTTGCACAACAGTAAGAATGCATTTAATACCACTGAATTATACACCTAAAATAGTTAAGATGGCTTTTAAAATATAAAATAGAAACGTACATGTGTGGGAGGTTATATTTGTGATTCATGTACTTGCATATTTACGCTTCATCTACATGCTTTGGATAATTTTCTCTGATTTCAAAACAAGGGTAACAAAAAAATTAGTTGTACAATTGATGTATGATTTATTGCTATTAATAATGAAAAATGAATTTTCTTTTTCCTGACATCTGAGCTGAGTATCTTCACATTTTAAAATGTAACACAAAGTATTACAATAAAGAACTTGAACACCTCAATTGCAATACCATTTCTTTTCATTTGTATAAATACATAATACCTCCAGCATGTGAAGATGGCTTTTTCAAATATTTTCATTAAAGGATATATCTATATGGCTATTGTAAATAATATTGTAGCAAACAAATTGATAGTTACAAAATAGTCATGGGAATATAAAGTATAACAGGGAATATAGTCAATAATATGTAATAACTATGTGTGGTATCAGATGGGTACTAGATTCATTGGGGTGATCATTTTATAAGTTACATAAATGTCTAATTACTATGCTGTACACCTGAAACTAATATAATATGTATGTCAACTCTCATTGAAAAATTAAAAAAAAGCATTTAAAAAGTTTATTTGATATAAAATATACTAGAAATTAGCCCATCATAGAAACATTCAATGAATCTTTTACTTCTTACCAAGCCTTTTTTTCTGAGCAATATTCTGTCTAGTAGTCTTAACTTATGAGTGGAGGATTATGCTTTGTAACTAATTAAAATTAAAAAACAGAATGCAATAACAGGATTTAGTATAGTAATAAAACTCACAATAAAGTTAAACTGACACGTGTTTAATGATATGCAAAATTATTAATGTGCTGCATGGAAATTACTCAAAAATATTGTAGAAAACGACAGTAATTGGCATTGCTTTCCCCTGAACAAATCACATATTTCTAGGGTGGAGGATATTGTTGGACAGCTCTAATTATTTGAAGGTACTTTGTCACATTGAACCTTAAAGTTTCCATTGTAAGTTTCATCTAGTAATTCAATCTGCTTTCTGCAGTTACACAGACTCCGAGTCACCTAACTTCCCAAACAGCAGTTATGAAATATTTGAAAATATCTACCTTTGTCTTATCTCACCCTCATGTTTTCCCTATTCCAGGCTGAGCAACTCAGTTTCTTTCAATTGTTCATCACACAGTATGTTTTCCAACCTCCCAAGAATGTTGATTGCATTCCTTTGTATATTTTGTGGTCTTCTTTCTTTCTTCCCCAAAGAGATACAGTATCCTGCATCTGATATGAACATCAGAAATTTTGATATGATCAATTCTTTGATCTGATTCTATACATTCTCAATTTGAATTACATTTTTTTTCAAGTCAACTTTATTTAAGGCATTATCTACACATAGTAAAATGTACCCACTAAAGACTACATTTATGGACATCCGGTAAAATGGTGGAATAGACAGACGCTGTGCTAACTACCTCCCAGGATGACACCAAAATTACAAACAACTTATACAGCATTCAACCCTGGAGGTCCCCGTAACACTAGATGAACAGAACCACTAAACGATGAACTTAAAGAGGAGGCCACGTCGGGTCTGGGAGGAGGGCGGAGACGACAGAGGGCGAAACCCGTGAGGGAAGCCCAAGCTGTGGGGAAGCTTCTCCGGTTGGGGAGAGACCCTCCGGCCGCACACCAAGCTGACCAGCCCAGAGTTCCTTTGCCAGGAAGAGAAGTTCCAAGATAACTGGCAGTAAATTAGTGAGGACTCTCTTTGCTTAGCTCGGTGAGGCTAAGAGTGTCTAGAGAATCAGTGGGGCCAGTGCACGGGCTTGCTCGCCGGTGAGCACTTACCTGGTTCCTGGTGGAGGGAGAAGCTGTGTGAGCCGGGCCCAGGAGCCTGCTGGGACGGAGTGAACTGAGCATCTTTGGTGCAAAGGCTGGAGGTTTTTGAACTATTGTTTCCCTGGTGTGGAGACTGCACGTGAGTGGTGTAAGGAGGGCGCCATTTTGTCAGAGTTGGGCCCTCTTGCAGAGGATCAGGTCTGGGACCTCATTGGTCTGGTGAAATTGGCGCAGAAGTGCATGTGTATGTGCACGAGTGCATGCGGCATTGGATCCCCACCCTCTGCCCAGGTTATACTGCTTTGCCAGGGAAATACTGGGCGGGTGCTCTCCGGCTCCAACAGGCTTCTCACTGAGACACGGGAGTGCACAAGCCGCCTTGGGTACGGGCTCTCCGCACTGTGCTTGCAGAGTTGCCAGACTGGTATTTGGTTGTCAGGTTTCTCGGCCTGATCTGCGAGCAGCTGATTGGGACAGGCTGAGACTGGGAGTTTTCCTGGGAGTGTTGGGCCATGAGCTGTGTGCCTGCATGATCCAGCCAGGGTTCTCCCGGTGATCTATCTAATATATCAAAGCAATCCCAGAGCGAAAGCCAGAGTAGGGAAACAAAGAAACATGTCACAAGTAAAAGATCAGAAGGAATCTCTAGAAATGGAACCAAATGAAACAGAGGGATCCAACCTTTAAGAGACAGAGTTTAGAACACTGATGATAAGAATGTTTAGCAAACTTAGTGAGGACATAAGGAAGGATAGAGAAATCATAAAAAACAACCAGTTAGAACTAAAGAATACAATAACTGAAATGAAGAACACACTCGAAGGAATCACCAGTAGAGTAGATGAAGCAGAGGAGCGGATCAGTGATTTGGAAGACAAAATAGCAGAAATCACCCAGTTGGCACAACAAAAAGACCAAAGAAAAAAACAATGAGAATAGTTTAAGAGACCTCTTGGACGAGGTGAAGCGCAACCACCTTCTACTCATAGGATACCAGAAGGAGAAGATAAGAAGCAAGATGCCGAGAATGTATTTGAAAAAATAATGATTGAAGACTCCCCTACCCTGGTGAAGGAAATCAACATATATGCCCAGGAAGTGCAGAGGGTTCCAAACAAGCTGAACCCAAACAGGTCCACACCAAGAGACAACATACTTAAAATGGCAAATGTTAAAGACAGAAACAGAATTCTAGAGGCAGCAAGAGAAAGACAGCAGGTTATATACAAAGGAACTCCTGTTAGACTAACAGCTGACTTGTCTATAGAAACTCTGCAGGCCAGAAGGGAGTGGCAGGAGATATTCAAAGTGACACAAAATAAAGGCCTACAACCAAGATTGCTCTACCCAGCATGGCTATTACTTAAAATTGAAGGAGAAATAAAGAGCTTCTCAGAAAAGAATAAGCATAAGGAATTTATTACCACCAAGCCACCATTGCAAGATATGTTAATAGGGCTTTTTTAAAGAAAAGAAAGGGGTAAAGAAGCTGACTCAGGAAGACCAGGAATACAAATAACAAAATGGCAATACATATGCACCTATCAATAATCATTTTAAATGTGAATGGGCTAAATGCTCCAATCAAAAGACAGAGAGTGGCTGAGTGGATAAGAAAATAGAACACATGTATATGCTGTTTATAGATGGAATAAGATATTTCATCCAAATGGAAATTAGAAAAAAAGCTGGAGTAGCAGTACTAATTTTGGACAAAATAGACTTTAAAATGAGGACTACAATAAAAGGCAAAGAAGGGCACTATAACCCTAATAACCATTTATGCACCCAACATAGGAACTCCTAATTATATATAACAGATTTCTACAGACATAAAGACAGAGATCAACAGTAACACTTTCGTAGTAGGGGACTTCAACACCCCGTTATTACCAATGGACAGATCCTCTAGACAGAAAATCAACACGTAAAGAGTGGCCTTAAATGTCACTTTAGACCAGCTGGATTTAATTGATATTTTTAGAGCATTTCAACCCGAAACAATAAAATATACATACACATGCGACATTTTCCAAGATAGACCAACCTGTTAGGCCACAAAACAAGTCTCAGTAAATTTTAGAATACTAAAATCATATCAAGCAGATATAAAGGAAAATCTGAACGTTGCTGGCTCAGAGGGGCTGGGGATGAGGGAGAAGAAGAGGGAGAAGGTTTTGGACAGTGTAGGTGAGTGACTACAATGTTGCCGTAGGGATATTGGGGGCAGTTCTTGGAATGTAATTGATAATTTTGTGAATGCTTTGTGTGGTGTCAAATGGCCCTGTGTCTTGTTGGGTAGATCACTTTGGTGATGCGGTAGAGGCTTGATCGCTGCGCTGTACATCTGAAGCTGATGTTGTATAATAGTGAATGTTAACTGTGATTGAATGTATACCTATAGTCATGGGATGAGGAGTACAGTGTGGGAGTGGGGTCAGGGGAGTTGCAATAGATATATGATATGGGGGGGAGTGGGGCAGCGGTTTGGGGGAGGGGTTGTCACTTTGAGGGGTAAAATGTATAACTATTGTACTGTTGTAAAAAATAAATTAAAAACATAAAATAAAAAAAAATATTGGAAATGTCATCAGCCTTTTAATTTTAGAAATTTTTTGTGTAATGATGTTACCCTGTGATTTTAATTTGTATTTCTCCAATGACTAACGATATTGAACATTTATCATTTCATTATTGTGAGATTTGTAACCTTTATTGTGCAGTGTCTGTTCAAATCATTTGCTTGTATTTTGTTCTTTAAAGATTTCATTGGGGAATTGGGGACGGGAAGAGTGTTATGGAATTGGTGCAGGAGAACACTGTGTTTTTCCAGGACCCATCAGCTCCAAGTCAAGTTGTTGTCCTTTAATCTTAGTTGCAGAGGGTGTAAGCTCAGCTCCAAGTCTAGTCACCACTTTCAATCTAGTTGCAGGGGTTGTGCAGCCCACCATCCCATGCAGGAGTTGAACTGGCAGTCTTGTTGGTAAGAGAATGCACTCAACAACTGAGCCATCCCGCAGCCTGTTGGCAACTCAGCGTCAACTCAGCTTG
This sequence comes from Aselliscus stoliczkanus, assembly GCA_033961575.1. Lineage (NCBI taxonomy): Eukaryota > Metazoa > Chordata > Mammalia > Chiroptera > Hipposideridae > Aselliscus > Aselliscus stoliczkanus. The sequence continues at coordinate 32,042,120 of CM066737.1, read as the reverse complement.
GGAGCAACTTACTGGCCCAGGTGGAAATCGAACCAGCAACCCTGCTGCTGAGAGCTTGTGCTCTAACTAGCTGAGCCACATGACTGGCACCCTCATTTGCTTGTTTTTAATGGGAGTTGCCTTTCATCTATTATTATATTGTAAGAGTTATTTATATACTCTTGACACAAATCCTTCATCTGATATGTGCATCGTTAATATTTTTCCAAGTTCTAACTTGGTTTTTCATTGTGCAGAAGATTTTGAGTTTGATACAGTCCCTTTCATTTATCTTAGCTTTTATTTCCCTTACCTTTGAAGTCAAATTCATAAAATGCTCTTTAAAACCAAGATCCATAAGTTTAGTACTTATGTTTTCTCCTATGTAGTTTATTGTTTCAGGTCTTATATTTAGGTCTTTGATCCATTTTGAGTTAATTTTCATACATGTCGACAGATAGAAGTCTAGTTTCATTCTTTTGCATGTGCCTTTCCAATTCTCCCAGCACCATTCATTGAAGAGGCTGTCTTTTCTCCATTGAATGTTTTTGAGTTCTTCGTGAAAAGTTTTCTGTCCATATTTATGTGGGTTTATTTCTGGGTTCTCAATTCTATTCCATTTGTCTGTGTGCCAATACCAGACGGTTATTATTATTGTTGCTCTGTAATAGAAGCTGAGGTCAGAGAGTGTGACACCTCCAGCAGTGTTCTTTTTTCTTAGGTTTTGGCTATTTGGGGCCTCTTGTGGCTCTATACTAATCTGATGATTTTTTTCTATTTCTTTAAAAAATGCCATTGGGATATTAATGGTAATTGCATTAAATCTGTATACTGTTTTGTGTAACGTGGCCATTTTAACTATGTTGATACTTCAAATGCATAAAAACACAGAATGTCTTTCCATTTCTTTGTGTCTTCTTCAATTTTTTAAAAAAAATGTCTTATAGTTTTCAATGTATAGGTCTTTCACATTCTTGGTTAAGTTTATTCATTTTTTTGTAAGGCTTTTTTAAATTTTGGAATTGGGATGGGGAACAGCATTGGGGAATCAGGGAAGGGGAACAGACAAGATGCTGTCCTTTCTTTTCTTCTTCAGTCTAGTTGTGGAGGATATCGCTTCTCTGGCCCATGTTGGCTTTGTGATAATTGCGATTTTCCCGGCTGAGGCAGTCGGTTGCTGGTCATTGAATGGCCACTCACTGAGGCTCATGGCAGCTCACGCCAGCTGCTGGCCACTCACCCTGGTTGCCAGCCACTCATTGTAGCTCATGGCAGCCCACTGCAGCAGGAGCTGCAGCCTACATTATCCCTGGCAACTCACAGGAGCCCAGCTCCAGGTTGAGCTGTTGTTCAACATCTTAGCTGTAGAGGCCGCAGCATCACTGGCCCTCATGTGGGATCCGAACCAGGGCCCTGCTGTTCAGGGCTGGTGTCCCAAGCGAAATCCTAACTAGTGTGCCACTCAGCCAACCTTTAAGTTTATTCTCAGCTGTTTTATTCTTTGGGTTGCAATTGTAAAAAAGAATTGTTTGTTTTTTATTCCTTTTATTGAGATTTCATTACTAGTATATAGGAAAGCAATGGACTTTTGTATGTTGATTTTGTAGCAGGCAACTTTATTCTATTAGTTTATTATTTCTAATACCTTTGTGGTGGAGTCTTTAGGGTTTTCTGCAAAAAGTTACAATTTTACTTCTTCATTCCCAATTTGAATGCCTTTTATTTCTTTCTTCTGCCTGATTGTTCTGACTCGGACTTCAAATACTATCTTGAAAAGCAGAGGTGATAGAGGATAGCCCTGTCCTATTACTGAATGTGGAGAAGATGGCTTCATTTTTTCACCATTAATTATGATATTAGGTAAGGTTTTGTTTTATATGGCCTTTATTATGTTAAGGTACTTTCCTTCTATACCCATTTTGTTAAGTGTTTTAATCATAAATGGATATTGTATCTTGTCAAACGACTTTTCTTTTCTGCATTTATTCATAAATCATGATTTTTGTCCTATATTTTGTTTATGTTGTGAATCACATTGAAGGACTTGTGTATGTTGAACCATTTTTGGGCCCCTGGGATGAACCTCACTTTGTCATCATGTATAAGTTTTTTAATGTGTTGGTGCATTCGAATTGCTAGAATTTTCTTTAGGATTTTTGCATCTGTATCTGCTAGAGATATTGATCTGTAATGTTCTTTTTTGTGTGTGATCCTTACCAGGATTTGGTATCAGAGTGATGTGGGCCTCATAAAATGGGTTAGGGGGTATTTTCTCTTCTTCAATTTTCTGGAAGAGTTTGAGTAGGACAAGTATTAGATTCTATTTGAATGTCTGGTAGAATTCAGTAGTGAAACCATCTGGTCCTGGACTTTTGCTTTTGGGGAGGTTTCAGATTACTGATTCAATTTCCTTACTCTTGATTGGTCTATTTAGATTTTCCAATTCTTCGTGATTCAGCCTAGGAAAGCTATATGTTTCTAAGAACCTGTTCGTGCTTCTGGGTTATTGATTTAGATTGAATATAGTCCTTCATATTATTCTTGGATGATCCTTTGTATTTCTGTGGCATCCGTTGTAACTTCTCTTTCATTTTTGATTTTGTTTATTTCTGTCCTTTCTCTCTCTCTCTCTCTCTCTCTCTCTCTCTCTCTCTCTCTCTCTCTCTCTCTCTCTTTCTCTCTCTTAGCTGAGCCATCCTGCCACCTGTTCGCAGCTCAGCGGCAGCTCAGCTCAGGCTGGGTATCAAAATGCTGTTGCTCAGAGCTCAGCTCATACTCTTGAGCGAGCTCTTAACCAACTGAGCCACTTGGCCGGCTCCTGTGTCCTTTCCCTTTTTATACTAGTGAGTCTAGCCAAGGATTTGTCAATTTTATTAATCTTTTCAAAGAACCAGCTCTTTGTTGCATTGATTTTTTCCATTGTCTTTTTGTTTTCTATTTCATTTAGTTTTGCTCTGATTTGTATTATTTCCTTCCTTCTGCTCCCTTTGGCTTTCATTTGTTATTTTTTTATTTCTTTAAGGTGTAATGTGAGGTTATTTATATGAGATTATTCTTTTTTCTTGAATTAGGCCTGTAATTATATAAATTTCCCTCTTATTACTGCTTTTGCTGCATTCCCAAATTTTGGTACGATGTACTTTCACTCTCATTTGTTTCTATGTATCTTTTTTAAATTTTTATTTCATTTTCATTAGTTTCAGGTGTACAACACAATGCAATAGTTATACTCTTACCCCCCAAAGTGATAAACCCCCTCCCCCAGTTCGCCACCCCACTCCCCCTCCATATCATACATATCTATCACAACTCCCCTGACTCCCCTCCACGGTATACTCCACATCCCGTGACCATCCACATATTCAGTTACAGTTGGCATACAATACTATACAACATCAATTTCAGGTGTACAGTGCAGCGATCAAGCCTCTACTCCATCCATGAAGTGGTCTCCCTAACAAGACATGTGACTATCTGACACGCCACAAAATTTTTACAAAATTATTATATTCCCCGAACTGTGTTTCATATCCCTGTGGCAATATTGTAGTTGTCTATTTATGCTGTCTAATCCCTTCCCCTTACCCCCCCATCCCCACCCCCTCCCAACTAGCCACCCTCAGTTTTTCCTCTACATCTACGAGTCTGTTTACTTTGATCATTCGCTCAGCTCTTCAGACTCCACACACAAGTGAGATCACATGGTACCTGTCCTTCTCTGACTGACTTATTTCACACAACATAATAGTCTCTTCACAACATTATCAATTACATCCCCAGAACTGCCCCCAATTCCCTGCGGCAACATTGTAGTCCCATCTACAGTGTCCAAAACCTTCCCCCTCTCCCTCTTCCCCAGTCCTTCACAGCCAACAACCATCAGTTTTTCCTTTATATCAACTCTTTCTGTGTTGATTTTCTGTCTAAAGGGTCTGTCCATTGGTGACAATGGTGTTGAAGTCCCCTACTATGATAGTGTTACTGTTTATCTCTGTCTTTATGTCTGTTAAAATCTGTTATATGCAATTAGGAGTTCCTATGTTGGGTGCATAGATGTTTATAAGGGTTATAGTGCCCTTCTTTGTCTTTGATTGTAGTCTTCATTTTAAAGTCTATTTTGTCCTAAGTAAGTACTGCTATTCCAGCTTTTTCTTTTCTCATTTCCATTTGCATGAAATATCTTATTCCATCTGTAAACAGCATATACATGTGTCTATTTTCTTATCCACTCAGCCACTCTCTGTCTTTTGATTGCAGCATTTAGCCCATTCACATTTAAAATGATTATTGATAGGTGCATATGTATTGCCATTTTGTTATTTGTATTCCTGGTCTCCCTGGGTTAGCTTGTTTACCCTTTCTTTTGTTTAAAAAAAAACCCTTTTAATATTTCTTGCAATGCTGGCTTGGTGGTAATGAATTCCTTAAGATTATTCTTTTCTGAGAAGCTCTTTATTTCTCCTTCAATTTTAAGTGATAGCCGTGCTGGTTAGAGCAATCTTGGTTGTAGGCCTTTGTTTTGTGTCACTTTGATTATCTCCTGCCACTCCCTTCTGGCCTGCAGAGTTTCTGTAGACAAGTCAGCTGTTAGTCTAACAGGAGTTCCTTTGTATGTAACCTGCTGTCTTTCTCTTGCTGTATCTAGGATTCTGTCTCTGGCTTTAACCTTTGCCATTTTACCTAGGATGTGTCTTGGTGTGGACCTGTTTGGGTTCAGCTTGTTTGGAACCCTCTGCACTTCCTGGGCATGTATGTTGATTTCCTTCACCAGGGTAGGGAAGTTTTCAGTCATTATTTTTTCAAACACATTCTCGACCCCTTGCTTCTTCTCTTCTCCTTCTGGTATTCCTATGAGTCATAGGTGATTGCGTTTCACCTTGTCCCATAGGGCTCTTAAACTGTTTTCATTGTTTTTTATTCTTTGGTCTTTTTGCTGTGCCAACTGGGTGCTTTCTGCTATTTTTATTTTCCAAATCGCTGATCCGCTCCTCTGCTTCATCTATTCTACTAGTGATTCCTTCGAGTGTGTTCTTCATTTCAGTTGTATTTTTTAGTTCTAACAGGTTGTTTTTTATGGTTTTCCCTATCCTTCTTTATGTCCTCACTAAGTTCCTTAAACATTCTTATCATCAGTGTTCTAAACTTTGTCTCTGAAAGGTTGGTTGGGTCCCTCGGTTTCATTTAGTTCCATTTCTAGAGGTTTCTTCTGATCTTTTACTTGTGACATGTTTCTTTGTTTCCCCATTCTGGCTGTCATTCTGGGATTGCTTTGATGTATTAGATAGATCACCAGGAGTGCCCTGGATGGATCACGCAGGCACACAGCTCATGGCACAACAGTCCCAGGAAAACTCTGAGTCTCAGTCTGTTCCAATCCGCCGCTCGCAGATCAGGCCGAACAGCCCAACAACCAATCACCAGCCTGGAAACTCTGCACCGGAGTGCAGGGAGCGGGGACCCGAGGCGGTTTGTGCACTCCCGCGTCTCAGTGAGCAGCCTGTTGGAGCCGGAGCATGCCCAGCAGGCGTTTCCCTGGCAATGCAGCACAAGCCGAGCGGAGGGTGGGGATCCGAGGCGGCTTGCGCAATCTTAAGTCTCAGTCAGCAGCCTTTTGGAGCCGGAGGGCACCCGCCCAGCTTTCCCTTGATACGCAGTATAAGCTAGGTGGAGGGTGGGGATCCAAAGCTGCAGGCGCGCATGCACGCACACACGCATTTCTGCGCCAATTCCACCAGCCCAATGAGGTCTCGGACCTGATCCTCCGTGGGAGGGCCCAAGCCCGACAAAATGGCATCCTCCCCACACCACTCGCGTGCAGTCTCCACACCACGGGAACAACTTTCCAAACACCTCATGTCTTTGCACCAAAGGCGCTCAGCCCAGTCCGTCCCCGCAGGCTCCCGGCTCACACAGCCACTCCCTCCACCAGTAACCAGGTAAGTGCTCACCGGCGAGCAAGCCTGGGCGCTGGCCCCACTGATTCTCCAGCCGCTCTTAGCCTCACCGAGCTGAACAGAGTCCTCACTAATTTACTGCCGGCTATATTAGAACTCCTCTTCCCAGCAAAGGAACCCTAGGCTGGTGAGCTTGGTGTGCGGCCGGAGGGTCTCTCCCCCAACCAGACAAGCTTCCCACGGCTGGGGCTTCCATCATGGGGTTTGCCCTCTCTTGTCTCCGCCCGTCCTACCAGACCCGACGTGGCCTCCTCTTTAAGTTCTTCGTTTAGTGATTCTGTTCATCTAGTGTTCCAGGGACCTCCAGGGTTGAATGCTGTATAATTTGTTTGTAATATTGGTGTGATCCTGGGAGGCAGTTAGCCCAGCGTCTGTCTATTGTGCCATTTTACCGGAAGTCCTGTTTCTATGTATCTTTTGATCTCTCCTTTTATTTTTTCTTTGACCCAGTTGTTATTTAAATGTAAGTTGCTTAATCTCCACATAGTAGTGGTTTTTCTTGCTTTCTTTTTGCAGTTGATATCTAATTTCAAAGCCTTGTAACCAGAGAATATGTTTGGTATGATTTCAATCTTCTTAAATTTGTTGAGGTTAGTTTTATGTCACTATATATGGTCTATCTTTGAGAATATTCCACGTACACTAGAAAAGAATATATAGGCTGGTGTTCTAGGATATAGTACTCTATAAATGTCAATTATGTCCATTTTATCTAATGTGTTATTTAGGACTGATATTTCTTTCTTTATTTTCTTTTTGGATGATCTATCCATAGCTGTCAATTATGTATTTAAGTTTCCTAGTATAATTGTTATTTTTGTCAGTTTCTCCCTTTAGTTCTGTTAGTAGTTGTTTTGTATATTTCGGTGCTCCCTGAAGGGGGGCATAAATATTGATGACTCCTATGCCTTCTTGCTTTATTGTTCCCTTTATCATTATGATATATCCATCTTTGTCTCTTGTTATCTTTTTTATACTGAAGTCTATTTCATCTGATATCACTATAGATACACCTGCTTTTCTCTGAATACCATTTTCTTGGAGTGTCAATTACCCCCCCTTTCACATTGAGTCTATATTTGTCCTTGTAGCTGATATGTGTCTCTTGGAGGCAGGCATATGGTTGGGTTTAGTTTTTTGATCCAATCTGCTACTCTGTGCCTTTTTATTGGTGAGTTCAATCCATTTACATTTAGGATGATTATTGATATATGAGGTTTTCCTATAATTCTAGCTCTGGTTTTCTGGTAGGACTGTGTCTCCATTGGTTTTTTTTTGCCTCTTCTTGCTGTCTGTTATTTCAATGTGGTGGCATTCTGTGATTTTTCCCTGCGTTTCTCCTTTTTTTATGTTATATATTTCAGTTCTGGATTTTTTTGTGTGTATGTGGTTACCATTAAGTTTATGTAAAAGGAAGTTTCATATTTAGAGTATTCCATTTTCTTTAGCATGCTTTCTTTCTCCATTCCCTTGTGCCAGTTCAGACCTTTACTGTCTCCCCTTTTATGTTTTTGTTGTCAAAAATATTCCCTATTTATGTTGTGAGTTGGTTTCTGTGCTGCAGTGGCAAGTTGCCCATTTTCCCTCTTTTTTTTTTTTTTTTTTTTTTTTTTTTGAGGGCAGTGTCACTGTCACTGGCCCTCATATGTGGATCCAAACCGGGGCTGCTGGCATCCCAAGTTCCCTCTTTTTTTTTCTTCTGTATGTTATGTTTATGTGTATAGTGTTGTATTTGGTGTAGGTGTTGCCATTTCCTGCTTCTGTCTGTCTGTTCATAATACTATTCATGGTTTTGTATTCTTTTGCTTTTTTGTTTCAAGTCAAATAGCTTCCTTCAGTATTTCTTGTAGTGTAGGTCATTTCTTAGAAAGTCCTCTCAACTTCTATATGTCTTTATTCCTCCTTCATATCTAAATAATATCTTTCCTGGGTATTTTATTCTTGGCTCATAATTTCTCTCTTTCAATAGTTTGAATACTGTTTTCCACTTGTAGGTGGTCTAATTTTAATATATGTATGTATCTGTCCAGTTTTACCAACACCATTTATGAAATATGCTCTCTTTACCTAATTGTTGCGTCCTTTGTTACAGATTAATTTACCATGTAGGTGTGGGTTTATTCTGGACGCTGTATTCTGTTCCACTGATCAATGTGTCCGGTTTTATATAAGTAACATGCTGTTTTAATTACTATAGCCTTGTAGCATAGTTTCATATCAGGTAGCATGATACCTCCCACTTTGTACTTTTTTCCCAAGAATGCTGTTGTATTTGGGGTCTTTTATGGTTCCATATAAATTTTATGATTATTTGTTGTAGTTCTGTGAAAAATTTCATTTGTATTTTGATAGGGATTACATTGAATCTGTAAATTGCTTTGTATAGTATAGACATTTTAACGATGTTAATCCTTCCTGTCCATGAGCACAGTATATGCTTTAATTTATTTGTATCTTCTTGTATTTCTTTCTTCAATGTCTTATAATTTTCTGAGCAAAGTCTTTTACTTCTTTGGTTAAACTTATTTTTAGGTATTTTAGTTTTGTTTTTTTCTTGATTCAGTTATATATGGGAATGTTTTCCTTTTTTCTTCTTCTTTTTTTTGAGGGCAATGTCACTGGCCCTGATATGTGGGGCCCAAACTGGGGCTGCCAGCTTCCCAAGCCAGCACTTAACCACTGCACCATTCGGTCAGCCCAGGGAATGTTTTCTTAATTTTTCTTTCTGACAATATGTTCTTGGTGTATAGAAATGCAACCAATTCCTCAATATTAATTTTGTACCTTGCTAATTTACTGAATTCATTTATTAATCCTAATAGATTTTTTGGTGAAATATTTATGGTTCTCTATATTATCATGTAATCTGCAAATAATGACAGTTTTATTTCTTCCTTTCTATTTTGGATGCCTTTGTTTCTTTTCCTTGTCAGATTCTGCTGACGAGGACTTCCTATATTATGTTGAATAAAAGTGGTGAAGGTGGACGTATTTATCTTGTTCTTGGTCTTAAGGAAAAAGCTTTTAGCATTTCTCTACTGAGTATGATCTTAGCTGTGGTTATGTCATACAGAAGATGCCCCAAAAATGTATACATATTTTAAGAAAAGAAAACTATTAAAATTGTAATACTCAATATATACTGATAACAAAAAAATGAATAAAATTCACGTTTGGCTTCTGCAATTACAAGAGGTGATCAAAGTTTTTACCATCAGCATCCTCATATGTGGGGCCGAACCAGGGTCGCTGGCTTCCCAAGCCAGCACTTGACCACCGTGCCACTCGGCTGGCCCAACATTCTTACTTTTAGTTCCTCTTTGGCACCCAGAAACAACTATAATTTTGAGCTGCCATTTGTTATTCAGGTTGGTATCAATCAAGTAAATGATTGAATAAGTAAATAAATGAGGATGAAGTGATAAATTTCCCTCACAAAAAAATTACAAATAACATATGTAGATACTCCCTTCTCTATAAGGTAGACAATAAGTGATTAATTGACCAAATTAATCTGTGAGTAGTGGTCATTTAAGAATTTACTTTTTAACCTATTTGCACTACCATAAAGTCTATACTTCTCAATCTTGTTCAGAAAGGTAATCTGAAAAACCTAGTCAAATTCCTTTTGAAGAAATGTGCACTGTGTTTTTGAGCAAACCAGTCAGATAAAAAAAATAAAAACCTAATATGACGGGTTTTTAGTAAACCAATCTTGGCTTCCAGGGGATTTCCATTTATTTTTCTAAGTTGTTTGAATCTTATATTAATAATATAGAACACTGCTCATTATGATGTCAATCTCTTTAGACATCCTTGGGTTTTTGGTAAAATGTAATTCCTAGTCTTGAATGAAGCATTTTTCCAATTTTCCATGAGTCTTCAACAGTCACTAAGTACTGTTCAGTCTATACAACCTATCATCATATCCTGGGATGCATTCATTTAGGTAAGGAGAGTTGCATTTATTATTGAGCTTATTTTAAAGAGATTTTATATTAAGTACATGACAAATTTTGGGAAATATTTGAAAACTCTAACAAAAATAGTGTTACCATTAAATGATATGGCTTTGTAAGTTGAAAATATATTCAGAGAAGTAGATTCATATAATTTTGACCACTAAGAAGAGTGAGTCTCATAAAGGAGGCTAAAGGTAGGAGATATGTTTCCCTTGTCTTTTTTTTTAGAGGGCTGTGTCACTGGCCCTCATATGTGGAACCGAACCAGGCCCGCTGGCTTTCGAAGCCAGTGTTTAACCACCACGCCACTCGGTCGGCTGTTTCCCTTGTCTTAAGAGAGGTCCCCAATCATCTCAAAATTATCTGCTTCTTTTCTCACTCTATGTTTCCCTTAGAGAGTTGGACATATACTTCTCTCCTTGTTATTAATTGGAACACTGTTCCACTGTTATTATGTGAATTTATCTATCTCTCAGGTATGGTGGAACAGGAAAGAAAAACTAAAAGTCAGAGAACTAGGGTGATCACTTTCAAAAGCTCTTTCAAAAGATAGATCTGGGTTTAAATGATAACTGATGCTTTTAGGTGTAGAATGCTAACTAAATGATCTTTTCTAAAGTTTGTTTTTCTTTTCTGTGAATACAAGATAGTAATACTTATATGTGTTACAGGATTTTTTTGAGAATTAGAACTTATTTATGTAAAAAGTTTTGCATGTATTAGGTGCTCAATAACAGTAGTTTGCAATAGCATCATCTCCATCACTTGATATTTAATTCCTTCTTATGAATGTTTATTTAGCACCTATCCAAAAGCATGGAAAGGTACAATTGAAAATCAGATTGTTATATGGGAATGTGGGTCAAGATTCTCATTTATATATTTATTCATTTTTTTTTATTAGTTTCATGTGTACAAAGCAACAGAACCTGCTTGATTCATCCACCTTCTCACTCACCAAAATGACTATTTCACACCCCCTCTATTCTTTGCAAAACTCTATCATTTCCTCCCCCTTTGTCATTCTCATGTGAGTCTTCTTTCCAATTTCACTGAGAAAATAGATGCAATCATAAATGCATTTCCACAAACTCTCATCACCACGACTATATCTACCTATACCAGTATCTGTACCCTGATGCTTTCCTTTCTGTAGATGAGCTGTGTTTCTAGAGACTGAACCCTCTATTTTTCCACTAGATCCTGTCCCTTCTAGCATGCTCAAAGACAAGCTTTTAGAAATTTTCCTAGTTTTTCCACACTATTAATTTCTACTTTGCATAGTATCATTTTCTTTGAACTACAGATATCCTTTCATCTTGAGGATAAAAAAAAATTAAAAACCTCTTTTGACACCACCTCCTCTGACACCCTTTCAGCTGCCATCATATTTTAGTTCTCTTGTTGACAATAAAACTCTCAATGAGGTATTTGACCCTTTCACTCCACTGATACGCATTTTAGCAAGGTCACTTATGACCACCATTTTATTAAATCATTTTTTTAAAGATTTTATTGGGGAATTGGGGGAGGGAAACAGCATTGGGGAACCAGGTAAAGGGAATAGAAAAGTTGCCGTCGTTTTGTTCTTCAGTCTAGTTGAGGAGGACATTGCTTCATTGGCCCATGTTGGTATCATCATTGCACTCTTCTTGGGTGAGGCAGATCAGTTGCCAGCCTCTGGACAGCCGTTCACTGGCTGTTGGCAGCTCACACCAGCTGCCGACCACTCACTGTAACCTATGGCTGCCTACTGCAGCAGGGGCTGCAGCATCCCATCCCAGGGACTCACAGCAGCCCAACTCCAGGTGGAGCTGTTGTTCCCATCTTAGCTGTAGAGGGCAGTGTCTCTGGCCCTCATATGTGGGATCTGAACCGGGGCAGATGGTGTCACAAGCCAGCTCTTAAACAATGTGCCACTCGGCCAGCCCTTAAATCATTTTTTGATTCTCAGTCCTTATCATCTTGACATATCAAAGGTGTTTGACACAATTGATTATTACCTTCCCCTTGAAGCATGTGCTTCACTTAGCTTCTGGGGAGAAACTCTTTTCATTTTCCTCATCACTTACTAATTGCTTCTTCTCATTTCCTTTATTGGTTCCTTCTAGTGTTTGTTTTTTTTTTTTTTGAGGGCAGTGTCACTGGCCCTCAAAATATGGGACCTGAACCGGGGCCGCTGGCTTCCCAAGCCAGCGCTTAACCACTGCACCATTCGGCTGGCCCATATTTGTTCCTTCTTTACTCTCTGGTCCCTAAACTTTGACGTGCTCTTGATACTAGTCCCTGGAACAGCTCAATTTTTAATTTATCCTCATTCTCTCTATGATCTCATCCATTTTTAGGGTTTAAGTGCTATCTATATTTCTAGCCCATACCTTGATCTTCAAGGTCATATACCCAACTGCCGAGCTGACCTCTTTAATTTGATATCTATTAAGCATTGCAAATGTAACATATTTGAAAGTCAACTGTAAATATTCCATATCCCCATACCTGTTGCTTCCCAGTAAATATCTTCACTTCTATAGTTGCTTAAATAAAAAAAACAAACCTTGGAGTCATCTTTGACCACTCTGCCAACAGGCAGATCACAACTTCTGAAATATTTCTTTTAATTTTTTCAACAGAATGAGTTGTATTAATGTAGAAATTTATGCAAAAATAAACTTCAAATGTTATTCTTATAGCAGTGGACATTCATAAGGGCAATGATACCTGACACTGTGATTCCTTTTTAGGTGCTTAATAACTTGTTGGGTCATTCAACATCATTGCTTTTCACAGTCTCTTTAGCTAGTCATTAACTCAATAGGAGAGAATGTGAACAATGGAATTATTGCCTAACTGTAGTTATAATATTTTCTCCCTTTTTAAACATGTAACTATATAGCTAAATCAGAAACTATTATTTCTATTACTTCTGTAGTGACTGACAGCTTCATTGAAATATTTTAAATGTACATGTTTTATAAGAGAAAATTGTTACAGATATAAATTTGTTACAAAGAATTTCATTTTTAAATTTTTGAGACTAAAGAGATACCAATGAAATAATCCACATAAAAATGGTAATTTAAAACTAAAATGTGGGGCCCAGCCAAGTGGCACAGTGGTTAAGTGCTGGCTTGGGAAGCCAATGGCCCCGGTTCAGTTCCCACATATGAGAGCCAGTGACACTAGCCCCCCCCCAAAAAAAAAAAAAACTAAAATGTGGAAGACTTCCAGTAAGATGGAGGAACAGACAAATGCTGTGATAACTGACTTCCAAGATCACACCAAAATTACAAATAATTCATACAACATTCAACCCCGGAATTCCCTGGAACACTAGATGAATAGAACCTCTAAACAAATAACTTAAAAGTGGAGGCCATGTCGAGCCTGGTAGGAGTGGTGAAGATGAGAGAGGGTGAAACCCTTGAAGGATATCTCTGCTGTGGGGAGACTTCTCCGGTTTGGGGAGAGAACCTCCAGCCCCACACCAAGTTCACCAGCCCAGAGTTACTTTGCCCAGAAGAGGAGTTCCACAATAGCTGGCAGTAGAAATTAGTGAGGACTCTCTTTGCTCAGCTCAGTGAGGATGAGGGCAGCTAGAGAACCAGTGGAGCCAGCACACGGACTTGCTTGCTGGTGAGCACTCACCTGGTTCCTGGTGGAGGGAGTAGGTGTGTGAGCAGGGCCCAGGAGCCTGTGGGGATGGACTGAACTGAGCACCTTTGGCATGGAAACTGGAGATTTTGGGACCACTGTTCTCCCAGTATGGAGCTTGCACATGAGTAGTGTATAGGTGGGTGACCTCCCACAGAGAGTCAAGTTCAGGACCAGATTGGTCTGGAGGAATTGGGCAGGAGTGTGTGTGTGCATGTGCGTGCATGCTGCCTTAGAGCCCCACCCTCTGGACTGCTGTCTACAACAGTCCCATTTCAAATAAAAATAAATACGTAGACGAAAAGTAAAGGGATAGAAAGATATTTCATGTAATAGGAAATGAGAAAAGAAACCTGGAGTAGCAATACTTATATCAGACAAAATAGACATTAAAATTAAGACTATAATAGGAGACAAAGAAGGACATTACTTAATGATAAAGGGACCAATCCAACCAAAGGACATAATCCTAGTAGACATCTATGCACCCAATATAGGAGCATCTAAATATATACAACAAATACTTACCTACATTAAGGCAGAAATCAAATGTAACACAAATATATTAAGGGATTTTTATACCCCACTGCCACCAAGGGCCAGCCAGATCTTCCAGACAAAATATCAACATGAAAACAGAAGCATTAAATGACACACTAGACCAGATGGATTGAGTTGGTATTTCTCAAGTGTTTCACCCCAAAGCAGCAGAATATACATTTCTTTCAAGTACACATGGAACATTTCCCAAGATACACCACATGCTAGGCCACCAAACAAGACTCAATAAATTTAAGAGGATTGAAATCATATTAAGCATCTCTTCTGACAACAATGATATGAAACTATAAATCAATTAAAAGAAATAAAACTGAAAAACACATAAACACATAAATGCTAAATATCATGTTATTAAATACTGACTTTGTCAACAGTGAGATTAAGGAAGAAATCAAAAGATACCTTGAGACAAAGGAAAGTGAAAACATAATGATCCAAAATCTAAGGGACACATGAAAGCAGTCCTAATAGGGAAGTTAGAGCATGTAGCCCTAACTAAAAAAAAAAAAACACAAGAAAAATCTGAAATAAACCATCCATTTTTACATGTAAGAATATTGGAAAAAGAACAACAAACAAAGCCCAAACTGAGTACAAGGAAAGAAACAATAAAGATTGGAAAAGAAATAAGTGAACTAGTGGTTTAAAAAATCAGTGAAACCAGGGGCAGTTTTTTTTGAAAAGATAAACAAAATAGACAAATGTTTAACCAGACTCATCAAAATAAAATAATACAAAATACAAGAAAGTAAGAGGACTCAAATAAATAAAATCAGAAATGGAAGAGAAGACATGACAATGTGCACCACAGGAAAAAAAAAAGAAATACTACAAGTCTGTATACACCAACAAATTGCACAACGTGGGAGATACAGACACATTCTTAGAAGCATACAATCTTCCAAGCTGAGTCCAGAAAAACAAATGAGGGTAAATGGGATCAAATATATGGTGATAGAAAGAGAACTGACCCATGGTAGTGAACATACAATGTGATATATAGATGCTGTATTGGAGAATTGTACATTTGAAACCTATGTAACATTACTAACAATTGATACCCCAATAAAATTAATTTAAAACAAAAGAAAAATAGAAATCTGAGCACACCAATTGCTACTAATGAAATTGAATCAGTGATCAACAAGCTCCAAATAAACAAAAGCCCTGGAGCAGAGGGCTTCACAATTGAATTTTAGCAAACATTCAAACAAGAAGTAATGCATTCATCTCAAACAATTACAAAATTTCAAGAGGAGGGAAGATTCCCAAGTTCATTTCACGAGGCCACCTTTACCCTGATTGTAAAAGCAGACAAAGACATTACAAAAAACAAAAAAAAAGGAAAGAAAGGAAAAAAAGAAAGAAAATTATAGGCTGATATCCCTAATGAACATTAGCAAACCAAATTCAACAACACATTACAAAGATCCTACACAAGATCAAGTGGGATTTATTTCTGGTACACAAGGTTGGCTCAATATCTTCAAATCAATTAATGTGATATACCACATACAAGGTCTGACAATTATGTTCACAAACTCATCTTAGAAGAAGTGCTACATACCCCATTGCTAAATATCACTGCAGTCACTTTCAAAGTACTCGCCTTGGGAAGCTATGCACTGATGCCAGTGCTTAGTCCATCCTTCAAAGCAATTTTGGAACTCTTTTTCTGAAATGGCCACCAGAGCTGTCATCACATTAATCTTGATGTCATGAATGTTAACAAAATGTCTTCCTTTCAATATTTCCAGTATCTTTGGGTAAAGGAAGAAGTCATTGGAGGCCAGATCAGGTGAGTATGGAGGGTGTTCCAATAAAGCTATTTGCTTATTGGCTAATACTCCCTCACAGACAGTGCCATGTGAGCTGGTGCATTGTCATGATGCAAGAGCCATGAATTGTTGGCAAAAAGTTCAGGTCATTTTTGTCTGATTTTCTCATGCAGCCTTTTTAGCAGTTCCAATAGTAAACTTGGTTAACTGTTTGTCCAGTTGGCACAAATTAATAATGGATAATCCCTCTGATATCACAAAAAATTTAGCAACATCATTTTGACTCTTTATTTGGACTGATGGAACTTTTTTGGTCTTGAGGAATTGACTGACTTCCATTGTGCACTTTAAAGCTTTGTTTCAGGGTCATATTGGTACACCCACGTATTATCACCAGTATGATAATATGGCCCAAAACATCATCTGCTTCTCCAAAAATACTTTGACTCTCCTTTGCTTTTGCTCATCTGGTAATTCCTTTGGGACCATTTTTGCACACACCTTTCTCATGCCAAGATTTTCAGTTAAGATATTCTTAACTGTTTCTCTGTCGACGTTTACTTGGCCTGCTATGCTTCTCATAGTCAGCCAATGATTTTGACACACAATTCAATGAATTTTTGCAATGTTTTTGTCAGTTCTAGTTACTGGCCTCTGTGATCTCTCTTCATCGGTGACACATTGTCTCCGCTCAGAAAAACATTTAATCCATTTGTACACTGCCATTTTCTTCACAACATTATCCCCATAAACTTGGACTAACATGTCTGTCCCTCATTTCACTTCCAATCTTGCCATGTTTAATAAGAAATTTAATGTTTGTTCATTGCTCTACTTCAAGGTCAGACTTCTCACAATGGCACACACAAATATACAACAACAATAATAAAGGCCATTCATCAAGACACTGTCACACTTCAACATGAACACAGCTGTGAGACATTGATATACTAAGGTTATGAAACCTTACTGAGCTGTTTGTACCATGCTGCCAATGTAAGCACATGGTGGTAAGTTCCCAAACTTAATTTTCAGACCTCATAAACAAAAAAATAAATATAAATATAAAAATCACGTGTTTATATCAATAGATCCAGAAAAAAAGTGTTTGACAAAATCCAGCACCCACTTATGGTAAAAATTATCAGCAAAGTGGGAATGGAGGGAACACATCTCAACACAATCAAGCCCATATATGATAAACCCACAGCAATCATACTCAACAACAACAACAAAAGCTAAAAGCATTTTTCTTAATATCAGGAACAAGACAAGGATGTCCACTTTCACCACTTTTATTCAATATAGTATTGAAAGTCTTAACCACAGCAATCAGACAAGAAAAATAAATAAAAACTATCCTAATTGGAAAGGAAGAAGTGAAACTGTAATTTACAGATGACATGATAGTATATAAAAAGAATCCTAAATATTCCAGGGGAATTAAAAATGATTAGAACTGCTAAATGAATTTAGGAATGTTTCAGGATACAAAATTACTATTCAGTAATTGGTTGCATTTCTGTACTCAAATAATAAATTGTCAGAAGAGAAATTAAGGGACGGCCAAGTGGCACAGTGGTTAAGCACTGGCTTTGGAAGCCAGCAGCTCCGGTTCAGGTCCCACATATGAGATGAGGGCCAGTGACACTGCCCTTAAAAAAAAAAAGAAAGAGAAATTAAGAAAACAACTTTGTTTAAAATTGCATCACAAAAATAAAATACATAGGAATATATTTAACCAAAGATGTAAAATAACTGTACACATAAAATTATAAGACATTGAAGAAAGAAATTAAAGGAAATACAAATAAGTGGAAATATAGACCATGCTTATGATGGAAAGAGTTAATATAGTTAAAATGTTCATACTACCCAAAGCCACATATAAATTCAATGCCATCCCTATCAAAATACTAATGACATTTTTATAGAACTAGAACAAATAAGCCTAAAATTTATGTGGAATCATAAAAGACCCCAAATAGTGACAGCAATCCTGAGAATGACAAACAAAGCTGGAGGTATCACTCTACCTGATATAAAATTATACTGCAGGTCGATAGTAATCCAAACAGCATGGTACTGGCATAAAAGCAGACTCATAAAACAATGGAACAGAATAGAGAGCCCAGAAATAAAACCATGTTTATATGATCATTTAATCTATGACAACGTAAGCAAGAGTATACATTGGGGTAAAGACAGTCTACTCAATAAATGGTGCTGGGAAGACTCAATAGATACATGCTAAAAAAATGAAACTGAGCCAACCTTCTTATACCACATACAAGAATACACTCAAAATTGATTAAAAAATGTAAGACCCCAAATCATAAAACTCCTAGATGAAAATTTAAGAAGTAAAACTTTCAGGCATTACCCTTAGTAATATTTTTGGTGATATATCTACTTGGGCGAGGGAAAAAAATAAACAAAAATAAACAAATGGGACTACATCAAACTGTTTTTTTTTACAGCAAATGTCACTATCAACAAAATGGAATGACATCCTACAGAATGATAGAAGATATTCACCTATGAAACATCAAATGAGAAGTTAATATAAAAAATTCATAATAAGCTCATAAAACTGAGCACCAGAGAAACAAACAATCCAGTTAAAAAATAGGTAGAAGGCCTGAATAGACATTTATCCAAATAGGACATACTGATGACAATAGATGTATGAATAGATGCTCAATATCACTAATCATCAGAGAAATGCCAATAGAAGCCACAATGAAATGCCACTTTACACCTCTCAGAATGGCGATCATCAATAAACCAGAAAACAAATGTTAGCAAGGGTGTGGAGAAAAGACAATTTTTGTGTACGTTGGTGGGATTGCAAATTGGTGCAGGAAAACAATATAGAGGTTCCTCGAAAATTTAAACTAGAACTACCTGTGACCCAGCAATTCCACTTCTGGGTATTTATACAAATAAATACAAACACTAATTCAGAAGGAGATATGCACAATCTGATTCCTGCAGCACTATTCACAATAGCCAAAAAATATGGAAACAACCATAATGACCATCAATAGATGATTGGAGAAAAAATATGGTACACATATGCAATGGAGTATTACTCTGCCATAAAAGAGAATGAAATATTAGCATTTGAAAAAACTTGGATGGATCTAGAGGATATTATGTTAAGTGAAATAAGTCAGACTGAGAAAGACAAATGCCATATGATTCCACTTATATGTGGAACCTAGATAGAGAATAAATGAACAAAAGAGAAATAGACTCATAGATACAGAAAACAAAATGATGGTTGCTGAATAGGAGGGGGTTTGGTGGGATGGGAGAGAAAGGTGAAGGGATTAGGAAGTACAAACTGATAGTTATAAAACAGTCATGGGGATGTGACATACAGTATGGGGAATATAGTCAATAATATTGTAAAAACTATGTATAGGGTCAGATGAGTACTAGATTTATCAGAGGTCTATCACTTCATAAATTACATAAAAGTATAATCACATTGCTGTACACCTGAAACTAATATTATTAAATGTCAATTAAAATTTAAAAATATATATAGTGGGCCGGCCGAGAGGCGTGGTGGTTAAGAGCTGGCTTGGAAAGCCAGCGGCCCCGGTTCAGGTCCCACATGTGAGGGCCAGTTACACTGCTCTCAAAAAAAAAAAAAAAATTTATATATATATATATATATATATATATATATATATATATATATATATAGTCATTGGATATAAAATACAACATAGGGAATATAGTGAATGATATTGTAATATCTATGTACAGTTTCAGATGGGTATTGTACTTGGGTTTTCACTTTGTGAGGTTTGTAAATGTCTAATCAACATGTTGTTTTGTAAACCTGAAACAAATAACAAAAATAATATATATGATAAAAAAATAAAAGTAAAAACAATTATGGATAGACAAAAGATAATTTTCACAATTATTGTGTAGTAAGGCATATTAGATATTGGTACTCTGGTTATTTACATGGACGATTTCTCATCCTATAGGTCTTATTATTTCAGGACTGCATTTTTCTTATGTGAAAAAAGTGAAGTTCAGGACTTCTGGTAAGATGGTGGAATCAACTGACACTGTCCCAACTGCCTCCCAGGATCACATCAAAATTACAAATAATTTATGCAACATTTAACCTCAGAAGTCCCCTGAACACTAGATGAACAGAACCTCTAAACGAAGGACCTAAAGAGGAGGCCACGTCAAGTCTGGTAGGAGGGGCGCAGACGAGAGAGGGCAAACCCTCTGAGGGACACCCTAGCTGTGGGGAGACTACTCTGGGAAGGGGAGAGACCCTCCAGCCCCACACCAAGCTCACCAGCCCAGAGTTGCTTTGCCAGGAAGAGGAGTTCTACAATAGCTGGCAGTAGAAATTAGTGAGGACTCTCTTTGCTCGGCTTGGTGAGGCTGAGGGCGGCTGGAAAACCAGTGGGGCCAGCACAGGGGTTTGCTCACCGGTGAGCACTCACCCAGTTTCTGTTGGAAGGAGTAGCTGTGTGAGCCAGGCCCAGGAGCCTGTGGGGATGGACTGAACTGAGCACCTTTAGTGTAGAAGCTGGAGGTTTTGGGACCATTGGTCCCTTGGTGTGGAGCTTGCACATGAGTGGTGTATAAGGAGGCGCCATTTTTACAAGGTTGAGCCCTCCCACAGAGGGTCAGATTTGGGACTGCATTGGTCTGGTGAAATTAGTGCAGGAGTGCGTGCATGCGTGTGTGCGCATGCGGCCTTGGATTCTCACCCTCCACCCTGCTTGTGCTGCATTGCCAGTGAAACGCTGGGCAGGTGCCCTCTAGATCCAACAGGCTGCTCACTGAGACACAGGAGTGAGTGAGCAACCTTGGATCCCCATCTTCCACCCTGCTTGTGCTGCATTGCCAAGGAAAAGTGGGGTGGGAGCTCTCCATCTCCATCAGGCTGTTCGCTGAGATTCAGGAGCGCACGAGTTGCCTTGGGTCCCCACTCTCCACGCTGTTTGTGAAGATTTGCCAGGCTGGAGATTGGCTGTTTGGCTGCTTAGCCTGCTTTGCAGGCAGCTGATTGGGACAGGCTGAGACAGGGAGTTTTCTGGAGAGTGTTGGGCTGGGAGCTGTTTGTCTGTATGATCTGATCGAGGCTTTCCTGGCAAGTTTGTGTGGGCTGGTTGCTGGTGCAGAGTGCATTCTGCTCTGACTCGGTGGGGGCCAATGACCACATCAAGTGGTGCCTTGGGAGCCTGACTTGCCCACCTAGAGCGGTATTGCCAAAGACACGCTAAGCCCCCGGTGCCTGACCCACACGTCTGCAGGCCACAGAGGGTTTTTATTGCAGCAGCAAACTACAAGAACCTGTGATGATTTTTTTTTTTTTGGTAGTGAGCACAGTTACAGAGCACACAGCAGCTAATTGCAGAAAGCTCACTGCAACCTGAGAGGGAGGCCAGCGCATAACACGTTAAGCCCTTCCCCCCAATAGCTGGTGCTGAGTTGCCCAGAGACTCTCTATTGCT
This sequence comes from Aselliscus stoliczkanus, assembly GCA_033961575.1. Lineage (NCBI taxonomy): Eukaryota > Metazoa > Chordata > Mammalia > Chiroptera > Hipposideridae > Aselliscus > Aselliscus stoliczkanus. The sequence continues at coordinate 32,020,731 of CM066737.1, read as the reverse complement.
GAGCAAGTGGTCTGCAGATTAAAGAGAACGGAGATCCCCTCCCACCTCTTCTTTTGTTTTCTCTCTTCTTTCTAGGTGATCAATCTAACATATCAAAGCAGTCACAGAATGATAGCTAAAATGAAGAAACAAAGCAACATGTACCAAGTAAACGATCAAGAGAAAACTCTAGAAATGGAACTAAATGAAACAGAGGTATCCAAACTTTCAGAGACACAGTATAGAACACTGATGATAAGAATGTTTAAGGAACTTAGGGAGGACATAAAGAAGGATAAGTAAACCATAAAAAACAACCAGTTAAAGAATACAATAACTGAAATGAAGAACACATTCCAAGGAATCACCAGCAGATTAGATGAAGCAGAGGATCAGATCAGCGATTTGGAAAACAAAATAGCATAAATAACCCAGTTGTAAGAACAAAAAGAAAAAAGAATGAAAAAGAATGAAAATAGTTTAAGAGACATCTGGGACAACATGAAACACAGCAATCTTCGTGTCATAGGAATACCCGAAGGAGAAGAGAAGAAGCAAGGGATTGAGACTGTATTTTGAAGAAATAATGACTGAAAACTACCCTATCCTGGTGAAGGAATCGACATACAAGCCCAAGAAGTGCAGAGTGTTCCAAACAGGCTGAATCCAAACAGGCCCACACCAAGACACATCACAGTTAAATTGGCAAAACTGAAAGACAAAGACAGAATCCTAAAAGCAGCAAGAGAAACAGCAGGTTATATATACAAAGATCTCCTATATGTCTAACAGCTCACTTTTCTACAGAAACACTGCAGGATAGAAGTGAGTGGCAGGGGATATTCAAAGAGAAACAAAATAAAGGTCTACAACCAAGATGGCTCTACCTAGCACGGCTATCACTTAAAATTGAAGGAGAGTTAAAGAGTTTCTCAGAAAAGAATAAGCTTAAGGAGTTCACTACCACGAAGCCAGCATTGCAGGAAATGTTAAAAGGGCTTTTTTAACAGAAGAAAGGGGAAAACAAGCTAACCCAGGAAGACAAGAGATACAAATAACACAATGGCAATGAATATGCACCTATCAATAATCACTTTAAATGTGAATGGGCTAAATGCTCCAATCAAATGACACAGAGTGCCTGAGTGTATGAGAAAACAGGACCAATGGATATGCTGTCTACAAGAGACTCATCTCAGATCAAAAGACATACACAGACTGATAGTAAAGGGATGGAATAAGATATTTCATGCAAAAGGAAATGAGAAAAAATTTGGAGTAGCAATAGTTATTTTGGACAAAATAGACTTTAAAATGAAGACTACAATAAAAGACAAAGAAGGGCACTACATAATAATAAAGGGATCGATTCAACAAGAGGACATAACCCTCGTAAACATCTATGCACCCAATATAGGAGCTCCTAAATATATAAAACAGATTTTGACAGTCATAAAGACAGAAATCAACAGTAACAGTATCATAGTAGGGGACTTCAACAACCCTTTGTCACCAATGTACAGATCCTCAAGATAAAAAATGAACACAGACACAGGGGCCTTAAATGACACTTTAGGCCAGCTGGATTTTATTGATATTTTTAGAGCCTTTCACCACAAAACTGCAGAATATACATTCTTCTCAAGTGCACATGGAATATTTTCCAAGATAGATGACAAGTTAGGCAACAAAACAAGTCTCAACAAATTTAGGAAGATTGACATCATATCAAGTGTCTTCTCTGATCACAATGCTATGAAACTAGAAATCAATTATAAGAAGACATCTGGAAAGCTTACAAATAAATAGAGGCTAAATAATATTCTACTAAATAGCGAGTGGGTCAAAAATGAGATCAAGGAGGAAATCAAAGATACCTTGAGACAAAGGAAAATGAAAACACCACGACCCCAAATCTCTGGGATGCAGCAAAAGTAGTCTTAAGAGGGAAGTTCATAGCAGTGCAGCCTACCGAAGAAGGAAGAAAAATCTCAAATCGACAGACTATCTTTACACCTAAGGGAACTTGAAAAAGAACAGTGAAACAAGTCTAAAGGGAGTATAAGGAAGAAAATAATTAAGATCAGAGCAGGAATAAATGCAATAGAGAACAAAAAAACAATACAAAAGTTAAATGAAACCAAGAGTTGGTTTTTTTGAAAACATAAACAAAACCGACAAGCTTTTAGCCAGACTCACCAAGAAAAAGAGAGGACCCAAATTATGAAAATCAGCAATGAAAGAGGAGAAGTGACAACAGATACCACAGAAATACAGAACATTTAAAGAGAATACTATGAGCAAATATATGCTATTTCAACAATTTGGAAGAAATGGATAAATTTCTAGAAGTATACAATCTACCTAGTTTGAACCAAAAAGAAACAGAAACTCTGAACTGACTACTGCCAAAGAAATTGAGTCAGTAATCAACAAGCTTCCAACACAAAGTCCTTGACCAGATGGCTTCACAGATAAATTTTACAAAGCATTCAAAAAAGAATTAATACCTTTTCTCCTCAAAATATTTCAAAAAATACAGAAGGAAGGAAGGCTCCCAAACGCTTTATGATGCTACTATCACCCTGGTTCCAAAGTCAGACAAAGATATTACATAAAAGGAAAACTACAGGCTGATATCTCTAATCAACATAGATGCAAAAATTCTCAACAAAATACTAGGAAACCGAATTCAGCATCACATAAAAAAGATCATATACCACGATCATGACGGATTCATTCCTGTTATGCAACGTTGGTTCAATATCCGCAAATCAATTAAGGTAATACATCACATTAACAAAATGAAAAATCATATGATCATATCAATGGATGCAGAAAAAGCACTTGACAAAAATCCAGCAGCCATTAATGATAAAAACTATTAGCAAAGTGGGAATAGTGGGATCATACCTCAACATAATAAAAGCCATATATGATAAGCCCACAGCAAACATCGTACTCAATGGGGAAAGGCTAAAAGCTTTCCCCTTAAGATCAGGAACAAGACAAAGCTGCCCACTTTCACCAATTCTGTTTAACATAGTTCTGGAAGTTATAGCCACAGCAATCAGACAAGAAAATGAAATCAAAGACATCCAAATTGGAAAAGAGGAAGTAAAATTGTCATTATAAGCAGATGGCATGATACTATATATAGAGAATCCCAAAGACTCCATCAAAAACTTTCTAGAACTGATAAAGGTAGCAGGGGACAAAATTAATATTCAGAAATCAGTTGGAATCGTATGCACCAATAATTAACCATTAGAAGAAGAAATCAGGAAATCAATCCCTTTTACAATTGCTTCAAAAACAATAAAATATCTAGGAATCAATTTAACTAAAGAAGTAAAAGACCTGTACTCAGAAAATTATGAAACACTGAAGAGAGAAATCAAAGAAGATACCAATAAGTGGAAATACACACCATGTTCATGAATAGAAAGATTTAATATAGTTAAAATGTAAATACTACCGAAAGCAATATATAGATCCAATGCAATTCCAATCAAACTACCAAGGACATTTTTCTTAGAAATAGAACATATGATTCTTAAATTTATATGGAACCACAAAAGACCCTGAATAGCCATGGCAATGTTGAGAAATAAGAACAAACAAAATGGGAGGCATCACGCTACCTGACATGAAAACATACTACAAGGTACAGTGTTCAAAACAGTATGGTACTGGGCCGGCCGAGTGGCGCGGTGGTTAAGTGCTGCCTTATGATGCCAGCGGCCCTGGTTCGGGTCCCACATATGAGGGCCAGTGACACTGCCTTCAAAAACAAAACAAAACAAAACAAAACAAAACAAAAACAGTATGGTACTGGCATGAAAACAGACACATAGACCAATGGAACAGAATAGATAGCCCAGGAATAAACCCATCCATATACGGTCCTTTAATCTATGACAATGGAAGCAAGAATTTACATTGGAGTAAAGTTAGTCTATTTAATAAATGGTGCTGGTAAAATTGAACTGACACGTGGAAAAAACTGAAAATGGACCACCTACTTACAGCATATACGAGAACAAACTCAAAATGGATTAAAGACTTAAATGTAAGACCTGAAACCATAAAACTCCTAGAAAAAAACATAGGGAGTAAGTTTGCAGACATTACCCTGAGTAATATTTTTACTGATATATCCCCTCAGGCTAGGGAAATAAAAGAAAAAATGAAAACACGGGGTTACATCAACTTAAAACTTTTTGCACAGCAAAGGAAATCATCAATAAAACAAAAAGGCAGCCTACTGAATGGGATCAGATATTTACCAATGATGTATCTGATAAGGGGTTAATATCCAAAATTTATAAAACACTCATGAAACTCAACACCAAAAAAACCACCCAAATAAAAAATGAGCAGAGTATATGAAGAGGCATTTCTCTAAAGAGGAAATACAGATGGCCAACAGGCATATGAAAAAATGTTCAACCTCACTAATCATCAGAGAAATGCATATAAAAACCACAATGAGATACCACCTCACTCCAGTCAGGATGGCTATCATCAACAAATCAACAAACAACAAGTGCTGACGAGGGTGTGGAGAAAAGGGAACCCTGGTGCACTGTTGTTGGGACTGCAAATTTGTGCAGCCATTATGGAAATCAGTATGGAGGTATCGCAAAAAACTGGAAATACAACTACCATATGACCCAGCAATTACACTCTTGGGTATCTACCCAGAAGAATCCAAGATGCTAATTTGAAAAAATATATGCACCCCTATGTTTATTGCAGCACTATTTACAATAGCCAAGACTTGGAAACAACCAAAATGCCCATCAGTATATGACTGGATTAAGAAACTGTGGTACATTTATACAATGGAGTATTACTCCACTATAAAGAAGAATGAAATCGTACCATTTGCAACGATATGGATGGACCAAGAGACTATGTTGTTAAGTGAAATAAGCCAATCGGAGAAAGACAAATACCATATGATCTCACTTATTTGTGGAACCTGAATAACTGAATGAACGAGCAAATTAAACAGAAACAGTCTCATAGATAAAAAGGCAAAACTGATGGTTGCTATTTGGGAGGGTGGTGGGGATGAGGGAGAAGGGGAAGGGCTAGACAGCATAAATAGGTAACTACAATATTGCTACAGGGATATAAAAGTCAGTTCAGGGAATGTAATAATGTAAATATTTTGTGGGGTGTCAGATGGTCACATGTCCACTTCATGGATAGAGTAGAGACTTGATCACTGCACAGTATACCAGAAACTGATATTGTATAATATTACATGTCCACTGTAATTGAATATATAAATAGTCACAGGATGTGGATTAAACTGTGGAAGGGAGTCAGATAAATTGTCATAGATATGTATGATATGGGAGGTCAGAGTGGGGTGGCGAATTGGGAGAGGGGTCGTCCCTTCGAGAGGTAAAAAGTATAACTATTGCACTGTGTTTTACATCTGAAACTAATTTTTTTAAAAAGTGTTTATTTCTCAATAAAAGAATTTTTTTAAAAAGTAGAACAACAATAAAAAAGTGAAGTTCAGAAATGTTAAACAATTTACTTTGTTCATATGGGTATATTGAATCAAAATTTTGTCCCATATCTGTTTTGTCTCTGCTCTTTCCAATATGTAATAGTTTCCTTATACAGATGATGTGATACTGAGAAACTATTTTAATTATCCCATAAGTTTATTATTCAGAAACTTAGATAATTTTCTGTTGACTATCATAAAGAAAGCACAAAAGCCATCTCAGAAATCAATATGTCCATACAATAAACATAAGTTTTTGGGCCGGCCGAGTGGTTCAGTTGGTTAAAAGTTGGCTTAAAGCACATGCTCTGAGCAACGGGGCTGCTGGTTCGATTCCCACATGGGCCAGTGTTCTCTGCACCTAGCTGAGCTGTTGTGGAGCTGCCAGTAGCTGGCAGGATGGCTCAGCTGGTGTAACAAGATTGGCTGTTCAATGGTGGGCTACACCCACCAGCAATTAAAGATTGAACTTGCACCTTGAGCAGAGCTGCCGCCTAGATGGCTCAGTGGATAGGGCATGCGCTCTTAACAACAAGGTTCGACTCCCACATGGGATGGTGGCTACGCCCACCCGCAACTAAGATTGAACACAGCACCTTGAGCTTAGAGGCCACAAGCTGCCGACGGGAAGCCAGATGGTGACTGGTGCCCTCTACAATGAAGATTAAAGAATAACAACTTGGCTTGTCCCCTCCCCCAATTCGCCAACACTGTTCCGCTCCCCCAATTCCCCAATAAAATCACTGAGAAAAAAAATAACATTTTTTTTCACATGAAAATTCCTTATGATTAGGATTTAGTTAATATCCCCTTACCTATTACTTTACACACTATTCTAAGAAGCTTAATCATATGTTTCCCTACTCTATAGAATGTTAAATGTGATGTATTTAAAAATCGGAGTGGGAATGCCATGTACAGATGCATTTGTATTAGCAAGAAGTGTCAGCTGATTGCAAGGAAGAAATTAGGAAAATGATCCACATAAGGATTTTTAAACCCCAGCAGTTTGAGGTCATTTAGTATAAATACAGACACCCTTACATATCTTAACAGCTTGTAAGTGCATGACTTTATTAAAGCATGGCATAAAACTGCTACATAATGATGTTTCTGAGTCATTAAGGAAAAGGTGAACACAATAACAGCTAACATTTATTGAACACTTACTTTGTGCCAAGTACTTTTCTAACCTTTATTCATTTATTGACTCATTTTGATGTCACAATGCCTCTTATGTGTACTCTTATTATTGCCACTTTACAGATGAGAAAAATAAACCTTAGAGATGTTAAGTAACTTGCTTGAGATCATGTGAATAAGTGAAAATAAAAGACTCAAGCTCACTTTGGCTGCTTCCATAACACATGCTCTTTATCCAATATGACCTGTGTGACATACTGTCTCTTCTGTTCAGTGTTTTATTTACTTAAAAAATGTTGAGATATAATACGTTTTAAAAGATATTTTAGGGGATGACCGAGTGGTGCAGTGGTTAAGCTCTGGATTGGGAAGCCAGCAGCCCTGGTTCGGGTCCCACATATGAGGGACAGTGACACTGCCCTCAAAAAAAAAAGATATTTTATTTCATAATAGCTTAAAATTATTTTTATTTGGAGTTTAAAGGGGTATAAATTCATTTATTTGGAGAAGTAATTTCAATTATTTCTCAAGTGTTTATTAAATTTGTACAATGTTTCAGACCTAGTGCCACACAATATGGGATAAATTTGACAACAGTAAGATATTGTTAAAGCTTTTGGGGAACTCATAAGTTTAGTAGAGGATATATGGATATAGTGAAAGATTTTGTGCCATTTAACAAACTCATCAATAGTTGTAGCACAGCCGGGAGCATGTATAACTCAGTCTGGAAGTGAGGGAAGCCTGAGGATCAGAAAAGCTTTCCCTGAAGCAGTGGAATTCAATAAGGACACTCACTCTCTGGGGCAAGAGAAATCAGGGACTTGTATGGATATACGTGTGTGTCCCTCTTACTCTTTCTTATCCTGCACCATCACTACCACTACCACTGTTAACTAGTCACTTTGGATGCAGGTTAGGGTGAAGGATGAGGGAAAAATACCAGGGCAGAGGAGGTTCAGAGAAAGGGAGAAGATGAGCAGCATTAGAAGTATAGGCAAAGGAAGGAAAAGGTCCCGTAGAAGTATATTCTGATGTAAGAATTGGAGACTGAAATTAAATTGATTAAAAGTAAAATGAGAATGCCTAATACTCTTTTCTTTGATTATTTACTTTGAGATAAAAATGGTTTTGTTTGTTTCTGTTTGTTTTTAGTGTTCAGTGGTTTCCAAGAAAGTGACTGTCCTTCAACTTCAAAAGAAAGAAGTCCTACTTCAAATAATTTGTTGCAATATTCATTCACTGCTGACTGCTCTGTTAAATCACTGGACAATTCATGAAGTAATGTGGTCACATGAAACATGGGGACTAACATTACCTCAGTGTTAGTGGGCACTGGCATTGAACTGAGCCCTGTGCCTATTATATTGTTAAGGGCTTTTTGGGTTCCAGGAACAGAAAATTCAACCTAGTGCTAGTCATGGCTGGGGAGAGTTGAGAAGGTACCTAGGAAAGTTCCATGGTAACCCAGTAAAGGAGAACTGTATATGTGACAGGAAGACTAAGAATCAAGTTAGCTGTAGGACTGGTGTTGTTTCCATTTCCATCTCTCACTTTGAGGGTGTCTCATCTCTCTGAGTCAGCTTCAGTTTTCTTTGTCTATCTGTGTCAGTGTCTCTGTGTCTGTGTCTGTTTCTCTGTTTGCTTTTTTTTGGTCTTTTTTGTAGTTTTCTTTCTATGAGGGCACTCTGTATATTTTATTGTGAAACTGTTTTCTCTTTTCCTCTCTCTTTCTTTCCAGGTCTCTCTTCTGTGTTTCACTTTGTGACTCTTCCTTTGTCTCTTTCTGTTGCTTTTCCCTGTGTCTTTCTTCTCTCTCTCTCCCTCTCTCTCTCTACTTCTCTCTCTCTCTCTCTGCCCCTCTCTCCCTCCCTCTTTCTTTCAGTCTGTGTATCTCTTTCTGTCACTCTGCATGTATTTATTGTCTCTGAGTGTCTCTGTGTTTCTGTTTCTCTGTATGTACATCTCTGTTTATTTCTGAGTGATTTCTGTCTCTTTTTCTCTAAATGTCTTTCTGTCTGTCTCTCCATATGAGTATTTCTTTGAATCTCTCTTGGTATCTGTTTGTGTGGTTGTATCTCTCTCTTTCTCTCTCTATCAATCTCTCTGTCCTTGTCTCTGTCTCTGTCTCTCTCAGGGAGAGATATCCATACAGATTCATACACACACACACACACACACACACACACACACACACATCCTTATGTGTCTCTCTGCCCCTATCTATGTCTCCCCTTGAAAGTATTTTAAATGGCCCCAAAATGACTATTTCTTTTGCTAAAAGAAATGCCAGGAAGGTTGACTTTCTATTGCTAATTGCTCATTTCTGTCCTTAACTTTCTCAAAAAAAAAAGATATCCTTATAAACTTATTTCATCTTCTTGAGGCAGTTACCATCTGGCATACGTTGCACATCTTATGGATAAACCATATTTACTCTTGGCCCAAAGAAAAGCGTGGTCATGGAGCTTGGCCATGTGGCATATTGACTACTTAGATTCCTTGTGAAGGAATCATGGGTTAGGTTTGCCAAAACACATCTAGTATCCCATCAAGTGGGAATCATTATCATCATTACAATCAAGTGGGACGGGAGGATGCAGAAACCCAGGCATCCTATTAAATGGCTTGGGCACACACTCACTCACTTACAGGCACTCACCCTGGGCTCCAGCAAAGGGACGGTGTCTCGGAATGTGTTGGAGGCATACAGGGAGCAGACTGAGTTGTGTGGCTTAGGACAAGGGCTAAAGGGCAGTTCCAACTTTCCCTGTGTGGGCCCCTCTTCCAATACAGCCAGCAGGTGGGCACCATCTTTCTTATGTTGAGTCCTCCCCCACAGATCCAAATCTGAAACAGAATTGGTCTGGCAAGCTTTGCTTGGGACCCCACTCCCAACTCTGCCAATGCCAGAGGCACTTTCCCAGCAAACAGTCAGCCCTGCCCACATTGCACTTTTTTACACAAATATCAGAGTCCATGGGCCCAAGGCAGGTAGCAACTGACCTCAGTGTAGTCTGAGACTATTGCTGAGCAGCTTCAGGCTCAGCACTGGCACCAAACTAGAGTCTACATTAATCTGGTGACCACAACACTTCCCACTCTAGTGACTCCTTGAGACTCTGCATGAGTCTTTATCAGTGGTGGAGACAGTAGATGGCAGCATGCCTTGGGGTATCCTGGATTTTGTGGAGCTATCCCAGACCAAGTACTGGTGGCAGCCATCCTCACTTTGCAGTGGGGCCTCTTTCATGCGCCTCCAACATTAACACAGGCAGCGAACAACCGTGAAGAACTTTGTAGCTCCTATCAGGTAGTCCCTGGACAGTAACAGGTAGTGCGTGATTTGGGCCTGCACTGGTGCTCCTCCCAAGAGGCCCAAGAACCAACATAATTAGAGGCTGGCTTCAGATCATAGCAGACACCACCCAATTAGCCCCACAACTGACACTTACAAGGGTAGACCTCAATAGGAATTAAAGCCCACTAGGGGTGAATTCCACTCGATGGGGTAAGCCACCCACACAGCAGCCTGTAAGCTGCGGATGTGGCCAAAACCCATAACCAATCAGCCTGAGGACTAATCTTGGCAACTCACATGCCAAGAGTAATCAAGGCTCAACTATAACAGAAGGGAACACACAATCCACACAAGGGATCCTCCTGGAGTACCCAGAGCAGGTGACCAGGGAGACTGTGCCAGGGCCTCTACTACATAACGTCACCCAGCCAAAATTGGGAGACATAGCAGCTCTACCTAATACATAGAAATAAATACAGAGAGTCAGCCAAAATAATAAAACAACGAAATATGTCCCAAATGAAAGAATAGGAGAAAACTCAAGAAAAAGGACGAGAAAAAAAATGGAGGCAAGCAACCTATCAGACACAGAGTTCAAAACAATGGTTATAAGGATGCTCAAGGAAATTAGGGAGAATTTCAACAGAGAGATAGCAAGCATAAAAGAAGGACATAAAAACCATAAAAAAGAACCAATTAGAAGTGAAGAATAAAGAAACTGAAATGAAGAATGCACTAGGAGGAATCACCAGAGGACTAGATAAAGCAGAAGACCGAATCAAAGTTTTGGAAGACAAAGTAGCATAAAACACTCAATCAGAAGAGTAAAAAGAAGTAGAAAAAGGAGTATAATTTAAGAGACCTCTGGGACAACATTAAGTGTAACAACATTCGGATCATAGAAGTACCAGAAGGATAAGAATGAAAACAAGGGATTGAGAACCTATTTGAAGAAATGACTGAAAATTTTCTTAACCTGGTGAAGGTAATACACTTACAAGTCTAGGAAGTAGGAAGTGCAGAGAATCCCAGAGAAGATGAACCAAAACAGGCCCATAACAAGACATATAATAATTAAAATGGCAAAGGTTAAAGACAAAGAGAATCCTAAAAGCAACAAGAAAAAAGGCAACTAGTAACTTATAAGGGAGCTCCCATAAGAATGTCAATTGTTTCCCAACAGAAACTTTTCAGATCACAACGGATTGGCATGAAATATTCAATGTGATGAAAAGTTGAAATCCTAAAACCAAGGGTACTCTACCCAGCAAGGCTATCATTTAAAATTGAAGGATAGAGAACTTCCCAGACAAGAAAAAGCTAACGATGTTCATCACCAACAAACCAGTATTACAAGAAATGTTAGAGTGGCTTATTAAGATGGAAAAAAAATCAAAACGATGAATAAAAAATTGACAGTACTTACATATCTATCAACAATTACTTTCAATGTAAATGGATTAAATGCTCCAATCAAAGGACATAAGCAGGATAAGAAAATGAATTGATAAGAAAACTAAATGCTAACATAAGCTGCTTACAAGAGACTCACTTCAGATATAAAGGCACATACAAATGGAGAGTAAAGGGATGGAAAATTTTATTTCATGAAAATGGAAATGACAAAACCAAAAAAGCTGGGATAGCAATGCTTATACCTGACTACATAGACTTTATTTTTTTTGAGGGCAGTGTCACTGGCCCTCATGTGTGGGACCCAAAAGTGGGGCCACTGGCTTTCCAAGCCAGCGCTTAACCACTGTGCCACTCGCCGGGCCCTACATAGACTTTAAAACAAAGGTTATAAAGAAAGGACCGAGTGATCCCACTTCTGGGCATTTATCCAAAGAAACCCCAAACACTACTTTGATGAGGACTGTCCATCCATACGCTCATTGCAACATTTTTTTTTTACCCTGGCCAATTTGTGGAGGCAGTCTGGGTATCTGTCAATGAAGGACTGGATAAAGAGGTGATGGTACATATTTACAATGGAATATTGCTCAGCCATGGAAAAGAATGGGTTTTTGTCATCTGAGGAGGCATGGATGGATCTGGAAGGTATTATGCTGAGTGGAATGTCAGATAGATAAAGATAGATGCAGTGTGATTTTGCTTATATATGGAATCTAAAGAACAAAACAAACAAAAAACAGAAACAAACTTGTAGATACAGAAAACATTTTGATGGTTCCCAAGTGGGTAAGGAGTTAGTGGTGTGGGTAAAAAAGGGAAAGGGATTAAGAAGTACAAATCGGTTGTGAAAAAGTGTTATGGTAACATAGGTTATAGCATAAAAAAGTATAGTAAATAGTATTTTAATAGCGATGTATGGTGTTAGATGGGTACCAGATTTGTTGTGGTGATAGATGATAAGGGGTTGGGGCAGGATGGAAAGTTGAAGGAATTAAGAAGTTCAAATTGGTAGCTACAAATGATCATGGAGATGTAAAATAAAGCATAGGGAATATGGTCAATGACATGGTAATAGCTATATATAGTGTCAGGTGTGTATTAGACTCGTTAAGGAGATCATTTCTTAAATTATATAAATGTATAACACCTGATTTAATATAAAATAATATTTAATGTCAACTAATTGAAAATTAAAATAAACAAAATAATAAATAAATAAAATAAAATTTTATAAAACATGATTCTCAAAGAAATTGACCTGGTGCCAACAGTGATGAAGATAACAAAGATGAAGCAGCAATTGAAAATCATGTCCATCTGAATCCAATGGCCAAGTTGTTTCCACTAGATTATGCCTGTAAACACAAGTCATAATACATTCTTAGCTATTAACCCAGGAATTCCACTGAGAAGAAGTCATGCTTGATAAATAATTCGTCTGAAGCTAAAAGTTATTCATTGGAGCATTCCAATGCAATCCAAATAACACCACATGCTCCAGGCTTCTCAAGTCAACCTATCCTTTAATATTCAAATAAGAATATTTGAATCCTCATCCCACATTCTTTGAGAATAAAATTCCCTCTCCAATATCATGACAATTTCTCTTCATGGTTATCAACAGTCTATTTTCACATTCTCACTGAAGTTTTCATTAGAATGTTCAAACTTCCAGTTTGATACATTCTCCATTATAGACTTTTGCATTAATTTTGATTTGAAAAATTGCATGAAAGCATTGTTTCTTTTTGATTACTGAATATTTTTGTTCCATTAGATTAATCACCTAGTAGAATGTCACAGTCATCTCAGTATAATCTCAGCTTTAATAATCATTAAATTTTAGTCAGAAAATCAGCAACAACAGAAAGAAGACTAACCAATGTAACACTTAACTTGATTACAAGATTTTATTACAGGCAAAACCTGCCATCTATCTATTTATCTATCTATCATCTATCTATCTATCTATCATCTATCTATCTATCTATCTATCTATCTATCTATCTATCTATCTGAGGTCTGCCAATTAAGTTCGTGAAATTGATGTCGTGTGCTTACCTTGGCAGCACTGTACAAACAGCTCTGTAGGGTCTCATAACCTTATTATATCAGTGTCTTATAGCTGTGTTCATGTCCACGTGTGAAGGTGTCTTGCTGATTGGCATTCATTAGTGTTGCGTGTTTTTGTGTGCCATTGCAAGAATATGTGAGCTTCGATTAGAGCAATCAACAAACATTAAATTTCTTGTTAACTTGGCAAGAGTGGGAGTGAAATCAGGGACATGCCAGTCCAAGTTTATGGGTATGATGCCATGAAGAAAATGGCAGTGTACAAATGTATTAAACATTTTTCTGAGGGGAGAGCATGCGTCACTGATGAAGCGAGGCCCTAGAGGCCAGCAACAAACAAAATGGATGAAAACATCATAAAAATTCATCAAATTGTGTGTCAAAATTGTCAGCCTACTGTGAGAAGCATACCAGACCAAGTAAACATCAATAGAGAAACAATTAGGAAAATCTTAACTGAAAATCTTGGCATCAGAAAGGTATGTGCAAAAATGGTCATGAAAAAGCTCACCGATGAATAAAAGCCAATGAGAGTGGAACTTTGCCAAGACCTTTTGGAGAGGCAACATGATGTTTTAGGCCATGCTATCACAAGGGATGAAACATGGGTGCACCAATACAAACCTGAAACAAAGTGTCAATGTGCACAATGGAAGTCAGCCAATTCTTGATGACCAGAAAAATTTCATCAGTCCAAATAAAAAGTCAAAATTATGTTGCTACCATTTTTTTATATCAGAGGGATTATTTGTCATTAATTTGTTCCAACTGGACAAACAGTTACCCAAGTTTACTACTGGGAAGTGCTAAAAAAGGCTAGTTGAAAAAGTTAGATGAAAACAATGTGAACTTTTTGCCAACAATTCATGGCTCTTGCATCACAACAATGCACCACTTCCAACAGCACTGTGAGAGAGTTTTTAGCCAGTAAAAAATTACTGTATTGGAACACCCTCCCTACTCACCTGATCTGACCCCCAATGACTCCTTTCTTTACCCAAAGATAAAGAAAATGTTGAAAGGAACACATTTAGATGACATTCAAGACATCAAGGGTAATATAATACAATGACAGCTCTGATAGCCATTCCAGAAAAAACGTTCCAAAATAGTTTTGAAGGGTGGACTAGGTGCTGGCATAGGTGCATAGCTTCCCAAGGGGAGTACTTCAGAGGTGACCATAATGATATTCAGCAATGAGGTATGTAGCACTTTTTCTAGGATGAGTTCTCAAACCTAATTGTCAGACCTCTTATATCTATCTATCTATCTATCTATCATCTATCTATCTATCTATCTATCATCTCTCATCTACCTATCATGTTCCTAACATTCAAAACATCAATTTCTCTTCTATATCTATGAGTGTGTTTCTGTTTACTTTGCTTGTTCATTTAATTTTTTCAGATTCCACATATAAGTGAACTCATATGGTATTTGTCTTTTTCTGACTGACTTATTTCACTTAACATAATAGTCTCTGGGTCCATCCAGATATCCTTGCAAATGGTCCAACTTCATTCTTCTTTATAGTGAAGTATGGTAATGGGATGTGGAGTATAGTGTGGGGTGGGGTCAAGAGAATTGTAATAGATATGTATGATATGGGGGGAGTGGGGTGGCAAATAGGGGGAGGGGAGTTGTCACTTTAAGGGGTAGAAAGTATAACTATTGCATTGCATTATACACCTGAAACTGATTTTTAAAAAATGTTTATTTCACAATAAAAGAATTTAAAAAATACATCAAAGCACCAGAGCATAGGGGAAATGAAGGAGTAAGTCTACTAGAATCTGACCACTTCAAGTTGAAGAAGAGATGGAGGAGGAAAATATCAGAGACATTCCTCCCCATTTCAGGTTCATGTATGTACACAACCCTGGCTATCAATGGGAGCGAGAAAGATCTGAATCAATTATAAACAGGTCTAAACTGAGCTTTTAATAATCACACATGACTAGGAGTTCTGTACTTATTCAAAGTGTTGCTTAAATGTCAGATGTAGATAGAGATTTGAGAAAAACACACAAAATAATTTCACATTTATATCCCATCAACTTCAAACTATTGATAAATTGTTTACATTGGACTATAAACAATATGCTATTTCATCTTCTTTCTATAGTACTAGTCAGGTAACAGGAGCCACAAATACCTACTACTTTTACATGACCTGACTGAGAAAGAAGAAATAAAAATTTGTAGTCATCAGAAATTTTTTTCTCTTGAATTACAAAATGACAAGATATGTGAAGAAAATGCACTAAAATAGTCCAGGTGGATTACTCAGGGTGATCCCAATCAGGCACAGGACAGAGTAACATGAGAGGAGAGCAAGCAAAGAACAGGATAATTTACTCTTCACATTTCTGACCTAATTTAAAATTAACATGAGTTTAGGAAGATATATCAGATCCAGAAAAAAAATCTCAGAAAAACATCATATCCAGTCCCCAACCCTCAGGCAGGTAAGAATCCTCAACACCCAGGGCAACATATTGTTGATTACAGCAAAAGAAAATGAAGATTTCCTTGAGGATTTTATACTGTTTAGAACACCTACATGGTAAACACTTTTTCCAACATGTTTTAAGAGACAACGTTTTTTTTCTTGTACCTATAATACAACCGATATTCTGTTTTTCTCTAGAATTCAATGTTCCTGTGAGATTGTTTTCTTGTATTGTATGAAATTATATTGATATATTAAAATACAAGGACTTTGATTAAAAGATCAAAAAGTACAAATAGAAAAAATATATACTATTAGGTAAACTAATACCCTGTACTACCTGTGTGGCTTTGTGCTTTTTTCAAAATCTGGGCTAATTGAATAACCTCTCACAAGTGGCTTCTTTTAATGTTATAGCATTTGACAGAGCTACACTAAAGAAAAATGACTATCTCTTCAGATATTTTGTACTTTTTTTAAAATTGAAGTTTATAGGGGTGACAATTGTTAGCAAAGATACACAGATTTATGGTGCACAATTCTGTAATACATTATCTATGTATCACATTGTGACTTCACCACTCAGAGTCAATTCTCTTCCTATCAACACATATTTGATCCCGTTTACCCACATCTACTTCCCCCAACCCTGTTGTAACCACCAAACTATTGTCTATGTTTATGAGTTTTGTTTCTTCATTTGTTTTTCTTGTTTTTTTGTTGTTTTCAGTTTTATATACTACATATCAGTAAAATCATATGGTTCTCTACTTTTCTATTTTACATATTTCACTTAGCATTCTAATCTAAAGATCCATCCATGTTGTCACAAATGACACTATTCCATCTTTTCTTATGGCAGAACAGTATTCCATTGTGTATATATACCACAAGTTCTTTATCTAATCATCTCTCAAAGGACACTGGTTGTTTCCATGTCTTGGCCACCACAAATAAAGCTGTAATGAACACTGGAGCACATATATCTTTACAGATAAATGCTTTCATATTTTTAAAGTAGATAACCAAGAGAGGAACTGCTGGGTCATATGGTAATTCTATTTTTAGTTTTTTGAGTAATCACCACACTGCCTTCGATAGCAGCTGCACCAATCTGCATTCCCACCAACAGTGTATGAGGGTTCCTTTTTCTCCACAGCCTCTCCAACAGTTGTTATTTGTCTTGTTGATGATAGCCATTCTAACTAGTGTGAGGTGATATCTCATGTGGTTTTTATTTGCATTTCTCTCATGATTAGTGATGTTGAGCATTTTTCATATGTCTATTGGCCATTTGTATGTTCTCTTTAAAGAAATGTCTATTCAGATCCTCTACCCATTTTTTTTTTGAGGGCAGTGTCACTGGCCCTCATATGTGGGACCTGAACTGGGGCTGCTGGCTTCCTAAGCCAGTGCTTAACCACCGCACCACTCGGCCAGCCCTCCTCTACCCATTTTTTAATTGGATTGTTTCGGGGGTTTTTTTGTTGTTGTTTTTGTTGAGTTGTATGAGTTCTTTATATATTTTGGATAACTGTCCCTTATCAGAGGACATGTTTGCAAAAATCTTCTCCCAATAGGTTGATTGGCTCTTTATTTTGTCAATGTTTTTTTTTGCCGTGCAGAAATTTTTAGTTTGATATAGTTCCTTTCGTTTATTTTAGCTTTTACTTCCCTTGCCTTTTAAGTCAAATTCATAAAATTCTCATTGAAACCAAGGTCCATAAGTTTGGTACTTATGATTTCTTTTATGCAGTTTATTGTGTCAGGTCTTATGTTTAGGTCTTTGATCCATTTTGAATTAATTTTTGTACACAGTGACAGCAGTCTAATTTCATTCTTTTGCATGTGGCTTTCCAATTCTCCCAGCACCATTTATTGAAGAGGCTGTCTTTTCTCCAATGTATGTTTTTGGCTTTGTTGAGAATTATCTAACCATAGTTATGTGGGCTTATTTCTGGGTACTCAATTCTATTCCATTGGTCTGAGTGTCTTTTTCTGCCAATACCATTGTGTTTTTATTACTGTTGCTCTGTAATAGAAGCTGAAGTCAGGGTGTGTGATACCTCCAGTATTGTTCTGTTTTCTTAGAATTGCTTTGGCTGTTCATGGTCTTTTGTGATTCCATACAAATCTGATAATTTTTTTATTTTATTTCTTTAAAAAATGCCATTACAATGAGTAATATGGCAATTTTAACTATTATGATTCTTTCAATCCATGAACATGGAATGTTTTTCCATTTCTTTGTGTCTTCTTCAATTTCTTTTAACAATGTCATATAGTTTCCTTGGTTAACTTTATTTCTAGGGATTTTATTCTTTTCATTGCAATTACAAAATTAATTTTTTTAAATTTCTTTTTCTGAGGTTTCATTGTTAGTATATAGGAATGCAATGAACTTTCGTACGTTGATTTTCTAGCCTGCAACTTTACTGTATTCATTTATTTTTTCTAATAGGTTTGTGGTGGAGTCTTTAGGGTTTTCTATATATATAGCATCATGTCATCTGCAAAAAGTGGCAATTTAACTTCTTGATTCCCTGTTTGGATGCCTTTTTTTTCCTTTCTATTACAGGTTGCTCTGGCTAGGACTTCCAATACTATGTTAAAAAGCATAAATGATAGGGGACAACCCTGTCATGTTCCTGAATGTAGAACAAAAGACTTCAGTTTTTCACCATTAATTATGATATTAACTGAGGGTTTGTCATATATGGCCTTTATTATGTTAAGGTAGTTTCTATACCCATTTTATTAAGTGTTTTAATCACGAATGGATGTTGTATCTTGTCAAACACTTTTTCTGTATCGATTGATATAATCATATGATTTTTGTCCTTTATTTTATTTATGTGGTATCACATTTATTGATTTGTATATGTTGAAGCATCCATGGGACCCTGGGATGAACCCCAATTGGTCATGATGTATATATATATATAATTTTTTTAATACATTGTTGCATTAGATTTGGTAGAATTTTGTTTAGGATTTTTGCATCTGTATTGGTCAGGGATATTGGCCTATAATTTTCTTTTTTTGTGTTATCCTTACCAGGTTTTTATATCAGGGTAATGTTGGCCTCATAAAATGAGTTAGGGAGTACTGTAGATTCTTCAATTTTTTGGAAGAGTTTGAGGAAGACCAGTGTTAGAACTTCTTTGAATGTTTGGTAGAATTCACTCGTGAAGCCATCTGTTCCTGAACTTTTGCTTTTGGGAAAGTTTAGCATGATTGATTCAATTTCCTTACTGTTGATTGCTCTACTTAGATTTTCCAAATCTTCATCAGCCAGCCTCAGAAAGAAATATGTTTATAAGAACATATCTGTTTTTTCTAGGTTATTAAATTTGGTGGCATATAGCCCTTCATAGTGTTCTTGGATAATCCTTCGTATTTCTGTGGCATTGATGGTAACTTCACCTCTTTCATTTTGACTTTGCTTATTGGTGTCTTTTCTCTTTTTGTCTTAGTGAGTCTATCCAATGGTTTTTCACTTTTATTAATCTTGTCAAAGAACCAGCATTTTGTTGCATTAATTTTTTCCATTGTCTTTTTGTTCTGTATTTCATTTAGTTTTGTTCTGATTTTTATTATTTCTTTCCATCTGTTGCTTTGAGTTTCATTTTTTTCTGGGTTTTGTAGTTCTTTAAGGTGTAATGATGAGATTATTTATCTGAGATTTTTCTTCTTTCTTGAGATTGGCCTGTAATGATATAAATTTTACCACTTAAAACTGCTTTCACTGCTCCCAAAAAATTTTTATAGCACACATTTTCATACTCATTTGTTTCTATGTATTTTTTTAAAGATTTTTATTGGGGAATTGGGTGAGGGGAACAACATTGGGAAATTGGTGAAGTGGAACAGACAAGTTGCTGTCCGTTTATTCTTCAGTCTAGTTGTGGAGGACGTTGCTTCACTGGCCCATGTTGGTATTATCATTGCACTCTTCTTGGGTGAGGCATATAGGTTGCCAGCCTCTAGATGGCCGCTCACAGCGGCTATTGGCAGCTCACTCCAGCTGCTCACGCTGGCTGCTGGCCACTCACTGTAGCTTATGGCAGCCCACTGCAGCAGGGGCTGCAGCTACTCTGTCACTGGGACTCGTGCAGCCCTGCCCAGCTCCAGTTGGAGCTGTTGTTCACCATCTTAGTTGTAGATGGCAGTGTCACTGTCCCTCAGATGTGGGATCCGAACTGGGGCTGCTGACAACCAAAGCCAGCTCGTAATGCATCACTCAGCCGGTCCTCTATGTATCTTTTGATCGCTCCTCTTATTTCTTCTTTGACCCAGTCCTTCTTTAAAAGTGTGTTGTTTAGTGGCCGTCCAAGTGGCACGGTGGTTAAGCGCTGGCTTGGGAAGCCAGCGGCCCCACTTCAGTCCCACATATAAGGGCCAGTGACACTGCCTTCAAAAAAAAAAAAAAAGAATATAAAAGTGTGTTGTTTAACCTCCAGGTACTTGAGGTTTTTCCTGCTTTCTTTTTGCAATTGATATCCAATTTCAAAGCCTTGTAATCAGACAACATGCTTGGTATGATTTCAATCTTCTAAAATTTGCTGTGTCTAGTTTTATGTCACAATATATGGTCTACTCTAGAGAATGTTCCTTGTACACTAGAAGATAATTTGTAGTCTGGTGTTCTAGGATGAAGTGCTCTATGAATGTCAATTATGTTTATTTCATATAATGTGTCATTTAGGGCTAATATTTCTGTGTTTATTTTCTGTTCAGATGATCTATCCATAACTATTAATGATGTATTTAGGTCCACTACTATAACTATGTTTTGATCAATTTCTCCCTTTAGTTCTGTTAGTAAATGCTTTGTATATTTCGGTGCTCCATGATTTGATTCATAAATGTTGATGACTGTTATGTCTTCTTGTTGTATAGCCCCCTTTATCTTTATGAAATATCCACTTTTGTCTCTTGTTACCTTTTTTATCCTGAAGTTGTTTCATCTGATATATTATGGTGACACTGATTTTCTCTGAATACCATTTGTTTCGAGTTTCAATTTCCACCCTTTCACTTTGAGTGTATATTTGTCCTTGTAGCTGAGATGTGTCTCTTGAAGGTAGCACATGTTTGGGTTCAGTTTTTTTTAAATTTTTTATTAGTTTCAGGTGTACAACACAAGGCAATAGTTATACTCTTTACCCCCCAAAGTAAAATACCCCCTCCCCCAGTTCGCCACCCCACTCCCCCCCCATATCCATCACAACTTCCCTGACTTCCCTCCACAGTATACTCCACATCCCGTGACCATCCTCATATTCAGTTGCAGTTGGCGTACAATACGATACAACATCAGCTTCAGGTGTACAGTGCAGTGATCAAGCCTCTACTCCATCCATGAAATGGTCTCCCTAACAAGATATGTGACTATCTGACACGGCACAAAATTTTTACAACATTATTATATTCCCCGAACTGTGTTTCATATCCCTGTGGCAATATTGTAGTTGTCTATTTATGCTGTCTAATCCCTTCCCCTTACCCCCCCATCCCCACCCCCTCCCAACTAGCCACCCTCAGTTTTTCCTCTACATCTACGAGTCTGTTTACTTTGATCGTTCACTCAGCTCTTCAGAATCCACACACAAGTGAGATCACATGGTACCTGTCCTTCTCCGACTGACTTATTTCTCGCAACATAATAGTCTCTTCACAACATTGTCAATTACATTCCCAGAACTGCCCCCATATCCCTGCGGCAACATTGTAGTCCCACATACACTGTCCAAAACCTTCCCCCTCTCCCTCTTCCCCACTCCCTCCCAGCCAGCAACCATCAGTTTTTCCTTTATATCTGCTTGATACGACTTCAATCTTCTTAAATTGTCTCTCTGGGTTAGTTTGTTTACCACCTTCTTTGGTATAAAAAAGCCCTTTTAACATTTCTTGCAATGCTGGCTTGGTGGTAATGAGTTCCTTAAGCTTATTCTTTTCTGAGAAGCTCTTTATTTCTCCTTCAATTTTAAGTGATAGCCGTGCTGCGTAGAGCAATCTTGGTTGTAGGCCTTTATTTTCTGTCACTTTGAATATCTCCTGCCACTCCCTTCTGGCCTGCAGAGTTTCTGTAGACAAGTCAGCTGTTAGTCTAACAGGAGTTCCTTTGTATGTAACCTGCTGTCTTTCTCTTGCAGCCTCTAGGATTCTGTCTCTGTCTTTAACCTTTGCCATTTTGACTATGATGTGTCTTGGTGTGGACCTGTTTGGGTTCAGCTTGTTTGGAACCCTCTGCACTTCCTGGGCACGTATGTTGATTTCCTTCACCAGGGTAGGGAAGTTTTCAGTCATTATTTTTGCAAATACATTCTCGACCCCTTGCTTCTTCTCTTCTCCTTCTGGTAACCCTATGATTCTAAGGTGGTTGTGCTTCACCTTATCCCATAGGGCTCTTAAACTATTTTCATTATTTTTTATTCTTTGGTCTTTTTGCTGTGCCAACTGGGTGAGTTCTGCTATTTTATCTTCCAAATCGCTGATCTGCTCCTCTGCTTCATCTACTCTACTAGTGATTCCTTCGAGTGTGTTCTTCATTTCAGTTATTGTATTCTTTAGTTCTAACAGGTTGTTTTTTATCGTTTCCCTATCATTCTTTATGTCCTCGCTAAGTTTCTTAAACATTCTTATCATCAGTGTTCTAAACTGTGTCTCTGAAAGGTTGGATCCCTCTGTTTCATTTGGTTCCATTTCTGGAGGTTTCTTCTGATCTTTTACTTGTGACATGTTTCTTTGTTTTCCCATTCTGGCTGTCGCTCTGGGATTGCTTTGATGTATTAGATAGATCACCAGGAGAGCCCTGGCTGGATCACGCAGGCACACAGCTCACGGCCCAACACACCCAGGAAAATTCCCAGTCTCAGCCTGTCCCCAATTAGCCGCTCGCAGATCAGGCCGAGCAGCCCGACAACCAATCACCAGCCTGGCACCTGCAAGCGGAGTGTGGAGAGCGGGACCCGAGGCAGCTTGCGCACTTCCACATCTCAGTGAGCAGCCTGTTGGAGCTAGATCACTCCCACTAGGCGTTTCTCTGGCAACACAGCACAAGCCGAGCGGAGGGTGGGGATCCGAGGCAGCTCGCACACTCCTGGGTCTCAGTGAGCAGCCTGTTGGAGCCGGAGGGCACACACCCTGTGTTTCCCTGGCAACACAGTATAAGCTGGGCAGAGGGTGGGGATCCAAGGCCGCAGGCACGCACCCGCACGCACACACGTACTTCTGCGCCAATTCCACCAGACCAATTAGGACTCGGACCTGATCCTTCGTGGGGAGGGCCCAAGCTTGACAAAATGGCGACCTCCCTACACCACTCGCGTGCAGGCCCCACACCACGGGAATAACAGTCCAAAAACCTCCAGGCTTTGCACCAAAGGTGCTCAGTTCAGTCCGTCCCTGCAGGCTCCCGGGTCCGGCTCACACAGCCACTCCCTCCACCAGGAACCAGGTAAGTGCTCACTGGCAAGCATGCCCGGGCGCTGGCCCCACTGATTCTCCAGCCACTCTTACCCTCACCGAGCTGAGCAAGAGAGTCCTCACTAATTTACTGCCGGCTATCTTAGAACTTCTCTTCCCAGCAAAGGATCTCTGGGCTGGTGAGCTTGGTGTGCGGCCAGAGGGTCTCTCCCCCAACCAGACAAACTTCCCACACCTGGGGCTTCCCTCACGGGGTTTGCCCTCTCTCGTCTCCGCCCGTCCTACCAGACCAGACGCGGCTTCCTCTTTAAGTTCTTCGTTTAGTGGTTCTGTTCCTCCAGTGTTCCGGGGACCTCCATGGTTGAATGCTGTATAATTTGCTTGTAATTTTGGTGTGATCCTGGGAGGCAGTTAGCACAGCGTCTGTCTATTGCACCATTTTATTTTTGTATCCTTTTTTTTTTTTTGAGGGCAGTATCACTGGCCCTCGTATGTGGAACTGAACCTGGGCCGCTGGCTTCCCAAGCCAGCTCTTATCCACCACGCCACTCCTTTTCTTTGCCTTTTTGTCGCTGTCTGTTTATTCAGTGTGGTGGTATTCTCTGATTTTTCTGTCTGCTGTTTTCTTTTTTGTGTTATGTATTACAGTTCTAGATTTTTTTTTGAGTGGTGTCTATTCAGTTTATGTAAAAGAATGTTTCATATTTAGAGTATGCCATTTTCTTCAGCATGCTACCTTTTCCCATTCCCTTGTGCGGGTTCAGATCTTACTGTCTCTCCTTTTATGTTTTTGTTATCACAAATTATCAGTATTTATGCCTTGAGTTGATTTCTGCACTGCAGTAGCACATTGTCTTTTGTTCTTTTTTTTTTAGTGTGTTTTTACCTTCTTTTACCCTGTATGTTTTTTTAAGTATATAGTGTCCTATTTGGTGTAAGGGTTGCCAATCCTTGCTTCTGTCTGTCTGTTCATCATACTACTCATGGTTTTGTATTCTTTTGCTTTATTGTTTCAGGTCAAATACTCTCCTTCAGTATTTCTTGTAGTGCTAGTTGTGTATTAGAAAATTCCCTCAGTTTCTGTATGTTTGGAAAAGTCTTTATTCCTCCTTCATATCTAAAAGATACCTTTGCTGGATATATTATTCTTGGCTCATAATTTCTCTCATTCAATTGTTTGAATATTTGAGTGCACTCCCCCTGGCTTGTAAAGTTTCTGCTAAAAAATCTGATAATAATCTAATGGGCTTTCCTTTGTTGGTTACCATCTTCTTTTTCCTGGCTGCCTTGAGGATTCTTTCTTTGTCATTAATTTTTTTACAGATTCAATACAATGTGCCTTTGAGAAGACCTGTTGGGATTGTGGTAATTAGGTGTTCTATTTGTTTGTTGGATTTGAGTATCAAGTTCTTTCCACAAGTTTGGGAAGTTTTCATTGACTATTTGTTTGAATTTGCTCTCTGTTGTCGTCTCCCTTTCTTCTCCTTCTGATATGCCCATTATTCTTATGTTGAGAGATCTTTTAGAGTTCTTTCATTTCTTTTAACTCTCAAGTCTCTCTCTTCTTCCATCTATGTCATTTCAAGATTTCTATCTTCATTGTCACTGAAATTTTCCTCCAGCTCTATTACCTAAGCTGACTATTTCATTCTTTATTTCTTTTATTGAGATGGTCCTCTCCAGAAATTCTATTTGGTTCTGTTTTAACATTTCAATATCTTTGGTAGAATGTTCATTTTGTTCTTTGATTGTGTTTCTGAATTCATTAAACTACCTGTCTATGTTTCCCTGCATCTCGGTGAGTTTTTTCAGAACTGCAATCTTGAATTCTCTGTCATTTAAGTCACATATTTTCACATCTTTAAGTTTATTTTCTGAAAACTTTTCATTTTCTTTGTGAGCTGCCTCTTACCTTAGTTATTTGTGGAAATTAATTAATTCTTATTTCTCTTCCTAGGCATCTACAGGAGTGGGTTCTGCCACATGTTGATAAGAAGAAGTTTTTGTTTTGCTTCCCAGTAGGTGTTGGTAGAATGCTTTATTTTCTCTCCCACTGTAGCCTTTTATTCTCTCTCATGCTGTAATACTATGTTTTCTCTGCATTGTTCAGATTTCTCACAAAATGGGGGCATTTCCTGGAAGGTGGGCTTCTCCTCTGTGATCAGGTCGCCTGGCTCTCAGGACACCATCTCTGTTGGGTGATGTGGAGAACTTCTGAAGTTCAGAAGTTCTTCCTGCACCAGATTCAGGGCCTGTGTGTTTCAGTGGCTCTGTTTACCCCTGCAGAAATCCGCTCAGATAGGTGGGGGCAGGGGTGGCATGGGTTGTGAGAGGTGGCTCTGAGCAATTGGGGCAACCACCAGCACAGACAATCCCGCACTCAAGCCTCCATCCCCTTTGCAGGAACTAGTTGGGCTGAAAGTTTGTGGCTGTGGGCTGCAGTTCTCAGAATTATAAATATCCTGTTCTTTTGTTCTGACACTGCTACTGTTCACTTCTAGCACTGGTCAGGTGGGTGTGGAGTGAGCTCTGTGAGGGTAAGGAGGAGTTTGCTAGGCTCTGTGCCTATGCCTCCTGTCCTCTGCTTGGCAGTGAGGGCTTACACCACCATTTTCACCCTTCTTACCTCAGTTTTTACTCCAAGGTCTCTGCAGAGAGTGTTGGATTCAGCTGTGTTATATGCTGATCCCTCAGGCGGGACTGTGGGGCATAAGGGGAGCAATAACAGTCCGAATTCTTCCTTCTCCCCCTACTGTAGTAGCTCTGGAATGTGGAGCTCTGAGCCTTAAGCTTGGTCTGTGTCCTGTGCTGGCAACGCCCACTTCTCTGCCCTTTCCCCTAACCTTTCCCAGACTTGCCCAATTTGCCCACCTTTAGATCATTTCCATTGGGTGTATCAGTCTTGCCTGTCTGCTTTGCAGGGAGCCCTTTGTGGAAATACAGTTGTTCAATTTGTTGTAAATTCCAGGGAAGATTTCAAGAGGCTCACCTCAAGCCACCATTTCTATGATTTCATCTCCAATATTTTGTACTTTCAAAGAACATTTTCTATACTGAAAGTTGGAGTGTAATAGTCAAGAATATTCATGTATCTCAAATGAAAATAAAAAATGAATTAGAAAAATAAAATAAACATTAAGCAATATAAGATCTATTTATATTCCCTTTCTTCCCTAAAATCAATAGAAGATAGAAATTAATTTTTTTTTGTTTTTTTTAGATTTGTTTGTTTGTTTTCTTGAGGCCAGTGTCACTGGCCCTTGTATATGGGACCTGAACTGGAGCCGCTGGCATCCCAAGCCAGCGCTTCACCACCACGCCACTTGGCCGGCCCATAGAAATTAATTTTTAAATCTTAGTAAAGATGTAGGCATCAGTAGGATCAATTTGATATAGGCATTATTTGCTTGTGTTATATATATATTTTAATTTATTTTTGTTTTTTAAAAATTTATTTTTCAATTACAGTTCACATTAAATATTATTTTATTTTACCTTCAAGTGTACAGCACTGTGGTTCTACATTTACATAATTTTTGCAATAGTCTCGTACCCACCTAGCACTGTATATAGTAGTTGCAACATTATTATGTTCTGTATGCTGTGTTTTACATCCCCATGACTATTTGGTAATGACCAAATTATATTTCTTAGAACCTTTATCATTTTCACCCGTGTTCTCTACCCCTTTCCATTCTGGCAACCATCCATTTCTGCTCTGCATCTATGATTCTGTTTCTATTTTGTTTCTTCATTTATTTTATTCTTTAGATTCCACATATAACAGAGATCATATGGTTCTTGTCATTCCCAGTCTGCCTTATTTACTTAGCATAATACCTATTAGGTCCATCCACACAGTCACTAATCATGAGATTTCATTTTTTTTATGGCTGAGTATTATTTCATTGCACATATGTACCATTTCTTCTTTATAAAACCATCTGTTGATGGGCACTTTGGTTGTTTCCATATCTTGGCTATTGTAAATAGTGCTTCAATGAACATATGGATGCACATATCTTTTCAAATTAGCGTGTTGGACATCTTTGGGTAAATACCCAGAAGTGGAATTGCTGGGGCATTAGGTAGTTCTATTTTTAGTATTTTGAGGAACCTTGATATTGTTTTCCATAGTGGCTGCACCAATTTGCAGTCACACCAACAGTATATGGTGGTTCCTTTTTCTATACATCCTTGTCAACTCTTGTTGTTCATTGATTTATTGATGATAGTCACCCTGACAGGTTTGAGGTGACATTTATTATGGTTTTAATTTGCATTTCTCTGATGATTAGTGATTTTGATCACTTTTTCATGTGTCTATTGACCA
This sequence comes from Aselliscus stoliczkanus, assembly GCA_033961575.1. Classification (NCBI taxonomy): domain Eukaryota; kingdom Metazoa; phylum Chordata; class Mammalia; order Chiroptera; family Hipposideridae; genus Aselliscus; species Aselliscus stoliczkanus. The sequence continues at coordinate 31,993,073 of CM066737.1, read as the reverse complement.
TGTATATGTTCTCCTTGGAGAAATGTCCATTCGGGTCCTCTGTTCATTTTTAAATTGGTTTGTTTTGGCTTTCTTGTGTTCAGTTGTATGAGTTCCTTATAAATTTTGGATATCAACCCTTTTATCACATGTATCATTGATGAATACCTTCTCCCATTCAATAGGCTGTCTTTTCATTTTGATGATGGCTTCCTTTGCTGTGCAAAAAGTTTTTAGTTTGATATAGTCCCATTTTTGTTTATTTTTTTTTTTTGTTTCCCTTGCCTGAGGACATATATTAGAAAAAAATGTTACTAAGAGTAATGTCAGAGAGTTTACTGCCTATGTTTTCTTCTAGGAATTTTATGGTTTCGGGTCTTACATTTAAGTCTTTAATCCATTTTGAGTTTATTCTTGTATATGGTAACAAGGCGTTCCAGTTTCAGTTTTTTGCAAGTATCTTTCCACTTTTCCTAGCACCATTTATTGAATAGACTGTCTTTACCTCACTGAACATTCTTGCCTCTTTTAATCTAAAAAGATGATATAGGCATGGGTTTGTTTTGGGTTCTCTATACTGTTCCATGATCTATGTGTGTGTGTTTATACATGTTTCATGATGTTTTCATTACTACAGCCTTGTAATATGGTTTGATGCCAGGCAGCAGGATACATACAATTTTGTTCTGATTCTCAAGATTGCTGTGGCTATTTGGGGTCTTTTGTGGTTCAATATACATTTCAAGATTATTTTTTCTCATTCTGTGAAAAATGTCATTGGTATTTTGAAAGGGATTACATTGAATGTGCAGATTACTGTGAGTAGTATGGACATTTTATTTTATTGTAAAGATTTTATTGGGGAATTGGGGGAGGGGAACAGACAAGTTGCTGTCTTTTTGTTCTTCAGTCTAGTTGTGGAGGACGTTGCTTCACTTGGCCCATGTTGGTATCGTCATTGCGTTCTTCCCAGATGAGGCAGATCAGTCACCCGCCTCTGGATGGTCGCTCACCGCGGCTATTGGCAGCTCACGCAGGCTGCCAGCCACTCACGCTGGCTGCCGGCCACTCACTGTATAATATGGCAGCCCACTGCAGCAGGGGCTGCAGCCTATACCGTCGCCGGGGCTTGCACAGCCCAGCTCCAGGTGGAACTGTTGTTAGCTGTGGAGGGCAGTGTCACTGGCCCTCATATGTGGGATCCGAACCGGGGCCACTGGCATTCCAAAACCAGCTCTTAACCAATGCACCACTCAGCCAGCCCTGGACATTTTAACAATGTTTATTCTTCCTATCTATGAACATGGTATATGGTATATGTTTCCATTTATTTTTGTGCCTTGTACCTACTTGGTAAAATGTATTCCTAGGTGGGTGTGTTTTTTTTGAGGGTTGACTGAGGATCTGACAGTACCAGATGCAGCTCACATTTCATTTACTGCTAGTATGAAGTGGAGATTGACAAAGGACACAAATGACCCAGAGGGCACTCCAGAGCAGGTTCTTGGTTGGTTAGAATTTGAAGTCTTCTCTAAATGCAGAGATGTTTCAGGGGGGTCCCTCCTAGGACATGGAGTTTCCTCAACAAATGGCTCTAGAAGCCGGAAGGAGACCTGGCCTGGAGCCTGGAGAACTAGATTCTGGTTCTGGTTCCATCAACTACTAGCTCTGTAGTTTTTTAAAAATCAGTTTCAGGTGTATAAAACAAAGCAATAGTTATACTTTTCACCCCTCACAAAGTGACAATTCTCTTCCCCCATTCATCGCTCCCCTGACATCATACATATCTATTACCATCACACTGACTCCACTCCACACACTAATGCTCAACATCCCATGACTATATATCTATATCTATATCTATATCTATATCTATATCTATATCTATCTATCTATCTATCTATCTATATATATATATATATATAAAATTATAGTTCACATCCTCGTTATTTTTTCTGATATGATTGTAAATGAGATTATTTTCTTAATTTCTCTTTCTGACAGTTTGTTATGGGCATATAAAAATGCAACTGCATTCTTAGTATTAATTTTGTATTCTGTTACTTTACTGATTTCATTTAGTAGTTCTAATAATTTTTGGTGGTGTCTTTAGAGTTCTTTATATATAATATCATGTCATCTGTAAATAATTAGTTTTACTTCTGTAAAACTGTACTCCTGTTGGATGCCTTTTATTTCTTTTTCTTGTCTGGTTGCTGTGCCTAGGGTTTCCAGTACTATGTTGAATAAAAGTAGTGAAAGTGGCTATCCTTGTGATGTTACTGATCCTAAAGAGAATGTTTCTAGATTTCCTCCATTGAGTATGATGTTAGCTGTGGGTTCTTGTAATTGATTTCTAGTTTCACACCATTGTGGTCAGAAAAGGTACTTGATATGATTTCAATTTTCTTTATTGAGATTTGTTTTGGGCCTAACTTGTAGCCTATCTTGGAAAATGGTCTTTTTGCACTTAAAAAGAATGTATATTCTGCTGCTTTGGGGTAAAATGCTCTAAAAATATCCATTCAATCTATCTGGTTTTGTGTGTCATTTAAGCTTGCTGTTTCCTTGTTGATTTATTGTCATGAAGGTGTATCTATTGATTTCAACAGGATGTTGAATTCCCCTACTATAAATGTATTAGTGTCAGTTTCTCCCTTTATGAAGGTTAATATTTGCATTCAATATTTAGGTGCTTTTAGGTAGGGTGCATATATGTTTGCAAGCATTATATACTCTATATAGATTAAATCCTTTATCATTATGAGATACCCTTCTTTTTTTTCCAGGACAATGTAAACCAAAATTTGGAGTTCAATTAAAATCAGAACAGGGATACATCAAACAAACAAAACATACTTTTCTGATCATCGATTTTTGAGACTGAAAGCATCTCCAAAACTTTGGAGGTCCAGCTTATTCCTGAGAGACATGAACCATCACAAAAAGTTTCACTCTTGGAACTATACACATTTTGAAGCAGAAAACAGAACGAAGTCCCTCAGACACCCTTTCTCTCTTCTGTCTAAAATGTATTCGCAAACAGGGTTTTTTCATAGTTCAAAAGAAAAACAAACAGCTTTCTTTCTTAGCCAGTTGGCCTGTTACTCTCACCCTGGGATGTGATCTCTCAGTAAGAGGGTTCAGGGCACCAAATCCAACCAGAAATTCCTAGGACCCCAGTGGCTGCTTTACCTGTCTTTCTATGAGTGGGCAGAGGCTTTAGTTTTTCTAGGAGTGGGGGGTCACTCTTCCTGGATTATTGTGCCAGTCAAGAGTCAGGAGAGCAGCAGGGGAGGAGGGGGAATGACAGAGCAAAGGGGAGGAAAGAGAAGGCTGTCAGGAACAACCCACAACAAGGCAGAATGGTCTGGTTTTACAAACCACCAACTACAAACGCCAAATACACACACCCAAACCTAGAGAGAGACGGAAAGAGCTCATAAGGGACCATGGGAGACAGAGGATGGTGACATGGAACAGCAGGCTCACCCTGGACATTTCTCTCACCTTCCTAGCACTGGAAGATGTGTGATTAAAAAGTTGCTGTTCATATCCTTCAAGACCTGTTTAAATTATCTCCTCCTTGGAACCTGCCCTGATCAATTCAGTACACAGTGATCTCATTTTCCTAAGATCCACATAGAACTTGTCAAAACTACTAATTCATTAATTAATTATATACTGTCTTTTGACATAATCAATACCTGACATTGCTTACTGTTGCATTAACCTTTGTGTGTATGTGTGTGTTCTAAGCCTTGCATTTCACATTTCACTATGAGATTTGGCTTTTAAGAAAAGAGTCCATGCCTTTTTAATTTCAGTTTTGCTATCTACTAAACAGAGTGTTAAGTTGTATATATAATTTGTTTTGTTCAGTAAATATTGAATGATAGTATTAACTTTTTTTTTCTTTTTTTGAGGGATAACAAATATGGTTTTCAACATTTTATTCACACTAGAACCTATACAAATGCAAATTTACTTTACATATATAAGCAAACCTTTTTTTGCCAGCCTGGACAAACACAATTTGAAAGTGAAAATAATTATACTTTATCCTCTAAGATAATTTGAGCCAGCAATGTCCATTTATAGCAAGGCGGTCTCCTATACCAAGGATTCAACTTAGGATTTCCTCAAGTCTGGTTATTTCTACAACTCAGGTCCAGTTTCAGTCAATTGTAATGGACCAGGTTTTAGGAACTGATTTTGAAGAACATCAGGGTCTCCTTTATTGAACTTTATCCTCTGTCTCTGTTCCCATGGATCATAACTGAATGCTAGAGATGTCTGTATTCGTACTGTGGATTAAAGAAAAAACACAAAAAAAAATCAAAAAAAAAAAAAGTTGCTGTTCGGGCCAGCTGAGTGGTGCGGTGGTTAAGCGCTGGCTTGGGAAGCCAATGGCCCCGGTTCGGTCCCACATATGAAGGCCAGTGACACTGCCCTCAAAAAAAAAGTTGCTGTTCAAAATTGTACTGAAAACATATCCAAAAATAGGTCTGTAGTCATCTTAAAAAGGAAAGGTCCAAGGGCCGGTCAAGTGGCACAGTGGTTAAGTGCTGGCTTGGGAAGCCAGCGGCCCCAGTTTGGCTGACACTGCCCTCAAAAAAATTTTCAAAAATAAATAAATAAAAGGTCATTCCTCAGATAAGAGGAATGACAGATATTATCAGATACCAAAACTTGAGGTATCTTTGACATATATTTTAAAAATGGCCTGGCAGAGAAAAAGGAAGGAGAGTGATAGGGAGGAAATGAGGGAGGAAAGGAGGGAAAGAAAGGGAAAAACAGAGCACAATGGGAAAGGCAAGAAAATTAGGAGGAACATATTCTTAAGCCCATGCTTATCTAGGTCAGCAGCCAAACAAAGCAGGCCCACAAATGAAAAAAGGTTAGTTCTTTTCTAAGAGCATTCTGAAAGTCAACTTTAAACTCAAAATATAAAAAGCTGCAATATGAGACAACAAATATTACCCTGCTGATTGGATTGGAAAAAAATGATCAGTGAGACCAGGTACTCAAATGATTCAATGCTCTCCCAAGGTCATTCTTAGGTATCATCCGCAGAATACGATGATCAGGCCTCATTCCAAGGGCCTTTATCAGTTGATATGGACCTACTCTGGGGGCAGTGAAATCACCTGGATGCTCAGAGTACTAGAGGACTGCAAGCAACACGATGCATGCAGGGAGCAATGGAAGAAAATGAGGAAAGAACAGCTGGCTTCCGATGACTCCCTTCTCATGTAGAGTTTAAACATTTCCGCACAAATTGCTAAGTAAAGGAATGGGAAGATTAATTGTAATACCAAAGATATAAGACATTCTCCCAGAGGATGGAGGGGAAGTGGACCTCCAAACAGTGTCTCAGGGTAGTGCTACCAGAGTTGTAAACACTGTGCTGTCCCCAAGGACAAATGCCTCAGGGTAAAAGGGGAAAGCAGGTCTCTTCTCGTTTATTTCCCTCTGATGGTTTGAACACCCCAAACCCAGATCCCTGAAGCACTGAACCATGAGATGGAAACAGGGAGGAGAGACACAGGGTAAGAGCATGAACAAGGTTGAAGCCATCGAACTTCTGTGCCACTTCCCCAGACTTTCCAGCCAGGCAGTTTTGGGTAGGTTGATATTCAATTTGGGATTAAAAAACGAAAACAAAAACAATTTTTTTGGAGGGTTGTTTCTCAATAGCAAAAGGACTATGAAGCCAGAATTCAACTGTTTATCTTTGTGGGCTGCTTAGTTTTACAAAAACATGCCATGGGTCTTCAATCTAATCTGTCTAGATGGGAAGGGGAACAGGAAACAGGGAGAGGAAATGGTCAGATGTAGCTCATCTTCGCATCATTTTGCACCCAGAGGAAGTGAAGGAGGTGGAGGGTGATGGGTACTGCTGGTACTGCCTATTCTGTGCTTTCACTGTTGACCCTATTGGCCAAATCAGGTACACACAGTGAGCAGTGTTGCTGCTGTTCCGATCCGCGCAGGAGTCAGATGTCCATCTCAAACTGAGCATCATCTCCAACTGCATGCTTCCTGTCATGACTGTTCAAGTTGTTCAAATTGTTAACTTCTACTTTGGAGTCTTCAATTAAGGTGTCAAGGCTGGTGACTCCTGGGATATTGGGCAGATGGCAGGGCGGGGTCTGAGCCATGGGGGAATTGCGACGATCCAATAGAAACTTTCAATCATAAATGATTCTGGTGGAGAAGAGCGAACCCCCGGGTGTGGTGCAGTAGTCATGAAGCAGCTGTGCGGAATCACTGATGGGGATGGTGTGGGGGATGGTGCGGCTCTGGCTGTGCTGGTGGCTGCTACTAGCGGACGAGGACATGGCTCTGGGCGCGGGCTCCCTGGCTTTGTCCAAGCGGGCGAGCAGGCGGGTGGCGACTGTGGCAGCGGGGCGACGGCAACTGGGGGCTCCGGCTGCTCGGGTTCCTCTGGCGGGCCGGAAGGGAGGACGGAGCCCGGCGCGCTCCCCTCGCTCCTCACTCGCTTCCTCTCACAACCTCGTCCCGCTCCGCTCCCGCCGCCGCCAGATGCTAAGGCCTCTGGCCCGCAGCCTCAGCAGCAGCAGCAGTGGCAGCAGTGGCGACGACGACGACAGGAAGCCCCAATCATTTTTATTATATTGTGTTTTTTTTTGTATGGTATTGATAAATTTACTTTTTAGTTTTTCAGGGATTTTTCTGGTGTACATTTCTTCAGATTTTACATGTATATAGTTATGAAATCTGCAAATAATGACCCACCTTTCCTGCATTATTTTTGGTTAACTGAATGGTCCTCAGTATTCTATTTCATTTCCTGTATTAACTTTATTTTTTTAATTCTTTTATTGTAAAATAAACTTTTTAAAAAAAAAAATAGTTTCAGGTGTAAAACAGTGCAATAGTTGTACTTTTTACCCCTCAAAGTGACAATCCCCCTCCACCAATTCGCCACCCCAATCCCCCCCCCCATACCGTACATATCTATTACAATTATTTTGACTCCTTTCCACAGTATACTCCAAATCTCTTGACTATCTATATATTCAGTTACAGTTGGCATGCAATATTATACAACATCAGCTTCAGATGTACAGTGCAGTGATCGAGCCTCTACTCCATCCATGAAGTGGTCTCCCTAACAAGACATGTGACTATCTGACACCCCACAAAATATTTACAACATTATTATATTCCCAAAACTGTGTTTCATATCTCTGTGGCAATATTGTAGTTACCTATTTATGCTGTCTAATCCCTTCCCCTTCTCCCTCATCCCCACTACCCTCCCAACTAGCAACCATCAGTTTTTCCTCTATATCTATCAGTTTGTTTCTGATTACTTTGCTCATTCATTCAGTTTTTCAGATTTCCACATACAAGTGAGATCATATGGTATTTGTCTTTTTCAGACTGACTTATTTCACTTAACATAATAGCCTCTAGGTCCATCCATATCATTGCAAATGGTACGTTTTCATTCTTCTTTATAGCGGAGTAATACTCCATCGTATAAATATACCAGTTTCTTTTCTTTTCTCGAGGGCAATCATATGTGTGGCCCTCACATGTGTGACCCTAACCGGGGCTGCTGGGTTCCCAAGCCAGCACTTAACCACCATGCCACTCGGCTGGCCCAATGTACTATAGTTTCTTAATCCAGTCGTCTACCGATGGGCATTTTGGTTGTTTCCAAGTCTTGGCTATTGTAAATAGCACTGCGATAAACACAGGGGTGCATATATTTTTTTGAATTAATGTCTTGGATTCTTCTGAGTAAATACCTAAGAGTGGAATTGCTGGGTCATACGGTAGTTCCATTTCCAGTTTTTTGAGATACCCTCATACTGATTTCCATAATGGATGCACCAATCTGCAGTCCCACCAACAGGGCACCAGGGTTCCTTTTCCTGCACATCCTCACCAGCACTTGTTCTTTGTTCATTTATTGATGATAGCCATTCTGACCGGAGTGAGGTGGTATCTCATTGTGGTTTTTATTTGCATTTCTCTGATGATTAGTGAGGTTGAACATTTTTTCACATGCCTGTTGGCTATCTCTATGTCCTCTTTAGTGAAATGCCTGTTCATATCCTCTGCCCATTTTTTAATTGGGTTGTTTGTTTTTTGGTGTTGAGTTTCATGAGTGTTTTATAAATTTTTTATATTAACCCCTTATCAGTTATATCATTGGCAAATATCTTCTCCCATTCAGTAGGTTGACTTTTTGTTTTTTTGATGATTTCTAACCAGCAGCCTTGTTGTTAAGAGTGAACTCTCTATCCTCTGAGCCATCCAGGTTGGCAGATCAGCTCAATGTGCTGAGTTCAGTCTTAATTGTGGGTGGGCATAGCCACCATCCCATGTGAGAGTCAAACCCGGCAGCCTTGTTATTAAGACTGCACGCCCTATCCACTGACCCATCTGGGAAGCAACTCAGCTCAATGTGCCGAGTTCAATCTTTAGTTGTGGGTGGGCATAGTCCATCATTGAACAGGCAATCTTCTGATTACACCAGCTAAGCCATCCTGCCACCCATTGGCAGCTCAGAGACAGTTCATCTGGAGCGCAGTGTTTACTGGCCCATGTGGGAATCGTACCGGTGGCCCTGTTGCTCACAGCACACGCTCTAAGCCAACTCTTAATGAACTGAGCCACTTGGCTGGCCCCCAATTTGTATTTCTTAATGCTTTCTCCTTTTTCACCCTGCCCCCAAACCCATTCCCATCTATCCCCATTATAGATCTAGTACCTATATGGCACCATACTCACTTATTCCAAAATTACTGACTATATTCCTCATGGTATAACCTACATCCCCATGACTACTGTGTAACAACCAATTTGTACTTCTTAATCCCTTCCCCTTTCACCCATACTTAACCACCCTCTTAACTTAAAAAAGTCCCTCTAAGATTCCTTGCAATACTGGTGGTGATGATCTTCAACTTTTTCTTATCTGGGAAGCTCCTTATCTGTCCTTGAATTCTAAATGACAGCCTTGCTGGGTAGAGTAACCTTAGTTGTATGTCACTGCTTTTCATCTCTCAGAAAATGTCTTTCCACTCCCTTCTCGCCTGCAAAGTTTCTGTTGAGAAATCAGTTGTCAGTCTTATGGGGACTCCCTTGTATGTAACTGCTTTTCTCTTGCTGTTTTTAAGAGTCTCTCTGTTTTTATTAATGTTTGGCAGTTTAATTATGATGTGTCTTGGTGTTAGCTCCTTTGGGCTTATATTGTTTGGGACTCTCTGTGCACTTCCTGGGCTTTTGCGTCTATTTCCTTCACCAGGCTAGGGAAGTTTTCTGTCATTGTTTCTTCAAATAGGTTTTCAATTCCTTGCTCTCTCTCTTCTCTTTCTGGTACCCCTATAATGTGAATGTTAGGACACTTGATATTGTCTCAGAAGCCCCTTAAACTCTCCTTAAGATTTTTTTTTAAATGGAGTCAGGCTCCTTTTTACAATATTTAAATGTATTTTTATATTTATTTATTTATTTATATTTTTATTTTCTTTAGCTGTGCCATCCTGCCACCTGTTGGCAGCTCTACAGCAACACATCTCAGGCTGACATCGAACTGCGGTTGCTCAGAGCTCAGCTTGCACTCTTGAGCGAGCTCTTAGCCAACTGAGCCACTCAGCCAGCCCTCTCCTTAAGTTTTTGGATTCTTTTTTTTTTTCCAGTTCTGGTTAGGTGCTTTCTGCTACCTTATCTTCTGCATTGCTGGTTGGATCCTCTGTTTAATCTAATCTGTTGATTCCCTGTAATATATTCTTCATTTCCATTATTGTATCCTTTATTTCTGACTGTTTTTATTAATGGTTTCCATCTCCATTATTATGCTTCCTATCTCTCTGTTTAAATCCTCCCTGAGATCATTGAGCATTCTTATAACCAGTGTTAGAAACCGTGTGTCTGATTGATTGCTTATCTCTGTTTCACTTAGTTGTTTTTCTGGAGCATTGTTCTATTGTTTTACTTGGGACATGTTTCTTTGTCTCTCCACTTCGGCTGCCTCCCTGTGTTTATTTCTATGTATTAGGTAGGGCTGTTATGTCTTCCAGTCTTAGTAGAGTGGCCTTATGTAGTAGGTGTGCTGTGGGATCTAGAGGGAGAGTCTCTCTGATCACCTGAGCTAGGTTCTGCAGGTGTGTCCCCTGTGTGGGTTGTATGTGTCCTCCTGTTGTAGTTGAGCCTTGGTAGATATTTGCACATCAATGGGAGGAACTGACCCTTGGTCTCACCAGTTGTGAGGACTGGACTTGACTACAGTGGAAGAGTTGTTGTGCAGGAGCTAATCCTACAGAGCTGGATCTGCCTCAGCAGGACTCTGGTGTCTGCCCAATCTGCCCCTTGGGCGGGTCATACTTAGGGATGACTGGATGATGTTCCAGGTCATTTTGAAGCTGGCCACTTGAGCCCCAGCCCCAGGACCACCTTGGAGGGAATCCATTGTAGGTCTATTTCAGCCACAGCCTGTGTCCCACCTGAGGCCACACAGCAGGAGCCAGAAAGACATTCCAGATGTCTGCTGCCTGTACTGTGCTTGGAAGCACCTTGGGAGGCCAAGCTGTGAACCATGGCCGCTGCCACTAGTGTTGGCTTAGGGCTGCTCAGCCAGGTGTACAAGGCAAGCTCAAGCCAGATACTGCTTGTCTGGTTTTCACGAACCTTTGTGAGACCCTTCGAAAGTCTGCAGCTTGAGACAAAACAGGTATCCAAAATAGCCCTCTCAATCTTTAATGGTCAAACACAATGGGTGTGGGACCAGCCCGTTCCGTGTCTCTGACCTTCCTACCAGTCTGGAGGTGGCTTCTTCTGCACGTCCTTAGTTGAAAGGCTTTAGCTCAGCTTGATTTTAGGCAACTCTCAATAATGGTTGTGTTGTAGATTAGTTGGATTTTGATGTGGTTGTGAGAAAAGGTAAACACAGCATTTACCTACTGCGCCATCTTGATTGTGTCAAGTGGTACTATATTAAAAAATTAAATTCCAAATGTTCACCATTAATATAAAATTATACAATGGATTTTTGTATTTTGACCTTGTGTCCTATAACCTTCCAGTTTTAGATATCTTTTGGTAGATTCTTTGGGGCTTTTTTCTTGTAGACTATGTAGTTTTCATAAAGTTACATTTTTTTTTCTAATATCTATGCTATTTATTTTTTTAGCCTTATTGCATTGGCTAGGATTTCTACTACAATGTTACCGGTAAAGGGATATCTGCCATTTTCCCAGTCTTAGTAGAAAAACAATAAGTCTTTCAATATTAAGTAGGATGTTAAATGTAGGCTTTTTGTGGTCACTCTTTGTGATATTGTGATGCATAATAAATATATATTTTATCCTCCTTTTCATTCCTGGCATGGTGCTCCTAATACCCTTGAAATTTCATGTTGGGAAAGGCCCAGGAGGGCAGTTTCCAGGCTCTTGGCCTCAGGCCTCAAGTAGAAAGGTGCTGACTCGGTTATTAAATGGCCATCAGCTGTAATCATTTGGCCATTAGCTACTATTGCTTTGCATATAACTGCCATGGCTGCATTAGTAAGCGTGGGTGTCACAGATGGCGAAGAGCCTGCAGATCCTACTTCCTGTGTCTTGCTCAGCCATCAGCAAGACTGTGGAGCAGGAAGACCCCTTGGTGGGGTATTGAAGGATGTTTGCTTTTCATGTCTCAACCAGGCAGTAATTGAGAATATAATATAGAGGTGTGAACCCCCTATCTGTGGCTCCATTGTTATTCCTTTTTGGTCTCATCAAACCCTGTGTTCAGCTGCAGGGAGCTGAGACCCAGCATGACATTTCCTAAGTGATATGAGAGAGATAAAGGTGTCTTTTGTCACTCAAAACAAGCCCCTTTCAACCATACCACAGTTTATGTCAATGAGGTGACATTTGAAAAGCCCCTAAGTATGGAAGTGGGTTGCCAGGAAAATCAACCAGGTAGTTAGAGAGCTGGAGCTTTCAGCCCCACCCTATGAACTCCAAGGAGTGGACTGGGGTGGGGGTAGGGGATGGAATTGATGTTGAAATAATAACCAATGACAAATGATTTAATCAACTAATCAACTATGCCTAGGTAATGAAGCCTCCATAGAATACCAAAAGCACACGGTTTGGGGAGCTTGCAATTTGGTGAACAAGCAAACATCCTTCCCAGTACACCCCAAACTCCCTGTGGACAAGTGCTCTGTGCTCAGAACACTTCTGGACCTCACTCTGTTTTTCTCTTCATCTGGCTGTTTATTCCTATTCTTTAGTATCCATATTAAAGTAGCAATCTATTGTAGTAAGTAACCTGTTTCCCTGAGTTCTGTGAGCTATTCTAACAAAATAATTAAACCTAAGGAGGGGGTTGTGGGAATCTCTGATTTATAGCCAATTGGTGAGAAGCAAAGGTGATAATTTGCAGTTGGGATTGGCATCTTAGGTGGGGCAGTCTTGTGAGACTGTACCTTTAAACAGTGAGATCTGATGCTATATCCAAGTAAATAGTGTCACGATTGGATTAAATTGTAGGAGACATAGCTGTGTCTGCTGAAGAGTTGTAAAATTGTTAGTTTTGGAAAAAATCCCACACATTTGGTGATGAGATTTGATGTATTGGAGTGAGTTGAGTATTGAGGAAAACATGAGAGTTTTTCCGTATTAACCTTTATTAGATTGTAAAAGTCTAGGTATATTTCTAGTTATTTAAGAGTTTTTATAAAGAATGGCTGCTGTATTTTGTTTAATGCTCTTGTTGTATTGAGATGATTGTGTCATTTTTATTCTGTAGTCTGTTAATAGAGTAAATTATGTTGATTTTTTTAAAGATTTTATTGGGGAATTGGGGGAGGGGAACAGAGTTAGGGAATCGGGGAAGGGGAACAGACAAATTGCTGTCTTCTTGTTCTTCAGTCTAGTTGCAGAGGACTTTGCTTCACTGGCCCATTTTGGTATCGTTATTGCGTTCTTCCTGGATTAGGCAGATCGGTCGCCGGCCTCTGGATGGTCGCTCACCACGGCTATTGGCAGCCCACGCTGGCTGCCAGCTCCTCATGCTGGCTGCTGGCCACTCACTGTAGCCTATGGCAGCCCACTGCAGCAGGGGCTGCAGCTTACACCATTGCCGGGGCTCGCACAACCCAGCTCCAGGTGGAGTTATTGTTAGCTGTAGAGGGCAGTGTCACTGGCCCTCATATGTGGGATCCGAACCGAGGCAGCTGACATCTCAAAATCAGCTCTTAACCAATGCGCCACTCCGCCGGCCCTGTTTGTTGATTTATTGATGATAGCCATTCTGACTGGAGTGAGGTGGTGTCTCATTGTCATTTTTATTTGCATTTCTTTAATGATTAGTGATGTTGAGCATCTTTTCATATGTCTGTTGGCCATATATATGTCCTCTTTAGAGAAATGTCTCTTTATGTCCTCTGCTTATTTTTTAAATTTTAACTTATTTATTTTTCTGGTATTGAGTTCATGGGTTTTGTTTAATTTTAATAAATTTTGAATATTAACTCCTTATCAGATGTATCATTGGCAAATAACCTCCCATTCAGTAGGATGTCTTTTTGTTTTATTGATAGTTTCCTTTCTGTCAAAAAATTTTTGTTTAATGTAGTCCCACCTGTTTATTTTTCTTGTGTTTCCCTTGCTTACAGGGATATTTCAGAAAAACTATTACTAAAGGTAATGCCTCTGAATTTACTTCCTATATTTTCTTCTAGAAATTTTATGGTTTCGGGTCTTAATTTTAAATCTGTAATCCATTTTGAATTTATTCTTGTATACGGTGTAAGAAGGTGATCCAGTTTCATCTTTTTTACATGTCTCTGTCCAGTTTTCCCAGCACCATTTATTAAATAAACTATCTTTACCCCAGTGTAAATTCTTGCTTCCTTTGTCATAAATTAAATGACCATATAAGCATGGATTTATTTGTGGGCTCTCTATTCAATTGATCTATGTGTCTGTTTTTATGCCAATACCATGCTGTTTTGATTACTATAGCCTTATAGTATAATTTTATGTCAGGTAGTGTGATACTTCCCACTTTGTTCTAATTTCTCAAGATTGCATGGCTATTCAGGGTATTTTACAATTCCATATACATTTTAGGAGTATTTGTTGTAGTTTTCTGAAAAATGTCCTTGGTAATTTCATAGGGAATGCACTGAATCTCTATAATGCCTTAGGTAGTATGGACATTTTAACTATAGAAATTCTTCCTCTCCATGAACACATTATATGTTTTCATTTATTTGTCTTCTATAATTTCTCTCATTAATGTCATAATTTTGAGAGTACAGGTCTTTTACTTTCTTGGCTAAATTTATTCCTAAGTATTTTTTTTTAAGCAATTGTAAATGGGATTGTTTTCTTAATTTCCCCTTCTGATAGTTTGTCATTGGTATATACAAATGCAACTGATTTATGAATATTAATTTTATATCCTGCTACTTTACTAAATTCATCTATCAGTCCTAAAATTTTGGTGGAATTTTTGGGGTTCCTATATATGTGTCATGCCATTTGCAAATCATGATAATTTTACTTCCTCTTTTTCAATTTGGATGCTTTTTATTTCTTTTTCTTGTCTGATTCCTGTGGCTAGAACTTCCTCTATGTTGAATAAAAATGGTGAATGTGGGCATGCCTGTCTTGTCAATGACATTAAGGGGAATGGTTTTAGCTTTTCCCCATTGAGTATGATGGTAGTTTTGGTTTTTTTCATATGTGACCTTTATTATGTTGAGATATGATCCATCTATTTCCACTTTGCTAAGAGTTTTTATCATAAACAGCTGCTGGATTTTGTCAAATGCATTTTCTGTATCTATTGATAATATCATATGATTTTTATTTTTAATTTTCTATGAGGTGTATCATGTTAATTGATTTCTGGATATTGAACCAAACTTGCATACCAGGAATGAATCCTACTTGGTGAGGTGTATGTTCTTTTTAATGTATTTCTGAATTCAGTTTGTTAATATTTTGTTGAGGATTATTGCATCTATGTTTATTAGGGATATTGGCCTATAGTTTTCTTATTTTCTAATGTGTTTGTCTGGTTTGGGGATCTGGGTGATAGTGGCCTTGTATAATTAGCTTGGGATCCTTACTTTCTTGTGGATTTTTGGAAGAGTTTGAGGAGAATAGGTGATAATTCTTTTTTTTAAAATATTTTATTGGGGAATTGGGTGAGGGGAACAGTGTTGGGGGATTCAGAAAGGGGACCAGCCAAGTTGTTGTTCTTCAACCTTTGTTGTGGAGGGCGCCAGGCACCATCTGGCTTCCCGTCAGCAGTTCGTGACCTCTAAGCTCAAGGTGCTGTGTTCAATCTTAATTGTGGGTGGGTGTAGCCACCATCCCATGCAGGAGTCAAATCCAGAAGCTTTGTTGTAAAGAGTGCACGCCCTATCCACTGAGTAATCCGACGGCAGTTCAGCTCAGGATGAAGATTTCAGTCTTAGTTGCAGGTGGGTGTAGCCCACCAATGAACAGACAATCTTGTTGTTATACCAGCTGATCCATCCTGCCACCTATTGGCAGCTCAGCAACAGCTCAGCTTAGGCGCAGCTTTCACTGACCCATGTGGGATTGAACTGTCCGCCGGCCCTGTTGCTTAGAGCTCGTGCTCTAAGCCAACTCTTAACCAACTGAGCCACTCAGCCAGCCCATGATAATTTTTTGTTGAATGTTAGGAAAATTTACCTGTGAACTATCAGGTCGAACACTTTTGTTTCTTTGGAACTTGTTGATTACGGATTCAATTTCGTTCATAGTAATTGGTGTGTTTAGATTTTGTTTCTCCTTGATTAGCCTTGGAGGATTTTATGTTTTTAGGAATTAATCCATTTCTATCAGATTGTCTAATTTGTTGGCATATAGTTACTGACATTATTATATATTGGTTTTCTGTGGTGTCTGTTGTTACTTCTCCTCTTTCATTTCTGATTTAATTAATTTGGGTCTCCTCTCTCTTTTTCTTGATATGTCTGATTAATTGTTTGTCAATTTTGTTCATCTTTTCAAAAAACCAGCTCTTGGTTTCAGTTGTTTTAGTTTTTATTTTTGTATTTGTCTGCATTTCATTTATTTCTGCTCTGATCTTTATTAGTTCCTTCCTTGTACTCATGTTGGGCTTATTTTGTTGTTCTTTTCTCAATTCCCTTAGGTGTAAAGATAAACTGTTGTTTTGAGGCTTTTCTTGTTTCTTTAGATAAGCCTGTATTGCTATGAATTAATCTATTAGGACTGCTTTTGCTGTATCCCATAGATTTTGGGTTGTTGTGTTTTCATTTTCATTTGTCTCAAAGTATCTGTTATTTCTTCCTTTATCTCATTGTTGACCCATTCATTATTTAGTAGCATGTTATTAATTTTCCATGTGTTTGTGTGTTTCTAATTTTCTTCTTGTAATTGATTTCTAGATTCACAGCACTGTGATCAGAGAAAATGCTTGATATGATTTCAATCTTCTTAAGTTTATTCACACTTATTTTGTGACCTAACATGTGGTCTATCTTGGAAAACGTTCCATGTGCACTTGAGAAGAATGTATATTCTGCTGCTTTGGGGTGAAATGCTCAAAAATGTCAATTAAATCCAACTGGTCTAATGTGTCATTTAAGGCCACTGTTTCCATATTGATTTTCTGTCTGGAAGATATGTGTATTGGTGTCAGTGAAGTGTTCAAGTTCCCTACTATGATAGTGTTTTTGTTGATCTCTGTCTTTATGTCTGTCAATATATGTTTTATATATTTAGGTGCTCCTATTTTGGGTGCATTGATATTTACTAGGGTTATATCCTCTTGTTGGATCAATGCTTTTATTATTATGTAGTGGCCTTCTCTGTCTTTTATTACAGTCTTCATTTTAAAGCCTATTTTATCCAATGAAATTATTGCTACCCCAGATTTTTTCTCATTTCCATTTACATGAAATATATTCCATTCTTTTACTTTCAGTCTGTGTAGGTCTTTTATCTAACGTGTGTCTATTTTAAACAGCCTATGCATGGATCTTGTTTTCTTTTCCACTCAGTTACCCTATATCTTTTGATTGGATAATTTAATCCATTTACATTTGAAGTGATTATTGGTAGGTACATAGGTATTGTCATTTCAATATTCATATTTCTTTTTTTGTTAGTTTGTTTTCACCTTTCTTCTGCTTAAAGAAGTCCTTTTAACACTTCCTGTAATAGTGACTTGGTGGTAATGAATTCCTTTAGCTTTTTCTTTGTTGGGAAGTTCTTTATCTCTCCTTTAGTATTAAATGACAGCCTTGCTGGTTTGAACAGTCTTGGTTGTTGGCCTTTGTTTTTCATCACTTTGAAAATTTCTTGCTACTCCCTTCTGGCCTGCAAAGTTTCTATAGAAAAGTCAACTGATAGTCTTATGGGAGCTCCTTGGTAAGTAACTAGTTATCTTTGTCTTGCTGCTTTTATGAGTCTCTCTTTGTCCTTAACCTTTGCCATTGTAACTATGATGTGTCTTGGCTTGGGCCTGTTTGGGTTCATCTTATTTGGGATGCCCTGTGTTTCCTGGGCTTTTATGTTATTTTCCTTCATGTTTGTAGGACAGTTTTCAGTCATTATTTCTTTTATTTCTTTTTATTTTTTTAAATGAAAACATTTTTATTTTTTTGAATTAAAGAGGTATAAATTTAAATAAATAGATTCATGTTGCTACAAATGAGCAAGGATGGAACTAACAGTGGGTGGTGAATCATATACACAATTATTTGACATTTATTGGGGAGAGATGCTATTATATATTCTTTCCCTCCATTATAAAGATAATACATATTTTGAACATATCAAAAAATTTAGAAACATAAATAAAATTATAAAAATTACTATTAATGTCATAACTGAATTAAAAGCTGTTTGTATTTTGTGGAGTGATTGATATCATGTGCATAGTTTGAAATCAGCCATGGTGGGAGTATTTACACTATGTGGTCATTATTTCTTCAAATAAATTCTCAATCCCTTGCTGCCTCTCTTCTTCTGGTACTCTTGCTGTGCTTGATGTCCCACAGGTGTCTTAAACTATTTTCATTGATTTTGTTCTTTTTTTCTTGTGTTGTTCTGATTGTGTGAATTCTACTGCTTTCTTTTAGATCGCTGGTTCAGTCTTCTGCATCATCTAATCTGCTGGTGGTTCCTTTTACTGTATTCTTCATTTCATTTATTGTATTCTTTTTTAAATTAAAATTTATTGGGATGACAATGGTTAGTAAAGTTACATATGTTTCAAGTATACAATTCTGTAAAACGTCATCTATATATCACATTGTATTTACCACCCAGAGTCAGTTCTTCCATCACCTTATATTTAACCTCATTTACATTTACCCTCTTCTACCACTCCCTCCCCCTAATCCTCTGGTAACCACTAAATTACTGTCTGTTTCTATGAGTTTTTGTTTCTTTGTCTTGTTCTTTTGTTACTTTCAGTTTTATATCCCACATATCAGTAAAGTCATATATTTCTCAACTTTTTTGTCTGAGTTATTCCTTTTAGCATAATAATGTCCAGATCCATCCATGTTCTTGCAAATGTTTCCTGTTTTCTTATAGCAGAATTTGCAAACACTACCTCCGATTAGTGGCTAGTATCCAAAATATATAAGGAACTCATAAAATTCAACAACAACACAAAACAAACAATCCAGTTAAAAATGGGCAGAGGAACTGAACAGACATTTCTCCAAAAAGTAAGTACAGATGACCAATAGACATACGAAAAATGCTCAACATCACTAATCATCAGAAAAATGCAAACAAATGCCACAATGAGATATTACCTCACACTGGTTAGAATGGTTATCATCAACAAGACAAATAATAACAAGTGTTGGAGAGGCTGTGGAGAAAAACAACCCTCATATACTGTTGGTGGAAATGCCAATTGGTGCAACCATTATGGAAGACAGTGTGGAGGTTCCTCAAAAAATTAAAAATAGAATTACAGTATGACCCAGCAATCTCTTTCCTAGGTATATGCCCCCAAAAGCTGAAGACATGGATCTGTAAATACATATGTGATCTGATGTTCATTGCAGCTTCATTTATGGTGGCCAAAACATGGAAACAACCAAAGTGTCCTTCAATATATGATTGGATACTGTTATTGTATTCTTTTTTTCTGACTGGTTATTTTTCATGGTTTCTATGTTGTTGTTGTTTTTACATCTAAGTGCTATCTTTTTATTTTTTTAAAGATTTTATTGGGGAATTGGGGGAGAGAAACAGTGTTGGGGAATTGGGGGAGAGGACCAGCCAAGTTGTTGTTCTTCAATCTTCGCTGTAGACGGTGCCAGTCACCATCTGGTTTCCCTTCGGCCGCTCGTGGCCTCTAAGCTCAAGGTGCTGTGTTCAGTCTTAGTTGCATAGCCACCATCCCATGCAGGAGTCAAACTCGGAAACCTTGTTCTTTTTTTTTTTTTTGAGGGCAGTGTCACTGGCCCTCATATGTGGGACCCAAACCAGGGCCGCTGGCATCCCAAGCCAGAGCTTAACCATCACACCACTCGGCCAGACCCCGGCAGCCTTGTTCTTAAGAGCGCACCCCCTATCCACTGAACATCTGGTTGGCAGCTCAGCTTAAGATGCTGAGTTCAATCTTTTATTTGCAGGTGGGCTTAGCCCACCATTGAACAGACATTCTTGTTGTTACACCAGCTGAATCATTCTGCTACCTATTGGCAGCTCAGCGACAGCTCAGCAACAGCTCAGCGACAGCTCAGCTAGGACACAGTGTTCCTACACTGGCCCATGTAGGAATCAAACCGGTGGCCCTGTTACTCAGAGCATGCTCTCTAAGCCAACTCTTAACCAACTGAGCCACTCGTCTGGCCAGTTTCTATGTTCTTTATGCTTGCTATCTCTTTGTTGAAATTCTCACTGAATTTCTTAAACATTCTTATAATTCTGTCTCTGATAGAGTGCTTGCCTCCATTTCATTTATTTCCATTTCTGGAGGTTTCTTCTATTGTTTTATTTGAGACATGTTTCTTTGGTTCCTCATTTTGGCTATATTTGGTATTTGCATCTATGTATTAGGTAGATCTCCTATGACTCTGTCTTTGCTGGGTGGCTCATGTAGTATTTGTCCTATGTAGTCCAATAGCACAGTCTTTCTGGTCTCCTCTGCATGGGTTTCAGGAGTATCTCTTTTGTTTGTTTGTGTATTCTCCTGTTGTAATTGAGTCAGTATTGCTTTTGACACATAAGTGGATGGGACTGATTCCCAGGCTGCCTGACTGTGAGGACTGGCTATGCCCACAATATATGAGCTGCTTTGTTGGGGGATGACTTCTGAGAGAGGAATTTTTCCCCACAGCCTCTTGTGCCTGTTGGAACCACCCTTTGGGTGTGAGGCTTGTGGGGCTAACTGGATATGTCTCTTGTGTGGTGTAAAGCTAGCCTCTTTGTTGTCATTTCTGGTGTCCCTTGGGAGAGTCTACCATGCATGCCAATTTTCGTCTTGCCTATGACTGTCTCAGAGCTTCCTGAGAGGAGCTACAAAACTATATGTGGTTGTTTGCAGCCTGTGTTGGATCTAGAGGTGTGTAAGCGTGGTCTCATTGTGATCCAAGCTGACACTTGGGGAAAATTAACAAAAGGTTCAGGGTTCTCCTAGGCCTATTGACACCTGCTGTCTGCCATGAGGCTTATCCCATTCAAACAGCCTCCTTAAGGGTCTGGGCTGGGTTGGTTGACCAGGTATTTTGAGTATGTCTGTCGATACTGTAGTAGCTGTATGGGGCAGGGACTTGGGGTGTCACCACAGTGGTGTGGATGCATACATTTTACCAAAC
This sequence comes from Aselliscus stoliczkanus, assembly GCA_033961575.1. Classification (NCBI taxonomy): domain Eukaryota; kingdom Metazoa; phylum Chordata; class Mammalia; order Chiroptera; family Hipposideridae; genus Aselliscus; species Aselliscus stoliczkanus. Next base: position 31,972,270 of record CM066737.1, on the reverse strand, counting down.
CAATGTGGTCTCATATTTGGCCCTTTGGGGAAGTGTTCAACTTAGAAAAGATGGTGCTCCCCTGTAGGCTCCGTGTGAGGAATGTTCTACACATGGATAATGGCAACTGTCCCTCCAGTTCACACTCCAAAGCCACACAAATCATTATTTTCCTGTATGTCTCTGGCACCTCAAAAGTTGCCTCCCTTCTACCAGAAACCAGGTGTATGTTTGTGAGTGAGTCTGTGTGTGGCCCCTTTAAGAGGGCTTCTGTCTTTCCAGCCACCTTCTGTCTCACCAGGATGGCAAGGCAGATTCCTCACTGATTTTTATTGCTAGTTGTTGTGGTACTGCCTCTTCTCAGCTCAGGACTCTTGGACTGGGGAGTCTGATGTGGGACTGGGACATCTCCCACTTCTGGGGTGACGTTTGCCACCAAGGCATCCCTCCTGGTGTTCAACCACCATCTGTGGTTTGGGGGTCAGTCTGTTTCACCTCTCTACTCCTACTACCAGTCTTGATGTGGCCTCTTCTTTATATCTTCAGTTATAGGGTTTCTGCTCAAGTAGTCCTTAGATGATTCTTAAGGTTGATTGTTCTATAATTTACTTGTAATTTTGGTGTGATCCTGGGAGGCAGTAAGCATAGTATTTAGCTAATTCACCATCTTGGACCTTCTCTCTCTCTTTGTCTTTAAGCTTTGCCATTTTAATTATGATGTGTCTTTGTGTGGGCTTCTTTGTGTTCATATTGTCTTGGACTATTTGTGCTTCATAGGCTTCTTTGTCTATTTCCTTTGCCAGGTTAGGGAAGTGTTCCATCATTATTTCTTCAATTAGGTCTTCAGTCCTTTGCCTCTCTCTTTTCCTTCTGGTACCCCTATGATGTGAATGTTGGTACACTTGATGATACACCAGAAGCCCCCTAAACTTTCCACCGTTTTGGATTCTTTTTTTCTTTTTTTACTGTTCTATTTGGGTGTTTTCTGCTACCTTATTTTCCAAATCACTGATTTGAACCTCTGATTCATCTAAGCTATTGTTGATCGCCTTTAATTTATACTTTATTTCAATTATTGTATTATTTATTTCTGACTGGTTCTTTGTTATGTTTCCTATATCCATTTTTGTTTCCTACTTCCCTGTTGAAGTTCTTGCTGAGACCGTTGAGCATCTTTATCATCAGTGTTTTGTTTTTTTGTTTTTTTGGTGTTTTTTTTTTAGGGCAGTGTAACTGGCCCTCACATGTGGGACCTGAACCAGGGCCGTTGGCCTCCCAAGCCAGCGCTTAACCACCGTGCCACTCGGCCAGCCCTATAACCAGAGTTTGGAACTCTGCACTTGTACATTGCTTATCTCCATTTTTTCCCCCCTGGAGCTTTGTTCTTTGCTTTCATTTGGAGCATGTTTCTTTGGCTGCCTCCCTGAATTTGCTTCTATGTATTAGGTATGGCTGCTATGTCTTCTGGTCTTAGTAGATTAGCTTTATGTAGCAGGTGTCCTGTGGAGCCCACTGGTGCACTCTCCCTGGTCATATGACTAGGTGCTGCAAGTGTCTCACTTGTGTGGGTTGTATTAGTTTTTCAGTTATAGTTGAGCCTTAGTTGTTGTTTACGCATCAATGGGAGGTATTAGACCCTCAGTCTGATTAGTCATGAGGCTATTCTGTGACTACAGTGAAGGAGCTGTTGTGCAGCGGCTGACGCTATAAAGCAGAATTTGATTTAGCAGGACTCTGGTGCCTGCCCAGTCTTCCCTTTAGTTGTGTTTTCTGCAGAGGCAGCCATGTGGTACTGCAGCTCAGTCCAAAGCTAGACATTTGTCACACTGGCCCAGGAACCTCCTGGGAGGGGCCACCACTGCAGGCCACATTCAGCTGCCATCTGTGCCATTCTTGAGGCCACCTGGGATGAACCACAAAGCAACCCACAGAAGACTTCCACCTATGCTGTGCTTGGAAGTGCCTTGGAGAAGCCAAGCCTCGAACTGTGTTCACCTGTCAATGCCGTGCTTGGGGCTGCTCAGCAAGAGGCAGGGTGTTCAGTGAGACCAGATTCTACTTTTTGGGGGTTTTGAACCTTTGAGAGATTTTAGGAAATTCTATAGCATCAGCCAAGTCGGGCCATTTGTATGGAAAGGCATCTGGGTAGTGTTTTGGTGGGCCAACAATTTGGGTGGGGTGGGTTCTCACAGAATCAGCAGGGTAAGGAAAGTGGTGTTAGCCAGGTTGATGGAGGTTCAGATATGGTGACCACCTGTATCTGCAAGCTGGGAGAAGGGAGAGCTCAACAATGGAATATGGCTTCTGCCAGAATTTCTGTCTGGGAGCAAGCTTCCCTGCCAGCCATTGCCTTAAAACCATACAATTCAGTTCTTTCCCATAATTCCCTGGCCCCTTTCAAATTGCTGCCCCAGTGCTGGAGCTCAGTGTACTTGTGTCCATCAGTAAGTAAGTCTCTGTGTGTGGGACCTTTAAGAGGAATGCCTGGGACTCCATCAGCTCTCTGCCTCTCTCAACCACAATCTCCACTGGCTTTTATAACAGCCATTTTAAGGAATTCTCTTCTTGTCACTAGCATCCTGGGCTGGTGAGCCTGGTGTAGCGCTGGAAAACCTTGCTCCTCAGGTGATACTTCCCCTAGCCAAGATGGATCTGTCAATGTTTCACTTCCACACATGGGTGTGAGACCAGTCTATTCTGAGTCTCCACCCCGCCTATCAGTTTGGATGTGGCTTCCTTGGTATGTTCTTTTTTGTAGGACTTCTGTTCAGCTAGTCTTCAGGTGATTCTCAATGAGGGTTATTCTGTAGTTTAGTTGTAATTTTGATGTAGTTATGAGAGAATGCAAGCACAGCTTTTACCTACTCTGCCATCTTAAATGGAAATCTATGTAGACATATTTTATTTTATTTTTTTAAAATTTTTTTAGAGGGCAGTGTAACTGGCCGTCATATGTAGGATATGAACCGGGGCCACTCTTAACCACCACACCACTCGGCCGGCCATATGTACACGTATTTTATTTGTTTTTTGGGGTTTTTCTTGAGGGCAGTGTCACTGGCCCTCATATGAGGGACCCGAACCAGGGACTGTGGCCACCCAATCCAGTGCTTAACCACCACGCTAGTCAGCCAGCCCTATGTAGACATATTTTAAATAATCATAATGTTGAATTTACTTGAGCGCTGTGCTCTTGAAAAACAGTGATGAATAAATCCTCTCATTTTTGTCTTTCAGGAAACAATTTACTGCATATACCCACATTTCCCTATGTGACTTAAGTACTTAGATTAAACTTCTGGATAACCCATCATTTACCTAGGACAAGGCCTGACACATATCCTCCAAATTCCCTTTTTTTTTTTTTTTTGCCTCACAATGATTATCTGAACTGTTTGTATCTACAGATCAATGGGAGAAAAATGATTATAAACTTGGTCAAAATTTAAGCTTCTCATATTTGCCAATGGTATATCTGATAAGGGTTGATATCCAAAATTTATAAAACACTCATGCAACTCAACACCAAAAAACCAAACAACCCAATTAAAAAATGGGCAGAGGATATGAACAGGCATTTTTCTGAAGAGGACATACAGATGACCAACAGGCATATGAAAAAATGTTCAACCTCACTAATCATCAGAGAAATGCAAATAAAAACCACAATGAGATACCACCTCACTTCAGTCAGAATGGCTATCATCAACAAATCAAAAAACAACAAGTGCTGGTGAGGGTATGAAGAAAAGGGAACCCTGGTGCACTGTTGGTAGGAGTGCAAATTGGTGCAGCCATTATGGAAATCAGTATGGAGGTATCTCATAAAACTGGAAATGGAACTGCCATATGACACAGCAATTCCATTGTTGTGTATCTACCCAGAGGAATCCAAGATGCTAATTCGAAAAAATATATGCACCCCTATGTTTATTGCAGCCCTATTTACAATAGCCAAGACTTGGAAACAACCGAAATGCCCATCGGTAGATGGCTGGATTAAGAAACTCTGGTACATTTATACAATGGAGTATTACTCTGCTATAAAGAAGAATGAAATTGTACCATTTGTAACGATATGGATGGACCTAGAAACTATGATCTTAAGTGAAATAAGTCAGTCGGAGAAAGATAAATACCATAGGATCTCACTTATATGTGGAATTTGAAAAACTGAATGAATGAGCAAAGTAAACAGAAACAGTCTCATAGATATAGAGGAAACACAGGGTTGCTATTTGGGAGGGGGGTGGGGATGAGGGAGAAGGGGAAGGGATTAGACAGCGTAAATAGTTAACTATGGTATTGTCACAGGGATATGAAAGACAGTTTGGGGAATAGAATAATGTTGTAAATATTTTGTGGGGTGTCAGATGGTCACATGTATTGTTAGAGTGACCACTTCATGGATGGAGTAGAGGCTTGATCACTGCACTGTATACCTGAAATTGATGTTGTATAATATTGTATGCCAACTGTAATTGAATACATAGATACTCATGGGATGTGGATTATATGGTGGAAGGGAGTCAAAGTAATTGTAATAGATATGTATGATATGGGGGGAGGAGTGGGGAGGAGAATTGGGGGAGGGAGGTTGTCACTTTGAGGGGTAAAAGGTATAACTATTGCACTGTGTTGTACACCTGAAACTAATTAAAATAAAAATAAAAAAATAAAAAAATTTAGCTTCTCTCTGTCTTACAGGACTTTAAACTTTGACCCACTCTCAGCCTGAGCTAACATTGGAATGTGGAATATCTCCTATTATAAGTGTCCCCCAGAAAAACAAAACCAATAGAATAACCAATAGAATGTACGCGCGCACACACACACACAGAGACACACACACACAGCCTTCTACTGTCACAATTCCCTTATTCAAAGACTGAGGACCTCAATCTTTGTTCTAATTAGGCTGTCAACTGGTTGGATGAGGCCCACCAAAATTATGGGAGACGATCTGTTTTACTCAATGTACAACAATTTAAATGTCAATCTCATCTGAAAACACTCTCATACAAACTGCCAGAATGTTTGACCACACATCTGGGCACTGTGGCCCAGCTGAGTTAGAAGAGGCCCTCCTTAAGGTCCTCTCCTAAGCTTACCACAAGGAAAAACAATCCCTAGTCAACTGCAGATGTCAGTTCTTTCTAGCCTTCTTTTCTTCTCTCTGTAAAAGAAAAGTGCTTTTTTGCCTGACATTTAAAAGTTTGTGGATCATATGATCAGAGCATTCTCCGTATTGCAATATTCCCTCTGCCCCTATTGCAACAGTCTTTTTGAATAAAATCTTTCCTTACCTGAGTCCACATATATATTTTTTTTATTTGCCAATCTCATGTAGCACAGAAAAGCTTGTGAATTCCAAATTAATGGCATGATTATGAGTAAGGTTTTTTTTCCCCAAGAATATGCTCCCAAAGTAGGTAGATCTTTCATTGATTAAACAAAATTGCACAAAGGTAGATGACTCAATGAAAGTCAAAAGTTCTAATAAAAAATTTTTAAGCTGGGTTACAAATAACATCTGACTAGATTTATTAACACTAATATTCTTTCTGAAATTCTGCTGATGGGAAATGAATATAAACTAGAATTAGCCAATTTTAAGGCTTCTACTGAGATTTATTCTTTGACACTTGACAGGACTGCTCAGAAATTAGCATTTTGGTAAATCCTTAATTGTTTCAGATACCTCTTAGCCAAAAACACAGCCTTTACAAAAGGATTAACCTATTGACAAATGACTTTCTAAATTCAAACCTATTGAATAACAAGCACCGAATGTGTTTACCTTCATAATGTACAAAAATCCACTATGAAGCTGGCTTTCTTGAAAAGGTCAAAATGCATGAAAAACTGAATTTCAATAGGGAGGCATAGAGAAATTTGAAACTGAATGGAACTGGTTTTTAAAAAAATATAAATAGAAAGTACATTTTAGGAATGTGGGTTATCTAAGTAGGTACATTCCCCCCTAACAAAAACCAAACAAACAAACAAAACCAGACTATTTTATTTTTTGGTAAGGTATTAGTCAGTCCTTTGTCAAGTATATTATTTATTCTTTTAAATAAAACACTTTATAGTGTTTCAAGGACCTCAATAATTGCAGCGGTAGTCTTGTGAACTAAGTCTCAAATGTTAACTTTGTAGGAGTTGTAAATGTCTAACTACTACATTGTTTTGTACACCTGAAATAATAAAAAAAAATTATAAACTAGGTGAAAAAAACCAATAGCTTTTTTTTTAACATTTCCAAGTATATTAGGCATATTTTGATATTCAGTACATAAAAATGCTATCTCTGAACAGGTAAATGAGAAAATGAAGAGGTTGATGAAATTATAGGATTTGATTTTGGCATTTTCCCAGGCAGCTCTTTTCCTGACTTGATTTTGGTGGTTATGATAAAACTTATTTTTAGTATATGTAAATAGCACATATACACAATATGTGCTTCCCAAATAAATATTTTTCAAACTAGTCACTTAAGCTTATAGCTGCCACTTTAAAATTAGGAAAAGTGGGAGATTTTTAAATCATATAACTAGCTTCTGGTACAGAAACATTAGCATTTATTTATTTATTTATTTATTTATTTATTTATTTATTTTGGAGGGCAGTGTCACTGGCCCTCAGATGTGGGACCTGAACCGGGGCCGCTGGCTTCCCAGGCCAGCACTTAACCACCACGCCACTCGGCCGGCCCACACTTATTTTTAAAAAAGTTAATTTCAAGAAGTGTATACATATCATTTTCCTGTTCAGTAATAGGCTTCATAATGCTTTTCCAACATAGTGGTAACCGATTTAGTGCTTATGTGTTAAGATCTAGTGCTCTGTCGTTGAATAATAATTCCTCAAAATCAGACTAATTTCTACTTTTGTTAGACTCAATTGTGAGAATATATTGTGAGCTGCATTATATACCTACTTAATGCATTTTTTCTTCTCTATAGGCTGTTGGATGCTCCAGTGTGAATAGCACAAAACTCAAGTTCTACTATAAAAAATATTGTGAAAATCACATGCCACATTTACTAATCAAGTTATATATATTTCCCTTCACATATAAAGATGGTATCACTGAATCCACTTCACTAAGGATGTACTTCGAATTACTTTCCAGGTTAAGGATATATACTTACACTGAGCCCTCCTTTGTAAATAGTAACATATGAATGAACTGGATTTTATGAAGGGTGGAATCTGCAATCCTGGATCAGGGATTATTTATTTATTTATTTATTTATTTATTTATTTATTTGCTTTCAGTGTGTAAGGAAACTAGCTCACATAGGGAACAAATGGAGAATTTTGTTTCTTTGGTATTGTGCTATAAAGAGTTGAGCTAACTCATTCCGACTGCAATGATCGGGGGACGAAAACATCAACATGTGTACTTCTGTTAATTTGCTTGTTTATGTTTTTAGAAATAAACTGTTTTTCTAAGTATGTCTTATTAATAGTCTATAGGTTCTATGCATTAAATGATGTAACATTAATTTTACTTTATTTTATTTTATTTTTTTTGAGGGCAGTGTCACTGACCCTCATATGTGGGACAGAACCGGGGCTGCTGGCTTCCCAAGCCAGCGCTTAACCACCACACCACTTGGCAGGCCCCTAGTTTAAAAAAAATATAGGTCGGCCTAGTGGCGTGGTAGTTAAGCGCTGACTTGGGATGCCAGGTGTCCTGGTTCAGGTCCCACATATGAGGGCCAGTCACACTGCCATATATATATATATATATATATATATATATATATATATATATATATATATATATGAGAAATTTCAATGATTCCTTTTTAATTATCAATTTTTTTACACTTCATGCAATTATGAAACTTCAAAACTACTAATTTTATTTCAATGATAAATCATATTTGATATATACAAGACTATACTTACAGGGCCAGCTGTGTGGCACGGTGGTTAAGTGCTGGCTTCAGAAGACAGTGGCCCCAGTTGGGTCCCACATATGAGGGCCAGTGACGCTGCCCTCAAAAAAAAAAGACATACACTTACACACACACACTATCAAACCAAACCCAGTATTTTAAACTTTTTACCTGGAACATTGGCAGGCAAAGAACTGAGCAGTAGAAATTTTTCCTCAGGTATTCTGATGTGCCCAACTTCAGCCAATGTTCTGTCTGCATTGCAACCTATTAGAATTAAGAGGGTAATAAATATGAAATGATGTACTGTCCAATTTTGATCTTGTGTGCTTATATTCTGAAGAATATGTAGCAGCTCTTGCTACATTGTTGAAATCAGGGGTAGTTTTGCTGGCTAATCATCAGACGACAACAACAATGTATAAGTCTCAAACAATATATAAAACATACAGGAGGGCTGGCCGAGTGGTGCATTCATTAAGAGCTGGTTTTGGGATGCCAGCAGCCCCGGTTCGGATCCCACATATGAGGGCCAGTGACACTGCTCTCTACAGCTAACAAAAGCTCCAACTGGAGCTAGGCTGCAAGCCCCAGTGACGGTGTAGGCTGCAGTCCCTGCTGCAGTGGGCTGTCATAGGCTGCAGTGAGTGGCCAGCAGCCAGCATGAGCAGCCGTCAGCCAGCGTGAGCTGCCAATAGCCGCAGTGAGCGACCAGCCAGAGGTCGGCGACCGATATGCCTCAACTGGGAAGAGCACAATGATGATACCAACATGGGCCAGTGAAGCAACGTACTCCACAACTAGACTGAAGAACAAAAAGAGAGCAACTTGTCTGTTCCCCTTCCCCAATTCCCCAATAAAATCTTTAAAAAAAAACATACAGGAAATACACTACATCAGTAAAGCTTTTGCAAAATATAAAAAATAATTATCATTTTAGAAGTGAAGAAATTGATTTTCATTAGAAAGAAACTAGCAATCAAATTCCTCCAATCTATTCACAATTTATACTTTTATCTTTGTACATAATATAAATTTCTTATATGAGATCATGAGTAATATGGAGCCCAGGTCTCTTTCTTGATTTAGATGTTTTCTTATTATGAAACACTGACCAATCTGTCACATTTTTCTGGTTTATAATAGCTAAAAATGGGCCATTAGGTACAAAAACAATATGAGAAATTACACTAAAATGCATGCATTAGGAAAACTTAAAATTATTAAAAGTAATACCACAAAACTATAGGTTGAATCATGATACCTTTAAAACAATAGGACCTATTGCTTTAAAAACAAAATTTACTAAAAACAAAATTTACTAAACTCCACAGAGTAGATGTTTCAAAGCAGAATGCTATGTTATTATCCTACTAATTTTTAAAAACTGTCTTTCCCATCAAACCCACATACATATTTATTTCAGAGTAAGAAATTGATCTTATTACTCTTCAAACTTAGAGGAAAAGGACTGCAGCAGGTAAATCTTTGAAGGCTACATTTTTAGACATAATCATCTCAAAACAAAGAGTATCATTATAGTTACTGAGAAGTATATGAGGACAGACAATTAAGTTCATGAACTCATCCTAGAGAAAATTGCTGTATACCTCATTACTGAATATCACTATGGTCATCTTTGAATTACTCCCCTTGAGAAGCTATGAGCCAATGCTAGTGTCTAGTCTACCCTTCAAAGTAGTTTTGGAACTCTTTTTCTGGAATGGTCATCATAGCTGTAACCATATTACCCTTGATGTCCTGAGTGTCATCAAAATGTCTTCATTTCAATATGTCCTTTAACTTCAGACAAAGGTACCAGGTCAGGTAACTATGGAGGGTGTTCTAATACAGTTATTTGTTTACTGTCTAAACACTCCCTCACAGAGAGTGCTATGTGAGCTGGTGCATTGTTTTGATGCAAGAGTCATGAATTGTTGGCAAAATGTTCAGGTCATTTTCATCTCTTTGTCAAGCAGCCTTTTCAGCACTTTCAGATAGTAAACTTGGTTAACTATCCAGTTGGTACAAATTCATAATGTATAATCCCTCTGATATCAAAAAAAGCTTAGCAACTTTGTTGCAACAAGTTTGTGAACTTAATTGTCACACCTTCATAAACTATAGAATTTAATTTTACACTGAAAATTATTTGCTGAACTGTGTCTGTGGTTTTGGGTCTGAATTTTATACACTTTTTGAAGACCTGGTTATTTTAAAGTAAATTCTGTAAATTATTTTCTTGGAGGTAAGTTATCCCTTTGTGATAAAATGATATAAAATTGTCAAATTCAAAATTGTTCATATGCCACCTGATAACCTAGTGGCTCCATGATATAGCATACAAGAAGTGTAGAATCTATCCTCTTCTACTTTAACATACAGTGTAATTCTGGCCATATACCAAATTTTCTAACATGGGACCTAAAGGTAAAGAACCTACTCATATGTCATATCATTTTTCTGCAACTCCATAGAATGGCAGAGTAGTGAGGGGAAGGGGACCTTTGTTCTAGTCTTATCCAACTCTAATTGTGTTATCTTCCTGGGAGTTTGAGTGAAATCCCTTAAGTCCCTATTTTAAGAGTGACTCAGAGGCTCTGCCCAGCATGTTTCCATGTTAAACCAAATTGGAACTGAAGAAGTTTCTTTTGGATAAGGTGGTTCTACATTTCAAGCACATTAGTTAATTTTTGTTAAGTATTCAAAAATAAAGTGTGGCTTTTTTGACATTTTTCTAATAATATCATTCTTGTGTGAATCATCCTAACTACTTAAGATTGGTCCCAGCCTGAGGTTAAAATATAGAAAGATAATTTTCTTTCCCCTTGATACAGTTTCACCTTGACATATTTGTTAAAGTGTTTGCATATAATTGCCAGTTCAATTTCAGGAAATGGACAGATCATATTTCATCACAATGAATTAAGCAGAAAGGGCCCATCTTGAATTTGCTTGTTGCTTGTCATAGCAAAGAATATGAAGAATAAATTAAGAGTTATTATTTAATATAGTCAATGTCTATCTTAATATACCCAGAAAGAACCAACACACAAAGAATGATTAACATTTATACGCAAGCAAGAAAATGTATTTGACTTTTAAAATTCTAGTATTAAGACCTCCATTTTATTTCCTACCTTGTAGTAAAAAATGAAGAACACGTTTTCCTTCTCCCTTGCAACACTACTTTAACCACCTCCCCATGCCACAATCCTAATTCTGCTATTCTCTTTTCACTCCATATGTGGAGTAGGTCAACCAGATTTTGTGAAGACTTAATAGAAACTATGGGGTACTACAATTGAAAATCTGATATAATCTCTTAGAACATATGTAGTCCAATGATGAAGGCACAAAACACAGCCACAAAAACATATGCACCTACACACACATTAAAACACAAATGACAGGGCCAGCTGAGTGGCTCAGTTGGTTAAGAGCTTGCTTAAGAGTGCAAGCTCTGGGACCAGCCAAGTGGCGCATTGGTTAACAGCTGGCTTGGGACACCAGCTGTGAGCAGCATGGCCCTGGTTCAGGTCCCACATGAGGGCCAGTGACACTGCCCTCTACATCTAAGATGGTGTACAACAGCTCGATCTGTTGGGTTGCTGGGCTGCCATGAGTCGCCGGTGATGACGTAGGCAGTAGCCCTTGCTGCAGTGGGCTGTCATAAGCTACCATGAGTGGCCGGTAGCTGGCGTGAGTGGCCGACAGCTGGCCTGAGCTTCCCAGAACTACCTTGAGCTGCCAAGAATCCAACCATAACTAAAAATTCAACTCGGCACCTTGAGCTGAGCTACTGCCTGGGTCGCCCAGTGGATAGAGTGTGCACTCTTAACAATGAGGCTGCTAGTTCAACTCCGACATGGGATGGTGCTATGCCCACCCACAAGTAAGACTGAACTCAGCACCTTGAGCTGAGTGGCCACCCAGATGGCTCAGTGGATAGAGTGTGCACTCTTAAAAACAAAGCTGCCAGTTCGACTCCCACATGGGATGGTGTGTACGCCCACACACAAATACGATTGAACACGGCACCTTGAGCTGAGTGGCCACGAGCTGCCAACAGGCACCTGTATGATGACCGGACTTGGAGCTGAGCTAGCTGCACCCTCCACAACTAAGTTTGAAGGAAAACAACTTGGCTGTTTCCCTTCCCCAATTTCTCAACATTGTTACCCTCCCCTAGTTCCCCAACACTGTTCCCCTGCCCCAATTCCCCTATTAAAAAAAAAGAACACAAATGACAAAGACTCAAAAATATATCTAAAATATTGGCTGCAGAGATGCATACATGTATTACATATGAGACTAGGTTAAGATTAAAATATTCTCAGAAAATACCACAGGTTATAAACTGATCAAAATTTCTGCTAAAATTCTGTTATTAAGAAATTCCACTGGATTGCTTATATAAACCTATCATAAACTGAAAATAGGTATTGGTATGCAACAATATCAAGGCTTTGCTGAGAAATGCAAATTGTGAAATTCTAACATTCTTGTGAAATTCAAACAGTTTATTCACTAAAAGTTGTTGCTGATTGTAATAAAAGGAGATATTCAAGGGATAAATTGTTTAAGTTAATAGAGAGGATGCAAGCAGAGCCGTAATTGACTGATATAATAATTGGTTTTTCCTTCTTGGATTGTGACACACAGTGTCTACCACTTAAGTTCTGAGAGGTTATTGTTATTGGGATGACTATATGATTTCATGAAGGGATTCAGTGTAATGAATGTTTTAAAACAAAGAATAACGGTAGGAGACTGGTATGAAAAACAAAAGAAATATTATTCTAGATAGGGAAAAATGCTTCAGATGGTGGGTTCACAAGTAATATACCAGAGAAGGAAAATACTTTGCATTGAGAAGAGAATAAAAGCAAATGGAGGGCCGGCCAAGTGGTGCATTGGTTAAGAGCTGGTTTTGGGATGCCAGCGGCCCCAGTTCGGATCCCACATGAAGGCCAGTGACACTGCCCTCTACAGCTAACAACAGCTCCACCTGGAGCTGTGCTGGGCGAGCCCCGGTGACGGTGTGGGCTGCAGTCCCTGCTGCGGTAGGCTGCCATCGGCTACAGTGAGTGGCCAGCAGCCAGCGTGAGCTGCCAATAGCTGTGGTGAGCAACATCCAGATGCCGGCGACCAATCTGCCTCATCCGCGAAGAGAGTAATGATGATACCAACATGGGCCAGTGAAGCAACATCCTTCGCAACTAGACTGAAGAACAAAAAGATAGCAACTTGTCTGTTCCCCTTCCCCGATTCCCCAACACTGTTCCCCTCCCCCAATTCCCCAACAAAATCTTAAAAGAAAAAGACACAGAGTGGCTGAGTGGATAAGAAAACAGGACCCATGCATATGCTGTTTACAAGAGAGTCATCTCAGATCAAAAGACACACACAGACTGAAAGTAAAGGGATGGAATAAGACATTTCATGCAAATGGAAATGAGCAAAAAGCTGGAGTACCAATACTTATTTCAGACAAAATAGACTTTAAAATGAAGAATACAAAAAAAGACAAAGAAGGGCACTACATAATAATAAAGGGATTGATTTAACAAGAAGACATAACCCTAGTAAACATCTATGCACCCAATATAGGAGCTCCTAAATATATAAAACAAATTTTGACAGACATAAAAACAGATAACACTATCATAGTAGGGGAACACTATCATAGTAGGGGAATTCAACACCCCGTTGTCACCAATGGACAGATCTTCCAGACAGAAAATCAACACAGACATAGTGGCCTTAAATCACACTTTAGAACAGCTGAATTTAATTGATATTTTTAGAGCATTTCACGCCAAAGCTATATAATATACATTCTTCTCAAGGGCACATGGAACATTTTCCAAGATAGAGCACATGTTATGCCACAAAACAAGTCTCAACAAATTCAAGAAGAATGAAATCATATCAAGTGTCTTTTCTGACCACAATGCTATGAAACTAGAAATCAATTATAAGAAGGAATCTGGAAAGTGTACAAATACATGGAGGCTAAATAACATGCTACTAAATAGTGAGTGGGTCAAAAATGAGATCAAGGAGGAAATCAAAAGACACCTCGAGACAAACAAAAATGAAAACACCACGACCCAAAGTCTCTGGGATGCAGCGAAAGCAGTCCTAAGAGGGAAGTTCAAAGCAGTGCAGGACTACCTAAAAAAGAAGAAAAATCCCAAATCAATAGACTATCCTTATACTTAAGGGAACTCGAAAAAAACAGCAAAACAAGCCTAAAGGAATTATAAGGAAGGAAATTATACAGACCAGAGCAGAAATAAATGAAATAGAGAACCAAAAAAAAAAAAAACACACAAAAATGGCCAGCTGAGTGGCGCAGTGTTTAAGCGCTGGCTTTGCACGCCAGCGTCCCCAGTTCAGGTCCCATATATGAGGGCCAGTGACATCGCCCTCAAAAAAAAATTAAAATGAAATAGTAAAAACAGTAAGAGATAAAAAACATTTAAAAAGAAAAAAACAAATAAATGAAACCAAGAGTTGGTTTCTTGAAAAGATAAACAAAAATCAACAAACCCTTAGTCAGACTCACCAAGAAAAAGAGAGAGATGACCCAAATTAATAAAATCAGAAATGAAAGAGGAGCGGTGACAACAGATACCACAGAAATACAGAAAAGTTTAAGAGAATACTACAAGCAACTATATGACAACAAATTCGCCAATCTGGAAGAAATGGATAAATTTCTAGAAGTATACAATCTTCCAAGTATAAACCAAAAAGAAACAAAACCTCTGAACTGACTGACTACTGCCAAAGAAATTGAATCAGTAATCAACAATCTTCCAACAAACAAAAGACCTGGACCAGATGGCTTCACAGGTGAATTTTACAAAACATTCAAAAAAGAAGTAATACCTATTCTCGTCAAACTATTCCAAAAAATACAGAAGGTGGGAAGGCTCCCAAACTCTTTCTATGAAGCTACTATCACCCTGGTTCCAAAGTCAGACAAAGATATTACAAAAAAGGAAAACTACTAGCCAATATCCCTAATGAACATAGATACAAAAATTCTCAACGAAATACTAGCAAACCTAATTCAGCATCACATTAAAAAGATCATACACCACGATCAAGTGGGATTCATTACTGGTATGCAAGGTTGCTTCAATATCCGCAAATCAATTAGCGTAATACATCACATTAACAAAATGAAAAATAAAAATCATATGATCATATCAATAGATGCAGAAAAGGCATTTGACAAAATCCAGCAGCCATTTATGATAAAAACTCTCAGCAAAGTGGAAATTGTGGGATCATATCTCAACATAATAAAGGCCATATTTGATAAGCCCACAGCAAACATCATACTCAATAGGGAAAGGCTGAAAGCTTTTCCCTTAAGATCAGGAACAAGACAAAGCTGCCCACTTTTACCACTTCTATTTAACATGGATCTGGAAGTCCTAGCCACAGCAATCAGACAAGAAAATGAAATAAAAGGCATCCAAATTGGAAAAGAGGAAGTAAAATTGTCATTATATGCAGATGACATGATACTATATATAGAGAATCCCAAAGACTCCACCAAAAAGTGTTAGAACTGATAAACGAATTTGGTAAGATAGCAGGATACAAAATTAATATTCAGAAATCAGTTCCATTTGTATACATCAATAATAAACTATCAGAAGAAGAAATCAGGAAATCATTTCCTTTTACAATTGCTTCAAAAACAATAATATATCTAGGAATCAATTTAACTAAAAAGTAAAAGACCTGTACTCAGAAAATTATGAGACACTGAGGAAAGAAATCAAAGAAGATACAAATAAATGGAAATACATACCATGCTAATGGATAGGAAGAATTAATATCATTCATATATCTGTACTACCTAAGGCAATATATAGATTCAATGCAATTCCAACCAAACTACCAAGGACATTTTTCTCAGAAATAGAACATAGAATCCTAAAATTTATATGGAGCCACAAAAGACCCCAAATAGCTACGGCAATATTGAGAAATAAGAACAAAGTGGGAGGCATCACACTACCTGAAATCAAAACATACTACAAGGCTACAGTAATAAAAACAGTATGGTACTAGGGCTGGGCGAGTGGCTCGGTGGTTAAGCTCTGGCTTGGGAATCCAGCAGCCCCGGTTTATGAGGGCCAGTGACACTGCCCTCAAAAAAAAACAACAACAAAAAAATATGTTACTGGCATAAAAACAGACACATAGACGAATGGAACAGAATAGAGAGCCTAGGAATAATCCCATCCATATACAGTCCTTTAATCTATGACAATGGAAGCAAGAATTTACATTTGAGTAAAGATAGTCGATCCAATAAATGGTGCTGGGAAAATTGGACTGACACGTGCAAAAAAAATGAAAATGGACCACCTACTTACACCATATACGAGAACAAACTCAAAATGGATTAAAGACTTAAAGTAAGACTTGAAACCGTTAAACTCCTAGAAGAAAACATAGGGAGTAAGTTTGCAGACATTACACTCAATAATATTTTTACTGATATATCCCTTTGGGCAAGGGAAACAAAAGAAAAAATGAACATATGGGATTACATGTAACTTAAAAGTTTTTAAACAGCAAAGGAAATCATCAATAAAACAAAAAGGCAGCCTACTGAATGGAAGAAGATATTCGTGAACGATATATCTGATAAGGGGTTAATATACAAAATTTATAAAACACACATGAAACTCAACACCAGAAAAACAAACAACCCCATTAAGAAATAGGCAAAGGACCTGAGGAGGCATTTGTCTAAAGAGGATATACAGATTGCCAACAGGCATATGAACGAAAGTTCAACCTCACTAATCATCAGAGAAATGCAAATAAAAACCCCAATGACGTACTACCTCACTCCTGTCACAATGGCTATCATCAATAAATCAACAAACAACAAATACTGAAGAGGTTGTGGAGAAAAAGGAACCCTGGTGCACTGTTGGTGGGACTGCATATTGGTGCGGCCATTATGGAAATCGGTATGGAGATATCTCAAAAAACTAGAAATGGAACTACCATATGACCCAGCAATTCCACTCTTGGGTGGAATCCAAGATGCTAATTCAAAATAATATATGTACCCCTATGTTTATTGCAGCACTATTTACAATAGCCAAGACTTGGAAAAAACCAAAATACCCATCAGTAGAAGACTGGATTAAGAAACTGTGGTATATTTGTACAATGGAGTATTACTCCGCTATAAAGAAGAAAGAGGGCCGGTCGAGTGGCGTGGTGGTTAAGTGCTGGCTTGGGAAGCCAGTGGCCCCGGTTCGGGTCCCACATATGAGGGCCCGTGACACTGCCCTCAAAAAAGAAGAAAGAAATTGTGCTGTTTGCAGTGATATGGATGGACCCCAAGACTATTATGTTAAGTGAAATAAGTCAGTTGGAGAAAGACAAATACCATATGATCTCACTTATATGTGGAACCTGAAAAACTGAATGAATGAGCAAAGTAAACAGAAACAGTCTCATAGATATAGAGGAAAAACTGATGGTTGCTAATTGGGAGGGGGTGGGGATGAGGGAGAAGGAAAAGGGATTAGACAGTATAAATGGGTAACTACAATATTGCCACAGGGATATGATAGACAGTTCGGGGAATATAATAGTGTTGTAAAAATTTTGTGGGGTGTCAGATGGTCAGATGTCTTGTTAGGGAGACCACTTCATGGATGGAGTAGAGGCTTGATCACTGCACTGTATACCTGAAACTCATGTTGTATAATATTGTATGCCAACTGTAATTGAATATATAGATAGTCACAGGATGTGGATTATACTGTGGAAGGGAGTCAAAGGAATTGTAATAGATATATATGATATGGTGGGGAGGAGTGGGGTGGCGAATTGGGAGAGGGTGGTTGTCACTTTGAGTGATAAAAAGTATAAATATTGCACTGTGTTCTACATCTGAAACTAATTTTTTTAAATGTTTATTTCAGAATAAAAGAATTAAAAAAAAAAAGCGATCAGGGGCTGGCCGAGTGGCACGTTGATTAAAAGCTGGCTTGAGATGCCAGAGGGTCCGGTTCGGTTCAGATCCCACATATGAGAACCAGTGACACTGCCCTTTATAGCTAAGATGGTGAGCAACAGCTCCACCTTGAGCTGGGCTGCTGTGAGTCCCCGGGTCGGCATAGCTGCAGCCCCTGCTGCAGCAGGTTTCCTTAGGCTACAGTGAGTGGCAGGCAGCCAGCGTGAGCTGCCGTGAGCTTCCCCTCTTCTGGGAAGAGTGCAATGATAATACCAACATGGGCCAGTGAAGTGATGTCCTCCACAACTAGACTGAAGAACAAAAGGACAGAAACTTGTCTGTTCCCCTTCCCCAATTCCTCAATAAAATCTTTACAAAAAAGAGACTCAGTACCTTCCTTTCAATATTTGCATAATAATCAATTGAATATATGTGCCAAATTTTGTACACATTGGTAGATAATTAGATTGTTTCTTATTTCCACTATTAAAACCTAAGCTGTAAAGAATATCTTTACCTTTAGGATAAATTTTTAGAAGTAAATTGCTGGCTCAGAGGAAAAAAAATATTTTTTAAGACTTTTTGTTTTTCTTTTTGCTTTGTTCCAAATTGACCTTCAAAGCATGTACAAATTTACACATCTAAGAATGATGCATGACAGTTATTGTTTCTTCATAATTGTGAAAAATTAATTATACTACTATTTCTTCAAATGTTTGTCAGTATGATAGGAAAGAGTTGATACCTTGTTGCCTTACAGCTGCCAGACCATTTGCTCCCCCTTCTGTACTAACCTTGTGTCAAAAGTGACATCATATGGAAGTGTCTTGGAATGCTGAGACCCGATGGAAAGCTATCAGTAAAATCTTCCTTAAGGGAGTGTCCCAGAATGCTGAGACCCAATGGAATGATATCGGGTAATCTCCCTTATTGGATGGTTTCAGTAATGTGGTTACATCTCTTGGGGTGATGCTTGTGTGTGAAGGCATGATTGCGTTGGAACACAGTGGGGATTTTCTGGGAGAACAGCCAGCAGGCATGAAACTCACAGTCCATAAAAAATGCAAATTTTATGTCCTTGTAAGATCGCTAATAAAAGCTACATGGTTGCTTGATTCGGGACCTCAGTCCTCATGATTGTGGTCCCTGGGCCCCACTTATGATCTATTCTTGGCTCCTGTCTTTCTTAACCCTGTGTCACACTTCCTGAGACTCACAGCTCTTGTTGTGCTGGATGCGACACACCTTATTTTAATTTTATGTTTTCAAATTTCAAATGATGAATATTTTAAAATCTCATTATTTTATATCTACATCTTTGACCAATTTGAAGTTTATTTTGCTATAGACTTTGACCTAACTTAACTCTTTCCAGATGGTTAGCCAATTGTCTGAATACTATATCGAATAATTTTCTTTTCCTACTGATCTGCAATGCCATATTCATCAAATAGTAAATTATATCTTGTATTTAATTTATCTCTGTTCTTTCTATTCCATTCCATTGTTCTTCAAGGTGCAATCAATCAATACAGTGAATGTTTAAATTTAAAAAAATACAGTAAGAGACATATTGCCATTAATCCCCCTTAAAGTACTCCCTGTCACTTCCAACACACATCTCATCATTCTTAGCACTTTCTGAAGCAGTTCTGGAAGTTCTCTTTCATGAGTGTCTTTAGTTGTGTTGTTGTGGATATCTCAATGTCCTGAACTGATTCAAAATGGTTACCTTTCATGGTAATTGTGACTTTGGGGAAGATCCAGAATTCGCATGGTGCCAGATCTGGTGGATAAGGTGGATAAGGACACATTGTAATGTTTTTATTTGAAAGAAATTGCTATATACCAGAAGTGATGTGTCAAATGAAGTGTTGTCATGATGGAGGATGATTTATGGCACACTTTAAAACACCTCTTCTCTCAACCATAGCTCACACCCAACTGACTGCACCAAACTAGTTGACATTTGTCACACACTGTTACTAAGGTTCAATGTGCCACTTCTCATATTGAAGATCTTTGTCTTTCCATTGGATGGCACTCGGCAGCATAAATCACCATATGTTTTGATCACTCCTCATATGAATAATGCTGCAATAAACATTCATTAACAACTTTTTGTATGGATGTTTGTTTTCAATTCTCTTGGGCATATGTCTAGTAATAAAATTATTAGGTCATATGGTAACTCTATGTTTAACTATTGAGAAACTGCCAGACTGTTTTTTAAAGTGGCTTCATGGTTTTACATGATCACTAGCAGTGTGTGAGGGTTCTGATTTCTCCACATCCTCATAAACACTTATAATCTATTATTTCTCTAAAGCCATCCTAGTGAGTGTGAAGTGGCATGCTATTGTGATACCTTTGGTTAATACTTCATAATGCTTACATACTTCTTTTTATTGGCAAAACCCCTATATTCATAAAAGCAAAACATTATGACATGAGTATCCTGGAAACTGGAAACGTATGCTGACCTTCATTTACAGTGTCCTGAATCACTGCTGGATAGGCAGACATTTAGCAGTCTTAAAATGGACATGTTGATAGCCACAGATATGTAAGGGGTTTTATGATGCAGTTTACCCAAATATAGTAAATCCAAATATAGTACTTGAATTGCTATATAATTTAATGTGTTGTAGAAAAATAGCTGACACAAGTGTGTTCCATATCTATCTATCTATCTATCTATCTATCTATCTATCTATCTATCTAATCTATCATCGTCTATCATCTATAATACCTTGTAACTATTATGCTTAGTGTAACCTAAGATTATATTTATAGAGAGAATGATGCTTTGGGAGTACTGGGAGACAACACTGTATCATAGACACTGTATTGGCAATGGGGAACCATTTCTAGAAGGCTTTAAGATAGGGAGATACTGGTTGAGGGGAATTAGAACAGCAAAGGAAACATACTGCAGGAACTCCTACTGGGTAGACTGTAACACGAAGCACTCCTTTGAGCACATATAGAAATACTGAGTAATATCCTGGAGGTAAGGGAATTTTAATGAGTCCAAAGAAGCACAATGGTATGAATTAGAGCTGTGCTGTTCAATAGAAACTTCAGTGATAATAAAAATACACTAGATCTGTGCTGTCCAAAACAATCCAGTAATTACTAGACACAGGTGACTATTGAACACTTGAAATGCGCCTAGTGTAATTGATGAACCAAGTTTTAAATTTAATTTAATTTTAATTATTTAAATTTAAATAATCACATATGGCTAATTGCTACTTATTGGACAGTGCAAGTATGGAATATTAACAATGAATGTGATATCATGTGCTCAAAAGTAGTAGAAACATGAACATTTCTGTTATATATTTAAGACTGAGTCACACATTGAACCGAAATGCATCTTTATAATGCAGTTATTGGTAAAATAAAAGTAAAGTTTGTTATTTTCCACTGACTATAAAAGAAACTTTAAAATCTTTAGCTGAATATACAAAGATTTCCAAAATTCACTCCCAGGTCGCTGTTGCAACCTTAAGTCCAAAAGTCTTCTAATACAAAACCCTGTTGGTGAAGCCATTTCCAAATAAATGAGGAAACCATGGTTTAGAGATATTAGAATACTTATCCTCAAGTTAAACAGATGATAAATTTTCAAATCTAGGCAGTGTGACTCCAGAGCTCTGTACCAGATTTCTTATCTTCAAAATAAACAATAATAATACCTATTTCATAAAGTTGCTTGTGGATTAAATGAGATATTTATATAAAGACCTTGGATTTTACCTGGTACAGAACTAGTGGTCAATGAAAATTAACTGTTGTCATTGATACTATATTGGAATTGTGGCTTAAGATACTTATTAATTTCAGTATTATAACTCAGAATAAAACAAAGGAAACAATTTATTTAAGATCAACAAACTATTTTTGCTTTTGACCTATATTATCTTGATTAGCATTATGACATTTATAGAGATATCAAGTAAAAATTAGTTTATGGATTCACTTTATACCATTCTGTAAAAGTTCTGTCTCTCCAAAGTCACTTGAATTATAAAGAAATGAAATGACTTGGCCAAGTGGTATGGCACTGAAATAATGTCATTTCAAAAGTACACTAGTACTCCTTCCATCACCATATATGACTCTGGGTGGTGAACATATTGTGCAATATATAGATGATGTAGTATAGAATGTATTATAGAATTGGACACTTGTTAACCATTGTCATCCCAATAAATTTTAGTTAAAAAGTACACTTGTACATAAACCGAAAGAGAGTAAATGAAGGTAAGTCACTGAAAGACTTAGTGGTCTATAAAAAATGGTTTTCAAACTGGATCATTCCTCATTCCTCTTTATCATGGAAAAGAAAAACTTTGGAAAGAAAACAAGTAAATGGAT
This sequence comes from Aselliscus stoliczkanus, assembly GCA_033961575.1. Lineage (NCBI taxonomy): Eukaryota > Metazoa > Chordata > Mammalia > Chiroptera > Hipposideridae > Aselliscus > Aselliscus stoliczkanus. The sequence continues at coordinate 31,949,977 of CM066737.1, read as the reverse complement.
TTGCAAGACCCAGACAAGTAAAATTATTCAGCTCCTATCTCTTTCAAAGATACAATAACCTAACTATGATCTTGAGTATGCATAGTAAAGCTATTATTTGCTTTTAGAAAATATGTGGCTCTGACTGTAAGAAACTGCCACATAAATATAAGCTTTATTATGAAATATAATTTAAGAACACTGTCATCAGTTCAGATATACACCACCAAAATTTCTTCCACAAAAAAGAAAGGATTTAAGAAAAAACTGTAGTTTTCATTGAGATTTTTGTGCTCATGGTAAATATGCAGGAGGGAAAAAGTATTTATTAAAAAATGCACATCAATTATTTCTAATACTCAATTACTTTGAATGTTACACATTTGTTTTAGTAAATTGAGGCAATACTTATGAGCTTGTGCTATATAAATATTGTTTTAATAGTGTAGTATAAAATCTAAAAACAAGATGCCCAGTAGAAAAAAATCTATAAAATACTTATTTAAATCTATAAAATAAATAAAATCTAAAAACAAGAGGCCTTGCATAACATGTCATGATTTATTTATGCAGAAGTTTTCTACTTTTTTACTGACTTGTATAAGGAACTTTATTTTCCCCAGATTGCAATAAATAAATAAATAAATTAATTAATTAACCAAACACATTGCTAAGTATTCAGAGCTATACACAAAATTCAATGAACTGATTTCAAAGTTAAAGAATTACATTTCTTACATTAATGTTAGCTTTAGATTTTTCTAGGTATTATAAAATACTATTCTATTTTGGGGATTTGACTGCATTGGATTCTTGAGTAGCCAACATCAGAAGAGTTATTTGACCCTATCTTTATTTTGCAACCTTTTATTATGTAAGGAGTTGTTTTAAATCAAGACAGTGCTCTCTTGAGCTTTTATTTGTAATTTTTTAGAATAGAAACACTGCCTAAAGTGTTTTGTTTGTTTGTTTGTTTTTAAGATTTTATTGTGTAATTGTGGAAGGGAACAGTGTTGGGGAATTGGGGAAGGAGAACATTGTGTTTTTCCAGGAGCCATCAGCTCCAAGTCAAGTTGTTGTCCTTCAATCTTAGTTGTGGAAGGCACAGTTCAGCTCCAAGTCAAGTCACCACTTTTAATCTAGTGAGGGGTGGGGATGCAGCCCACAATCCCATGTGGGAGTTGAACAGGCAACCTTGTTAAGATCGTAAGAGCGTGTGCTCTCACCAGTTGAGCCATCTGGCTGCCCGCTGGAAGATCAGCAGCAGCTCAGCTCTGTTGCAGTTCACTGGCCCATGTGGGAATCGAAACAGCAACCCTGTTGCTCAGAGCTCACACTCTAACCAACTGAGCCACCCTACAGCCCCTAAATATTTTTAACGTACAGAATTGTATAGCAAAAGGAATAAAAATAATCTTCCTTTGAGAGAATTTTGATTTCTGTCTGTTATTTAAAAGCCTGAAGCTATATGACTTTTTTTAAAAGAGTTTATTGGGGATTTGGGGGAGGGGAACAGCATTGGGGAATGGGGGTAGGGAAACAGACAAGTTGCTGTCCTTTTGTTCTTCAGTCTAGTTGCTGAGGACGTTGCTTCACTGGCCCATGTTGTTATCATCATTGCGCTCTTCCCGGATGAGGCAGATTGGTTGCTCACCACGGCTATTGGCAGCTCACGCTGGCTGCCAGCCGCTCATGCTAGCTGCCGGCCACTCACTGTAGTCCATGGCAGCCCACTGCAGCAGGGGCTGCAGCCCACACCGTCTCCTGGGCTAGCACAGCCCAGCTCCAGGTGGAGCTGTTGTTAGCTGTAGAGGGCAGTGTCACTGGCCCTCATATGTGGAATCCGAACTGGGGCCGCTGGCATCCCAAAACCAGCTCTTAATCAATGCGCCACTCAGCTGGCCCTTATATGACTTTTTCTTTATAACCTTATTTACTTTTTTGAAAAATCTTTCCCCAAGTGTTCCATAGGGCCTTTTAAGATAAATTAAAAGAGTACTTAAAGTTAGTCAGAGCTTTTGACCCTTGGACTTCCATAACTGCAAATATAAGAAATTTGTTACAATGATGCATTTAGATCAGGTAAGAAAGTTAGCATGGTTAAATGTGTTTATTTTTCATTGCACTTGTGACATGGTGGAATGTTTTTTCTTAAACCCTCTGCTTCTATCTCATCATATCAAGAGAATATAGGATTTTCAGTACTGAAGGTCAGACACTACAAAGCAACAAAAGTCTTCATTTAACTGAATAGGTAAAGGAGAAAATATCCAACCTTAGTTTAGTTTTTCTGGCCTCAATTTAGACCCTTATTTTTATGTTATATCCAATGTGTTGAATCTAAAATTAAAACAATATACTTTGTTCTTCTTTGGATTAAAATAGGTTATGCTGGACCTGATTTGTAATAGATTTTAATATGTGTCTCATATCAACCTCCCTTTTGCTAATATGTCAGTAAGCTTCTACTTTTCTTTATCAGTGCAACCAATAAGGACTACTATTATGAGAAATATAGTTCAAATACAAGGCAATCTGCTTTTCATGCTTATCATAAATGAGTAATATAAGCATGTTGTGTATCCAATCAACTGTTCCATTATAGGGAAAAAACAGGAGAAAAGATGATAAATCAGTGTATCAAAGTCTTTGTGGCACTAAATAACAAAAAATAATGAGAGATTATAATTCAGGATACAATAGTAGCCTAACTGTTACAAATTTTGCATTATGCTATATTAATGTTTTAGTTATCTGCCGTTTACTTGGGTATTATCTAAGATGCAGAGTTAGCATTCATAAGGAAGCACCTAAGCATACAAATCTTTTTTTAAAAAAAATTAAAACTACAATGGTACAAGTTGCAAAGAGAAAAAAATTCTATAGATGATGCATACATTTATGCACTCTATTTAAAATTAGGCCTAGTGTTTATACATCTTGTAGAACCTGAAGTACAAAGAGTGGGTGAGAACTAAAATGTAAATCATATGTTTGTTTTTGGATTACTTCATTTAAATATATATATATATATATATATATATATATATATATATATATATATATATATAAAATATTAAAAAATAGAGATGTGATTTTCCTTTCACAAGTCTGAATAAATCTTCACATTATGCAAATACACATCTGTTCAAAAAAACAAAGCTAAAGGCACAATCCAGTTACTATAAAGCAACAAAAATTTCAAGGATATTAGAGTATAACTTTCTTTTTGCTTTATTTGTTTCAGTTGCATCACGGTCTAATGGTGTTACATTACTACTCTTTCCCAAACAATAATAAAAAAGAATTCCTTTACAGTATACTGGCCATAATATAAGCAACATACTTAAAGATAGTTATTTTATTTTTGCATGAGATATTTATTTCCAGTCATGAAATAATGTAATTATAGTATAAAATAGGAAAAAGTAGTGAAAGTTTATATAAAATCTCTAAAATAAGAAAATAATTAAATAATGATATTTATATGATACAACTTCATGGCATTAAAAACCATGTTCTGGGAAAAAAATTAAGGCTAGAGAAGTGTAGAAAACTGTATGAATAGATAGGCTACAAAGATGCAAATATGGTATCAGATAAATTCTGTATGACTATTACATGTGTGGGGAAGAAGGAGATGGGAACATAATTAAGAAATACACTATAGGGGCCGGGTGAGTGGCGCGGTGGTTAAGTGCTGGCTTGGGACGCCGGCGGCCCTGGTTCGGGTCCTATATATGAGTGCCAGTAACACTGCCTTCAAAAAAAAAAAAGAAATACACTATAGGGCTGGCCGAGTGGCTCAGTTGGTTAAGAGTTCGCCCAGGAGTGCAAGCTGAGCTCTGAGCAACAGCAGTTTGATGCCCAGCCCAAGCTGAGCTGCTGCTGAGCTGCCAACAGGTAGCAGGATGGCTCAGCTAAAAAAAAAAAAAAAGCACTATAATCAAACCATATTCAATGATTATCTTTATGTGATAGAGTTATTAGTGATTTTAAATTTTTTTAAAGATGATTATTTTATTATTATTATTTTTTTTGAGTGCAGTGTCACTGGCCCTCATATGTGGGACCGAACCGGGGCGGCTGGCTTCCCCCGCGCCACTCGGCCGGCCCCTAAAAGATGATTATTTTAAACAAACAAACCTCAAAGGTAAACTAGTGAAATATAGTCTGCATATTAGTAACCTGTACAAAAACGAAATCTAATATAAGAAAGAGAGCTTGAACATACACAAATTATTCTTATCAGTTCCTAATCCCATCAATGGTGGGTTTAATTATACGTGCTATTTATCAATAAAATTATTTTAAATGAGGCCCCTAAAATATTCCACCTCTAACTTGTTTTGGTAAATATTTAAATTTTTTCTCCATGACCCACCATGTGTTACTAGAAATGTTGATTTTTAATTTGAAATTTTTCTTTTCCTTCACTTGAGTAATTTTGTTTAGTGACAGGCACCTTAATTAATCAAACAATCAACATGTTCACTACTGTGAGGCATCCTATTCAAAGAAGACAAGGTCTTCTTTTATGAGTGAGTCCAAATGAGGAAAAGGAAATTTCATGGAGATTCAAATGCACTTGGAGAATGAGTAAGAAGAGAGCTTTAGAGTAAGTGATCATATTCCTTTTGAAGATATTTGTGTAATGAAGAAATATTGGGTTTTCTTTTCAAAAGATAACCACTATATTAAAGGAATGAATTTTGTTCCTGAAATCATTTAAGAAGGCAGTTATATGGACCTAATCAATTGTGTTCTCTATCATCCATTCAACAATTATTCATCAAACATCACACTGTGCTAATCCTTAATTTTATCTTTCAAATTTTAACACAGTAAATATGGTATGAAATGCTATTAGTATAAAAAATATTTTCAGATAAAGCTACTCTAAAAATTCTATTTCCTGAAAATGTGGGGAACATTACAATGCTTTTTTGATTTTTCAGAAAGGCCAGAAACCACAGTACAAGAAGAATGTTTTCACAGATGCCCAAGAAAAGGTTTTAATTACCAAATTATATCAAATATTCAAGATTTAACTTTAAGAAGAGGCAATAGAAAAAAAATCCAGGCTTATAAAATATTAGGAGTTAATGGTGCACACTATGGAAAGTTTATTGAATGTCAGAAAATAATATAGTATATGATTTATATACACCACTTACTGAATACACATATTGTACTAGGATTCTCCCTCTCAGTATTAAAATTTCTATGTTAAGCAAGCAGTATCTAAACTTAGAATTAGATGAAACCCAGACCATCTTCATACACTATGCAAGAAATACCATTTAAATGTTCTTGACAGTGTTCATTTAACTTTAACACTTTTTGCACAAGATAACATGTTCTGTTTTAGTTTGGTTTCAATTTTTTTCAATTTTATTCATTCTAGTGAGCATCATATTATATGTGTTATATAATTTGACAGCCTTAAGTAAAACAAGAGAATTAGGTCTTTGGAGAAACACTAAAATATTTTTTAAATTCTTTTATTCTGAAATAAACATTGTTTTAAAACAATTAGTTTCAGTTGTACAACACAGTGCAATATTTATACTTTTTATCCCTCAAAGTGACACCTTCCTCCCACAATTCACCACCCCACTCCTCCTCCCATAATCATACTATCTATTACAATTCCTTTCACTCACTTCCACAGTATAATGCACATTCTGTGACTATCTATATATTCAATTACAGTTGGCATACAATATTATAAAACATCAGTTTCAGGTATGCAGTGCATTGATCAAGCCTCTACTCCATCCATGAAGTGGTCTCCCTAACAAGACATGTGACCATCTGACACCCCACAAAATAGTTACAACATTATTATATTCCCTGAACTGTCTTTCATATCCCTGTGGCAATATTGTAGTTACCTATTTATGCTGTCTAATCCCTTCCCCTTCTCCCTCGTTCCCACCCCGCTCCCAACTAGCAAACATCAGTTTTTCCTCTATATCTATGAGACTGTTTCTGTTTACTTTGTTTTTTCATTCAGTTTTTCAGATTCCACATATAAGTGAGATCATATGGTATTTGTCTTTCTCCGACTGACTTATTTCACTTAACATAATAGTCTCTAGGTCCATCCATGTTGTTGCAAAAGGTACGATTTCATTCTTCTTTATAATAGAGTAATACTCCATTGTATAAATGTACCACAGTTTCTTTTTTTCGAATTAGCATCTTGAATTCTTCTGGGAAGATACCCAAGAATGGAATTGCTGGGTCATACGGTAGTTGTATTTCCAGTTTTTTGAGATACCTCCATACTTATTTCCATAATGGCTGCACCAATCTGCAGTCCCATCAACAGTGCTCCAGGGTTCCCTTTTCTCCACAACCTCGCCAGCACTTGTTGTTTGTTGATTTATTGATGATAGCTATTTTGACTGGAGTGAAGTGGTATCTCATTGGAAACACTAAAATATTTTTGCAACGTTTTTACTAATGGTATATACAAAGACAGCAGCACCCTCTTTTACATACAGGATCACATGCATGCATGCCTGCACACACACACAAACACACACACACACACACACACACACACACCAATAAACAAATGTTTGAATAGAGATGTAGAGAAACAGGGATTTAATGAGAATATTAGGTTTTAGATACTCATGGTTTAGATGTAGTAACTACAGCTCTGATACTTATAAGTCATGCATTTATCAATGAGATTAAATCAGTCTTCTCTGAAGACTGAGTAATTTACCAGCAAAAGTGACAGTAACCAGGGCTGTCCTGTTGTCTTATGCCCCATTGAAATCATTAGGGGGCATGTCTATCCATAAATCTAAAGATCAACAATTGACCTTAAAAGCCAAGTAGCAAAATTTTAATTTTAATGGGTCAGGAATTTCTATATTGTAACTGATTTAGGAATTTAGTATAATTTATTTCAGATGCCTCCTGGATAAAATGTTAGGCCTGTCAGATTTCTATGCATACGAAAAAAGTAGGATTGATGAGAAAATAATTTTCATTCAAACAGTTTTCTCAGTAGTAGTTGCTCAAAACATGTACATCTTTTATATGATATGAAATGGTTCATAAAGCAGAATATTACATTTTCTTTACTGTGCATCCACAAAATATTTACATATTTCCATAGGTACAAAAGACTAACTCTATTTGATTTTCCTCTAGAGAGTTTGATTTGGGAAAAATAATGATGAATGTAAGTCACTTAACATTGTTTTTGGATTTTTATTTAGAAATGGAATTAGCAAGGTCAAAGTTTGTGCACATTCAAAATATAGCAATAACAAAAAAAGCACTAGAACAAAATTGAATCAAAATTACACAACTCACTTCTTTGATTTTTTTCATTATTGTTTTCTAGTAATTTATAATGAGTACATTTTTCCTGATGATTTTCTTAGTCAAATAGTTTTAATCATATCATTTCTTGCCTCATTTTATAAGTTTGGATATTTTAAAAATAGTGATATCAATTCTTTGTTCTCTAGATGCCTACAGATCTTTGGATCCAAGCTGAGGAGGCCTCAAAAATAATGGGCTTCGAATGTGAGACTGAGAAGTGGTGGAATCAGAACTAGAAGGCAAAAGAAGTTGTATTTTACTCTAATCAATATATAAATGAAAGTATGCTTCTAATTTGAGATTATTTTGTCTGTTATTTTGTTATCAACTATTTCTATATGATCTCAGATTCAGTCACCTTTGTACCAATGACTTGTAAAAATCATTGCAGTTAGGGATGTAATCTATCATGTTTGTGGTGGGATGGGAACAATATTGTTTGTTTAGCATCAAATATTTTTCAAGGACATTACAAATATCTCATTTAACTTTCACAACAATCCCAAGAAGTGGGGAATAATGCAATCCCTAATTACAGATTAGGAAACTGTGGCTGAGAGCGATTAAGTCTCTTGCATAGACCACAAAGTTATGAAGTGGAATTGCAAAATGTTCAACCTCACTCCAGATTGCCACAAGCTAACTGGCCAATATGCAGATGTAATTTAAAACTCTGACCTTATTACTGCCATTATGTTAGTTTATTAGACCCTTGCTACTCAAATTATTGTCCAAAACATGTGATTATCAACATCACCTGGGAGCTTGTTAGACATAAAAATTTGGGGGACTACTCCAGACCTGCTGAAATTAGAAGCTTCATTTTGACAATCTCAGCAGGCTGTTTGTCAGCACATTAGAGTTCTAGAAGCCCTATGTTATACAATTTGACTTACCAGTCCCTGCTTCTTGGAAGTCTGTAAAAGTAATACCAATGACTCCTTTTCAAGTCCTTTATTATTTGCAGATCTTTTACTTGGTATTTAACATAGACTAATGGTAATTGTTGAAATAATTCTAACATATTATCTCCATCTAAAAATCAATTTAATCACCTTCTCCCCTATCTTTCTTGCTCTCTATTACGTGTTTTCTTTATTATTAAAGCTTCAAGTAAAGAAAATGTACAATACTTAATAGCTTATTAGAGATTATTTTATTTCCAACTTTGCATGAGGTCTAATGGAATTTCATGGAATAATTGTATAGAATGAGCAGTACAGAGCCTCAACTCTGATTTGTCTTGAAGCTTATTACCTATAAGTCTGCCTATGATGCTAATGGCAATAGATTTCTTGTATGCATGCCTTATAAATATCCTCACATGCTCATGGACTTGTTAATTAATGTCATCTATACTCGTGTTCATGATGTGTTGGCTTCCCTCTTGACCTAATTGTTTTGGTAAAAAGTTGAAGGTTCAAAGCTCATTGTAAGCCCCACTATATTTCAACTTTAATTTCTGCTTCCCATAACTTGATCTAAAACTTGCTGATCAACAGCTCTTTATTTTGTCACTTTCTTGGTCTATTTCTGATTAATATTACTGTTGGTCTTTTTGTTAAGCTACCAAACTTTTTTCACTTTATATTACTGACCATAAAAATATATTTGTCACTCTCCTGTTTAATGTGTTGTTGAGTATATCTCTTTACACATATTCTTAATGGTTTTTCTAGGTATTACCACATATGTATATGACTTATCACATTCTATTGTAGTCAGTGTCTTATCACTTCAATAAAGTATAGAAACTTTACCTTCCATTTAGGTTCTTATAACTTCCCCACTTTTAAAATATAATTATCTTGGGCCGGCCTAGTGGTGCAGTGGTTAAGCGCTGGTTTGGGATGCCAGCGGCCCAGGTTCAGGTCCCACATATGAGGGCCAGTGTGACACTGCCCTCAAAAAAAAAAAAAAATATATATATATAGATAGATAGATAGATATAATTGTCTTAAGTGTTTCCTTTCTACACATTAAGTACCACATAAGATGGTGCTGTAATTTTTTATTTAACCATAAAATAATACTAAAGAAATTAATGTGGTGAAATACAGTCTATTATGTTTACTTCTCGTTTTACTCAAGCCATTGTTATTTTTTGGTGAAGGATCAAGTCTTTAATTTTTATTTATTTATTTATTTATTTATTTTTAAGAAGGCAGTGTCACTGGCCCTCATATGTGGGACCCGAACCTGGGCCGCTGGCATCCCAAGCCAGCGCTTAGCCACCACGCCACTCGGCCAGCCCATGGATCTAGTCTTAATTTATTATCATTTTTTTTATGTTTGGTGAGGTTGTATTAGCCATTCTTTAAGGGCAGATCTGAATGCAAAAAATGGTAAGTGTTCCTTCATTTAACAATGTCTTTATATTCTCTTCATTCCTTAAGGATATGTTCATATGTTAAAGTTAGCTGTTGACAGTTCTTTTGTTTCAACACTTGAAAGAATGTTGTTCTGCTTCCTTCTGTTCACCATGATTACAGGTGAAAAATCCTCAGTTATTCAAATTGTTTTTCTGCTACAAGTAGTACATTTTTCTCTCTGACTTCTTTTAATTTTTTAATTATAATTACACTTAGGCGAATTTAACACAACATAAAATGAACCATTCTAAGTTGTAAAGTTTATGTAGGGTTCCAAATGGGTACTGGACTTACCAGGAGGATCATTTCATAGACTGTGTACATGCCTGACCACTGTGCTATACACCTGAAGCTGAAGTAGAATAATATCGAATGTCAACTATAATCTCACACACACACACACACACACACACACACACACACACACACGGTGTGAGAATTATGTTTGCAAACTCATCCTAGAAAAAATACTATCATTTCTGAATATCACGATGGTCATCTTTGGAGTACTCCCCTTGGGATGCATTGATACCAGCACCTCGTGTACCCTTCAAAGCAATTTTGGAACTCTTTTTCTGGAATGGCCATCAGAGCTGTCATCATATTACACTTGATATTGTGAATGTCATCAAAATGTCTTATTTCAATATTTCCTTTATCTTTGGGTAAAGGAGGAAATCATTTGGGGCCAGATGAGGTGACTAGGGAGGGTGTCCCAATACTGTTTTTTGTTTACTGGTGAAAAACTCCTTCACAGGCCATGCCATGTGAGCTGGTGCATTTTCGTGATGCAAGAGTCATGAATTGTTGGCAAAAACTTCAGGTCATTTTCATCTCTTCTCAAGCAGCATTTTCAGCACTTCCAAATAGTAAACTTGGTTAACTGTTTGTCCAATTGGTACAAATTCATAAAGAATAATCCCTCTGATACCAAAAACAACTTTAGCTACATCATTTTGACTCTTGATTTGGACTGATGGAACTTTTTTGGTAGTGGAGAATTAGCTGACTTCCATTTTGCAATTTGATGCTTTGTTTCAGGGTAGTATCAGTACACCCATGTTTCATCACCAGTAATAACACTGCCCAAAACAAGTGTCTTGCCTCTCCAAAAGGTCTTGGCAAACTGACTCTCCTTTACTTTTGTTCATGGGTGAGCATCTTCTGGACCACTTTTGTACACACCTTTCTCATGCCAAAATTTTCAGTTGTGATTTTCCTGTTTCTTTACCGATGTTTACTTGGTCTGCTATGCTTCTCACAGACAGCTAATGATTTTGACACACAATTCAACAAATTTTTCTAATGTTTTCATCAGTTCTGCTTGTTACTGGCAGCCCTGAACTCGATTCATCAGTGACACATTCTCTCCCCTACGAGAAGTGTTTAATCCATCTGTACACTGCTGATTTCTTCATGGCATTATCACCCAAAACTGAGAATAACATGTCCCTGATTTCACTTCCACTCTTGCCAAGTTTACCAAGAAATTTAATGTTTCTTCATTGCTCTACTTCAAGCTCAGACAATCTCATGATGGCATAGAAAAACATGCAACAACAATAATGAATACCACTCAGCAAGACACCGCCACATGTCAACAAGAACACAGCTATGAGACACTGATATACCAAGGTTATAAAACCTTACTGAGCTGCTTGTAAAACAGTGTAAGGTACCTTACAGGCCGGCCAAGGAGCGCGGTGGTTAAGAGCTGGCCTGGGACGCCAGTGGCCCCGGTTCGGATCCCACATATAAGGGCCAGTGACACTACCCTCTTAAAAAAAAAAAAAAACACCTTACAGTGCTACCATTGTTAGCATGCAGTGGCAAGTTTGCCAACTTGTCATAGATAGATATAGATATAGATATAGATATAGATATAGATATAGATATAGATATAGATATAGATATAGATATAGATATAGATATAGATATAGATATAGATATAGATATCATCACAGGATGTAAAGTACAGTATAAGGAAAATAATAAATGGTATTATAACAACTATATACAATGCCAGAGTGATAGTAAGTTGGGGGTTTAACTTTATGATAGGTTTGAATGTCTATTACATTGTATTATACACCTGAAACTAATTTTAAAAAATAAAGTGAACACTTCAGTGGCATTTAATGCAACTCTAATGTTGTGATATCTTCATCACCATAAAAGGAAATTCTGTCTAGTAAGCAGTTACTACCCATTCCTGTCTTGCCACGAACCCTGGCAGCCACCAATCTGCTTTCTGTTTCTATGGATTCATCTATTCTTGATATTTAATATAACTAGAATCATACATGTTTGATCTTTTGTGTTTGGCTTTTTCCACTCAGCATGTTTTTTTCAAGGTTCTTTCATGTCTTACCATGTATCAGTACTTCATATATACTATATGACTTACAGATAATATATATGGAAATACATTAAACAAAATATAAATGAATAATTAAATATTTACATATTAAATATTTATTATACAAAGTATATATTTATTAAAACTGTTTTTCTGAGCTGTTTTAAGTTTACAGCAAAATTGGTGGGAAGTACACAGATTTCCCACATGCTCCCTGCTCTTACTTATACATAGACTGCCATGCTATGAACATCCCCCATCAGAGTGGTACATTTGTTATAATTGATAAACCTAGAGTAACACAGCATAACCACTCAAAGTCCATAGTTTACATAAGATTTCACTCTTGTTGTACTTTCTATGAGTGTGAATAAATATATAATGCAATACACCCATCATTAAGGTATCACAAAATGTATTTTCACTGCCCTAAAAATTATCTGTGCTATGCCTATTGAATCTTACCTCACCAACTCCTGTCAAGCAGTGATCTTTTCCGGTCTCCATAGGTTTTATATTTCCAAAATGTCATATAGTTAGAATGATGCAGGATGTGCCCTTTTCAGATTGGCTTCTTTCACTTAATAATATGCATTTAAATTTCCTTCATGTGTTTTCATAACTTGATAGCTCATTCGTTTTTCTTTTCTTTTTCTTTTTTTTTTACTTTTTAAATTAAATTTACTGGGGTGACATTGGTTAGTATAATTATATAGGATTCAAGTGTACATTTCTATATTGCATCATCTCTACATCTCATTGGTGTTCCCCACCCAGAGTCACTTTTCCTTCCATCACCATACATTTGATCTCCTTTTCCCTCTCCTACCATCCTTTCTCCCATTATATTCTGGTAACCACTAAGCTGTTGTCTGTGCCTATGAGTTTTTGTTTCTTTGTTTGTCTTGTTCCTTTGTTGCTTTCAGTTTTATATCCCGGTCATATGTTCTTCACTTTTTCTGCCTGACTTATTTTGCTTAGCATAATAATCTCAACATCCACGCATGTGTTGCAAATGGCAGTATTTCATCTTTTCCTATGGCCACATAGTATTCCATTGTGTAAATATACCACACCTCCTTTTGTTTACATATCTTCACCAAAATAAATAATCCTGCAGTGAACATTGGGGTACATATATCTTTACTGATTAACGTTTTCAGATATTTTTTTGATAGATACTCAGGAGAGGGAATGCTGGGTCATACTGTAATTCTATTCTTAATTTTTAGAGAAACATTCATACTATTTCCCATAGAGGCTGTACAAATTTACATTCCTACCAACAGTGTACAAGTGTTCCTTTTTCTCCACAGTCTTTCCAACACTTGTTATTACTTATCTTGTTGATGATAACCATTGTAACAGATGGGAGGTGATATCTCATTGTGGTTTTAATTTGCATTTCCCTAATATCTATTGAAATTGACCATTTTTTATATGTCTGTTGGCTATTTATACGTCTTCTTGGGAGAAGTGTCTGTTCCGGTTCTCTGCCCATTTTAAAATTGGATCGTTTGTTTATTTGTTGCTGAATTGTATGAATTCCTTATATATTTTGGACATTAGCCCCTCATCAGAGGCATTGTTTGCAAAAATTTTCTCCCATCCCGTTGGGTACCTCTTTATCTTGTCAATGGTTTCTTTTGCTGTGCAGCAGTTTTTGGTTGGATATAGTCCCATTCATTTATTTTAGCTTTTACTTCCCTTGCCATTGAGGTCAAATTCATAAAAATCTTCTCTGAACCCAAGGTCCATAAGTTTAGTACCTAAGCTTTCTTCAAAGTGATTCATTGTATCAGGCCTTAATTTTAGGTATTTGATCCATTTTAATTTTAGTATATAGTGACTGATAGCAGCCTAGCTTCATTCTTTTGCATGAGGCTTTCCAATTTTTCAAGCACAATTTATTGAAGAGGCTTTCTTTTCTCCATTGTATGGTTTTGGCTCTTTTGTCTAAAATTATCTGCCCATATATACAAGTGTGTGGGTTTATTTCTGGGTTCTCAATTATATTCCATTGATCTGTGTGTCTGTTTTCCTGTCAATACCATGCCATTTTGATTATTGTCAACTTGTAGTATAAATTGAAATCAGGAAGTGTGATATCTCCAGCCTTGTTCCTTTTTATTTTTTTTATTTTATTTTAGTTAGGATTTCTATGGCTATCCAGAGTCTTTTGTGATTTCATACAAATCTGATGGTTTTTTCTCCCATTTCTTTAAAAAATGGCATTAGGATTTTGATGGGAATTGCATTAAATCCCTATATTACTTTGGGTTATATGGCAATTTTAACTATGTTGATTCTTCCAACCCACCATGAACATGGAATGTCTTTCCATTTATGTATTTATTTATTTATTCATTCATTCATTTATTTATTTTTTGAGGGCAGTGTCACTGGCCCTCATATGGGGGACCCGAACTGGGGCCGCTGGCATCCCAAACCAGTGCTTAACCACCGCGCCACTCGGCCGGCCCTGTATTTATTTTTAATTAAAGTTAATTTGGGCAATTGTTAGGAAAGTTACATAGATTTCAGGTGTAAAATTCTGTAATACATCATCTATATATCATGTTGTATGTTCACCAACCAGAATTAGTTCTCTTTCCATCACCATATATTTAATTCCCTTTACCCTCATCTACAACCCCTTTCCTCCCTTACCCTCTGGTAACCACTAAACTACTGTCTGTGTCTTTGAATTTTGTTTCTTTATTTGTTTCTCTTCTTCTATTGTTGTTTTCAGTTTTATATACCACATATCAGTGAAATCATATGGTTCTCTACTTTTTCTGTATGACTTATTTCTTTCCGTATTATAATCCATGTTGTTGCAAATGGCACTATTTCATTTTTTCGTATGGCAGAATAATATTCCATTGTGTACATATACCACAACTTCTTTATCCATTCATCAATCGAAGGAAACCGGTTGTTTCCATTTCTTGAACACCATAGATAAAGCTGCAATGAACATCGGAGTACACATATCCTTAAAGATAAATGTTTTCAGGTAGTCTGTGTAGATATGCAAGAGAGGGATTGCTGAGTCATATGGTAATTCTATTTTAAATTTTTGAGGAATCTCCACACTGCCTTTCATAGTGGCTGCACTAGTCTGCATTGCCACCAACAATGTATGAGGGATCCATTTTCTCCAGCCTCTCCAACATTGTTATTATTTGTCTTGTTGATGATAGCCATTCTAACTGGTGTGAGGTGATATATCATGTGGTTTTTATTTGCATTTCTCTGGTGATTAGTGCTTTTGAGCATTTTTTCATGTCTATTGGCCATCTGTATGTCCTCTTTGGAGAAATGTCTATTCAGCTCCTTTGCCCACTTTTTTATTAGATTGTTCGGATTTTTTGTTGTTGAGTTGTATGAGTTCCTAATATACTTCGGATATTAGCCCCTTATTAGAGGAAATTGCAAAAATCTTTTCCCATTCGGTTGGTTGACTCATTATTTTGTTGATGGATTTTTTTCCTCTGCAGAAGCTTTGTAGTTTGATATAGTCCTATTCATTTATTTCAGCTTTTAATTCCCTTGCCTTTGAAGTCAAATTGATAAAATCCTCTTTGAACCCAAGGTCCATAAGTTTAGTACCTATGTTTTCTTCTATGCAGTTTATTGTTTTAGGTCTTATGTTTAGGTCTTTGATACATTTTGAATTAATTTTGGTACACAATGGCAGATAGCAGTCTAGTTTCATTTTTTTACACATGGCTTTTCAATTCTCCTAGCACCATTTATTGAGGTGGCTGTCTTTTCTCCATTGTATGCTTCTGGCTTCTTTGTCAAAAATTATCTGTCCATAATTATGTGGGTTTATTTCTGGGTTCTTGATTCCATTCCATTGGTCTGTGTGTCTGTTTTTCTGTTAATACCATATTGTTTTGATTATTGTTGCCCTGTAGTAGAAGCTGAATGTCAGGGAGTGTGATACCTCCAACATCGTTCTTTTTCTTAGCATTGTTTTGGCTATTCAGGGTCTTTTGTTGTTCCATACAAATCTGATGAGTTTTTATATTATATCTTTAAAAATTGTCATTAGAATTTTGATGGGCATTGCATTAAATCTGTATATTGCTTTGGGTAATATGGCCATTTTAACTATGTTGATTCTTTCAATTCATGAACACAAAATCTCTTTCCAGCTCTTTTTGGGTCTTCTCCAATTAAAAAAAAAATCTTATAGTTTTCATTGTATAGGTTTTTCACATCCTTGGTTAAGGTATTTTATTATTTTTGTTGCAATTGCTAAAGGAATTTTTTGAAATTTATTTTTCTGAGATTTCTTTGTTAGTATATAGTAATGCAATGGAATGGCCTTTATTACGTTAAGGTATTTTCCTTCTATACATATTTTATTAAGTGTTTTAATCATAAATGAATGTTGTATATTGTCAAATGTTTTTTCTGCATCTATTGATGTAATGATATGTTTTTGTTTTTTATTTTGTTTATGTGGTATATCACATTGATTGATTCGAATATGTTGAACCACCGTGGGATCCCTGTGATGAACTCCACTTTGTCGTGATATAAAATGTTTTTAATGCATTGTTGCATTTGATTTGGTAGAATTTTGTTTAGGAAGTTTGCATCTGTATTCATTAGAGATATTGGTGTGTAATTTTCTTTTTTTGTGTTACCCTTACCGAGTTTGGTTATCAGGGTAATGTGGGCCTCATAAAATGAGTTAGGGAGTATTGTCTCTTCTTCAATTTTTGGAAGAGTTAGAGTAGGACAGGTATTAGATTCTCTTTTTTTTTTTTTTTGAGGGCAGTGTCACTGGCTCTCATATGTGGGACCCGAACCGGGCCGCTGACTTCCCAAGCCAGCGTTTAACCACCGCACCACTCGGTCAACACTTAGATTCTCTTTTAATGTTTTGTAGAATTTACTAATGAAGCCATCTGGTCCCAGACTTTTGCTTTTGGGAAGGTTCCTGATGACTAATTCAATTTCCTTACTGTTGATCGGTCTATTTGGATTTTCCAATAATTCGTGATTCAGCCTAGGAAGCCTACATGTTTCTAAAAACATGTGCATTTATTGCAGGTTATTGAATTTGGTGGCATATAGTCTTCATAGTATTCTTGGATGATCCTTTGTATTTTTGTGGCATCAGTGGTAACTTCCCTTCTTTCATTTCTGATTTTGCTTATTTGTGTCTTTTCTCTTTTTATTTTAGTAAGACTAGCCAAGAGTTTGTCAATTTAATTAATCTCTTCAAAGAACCAGCTTTTTGTTGCATTAATTTTTCTATAGTCTTTTTGTTCTCTGTATCATTTAATTCTGCTCTGATTTTAATTATTTCCTTCCTTCTGCTCACTTTTGCTTTCATTTGTTCTTCTTTTTCTGGTTCTTTAAGGTGTAATGTGAGGTTATTTATCTGGGATTTTTCTTCTTTCTTGAGGTAGGCCAGTAATCACATAAATTTCCCTATTAAAACTGCATTAGCTACATCCCAAAACATTTAGTAGGATGTATTTTCATTCTTATTTTTTCTATGTGGCTTTTTAATCTCTCTTCTTATTTGTTCTTTGACCCAGTCATTATTTAAAGTGTTGTTTAATCTCCATATATTTGTGGCTTTTCCTGCTTTCTTTTTGCACCTGATATCAAATTTCAAAGTCTTGTGATCAGAGAATAGGTTTGATATGATCTCCATTTTCTTAAATTTGCTGAGGCTAGTTTTATTTCCCAATATATGGTTTAACCTTGAGAATGTTCCATGTTCACTAGAAAAGAACATGTATTCTGATATTCTAGGGTGAAGTGCTCTATAGATGTGAATTATGTCCATTTCATCTAATGTGTCATTTAGGGCTGTTATTTGCTTATTAATTTTCTGTTTGGATGGTCTATCCACAGATGTCAATGATGTATTTAGGTGTCCTCCTATAGTTCGGTTTTGGTCAATTTCTCCCTTTAATTCTGTTAGTATTTGCTTTGTATATTTCAGTGCTCCCTGATTGGGGACATAAATGTTGATGACTATTATATCTTCTTGTTGTATAGTCCCCTTTATCATTATGAAATGTCCATCTTTTTCTCTTGTTACGTTTTTTATCCTGAAGTCTGTTTCAACTATTATCAGTATAGCTACTTCTGCTGTATTCTGAATACTATTTGCTTGGAGTGTCAATTTCCAGCCTTTCACTTTGAGTGTATATTTGTCCATGTAGCTGAGATGTGTCTCTTGGACATAGCATATGGTTTAGTTTATTTATTTATTTATTTATTTATTTATTTATTTATTTATTAAAAGCATTTTATTGGGGAATTCAGGGAGGGGAACAGTGTTGGAGAATTGTGGGAGGGGACCAGCCAAGTTGTTGTTCTTCAATCTTTATTGTGGAGGGCACCACTCACGATCTGGCTTCCCGTTGGCAGCTCGTGGCCTCTAAGCTCATCGTGCTGTGTTCAATCTTAGTTGCAGGTGGACATAGTCACCATCCCATGCAGGGGTCGAACCCGGCAGCCTTGTTGTTAGGAGCGCATGCTCTATCCACTGAGACATCCGGGAGGCACCACAGCTTAAGGTACCGAGTTCAGTCTTAGTTGCAGGCAGGCATAGCCTGCCACTGAACAGGCAATCTTGTTGTTACACCAGCTGAACCATCCTGCCACCTGTTGGCAGCTCAGTGACAGCTCAGCTAGGGCACAGCGTTCACTGGCCCATGTGGGAATTGAACTGGTGGCCCTGTTGCTCAGAGTATACGCTCTAAGCCAACTATTAACCAACTGAGCGACTCGGCTGGACCGGGTTTATTTTTTTGATCCAATCTGCTTCTGTGCCTCTTTATTGGTGATTTCAGTCCACTTACATTTAAGGTGATTAGTGATTCATGAGGATTTCCTATCATTCTTATCCCGGTTTTTTTGTAGGACAGTATCTCCATTGTTTGTTTGCCTTTTTGAAACTGTTTATTATTTCATTGTGGTGGTAATCTATGATATTTTCATGTATTTCTTCATTTCATATCTTATATATTTCAGTTTTGGATTTGTTTCCAGCATTACCATTAAGTTTGTGTAAAAAAAGTGTTTCATATTTAGAGTATTCCATTTCTTTAGCCTGCTATCTTTCTCCATTTCCATGTGCCAGTTCATACCTTTACTTATTCCCCTTTTATGTCTTAGTTCTCACAAATTATCCTTATTTATTCTGTGAGTTGATTTGTGCACTGCAAAAAAAAAGTTGTCTTTTTCCTCTCTCTCCATTGTTTGTTTGTTTTCTTTTTTACCCTTTATGTTATGTTTAAGTGTATAGTGTCTTATTTGGTGTAGAGGTTGCCATTTCCTGCTTCTGTCTTATAACACTATTCATTTTTTTCTATTCTTTTGCTTTTTATTTCAGGTTTAATGCCTCCTTCAATATTTCTTGTAGTGTGGGTCATGTGTTATTAAATTCCCTCAGCCTCTGCATGTGTGGAAACATCTTTATTCCTCCTTCATATCTAAAGGATATCTTTTCTAGGTATATTATTCTTGGCTCATAATTTCTCTATTTCAATAGTTTGAATATTTTGTTCCACTCCCTTTTGGCTTCTAAAGTTTCTGCTGTAAATTTTGATGATAATCTAATGAGCTTTCCTTTGAAGATTAAGGTCTTCTTTTCCCTGGCTGCCTTGAGTAGTGTTTCTTTGTTGTTGATTTTGACAGCTTCAATATAATGTGCATTGAAGAAGGCCTGATGTGATTGACGTGATTAGGTGTTCTATTTGCTTCTTGGATTCGATGATCCAGTTCTCTGCACATGTTAGGGATGTTCTTGTCAGCTACTTATTTGAATATATTCTCTATTCCCTTCTCTCTTGTTTCCCCTTCGCGTATGCCCATTATTCTTATATTGCTCTTTTTGATGGAGTCAGAAAGTTCTTGTAGAGCTCTTTCATTTCTTTTCACATTCAAGTCCCTCTCTTCCATCTGTGTAATTTGCGTATTTCTATCTTTGATGTCACTGATTCTTTCATCTGGTCAGCTCTATTACCTAATCTGGCTATTTCACTCTTCATGTTTTTTATTGAGTTCTTAATCTCCAGAAATTCTATTTGGTTCTCTTTCAAAATTTCAATCTCAGGCTGGCCTTGTGGTGCGTGGCGGTTTAGCGCTGGCTTGGGAAGCCAGTGGCCCCGGTTTGGGTCCCACACATGAGGGCCTGAGACACTGCCCTCAAAAAAAAATTCAACCTCTTTGGTAAAGTGTTCATTTTATTCTTTGGTTATGCTTCTGAGATCATTAAACTGCCTGTCTGTGTTTTCTTGTATCTCGTTGAGTTTTTTTCAGAACTTCAATCTTGAATTCTCTGTCATTTAAGTCATATATTTCCATGTCTTTAAGTTTATTTTCTGGAGGCCTTTCATTTTCTTTCTGAGCTACCTTGTTACCTTGGTTATTCATGGCAATAATGAATTATTATTTCTCTTCCTAGGCATCTACATGAGTAGGTTCTGCAACAGGTTGGTAAGAAGAGATCTTTTTTTGCTTTCCAGTGGGTGTTGGTAGAATGCTTTCTTTTATTTTGTATTGCAGCCTTTTATTCTCTCTCATGCTCTAGTGTTATATTTTCTCCATGCTGCTCTGGTTTCTCATACAATGGGGGGGGGCGTTTCCTGGAAAGTGGGCTTCTTCTCTGTGAGCAGGTCACCAGAACTCATGGCACCTTTGTTGGGGGATGAGAAGAGCTTCAGAATTTCAGAAGCTCTTCCTGCACCACATTCAGGGCCTGTGGTTTCAGTGGCTCTATCTATCCCTGCAGGGATCCTTCCAGATTAATGGGGGCAGGGGCGGGGTGAGTTGTGACAGTTGGTTCTAAGCAATGTTGGTGACAACCAGCACAACCAGTCCTGCACCCAAGGCTCCCTTCCATTCACTGGATCTAGTTGGGCTGAGTCAGTGGCTGTGGGATGCAGTTCTCAGAACAAAAATATTCTGTTCTTTTAATCCAACACTACTACAGTTCCACTTCTAGCACTGGGCAGGTGGGGGTCAGGGGAGCTCTGGGATGATTGGGAAGAGTTAGCTAGGTTCCATGCTTATTCCTTCCATTCTCTGCTTGGCAATGATTGCTTACCTCAATCTTTGCTCTGAGGTTTCTTCTGTGAGTATTGGGTTCAGCCGTTTTATATGTTAATCCTTCAGTGGGACTGTGGGCAATAAGGGGAGCACTAGCAGTACGAATTCTTCCATCTCCAAAGACTACTGTAGTTCTTTAATGCAGGGATCTCTGAGCTCTGTTCTGGGTCCTGCAGCCTGCTAGGCCCATGCTCTCTGCACTTTCCCCTCCTCCCCCGATTGCCCAATTTGCCCACCTTTAGTTGATTTTAATCGTGCATCTCTTAATCTTGCCTGTCTGCTGCCCAGGGAGTTCTTTTGTGGAATTATAGCTGTTCAATTTGTTGTAAATTCCAGGGGAAGTTTCAAGAGGTTCATCTCATGCCACCATTTGTATGATATCATTGGTTTGTCAATATTAATAATACTTTCAAAGAACCAGCTCTTCGTTGCAGTCATTATTTCTATTGTCTTTTTTTTTGAGGGCAGTGTCACTGGCCCTCATATGTGGGACCCAAACCGGGGCCGCTGGCTTCCCAAGCCAGCGCTTAACCACCGCACCACTCTGCTGGCCCTCTATTGTCTTTTTATTCTCTATTTCATTTAGTTTTGCTCAGATTTTTATTGTTTCCTTCCTTCTGCAGACTTTAGATTTCATTTACTCTTCTTTTTCTAGTTCTTTAATGTGTAATGCTAGATTGTTTGTTTGGGATTTTTCTTGTTTCTGAAGATAGACCTGTAATGACATATATGTCCCTTTCAATCTTTTTTGCACAATTTACTTTCATTCTCATTTCTTTCTCTGTAACCTATGATCACTGTCTTTTTTAAATTTCTTCTCTGACTTAATCATTTTTAAATAGCATGTTGTTTAATCTATGTATCTGTGGGCTTTTTCTACTCTTTTCCCAGTTGATCTCCAATTTCAAAGCCATGTGGTCAGAGGATATGGTTGTTATGATTTCAATCTTCTTAAATTTATTGAGGATAGTTTTCTTTCAAACATATGGCCTGTCCTTGAGAATGTTCCACGTTCACTAGAAAAATCTGGTGTTTTAGGATGAAGTACTTTGTAAATGTCAATTAATTCCATTTGATCTAATGTGTCATTTAATGCTGATATCTCCATACTGATTTTCTGCTTAGATGGAGTATCCATAGCTTTCAATGATGTATTTATGTTTACTATAATTGTGTTTTGTTTTGTTTTTCTCTTTCAGTTTATGTCTTAAATTCTGTTAGTAGTTACTTTATAGGATTTGGTGCTCCCTGATTGGGGACATACATATCGGTAATGATAAGTGTTATGTCTTCTTATTGTATTTTCTCTTTATCATTATGAAATGTCCATCTTTGTCTTTTGTTATATTTTTTATCCTGAAGTCTGTTTTGTCTGATATAAATATTGCTACATCCGTTTTTCTCTGGATACCATTTTCTTGGAGTATTGTTTTCCATCCTTACTCTTTGAGTCTATAATTATATTTGTAGCTGAGATGCGTCCCTTAGACACAGCATATGGTTGGGTTTTGATTTTTTATCTAATTTGCTACTCTGTGCCTTTTTCTAGGTGAGTTCGGTCCATTTACATTTAGGGTGATTATTGATATATAAGGATTTCCTATAGCCATTTTATCTTTGTGTTTTTTTTTTTTTTTCTGGTAGCTCGGTGTCTCCACTGTTTCTTTGCCTTTTTGTTCCTGTCTCCTATTTTAGCAAGGAGGTATTCTGTGATTTTTTCTTTGTTTCCTCTTTTTTATGTTATGTGTCTCAGGCCTGGGTCTTTCTTTCTTTCTTTCTTTCTTTCTTTCTTTCTTTCTTTCTTTCTTTCTTTCTTTCTTTCTTTCTTTCTTTCTTTCTTTCCTTCAGAGCTTACTATTTGTTTATGTAAAAGAAATTTCATATATATAATAGTCCTTTTTCTCAGCATGCTTTTTACCTTCCAGCCCCTTTGCAAATTCAGACCTTTATATGCTCTCCTCTTTCATGTTTTTTTTTTTTGTCAAAAATTATCTGTTTATGATGTGAGTTGATTTCTTAGTTGCAGTAGCAAGTTGGATTTTATTTTCTTTTTCCTTTTTTTATGTGTTTATCTTCTTTACCATTTATGTTATGTTTAAATGTATAGTGCCCTATTCTGTTTGAAGGTTGCCATTTTTTTGTTTGTTAGTAATCTTCCTCATGGTTTTGTGTTCTTTTTTTGTTTTGTTTTTTGGTTTCTGTTTGAATAGCCTCCTTCATTGTTTCCTGCAATGCAAGCAATGAGTTAAAAAATTCCCTCAGCTTCTGTATGTGTGGAAAGGTCTTTATTCCTCCTTCATATCCAAAGTATAGCTTCACTGGATGTATTGTTCTTAGCTGGCAATTTCAATAGTTTGAAAATTTGTTTCCTTTCCCATCTGGCTTGTTGAGTTTGTGCTGAAAAATCTAATGACATAATGGGCTTTACTTTATAGGTAATTAGGTGTTCCGTTTGCTTTTTGGATTTGAGGATCCAGTTCTTTCTATCATTTGGGAAGTTCTCATTGACTATTTGTATGAATAGACTCTCTGTTCCCCCCTCCCTCTATTTTTCTTCTGGTATACCCATTATTCTTATGTTGCTCTTTCTGATGGAGTCAGAAAGTTCTTGTAGAGTTCTTTCATTTCTTCTATCAAGTCTCTTTGTTTTTCTATCTATGTCATTTCTATATTTCTATCTTCAATATCACTAATTCTTTCCTCAATCTGGTAGGTTCTATTATAGTTCCTAAGCTGGATGTTTCATATTTCATCTCTTTTATTGAGTCCTCCATCTCCAGAATTTATATTTGTTTCTTTTTTAAAAGTTTAATCTCTTTGGTAAAATATTCATTTTGTTCACTGATGTTGCTCCTGATTTCATTAAACTGTGTGTCTGAGTTTTCCTGCATCTTTTTGAGTTTTTTCAGAACTGCAATCTTCAAATCTGTCTCTTAGGTCATATCCTTCCATGCCTTTAAGATCATTTTCTGGAGATTTTTTATTTTCTTTCTGAGCTGCCTTGTTATGTTGGTTATTCATGACAAGTAATTAATTATTATTTGCCTTCCTGGTATCTACAGCAATGGATTCCACAGCAGATTGATATGAAGAGATCATTCTTTTGCTTTCCAGTAGGTGTCACAGGAATGTTTTATTTTCTCTTGCACTGCAGCATTTTAGCATTTTCTTGCACTGTTCCAGCTTCTCCCACGATGTGAGGTTTCCTGGGAACTGGGTTTCTCTGTAATCAGTTGGTCTGTGTCTCAAGGCACCAAACTTTCAGAGGATGTGTTAGTTGTGCGGTTCTGAGCCCCTAAGACCCTGATGCTGCTCCTGAAGCCTGATGCAGAACTTGTGTGTCTCACCAACCCTGGTTGCCCCTACAGGGTTCTTCCCAGAAAGACGGGGGCAGGGTGGGCTGTGAGAGGTGGCTGGTGTGTTTGTGGCTTTGAGCAATGGCAACTTCCAGCCTACAGCTGTCTCAACTCTGTATCTCCTCTCCTGGCAACAGAATTAACCACACTGTGTGTCTGCTGCTGCAGAACTGTCACTACAGTGCTCTTCTGATCTTTAATTTGACACTGTTGGGCCGGCCGAGTGGCGCGGTGGGTAAGTGCTGGCCTTGGAAGCCAGCGGCCCCGGTTCGGTCCCACATATGAGGGCTAGTGAGACTGCCCTCAAAAATAAATAAATAAATAAATAAATAAATAATAAAAAAATAAAAAAATAATTTGACACTGTTAGTTTCTTCTGGAGCCTACTTCTAATACTAGGAGAATGGGGAGAGTTGAGCTCTGGGATGGAGGGGGCAGCTGCCAGACTCTGTCTTTGTTTCCTGCCTGGCAGTAAAGGCTTAAATTGCAGTTCTCACCCTTCTGTATTTGTTCTTTGCCCTGATGTCTCTGTCCTGAACACTGGTTTCAGCCATATTATATGCTGATCCCTTAGGCAGTGCCACAGAAAGTGCATCTGCAGCCTGAATCCTTTCTTCTCCTGAGACCACAGTGAGTTCCAGGCTGCATCCTGTGGCCCAAATCTCTGTCTGTACTTTCCCCTTCCCTTCTCACTTGCTCTAATGATTCACCCACCTTCAGATGTTTTGATGTGTGGATCTCTCAGATGTGATTATGTGTTGCATAAGTTATGCTTTGA
This sequence comes from Aselliscus stoliczkanus, assembly GCA_033961575.1. Taxonomy (NCBI): domain Eukaryota; kingdom Metazoa; phylum Chordata; class Mammalia; order Chiroptera; family Hipposideridae; genus Aselliscus; species Aselliscus stoliczkanus. Next base: position 31,924,684 of record CM066737.1, on the reverse strand, counting down.
TGAATTATATAATAGCTATTCAATTTGTTGTAACTTCAAGGGAGATTTCAAGGAGCACTCTTTAATCTCCCATTTTTATGACGTCACTCTGGCTCATTTATTTATTTATTTTTGTCTTATATAACAATTTTATTGGTAAAACATGTAATATTTTGAAAACTTCCATTCTATTTGACCCACAATTGCCACCCACAAAGCCCAGATTAGCACTTTCATGAAAGTCAGCATGACTTTTTTTGCAAAAATTCACATAGAAGTTTCCTTAAACAATGGGTGATTCTATCTGATTTATCCTGCCTCCATATCTAATAATGTCTTTGCAACCCATGTCAGATTTCTACCTCTAAATTTATTCATTTATAGAGCATTTATTATTATTATTGTTATTATTAGTTACAGATGTACAAAATGATGCAAAAGTTATCTTTTCACCCCTTACAAAGTGACTTCTCCCTCCCCCCCACTGCCCTCCCACCCCTGAGAGCATACATATCTATCACAATTCCATTGACTCCATCACCACACTATACACCACTCCCATGACTATATATATGTTAAATTATAGTTAACATCTAATATTATTCAGTGGCAGCTTCAGATGTACAGTGCAGAGGTCAGGCCTTTACACCATCCTGAATTGGTCTCCCTAACAAGACATGAGTCCATCTGGTCCCCTAAAAAATATTTACAACCTTATTGATTATATTCCTCAAACGGTCTCTTCTATCCCTGCAGCAATATTGTAGTTACCAGTTTATGTTGCATTGTCCCTTCCCCTTTTCCCGTGTGCCCAACTGGTCCCATCTAACAATCATCAATTTTTCCTCTGAGTCTCTAAGACTATTTCTGTTTACATTGCTCATTTATTCAGTTCTTTAGATTCCACATATAAGTGAGATCATATGGTATTTGCCTTTCTCTGACTGACTTATTTCACTTAGCATAATGTTCTCTAGGTCCAACAATATTGTTGTAAATGGCACAATTACTTTCTACTTAATAGCTGCATATACTCCATTTTGTAAATGTACCACAGTTTCTTAATCCAGTCATTGACAGATGGTCATTTCAATTGTTTCCAAGTATTGGCTATTAAAAATAGCACTGTAATGAACATAGAGGTGCATATATTTTTTCGAATTAGTGTCTTGGGTTTTTCAGGATAAATAGCGAGGAGTGGAATTGCGGGGTCCAAAGGCAGTTCCATTTCCTGTTTTGTTTTGTGTTTTTTAAAAATGTTATTGGGGAATTGGGGAAGGGGAACAGCATTGGGGAATCGGGGAAAGGGAACAGACAAGTTGCTGTCTTTTTGTTCTTCAGTCTAGTTGCAGAGGACGTTGCTTCACTGGCTTATGTTGGTATCGTCATTGTGCTCTTTCCGGATGAGGCAGATGGGTCGCCAGCCTCTGGATGTTCACTCACTGCAGCTATTGGCAGCTCAAGCTCGCTGCTGGCCACTCATTGTAGCCTATGGTAGCCCACTGCAGCAGGGGCTGCAGCCTACACTGTCATCGGGGCTTGCACAGCCCAGCTCCAGGTGGAGCTGTTGTTAGCTGTAGAGGGCAGTGTCACTGGCCCTCATATGTGGGATCCAAATCGGGGCTGCTGGCATCCCAAACCAGCTCTTAACCAATATGCCACTTGGCCGGCCCCCGTTTCCAGTTTTTGAGATACCTCCATACTGACTTCCATAGTGGCTGCACCAATCTGCAATCCCACCAACAGTGTAGCAGGGTCCCCTTTTCCCCACAACTTTGCCAGCTCTTGTTTGTTGATTTGTTGATGATAGCCATTCTGACCAGAGTGAGGTGACATTTCATTGTGGTTTTTATTTGCATTTCCCTAATGATCAGTGAAGTTGAACATTTTTTCATATCCCTGTTGGCCATCAGTATGTCCTCTTTAAAGAAATGTTTCTTCATATCTTCTGCACATTTTTTAATTGGGTTGTTTGTTTTTTTGGTGTTGAGTTGCATGAGTGATTTATAAATTTTGGGTATTAACCCCTTATCGGATATATCATTGACAAGTAGATTCTCCCATTCAGTAGGCTGCCTTTTTGTTTTATTGATGATTTCCTTTGTTGTGAAAAAACTTTAAGTTTGATATAATCCCATATGTTCATTTTTTTCTTTATTTTCCTTTACCCGTGGGGATGTATAAGAAAAATAATGCTCAGGGTAATGTCTGCAAATTACTCCCTATACTTTTTTCTAGGAGTTTTATGATTTCAGGTCTTACATTTAAGTTTCTAATCCATTTTGAATTTGTTCTCGTATATGGCATAAGGAGGTGGTCCAGTTTCATTTTTTTGCATGTGTCAGTCCAATTTTCCCAGCACCATTTATTGAAAAGACTATCTTTACCTCACTGTAAATTCTTGTTTCCCTTGTCATAGATTAACTGTGCGTATATGCATGGATTTAATTCTGGGCTCCCTATTCTGTTCCACTGGTCTATGTGCCTGTTTTTATGCCAGTACCATACTGTTTTGATTACTGTAGGCTTGTAGTATGTTTTGATGTTTCCTAGCTTGATACCTCTGACTTTGTTCTTATTTCTCAAGATTTCCAAGGCTATTCAGTGTCTTTTATGATCCATATAAATTTTAGGATTATATTTTCTATTTCTGTGAAAAATGCCATTGGTAGTTTGACAGGAATTGCATTGAATCTATATATTGCTTTAAGCAGTATGGATATTTTACCTATACTAATTCTTCCTATCCATGAGCATGGTAGGTGTTTCCATTTATTTGTATCTTCTTTTATTCCTTTCTTCAATGTCTTATAATTTTCTGAGTACAGATCTTTTACTTCTTTGGTTAAATTTATTCCTAGGTATTTTATAGTTCTTGGAGTAATTTTAAATGGGACTATTTTCTTAATTTCTACTTCTGATAGTTTATTATTGGTATATGCAAATGCAGTTGATTTCTGAATATTGATTTTGTAACCTGCTAACTTACTGAATTTGTCTATCAGTTCCAATAGTTTTTTTGATGGACTCTTTGGGGCTCTCTCTCTCTGTAGTATCATGTCATCTACATAAAATGACAATTTTACTTCCTTCTTACCAATTTGGATGCTTTTAATTTCTTTTTCTTGTCTCATTGCTGTGGCTAGAACTTCCAGAGCTATGTTGAATATAAGTGGAGAAAGTAGACAGCCTTGTCTTATTCCTGATCTTAAGGGGAATGGTTTTATCTTTTCCCCATTGAGTATGATGTTAGCTGTGGGTTTATCATATATGGCATTTATTGTGTTGAGATATGATTCCTCTATTCCCACTTTGCTAAGAATTTCATCCATAAATGTCTCTTGGATTTTTTCAAATGCCTTTTCAGTATCCATTGATATGACCATATGATATTTATTCTTCATTTTGTTGATGTGGTGTATCACATTAATTGATTTACAGATATTCAGACAGCCTTGCATACTAGGGATGAAACCCACTTGATCATGATATATGATCTTCTTAATATATTGCTGAATTCTGTTTGCTAATATTTTATTGAGGATTTTTGCATCTAGATTCATCAGGGCTATTGGCCTGTAGTTTTCCTTTTTCTGTGTTGTCTTTATCTGGTTTTGGAATCAGGGTGATAGTGGCTTCTTAGAAAGAGTTTGGGAGCCTTCCCTCCTTCAGGATTTTTTGTAAAAGAAGAATAGGTGATAATTGTTTCTTGAATGTTTGGTAAAATTCACTTGTGAAGCCATCTGGTCCAGCTTTTGTTTGTTGAGAGCTTGTCAATTACTGATTCAATTTCCTTAGTAGTAATCAGTCTATTCAGATTTTCCGTTTCTTCTCAAGTTAGCTTTGGACAGTTGTGTGCTTCTAGAGAATTACCATTTCTTCCAGATTGAAAAATTTGTTGGCATATAGTTGCTCATAGTAATTTCTTAAAATTTTATGTGTATCTGTGGTGTCTGTTGTCATTTCACCTCTTTCATTCCTGATTTTATTAATTTGCGTCCTCTCTCTCTTTTTTTATTTCTTTTTGATGAGCCTAGCTAGATGTTTGTCCATTTTGTTTATCTTCTCAAAAAGAAAAACATCTCTTGGTTTCATTGATATTTTGAATTGTTTTTCTGGTCTGTATTTTGTTTATTTCCACTCTGGTCTTTATTATCTCCTTTCTTGTACTCCCTTTGTGCTTATTTTGCTGTTCTTTTTCCAGTTCTCTGAGGTGTAAAGATAACCTGTTGATTTAAGATTTTTCTTCCTTCTTTAGGTATGCCTGCACTACTATGAACTTCCCTCTTAGGACTCCGTTCACTGCATCCTAAAGATTTTGGGTCATGTTGGTTTTTTTTTTTTTCATTTGTCTCGTGGTATGTTTTGATTTCCTCCTTGATCTCATTTGTGACCCACTTGCTATTTAGTAGCATGTTATTCAGCCTCCATATACTTGTAGGCTTTACGAATTTCATTTTTTTTTTTGAGGGCAGTGTCACTGGCCCTCATATGTGGGACCCAAACCAGGGCCGCTGGCTTCCTAAGCCAGCGCTTAACCACCATGCCACTCAGCTGGCCCCGGATTTCTTCTTATAATTAATTTCTAGTTTCATGGCATTGTGGTCAGAGAATGATTTCAATCTTCTTAAATTTATTGAGACTTGTTTTGTGGCCTAACATGTGGTCTATCTTGGAAAATATTCCATGTGCACTTGAGAAGAATGTATATTCTGTAGCTTTGGGGTGAAATGCTCTGAAAACATCAGTTAAATCCAGGTGGTTGAAGGTGTCATTTAAGGTCACTGTTTCCACACTGATTTTCTGTCTGGAGGATCTGTCCATTGGTGACAGCGGGGTGTTGAAGTCCCCAACTATTATAGCGTTACTATTGATCTCCATCTTTATGTCTTTCAATATCTGTTTTATATATTTAGGAGCTCCTATGTTAGGTGCATAGATGTTTACTAGGGTTATGTCCTCTTGTTGGATTGATTCTTTTATTATTATGAATTGTCTTTCTTGGTCCTTTATTATATTCTTCAACTTAAAGTCCATTTTATCTGATATAAATATCACTACTCCAGCTTTTTTCTCAGTTCTATTTGCATGAAATATTTTATTCCATCCCTTTACTTTCAGCCTATATGTGTCTTTTGATCTGAGTTGAGTCTTGTATACAGCATATGCAGGGGTCTTTCTTTCTTATCCATTCAGTCACCCTATATCTTTTGATTGGAGCATTTAATCCATTTACATTTAATGTGATTAATGAGAGGTGCATAGTTATTGCCATTTTGTTATTTGTGTTCCCAGTCTTCCTTAGTTAGGTTGTTTTTCTCTTTTGCTTAAAGAAGCTCTTTTATCATTTCCTGCAATGCTGGCTTTGTAATAATGAATTACTTTAGTTTATTCTTTTCTGGGAATCTCTTTATCTCTCCTTCAATTTTAAATGGTATCCTTGCTCAATGAAGCAATCTAGGTTGTAGGCCTTTTTTTTCACACTTTGAAAACCTCCTGCCGCTCCTTTCTGGCCTGCAAAGTTTCTGTAGAAAAGTCGGTTGATAATCTTATGGGGGTGCCCTTTAAGTAACTTGCTGCCTGTCCCTTGCTGCTTTTAGGATTCTGTCTTTGTCCTTAAACCTTGCCATTTTCCACTATAATGTTTCTTGTTGTGGGCCTGTTTGGGACCATCTTTGTAGGAACCCTCTGCACTTCCTGGGCTTGTATTTCAATGTCCTTTGCCAGGTTAGGGAAGTTTTCAGACATTATTACTTCAAATATGTTCTCAATCCCTTGCTGCCTCTCTTCTCCTTCTGGTATTCCAATGATATGCTTGTTGTTTTGTTTGATGTTGTCCCCCAGCTCTCTTAAACTATTTTCAAAGTTTTTCATTATTTTTTCTTCTTTTTTCCTCTTAGATGATCTCTGCTGTCTTGTCTTTTAAGTCACTGATTCCATCTTCTGCTTCATCCAATCTGCTAGTAATTCCATCGAGTTTGTTATTTAATTCAGCAATTGTGTTCTTAAGATCTAGTTGGTTGCTTTTCATGATTTCTCTATCCTTGTTTATATTCTCATTAATTTCCTTGAACATTCTAATAATCAGTGTTCTAAACTCTGTCTCCAATAGTTTGTTTACCTCTATTTCCTCTAGTTCCACTGATTCAGGAGGTTTCTTCTGTTCTTTTATTTGGGTTGTGTTTCTTTGATTCCCCATTCTGGCGTACTCTTTGTGTTTGCTTCGATGTAACAGGTAGATCCCCAAGGACTCTCGGTCTTTTCTGGGTGGACTTATGTGTTGTATGTCCTTTATATTTGAATCACTCAGTCTCCATTTCTCCTGTGCATGTGTACCAGAATTGTTCCTTGTTTTGTGTGTCTTCTTCTGTGGAAATTGAGCTTTGATTGCTTTTGGTTGTCAGTAGGTGGAATTGACTCCCAGGCTGATTAGCTGTGGGGATTAGCAGTGTCCACAGTTTATTAGGTGCTGTGTGAGGGTTGACCCCTCCAATGAGTCATGGCCCCTCTGGGCTCTTTTGCCTGTAGCAGTTTCTCTTTGGGTGTGACTCTTCTATGTCAATCATGGAAATGCTCTGATTTTGTCTCAATTTGACCTCTGCGTATGATGATTCTTGTGTCTCTCTGGGTGGACCCTGCCGCAGAATGATTTTAAAGCAAAACAGATCAACAAGTATAATGATCACAGCCATCAAAGGAAACCAGATGCTCTCACATGTAAAAGAAAACAATCAACAACCTACAATCAATGTGTACAGAAATATTAAACATACAAAAGAAGAAAACAAGGCTGACCAAGTGGCGCGGTGGGTAAGCGCTGGCTTGGGAAGGCCGGTTCAGGTCCCACATATGAGGGCCAGTAACATTGCTCTCAAAAAAAAAGAAGAAAACAAACAAAAACAAAACAACAACCACAAAAAAAGAACAAAGGACAAAACAAACCAAAATAAAATATAATAAAATAAAAAATAGAATAAATGTGAGAAACTAAATAGCAATACCAAAAAAAAATTTGCAGAATAAAGGAAAGAAGGAGGAAAGGTCTTGCAGTGAAAAGAATGAAGAAAAGAAAGGAGAGAGTGAGGGTGGAAAAGAAAGAAGAAAAAAAACAAAAAGAAAAAAAAATTAATATATATACATATATAAAAATATATATATATATAAAAAATTAATATATATATATATATATACACCCATATATATGGAAATACATTCACATATATACACCCATATATATGCCTATATTAAAAGTTAAAAAATGATGATAATGAAATAGAAATAAAAACCAAAAACAACCAAAACAAACAACCAATAAATGAAAAAAATAATAATGCAGTGCCGGTCTTGGCTAAAGTCCACTAAGCTCTCTCCAGGTTGTCCTCTGCTGTACTAAAGTTCCTCTGCATCTTGTGGGAGCAGAGTCAGCCACCTGGCACCTAGAGTGATCCTGGCAATGCAGGTCTATTGTAGATGAGTGGGATTATATGGTGTGATTGGTAGTTTTTACAAAGTCACTGCCATTTCTGCTTTTGCCTGTCCCAAGACGGGCTGCACACCCACAAAGGTTGATGTGTGTCTTTGGGCAGTCTTTCCGCTGAAGGCTGTGGAGGGTGTGAGAGTTCAGTGCTGCCAAAAGCCACCTGCCAGGGGTCTGTCTGCTAGTGCCTTAGTAGCTGAACCTTCCCTGCCTCCCAAGCATTGCAGGAAAGATGGGGGCCGGGGAGGTAGACTCACTCTTTGCAGCCTCTTCTGGGGCAGAAATTCTCAGCCCCCTGCAGGTAGGAATACTTTTGTAATCTGACTCTACTGCTACATTCAGGGGTCAGCTTAAGACTCTGGCTTGATGGGGCCAAGATTTCTGAGGGAGGGTGTGGATGGGCTCTTATTTCTGCAGTTGTTTTTTTTGCTTTCTGTCCAAGAGAGGAAACACACACACACACACACACACACACACACACACACACACACACACAAACAAAAAATAGTCCCACTGCTGTTTTGAGCTAAGGCCTTTGCCTCAAAAGCCCCAGCAGAGCTTCTGCAGTTCTCCCAGAGGGACTGTGGAAGTTTAGGGGACTGTGCACACCCTGCAGCTGTTCAAATCTCCACTCTGTCTCCCAGGGTCCTGTGTCTGTGCTGGGTGCGTGCTGCGTCTCCCCAAGCCAAGTTTCCTTCTTTACCTGCTTGCCCCATTTCAGGCTTCTGCTGCACAGCCTGTGAACCGTGGCGCTCCTGCTGCACTTCTGGCAGGACCGGGTGGGCATAGGGACTGTTCCCTGGACCGAGTGGGTGCAGGGATTGATCTAACCCTGTCGCTGCCATGCTCTGCACCCTGTCTCCTGGGGACACGGGGTTCCACAGCCAGGGTGCAGCTCATACTGCTGCACGCTAGTCTGTCGCGCCTCCCCCTCACCCGGCCTGAGGCTTCTTCCTCAGACTGCAGACCATCGCACTCTTGCTCTACTCTGGGTGAGCAGTGGGTTGCAGGGAGTGAGCAGTGGAAACACCCACCGATCTGCTCTCTGAAGCCCTGTACCTCAGCAGCCATGGGTGCGGACTGCACCACCATGTGTCTTGCCTCCTTCTTTCCCCACTCACCCAGCAATTATTGTGTGAGACTCTCAGTTGCTCTGTATGATGAGGAGACGTCCCTTTAAAAAGTTACAGAAGTTCAAATTGTGGATATTTCCAGGGGAGAGCTCAGGGAGTCCTCCTCACAGCAACCATCTTCCACTCATCTCTGGCTCATTTCTTTTAAGAAGTAAATAGTATTCCACTGTCTGGATGAACCAATAAATAGTATTCCACTGTCTGGATGAACCTATTAAAAAATATCTTGGTTTCTTCCAAGGTTTGGTAATTATGAATAAAAATTCCATAAACATCCATGTACAGTTTGTTGGGAAGACCTAAGTTTTCAGTTACTTTGAGTGAATACCAAGAAGCATGATTGCTGGATCCTATCGTAAGTGTATTTTTAGTTTTGTAAGAAACCACAAGACCGTCTTCCAAAGTGGCTGTATCATTTTGCATTCCCACCAGCAATGAATGATAGCTCTTGTTCCATATCCTTCTCTGCATTTGAGGATATCTGTTTTCCAGATTTGGCCATTCCAATAGGTGTGTAATGGTATCTCATTGTTTTAATTTGCATTGTCTTGATGACATATGATGTGTAGCATATTTTCATATGCTTATTTTCCATGTGTGTATCCTTTTCTGGTGAGGTGTCTATTAAAATATTGGGCCAGTGAAAAAATAATAATTTAAAATGTTTTTCAATTACAGTTGACATACATTATGTTAGTTTCAGGTGTACACCATTAGACATTTATAGAACTTACAAAGTGATCACTCCAATAAATCAATTACTCACCTGACACATTACATAGTTATTACAATATTATAGACTATATTCCTTATGCAGTAATTTATATCCCAATGACTATTTTGTTACTACTAGTTTGTACTTCTTAATTCCTTACTTTCTCCCCCATTCCACCAACCTTCCTATCTGCCAAACATCAAAATGTTCTCTGTATCAATGAGTTTGTTTTGTTTTGTTCATTTATTTTGTTCTTTAGGCTCCGCATATAAGTGACATCATATGACATTTGTCCTTTTCTGTCTGACTTAAGCCACTCAGCACAATACTGTCTAGGTCCATCCTTGTTCTTGCAGATGGCAAGATTTCATTCTTGATTATGGCTTAGTAATATTCCATTGTATATATGCACCACCTCTTCTTCTTTATCTTTTCCTCTTTTTTTGTAGGTGATGTATATGTTTATTACTTTTTTTTAACCACCTCTTCTTTATCCATTTATCCATTGATGTACACCCAGGTGGCCTTTATATCGTGGTTACCATAAAAAATGCTGCAATGAATATATGGATGCATATGCCCCTTCAAAGTGTTTTGAATTTCTTCAGATAAATACCCAACAATGGATTACTAGATCTTTCTTTGTTCTTGTTATAACCTTTGCTTTACAGTCTACTATGTCCGGCTTTGAATTGCTACTGCTAAGACTTGCTACTACAGCTTTCTCTTTCACTTTCCTTGAAATATAGTTTTCCTTTCCTTTATATTCAGTGTTTATTTCTCTTTTTCTCATTTTTTAAATTAGTTTCAGGTGTACAAAACAATGCAATAGATAGACTTTTTACCCCTCACAAAGGGAAAACACCCCCACCCCAATCGACCACCAGACTCCCCCAGCTACCAACATCATACATACCTATTACAATTCCATTGACCACACCCCCACACTATACTCCATATTCCATGAATATATATATATATATATATATATATATATATATATATATAATCATAGCTGACATACAATATTATTCAACGTCAGCTTCAGGTATACAGTGCAGTGGTCAAGCCTCTACACTGTTCATGAGTGGTCTCCCTAACAAGACATGTGACCATCTGAATCCCTACAAAATATTTATAACTATTAATTATATTCCCAAAATGTCTTTCATATCCCTGTGGCATTATTGTAGTTATCAATTTATACTGTCTAATCCTTCCCCTTTATTTCTCATATTAACCCCTTCCCATCTAGCAACCATCAGTTTTCCCTCTATATCTCTGAGACTATTTCTGTTTACTTTGCTCATTTATTTAGTTCTTTAAATTCCACATACAAGTGAGATCATATGGTATGTGTCTTTCTCAGTCTGACTTATTTCACTTAACATAATGTCCTCTAGGTCCATCCATATCAAATGGTAAGATTTCATTCTTGTTTATGGCTGAGTAACACTACATTGCATAAATGTGCCACAGCTTCTTAATCCAGTTGTCTACCTATGGACATTTCAGTTGTTTCAAAGTCTTGGCTATTGTAAATAGTGCTGCAATAAACATATTGCATATATTTTTTTGAATTAGTGTCTTGAATTATTCTGGATAGATACCTAAGAGTGGAATTGCTGGGTCATAATGTAGTTCCATTTCCAGTTTCTTGAGATAACCCCATACTGATTACCCTAATGGCTGCATGAATCTGCAGTCCCACCAACAGTACACCAATGTTCCCTTTTCTCCACAACCTCACCAGCACTTGTTGTTTGTTGATTTATTGATGAAAGCCATTTGAACCAGAGTGAAGTGGTATCTCATTGTGGTTTTTATTTGCATGTCTCTAATTATTAGTGAGGTTGAACTTTTTTTTCATATGCCCATTGGCCATCTGTATATCCTCTTTAGAGAAATGTCTCTTCATATCCTCTACCCATTTTTTAATTGGGTAGTTTGTTTTTTTGTTGTTGAGTTGAATGAGTGTTTTATAAATTTTGGATATTAATTCCTTATTAGATGTACCTTTGACAAATATATTTTCCCATTCAGTAGGCTGCCTTTTTTTGTATTGATGGTTTCCTTTGCTGTGAAAAAAACTTTTTTCTTTTTTTTTTTTTGAGGGCAGTGTCACTGGCCCTCCTATGTGGGACCGAACCGGGGCCACTGGTTTCCCAAGTCAGCGCTTAACCTCTGCGCCACTCGGCCGGCCCAAAAAACTTTTAAGTTTGATGTAATCCCATCTTTTTCTTTTTTTCTTTTATTTCTTTTGCCTGAGCGTATATAGCAGTAAAAATTTTACTCAGGGTAATGTTTTCAAATTTACTCCCTATGTTTTCTTCTAGGAATTTTGTGGTTTCAAGTCTAACATTTAAGTCTTTAATCCATTTAGAATTTGTTCTCATATATGGTGCAAGCAGGTGGTCCATTTTCATTATTTTACATGTGTCAGTCCAATTTTCCCAGCACCATTTATTAAATAGACTATTAAATTTACTCCAATGTAAATTCTTGCTTCCATTGTCATAGATTAAATGACTATATTTATTGGATTTATTTCTGGGCTCTCTATTCTGTTCCTTTGATCTATGTATCTGTTTTTATGCCAGTACTATACTGTTTTCATTACTATAGCCTTGTAGTATGATTTGATGTCAGGTAACGTGATATCTCTGACTTTGTTCTTATTTCTCAAGCTTGACATGATTATTCCGGGTCTTTTATTGTTCCATATGAATTTTAGGATTATATGTTCTATTTCATAGAAAAATGTTTTTGGTATTTTGATACGAATTGTGTTACATCTATATATTGACTTAGGTAATTGACATTTTAACTATATTAATTCTTCCTATCCTTGAACATGCTGTATTTCCATTTATTTGTATTTTTTTATTTCTCTCTTCAGTGTCTTATAATTTTCTGAATACAGGTATTTTACTTCTTTGGTTAAATTTCTTCCTAGGTATTTTATTGTTTTTGAAGCAATTGTAAATGGGATTGATTTCTTGATTTCTTCCTCTGATAGTTTATTATTGGTGTATACAAATGCAACTGATTTCTGAGCATTAATTTTGTATCCTGCTACTTTACTAAGTTCATTTATCAGTTCTAACAGATTATTGGTGGATTCTTTGGGATTCTCCATGTATAGCATCTTGTCATCTGCATATAATGACAATTTTACCTCCTCCTTTCCAATTTGGATTCCATTTGTTTCTTTTTCTTGTCTGATTCCTGTGGCTGGAACTTACAGAACTATGTTGAATAGAAGTGCTGAAAGTGAGCAGCATTTCTTGTTCCTGATTTTATGTGGAAAGGCTTTAGTCTTTTCCCATTGAGTACGATGTTTGATGTGAGCTTATCATATATGGACTTTATTATGTCTAGATATGATCCCTGTATTCCCACTTTGTGAATAGTTTTTATTATAAATCACTGCTGAATTTTGTCAAATGCTTTTTCTGCTTGTATTGATATGATCATATGGTTTTTATTTTTCATTTTGTTAATGTGATGTATTATGTTAATTGATTTGCAGATATTGAACCAACCTTACATACGAGGAATGAATCCCACTTGATCATTGTGTATGATTTTTTTTTTTTGAACTTCAATTGTTATATGTAGTATCTCTGTATTTTATCTTTATTTTCAGGTTATTGGTTTACATGTTTTTTTCTTTTCTTTTTTTTTAGATTTTTAAAAAAGATTTTTATTAAAAATATAGGTAACACCTCCCAGTTTTTGTAGGAGAGGAAGAATCTAACTTTGGTGGGTACCTTGTTCTAAGTTGTAAAACCACCTCCAGTCATGACAATACAAGAAAGCTTGTTTGTCCTTTGAAAGCAATTAGCAAATACATATGATCTGTGTTTTCCCTCTCACCGCAGTACTTAAAAATCCTCCTCCTGTTTGTTTCAGTGGAGTTGAGTTCAGGCCTTAGTTCTGGTTTCTCCCCCTTATAGCAATAGCCTTGAATGGCTGAGTGGCACAGTGGTTAAGCGCTGGCTTGGTATGCCAGCGGTCCCGGGTCGGGTCCCACATATGAGGGCCAGTGACACTGCCCTAAAAAAAAAAAAAAAATATATATATATATATATATATATATATATATATATATATAACATACAATATTATGTGAGTTTCAGTGGTACACCATAGTTGTTCAACATTTATAGACCTAAAGAAATGATCATCATGATAAGTCCAGCAACCATCTGACACTACTATGCTATCACAATATTATTGACTATGTTCCCCATGTTGTATGCTGTATCCCTGACTTATTTGCTTTATACATGGAAATTTGGACCACTTATTGTCCGTCACCTATTCCTGCCTTTTAAAATCTTTCAATTACAATTGACATTCAATATTATTTTGTATTAATTTCAGGGGTGCAGCATAGTGGTTAGATATTTATATAATTTAAGGAGTGACCCTCCTGATTAGTACCCACCTGGCAATATGCATAGCTCTTACCATATTATTGACTATATTCCCTATGCTGAAATTAACATCCTCATGACTATTTTGCTTTCTCTCTTCTCCTTCTGGTACCCCTATGGTGTGAATGTTGCTACACTCCAAGTTGTCCCAGAGGTCTCTTACACTATTCTCATATTTTTGAATTCTTTTTGCTTTTTGCTGTTCCCATTGGGTGTTTTCTGCTACATTGACTTCCAAATTGCTGATTCGATCCTCTGCTTTATCTAGTCTGCTGATGATTCCCTCTACTATATTCTTCATTTCAGCTATTGTATTCTTCACTCTGACTAGTTCTCTTCTATGGTTTCTATGACCTTCTTTTTATTCTTATAATGTGAAATAAACATTTTTTTTAAATTAGTTTCAGCTGTAAAACACAGTGCAATAGTTATACTTTTTACCCCGCAAAGTGACAACCTGCCTTCCCCAATTTGCCACCCTACTCCTCCCCGCCATATCAGTGTATGATCTTTTTAATGTGTTGTTGTAACCACTTTCCTAGTATTTTGTTGAGGACTTTTGTAACTATATTCATTAGGGGTATCGGCCTGTAGTTTTCTTTTTTTGTAATATCTTTGTCTGATTTTGGGATCAGTGTAATAGCAGCCTCATGAAATGTGCTTGGGAGCCTTCTGACCTTTTGTATTTTTTGGAATATTTTGAGTATAATAGGTATTAATTCATCTTTGAATGTTATGTAAAATTCACCTGTGAAGCCATTTGGCCGGGGACTTTTGTTTGTTGGGAGCTTGTTGGTTACCGATTCAATTTCTTTCGTAGTAGTCAGTCTGTTCAGAGTTTCTGTTTATTCTTGGTTCAGACTAAGAAGATTGTATGCTCCTAAAAGTTAATCCATTTTTTCCAGATTGCCTAATTTTTTATTTTTTTTAGCTGAGCCATCCTGCCACCTGTTGGCAGCTCAGCGGCAGCTCAGCTCGGGCTGGGCATCAAACTGCAGTTGCTCAGAACTCAGCTTACACTCTAGAGTGAGTTCTCATGCAACTGAGCCACTCGGCCGGCCCTCATTTCTGATTTTATTGATTTGGGTACTCCATATCTTTTTCTTGGTGAGTCTGGCTGAGTGTCAATTTTGTTTATCTTTTCAAAAAACCAGCTCATGGGCCGGCCAAGTGGCGTGTTTGTTAATAGCTAGCTTAGTACACCAGTGGTGCTGGTTAGGATCCCACATTTGGGGGCCAGTGACACTTCCCTCTACAGCTTACAACAGCTCCACCTGGAGCTGGGCTGTGCGAGTCCCACTAATTGTGTAGGCTGCAGCCCCTGCTGCCATAGGCTGCCATAGGCTACAGTGAGTGGCTGGCAGCCAGTGTTAGTGGCCGGCAGCTGGAGTGAGCTGCCAATAGCCGCAGTGAGTGGCGTTCCAGAGGCCAGCAACCGATCTGCCTCATCCGGGAAGAGCAGAATGATAATACCAAAATGAGCCAGTGAAGCACTGTCCTCCACAACTAGACTGAAGAACAAAAGGATAGCAACTTGTCTGTTCCCCTCCTCCAATCCCCAATACTGTCCCCCTCCCCCAATTCCCCAATAAAAATCTTAAAAAAACGTGATGGGGAGTCAAGATGGCAGCTGTGAAGAGGGCTCCATGAAATCTCCCCTGGAAATATCCACAATTTGAGCTTCTAATACGCTTCAAAGTGACATCTACTCATCACACAGAGCAACTAAGAGTTCCACACAATTGCTGGATGGTGGGCAGGCCGGGCAATTAGGGGAAGAAGGCGGCGAGACACATGAGGTGCAGTCCGCACCCGTGTCTGCTGAGTCACGGTGAGTGTTCCCCGGCTTGCTCCCTGCAGCCCTCAGCCCACCTAGAGTTCAGCAAGAGCGCATTAGTTTGCAGTCTGAGGCAGAAGCCTCAGGCCAGGCAAGTGCGCGAGGAGAGAGAGGAGATGACTGTGCAGAGGTACTAGCTGCATCCGCGGCTCCCCAGGTCCCCAGGAAGCAGGGTGCAGAGCCTGGCAGCAACAGGGCAAGATCAATCCCTGCACCCTCCCGGTTCAGGGATTAGTCTCTGTGCCCACCGGGTCCCGTGGAGCACAGAATCCTGAAACCCGGGAGCAGGGGAAAAAGAGGACTCACGTGCGGAGACTCAGCATGCCGGGCGGAGACGCAGGTCCCTGAGAGATGGAGCGGGGATCTAAGCCGCACGGCAGTTCCCTAAACCCCCGGCGCAGTCCCTCCAGAAGCACAGCAGGAGCACCTCGTGGGCGCGCACTGACTCCGAGGCAGAATCCTTAAACCCGAGAGGCAGGGAAAAAAGAAGACTCCCACGCGGAAAGTCAGCGTGCGCTGAGCGGAGACGCAGGTCCCCGAGAAACGGAGCGAGGATCTGAGCCGCGAGGCAGCTGGTGTGCAGTCCCTTAAACCCTGGCAGTCTCTTCGGGAGAGCAGCAGGAACTTGCTGGATCATAAGAGGCAAAGGCCTTAGCTTAAAACAGTGTTGGAACTGTGTCTTTGTTTATTTTTATGTTTTTTTTTTCCTTTTTCTACTCTTGAACAGAAAGCAAAAAAAAACAATAACCCACCCACTCCCACAAACTTTGGTCCCCACCAAGACAGTCTTAAACTGACTCCCGAATGGAGCAGTAGGGGCAGACTACGAAAGTATTCCTACCTGCAGGGGGTTGAGAATTTCCACCCCAGTAAAGGCTGCAGAGTGAGACTACCTACCCCACCCCCACCTTTATGCAAGGCTTGGGAGGCAGTGCGGGTTCACCTGCTGAGGCACTAATTAACAGATTCTTAGCAGCTGCCTTTTGGTAGTGAGGAATTCTTTAATTCCCCACAGCTGTCAACCGAAAGGGTGCCCAGAGACACTCATTGAGCCTTTGGGGGTGCAGCCTGCCTTGGGAAAGGCAAAAGCAAAAAGGCAGTGACTTTGTAAAAACCACCAATCACACGTCACAACCACACTCAAGTACAGCAAACCTGCAGTGCCAGGATCACACTAGGCATCAGGTGGCCTACTGTTCCCACAAGATGCACAGGAATTTTTGTACAGCAGAGGACAAACTGAAGAGAGCTTGGTGGACTTTAGCCAAGACCAGCGTGGGTATTTTTGGTTTGTTTGGTTTTATTCTGTTTTGTTTTCCCTTTATTGGTTGCTTATCTTGGTTGTTTTTGGTTTTTATTTCTATTTCATTCTTATCGTTTTTGTAGTTTTAAATATAGGCATATATATAGATATATATATGTGAATATATGTCCATATATATGGGTGTGTAGACAAATATATATATTTTTTCTTTTTCTTTTTCTTTCTTTTATTTTTCTTTTTTCCCCACCCTCACTTTCTCCCTTATTTTATTCATTCTTCTCACTGCTATACTTTTCCTCTTTTCCTTTTTTCTGCAAATTTTATTTTTTTAATTTTTATTCTTACTTTTTTATTGTTATTATTTTAGTTTATTTTTATTTTTTTATTTTTTAGGTATAGCTATTCAGTTTCTCATGTTTATTCTATTTTTTATTTTAAGATATTGTATTTTATTTTGTTTCCTCTTCTGTTATTATTGTGTGTGTGGTTATTGTTTTGTTTCTGTTTGTTTTCTACATTAGTATGTTTGATATTTCTGTACAAGTTGACTGTAGTTTGATGGTTGGTTTTATTTACTTGTGCGAGCATTTGGTTTCCATTGGTGGCTGCGGAGGTGGTTCATGTTGATCTGTTATGCTCTAAAATCACTCTGCAGCAGTGGGTCCAAACGAACAGACACAAGAATCATCATACCCAGAAGCCAACTTTAGATAAAACCAGAGCATTTGTGGGTTTGACATACAAGAATCACACCCAAAAGGAAGTTGCTACAGGTACTAGGACCCATAGGGTCCAAGTTTCATCAGAGGGGTCAATCATCTCACAGCAGCTCATAAACTGCAGATGCTGCTGATCCTCAACGCTAATCAATCTGGGAGTGAATCCCACCTACAGACAAGCCAAAAGTAATCAAAACTAAAACTTCAACAAGTGAGGACGCACGACACAAATAACACCTCAGATACAAGCACAGGAGAAAAGGGAGACTGAGTAATTCAAATATAAAGGACACACACCATATAAGTTTACCCAGAAAAGACTGAGAAACTTGGGGGTCCTATCTGTTATATTGAAGCAAACACAAACAGTAAACCAGAATGGGGAGACAAAGAAACATAACACAAATAAAAGAACAGAAGAAACTTCCTGAATCAGTGGAAATAGAGGAAATAGAGGTAAACAACCTATCGGAGACAGAGTTCAGAACACTGATTATTAGAATGTTCAAGGAAATTAATGAAAATATAAAGAAGGATAGAGAAATCATGAAAAGCAACCAGCTAGAACTTAAGAACACAATTACTGAATTAAATAACAAACTTGATGGAATGACTAGCAGATTGGATGAAGCAGAAAATCGAATCAGTGACTTAGAAGACAAAATAGCAGAGATCACCCATGCAGAACAACAAAAAGAAAAAAGAATGAAAAACATGGAAAATAGTTTAAGAGAGCTGGGGGACAACATCAAACGCAAAAACTACGGGTCATTGGAGTACCAGAAGGAGAAGAGAGGGAGCAAGGGATTGAGAATATATTTGAAGTAATAATGTCTGAAAACTTCCCTAACCTGGCAAAGGACATTGAAATACAAGCCCAGGAAGTGCAGATCGTTCCAAACAGGATGATTCCAAACAGGCCTACTCCAAGACACATATAGTGAAAATTGCAAGGGTTATGGACAAAGACAGACTCCTTAAAGCAGCAAGGGAAAGGCAGCAAGTTACCTACAAGGGTACCCCCATAAGATTATCAGCTGACTTTTCTACAGAAACTTTGCAGGCCAGAAGGGAGTGGCAGGAGGTTTTCAAAGTGATGAAAAATAAAGGCCTACAACCGAGATTGCTGTATCCAGCAAGGTTATCATTTAAAATCTAAGGCGAGATAAGGAGCTTTGCAGAAAAGAATAAGTTAAGGGAATTCATTACCACCAAGCCAGCTTTGCAGGAAATGTTAAAAGGACTTCTTTAAGTAGAAGAGAAAAACAACCTAAGAAAGACTACGAACCACAAATAACAAAATGGCAATAAATACACACCTATCAATAATCACATTAAACGTAAATGGATTAAATGCTCCAATAAAAAGACATAGGGTGGCTGAATGGATAAGAAAGCAAGACCCCAGCATACGCTGTATACAAGAGACTCACTTCAGATCCAAAGACTCGTACAGGCTGAAAGTAAAGGGATGGAGTAAAATATTTCATGCAAATGGTACTGAGAAAAAAGCTGGAGTAGCGATACTTATATCAGATAAAATGGACTTTAAATTGAAGAATATAACAAAGGACAAAGAAGGACACTTCATAGTAATGAAGGGATTGATCCAACAAGAGAGCATAGCCCTAGTAAACATCTATGCACCTAACACAGGAGCCCCTAAATATATAAAACAGATATTGTCAGACATAAAGACAGAGATCAACAGTAACACTATCATAGTAGGGGACTTCAACACCCTGCTGTCACTAATGGACAGATCCTCGAGACAAAAAATCATTGTGGAATTAGCCACCTTAAATGACACATTAGACCAGCTAGATATAACTGATATTTTCAGAGCATTTCACCCCAAAGCTACAGAATATACCTACTTTTCAAGTGCACATGGAACATTTTCTAAGATAGACCACGTGTTAGGCCACATAGAAATCAATTACAAGAAGAAATCTGGGAAGCGGACAAATAAATGGAGGCTAAACAATATGCTATTAAATAGTGAGTGGATCACAAACGAGATCAAGGAGGAAATCAAAAGATACCTCGACACAAACAAAAATGAAAACACCACGACCCAAAATCTCTGGGATGCTGTGAAAGCAGTCCTAAGAGGGAAGTTTATAGCAGTGCAGGCCTACCTAAAGAAGGAAGAAAAATCTCAAATCAACAGGTTATCCTTACACCTAAGGGAACTGGAAAAAGAACAGCAAAACAGGCCCAAGGGGAGTACAAGAAAGGAGATAATAAAGACCAGAGCAGAAATAAATAATATAGAGAACAGAAAAACAATTCAAAAGATCAATGAAACCAAGTGCTAGTTTCTTGAGAAGATAAACAAAATTGACAAACCTGTAGCCAGGCTCATCAAAAAAAAAAAAAGAGAGGACTCAAATTAGCAAAATCAGGAATGAAAGAGGGCAAATGACTAGACATCACAGAAATACAAAAAATTCTAAGAAATTAATATGATCACCTATATGCCAACAAATTTGACAATTTGGAAGAAATGGATAATTTTCTAGAAGCATACAACCTTCCAAAGCTAACACAAGAAGAAACAGAAAATCTAAATACCCTGATTACTACCAAGGAAATTGAATCAGTAATTGACAAGCTCCCAAAAAACAAAAGCCCTGGACCAGAAGGCTTCACAAGTGAATTTTATCATACATTCAAAAAAGAACTATCACCTATTCTTCCCAAACTATTCCAAAAAATCCAGAAGGAGGGAAGGCTCCCAAACTCTTTTTATGAAGCCACTATCAACCTGATTCCAAAACCAGATAAAGACAGCACAAAAAAGGAAAACTACAGGCCAATCTCCCTGATGAATATAGATGCAAAAATTCTCAATAAAATATTAGCAAACAGAATTCAGCAATATATTAAGAAGATCATACATCATGATCAAATGGGATTCATCCCTAGTGTGCAAGGCTGGTTCAACATCCTTAAATCAATTAATGTGATATACCACATCAACAAAATGAAGGATAAAGGTCACATGGTCATTTCAATAGATGCAAAAAAAGCATTTGACAAAATCCAACAGCCATTTATGTTAAAAACCCTTAGCAAAGTGGGAATACAGGGATCATATTGCAACAGAATAAAAGCCATGTATGATAAACCTACAGCTAACATCATACTGAATGAGGAAAAGCTACAACCATTCCCCTTAAGATCAGGAACAAGACAAGGCTGTCCACTTTCTCCTTCTAACCACAGCAATCAGACAACAAAAAGAAATAAAAGGCATCCAAATTGTCAAGGAAGAAGTAAAATTGTCATTATACGCAGATGACATGATACTGTATATAGAGAACCCCAAAGACTCCATCAAAAAACTATTGGAACTGGCAGACGAATTCAGTAAAGTAGCAGGATATAAAATCAATGTTCAGAAATCAGTGGCATTTGCATATACCAATAATAAACTAAGGGAAAGAGAAATTAAGAAAACTGTCCCATTTACAATTGCGTCAAGAACTATAAAATACCTAGGAAATAATTTAACCAAAGAAGTGAAAGATCTGTACTCAGAAAATTATAAGACACTGAAGAAAGAAATCATAGAAGATACAAATAAATGGAAACACCTACCATGCTCATGGATAGGAAGAATTAATATAGTTAAAATGTCCATACTGCCTAAAGCAATATATAGATTCAATGCAATTCCTATCAAACTACCAAGGGCATTTTTCACAGAAATAGAAAATATAATCCTAAAATTTATATGGAATCATAAAAGACCCAGAATAGCCTTGGCAATTCTGAGAAATAAGAACAAAGTCGGGGGGATCACACTACCAGACATCAAAACCTTCTACAAGGCTACAGTAATCAAGACAGTTTGGTATTGGCATAAAAACAGGCACATCGAACAGTGGAACAGAACAGAGAGCCCAGAAATAAATCCAGGCATTTATGGATAGTTAATCTATGACAAGGAAAGCAAGAATTTACACTGGAGTAAAGATAGTCTATTCAATAAATGGTGCTGGGAAAATTGCACTGACACATGCAAGAAAATGAAACTGGACCACCTCCTTACGCCTTATACAAGAACAAATTCAAAATGGATTAAAGACTTAATTGTAAGTCCTGAAACCATAAAAATCCTAAAAGAAAATATAGGGAGTACATTTGCAGACATTACCCAGAGCAATATTTTTACTGATACATCCCTACGGGCAAGGGAAGTAAAAGAAAAAATGAACATATGGGATTATATCAGACTTAAAAGTTTTTTCACAACAAAGGAAACCATCAATAAAACAAAAAGGAAGCCTACTGAATGGGAGAATATATTTGCCAACGATATATCTGATAAGGGGTTAATATCCAAAATTTATAAAACACTCATGAAACTCAACACCAAAAAAACAAACAACCCAATTAAAAAATGGGCAGAAGATATGAAGAGACATTTCTCTAAAGAGGACATACAGAGGGCCTACAGGCATATGAAAAAAAGTTCAACCTCACTGGTCATTAGGGAAATGCAAATAAAAACCATCATGAGATACCACCTCACTCCAGTCAGAATGGCTATCATCAATAAATCAACAAACAAGTGCTGGCGAGGCTGTGGGGAAAAGGGGACCCTGCTGCACTGTTGGTGGGATTGCAGATTTGTGCAGCCACTATGGAAGTCAGTATGGAGGTAGCTCAAAGAACTGGAAATAGAGCTACCGTTTGACCCAGCAATTCCACTCCTAGGTATTTATCCTGAAAAAACCAAGACACATAGCAGCACAATTTACAATAGCTAAGACTTGGAAACAAACAAAATGCCCATCAGTAGATGACTGGATTAAGAAACTGTGGTATATTTATACAATGGAGTATTACTCCACTATAAAGAAGAATGAAATCGTACCATTTGCAATGATATGGATGGACCTAGAGACTATTATGTTAAGTGAAATAAGTCAGTCAGAGAAAGACAAATACCATATGATCTCACTCATATGTGGAATCTGAAAAGCTGTATGAATGAGCAAAGTAAACAGAAACTGTCTCATAGATATAGAGGAAAAATCAGGGATGCTAATTTGGAGGGGGATGGGGATGAGGGAGAAGGGGAAGGGATTAGACAGCAAAAATAGGCAACTACAATATTGCCACTGGGATATGAAAAACAGTTTGGGGAATATAATTAATAATGTTGTAAATATTTTGTGGAATGTCAGATGGTCATAGGTCTTGTTAGGGAGACCATTTTATGGATGGAGTAGAGGTTTGATCACTGCACTGTATAACTGAAGCGGAGGTTGTATACCTACTGTAATTGAATATATATAGGTAGTCACGGCATGTGGATTATACTGTGGAAGAGAGTCAGAGGAAGAGTAATAGTTATATATGATACGGGGGGGGAGTGGGGTGGCGAATTGGGGGTGGGGCGTTGTCACTTTGAGGGGTAAAATGTGTAACTATTGCACTGTGTTGTACACCTGAAACTAATTAAAAATAAATTAATTAATTTAAAAAAAAGCCAGCTCTTGGTTTCATTGATCTTTTGTGTTGTTGTTTTTTAATCTGTTTCATTTATTTCTGCTCTGATCTTATTATTTCCTTCCTTGTTGTGCCTTTGGGCTTGTTTTGCTGTTTTTTTTCCAGTGCCCCTAGTTGTAAAGATAGCCTCTCAACTTGAGATTTTTCTTGTTTCTTTAGATTTGTCTGCATTGCTATGAAATTCCCTCTTAGGACTGCTTTTACTGCATTCCATAGATTTTGGGTTGATGTGTTTTCATTTTTGTTTGTCTTGAGGTATCTTTTTTTTTTTTTTGAGGACAGTGTCACTGGCCCTCATATGTGGGACCAAACTGGGGCTGCTGGCTTCCCAAGGCTGCGCTTAACTACTGTACCACTCGGCCGGCCCCTTGAGGTATCTTTTGATTTCTTCCTTGATCTCATTTTTGAACCACTTGTTATTTAGTAACATGTTATTCATGCTCTATGTATTTGTGTGCTTTCAAGATTTCTTATTATAATTGATTCCTGGTTTCAGAATACTGTGGTCTGAGAAGACGCTTGATATGATTTCAATCTTCCTAAATTAATTGAGACTTGTTTTGTGGCCTAACATGTGATATATCTTGGAAAATTTTCCATGTTCACTTGAGAAGAATGTATATTCTGTTGCTTTGGAGTGAAATGCTCTAAAATTATCAT
Organism: Aselliscus stoliczkanus; assembly: GCA_033961575.1. Classification (NCBI taxonomy): domain Eukaryota; kingdom Metazoa; phylum Chordata; class Mammalia; order Chiroptera; family Hipposideridae; genus Aselliscus; species Aselliscus stoliczkanus. Next base: position 31,900,932 of record CM066737.1, on the reverse strand, counting down.
TTAAATCCAACTGGTCTAAAGTGTCATTTAAGGCCACTGTTTCCATGTTGATTTTCTGTCCGGAGGATCTGTCCATTGGTGACAATAGGGTGTTGAAGTCCCCTATTCCGACAGTGCTACTGTTGATCTCTGACTTTGCATTCGTCATAAACTGTTTTATATATTTAGTATCTCCTATGTTGCGTGCATAGATGTTTATTAGGTTTATGTCATCTTGTTGTATCCATCCCTTTATTATTATGTAGTGTCCTTCTTTGTCTTTTATTGTAGTCTTCATTTTTTTGTTATTTTGTGGGTTTTTTTGAGGGCAGCGTCACTGGCCCTCATATGTGGGACCGAACCGGGGCCGCTGGCTTCCCAAGCCAGCGCTTAACCACTGCGCCACTGTGCTGGCCCTTCATTTTTTTTTTTTGAGGGTAGTGTCACTGGCCCTCATATGTGGGATCCAAACCAGGGCCACTGGTGTCCCAAACCAGCTCTTAACCACCATACCACTTGGCCAGCCCTGTAGTCTTCATTTTAAAGTCTATTTTGTCCAAAATAAGTATTGTTGTACCTCCTTTTTTCTCATTTCCATTTCCATGAAATATCTTATTCCATCTCTTTAGTTAAAGTCTGTATGCGTCTTTTGATCTGAGATGAGTCTCTTCTAAACAGCATATGTATGAGTCCTGTTTTCTTCTCCACTGTCAGTCTATGTCATTTGATTGGAACATTTCGCCCATTCCCATTTAATGTGATTATTGATAGGTACATATTTATTGTCATTTTGTTATTTGTATTGTCATTTTGTTATTTGTATTTCTGGTCTTCCTGGGTTAGCTTGTTTTCCCCTTTCTTTTGTTTAAAAAAGGCCTTTTAACATTTCCTGCAATGCTGGCTAGGTGGTAATGAATTCCTTTAGCTTTTCTTTTCTGAGAAGCTGTTTATCTCTCCTTCAATTTTAAGTGATAGCTGTGCTGGATAGAGTAATCTTTGTTGTAGATCTTTATTTTGTGTCACTTTGAGTATTTCCTGCCACTCCCTTCTAGCCTGCAGAGTTTGTGTAGAAAAGTCAGCTGTTAGTCTTATAGGTGTTCCTTTGTATGTTACCTGCTGTCTTTCTCTTGCTGCTTTTAGGATTCTGTCTTTGTCTTTAACATTTCCCATTTTAACTATGATGTGTCTTGGTGTGGGCCTGGTCAGGTTCAGTTTTCTTGGAACTCTCTGCACTTCCTGGGCTTGTATGTTAATTTCCTTCACCAGGGTAGGGAATTTTTCACTCATTATTTTTTCAAATACATTCTCAATCACTTGCTTCTTGTCTTCTTCTTTCGGTATTTCTATTATCTGAAAGTTGTTGCACTTCATGTTGTTCTACCAGTCACTTAAACTATTTCATTCTTTTTTATTCTTTTTTCTTTTTGTTGTTCCAGCTGGGTGATTTCTGCTATTTTGTCTTCTAATTCGCTGATCTTATTCTCTGCTTCATCTAATCTACTGGTGATTCCTTCAAGTTTGTTCTTTATTTCTGTTATTGCATTCTTTAGTTCTAACTGGTTGTTTTTTATGGTTTCCTTGTCCTTTATGTCCTTGCTAAGTTCCTTAATTATTCTTTTTTTTTTCCTGAGGGCAGTGTCACTGGCCCTCATTGTGGGACTCGAACCAGGGCCGCTGGCTTCCAAGCCAATGCGCCTAACCATTGAGTCACTCGGCTGGCGCTCCTTAAACATTCTTATCATCAGTGTTCTAAACTCTGTCTCTGAAAGTTTGGATACCTCTGTTTCATTTAGTTCCATTTCTAGAGGTTTATTCTGATTTTTTACTTGGGACATGGTCTTTGTTTCCTCATTCTGGCTGTCATTCTGTGATTGCTTCAATGTATTAGATAGATTACCTAGAAAGAAGAGATAAACAAATGAGGAAAAAAAAGAAGAAAAAAGAAAGAGTAAAAGGGTGGCTGCTGTTAAGCTGCCAAAAGCTGGCAGGATGGCTCAGCTCAGCAAACAAACAAACAAGCAAAACAAAACAAAACAAAAAGGGACGGTGTTCTCTCCATCTTCCTTAATCTGCAGACCACTTGCTCAGCAAGAGAGTCTCTGTGTGACTCAGCACCAGATATTGGGGGGAAAGGCTTAACGTGTTATGTGCCGGCTCCCTGTCAGGCTTTAATTGAGTTTTCTACAATTATCTGCTGTGTGCTCTGAAACTATGCTCACTACCAAAAAATCTTCACAGGTTTTTGTGTGTTGTCTGCTACTGCAAAAACCCTCTATGGCCTCCGGAGGTGGGGTCCAGGCACCAAGGGGTCAGGGTGACTCTGGCAGCACAGCTCTAGGTGGGCGGGGCAAGCCGCCAAGGTACCACTGGATTTGGTCAGTGGCCCCCACCAAGTCAGAGCTGCATGTACTCTGCACGAGCAACCAGCCCACAGAAACTCACCCGGAAAGCCCAGCCGGATCATGCAGGCACACAGCTATTGGCCCAACACTCTCAGGGAAACTCCCAGTCTTAGCCTCTCACACAAGGCTGCTCGCAAATCAGGCTGAGCAGCCCAACAGTCAATCCCCAGCCTGGCAACTCTGCATAAACAGTGCAGAGAGCAGATGCCCAAGGCGGCTTGTGCTCTCCTATGACTCAGTGAACAGCCTGATGAAGCTAGAGCTCACCCACCCAATGTTTCCCTGGCTACGCAACACTAGCAGGGCAAATGGTGAGGACCCAAGGTGGCTCACGCAGTCCTGAGTCTCATAGAACATCCTGATAGAGCTGGAGCAGAGCTTCCCGGTGTTTCCCTGGCTATACAGCACAAGCAGGGCAATGGGTGGGGATCCAAGGTGGCCTGCGCTCTCCCACGTCTCAGTGAGCAGCCTGTTGGAGCTAGTGTGCACCCACCTGGCATTTCCCTGGCAACTCAACAAAAGCAGGTTGGAGGGTGGGAATACAAGGTGCATGCATGCGCATGCACACACACTCCTGCACCAATTTCACCAGACCAATGCTGTCCCAGATCCGACCCTCTGTGGAAGGGCCTAACCCTGAAAAAATGGCGCCCTCCTGTACACTACTCACGTGCAATCTCCATGCCAGGGGAACAATGGTCCCAAAACCTCCAGCTTCTGCACCAAAGGCTCTCAGTTCAGTCTATTCCTGCAGGCTCATGGGTCTGGCTCACACAGATACTCTCTCCACCAGGACCCGGATGAATGCTCACCAGAGAGCAAGCCCATGCACCGGCCCCACTGATTCTCTAGCCACCCTCAACCTTACCGAGCCAAGCAAGGAGAGTCCTCACTAATTTCTACTACCCGCCAACATAGACCTCCTCTTCCTGGCAAAGCAACTCTGGGCTAGTGAGCTTTGTGTGGGTTCTGAGGGTCTCTCCTCCAACCGGAGAAGCCTCCCCACCACTGGGGTGTCCCTCGTGGGGCTTGCCCTCTCTAGTCTCCGCCCTTCCTACCACTTGAAGTGGCCTCCTCTTTAGGTTCTTTGTTTAGATGTTCTGTTCATCTAGTATTCAGGGGACTTCCAAGGTTAAATGTTGTATAAATTATTTGTAATTGTGATGTGATCCTGGGAGGCAGTTGGCACAGCATCCTTCTATTCTGCCATCTTACAGTACGTCCCCCACCCTATGTTTTGATTGGAGCATTTCATCTATTTACATTGAAAGTAATTGTTGAGAGATATGTAGGTATTGCCCTTTTATTATTCATATTTTTTATTTCTTTGTCTCAAAGAAGTCCCTGTAAAATTCCTTGTAATATTGGTTGGGTGGCGAGGAACTCCTTTACTTTTTATTGTCTGGGGAGGTCTTTATCCATCGTTTGATTCTAAATTGTAACTTTTCTGGGTGAGGATTCTTGGTTGTGAGTAGGTAGTCACTTTTCATCACTTTGAGTATTTCCTGCCAATCCCTTCTGGCCTGCAAAGTTTTTGTTGAGAAATCAACTGACAGTCTTATGGGAGCTCCCTTGTATATAACTAACTGCTTTTCTCTTACTGCCTTCAAGATTCTTTGTATGTTTTTAAACTTTGGCATTTTAATTATGATGTGTCTTGGTGTGGACCTCTTTGGGTTCATCTTGTTTGGGACTCTCTGCACTTTCTGGGCTTGAATATCTATTTCCTTTGCCAGGTTAGGGAAGTTTTAATCATTATTTCTTCAAAAATGTTTTCAATTCCTTGTTATCTCTCTTCTCCTGGGACCCCTATTATGTGAATGTTGGTAAACTTGATGTTATTCCAGAGGCCTTTTAAACTTCTCATCTTTTTAAATTCTTTTTCTGTTCTGACTGGGTGTTTTCTGTTACCTTATGTTCTAAATCACTGATTCTGTTCTCTACTTCATCTAATCTACTGACGTACTCTTCATTCCTTCCAGAGCATTCTTCATTTCAGTTATTGTATTATTTATATCTAACTGCTTCTTTTTGTGTTTTCTATCTCATTTTTTTTTAAAGATTTTATTGGGGAATCGGGGAAGGGGAACAGACAAGTTGCTGTCCTTTTGTTCTTTAGTCTAGCTGTGGAAGACATTGCTTCCCTGGCCAATGTTGATATTGTGGTCATTGCACTCTACCCGACTGAGGCAGATTGGTCGCCAGCCATTGTACAGCTACTCACAGTGGCTCACGGCAGCTAACACCGGCTGCCAGCCATTCACACTGGTTGCTGACCATTTATGGTAGCTTATGACAGCCCACTGCAGCCCCTCTGCAGCCTATGCCATCGCTGGCAACTCATGGTAGCCCAGTTGCAGGTCGAGTTGTTGTTCACCATCTTAGCTGTAGAGGGCTCGGTATGACTGGCCCATGTGGGATCTGAACCTGTGGCCCTGCTGTTCAGTACTCACACTCCCAAGCCAACTCTTAACCAATGAGCCACTTGGCCAGCCCTGTATCTCAATTTTTATGTTTCCCATCTCTGTTGAAATTCTCCCTGTGATTATTGACCATCCCTATAACCAGTGTTTGGAACTCTAAATCTGTAAATTGATTTTTTCCATTTTGTTTAGTTATTTTTCTGGCACTTTTTTCTGTTCTTTCAATTAGGATATGTTTCTTTGTCTCCCCATTTAAGCTGCCTCTCTGTGTAGTTCTTTATGTGTTAGGTAGGGGTTCTATGCCTCCCAGTCTTAGTAGAGTGGACTTATGTAGGTGTCCTGTGGGACCCAGTGGTGCAGTCTCCCTGGTCACCAGAGCCAGGTGCTCCAGGTGTCCCTTGTGTGCGTTGTCTGTGGTGTACTGTTGCAGTTGAGCTTTGGTTGCTATTTGCACAATTGGAGGGATTGACCATCAGGCTAATTGGTTGTAAGGACTAAGCATAACTAGAGTATAGGAACTGTTGTGCATGGGCTGACCCTACAGAGCAGTGTTCACTTTAGTGGGGCTCTGGTGCCTACCTAGTGTGCTCTTCAAGTGTGTCATACTTGAAGGTGGCTGACTGATGCTTTCATCCAGTCCAAAGTTGATCACAGGGTCTGCCATCCTCAGGGCCTCCTGGGAGGGGATCAGCTGCAGGCCATTTTCAGCTGCAGCCTGTGCCCTGCCCGGGGCCACCTGGCATGAACCACAAAGCAATGCAGAAATGGTCATCACCCATGTTGTATTTGGAGGTGTCTTGAGAGGCCAACCCATGAACCAAGGTGACTTTCACTAGTGTCAGGTTTAGGACTGCTCAGCCTGAAATACAGGATTCACTGAAACCAGATGTTGCTTGTTGGGGTTTTGTGAATATTTGAGATTTTAGGAAAGTCCACACCATGACACAGGGCAGGCTGCTTAAATGGAAAAGCCACTGGAATTGGCTTAGGTGTACCCGAAAGTTAGGTGGGGCAGAGTCTGAGGGCATAACTAGGGCATATGAAAAGTGATAACCAGTTTGATGGAGACTCAGATATGAAATCTTCCTGTGTCTGCACACAGGGAGGAGGAGAGTTCAAAAAAGACACAATGGAATTTGCCAGCTCCTCCGTCTGAGAGAAAGCTGCCCATCCAGCCCCCACCTTGAAGCTAGACAATTCAGTTCCTCCCTGTAAGTCACTAGTGCCTTTCAAGCTGCTGCCCCAGTGCTGGAGCTCAGAGCAAGTGAGTCCGTCAGTGATAAGTCTATCCATGGCCCCCTTAAGAGGAGCACTTAGGACTGCAACTGCCCTCTGGCTCACTCAGCCACAATCTCTTCTGGTTTTCACTGCCAGAAGTTATGGGACTTCTCTCCTTGGTACTGGAGCCCTGGGCTGGGGAGACTGGTGTGGAGTTGGGACTCCTTGCCCCTCTTCAGGGGACCTTCACTGCTGAGATATCCCTCCCAATTTTTTAAGAATTTTTTTTTTAATTTGAGAATTGTGGTAGGGGATGAGTGTGGGGAATTGGGTAAGGGGGATAGACAAGTTGCTGTCCTTTTGTTCTTCAGTCTAGTTGTGGAGGACGTTGCTTCACTGCCCATGTTGGTATTATCATTGCAATTTTCCTTGATGAGGCAGTCACTAGCCGGCCATTGGATGACTGTTCACAGCGGCTCACAGCAGCTCATGCCAGCTGCTGGCTGCTCACACTGGCTGCTGGCCACTCATGATAGCTCACAGCTGCCCACTGCAGCAGGGGCTGCAGCCTATGACATCACCCGCAACTCACAGCAGCCCAGCTCCAGGTCAAGCTGTTGTTCACCATCCTAGCTGTAGGGGGCGCTGCATCACTGGCCCTCATGTGGGATCCAAACCGGGTCTCTACTGCTCAGAGCTGGTATCCCAAACCAACTCTAAACCAACACGCCAGATTGCTGGCCCTATCTCCCAATTTTTAATGTTTATATGTGGTTGGGGGACCAGGCCTTTCCACATCTCTGCCCCTTGTACCAGTCCCAAGGTGGCTCCTTCTGTATATGCATAGTTGTAGGGCTTCGGTTCAGCTAGACTTGAGGTGATTCTCAATAATGATTGTTCTGTGGTTTAATTTTAATTGATGTGGTCCTAAGAAGAGGGGAGCCCTGTGTTTACCTACTGCACCATCTTTATTGGAAATGCTTTAATATCTTTCATATGCCCTTAAAATTTAATATATAACTAAAACAACACATACAATTTGCCACAAATATGAAATTACTTTGACACTCTCACTTAATATAATTAATATATGAGGAAAGCGTCAATACAAAAATGACATAAAATAAATTATAAAGTAAGATATATGAACGCAAAAAGCTATATGGGAAAGATAGTGAACATCACTAGTAAACAAAGAAGTAAATAAAGCAACATATTCATTTGAATATCTAAAAGGAATATTAAACAACATATTCAAAACTAACCATTTGATTTCTCTGCCTCAAGTATCTCAGACTTTCCAATTTTATTAAATGGCACCATTTAGTCATTACTTGTGCTTGACAAAAATCTATTGATTCCTCAGTTTCTTTGTCATAAACCTATTTGATCCAAAAGCAAGTCCTATAAGATTTATCTTATTCAACTGACCCTTTCTAACCATTTCTACTCTACCATGCCAATTTGAGTGTTGATCATCTCTCATCTCTAGTCTATTCGCAAGAATAGCCAGCATAAACCTTTGAAAATGTAAAAGTTCATATTATTCCCTTGCTCAAAATCAAGTAATATCTTCACCTTCATTATACAATTGGAATAAAATCAAAACTCTTTACTCTGCTCTACAAGGCCATTCTACCTTCCCAATTTCTATTACCTTCCCAATTTGGTATCTTACCAAATCCCAACAACATTGCCCTCATTATTTCTTGAACAGCTATCCCTTCCACTTTAGTACAATTATACTTACAAATCCTTCTGCCTGGAACATTCTTTGTCTATTTAATCATATGGCTTATTCACTCAGCTCTCTGCACAAATATCAGCTGTTTAGAGTTATCTCTCCTGGTCACCTTATTCGAAATAGTTCCATATATCCCCAACCAGTTATTTATAACATTATCCAGCTTTAGTTTTTCAGAGTACTTAAGAGTATATTATATTGTTTAACATTGTATATATGTTTATGACCTATCTCTCCCATTAGGATGTAAGCTGAAATTAAAATAGAATCTTAATCTTGTGGCCCAGCAACTAGAGGAACTCCTGGGACATACGAAGTATGACAATTGAATTCACGAAATTGCAACCATGTGCTTACATTAGTGGCACTGTACAAACAGCTTGGTAAGGTTTCATAAACTTAGTATATCAGTGTCTCACATCTGTGTTTGTATCAACATGTGGTGGTGTATTGCTGAGTGACATTCATTATTGTTGTTGCATGTTTTTGTGTGTCATCATGAGACTGTCTGAGCTTGAATTTGAGCAACCAATAAACATTAATTTTTTTGTTAAACTTGGCAACAATAAAAGTGAAATCAGGGTTAGGGTAGTCCAAGTGTATGGGGATAATGCCATGAAAAAAACACATCAGTGTACAAATGGATTTATTGTTTACCTGAGGGGAGAGAATACGTCACTGATAAAAAGAGGTCAGGGTGGCCAATAATGAGCAGAACTGATAAAACATTGCAAAAATTCATCAAATTGTATGTCAAAATCATCAGCTGACTGTGAGAAGCATAGCAGACCACGTAAACATTGATAGAGAAACAGTTAGGAAAATCTTAACTGAAAATTTTGGCGTGAGAAAGGTGATTGCAAAAATGGTCCAGAAAGAGAAGTTTGCCAAGACCTTTGGAGAAGCAAAGTAATGTTTTGGACCATATTATCACTTGTGATGAAACATGGGTGTACCAATACGACCCTTAAACAAAGGGTTAAAGTGCACAATGAAAATCAGCCAATGTGCACAACAAAAAAATGTTCCCACCATCCAAACCAAGAGTCAAAATGATGTTACTAAGTTTTTTTTTTATATCAGAGGGATTATTCATTATAAATTTATACTAACTGGATAGTTAACCAGGTTTACTGATTGGAAGTCCTGAAAAGGCTGCATAAAAAAGTTAGGTGTAGGACTGGCCGAGTAGCGCGGTGGTTAAGCGCTGGCTTGGGAAGCCAGCGGCCCCGGTTTGGGTCCCACATATGAGAGCCAGTGACACTGCCCTCGAAAAAAAGTTAGGTATAAATGACTTGAAGTTTTCACCAATAATTAATGTCTCTTGCATCACAACAATGTACCACCTCATATGGCACTGTCTGTGAGGGAGTTTTTCGCCAGTAAACAAATAACTGTATAGGAACAACCTTCCTACTCACCTGATCTGGCCCCCAATGACTTCCTTCTTTACCTGAAGATAAAGGAAATATTGAAAGGAAGACATTATGATGATATTGATGACATCAAGGATAAAATGACGACAGCTCTGAGAGCCATTGCTGAAAAAGTTCCAAAATTACTTTGAAGGGTAGACTAGGTGCTGGTTCAATGCATAGCTTCCCAAAGGGAATACTTCGGAGGTGATCATAGTGATATTCAGCAATGAAGTATGTTGCACTTTTTCTAGGATGAGTTCATGAACGACATTGTCAACCTTGTAATTGGTGTTCAAAAAATGTTAGTTTAATGAATGAATATTAATATTCCCATTTGTTGGGTACATTTTTAAAATTTTGCATCATTGATGACTTTGCCAATTAGTTCTGTTCTTTCATAAAGAAGTTTGATATTGTGTGTTATTTGGGGATGGTGGTATATATTTAACAATCACCAAATATCAGTTAGGTGCTATACCAGGTGTATTGCCCATATTTCTCATTAGTTCACTTATTAAATCATACGTTTCAATCCAGTAATCCTACAACTGGAGTATACCCTAAGGAAAATATTAGAAAATATATTTTTAAAGTGAATATGTACAAAGAACTTTTATTTCTTTATTATTTATAATGGTGAATATTGAATATGAAACGAACAGATCAAGAATAATGGACTAGTAAAGTAGATTTAGAGGCATATACTTAATGTGATAGCATGCCATTGAGGTGATAATTTTAAACAGGTTAAAAATGGAAAAATTCTTTTTCTTTTTTTCAAGATTTTATTGGAGAATTGGGGAAGGTGAACAGCGTTGGGGAACCAGGAAAGGGGAACAGACAAGTTACTGTCCTTTTGTTCTTCAGTCTAGTTGTGGAGGACATTGCTTCACTGGCCCATGTTGGTATCATCATTGCGCTCTTCTCGGGCGAGGCAGATCAGTTGCCGGTCTCTGGGTGGCCACTCACAGTGGCTCTTGGCAGCTCACACCAGCTGCCAGCCACTCACGCTGGCTGCTGGCCACTCACTGTAGCCTATGGCAGCCCACTGCAGCAGGGGCTGTAGCTATGCCATCCCGGGGACTCATGGGAGCCCAGCTCCAAGTGGAGCTGTTGTTCACCATCTTAGCTGTAGAGGGCAGTGTCACTGGCCCTCATATGTGGGATCTGAACTGAGGCCACTGGAGTCCCAAGCCAGCACCACTTGGCCAGCTCAACGTGGAAAAATTCTTAAGTTATGATAAGTATGATATAACATTGCATGCATATTTTTAATGTAATGAAAGGAAAATATTTAGGAAAACCGAAAAGAAGAAGATGTATCAAAATATTATTAACTGACTGTATGAGGATTGTACAATTTTGTGATGGTTTTCTATATCAATTTGTGTGTTTTTTTTGTTTTGTTTTGTTTTTTGAGGGCATGTCACTGGCCCTCATATGTGGGACCTGAACCAGGGCCACTGGCTTCCCAAGCTAACGCTTAATCACCGCACCACTCTGCCGGCCCCAATTTGTGTTTTTGATTATGTTATTTTAACATATTTTTAATTTTACTAGTGTTACATGCAGGTAATTTAAAAAGACAATACAGTAAGATTTATAAGAAAACCTGGAACCAGTACTCCCATCTCAGTTATGTTGTATACACTTTCTTATGGAATTAACTTTTATAATTATAACTGATACACTTTTACTTATTTTTCATAAATTCTCAATTATAGACATTATATGTATTTCTATTTAAGAAGATGAAGGCTTAGTGATCTTAAATTATTTCATCCTCCTCTTCCCTCAGGTGACATCCCCCATTTCTGTTTCTCACATTCTCACAATACTTCACCACTTTTTGTTATCATTAAATATGATCAATGCTGAGCGAAACAGTGTGTAATGATTTTACTTCCTGTTTGAAAAACTTTAAATATATCCTTGAAAATGAACATTGTCTCATTTTTTTATTTGCTACATTGTCTACATACCTATCAGTTCTACCAAAATGCTTCAACAAAAATTTAAAGTTTCTGACATGACTAAAGAGTGCTCAATCTCATCAGTGAATTGATCAATTTAATTTTTTTCCCTAAAATCCTCTGCCCTGGAGTCCTCTGTCCTCATGTTTTAGTCCAGACTATTGGTTTTCTAGAACTCCTGCATAGCTCCAGGGACCACTGTTCACTGTAAACCTAAAAATCACCTTATTACTTTATAGGAACTATACAATTTTTGGCTGCCTAATCTCTTTGAAAACCCCCTTTCCATTTTAGTAATTTTCCTAATGCTGCCTTTCACATGCAGAATTTAAAATATATTTGAGTATCCTTATTTTTTTCACCAGAGTGTGGTAATATGACAAGCTTCTACCAAGCAGATATGCCTGAGTGATACATGGAATACAGAAGTAAAAACTTGAAGTTGTATGGCTGTTTCAACAAGCAGGGATATCATAAACATGAACATATTGCTTAAGTTTCACAGCATGGGTCAACCTAGCCAAGATAAATTGTGACAAACTAATTTCCACACATTTGTCACCAAAGTATTTTCTCTGATAAATATCTTATTCTTTTAGGGACTCTGTATTTCTATTTAAATGTGTTCCCACTGGATTCTGTCACACTCATATTTATATACTTGTTCCCATTTAAACTATATAGGTCACTTAGGTTGTCTCCTTTTCTGTTTTAAAGTTTATTTATTTATTTATTTATTTATTTATTTATTTATTTATTTTTAGGGCAGTGTCACTGGCCCTCATATGTGGGGCCCGAACCGGGGCCGCTGGCTTCCCAAGCCAGCACTTAACTGTCTCGCCACTCGGCCAGCCCTATTCTTTTCTGTTTAAATACATATTCTTTTTGGCAATTATTGCCAAGTCTCCAAAAAGGAAAAACACTCAGAAGGGCTACCTGCTGTTTACTGGAAAAGTATGTTTCACAGCATTGATAATGAGGTTTTTATTTTATATCTTATACATCTTACTCAATGTATGATCTGTTTCAGAAATACTATTTCCATTTACAGAGTTACCCTTCAACTGTTCCTACATTGCTTCCTCCGTGCTTTGCATTGTTTTCTCACAAAATACTCAATTTCTTTTTATCAGTTATTCCCAAAGAATTTTTGTCCAAGTCAGGAATTTAGGAAAGCTGTGTTAAACTGCTGTGCAGATTTTGTAGTCATTGTTTATTGATTTTGTAAACTACTGAAGACTAAAAAGGAAGATAAAGAATAATCTAGGGCTGGCCAAGTGGTGTGTTAGTTAAGAGTTGGCCTGGTATGTCAACTCTGAGGAGGAGGGCCCTAGTTTGGATCCCACATATGAGGGCCAGTGACACTGCCCTCTACAGCTAAGATAGTTAACAACAGCTCCACCTGGAGCTGGGCTCCCGTGGGTCACTGAAGATGGAGTAGGATGCAGCCCCTGCTGCAGTGGGCTGCCATGAGCTACCATGAGTGGCTGGCAGCCAGTGTGAGCAGCCAGCAGCTGGTGTGAGCTGCCGTGAGCCATCTTGAGTGGCTGTCCGATGGCTGGCGAGTGACTGCCTCACCTGGTAAGAGCACAATGATAATACCAACATGGTCCAGTGAAGCAACATCCTCCACAACTAGACTGAAGAAAAAAAGGACAGCAACTTGTCTCTTTTCCTTCCCCAATTCCCCAAGTCTGTTCCCCTCCCCCAATTCCTCATAAAATCATTTTTTTTGAAAAAGAAAAGTCTATAACAATCCTTTCTGAATAAAATCACTCATAGGGAAAAAGAAGATCAGGGATAATTTGTTTCAGACAGGTACTCAATTCTACCTACCTCATTCCTGAACCATACGTTTTTCACTAGGATTGCTAGACCTTAGGTAAAACTAAAACTCAGTCCCATTCAAGGCAACAGTATTATTATTATTAGAGAAATATTCTGCAGTTACAATTATGAAGTTCTCTGATCCTTCACATTGGAATATACTTTGTACACAAAATAACATCCTAATTTGACTAGAGCAAGTCTCTTTGTAAGCTAATTACATGTCATAATTTTGCCTGAAAGGAAACTGACTTAAAAGTGAATCCAATTTAATGGTGAGAAGAATGTTATAACAAACATTTAATTGTGGGCTTGGAAGTCCCTTAAAGTGCTAATTTTTCATTTGAATTACCATACTGCCATAGTGAGAAGTTTTAAAATTACTTAATATTTGTGAGGTATTATTTGAACTAATAAAAAATAAAGACAAATAGTGAGGGTTTAAAAAAAATTAAGGAAACAATTTAGGATTCTACCTAATCATCATTCACACACATTAAAATTAGCTTCTCTTCCCCTCTTCCCACTTGTTCTTAAGAGATGGTCAATCATCTTGCTCCATTAAAGGACAAAACTAATTCCTTAATTACATATTCAACTAGGAAGAAGCATAGTTTGTCTAGTCTATCAAACTTTCAGAATTTTGCTTTTGAAAAATATAATCTCGTCCTTCAGGCATTTTAATAATCATTTCTCAGAAAAATCATTACATGCAGCTAGGAGCTATTGTATGGTGAGTTGAAATATGGCAACTAGATGCAGAAAGGGCAGAAAAAAAATGCTTTAAGGGGACCTGAAACATGACTTTAAGCGCTGTTATATGAGTGTGGATGGCTAGGCAAAGAAGCTCTTTGGAGCACAGTGATCAGGATCAGGAACTTTTTTTCCAGCAAAGACTTTTATATAAATCCAAGTTAAATCCAATATAAACCCTGCACATGGCAACCACAGGTTTGTATTATACTTTACACAATGTTAGGGTTTGTATAATGTAGAAAGCTAGGAGGGATACTGGCCAGCTTCAAATCTGAGCTGGAAAACGTAACCTATTTGAGGACCTAAAAGTATATCTCCTGTTCTAAAAGCTCCTTTCCTTTTAAGTTACCCCTATGCTTAGAAGAATCACCAGAATAAGTTATTCCTTTGTGTTAAAGCCTAAAGCTTCCAGAAAGCCCCTGAAAATTTGCAGATCTTCTCTGGGAATTGTAATGGGTGCTGGGTGCTATGGTGATCTGCCAAAGTCTCTCCTTAAGGTAGTAATGAATAACTCGAGGTGTTTTAAGGGGTTTGTGACTAATGGCTCTCACCTGATTCTCTTTCTATGAATTGCCCTTAGCAAAAGAGGTGTCTCACTGAAGGTCTTATCTCCTCCTTGGGGTCAGCTGACATCCAATGATTTTTCATTAATGGAACATAAAGGCCTGTTATTCTTGTCTTAAAGAGGAGGAACTCTGAAGGGCCATTCCAGCTCCAAACTTCCCTAAAGGATCAGTTGAGGCTACTGTTGCAACTTCCTCACAGCTCTACTTCTCCCTCTGCCTATTTCTGCTTCCCTCCCCTCTCATAAGTTTTTACCAAATAAACCTCCTGAAAGCAATCCTGAGAGTCTCAGACTCTGTTTTCTTAGGAACCTGACATAAAAGAGTTGATATTAGGAAGTTTTCTAGGAATAAGCTAAAAAATGTGATGAATATCTGGTACTACATGAATAACTGACAGCCTCTGGCAAGGGATTGTTGTACAACACTTAAGAACTTCGTCAGTGGGGCCAGCCGAGTGGCACAGTGGTGTAGCGCTGGCTTGGCAAGCCAGCGGCCCTGGTTCGGTCCCACATATGAGGGCAAATGACACAGCTCTCAAAAAAAAAAAGAGAACTTCATCAGTGATGAGCTGGGATGAAATACTTAGGAAAGGGAATATCCTGGAAAATATGATATTACAGGTATTTGAAAAGTTTTTTAGAAACAATGGTGAGGGAGAATAATCATAAGAATTTTTCAACCAGATGCCTGTGCTAAGGGTCATTTATGCACTGAAGAAAGACTGAGGATGATTAATAAGCAATATAAGGTAAAGTATGAAAGCCCAAGAATTTCCTTGTTAGCATATAAAGAGACTCTCATCTCCTGAACCTGAAGGGTAGAAAATGGTAAGAATCAGGCTTAGTACTTACTTATAAGAGTTATCAGCACTCGAGGGAAGACTTAATTCTCATCCTAGACAGGTCTGATATGCCAAAGTCAGGGCCTTGATTAGGAAATGTTGTACTCTCAAAAGAGGAAGGAGATATCTGCATTGGTGCATTTGAAAAATCTCATATCTCAATGTCACCCTTGAACCCTACTGGTCTACAAAAATAGTTACATTTCCATATTGAAGGCAGCTCATCACTTTGCTTAGAGACAATCAAGGGAAGTGTCCCCTCAAAGGCCAAGCCTACTGCTTCAGGACCTACTTCCATGCCCACGGCTAACAGGCCAGTAATTAGTCAAGTTACAACATAAACCAGAAGTGCTGTGCCTTCTAAAGAAGAAGAGGAGCTATATACTGAAATTACTCCCAGAGATAGCCAACACGTACCAGAATGAATTCAGAAGAATATATATATATATATATATATATATATATATATATATATATATATCCCAAATGTGTTGGTTCAAGTAAGACAAAATATGAAATTGGATAAGGAAGTACATGTTAGGGTAAAGTCAATCTCTTGCAATACAGGGTTAAACATCTTGATAAAGTCAATAGTAAATGATGCTAATACACTGAGACTAGGTGTTCTCTTGTAGGCTTGGAAAAAGTGGTAGCTCTCACGAAGTGAAGTAGAAATGTCAGGACTTATTTGCCTGAAAATACAGTGGAGGACAGAATCAAAGACTCAGAATTTGGCATACTCATGTGGATATAATATATAAGTCTAGAAAACCCTCCAGGTGGCTATGTATTTTAGGAAGTCCCAGGAAACACTCCATTGACAAAAAAGGTAATGAATGCACTGGTGTTGGGGCATAAGTATTGCTAAAAGTATTAGAAAGGCTGTGGAGAAAAAGGAACCCTCATAAACTGTTGGAGGGAATGCAGATTGGTGTGGTTGCTATGGAAGGCAGTGTGGAGGCTCCTCAAAAATTAAGAATAGAATTACCATATGACCCAGCAATCCATTTCCTGGCTATATACCAAAAAATCTGAAAAAAATTATCCATAAAGGTATATATACTCTGATGTTCATTGCAGCTTTATTTATGGTGGCCAAGACATGGGATCAACCAAAGTGTCTTTTGATAGATAATTGGATAAAGAAGATGTGGTATATATACATAGTGGAATACTATGCCAAAAGAAAAGATGAAATATTGCCATTTGTCACAAAATAGATGGATCTTAAGATTATTATGCTAAGCAAAATAAGTCAGACAGAAAAAGTTAAGAGCCATATGATTTCACTGACATGTGAAATATAAAATTAAAGAAACAAAGGAACAAGACAAATAAAGAAACAAAAACTGAGAGACACAGACAATAGTTTAGTGGTTACCAGAAGGTAAGGGGAAAGGGGGATGGTAGATGAGGTTAAAAAGGATTAAATATATGGTGATGGAAGGGGAACTGCCTGAGTGGTGAACACACAATGTGATATATAGATGATATATTACAGAATTGTGCACTTGAAACCTATGTAATTTTACTAACCATTGTCACCCTAATAAATTTTAATTAAAAAATAACTTATTCATGGCTGTTTTCTGAAGTCCTTGGCTAAGAGTAGGATATAATCTTACAGAACTAACCTTGATATGAGTGGATATGATAGAATACAAAATTAATAGACACTAAGAAGTGGTATGGAATCATCAGAAGCAAGGTGGACATGATACTGTAATAAGAGGCAGGGTTTAAATGGTAGCTTGTAGGATCTGATCTGCAGAGAGCTATAGAGTTGACAGTTAAAACACAGTATTCCCAGGGGCAATATATATTGGCAGTCAAAGAGTGTGTGGCCCAATCTATACACCCCCAAAAATCAATTATGGATAATTATGATGCTGAAGCCAGCTGCTTCAATATGTCATGATCCTAGTTTTGAAGAGTGAGCCAATTTTCAGGCCAAGACCTATTGACTGAAGGGGATGCTGAGTCTCCATGAGGAAGAACTCTGACACAGAACAACTATGTGATATTGATTCCCCAATCCTTCTCTGAATGGACCTGTGACCATTTGCTTGTGTAATTGTACATTGGGGAAAAGGGATTATTTAACATTTAAAGGACTGTTGGTACCAGGATATAAGTTGGCATTGATACCTGAAGACACAAAGTGTTAACATAGATCCCTGTCTAGATTGTGTGTGTATGTAGGGGGAGCTGCATATAAAGGACAGATAATAAATAAATTCCCCTTCCACATCAGATTAGTTTTTCTACTGGGTCGACATATTTTCCTGGTGATCATTTTTTATCTCAAATTTATAATTACAATTGACATATTTTGGAGTTTACCCATATTTTGGAGAACCCTCTCATTGGTTCCTTGGTCTGTGGGATATAGGCTAGCATAGTTCTGATATCAGATGCTTCCAATGCTCTTAAATTTCAAAAACATTTTGTGAAGTGAGGAACAGGAAACGAACAGAGGAAATACAAATGCTCAGTTTAATGGTCTAGTATTTTGTGTTAGAACAAGTATTTATCCTCCATTAACTTAACTCCTAAGCTTGAGATATGTCCAAAATATCCCTGGATTTCTTTTGATTATATTCATTTTTTATTATTTTTCCTATAAAAACAATTCATGTTAACTACATACAAATTAGAAAATTTATGTAGGCAATAGAAATTCCTATATCCATAAATAGTGTGCTTACACAATGAATGATATATTTACATATACTAGACTTTGGAAAAAGTCCTGTTTCACCACTGTTAACTCAATGGATATGTTTTGGGTGAATGAATTTGAGAGATTTTTGTATGCATATATACATATAAAATGGAATTATCCTATGCACACTATTTTGCATTTTACAGTATAGCATAGATTCATTTTCATGTCATCCATAGTGGGTTCTGGATTTGTTTTAAAAGCCAAGGATGTCACTATATATTCATGTACAGCACTTGACTGCTGTTTTACGATGGCTTTTTGTATCTTAATTTACATAATGGATTTCTTTTCTGCATGAGCTCTCTTGTAAGAGGCCTTTTCCCTTTCTTATTCTCCTTAATCAGGACTACTGCTTATTCTTTGTTTTTTTCAATTCTGGGAGGGGGGTTGTCACTTTGAGGGGTAAAAGTATAACTATTGCACTGTGTTGTACACCTGAGACTATTTTTTTAAATGCTCATTTCACAATAAAATAATTTTAAAAAAAGAATAAGCAGTAGTCCTGATTAAGGCGAATAAGAAAGGAAAAAGGCCTCATACAAGAGAGCTCATGCAGACAAGGTATCCATTATGTAAATTAAGGTAAAAACAGCCATCATAAAACAGCAGTCAAGTGCTGTACATGAATATATAGTGACATCCCTGGCTTTTAAAACAAATCCAGAACCCACTATGAATTAGTCAACCAAGAACACATTTATTCATTCTTTCATTCACTACACCAAATACTTTTTTTTGGAACTCTCAGGTAGCATCGTAGATGTTATGTTAAGTGGGATTATAAACTCTTCTTGACTTTAGTTATAATTCCAAAGAATACAGCCTTTCTGAGTGAACGTATTTAAACAACTCCTTCAAGCTTCAAAGGAGGAATTGTACATTTTGTACTCAGGGCTTTGTTGAGTCAAATCAACTTTATTATATCCAAAGATCATTTTTAAATGTTTCTTTCTGTGAATGATATGGAAAAATAAATTTATTGTTTATATTATAGCAATAACAGTCACACTTAGTCTGTACAAGTATGCTGCTTTGTCTCTGGCTATTCTGGAAAGAGTGACCTTATAAGATGAAATGACAACTGCCAGAAGGTGGGAAAGAAACATCTACTTTTGCTTTTAGAAGAAAATAACTTCACAAAATGATTAAAAACTGAAAACAGGGCTAGCCAAGTGACGTGGTGGTTAAGCACTGGCCTTGGGACACCAGCAGCCCTGGTTTGGGTCCCACATATAAGGGCAAGTGACACTGCCCTCAAAAAAAAAAATTTGCAGAATAAAAATAGAGATGCCTCATAAGAATCAGTAACAATGTGTGCTTTTATTTCCATGTAATCCGTCTTCTGTGATACTCATATTCACAGTTAGCAAATATCTGATTTTACTTTTATCATATAATTTACATGATATTCTTCTACTAAAGATATTCCCATATAACAGACCTTGAAAAATTACAATTATCAGGGATTGTAGTTTTACAATTTTGTCATTTAACATGGAAATATTTAAGTATCAGTGCTTAGATTACTATAAAATCTTTAAAATCCTTTGGTATATAAAATGATTTACTTATATATATATAATACATACTATGTATTAAGTTATACATGTATTGATTGATATATGAGATCTTCAATATTTTTACATCACTCTGTTTTCCACTGCAGTAATAAAACAGCCATTTCAAGAAATTTTCATCTAATTGAATGAATAATTCCCTATGTGTGTTCAGCATTTAACTTCTAATTATGGCTTCCTTGTTTTAGAAACTGAAACATAAGGGAACATACTTTTCTTTGTTCTCAAATAAACTTTAATTCATGCTAATGTACTTAAAGTGACAATGTCATTTTCTGTTAAATCCTGACATAGGGCTGACAGAAACACATTTGTTCACACTTTTCCAAGCAGAGCCAGTAGACACTTTAGGCATACTCTTCATGTTTTATCACAATTTCTATTTGTTGCTCTCTCCCTCATAATACTACAAAGACAGAGATCTCATTTTAGTTATATTTGGTTCACTAATATCTAAATTAATGCTGAATAAAAATTGAATACATATATGAGGTCAGATAATTAAGTTTGCAAACTCATCTTAAAAAAGTGCTACATATCTTATTGTTGAATATCACTATGGTCACCTTCGAAGTACTCAGCTTGGGAAGCTATGCACTGATGCCAGTGCCTATTCCACCCTTCAAAGCAACCTTTGAACTCTTTATCTGAAATGGCCATGAGAGCTGTCATCGTATTACCCTTGAAGTCATGAATGTCATCAAAATGTCTCCCTTTCAATATTTCTTTTATCATTGGGTAAAGAAAGAATTTATTGGGGGACAGATCAGGTGAGTAGGGAGGGTGATCCAACACAGCTGTTTGTTTACTGGCTAGAAACTCCCTCACAGACTGTGTGATGAGTGATTCAAGAGACATGAATTATGAATTGTTGGTGAAAAGTTCAGGTCACCTAATTTTTTCACGCAGCCTTTTCAGCACTTCCAAATAGTTAAATTAGTTAATTTTTTGTCCACTTGTTACTAATTCATAATGAATAACATCCTCTGACATTAAAAAAAAAAGCTAGCAACATCATTGCAACAAGTTGAAAAACTTGTCAGAATATATATATATATATATATATATATATATATACACACACACACACAGACACACACACACACATTTACAGTTCTTACTTTTTTCTTTAGTATTTCCCTACTTAATACAACTTCATTCTATATTTTAAATCTTCTTTCTAAATGCCAGCTAAAATTTAAATAGTTTCCTAGTATAACCTGGTACTCCTGCTAGAAAAGAACATGCTCAATAACAATTAATACAATTACAACAAATGCAAATTACACTGTAAGGAAAATAATTAATTAATTTTAACAATCATCAATAGAGAGCCTATTATGTTATTATGTAGCAAGTTCTGTGCTAACTTTTGTGAATACAAAGCAGAATTTAACTCAGTCCCTATTCTCAAATAGCCCATGATGTAGTATGGAAGCAGAGAGGTAAGAAGAGAATAATAAAAGCTGTAATAAAGGTATGATTTATATCTTATGGTACTACAAACATGTCTGTAACTTACCTGGTATTCACTTTGCACTTATTCTTTTTTTTTTAATATTTTATTGGGGAATTGGGGGAAGGGAACAGACAAGTTGCTGTCCTTTTGTTTTTCAGTCTAGTAGTGGAGGACATTGCTTCACTACCCATGTTGGTATTGTCATTGTGCACTTTCTGGGTGAGGCAGATCAGGCGCCAGCTTCTGGACAGCTTCTCGCATTGGCTCTTGGCAGTTCACACCGACTGCCAGCCGCTCACGCTGGCTGCTGGCCACTCACTGTAGCCTATGGCAGCTCACTGCAGCAGGGGCTGCAGCTATGACGTCCTGGGACTCACAGCAGCCCAGCTCCAGGTGGAGCTGTTGTTCACTATCTTAGCTGTAGAGCGCAGTGCCACTGGCCCTCATATGTGGGATCCATACAGGACCCTGGTGCTCAGAGCCAGCATCCCAAGCCAGTTCTTAACCAGCATGCCACTTGGTTGGCCCAACTTTGCATTTGTTCTTAAACTATTTTGCACTTCTATATATGTTTTCTTTGAGATCACTATATGGACAACAGCATGTTATATTCCATGAGAACAAGAATCACACCATATGGGGGCCGGCCGAGTGACGTGGTGGTTAAGCGCTGGCTTGGGAAGCCAGTGGCCCCAGTTCAGTCCCACATAACAGGGCCAGTGACACTGCCTTCCAAAAAATAAAAAAGAATCACACCATATGCTTATAGTACCCTAATTGTGGTAGTGAAGTCCAGTGTGCAGAGCAAATTTGTTGAGGAACCTTTGGTTTAGTAGAATTGTAGTGGAATTACAAGCCTAAGACATGAGTTCAAGTCCAGCTCTACTGTCCTTAATTGGTTATATATTACTTTGAGCATATTATAAGCATAATCTCTTAAAATGATAAAAAAAATGTTTACTCCCAGACCTTTGCAGGTGTTAAATAAAATAAAATTTTGAAGGTACATAGTAGGTGCTTATAAATATATATATATATATATATTTTTTGAGGGCAGTGTCACTGGCCCTCACATGTGGGACTGAATCAGGGCCACTGGCTTTCCAAACCAGCGATTAACCACCGCGCCACTTGGCCGGCCCATAAATATATTTTTAATAAGTATTCATTTAATGCCATTAGGCTAAAAACTTAGAGAAGATACACAAAAGAGCCAAAGTTATTTAAAGCCTGGTTGGTCCTGGTTATGAGTGTCAGCAGGTAAAGTTTTGTCTCAGGGCCATCTTCCCTAAACATATGAATGCTATTAATCTTTCTCCTTTAGTCACCCATTGCCTATCATATTCTGATGGCTATGTAAATATTTATCGTGATTAGCAGACTTCTGAGAAATTCTGAGAAGAACCCCCAAGATTCCTACCCCATGGTATATAGACCATGTATAATCCCCTTCCCTTGAGTTGGGAAGAACTAGAAATATGATGGATTTTTACTCTTGTGATCAGGTCATATTATATAACCAAGTTGAAGGGATTGTGCTATTATAATCCATGTCCCATGTCAGTTAATTTTGAGTTAATCAACAGAAAAATTATTCTGAGTGGTCCTGACTAAGTCAGATGAGCCAAAAAGAGACTGCTCTTCTTGAAAGTAGAGATTTGAAACAAGTGAGTTAATTTCCGACTGGCTTTGAAAGAAAAGAAAACTGTCATAGAGTGAAAAGATCCATGAAGAAAGGAATCGCTGGTCATCTCAAGGAGATGTGATGATCCCCATCTGACATCAATCAGGAAAATGGGGATTTTGTTCTGCATCCCAGGAACTGAATTCTACAAATAGCTATGTAAGCTTAGAAGAGGACCTGAAGTTTCACATGAGTTTGCAGCCCCTTGCCAACACTGACTTAAGCCTGGTGACAACTTGAGTATAGCTAACTCAGTTAACCCAGGATTCAACTTATTGGAACTGTAAGATAATAAATTTGTGTTGTTTAAAGTCAATAAATTTGTGGTAATATGTTAAGCAGTAAAATAAATTAAATACATTAACCTGAAGATATACTTTGACTGTTAATTGGTAATAATAGTTTTGTGTTACTCTTCCCAAGTAATGTATCTTGAGAGGAGATAAGCTGCAAGGTCAGAATTACAGTTGGTAAAAGCAGTGAAGGAAAGAGAAAAAGAGCAACTGCTTAGTACTCTCCATTATTTGAAAAATTATGGTAATAGATATTAAAAGTAAATCTTTGAGGATATTTTTTTCCTTTTGTTTGACTGTTTTACTGAAAATATGTATAAATTGTAAGAAAGAGTTTTAACAGTTTGCAAAGAGGCAGGGAAATGGGGAGAGTCAGCATTATATACTGGACTGAAGAAAAGACAAAAATCCAATTAAAAAATGGGCAGAGGACCTGAATAGACATTTCTCCAAAGAGGACACGCAGATGGCCAAAAGACATATGAGAAAATGCTCAGCATCACTAATCATCAGATAAATGCAAATAAAATCCACAATGAGACATCACCTCACACCAGTTAGAATGGCTATCATCAACAAGACAAATAATGACAATGTTGGAGAGGCTGGAGAAAATGGAACCCTAATACACTGTTGGTGGCAATGCAGATTGGCGCAGCTTCTATGAAAGGCAGTGTGGAGGAACCTCAAAAAATTAAAAATGGAATTACCATATGATCCAGCAATACCTCTCCTGGGTATGTACCCAAAGAATCTGAAAACATTTATCCATAAAGATATGTGGGCTCTGATGTTCATTGAAGCTTTACTTATGGTTACCAAGGCATGGAAACAATGAAAGTATTCCACACGATGGAATACTACTCTGGCATAAGAAATAATCAAAAAATAGTGCCATTTGTGACAACATAGATGGATCTTGAGATTATTGTGCTAAGCAAAATAAGTCAGACAGAAAAAGTTGAGAACCATATGATATCACCGATATGTGGAATATAAAACTGAAAACAACAAAGGGACAAGACAAACAAATAAAGAACCAAAAACTCATAGACACAGACAATAGTTTAGTGGTTGTCAGAGGGGAAGTGGGGAGGAGGCTGGTAGAAGAGGGTAAATAGGATAAAATATATGGTGATGAAAGGAGAACTGACTCTGGGTGGTGAACACATAATGTGATATATATATAATTTATTACAGAATTGTTATCTTGAAACCTATGTAATTTTACTGACCATTGTCACCCAAATAAATCTTAATAATAATAAAAAAACAGGAGATGCAGATTCAAGTCATGATACTGCCTTTAAGGAGCTACTAACCCAGAAATGTCTGTGAGATTCAGGCTCCTTACTAGTAAACTCAAGGGATGGGAATATATAATTTGTATGTCTCCATCTGATAGAAAACACTGTGACTCTTATTAATGATGAAATCTGCTGAGATTTGATTTAATGACAAGGACAGTTTTTTCAGACTATAAGAGCTTGGGAGGGTTTCAAGGGAGTTACATCGGTATAAATTTTAGAGAAAGTAATATATTTGAGATATATACTATATTTATTTATGAATATAATTATAATTTACTTTCAATGTATGGAAAATATAAAATAATTCTAGTTATATAAAATATATATCACAGAATTTTAAGGCAAATAATACTTAGAACCATCTTCCTGAGTCCTTTGCTTATGTGCTTTATCTTAAATTATATATATATATATATATATATATATATATATATATATATATATATATATAAAATTTCTATGATGTATATTGTTTCTGTTTGAAACACAAGCTTTTCTGATTCAGGAGGGAAATATATCTTCTTTTTTTCCCATTTTTTATTAGTTTCAAGTGTACAAAACAATGCAATAGTTATACACTTTACCCCCCCAAAGTGACAACCCCCTCCCCCAGTTTGCCACCCCACTACCCGCCATACCATACATATCTGTTACAATTCCTTTGACTCCCTTCCACAGTATACTCTACACCCCGTGACTATCTATATATTCAGTTACAGTTGGCATACAATATTATATAACATCATCTTCAGGTGTACAGTGCAGTGATCAAGCCTCTACTCCATCCAAAATTTTTATAACATTATATTTCCCGAACTGTGTTTCATATCCCTGTGGCAATATTGTAGTTGTCTATTTATGCTGTCTAATCACTTCCCCTTCCCCCTTACCCCCACACACCTACCAACTAGCAACCCTCAGTTTTTCCTCTATATCTATGAGTCTGTTTACTTTGATCCTTCATTCAGTTTTTCAGATTCCACATATAAGTGAGATCATATGGTACTTGTCTTTCTCCAACTGACGTATTTCACTTAACATAATAGTCTCTTCACAAAATTATCAATTACATTCCCAGAACTGCCCCCATATCCCTGTGGCAATATTGTACTCACCCACATAAGCTGTCCAAAACCTTCCCTCTCTCCCTCATCCCCACTCCCTCCCAGACAGCAACCATCAGATTTTCCTTTATATCTGCTTGATATGACTTCAATCTTCTTAAATTTACTGAGACTTGTTTTGTGGCCTAACGTGGTCTATCTTGGAAAATGTCCCATGTGAACTTGAGAAGAATGTATATTCTGTTTTTTCAGGGTGAAATGCCCTAAAAATATCAACGAAGTCCAGCTGTTCTAAAGTGTCATGTAAGGCCCCTCTTTCTGTGTTGATTTTCTGTCTAAAGTGTCTGTCCATTGGTGACAATGGGATGTTGAAGTCCCCTACTATGATAGTGTTACTGTTGATCTCTGTCTTTATGTCTGTCAAAACCTGTTATATGTAATTGGGAGTTCCTATGTTGCGTGCAAAGATGTTTATTAGGGTTATAGTGCCCTTCTTTGTCTTTAATTGTAATCATTTTAAAGTCTATTTTGTCCAAAATAAGTATTGGTATTCCAGCTTTTTTTCCCCTCATTTCCATTTGCATGAAATATCTTATTCCATCTGTAAACAGCATATACATGTGTCTTATTTTCTTATCCATTCAGCCACTCTCTGTCTTTTGATTGGAGCATTTAGCCCACTCACATTTAAAATGATTATTGATAGGTGCATATGTATTGCCATTTTATTATTTGTATTCCTGGTCTTCCTGGGTTAGCTTGTTTACCCCCTTTTTTTTTTTTTTTTTTTTTTTTTGAGGGCAGTATCACTGGTCCTCATATGTGGGACCGAACCGGGGCCACTGGCTTCCTAGGTCAGCGCTTAACCACCGCGCCACTCGGCCGGCCCTTATGTTTACCCCTTTCTTTTGTTTAAAAAAGCCCTTTTAACATTTCCTGCAATGCTGGCTTGGTGGTAATGAACTCCTTAAGCTTATTCTTTTCTGAGAAGCTCTTTATCTGTCCCTCAATTTTGAGTGATAGCCGTGCTGGATAGAGCAATCTTGGTTGTAGACCTTTATTTTGTGTCACTTTGAATATTTCCTGCCACTCCCTTCTGGCCTGCAGAGTTTCTGTAGACAAGTCAGCTGTTAGTCTACCAGGAGTTCCTTTGTATGTAACCTGCTGTCTTTCTCTTACTGCCTCTAGGATTCTGTGTCTGTCTTGAACTTTTGCCATTTTAACTATGATGTGTATTCGTGTGGACCTTTTTGGGTTGAGCTAGTTTGGAGTCCTATGCACTTCCTGGGCATGTATGTTGATTTCCTTCCCTAGGGTAGGGAAGTTTTCAGTCATTATTTTTTTCAAATACAGTCTTTTTTTTTTTTTTTTTTGAGGGCAGTGTCACTGGCCCTCACATGTGGGACCAAACCGGGGCCGCTGGCTTCCCAAACCAGCGCTTAACCACGACGCCTCTCGGCCGGCCCTCAAATACATTCTTGACCCCTTGCTTCTTCTCTTCTCCTTCTGGTATTCCTGTGAGTCGAAGGTGGTTGCGCTTCACCTTGTCCCATAGGGCTCTTAAACTATTTTCATTGTTTTTTATTCTTTGGTCTTTTTGTTGTGCCAACTGGGTGATTTCTGCTATTTTGTCTTCCAAATTTCTCATCTGCTCCTCTGCTTCATCTACTCTACTGGTGATTCTTTCGAGTGTGTTCTTCATTTCAGCTATTGTATTCTTTAGTTCTAACTGGGTGTTTTTTATGATTTCTCTATCCTTTCTTATGACC
The DNA here is from genome assembly GCA_033961575.1 of Aselliscus stoliczkanus. Lineage (NCBI taxonomy): Eukaryota > Metazoa > Chordata > Mammalia > Chiroptera > Hipposideridae > Aselliscus > Aselliscus stoliczkanus. Next base: position 31,873,901 of record CM066737.1, on the reverse strand, counting down.
TCCCTAAGTTTGTTAAACATTCTTATCACCAGTGTTCTAAACTCTGTCTCTGAAATGTTGGATCCCTCTGTTTCATTTAGTTCCATTTCTGGAGGTTTCTTCAGATCTTATACTTGTGACATGTTTCTTTGTTTCCCCATTCTGGCTGTCGCTTTGGTATTGCTTTGGTGTATTAGATAGATCACCAGGAGAGCCCTGGCTGGATCATGCAGACACACAGCTCATGGCCCAACACTCCTAGGAAAACTCCCATTCTCAGCCTGTCCCAATCAGCTGCTCGCAGATCAGGCTGAGCAGCCCAACAACCAATCACCAGCCTGGCAACTCTGCAAGCGCAGTGCAGAGAGTGGGGACCCGAGGCAGCTCCCGCACTCCAGCATCTCAGTGAGCAGCCTTTTGGAGCTGGAGCACGCCCACCAGGCATTTCCCTGGCAACGTAGCACAAGCTGCGCGGAGGGTGGGGATCCGAGGTGACTCACACACTCCTAAGGCTCAGTGAGCAGCCTGTTGGAGCCGGAGAGCACCTGCCCAGTGTTTCCCTTGCAACGCAGTATAAGCTGGGCAGAGGTTGGGAATCCAAGGCCGCATGCACGTGCACGCACACACACACTTCTGCGCCAATTCCACCAGACTAATGAGATCCTGGACCTGACGTTCTGTGGGAGGGCCCAACCCTGACAAAATGGCGCCCTCCTGTACACCACTCGTGTACAGGCTCCACACCAGGGGAACAATAATCGAAAAACTTCCAGCCTTTGCACCAAAAGTTCTCAGTTCAGTCCGTCCCCGCAGGCTCCTGGCCCAGCTCACTCAGCCACTCCCTCCACCCGGAACCAGGTAAGTGTTCAACGGCGAGCAAGCCCATGCACCCGTCCCACTGATTCTCTAGCCGCTCTTAGCGTCACAGAGCTGAGCAAAGAGAGTCCTCACTAATTTACTGCCAGCTATCTTGGAACTTCTCTTCCCGGCAAAGGAACTCTGGGCTGGTGAGCTTGGTGTGCAGCCGGAGGGTCTCTCCCCCAACTGGAGAAGCCTCCGCACAGCTGGGGCTTCCCTCACGGGGTTCACTCTGTCTCGTCTCCACCTCTCCTACCAGACCTGACGTGGCCTCCTCTTTAAGTTCTTCGTTTAGTGGTTCTGTTCATCTAGTGTTCCGGGGACCTCCAGGGTTGAATGCTGTATAATTTGTTTGTAATTTTTGTGTGATCCTTGGAGATAGTTAGCACAGCGTCTGTCTCTGCTGCCTTTTATCAGAAGTCCTCCACCAGTTAAATTGCAATATATCTTCTTGTAAATGCTCTATAATCTTCCCACATCCCCATGGGATGATAGTGTTTCTCTAAGTAGCTGTTACTTCCTAGTCTCTTATTGTCTAAATGGTTCAAATAAATGTCTAGGGACAGTGTTTTCAGGGACACAGTCTAATGCTTATTAAAATAAAATGAGAACAAAATAATGCTTTTCACCAAAACTAGGAAAATACAATGAAACCTTAAACTAGGAACAATGTTGAGTTTTGCTGAGATGTTATCTCATTACCGAGTTTGTAATGACTGAGTTAAATAAACTTCACATAACCAAACATCAAAATTTTATTCTACACTCTATTTCCCCCCTCCTCCCTTCTCCCCTCTCCCCCTCCTCCCCCTACCTCTGAGTCAAACCATTGTTCTAAGTCTAGTTGTGGAAGATGCAGCTTACTGGCCAATTTTAGTATTATGATCATTGCACTGTCAGCTGAGGCTGTTGGTTGCAGGCTGTCAGCAAGTCACTCACAGCAGGTCATGGCAGCCCAAGGCAGTCCAGCTCCACGTTGAGCCATTGTTCACAATCTTAGCTGTAGAAGGCACAGCTTACTAGCGCATGTGGGAATCGAACCTACAACCCTCTTGTTCAGAGCTTGCACTCTAACCAACTGAGCTATCTGGCTACCCCCACTACACTATTTAACAGCCAGTTGGTTATCTTAATGATAATTAACATTATAAAAGTACATTTAAAAGGACATTTTAGTAGTAACAAATCATTGAAAGCAAAGAAATTAAAAAATGAAGCTAAGGGCCGGCCGATGGCGCGATGGTTAAGCGCTGGCTTGGGAAGCCAGCAGCCCCAGTTCAGTCCCACATATGAGGGCCAGTGACACTGCCCTCAAAAAAACAATGAAGGTAATATTTCATTCTTTAATTGAAGTTTAGCTGAAGTTTGACTCATGGAGGCATTAGAGCTGGAAATGTCCAATTAGTTCAGAAAGACTTTTTTTTCCTAAACAGAAAAAGAACTAAATTGTGGAATGCCAGCTGCTATCTTCAGATATATACATAAAAAAATGAACATTTCAAGATCGCTTTGAAGTGTGGTATTTTAGTGCATACCGTGGCTTTCAATTATGGTCCTGCAAAATGAAAAATCATACACAATTCAAAAGAGGTGATGGCTTGAAAATATTGTCAGCTGTACCCCATCTCTAAAGTCTGGTCCTAGCAAAAATTGTGAAATAAACCAACTTGTCTATTTTGCTTACTTTTTCCTTCCTTCCTTCCTTCCTTCCTTCCTTCCTTCCTTCCTTCCTTCCTTCCTTCCTTCCTTCCTTGCTTCCTTCCTTCCTCCAGTATTCTGTCCAAGGTCCCTACATGCCCTGTGATTTTTTGAACAACTTGCCCATTTTAACAAACTACACAACTATTATTGTAATTTCAAATATTGAAAATGGTTTCAACTTAATAATTGTCAGTTTCATGAGTTTGGGGAACAGAGAATAAATACTCACTTGTGTATTTGTGCATGTGTGTGTGTCTGTGTAAGAAAGAGCATTGCACATCAGTTTAGTGCATGACACTCTTGATTTAACCAGTATGAATGAATCCTTGTGCAGAGAGTATGCAGATTTAGGAAACTGGGTAATTTAGAAAGAATCATTTATTTTCTCAGACTCTCTTCAAGGACAGTATGAGGCATGGACTAACAATCTGCTTCTGTCAGAATACATTTATTATTGGGTAGAAGGAAAATTGCTTAGAACATATGCAGAATATTGCTTAAGACCACAAAATATTCAATTGAATGGAGTTTGCACATAAAATATATATATTTAAAAATAATATGATAGGGCTGGCTGAGTGGCGCATTAGTTAAGAGCTGGCTTGGGACTCCAGCAGCCCTGGTTTGGATCCCACATATGAGGGCCAGTGGCACTGCCCTCTACAGCTAAGATGGTGAACAACAACTCCACCTACAGCTGGGTTGCTGAGAGTCCCCGGGATGGCATAACTGCAGCCCCTGCTGCAGTGGGCTGCCATAGGCTACAGTGAGTGGCCAGCAGGCAGCGTGAGCAGCTGGCAGCTGGTGTGAGCTGCCAAGAGCCACTGTGAGCAGCTGTCCAGAGGCCGGCGACTGATCTGCTTCACCTGAGAAGAGTACAATGATGATACCAACATGGCCCAGTGAAGCAATGTCCTCCACAACTAGACTGAAGACCAAAAGGACAGCAACTTGTCTGTTCCCCTTCCCCAGTTCCCCAATGCTGTTCCCCTCCCCGAACTACCCAATTTAAAAAATCTAAAACTAAATAAATAAATAAATAAATGAATAAATAATATGATACAATCTGGGTAATGTCAGGACATTGTATTAGTCATTATTAAATTTTTAAAGTATTATTTTTTATGAAAATAGAGCTAAAAACCCAATGTCATTATAGACAATAACAGCAAAATGGAAAGAGAACTAATTACTGAATAATGCACCAGTTACAGAGGTTAATTGACTGTTCACTGCCTGTAAGCTGCAGACTGACTACAAATAAATAAACTCCTTTGTGCAACTGTTTCCTATATTTTGTGGCACGAATAACAAAGTCACCGTGATTCACCCCACTGATCGGCACTGAAAGCAATGATGCATGCCCTATCTTATCAGAAAAAAATTCACATGGTAAGGCAAATAATTCAGATGAAGAAGGTGTGCTTTCATTCATTTTTATCATGTTTGGGAAGGACTATTCTTTGAAAAAAGGTACTTGGTTAAGTATAACCAAACACCTGGGTAGAGAATAACAAAAGCAAATGTTATCTACTCCCAAATTTCAGTTATAATTTGTTGCAATTTGATATTATAAACTTCAATCACTTAAATAAATTTTCCCATCTCATGTATACAGCATCTTTATCCCACTTCTATTATGATGGTTGCATAAGCCTATTTATGGAGCATGACCAGTCCTTTGCAGTTCCAATGAGAGAATTTCCTTCAAGGTTCCCAATGATTGCAATCAACACAATAGGTAGGGATGATCTCTAGTTTTATTTAGGGGATGTTATTGGTAGCTTTCTTTTTTTATTTCATGATCCATACACATATATTGGAAGATCATGTGACAATTGGTTAAAATATTTGTTCCTGGAAAGGAAAAGAAATTGGAATGATTAGATCATTTAGAACTATGGAGTATTTTATTTATTTATTTATTTATTTATTTATTTATTTATTTATTTAAATTTTTTTTTTTGAGGGCAGTGTCACTGGCCCTCACACGTGGGACCTGAACCAGGCCCGCTGGCCTCCCAAGCCAGCGCCTAACCACCGTGCCACTCGGCTGGCCCTATTTAATTTTTTTTAGAGGGCAGTGTCACTGGCCCTCATAAGTGGGATCCGAACTGGGGCCGCTGGCATCTCAAGCCAGCTCTGGACATGGATACTGACCCTGACAGGTGAAACTTTTCTGAGCAGTAGTATCAATATAGGTGCAGCAACTTTTGTTAATAACCATACATACACCCCTTTGTTCAGCTATCAGGTAATCAAGAGCTAATTGGTTATAAGGGCTACATGTTCAAGTGAATAGAGTGAGTAGTATAAGTTCTGGAGTGTGTCCCTGGTGCATCTGGCTAGTTCAGCTATATTTTTTGTTAGATTTCTTAAAGTGACCTCATTATAGGTAAATCCTCCCCAAAAGGCGGCTAGACCAATGATAGCCCCTAACATCAGCCAGAATGAGTCCTATTGCCCTTCTGGTTCAGGGGCAGGTGATGTTATGAGTGGTGACTTTTATTCCTTGAATAAAATCGAAGGGTACACTGTCCCTAGAGCTGAGGATTGTCAATGCAAGGGTAGGCTATGGCTAGAAGCGTTGGTAAAAAATTCCATTAGGGTGTCCTAGATGGGGGTAACATGTTTTTAGGATGTCCATTTAGGCATAAGTACTGAGTATTTAGGCATAAGTACTCAGGGGGTACATGACTGTCAAGGAAAGGTGGAGTTAAACCAGTTTAGTAACTGTGGTCCCCATTTCAGGGTCCCATTGCACTGTCGGGAGGGAAGTCTTCCTTGAAATTAAGGGTCTCTGGGCCAAGTTGGGGTCCTGTTTCTTTTAGATAGGGAATATACAAGTTTCCAAGTTATGTTTTCTCATCCCCCAATAAGAGCAATTATTTTTAGGAGGAATTATTGACAAGGGGCACCAGTGTGTTTCTTTAGGCCAGCAGGAGACTGAGATATCAAATGTCAAATGTTACTGAATAAATTAAAGGTACAGTGAATCCCCCTAACCTGGTTACATTTTCACATTGATTAAATGAACCACATGCACAACAAGGTTTACCTAAAGCAGAGCATCTATAGATCCCTACTCCCCAATGTTTACTCTGGTTAGCAACTGGGGTAAGATCAGTGCATCCGTATCCCCGGTGTACCTCTTGAAGATTAACTATGAAGGACTTAAGTTTCTCAAAACTTTTTAGGTATATCTGACATATATAGGTTAGGTTGAGGTTAAAGCCAACAGGCTAAAATTGAGGAAGTGTGTCATTACCTTGGGCTTGTTTGTGACATATCCAGCAGTTAGAGAGGTTATTGCCCTTAACCATTATATTAGACAAATTTACAAAAGAGTATTAGTTTCCCATTGTCCTTTTGTAGTAGATATTTCCAAAATGAGTACAATAGAAAAAACTTCATCATGAAAGATAATTTTGGGTCTAAAGAATTCTAGTACTTAACTGTTCTCCTTGTTGTATGAATGTCTGGCTAGAGAAGCCACCTGAAGAGGTGCTCAAGATCTCCGACAGGCTGTATTCTGAGTCTCTGGAGGAAATCTTGTTGCTAGGGAGAGATAAGGTTTTTGAGTCTAAACAGGTGTATCTAGCTGGTAATCCTAGATTGCTTTATGGTAGTAAGAACTTCCAGAGTAAGGTTAAGGGTCCTGTGTGATCCATGAAGACCAAGTAGGTGGCTCCTGTATCAATTTAAAAAAAATAATTTTCTTACCTGCTACATCAAGGGTCACCTCGGATTCTTCTGTAGTCACGAGATGTCTTTCATGAGGAGTTACCAGGAATCCTGGGCCCCTTTAGTCCTCTTTGGATAAGACCAATATGGGTTTAAGATTCCCCCAGTCCTTTTGGAGCCAGGAGCATTCCCTCTTCCTTATTGGTTTTATTGAGTACAGGGCCTAGAGGCCTCATTCCTGGGGTGAGAAGGAAGCTGGGGAAGCTGGGTTTTCCAGCCTAGGACCTAGTTGTCCTGTTGGATCCTCTCCCTGTCAAAACAATGGTGTTCCAACTAGGAGAAGGTCACCAAGGAAGTCAGGATTACCTCCAGGTGGTGCAGCAAAGTAAGTATTAGCATAATAAACTTCTCTTTTCTGGGGATTCATAGAGGGCCATGAGGCTTATACACATAGAATCTCTATTTTTCTTCTTATTTAGAGAAGAGGTATAGTTAGAGGATTGTCTTATAATTCAGGGTCCCATTTTCAGGCCAGTTTTCCTCATCCCCCAGTTTATATTGCAGAAGATGATATATTGCAGATGAGATAAGCTTCTTCCACTTTAGGCTGACTACTCTAAAGTCTATAATTTTTTACGGTGCCTGGACTGGAAACAAAGAAACTAGAAGACCAGACTAGGGAGAAGGGCATCCCCTGGATCTGGCAGTCTGACCCATGGTACCCAGGCATCTCCAGGGTGGATCTGGGTGGTCCCCAATATCTAGCACACTCAACCTCCTGGCATGTTGAGGTTTGGAAAGAACAGGAGATTCCAGGCCAGGGAAGACTAGCTGAGAAGATGGATGTTGTGGGACCTTGCAAAATGGTATTCTGACCTTTTCTGGAAAAGGGCCTCAGATCACTTAGAGACTGCAAGAGAAAATTCCTGGAAGGAAGAAGGGAGTCCTGGACAACTGTCCATAGGGGAGGTGAATAGATGATCTAAACATAGAGACTGAATGGGCTTCACCTGCGAGATCGGTCTGAGACAAATCCCAGGCCTCATCCACCCTGGTATGTTGGGGACACCATGGACTTCAGATTAAAAGAAGCCAGAAGATGGGCCAGCTGAGTGGCTCAGTTGGTTAAGTTTACTCAAGAGTGCGAGCTGAGCTCTGAGCTACGGCGATTCGACTCCAGCCCGAGCTGAGTTGCCGTTGAGCTGCCAACAGGTGGCAGGATGGCTCAGCTAAAAAAAAAATTAAATTAAATTAAATTAAATTAAAAAAAAAATTAAAAAAAATAGAAGAAGTAGAGGATTGTCTCAGAAAGGTAGACAGATTCCCAAGGCAGGCAGCCAGACTCAGGGGTGATTAGTAGACCATGGCCACATACATAGAGGCAGCATTTTCTGGCACGCAGGCAATTTGAGTAAGGCATGTGAGAAGGTGGGGGCTAAAAGGGTCCCCCAAAAAGCTAAAGAGTAAGCCAAAGAATTGGACCCAAGTGTTATGAGGAGACAGGCAAAAGAGACCAAGAAAATACCAAAATTAGAATCAGTGTCTCATGGAAGAGGAAATGCTAATTTAAAAGATCAATGTTTCCTTATTTGAAGAAATTCTTAGAAAGAAGCGTTTGAAAATTTCCAACCAAAACTTTTCACCTGGCTGTGGGGTTCTAATGGAAGAGCTTATAAAACACGTTGACCCCTGTCTATTAATTTCATAAGCCTTCAGGCAACCTATTCCACTAGTGATCTTGGGTCTGTAGCTACAACTTTTATTCAGAACCAGCAGAGGATCTGCTTTGGAAACATCCTTATTCTAAGAAAGTAAGATTTAAGTGCCCTGTAGACATTCAAAACTGCAAACTGGGTTCAGAGAAATACTAAGACATAAGATATAACAAAAGTAAAGATATTTTTTTGATTTACATAGAAGATGAAAAAAATGTCTAGCAAAAAAAATTTCCAGAACTATTTTTATTATTGCTTTGTTAAGGGAAAGAAAAATCTGTAACAGGGTATGAACAACAGAGCATGAAGCTCAATAACCCATTGAGCCAAACATATAGAAACTGAAAGACAAGATTAAGGGTAAAACACGAAGAGGCATGGTAACCAGCGAATGTAATGAAGAATACATCATTGTGTTCCAAACTCTATTTAGGTCTTTTGGTAAAAGGATTCTGATATGGGGGTCAAATAAGGGACTGTCCTCCAGAGGATGACATTAAAATAAGATGAGGAATTTTTTTTTAATGAATCCCTAACTACTGACATAGAAACAAACTCTGCTTTTTTAAAAGAATTTGTTGAGGAATTGGGGTAGGGGAACAGTTTTGGGGAATTGGAGGAGGGGACCAGCCAAGTTGTTGTTCTTCATTCTTCATTGTGGAGTGTGCCAGTCACCATCTGGCTTCCCGTCGGTAGCTCGTGGCCTCTAAGCTCAAGGTGCTGTGTTCAAACTTAGTTGTGGGTGGGCGTAGCTACCATCCCATGTGGGAGTTGAACCAGCAACCTTGTTGTTAAGACTGCACTCTCTATCCTCTGAGCCATCGGGCAGCAGCTCAGCTCAAGGTACCGAGTTCAGTCTAAGTTGAGAATGGGCGTAGCCACCATCGTATGTGGGAGTCGAACCCAGCAGCCTTGCTGTTAAGAGCACACACCCTATACACTGAGCCATCTAGGCAGCAGATCAGCTCAAGATGCTGAGTTCAGGCCCAGCCAAGTGGCACATTGATTAAGAGTTGGCTTGGTGTAGGGATGGAGTCTATGGAATTGTAATAGATATGTATGATATCGGGTGTAGGGGGGCAGGGGAGGGGGGAGGGGGAGTAACTTTGTAAGTGGTGAAAAAAATAACTATTGCATTGCTTTGTACATCTGTAACTAATAATAATAATAATAAAAATTTTAAAAAAAGTGTTTTTCAGCACTTTAAAACAAACAAACAAAAAAAGAGTTGGCTTGGGATGCAAGCATCCCTGGTTTGAATCCCACATATGAGGTCCAGTGACACTGCTCTCTGGAAAAAAAAATAACAGCTGGCTTGGAAAGCCAGTGGCCCCAGTTCAGATCCCACATACAAGGGACAGTGACACTACCCTCTACAGCAAAGATGGTGAACAATAGCTCCACCTGGAGCTGGGCTGCTTATTAGTCCCTGGAACAGCATAGCTGCAGCCTCTGCTGCAGTGGGCTGCAATAGGCCACAGTGAGTGACCGGCAGCCAGCATGAGCGGCTGGCAGCCAGTGTGATCTGCCAAGAGCTGCTGTGAGTGGCCTACCAGAGGCCAGCTACCGATCTGCCTCATGCGAGAAGAGCACAATGATGATACCAACATGGGCCAGTGGAGCAATGTCCTCCACAACTAGACTGAAGAACAAAAGGACAGCAACTTTTCTGTTCCCCTTCCCCAGTTCCCCAATTCAAAATTTAAAAAAAAGATGCTGAGTTCAGTCTTTAGTTGTGGGTGGGCATAGCACACTGTTGAACAGACAATCCTGTTGTTACATGAGCTGAGCCATACTGCCACCTGTTGGCAGCTCAGCGACAGCTCAGCTCAGGTGCAGCATTCATTGGCCCATGTGGGAATCGAACCAGCGGCCCTTTTGCTCAGAGCACGTGCTCTAATACAACTCTTAACCAACTGATCCACTCGGCCAGCACCCAACAAACTCTGCTTTTAAAAGTCATCTGGGTTTGGGCTGGCCGAGAGTGGCACAGTGGTTAAGCACTGGTTTGGGAGGCCAGCGGCCCCGGTTCAGGTCCCACATGTGAGAGCCAGTGACACTGCCCTCAAAAAAAAAAAGTCATCTGAGTCAGCTATAACAAATGAAATATAATGACATCTCAAACTTACTTTACAGTAACCTTCTGTCATATCTCAGTGAATAACTATATTCTAAACACAATATATAGATAGCTATTATTGAATTATTTTGATACATAGCTTAATAAAAAAAATCACCTATGTATCGAAATACTGCCTCACACTGAAAATGTTTATCTATGTGGGAAGAACAATTAGAGTATTTTACTATTTAATTTATTTAAGAAGATCCATTGATTCTAAACAAAAGATGGCACCATGACATAGCATAAAATGTAAATGAGTTTTGGAAATACAGCAAATGCATTTTGTGACTCACAATCTTGCCTTCCCTTTCTTACCCCAAAGCCATACAAACACAATGCTTAAAATTTGATTAAATACTGGATAGAATTTATTTAAGGTGAGAAAAATACTGCCCTCAAGTTTATGCTTTAAGATAAATAGAATGCCTTTGGATATGCAAGCTTTAGAGTTTAGAAAGCTATAATAGCAATTTTCATTTGAACAAACCTTCTCATTTCCAGGCAAAATTTATATAGACAGAATATGATTTCAGATGTTTGTTTTTGTTTTCAACTTATTAAATATATAGAAGTACTAATCCAAAATATTTCAAGTAGTAAAACTATTAGTAATGTTTATCTTTTATGTGTTTTAGAAATTTATGTGACAAACATGCATTACATTTTTAGTGGAAAAATTAAATACATTTTATTTTTGATGTACATTTTAAAATCATTTTATATACTTCAAAAATTGTCATTTTTTAAGGAAGAAGATTGAGAAGTGAGGAGAGGGAAAGAAAAACAGAAGCTAGAAAAAAGTCAGAACAGTAAGAAAGGGTGGATCCTAGGGAAGAAAAGAGAAGAGAAAAAAAACTAATGTAACTGGGTGGAAATTACACCATTTCTAATGTAAATGGGTGTCAAACGCTAGAAGGAATAAAACTAAAGTGGTGATATGTGAAGACTGATTCTTCCCCTTAAGGTCCTTCTTATTTACTTAGTACTATAAAATTTAGATTAATGAATTATGATCGAACATTCATCAAACCACCCAGCATTTTGAGTCCAAAAGATGTGGACTATAAATCAGTCATGATGGCAAATAAGTAAATTCTGTGCTTGCCTCATCCCATGACCACATCAATATTACCACTTAACTACAGAACAACCAGCTTTGAGAATTGCCTGGAGTCTAGCCGAACAGAAGTCCAATAACTAAGGATATACATAAAAACCCACATTGAGACTGGTGGGGAGGGCAGATGTGGAACAGGCTGGTCCAAATATCCACTTCTGGTGGTTAAAATGGGGAGAGATTTCTCAACTACAGAAGTCCCTCCCTGAGGAGCAAGGGATCCCAGCTCCCCACCAGGCTCCACAGCCCAGTGTTCCAGTGCCAGAAGGAGGGTTCCTCATATCTTCTGGCTGAGAAAACTAGCAGAGATCATGGCTGAGAGATATGGAAAGCTGCCGGAGGGCCAGGCTTTCCTTTTAAAGGGCAGACACACAGATTTACTCACTGGTGGATGCATACCCTCTGAGCTAGTGCTAAGGCAGCAGCTTGAAGGGTACCAAGGACATACGAGGAGGAATTGAATTGCCTGGCTGCAGGATGAGGTCTGGATAGACAGCTTTCTCTCAGACAGAAGTGCTGGAATAAGCCATTGTTCCTTTTTTGAGCCCTCCCAGAGCCCAACCTGCATGTGCAGGCGGCTGCCATCTGAGTCTCCATCAACCTAGCTAACACCATTCACCCCCATCCTGGTGATTCCCTGAGACCCTGCCCCACCCCAGTTGTGGGCCCACAGAAGTCACTTCAGGTGACATTCTCATATAAACAACTATCTTGGCTTATGCTGCAGACTTTCATAAAATCTCTCAAAGGTTTTCAAACACGAAATGTGCAGCAAATGGCATGAGCATGCCCCATACCACTTGGTAAACAGCCCCAAGCCTGACAAAATCAGCAGCTGGTCTCTTTTCAAATCATAGCTTCTCCCAGGCATCTCCAACCTAAAACAAGTGGCAAGCAACTGCAGATCACTTTGTAGCTCGTTTAAACATCCATCAGGCACTACTGATATCACAGATTCATTGTACACAAATTTTCAATTATCTAAGAGTTAACTTTAGTATTGTGACTCATCAGTTCTCTATCTTCCTCCTCTACTGTAACATATCACAAGTCATGTTGTGACTTGTACAGTAAAGAAGTATTTCATGAATCTGTGAGATCAGTTGTGACTGTTGGAGGGTTAAAGTGGTGCCATGCAGGGCACAGATACTGACAGATCTTGGGCTACAACAAATTCTCTCCAAAAAGGCTTCAAAATTGAAACACTCAGGCCGGTCGAATGGCTCAGTTGGTTAAGAGCTTGCTCAAGAGTGCAAGCTGAGCTCTGAGCAACAGCGGTTCGATGCCAGACGGAGCTGAGTTGCCGTTGAGCTGCCAACAGGTGGCAGGATGGCTCAGCTAAAAAAAAAAAAAAAAAACAAAAAAAAGCGGAAACACTTGATTTCCAGCTCCAGACCACACCAGTTCACCACCCAACCACCTCCACAAATGTCACACCCAGAGGCTGGACTAGGTGGTCACCAGAACCCTGCTAAAGCTAATCCTGCTCTATAGGTCAGACCCACACAACAGTTCCTCCACTATAGTTACAAACAGTCCTCACAACTAAATAGACTCAGAGCCAATGACTTCCATTGATATGCCAACAACAACCAAGACTCAACTACAAGAGAAGGCATACACAACCCATACAAGGGACCACCTGGAGTACCTGACTCAGATGAGCAGGGACACTGTGCCATTGGACCTCATGGGACACCTACTGCATAAGGCCACTTTATTAAGACCAAGAAATACACCAGCTCTACCTAATACATAGAAACAAAAACAGGGAGGAAACCAAAGTGAGAAGACAAAGAAATATGGCTCAAATGAAAGAAAAGAACAAAGCTCCAGGAAAAGAAATAACAAAAGGGATACAAGCAATCTATCAGATGCAGAGTTCAAAGCACTGGTTATAAGGGTGCTCACAGATCTCAACTTCTAATTCAGCAAAGAGATAGAAAATATAAATATAGAAAACCTAAAAAGAAAACATGTGAAAGAATCAGCAGAAATTAAGAATACAATAACTGAAATGAAGAATACATTAGAGGGGAGAACTTCCAGTAAGATGGTGGAATAGATGGATGCTTTCCCAACTGCCTCCCAGGACCACATCAAAATTATCAATAGTTTATACAACATTTAACTTTGGAAATTCGCTAAACACTAGATGAACAGAACCTCTAAAGGAAGGACCTAAAGTGGAGGCCACGTCAAGTCTGGTAGGAGGGGTGCAGATGAGAGAGGAAGAGCCCCGTGAGGGACACTCCAGCTGTTGGGAGGCTTCTCCGTGTAGGGAGAGACTCTCCGGCCCCACACCGAGCTCACTAGTCCAGAGTTGCTTTGCCAGGAATAGGAGTTGTATGATAGTTGGCAGCAGAAATTAGTGAGGACTCTCTGCTTGGCTCGGTGAGGCTGAGGGTAGCTGGAGAACCAGTTGGGCCAGTACACAGGTTCACTCGCCAGTGAGCACTCATCCATTTCTTGTGGGAGGGAGTAGCTGTGTGAGCTGGGCCCAGGAGCTTGTGGGAAAAGACTGAACTGGGCACCTTTAGTGCAGAAGGTGGAGGTTTTGGGACCATTGTTCCCCTGGTGTGGAACTTGCACAAGAGTGGTGTACAGGAGGGCACCATTTTTTCAGGGTTGGGCCCTCCCACAGAGGGTTGTATCTGGGACTTCATTGGTCTGGTGAAATTGGTGCAGGTGTGCGTGCATACGTGTGCATGCATGCTGCCTTGGGTTCCCACCCTCTGCCCTGTTTGTGCTGCATTGCAAGTAAAATGCTGGGTGGGTGCCCTCTGGCTCCAACAGGCTGCTCACTGAGACACATGAGTAAGCGAGCCGCCTTGGATCCCCACCCTCTGCCCAGCTTGTGCTGCATTGCCATAGGAAATCCTGGGCAGGTGCCCTCTGGCTCCATCAGGTTGTGCAATGAGAGGCAGGAGTGCACAGGCCACATTGGGTCCCCTTTCTCCATACTGTTTGTGTGCAGAGTTGCCAGGCTGGGGATTGGATGTTGGACTGCTTAGCCTGATCTGCGGGCAGCTGATTGGGACAGGCTGAGACGGAGAGTTTCCCTGAGAGTGTTGGGCTGGGAGCTGTGTGCATGCGTGATCCAATCGAGGCTTTCCTGGTGAGTTTATGTGGGCTGGTTGCTGGTGCAGAGTGCATGCTGCACTGACTTGGTGGGGGTCACTGACCACATCAAGTGGTGACTTGGGGGCCTGCCCCACCCACCCAGAGCTGTGTTGCCAGAGGCAACCTAAGACCCTGGTGCCTAGACCACACCTCCACAGGCAAAAGAGAGTTGTTTTTTTTTTTTTAAGATTTTATTGGGGTATTGGGGGAGGGAAACAGAGTTGGGGAATTGGGAGGAGGGGAACACACATGTTGCTGTCTTTTGTTGTTGTTCTTCAGTCTAGTTGTGGAGGACGTTGCTTCACTGGCCCATGTTGATATAGTCATTGCATTCTTCCCGGATGAGGCACATTGATTGCCAGCCTCTGGATGGTCGCTCACCGTGGCTATTGGCAGCTCACACTGGCTGCCAGCTGCTCACACTGGCTGCTGGCCACTAACTGTAGCCTATGGCAGCCCACTGCAGCAGGGGCTGCAGCCTACACCGTTGCTGGGGCTCATGCAGCCAAGCCCAGCTGGAGCTGTTGTTAGCTGTAGAGGGCAGTGTCACTGGCCCTCATATGTGGGATCCGAACCGGGGCCGCTGGCGTTGCAAGCCAGTTCTTAACCAATGCGCCACTCGGCTGGCCCCACAGAGAGTTTTTTTTGCAGCAGCGGACAACCTGTAACAATCTGTGAAGATTTTTTTCTTTTTGTAATGAGCACGGTTCCAGAGCACAGAGCAGCTAATTGCGGAAAGCTCACTGCAAGCCTGAGAGGGAAGCCAGCAGATAAGACGTCAAGCTCTTCCCCCCAATACCTGTTGCTGAATCACCCAGAGACTCTCTATTGCTGAGCAAGTGGTCAGCAGATAAAAGAGGACAGAGAGCTCCCCCACCTCTTTTTTTTTCTTTTCTTTTCTTTCATTTTTTTCTTTCCTCTTTCTAGGTGATCTATATAATACATTGAAGCATTCACAGAACAGCCAGAATGAAGAAACAAAGAAACATGTCCCAAGTAAAAGATCAGAAGAAAACTCTAGAAATGGAACTAAATGAAACAGAGACATCGAAACTTTCAGAGACAGAGTTTAGAACACTGATGATAAGAATGTTTAAGGAACTTAGCGAGGACATAAAAAACGATAGTTTTAGCGAGGACATAAAGAAGGATAGTGAAACCACATAAAACAACCAGTTAGAACTAAAGAACAAAATAACTGAAATGAAGAAGACACTCAAAGGAATCACCAGTAGAATAGATGAAGCAGAGGGGAGGATCAGCGAATTAGAAGACAAAACAGCACAAATCACCCAGTTGGATCAACAAAAAGAAAAAAGAAAAAAAAGAATGACAATAGTTTAAGAGACCGCTGGGACAACATGAAAAGCAACAAATTCCATCATAGGAATACCAGAAGGAGAAGAGAAGAAGCAAGGGATTGAGAATGTATTTAAAGAAATAATGACTGAAAACTTCCCTACCCTGGTGAAGGAAATCGAAATACAAGCCCAGGATGTGCAGAAAGTTACAAACAGGCTGAATCCAAACGGGTCCACACCAAGACACATCATAGTTAAAATGTCTAAAGCTTAAAGGCAAAGACAGAATCCTAAAAGCAGCAAGAGAAACACTGCAGGTTACATACAAAGGAACTCCTATAAGACTAACAGCTGACTTTTCTTCAGAAACACTGCAGGCCAGTAGGGAGTGCCAGCAGATATTCAAAGTTACACAAAATAAAGGTCTACAAATAAGACTGCTGTACACAGCACGGCTATCACTTAAAATTGAAGGAGAGAGAAAGAGCTTCTCAGAAAAGAATGAGCTTAAGGAGTTCATTACCACCAAGCCAGCATTGCAGGAAATGTTAAAAGGGCTTTTTTAAACAGAAGAAAGGGGAAAACAAGCTAACCCAGGAAGATAAGAAATACAAATAACAAAAAGGCAATAAATATGCACCTCTCAGTAATCACTTTAAATGTGAATGGGCTAAATGCTCCAATCAAAAGACACACAGTGCCTGAGTGGGTAAGAAAACAGGACCTATGCATAACCTGTCTACAAGAGACTCATGTCAGATCAAAAGATACACATAGAATGAAAGAAAAAGGGATTGAATAAGATATTTCATGCAAATGGAAATGAGAAAAAAGCTGGAGTAGCAATACTTATTCTGGACAAAATAGACTTTAAAAATAAAACTACAATGCTGGCCATGTGATGCGGTGGTTAAGTGCTGGCTTGGGAAGCCAGTGGCCCCGATTCAGTGACACTGCCCTCAAAGAAAAAAGGAAAACTACAATAAAAGACAAAGGGGGCTCTGTAATAATAATAAAGGGATCGATTCAACAAGAGGACATAACCCTAATAAACATCTATGCACTCAATATAGGAGCTCCTAAATATATAAAACAGATTTTGACAGACATAAAGACAGAGATCAACAGTAACACTGCTATAGCAGGGGACTTCAACACCCCGTTGTCACCAATGGACAGATCTTCCAGATAGAAAATCAACACTGACATAGTGGCCTGAAATGACACTTTAGACCAGCTGGACTTAATTGATATTTTTAGAACATTTCACCCCAAAGCTATAGAATATACATTCTTCTCAATTGCACATGGAACATTTTCCAAGATAGACCACATGTGAGGCCAAAAAAGAAGTATCAACAAATTTAAGAAGATTGAAATCATATCAAGTGTCTTCTCTACCACAATGCTATGAAACTAGAAATCAATTAAAAGAAGAAATCTGGAAAGCTTACAAATACATGAAGGCTAAATAACATGCTACTAAATAGTGAGTGGGTCAAATATGAGATCAAGGAGAAAATCAAAAGATACCTCGAGACAAACGAAGATGAAAACATCATGACCCATATTTCTGGGATGCAGCGAAAGCAGTCCTAAGAGGTAAGTTCATAGCAGTGCAGGCCTACCTAAAGAAGGAAGAAAAATCTCAAATCGACAGACTATCTTTACACTTAAGGGAACTCGAAAAAGAAAAGCAAAACAAGTGTAAAGGGAGTATAAGAAATGAAATAATAAAGTCTACAGCAGAAATAAATAAAATAGAGAACAAACAAAAACAGTACAAAAATCAATGAAACCAAGAGTTGGTTTTTTGAAAAGATAAACAAAATCGACAAACCCTTAGTCAGACTCACCAAGAAAAAGAAAGACAGGACCCAAATTAATAAAATCAGAAATGAAAGAGGAGAAGTGAGAATACATACCACAGAAATACAGAAAATTTTAAGAAAAGACTATGCGTAACTATATGCTAGCAAAGTCGACAATCTGGAAGAAACGGATACATTTCTAGAAGCATACAATCTACCAAGTCTGAACCAAAAAGAAACAGAACTCTGAACAGACTGATTACTGCCAAAGAAATTGAATCAGTAATCAACAATCTTCCAACAAACAAAAGCCCTGGATCAGATGGCTTCACAGGTGAATTTTACAAAACATTCAAAGAAGAATTAATACCTATCCTCCTGAAATTATTCCAAAAATACCAAAGGAGGGAAGGCTCCCAAACTCTTTCTATGAGGCCACTATCACGCTAATTGCAAAGTCAGAAAAAGATATTACAAAAAAGGAAAACTTCAGGCCGATATCCCTAAGACCATAGATACAAAAATTCTCAACAAAATACTAGCAAACAGAATTCAGCATCATATTAAAAAGATCATACACCACAATCAAGTGGGATTCATTCCTGGTATGTAAGGTTGGTTCAATATCCGCAAATAAATTAGCACAATACATCACATTAACAAAATGAAAAATAAAAATCATGTGATCATATCAATAGATGCAGAAAAAGCATTTGACAAAATCCAGCAGCCATTTATGATAAAAACTCTTAGCTAAGTGGGAATAGTGGGATCATATCTCAACAGAATAAAGGACATATATGGTAAGCCCACAGCAAACATCGTACTCAAAGTGGAAAGGCTAAAATCTTTCCCCTTAAGATCAGGAACAAGACAAGGCTGCACATTTTCACCACTTCTATTTAACATAGTTCTGGAAGTACTAGCCACAGCAATCAGACAAGAAAATGAAATAAAAGGTATCCAATTTGGAAAAGAGGAAATAAAATTGTCACTCTGCATATGACATGATACTATATATAGAGAGAGAATCCCAAAGACTCCACCACAAAACTGCTAGAACTGATAAACGAATTTGGTAAGGTAACAGGATACAAAATTAATATTCAGAAATCAGTTGCTTTTGTATACACCAATTATAAACTATCAACAGAAGAAATCAGGGAATCAGTCCCTTTTATATTTGCTTCAAAAACAATAAAATATCTAGGAATAAATTTAACTAAAGAAGTAAAAGACCTCTACTCAGAAAATAATGAAACACTAAAGAGAGAAATCAAAGAAGATACAAATAAATGGAAATACATACCATGTTCATGGATAGGAAGAATTAATATAGTTAAAATGTCAATACAAATCATACCATTTGCAGTGATATGGATGAACCTAGAGACTATTATGTTAAGTGAAATAAGTCAGTCGGAGAAAGACAAATACAATATGATCTCACTAATATGTGGAATCTGAAACACTGAAACAAGCAAAGTAAACAGAAACCGACTCATAGATATAGAGGAAAAACTGATGGTTGTTAGTTGGGTGGGTGGTGTGGATGAGGGAGAAGGGGAAGGGATTAGACAGCATAAATAGGTAACTACAATATTGCCTCAGGGATGTGAAACACAGTTCCGGGAATATAATAATGTTGTAAATATTTTGTGGGGTGCCAGATGGTCATATGTCTTGTTAGGGAGACCACTTCATGGATGGAGTAGAGGCTTGATCGTAGCCCTGTACACCTGAAGCTGATGTTGTATAATATTTTCTGCCAACGGTAATTGAATATATAGATAATTATGGGATACTGATTATTCTGTGGAAGGGAGTCAAAGGAATTTTAATGGATATGTATGATATAGGGGGAAGGAGTGGGGTGGCGAATTGGGTGAGGGAGTTTGTCACATTGAGGCGTAAAAACTGTAACTATTGCATTGTGTTTTACACCTGTAACTAATTTTAAAAGAAATGTTTATTTCAGAACAAAAGAATTTTTTTAAAAAAAGAATACATTAGAGGGATTCAACAATAGGTTAGAAGGGCCGGATGAGTGGTGCAGTGGTTAAGCGCTGGCTTGGGAAGCCAGCGGCCCCCATTTGGTCCCACATATGAGGGTCAGTGACACGGCCCTCAAAAAAAAATAAAAAAAAAAATAAAAAAAATAAATAAATAAATAAATAAAATAAATAAAATAATAGATTTTAGGGCCGGCTGAGTTGCGCGGTGGTTAAGCACTGGTTTGGGAAGCCAGCAGCCCCGTTTCGGTCCCACATATGAGGGCCAGTGACACTGCCCTCAAAAGAAAAACAAAACAAAACAACAACAACAACAAAACCCAATAGGTTAGATGATGCAGAGAATCAAATCATCGACTTGGAAGACATGGTAGAACAAAACTCCCAATCAAAACAGAAAGAAGGAAGAAAATATGTGGAAAATTTTAGATACCTCTGGGCCAACACGAAGCATATCAACATCACATCATAGGGGTGACATAT
This sequence comes from Aselliscus stoliczkanus, assembly GCA_033961575.1. NCBI lineage: Eukaryota > Metazoa > Chordata > Mammalia > Chiroptera > Hipposideridae > Aselliscus > Aselliscus stoliczkanus. The sequence goes on along the minus strand of CM066737.1, from coordinate 31,853,992 downwards.
AAAGAAGAAAGAGATAAAGGAAATGAAAATGTATTCAAAGAAATAATGATGAAAAATGTTCCTTACCTGGCAACTATATAGAAATACAAGCCCAGGAAGCTCAGCGAGTCCATACAAGATGAACCCAAAGAGGTCCACACCAAGCCACATCATAATTAAAATTCCAATGGTTAAAGACAAAGAAATAATCTTAAAAGCAGCCAGAGAAAACAGTTAGTTACCTACAAGGGAACTCCCATAAGACTGTTAGCTGATTTCTTAACAGAAACTTTGTAGGCCAGAAAGATTTTCATGAAATGTTGAAAGTGATGAAAATCATGGACCTACAACCAAGATTACTCTACCCAGCAAAGCTATCATTTAGAATCAAAGGTCAGATAAAAAGCTTCCTGACAAGAGAAACCTAAAGGAGTTCATCATCACCAAACAAATATTACAAGAAATTGTAAAGGTACTTCATGAAGTAAAAGGAGAAGTAGAACAGAGGAGGAGGAGGGAGAGGAATAGGAAGAAGATAAATATATGAATAGTAATATGACAATATCTACATACCTATCAATAATTACTTTCAATATAAATGGATGAAAGGCTCCAATAAAAAACATAGGGTGACTGAATGGATGAGAAAGTAAGACCCTTGCATATGTAGCCTACGAGAGACCCAATTCAGAAACACGCAGACTGAAAAAGGGATGGAAAAAGAAACTTCATGGAAATTGAAACAAACAGAAAAGACTGGGGTAGCAATACTTATACCAGAGATGATAAACTTTAAGCAAAGGCTACAACAAGAGCCAAAGAAGGAACCAGTAATACCACTTCTGGATATATATCCAAAGAGACCCAAACCACTAATTAGAAAAGACACATGCATTCATATGTTCAGTGCAGAATTATTTACAATAGCAGATATGGAAGCAACTTAAGTATCCATTGATAGGTGAATGGATAAAGAAAAGGTGGTACATATATACAATGGAATATTATGCAACCATAAAAATGAAATTGTGCCATCTTCCACAACATGGATGGATCTAGAGGGTATTATACCAAAGGAAATAAGTCAGACAGAGAAGCAACAATACCATATGATTTCCCTTTATATGTGGAATCTAAAGAACAAAATGAATGAACACACAAAACAGAAACGAACTCATAGATACAGGGAAGATTTTCATCATTGACAGAAAGGAAGGGGGTTTGAGGGTTGGGTGGAAAAGGGGAAGGGATTAAGAAGTACAAATTGGTAGTTACCATAGAGTCACAAGGATGTAAAGGACAGTACAAGGAATGTAATCAATAATATTGTTGGGCTGGCCAAGTGGCACTTTGGTTAAGAGCTCATTTGGGATGCCAGCGGCCCCAGTTCAGATCCCACATATGAGGGCCAGTGGCACTACCTTCTACAGCTAAAAACAGCTCCACCTGGAGCTGGGCTGCGTGATCCCTGGCAATGGTGTAGACTGCAGCCCCTGTTGCTGGGGCTGCCATAGGATACAGTGAGTGGCTGGCAGCCAGCGTAAGTGGCTGGCAGCCAAAGTGAGCTGCCAATATCGCAGTGAGCAACCATCTAGAGGCCAGCGACTGATCTGCCTCATCCGGCAAGAGAGCAATGACTATACCAACATGGGCCAGTGAGGCAACATCCTCCGCAACTAGACTGAAGAACAAAAAGACAGCAACTTATCTGTTCCCCTCCCCCAATTCCCCAACACTGTCCCCCTCCCCCAATTCCCCAATAAAATCATTAAAAAAATATGGTAATCACTCTGTATGGTGTTAGATGGGTACTAGATTTATCAGTGTTATTTATATAACTTAAGATTAATTCTGAAGTTATATAAATGCCCAATCACTATTCTATACACTCAAGACCAATATAATCTTGCATGTCAACTGTAACTGCAAAATAAACTAATATTTTTTAAATGTACAGTACAGAGTATACAGATTGAGAGGAAGCACAGCAAAGATGCAAGGAAAGATGATTAGAGGATAGATTATATGGCCAGATTTTTTAAGGGAAGTAGACACATAGAATGGTAGAGATGAAGAGTGAAGGAAATCTAAGTGGGGAATGAAACATACAAAAGCATAAAGTTTAGACTAAATAAAATGTGGAGAGATACTGAAATAACCATACAGGATAGAAGAACATTTCTATTTCCATATCTAATATATGCAATTGCTGTCACTGCAAAGGGTGAAAAAAGGATAAGTCCTATGTTTTGAATGGTACTGATTCAAACAAAGATATTTGCATTTATGTGTATTTATGCTTTTAGTCATTCAATGATTTTCATTTGTAGCAACAACTATATGTCAAATACTCTTGTAGGCACTGGGGTTGTAGGAATTAACAAAACAGAAAGAGAAATCCCTGCTCTAGTGTGTTTGATTCTAGTAAATATTTAATTAAAATATATTAAATATATACTTATAATACAATGAAATATATTGTAATATTTTTATATTTTACTATATAAAATATGCAGTACATCAGATATTTCATCATCATAGGGAACAAGCACATAATCATCCCATGGGATCTCATATAACACGTTGGCCCTTGTTGATGTACAATATCAATGAAAAGAGATTTAAATACAAGATGCCACATATGAACCTTGCCTTAGAATATTGGGCCTCAATCTTTGTATGGTGTGTAAAACAAGAAACACTCCATTACTGAGATTATCTGCAGCTACTTGGGATAATGAACACTTACAAATATGATCTACTTTTTCATGTCAAAACAAAGAGAACAACAGGATGCCAGAGGTGACAAAACAGCCAGACACAATTTATTATTATTCTTTTACATCTTTGGCTTCTTGAAATTTAGTTTTTTGAAATTGTGCAGCTGAATACAATTAAGGTAAAGTGTGGTTTTTGGGGGGCAGGTGATAATGCAGGAAGGTGTTAATCACATTCAGTTTGAATGAAGTTCACCTGCTAGCATTTCAAGTTCACCATTAGCATTTCCATGTAATTCTATGCATACATCTAGAGATGAATCTCTCTCTGAGGCTATACTCAGAAATAACATACTACATGCCATGAAGTACTTGACTCTCCTATGTAATCTACACAGAAATCAATTTTCATTAACAGGAGCCTTGGTGTGCAATAGGGAGTGAGAAGTTACTATATGGGAAGATTTTTTTTTTTACTTATTTATTTATTGGAAAGAAAGAACAAGAAGGGCCGGCCAAGTGGCACGGTGGTTAAGTGCTGACGGGAAGCCAGCGACCCCCGTTCAGGTCCCACATATGAGGGCCAGTGACACTGCCCTCAAAAAAAAAAAAAGAACAAGAAGGAAGAAACATTACTAACATGACTGAAAAGAGGAACACTCAAACTAAAATGCCTTACTATTTTTTTTTCTTTTTTCAAAAAAAATGGATAAAAACACTGAAGCAGACCTGAGACAGAATACTCAAGCAGATCCTGATAGTGGTGGCACTTGGGGGTTAAATTTGAGAAAGAATAAATTGATTTTGAACATTTTCTCCTATATTCTGGATTAGAATCAAGCATTCTTTTGTTAAATACCAGCCATCCATGGTCATGTTCCCCCTCTACTTGTTTTTGGAAATAGATACATAGCCACTCTTTCCAAAGCAGAAGACTTTCCTCCTTTGGAATCACTTTGTGCTCTTTTTAGGCTCATGGAGGAAATCCTGCTGGACAACACAATGATATTCTTTTGTCTACTCATCAACTTATCAGACAAAAACACATTTTAATTTAGAAATCTTTTCTTATGTTAACTCTATCCCCAAAAGTTTGAAGAGGATTTTATTTTATTTTACTTCTTTATTATTGTTTTTTTTTTTTTTTAGCTGAGCCATCCTGCCACTTGTTGGCAGCTCAACGGCAACTCAGCTCGGGCTGGCATCGAACCGCTTTTGATCAGAGCTCAGCTCGCACTCTTGAGCGAGCTCTTAACCAACTGAGCCACTCGGGCCGGCCCGAAGAGGATTTTATTTTAAGATCCTGCTTAGTTCTTCTTCTTCTTCTTCTTCTTCTTCTTCTTCTTCTTCTTCTTCTTCTTCTTCTTCTTCTTCTTCTTCTTCTTCTTCTTCTTCTTCTTCTTCTTCTTCTTCTTCTTCTATAGTGATTCCCAACCTTTTAATCACCAAGATTCTTTTTTTTCAGGGCAGTATCACTGGCCCTCATATGTGGGAATCAAACTGGGACTGCTGTTGTCCCAAGCCAGCGCTTAACCACCATGCCACTCGGTCCTCCCCACCAAGATTTTTTTAAATTAAAGTTTATTAGGGTAACAATTGTTAGTAAAATTACATAGGTTTCAGGTGTACAATTCTGTGATACATCATCTATATATCACATTGTATGTTCACCACCTAGAGTCAGTTCTCCTTCCATCACCATATATTTTATCCTTTCTACCCTCACCTATCATCCCCCTCCCCCTTTACCCTCTGGTAGCCACTAAACTATTGTTTGTGCCTATGAGTTTTTGTTTCTGTATTTGTTTGTCTTGTTCCTTTGTTGTTTTCAGTTTTATATACCACATATCAGTGAAATCATATGGTTCTAGACTTATTCTGTCTGACCTATTTAACTTAGCATAATAATCTCAAGATCCATCCATGTTGTCCCAAATGGCACTATTTCATCTTTTTATGGCTGAGTAGTATTTCATTGTGTATATATACCACATCTTCTTTATCCAATCATCTATCAAAGGACACTTTGGTTGTTTCCATGCCTTGGCCATTATAAATAAAGCTGCAATGAACATCAGAACACATATATCTTTACAGACAAATATTTTCAGATTTTTTGTTAACAAACATTTCTCCACAGAGGGCTTACAAATGGCCAATAGACATATTAGGAAATGTTAAACATCACCAATCATCAGAGAAATAAAAATAAAAACCACAATGAGATATCACCTCACACCAGTTAGAATGGCTATCATCAAAAAGAGAAATAACAAGAGTTGGAGAAGCTGTGAATCAAAAGAAACCCTCATACACTCTTGATGGGAATGTAGTTTGGTGCAGCCAAAATGTCAGGCAATGTGGAGCTTCCTCAAAAAATTAAAAATAGAATTACCATATGACCTAGAAATCCCTCACACTAATTGTCTTTACTTTTAAAGATAAACTAGCAAGCTCAATATTTTCTAAATTTTGAAAAGTAAAAAATAATAATTTACATAACTCTGAGATACGGGTTAGATTTAAAAAATTTTAATTATATTTTCTGATATAAACAATGGGGTAAATATCACTAATATGAATAATAACCTTTCCCTTATGATGCCAATGCTTCCCCTAAAATACACTTCAGCTCTGTACTGAATGACAGTGTTTTACACTTCCTGAGCTGTATCCTGAAAATTCAGACTGTGACACTTATTATGATGTGACTAATGTCTCAGATTGAAATTCTGAATTCTTTTTACGCACTATTCCAGCTGCTTGCAAGAGATGGGCCTAAATAGGGCCGGCCGAGTGGCGCGGTGGTTAAGCACTGGCTTGGGAAGCCAGCAGCCCTGGTGCAGTCCCACATATGAGGGCCAGTGACACTGCCCTCAAAAAAAAAAGAGATGGGCCTGAATAATGCTTCTAAGTCAATTATTTGAAAATAGAACCAATAATCTGAGATTTATTATGATACTCTTAACTTTGTAGTGAATTGAAGTGTTTGTAGCATCTGTAAAACTGACTGATAGTTTCTCTATTACTGGCAGTTCTACAAAGAATAAGACTTTTATGTTCAGAAAGGCAGCAAGGTCAAACAACTACAAAAGGTGGATTAGAAATGCTACTTCTTATTTTATAGAAATACTGAATGCAGCTTATACAAATGTTTTGCTTCAAGTAAGCGAATATATGTTGAGAAGGAGAGTGCTGACAGAAGGGGAGGAAGATAAGGAAAAACGGTTTAACAGGGCAGTGGTTTGAAAAATAAATACATGCAAATTGATTTAGATAATATGGTTAATGTCTTGTAATATTTTGCTTGGAGAAAGAATGCATTGTTTTATATGTTTCATTTTGGCAGGGTGCAAAAATATACTACTAGACATTAGGAAGCAAATACCTAAGCTTGTACTAGTCAAGTGGGAAAAAAACAATTTAATATTCTTCAACTCTTGTTAGTCTGTTCCTTCATTCTCTAGTCCTGACTAAGTTATGAAATTTGTATAAGGAAGTCCTTCATGTGAGGATTGGAGAGTAGGTTCATCCTCCTTCCACTACATATATTAATGATCATAGTAGAGTTCTCTCCCATGTATGGCTTTGGTTGAGTATATCTTTCTTCTCTATGAGAATCAAAGAAATATACCCTGTTATGGGTTTATTTCTCCCCAACTAAATATATTTCTCATAGTATCAAGGTCTGGTATGAATATATTGAACAACTATTTCAGATAATTTTATTACATTTTCCAAAAAAATGTCCTTTTATAAATCATTGCCCACTTTCTCTATTTTTCAAGATTCTTTAAGTATAGTGGATGTTGCCTCCCAAATTCATATGTTGAAGCTCTAATCCTCAATGTGACTGTATTTGGAGTTCGCCTTTAGCACGTTATTAAGGTTATATTAGGTCATAAGCCGGGGTCTGAATCAGACTTATGGCTGTATAAGAGTAGGAAGATCTCTCTCTCTCTCTCTCTCTCTCTCTCTCTCTCTCTCTCTCTCCCCACACACACACCTCCTCTCTGCATGTGCACAATGAAGAAAGACCATTTGAGGGCAGAGCAATAAGTTGGTCATGTAGAAACAAGGAAGAGAAGCCTCACCAGAAACAAAATTTGCAACACCTTGATCTCAGACTTTCCAGTCTCCAGAACTATGAGAAAATAAATGTATATCAGTTAAGTTACTTAGTTTGTAGTATTTGGTTATGTCAACCCAAGCTAAGACAAGGGAAGGTCTGCAAGTGTTTAAAAGCAACACACACAGCCATTTCCAATATGGTAAGAGACAAATTGCACAGCATCACTGATAGGTATAAACATATGTAGGTGAGCCCGAGGCAGTGTTCCTGATTTCCATAGTTACACAGAAACAAAGGGCTCAGAAGTTCCACTGTATCCCAGTAAGTTGCCTTGGAAATGCTGAGGGTGCAGGAGAGAAACCCAAGGCCTACAACCAACATTTTTTGGTGACAACATTGAGCCTTTGGATAAATGACTGAACCATTAGCTCTAGAGGTAGGTTTCAGTACATCAACCCCAAAGACCAAATAATGTTTATCTTATCCTAGCAGTTAGCAGTCCAAAGAACAGATCAGCTCAGTCATTTTTCAGCAATGACTGGGAAGAATCCAGGCATTATTCTTCACCACAATAAAATTGCATGAGCATACGCCTTCTTAAATTATCCAGATTCCATCTTGTAGGGTAAGTGTGGAAGAACTCTAAAAAGACTAAGAACTTTTCTGAGTTTATAAAGCTCAAATGAGTCCTACAAAGGAAATACTGGGGTTATTGAATCAGTCTCAGTTTACCAGGCTGGAAAATGATTTAGTGGTTGTCTCTTCATCTATCTCTGACCCTTTAGAAACATCAGATAGCTAATTTCTGGAGAAATAGAGAATTGTTTTGGCTTTGCATATATTTATAGTCTGTAATAAATTTTGCATTCCCAATGCACTTATTTCTCTTGAGGTTATCTTGCTCCTGGGGTCAAAATAAGCATCCTATCAAGAACCACCTCTTAGGGCCGGCCGAGTGGTGCAGTGGCTGGGCGCTGGCTTGGGAAGCCAGGGGCCCTGATTCGGGTCCCACATATGAGAGCCAGTGACACTGCCCTCAAAAAACAAAAAAAAAAAGAACCACCTCTCAGCATTTGGTAGTTGCTGCTGGAAGTATTTGGCTGAAAAGTATTTTAAAGCTTCATCTGACTCGGAGGAAATAACTGCCATGATTATGATAGATGTTAGACTTAGAAACGAGATGGAGTAATAGTAGCACATTTGTTAAGCATTTATTTGATACTAGCTGATATTAATGTGAAACCAAAGTTCTCCAAATAGAAAGGACTCCTCAGCTTGACATATAACATTAGTTTAAGTTGCTGGTTAGGTTTCCTGATATGAAGGAAACATTGTATCTGTCTTCTAGGAGAATGGAATGTTTTATTTTAAATGATGTATTCTTTTATTTAGGAAAATGCCTTGATGGGCCTTTATGGTCAGCTTGAATTATTGAAGGATGTTATTCCCTCACAGTAGTGCTAAAATTAGGAAATCAGGGGGTTTTGTAAAAGGAATACATTCTCCATCATAGGGTGCCACACACAGCTTCTTTTCTTTTCTTTTTTAACTTTTTATTATTATTATTATCATTATTAGTTACAGATGTACAAAACAATGCAATAGTTATCTTTTTCACTCCTTACAAAGTGACTTCCCCCTACCCACTCCCCTGCCCCTCACCCCCGATATTATACATATGCATTACAATTCCATTGACTCCATCCCCAGACTATATTCCACATCCCGTGACTATATATATGTTAAATTATAGTTGACTTATAATATTATTCAGCGGCAGCTTCAGATATACAGTGCAATGGTCAGGCCACTACACCATCCATGAAGTGGTATCCCTGACAAGACATGAGTCCTTCTGATCCCCTAAGAAAAATATTTACAACTTTATTGATTATATTCCCTAAACTGTCTCTTCTATCTCTGCAGTAGTATTGTAGTTATCAGTTTGTGTCACTTCGTCCCTTCCCCTTCTCCCTCATGACCACCCCTGTCCCATCTAGCCCTCATCAGTTTTTTCTTTGTGTCTCTAAGACTATTTCAAACAGCTTCTTTGTCATCTGTTACAGCTGAATATTTGCTTCTTTCTTCAAAACTTACCTTTTCTAGATATCTGATAAAAAAAAATCTATCCCAAGAGTTTTAAAGCATCCTCACAAATAGAAGTTCTTTGGCTGAAACTTTCTTATATTGCCTAAATGACTAATGGCTCCTATTGGGAATTTAACTCAGTGGAGGGCAGTGACAAAGAATATATATATATATTTAAAGATTTTTTATTGGGGAATTGGGGAAGGGCAACAGTTTTGGGGAAATAAGCCAAGTTGTTGTCCTTCAATCTTAATTGTGGAGGGTGCAACTAGCTCAGCTCCAAGTCCAGTCACCATCCAGCTGCCCGTTGGCAGCTCGCAGCTGCTCAGCTCAAGGTGCCATGTTCAATCTTAGTTTTGGGTGGGTGTAGGCCACCTTCCCATGTGAGAGTCAAACCAGCAACCTTGTTGTTAGGAGCATGTGCTCTCACCAGCTGATCCATCCTGCAACCTGTTGGCAGCTCAGCAGTAGCTCAGCTTAGGTACAGTTTACTGGACCATGTAGGAATCGAATTGGTGACCCTGTTACTAAGAGCTTGCACTCTTTTTTTTTTAAGGGCAGTGTCACTGGCCCTCATATGTGGGATCCGAACTGGGGCCGCTGGCATCCCAAGCCAGCTCTTAACCACCACGCCACACTGCCAGCCCAGAGCTTGCATTCTTAACTAACTGAGCCACACAACTGGTCCCAAGAAAATATATATTTAGGGCAAACCAGTCATACTCAATATGTGTGTAAAGCACTGTGCCTGCCTTGCTGATTTCTTGAATGATTCTTAGAAAATAGTTTCATATTTATATTTCAATATCATAATCAGTTGGCCACAGGAGGTGCTTTTTTCAAAAATCACTCAGAGATCTTATTATAATAGTGCTATTATTCCTGTGATTGTGATTTATAAATAAGACCTAACCAAGGTTATATACAATGTGCTTTTTACTCAATTTGGAATTGTTAAAATGCTTAAATCAACAGGGTTTCAAAAACTTTCTCCACATTCGAAGAAAAGTGCCCAAGATGGAGAATGTAGAGCATGGAAGGAAAACACAGATTGATTACTACAGAATTATAAAGAAAATACAGGAAACTCATAAGATTATCTGCTTTTTTTTTCTTCCTCAAGCAACATCACAATTTTACATAAAACTAAATTAATTGCCAATTTATTTGCACATATTAGGAACTCAATTCATTTAAAACATTCCCAGAAAATGGTGCAATGTGAATAAAATAATCTCATTCTATTTGACAGTCTGATACCTTGAAAGTTAGTTATGTTATTCAGACATTTAAATCAAAGAAACAATAGAAATATAACAATAGAAACTATATTGCTAGGTCTTTATACATTCTCAATTATTATACATATAATAGTGCAGTGCAATTATTAGTGTATACATATTTCTACCTTATCAGACTATGACCTTTTTGTGGGTAAGAGTCTTTCTTTCATCATCACTGTGCCACAAACAGAATTTCTCATGAAGAACAGGTACTCACTAAATATGTGTTGAATAAATGATTGGTAATGACACTCATTTATTTTCTATTTTAATGAGGAGGAGGATTGAAGTTCTTACAATCATGCATGTTTCTGCAATCATAAAAGATGAAAGTAGAGCAGCCATCCATTAAAAATCTGATTATCTACACATCAAGCAACAGCACAATACTACTTTTATCTCCATCATTAAAATACATATAATTAGTTTCAAGCTTGCACATATCTAATAATATGATTCCACTTTTTAGAGGACCTTTAACTCTGTCAGAATTTCATTAAAATAGATTCATACATTTTTTTCTAGATCATTTCAATAATATTTTATAAATATAACTCATGCTTCCCTTGTAATTGGAAAACATACCTAAGTGCAGTGTCTATCAACTTTATTAATCAACTTTACTGATGTTTCACTGTTTATCAAAAAGGAGATCAGCAAAATTATATTAAAAAATCACACATAATTTTTAAAAATCATGTTCCAGGGTGCATACCTGTTAGTAAATCAAACTTATTTTCTACTACTTAAATATTAAATTTAATCATTAGACCTAAAATCCAAATAATATCATCTTAATAATTTTATTTATTTCCAAAATTTTTTGATTCAAATAAACATTTGTATTTTTTTCACATCACAGTATAGTTTCAGTGCTTCAGTTAGATTGATAAAGAAAATACTATTTTTCCAAGTATGAATAATTACATTTGTAGTCACAATAATTATAAAACTGTTTACCAGAAGAATCAATAAAGATAAATTATAAGCACTTTAGAGAAGGCCTTTGACACAACTGTACCAGAAAGTGGGGTTGCATGCTGTGATAGTGTTCTGATATAAATTATGTGAACAAACACTGCATATAAAGAGTAATATTTTAAAACAACTTCTAATTATTATATTACTTTCAATGAAGCCCTTGTACAATTGCAAACATTTCTTAGGATCACAATACAGAAAACACTCAATAATTTCAGCAAATACATAGTTTTGATTGAAAATCAAAATTTGCAGTGTCAACAAAACCATTATTTAAAAGTATGGAAATATATTTCACATTTAAGTTGTTATCATAAAAGCTGGCCCAGCTACTCGCTTTCCTCTCAAAATTGAATGAAACTAATGAAACCATCATCAACATTTTGCAGAAATATAACCCTAAAAAGTCATAAAAATAGTTTTCAGAAATAGTACTATATTCTTAGCTTTAGATAGAAAAAAAATTATATAATGGTAGAAATGGATAGTTACGTGGACAAATTAATAGTCTCACCTATTACTTACCAAACCAAAGGATTTTTTTTTTGAGGGCAGTGTCACTGGCCCTCATATGTGGGACCGAACCAGGGCTGCTTGCTTCCCAAAGCCAGCGGTTAACCACCGCGCCACTCGGCTGGCCCCAAAGGATTTTTTAACATGCATATTTAATCTGGCAAATGGTTATATATATGCAGAAAAAAGAAAATGCCAAAAACATGAATTCATTCATATGATGAGCAAAGACATAATGCATATAATTTCCATTTGACCTTTATGTAGTTCCAGGCTCAAATTGTACTGTCATTCATATCAATAATCCATACCCATTATTTCCTCAAACGTTTCTTCCAGAAAAATTTCTCTGAAAAAGTCAGTGCACATGGATTTACATTGCTTTGTATTTCTTTTTTTTTTTTTTTGGGTAGTGTCACTGGCCCTCATATGTGGGAGCCGAACCAGGGCCACTGGCATCCCAGGCCAGCTCTTAACCACCACGCCACTTCGCCAGCCCTGTTTTGTATTTCTTGACACTTATGCATACTTTGTACAATACTATTTCTTCATATTGTAGAGATCCTTTTAATTGCAAATTCATTTTCCACAGATAGATTATAAGAGCTCTGTAAGTATGGAATGGCTGGTATAATGTGTCTGTATAAAACAGTGACTCAATAAATACTTAAGAAGAAGCGTATGGTTGCTGTAGTTTGCCACTTACAATAAATAAATATTGGTTTTCAAATAAACCCACAAATTCTTAAATTCAATGTAAACAAAATACAAATATACTAGAAATCAAGGAACAAATTTTATTCCAAGTATGATGATGATTTTACTGAAATTTGGCTTGCTACTATTTTAAGTTTTTTATTAAAATATTGCTAAAATACAATAATATAATAGTTTCAGGTGTATGTACACCTGAGCTATTTGTCATTTATATACTTAAAGAAATGATTACCAAGATAAGTTCAGCAACCATCTGTCACTGTACCATGTTATCAAAATATTATTGACAGTATTTTGACAGCATAGAAATGGTGGTATGAGGTGAGCCTCTTGAAATGTCCCCTGAAATTTAAAACAAATTGAACAGCTACAGTTCCACAAAGAACACCCTGCAAAGCAGACAAGCTAGAGTAAGAGGCACGCAATTGAAATCAACTAAAGGTGGGCAAATTGGATGAATGGGGGAGGAAGGGAAAATGGAAGTGCAGATACATGGGTGAGAGCTCTCTGCACTCCAGAGCTACAGCAGCCATGAGAGAGTGAAGAACTTGGACAGCTAGCACTCCACTTATGGCCCACAATCCCTTCTGAAGGATTACCATATAACATGGCTGATATCAACTCTCACAGCAGAGGCCTCAAAGCAAAGAATGAGGCAAGAAAGATTAAAATGGTGGTTTAAGCCCTCAGTGCCAAGCAGATGACAGAAGGCATAGGCACTGAGCCTAGCTGACCCCTCCCTACTCTCCCAGAGCTCGCCCCATCCCCACCTGCCCAGTGCTAGAGACAGAAGAGTGGCACTGTCAGATCGAAAGAACAGAATATTTTCAGTTCTGAGAACTGCAGCCCACAGCCACTGACTCACAGCCCAACTGGTTCTAGTGAAGGGAAGGGTACCTTGGGCACAGAACTGGCTATGCTGGTGAGCTCCACCATTGCTCAAAGTCACCTCTCACACCCACCCCATGCCTGACCCCACCTACCTGGTGGAACCCTTCAGGGATAAACAGAGCTCCTGAAACACATAGGACCTGAATCTGGTACAGAAAAAGCTTTGGAACTTCAGATCCCCACATCCTCCAACAGATGAGGTGCCCTGAGAAGCAGACAACCTGCTCACAGAGGAGAAGCCCACCTTCCAGGGAACCACCATGCCCCCATTGTTTGAGAAGGAAAAACAGTGCAGATAAAAAATATAACACAACAGTGTGAGAGAGAACAAAAGGCTGCAACAGGAAAGAAAATAAAACATTTCACTAACACTTAATGGAAAGCAAAAGAAAGACCTCTTCCTATCAAGATCTTGCAGAACCCACTCTTGTAGATGTCTAGAAACAGAAATAGTAATTCATTAATTGCCATGAATAACCAAGTTAACAAGGCAACTCAGAAAGAAAATTAAAAGTCTGGGGCCTTGGGCCATCTGAATGGCAAATTATTTAAGAGCTGGCTTGGGACACCAATGGTCCCGGTTCGGATCCCACATATGAGGGCAAGTGACACTGCCCTCTACAGCTAACAACAGCTCCACCTGGAGCTGGGCTGTGAGCCCTGGCGACAGTGTAGGCTGCAGCCCGTGCTGCAGTGGGCTGCCATAGGCTACAGTGAATGGCCAGCAGCCAGTGTGAGCTGCCAATTGCTGCGGTGAGCGACCATCCAGAGGCCGGCGATCGAGCTGCCTCATCCAGAAAGAGCACAATGATGATACCAACATGGGCCAGTGAAGCAACGTCCTCCGCAACTAGACTGAAGAACAAAAAGACAGCAACTTGTCTGTTCCCCTTCCCCGATTTCCCAATGCTGTTCCCCTCCACCAATTCCCCAATAATATCTTTAAGAAAAAAGTCTGGGACCAGCCGAGTGGCTCAGTTGGTTAAGAGCTCGCTCAAGAGTGCGAGCTGAGCTCTGAGCAACAGCAGTTTGATGCCCAGCCCGAGCTGAGCTGCCACTGAGCTGCCAACAGGTGACAGGATGGCTCAGCTAAAAAAAAAAAAGAAAGAAAAAGTCTGCAGAATATAACTTAAAGACATGGAAGTATGTGACTTAAATGACAGTGAATTCAAGATTTGAGTTCTGAAAAAACTCAATGAGATGTAAGAAAACACAGACAGGCAGTTTAATAAACTCAGAAAAACAATCAAAGAGCAAAATGAACATTTTACCAAAGATATTTAAATTTGGAAAAAGAATCAAAGAGTAGAGATTAAGAACTAAATAAAAAAACTGAAGAATGAAATACCCCACTTAGGTAATAGAGCTGAGCAGGTAGAGGAAATAATTAGTGACATCAAAGATAGGAATCTGGAAATGACACAGATGGAAAAAGAAAGGGACTTGAGAGTTAAAAGAAATAAAAGAGCTCTACAAGAACTTTCTGACTCCATCAGAAAGAGCAATATTAGAATAATGGGCAAACCGAAGGAGAAGAAAGGGAGAAGGGAACAGAGAATATATTCAAACAAATAGTCGATGAGAACTTCCCAAATTCGTGGAAAAAACTGGATTCTTAAATCCAACAAGCACACAGAACACTAATTACCCCAATCCGAACAGGCCTTCTCCACAGCACATTGTATTGAAGCTGTCAAAAAATTAACAATGAGGGCCGGCTGAGTGGCACAGTGGTTAAGCACTGGCTTTGGTTGTCAGCCCCAGTTCGGGTCCCACATATGAGGGCCAGTGACACTGCCTTCTCCAGTTAAGGTGGTGAACAACAGCACCAACTGGAGCTGGGCTCCTGTGAGTCCCTGTGACAGCATAGTTGCAGCCCCTGCTGCAGTGGGCTGCCATAGGCTACAGTGAGTGGCCAGCAGCCAACGTAAGTGGCTGGCAGCCAGTGTGAGCTGCCAGGAGCCACTGTGAGTGGCTGTCCAGAGGCAGGCGACCAATCTGCCTCACCCGAGAAGAGAACAATTATGATACCAACATGGGTCAGTGAAGCGATGTCCTCCACATCTAGACTGAAGAACAAAAGGACAGCAACTTGTCTGTTCCCCTTCTCCAGTTCCGCAACGGTGTTCCTCCCCCACAATTCCCCAGTAAAATCTTTAAAAAAGAAAAGTGCCATTTGTGACAAAATTGATGGGATCTTGAGATTATAATGGTAAATGAAATAAGTCAGACAGAAAGTGGAGAACCATATGATTTCATTGATATGTGTTATATAAAATTAAAAACAACAAGGGAAGAAAATAAACGAATGAAGAAACAGCAAATCATAGACACAGACAATAGTTTAGGGATTCCCAGAGGGTAGGGGAGGAGGGGAGTGTTAGATGAGGGTAAAAGGGATCAAATATATGATGATAGAAAGAGAACTGACTCTGGGTGGTGAACACACAATGTGATATATAGATGATACATTCCTGAATTGTATACATGAAACCTATGTAACTTTACTAACAATTGGCACTCGGTAAACTTTAAAAAAATTATTGACAGTATTTCCTGTGCTGTATATTATATACCCAAGACTTGTTTATTTACACCTAGAAATTTGAACCTCTTATTCCCTTTCACATACCCCTGTTCTGTAATTTTCAATTACAGTTGACATTCAATATTTTATATTAATTCAGGTGTACAGCACATTGGTTAGACATTAATATAATTTAAGTGATCCTGACTACTCTAGTACCCAATTGGCACTATACATTGTTATTACCATGTTATTGCCTATATTCTCTGTTTTACTTTGTATCCCCATAAACATTGTGTCACTACCAATTTGTACTACTTAATCCATTCACCTTTTTCACCCTTTCCCCAAACCTCTCCCATCTATCACCCGGATAATTCTAGTATCCACTTGACACCATACATAGTTATTACAATATATTATTGACTATATTCCTTATGCTATATCCTATACCCCTATGACTACTTTGTACCAACCAATTTTTACTTGTTAATCCCTTTACCTTTTGCATCCACACCCAACACCTAACCCTTCTGTCAACCATCACAATGTTCTCTATGAGTTTGTTTTTGTTTCATTTGTGTATTTTGTTCTTTAGGTTCCACTTATAAGTGAAATCACAATATCACAATACCCTCTAGGTTCATCCATGTTGTTGCAGATAGCAAGATTTCATTATTGCTGTTTTATGACTGAGTATTATACCATTGTGTATGTACCACCTGTTATTTATCCATTCATCCACTCAGAGACTCCCAGGTTGCGTTCATATCTGTTACTGCAAATAATGCTGCAATGAACATATGGATATGCTTGTCCCCTCAAAGTAGCGTCATGAATTTCTTTGGATAAATACCCAGATGTGGTATTACTGGGGTCCTTCTTTGGCTCTTATTGTAGCCTATATTTTATTTATTTGTTTGTTTGTTTGTTTGTTTGTTTTAGCTGAGCCATACAGCTACCTGTTGGCGGCTCAACAGCAGCTCAGTTCGGGATGGGCATCGAACTGCTGTCGCTCAGAGCTCAGCTTGCACTCTTGAGCGAGCTCTTAACCAACCGAGCCACTCAGCCAGCCCATAGCCTATGTTTTAAATCCTATATGTCTGGTATGAATATTGCTGCACCAGGGTTTTGTTTGTTTTGATTTTCATAAAATATCTTTTTCCATTCCTTCAGTTTCTGTCTGTGTGTATCTTTTGATCTCAAATGAATTAGTTGAAGACAGCATCTGCATGGATCTTCTCTTATCCATTCAGCAGCCCTATGTCTTTTTATGTAAACCATAATCCAAATACTATTTTATCACTGAAGTGTCAAAAAGCATTTTTTATAAACAGCATAACCGAAGACATTCTGCACATTTCCTGAGGTGAGGATCTAGCCATTTCACATAAAGTTCCCATCTTTCCATGTGACTATACAGAATGCCTGACCCTTTGCATAACAGGCCTTTGACAGAAGAGAGCAAATTAATTCTTTCTTTTTCACTTTACAATGAGAAAAACAGATGAGATCCCTTAATTGAAACAATGAGAGGCACACAGAATCTGCATAACTCTTTCAAGCAGAGGAACCCTTAAATGCTTTCCAGTAGGAGGGACTTTGAGAAAATAAAGTGGATAAGTAAACTTTTGGTGGACAAATTCTTAAACAATCTTATTTTCTTATTTTTTTAATTCTTTTATTGGGAAATAAACATTTTTTTAAATTAGTTTCAGGTGTACAACACAGTGCAATAGTTATACTTTTCACCCCTCAAAGTGACAACCCCCCTCCCCCAATTTGCCACCGCATTCCCCCTATATCATACATATCTATTACAATTCATTTGACTCCCTTACACAGTATACACCACATCCCATGACTATCTATATATTCAGTTACAGTTGGTATACAATATTGTACAACATCAGCTTCAGGTGTACAGTGCAGTGATCAAGCTTCTACTCCATCTATGTAGTGTTCTCCTTAACAAGACATGTGACCATCTGACACCCCACAAAATAGTTACAACATTATTAATTATATTCCCTGAACTGTCTTTCATATCCCTGTGGCAATATTCTAGTTACCTATTTATGCTGTCTAATCCCTTCCCCTTTTCACTCATCCCCACCCCACTCCCAACTAGCAACCTTCAGTTTTTCCTCTATATCTGTTTCTGTTTAATTTGCTCATTCATTCAGTTTTTCAGATTCCAAATATAAGTGAGATCATATGGTATATGTCTTTTTCCGACTGACTTATTTCACTTAATGTAATAGTCTCTAGGTCTATCCATATCATTTTGAATGTTTGATAAAATTCACTTGTGAAGCCATCTGGTCCAGGTCTTTTGTTTGTTGGGAGCTTGTCGATTACTGACTCAATTTCCTTGGTAGTGTTCAGACTATTTAGATTTTCCATTTCTTCTCGAGTTAGCTTGGAAGGTTGTATGCTTCTAGAAAATTATCCATTTCTTCCAGATTGTCAAATTTGTTGGCATATACTTGCTCATATTAATTTCTTAAATTTTTTTTTTTGAGGGCAGTGTCACTGGCCCTCATATGTGGGACCGAACCAGGACAGCTGGCTTCCCAAGCCAGTGCTTAACCACCACGCCATTCGGCCGGCCCTTAAAATTTTTTATATTTCTTTGATGTCTGTAGTCATTTTACCTTGTTCATTCCTGATTTTACTAATTGGAGTCCTCGCTTTTTTTGATGAGTATGGCTAGAGGTTTGTCAATTTTGTTCATCTTCTCAGAAAAAGAACTCTTCGTTTAATTGATCTTTTGTATTGTTTTTTTTTCTTGTCTCTATTTCATTTATTTCTGCTCTGGTCTTTATTATTTCCTTCCTTGTACTCCCTTTGGGCTTGTTTTGCTGTTCTTTTTCTAGTTCCCTTAGGTGTAAAGATAGTCTGTTGATTTGATATTTTTCTTCCTTCTTTAGGTAGGCCTGCACTGCTATGAACTTCCCTGTTAGGACTGCTTTCACTGCATCCCAGAGATTTTGGATCATGGTGTTTTCATTTTCATTTGTCTCGAGGTATCTTTTGTTTACCTCCTTGATCTCATTTTTTTTTAAAGATTTCATTGGGGAATTGGGGGAGGGGAACAGCATTGGGGAATCAGGGAAGGGAACAGACAAGTTGCTGTCTTCTTTTTCTTCAGCTTAGTTGTGGAGGACATTGCTTCACTGGCCCATGTTGTTATCGTCATTGTGCTCTGCCCCGGGTGAGGCAGATCGGTCGCCGGCCTCTGGATGGTCGCTCATTGTGGATATTGGCAATTCACGCTGGCTGCCGGCCACTCACTATAGCCTATGGGAACCCACTGCAGCAGGGGCTGCAGCCTACACCGTCGCTGGGGCTTGCACAGCCCAGCTCCAGGTGGAGCTGTTGTTAGCTGTAGAGGGCAGTGTCACTGGTCCTCATATGTGGAATCTAAACTGGGGAAGCAGGTGTCCCAAAGCAGCTCTTAACCAATGAGCCACTCGGCCGGCCCCTTGGTCTCATTTTTTGTATTTTTTATTTTGAGGGCAGGGTCACTGGCCCTCATATGTGGGACCGAACTGGTGCCGCTGGCTTCCCAAGCCAGCACTTAACCCCCACGCCACTCGGTCGGCCCATTGATCTCATTTTTGATCCACTTGCTATTTAGTAGCATTTTATTCAGCCTCCATGTATTTGTGTATTTTCCAAATTTCTTCTTGTAATTGAATTCTAGTTTCATAGCATTGTGGTCAGAGAAGACACTTGATATGACTTCAATCTTATTAAATTTGTTGAGACTTCTTTTGTCGCCTAACATGTGGTCTATCTTGGAAAATGTTCCATGTGCACTTGAAAAGAATTTATATTCTGTAGCTATGGGGTGAAATGCTCTAAAAATATCAATTAAATCCTGCTGTTCTAAAGTGTCATTTAAAGCCATTGTGTCCGTGTTGATTTTCTGTCTGGCGGATCTGTCCACTGGTGACAGCAGGGTGTTGAAGTCCCCTACTACGGTAGTGTTACTGTTGATCTCTTCCTTTATGTATGTAAAATCTGTTTTATATATTTAGGAGCTCCTATATTGGGTGCATATATGTTTAGTAAGGTTATGTCCTCTTGTAGCATCGAGCCTTTTATTATTATGTAGTGCACCTCTTTGTCTTTTATTGTAGTCTTCATTTTAAAGTCTATTTTGTCCGAATTAAGGATTGCTATTCCATCTTTTTTCTCATTTCCATTTGCATGAATTATCTTATTCCATCCCTTTACTTTCAGTCTCTCTGTGTCTTGTGAGCTGAGATGAGTCTCTTGTAGGCAGCATATGCATGGGACCTGTTTTCTTATCCACTCAACCACTCTATGTCTTTTGATTGGAGCATTTAGCCCATTCACATTTAAAGTGATTATTGATAGGTGCATATTTATTGCCATTTTGTTATTTGTATTTCTTGTCTTCCTGGGTTAGCTTGTTTTCCCCTTTCTTCTATTTAAAAAAGCACGTTTAACATTGCCTGCAATTCCAGCTTGGTGGTGATGAATTCCTTAAGCTTATTCTTTTCTGAGAAGCCCTTTATCTCTCCTTCAATTTTAAGTGATAGCTGTGCTGGGTAGAGCAATCTTGGTTCTAGACCTTTATTTTGCATTACTTTGAATATTTTTTGCCATTCCCTTCTATCCTGCAGAGTTTCTGTAGAAAAGTCAGCTGTTAGTCTTATAGGAGTTCTTTGTATGTAACCTGCTGTCTTTCTCTTGCTGCTTTTGGGATTCTGTCTTTGTCCTCAACATTTGCCATTTTAACTATGATGTGTCTTGGTGTGGGCCTGGTCAGGTTCAGTTTTCTTGGAACTCTCTGCACTTCCTGGGCTTGTATGTGGATTTCCTTCACCAAGGTAGGGAAGTTTTCAGTCATTATTTCTTTAAATACATTCTCAATCCCTTGCTTCTTCTCTTCTCCTTCTGGTATTCCTATGATGGAATTTGTTGCTTTTCATGTTGTCCCAGATGTCTCTTAAACTATATTCATTCTTTTATCTTTTTGTTGTCCCTACTGTATGATCTCTGCTATTTTGTCTTCTAAATCACTGATGCAATCCCCTGCTTCATCTAATCTACTGGTGATTCCTTTGAGTGTGTTCATTAATTCAGTTACTGTATTCTTTAGTTCTAACTGGTTGTTTTTTATGGTTTCCCTATCCTTCTTTATGTCATCACTAAGTTCCTTAACATTCTTATCATCAGTGTTCTATACTCTTTCTCTGAATGTTTGGATACCTCTGTTTCATTTAGTTCCATTTCTAGAGTTTTCTTCTGATCTTTTACTTGGGACATATTTCTTTGTTTCTTCACTCTGGATGTCATTCTGTGATTGCTTCGATGTATTAGATCACCTAGAAAGAAGAGAAGAAGGAAAAAGTGGAAGAAAAAAGAAAAGAAAGAAAAAGAAAAAAGGAGGGTCTCTCAGTTCTCTTTAATCTGCAGACCCCTTGCTCAGCATTAGAGAGTCTCTGGGTGACTCAGCACCAGCTGTTGGGGGGAAGGTCTTAATGTGTTATGCACCAGCCTCCCTCTTAGGCTTGCAGTTAGCTTTCTGCAATTAACTGCTGTGTGCTCTGTCACAGTACTTACTACCAAAAATCTTCACAGGTTGTTGTGGGTTGTCTGCTGCTGCAAACAACCCTCTGTGGCCAGCGGAGTTGGGGCCAGGCACCAGAGGCTCAGGGTGCCTCTGGAAACACAGCTCTAGGTGGGTGGGGCAGGCCCCCAAGGCACCACTGGATGTGGCCTGTGGCTCCCACCAAGTTGGAACAGCATGCACTCTGCATCAGCAACCAGCCCACACACACTCCCCAGGAAAGCCCCGACTGGATCAAGAAGGCCCACAGCTCCTGCCCCAACACTCTCAGGAAAACTCCCCATCTCAGCCTGTCCCAATCAGCTGTTCGCAGATCAGGCTGAGCAGCCCAACAGCCAATCCCCAGCCTGGCAACTTTGCACAAACACTGCAGAGAGCAGGACCCACACTCCCACGTCTCGGTGAGCAGCCCGTTGGAGCTGTAGCACACTCTCCCGGTGTTTCCCTGGCAACACAGCACAAGCAGGGCAGAAGGTGGGAATCCAAGGCCACATGCACGTGCACGCACACACGCACTCCTGTGCCAATTTCACCAGACCAATGCGGTCCCGGATCTGATGCTCTGTGGGAGGGCCCATCTCAGAAAAATGGCACCCTCCTATACACTACTAGTGTGCAAGCTCCACATCAGAGGAACAATGGTCCCAAAACCTCCAGCTTCTGCACCAAAGGCACTCAGTTCAGTCCGTCCCTGCAAGCTCCTGGGCCCGGCTCACACAGCTACTCCCTCCACCTGGATCCAGGTGAGTGCTCACCAGTGAGTGAGCCAGTGTGCCGGCCCCACTGATTCTCCAGCCACACTCATCCTCACCGAGCTGAGCAAAGAGAGTCCTCACTAATTTCTACTGCCAGCTATCATAGAACTCCTCTTCCTGGCAAAGCGACTCTGGAGTAGTGAGCATGGTGTGGGGCCAGAGAGTCTCTCCCCCAACCGGAGAATCCTCCCCACCACTGGAGCTTCCCTCACCGGGCTCGCCATCTCTCGTTGCCACACTTCCTACCACTTGAAGTGGCCTCCTCTTTAGGTCCTTTGTTTAGATATTCTGTTCATCTGGTGTTCAGGGGACTTCTGAGGTTAAATATTGTATAAATTATTCGTAATTTTGGTGTGAATCTGGGAGGCAGTTGCAACAGTATCCGTCTATTCCACCATCTTACTTGAAGTCTCTTTTTCATTGTTTTGTATTCTTTTGTCTTTTTGTTGTTCCAACTGGGTGATTTTCGGCTACTTTGTCTTCTAAGTCACTGATGTGATCCTCTGCATCATCTAATCTACTGGTGATTCCTTTGAGTGTGTTCTTCATTTCAGCTATTGTATTCTTTAGTTCTAACTGGTTGTTTTTTTATGATTTCTCTATCCTTCCTTATGTCGTCACTAAGTTCATTAAACATTCTTATCATCAGTGTTCTAAACTCTGTCTCTGAAACGTTGGATCCCTCTGTTTCATTTAGTTCCATTTCTAGAGGTTTCTTCTGATCTTTTACTTGTGACATGTTACTTTGTTTCCTTATTCTGGCTGTCACTCTGGGATTGTTTTGATGTATTAGATAGATCACCAGGAAAGTCCCGCCTGGATCATGAAGGTGCACAGCTTATGGCCCAACACTCCCAGGAAAACTCCCAGTCTCAGTCTGTCCCAGTCAGTTCCTCGCAGATCAGGCCAAGCAGCCCAACAACCAATCACCAGACTGGCAACTCTTCATGCACAGTATGGAGAGCAGGGATTCAAGGCGGCTCGCAGTCTCCCGAGTCTCAATGCACAGCCTGTTGGAGCCAGCAGGCCTGCCAGTTGTTTCCCTGGCTACGCAGCATATGCCTTGTGGAGGGTGGAGATCCAAGGCAGCATGCACGGGCATGCACACACGTACTCCTGCGCCAATTCCACCAGATCATTGCGGTCCCTTACCTGACCCTCTGTGGGAGGGTCCAACCCTGACTAAATGGCATCCTCCTGTACACTACTCATGTGCAAGCTCCACACCAGGAGAACAATAATCCCAAAACCTCCAGCTCACATGCCAAGTCTCTCAGTTCAGTCCGTCCCTGCAGGCTCCTCGATCCCGCTCACACAGCTACTCCCTCCACCATGAACCGGGTGTGTGCTCACCAGTGAGCAAGCCTTTGTGCTGGCTCCACTGGTCCTCTACCCCCCTCAGCCTCACCAAGATTTGCAAAGAGAGTCCTCACTAATTTCTACTGCCAGCTATCATGGAACTCCTCTTCCTGGCAAAGAAACTCTGGACTGGTGAGCTCAGTGTGGGGCCAGATGGTCTCTCCCCCAACCGGAGAAGCCTCCCCACTGCTGAGTTTTCCCTCAGGGGGTTCGCCCTCTCTTGTCTCTGCCCCTCCTACCAGACTCAACAGTGGCCTCCTCTTAAAGTTGTTCATTTAGAGGTTCTGTTTTTCTAGTGTTCCGGGGACTTCCGGGGTTGATTGTTGTATAAATTATTTGTAATATTGTTGTAATCCTGGGAGGCAGTTGGCACAGCATCTGTCTATTCCACCATCTTACTGGAAGTACTTAGCATTTATTCTTTTTTTTTTTTTGAGGGCAGTGTCACTGGCCCTCATTTGTGGGACCCGAACCGAGGCCACGTCACTCGGCCGGCCCCTTAGCATTTATTCTTAAATGTATTATTGTATAAGAAATGTTATGTACCAGTATCAAATTTATGATATTTATGCACCGTGGATGGCCAAGAACTCTTAATTTTTTCAAGTTCATTATAAGTTCAGCAAAACCAATTATCATATTCCAGGGTGTTATTTTGCATATGAATATCATTATTGATTTATGGAGTTACACTTTTAACTCATAAGCATAAATAAAAGAATTAAAAACATTTATATAGATATGGTATTAATACTACCCATATAAAATGCACATCTTTATTTTTCCCTCACAAATTTGGGCAAAAAAAGTGTGTATTACACATGGAATAATATGATATTTCTATTCCTATGCCTCTACAGGAATGAATTCTGCAGTAAGTTTATATGAAGAGGTCTTTCTTTTGTTTTCCAGTAGGTGGTACTGGAGCATTTTATGTTCTTTTGCCCAATTCTCACTTCTTCTTGGTGGAAGATTTCCTGGGAAGGTGGGTTTCTCTTCTATAACAAGAATACCTTGGTTTCAGGGCACCACCTCCATGGGAGGTTGTGGTGGGTAATGGGGTTCTAAACCCCCAAAATTCCAGTGCTGTCTCTGGAGCGAGACGCAGAGCTGTGTGGCTCAGCAGCTCTGTATACCCCCACTGGGATCAGCCATGAAAGGTGAGGGTGGAATGGGGTGGGCTGAGAGTGGCCACTGGTGTGTTTGTACCTTTGTTCTCTTCTGAGTAATGGCAACTGCGAGGTCACAGAAGCCTCACCCCTATATATCTTCATTTGTCACTGGAATTAGCGGCAGTGTTTGCCTGCAGCTCAGGAGCTGTCTTTTCAATTCTCAGGGCTATTGATATTCTGCTCTTTAATTTGACTCTGTTATCATTTCTTCTAAGGCCTGCTGCTAGTACTGGGAGGGTGTGGGTGAGGCAAGCTCTGGGATAGTGAGAGAGGCAGCTATGCTCCATGGTATTGTTTTCTGACTGGCAATGATGTCTATTCGAATGCAGTTTTTGCCCTTCTGTATTTGGTTTTGCCCCGAGATCTCTGCCCCAATTGCAGGGTTCAGCCAAGATTGTTTGGGGCCACAGAGAGTGCAAATGCAGTCTTAATCTTCCCCTCTCCTAGGACCATGGTGAGCTCCAGGGTATGTCTGTGACCTCCATCTCTGCACTTCTCCTTTTGCTCATCCCCTATTTGTCCCGATTCACCCACCTCCAGATGTTTTGATGCATGTATCTTTCATACATGTTTGTGTGTTGTATAAGGGATCCTTTGATGAATTATAACTCATCCAGTTATTGTGCCTTCAAAGGGAGAGATTAAGGGGTACCCTCTTACTGCCATGTTTCTGATGTCACTCCTGAACTACAGAAGTTTAAGATGAAACTCTTGAGTGAATTGGTCAGCAATGGCTCCAGATACACCAGTTCCCAATGGATGATAAAACTATTGCTAAAAGCAATGCTTCAATGAATGAACACTTGCCATTTTCTGTTTTAGGAAGTATGGATGAAGTAAAAGTTGGAAATAAGATGGTCAAACCTTGCAAGTACCTTGGGGTGTTGTAAAGTGGGATCTAAAATCCTCTGTGACTTTGCCAAGGTCCAGGAAATGCTCATTTGTACAAACATGGAGGATTTGTGAGAACAGATCTACACTGGACACTATGAACTGTAGAGGTCTTACAAACTGAAGGAAATGGGCTCTACTGATATTAGTCCATAGGGTAAGCCACTCAGTCTTCAAGAGATCTACAAAGCCAAAAGAACCAAATTTGATTGTGAATATGAATGGAGGGAAAAAGAAATGAAGCAGATTTTAGTACAGCAAGCAAAGGAGAAAGAAGCCATACTGAAAGAGAGCTAGAGGTCAAGCTTGAGTACCTTAAAAGAGTTAGCCAAGAAAAGACTATACAGCTTGGAGAAAAGAAAAAACTTTGGAAGAAGAATTAATCTCTTTCTCTAAAAAGAAAACTCCTTCAAAGATATAACAAAATCAGACTGTTATGGCAATGGGCAGCAATCTGAAGGACAATGACCATAAGAACTGCAACCTGAAGGACAATGATAATAAAAACAAAGGTTCCATCACAGAAGGTCATCACAAGCAAAAGGTATTAAAAAGTTAGAAGTATGCTGTGATTTTCTTGCTGTTTCATTTGCTGCATAACTTACTCTGTATCTGCCAAATGGTCACAGTTACTGCCATTTATGGAAAAATACTTTTAAGTATAAGGTCAATACATAAGCCAGAGTGAATGATAGCACTTATATATTCACTGTTGTTAGAAGTTTTTAAGTTGCTTGTTTGTGATGAATCTATACTGTTTCTCTTACTGCCCACTAATTGTCACTTTGCTGAGCATTATACCACAGAACAGTGTCAGTGCAATTGAAAATACAGAACTCATTCATATTATGGCCATATGATTACATTTATATTCCAAGATGAACCTTTTCTTTTGATACATACTAAATGTAAAATTGTAGGATTATGTTTTAAAATGTAGCATGTACCTGAAACTAACTTCTCAATAGTTTTATAGAATTTTTTAATGTTTTATATAATTTTCCAATTGGTGATATGATCCTAAGCTTTTTTATCAAATTTTATATAACAGGATGGCCTTCCATGTTTCAGGATACCTGACTGTGGTTGATGTGTTATTATGAGTAAACAAAATATGTTTGAAACTAAAAACATCCAGGTATATAAACCCTTTCTCTAGTCATAAGTACCTGTGAACCTGGGTGTTATCACAGTATTTTCATGAGGATGTATTTATTACACATTTGTTGCTTAGAACTCTATCTTCTTGGGGAACAAAGTTGAATCATCTGATTAAAGTATTTCTTAAGAAAACTAATTAAATTGTGAATATTAAAGATATAAAAGTTTAGATAATTCATATCTCAAGGATATTTGAATTCAATGCCTTAGTAACATTCACATAACAATTTTTCCTAACAGTCATAAGTATATAATTTTTCATTTTCTTGTACTTGAATGTACTATAATGTGTTTAAATTACTTTAACTTTTCTTTTCACAAAATATCATCTTAAGAAATATGTTATCAAATTTCTGGTCAAGATAGCAGAGTGGGTAACTGCTGGGGTTGCATCGTCTTGCAACCACATTAAAATTACAAGTAAACTACAGAACAATCATCACTGAAAACTTCCTGAAGTCTGGCTGAATAGAATAAATCATTATGGGAATTGTAGAAGAGGGAAAGGTGTGGAACAAGCAGGTCCCATACCAGCATATGGTGGTTAAAAATTGAGAGGGATTTGTTACAGAGCACCCCTTAAGGAGTGAAGGGTCCCAGCCCCACACCAGGCTCCCCAGCCTATGGTTCCAGTTCTGGAAAGAGGAGTCCTCTTAACTTTTGACTGTGAAAACCAGTGGAGATTGTGGCTGAGTGAGATGAAGGGAGGCTGGAGTCCCAGGCATTCCTCTTAAAGGGCCCACACATACACTTACTCGTTGATGGACTCACTTGCTCTTAGCTCCAGTGCTGAGGCAGCTGCTTGAAAGGTACCACAGATCTATGGGGAAGAACTGTATTTTCTGGCTCCAGGACTGGAAGAGCAGCTTTCTTCCAGTCAGAAGTACTGGCAGAAGCTATAGTTTCCCTCCCTTCCAATTGTGCACACACAGGTGACTGCCATAATTGAGTTTCCATCAACCTGGCTAACAGCATTTACCCCGTCTTGGTGATTCCCTGAGATCCCTTTCCACCCAACTTGTGCACCCACCCAAGCCACGTCCAGTGGCTTTTCAATTTAAATGTCCGGTATTGGCTCATTCTGCAGGCTTTTCTAAAATCTCTCAAAGGTTCACAAACACCAAACAAACAGCATCTAGCCTTGGCATGACCCATACATCTTGCTAAGTAACCCCTAGACCAGCCCTAGTGACAACTGGACTTGATTCACAGATTAACTTCTACCAGGCAGCTACAAATCCAGCCTGGGTGGAGGTCATCTGTGGATATCGTTGTGATTCATATCAAGAAACCCCAGGGAACACCATGTCCAGTGGCTGGCTTCAGACCACTTGAAAGCACCATCTGTCTGCCTCCATGGACATACACACAAAGGGCAGACTGGGCAGGCAGAGCCCTGCTAAACTGGATCCTGCTTTGTAGAGGAAGCCCCTGCACAATGACTCATCCACTGTATTCAAGGCCATTCTTCACAACCAATGTACCCAAGGGTCAATGCCTTCCATTTACATGCAAACAACAATCAAGTCTCAACTACAACATGAGGGCATACACAACCCAAACAAGGAACACTCATGCAGGCGGTGGTCCAGGTGATCAAGGAGACTCTGCTACTGTGCCCCACTGCACATGAGCTACACAATACCACACTACTAAAACCAGGAGACATAGCAGCCCACAAAATATGTAGAAAATAGAAAGGGAGGCAGCCAAAATGGGGACACAAAGAAATATATCCCAAATGAAAGAACAGGACAAAGTTTAGATAAAAAAAAAAAACTAAAGAAAGGGCCAGCCGAGTGGTGCAGTGGTTAAGTGCTGGCTTGGTATGCCAGCGGATCCGGTTCGGGTCCCACATATGAGGGCCAGTGACACTGCCCTCAAATAAAAAAACAAAACAAAAAACTAAACAAAATAGAGACAAGTAATCTACCAAATCTAGAGTTTAAAACACTGGTTATAAGGATGCTTGATGATATCAATGAGAAATTCAACAAGGAGAGAGAAAACATAAAAATGGAGATAGAAAACATAAAAAAAACCAGTCCAAATTAAGAATATGATAACTGAAATAAAAATTACATTAGAGGAGGGCCAGCCGAGTGGCGCATTGGTTAAGAGCTGGTTTTGGGATGCCAGCGGCCCTGGTTCGGATCCCACATATGAGGGCCAGTGACACTGCCCTCTACAGCTAACAACAGCACCACCTGGAACTGGGTTGTGCGAGCCCTGGTGATGGTGTAGGCTGCAGCCCCTGCTGCAGTGGGCTGCCATAGGCTACAATGAGTGGCCGGCAGCCAGCGTGAGCGGCTGGCAGCCAACGTGAGCTGCCAATAGCTGTGGTGAGCGACATCCAGAGGCCGGCGACTAATCTGCCTCATGCGGGAAAAGCGCAATGATGATACCAACACGGGACAGAGAAGCAACGTCCTCCGCAACTAGACTGAAGAACAAAAGGACAGCAACTTGTCTGTTCCTCTTCCCCAATTCCCCAATGCTGTTCCCCTCCCTCAATTCCCCAATAAAAATCTTAAAAAAAAATTATAGGAAATAAGCAATAGATTAAATGAAGCAGAGGAGTGCATTGGTGATTTAAAATGCAAGGTAGCAGAAAACACCCAATCACAACAGCAAAAAGAGAAAACAATCCAGGGCAGGCTGAGTTGCCCATTGGTTAAGAGCTGGTTTGGGACTCTAGTGGCCCTGGTTCAGATCCCACATATGATGGCCAGTGACATTGCCCTCTACAGCTAAGATGGTGAACAACAGCTCCATGTGGAGCTGGGCTGCTGTGAGTCCCCAGGATGCCATAGCTACAGCCCCTGCTGCAATGAACTGTCATAGTCTATATTGCGTGGCTGGAAACCAGCGTGAGCAGCTGGCAGCTGGTGTGAGCTGCCAAGAGCAGCTGTGAGGAGCCAGCCAGAGGATGGAAACAGATCTGCCTCACGTGAGAAGAGCGCAATGATGACACCAACATCGGCCAGTGAAGCAATGTCCTCCACAACTAGACTGAAGAACAAAAGGACAGGAACTTGGGCTGGCCAAGTGGCGTGGTGGTTAAGTGCTGGCTTGGGAAACCAGCGGCCCCGGTTCGGGTCCCACATATGACTGCCAGCGACACTGCCCTCAAAAAAAGAAAAAAAAAAGATGGGAACTTGTCTGTTCCCCTTCCCCAGTTCCCGAATAAAATCTTTTTTTTTTTTTTTGAAAAAGAAAACATACAAGAAGTTGTGTTTAGGGACTTCCAGTAAAATGGTGGAATAGACAGACTCTGTGCTAACTACCTCCAGTATCACAACAAAATTACAAACAAATTATACAGCATTCAACCCTGGAGGTTCCCAGAACACTAGATGAACAGAACCACAAAACGAAGAACTTAAAAAGGAGGCAACGTTGGTTCTGGTAGGAGAGGTGGAAACGAGAGAGTGCGAACCCCGTGAGGGAAGCTGCAGCTGTGGGAAGGCTTCTCCCATTGGGGGAGAGACCCTCCGGCCCCACACCGAGCTCACCAGCCCAGAGTTTCTTTGCCGGGAAGAGGAGTTCTAATACAGCCGGCAGTAAACTAGTGAGGACTCTCTTTGCTCAGCTCGATGAGGCTAAGAGCGGCTGGGGAATCAGTGAGGCCGGCACATGGGCTTGCTCGCCAGTGAGCACTTACCTGGTTCCTGGTGGAGGAAGCAGCTGTGTGAGCCGGGCCCAGGAGCCTGAGGGGACGGACTGAACTGAGCACCTTTGGTGCAAAGGCTGGAGGTTCTTGGACTGTTGTTACCCTGGTATGGAGCCTGCATGCGAGTGGTGTAAGGAGGGCACCATTTTGTAAGGGTTGGCCCTCCCAAGGAGGATCAGGTCCGGGACCTCATTGGTCTGGTGGAATTGGTGCAGTAGTGCGTGCGTGTGCACGCACATGTGGACTTGGATGCCCACCCTCCGCCCGGCTTATACTGCGTTGCCAGGGAAACGCTGGGCGGGTGCCCACAGGCTCCAACAGTCTGCTCACTGAGACGTGGGAGTACACAAGCCACCTCGGGTCCTGGCTCTCCGCACTGCACTCGCAGAGTTGCCAGGCTGGTGATTGGTTGTTAAGCTGCTTGGCCTGATCTGTGAGCGGCTGATTGGGACAGGGTGAAACTGGGAGTTTTCCTGGGAGTGTTGTGCCATGAGCTGTGTGCCTGCGAGATCCAGCCAGGGCTCTCCTGGTGATCTATCTAATACACCAAAGCAATCCCAGAGTGACAGCCAGAATGGGGAAACAAAGAAACGTGTCACAAGTAAAAGATCAGAAGAAACCTCTAGAAACAGAACCAAATGAAACAGAGGGATCCAACCTTTCAGAGACAGAGTTTAGAACACTGATGATAAGAATGCTTAACAAACTTAGTGAGGACATAAAGAAGGATAGAGAAATCATAAAAAACAACCAGTTAGAACCAAAAAACACAATAACTGAAATGAAGAACACACTCGAAGGAATCGCCAGGAGATTAGATGAAGCAGAGGAGCAGATCAGTGATTTGGAAGACAAAATAGCAGAAATCACCCAGTTGAAACAACAAAAAGACCAAAGAATAAAAAACAATGAAAATAGTTTAAGAGCCCTATGGAGCAAGGTGAAGTGCAACCACCTTCGACTCACAGGAATACCAGAAGAAGAAGAGAAGAAGCAAAGGGTCGAGAATGTGTTTGAAAAAATAATGACTGAAAACTTCCCTACCTTGGTGAAGGAAATCAACATACATGCCCAGGAAGTGCAGACGGTTCCAAACAAGCTGAACCCAAATATGTCTACACGAAGTCACATCAGAGTTAAAATGGCAAAGGTTAAATACAGACACAGAATCCTAGAGGCAGCAAGAGACAGACAGCAGGTTACATACAAAGGAACTCCTGTTAGACTAACAGCTGACTTGTCTACAGAAACTCTGCAGGCCAGAAGGGAGTGGCAGGAGATTTTCCAAGTGACGGAAAATAAAGGCCTACAACCAAGATTGCTCTACGCAGCATGTCTATCACTTAAAATTGAAGGAGAAATAAAGAGCTTCTCAGAAAAGAATAAGCTTAAGGAATTCATTACCACCAAGCCAGCATTGCAAGAAATGTGAAAAGAGCTTTTTTAAACAAAAGAAAGGGGTAAGCTGTTTTTTAAAAAGAGCTTTTTTAGACAAAAGAGAGGGGTAAACAAGCTAACCCAGGAAGACCAGGAATACAAATACGAAAATGGCAATACATATGCACCTATCAATTATCATTTTAAATGTGAATGGGCTAAATGCTCCAATCAAGAGACAGAGAGTGGCTGAGTGGATAAGAAAATAGGACACATGTATATGCTGTTTACAGATGGAATAAGATATTTCACACAAATGGAAATGAGAGAAAAAAAAGCTGGAGTACCAATACTTATTTTGGACAAAATAGACTTTAAAATGACAACAATAAAAGACAAAGAAGGGCACCATAACCCTAATAAACATCTATGGACCCAACATAGGAACTCCTAATTACATATAACAGATTTTGACAGACATAAAGGCAGAAATCAACAGTAACACTATCATAGTAGGGGACTTCAACACCCCACTGTCACTAATAGACAGACCTTTTACACAGAAAATCAACACAGAAAGAGGGGCCCTAAATGACACTTTAGACCAGCTGGACTTCGTTGATATTTTTAGAGCATATGACCCTGAAAAAACAGAATATACATTCTTCTCAAGTACACCAGGGATATTTTGCAAGATAGACCACGTTAGGCCACAAAAGAAGTCTCAGTAAATTTAAGAAGATTGACGTCATATCAAGCAGATATAAAGGAAAAACTGATGGTTGCTGGCTGGGAGGGAGTTGGTATGAGGGAGAAGGGGAAGGTTTTGGACAGCGTAAGTGGGTGACTACAATGTTGCTACAGGGATATGGGGGCAGTTCTGGGAATGCAATTGATAATGTTGTGAAGAGACTATTATGTTAAATGAAATGGGTCAGTCAGAGAAAGAGAAGTACCATATGATCTCACTTATATGTCGAATCTGAAAAACTGAATGAACTATCAAAGTAAACAGACTAATAGATATAGAGGAAAAACTGAGGGTTGCTAGTTGGGAGGTCGTGGGTATAAGGGAGAAGGGGAAGGGATTAGACAGCATAAATAGACAACTACAATATTACCACAGAGATATGAAACACAGTTCGGGTAATATAATAATGTTGTAATAATTTTGTGGCCTGTCAGATAGTCATATGTCTTGTTAGGGAGACCACTTCATGGATGGAATAGAGGCTTGATCACTGCACAGTACACCTGAAGCTGGTGTTGTATAATATTATATGGCAACTGTAACTGAATATATAGATAGTCACGGAATGTGGAGTATACTGTGGAAGGGAGTCAAAGGAATTGTAATAGATATGTATGATATCGGGAGGGAGTGGGGTGGCAAACTGGGGAGGGGGATTGTCACTTTTGGGGGTAAAGACTATAACTATTGCCTTGTGTTGCACACGTGAAACTAATAAAAAAAATGAAAAATTAAAAATAAAAATAAATAAAAACGAAAAATGAAAGCAATCCATAAAAATGGAGATAGTTTGAAAGGCCTCTTGGGAAACATCAAACATACCAACATTTTCATCAAAGGGGTGCCAGAAGGAAAAGAGGGATTCAAAATCTATTTGAAGAAACAATAATAGAAAACTTCCCTAATATGTTGAAGAAAATAGACATTCAAGCCCAGGAAGTACAGAGAGACCCAAACAACCTGTAACCCAAAAGACCCACACCAAGACACATAATAATTAAAATGCCTGGGCCAGCCAAGTGGCTCAGTTGGTTAAGAGCTTGCTTAAGAGGGCAAGCTCTGAGCAACAGGATCACCAGTTCAATTCCCACAAGGACAAGTGAGCTGTGCCCGAGCTGAGCTGCTGTTGAGTTGCCAACAGGTGGCAGAATGACTCAGCTGGTGAGAGCTCATGCTCCTAACAACAAAGCTGCCTGTTTCGGATGGTGGGCTATGCCCACCAGCAACTAAAACTGAACTTGGCACCTGGAGCTTAGCTGCTGCCCCAGTGGCTCAGGGAATAGACAGTGCATTCTTAACAACAAGGCTGCCATTTTGACTCCTGCATGGGCTAGTGGCTACACCGATCAGCAACTAACTGAACACAGCACCTTGAGCTGAGCGGCTTGACTAGACTTGCAGTTGAGCTTGTTGCAACCTCCACAACTAAGATTAAAGGACAACAACTTGGCTGTTCCCCTTCCTCAATTCCACAACACTGTTC
The DNA here is from genome assembly GCA_033961575.1 of Aselliscus stoliczkanus. NCBI lineage: Eukaryota > Metazoa > Chordata > Mammalia > Chiroptera > Hipposideridae > Aselliscus > Aselliscus stoliczkanus. The sequence goes on along the minus strand of CM066737.1, from coordinate 31,819,994 downwards.
CCCTCCGCCAATTCCTCAATAAAATCTTTTTAAAAATAATTAAAATTCTAAACGTTAAAGCAAAGAGGAAGTCTTAAAAGCAACAAGAGGAAAGCAGTTAGTTACCTACAAGGAAACTCCGATAAGACTGTCAATTGATTGATTGCTTAATAGTAATTTTCCAGGCCAGAAGGGATTAGTACAAAATGTTTAAAATAATAAAAAGTAAGTACCTACAACCAAGATCACTCTACTTAGCATAACTATCATTTAGAATTGAAGCACAGATAAAGAGCTTCCCAGATAAGACAAATAAAAATGACAGTTAATAACCAACAAACCAGTATGACAAGAGATGTTAAAGGGACTTCTTTAAAAAGAAGAAACAAAAAGATCAAAAATAGAGAGAATAATGCTGGCTGAGTGGCTCAATTGGTCAGAAGTTGGCTTGGAGTGTGTGCTCTGAGCAACGGGGCTGCTGGTTTGATTCCCACATGGGCCAGTGAAAGCTGCGCCCTAGCAGAGCTGTCGCTGAGCTGCCAATGGGATGGCTCAGCTGGTGGAACAATAAGATTGCCTGTTCAATGGTGGGCTATGCCTACCTGCAACTAAAGACTGAACTTGGCACCTTGAGCTGAACTGCTGCCCGGATGGCTCAGTGGATAGGGTGTGTGTGCTCTTAACTACAAGGCTGCTGATTCAACTCCCACATGGGATGGTGGCTATGCTCACCCGCAACTAAGATTGAACACAGCACCTTGAGCTTAGAGACCATGAGCTGCTGATGGGAAACCAGATGGCGACTGATGCCCTCCACAGCAAACATGGAAGAGTGGCAACTTGGCTGGTCCCCAATTCCCCAACACTGTTCCCCTCCCCCAATTCCCCAATAAAATCTTTTTTAAAAAAAACTAGAGATAATAAAATGGCAATAGCTACATATTTATCAACAATTACTTAAATGGATTAAATACTCCAATCAAAAGACATTCATTGGCTGAATGTATAAGACAACAATACCCTTATATATGCTGCCTAAAAGAGACCTACTTCACATCAAAAGACACGCACAAACTGAAAGTAAAAGGATGGAAAAGATATTTCATGAAAAAGTAAGGAAACAAAAAAGCTGGGGTAGCCATACTTAGACTCATACATAAAAAAGAAAAAAAATGAAATCTTGCTATCTACTACAACATGGATGGACCAAGGGGTTATTGTGTTGATTGGAATAAGTCAACCTGAGAAAGACAAATGCCACTGTGAGGTCTGACAATTAAGTGCTTAAACTTGTTGCAATGATGTTTCTAATCTTTTTTGATATCAGAGGGATTACTCATTACAAATTTGTACCAACTGGACAAACAGTTAACCAAGTTTATTATTTGGACGTGCAGAACGGTTGCATGAAAAAGTTAGATGACCTGAACTTTTCAGCAACAATTCATGGCTCTTGCATCACGACAATGCACCAGCTCACATGGCACTGTCTCTGAGGGATTTCTACCCAGTAAACAAATAACTGTGTTGGAACAACTGCCCTACTCACCTGATCTGGCCGCCAATGACTTCTTTCTTTATCCAAAGATAAAGGAAATATTGAAAGGAAGACGTTATGATGACATTCAGGACATCAAGTGTAATATGATGACAGCTCTGATGGCTGTTCCAGAAAGAGTCTCAAAATTCCTTTCAAGGGTGGACTAGGCACTGGTGTCGGTGCATAACTTCCCAAGGGGAGTAATTCGAAGGTGACTGTAGTGATGTTCAGCAATGAGTTATGTAGCACTTTTTCTAGGATGAGTTCACGAAATTGTCTGATCTGACTAACTGTCCCTATGATATCCCTTAATATTGGAATCTGAAGAACAAAATAAATGAACAAACAAAACAGAAACAGTCATAGATACAGAGAAGATTTTAAAGGTTGCCAGATGGGAGGGTTTTGGTGGATGGGTGATAAAGGGGAAGGAATTAAGGAGTACAAATTGGTAGGTACAAAATATACATGGGGGGGCCGACTGAGTGGCACGATGGTTAAGCACTGTCATGGGAAGCCAGCGGCCCTGGGTCGGGTCCCACATATGAGGGCCAGTAACACTGCCCTCAAAAACAAACAAACAAACAAAATATTCATGGGGATGTAAAGTATAATTTTAAAATGTATTCAGTAATATTGCAATAACTGTGTATGGTGTCAGATGGGTACTAGGTTTATCAGACTGACCACCTATTAAGTTATAAAAATGTCTAATCACTATGTTGTACACCAAAAACTAATATAATATTGTATGTCAACTGTAACTGAAAAAATAAATTATTTAAAAAAGAAACATTTTATTAAAGTTAGTTCATTTATTTATATGTTTGAATTTTTTTTTTTGAGGGCAATGTCATTGGCCCTCATATGTGGGACCGAACCGGGGACGCTGGCTTCCCAAGCCAGCGATTAACCACCACGCCACTCAGCCGGCCCTGTTTGAATTATTTTAAAACAGGTATATTACCAGTATTTTTCTTACAACAAAATGTTTAACTTAGCCTATATGAGATTTTGAACAGTGTATTTTTTTATGAAGTCTTATCAGTTGCAAATAAATACCTTTCATTTCATAGCAAAAAAAAATGGAGTACATTAAGAAAATTAAATGATCCAAAATGGCATTTAATAACTACACTTTAATGAGACATATCAAACAATTACTGTCCTATCATCCTGCATGGTTTATGACATACTTTCCATTTAGAAATGGAAAGTTTGACCCATTCAGGGTCAAACCTGTGTTGATGAGCAATGCATAATTAAGGACACAGGGTGGAACGTGTAAAATGTTATAATTAACTTTAGCAGTAAAACCCTCTCTATATATAGTGCAGAAATTGTATAATCAATAAGTAGAACAAGATGCTAACGAAGACAAATTTTGGGGATTCGATGATCAAATAGGGCAGCTAACAATGTAAAATTATACTTTCTTTCTTGGACACACACTGTACATTTCCTCCCAGTAAGTTATCTTAAAAGCACACATGACACTATTTCATCTTTGCTTATGGCAGAATAGTATTCCAGAGTCAGCTCTCCTTCCATCAAATATATGATGATGGAAGAAGAACTGACTCTGGGTGGTGAACACACAATGTGATATATAGATGATGTATTACAGAATTTTACAACTGAAACCTATATAACTTTACTAACCATTGTCACCCCAATAAACTTTAATTTAAACAAAAAAATTACAACGTAAAATCACACACACACAAAAAGTAGTCATGGGCCAGCCGAGTAATGCGGTGGTTAAGTGCTGGCCTGAAAAAAAAAAAGTAGTCATGAAGGAAACTAGGAATACCAAAATTTGTAGATAGCTCACTGCAGCCCATTATGAGCAATATTTGAAGGTGAAAACACCCCTAGAGTTGATAAGACATCATTCCTTGAAATAAAATTAACATTTTTTTTAATTGGGGGATTGGAGGAGGGGAATAGTGTTGGGGAAGGGAACCAACCAAGTTGCGATTCTTCAATCTTAGTTGTGGAGGATGCAGGTCATCATCTGGCTGCCCATTAGCAGCTCGTGGCCTCTGAACTCAAGGTGCTGTGTTCAATCTTAGTTGTGGGTGGGCATAGCCACCATCCCATGCAGGAGTCGAACCAGCAGCCTTGTTGTTAAGAGGGCATGCTCTAGCCACTGAGCAATCTGGGCGGCAGCTCATCTCAAGATACTGAGTTTAGTCTTAGTTGTATGCGGGCGTAGCCTACCATTGAACAGGCAGTCTTGTTGTTAGGAGTGCATGCTCTCACCAGCTGAGCCATCCTGCCACCTGTTGGCAGCTCAGCAGTAGCTAAGCTTGGGTGCAGTGTCACTGGCCCATGTGGGAATCAAACTGGCAGCCATGTCGCTCAGAGTTTGTGCTCTTCAGCTAACTCTTAACCAATTGAGCCACTCAGTCGGCCCCGAACATAACATTCTTTTACTCTTGTAATAACTCTCAGAGATATGTGGCTGCTTTTATTTGTGTCAATTTCAATCTAACTCTTATTTCTTTACAGTTAAATTTGACATTTTCAGTAAGGATCACAGCATGAATGATCCCCATGTTCTCCACAGGTTTTAACTTTACCCTATCAAGGAACTTAAAATAATTAAAAAATAATGTTCTTCAAAACGATTGATTTTATCAGACCAGTCTCAGTTAACTTGCAACTTTCTTGACTCCTCAGCTCATCAGTATTCTACATACTCTCTGTATTGTCAGATCCTCTCACTATGATTAATTCATCAAAATCCATGATGACAATAAAAGTGCATATTACACAAACTCCGTGTCCTTGTATTTTTGGCTAAATACATTTTCTTGGATAAGTGAACATATGTGAAGTAATCTATAAAAATGGTTTATGAGGCATTGCAGCAAAACTCAAATTATAAGTCACAATTTATGCATGAAATAATAGATTCTCAATAAGTTTTTTTCTTTGTTTTCTTCTGGAATGATGGTGTAGTTTTCTATTTATTTAGTTTTTAGTTTTGGTTTTCATTTTGGAGAAGTCAAAAGGAGTTGCTTGTTAGTTAGATATTTGCTTTTGGTGCAGGAAAGTGTTAACATAACTATTATGGCTAAATGAATGCCCAATAACTGATGATAGAATGGAGTATTTTGGAGAGCTTATTAGGCAACAGAAACCACCAAAGAAATTGCAGTTGTGGGGAATGGATTAAGATCCTAGAAGTAAATTGTTAAGCTTTATATAGTGATGTGCTGCTTTATGTGATAAGGACTAGACACATATGAGTACTGGGCACTTGAAATGTGGCTAGTCCAAATTAAGATAAACTGTATGTGTGAAATATATGGTATGTTTCAAAGATTTAGTATATAAAAAAGAATGCAAAGTTTCTCATGCTAGGCACATAGTAGGAATTTTCACTCAATAATTCTACACTTTCTCTATAATAATAAAAGCTTAGTCAGACATTGAATATTCTGCTAGAGATTACATTCTGCGCTTCCTTTGCAGCTGAATGTTTCCATGAAGCCTGGTTCTGGCCAATCGGTTGTAAGTGAAAGTGACATAGGCAACTCCTATGAGAGAAAATACGGATGTCCTCTCATTATCTTCTCCTCTTCTGCTGGCTGGAATTTGGACAAGTGGTAGGAGTAGAGTAGGCATTTTAAGACACAAGATAGAAGCTAAATTTTCAAGGTAGCAGATAATAGTAATAGAATGATCCTGAGTGTTGAAACCATGGAATTATTATGTCAGCTTTAGAACACTTATGCTAGTATTGTTTTGTGAGGTAAATTATATCTTATCTAACTTGTTTTTAACTACTGCATTATATACCATGATTAGCTACCATAGATTAGCTATCCACTTTTGGAGAAAGTGACACTCAGATTGCTTCCTGCTCACTACTATCACAAGTAACACTGCATTAATGTCTCCATGTGGATCCGTGTGAAGATTTATTTGAGATATTATTCAAGAGAATTATTGCTGGTAATTAGAATATGTATAATATTATGTTTGTCTAAGTAGTGTCAGATTTTCCCCTATCATGGTTGCACCAGTTTATACTCCTTTGCCAAGAACTTTTAGGCTAAAACAGGTGGTTGAAAACCATTGCAAGTAATAGTAATATACTGACTCCACATGTTGAGAACTAAAGAGGGGAAAATCAGCCTCACAAAATCTCCATGAGAGAAAGAATGGTGTCCGTTTTTGCAATCTATTATAGATCCAATGATGGATACATAGTAGCAACTTCATAAATATTTGTTGAAGAAAAAAAATGAGTGAATATATAGATCCTACAAGAATAAAGTTGTGTACGTATTTACAAAAACAATCACCCCATGTGGACTTGATTCACCATTAGTAAGGAAAGCTTAATGGAGTACACATTTCTGCTTGAAACACACTCCTTTTATGTCTTTGCATTGCTTGCTCCTTTGTTGAGGTCTCTGATGAAATGTTTTCTTCTGAGGAAAGACATTTCTGATCATCCTATTGAAAAGAGCACCCCACCTACTGCAAGCAAGCATCATACTAAGTTATCTTCCCTTGTTTCATTTTTGTTCAAGTACTAAGTATTATATTCAAGTACTAAAACTACCAGAAAATTTATATATATATATATAATTTATATTTAAAATTTATATATTTTACATGCATATATTTAAATATATAAATTATATATATTAGTATACAGTATATATAATAGTATATATAACTAAATATAAGTATATATATTATAAGTATATATATATATATAACTACCCAGGTTGTCAAAAAATGTATAAATTGGACACTTTGATCAACATTGCTCAAGCAGTAGTTTGCCATAAGCAGAAGTGTCTGGATGCTCATGGTAACCACTTTGAGCACGTCTTATAATTGCAGAAGTCAAATGTGACTTGTATTCATCTTTTGTCATTGGTTTATATTAAGTATTACAATTTGAATAGTTTTTTCATTTGCTAAAATGTGTACACTTTTTTGGGCACCATATATAATTATATAACTATAATTATATATCTATGACTATATATAGCTATATAAATATTATATATATATATACCATTTTATATTTTTACATACCGACCTCTCCATTTAACTTTAAGTTCCATGAGGATAAATGCTATATCCTGTTGCTAGAATAGTACACTACCTGATAAAGAGTAGGTATTCAGTATATTTGCCAAATGAAACATCCTATATTCAACCAATGAGTGTGTATTGACTCACTCCATTTAGAGTAACTATGTTTGGCACTGTGGAAAAACTAAAATGTATCAGACAATTCCATTGCTTATATTCCATTGCTTATATAAGCTCAAGCTGCTTATATTCTGGCAAAGAAAAAAGACAATACATACAAAAAGCTAATTATCATGCTAGGCAATCTGAGGTAAGGCAATAACTGATAAGAGGCTATAGGAATCGAAGGATGGAAAAACCATATGTTGGTTTCACTGCAAAGATGGAATGTGAGGTAATTTGGCATAATGGGAGATGTGGGCTGTCCTGGGGAAGTGACTTTCATGAGCAAATAAGAACCTCAAAGAAAATATTTCCTCCAATATGCGTATGGCTTTCCAGTTTACACAGTACTTTCATACCTACTTTAACACTTAATCCTCATAATAATTTTTGGGTCAACTAAGAAGGGACTAATGTCCAAACTGTATTTTTGAGGACAGTGAGGCTCAGATATTAATTTGCATAAAGCAACTTGACTGGAGTTGCAAGTAAAATCCATGTTTTCTGATTCTTAACCTATGGCTCTGTTAATACCAAGAGTGAAAGGTCAGAGCTATTACACAGCTGGGAACTTATTCTTAAATATAATTATAAGATGTTTATCCTACATACGTTTGAATAATTATGGCTAATCGTGTTACCATTACCCGTGTTTATTTGTGGTTATCGAATCTCCCCATTACATTAAACACCACTACAATGGTTGGGTTTTGACCTCTATTTCCTTTGTAATTTCCACAGAACATAGTACAATTGAGAATTGTTCACTGGAATATCTCTATTGTAAAGCAATATCATGAGAATGGAAAACAAAATAAATTCTAACAAAATATATTATAAATTAAATTATTTGGAAATTAAGCTACAGACATGTATACAAACAAAAACACAGAGCCTACATAATTTTATGAAGAGGAGATGGTTGTCTATTGCTGGTGACTACTCAGATATTTAAGGACATCTACTTGTATATTATCCTCTTAACAGCTTGAAGGTCAGAATAATTAACATTTTAGTTATAGGTTTTTATAAGCAAAAGAATACTGTCCTTATTTTATTAATCAGACACTAAATAATTTAGCTAATACTTTACACAAAAAATATGTTGAAAGAGAAGGAACAGAACATCAAGTCTTTATATATAAAATTTTACAGAAGATACTACTAAACTAAATAACTTGGTCCTAATTTTTACACTTGACTTGAAAAAAAATTTAAAAAAACATGTTTCTCATAGGGAATAAGTTTGCAGACATAACCCTGAGTATTATTTTTACTGATATATCCCCTAGGGCTATGGAAATAAAAGAAAAAATGAACGTATGGGATTACACCAAACTTAAAATTTTTTTCACAGCAAAGGAAATCATCAATAAAACAAAAAGGCAGCCTAGAGAATGTGAGAAGATATTTGCCAACAATATATCTGATAAGGGGTTGATATCAAAAATTTATAAAACACTCATGAAACTCAACACCAAAAAAACAAACAACCCTATTAAAAATGGGCAGAGGATATGAAGAGACATTTCTCTAAAGAGGACATACAGATGGCCAACAGGCATATGAAAAAATGTTCAACCTCACAAATCATCAGAAAAATGCAAATAAAAACCACAATGAGATACCACCTCACTCCGGTCAGAATGGCTATCATCAACAAATCAACAAACAACAAGTGCTGGTGAGGATGTGGAGAAAAGGGAACCCTGGTGCACTGTTGGTGGGACTGCAAATTGGTGCAGCCATTATGGAAATCAGTATGGAGGTATCTCAAAAAACTGGAAATGGAACTGCCGTATGACCCAGCTATTCCATTCTTGGGTATCTACCCAGAGGAATCCAAGACGCTAATTCGAAAAAATATATGCACCCCTATGTTTATTGCAGTGCCATTTACAATAGCCAAGACGTGGAAACAGCCGAAATGCCCATCGGTAGATGACTGGATTAAGAAACTGTGGTACATTTATACAATGGAGTATTACTCCTCTATAAAGAAGAATGAAATCGTACCATTTGCAACGATATGGATGGACCTAGAGACTATTATGTTGAGTGAAATAAGTCAGTCGGAGAAAGACAAATACCATATGATCTCACTTATATGTGGAATCTGAAAAACTGAATGAATGAGCAAAGTAAACAGAAACAGTCTCATAGATATAGAGGGAAAACAGGGTTGCTAGTTGGGAAGGGGGTGAGGATGAGGGAGAAGAGGAAGGTATTAGACAGCATAAATAGGTAACTACAGTATTGCCACAGGGATATGAAAGACAGTTTGGGGAATATAATAATGTTGTAAATATTTTATGGGGTGTTGGACGGTCACATGTCTTGTTAGGGAGACCACTTCATGGATGAAGTACAGGCTTGATCACTGACCTGTATACCTGAATCTGATGTTGTACAATATTATATACCAACTGTAATTGAATATATAGATAGGCACGGGATGTGGATTATACGGTGGAAGGGAGTCAATGGAATTGTAATAGATAGCATGATATGGGGGAAGGAGTGGGGTGGAGAATTGGGAGAAGGGGGTTGTCACTTTGAAGGGTAAAAAGTATAACTATTACACTGCGTTGTATACCTGAAGCTAATTTAAAAGTTAATTAATTAATTTTATTTTATTTAAAAAACAAACAAAACGAAAACATGTTTTTGGGCTGGCTGAGTGGCGTGGTGGTTAAGCTCTGGCTTGGGAAGCCAGAGGCCCCGGTTTGGGTCCCACATATGAGAGTCAGTGACCCTGCCCTCAAAAATGAAAATAAAATAAATAAAAAACATGTTTTTGTTTAAATCCATGTCTAGGTGCTTCTCCTATTTCTCACTTTCTTTTTCTTTTGGCAGATTAGTAACATAAATTATTCCTATATCTTAGACATTGTAAATAGGGTTAGGGTTATATTACATAATGTTTAAAATCATGAATAAAATTAAACTGAAATATGATTTAAATGTAATATAACATGGCTAGAGTTATAACATCAATATTTGACTACAGATTTGTCAACTGACTCTAAAACAGTTTTCAAACCTTGCATTAGGAAAAACATGTCTATAGCTATTGTAAAGAACATCAAATTACTCCCACATTATGTTTTTGAAAATTATTATTTCTATTTTCTTTTCTTTCTTATGGGACTTACGATGCAGGGATTTGAGGTGTTCATGACACACTCTCATCATCAATCTATACGAGGTAACTTTCTTATTTATTCCCCCTATTCTTTCCTGATCTCCATTCCCATTCCCCCCATAGGCTCCCACTATAATATATTTAATATAGTGCCATAAATATTCAATATACAAAATTGTAGTGTGTAATAGAGCTCATTTAATTTTTTTCTTTTTTAATTCACCAAACTTTCTAATTTCTAAAAAGTTTTAAAATGAATATCATGTATATTTAAGGTGTACAACATAACGATTTGATATGCATATACATAGTGAAATGATTACCACAGTCAAGCTAATCAACTTATCATCTCCTCTCATAGTTGCTAGTTTTTGCTTGAGGTGAGAGTACCTGAAATCTACTTTCTTAACAAATTTCCAGTACTTAACACAGTGTTATTATTGTATTCATCATGTTGCAAATTAGATCACTAGACTATTCATTCTACATAGTTGTAACTTTGTACCCTCTGGCCATATCTCCCCATGTCTCCTACCTCACTACATCTGGTAACCACCATTCCACTTCGTGCTTCAATGTATTCAGTTTGTTTTTTACATTGTTCATGTAAGTGAGCTCAGGCAGTTTTTTTTATTTTTGTATTATTATGTACGCAGGGAACAGGTATATCAAAAGGTGCTGAACATTACAAATTAGCAAGTAAATGCAAATCCAAACCATAATAAGACATCATCTCACATTAGGATGGCAATTATCAAAAAGTCAAGAGATAACAAGTGTTGGTCAGGATGTGGAGAAAAGGGTACCATGTGCACTGTAGGTGGGAATGTAAATTGGTGCAGCCACTATGGAAAAGAGTCTGGAGGCTCATCAAAAAACTAAAAATAGATTGACATGTGGTAAAATGGCAGAATAGACAGACACTGTGCCAACTACCTCCCAGGATCACACCTAAATTACAAATGAATCATACAGCATTCAACCCTGGAGGTCCCCAGAACACTAGATGAATAGAACCACTAACCAAAGAACTTAAAGAGGAGGCCACATCGTATCTGATAGGACGGGCAGAGACGAGAGAGGGGGAACCCCATAAAGGAAGTCCCAGCTGTGGGGAGGCTTCTCCAGTTGGTGGAGAGACCCTCTGGCCACACACCAAGCTCACCATCCCAGGGTTCCTCTGCCGGTAAGAGGAGTTCCAAGATAGCTGGCAGTAAATTAGTGAGGACTCTCTTTGCTCAGCTCGGTGAGGCTAAGAACGGCTATAGAATCAGTAGGGCTGGCGCACAGGCTTGCTCGCCAGTGAGCACTTACCTGGTTCCTGGTGGAGGGAGTAGTTGTGTGAGGTGAGCTCAGGAGCCTGTGGGGACGGACTGAACTGAGCACTTTTGTGCAAAGGCTGGAGGTTTTTGGACTATTATTCCCCTGGTGTGGAGCCTACACGCAAGTGGCATAAGGAGGATTCCATTGTGTGAGTGTTGGGCCCTCCCACAGAGGATCAGGTCTGGGACCTCATTGGTCTGGTGGAATTGGCACAGAAGTTCATGTGTGTGCGTATGCATGCACATGCGGCCTTGGATCCCCACCCTCTGCCGGACTTATACTGCGTTTGCAGGGAAACGCTGGGTGGGTGCCCTCTGACACAAACAGACTGCTCACTGAGACCCAGGAGTGCACAACCTGCCTCGGATCCACACCCTCCGCATGGCTTGTGCTGCATTGCCAGGAGAAGGCCTGGTGGGCCAGCTCTGCCTCCAACAGACTGCTCACTGAGCTGCGAGTGAGCACAAGCCACCTCAGGTGCTGGTCTCCGCACTGTGCTTGCAGAGTTGCCAGGCTGATGAATGGTTGTCGGGCTGCTCGACCTGATCTGGAGTGGCTGATCGGGACAGGCTGAGGCTGGGAGTATTCCTGGGAGTGTTGTGCTGTGAGCTGTGTGCCTGTGTGATCCAGCCAGGGCTTTCGTAGTGATCTATCTAATACGTCAAAGCAATCCCAGAGCAACAGCCAGAATGAGGAAACAAAGAAACATGTCACAAGTAAAAGATCAGAAGTAACCTCTAGAAATGCAACTAAATGAAACAGATGGATCCAACCTTTCAGAGACAGAGTTTAGAACACTGATGATAAGAATGTTTAGCAAACTTAGTGAGGACATAAGGAAGGATAGAGAAATCATAAAAAACAACCAGTTAGAACTAAAGAATACAATAACTGAAATGAAGAACACACTCGAAGGAATCACCAGTAGAGTAGATGAAGCAGAAGATCGGATCAGCGATTTGGAAGACTAAATAGCAGAAATCACCCAGTTGGCAAACAAACAGACCAAAGAATAAAAACAATGAAAATAGTTTAAGAGCTGTATGGGACAAGGTGAAGCACAACCACCTTCGACTCATAGGCGTACCAGAAAGAAAAGAGAAGAAGCAAGGGGTCGAGAATGTATTTGAAAAAATAATGACTGAAAACTTCCCTACCCTGGTGAAGGAAATCAACATACATGCCCAGGAAGCCAGAGGGTTCCAAACAAGCTGACCCAAATAGGTCCACACCAAGACATATCATAGTGAAAATGGCAAAGGTTAAAGACAGACACAGAATCCTACAGGCAGCAAGAGAAAGACAGCAAGTTACATACAAAGAAACTCCTGTTAGACTAACAGCTGACTTGTCTACAGAAACTCTGTAAGGCAGAAGGGAGTGGCAGGAGATATTCAAAGTGACACAAAATAAAGGCCCACAAACAAGATTGCTCTACCCAGCACGGCTACCACTTAAAATTGAAGGAGAAATAAAGAGCTTCTCAGAAAAGAATAAGCTTAAGGAATTCATTACCACCAAGCCAGCATTGCAAGAAATGTTGAAAGGGCTTTTCTAAACAAAAGAAAGGGGTAAACAAGCTAACCCAGGAAGACCAGAAATACAAATAACAAAATGGCAATACATATGCACCTATCAATTATCATTTTAAATGTGAATGGGCTAAATGCTGCAATCAAAAGACAGAGAGTGGCTGAGTGGATAAGAAAATAGGGCACATGTATATGCTGTTTACAGATGGAATAAGATATTTCATGCAAATGGAAATGAGAAAAAAATAAGCTGGAGTACCAATACTTATTTTGGACAAAATAGACTTTAAAATGACTACAATAAAAGACAAAGAAGGGCACTATAACCCTAATAAACATCTATGCACCCAACATAGGAACTCCTAATTACATATAACAGATTTTGACAGACATAAAGGCAGAGATCAACAGTAACACTATCATAGTAGGGGACTTCAACACCCCATTTTCACTAATGGACAGACCCTTTACACAGAAAATCAACACAGAAAGAGGGGCCCTAAATGACACTTTAGACCAGCTGGACTTCGTTGATATTTTTAGAGCATATGACCTGAAAAAACAGAATATACAGTCTTCTCAAGTACACCTAGGACATTTTCCAAGATAGACCATGTTAGGCCACAAAACAAGTCTCAGTAAATTTAAGAAGATTGAAGTCATATCAAGCAGATATAAAAGAAGAACTGATGGTTGCTGACTGGGAGTGGGGATGAGGGAGATGGGTAAAGTTTTGGATAGCGTAGGTGGGTGACTACAATGTTGCCGCAGGGATATGGGGGCAGTTCTGGTAATGTAATTGATAATGTTGTGAACAGACTATTATGTTAAGTGAAATAAGTCAGTCGGAGAAAGACAAGCACTATATGATCTCACTTATATGTGGAATCTGAAAAACTGAATGAATGAGCAAAGTAAAAAGACTGATAGATATAGAGCTAAAACTGAGGGTTGCTAGTTGGTAGGGGGTTGGGGATAAGGTGGAAGGGGAAGGGATTAGACAGCATAAATAGACAACTACAATATTGCCACAGGGATTTGAAACACAGTTCAGGGAATATAATAATGTAAAAATTTTGTGGCGTGTCAGATAGTCACATGTCTTGTTAGGGAGACCACTCCATGGATTGAGTAGAGGCTTGATCACTGCACTGTACACCTGAAACTGATATTGTATAATATTGTATGCCAACTGTAACTGAATATATAGATAGTCACGGGATGTGGAGTATACTGTGGAAGGGAGTCAAAGGAATTTTAATAGATATGTATAATATGGTGGGGAGAGAGGTGGCGAACTGGGGGAGGGGTTTGTCACTTTAGGGGGTAAAGGGTATAAGTATTGCATTGTGTTTTACACCTGAAACTAATAAATAAAAAAAAGTAAAAAATAGTCATTTAACAGAATGCAATAGATAGATGATGACTCCTGAAACCTATGTAGTTTTGTTGACCATTGTCACCCCAATAAATTTTTTTAAAAAGTAAAAGAAAAAACAAAACCTAAAAATAGATCTATGAAATGATCCCATAACTTGCCTCCTGGGTACATACACAAAGAAAATAAAATCATGATCTTAAACAGCTATCTACAAGATGTGACAATTAAGTTTGTGAACTTGCCACCATGCACTTACATTGGCATCACAGTACAAACAGCTCAGTAACGTTTCATAACCTTAGTATATCAGTGTCTCACAGCTGTGTTCCTGTTGATGTGTGGCGGTGTCTTGCTGAGTGTCGTGCATTATTGTTGCTGCATGTTTTTGTGTACTGTCCCAAGAATGCCTGAGCTTGAATTAGAGTAATGAATAAACATTAAATATTTCTTGTTAAACTTGGCAAGAGTGGAATTGAAATCAGGGACATGACTGTCCAAGTTTATGGGGATAATGCCATGAAGAAAATGGCTGTTTACAAATGGATTAAATGTTTCTCTGAGGGGAGAGAATGCGTCACTTATGAAGAGAGGTCAGGGTAGCCAGTAGTGAGCAGAACTGACAAAAATATTGCAGAAATTCATCGAATTGTGCTTCAAAATCATTAACTGACTATGAGAAACATAGTAGACCAAGTAAACATCTATAGAGAAACAGTCAGGAAAATCTTAACTGAAAATCTTGGCATGAGAAAGGCGTGTGTGAAAATGTTCCTGAAGGATCGCTTGCATCACAACAATGTACCAGCTCACAGGGCACTGTCTGGGAGGGAGTTTTTAGCCAGCAAACAAATAACTGCATTGGAACACCCTCCCTACTTACCCGATCTGTCCCCCAATGACTTCTTTCTTTACTCAAAGATAATGGAAATATTGAAAGGAAGACATTTTGATGACATTCAGGACATCAAGGGTAATATGATGACAGCTCTGATGGCCATTCCAGAGAAATAGTTCCAGAATTGCTTTGGAGGGTGGACTAAGTGTATATAGTTTCCCAAGGGGAGTACATGGTGATATTCAGCAATGAGATATGTAGCACTTTTTCTAGGATGAGTTCGTGAACTTAATTGACAGACCTTATATGCTTCCATGTTCATTGCAGCATTATTCCCCAATAGCCAAGACATGGAAATAACCTATGTGTTTGTTGAAAAATAGTTATAGAAATTGTGGTATATATTAACAATTTAATATTATTTAGATTTTAAAAAGAAGGAAATCTTGTCTTTTGTAATGACATGGATAAAGATTTTTAATTTTGTAAGATACGTAGTATTCTTTTTTTCAACATTTATAATATTTTTTTGAAATTTCCAACATCATATTACTTTATTACATAATAAATAAATAGAAATTTATTTAGAATTTTTAAACATACACTGAATTTCATTCAATTTTAGAGTAAACACTCACATATTCACCATCTAGATTCCACCAATAATATTTTACTCTACATGGTTTACTACATATATATCAATCTTTTCAAATCTTACCCATCTATTCATTTTACTTTGTAATATTTGAAAAAGAAATATAGGCATAGTTCATCCTAAATATTTCAGAATGTATATCAACTAGGGTTGAAAATTTATTGACAGTATTTTCAGTTTAAAATTTACACAAAAGAAACATAAAAATCTTAAGTGTATATTTGTGTGAGAAATTCATATACATTTATAATCCAAACTCTACTAAAGATATACAACATTACCATACCAAGAATTTCCCCCATGTCCATTCCTCATAAATCTTTACTCCAAACCTCCAAGACGACCATTACACTTAACTTATTGAAACGTAAATTAATTTTGTCTATTTTAGAACTTTATAAAAGTGGAATCACAAATTATGTATCCTTTTTTTTTGTTATTTTTTGAGGGCAGTGTCACTGGCCCTCATATGTGGGACCCCAACCAGGGCTGCTGGCTTCCCAATCCAGCGCTTCATCACCATGCCATTCGGCTGGCCCATTATGTATCCTTTTGTATAAGGCTTATTTCACTCAGAAATTTGTGTCTTTTTTCATCACTGAACAGTATTCTACAGTGTAAACAACCATCATTTGTTTATCTCCTATTGATGAGTTTCCAGTTCTGGGCTATTATGAATAAACTTATTATGAAAAATCCTTGTACAACTATTCTTGAGGACATATCCTTTAATTTCTCTTGAGAAATACCTAAGAGTGGAATTAGTAGGTGATAGTATAGGGGAATGTATAGAAAAAACTAATAGAGCTATTTCCAAAGTGGCTATATCATTTTACATTCCCAACAACATTGGTGATATCTGTCATTTTAGTTGTAGCCACACTTGAGGGTCATTAGTGGTAACTTTTTTTTCAATTACAGTTGGCATTCAATATTATTTTATGTGAGCTTCAGGTTACAGCATAGTGGTCACATATTTATGTAATTTACAAAGTGATCCCTTTAATAACTCTAGCACCCATCTGACAGTATACATAGTTTTTATTTTTATTTTTATTTTTTGAGGGCAGTGTCACTGGCCCTCACATGTGGGACCAAACCAGGGCTGCTGGCTTCCCAAGCCAGCGCTGAACCACAGCACACTCGGCTGGCCCCGAGTTTTTACAATATTTTTGACTATATTTCTTATACTCTATTTCACATCCCCATAACTACATATTTGTATTTCCTAATCGCTTAACTTTCTCACCCACACCCAAACTTTCCTCCCTTGTAGCAACCATAAGTTTGTTCTCTGTATCTATAAGTCTAATTATGTTTTATTTGTTCAATTTTTCTGTTTTTTAGATTTCGTATACAAGTGAGATCATATGGTATTTTTATTTCTCAGTCTCACTTATTGTACATAGCATAACACCCTGTAGGTCCACTCATATTGTTGCTAATGGTAACATTTCACTCTTTTTTATGGCTGAGTGTTATTCCATTATATATATATACCACAATTTCGTTATCCAATCATCTATTGATCGGTATTTTTCTTGTTTCTGTATATTGGCGATTGCGAATAGCCTTGCAGTGAACATTGGAGTGCATACATCTTTTCAAATTAGTGTTTTGGATTTCTTTGGATAAATACCCAGTAGTGCAATGTCTGGGTCATAAGGCAGTTTTATTTTTAATTTTTTGAGGAACCTCCATACACTGTTTTCCATAGCAGCTACACCAACTTGCAATTCCACCAACAATGCACAAGGATCCCCTTTTCTCCAAAACCTCACCAACACTTGTTTGTTGAGTTACTGATCATGGAAGTTCTGACAGGTATGAGGTGATACCTCATTGTGGTTTTCATTTGCAATTCTCTGACGATTAGTGACACTGAGCATCTTTTCATATGCCTGTTGGCCATCTGTCTGTTCTCTTTGGAGAAATGTCTACTCAGGTACTCTGCCCATTTTTTAATTGGATTGTTTGTTTTTCGGTGTTCACTTGTATGAGTTTTTCATAGATTTTGGATATTAACCCCTTATCAGAGGTGTCATTAGCAAATATGTTCTCCCATTTAGTAGGCTATCTTTTCATTTTGTTTATGGTTTCCTTTGCTTTGCAAAAAGTTTGATGCAGTCCCATTTGTTTATATTTTCTTTTGTTTCTCTCACCCAAGAAGATATATCAGTAAAAATGTTACAAGGATAATGTCTGAGAGTTTACTTTTTATATTTTCTTCTAGGAGTTTTATGATTTTGGGTCTTACATTTAAGTCTTTAATCCATTTTTATTTTATTCTTGTACATGGTGTATAAAGGTGGTCTAAGATTCTTTTTGTGTGTGCACATGCATCTGTCCAGTTTTCCCAGCACTATTGATTGAGCAGATTGTCTTTACCCCAAATGTATATTCTTGCTTCCTTTGTTATAAATTAAATGACCATATAGGCAAGGATATATTTCTGAGCTCTGTATTCTATTCTATTGATCTATCTGTTTTTATGCCAATATCAAGCTGTTTTGATTACTATAGTTTTGTAATATAGTTTGATATCAGGTAGTGTGATACCTTCAACTTTTGTTCTTTCTCAAGGTAGCTGTGGCTATTAGGGTTTTTTATGGTTCTATATAAATTTTAGGATTCTTTGTCCTAATTCTGTGAAAAATGCCACTGATATTTTGATAAGGTTCCATTGAATCTATGGATTGTTTTGTGTAGTATGGGCATTTTAATGATGTTAATTCTTCCTATCCATGAACATGGTATATATGCTTCCATTTATTTGTAACTTCTTCATGTATTTCTTCAATGTCTTATAATTTTCCAATTGCATGTCGTTTATCTCCTCAGTTAAATTTGTTCATAGGTATTTTAGGCACTTGTAAATCAGATTGCTTTTTAATTTCAATTTCTGATAGTTCGTTATTGGTGTATAGAAATGCAACTGATTTATTAATACTAATTTTGTATCCTGCTACTTTACTGAATTCATTTATTAGTTCTAATAGGTTTTTAGTGGAATTTTTAGCTTTTTCTCCATATAGTTACAATGCCATCTGTAAATAATGAGTTTTACTTCTTCCTTTCAAAATTTGGATTTTTTCTTTTCTTGTCTGATTGCTATTGCTAGGACTTCCAATAGTAGTAGCTTTAATTTGCATCTCTCCAATGATAAATTGTGTGATAAATGATCATTCATATAACTTCTTAAGAGAAGTGTATGCTTAAATGTTTCATCCAGTTTTTCCACTGGATTTTTATACATTATTATTGAGCTGTAGAATTTTTGCAATATGTTTATCAGGTTTTGGTATAATTGGCCTTCCACATTTCAGAGTTTATGTAGAACTAACATCATTTTTTCTTTCAATGTTTGATAGAATCCAACAATGAAATCAACTTGACCTGTAGTTTTCTTTGTGGAAAGATTTTTGGTAACAAGTTCAATTTCATTAATTGTTATAAGGCTATTAACATATTTGGTTTAATCTGTGGAAACGTTGATACACTGTATATGTGATGGAATCTGTCCATTTTACCTAAGTTGTCAATTTGTTGACATAAAATTAGTAATAATATTATTTTATTATTGTTTCAATATCTGTAGGATCTTTAAAAATGTTCCTTCTAACATTCTTATATTGTAATTTGGATTCTCTCCTTGTTCTTAAGCCATCTAATAATAGGCTTGTCAATTTTATTTTATTTTATTTTTTACAACAGTGCAATAGTTATACTTTTTACCCCTCAAAGTGACAACCCCCCAATCTGTCGCCCCACTCCCCTCATATCATACATATCTATTGCAACTCCCCTGGACCCACTCCCACACTGTACTACTCATCCCGTGACTATATATGTACATTCAATCACAGTTAACATTCAATATTATACAACATCAACTTCAGGTTACAGCACAGTGATCCAGCCTCTACTCCATCACCAAAGCAGTCTCCCCAACAAGAAACATGACCATCTGATACCCCACAAAGCATTCACAACATTATCAGTTACATTCCCAGAACTGCCCCCCATATTCCTGCAGCAACATTGTAGTCACCCACCTATGCTGTCCAAAACCTTCCCCCTCTCCCTCATCCTCACCTCCTCCCAGGCAAAAATCATCAGTTTTTCTTTATATTTGCTTGATATGATTTCAATCTTCTTAAATTTACTGAGACTTGTTTTGTGGCCTAACATGTGGTCTGTCTTGGAAACTCCCATGTGCACTTGAGAAGAATGTATATTCTGTTGTTTCAGGGTGAACTGCTCTAAAAAATATCGAGGAAATCCAGCTGTTCTAAAGTGTCATTTAGGGCCATTGATTCCGTGTTGATTTTCTATCTGGTGGCTCTGTCCATTGGAGACTACGGGGTGTTGAAGTCCCCTACTACAATAAGGTTACTGTTGATCTCTGTATTTATGTCTGTCAAAATCTGTTTTATATAATTAAGAGCTACTATGTTGGGTGCATAGATGTTTATTAGGGTTATCTTTGTCTTTCATTGCAGTCTTCATTTTAAAGTCTATTTTGTCCAAAATACGTACTGCTACTCCAGCTTTTTTTCTCATTTCATTTTGCATGAAATATCTTATTCCATCGCTTTACTCTCAGTCTGTGTGTGTCCAAGCTTCCCTGGTGGTCTAGTGGTTAGGATTCGGCGCTCTCAGTCTGCATGTGTCTTTTGATCTGAGATGAGTTACTTGTAAACAGCATATACATGGGTCCTATTCTCATATTCACTCAGCCACTCTCTGTCTTTTGTTTGGAGCATTTAGCCCATTCACATTTAAAATGATTATTGATAGGTGCATATGTATTGTCATTTTGTTATTTGTATTCCTGGTCTTCTTAGATTAGCTTGTTTACCCCTTTCTTCTGATGAAAAATGCCATTTTAACATTTCCTGCAATGCTGGCTTGGTGGTAATGAATTCCTTAACTTTATTCTTTTTTGAGAAGCTCTTTATTTCTCCCTCAATTTTAAATGATAGCCGTGATGGGTAGAGCAATCTTGATTTTAGGCCTTTATTTTGCATCACGTTGAATATCTCCTGCCATTCTCTTCTGGCCTTCAGAGTTTCTGTAGACAAGTCAGTTGTTAGTCTTATAGGAGTTCTTTTGTATGAAACCTGCTGTCTTTCTCTTGCTGCTTTTAGGATTCTGTCTTTGTCTTTAACATTTCCCATTTTAACTATGATGTGTCTTGGTGAGGAACCTGTTTGGATTTAGCTTTTATGGAATTCTCTGCACTTCCTGGGCTTGTATGTCGATTTCCTTCACCAGGGTAGGTAAGTTTTCAGTCATTATTTTTTCAAACATTCTTGACCCCTTGCTTCTTCTCTTTTCCTTCTGGTATTCCTATGAGTCGAGGTGATTGCACTTCACCTTGCCCCATAGGGTTCTTAAACTATTTTCATTGTGTTTTATTCTTTTTTTCTTTTTGTTGTTCCAATTGGGTGATTTATGCTATTTTGTCTTCCAAATCGCTGATCCGATCCTCGGCTTCATCTAATCTACTAGTGATTCCTTCGAGTGTGTTCTTCATTTCAGTTATTGTATTCTTTAGTTCTAACTGATTGGTTTTTATAATTTCTCTATCCTTGTTTATGTCCTCACTAAGTTCACTAAACATTCTATCATCAGTGTTCTAATCTACGTCTCTGAGAGGCTGGATCCCTCTGTTTCATTCAGTTTAATTTCTAGAGGTTTGGTTTCTTCAGATCTTTTATTTGTGTGATGTTTCTTTGTTTCCTCATTCTGGCTGTAGCTCTGGGACTGCTTTGATGTGTTATATAGATAAACAGGACAGCCCCAGCTGGATCATGTAGGCATACAGCCTGTCCCAATCAGCTGCTCACAGATCATGTTGAGCAGCCTGACAACCAATTACAAGCCTAGCAACTCTGCACATGTAGTGCAGAGAGCGGGGACCCAAGGCGGCACATGCACTCCTGCATCTCAATGAGCAGCATCATGGAGCCAGAGCACACCTGCCAGGTGTTTCCCTAGCTACGCAGCACAAGTCGTTTGGAGAGTGAGATCCAAGGCAGCATGTGCACGCACACACACATGTACTCCTGTGCCAATTCCACCAAACCAATGCAGTCCCTCTGTGGGACCCTCTGTGGGAGGGCCGAACCCTGACAAAATGACACCCTCCTATACACTACTCCACACTGGGAGAACAATGGTCCCCAAACCTCCAGGTCCCATGCCAAAGGTACTCAGTTCAGTCCGTCCCCACAGGTTCCTGGGCCTGGCTCCCACAGCTACTCCCTCAAACAGGTGAGTGCTCTCCAGCGAGCGAGTCCGTGTGCTGGCTCCACTGGATCTCTAGCTGCCCTCAACCTCACCAAGCTGAACAAAGAGAGTCCTCACTAATTTCTACTGCCAGCTATCATGGAACTCCTCTTCCTAGCAAAGAAACCCTAGGCTAGTGAGGTCGATGTGGGGCCGGAGGGTCTCTCCCCGAACCGGAGAAGCCTCCCCACTGCTGAGGTTTCCCTCACGGGTTTGGCCCTTTCTTGTCTCTGCCCCTCCTACCACACTCCACGTAGCCTCCTCTTTAAGTTCTTCATTTACAGGTTCTGTTCATCTTGTGTTCCAGGGATTTCTGGGGTTGAATGTTGTATAAACTATTTTAATTTTGTTGTGATCCTGGGCGTCAGTTGGCACAGCGTCTGTCTATTCCTCCATCTTACCAGAAGTCCAGTTAATCAATTTTCTTACTATTTGCAAAAAAAATTATTGACTTTGATGTCATTCTCTACTTTTTAAATATGTGTTTCTTTAATATCCGTCCCTATTTGTTTTGTTGTTTTTTGTTTTGTTTTGTTTTGTTTTTTTTGAGGGCAGTGTCAGTGGCCCTCATATGTGGGACCCGAACCGAGGCTGCTGGCTTCCCAAGCCAGTGCTTAACCACCATGCCACTCAGCTGGCCCAAAGAAATGATTTTTTTTAGGGCAGTGTCACTGGCCCTCATATGTGGGACCTGAACCGGGGCCCCTGGCTTCCCAAGCCAGCGCTTAACCACTGTGCCATTCAGCTGGCCCAGGTCACTGATTTTATAATGCTCTTCTCTTTCTAATATATGTATTTACAATTCAAGATTTTCTTCTGAGCATACTTTATTTGTCATCCATGTATTTTATGTGCTGTTGTGCTGATATTTACTTTTCATCTTTTGTGTATCTACCATAAGTTTCTGCTTTGTGGTTACTATAACACATACACAAACCATTTTATAAAATTCCATTTTTTTAAAATTAAAGTTAATTGGGATGACAATTGTTAGAAAAGTTACATAGAATTCAGATGTGCAATTCTGAAATACATCACCTATATATCACATACTGTGTTCACCACCCAGAGTTAGTTCTGTTTCCATCACAATATAATTGATCCCCTTTATACTCATCTACCAGCTCCCTCCCTCCTTACCCTCTGGTAACCACTAAACTATTTATTGTCTGTGGCTATGAGTTTTGTTTCTTCATTTGTTTTTCTTGCTCTTTTGTTATTTTCAGGTTTACATACCACATATCATTGAAACCATACGGTTCTTGATATTTTCTGTCTGACTTATTTAGCTGAGCTTTATAATGTCAAGATCCACCCATGTTGTTGGAAATGACACTATTTCATCTATTCTTATGGCACAAAAGTATTCCATTGTGTATATATGCCACAATTTCTTTACCAATCATTTATCTCAGGACACTGTGGTTGTTTCCATGTTTTGGGCACTATAAATAAAGCTGCAATGCACATCAGAGTACATATATGTTTATGGGTAAATGTTTTCAGATTTTTTGGATAGATACCCAAGAGAGGAAATGCTGGGTCATATGGTAATTCTACTTTTAATATTTTGAGGAATCTCCACACTGCCTTCCATAGTGGGTGCACCAATCTGCATTCCAACCAACAGTGAATGAGGGTTCCTTTTTCTCCACAGCCTCTCCAACACTTGTCATTATTTGCTTGTTGATGATATCAATTCTAACTGGTATGAGATGATATCGCATTGTGGTTTTTATTTGCATTTGTCTGATGATTAGTGATTTTGAGCATTTTTTCATGTGTCTACTGGCCATTTATTTGCTCTCTTTGGAGAAATCTCTTTGCAGTTCCTCTGACCATTTTTTAATTAGATTGTTTGTTTCTTTGCTGTTGAGTTGTATGAGTTCCTTATATATTTTGGATATTAGCCCATTATCGGAGACATTGTTTCCAAATATCTTCTCCCATTTTTTTGGTTGCTTCTTTACTTTGTCTATGGTGATTTTTGCTGTGCAAAAGCTTTTTAGTTTAATATAGTCCCATTCATTTATTTTAGCTTTTACTTCCCTTGCCTTTGAGGTCAAATTCATAAATTCCACTTTGAACCCAAGGTCCATAAGTTTAGTACCTATGTTTTCTTTTATGCAGTTTATATTTCAGGTCTTATGCTTAGGTCTTTGATCCATTTTGAGTTGATTTTGGTACACAATGACAGATAGCAATCAAGTTTCATTCTTTTGCACGTGGCTTTTCAATTCTCCCAGCACCATTTATTGAAGAGGCTGTTTTTCTCCATTGTATATTTTGGCTTGTTAGTCAAAAATTGTCCATATTTATGTGGGTTTATTTCTGTATTCTCCATTCTATTCCATTGGTCTGAATGTCTGTTTTTTGTCATTACCATGCTGTTTGATTATTGCTGCCCTGTAGTACAAGCTGAAGTCAGAGAGTGTGAAACCTCCAGCATTGTTTTTTTGTTGTTGTTTTTTTTTCTTCCCTTAGGATTGCTTTGGCTACTCTGGATCTTTTGTGGTTCCTTACAAATCTGATGATTTTTTGTTCTATTCCTTTAAAAAAGTGTCATTGGGATTTTGATGGAGATTGCATTATATCTGTATATTGCTTTGGGTAATATGGCCATTTTAACTATGTTGATTCTTTCAATCCTTGAACATGGAATGTCTTTTCAGTTATTTGTGTCTTCTTCAATTTCTTTTAAAAATGTCTTATATTTTTCAGTGTAGAGGTCTTTCCCATCCTTGGTTAAGTTAATTCCTAGGTATTTTATTCTTTTTTTGCAGTTGCTAAAGGTATTGGTTTTTTATTTCTTTTTCTGAGTTTCATTGTTAGTATACAGGAATGCAATGGACTTTTGAACATTCATTTTGTAGCCGGCAACTTTACTGTATTCATTTATTGTTTCTAATAGCTTTATTGCAGAGTCTTTAGGGTTTGCTATATACACTATCATGTCATCTTCAAAAAGTGACAGTTTAACTTCTTTATTCCCTATTTGGATGCCGTTTATTCCTTTCTCTTGCCTGATTGTTCTGACTAGGACTTCCAATACTATGTTGAAAAACAGAGATGATTGGGGACAGACTTGTCATGTAGAGCAAAAGGCTTCAGTTTTCCACCATTAATTATGATATTAGCTGAGGGTTTGTCGTATATAGGCCTTTATTATGTTAAGGTGTTTTCCTTCTATACCCATTTTATTAAGTGTTTTAAACATAAATGAGTGTTGTATCTTGTCAATTCTTTTTTTTTCTGCATCCATCGATATTATCATATGATTTTTGTCCTTTATTTTGTTTATGTGGTATATCACATTAATCAATTTGCATATGTTGAACCACCTTGTGACCCTGGGATGAACCCCACTTGGTCATGACGTATAAATTTTAATGCATTGTTGCATTCAACTGGCTAGAATTTTGTTTAGGATTTTTCATCTATATTCATTAGAGATATCGGTCTGTAATTTTTTTTGTGTGTGTTATCCTTAGCTGGTTTTGGTAACAGGGTAATGTTGGGCTCATAAAATGAGTTAGACAGTATTGTCTCTTCTTCAATTTTTTGGAAGAGTTTTAGTAGGACAGGTATTAGATCCTCTTTGAATGTTTGGTAGAATTCACTAGTGAAGCCATCTGGTGCCGGACTTTTGCTTTACGCAAGGTTTCGAATGACTGATTCATTTTCCCTACTGTTGATAAGTGTATTTAGATTTTCCAGTTCTTCATGATTCAGCCTAGGAAGGCTATGTGTTTCTAAGAATATGTCCATTTCTTCAAGGTTATTTAATTTGATGGTATATTATCCTTCATTGTATTCTGGGATAATTCTTTTTATTTCTATGGCATTGTATTCTGTGGTATCTTTCCCTCTTTCATTTCTGATTTTGTTTATTTGTGTCTTTTTCATTTTTATCTAGTGAGTATAGCCAAGCGTTTGTCAATTTTATTAATCTTTTCAAAGAACCAACTCTTTGTTGCATTGATCTTTTTATTGTCTTTTCGTTCTCTATTTCATTTAGTTGTGTTCTGATATTGATTATTTCCTTCCTTCTGTTGACTTCGGTTTCATTTGTTCTTCTTTTCCTACTTCTTTAAGGTGTAATGTGAGGTTGTTTATCTGGGATTTTTTTTTTCTTGAGATAGGCCTGTAATGTATATTTTCTTCTTAAAAATGCTTTTGCTGCATCCCAAAATAGGATGTATTTTCATTCTCCTTTGTTACTATTTATGTTTTGATCTCTCTTTTTAGTTGACCCAGTCATTCTTTAAAAGTACGTTATTTATTTATTTATTTATTTATTTATTTATTTATTTATTTTTAATTAGCTTCAGGTGTACAAAAAAGTGCGTCATACTTTTTACCCCTCAAAGTGACAACCCCCATTCCCCCAATTCTCCCCACTCCTCCCCCCCATATCGTACTATCTATTACAATTCCTTTGACTCCCTTCCACCATATAATCCACATCCCGTGACTATCTATATATTCAATTAAAAGTATGTTTTTTAATCTCCATATATTCGTGGCTTTTTCTGCTTTCTTTGTGCAGCTGATATCCGATTTCAAAGCCTTGTGATCAGAGAATATGCTTGATATGATTTCAATCTTCTTAAATTTGCTGAGGTTAGTTTTATTTCTAAATATATTCTCTATTCTTGAGAATGTCTGTGTATACTAGAAAAGAATGTATAGTCTAATGTTCTAGGATGTGGTGCTCTATAAATGTCACTTATGTCCTTTTCATCTAATGTGTCGCTTAGGGCTGATATTTCTTTATTTATTTTCTGTTTGGATGATGTATCCATAATTGCCAACGATGGTTTTAGGTTCCCTACTATAATTTGGTTTTGGTCAGTTTCTCCCTTTAGCTCTGTTAGTAGCTGCTTTGTATAATTCGATGCTCCATGATTGGGGGCATAATATTGATGAGTGGTATGTCTTCTTGTTGTATATTCCCTTTTATCATTATGAAATGTCCATCTTTGTGTCTGGTTACCTTATTTACCCTGAAGTCTGTTTCATCTGATATCAATATTGCTACACCTGCTTTTCTTCAATACCATTTGTTTGGAGTGTCAATTTCCACCATTTCATGTTGAGTCTACATTTGTCCTTGTAGCTGAGATATGATTCTTGGAGGCAGCATATGGTTGGGTATAGTTTTTTTATTCAATCTGCTACTTGTACCTTTGTATTGGTGAGTTTACACACACATTTAGAGTGATTATTGATATAAGAGGATTTCCTATCATTCTATCTTCAGTTTTCTGTTAGGACTGTGTCTCCATTGTTCCTTTGCCTTTTTGTTTCTGTCTATTATTTCAGTATGGTGGTATTCTTTGATTTTCCCCCTGTTTATTCTTTTTTATGTTATGTATTTTGGTTCTGGATGTGTGTGTGTGTGTGTGTGTGTGTGTTTACCACTAAGTTTACTTAAAAGAGTGTTTCACATTTAGGGTATTACATTTTCTTTTTTTAAAAATATTTTATTGGGGAATTGGGGGAGGGGAACAGAGTTGGGGAATCAGGGAAGGGGAACAGACAAGTTGCTGTCTTTTTGTTCTTCAGTCTAGTTGCTTCATTAGCCCATGTTGGTATCGTCATTGCTCTCTTCCCTGATGAGGCAGATCAGTCGCTGGCCTCTGGATGGTTGCTCACTGTGGCTATTGGCAGCTCATGCTGGCTGCCAGCCACTCATGCTGGCTGCTGGCCACTCACTGTAGCCTATGGCAGCCCACTGCAGCAGGGGCTGCAGCCAACATCATCACTGTGGCTCCCAGCCCAGCTCCAGGTGGAGCTGTTGTTACCTGTAGAGGGCAGTGTCACTGGCCCTCAAATGTGGGATCCGAACCAGGGCCGTTGGCATCCCAAGCCAGCTCTTAACCAATGTACCACTCTGCCGGCCCAAGGGTACTCTATTTTCTTCAGCATGCTTCCCTTCTCCATTCTCTTGTGCCAGGTCAGACCTTTACTCTCTTCCCTTTTATATTTTTTGTTGTCACAAGTTATCCCTAATTATGCTGTGAGTTGATTTCTGCACTGTAGTAACAAATTGTCTTTTTTGTCTTTTTTTTAAAATTTATTTTTCTCTTCTTCTACTCTGTATATTATTTTTAAGTGTTTAGTGTCTTATTTGGTGTCGGGGTTGCCATTTCCTGTTTCCATCTGTCTGTTCATAACACTACTCATTGTTTTGTATTCTTTGCCTTTTTTGTTTTAGGTCGAATAGGCTCTTACAGTATTTCTTGTAATACAGACTGTGTGTTAGAAATTTCCTCAGCTTCTGTATGTCTGAAAGGTCTTTATTCCTCCTTCATATCTGAAGGATATTTTTGCTGGATATATTATTCTTAGCTCATAATTTATCTCTTTCAATAATTTGACTATTTGATTCTACTCCCTTGTGGCTTGTAGAGTTTCTGTTGAAAAATCTCATGATAATCTACTAGGCTTTCCTTTGTAGGTATTATCTTCTTTTCCCTGGCTGCCTTGAAGATTCTTTCTTTGTCGTTATTTTTTGATGGCTTCAATACAATGTGACTTGGAGGCCTGTTGGGATTCAGGCAATTAGGTGTTGTATTTGCTTCTTGGATTAAAGGATCCAGTTGTTTCCACAAGTTTGAGGAGTTCTCATCAACTATCTGTTTGAATATACTCTCTGTTCATGTCTCCCTTCCTTCTCCTCCTGGTATGACCATTATTCTTATATTTCTCTTTCTGGTGGATTCAGAAAGTTCTTGAAGATCTCTTTCATTTCTTTTGACTCTCTAATCTGTCTTTTCTTCCATCTTTGTCATTTCCAGATTTCTATATTCGATGTCACTGATTCTTCCACCTGCTCAGCTCTACCATGTAGGCTGGCTGTTTCATTCTTCTTTTCTTTTATTGAGTTCTTAATCTCCAGAAATTCTATTTTGTTCTTATAAAATTTTTTCAATCTTTTTGGCAAAATGTTCATTTTGTTGTTTGATTGTGTTTCTGAGTTCATGAAACTGCCTGTCTGTGTTTTCTTACATCTAATTGTGTTTTTTAAAGAACTGCAACCTTGAATTCTCTGTCATTTAAGTCACATGTTCACATGTCTTTAAGTTCATTTTCTGGAGAACTTTCATTTTCTTTCTTAGCTACCTTGTTACCTTGGTTATTCATGGCAATTACTGAATTATTATTTCTTTTCCTATGTATCTACAGGGGTGCATTCTGGAATAGGTTGATAGGAAGAGGCCTTTTTTTTTTGCTTTCCAATGGAATGCTTTATTTTGTTTTCTACTACAGCCTTTTATTTTCTCTGACTCTGTAGTGTTATATTTTCTCTACACTGTTCTAACTTCTTATAAAATGGGGGGATTCTCTAGAAGGTGGGCTTCTCCTCTGTGATGAGGCCACCTGGGTCTCAGGGCACTGCCTCTGTTGGGTGATGGGAAGAGCTTTTGAAGTTCAGAACCTGTGTCTTTCAGGGTACCTGTTTACCCCTGCAGGGACCCGCCCAGGTATATGTGGTCATGGGAAGGATGGGTTGTGAGAGGTGGTTCTGAACAATGGCAGCAACCAGCAGCACAGCCAGTCCTGCACTTAAGACTCTCTCCCCTTTGCTGGAACTAGTTGAGCTGGGAGTTCGTGGCTGTGGGCCACAGTTTCCAGAACTCCAAATATTCTGTTCTTTTGAATGACACAGCTACTGTTCTGCTTCCAACACTGGGCAGGTGGAGGTTGCGTGAGATCTGGGAGGGTTGGGAGGGGGTAGCTAGGCTCTGTGACTTTGCCTTGTGTACTCTGCTTGGCAGTGAGCGCTTAAAATACCATTTTTACCCTTTTTCTCTTAGTCTCTGCTCATCTCTGCCGTGAGCATTGGGTTCAGCCATGTTATATGCTGATCCCTCACACAGGACTGTGGGCCTAAGGGGAAAGCTAGCATTCTGAATTCTACCTTTTCCAGCAACTGGGAAATGCAGGAAATGCTGGAATACAGGTATCTTGGAGCTGAGCTCTGAGCTGCTGTCTGCATCCTGAGCCTCTGTGGCCTGTGTCCCTTCTCTTTCTCCTTCCCTCCTCCCCTTCTTGCACAATTTCCTACCTTTATATGATTTCAGTTGTGCATCTTTTAGTCTTGCCTGTCTGCTGTACAGCAAGTCCTTTGTGGAATTATAGTTGTTTAATTTGTTGTAAATTCCAGGGGAGATTTTAAGAGGCTTACTTCACACCACCGTTGCTATGATGTCAGCACAGTCTATTTTTTTAATTAAAGTTTATTAGGGTGACAATGACTAGTAATGTTACACAGGTTTCAAGTGTACAATTCTGTAATACATCATCTATATACCATGTTGTGTATTCACCACCCAGAATCAGTTCTCTTTCCATCACCATATATTTGATCCCGTTGACCTTCATCTACCAACCCCCTGTCTGCTTACCCTCCGGTAACCACTAAAATATTGTCTCTGTCTAACAGTTTTTGTTTCTTTATTTGTTTGTCTTATTCCTTTGTTGCATTTAGTTTTGTTTCCCACATATCAGTGAAATCATATGCTTCTTGACTTTCTCTCTATTTTATTTCGCTTAGCATGATAATCTCAAGATCCATCCATGTTGTCACAAATTGCACTATTTCATCTTATGGCAGAATAATATTGCATTGTGTATATATATCACATCTTCTTTATCCAATCATCTACCGAAGAACACTTTGGTTGTTTCCATTTCTTGGCCACCTTAAATAAAGCTGCAAGGAACATTGTAGCGCATATATCTTTACAGATAAGCATTTTCAGATTTTGGGGGTGTGTACCTAGGAGAGGGATTGCTGGGTCATATTGTAATTCTATTCTTAGTTTTTTGAGGAACTTCCACAATGCCTTCTATAGCAGCTGCACCAATTTGCATTCCCAACAACAGTGTATGAGGGTTCCTTTTTCTCCACACCTTCACAACAGTCTATTTTAAGCTGATTAAAACTTGAATTCACATACATATAAAACTCTACATTTTTATTCTTCCTGACATTTTATGTATTTGATGTCACAATTTACATCTTTTAACCCATGTATTCATAAATAAATTGTTGTAGTTAGTTATTTTTAATACTTTTGTCTTTTAATTTTAATTCTAGATTTGTCAATAATTTACCCACCACCATTACAACACTCAAATATCTGAATTTGACTATTATTGCGTATGGTTTCCTGTTACTAATTAACTCTTTCATTTGAGCTTGAAAATGTCCCTTTAACATTTCTTTTTCTTTTTTTTTTATTAAATATTTTATTGGGGAATTGTGGGAGGGGAACAGTGTTGGGGAATTGGGGAAGGGGACCAACCAAGTTGCTGTTTTTCAATCTTCATTGTGGAGGGTGAAGTCGCCATCTTGCTTCCCGTCAGCAGCTTGTGGCCTCTAAGCTCAAGGTGCTGTGTTCAATCTTAGTTGCAGGTGGACATAGCCACCATCCTATGCGGGAGTCGAACCAGCAGCCTTGTTGCTAAGAGTGCACATTCTATCCTCTGAGCCATCCAGGCAGCAACTCAGCTCAAGGTACCAAGTTCAGTGTTAGTTGCAGGTAGGCATAGCCACAATCGCATGTTGGAATCCAACCAGGCAGCCTTGTTGTTAAGACCACATGCCCTATCCACTGAGTCATCCAGGCAGCAGCTCAGCTGAAGGTGCTGAATTCAGTCTTTAGTTGGGTGGGCGTAGCCCACCATTGAACAGGCAATCTTGTTGTTACACCAGCTGAGCCATCCTGCCACCTGTTGGCAGCTCCGTGACAGCTCAGCTAGGGAGCAGCATTCACTGGCCCATGTGGGAATCAAACTGGCGGCTCTGTTGCTCAGAGCATGTGCTCTAAGCCAACTCTTAACCAACTGACCCACTCGGCCGGCCCCCCTTTAACATTTCTTGCAATGTTGATCTAATGACAATGAACTCAAATCAGCTTTTGCTTGTTTTCAAAAGTCTTTTTCTTTCAATTGTGGACAGATTTTTCAGGTGGACTATTTTTTGTTGGGAGCTTTTTTTTTCTTTTAGTACCTTGAATAGGTCACGTCACTCCCTTCTTAGGAGTCAGTCATCTAGTTTCTAGATTTCTTTCATAAAGAATTGTTCCATGGGGCCGGCTGAGTGGTGTGGTGGTTAAGTGCTGGCTTAGGATGCCAGTGGCCCCATTTCGGGTGCCACATAGGAGGGCCAGTGACACTGCCCTCAAAAAAAAAAAAAGAATTGTTCCATGTGTAGACGTAGATTCAGTGTGCCCATGGGAGGAAGTCAGTTCAGGATCCTCTGATTTTCCCATCTTATGCAATCCACAAATATTAATGTAATATTTTCATTATTATTATGTTCAAAATATTTTGAAATTTCTCATGTGATTTTTCATTTGTATTACGGAATATTTAGAATTGTTTTTATGAGGAGACTCTGGATTTTGTTTTATAACTCTAAAGAGTTGTTTTTGTTTAATTACTAGATATTTCAAAAATATAAATAAAATCTTGATGTTAGCATTTTCTGATTTCCCTGGTGTAAAACTCCCCAACATTGCCAATTTCAAACTATGTGTTTCACTGAATATTGACTTGGGAAGTGATGTGCACAACAAGCTCTCATAAGCCATTGTGAATTCACTGCAGTACACCATTATAAACACTTCATATTGTGGAGGTTTTAATCTATCCCTAAGGATAACAGCCATAAAAATAAAATACTCATTTCCACTTAATACTTCTTCCAAATGTTAACTCTCCTTTAAATTTCATAATCTGCTTGCATTTGTAACTTTTTAGCACATTCATTTGTTAGTTTTTGTTGATGTTTTCATTGTTTATTAATTTGTCTTTAAAACGTGTTCATAATTATTAGATGTTATTTATGGAAGGTGCATTCCAGGAGGATGTCATTTAATCATGCTAGAAATAGAAATCCAGCAATAATTTTGTTCTTTTTTAATTAGCTTCAGGTATACAACACAGTGCAATGTTATACTTTTTACCCCTCAAAGTGACAATCCCCCTCCCCCAATTCTCCCCCACTCCTCCCCCCATATCATACTATCTATAACAATTCCTTTGACTCCCTTCCACAGTATAATCCACATCACGTGACTATCTATATATTCAATTACAGTTGGCATACAATGTTATACAACATCAATTTCAGGTATACAGTGCAGTGATCAAGCCTCTACTCCATCCATGAAGTGGTCTCCCTAACAAAACATGTGACCATCTGACACCTCACAAAATTTTTACAACACAGCAATAGTTTTGACATGTGTTTTTTAAGATTATATTTCTTAACATATTATCTGGTTCATTGCTGTAATGACTATTTAGTAGTCCATTGTGTGTACTTAACATATTTAATTATGTCTTCCTCTTGTGATTACCCATAGCTGCATCCAAAGACCCAATTCCACAATTAATGCTATATATATGTCATTACATATATGATGTATGTAACCTTATTATAAACTTGCTTTAGCATGTACCCCATAGGGTGGGTCATATGGTATGCATATTCCTATTTTCACTATGTCCTACCCAGTTGTTCTCTAGAATTGCCATACCTTTTATACTTCCATAAGCATTGCATTAGCTATAAAAGGTCCCCACATCTTAGATAATACTTGGTTATATCCAACTGACATATTTTTGCTGATTATAAATTAGTGTAAATTAATTATTTTACTTCACATTTCTCTAATTAACAATAAGTGTAAGCATCAATTATCTATTCTTTGTTAATTTTGTCATTATATTTTCTCTTTTATTTATTAATTTGCAGAAATTCTTTGTATATTTTACACATTAATCCATATTCATTTTAGATGTTGCATACATTTTCTTATTATCTAACTCACATTCATTTTTGAGCAAAAATTCTCATTCCCTATAGACAAATCCATCAACTTTTGTATCTTGTAATTTTTGCTTTTTGAGACTTGTTAAATATTATTTTTCAACTCAAAGCCATAAATGTCTTCTGCTATTTTTTTCCTTTTAGTTTTATAATTTTATCAGTTGTTTCCAAATTTGATAAACAAGATAAATAGGAAAAATAAAATAATTAAGGAGCTCAAAAATTCCTGGGACGCTTTGTGACTGGAGGCCTTGGATTTGCAGGTTTTTAAAGACCTTATCACAGAACAAATTTCCTGAGGTGTTGGAAAGGCTTTCAATTGTATAAATGACATGCAAAGCTATTTCTAAATTTGGAATTCCTAAAGAGTTTATCAACATTTAATTTTTAAAAGATAGATAGCTCTAATACATGATACTCAGCTATCCTGAAATAACATCTAGCTTGGTTTTCTTACTGAACTCCAGAAGATGCAAACTATTAGGGAAATAAATATTCTCTTTTCTTCTGAAATTATTTTGATTTAATTTATTCAACAAACATTTATAGAATATTTATTGGATGCCAAGTATCTAGAATGATATGGATGAGTCCCTCCCCCTCATCTGTCTGATGATATTCAGATAGGGGAAATATGTTTCCTGGAAGTAGGTAGCACTGATCATAAAGTATCTTTCTTGTGTCCTTGAAGAGTGAAAAAAAAAACTGTCATAGGAAGCATGTTGCAGCAGAAGCATACAAACCACCTGGCAACCAACCATTTGCATACTTGACTACAACTTCCTTAGGGGTAAATGCCAAAAGGGCACATTGCTTGAAAATTAATATGCATAGGCATTTGAAGTAGAGTGAATAATAAAAGCAGAGAATTAAATAATTTTCTATTATTCAGAGACTTTATTTTCTAAAGTAATTTATACATTTGTATAATTAAGAGAGAAATGACTTGCAGGGATTTTCCTCAGTCTATTTCAATTTGTCCTCCTGTTAATCATGAACTTAGTGAAGAACTAAGAACAGAATACAATCACTATTCCTTCATCAAAAAGTCAGCATCTTCTAAAAAGAAGCAAAGTAATTGAGACAGAAAAAGTCAAGAACCATATAACTTCACTTATTGGGTTGTTGGAAAAGTCATGATGCATTTTTACAACAAAAAACATAGAAAAAATGTGTCATGATTTTTCTGACAACCTAGTATATGTGGAATATAAGACTGAAAGCAACAAAGAAACAATAACTCAAACAACAGTTTAGCGGTTACCACATGGTAAGGGGGTAGGGGGAATGGTAGAAAAGGGTAATGGGGGTCAAACATATGGTAATAGAAAAAGAATTGACTCTAAGTTGTGAACACACAATGCAATATATAGAGGATATATTATAGAAATGTACAGTTGAATCCTATGTAATTTTACTAACCAATGTCACACCCAATAAATTTAAGAAAGAAAGAAAGAAAGAAAGAAAGAAAGAAAGAAAGAAAGAAAGAAAGAAAGAAAGAAAGAAAAGAAAATTAGTAGTTTTACCCAAAATAAAGCAGGTCAAAATGACTGTGAAAAACAACCTCAAATTAAACAATTGTCTTGTCTCCTTTTTGTTTTTCTGTTTCTCTGCTCATCATAATTACTTGCAAGAAATTCTCCAGGTGAGCTGTTGATTTTTCTGATGTAGATGAAGCCATATCAAACCATCAAAGATTTCTCATCATGAAATTTCACATGAACAATTTTTTCCTTCAACTACTAGTTCTTTTAGCTAATTCCAAAATATACAAAATCAGACAATTCAGTTCGTGAACTCCTCCTAGAAAAAGTGTTGCATACCTCATTGCTGAGTATCACTACAGTCACCTTTGAAGTACCGCCTTGGGAACCTATGCATGGACACCAGTGTCTAGTCCACCCTTCAAAGCAATTTTGGAACTCTTTTTCTGGAACAGCCATCAGAGCTGTCATCATAGTACCCTTGATGTCCTGAATGTCATCAAAATGTCTTCCTTTCAATATTTCCCTTATCTTGGGGTAAAGAAAAAAGTCACTGGGGGCCAGATCAGGTGGGTAGTGCAAGTGTTCCAATACAGTTATTTGTTTACTGGGTAGAAACTCCCTCAAAGAAAGTGCCTTGTGAACTGGTGCATTGTCATGATAAATGAGCCATGAATTGTTGGAGAACAGTTCAGGCCATCTAATTTTCTCATGCAAACTTTTCAGTATTTCCAAATAGTAAACTTGGTTAACAGTTTGTCCAGTTGGTACAAATTCATGATGAATGATCTCTCTCATATCAAAAATCTTAGGGCCGGCCGAGTGGTGTGGTGGTTCTGCGCTGGCTTGGGAGGCCAGCGACCCCAGTTCGGATCCCACGTGTGTGGGCCGGTGACACTGCCCTCAAAAAAAAAAATCTTAGCAACATCAGTGCAACAAGTTTGCTGATTTGTCAGACTTAATTGAATAATTGCTTGTTCAGTCTTTTTGGTAAACAACTATACATGGATACATGTTCAGATCTTGCCATAAGCACTACACTTCATAATAGTTCTTCATCTTTGAACTGAAAATGTCCCTGATTACAAAATTGGTCACTGGAAATCTGTTGTGTTTAGAGAAAGTTTATTGACCTTTGAAGTTTTACTAAAACAATGATTTTTCTTTTTTCGTTTCCTTCTCTGTGATGCAAAACACAATTAAAATTATGTTAAGTATCTGGCAACCCTTAATTAATTGAGCTTCAGTTATGTAGGTTTACTTTTATTAGATTAACATTATTTTTAATCTCCCATAATAATGCTTGTATATGTGGTGGTGGTTGTACACAAGTTTACGCATAAAATACTTTATAACCTTATCTTTAATTTGCAAAAAAGGTAATTCACATTTTCATTACACTCATGTTTCTGATTGAATGTCAAACACAAGAAACATTCTGTTCTTCTGAAACATTCCCCTCTTTTAGCCAAGTCAAACCACATCTTAAATGATTTTTTTCTTCTTTGATTTACCATGGATGAAATGCAGCTTTTCCTATCCTTAAAATGAATGAATACACTTCATTTGTAATTGTAGTGATGATAATTATCCAAAACATTGATGGAAAAAGGGGCTATCAGTCTACCAATAAATGTATTTCACAGTTCTGAAGGTTCTTTACATATATACACACCCCAGATGACTTTAATATGTCCCTTTCTAGACTTACTCCACTAAAATTGCCTGATCCTCTAACTAGCCTCAGTATATTCATTGTTAAGGTGATATACAGTATCCAGAAGTTTGGCTATAACTTTGGATATTCAAAAATTCAGTGTCAGGAATCAGGGAAGAATTCCTATTGATTGCCTCTTGGAAGCAATGTAATAGGTAAAGATATCTGCCCTCAATTTTATACATTTACATCCAACTGCTTATATAATAAATCCACCTGGATGTCTCACAAGAATATCAAACCCATGTCAAAAACTTAAGTCAACTCTACTTTCAAATCTCTTCTTCTGTTTTCCTAGTTTCAGTAAATGACAAAACTATCTATCTACTCAGTCACCTGAGCCAGAAACTGAGGATCATCCTAAGTAAAATTTTCTCATGTTATAAGAAAAAATAACATGCTTTGAGATGGTCATGCTTTTTTTCCTGCAGAAAAAGATATGATTTTAGTGATATTTTTTCTTTAAATTCATATTAAATGTACTAAGCATTTAAAAATACAGTATTTGTATTATGTGATCATGTACCTCTTTATCTAAGATTGAATGATGGATAAAAATAATGCAATAGTATTCTGCCATAAGAAAAAATGAAATATCACTTGCAAAAACATAGCTGGAGCTTGAGATTATTATGCTAAGCAAAATAAGTCAGACAGAAAACATCAAGAACCATATTATTTTCACTGATATGTGGGATACAAAAATGAAAGCAATAAAGGGCCGGTCGAGTGGCGCATTGGTTAAGAACTGGTTTTGGGATGCCAGCGGCCCTGGTTTGGATCCCACATATGAGGGTGGGCTGCAGCTCCTGCTGCAGTAGGATGCCATAGGCTACAGTGAGTGGCCGGCAGCCAGTGTGAGCAGTTGGCAGCCAGCATGAACTGCCAATAGCCACGGTGAGCGACCTTCCAGAGGCAGGCGACCGATCTGCCTCATCCGGGAAGATCACAATGATGATGCCAACATGGGCCAGTGAAGCAACATCCTCCACAACTAGACTGAGGAACAAGGGGACAGCGACTTGCCTGTTCCCCTTCCCCGATTCCCCAATGCTGTCTCCCTCCCCCAATTCCCCAATAAAATCTTTGAAAAAAAAAATGAAAGCAACAAAAAGGCAAACAGACAAACAAAAACTGATAGACATAGAGAATAGTTTAGTAGCTATCAGACGGTAAAGGGGAGAGGGGATAGTAGATGAGGGTAAAGAGGGTCAAATATATGGTGATGGAAGAATAACTGACTTTGGGTGGTGAACACACAAGGTGATACATAAATGATGTATTACGGATTGTACACTTGAAATCTATGTAACTTTACTAATCATTGTCACCTCACTAAAGTTTAATTTAAAAAAAAAAACGAGTGATGGCTGAATAATGATAGTCACTCTACACAAGAATAGATAGATAAGTTTTTGCTAATTTTCATATTAATGATTTGTCTATGTGATGGAGGTTTATCAATGCTATGTATTTCTATCTAACCACATTAATATATATTTGTAGTATGGTGCAATATTTTTTTTGCTAGCTTGTTCTTATACTTTATTAGAAACTGTTTGTTTATTTATTTATTTATCTTTATTTTTAATTAGTTTCAGGTGTACAACACAGTGCAATAGTTATACTTTTTACCCCTCAAAGTGACAACCACCCCTCCTCCATTTAGCCACCCCACTCCCCCCCATATCATACATATCTATTACACTTCCTCTGACTCCCTTCCACATTATAATCCACATGCCGTGACTATCTATATATTCAATTACAGTTGGTATACAATATTATACAACCTCAGCTTCAGGTGTACAGTGCAGTGATCAAGCCTCTACTCCATCCATGAAATGGTCTCCCTAACAAGACATATGACAATCTGACACCCCACAGAATATTTACAACATTATTAATTATATTCCCCGAATTGTCTTTCATATCCCTGTGGCAATATTGTAGTTGCCTATTTTTGCTGTCTAATCCCTTCCCCTTCTCCCTCATCCCCACCCCCCTCCCAACTAGCAACCCTGTTTTTCCTCTATATCTATGAGACAGTTTCCGTTTACTTTGCTCATTCATTCAGTTTTTCAGATTCCACATATGAGTGAGATCATATGGTATTTGTCTTTCTCTGACTGACTTATTTCACTTAACATAATAGTCTCTAGGTCCATCCATATCATTGCAAATGGTACCATTTCATTCTTCTTTATAGCGGAGTAATACTCCATTGTATAAATGTACCACACTTTCTTAATCCAGTCATCTACCAATGGGCATTTTGGTTGTTTCCAAGTCTTAGTTAGCTATTGTAAATAGCACTGCAATGAACATAGGGGTGCATAAACTTTTTTGAATCAGTGTCTTGGGATTTTCAGGATAAATACCTAGGAGTTCAATTGTTGGGTCAAAAGGTAGTTCCATTTCCAGTTTTTTGAGATACCTCCATACTGACTTCCGTAGGGGCTGCACCAATCTGCAATCCCACCAGCAGTGCAGCAGGATCCCCTTTTCCCCACAGCACCGCCAGCACTTTTTGTTTGTTGATTTATTGATGATAGCCATTCTGACTGGAGTGAGGTGGTATCTCATTGTGGTTTTTATTTTCATTTCCCTAATGACCAGTGAGGTTGAACATTTTTTCATATGCCTGTTGGTCATCTGTACGTCCTCTTTAGAGAAATGTCTCTTCATATCTTCTGCCAGTTTTTTAATTGGGTTGTTTGTTTTTTTGGTGATAAGTTTCATGAGTGTTTTATAAATTTTGGATATTAACACCTTATCAGATATATTGTTGGCAAATATATTCTCCCATTCAGTAGGCTTCCTTTTTGTTTTATTGATGGTTTCCTTTGTTGTGAAAAATCTTTTAAGTCTGATATAATCCCATATGTTCATTTTTTTCTTTCATTTCCCTTGCCCTCAGGGATGGATCAGTAAAAATATTGCTCCGGGTGATGTCTGCAAATGTACTCCCCATATTTACTTTTAGGAGTTTTATGGTTTTAGGTCTTACATTTAAGTCTTTAATCCATTTAGAATTTGTTCTTCTATATGGCGTAAGGAGGTGGTCCAGTTTCATTTTTTTGCATGTGTCTGTCCAATTTTCCCAGCACCATTTGTTGAATAGACTATCTTTACTCCAATGTAAATTCTTGCTTCCCTTGTCATAGATTAACTGTTCGTAAATGCATGGATTTATTTCTGGGCTCTCTGTTCTGTTCCACTGATCTATGTGACTGTTTTTATGCCAATACCATACTGTCTTGATTACTGTAGCCTTGTAGTATGTTTTGATGTCTGGTAGACTGATCTCCCTGACTTTGTTCTTATTTCTCAGAATTGCCCAGGCTATTCTGGGTCTTTTATGGTTCCATATAAATTTTAGGATTATATTCTCTATTTCTGTGAAAAATGTCCTTGTTACTTTGATAGGAATTGCATTGAATCTATATATTGCTTTAGGCAGTATGGACATTTTAACTATATTAATTCTCCCTATCCATGAGCATGGAAGGTGTTTCCATTTATTTGTATGTTCTTTGATTTTTTTCTTCAGTGTCTTATAATTTTCTGAGTACAGATCTTTTACTTCTTTGGTTAAATTTATTCCTAGGTATTTTATAGTTCTTGAAGCAACTGTAAATGGGACAGTTTTCTTAATTTCTCTGTCCGTTAGTTTACTATTGGTATATGTAAATGCCACTGATTTCTGATTTCTGCACATTGATTTTATATCCTGCTACTTTACTGAATTTGTCTATCAGTTCCAATAGTTTCTTGATGGAGTCTTTGGGGTTCTCTACATACAGTATCATGTAATCTGCATATAATGACAATTTTACTTCTTCCTTGACAATTTGGATGCATTTTATTTCTTTTTGTTGTTTGATTGCTGTGACTAGAACTTCCAGAACTATATTGAATAAAAGAGGAGAAACTGGACAGACTTGTCTTGTTCCTGATCTTAAGAGGAATGGTTTTAACTTTCCCCATTAAGTATGATGATAGCTGTAGGTTTATCATACATGGCTTTTATTATGTTGCAATATGATCCCTGTATTGCCACTTTGCTAAGGGTTTTTAACACAAATGGCTGTTGGATTTTGTCAAATGCTTTTTCTGCATCTATTGAAATGACCCTATTATTTTTATCCTTCATTTTGTAGATGGGGTGTATCACATTAATTGATTTATGGATGTTGAACCAGCCTTGCGTACTAGGGATGAAACCCTTTTGATCATGATGTATGATCTTCTTAATATATTGCTAAATTCTGTTTGCTAATATTTTATTGAGAATTTTTGCATCTATATTCATCAGGGAGATTGGCCTGTAGTTTTCCTTTTTTGTGCTGTCTTTATCTGGTTTTGGAATCAGGGTGATAGTGGCTTCATAAAAAGAGTTTGGGAGCCTTCCCGCTTTCTGGATTTTTTGGAACAGTTTGAGAAGAATAGGTGATAGTTCTTTTTTGAATGTTTGGTAAAATTCACTTGTGTAGCCGTCTGGTCCAGGACTTTTGTTTGTTGGGAGCTTGTCAATTACTGGTTCAACTTCCTTGGTAGTAATGAGTCTATTCATATTTTCCGTTTCTTCTCGAGTTAGCTTTGGAAGGTTGTATGCTTCTGGAAAATAATCAATTTCTTCCAGATTGTCAAATTTGTTGGCATATAGTTGCTCATACTTATTTCTTAGAATTTTTTGTATTTCTGTGATGTCTGTAGTCATTTCCCATCTTTCGTTCCTGATTTTACTAATTTGAGTCCTCTCTCTTTCTCTTTTTTTTTTTTTTTTTTTTTTTTTTTGATGAGCCTGGCTAGAGGTTTGTCAATTTTGCCTATCTTCTCAAAAAACCAGCTCTTGGTTTCACTGACCTTTTGTATTGTTTTTCTGTTCTCTATATTGTTTGTTTCCACTCTGGTCTTTATTATCTCCTTTCTTGTACTCCCCTTGGGCTTCTTTAGCTGTTCTTTTTCCAGTTCCCTTAGGTATAAGGATAACCTGTTGATTTGAGATTTTTTTTCCTTCTTTAGGTAGGCCTGCACTTCTATAAACTTCCCTCTTAGGACTGCTTTCGCAGCATCCCAGAGATTTGGGGTCGTGGTGTATTCATTTTCGTTTGTCTCGAGGTACCTTTTGATTTCCTCCTTGATCTCATTTGTGACCCACTTGCTATTTAGTAACATGTTATTTAGCCTCCATTTATTTGACGCTTTCCAGGGTTCTTCTTATACTTGATTTCTAGTTTCATCACATTGTATTCAGAGAAGACACTTGAAATGATTTCAATCTTCTTAAATTTATTCAGACTTGTTTTGTGTCCTAACATGTGGTCTATCTTAGAAAATGTTCCATGTGCGCTTGAGAAGAATGTATATTCTGTAGCTTTGGGGTGAAACACTCTGAAAATACCTGTTAAATCCAGCTGGTCTAATGTGTCATTTAAGGTCACTGTTTCTGCATTGATTTTCTGTCTTGAGGATCTGTCCATTGGTGACAGTGGAGTGTTGAAGTCCCCTCCTATGATAGTGTTACTGTTGATCTCCGTTTTTATGTCTGACAATATGTTTTGTATATTTAGAAGCTCCTATGTTAGGTGCATAGATGTTTACTAGGATTATGTCTTCTTGTTGGATTGATCCCTTTATTATTATGAAGTGTCCTTCTTTGTCCTTTGTTATATTCTTCAATTTAAAGTCCATTTTATCTGATATAAGTATAGCAACTCCAGCTTTTTTCTCTGTTCCATTTTCATGAAATACTTTACTCCATCCCTTTACTTTCAGCCTGTATGAGTCTTTTGATCTGAGGTGTGTCTCTTCTATACAGCATATGCCGGGGTCTTGCTTTCTTATCCATTCAGCCACCCTATGCCTTTTGTTTGGAGCATTTACTCCATTTACATTTAACGTGATTATTGATAGGTGTGTATTTATTGCCATTTTGTTATTTGTGTTCCTAGCCTTCCTTGTTAGGTTGTTTTTCTCTTCTGCTTAAAGAAGCCCTTTTAACATTTCCTGCAAAGCTGGCTTGGTGGTAACGAATTCCCTTAACTTGTCCTTTTCTGGGAAGCTCTTTATCTCTCCTTCAATTTTAAATAGCCTTACTGGATACAGAAATCTAGGTTGTAGGCCTTTATTTTTCATCACTTTGAAAACTTCCTGCCACTCCCTTCTGGCCTGCAAAGTTTCTTTAGAAAAGTCAGCTGATAATCTTATGGAGGTACCCTTGTAAGTAACTTGCTGCCTTTCCCTTGCTG
This sequence comes from Aselliscus stoliczkanus, assembly GCA_033961575.1. Lineage (NCBI taxonomy): Eukaryota > Metazoa > Chordata > Mammalia > Chiroptera > Hipposideridae > Aselliscus > Aselliscus stoliczkanus. The sequence continues at coordinate 31,776,772 of CM066737.1, read as the reverse complement.
CTTTAAGGATTCTGTCTTTGTCCTTAACCCTTGCCATTTTCACTATAATGTGTCTTGGTATCGGCCTGTTTGGGATCATCCTGGTTGGAACTCTCTGCACTTCCTGGGCTTGTATTTCAATGTCCTTTGCCAGGTTAGGGAAGTTTTCAGACATTATTACTTCAAATATGTTCTCAATCCCTTGCTTCTTCTCTTCTCCTTCTGGTACTCCGAAGATCTGGAGGTTATTGCATTTGATGTTGTCCCCCAGCTCTCTTAAACTATTTTCAATGTTTTTCATTCTTTTTTCTTTTTGTTTTTCTGCTTGGGTGATCTCTGCTATCTTGTCTTCTAAGTCACTGATTCGATTTTCTGCTTCATCCAATCTGCTAGTCATTCCATCGAATTTGTTATTTAATTCAGTAATTGCATTCTTAAGTTCTAGCTGGTTGCTTTTCATGATTTCTCTATCCTTTTTTATATTTTCATTAATTTCCTTGAACATTCTAATAATCAGTGTTCTGAACTCTGTCTCCGATAGGTTGTTTACCTCTATTTCCTCTAGTTCCACTGATTCAGGAGGTTTCTTCTGTTCTATTATTTGGGTTGTATTTCTTTGTCTCCCCATTCTGGTTTACTCTTAGTGCTTGCTTCAATATAACAGATAGATCGCCTAGGTCTCTCAGTATTTTCTGGGTAAACTTATACGGTGTGTGTCTTTCATATTTGAATTACTCAATCTCCCTATTCTCTTGTGTGTGTATATCTGAGTTGTTCCTTGTGTTGTGTGTCTTCACCTGTTGAAGTTTAGCTTTGATTACTTTTGGCTTGTCAGTAGGTGGGATAGACTTCCAGGCTGATCAGCTGTGAGGATCAGCAGTGTCCGCAGTTCATGAGCTGCTGTGTGGGTTGATCCCTCTGATGAGGCTTGGACCCTTTGGCCCTTGCACCTGTAGCAACTTCCTTTTGTGTGTGACTCCTGTATGTCAAACCCAGAAATGCTATGGTTTTATCTAAAGTTGGCCTATGTGTATAATTATCCTTGTGTCTCCAGTGCCAGTCTTGGCTAAAGTCAACCAAGCTCTCTTCAGTTTGTCCTCTGCTGTACAAATATTCCTCTGCATCTTGTGGGAACAAAGACGGCCACCTGACACCTAGTGTGATCCTGGCACTGCAGGGTTGCTGTACATGAATGTGGTTCTGATATGTGATTGGTAGTTTTTACAAAGTCACTGCCGTTTCTGCTTTTGCCTGTCCCAAGGCAGGGTGTGCATCCTGCAGGCTCAATAAGTGTCTTGGGGCACCCTTTCCGTTGAAAGCCCAACGTGGAGAATGAAAGTGCTCTTCACGGCCAAAAGCCCACTGCTAAGAGTCTGTTAATTAGCGCCGCAGCACCTGAACCTGCCCTGCCTCCCAAGCCTTGCAGGAAATGTATCTCTGTAGCCTCTTCTGGGGCGGAAATTCTCGACCCCCTATGTGTAAGGAATACCTCTGTAGTCTGTCCCTACTACTCCATTCCGGGGTCAGTTTAAGACTCTGGCTTGGCAGGGGCCAGGGTTTCTGAGGGAGAGTGGTAGTGGGTTTTAATTTCTGTTTTTGTTTTTTGTTTTTTGTGTTTTTTTTTTGCTTTCTGTCGAAGAGAGGAGAAAAATAAACCAACAAAACAAACAAACAAACAAACAAAATAATACAACAACATGAAAACCCCAAAGTCCCAACACTGTTTTGAGCTAAGGCCTTTGCCTCATAGGCTCCGGAGGAGTTCCTGCTGCTCTCCCAAAGAGACTGCCAGAGTTTAAGGGGCTGTGCGCACCCTGCTGTTGCTCAAATCTCCATCTGTCTCCCGAGGACCTGCGTCTCTGCTTGGGCGTGCTGCGTCTTCCCCCACGGAGTATTCTTTCTTCCACTGCTCATCTGGTTTCACGCTTCTGCCTCGGAGCCTGTGCATGCCGCGGTATTCCTGCTGCTCTCCCTGAGGGTCTGCTTGGGTTTAGGAGACTGCAGCACACCCTACCGTGGCTCAGATCCCCACTCCGTCTCTCTCAGGGACCTGCATCTCCACCCGGCGCACTGCGTTTCCCCCTCCCGGCGAGTATTCTTTCGTCCCTTGCTTGCCGGGTTTCTGGCTTCTGCCTCAGCGTCTGCGCACTGAGGTGCTCTTGCTGTGCTCCGTGGGACCTGGTGGACGCAGAGACTGATCCCTAAACCGGGTGTGTGCAGGAATTGATCTTGCCCTGTCACTATCGGGCTCTGCACCCTGCTTTCTGGGGTCCTGGGGAGTGGTGGGTGTGGCTCTGTGTGATGAGTAGACGTCCCTTTGAAGAGTTACAGAAGTTCAAGTTGTGGATATTTCCAGAGAAGAACTCAGGGAGCTCTCCTCACAGCAGCCATCTTACCGGATCTCCCAATATTTTTTATATTCTAAACTTTTTATTTATTTATTTATTAAAATTATAGGGCTAATGTTGGTTAGTAAAATTATGTAGATTTCAAATGTACAATTCCATACTGCCTAATCTATATAACACATTATGTGCTCACCACCCAGAGTCATTTTTCCTTCCATCACCATATATTTGACAACCTTGTCCTCTCTTCTTCCATCCCCCAGTCCTCTTAACCTCTGATAATCACTAAACTGTTGTCTGTGTCTATGAGTTTTTGTTTGCCTTGTTCCTTTGTTCCTTTTAGTTTTGTATCTCTCATATGAGTGAAGTGATATGGTTCTTGATAATTTTTGTCTGACTTATTTCACTGTAGCATGAAAATCTCAAAACCCATTCATGTTGTCAGAAATGGAAGTATTTCATCTGATGGCAGAGTAGCATTCCATTGTGTATATGAGTTCTGACTATAAGGTTTGCAAACTAGTTGCAACGATGTTGCTAACCTTTTTTTTTATATCAAAGGGCTTATTCATTATGAATTTGTACCAACTGGACAAATAGTTGACCAAGTGTACTATTTGGAAGTGCTTAAATGGGCTCACAAAAAAGTCAGACAACCTGAACTTTTCACCAACAATTCATGGCTCTTGCATCATGACAATGCACCAACTCACACAACACTGTTGGTGAGGGAATTTTTAGCCAGAGAACAAATAAGTGTATTGGAACACTCTTTCTACTCACCTGATCTGGCCCCCAATGGCTTCTTTTTCTACCTGAAGGTAAAGGCAATATTGAAAGAAAGACACTTTGATGCCATTCAGGACATCAAGGGTAATATGACGGCAGCTCTGATGGCCATTCCAGAAAATGAGTTCAAAAATTAGCCTCAGAGGGTAGACTAGGTACTGGCATTGGTATATAGCTTTCTAAGAGGAGTACTTAGAAGGTGACTATAGTGATATTCAGCAGTGAGCTTTGTCACACTTTTTCTAGGATGAGTTCAAGAACTTAATTGTCATACCTCATATATACCACATCTGCTTTATCCAATCACCTATTGAAGGACAAATGGTAGTTTCCATGTCTTGGTCCTATGTGGCAGTGAATATAGGACATATATCTTTACAGATAAATGTTTTCAGATTTTTTGGGGTATATACCCAGATGAGGATTACTGGATTTTATGGTAAATCTGTTCTTGATTTTTTTAGTAAACTCCATAGTGGCTGTACCAATTTACATTACAAACAACAGTGTATGAGGTTTCCTTTTTCTCCATAACCTCTCCAACACTTATTATTTGCCTTGTTGATGATAGCCATTCTAACAGGTGTGGAGTGATATCTCATTGTAGTTTAGATTTGCACTTCCTGAATAGCTAGTGAAGTGGTGCATTTTTTCATATATCTATCGGCCATTTGTATGTCTTCTTGGTAGAAGTGTCTGTTCAGGTCCTCTACTCGTTTTTTAATTGAATTGCTTGTGTGTTTTGTTGTTGGTGGTAGTGAGTTGTATGAGTTCGTTATATATTTTGGATACTAACCCATTATCAAAGGCATTGTTTGCAAATATATTTTCCCATTCAGTTGGTTTCCTCTTTATTTTGTTGATGGTTTCTTTTCCTGTGCAGAAGCTTTTTAGTTTGGTATAGTCCCATTCATTTATTTTAGCTTTTACTTCCTTTGCCTTTGAGGTCAAATTCATAAATTCAACTTTGAACCCAAGGTCCATAAGTTTAGTACCTATGTTTTCTTCTATACATTTTATTGTTTCAGGTCTTATGTTTAGGTCTCTGATCCAATTTGAGTTGATTTTGGTACACAATGACAGAGAACAACCTAGTTTCATTCTTTTGCATGTGGCTTTCCAATTCTCTCAGCACCATTTATTGAAGAGGTTTTCTTTTCTGCATTGTAAGTTTTTGGCTCTTTTGTCAAAAACTACCTGTCCATATTTATGTGGGTTTATTTCTAGGTTTAAAATTCTATTCCATTGAATGTTTTTCTGCCAATACCACACTGTTTTCAATATTTTTGCTCTGTAGTACAAGCTGAAATCTAGGAGTGTAATACCTCCAGTATTCTTCTTTTTTCTTAGGATTGTTTTGGCTATTTGGGTCTTTTGTGGTTCCATACAAATCTGATGATTTTTGTTCCATTTCTTTTATAAATGTCATTTTTGATTTTGATGGGGATTGCATTAAATCTATATATTGCTTTGGGTAATATGGCCATTTTAACTATGTTGTTTTTTCCAATGCATGAACACAAAATGTCTTTCCATTTCTTTATGTGTTCCTCAATTTCTTTTAACAATGTCTTATACTTTTCAGTATATAGGTCTTTCACATCCTTGGTTAAGTTTATTCCCATAGGTATATTATTCTTTTTTTTTTTCTTTTTTGCAATTGCAAAAGGAATTGGGCTTTTAAATATATCTTTTTCTGAGATTTCATTGTTTGTATATAGAAATGCAATGGATTTTTGTACATTGGTTTTGTAGCTGGCAACTTTACTGAATACATTTATGGTTTCTAATAGCATTTTTGGTGGAATCTTTAGAGTTTTCTATATAGAGCATCATGTCATCTGCAAAAAGTGACAATTTAACTTCTTCATTCACAGTTTCAATACCTTTTATTTCTTTCCCTTGCCTGATTGCTGTGGCTAGGACTTCCAATACTATGTTGAAAAGCAGAGTTGATATGGAGCAGCCCTGTGGTGTTCCCAAACGTAGAGGAAACGGCTTCAGTTTTTTACCATTAATTATGATATTAGCTGAGGGTTTGTCATGTATGGCCTTTATTATGTTAAGATGTTTTCCTTCTATACCCATTTTGTTAAGTGTTTACTCATAAACAATTGTTGTATCTTCTCAAATGCTTTTTCTGCATCTATTGATATAATCATATGATTTCTGACCTTTATTTTGTTTATGTGTTGTATGGCATTGATTGATATGTGTACATTGAAATCATCCTTGTGCCCCTGGAATGAAACCTCCTTGGTTGTGATGTATAATCTTTTTAATGCATTGTTGTATTTGATATTCTAGAAATTTGTTTAGGATTTTTGCATCTGTGTTCATCAGAGATATTGATTTGAAATTTTCGTTTTTTGTGTTATCCTTACCAGGTTTTAATATCAGGGTAATGTTGGCCTCATAAAATTATTTAGGAAGTATTGTCCCCTCTTCAATGTTTTGAAAAAGTTTGAACAAGACAGGTATTAGATCTTTATTGAATGTTTGTTAGAATTAACTAGTGAAGCCACCTGGTCCTGGACTTTTGCTTTTTGGATTGTTTTGGATGACTGATTCAATTTCCTTATTGTTGATCAGTTTATTTAGATTTTCCAGTTCTTTGTGATTCAATCTAGGAAGGCTATATGTTTTTAAGAACTTCTGCATTTCTTCTACGTTATTGAATTTTGTATCATATAGTCCTTAATAATATTCTTCGTATTAACTTTTTTATTACTAGGTACCCATAGTAACTCCTCATGTTTCATTTCTGAGTTTGTTTACTTGTGTCTTTTCTATTTTTGTTTTAGTGAGTCTAGCCAAGAATTTGTTAGTTTTATTAATATTTTCAAATAAACAGTTCTTTGTTGCATTGTGTTTTTTTTCCCATTGCCTTTTTGTTCTCTGTTTCATTTAGTTCTGTTCTGAGTTTTATTATCTCTTTCCTTCTGCTGTCTTGGGTTTCATTTGTTTTTCTTTTTCTAGTTCTCTAAGGTGTAATGTTACGTTGTTTATCTGGGATTTTTCTTCCTTCTAGAAATAGTCCTGTAATGAAATTTACCTCATATTACTGCTTTTGTCGCATCTCAATATTTTGATAGGATGTATTTTCATTCTCTGATGCTATTGCTTCTTTTTTGAGCCCTTCCTCCTTCCTGGCATGCAGATGCAGGTGGCCACCTGAGTTGCAATCAACCTGGCTTATACCATTCATTCTCCCTTTGCTGGTTATTCTGACACCCCAGCCCATCCAACTTGTAGGCTCACCCAATTAACTTCCAGTGGCTTTTCCATGCAAATGGCATGCCTTGGCTCATGCTGCAAACTTCCAAAAATCTCTCAAATATTCTCAAAACCAAAACAAGAAACAGCTGGCTTTGCATGTCTTGTACCTCTGGCTGAACAGCCCTAGCTTGTCCATAGATACAGCTACCCTTGTTTGCAGCTTGGCCTCTCAAGGCAATTTCAAGGACAATACATATGGCAGCCATCTGCAGATTGCTTTGTGGCTAATGCCAGATGTCCCTGGGCAGGACACAGTCTGCAGCTGAACTTGGCCTGTAGTGGGTTTCCTCCCTGCAGGCCCCAAAACTGGCATGAGAAGTGACCATCTACAAACCAAACTGAAGCATCAACTGGATGTTTCTAATGACAATACACCCATAAAGAAGATGGGTCAGGCACCAGAGCCCTGCTTAAGTGAATCCTGCTCCATAAGGTCAACCTCTGCACCACAACTACTACACTATATTCATGGCCAGTACTCACAACCAATGAGACTGAAGGTCTATTCCTCTCACTGACATGCAAACAGCAATGAAGGCTCAAGTACAATGGAAGGGCACACACAGCCCCCCAAATACACATACTTGGAGCTCGAGACTCTGGTGACCATAGAGATTATGCCACTGGGCCCTAAAGTACACCCACTACATAAGACGACTTTATTAAAACCAGAAGATATAGTAGCCCTACCTAATACATAGAAACAAACACAGGGTGCAGTCAAAAATGGGAGACAAAGAAACATGTCCCAAATAAAAGAGCATAAAGTCTCCAGAAAAAGAACTAAACAAAATGGAGACAAGCAATCTACCAGATGCAGAGTTCAAATCACTGGTTATTGGGATGCTCAATGATCTCAGGGAAAACTTCAAGAAAGAGATAGGAAACATAAAAATGAAATTAAAAAAGCATACGAGTGGCGGTTGAGTGGCGTGGTGGTTAAGCACTGGCTTGGGAAGCCAGCAGCCCCAGTTTAGGTCCCACATATGAGGGCCAGTGACACTGCCCTCAAAAAATATATACAAAAAGAACCACCAAAAATAAAGAATAGAATAAATGAATTGAAGGCTATGTTAGAACAAATCAACAGTAGATTAGGTTGCAGAGGATTAAATTAGCAATCAAACTAGCAGATGAGGATAAAATCAGTGATTTAGAAGGTAAGGTAGCAGAAAACACCCAAAAAGAACAGCCAACAAAGGAAAAGGAATTTTAAAAACTGAGGACAGGGCCGGCTGAGTGGCACGGTGATTAAGTGCTGGCTTGGGAAGCCAGCAGCTCCGGTCCCACATAAGAGGGCCAGGGACAGTGCCCTCAAAAAAAATGAGGACATTTTAAGGGGCTTCTGGGACAACATCAAGTGTATCAACATTCACATCACAGGATTTCCAGAAGGAGGAAAGAGAGAGCCAGGAATTAAAAACCTATGGAAATAGAGCTACCTTTTGACCCAGCAATTCCACTCCTAGGTATTTATCCTAAAAAACCCAAGACACTTATTCAAAAATATTTATGCACCCCTATGTTCATAGCAGCACTATTTACAATAACTAAGACTTGGAAACAACCAAAATGCCCATCGGTAGATGACTGGATTAAGAAACTGTGGTATATTTATACAATGGAGTATTACTCCGCTATAAAGAAGAATGAAATGGTACCATTTGCAATGATATGGCTAGACCTAAAGACTATTATGTTAAGTGAAATAAGTCAGTCAGAGAAAGACAAATACCATATGATCTCACTCATATGTGGAATCTGGAAAACTGTATGAATGAGCAAAGTAAACAGAAACTGTCTCATAGATATAGATGAAAAATCAGGGTTGCTAATTGGGAGGGGGATGGGGATGAGGGAGAAGGGGAAGGGATTAGACAGCAAAAATAGGCAACTACAATATTGCCACTGGCATATGAAAGACAGTTTGGGGAATATAATTAATAATGTTGTAAATATTTTGTGGGGTGTCAGATGGTCATAGGTCTTGTTAGGGAGACCATTTCATGGATGGAGTAGAGGTTTGATCACTGCACTGTACACCTGAAGTGGAGGTTGTATACCAACTGTACTTGAATATATATAGATAGTCACGGGATGTGGATTATACTGTGGAAGAGAGTCAGTGGAAGAGTAATAGATATATATGATATGGGGGGGAAGACTGGGGTGGCAAATTGGGGATGGGGGGGTTGTCACTTTGAGGGGTAAAATGTATAACTATTGCACTGTGTTGTACACCTGAAACTAATTAAAAATTAATTAATTAATTAATTAATTAAAGAAAAACTATTCGAAGAACTAATGACTTAAAGCTTCCTTAACCCAATGAAGGAAGTAGATATTCAAGTCCAAGGAAGTGCAGTCTCAAACAAAGTGAACCCAAGGAGGCCCATACCAAAACACATCATAATTAAATTGTGAAAAGTTAAAGACAAAGAAAGAATCTTAGGGCTGGCTGAGTGGTGCAGAGATTAAGTGCTGGCTTGGGAAGCCAGCGGCCCCGGTTCAGGTCCCACATATGAGGGACAGTGACACTGCCCTAAAAACCACAAAAAAAAACAACAAAAAAAAACAAACTTTAATTTGGGCCGGCCGAGTGGCACTGTGGTTAAGCGCTGGTTTGGGAACCCAGCAGCGCCAGTTTGGGTCCCACATATGAGGGCCAGTGACACTGCCCACAGAAAAAAAAAAGAAAAAAAGAAAATGTTAAAAGCAGCAAGAGAAAAGTGTTTAGTTACAAGGGAGGTTCCATAAGACTGTCAGCTAATTTTTCAACAGAAACTTTGCAGGGCAGAAGGATTTTTATGAAATATGCAAAGTATAGAAAGCTAGGACTTCCGACCAAGACTACTTTACTTAGCAAAGCTATTATTTAGAATTTAATGAGAGATAAAGAGCTTTGCAGACAAGGAAAAAATAGACAAAGAGCTTCATAGACAAGTTCATCTTCACCAAACCAGTATTAAAAGGAATATTAGAGGGACTTCTTTAAGATAAAAAAAAAAAAGATAGAATATATAAATAATAAAATGGCAATTATTAAATATTATTCAACAATTACTTTTAATGTAAATAGATTAAATGTTCCAATTAAAAGACATAGGGCTTCTAGGGCCGGCCGAGTGGTGCGGGGGTTAAGCACTGGCTTCGGACGTCAGCGGCCCTGGTTCGGGTCCTACATATGAGGGCCAATGGCACTGCCCTCAAAAAACAAAACAAAACAAAACAAAAGACATAGGGTTTCTGAATGAATAAGAAGACAAGACCCATACATATGCTGCCAACATGAGACTCACTTCAGATTGAAAGATACACAGAAACTTAAAACAAGGAGATGGAAAAAGATATTTTATGAAAATGGAAACAAATAAACAAACAAACAAATAAACGCACAACTGAGGAGCAGTACTTATATCAGACAAAACAGACTTTAAAACAAAAGCTATAACAAGAGCCAAAAAGAGCCAAAAAGATCCCACTTCTTGGTATTTATCTGAAGAAACCCAAAACGCTATTTTGAGGGGATGTGTGCATCCATATGTTCATTGCAAGATATAAAAGGAAATGTGGGTATCCCTGAATAGATGAATGGATAAAAAAGAAGTGGTACATATATAAAATGGGATATTATTCAACCATAAAAAAGAATGAAATCTTGACTTTACAAGAATATGGATGGACCTAGAGGTTATTATGCTGAGTGTGTAAGTGAGACTGAGAAGGAGAAGTGTCATATGATTTCACTTATAAGTAGAATCTGCAGAACAAAATAAACAAAAAATCAAAACAGAAAAAAATTCATAGATATCGAGAATATTTTGTTGCTTGCAAGATTGTAGGGTGTTGGAGGAGTGGAAAAAGGGATTAAGAAGTACAAATTTAGGGCCGGCTGAGTGGTGCGGTGGTTGAGCGCTGGCTTGGGAAGCCCATGGCCCCAATTCGGTCCCACATATGAGGACCAGTGACACTGCCCTCAAAAAAAAAAAAAGAAGTACAAGTTTGTTGTTATGCAATAGTCGGGCATGTAGGGTGTAGCATATGGAATATAGTCAATACTATTCCAATAGTATTGCGGTTATAGATGGGTAGAGGAGTAGGGGCAGAGTGAAAAAGGTGAAGCCATTGAGAAATATAAACCGATTGTTACAGAACAGATATAAGACGCAAATGGAAACAGAGAATATAGTCAATAATATGGTAATGACTATGTATAGTGCCAGGTTGATATTAGACTAGTTAGAGGGATCACTTCTTAAATAATGTCAATGTCTAACCACTATACTGTACATCTGAAATTAACATAAAATAATATTCAGTGTCAACTGTAACTGAAAATATTAAAAAGAGGTAGAAATGATGAAGGGGAATAAAAGATTCAAATTTCTAGGTATAAAACAAATACGTTTTAGGGATGTAATATACCTTGTAGGAAATTTAGTCAGTAATATTGTGATAGCATGGAATGGTGTCAGGTCGTTGCTGGACTTATCTTGGTGATCACTTCTCTAGATATATAAATGTTGAATAACTATGGTGTACACCTGAAATTAATGTAATATTGTATGTTAGCCATATTTTAATAAATATTTTGAAAGATATAACTAGCTATAGATGCACTATTATGCTTTAATCTCCTGAATATCCTTGAGGATTTAGTGCCATCAACTATTATTATTATGAAGAAAAGCTCTATGAAAAACTGGGAGAAAATATTCTAGTATGAGAATTAGAAAGGACTAAATGATTAGGCAGATGAGAAGCCAATAAAAGGAAAAATCACTACTTTCACACTTTTTAAATAGAATGTTGCATGGAAGTCATTAGTCTTAGAATGGCCCAATGCAGTGACAACTATGTTATTTAATTTCTTAACAATAGTTTATTGATTCAAAATTTTCAGAAATCTGCTAGAAAGTTTGGATGCACTCTACTGTAATTTGAATAGAAATTACAAGCTGAAAACAATTTATAGAATATATTATTATGACACTGTAGATACTCAGCTTCCTTAATTATCCACTGTATGCACACAACCAGAAATATAAAGCAGTAGAAACATTTAGATCCATTTCACTTCTACATTAACTAATAATTCAGAGCTATTGGAAGCTTAGTTTCAGGGTTATTTCTAACTGAGACATTTTATTTTACAGATAAGCAATATTATATTTTAATAGAAGCCTATGTGCTTCTCCAGCTTAAGGAATACTGTGAAATTGCTGACTGCACAACCAACATTTATATCATTTGAATCTTTAATATAATATTAATCTTATATAAGTAATTTATGATTCTCTAACAAGCAAAAGCAACCCTCAAATGTTTCAAAGTAAATTCAGAGTATAGGCTTTTCTAGTCCCTTCTCAAATAGCTCCATTGAAGTACATCTTAATGTAAATGTTGGTAAATCCCAACCTGAATGTTATCTAGTTGAGGTGAACCCCATGAGGTATTGAAATTAGGCAAAATGGTGACTCTGTTGTTAGAAAGGGAAAAAAAGTAGAGGCTTTTATATTAAGCTAATAATCAAGAGAATATTGAGAATGACTATGCTTGTAATTTTTTATATAATATACTGTAGAAGAGTGGTTTAAACACTTCACTATTTATTTCCTATCATATTCCCAACAAATGATTTAAAGGAACACAGAAAAATTACATGTGCTTTGGGATAAAACCAAAAAAATTAAAGAACTCACTAGAGCACATCTAAGTTCTAGAAATAGGGCAGTGGGTTGTCTTTCTGGAGGAAGTTGAAAGAAGAAAAATTCTCAAAGATAGTCACTGATGTTAATAGAAGTGTGTGCCTTATGAGCAGACTATGAAAGATAATATATTTTTGAGGCTGGATAGGAGGTATATTTTCAATATGTTTGAATAATAACTGAATTAGAGCCTTCATACAATATTCATAACATCTTAAGACACTGCTATTATGACTCTTTATGGACTCCAACCTTCCTAGAACAGCACCCTCTTCTTCCATGAAGCCCCAAAATATTGGAAAAGACTGGCCTCATTTATCTTTTGTTACCCTAGGACTTTCCCTGAGGATACCCTCAAAATTGCATATTTGTGGAAACAGGCCTTTAGTCTTGACTTTCAAGATTAACTCAGTTGCTTAGTAATGGTCTTCATAAATTAATAGAGCTTTCAATGTAGATGTAGTTACATTCTCTCCTCCTCACAATTTTCCAAGCCAGTTTTTCCTTTATCTTGGATATAAGGCCTATGGAAGCCATTATACACTGGAAAGGTACACTAATTGTTTAATCTGGCAGCTCTTCTGATAGACCAGTACCCAAGCCTGATTTATTGAGGCCTGTGCAATACTAATTGTAAAATATTTTGAATATCACCTTAAAGAAAAGTGAGGTTAACAAAACTGGAAATATATTAGAAGCAGGCCAATATTATGTATTACTATGTTCCATAAATATCTATTTGGCATTTAACACCATCTGTTTCCCTTTAAAATTTAGGTCTGAGCTCACATGTTCTCAAGAGACCATACACCTTGTAGCAAGATGTTACTCATATAAAGCTTGGATGTTTTGAGATTTTAAGAAGCAATGTTTCATTGCTATATACATAGAGAGGAAAGTAATTTTCCTGTAGAAGATTAACTTGTGGTCCTCTGTAGTCTCCTTGGTGAAGTTTTTCATGAGTAGTCTTTAAAAGGCTAGACTATTCATTCCAAGAACTAGGGAAATAGTTGCCGAGATAGTTTAGAGAAAGGAAATTTTTTTCCTGTTTATGATGTGGACTTCCCCCAGGAATCCTACCTCTATGTTCCCACTTTCTGTTTATTATGAAGTCAAATCATGATGGAGATAAATAAATAAAGTAAAATATTATTAAAATAAAATAAATCCATTAATATAAAAAAGAATAATATGAGACTATTAAAATATTTATTAAAAAAAGTAGTATTTTAAAAAGGAACTTTAAGGCCGGCTGAGTGGCGCAGTGGTTAAGAGCTGGCTTGGGATGCCAGCAGCCCTGGTTCAGATCCCACATGTGAGGGCCAGTGACACTGCCCTCAAAAAAAAAACAACAAATTTTTAAAAGAATATCATTTCAGATAAATTATATATGTCAGACACCAACAAGATAAAAATTATAAAAGAAAATAAATAATGAATTGAAATAAAGTAAATAAATTTTTAATAATGAGATTGAAAATGAGGAGAAATAGCATAGGACTAAAAGCTGAGAGTAAGAATAATTTTAAATAATAAATTTAGAATAATAAGAGCAAAGATCAAGCGTTAGGATACATTTAAAATTTCACGTGAGGGCCGGCCAAATGGAGCGGTGTTTGAGCACTGGCTTGGGAAGCCAGCGGCCCCGGTTAGGGTCCCACATATGAAGGCAAGTGACACTGCCCTCAAAAAAAAATTTCACCTGATACTTAACAACTTACAAACCCTTACAGTGAATGGACTTTTAAAGAATATTATTACTAGGTCAAGGACCCTATAATTCAATGAGCTGGAGAGCTGCAAGATGTAACAAGCAGTAGGCAGGCGAGCTTCTATATCCTCCTCAAGGATAAACAAAAACTGAAACAAGCCAAGAAATATTATTATCAGATATATTTATTTTAAACGTGCAGATATTAAGAATGAGATTGCTGTTCACACTTTTACAATAAAAACTGTAAAAATTCAGGAAAGTATATTATATTCTTTTCCTTTGTTGAACACTAAAATTTTGCAAAAAGAAAAAATTACATATCATAAAAATAGTTCTTTTGGGCTGGCCGAGTGGCGCGGTGGTTAGGCGCTGGCTTGGGAAGCCAGCGGCCCCAGTTCGGTCCCACATAGGAGGGCCAGTGACACTGCCCTCAAAAAAGAAATAGTTCTTTTGTTAGCATTATGACAGACAGTTTGAAGCACCTGATATGAATTTGGCATCTTATTGTGTTCTTAATTCTTGAAAATTTAAGATAATAGCTTTGTGGTACCATGTGTGCCTTTTGAGAAAAAAAAACAGTTTTTATTTTCACATTAGAAATTCTAGAAAATGATTGTAGCATGTTCGAAAGTGTGGATTTTCTTATCTTCCAACCATGCAAAGAAATATTAAATCATGCTTTATTCTTATTCTGTATATTTTATAGAGCTGCTACAAAATGTATTAAGCTCTGGAAATGCTCGCTTATTTTTTTTTTTTTTGTGAGCAGTGTCACTGGCCCTCACACGTGGGACCCAAACCAGGGCCGCTGGCTTCCCAAACCAGCGCTTAACAACCATGCCACTCAGTTGGCCAGTTCACTTAAAATTTTTATCATGAGTACATGGCAGTTTCTAATGTAAGGTAACTCAGACTTTAAAGGTAAGGGATAAACTTAAATGGTAAATATTTATGTTGATATATTCGAGATAGATCTTGTGATCAGAGAATATGTTTGGTATAATTTCAATCTTCTTAAATTTTCTGAGGCTGGCTGCATGTCCCAATATCTGGTCTATCCTTGAGAATGTTCCATGTACACTAGAAAAAAATGTATACTTGCTTCCAAAAAAAATAATCCATGGTTTTGCTTGGTTGTGACTCCGTATTTCACTTTTCTTCCTTGTAGCAGGTATTCCAGTATTAATTACAGCACAACTCATGAATATCTTGTGTATATAGGGAAAAAAAATCAGAGTGAATATTCCAAGTATGTTGTGAGGAATGAATATTGAAATAAATAAACTGCCTCTGATCACAGTCTTAAGGTTTTCAGAATCTGAGAGGAAGTGCAGGCTCTCAAAAAAGAGGAAAGGCAGTTTAGATTTAAAGGAAGAAAGGAAGAAACTATTACACTCTTCACCTACAGTGCTTTTCCAGTTTTAGAACTCTTTGTATAATGTTTAGTTTGTGAAAGTTATTTGAGAAATATACTTGTGTTTTACTTTTGTGATTGGAATGATAGAGGAAAGAGATGAGGGCAATTTGAAGAGTAATGGCCATTTGCTGGAATGATTTAAAGTCACATAACTATCTCAATGTGTCTGTTTTACTTTTAAGACAAACTACACAAAATAAAGGTAATGATAATTAAAATTTAATGAGCACATATTATGTGGGCTGTCTTGTGAGGTATTTTGCATACAATAAATTTGCCATGATTCTCTCTATTTATCTAGGGAGGAAGTTGAGAGGAAATTGGTTAAACAACTTGCCCAAGGCACACAGGTGATGGAATTCAATTTAATTCAGCTTGACTTAAAGCTCTTGCTGTTTCAACTGTTTCATACTACCTCTCTGAAAATCTCATTTTAAGCAGCTATTAATCCATGCTTCTGAATAATAAAGTAAGTATGCCTTAACAAACTGCTTTTGTAAAAAAGAAACATTTTTTTTTTTTTAAAGATTTTATTGGGGAATTGGTGGAGGGGAACAGCGTTGGGGAATCGGGGAAGGGGAACAGACAAGTTGCCGTCTTCTTGTTCTTCAGTTTAGTTGCGGAGGATGTTGCTTCACTGTTGGTATCGTCATTGCGCTCTTCCCGGATGAGGCAGATCGGTCGCTGGCCTCTGGATGTCGCTCACCGCGGCTATTGGCAGCTCACACTGGCTGCCAGCCGCTCACGCTGGTGCGGGTCACTCACTGTAGCCTACAGCAGCCCACTGCAGCCCACACCATCACCCGGGCTCGCACAGCCCAGCTCCAGGTGGAGCTGTTGTTAGCTGTAGAGGGCAGTGTCACTGGCCCTCATGTGGGATCCGAACCGGGGCCGCTGGCATCCCAAAACCAGCGCTTAACCAATGCGCCACTCGGCCGGCCCAAAAAAGAAACATTTTAAGGGCCGGCCGAGTGGCATGGTGGTTAAGCGCTGGCTTGGGAAGCCAGCGGCCCCGGTTCGGATACCACATATGAGAGCCAGTGACACTGCCCGCAAAAAAAAAAAAAGAAAGAAACATTTTGAAAAGAATGGTAGAGGATAATTAAAAGTAAATCTCACTACTCAATCAATCTTATTTTTCTTAGTTCAGACAAAATTTCAGCAATTTTATCCCAGTCACATACAAAGGAAAGTAGAAGTGGACAGCTGCCCTTTGTCATTTAAACTCCCAAATGGCCTGAGACAATGCCAGTTTTACCTTCCCCTCACAAGTGGATATACAGTCATACACCATATAATCACAATATGAGTCAACAAGGGACTGCGTATATGATGGTGGTTCCATAAGATTATAATGGAGCTGAAAAATTCCTATTGCCTTGTGATTGCATGATCATGTTAAGGTCATAGTGCAATGCATTACTCTCAGGTTTGCACTGATGCTAGTGTAAACAAACCTACTGCACTCAGTCATATAAAAATATACCACATATATTATGTACAGTACATAGAACTTGACAATGGTAATAAATGGCTTGCTGGTTTATATAGTTACTATACTTCTATTGTATTTTAGATTCTACTCTTACTACTCATAATAAAGTTTGCTGTAATGCAGTATGCCTTATTACACTGGCAATAACCTCATATATCTTGTGTTTACTGTGTCTCTTGATTGCATGATTTTCTTTTGTGCTTGATTTAATCTCATGTTGTTTTGTTAATCATAGCCTTTATGTGTACAACACACACTACTAATGTTGCCAGCAAGAGGCTACATCAAGTGATTGACCAAAAAAGAAAATTAAAAGTGATTAAGGACAAAGAATGTGGAAAATCAGTGATGGTTATTGCTTACCAGTCAGCAATTTCCCATTCCACTACCATATTGAAGAACAAGAATAAAGTGTCAGAAGCTGTTCAAAGATCTGCTTCACTGGCCGGCCGAGTGGCGCGGTGGTTAAGAGCTGTCTTGGGACGCCAGCGGCCCCGGTTCGGATCCCACATATGAGGGCCGGTGACACTGCCCTCTAAAAAAAAAAAAGATCTGGTTCATTGAATGCAATAAGAATAACAAAATTTTGAGAAGGGACTGTATAACAGATATGTAGAAACTTCTAATGACTTGGATTGAAGACCAGACACAGAAGCATATCCCTCTCAGCACTATGACAATCATGGCCAAAGCAATCATGTTTGCAATGTTGAAAGAAAAGGCTGGACCTGACTACCATGTTAAACTTATTAGCTCTGGGTGGTTTAAGTATTCAAGAATCATTATTAATTAAATAATGTGTAAGTGAATGGTGAGTCTGTGAGTGCTGATGCGAAGGCACCTGAAGAACTTTTGTAAACTCTAGACGAGATTATTGTGGAGGAAAATTACTTGTCAGAGCAAATTTTCAACATAAATGAAAACCCTCTATTACTGAAACAAATGTCTAAAAGTACTTTCATCCATAAGGAGACCAAGTCAATGCCAGGTTTCAGGGCTTTTAAGGGCAATATAACCATCTTGCTTCGAAGCAATGTTGCAAGCTATAAATTGAAGTCTTTTGTGACCTGGCACAGTGAGAACCCCATGGCCTTCAAGCATATCAATAAGCACACATTGGTCAGTGTACTACAGAGGCAATCAAAAGCCATGGATGACCTATGTCTTCCTCCAAGATGCCCTCCTGAACCCCTATGCCAGCAAAATGGAGAAGTGCTATTTGGAGAATAACACATCTTTCACTCGAGATTTTGCTTATTGTTTATACTGTTCCCAGACATCATCTTTTTATTGGTGATTCATCCAGATATCAAAGTGGTGTTTGTCCTTCCAAATACCACCTCTTTCATCCAATCAGTGGATCAAGAGGTTATAGCAGCTTTTAAGGCCTACTATCTGAAGAGTAACTTTGCCCACACTGTTGTTATACTTGAGGACAACACTGAGAAGAGAATGATGAGATGCTGGGAGGATTACAATATCCATGAGCTGCATTAAGAACCATGATTGGGTTTTGAGTGATGCTGCCAATGAGTGTATTAATGGTATCTGGAAGGATACACACCAGAGATTCATACCTAACTTTAATGTATCTGCCAAGGATGAGGAGGTTGCAAATATCAATAAGGCTGTGATTGAGAAGGCAAACAGTTCTAAATTGGGTGTGGATAAACACGACATTGAAGAGCTCTAATGGTGGTTCCTGAGGAACTGACTAAGAGTTGGAACCAGAACAGGAATGCATAGCTGAATAGGCAAGAACAAAAGAAACTACAGGAGAAGAAGAACCCCCAAGAAAATTCACAGTGAAGGATTTAGCAGAAGTTTTTGCAGACCTCAACAAGCTCCTTAAAATGTTTGAAAACATGTACCCCAATGCAGAAAGGTTTTCATTAATAGAGAGGAATGTTCATGGTGCATTATCTGCTTACAAGCAAATCTGTAATAATAAGAGTGAAAAAAACAAACAAGCAAAACATCATGGACACATTTCTGAAGAGTGAGATCTCCTCAAGAAAAGACTCAGACAGGTGCTTCAGGAGGTGTTCCAGAAGGCATTGTTATCATAGGAGGTGACAGCTCCAAGTGTGTTATTGCCCCTGAAGACCTCCCAGTGGGGACAAGATGTGCAGGTGGAAGACAGTGATATTGATTATCCTAGATATTGATTATCTAGGTTAATGTGTGTGTCTTATTTTTTGCTAAAAAGGTTTACAGAGGAAAAAAACATTAAAAATTTAAAAATAGAAAGAAACTTCTAGAACAAGGATATAAAAAAGGATAATGTTTTTGTACAAGTGTACAATGTGTTTGAGTTTTAAGCTAAGTGTTATTGCAAAAAAGTGAGATGTTTTATAAAATAAAAAATTTATAAAGCCAAAATGTTACAGTATGCTAAGGTTAATTTATTATTGAAGAAAGAAAAGTATTTTTAATAAATTTAGTGTAGTCTAAGTGTATAGTGTTTAGGTCAACAGTAGTGTACAGTAATGTCCTAGATCTCTACATTCAATCATCTCTCACTCTCTGACTCACCTAAAACAACTTTCAGTCCTGTAAGCTCCATTCATGGTAAGTTCCCTGTAAAGGATAGCATTTTGTATCTTATATTGTATTTTGACTGTGTCTTGTCTATGTTTAGATATGTTTAGATACACAAATACCTACCATGTGTTACAATTGTGTACAGTATTTAGTACAGTAACATGTTCTACGGGTTTATAGTCTAAGGTCAATAGGCTATACCATATAGCCTAGGTGTGTAGTAGACTATACTACCTAGGTTTGTGTAAGTGCACTCTATGATGTTTGCACAATGGTGAAATCACTTAACAATGCATTTTCAGAACGTATCCCCATTGTTAAATTATGAACCCTCTCAGAAAATTCATTATATATGCTCTGAGTTTATTTTTAACTTGCATCCATTTGAGAACAAGATCAGAAATGTCGTTATTTTCTGCCTGTCACAGACACAGATGCAGCTGTTAAGTCTTTCTATTTTCACTTGTCACATTAAAATTCAGAATTAAAGTGGCTGTAGATACCTAATTCTCAACAACAGAGATATAATGGACTGATGAATCCATTTATGGGAAGACAACGAAAATATTACCTACTCTTACACACCCAAATTCCATTTTTTGTTGCATTTTGATCTTGATCTTTTATTTATTTATTTTATTTATTTTTTTTGAGGGCAGTGTCACTGGCCCTCATATGTGGGACCAAACCGGGGCCAGCGCTTAACCACCATGCCACTCGGCTGGCTCTTTGAACTTTTATTTTTAAATTACGTTAAAATACATTTCTTGCTCCATCAATTTTTGAATGGACTTTAATAAAAAGCAATAAAATTCTGAAGTATCATGAAAATAAAATCTCACCAACAATATGTTATTAAGCTGTATTCAATGATTAATGAATTGGTTAAAATCCAATCTAGAAAATAAAAAGAAGCTCCATACAGGGTAGTTTTCCTTATTTGGTGCACAATGACACCTTGGAACCAGGTTGTGTAATTTAAGTAAAGCTGGCAGGCTCTGATTGGTCATTGCTAAGTTACATTTCTGGGAGAGTTGAGTATTCACAAGACAAGGAAACTTTGTTAAGGTTTGGCTGGTGGGGGGTGGGTCTTAGCATAAGAGACTCCATCTTGGACCTAGCATAATTATTTACACTTAACAGTAAAGATTTATATTTTTACATGGATAATGTCTCATACAGTACATTTGCTGTGAAGTGTTTGAGCTCTGCTTACCTGGACACGGTTTCTTTAGGATAGGAATTGCCAAAATTGAATTGAATTTCCTAAGTGGGCCAAATTTTAGATTTCAGTTTGATAGCCTTCTCGGTAATGGCATTTGTTTGAAATGGATATCAACCTAATTGGTTATAGAAAATTCCAGGGGCCAGCCGAGTGGCTCAGTTGGTTAAGAGGTGGCTTATAGGGCCGGCCAAGTGGCGCAGTGGCTAAGCGCTGGCTTGGGAAGCCAGCAGGCCTGGTTCGGGTCCCATATATGAGGGCCAGTGACACTGCCTTCAAAAAAAAAAAAAAGAGGTGGCTTAGAGAGTGAGCTCTGAGCAACAGGGCTGCCGGTTCGATTCCCACATGGGCCAGTGAACGCTGTTCCCTAGCTGAGCTGTTGCTGAGCTACAAATAGGTGCCAGGATGGCTCAGCTGGTGTAACAACAAGATTGCCTGTTCAATGGTGAGCTACGCTCACCCGCAACTAAAGATTGAACTCGGCACTTTGAGCTAAGCTGCTGCCCGGATGGCTCAGAGGATAGAGCATATGTTCTTAACAACAAGGCTGCTGGTTCGACACCCGCATGGGATAGTGGCTACACCCACGCACAACTAAGATGGAACATAGCACCTTGAGCTTGGAGGCCATGAGCTGCCGGCAGGAAGCCAGATGATGACTGGCACCCTCCACAATGAAGACTGAAGAACAACAACTTGGCTTGTCTCCTCCCCCAATTCCCCAACACTGTTCCCCTCCCCCAATTCCCCAATAAAATCTTTAAAAAAATAATTCCAGCTAATGTGCTTTCTATTACCTCAGGTAGATGTTCTTTTCATATAGAAACAATGTGTTAATTTGTTAATCATTTGTTAAACAGATGTTTATTATACACTACTATGTGCATGGTATGCAATCAGTTAGGAATCCTGTCCCTCAAGGATTTCAGAGTATTATCGACAAGATAAGCTCTATTTTTGCCTGCATCAAGCTTTATAGCTATAATTAACTTTTAGCAACACTAAATGTACATGCGATGTAGTGATTTTTAACTCTACTAAAGCAAATACTTCAACCACATGTTATAAACCTGGTGCAATGGAAAAAGTCACTTTAGCATATGAATGAACCTAGTCAGCTGCTCAGCACCTTGACTTTGTTTGCTCTTGACCACTGCACCACTCGGCTGGCCCAGAGTTTGTTTTCAATTTGACAGTGAGCAGTCTATACTTTCATAAAGTACTGTCTTTGCAAATAAAATGTCTCCCTAGAGAAAGCTAGAATTTTAACACTCCAGACTATCTATATAAGAGTGGTTTAATGAGAAATAGTCTGTCACAAAGGGGAGGTAAGGGACTTATTTTAAGGCAGCATTGGCAGAGTAAACACACTGCCTATATTTAAATTTTATATTGCAAATTTTAAAAAATTGATGTATTTAAATATGTTTTTTATTTATGCTTAACATAATGTTGAGAAAATATCTATTGTGCTTATTATGGAAATAAAAAAAGACAAGCCAAATGAGAACAAATAGAAGATATTTACACAGAGCTTTGTATAGCAAGGGAGTTAGTTACCATACCTTAGATTTGGCAGAGGAAATCTTTATAGTATATCAAGGGGAACGCTTCAGGTATAGTTTGATTGGAGGCTTTTGGTATATGAAAGCTGGATATGTGCTTCCTAAAAGCAGAATATCCTATGTGGTTGGTTTGTGAAACACATTTGACTCTATGATTGACCTTGAATTGAAAGAGGAGGCAAAATTTGGAAAGCTAGTAGTCATTGACCAAGTCCTGACTTTTCTGGACTACCTACTGCAGAGGTTGTAAACCAGAGTTCTGTTGTCATACGAGGTCTGCCTATTAAGTTCACAAATTCATCCGAGAAAAAGTGCTACATATCTCATTGCTGAGTATCTCTATGGTCACATTCGAAGTACTCCCCTTGGGAAGCTATGCACTGTTGCCAGTACCTAATCCACCATTCAAAGTAATTTTAAAATGTTTTTTCTGGAATGGCCATCAGAGCTGCCATCATATACTCTTGATGTCCTGAATATCATTATAATATCTTTCTTTCAATATTTCCTTTATCTTTGGGTAAAGAAAGAAGTCACTGGGGGCCAGATCAGGTGATTAGGGAGGGTGTTCCAATACAGTTATTTGTTTACTGGCTAAAATCTCTCTCACAGAGAGTGCTGTGTGAGCTGGAACATTGTCATAATGATGCAAGAGCCATGAATTGTTGGTGAAAAGTTCAGGTCATTTTCACCTAATTTTTTCATGCAGCCTTTTCAGCACTTCCAAATAGTAAACTTGGTTAACTGTTTGTCCAGTTGGGACAAATTCATAATGAATAATTTCTCTGATATCCAAAAATTTTAGTAACATCATTGCAAAAAGTTCGCAAATGTAATTGTCAGAACTCGTATATGGTCTAGCAATTGTCTGTTTGTACATTCAGTATCTCATTATCAAAATTATCATTCATGTGTTAAATACTCTTTTGAGTGACTACTATGTGCCAAATAGTGTTTTGGATTTCTTTAAGCTGAGCCATCCTGTCACCTGTTGGAAGCTCAACAGCAGCTCAGCTCAGGCTGGGCATCGAACTGCTGTTGCTCAGAGCTCAGCTCGCACTCTTGAGTGAGCTCTTAACCAACTGAGCCACTCAACTGTCCCTCCCAAGCAGTGTTTTAGCTGCCAGTGGCCAACAGTGACCAACACAGATAAAAACAAAAATCCCTGTCCTCAGAAAGGTTATACTCAAGATGGGAAAGACAGATTGGTTCCAATTTTTGTTTTATTTTGTTTAATTGAATTTTTAAAAGACTTTTTGCTAAAACATAGCTAATATACAAATATTAGTATCAGGTGTACTCAATAGTTATTCAACATTAGTATACCTAAAGAAATGATCACCATGATAAGTCCTGCAACAGATTAGTTGCAGTTTTAAACAGAACGTAGAAGGCCATACAAATAAAGTTGTCATTGACAAATGGAGTTGAGGGAATAAGCATTCTTAGAGAAAAATATTCCAGGCATAAAAAACAGTAAGTTCAGAGATCCAGAGGCTATAACATGTCTACAGTATTTTATGAATAGCATGAAGGTCATGTGGTTTGAGTAGAGTATATAAGGGGGAAGAGTAGGAGATAGGTTCAGAGTAGCAAATGGGCCAGATCAAATAAGGCACAGTCAGCCATTGTAACAAATTTAGTTTCAGCTCTGAGACATAGGAAGCCATTGAAAATATTTGAGTAGAAGTATGGTAAGATGTTACATATTAACAGGATCACTTTGACTGCAGGTGTATCAAAAATCCAAGCTTAAGAGATTCATTAGGAAGCTATTCCAAAAATCAAGATGAGATGACTGATGGCTTGGACTAGGATGGCAGAAGCCATTATATGTCTTTTGAATGGAGAATTTAATCCATATACATTTAAAGTAATTACTTTTATGTAAGGACTTACCATTTCCATGTTTGCAATTAGTTCTTAATGTTTTAAAATCATATTATCACATAAGTGTGCATTTATAGATACTAGAGCCTTCATTTGTCTATTTTTTCTTAATTTGATATATCTTCGTCTCTTTCACTCTATTGGTTTCTAACACTTTAATTTCTTTACAATTTCTTACTGAAGAATCCAGGACCTTTGACCTGTGGGTTTTAGTCTATATTTTACTATTGATTACTCAAGATGAAATTCATTCTTTTCCTCTGTCCTTTGAGCTTCTTGCAAATTGGAAACTGGATCTGGAGACTGGATCAGACTCAGATTTTATCACTTTGGCAAGTGAATAAGTAGAAAATATAGGAGTCAGAAAATGTTTTGTAATGTTAGCAGTCATTGATACTTAACACCTATATCCATTCATAGGGGCTTGAAAATAGGAAATATTCTAAAAATGTCATTTCTTATTCATTTTTTTGGATACTTTTATAAGGGGATAATTCCCCTCATTTGCTATACAGTTACCCAGTGGTATAGTACATAATGGAAATTATTGATTCTTTCCCTTTATTTACCAGTTTTCAAGCTAATGAATTGCTTCCCTATCATCCTCCAAAACAGACCGATTCTTTGGCAAACATCAGTATAACTCATAGATTCAAGCATATTTAACTTCATAATTATTATTATTATTGAAGTTTATGTTATCCCCTTTTTGGATAGTGAGAGTCTTTTCAAGTTGACTCCTAGGTCCATTTGACACACTAACCTTTGGTAGCTTCCTTTATGTCTGTCATTACAATAATTTCCAGGTTCACCTTATATATATATTTACCTTAAACCTGGAACAATCATTTCTCTAAGAGACCCTGATTTCTAATAGTGGGAAATGATATTTCAAGACTATAGTCTGGCATTAGGCTTGCTCACTGCTACTGAGTTGGGATTGTGCCTAGATCTTTTACTCAACTAAGATAGAAGATTCTTAAGCATATATACATATGAATCCTTGAATATAATGGAACTATTAATCTCTCCAATATGATTACTGAAAACATTAAAATATTTTTACATGTACTCTATTTTCACTTAATTTAAAAGTAGTTATATTATATCTATATTGTCAAAACATATACCCATAGCATAATATTCTCTCTCCTTCTTAGTACTCATGTAGTCTTAGTTCTTGCAGGTAACTAAATATTTAATGCTTACATATTAAAGTCTTATATTAAGGTCCTCTAGTCTTAGTTGTGTGAAGTTTGTTCTCTATTAGAGTCCTCGGAAAGGATTCATGGGCACAATATTAACTGAGTTCTCTAATTTTGATAAAAGACTATTGGCTATATAGCTGAAACTTGGTTTTGCTGAATATAAAATTTTTGGTACAAATTTCATTCCTTGAGTATGGAAAAAGGTTACTACAGTTTCTTTTGGCTTAAGTCTTTGCTGTCTTAAAACCTGTTGATAACTTAGTGTTATTTACTTCATGACTGCTTTTCTTTCTAGTTGCCCAAAAGATATTGTTTTTTAAAATCCTGTAATTTTATTAAGGTATATCATGGTGTTTGTAGTATTGTGCAATATTAATATATATTCAGTGTGCTATTTCAATATATGATTTCCAATTATTGTTGGGGAACATTTCCTTGGATTAGAGTTTTTAGTTTTTACTGTTTCCTTTACATTGCTTTTCTTCATCAAGGATGACTAATGTATACTAATTGTATGTTCTGTCACCCTTGTCTATTTTTTTTTTAATTTTAAATCTTTTATTGCAAAATAAACATTTTCTGTTAAATTAGTTTCAGGTGTACAACACAATGCAATAGTTATACTTTTTACCCCTCAAAGTGACAACTTCCCTCCCCCAATTTGGCACCCCACTCCTCCCACCATATCATACTATCAATGATAATTCCTTTGACTCCTTTGCACAGTATACTCCACATCCCGTGACAATCTATGTATTCAATTACAGTTAGCATACAATATTACACAACATCAGCTTCAGGTGTACAGTGCAGTGATCAAGCCTCTACTCCATCCATGAAGTGGTCTCCCTAACAAGGCATGTGACCAACTGACACCCCTCAAAATTTTTACAAAAATTATAATAATCCCTGAACTGTGTTTCATATCCCTTTGGCAATATTGTAGTTGTCTATTTATGCTGTCTAATCCCTTACCCTTCTCTCTCATCCCCACCCCCCTCCCAAATAGCAACCCTCAGTTTTTCCTCTATATCTATGAGACTGTTTACTTTGCTCAATCATTCAGTTTCTCAGATTCCACATATAAGTGAGATCATATGGTTATTTGTCTTTCTCTGACTGACTTATTTCACTTAACATAATAGTCTCTTCACAACATTATCAATTACATTCCCAGAACTGCCTGCCATATCCCTGCAGCAACATTGTAGTCACCCACCTATGCTGTCCAAAACCCTCCCCCTCTCCCTCATCCCCACTCCCTCCCAGCCAGCAACCATCAGTTTTTCCTTTATATCTGCTTGATATTATTTCAATCTTCTTAAAATTACTGAAACTTTTTTTGTGGCATAATGTGGTCTGTCTTGGAAAATGTCCCTTGTGCACTTGAGAAGAATGTATATTCTGTTGTTTCAGGGTGAAATGCTCTAAAATTATCTACGCAGTCCAGCTGGTCTAAAGTGTCATTTAAGGCCACTCTTTCCAGGTTGATTTTCTGTTTAGAGGATCTGTCCATTGTTGACAATGGGGTGTTGAAGTCCCCTACTATGATAGTGTTACTGTTGATCTCTGTCTTTATGGCTGTCAAAATCTGCTATATAGAATTAGGAGTTCCTATGTTGGATGCATAGATGTTTATTATGGTTATAGTGCCCTTCTTTGATTTTTATTTTAGTCATTTTAAAGTCTAGTTTGTCCAAAATAAGTACTGCTACACCAGCCTTTTTTTCTCTCATTTCCATTTGCATGAAATATCTTATTCCATCTGTAAACAGCATATACATTGGTCCTATTTTCTTATACACTCAGCCACTCTCTGTCTTTTGATTGGAGCATTTAACCTATTCGCATTTAAAATGATTATTGATAGATGTATATGTATTGTCATTCTGTTATTTGTATTCCTGGTCTTCCTGGGTTAGCTTGTTTACCCCTTTCTTTTCTTTAAGAAAGCCCTTTTAACATTTGTTGCAATGCTAGCTTGGTGGTAATGAATTCCTTATGCTTATTCTTTTCTGAGAAGCTCTTTATTTCTCCTTCAATTTTAAGTGATAGCCGTGCTGGGTAGAGCAATCTTGGTTGCAGGCCTTTATTTTGTGTCACTTTGAAGATCTCCTGCCACTCCCTTCTGGCCTGCAGTTTCTGTAGACAAGTCAGCTGTTAGTCTAACAGGAGTTCCTTTGTATGTAACCTGCTGTCTTTCTCTTGCTGCTTTTAGGATTCTGTCTCTGTCTTTAATATTTCCCATTTTAACTATGATGTGTCTTGATGTGGACCTGTTTTGGTCAGCTTGTTTGGAACCCTTTGCACTTCCTGGGCATGTATGTTGATTTCTTTCACCAGGGTATGGAAGTTTTCAGTCATTTTTTTCTTCAAATACATTCTCGACCCGTTGCTTCTTCTCTTCTCCTTCTGGTATTCCTATGATGTGATGGTGGTGTTCTTCATCTTGTCCCATAAGGCTCTTAAACTATTTTCATTGTTTTTTATTCTTTGGTCTTTCTGTTGTTCCAACTGGGTGATTTCTGCTATTTTTGTCTTCCAAATCACTAATCTGGTTCTTTGCTTCATCTACTCTACTGGTGATTCCTTCGAGTGTGTTCTTCATTTCAGTTATTGTATTCTTTAGTTCTAACTGGTTGTTTTTTATGATTTCTCTATCCTTTCTTATGTCCTCACTAAGTTTGTTAAACATTCTTGTCATTAGTGTTCTAAACTCTGTCTCTGAAAGGTTGGATCCCTCTGTTTCATTTAGTTCCATTTCTAGAGGTTTCTTCTGATCTTTTACTTGTGACATGTTTCTTTGTTTCCTCATTCTGGCTGTCGCTCTGGGATTGCTTTGATGTATTAGATAGATCACCAGTAGAGCCCTGGGTGGATCACACAGGCACACAGCTCATGGCCCAACACTCCCAGGAAAACTCCCAGTCTCAGCCTGTCCCAATCAGCTGCTTGCAGATTAGGCCAAGCAGCCTGATAAGCAATCACCAGCCTGGCAACTCTGCAAGCGCAGTGCCGAGATCGGGGATCCGAGGCAGCTTGCATACTCCTGCCGTCTCAATGAGCAGCCTGATGGAGCCAGATTGCACCCACCAGGCGTTTTCCTGACAATGCAGCACAAGCTGTAGAGAGGTTGGGGATTCAAGGCTGGTTGCGCTCCTGTGTCTCAGTGAGCAGCCGTTGGAGCCGGAGGGCACCTGCCCAGCGTTTCCCTGGCAACGCACCATAAGCCGCGCGGACGGTTGGAATCCAAGACTGCTTGCACGCATGCACACACACACTTCTGCACCAATTCCACCTGACCAATGAGGTCCCAGACCTTACCTTCTGTGGGAGGGCCGAACCCTGACAAAATTGCGCCCTCCTGTACACCACTTGAGTTCAAGTCCCATACCAGGGGTACAATAGTCCCAAAATGTCCAGCTTCTGTACCAAAGGTGCTCAGTCCAGTTCGTCCCCACAGGTTCCTGGGTCCGGCTCACACAGCTACTCCCAACACCAGGAACCGGGTGAGTGCTCACCGGCGAGGAGCCCGTGTGCCGGCCCTGCTGATTCTCTAGCCTCTCTCAGCCTCATCGAGATGGGCAAAGAGAGTTCTCACTAATTTCTACTGCCAGATATCTTGGAACTCCCCTTTCTGGCAAAGGAACTTTAGGTTGGTGAGCTTGGTGTGTGGTCGGAGTGTTTGTCCCTCAACCGAAGAAGACTCCCGACATCTGGGGCTTCCCTCACGGGATTCACCCTCTCTCGTCTCCGCACCACCCTTGTCCATTTTTAATATTTTCACATTGTTTCAAATATTTTTAATTTTTTTTTCATTTTTGTCTTCTATTTTTCTTTTAATTTTTTTAAAGGTCTATTTTTATTTATTTATTTTGAGGGCAGTGTCACTGGCCTTCATGTGTGGGACCCGAACCAGGACCACTGGCTTCCCAAACCAGTGCTTAACCACCGCACCACTCAGCAGGCCCTAATTTTTTTTTGAGGGCAGTGTCACTGGCCCTCATATGTGGGACCCAAACCGGGGCCTCTGGCTTCCCAAGCCAGCACTTTACCACTCAGCCAGCCCTCCAACTCCATGTCTTTTGATTAGAGCATTTAGTCCATTTTCCTTTAAAACAATTATTGATAAACATATAGTTAGTGCCATTTTATCATTTATCTTTATGTTCCTTTTTTCTCCTTTCTTTCTTTTTTCTTTTTAACCTATAAAATTTTTTATTTCACTTTTGAATTTGTATACTTTTCCTGATTATTTTATGTAAGGTAAAAACTAAACTTTTTAAAGGATATACACAAATCTAGCACATTAATAACTGGGGATTTTTCTTTTTTGCTATGCTATTTTCACAGCCGTGGGCATGTTTGCTAAGCAATACAACCATCACAGAAGCAAGCATAAGGCAGAATACCGGTACGAAAAAAAAAGCAATAAATAGCTGCAAGATATACAGACAGGTTTGCTCCACATTCACTACTGCATTTTCAAGTGCTGAGTATTCAACTGCACATTTTTGTTCAGCTGGAAAGGAGGGATTTTTTTTTCCTTTTTTTGATTGTTTTCATCAGTGCATGCATGTCTTTTTCTCATTTCAGCAGATGGATAAACAGATGGACACTACATCTACATGGAATGTTTAAGGGTGGGGAGGATATTGTGAGACTAGTAGGCCTTGGTATTCTTGATTCTCCCCTTTGAAGTGTTCATGCAACTTCCCTGCATTATCAGATAGTGTTTAAACATATCTGTGAACTTGGCTGGATTAGTACAGTTGGGAGATCTGGTGACAGGTGCTAACAAGCATTATCAGGACTATCTGTAGTACAGGGAGAAGTCATGGATATTTAAAAAATACTCTTTTGGGGGGCTAGCTGAGTGGTTTATTTGGTTAACAGTTGGCTTGTGAGCATGGGCTCTGAGCAGCAGGAGCACCAGTTTGGTTCCCACATAGGCCAGTGACACTGCACCCTCTACATCTAAGATGGTGAACAACAGTTTGACCTAGAGCTGGGCTGCCATGAATGGCCGGCGATAAAGTAGGCTGCAGTGAGGCTGCAGTGGACTGCTGTGAGCTACTGTGAATTGCCGGCAGCCAGCAAAGCTGCGGTGAGCTGCTGTGTGCTGCCATGAGGGGCCATTTCATGGCCAGTGACTAACTGCCTCAGCCAGGAAGAGCACAATGATCAAAATACCAATATGGGCTAGTGAAGCGGCATCCTCCACAACTAGACTGAAGTGCAAAAGGACAGCAACTTGTCTCTTCTCCTTCCCTGATTCTCCAATGCTTTTCCCCTCCCCCAATCCCCCAATAAAATCTTTCAAAAAAGGAAAAAAATTCTTTTTTGAATAAGATCTTGGTATGACTGAAGAGCAACAACCATGCTGAGAACTGAAGGAAGGCAGAGCTGTGGTGCTGGAGGCTCTTCTCAATTTCTTTAAACAAGCCCTGCTCACCAAAGTGCTCACCAACTTCACTTCTCAACCACTCCAGACCCCCTATCACTGCCCGTATAGTATTCAACTGTGGAGAAAAGAAAATGATACAATTCACAAAGAAAAAAATACAAAGAAGCAGAAGAACAGAGATTTAAGGAGGGAAGAGTAAACCGAAGTCAATAGTAAAAAAATGACGATTGGAAAGGATGTTTAGATTTCAAAATTAAAAGCTCTGAGCTAGGAAGAACCCAAAGACTGAGTAGTCCTCATGTGAAAGGCAATCTAGGCAGAGCATTGCTCTTAAAGGTATCACCCAGGAGACAGTAAGGCCATTCATAAGGTACAGAGTTTTGTTTTCTTCTTTACCTCATGGTTACATAGAAAACAGATTCAAGTACTGAAGCACAATTCACAAATCAGTAACATGTTGCTCTGGAAAAGTGGTTTCAGGCATATGTGTTATGTGAGCACTGGACTTTCTCATAGTGTCATAACCCAGTTATCTGCCACAAAGAATTTGAATTTCAGGCTTCAAGTTTCCTCAGAAGAAGACACTGTGGACATCTGCAGTCATGAAATTTTGAGTGGCAACAGGAACTGATCAAGTGTCTACAAGCCCTGAACAACAAACAGAATTACTGTGAATTACCATCAAAGTTTAATGTGAAATGATAGGTGTCTCACTCCATGTCCCAGCATCTTAATATAATCCATTAATATAACTTTCTGCACAACTTTACAATGGAGCTGTATTTCAGTGACTGTTTTGATATCAGATTAAATTTTCCAACAAAGTACATTTATTTTAGGTCTATTTATTCTACCAGTAAGATTTCTACATAGTTGCAAAACCCATAATCACAATGTTTAGTTTTATGGGCCGGCCGAGTGGCTCGGAGGTTAAGCGCTGGCCTGGGAAGCCAGCGGCCCCGGTTCAGTCCCACATATGAGGGCCAGTGACACTGCCCTAAAAACAAAACAAAACAAAACAAAACAAAAAACAATGTTTAGTTTTATTTTAAATTAAAAACACAGCAATCCTGCCAATGTTAACAAAAGTAAAACCTTCAGAATGCTGTGGCATTTATGTGACAAATCTGAGTTTACAATACAAATACCAGCTGTTTGTCCATGGACTGTTTTTGATAGGCTGAGTTTATGAAAAATCGAAAGTCAATATACAATTTATTTTTTTTTAATTTTTTTGAGAGGGCAGTGTGGCTGGCACTCACATGTGGGATCTGAAGCGGGGCCGCCAGCATCCCAAGCCAGCTCCCAACCACCACGCCACTCGGCCAGCCCACAATTCTTTTTTTTTAATCACACAAAAATATATATGTGGAGGGTACAGAGTGATACTGAACAGATCACAAACATGAAAAATATTAGTTCTATCCCTCCTCAGTATCGCCTTCATCTTCTTGGTTTTCCGATGTTCACAGAGTGAGATTATCCTTAAGCAACTGAATGATCAGGGTGCTGTCTTTGTAGTTTCATTCAGTGTATCCAATTGTGCAATTGCTTCATGAAATGCCATTTTCCGAGGCTGCAGTTTTCTCAGAATTCAGACTCTCGTATAAAAGACTGAGAAATTCACTGCCAGGCTAAGTTGAATTGTGTAGACTGCATTTCTTTCTTACTAATTGCAAATGCTTCCTGGTAAGCCTGCTGGAAGTTCAATAGTGGTTTGTTTATTGACTCCAGATGCCACCTCAGAAAGATATATAAAATAATCTTTCATTTTCAAGTTGAAAATCTTACTTTCTGTTTGTGTACCACTGGGAATAAGATATTTGTCCTACAGCACCAGAACATTATTGCAGATGTCCTACCATTCTGCCTCTATCTTCAGTCGGTATTCTTTGCCCATTTGCTGCTTTTTCTCATTCGTTTCTATTTTCTGTTCAATGCTGGAGATCATGCTCCAGGAAGAACAGCAGGTGCCTTCCAAGTTCTTGTAGGTGACAGAGAGCAGATTTCTCTCTTCATTGGAGAGTTCATGCCCTCGTTTCATGACTGCCTTCATGGGTGCAGCCATATCATCATTGAACTCAGCCTGCTCAGAGAGCTTGGCTTTCTGTATCAGCTCATTTTTATCCATGGTCAAGACGGTGGGAGGACTGCAGGGGGGAAAGATGCTTGCGAGCAGGACTCTTGCAAACATGGTGACCACTTCCTTCCTAGGCCCATTCCTCAGGTGGCAACGGCAGCTACCCCAGCCCTGGAATCTGTGGCAGTATTGGTGGCAGCTCCACTTCCACTCTGCCTCCACCTTCTTTTTCTTAAAAAAATGCCTTTAACTTTCCTTGTAATTCTGGTTTGGTGATGACGAACTCCTTTAGCTTTTACTTGCCTGAGAAGCTCTTTATCTCTCCTTTAATTTTAAATGATAGCTTTGGGGCATAGAGTAGTCTTGGTTGTAGGTCTTTACTTTTCATCACTTTGAATTTATTTTTGCCAATCTCTTCTTGCCTGCAATGTTTCAATTGTGAAATCAGCTGAGAGTCTTATGGGAGATTCCTTGTAAGTAACTAGTTGCCTTTCTCATGCTACTTTTAGGATTCTCTCTGTCTTTAACTTTTGCTATTTTTATTACACTTTGTCTTGGTGTGGGTCTGTTTGGGTTCATCTTGTTTTGGACCCGCTGTACTTCCTGGGCTTATATGTCTATTTCATTCCCCAGGTTAGGAAAGTTTTCAGTCATTATTTCTTCAAATGGGCTCTTGATCGCTTATTTTCTCTCTTTTACTTCTTATACTACTATGATGTCAATCTTGTTATACTTGGTGCTGTCCCAGAGGTCTCTTAAACTTTTCTCATTAATTTTTTTTCCTTTTGGTGTTCTGAATTGCTGGGGGTTTTTTGCAACCTTGTCTTACAAATCACTGATTTTCTGCTTCATTTAAAGTATTGTTGATTACCTCTAATGTATTTTTTAAAGATTTTATTGGAGAATTGGGGGAGGGGAACAGCGTTGGGGAATCAGGGAAAGAGGAACAGACAAGTTACTGTCTTTTTGTTCTTCAGTCTAGTTGCAGAGGACGTTGCTTCACTGGCCCATGTTGGTATCGTCATTGCGCTCTTCCCAGATGAGGCAGATTGGTCGCCAGACTCTTGATGGTCGCTCACCGTGGCTATTGGAAGCTTCTGCTGGCTGCCAGCCACTCATGCTGGCTGCCAGCCACTCACTTTAGCCTATGGCAGCCCACTGCAGCAGGGGCTGAAGCCTACACCGTCACTGGGGCTTGCAGCCCAGCTCCAGGTGGAGCTGTTGTTAGCTGTAGAGAGCAGTGTCACTGGCCCTCATATGTGGGATCCGAACTGGGGCCGCTGGCATCCAAAAACCAGCTCTTAACCAATGTGCCACTTGGCCGGCCCTAAGTATTTTTGTTTTAAGACTTTATTGGGGAATTGGTGGAGGGGAACAGCCAAGTTGTTGTCCTGTTGTTCTTCAGTCTAGTTGTGTATAATGTATTCTTAATCACTTCTTTTTTTTTTTTTTGAGGGCAGTGTCACTGGCCCTCATATGGGGGACCCGAACCGGGGCACTGGCATCCCAAGCCAGCTCTTAACCACTGCGCCACTCGGCCAGGCCCAATGTATTCTTTATTTCAGTTATTGTAGTCTTCATTTATGACTTTTTAACAATTTCTATCTCCACATTTGTGTTTTCAATCTCTTTTTTTGAGTTCTCTGTAAGTTGTTTGAGTAACCTTAAAGCCGTTTTTTTGAATTCTGTATCTGGTAGGTTGTTTGCCTCCGTTTTGTTAAGTCCTTTTTCTGGAGTTTTCTCCATTTCTTTCATGTGGGACATATTTCTTTGTTTTCTCATTTTGCTGCCTCTATGTGTTTATTTCTATGGTTTAGGTTGATCTGCTCTGTCTCGCATTCTTGGCTGGGTGGCATCATGTAGTAGTTCCCCTGAAGGGCGCTGTGGTACAGTCTTCCTGATCACATGCACTGGGAGATCCAGGAGTGTCTCTTTTGTGGGTTGTGTGTGACCTCTTTAATAGTTGAGCTTTGATTGCTTTTAGCACATCCATTGGTGGGAATGACCCTAAGTCTGACTGGTTGTAGGGTTTGGCCACATCCAAAGCTTACAGGCTGCTCTGCAAGGAGTTATCCCATGGAGTATGATTTCCCCAGTTGGCTCTGGTGCCTATTGAGACAACCTTTTGGGTGTGCCCCTCGTGGTGTTCATTGGGTGATGCTTTGCTCTGATTCTCAGTTGACTTCCAGGTATGTTGCTTCTGGAGCCTCTTGGAAAGGGCTCTGATGTAGGCCCATATCAGCTACTGCATGTGACCAGCCTGGGGCTACCTATAGGAGCTACAGAGTGATGCCTGTTTGGTCACTGCCTTTTCTGGACCTGGAAGCATGTGGATGAGGCCACACTGAAAACCATGGATGGATTTCACCAGTGTCAGGCTTGGGGTAAATCCACAAAAATCCGGGGACAACCTGAGGCCTGCAGTTTCCTGCAGGCTTCCATAAAGCTAAGCCACCAATAGAGCCTTGTTTGATATGCAAGTTAAGTGAGGCAGGATCTCAGGGAGTCACCAAGGTGAGATGAATATTCTTCAAGTTAATGGTCATTCTAATTTGGTGCCAGTGATGACCCTGGAGCTACTCAGCAAAAGTCTCAGAGCATTCCAAAGTCAGCTGTCACCCACATGGTGCCCATTGGATCCCCGAGAGTTGTCCAAGAAAGTGTGTAATGCAAGTAGGGCTGGATGCTCACCAAGAAAGTGTCTCAGGTGTTATGAGATTTAGGTGGGGATGGTCCCAGGGAGTCATCAGGGTGGAGCTAGCAGGTGGAGCATGCAGTGTTCACCAAGCCAATACAGATTCAGATTTGGCCAACTGTGGGGGGGGGGGGCTTAATAAAGGAAAAATGATGCTGGCCTACCAGCTGCAAGGCATGAGGATTCTACACAAGGAAAATTAAGACTTTCCTTCCAGTTTTCACCATGAAGCCACATGCTTACTCTTCCCTGTATGTCTCTGATGCCTCCTGAGACAGTGTCCCTGTGTAGAGCCCAGGGTGAGTTCCAGCATGTGAGTGAGTCTGTGTGCTGGCATTTTAAAAGAACATCTCGGTTTCCTGCAGACTTCTGACCTACCCAGATGATCAGAACCCCCACAGCCAGATATTGTCGGGGCTCCTCTTCTTGGCGCAGGTACTCTGAGATGGGGATCACAGGGTGGGGCTGGGTCCCTTGCTCTTCTGGGATGTGGGTGCCAATCATGGCTGAGATATACCTCCCAATTCTCAAGTGCCAGAGCAGGTGTCAGGCTGGCCTTCTACCATCTCCACCCTTCCTACCAGTCTCAATGTAGTTTCATTATACCCTTAGTTATAAAACTTTTGTTCAGCTAGACTTCAGATGGTTCTTCAGGTTGATTGTTCTATAATTTAGTTGTAGTTTTCATGTGGTCCAAAGGTATTTTTCAACATTGATCTTGATAAGCATTCAAAGTTTATAGGTGGAGGTTCTTGTCTGCATTCAACTATGTGAAGAACTATCTCTATTGAAGGGTTTGCTTAAATATCTTCAGTGGCATGACCTTATGGCCTGAATAGGCAGAACCTAGGTTTTGCACTTCCCAATATAGGACTCCTTCATTGCACAACAAAGGACCTCTCCTCAATAGACATCTATCATTCACATTCTCCCTTCAGTTTGACTCTGTGCTACTCAGGGCAGATCCTAGATAACACAACACAGCAGGTGATTGTTCATATTTATTATTTCACTCTCCTTTTTTTTTTTTGAGAGCAATGTCACTGGCCCTCATATGTGGGACCCGAACCAGGGCCGCTGGCTTCCCAAGCCAGCGCTTAACCACCGCGCCACTCGGCCGGGCCCTTCACTCTCCTTTTTGAAGCCTATTGACTTGTTTTTGAATCCTCACTAGAGGATAATGATCATGACATTGGAAAAAAAAAGAATCAAATATACATTAACCATTTAAGCTTTATTATATATCACCTCTTCTCAAAGCATATAGTGTGTGTAAATGTGGCATGGGCAATACTTAACTGAAGATCCATGATTTTCAAGTCATACAGTTTAAGATCTTATAGTTGTAAATAACTATGCTATTATTGTTACATAAATAGATTAAGAAGATGCAATAGACATAAGGAATCAAAATTTCAGCCACATTTTTTAAAAATTAAAGTTTATTGAGGTGACAATTGTTAGTAAAGTTACACAGGTTTTAGGTGTACAATTCTGTAATACATCATCTATATATCGTATTGTGTGCTCACCAACCAGAGTCAGTTGCTGTGGAAGACCGTGTGGAGATTCCTCAAAAAACTAAAAATAGAATTACCATATGCCCCAGCAATTCCTATCTTGGATGTCTATCCAAAAAAATCTGAAAACATTTATCTGTAAAGATATATGTGCTCTGATGTTCATTGCAGCTTTATTTACAGTGGCCAAGACATAGAAACAACCAAAGTTTCCTTTGATAGATGATTGGATAAAGAAGATGTGGGATATATATACAAAATGGAATACTATTCTGACATAAGAAAAGATGAAATAGTCTCATTTGCAACAACATGGATGGATCTTGAGATTATTTTGGTAAGCGAAATGTCAGACGGAAAAAAATTCAGCCACATTTTTAAGAAAACCTCACAAAATATCCTGGTATAATATCTTCACCATCATATTGTTTTGCAAACAATAGTTGTTCAATAATGGTTTGTTACATGGAAATTGAATGGAAATACAATGTAGAGAAATGTGGAGTTAGAGAAATGTGAGTTAGGAGAATTCATATTCTACATAAAGTGTATTTGTTAATTAAGGTGATTTGTATCTGGAGGGTTGTCTCTAGTGGCGCACTATAGGGCTTGGATATTGAAATTAATCATTTCCATTTTATCAAAAACCTCAGACAAAGAATAAGATGAGCTTATCAAATTTGTGTATGACATAGTTTGACAAAATACTAATACAGACCAACCAAGATTTAATATGTAGAAAATTACAGGCTGAAATGATAAATCAAAATTACAGTGATTGACCCTACTAGATTCTTAAAATTTACTCTTAAAGTATAAGAGAAGGGTAAAACTCCTTAAAATCTGTTTATGTAAAACACTTTTCTGTTGACTCACAGTGAATGTTAGAATCATATATTGTTGCTATGAAAATAGTAAAATAGGCTGCATTGCGTAAGTTAAAGGTCCACAATAAAGGAGTTTATCCTCTTCCACAGGTCAGACCACACTGTGGATATTGTGTTCAGTTGTGGGAGAAATGGCTTTTATAAATGATATGCTCTTTTGAGAGGAGAGGGACAAGGAAGTAAAGGATCAGGAAACTATTATAGCAGGGATGGTAGAAGGAACCAGGGAATTTTTACACAGTGAAAGATGTAAGAGAAGCATGATAATCATGTCCACAAACGTAAAGTGCTCTCAGGCCCTTAAATATACATTTCTTTTTTTCATTCATTAACAATCATGTGAGGGCTTTCCATATCCCAGATCCTCTAAGCTCTGTAGATACAAATATGAATAAGTTGATATCCCTACCTCATGGAATTTGCTTTTTAATTTTTTTGTGTCCTTTTTGTTTCTCCTACTCTACATACTGTTTTTAGGCAATTCCATCTATTCTAATGGCTGTCTTTTATTGCCCTCCTATCAGCAATTATGTTGATACACTATACAACTCCATTTTTAGGCAGAGCTCTACCCTCAACACTAACTCAGACTTATTAATTCAGGAATCATTATTCTGCAACAAGCAATGTTCTATGCACTGGAGATACAGCAGAAAAGAATGCAGATGCATTACCCTTGTTCTCATGGACTCTACCATCTATTGGGAGAGT
Source organism: Aselliscus stoliczkanus (assembly GCA_033961575.1). Taxonomy (NCBI): domain Eukaryota; kingdom Metazoa; phylum Chordata; class Mammalia; order Chiroptera; family Hipposideridae; genus Aselliscus; species Aselliscus stoliczkanus. The sequence goes on along the minus strand of CM066737.1, from coordinate 31,738,314 downwards.
TCAATGATAAATATTAGCACAAATAAATATAAATGAAAATTAGAAGAGGGATGTTATGAGAGAAAAACATAGAGAAGAGACTCAACTGCCCTGACCAATAATATTTAAGGAAAGACTGTATTGATGATATAGAATTAAGGCCTGCTCAGGGTCATAGAAGAAGATACAGCTTGGGTATGCACCCACTCCCTCAAGGAACTGGCCGTCCCTTGGGGAACTGGGATAAGATAAATTTTAGAAACAACTTCTGGGCAGTAGCCTGGAAGGAAATAAAAGTAACACACTATGGCCCCGGCTCCTGGCCAGATCCGGGCCATACATGCTTGAGCATACGTCATTTGGCACCAAGCTCTAGTCTTTTGGCACTAAGCCTTCTTTGTCCAGACCCCTATAAGAAGGGAGCTGAAAAGTCCCTGAGCAGCAGCCACAACAGCAAGAGCCACCACTGCCCTGATGCAACTCTGCGTTTCACGCATGCTGTTTTTCCGGTACTGATGTCCGTGATGTTTTGCCGGTGCCGATGCCCGTGATGTTTTCCTGATGCTTCACCCGGTATGCTCTGCAGGTGCTGATGATGCTTCGCCCGTGATACTTTGCCAGTACTGATGTTGATAGGGTCCTGGTGGTATGCTGTAACTATTTACTTTACTTTCCATTTTCCTTAGTTCTTTCCCTGTTATCTATTCTTTCCCTTTTATCTATTCTTAAACGGCTTGTGGTGGTGTGTTCTGCGTATCGATCCTCAATTTAATCAATCAGTCTGTGCACAGCTAATCGATCATTTTCCTTATCGATATAAAGACCTAACAGATAACTAAGAATTAACCAGACCAAGAGATTAAGAATGAGTTTTCAGGGCTGGATGAGTGACACGGGGGTTAGCGCTGGCGTAGGAAGCCAGCGGCCCGGGTTCGGGTCCCACATATGAGGGCCAGTGACACTGCCCTCAAAAAAAACAAAAAAACTAAAACAAAAACTAAAAAAAAGAATGAGTATTCAGGGTCAGGAAACAGCCTATGTGAAAATACTGAGATACTACCAGCTGTGATCAAAACATATGGTGAATGCTGCTGCCGAGTGCCATCAAATTGAAAGGCAGGGATCTTCAATATGGGAAGCAGTGCATCGAACCTTAGTAACAGTGCACGACAAGTTTCAACTTGTTTGGTAGAGTCAGTTGGGTGTGAACTATGATTGAGAGAAGGTGTGTTTAAAAGTGTGCCATAACCTTTGGATCACGAACAATGCATTAATATTAAATGAGCAAATGGTTTCATCTTCTGTCATGACAACCAACACTCCATGTTACACATGGCTTCTGATATGGCAAATTTTGTCAAATAAAAATATTACATTGTGTTCTCATCAACCTTACATACCAGATCTGGCACTGTGTAACTTCTGGTTCATCCCCAAAGTCAAAATGACGGTGAAAGGTGAATGTTTTGAATCAATTCAGGACATCAAGGCAGCCACAGCAGCACAACTAAAGATACTCAGGAAGGAGGACTTCCAGAATTGCTTAGAAAGTGTCAAGAATGATGGGATAAGGGTGCTCAAAACAAGGGGGGGGTGTTTTGAGGGGGATTAATGGCAATGTGACTTTCACTATAGTTTTTTTTTTTTTTAATGCACAGAGTGGTGGCTTTATTGACTTTTTTAAAAATTAGTTTCAGGTGTACAACATAGTGCAATAGTTATACTTTTTACCCCTCAAAGTGACAACCCTCCTCTCCCAGTACCCCAACGCACTCCCTGCTCCATATCATACACATCTATTACAATTCCTTTGACTCCCTTATATGGTATACTCCACATCCCGTGACTATCGATATATTCAATTACAGTTGGCATACAATATTATACAACATCAGCTTTAGGTTTGCAGTGCAGTGATCAAGCCTCTACTCCATCCATGAAGTGGTCTCCCTGACAAGACATGTGACCATCTGACACGCCGCAAAATTTTTACATTATTATATTCCCTAAACTGTGATTCATATCCCTGTGGCAATATTGTAGTTGCCTATTTATGCTGTCTAATCCTTCCCCTTCTCCCTCATCCCTATCCCCTTCCCAACTAGCAACACTCAGTTTTTCCTCTATATCTGAGTCTGTTTCTGTTTACTTTGCTCGTTCATTCAGTTTCTTAAGTTTCCACATATAAGTGAGATCATATGGTACTTGTCTTTCTCCAACTGACGTATTTCACTTAACATAATAGTCTCTTCACAACATTATCAATTACATTCCCAGAACTGCCCTCCTTATCCCTGTGGCAACATTGTAGTCACCCACCTACATTGTCCAAACCCTTTCCCCTCGCCCTCATCCCCACTCCCTCCCAGCCAGCAACCATCAGTTTTTCCTTTATATCTGCTTGATATGATTTCAATCTTCTTAAGTTTACTGAGACTTGTTTTGTATCCTAACATGTATTATATCTTGGAAAATGTCCCATGTGCACTTGAGAAGAATGTATATTCTGTTGTATCAGGGTGAAATGCTCTAAAAATATCGACGAAATCCAGCTAGTCTAAAGTGTAACTTAAGGCCACTCTTTCCACGTTTATTTTCTGTCTAGAGGATCTGTCCATTGGTGACAACGGGGTGTGGAAGTCCCCTACTAAGATAATGTTACTGTTGATCTCTGTCTTTATGTCTGCCAATATCTGTTATATATAATTAGGAGCTCCTTTGTTGGGTGCATAGTTGTTTATTAGGGTTATAGTGCCCTTCTTTATCTATTATTGTAGTATTCATTTTAAAATCTATTTTGTCAAAAATACGTACTGCTGCTCAAGCTTTTTTTTCTCAATTCCATTTGCATGAAATATTTTATTCAATCTGTAAAAAGCATATACATGCGTCCTATTTTCTTATCCACTCAGCCACTCTCTTTCTTTTGATTGAAGCATTTAACCCATTCACATTTAAGATGATTATTGATAGGTGCATATGTATTGCCATTTTGTTATTTGTATTTCTGGTCTTCCTGGGTTAGCTTGTTTACTCCTTTCTTTTTTTAAAAAAAGCCCTTTTAACATTTCTTGCAATGCTGGCTTGGTGGTAATGAATTCCTTAAGCTTGTTCTTTTCTTAGCTCTTTATTTCTCCTTCACTTTTAGGTGATAGCCATGCTGGGTAGAGCAATCTTGGTTGCAGGTCTTTATTTTGTGTCACTTTGAATATCTCCTGCCACTCCCTTCTGGCCTGCAGAGTTTCTGTAGACAAGTCAGCTGTTAGTCTAACAGGATTTCCTTTGTATGTAACCTGCTGTCTTTCTCTTGCTGCCTCTAGGATTCTGTCTCTATCTTGAACCTTTGCCATTTTAACTATGATGTGTCTTGGTGTGGACCTGTTTGGGTTCAACTTGTTTGGAACTCTCTGCACTTCCTGGGAATGCATGTTGATTTCCATCATCAGGGTAGGGAAGTTTTCAGTCATTATTTTTTCAAATACATTCTCGACCCCTTGCTTCTTCTCTTCTCCTTCTGGTATTCCTATGATTTTTAGGTTGTTGTGATTCATCTTGTCCCATAGGGCTCTTAAACTATTTTCATTGTTTTTTATTCTTTTTTCTGTTTTTGTTTTTGTTTTTTGTTTTTTTGGGGTTTCTTTGAGGGCAGTGTCACTGGCCCTTACATGTGGGACTGAACCGAGGCCACTGGCTTCCCAAGCCAGTGCTTAACCACCGCACCACTAGGCCAGCCCTCTTTTTTCTTTTTGATGTTCCAACTGGGTGATTTCTGCTATTTTGTCTTCCAAATCGCTGATCCGCTCCTCTGCTTCAGCTACTCTACTGGTGATTCCTTCGAGTGTGTTCTTCATTTCAGTTATTGTATTCTTTAGTCCTAACTTGTTGTTTTTTATGATTTCTCTATCCTTCCTTATGTCCTCACTAAGTTTGTGAAACAATTTCCTTTTTTTTTTTTTAGCTGCGCCATCCTGCCACCTGTTGGCTGCTCAACGGCAACTCAGCTTGGGCTGGCATCTAACCGCCATTGCTCAGAGCTCAGCTCACACTCTTGCGTGAGCTCTTAACCAACTGAGCCACTCGGCCGGCACAAACATTCTTGTCATCAGTGTTCTAAACTTTGTCTTTGAAATGTTGGATCCCTCTGTTTCATTTAGTTCCATTTCTAGAGGTTTCTTTTGATCTTTTACTTATGACATGTTTCTTTGTTTCCTCATTCTGGCTGTCACTCTGGGATTGCTTTGATGTATTAGATAGATCACCAGTAGAGCCCTGGGTGGATCACGCAGGCACACAGCTCATGGCCCAAGACTCCCAGGAAAACTCCTAGTCTCAGCCTGTTTCAATCAGCCGCTTGCAGATCAGGCTGAGCAGGCCGACAACCAATCACCAGCCTGGCAACTCTGCATGTGCAGTGCAGAGAGCAGGGACCCGAGGTGGCTCGCTCACTCCCGTGTCTCAGTGAGCAGCCTTTGGAGCCAGAGTGCACCCACCAGGCATTTTCCCAGCAACACAGCACAAGCTGAGCGGAGGGTGGGGATCCAAGGCAACTTGTGCGCACTCTCAGGTCTCAGTGAGAAGCCTTTGGAGCCGTAGGGCACCCACCCAGCATTTCCCTGGCAACACAATATAAGCCAGGCAAAGGGTGGGGATCCAGGGCTGCATGCAACCCATGTATGCACACATGCACTTCTGTGCCAGTTCCACCAGATCAATGAGGTCCTGGACCTGACCATCTGCGGGATGGCCCAACATTGAAAAAATGGTGCCCTCCTGTACACCCCTCGCATGCAAGCTCCACACCGGGGGAACAATAGTCCCAAAACCTCCAGCAGCTGCACAAAAAGGTGCTCAGTTCAGTCCACCCCCGTAGGCTCCTGGGCCCTGCTCACACAGTTACGCCATCCACCAGGAACAGGGTGAGTGCTTACCACTAATTGAGCCCGTGCGCCAGCCCCACTGATTCTCTGGCCGCCCTCAGCCTCATCAAGCTGGGCAAAGAGTCCTCACTAATTTCTAGTGCCAGCTATTGTGGAACTCGTCTTCCCAGCAAAGGAACTCTGGGCTGTTGAGCTCAGTGTGAGTCCAGAGGGTCTCTACCCCAACAGGAGAAGCCTCGCCATGGCTAAGGCATCCCTCATGGGGCTCGCCCTTTCTCATCTCCACCCCTCCAACCAGACTTGTCATGGCCTCCTCTTTTTTTTTTTTGTGAGCAGTGTCACTGGCCCTCATATGTGGGACCCGAACTGGGGCCGTTGGATTCCCAAGCCAGCACTTAACCACGGCGCCACTCGGCCGGCCCCTAAGTGGAACATCTTTAAGTTTTTCATTTAGAGGTTCTGTTCATCTAGTGTTCCAGGGACTTTCGGGGTTGAATGTTGTATAACTTATTTGTAAATTTGGTGTGATCCTAGGGGGCAGCTAGCACAGCATCTGACTATGCCACCATTTTACTGGAAGTTTACTAGAGTTTTTTTTTTTTTTTTGAGGGCAGTGTCACTGGCCCTCATATGTGGGACCAAACCGGGGCCGCTGGCTTCCAAGGCCAGCACTTAACCACCGCGCCATACTATAGTTTTTTTAATTTAAACTTTCATCATATTTTTGAGCACACCTTTATCTACCTACAGTTTCTTTCCTTACAATGGTTCATAGCCATATCAAATTTAACATGTCTAAAACAAATATTTATTGTTTCCCCCAACTGCACCTTTTCCTGTAATAATCCTCGAATTCTCATTTCCAATATCCTACATACAGTACATCACTCCCTTTTGTTTTTCTTTCTACACATCTGAATTCTGTCCTCTCTTCACTATCTCCTTTGCAGCAACCTCAATTCATACTTATAGTCTGTCAGCCAAGTTCTTCAAACATTCCATAACTGATTTTCTTACCAAACATGTTTACTCACCTTATCTCTCTTCTCACAGTTGACAGAGTTAAAATGTTCAAAAATATCATCTATTGCCCCCAGTTAAAGTTCTTCACTAGTTACATATTATATGTGAAATAGAATCGAAACCCCTGAAGAGAATACCTAAGGCCTTCCATGGGCAGATTCTGCCCACTTATTGAGCTTCAACTCTTATTGCTCCCCCCTCTAAACTCCCTCCTGCCAGATACAGTCAAAGAGAAATACTTATTGCTTTCTATTACAACACATTTAATTTTCTTTAAGCCTTCTAGCATTTCTTCTTCTCTGTATTTTTCTATGCTTTAAATTGTGGGTCCCACATATGTTGGAATGAAGGGATATAGGAACAAAAAAATAATAGAGAGGGCTGGCCGAGTTGAGTGGTAGTTGGGTGCTGGCTTGGGAAGCCAGCGGCCCTGGATCAGGTCCCACATATGAAGGCCAGTGACACTGCCCTCAAACAAAATAGAAGAAAGGAAGGAAGGAAAGATGGAAGGAATGAAAGAAGGAAGGAAGGAAAGAGAAAAAGAAAGGAAATAAATTTAAGGTGGTTTAGAAAGAATATTGAATGATAGATCATAATGGGCTATTAGAAAAAATAATGATATTTAGGATATAATGTGTTGAAATTCTTATCAGGTTGTATAGGGAAAGGAATGTCACTTTTGGCACTGTAGAGATTCTTGGTTTGATTCAGTGTGTCATTCTTTCTATTCTAATGATTCTTTGGAGTAGCATAGTGGTTTTTTGAGGAAAGCAAACAACAATACTAATTTTAGTTCATGTCTCCTTATAACTACACTGTAATTTAGGAAGGCCAATTTTGTATTGTCAAGGTTTCAAAGATAAAGAAACAGAGAATAAGTAATCTTTCCCATGGTCACATAGCTATGACATCAAAGATAAAACAAAAAACCAGATCTATTTATTTGTCTTTTCCCCCCAGAAAATCAGTATACCAACATGGTTCTGTTCTCTTAAACATCATTTGCAATTGTTTCTTTTTTTTTTGTTAATTATTGAGGAAGTTTTTCTATTACAATGAATATTTTAACTAGATTTCAAGAAGAATCTGGCAATCACGTTTAGGGCTAAAGTCTGGAAATTCAATGCTAAGGAAATTACATATTTTCTTAGTAACAGATGTTTCAGCTTCAGAAAGGGTGAGACACTGGGAAAAAATGATATGAAGAAACTATTTCCTTTTAGTAAGCATTTCTGTAATCTCAGTATATGACTTGGTAAATAATTATTTCTATGAAATTATAATATCCTTTATACTTAATGACAATTTGAGGTTATATACTGGCGTTGTAGCTGGTCAGGCTTAATTTCAATTCAGGGAGTTCAAAAAAACAAGGAATCCACTTTGCATTTTCTTTACCAGTTAAAAGGTTAGTAATTATTTTTCAAAATAACTGAAGACCCAGCATATTTTATAGAACATAAGAGAGATCCTTTTTCTTTTAATCTGTAGAGGTTCTTTCCTAATTAGCAAAGGCCAGGTACAGTTTGACACCTTTCAAAAATGAAGTAACTTCCAGAAACATTACTACCACAAGAGGATTCCAATTCATTCAATTGAAACTTTCTATACTTTCTGCTGACAATGATTGTAGAACAATGGGAAACTACTTATCAGGTATGTTTTTTCTCCTTCATGCTATGCCATTGATTCTGTGGGTGGAAAAGGGGCCACATACTAACTTGACAAGCTCAGAGGACTGAAAATAACCACGTAAGATGGCACAAGCATAACAAAATTTTATAACTAAGTGGGCCATGGCGGGAACTCACATCTTTAGCTTCCTTCATAAAGCTAATCTGTGCCTTTCAGTGGGCCTGTCTGTTGTCTTTTTGCAACTAAGATAACATCTTAGTAATGTCAGTAATCCTATTTCTGGACCAGAGCTGGAAATTACAAAATCCCTCATTATGCTTGTCTCTGATTACCATATCTATGTGCTATAAAAGGCAAACTGTTGTTTTTTTATTGAGGACAGTGTCACTGACCCTCATACCTGGGACCTGAACCAGGGCAGCTGGCTTCCCAAGCCAGTGCATAACCACCGCACCACTCGGCCCTCCCAAAATTTCCCCACTTTGCTTTCTCCTACCCCCTTAATCTATCACCAATGGATTTCATGTAACCCTCATCCTTTGATTTTATGTATAAAATAAGCTGCAAACTGCCATTTCATGGGGCATTTTCTCAGTCCATTGAGATTTTGCTTCCCAGCAATTGTTGGTGGTTTGGCTCAAATGAACTCATAAGTTTTCCCTTAGGCTGGATGTTTTTCATCAACAATTCCAAATGGTAACATCTTTGCTCAGCCAGAACATAAGTTAGCAAAGGTGATTTCATCCTTCTTCTCTCCCATGGGAATATCATTGCCAGGATTCTTGCAATTCTTTATAAAATTCCAAATGGAGCCTCAGAAAGTGCTCACAGGTCATTAAAGGAAAAGCCCGCTGCTGTTCCTTAGAAGGTATCTCTCCTACTTTCTAAGAAAATGTAAAATTAATTTTTAATCAATGGGTCTATAGAAGAGCTTTCAATTTACTTAGTGCCCCAAGAAAAATTAAACTTAAACTGTCCTGAAGATAATCCTTACTGAAAACAATGAGAACAGCAAAATAATTTATACTAAATAAAATAATAACAACAAAGTAGTATAAATCTTGTTAGTGGCTACAGAACTGTATTTTTAAACTATTACTTATTTATATTGTACCTATCAGGACAATGCCTCTCCAGGTGCCTTCCATATAAAAATACAATTTAAAACCAACACCTAAAGTAAAAAGTCCTCAGAACTGTGATTACATAACCCTTTCAGAATTCTCAGACTTTTCCTGACTGTCTAGCCCAAGAAAAATAATGGAAAACATTTTCCCCCTCAAATCACAGATGTATTTTGCAACAAGGTTTGAATATTAGATTTGATGGCAGTAAGGAAGTCATTAAAAATTGCTAGTTTCTCTCCAACACAGGGAGTAATACATTGAACCTAGTAAAACCAAGTAGATATTTAGACTTGTTTTATGATATTTAATCTTGTTTTTTTGATATTTGATACAAGATATTTAATCTTGTTTTTTGAATTATTGTACATGAGAAAAAATTGTTGTGCTTTTACACATCATTGATAATTTTTCATGAAAAAATACTGATTCATTAAATTCTGTCTATGTTAACCCTCAGGGCAAAAAGATTGACAAGATGCTGCCCTAAAGGTATACAAGGCAAGCAAACCAAATTACAAGAGTGTAAATGCTGTGATAGATAGTAGTGCAGTGCACCAAGAAAGCACCAAGGAGGTTCCCTGACTCTTATTTGGGAGGAGTTGTATTTTTAAAAATTTAGATAGAATTCAAATTCAGGCCTTTGGAATTGTAATAGATATGTATGATGATATGGGGGAGGAGTCAGGTGGCGAATTCGGGGACGGGGCGTTGTCATTTTGAGAGGTAAAAAGTATAACTATTGCACTGTGTTGTACACCTGAATGTAATTTTTTTAATAAAATGTTTATTTTGGGCGAGCCGAGTGGCACCGTGGTTAAGAGCTGGCTTGGGAAGCCAGCGGACCCGGTTCAGTCCCATATATGAGGGCCAGTGACACTGCCCTCAAAAAAGAAAATGTTTATTTTACAATAAAAGAACTAAAAAAAAAAAAAGAGTGTGTGCTGAGCTCTGAGCAACAGCACTTGGATGCCCTGCCTGAGCTGAGCTGCTGTTAAGCTGCCAACAGGTGGCAGGATGGCTCAGCTAAAAAAAAAAAAAAAGTCCAAAGAGTACAAGAGGCTACAGTACAAATAAGTGTCCCTTCTCTGACCCCAGCACCCCCAAACTCCTCTCAGATTCACTCGCTGTTCCCTGTGTATAGAGTAGCCTTCCAAAATCAGCTGTGTGCAGGTAACACACTCACATATGCTCACACTTTTTAACACTAATGGTTTTGTTCTATACATATTGACTCAGTCAGGTTCTCCAGAGAAACAGAATCTGTATTGTGTGTGTGTGAGAGTGTGTGTGTGTGTGTGTGTGTGTGTGTGTCCCAATCAGGTTGACACATAAAATTAGTCATCACACACATTTTTCTGTACCTTGCTTGTTTAAAAAACTAAATAAACACTGTATCTTGTAAATCATTCCATATTAGTACAAGTAGAGCTGCCTCATTCTTTTTTATAATAACTACATCTTGTACTGCTGAACATTTAAGTTGATTCTAATCATTTGCTGTTTCAAAAATGCAACAAATATCCTTAGGATATAGCTTTCAATAGATATGCAAGTATAATGTATAAATTCTTAAAAATAGAATGAATGGAACAATGTACATTAAAATTTTTGATTGAAAAAAATTCAGGCCTTTGCTTGAAATGGTTGGTGCTAATGCCAGTATTATCTAGGCAAAAGTAACCCCCTTCCTCAGATTCAGGATCCTCCCCAGGTCTTACCCTAGCTGTACCTCTCTCCATGGGGTAAGAAGTCTGCAGAATCAACTGTGTGTTCATCTGGAATATGTGACTTCTCCTAGACTGCTGAAGTTACTCAAGACTGTAGAATTCCTTGCTTAAACAGAATGCAATTCACTTCCATAGTCTAATCAGGTCTTTTAAAAAAATTTTTTAATTAAAATTTATTGGGGTGCAATCATTTGTAAAAGTACATAGATTTCATGTGTACAATTCTGTAATACATACATCATCCATATATCACAGTGTGTGTTTACCACCTAGAGTCAGTTGTCCTTCCATCATCGTATATTTGATCCCCTTTACCCTCATATACCACCCCTCTACCCCCTTACCTTCTGGTAACGACTAAACTATTGTCTGTGTCTATTAGTTTTTGTTTCTTCATTTGTTTGCCTTGTTCCTTTGTTGCTTTCAGCTTTGTATTCCACATATCAGTGAAATCATATGGCTCTTGACTTTTCTCTTGGGCCTTTCTGAGTCCCAAGGGGTGCCCATAAATCCACTGTGTGAGATGTATGGCTAAAGCTTTGTTTTCCAGTCTAGAGTATCCAAACCCATAGATATACATGTGAAAATAAATGAAGATAACTCAAGTGAGAACAAACAGAGGCTATACAGAATTTACTATAGCAAGGGAGTTATCCACCTTCACTTGTGTTTGGCAGTGACTCAAAGGCAGGTAGAGAAGTGGGAAAGCTTTACCATGAAGAAAGGTAAGATTTCAGCTGTGCTCTAATGGGAGGTTATTGGCATGAGGAAGTTTCAGATGTGTTAATTAGAAGCAGGGCATCCTATATGACTGGTTTGGGAAGCATTATTTGGCTTTCTTTAATCTGTCCTGAATAGGGAGCAGGGGCAAATGATAGGGAAGCTGGCAGTTACTAATTAAGTACTGACCATCCTATGCTGATTGCTGCAGAGGTTGTGTCTTGGTTTCTGGGGGGTATAAAAAAATAATTTTCTTCCCACCTCTAAGTTATTCTAGTTGGGCTAATAATCACAATAACAGAGATGGGCTAACATGAGAAAATGTACAAAGTTTATTATGGATGTACATGTTGGAGGCATCAGAGATATGAGACCTTAAACATATTGGACAGTTGAAGCTTCTATGCCATGCTGGATAAAGAAGGGTAGCAGGGGTCTGGGGTTTTGAAGGGGAAATAGACAATTTACAGGCAGCTGAGAAAATGCAGAACATGTGACAATCAAAATCCTGCTAGACAACCCAAAATCAATGGGACAGAGGGGAGGAAACAGGCTTTGCTAGATTTTTTTCTGTCTACATACTTAATTCAAATTCGATTAAGGTGATTATGCTAAATTTCCCTTCCTGAAGCAGGCTTTTCTATGTGAATTCCTTTAGGAAGGATGGGGAAGGGTCAAAGGTTTTTTTTTTGAGTCTTGTGCTTCTTAATATACAGCTTATGATAAATATCCAAAAAGGCACATTTTGGGTTGGCAAAAGTTTGGTCTCCCTCGCTTCCCAGGCTGGTTGCTGCAGAATTTGTGGATCAGTGTTCTATTGCCATGTGATGGCCTGGCCATTGTTTATTTATATATTTAATCTCTCACATAGGATGTTCCTCAGTGCTGAATGTAACTGGTATTGGGGAGATGAACTTGAACACTTCTCATCCACACTACCACTTACATTCTTATATGGAACTGCAAAAAGTCCAAAAATTCTCAATTTGATCCTGTTCTTCCAGATTTTTGTGTAGGTGTATATGTCAACATAGGGAAGTAGAACATATTTTATTTAATATTTGATATTTTAGTATTTTGAGTCATACATTTTAGATATCTTTGCATATGTTATATGAGCTTCCATTTATACTTTTGTTCTGAGCCTCAGAAACATTAGGGACAGGCCTGGGAAACGCACTGGATGACTCTATTGCATTGGCTTCTTCCACAGTTTTCTGACTTACATGAATATTGGCATTTCATGCAATCTACAGAAGATAATAATAAAGATAGGGTTGAAGATACTGGTTAAGGATGTTCTTGATGTATAGCTTTCCAGCAACTGAGTAATATAACATAGGTTATGATACCTGGGAAACCACAGCTATAAATTACCCAGGCAGTTAGGAACAAACCTGGCACCATTATTATTCAACCCATTATTCCAACATTCTGGATACATATATTTTATTAATTTTGTTTTTATTAAGGAGTGTAAAATTAATCATATAACTTTCCTTTCTGAAAATACCCGCTTATGCTTGCAAGATTAAGTCTAACTCCTGGGCATTCAACAAGTGTCATTATTTGACCCCAATTGATCTTGCACAATTTATTTTAGGCCACTTCTTCATTGTAAGCAGCAAGTAAGACAAATTGAATGTATTACTATTTGTCTGATATTCCAGGATCTTCACAAGTCTTTGGTTGTGTACATGATGTCTCCTCTACTTCAAAAGCTTGGTTTCTACACTGCATGGCAAATTAGAACTCATTCATCACCAGTGTCTTGTTATCCACTTGTTTCTTACTTTCTACCTTTAAACAAATATAGATTTCATCTCTTAGATGAAAATAAAATGACCCACAAGCCCCTAAATTTAGATAAAATGTTACCTGATTTGTGAAGCTTGCTTGTTCCCCAAAGGCAGCATTAGCGCCAGTTCTAAAGTGTTTCCATGAAAATCTGTTCTATTACAGCACTTAAACTCCTCTATTATAATCACCTGCCTAAATGTCAGTGTTTTAACTTTATTACAAACCCCCCAAATGTAGCAAATCTGCTTTACTTATCTCTTTTGGAACATAGTAGACATTGAGTAAATGTTTAATGAATCAAATAAAAATAAAAAGTCAGGCAAAGTTCATTTAGTCTTGTGACATGACACCAAAGAAAATTTTTATGAGAGTTGATAGACCAATCTCAAGATTATAGAAATGCCCAAATTCCCTTTTCTTGACATAATCTGAATTTATTATCTGTAGATATATTAAAAGCTCAAGGAAAATATTATACACTGTTTAAAATATTTAATACCTAAAAATATTTTCATTGTCTTTAATTTCTTCCTCCATCCTTCGTATTTCCTTCAGAGATAACTCTTCAAAATATAGTTCTGGTCACACCCCTTTCCTGAATATGCTTATTGTTGCCCAACTCTGTGTCTCTTCCAAAGATGTGGCCGTTGCTTGGGACACAGCTCCCTGAAATCCTTGCCTATATTTCAAGACTCAGCACAAATATCAACTCCTTTCCAAAGCTCTCCCAGATTTGCCAAATGAGAATTAATCAAATGTACTTCTTTGAGGTCACTGTGCTAACATATTCACTGTCTAAAATATAATTAGGCACTCAATAAAAGATTGCTGTACTGAATGATCTGACAACCCAAATAATTTCCTCTGCAGTCGTAAATTTTTGTGGTTAGTCCAGGGACAATGCAAAATATTGTTGACAGAGATCTTGACACCTCTATAAAATTTTGCTCACTTTTGTGGAAGTTTTGTACCCATAATCAACCCAACCTATGATTTGTGAGATATGCAGGATTGTTAGCTAATGCATGTTATTGTCCCTCTTGGAAGAGAAAGTCCCCTAAACAGGAATTACTGCCTTGACCCTCACTATGCATGTACTGTTGTTCATTTGTTTGACTATCTTGTCATATTTATGTAAGTTCTCTTTTCTGACTTTGATGATCAACCATTGTCTCCAAACACAGCTAGCTAATTTATGGTTGGTATTCACTGTTTTGAGCAAATTGGGAAACTGGTATTGATTGCTTTTTTACTAATTTATCTAGTTTGCAACATAAGGTATACCAATTTAAGATTAAAACCTTAGTACAAAACTTAAGCCCTGTACATATAACCTAACTTAAGGTCTTCTAAAACCCAATTCTGTTACCTGACTCTCCAAAGCTCATTCCATGTCTCATGAAAATTGTTTTATAGAAAATATAAAATCAACGTATTTTTAGCTTATTGCTCAGAGGTGTGTACACTCAAAATCAAGTTATGTGTGTTAATGCCCTGTCAATGATGTGAAAACACTGAGATATCGGCAGAAAACTTAAGACACTAAACATATAATTATAGAGAAATTTTCAATTATTCTGGATTCACATAAAAGGGTTCTACCTTGAAGAACTTTTCCCAAAAGCTCCAAATTTGCCCTTTATGGAATAGAATGCAAGATGAAATCCTATGTAGGTTTTTCTTTACGTTTTTACATTTTTATGCTTTTTTTTTTTGAGGGCAGTGTCACTGGCCCTCATATGTGGGACCAAACAGGGGCCACTGGTTTTCCAAGCCAGAGCTTAACCACTGCGCCTAAGTTTTTATATTTTTAAAATAGTTCTAAGTTCATAGCAACATTGAGCAGAAAACAGAAATTTCCCATATACCCCAACCCACTCACACACATAGGCTCCCCCATTATCAACATCATTCACCATAATGATACATTTTTACCAAGGATGAACCTACATTGCCACGTTATAATCACCAAAATTCCATAGTTTACATTATGGTTCACTGTTGGTGTTGTACATTCTATAGGTTTCAACAAATGTATAATGAAATGTAGCCATCATTATTGCATCATCCAGAATATTTTCATTGCCATAAAAATCATTTTTGCTGCAACTATTCATTCCTTTCCCTCACGATGCTTGACAACCACTAATCTTTTTAACGTTTTCATAATTTTGGATTCTAGAATATCTTATTGTTGGAATCATATAGTATGTAGTCTTTTCAGATTGGCTTCTTTTATTTAGTAATGTTCATTTAATATTCCTTCATGTATTTTCATGGCTTAATAGTACATTTCTTTTTAGCACTGAAATATACCATTGTATGTATATACCATTTTATCCATTCACCTACTAAATTATATCTTTACTGCTTCCAAGTTTGAGGAACTATGAATAAAGCTGTGTACACATACATTTTCAACTCATTTGGGTAAATAACAAGAAGCACAATTACTGGATCTACTTAGTTTTGTGAGAAACTGCCATACTCTTTAAATTATCAGTACTATTTTGAATTCCTGCCAGAAATGAATAAGAGTTCCTATTGTTCAATATCTTTGCCAACATTTGGTTGCTGTCAGTGTTCTGGATTTGGGCCATTCTAGTAGATGAAGGTTGATATCTCATTGTTGTTTTAAACTGAATTTTTCTGATGACATATGATGTGGAACATCTTCTTATATACTTATTTTCCACCTATATATCCTCTGCAGAATGTTGACTTTTGTTTAAACTATTTTTATACAAATCCATCTGGAAAGGAATTAAAGATACTATAAATGTAAGTATGTATGTACTAGGTTATCTGATTTCATATTCTACAATGGATCTTTGTCAATTCACAATGCATAGACAGATGGTGAATGAAATAATTATTTACTATTTTAACTTAGTATGTGTGTTGTGATCTAGCTCCATAAACAGTTATTATTCATTGATTTTATTCTGGAACTCCTTAGTGTAGTTTCAAAGAATGGCTATATCATTTTTCTTTAATTATTTTATTTTTATTCTTTCAAAATATTTTTTATTTTCTAATTACAATTGGCATACAACTTTATGTTAATATCAGGTGTACAACAAAGTGATTAGATATTTACATAACTTTCAAAGTGATCATCCCAATAAATCCAGTACCACCTGACAACATAGATAGTTATTACAATGCTACTGTCTATATTCCCCATGCTATACTCTACACCCCCATGTCTATTGTGTAACTAACAATTTGTAACTATTAATTCCCTCCCCCCTTCACCCACCTTCCCAACCCCCCAATCTGGCAACCATGAAAATGTTCTTTATATCTATGAGCTTGTTTCTGTTTGGTGTGTTAATTTATCCTGTTCTCTAGATTCCACATATAATTGAAATCATATGACATTTGTCTTTCTCTGTCTGACTTACTCTACTAAGCACAATACCTTTCACATCCATCAATGTTGTTGCAGAGGGCAATATTTCATTCTTTTTTTAGTAGTGAGTAATATTCCATTGCATCTTTGTATAACCTCTTCTTTATCCATTCATCCATTGATGGACACCCAGGGTACCTCCGTATCTTGGTTGTTGTAAATAATGCTGCAATGAATATATGGATGCACATGGCCTTTCAAAGTAGTGTTTTGGGTTTCTTGTGATAAATACCTGGAAGTGGAATTACAGGGTCATTCTTTGTTTCTTCTTATAGCATTTGTTTTAAAGTCTACTTTGCCTGGTATAAGTATTGCTACCCCAGATTTTTTTCTGGTTTCCATTTTCATGAAATATCTTTCTCCCATCCCTTTACTTTCACTCTGCATGGGCCTATTTTCAGATTTTGTCCTTTTATTGATTTCAATTTGTCATGTTAGCTCTTAGAGCTACCCAAAGCTCTTCTGGGTTTTCTTCCTCCCAGGAGGATAATTATGCCTGGATAATTAGGACAAGTCATATCATAAGACCCAGACTTATCTCACCTAGGAAGTATGCTATGGTATTTGAACTAAGACCTTTCCCTTTTCTCCTTCCTCTAAATGTTGCAAGATGGAAACAACTCCAGATGGTGCAGCCAAGAACACAGGGCTCCCAATGTCCTTTATCCCCAGTGAGAAGGCTATCTTCCAAGGAAGAGTAGGAAGTCAGCATTTCTCATCCTACCCCCAGACCTGTTGCTGAGGCTGCATATTAAGTAAGCATGATGGAGAGATGAGAGCTCCTTTTTTTTAGTAACCCCCATTTGTGCACTGAAAGATCTTCAACAATACCACTAGAACACTGGGGCCCAGATCCTCCTTGATTTAGCTTGTACTACTGCCACTCTCAAACTAGTGCTCCTAATTTAGGGAGTGTCACTCAGACAGAAGAGCACCATTGTCTCCAAACTCATCTCTATAGCCAGCTAAGAGATTTTGTCTGGGGAAGCAAAAGGCCATAAAACATTGAGCGTTAGTCTTTCCACAAAAGAAATAACTTCATTTGCAATCAAGTGTGGAGAAGCCTCAGGGGCATTGTCAAAAAACAGTGGAGGTTGTAGTGAAAGGTAATTGGAAGGAGACTGACAGATGCATTGGATATATAGGCTAAACTGTAGGCCTACTATTGCAACAACCCAATAGATAACAGGAGAAAACCTGGGAGACAGCTGGCAAGGGTCCTCCGTGGGTCAGAACATATCTCATCAGGACTTCAGGAATTATCACTTCAAAAGAGATTGAATTTGAATCTGTGGGTCTGCTTAGAAATTTATGCCCCCATGATATTGTTGAAATCAACAGTGAAATCAGCCAGCCTTAATAGCTGAGTATGGTCATAGAAAAAGACAATCAAAGAGAGCCCTAGGAAAACCACTGTCATTCAACATGACTGCATACACCTAATGCTGAAGGACAATACTAAAACTTCACATTGAAGGGAAATTAACTTCACAAAATAGTCTATCCAGTTCAAAAAACAATCAAGTGAACAATCATTTAAAAAACAAGGCACATAGTGGGTAGAAGATCAGTATACAAATTTGCTACAACATATTACCTTAATGTCCAGTTTTAAACAAAAATTATAAGACAGGGGAGGAAACAGGAATGTGTGATACATATGCAAAGGGAAAAAAGCAAGCAACAGAAACTGCCTATGAGAGGAATGAAGTTTTAACTATGACTAACTCTTACTTCATAGTGGAAAACAGAGAATGATTAAGCACCTTGATAATTCAACCACATATTTAGACTTCTTAACATTTAAAGCAATAGATAGATATCCTGAATAAAACACCAAGTTACCTCTTGATTTGATTAATTGGCAGCATAATTGGAACTCATGTGGACTTACTTGAAGAACTCTAGGCATGAAAGGAATTAGGCTGTGGAATATAGGTTATTCATTGTAAAACAACTGCTAAAATTCCTGACCTTTAAATTAGTACACCAAATGGTATTTGTTTGTTTGTTTGTTGTTTTTTTCTATGCATATGTAGAGGTAAAAATTCAATAAATTTGTAGCAGTGCACCAGTCTTTCTGCCACACTTTGTGTTATTGTTGTTGTCAATGTTTAACATAGGAACCAACTAAACATCAATTCTCTATTGCACTTTAATAATGTACTGTGCATCTCTGCCCAAGATCTTCACTCTTCTCCTTTCAAGAACCTTTCACAGCATTCTTGGAGATGTCATTCCATAATCATCAAAGTCCCCTGTATTTTTATCAGAATTTGGAATATTTTCTTCAACTATTCCCTATGTCTCAAAATATTCCCTTCTTTTTCTTTGTATACTGTCTGTTCACTTTTATTTATTTTTTTCCTCCTATAGACTGCTCCTTCTCAATCTCCTTTACAGGCTCCATGATCTTTTCCTGATCATTTGATATCAGAGAATTCCAAATATCTCATCTAATTTTAAGAGCTATCTATCTATCTATCTATCTATCTATCTATCTATCTATCTATCATCTATCTATCTATCTTTGATATATTTTCCCAGATTCAGATCTCTGGTGTGAGCTTAAGACTCATATATCCAATCATCTACATGTTATATCAAATTGGTAGCTCAATGGAAGTTCAAACTCAATATGCCCAAGGTAAAACTCATTATGTTCCCCTCGCAAAATCTTGCCTTTCAGAGTTTCCTTCATCCAGTGGCACAGATTATAAAACCAGGAATCATCCTTGATACCTCCGACTCTCTCATATCCTACGAGATCGGACAATTAAGTTCACGAACTCATCTTAGAAAAAGTGCTACATACTACATTGCTGAATATCACTATGGTCACCTTCAAAGCACTCTCCTTGGGAAGATATGCACCCACACCAGCACCTAGTCTACCCTTCAAAACAATTTTGGAACTCTTTTTCTGGAATGGCTGCCACAGCTGTCATTGTATTAATCTTGATGTCATGCATGTCATCAAAATGTCTTCCTTTCAATATTTCCTTTATCTTTGGGTAAAGAAAGAAGTCATTGGAGGCCAGATCAGGTGAGTAGGGAGGGTGTTCCAATACACTTATATGTTTACTCTCTAAAAACTCTCTCACAGACAGTGCCGTGTGAGTTGGTGCATTGTCATGATGCAAGAACCACAAATTGTTGGTGAACAATTCAGGTCGTCTAACTATTATTGGGTTGTCATAAAAGTTATGACATATTTTTTCAGTTTTTCATTGCAAAAATGCAACATGACTTTTCTGACAGCTCAATATTTCATTCAGCTTTTTCAGCACTTTCAAATAGTAAAGTTGGTTAACTGTTTGTCCAGTTGGTACAAATTCATAATGGATAATCCCTCATATATATATATATATATATATATATATATATATATATATATATATATATATATATTAGCAAAATCATTGCAACAAGTTTGTGAACTTCATTGTCAGACATCGTATATTTATTCCATCATCAGATTCAGCTAATTTTACTTTTTAAATCTTTATTAATACCATCTATTCTTCTCTTTTCCCTTCATTCTGATCCAATATACAATATTCTGTAGGCTAGAGTAATCTAATAAATGGCCTTCGTGCTTTCCATTCTGCTCTACCCCGTTCATGATATTCTTTGCACTGCAGCCAGAGTGATATTTTAAATTACAAATATAATCATATAATCCTTGGACAGGCATTATATAGAAAGACTTGGACAGGCTTTTATAATTAAAACTATTTGTTCTTCCTTCTAGGGTGAACTCAAATATTGTCCACCTTTCTTTAAGATATTATACCCTTCAGGGGGAGCTTGGCCCCTTTTTATTTTTATTTCTTTAAGGGCAGTGTCACTGACCCTCATATGTGGGATCCGAACCTGGGCTGCTGGCGTCCCAAGCCAGCTCTTAACTACTGCGCCACTTGGCTGGTCCTGCCCCTTTCTAAATAGAGTGGGTTAATATTGATTAATGTAACCCAATTATAATAGATTTATTTCCCTTATCAAGTAACTGTTTTAGGAATGAGAATGTGATTCAATTCCCTGCAATGAGGCATGAGGGTAAGTATGCTGAGAATCTCCTGAAAATGTTTTACTTACTCCTATAAAGGATTCTGGAACAGGGAAGTTTATTGATCTTCCTCTGAATATTGACATTAGTAAATGATGCCTAGAGCTATATTAGTAATTTAGGACCACAGGAGGATTCAATATAGGAGGACAAGCCATAGGAGAGGTGAACTAACAGCAGAAAATGTCTCTGTTCTTGGTGACTTTGGGCTCATTATGAATAAATATTTTTATAGTTTAGTATACTTCTGGTTGAATTTTTTACTAGTTATAGCTAAAAGCCTCATAACTGGTAAACACACACTTGCTTAAAAACTATCAGTGCCTTTTTTTAAAAAAAAAAATTTTATTGGGGGAATTGGGGGTGGGGAACAGCATTGCATAATAAGGGGAACCGACAAGTTTCTGTCTTTTTGTTCTTCAATCTAGTTGTGGAGGACCTCGCTTCACTGACTCATGTTGGTATCATCATTGTGCTCTTCCCGGCTGAGACAGTCACTCACCAGCCATTGGTTGGCCACTCAGGGTGGCTCATGGCAGCTCAGTTGCCGGCCAGCCCCACTGCAGCCCACACCTTCGCCAGCGACTAACGGCAGCCCAGCTCCAGATTGAGCTGATGTTCACCATCTTAACTGTAGAGGGCACAGCGTCACTGGCCCTCATGTGGGATCTGAACTGGGGCCCTGCTCCTCAGAGCTGGTGTCCCAAGCCAACTCTTAAGGAATGCACCACTGGGCCAGTCCTATCAGTGACTTAATGACTCCAAGGACAAAATCAGGATCCTTAATATGGGTTATAAATCCCTGAAGTCTTATTCCACAGTTTCATCTAATACAACTCTTTGTTACACTGTTTTCTTATCTCCTTCAAACTCATCACATTTCCTGTGTTCTCTTGCCATAAGGCTTGTATTAGCTTGCTGGAGCTGCCATAACAAAATACCATAGATTGGGTGACTTAAACAACTGAAATTGGTTTTTCACAATTCTGAGGCTGGAGGTTCAAGATCAAGGTGTCAACAGGTTTGGTTTCTCCTCAGCCTTCTCCTTGGCTTGTAGATGTCTGTCTTGTCAGTGTGTCCTTGCATGAACTTTCCTCTTTCTATGCATATTCTTGGGTTCTCTCATGTTCCCTAATCTCTTCTTATAAAGACATCAGTTAGATGGTATTAAGGTACATCCAGGGCAGGGGGTAATTTATGCACTCCTTTAAAGTCTCTATCTCTAAATGCACTCAATTCTGAAGTAGTGGGTTACAGCCGCTATAAATGAATTTGGGGGAAACAATTCAGTCTATAACAGACTCATTATAATTGTTAATTCCTCTGTCTGGAATGCTTTTTCCATCTCCACATTCATCACCTCCTTACATCCCCAGACACCCATTTTTTTCTAGTTTTTTTACTTGAGTCCCACTCACACTTTATATGCTAGATTAAATAATTTTCTATTAGAATCTTTCCCTAATACCCAATTTCCAATTCCAGTTTTACATTTATACATTTACTAGTGTTACAATTTGTTATTATATGTATATGTTCCTTAATGATCAGTAACATGAAAGCATGGCCCTTGCTTTCAAAGTGATTGTGGTTCATCAAAGTGATTGTGGTTCTTAACACATGTTTAATAAATAATTTTTAATGAATGTATGCCAGTATGAATACTATATCACATAATTAGAAAATATAAATATTGTTTTCAGTGATAATTTCTTATTTATATTTGTATGATTATCTCTCACAGTGAGTAGAACATAATAGACGCTGAATCCATGTTTTCTCTAAAAGAATGAATGTATGTGTCGTGATTTAATTGAATATAATTCACCAAGATTGTTTGAATGAAACCAATGATTGGTTTGCTAAATGAAATATGTCTATCTTTTTATATAAAAAATATAAAAAAACCATTGAAACTCAAATTTAATCTCTAGATTTATTTAAGGCTTTTTCTCACTTTTTTTTTTGAGGGAAGTGTCACTGGCCCTCATATGTGGGACCCAAACGGGCTGCTGGTGTCCCAAACCAGCTCTCAACCATTGCGCCACTCAGCTGGCCCTTCTTATTTTTAATTTTTTTTAATTAATTTATTTATTTTTAATTAGCTTCAGGTGTACAACACAGTGCAATAGTTATACTTTTTACCCCTCAAAGTGACAACCCCCTCTCCCCCATTTGGCCACCCCACTCCTCCCCCCATATAATATATATCTATTACACTTCCTCTGACTCCCTTCCACATTATAATCCACATCCCGTGACTATCTATATATTCAATTACAGTTGGTATACAATTTTATACAACCTCAGCTTCAGGTGTACTGGATATGAAAGGCAGTTTGGGGAATATAATTAATAATGTTGTAAATATTTTGTGGGGTGTCAGATGGTCATATGTCTTGCTAGGGAGACCATTTCATGGATGGAGAAGAGGTTTGATCACTGCACTGTACACGTTCTTATTTTTTTAAATAACACTTACTGCTTTTATAACAGCACTGGATTAAACTTTTCTATCAGCAAACCATTTCAACTTGATATTATAACCTTTATTCCCTACATAGACTCTGAATTTGATATTAAATAGTACTGACTACATATTGATCTTCAGTAGTTCTAAAAGACACTCTTCTTATTTTTCTATCTCTGATTTCATTTACAAGAACTAAAGATGAGACAGGGCTTCAGAACCATCATATATAACCTTCCATAGCCTCTGAGGCTTATAAAGGCCACATTCTTCCTCAAAGTCAACCACTTCTCACATAGGAAGAAGACTGAAGAAAATGAAGGTACTTTATTACCCAAAACATATAAAAATTCAGCACAATATTTATTTACTTAGATGAATAATAGAGCTGTTTTAGCTTCTCAGAAAAAAAATTGTGTGTGTGTATGTGTAGAGACAGCGTTGCTCAGTAAATATATTTAATAATGAAATTCTGATGTGTTTGAAATACAGAAAGAAACTACAATTACATATGCTACCCCAAATTACACCAAAAGATTGAACATCTGATGAATAATTATATAGATAAATGGGAGGAAATAATAAAAAATAGCTCTGCAAATGAATAAGAAATAATTAACAAAAATTGCAATGAACATATTTTAAGAGTTTTACTATACAAATATAAAGATCAAGATGAATGATAAGTGTATTAAATTCAGCTAATGTCAGCCTGAAATTATATTGTATTATTCAAAGAAAAGTTTAAATCATATAAATAAGCCCTTGAAAGTGAATCATTGAAAAATAGGTATAAAGAAAGGAAACATAATTTAATCTAAAAGTCTGAGAGGGAGGTTAGTGCAGATTTCTATATTGTTTCCTGGCATAAGGTCATAGCTTTCAATCATGGTCTCTTTCTGATTTGTTGTACAATACAACTGTCTTTCAAATGAAAGGAAATTATACATTTTTAGACCAGAGACTCATTGGTTATTATTGCTGTGTTAAATTTCCAATGACGTTGGTACAATACAGCCCAAAGATTCTTGACATAGGAATTTGCAAATTTAGGTCATAGTTTAAGATTTTTTTTCATATATGTGTTCTGTCTAACCTATGCATATACACTTGAGTTTGTCTGTCTAGTATTTCACCAATTAATTTGTCTCATTATTATATAAATCTAATACCATACCTCATACACACCTTCAAGTTTAGGGAAGATACAACATAGGGAGAAGGCAGTAATAAATAACATGTATTCATTATCTATTGCTGAATAACAAAATAACGCAAAACTTGGTGACTAAAACCAGCAATTATTATCTCTAAGTTTTTGTGGTTCAAGCATAGCTTAGCTGGTTCCTGCAGCTCAGGGTCCCTCAAAAAGCTTCATTCAGGGCATCTGGGCTCAACCTGGGTGTATGGGGTGGGGGATCAGAGGATCAGGATCCACCTATAAACTCACTCATCTGGCTATTGGCAGGCCTCAGGTCCTCACACTTGGCTGACAAGAGATATCATTTCCTGGTCAGTTTCTATAGGCTTACACACAACATGGCAGCTTGCGAGAGAGAGAGAGAGAGAGAGAGAGAGAGAGAGAGAGAGAGAGAGAGAGATTGAGAGAGAGAGAGATCAATGTGAAGCTACAGACTTTTTGGAGCCCAAACTTAGAAGTGACATCTCATTGCTTCTGTCATATTCTGTTTGTTACAAGCTATTCAATAAGTCCAGCCAACAACTGAAGGGAAGGGAATTACACTAGTGTGTGAATTTCTGGATGCGGGGTGCATTGGGTCCCATTTTAAAGATCATCTATCTCAAGTACCACGGAAAAGCAGATCAGGATAAGACTGCAGGTAAAAAGTCAATTATAAAACATGATATATCACTTTAGATCAAGCATTATTTTGGTCTCAAATTAATATGATCATAAAAACTTCTGTGCAATTATTTGACTTCTGACACGCATTCAGAAAATTATTTCAACAGTTATTGTATGGCTATTCTTCTGTGTCAAGGATCAGGAGACTTTGGGCTTTAGCCTTGTTTTTGCAAATAAAATTTTATCAGAGCACCATTAAGCCAATTTGCATATTGTCTATGGCTGCTTTTGTACTATAACGACAGAGATGAATAGTGGCTACTATGACCGATGACCTACAAAAACTGAAATACTTACGTCTGTGGTCTTTTAAGAAATTGTTACAGAACTATGTCAGTGATTATAATTACGGTGTCCGCAAAAAGCCAATATTTTGTGGAGGAATTTTTCCTTATAGTACAGACCCAGTTCTCACCATTTCACATCTAGTAAACAACTATCTAGCTAAGTCAATCTCAATTAGATACTACCCCATCCGGGAAGTTTTTCCTAACCAATAAGGATGAGTTAGATGGCCTTCCTCTGTGCTACTGTGGTACTGTGTACATATATCTTAATGGCACTAACTATATTGTATCTTTTTGTTAATTGAGGTAAAATTCAGAAAACAAAACTTACCATTTTAAAGTATACAGTTCAGTTGTTTTAAGCACATTCAATGTTGTACAATCATTATGACTACCTAATTCCAGAACATTTTCATAACCACAAAAAGAAACCCCGTACCCATTAAGCAGTCATTCCTTATTCTCTTGTACCTGTCCTCTGGCAATCTCCTTTTTTTTTTTTTAAGATTTTATTGGGGAATTGGGGCAGGGGAACAGCGTTGGGGAACAGAGAAGTTGCTGTCCTTTTGTGCTTCAGTCCAGTTGCGGAGGACGTTGCTTCACTGGCCCGTGTTGGTATTGTCATTGCGCTCTTCCCGGATGAGGCAGATTGGTCGCTGGTCGCCGGCCTCTGGATGGTCACTCACCACTGCTATTGGCAGCTCACCCTGGCTGCCAGGCGCTCACGCTGGCTGCCGGTCACTCACTGTAGCCTATGGCAGCCCACTGCAGCAGGGACTGCAGCCTACACCATCACTGGAGCTCGCACAGCCCAGCTCCAGGTGGAGCTGTTGTTAGCTGTAGAGGGCAGTGTCACTGGCCCTCATATGTGGGATCCGAACCGGGGTTGCTGGCATCCCAAAACCAGCTCTTAACCAATGCGCCACTCGGCTGGTCCTGGCAATCTCTTTTTTATCTTTATGGATTTTCCTATTCTGGACATTTCATATAAATGTAATCAAATAATGTGTGGTCTTTTATGTCGGACTTCTTTTTTTTTTTTTTTCTCAATGCCTTTACTTTTGAGACACGAAGGAAAAAAATCTTGTAGGTGCACATTAAAAAGACAGACATGATCACAGGTAAAAGCGAAGACAAGCTATCCAGAAAGCTTTAACTCCTGTCAGCTTGAAGCTGAAGTTCCACGTAAGACATGTTGCAGGGCTGAAAGGAATGATCATTAGTATTCCTCTCCTTCTTCCTCACCCTCTCCTTCAACAGAATCCACACCAACCTCCTCATAATCCTTCTCCAGGGCAGCCATGTCCTCACGGGCCTCAGAAAACTCTCCTTCCTCCATGCCCTCACCCACGTACCAGTGAACAAAGGCACGCTTGGCATACATCAGGTCAAACTTGTGGTCCAGGCGCGCCCAGGCCTCAGCAATAGCTGTGGTGTTGCTCAGCATGCACACAGCTTGCTGCACTTTGGCCAGGTCTCCACCAGGTACCACAGTGGGAGGCTGGTAATTAATGCCAACTTTGAAGCCAGTGGGGCACCAGTCCACGAAATGGATGCTGCGCTTGGTCTTGATGTATGTCGGACTTCTTTCACTTAGTATAATGTTCTCAAGATTCATCCATATTTTAGGATGCATTAGCACTTCATTACTTTTTGTTTGCTTGGGGTATTATTTTATTATATCATTCATATTTAATTTTTTTTAATTATTAATTTTTTAAAAATAATTTATTGGGCAATTGGGGGAGGGGAACAGTGTTAGGGAATTGGGGAAGGGGAACAGCCAAGTTGTTGTCCTTTAATCTTAGTTCTGGAGGGTGCAGCAAGCTCAGCTCCAAGTCCAGTAGCACTGCTCAGCTCAAGGTGCTATGTTCAATTAGTTGTAGATGAGTGTAGCCACTATCCCATGTGGGAGTCGAACCAGCATCCTCATCTAATTGAACACAATACTTTGAGCTGTGCGGCACGACTGGATTTGGAACTGAGCTTGCTGCACCCTCCACAACTAAGATTGAAGGACAACAACTTGGCTGTTCCCCTTCCCCAATTCCCTAACACTGTTACCCTCCTCCAATTCCCCAACACTGTTCCCCTCCCTCAGTTCCCCAATAAAATTTTAAAAAATGCTGTAATAGGTACAATTGTAAGTCTTCTAAAACAGACTGCATTAAACAACAATCTACACAATTCTAGATTGAGGTGCAATTAGATTCAGAATCAATATAGAAAAATGTTGGTGAAGAATTAGAGCTGTACAACAGTGATATTAATGCCTCCTGAGTTGGTGGGATCTCTGTCACCAGAGACATCAAATAAAGGTTATATGCACCATCACTTTCTAAGAAGGAATTAAATGGGATTCATGCCTCAGACTAGAGTGGGACTGAATTATCTGTGAGGGATCATCTTATATTTGGTAGTCTATGTATCTAAAAAATGTAACTGGTAGTGTGGAGAAGCTAAGTGGTTGAGTAAGAGAGCTGATTATATTAGTCAGGCTAATCTATGAGAAACACCCTAAAAATTTCAATGCCTTCCAAACACAAAGATTAATTTCTCACTCACCTTATATATTCTTTGTAGTTAAGTTTTGAAAGTGCTCTATGGCTTTTTGCATTTAAAGTCTTCAGTTGAATAAACAGCCTTTATATGAGGCATGTGTGTCTTGTTGCAGAGCAAAAAGAGTGATGGTAGAACTACACAATGTCTCATCACTTCTGCTTGGGTGGTGTATATGTCCCTTCCACTCACATTCTATTAGCCTAAGCAATTTCACATAGATAACCTTAACAGCAATATATTATAGTAGGAGTGATAATCCTTCCACCAATAGAACCGACCCCAGGGATAGAGTGATGGAACTTGTAGAGTGGGGCAGAAAATATTTTAAACCAATAATACAATCTACCATAGTGACATATGATAATTCCACTTAGGACTGATATTTTTATATGTGAAGAAGGCCCATGATATGATTTTGTAGAGTAAGCCCTCTTTCTAAATACCCTCTCAGTGTATCAGTGATTCTACCCTCAAGTGAATTAATTTGAGTTCTTCTGCAAAATCAATGGCACTGAAGAAATGGCAATTTTGATTGAGAAAAGAAGGTTAGAAAAATCTCTCAGTTTCCATTTGCAATCCCAGATCCATAGAGAAAGAATATTCTAAGAGTACTTTAAAATGAAAGTTCTAGCCCTCAGTTGTCAAAATAAGAGGACCTCGCCTCAGATAACTAGATTTTTGATTTCCTAAACAGCTATTTTACTGCTTAACAACCCCAGGTCCCTTTTTTCTGATTTAAACTAGGTTTCACATTACATTTTTTGTTCTATTGGATCTTGATCTTTGTTTTATGGCTGACTGGCTCTTTATCTAGTTCTGGCTCCTTTAACGTTTGGTTTTCTTTCTGACACTCTTTATTCAAATATAGTCTTAGTATAGCTTTATTGCCTATATATCCTGAGATCATCTTCTATTTTTGTCTTCAGTTCGCCAGCTCTTGCTTTATTCTGATTGAATAATTCACTCTCCTGGTTACCCAACAAAACCCCTTAATTTTTCAGTTACTACTTTAAACACTAGGTAGTGCTATGCTTTTACTGCTGATCTAGGTTTCATTTGTGTGAATAATATCACTGATTCTTGCCAATGGGATGATTCTGGAGAATATAGACTGTCAGGAGAACGGGGAAATCTTGGAAACAGAGTATAGCTGAAAATAATTTGAATATACAGAAAAAAAGTGTGCATTACTAATACAACTAGGCACTGGAACAGACTTAGGTGAGTGAATCCACTCACCTAAATGTTGAAGTGTCACCTGAGAGAGAAAAAATAAAAACTCAAAAAGGGGACATGAGAAAGGAATGGTGATCTTACAAACAAGTATAAGATGTATAGTATAATAACTGAAGGAATCCATTCATGATGGCCTCTCTTTTCGCTGTGAAGAAGGTTGAGAATGAAGGGCAGATGGAGGATAAATGATTTAACTGAACTAATATTATTTGGAATAGCCACTTCAGGAACTGCTTAAGGAGTTGTCTAAAAACAGACATGTATTAGAATATAGAGCATTAACCAGTGGCTGTGATATTTTAGGACCAAAAAATAAATCACAAAAAGCAGAAAAGATACCCAATCAATGAACACAATATTCTTTTTTTTTAAAGATTTTATTGGGGAATTGGGGAAGGGGAGCAGCATTGGGGAACCAGGAAAGGGGTACAGACAAGTTGCTGTCCTTTTGTTCTTCAGTCTAGTTGTGGAGGACGTCGCTTCACTGGCCCATGTTAGTATCGTCATTGCGCTCTTCCTGGGTGAGGCAGATTAGTCACTGGACCCTCGACGGCTGCTCATGGTGGCTCTTGGCCACTCATGCTGGCTGCCTGCCACTCACTGTAGTCTATGGCAGCCCACTGCAGCAGGGCTGCAGCTGTGCCATTGGGACTCACAGCAGCCCAGCTCTAAGTGGAGCTGTTGTTCTCCATCTTAGCTGTAGTGGGCAGTGTCACTGGCCTCATATGTGGGATCTGAACCAGGGTCCTGCTGCTCAGAGCCAGCATCCCAAGCCAGCCCTTAACCAACATGCCACTCAGCCAGCCCTGAACACAATATTTTTTGTACAATGCAACCTAAGTTGGAACTATGAGTTCATTTTGTGGAATTTAAGTTTACTTATTTTTAATTCTATAATATTCCCTGGTTAACCATTTATTCTTAAACACTGGTTATGCAAAAAAAAATGGAAATCATAAATATTTCCATGGCATTTTTAACATCCTAAAGCTAAAGACAACTGAAATAATCCATATTTAAATGAATGGAAGGGGTATATCATTATAGCTGGAAATTGGATTTGACAGTGAGTACAAGTGATAGACTATTTCCTTTGGAGGATATCACAAAGTAATATAGTAGCAGTTGAAATAGCACTCTTTGCAATATATTGCACTGGCTTCATTTATCTTTTCAATGAATAGGAAATTTACTTAAGCCACAGTGCCAAGATATGCTATTTATTTCAACTGAAATGTATTTTTCACATTGCCTTTGAGATAATGACAAAAATAAGCTGTTATAAACAAAGAGGAATGTCTTTTATACCACAAAATGCCTAATTCATGTAGTGAAGCTACTAGCTGAGGTTTCTCTTTGGGTATTGAGGAACTGAATAATTTAAAATTCATGTCAACAAAGAGGCATTTATAAAATGGATTTATAATCTCAATAATTAAATCTATAAGCTAGATAGCTTTATATTAAATATAAGAGTGTATGGAAGATATTTGATATGTTACAATCATGATGACAAACTTTATCATGAATTTTGTCTGTTCTTCCCAGATTTATGATGTTAACAGAACATTTTGTGTGATGTTCAAAGTTTTATTTCATTTCCAAATTTCTATTGTCCTCTGAGAAGCTTTGGGATAATATCCTGTAAAAGGTGCCTGACATAAAAAATAAGAAAAATAAAAAGGTAGAATTGTTCTAAAATCTGGGAATATAAAAATATAGAGAAGTGCTAATCAGGATCCTTGGTTGGGAGAGGGTAATGAGAGGATAAGCACTGTTACAGTTTTAATGTCACCATAATATCTCATTGGTATATCATGTAGCATATTTATCCATATTTTTCCAGATATATTATGCGATTCAACTATCTGTGTGCATAAAATTATATAAGACATTAAGGAAAAAAAACGAAGTGGATGACAATGATTTCACATTGAATTCAGCATTATATATGCTCTCTTTTCAAAATCAAAGGCAACTCATAATTCAAGAGATGGGAACAAAATAATAATATAAGAGCAAACAGGATTTGGTCAAGAGTGTGGAGTAGGTAAATGCTGTGCTTGCATCCTTTCATGGCCACACCAAATTACAACTAAACTACAGGACAATCACCATTGAGAATTGCCTAAAGTTTAGGTGAACAGAAGTCCAATAACTAAGGATAAACAAAAGAAGCCACATCAGAACTGGAAGAAGGGGTAGAGATATGGAAAAAGCTGGCCCTCATACCCACTTGTGGTGCTTAAAAATGGGGAGGGATATATCACCTGCAGTGGTACCCTTGAGAAACAAGGGGTCTCAGACCCACACTAGTTTCCCCAGCCCAGGGTTCCAACGCCAGGAAGAAACGTCCCCATAGCTTCTGACTGTGAAAACCAGTGGAGATTGGCTAAGTGAGAAGGAGGGCTGCTAGAGTCTTAGATGTTCTTCTCTTTTTTTTTTGAAGGCAGTGTCACTGGCCCTCATATGTGGGACCCTAACCAGGGCTGCTGGCTTCCCAAGCCAACGCTTAACCACTGCGCCACTCGGCCGGCCCTCCTAGGTGTTCTTCTTAAAGGGCTCACAGACTTGCTCAGTGACAGACTCACTCATTTTGACCTCCAGATCTGGGCCGGCCGAGTGGCTTGGTGGTTAAGCACTGACTTGGGAAGCCAGCGGCCCCAGTTCGGTCCCACATATGAGGGCCAAAAACACACTGATCTCCAGCTCTGGGACAGCAATGTAAAGTATGCCAGGGACATAAGGTGATAATTTGAATTGCCTGGCTCTAGGGGGAGAGCTGGAGGGGCAGCTTTCTCCCAAACATAATGGCTGGAAGAAGACATTGTTCCATTATTGAGCACTCCCCTCTCTCAACACGAAGACACAAGTGGTTGTCATATCTGAATCTCCATCAAGCTGACTAACATTTGCCCTGTGCTGATGATTCCCTGAGACCCTGCCCCTCCCAACTTGCATACCCAATCAAGCTACTTCCAGTGTTTTTTCCATACAAATGGCCTCTCTTGGCTCATGCTCTAGACTTTCCTAAAATCTGTCAAAAGTTCACAAACTCCAAACAAGTAGCATCTGGTTTTGCCAAGCCCCATACCACTTCCTGAATATCCTCAAGCCCAGCAATAGTGAAAGCCAGCCTGGGTTTAGAGCTTAGCCTCTCCCAGACAGCTCTAAGCCCAACATTGCTGGAGGACATAATGGACAGCTTTGTGGTTCATGTCAGCTGGCCCTGAGTAGGTCACAGGTGGCAGAAGAACTTAGCCTGTGGTGGGCCGCTCCCAGTAGAAAATGGAGCACTTCCTGGCCTCTTCCATAGACAATACACCCAAAAGCTATAATGGGCACATACCAGAGCCCTGCTAAAGGGAATCCTGCTCTATAGGGTCATCCCATGAACAAAAGCTCCTCCACTATAGTCACAACCAGTCCTCACAGATAATCAGCCGGAAAGATAATCCCTCCCACTGGTGTACAAACAGCAAGCAAGGCTCAGCTACAATAGGAATGCAAAAACAACACACACAAGGGACACACCTGGAACACCTGACTCAGGTGATCAGGGAGATTGTGCCACTGGGCCCCATAGGACATATACTACATAAGGCTAATCTACTAAGCTTTGGAGACATAGCAGCTCTACCTAATAAATAGAAAAAAGCACAGGGAGATAGCCAAAATGGGGAGACAAAGAAACATGTCTCAAATGAAAGAACACAACAAAGCACCAGGAAAAAAAAGAAAGAGACAAGCAGTCTGCCAGATGCAGAGTTCAAAACACTACTTATAGTGTGCTTAATGATCTCACTGTAAACTTCAACATACAGACAGGAAAAATAAAAGTGGAGATAGAAAACATGAAAAAGAACCAGTCAAAAATGAAGAATACAATAATTGAAATAATGAATACATTAGAGGGAATCAACAGTACATTAGATGAAGCAGAGGATTGAATCAGCAATTCGGAAAATAAGGCAGTAGAAATACCCAATAAGAATGGGAAAAAAATTACAAACTGAGGATAGTTTAAGGGATCTCTGGGACAACATCAAGTGTACCAAGATTTTCATCATTGGGGTACCAGAAGAAAAGTAAGAGCAAATAATTGAAAACCTATTTGAATAAGTAATTACAGAAAACTTCCATAACCTGGTGAAAGAAATAGACATACAAGTCCAAGAAACACGAGAGTCCCAAACAAGATGGGAGAGGCCATGCTGCAAAATGAGGCCTGCTGACATCAGTATCCAGTCTGAGGTAGCTCAGCAAAAGATCCAAAGCACCTCTAGGCCTGCTGCCACCTGCTGGCTGTCTGTAGGGCTCAGCCACTTAGAGCTTTGTGCACTATGAATGTCGGGTGATGTACAGTCTCAGAGAGTCACCGAAGTGGGGTAAATGGTGTTTATCATGTTAATACAGATTCAGGTTTGATGCCAGTGCTGAGATAGCGGACACTCATCAAAAGGCTCAGAGCACACTAAGCCCATCCACTGCCTGCCTGGGGCCCACGGACCTCTGAGAGTTGTTGGAGAAAGACTGACACATGGGGTGGACCTGGCTGCCAGCCACCAAAAGTTCCTCTGGAAGTGAACAAACTGACGCCCCAGCTGTTAGCTGCTAAAACAGCTTCCTGCAGTGCACAGAACAAGGCTTGCTGAACTTCATTGAATATACCTCCATCAGTGCTCCAGATGGATGTAGCAGAGTCCAAGGCCATCACCAGGGTGGAGTGAATGGAGTACAACATACCAATGCTGATTCACTTTGGCCATGTTGGGGGAGGGTCAACAGAAGGAAGATGGTGCCTGCCCACTGTCTGCATGGGATGAGGGCTAAATACAGGGACAATAACTGCTATCCCTCCAGTCCTCACTTGAAAGCCACACAACTTAGTCTCTCCCTGTATCTCCAGTGGTTCCTGCATCAGTCTCACTCTGGGAGTGCCCAGGGGGAGTGACTACAAGTGAATCTGTGGGGGGGGCCCTTCCACAGGACACCTGGCTGTCAGGAGACTTCTATCTAACCTGGGCAGATAGATGGAATACCCACTGGTTTTCACAGCCAGATGTTGTGGGGGCTCCTCTTCCCAACACCAGTACTCCAGTGTGGGGATCCCAATGTGGGTTGGAGCCCTTGGTTCCTGAGGGGGAACTTCTACAACTGATATGTTTCTCCCTATTTTCTTTTCTTTTTTTTTTTTTAAGATTTTTTAAAATTGGGGAATTGGGAGAGGAGATCAGCGATGAGGAATCCGGAAAGGGGAACAAACAAGTTGCTCTCTTTTTGTTCTTCATTCTAGTTGCGGAGGACATTACTTCACTGGCCCATGATGGTATCATCATTGCGCTCTTTCCGGATGAGGCAGATTGGTTGCTGGCCTCTGGATGGTGGCTCACCGCGGCTATTGGCAGCTCATGCTGGCTGCCAGCCGCTCACACTGACTGCCGGCCACTCAGTGTAGCCTATGGCAGCCCACTGCAGCAGGAGCTGCAGCCTACACCATTGTGGGGTGGAGCTGTTTTTAGCTGTAGAGGGCAGTGTCACTGGCCCTCCTATGTGGGATCCGAACCGGGGCCGCTGGCGTCCCAAGCCAGCTCGGAACTAATGTGCCACTCGGCCGGCCCGATTTCTCCTTATTTTCAAACATCACAAATGGATGTGGGGTCAGCCAGTTTTGCCATTCAATCGCTCCTATCTGTCTCAGCGTGGCTTCTTTTTATCTTTAGATATAGAACTTCTGTTTAGGTAGTCCTCAGATGTTTCTCTATGTCGATTGTGATTGTTCTATAATTGAGTTGTAATTTTAATGTTGTCATGGGAGGAAGCAAGCATGGCATTTACCTACTTGATTTTGCCACGTGTGTGTGTGTGTGTGTGTGTGTGTGTGTGTGTGTATTTTAATCAGGAAAGGATGTTGTATTTTGTCAATTTTTTTCGCTTTCCCTTTACTGAAATGATGTGTTTTTTTTCTTCTTTACTGTGTTAGAACTGTGATTTATATTGATTCATTTTAAGTATGGAACCAGCTTCACATTTATCAGGATGTAATATCCCTTTTGTATATTACTAGACTTACTTCTCTAATATTAATTGAGTATCTTTCCATCTATGTTCATTAGGGATGTTAGTTGATAAATTTCCTTTTCTTGTAGTATCTTTGGCTAGTTTGATACCAAGGTAATGCTAATCTCTTAAAATAAGTTGGGAAATAGTCTTTCCTCCAAATTTTTTTGGAAACAATCATTTATAATTGTTATCATTTCTTCCTTAATTTGGTACTAAAAATAATACCAAAGGTAAAATGCTTCTGTGTTTTAGTAGAATTCAACTGGGTCTCTAATTTTCTTTGGGGGAAGGATTTAAACTACAAATTCAATTTATTTAATAGATATACATCTGAAAAGATTATCTGTGTCCACTTAAGTAAACTTGGTATTTTATGTTTTGTAATGGATATTTTCATTCCATCTACCTTCTCAAATTTAAAAATATAGAAGTGTTATGAGTATATTCTAATTATCCTTTTAACATTTCAATGTTTTGTAGCAAAGTTCTTCCGTAATTAATTCCCAATATTTGTAATTTGTGTCTTATCTCTTCATTGTTATTTTCATAAGAAAGGCAAATGCATTGATTTTTATTTTTTATTAAATTTATTAGGGTAACAATGCTTAGTAAAATTATATAGGCTTCAAGTGTACAATTCTATAATACATCCTCTATATATTGCATTGTGTGTTCACCACTCAGGGTCAATTCTCCTTCCATTACTATATATTTGACCCCATTTTCCTTCATCTACCACTCCTCCCCTATTACCATCTGGTAACGAATAAACTTCTGTCTGTGTCTATGAGTTTTTGCTTCTTTGTTAATCTGTCTTGTTCCTTTGTTGCTTTAAGTTTTATATCCCACATATGAGTGGAGTCATATGGTCCTTGACATTTTCTGTCTGACTTATTATATTTTGCTTAGCATAATAATCACAAGATCCATCCATGTTGTTGCAAATGGCACTATTTCATCTTTTCTTATGGCAGAGAAGTATTCCATTGTGTATATATACCACTTTTTTTTATCCAGTCATCTATCAAAGGACACATTGTTTGTTTCCATGACTTGCTCACCATAAATAATGCTGAAATAAGCATCAGGGTATGTATAAATTTACTGAATAAATGTTTTGATATTTTTGAGGTAGGCATCTAGAAGAGGGATTGCTGGGTCATATGGTAATTATATTCTTAATTTTCAGAAAAATTCATAGTGTGTTCCCTAGCACCTGTACCAATTTACATCCCCACCAATTGTGTATGAGAGATCATTTTTCTCCACAGCCTTTCCAACACATGTTATTATTTATCTTATTGATGATAGCCATTCTAACAAGCATGAGATGATCTCTCATTGTGGTTTTGATTTGCCTTTCATTAAGAGCTAGTGAAGTTGAACATTTTTAATATATCTGTTGGCACTTTGTATGTATTTTTTTTTGAGGACAGTGTCATAAGCCCTCATATGTGGGACCCAAACAGGGTCTGCTGGCTTCCCAAGCCAGTGCTTAACCACAGCAACACTCAGCCGGCCCTGTATGTCTTCTTGTGAGAAGTATCTGTTCAGGTTCTCTGCCCATTTTATTTTTTTACTTCTACTTTTTCCAGCTTTATTGAGATATAATAGACATATAAAGAGGTTAACATTTTTATTTTATTTTATTTATTTATGTTTGAGGGCAGTGTCACTGGCCCGCATATGTGGGACCGAACTGGGGCCGCTAGCTTCCCAAGCCAGCACTTAATCACCGCACCATTCAGCTGGCCCTCATTTTTATTTATTTTTATTTTTATTTTCTGAAGGGCAGTGTCCCTGGCCCTCATATGTGGGACCCGAACTGCGGCCGCTGGCTTCCAAAGCCAGTGCAATACCACTGTGCCACTCAGCAGGCCCATACATTTTTAAAAAGAATTCAGCAATATATTAAGAAGATCATACATCATGATCAAGTAGTTTTCATCCCAAGTATGCAAAGCTGATTCAAGATCCATAAATCAATTAAGGGGATACATCACATCAACAAAATGAAGAATAAGAATCACATGGTCATATCAATAGATGCAGAAAAAGCATTTGAAAAAATCCAACAGTGGGGCGGGCTGAGTGGTGCGGTGGTTAAGTGCTGGCTTGGGTCTCCAGCGGCCCCGGTTTGGGTCCCACATATGAGGGCCAGGAACACTGCCCTCAAAAAAAAAATCCAACAGCCATTTTTTTTTTTTAGCTGAGCCATCCTGCTACCTGTTGGAAGCTCAACAGCAACTCAGCACAGGCTGGCATCGAACTGCCATTGCTCAGAGCTCAACTCACGCTCTTGAGCGAGCTCTTAACCACCTGAGCCACTCGGCCGGCCCCCAATAGCCATTTATGTTAAAAACCTTTATTGGGCTATCCAAGCAGCGTGGAGGTTAAGAGCTGGCTTAGGACGCCAGCGACCCTGTGTTGGATCCCACATATAAGGGCCAGTGATACTACCCTCTAAA
This sequence comes from Aselliscus stoliczkanus, assembly GCA_033961575.1. Classification (NCBI taxonomy): domain Eukaryota; kingdom Metazoa; phylum Chordata; class Mammalia; order Chiroptera; family Hipposideridae; genus Aselliscus; species Aselliscus stoliczkanus. Next base: position 31,700,989 of record CM066737.1, on the reverse strand, counting down.
AAAAAAGAAAAAAAAAAACCCTTAGCAAAGTGAGAATACAGGGATGGTATCTCAACATAATAAAGGCCATATATGATAAACCTATACAGCTAACATCATACTGAATAGGGAAAAGCTAAAACCAATCCCCTTAAGATAAAGAACAGGACAAGGCAGTCCACTTTCTTCTTTTATTCAACATAGTTCTGGAAGTTCTAGCCACAGCAATCAGACAAGAAAAAGAAGTAAAAGGCTGCCAAATTGTCAGGGAAGAAGTAAAATTGTCATTATATGCAGATGACATGATACTATATATAGAGAACCCCAAAGACTCTATCAAAAATTATTGGGGACTGGCCGAGTAGTGTGGTGGTTAAGCGCTGGCTTGGAAAGCCCACAGCCCCGGTTCAGGTCCCACAGATGACGGCCAGTGACACTGCCCTCAAGAAAAAAAAATCTATTGGAACTTATAGATGAATTCAATAAGGTAGCAGGATACAAAATCAATATTCATAAATCAGTTGCATTTGCATATACCAATAATAAACTATCCAAAGCAGAAATTAAGAAAACAGTCCCATTTAGAATTGGTTCAAGAACTCACAAATATCTAGGAATAAATTTAACCAAAGAAGTAAAAGACCTGTACTCAGAAAATTATAAGACACTGAAGAAAGAACTAAAGGAAGACACAAATAAATGGAAACACCTACCATCCTCATGGATAGGAAGAATTAATATAGTTAAAATGTCCATACTGCCTAAAGCAATATATAGATTCAATGCAATTCCAATCAAACTACCAAGGTCATTTTTTCACAGAAATAGAAAACATAATCCTAAAATTTATATGGAACCATAAAAGACACTGAATAGGCTCAGGAATCCTGTTAAATAAGAACAAAGTCGGGAGTATCATGCTACCAGACATCAAAACATACTGCAAGACTACTGTAAGAAAAAGAGTATGGTACTGGCATAAAAACAGGCACATAAGTCATTGAAACAGAACAGAGAGCCCAGAAACAAATTCAAGCATTTATGGACAGTTAATTTGTTTCAATGGAAGCAAGAATTTACATTGGGGTAAAGATAGTCTATTTAAGAAATGGTGCTAAGATAATTGGACTGACACATGCAAAAAAATGAAACTGGACCACCTCCTTGATACAAGAACAAATTCAAAATGGATTGAAGACTTAAATGTGAGACCTGGAACCATAAAACACCTAAAAGAAAACAGGGAGTAAATTTGCAGACATTACCTGGAGTAATATTATTACTTATATAGCGCTCGGGCTAGGGAAATAAAAGAAAAAATGAAGATATGGGATTTCATGAAACTTAAAAGCTTTTTTTGTGTTGTTGTTTTTTTGTATTTTGTGTGTGTTTTGTATTTTTTTGAGGGCAGTGTTACTGGCCCTCACATGTGGGACCTGAACCACGGCCGCTGGCTTCCCAAGCCAGTGCTTAACCACCGTGCCTCTTGGCTGGCCTTAAAAGTTTTTTCACAGCAAGGGAAATCATCAATAAAACAAAAGGCATTCTAATGAATGGGAGAAGATATTTTCCACTGATATATCTGATAAGGGGTTAATATTCAAAATTTATAAAACACTCACGAAAGTCAACACCAAGAAAAAACAACCCAATTAATAAATGGGCAGAGGATATGAAGAGGCATTTCTCTAAAGAGGATATACAGATGGCCAACAGGCGTGTGGAAAAATGTTCAACCTCACTAATCATCAGAGAAATGCAAATAAAAACCACAATGAGATACCACCTCACTCTGGTCAGAATGGCTATCATAAACAAATCAACAAACAAGTGCTGGCAAGGTTGTGTAGAAAAGGGAACACTGCTGCAATGTTGGTGGGACTACAGATTGGTACAGCCATTATGGAAATCAGTATGGGGGTATCTCAAAAACCTGGAAATGGAACTATCGTATGACCTAGCAATTTCACTCTTGGATATCTACCCAGAAGAATCCAAGACATTAATTCAAAAAACGTATGCACCCCGATGTTTATTGTAGCACTATTTACAATAGCCAAGACTTGGAAACAACCGAAATGCCCATCAGTAGATGAGTGGATGAAGAAACTGTGGTGCATATATACAATGGAGAACCAGACGAGTGGCACAGTGGTTAAGCGCTGGCTTGGGAAGCCAGTGGCCCCAGTTCGGGTCCCACATATGAGGGCCAGTGACACTGTCCCCCAAAAAAATAAAAAAGAGGTACAATGGAGTATTACTCCACTATAAAGAAGAAGGAAATCATACCAATTACAACAATATGAATGGACCTAGTGACTGTTATGTTAAGTTAAATAAGTCAGTCGGAGAAAGATAAATACCATATGATCTCACTTATATGTAGAATCTGAAAAACTGAATGAACGAGCAAAGTAAACAGAAACAAACTCATAGATATAGAGGAAAAACTGATGGTTGCTAGTTGGGAGGGGGTGGGGGCAAGGGAGAAGGGGAAGGGATTAGGCAGCATAAATAGGCAACTACAATATTGCCACAGGGATATGAAACACAGTTCGAGGACTATAATAATGGTGTAAAAATTTTGTGGAAAGGGCCGGCCGAGTGGCGTGGTGGTTAAGCGCTGTCTTGGGATGCCATTGGCCCCAGTTCGGATCCCACATATGAGGGCCAGTGATACTGCCTTCAAAAAAAAAAATTTTGGCGTGTCAGATGGTCACATGTCTTGTTAGGGAGACCACTTCATGGCTGGAGTAGAGGCTTGATCACTGCACTGTACACTTGAAACTGATGTTGTATAATATTGTTTGCCAACTGTAATTGAATATATAGAAAGTCACGGGATGTGGAGTATACTGTGGAAGGGAGTCAAAGGAATTGTAATAGATATGTATGATATTGGGGAGGGAGTGTGGTGGCTAACTGGGGGTGGAGGGTTTTCCCTTTGAGGGGTAAAAAGTATAACTATTGCACTGTGTTGTACACCTGAAACTAATTTTGTAAAATGTTTATTTCATAATAAAGAATTTTAAAAATGCCCATTGTATTTCTATACACTAACAATGAAACCAAAGAAAAGAAATTAAATAGCAATTCCTTTTGCAATTGCAACAAAAAGAATAAAATACCTAGGAATAAACTTAACCAAGGATGTGAAAGACCTATACGCTGAAAACTAGAAGATATTTTTAAAAGAAATTTAAGAAGACACAAAGAAATGGAAAGACATTCCGTGTTCATGGATTGGAAGAATCAATATAGTTAAAAAGGCCATATTACCCAAAGCAATACACAGATTTAATGCTATCCACATCAAAATCCCAGTGGCGTTTTTTAAATAATAGAACAAAAAATAATCAGATTTCTATGGAAGCACAAAAGACCCCAAATAGCCATGACAATCCTGACAAAAAAGAATAGTGCTTGATATATTACATTCCCTGACTTCAGCTTGTACTATAGGGCAACAATAATCAAAATAGTATGGTATTATCAGAAAAACAGACACGCAGACCAATGGACTAGAACCGAGAACCAAGAAATAAAACCACATCAATATGAATAGATAATTTTTGACAAAGAAACCAAAAACTTACAATGGAGAAAAGACAGACTCATCAATAAATGGTGCTGGAAGAATTGGAAACTAATAGAATGAAACTAGACTCCTATCTGTCACTATGTACCAAAGTCAACTCAAAATCGATCAAATAGCAAAACATAAGACCGGAAACAATAAAATACATTGAAGAAAACATAGATAATAAACTTATGGACCTTGGGTTAAAAGAGGATTTTATTAATTTGACCTCAAAAGCAAGAGAAGTAAAAGCTAAAATAAATGAATGGGACTATATCAAACTAAAATCTTCTGCACAGCAACAGAAAGCATCAATAAATCAAAGTGGCAACCAACAGAAAGGGAGATGTTTGCAAACAATGCCTCTGATAATGGGTTAATATACAAAATATATAAGGAAGTTATACAACTCAACAACAAAGAAACAAACAATCCAATTAAAAATTGGGCAGAGGGGCCGGCCAAGTGGCACGGTGGTTAAAATCTGGCTTGGGACGCCAGTGGCCCCGGTTCGGGTCCCACACATGAGGTCCAGTGACACTGTCCTCAAAAAATAAAATAATATAAAAAAATAAAAATAAATAAAAAATGGGCAGAGGACCTGAATAGATATTTCTCCAAAAAGGACATACAAATGGCCAATGAATATATTAAACATGATCAACATCACTAATCATCAGAGAAATGCAAATCAAAACCAAAATGTGGGGCCAGCCGAGTGGTGCGGTGGTTAAGCACTGGCTTGGGAAGCCAGCGGCCCCGGGTTTGGTCCCACATATGAGGGCCAGTGACACTGCCCTCAAAAAAAAAACAAAAACAAACCACAATGTGTTATCACCTCACACAAGCAAGACAAATAATATACAAATAGCAGGTCTTGGAGATGCTGTGGACAAACGAGGAACCTTCATACTGTCAGTGGGAATGCAGATTGGTGCAACTGCTATGGAAGGCAGTGTGGAGATTCCTCAAAAAAGTAAAAATAGAATTACCTTTTGACCCAGCAATTTCTCTGAAAACATTTATCCATAAAGATATGTGTATTTTGATGTTCATTGCAGCTTTATTTACTGTGGCTAAGACATGGAAACAACCAAAGTTTTCTTAGATAGATGAGTGAATAAAGAATTGTGGTATATATACACAATGGAGTACTATTATGCCATAAGAACATATGAAATTGGCCGGCCGAATGGCCCATTGGTTAACAGTTGGCTTGGGATGCCAGCTCTGAGCATCAGGACCTCGGTTCGGATCCCACAAAGAGAGGCAATGACATTGTGCCCTCTACAGCTAAGATGTTGAACAAAAGCTTCACCTGGAGCTAGGCTGCAGTGAGGCGCCTGTCACAGTGTAGGCTGCATTGGGATGGTCAGCAGCTGCCGTGCACTTTTGTGAGCTGCTGAGAGCCTCCATGAGTGGCCATCCAATGGCCAGTGACTGACTGCCTCACCCGGGAAGAGCACAATGATAATACCAACATGGGCTAGTGAAGCGAGGTCCTCCACATCTAGACTAAAGAACAAAAGGACAGCAACATGTCTGTTCCCGTTCCCCAATTCCCCAATGTTGTTCCCCTCCACAATTCCCCAATAAAATCTTAAAACATAAAAGGAAATATGAAATAGTGCTATTTGCAAGAACAAGGATGGATCTTGAGATTATAATGCTAATCAAAATAAGTCAGAAAGAGGGCCGGCCAAGTGGCTCAGTTGGTTAAGAGCTCGATCAAGAGTGCAAGCTGGGCTCTGAGCAACAGCAGTTCGATGCCCAGCCCGAGCTGAGCTGCTGATGAGCTGCCCACAGTTGACAAGATGGCTCAGCTTAAAAAAATAACAACAAAAAAACTTTATTGGGCCAGACGATTGGCGCGGTGGTTGGGCACTGGCTTGGGAAGCCAGTGGCCCTGGTTCTGGTCCCACATATGAAGGCCAGTGACACTGCCCTCAAAAAAAAAAAAAGACAGAGAGAAAAAGTCGAGAACCATATGATTTCACTGATATGTGGTATATACAACTGAAAACAACAAGAGAACAAGGAAAACAACTGAAGAAACAAAACTCATAGACACAGACAATAGTTTAGTGGTTACCAGAGTGTAAGGGAGGAGGGGGCTGGTAGATCAGGGTAAAGGAGATCAAATATATGGTGATGGAACTAGACCTGACTCTGCATGGTTAACACACAATGTGATATATAGATGATGTATTATGGAGTTGCACACCTGAAATCTATGTAACTTTGCTAACAATTGTCTCCCCAATAAACTTTAATAAAAAAATTATCATACCTTTGGGTTTTTTTTGTGTTGTTTTTTGAGGGAAGTGTCACTGGCCCTCATATGTGGGACCCGAACCGGGGCCGCTGACTTCCCAAGCAAGCGCTTAACGACTGCACCACTTGGCCGGCCCTCATGCCTTTGTTTTTACTAGTCTATTAGTGTGGTGTGTGAGTGTGAGAGTGTGTGTGTGTGATTCTAGTCAGAAGTGGAGCCGGTTTCAGAGGATCATAATAAAATCCAGAGCCTCTAAATCTTATCATTGACAGGATTCAGGATATAATCCAAAATTACTATACATATAAAGACATAGGGCAATGTGACGCATATTCAAGAGAAAAGGCAATCATGGAAACAAACCTCATGTGACACAGATCCTGGGATTAAGAAGCAAGTGTTTTAAAGTACCTATTATAACTATGTTCAAGGACATGAAAGAAAATATGCTAATATTGAGTGGTGAGATAGAAAAATTCCGCAGAGAAAGAGACTATAAAAATAAGCAAATGGGAATTCTAAAACCATTATGAACAATACCCAAAAAAAATTGACTGGATGAGATTAAATTTTATTTAGTAAAAAATGATTCTTGGAAAAAAAATAGACTCTAGGTTTCCCCTCACAGGTAAAAATGTCCTCTCTAACAGAATAGAATACAGAGGCCAAAAATATAGCCTAGGTATATAAGAACTCAATACATAATAAATATCTAACTTCAGTAAGAAAAAAAAAAGTGGAGCCGGTTTTGGAGGAAATAGTGCCATTTGGGAAAATATGAATGGTTCTTGAGATTATTATGCTAAGCAAATTAATTCAGACAGAAAATGTTGTGAATTATATGACTTCACTAATATGTGGTATATGAAACTAAAAGTCACAAAAGAACAAGACAAAGAAATAAAGAAACAAAATCTTATAGACACAGGCAATAGTTTAGTGGTTACCGGAATGGGGGGAGGGGGCAGGTGAATGGTAGAAGAGGGTAAACGGGGTAAAATATGGTGATGGAATGAGAATTGCCTCCAGGTGTTGAACACACAATGTGATATATAGATGATGTATTACAGAATTATCCACTTGAAACCTATCTAATTTTACTAACCATTATCACCCCAATACATTTTATTGTTTTTAAACATTTTTTATTGGGGGATTTGGGAGGGGAACAGTGCTGGAGAATTGGGGAAAGGGAACATCATGCTGTTCCAGGACCGTTTAGCTCCAAGTCAATTTGTTGTCCTTCAATCTTAGTTGTGGAGGGCACAAGCTCAACTCCAAGTCCAGTCCTCACTTTCAATCTATTTGTGGGGGGTGGTGCAATACCCCATTCCATGCGAGAGTCAAACCAGCAACATTGTTGCACACTGAGCCATCTGGCCTCCCTTAGGCAGTTTTCAGCTGCTCTGTTCAAGGTGCCGTGTTCAATCTTATTTGTGGATGAGTACAGCCCACCATGCCATGTGGGAGTCAAACCAGCAACCTTGCTGCTAAGAGCATGCACATTTACAAGCTCAGCAGCAACTCAGATCAGGTGCAGCTCACAGGCCCATGTGGGAATTGAACCAGTGAACCTGTTGCTCAGATCCCATACTCTTAACCAACTGAGCCACGTGGCCAGGCCCTAAATTTTAATTTTTAAGAAAGGAAATTATATTTCATATTTTCTTATGGCTGAATAGTATTCCATTGTGTATATATACACCACATATTCTTTACCCAATCATCTATTGAAGGACAGTTTGTTTGTTTCCATGTCTTGGCCACCATAAATAAAGCTGCAATGAACATTGGAGCACATACAACTTTATGGATAAATGTTTTAAGATTTTTTGGGTAGATACCCAGGAGAGGGGTTGCTGGGTCATATGGTAATTCTATTCTTGTTTTTTGAGGAACTTCCATGCTGCCTTTCATAGCAGCTGCATTAAAGATAAAATACTAGCATTTGTGGCAACATGGATGGATCTTGAGATTATTATGCTAAGCAAAATAAGTCAGAAAAAGCTAAGAACCATATGATTTCATTGATATGAGGAATGTAAAACTGAAAACAACAAAAGAACAAGACAAACAAATGAAGAAACAAAAACTCATAGACACACACAATAGTTAATAGTTACCAGATGGTAATGTAGGAGGGGGTGATAGGTGAGGGTAAAGGGGATCAAATATATGGTGATGGAATGAGAACTGACTGGGTGATAAACACACAATGTGATATTTAGATGATGTGTTACAGAATTATACACTTAATATCTATGTAACTTTACTAACAATTGTCACCCCAATAAGAACAGACTCTTGGTGGTGAACACACATGTCATATATAAATGATGTATTACAGAATTGTACACCTGAAATCTATGAACTTTGCTAACAATTTTCACCCCAATAAACTTTAATTTAAAAAGAATGTGTTAAAAAGCAACAGCTGAAAAAAATTTTCATGATTTTTTACAAATTAAAAGGGAGTTTAGAGATTATTCAATTCAATCTTGAGGGAATGGAAGCTCACAGAAGTAAAGTATAATAAAAGATTAAATGTCCAGTTAGCAAGGAAACCGCTTAAATTTGAATATTCTCATTCCATGCCCAAGATACTTTACATCACATGCATTGCTCTTTTGTTTGAGTGCTTGCTTTAAAAAGCCTCCTAGAACTTGTATATGAAACATTTTTAACATCTTTTAGAAGTGTCTGTAGATTAATTTAAGAGTCACACAATAAAATAAGTCTTGTTACTTTGAAATGATGATTCACACACATTTGGTGATAGAAAATATGTATAAGGAAAGATTTATATTAGTTAAATGCACTTTCTCTCTGTCTGTCTCCACTGTGGGCACAAATGACAAGCATCTATAGTGCATAGCTATTACACAGTCCCTAAAATTCTTTACTTATTAAATTTAGAGGTTATGTAGGAAGGTGATTGTCACTTAATCTGCATTCTGCTTTGGAGGATAGAAATTAACATATATTTATTTTGCAAATACATCAGTAGTTAAAACTATACTGATTTCACAAGATATTTTTCCTTATTTTAATGCCAACAACTGTGCGAAATTTTAATATAGCTAAAAAAATCTTATATAAATATATATTATATAGAGTGATAGTCTCCATTTTCTATATTTCGTTTAAAAAAATGTTTCTAGTCTGGTGACATATTATGCCTCAGATAACCGTGTAAAATTGTAAAACATCTAGGTGTTTTTTTTTTTTTTTTTGAGGGCACTGTCACTGGCCTTTATATGTGGGACCGAACTGGGGCCACTGGCTTCCCAAGCCAGCGCTTAACCACCACGCCACTTGGCCAGCCCAAGGTGTTTTTTTTATAATGAAGACATACTATCATTTATTTACAAATACCATATAAAAACTCAATGACTTCTAATGGAATAATGCTGTACAATTTTATTCAACAAATATTCACTTCATGCCTACAAGTCTACATATGAGGTTATAATAGAGAAGAAAAAAGATAAAAATACCTGTCAGCATGGAGCTTTTATTTTAATGAAGGAGGCAAAAATAATCGAAATAAATAAAGCCTATATTATGTAAAATGGCAATAAGTGAAAAGGAAAACATATAAAACAAGAGAGCATAATATGAAATGTTCATGTGCCTAAAATTGTACATCAAGGGCCCAAGAAGGGTTCACTTAGAAGGTGTCTTTTCAGTAAAGACCTAAATGAATGGAGGGAGCCCGTCATGAGCATAGCTGAGGAAAGAGCCTTCCAGAGAGAGAAACAACATATGCAAAGACCCTAATGCCAGAGCATGCATAGCAGGTTTGAAGCACAACAAAAATAAACTTGAATGGCTAGCAGACGTTAAGGAAGGGTGGAAAATTACCGTACTAAATAATAAGATTAGAGAGGTAACAGGGGGCTAAATCATGTAAGGACTTGAAGACCATATTAAGGAACATGTCTTGTTATCTATGTAAGATGGGAAGCCATTAGAAGATGGTTAAGGTGAGGAAAGGTACAATTCAACTTATGTTTTGTGTTAAATGAAGGAAAGCATCATGGTAAAAATAAAACAGAGTAAGAAAGAACAAGAGTTGTAAAGAAGAAGGTGCATTTGAATTATAAACTGAGTGGTAAACTTCCTTGAAAAGATAACGTTTGAACAGACTTTTCAAAGTTTAAGAGGTTAACCAGAGTGACATCAGAGATATGACAGTATGAGGAGTCCCCCTTGATCTCTTCCCTTGAATTTACAACAATTGAACAGCTGTAATTGAACAAAGGATTTCCTATGCAACACACAAACAAGCCTGAAGGACCTGCATGTAAAAACATCTGAAAGTGGGCAAATTCATGCAAACAGGGGAGGAGGGAAGGCACAAGTGCAGACACAAGGAGGGAGAAGGGAAGATTGAGACTTCAGTGCTCTCTGAGTCCTTGAACAATCCTGAATGAATGATCAGCATATAATATGGCTGAACTTAGCAACTGGGGCAGAGATTTTTTTTTTTAAGATTTTATTGGGGAATTGGGGGAGGGGAACAGTGTTGGGGAATTGGGGAAGGGGACCAGCCAAGTTGTTCTTCTATCTTTGTTGTGGAGGGCGCCAGTCGCCATCTGGCTTCCCGTTGGCAGCTCCTGACCTCTAAGCTCAAGGTGCTGTGTTCAATCTTAGTTACTGGCGGGCGTAGCCACCATCCCATGTGGGAGTCAAGCCAGCAGCCATATTGTTAAGAGCACACAATCTATCCACTGAGCCATCCAGGCGTCAGCTCAGCTCAAGGTGTTGAGTTCAATCTTAGTTGTGGGTGGGGACAGCCCACCATCGAACAGGCAATCTTGTTTTTACACCAGCTGAGGAATCCTGCCATCTGTTGGCAGCTCAGTGACAGCTCAGCTCAGGCACAGCATCACTGGCCCATGTGGGAATGGAACCAGTGGCCCTGTTGCTCAGAGCTCTTGCTCTATGCCAACTCTTAACCAACTGAGCCACTCAGCCGGCCCTGGGGCAGAGATCTTGGTGAAATCTGAATACAGAAGTGCTACAACTGTGATCTAACAGCCCTCACAGCCAGCCAGTAAACAAAGCCATGAAGTCTAGCCAACTCTTCCTACCCTCACAGAGCTCTCCACCCCACCTTCCCAGTTCTAGCATTGGGACCCAGAAGAAACTGTAACAATGTCGATTTAAAGAGCAGAATATCTATAGCCCTGAGAAATGGAGAAAGAGTTGCTAAACAGCATACTAACATTGCAAATAATTCCAGTGACAAAGAAGAAGATATAGGGGCAAGGCAACTGTGGTCTGACAGTTGACATTACTCAGAGGAGAACAAGGCTACACACACACACCAACCACCTCTCCCAGCCAACTCTGCCCCCGTGTTTAACAGCTGATTCCAGTGAGGGCTGAGGGCTGCTTAGTTGCACTGTTCTGAATATGGCTGTAGGGACAGCACTGGGATTTTGGGAACTCAGAACTGCATTGTCCGCCACATCCTCCCACAGAGATGGTGCTCTGAGGCAAAGGCAGTCTGATCACAGAGAGACACCCACCTCCCCAGGAATTCTTCCACCTGGAGAAGCTGGAACAGGGTAAGAGAAAATAAAATGCTCCAGTGCTACCTACTGTAAAAGTAAAGAAAGACCTCTTCTATTCAATCTGCTACAGAATTCACTCCTGTAAATGCCCAGGAAGAGAAATAAATCATCAGTTACACTGAAAAACCAAAAAAACAAGACAGCTCAGAAAGAAAATGACAGATCTCCAGAAAATAAAATTAAAAACGAGGAAATATGTGATGTAAATGATGAAGAATTCAAGATTGCTGTTCTGAAAAATCCCAATGAGATGCAAGAAAACTCAGATAGGCAGTTTAATGAACTCAGAAATAAAATCAACCAACAAAATGAATACTTTACCAAAGAGATTGAAATTAAAAAAGAAAACAAATAGAAATTCTGGAGCTGAAGAACTCAGTAAAAGAAATAAAGAATAAAATAGCAAGCTTGGGAGAAAGAGCTGAGAAGATGAAGAAAAGAATTAGTGATATCAAAGATAAAGGTCTGGAAATGACATATATAGAAAAAGAGAGAGACTTGAGAGTTAAAAGAAATAAAATAACTCTACAAAAACTTTCCAACTCCATGGTTATACTAAAAGGAGAAAAAAGAGAGAAGAGCACAGCGAGATTATACACGTAGTCAATGAAAACTTCCCAAACCTATGGAAAGAACTTGATCCTTAAAGCCACGAAGCAAATATAATACCTAATTACCTCAATTGTAACAGGGCTTTTCTGAGGCACACTATATTGAAACAGTCAAAAATTAATGACAGAGAATTCTCAAGGCAGCCAGGGAAAAATCTTTATGATGGTAAGCTATAATAGAAAGAAAAGCCCATTAGATTTTTCAACAGAAACTCTACAAGCCAGGAGGGGTGGAATCAAATATTCAAACTATCGAAAGAGAGAAATTACTAGCCAAGAACAATGTATCCAGCAAAGTTATTCTTTAGATATAAATGAGGAATAAAGATCTTTACAGATATACAGAGGCAGAGGAAACTTTTCTCCACAAGACCTGCAGTACAGAAAATACTGAAGGAGCTTATTCTACCTGAAACAAAAATGACAAAAGGACACAAAACTATGAGTAGGAACACTAACAAGCAGACAGAGGCAGCAAATTGCAACCCCTACACAGAATAGGTCACTACACACTTAAACAACATAAAGGATAAAAGAGATAAAAACATTAAAAAAGAAGAAGAAAATTTGCAACTGCAATTCAGAAATGAACTCACAGAATAAATAGTGATAATTTATGAGAAAAAACACAAAAGGGGAGGGTGTAAAGGTCTGAATTTGAAAGACAGATTGGAAATAAGATACTTGGGGAAGAAAAAAGACTAATATATATATATATATATATATATATAACTTTCTGTTATGTAAACTTAATGGTAAGCACTCAAAAAAAATTCAGAACTGAGACACATAACATAAAAAGAGAGGAAACAGAAAAATCATAGAATACCAATTTAAAAAATGTGTTCAAGTCTGCTCAATTTTTTAAATTATATTTTAAGTATGTGTAAAAGACATTATTATTCATCTACCAAATGTGTGTGTATATATATTATATTATATTATATATATATATATATATAATATATATTATATATATAATAGAAATAACATTAAAATCATATTCAAATAATAATTTTAGTACCCATGTCTGGGTTAGGCTTAGGCACCAGGTTTTTTTAAGACTTATCGTTCCAATTGACCTTTAGATGTTTTATAATAACCTCTGCCTCCTGTAATGGACATTAATAGAAGTAAAAGACTCTCATAATATTTAAGTCTATGGAGACTGATTTGACATGCTAACAATTTTATGAAACCTAAAAAGTAAAATATCCAACGGAAAGTGAAAGAAAAAGTGACAATATACCAACCAATAATGCACAGTATTTTTTATTTTCTGGAGCCAACTTTAATAAGAATTGAAGTATTAAAACTTAGATGATTGCGGGCCGGCCGAGTGGCGCATTGGTTAAGCGCTGGTTTTGGGATGCCAGCGGCCCCGGTTCGGATCCCACATATGAGGGCCAGTGACACTGCCCTCTACAGCTAACAACGGCTCCACCTGGAGCTGGGCTGTGCAAGCCCCGGTGATGGTGTGGGCTGCAGCCCCTGCTGCAGTGGGCTGCCATAGGCTACAGTAAGTGGCCCGCAGTCAGCGTGAGTGGCTGGCAGCCAAGCGTGAGCTGCCAATAGCCGCGATGAGCGACATCCAGAGGCCAGCGACCGATCTGCCTCATCCGGGAAGAGCGCAATGAGGATACCAACAGTGAAGCAACATCCTCCGCAACTAAACTGAAGAACAAGAAGACAGCAACTTGTCTGTTCCCCTTCCCCGATTCCCCAACGCTGTTCCCCTCCACCAATTCCCCAATAAAATCTTTAAAAAAAATTGCTATTATCATCCTTTGCTTCATTCAGTAGGAGAACATTTATTCTGCAATATGAATTATTAAGAAAATATACTTCTGGGATGGCTGGTTGGCTCAGGCGGTTACAGTGCAGAGCATGGTGCTCATAACACCGATGTTGCCGGTTCAATTCCCACATGGGCCACTCTAGTGTGCCCTCCACAACTATTGGGTTGTTGGAAAAGTCATGACGTATTTTTGTTGTTGTTGTTGTTGTTGCAAATATGCTTCATGGCTTTTCCCACCACCCAATAGATTGAAACAACTACTTGACTTGGAGCAGATGGGTCTTAGAAAAACACACTGTTCTCCAATAAAATTTTTAAAAATAAACAAAATACACTTCAAGTATGCTGCACAAACTTGTTTATATCAGCATGGAATAAATGACAGCTTCCATTTTACTGTGATGGGTTTTTTATTAACAAACACTGGTGAGACAGAGCCTTCTTTGATAATAAAAATGCTACTGCAGCTAGTCCAATTATTTAGCTCCAGGTTTTAATATTTTTCAATGTGTTTTAAAGAGAGAATTTCAAATACATTTTTCCTTTCTAAAGCAGCCCTGGTAATTATTTGACATTTGAGAAATATTCCCTATCATAAATAATATCTTGGATTCTCTCCTACAAGTACATTTCCTTACGACTCATCATTCTTTTATTGATTTTAATAGAAGATCCATTCCTAATTTACTTTCTATATTGGATTTCATCATGAATTGTATATTATGACTGTTGGAAACAAAACAAAACAAAAATCAACATGCAACATGCTGCCTTATTATGCTCCTGTACTATGCTCGTAATTAAGAGAACAGCTCTGTAGAATCTTAATAACACTTAAGAAATTGTGAGCATCTGCAGCATATTGATTTATTCATCATAGTAGTAGTATTGTCTAAACGAATATTCGTACTTTGAATACTGAGAAAACTAAAAGGATCAAGGTTCTTGTTATCTATGTGTATACTATGCTCTATTTCTTTCTAGAAATTATAAAAGTCATCAACCTCAAGGAAGCTTATGGGGCCGGCCAAGTGGCACGATGGTTAAGAGCTGGCTTGGGATGCCAGCAGCCCTGGTTCGGATCCCACATATGAGGGCCAGTGACACTGCCCTCAAAGAAAAAAAAGGTTATGTATTTACAATAGATAATCTCACTTCTCCCACATATATGTGTGCCCACAAGTCCCCATTCTTTTGTTGTTATCTAATTAAATGACTTTGAGTTAAAAACACCTCTCTACCATCATTTTCTAAATATCATAGATACACCACACAAATATGCTCAATGCACCCAAAGTTTATGTATTTTTAGTGCTTTATTATATACTATTGTAGTATAGAATAGACATGTTTTTGCATGAATTATAATAAAGCCAAATCCTAACAATGCGTAAGTTGTTCTGTGGTAACTTACACTTCACTATTTCTTCTACAGCACAATATCGGCAATTTAGGGATGCCAGACTTGAAAAATCAATTAACATGAAATAATTCTTCTTTTTTATGCATGGTGAAAAAAGAGAAATTATATGTCAATTTTTGTCTTTGTTTTATAGAAAGAATAGAAAATGCAAAGGTCCAAAGTTGAGAGGAATACTTTTATTAAAGAATATCAAGGAATGTTGTGGCTAGAGAAAATATAATAAGGAAAACATAGTAGGAAGTGAAGTCATAGAAAGGTAAGAGGGAAGTGGAATATTGTTTAGTGTTTAGGTTATTGTAATGATATTTGTTTAGAAAAGTGAGATTGAGAGCCATTGTAATGACAAGATCTGACATAGATAAATGGATATGTTTGTTGCTGTGAGAATTCTAGACTGTGTGTGTAGGCAGAGGTAGAGAGTGAGCAACGGTGGGCACAGATAGAGAAGTTGTTAGGTTCTACATCAATCAAGAATGATGGTTTGTTGCATTATGGATAGCAGTGGGTTCTGTGAGAAACTGTTACATGTGAAGAGAGTGAGCAACGGTGGGCACAGATAGAGAAGTTGTTAGGTTCTACATCAATCAAGAATGATGGTTTGTTGCATTATGGATAGCAGTGGGTTCTGTGAGAAACTGTTACATGTGAGACATATATAGAAGGTGGAACCAGAAATTTTTGTTGATGGACAGGATGTGGGAAGCGATAAAGAGTTACCTTTATCTGATAAGTGAAAAGATTGGAATTTTTTGGCATAGGAAAGATAAGGAATTAGATCATGTATATAATATATTAAACTGAGGTGCCTATTAGTAGCTTACAGCTACTATGGAGAAGCCATTTGATGAAACCTATAGCATCTACAATTTTTATGTTTTCTAATACTTTATTATTAATATATCAGTCAAGATCTCATTGATAGTATTATAAATGTTGATGGTCTTGATATTGATGATATAATATTATATATGCTCTTTTATTCTGAAATAGAATCTTGGGTTTAAAAAGAAGTGTCTCCTTGCTATCCTGGCATTGACAAGTGATAAATGTTTTCTCCAACTTAGAAGCTAATTTAACAACCAGAAAGGTATGGGTGGAAACATTTCTATCACAGGCATGCATGTCATCTTTCAAGTGGAAACTTAGAAAATCATATAAAATTTTAAAATGGGAAAAGCTTATGTGTCCATTTGTATTAAAATACTGAAGGATGCAAACTGTTTGTGATACCCTGTCATCTAGCCTTATCCCTAACTCTCCAAACTTGCAAAAAGAATGTTACTAGCTACTAGTGAGTGATACCAAATCTCCTATTTCATGACAGGCACAATCCTTTGATAAAATAAGCTTCTTTATCTGTAATGTTATCACCTGACAACTAACGTGATATGGTGTCACATCAAAACAGAATAGAATATGATTTGGGTATGGATACATTACGTTTTATTTTGCATGAAATAATCTTATTTGAGATATCTGACAAGTATTGTAATTATTTTAAAGTGCTTATGAGAAAGTAACATAATTTGTCAACATTGCACATATAATTACAATGTGAGTAGTCAAAATAATTGTGATTTAACCACTTTTTAGACACTGTTTCAAAGAAGATACAATGAGAATGACAAGGAACTGTGGTGAGTAACATGTAAAACTCAGGTTAAATTTTCAACACATCTGTAGGGATTGCCTTCATGAAAAAAGTTTTTCAGTTCTGATTTTTTTTTTTGAGTGCAGTGTCACTGGCCCTCTCATGGGGGACCCAAACCGGGGTCCCCAGCTTCCGAAGCCAGCACTTAACCACCGTGCCACTCGGCCGGCCCCAGTTCTGATTTTGATGTCACAAATGATGATGCTACAGGCTGTACATTTATATGGAATTGTCAAAAAATTCTGCCTTTCACATAATGTGGCATACCATTTATAATTACCGTATGATCATGATATATCACTTTAAAAAAACTTCACCACTTGTCCTCTCTTAACTTCCTTTTATTTTTCTTTAAAGAAACTTAATTATAGGGCAAGTACATTCCCAAATATTTATGGTAATATTTATCTGAATCTACTTATGAATATTTATTCTTAATGATTTTATTTATATAATTGAACACTTTGATTTTGAATGGATATCATATTTTCATTCTTTTTCTGCCTTATGTACTTTATCTGCAACATTCTATCAACTGTGCATTTATATTTACTTTGATTGTTTTGGGTGTTCTAAATATATGGTTTTGTTTAGACATACAGTTTGAATTATTCCCCTTTCTTGCCTTTAAGTTTTAAGTTGCATCATATTGGCATATGCTTCAGATTCTTAAAAAATGATTTATGTGACCATGATCAAATGCATACAAAGTCGGGCCGGCCAAGTGGCGCTTTGGCTAAGAGCTGACTTGCGATGCCAGCGGCCATGGTTAGGATCTCACATATGAAGGCTAGTGACACTGCCCTCTACAGCTAAGATGGTGAACAACAGCTCCATCTGAAGCTGGGATGCTGTGATTCCCCGGGACAGCATAGCTTCAGTCCCTGCTGCAGTGGGCTGCCATAGGCTACAGTGAGTGGTTGGCAGCCAGTGTGAGCAGCCGGCAGCTGGTGTGAGCTGCCAAGAGCCGCCATGAGCAGCCATCCAGAGGCCGGCGACCAATCTGCTTCATCCAGGAAGAGCACAATAACACCAACATGGGCCAGTGAAGCAATGTCCTCCACAACTAGACTGAAGAACAAAAGGACAACAACTTGTCTGTTCCCCTTCCCTGGTTCCCCAATGCTGTTCCCCTCCCCCAATTCTCCAATAAAAAATCTTAAAAAAATGCATACAAGGTCACTTAGACCAAAAGAAAAAGAAAGAAATTTATAAAAAGAAAATTATAAATATATAGTTATGTCATCACAGTGAACTATTGGCCTAGCAGGCTGAATAATGCAAAGCTCATTGAAAATGAATTAAACACTTGTGAGAATTGCCTCTTTCTAATACTGCAAGAAAGTTGAGCATAAGTACCATTGTAGTAACATGGTTCTGAATACAAGCTTTCATGAAAGATCAGATCTCAGACTGCACACAAGTATCTACATAATATACCTTTGAATTATATATACAAGGTTTGACAATTAAGTTCAAGAACTCATCCTGGGAAATGTGCTACATAACTCATTGCTGAATATCACTATGGTCACCTTCAAAGTACTTCCCTTGGGAAACTATGCATCAATGCCAGCCCCTAGTTCATCCTTCAAAGCAATTTTGGAACTTTTTCTGGAATGGCCATCAGGGCTGTTGTTTTAAATTGATATCCTGAATGTCATCAAAATGTCTTCCTTTCAATATTTCCTTTATCTTTGGGTAATGAAAGAAGTCACTGGGGGTCAGATCAGGTGAGTAGGCAGGGTATTCCAATACAGGTATTTGTTTACTGGCTAAAAACTTCCTCACAGACAGTGCTGGTGCATTGTTGTGATGCAAGAACCATGAATTGTTGACAAAAAGTTCAGGTTGTTTTTGTCTATCTTTTTTCATGCAGTCTTTTCAGCACTTCCAAATAGTAAACTTAACTGTTTGTCCAGTTGGTACAATTTCATAATAAATAATCCTTCTGATATCAGAAAAGTGTAGCAACAAGTTCGCAAACTTAATTGTCATACCTCATGGTTTTATTTTGTTGTTTGTTTGTTTATTTTGTATGTATACCCTAAAGATGGGACATACTTCACTCTGCCTTGATGGGATAATCCTTCATGTCCAGGCCACCATAACTCATCAGAAAATCATATTCAGTATCCCCTCTTTCTCAGCATACTTGAATCTCTAAAGTCTGATATTCATTCACCTGAAGTTGTTTTCTAGATCATTGATTTGACTCTTCTGTACTTTATAATCCTTGGTGATTTCAATTAGGAACATGAATATAATTTAACTAACACTGTTTGGAGGAAACATATTTAACTGACATACGTAAGTGTCCATCGTTTAGAAAAAAAGCTTGCATAACATCATCTTACTTACCTGCTTCTCAAGGAAGAACTGACAGTGAAATAGGAGATTATGCTCGACAGAGAAGCTGACCTCTAAATAAACATTCTAACATCTAACATCTGAATAAAAATGGAAGCAGCATTATCAGACTTTCTCAATTGAGTTGATTAAGATTAAATCTTGTTCCCAAATTGAGTTTGGTAGAAATGAAGTCCCATCTTATAGCAATTCTTAGGTTATTACATTCAATTCTCTGGAGAGACCTATAATATTTTCATCTGAATTTGCTGACAAGTTTAGACAGTCCTTTATAACTGTCATATGCTTATTACATTGGTAATAGTAATCAGGATATTATCTTCCAAGTTACTACTTCAAATGGTACCTCAGGTAATTATATGCATAATTTCTAGTATGTTTGCTAAACATTTCTCATTACACCAGTTATACCTCAAGCTTAAGTAGTTAAGCTTAAATAATTCTTTCTAAGGAAGAATTTAGAGATCTCCTGATTTGTCAAAATAGTGTAATAATTTCTATTCATTTTATCAGTAGACATATCTATAAAGCCAATCCTTGTTTAATAAACAAAACAAACCAACTTAAAATATTTTCAAGGTACAGGAGACTAGTGAAAATGATTTATGTACTTATAATTATTACAGTACAGTTAAATAATGAGGTCAGTATTTCATTTAGTTGATATTGTGAACCGTTATAAACCACATATCACCCCTAAATATGTTGAAACTTTACAAGGGAGATTCATTTTTCAACAGTGGATAATTTTGCTTATAATTTTATAAAAGAGTATCTCATACTCTACAGTTTTAGATAACTATAAGTTTTCAACACATTAATTCACCCTACTTTGGTCCTTTTTGAAGAAAATCCTAACAGAATCTTAATAATAATTTTTGTAATGAATATTGTAATCTGTTTCACATGAACCAGCCTGTTAGTATCCACTTTCTTTTCCAGTTACTTCCCCAAATACAATTTAATTTCATTTTCTTACTGCTGCATCATGTTTCTTTCAACAGAAAGTAACAATAGCATTCAGTATACCTCTCTGGTTTTAGAGAGTACTCAGAGGTTTCAGAGACATTGGACAATAGATATATAACATGTGCTATGTAGTTTTATAGCATGCATATTTAGAGTGTTGAAACAGAGTTAGTAATGTAGTTCATATAAGAGAATAGGATGCATGTTTTAGGAGATGCATATAGAGCCTATTACTTTTGCATTAGAAAGTTGGCCTCACTCTTAATAAAAAGTAAGTCTTGATCGCAATCGTTCACTAAATTCAAAGAACTATGATTTACAAATTAGAAATCAAAGAATAAATGCTAGGTTAATGTTTGATTTTTCAGGTTTTTAAATTCAGGAAAAGGAAAATTACACATTTGTAAAAGAACTGTGAAGAATGTTATTTTAATAATCCAGTCAGTATAAGAAAAAAATTATATACTTTAAACTCAAACAAATATGATTTACATTTGAGCTTTACAACCTGTGTGATCTGGGGCAAATTACTCAATTTCTCTAAGCCTTGGGTTTCTAATCTGTAAGTAGGTAAAAGAAAATTTACCTCCCAGTGTGGTATTAAGGATTAAGTGGGACAATGAATATATTGTAACATTGTAATATATAGTAGCTTATTAATATAAGTGTTAACTAATTTTATTAATTTATTGTAATGAGACTAGATGCCTAACAAAGCCCTAGCCAGCCCAAGTTTATCCTTTATGTCCTTTTGCCCACCCTTGCCAGATTTCAGCCTATTTAATATTTACAGGGTATATATCGTTTTTTACACTGTGGTTTTTAGCTTATGAAAATTTGTTTTAGAGCTGGATAAGTGACTCATTTGTTAAGAGTTGGCTTGGGAGTGTGAGCTCTGAGCAGCAGGTCTGATGGTTCAGATCCCACATGGGCAAGTGACACTGTGCCCCCTACAGTTAAGATAGTGAACAACAGCTCTGGAGGTGGGCTTTGGTGAGTCACTGGCATTGGCATAGGCTGCAGTGGGGCTGTAGTGGGCTGACATATGCTACCGTGAGTGGCAGGCAGCCGGCGTGAACTGCCATGATCTGCTGTGAGCACCCATCCAAGGGCCGACAACTGATCTGACTCAGCCAGGAAGAACACAATGATCACAATACCAACATGGGCCAGTGAAGTGATGTCCTCCACAACTAGACTAAAGAACAAAAGGACAACAACTTATCTGTTCCCCTTCCCTGATTCTCCAATGCTGTTCCCTCCCCCAATTCCCCAATAAAATCTTTTAAAAAAAATAAAATTTGTTTTAGAATTGAGTTTTACTTCTAAAATGTCCAGGCACTTTCATGGATCTAAATTATTTCCTTCATTCTAAACCAGAAATTATAATGATTTAAGCTTAATACTTCAAGAAATTCAAAATATATACATTTACCAACCTGTGGTATGTTAAAGTATCGACGATTAAGTACTAGATAATGAATAGGAAAAATAAATCTTACAGAACCTGTATCCTTTAATAATGAATCTGGATTCATAGAGAAATAGACATAAGATAGTTAACATCAGGACTAGCTGGCCCAACATGCCTTCTGAAAGCTAAAGAACAGTGTAAACATGCAGTGATGAGGCAGGGTGTGATGGAATGGGTTGAGTGGGAAGACACTGTAAAAGAAATGTTCTGTAAATCAGAAAGTAGAAAACAAGGGATAGTAATGGTAAAATCTATAAGCAGTGTCATAGGTAAGGACAGAAAAACTGACCCAGTAATGATCTCTTCAGCATCTGGAAGATGTTAGATTACTATTTTTTAAGGGCTAAAATCCACTTACATGATTTTGACATATAGGATTATTTTCTAATTCTATCCAGGACCCTTCATGGTTTTCTCTTATTTTCAGTACATGCAAATTAAATGTATGCATTTTGTATAATAGTCAGAAATCCCTAATATTCCACAAACACTATGTGTATGTATATTCAATTTCATTTAAATGTTGCTCCTTCTCATTCATTTTCTGCTCTGCATGGAGACTTGGACATTTTGCAGCTTGTTGGGAAAACTTCATTTGGAATTGTATGTGGAAGTCATTAATGCTTTCAGCAAATGTTCCAGCTTGCCTCTCCTTAGGGGCCACAAGGTAGGATGCATTTTCTGCACCACATCCTTGTGGTTGAATGGGGTCATAAGTAGTTCTGGCCTGAGTTGTGAACCATTTACTTGCCAATGTAGAACATTTAATATGATTTTTTTTATATGACAAGATACAAAATCCATTTATGATTACAATGCTTAATAAAATGAGTATAGAAGGAAATACCTCAACATAACAAAGGCTATATAAGACAAACCTTCAGTTAATATCATACTTAATGGTGAAAAACTGAAAGCTTTCCCTCTAAGACCACAAACAAAGCAAGGATGCCAGGTTTCACCACTGTTATTCAACATAGTATTGGCCATCCTGACCAAAGCAAACAGGCAAGAGAAAGCAATAAGCTTTGAAGGGTAAAAAGTATAACTTTTGCACTGTGTTATACTCCTGAAACTAATTCAACAAAAAATCGTGAAACAAAACAAAATATAAAAATAAAAACCATCCAAATTGAGAATAAATGGGTCAAATACAGTGTGATGGAACTGATTCTGGGTGATGAACACACAATGTTATATATAGATGATGTATTCCACAATTGTACACTTGAAGCTTATGCAATTTTACTAACCATTGTCACCCCAATAAATTTTATTTATTTTTTACCTTTTTATTTTGTATTAGTTTTAGGTGTAAAAAACAATGTAATAGTTAGACATTTATACCCCTCACAAAGTATATAATTATAGTTGACATTCAATATTATTGAGCTTCAGTTTCAGGTGTACAGTATCATGGTCAGAAAACTACACTGTCCATGAAGTAGTCTCTCTAATCAGATAAAAGCCCATCTGACACCCTACAAAATCTTTACAACATTATTGATTATATTACCTAAACTGTCTTTCGTGTGCCTGTGGCAATATAGTAGCTACCAATTAGTACTTCCTGAACCCCTCACTTTCTCCCCCATCCACACCCTCTACCATCTAGCAACTATAATTTTTTTCTTTATATCTCTGAGACTATTTTTGTTTAGTTTGCTCATCTTGTTCTTTAGATTCTACTTATAAGTGAGATCATATAGTATTTGCCTTTCTCCATATGACTTTTTCACTTAGCATAATATTCTCTAGGTCCATCATTGCAAACGGTAAGATTAAACCTCAGTAAATTTTAACTAAAACAAAGGCAAATTATCACTTTTTGCAGATGACATGATTCTTTACATAGAAACCTCTAAAGATTTCATCAAAAAGCTATTATAAACAGTAAATGAATACAGTAAAGTTGCCAGCTACAAAATCAAAATACAAAAATCCATTGCATACCTACATACTAACAATGCAATTTCAGAAAAAAAATTAAAACAATTCCTTTTGCAATTGAAACATAAAGAATAAAATACCTAGGAGTAAACTTAAGAAAGGATGTAAAAGACATATACAGTGAAAACTATGACTTTTTTTAAAAAGTTGAAGAAGATACAAAGAAATGGAAAAATATTCAGAGTTCATGGGTTGCAAGAATCAGCATACTCAAAATGGCCATATTACCCAAAGCAATATATAGATTTAATGCAATCCCCATCAAAATCTCAATGACATTTTAAAAAATCAAGTAGAACAAAAGAACCATCAGATTTGTATGGACCCACAAAAGACCTCCAAATAGCCAAAGCAATCATAAGAAAAAAGAAAAGTGCTGGAGGGCCAGCCGAGTGGCACGGTGGTTAAGAGCTGACTTGCGATGCCAGCAACCCTGGTTCAGATCCCACATATGAAGGCCAATGACACTGCCCTCAAAAAACAAACAAACAAACAAACAAACAAACAAAATAGTGCTGGAGATATCACACTCCCTGACTTCAGCTTGTACTACACAGCAAAAATAATCAAAACAGCATGGTATTCGCAGAAAAACAGACACACTGATCAATAGAACAGAACTAAAAATGCAGAAATAAATCCACATAATTATGGACAGATAATTTTTGACAAAGGACCCAAAATATACAAAGGAGAAAAATAAGCTTCTTCAATAAATGGTGCTGGGGAAATGAGGAAGCCACACTCAAAAGAATGAAACTAGACTGATATCTGTCACTGCATACCAAAATTAACTCAAAATGGATCAGAGTCCTAAATATAATACCTGAAACAATAAACTGCATAGAAGAAAATGTAAGTACTAAATTTATGGATCTTAGCATAAAAGAGGGTTTCATATATTTGACCTGAAAGACAAGGAAAGTAAAAGCAAAATTAAATGAATGGGACTATATAAAACTAAAAAAGCTTCTGCTCAGCAAAAGAAAGAATGAATGAAACAAAGAGGCAACTGACCAAATGGTAGAAGCTATTTGTAAACAACTGCCTCTGATAAGGGGCTAACATCCAAAATATATAAGGAACTCACACAACTTAACATCAAAAAACAAACAATCTAATGAAATAATGAGCAGAGGACCTGAATAGACATTTCTACAAAGACATACAGATGGGCAATAGACATATGAAAAGATGCTTAACATCACTAATCATCAGAGAGATGCAAATGAAAAAGCACAATGAGTTATCACCTTACACCAGTTAGAATGGCTATCATCAACAAGAAAATGATAACAAGTGTTGGAGAGACTGTGGAGAAAAGGGAACCCTCATAAACTGTTGGTGGGAATGCACATTCTTGCAGCCATTACAGGAGGCAATGTGGAGATTCCTCAAAAAATTAAGAATGGAACTGGTAGAGTGGCACGTTGGTTAAGAGCTGGATTGGGACGCCAGCTCTGAGCAACAGGACCCTGGTTCAGATCCCAAATGAGGGCCAGTGACACAGCCCTCTGCAGCCAATGTGGTAAACAACAGCTCTACCTGGAGCTGGGCTGCCATGAGTTGCTGGCAACGGAGTAGGCTGCAAGCCCTGCTGCAGTGGGCTGCCATAAGCTACAATGAGTGGCTGGCAGTCAGTGTGAGCGGCCGGAAGCCAGCATGAGCTACCAAGAGCTGCCATGAGCAGCGGTCCAGTGGCTGGCAACTGATCTGCCTCACCTGGGTCAGTGAAGTGACGTCCTCCACAACTAAACTGAAGAACAAAAGGACAGCAACTTGTCTGTTTCCCTTCCCTGATTCCCCAGTGTTGTTCCCCTCCCCAATTCCCCAATAAAATATTTTTAAAAAATTAAAAATGGAATTACCATATGATCCAGCAAGCCCTCTCCAGGTTATCTATGCCAAATATCTTAAAATATATATGTGATATATGTGCTCTGATGTTCATTGCAACTTCATTTATGGTGGCCAAGACATGAAAACAACCAAAGTGTTCTTTGATAGATAATTGGATAAAGATGTGATATATACAATGGAATACTACTCTGCCACAAGAAAAGATGAAATTGTGTCATTTGCGACAAAATTATGGATCTTGAGATTACTATGCTAAGTGAAATAAGTCACGCAGTAAAAGTTGAGAACCATATGAATTCACAGATATGTTTGATATAAAACTGAAAGCAACAAAAGAACAAAACAGAAACAAAGGAAACAAAAACTCATAAGCACAGACAACAGATTAGTGGTTACCATTGGGGAGGATAGTGGTAGATGAGGGTAAAATGGGTCAAATATATGGTGATGGAAGGATAACTGACTCTGGATGGTGAACACACAATGATATATAGATGATGTATTACAGAATTGAACACTTGAAACCTACGTAATTTTACTAACCATTGAAACTCCCAATAAATTTTATTTTATTTTTTAAAAATTTTCATTAGTTTCAGGTGTACAAAACAATGCAATATTTATACTTTTCACACCTCACAAAGTGACAACGTCCCTCCCCCAATCCACCCCCCCCACGCTCGAATTCATACATATGTATTACAATTCCATTGATTCCACTCCCCACACCAGGGGTTGCCAAACTGCAGTTCACGAGCCACATGTGGCTCTTTGGGTACGTACATGTAGCTCTGAAGTAAAATTAAAAATGAAAATAAAATGAGTATAGTTCCTTTTATACATTATTTTTTGAGGTCAGTGTCACCGGCCCTCATATGTGGGACCTAAATCAGGGCTGCTGGCTTCCCAAGACAGCGCTTAACCACCACGCCACTCAGCCAGCCCCTTTAAAATTTTTAAAGAATATTATTGACATCATGGCAATTTCATTTGTTTTATGGCTCTCGAATAATTTTTAAATTGTTGTGAGGACAGGATAGGCTCTTCTGTCTCAAAAGCTTGTCAACCCCTGCCCCACACGATACTCTGCATCCAATTACATATATATTAAATTATAGTTGACATATGATATTATTCAACGTCAGCTTCTGGTGTACAGTGTACAGATCAAGCCTCTACATCATCTATAAAGTGGTCTCCCTGAGAAGACATTTGACCATCTGACACCCTAAAAAATATTTACAATATTATTGATTATATTCCCCAGACTTTTTTTCATATCCCTGTGGCAATATTGTAGTTACAAATTTGTGTTGTTTAATCCCTTCCCTTTCTCTCTCATCCCCACCTCCCTCCCATCTAGCAACCATCTGTTTTTCCTCTATATCTCTGACACTATTTCTCTTTACTTTGCTCATTTATTCAGTTCTTTAGATTCCACATATAAGTGAGATTATATGGTATTTGTCTTTCTCTGTCTGACTTATTTCACTTAGCATAATATTCTCTGGGTCCATTCATATTATTGCAAATGGTACGATTTCATTCTTCTTTATAGCTGTGTAATACTCCATTGTATAAATGTACCTCATCTTCTTAATCCAGTCGTCTACTGATGGGCATTTTGGTGGTTTACAAGTATTGGCTGTTGTAAATAGGGCTGCAATAAACATAGGGGTGAATGTATTTTTCAAATTAGTGTCTTGGTTTCTCTGGATAGATACCTAAAAGTCGAATTACTGGTATATAAGGTAGTTCCATTTTCAGGTTGGTTTTTTTTTTATACTTCCATACAGATTCCCATAGTGGCTGCACCAATCTGCAGTCCCACCAACAGTGCACCAAGTTCCCTTTTTTCCACAACTTTGCCAGCACTTGTTTGTTGATTTATTGATGATAGCCATTCTCACCAGAGTGAGGTGCTATCTCATTATGGTTTTTATTTGCATTTCTCTAATGATTGGTGAAGTTGAGCATTTTCTCATATGCCTGTTGGCCATCTGTATATCTTCTTCAGATAAATGTCTCTTGATATCCTCTGCCCAATTTATTTATTTGGTTGAGTTGAATGAGAGTGTTTTATAAATATTGAATATTAACCCTTTATCAGGTATATCACTGACAAATAGCTTTTCCCATTCAGTAGCCTGCCTTTTTGTTTTATTGATGGTGTCCTTTGTTATGAAAAAACTTTTAAGTTTGATGTAATCCCATATGTTTATTTTTTCTTCTAATTCACTTGCCTGAGGGGATATATCAGTAAAATATTGCTCAGGGTAATGTCTGCAAATTTACTCCCTATATTTTCTTCTAGGAGTTCTATCGTTTCAGGTCTTACATTTAAGTCTTTAATCCATTTTGAATTTGTTCTCATGTAGAGTGTAAGTAGGTGGTCCAGTTTCATTTTTTTACATATGTTAGTGCAATTTTCCCGGCACCATTTATTAAATAGACTATATTTACTGCAATGTAAATTCTTGCTTCCAGTGTCATAGATTAATTGACCGTATATGAATGGATTTATTTCTGGGCTCTCTAATCTGTTCCATTGATCTATGTGTCTGTTTTTATGCCAGTATTATGCTGTTTTAATTACTGTAGGCTTGTAGTATGATTTGATATTTGGTAACGTGATACTATTTACTTTGTTCTCATTTCTCAGGAATTCCATGGCTATTCAGAGTCTTTTATAATTCCACATAAATTTTAGAATTATATATTCTATTTCTCTGAAAAATGTCCTTGGTAGTTTAATAGGAATTGCATTGAATCTATACATTGCCTTAGGCAGTCTGGACATTTTAAATATATTAATTCTTCCTATCCATGAGCATGGTATGTGTTTCCATTTATTTTTTTCTTCTTTAATTTCTCTCTTTAGTGTCTTATAAATTTCTCAGTATAGGTCTTTTACTTTGGATAAATTTATTCCTAAGTATTTCATAGTTCTTCAAGCAACTGTAAATTAGACTGTTTCTTCATTTCAACTTCTGATAGTTTATTATTGGTGTATACAAATGCAACTGATTTCTGAATATTGATTTTGTATCCTGCTACTTTACTGAATTCATTTAAAAGATCCAAAATTTTTTTGGTGGAGTATTTGGGGTTCTCTATGTATAATATCATGTCATCTCCATATAATGACAATTTTACTTCCTCCTTCCCAATTTGGATGCCTTTTATTCCTTTTTGTTGTCCGATTGTGTGGCTAGAACTTTCAGAACTATGTTGAATAAAAGTGGAGAAAGTGGACAGCCTTGACTTGTTCCTGATCTTAAGGGGAATGGTTTTAGCATTTCCCCATTGAGTATGATGTTAGTTGTGGGCTTATCAGATATTGGCTTTATTATGTTGAGATATGATCCCTCTATTCCCACTTTAATAAGAGTTTTCATCATAAATGGCTGCTGGATTTTGTCAAATGCTTTTTCTGCATCTATTGATGTGACCATATGATTTTTATTTTTCATTCTGTTGATGTGGTGTATCACATTAATTGATTTGTGGATATTGAATCAACCTTGTGTACAAGGGATGAAGCCCACTTGATCATGATGCATGATCTTCTGAACATATTGCTGAATTGTTTGCTAATATTTTGTTGAGTATTTTTGCATCTATGTTTATCAGAGATATTGGCCTGTAGTTTTCCTTCTTTGTGCTGTATTTATCTGGTTTTCGAATCAGGGCGATAGTGGCTTCATAAAGAGTTTGGGAGCCTTCCCTCCTGGATTTTTTGTAATAGTTTGAGAATAGGTGGTAGTTCTTTTTTGAATGTTTGATAAAATTCACTTGTGAAGCCATCTGGTCCAGGGCTTTTGTTTTTTGGGAGCTTGTTGATTACTGATTCAATTTCCTTGGTAGTTATCAGGCTATTTAGATATTCTGTTTCTTCTTGAGTTAGCTTTGGAAGGTTGCATGCTTCTAGAAAATTATCTGTTTCTTCCAGATTGTCAAATTTGTTGGCATACAGTTGCTCATAGTAAATTCTTAGAATTTTTTGTATTTCTGTGATGTCTATAGTCATTTCGCCTTGTTCATTCCTGATTTTACTAATTTGAGTTCTCTCTCTCTCTCTCTCTCTCTCTCTCTCTCTCTCTCTCTCTCTCTCTTTGATGAGCCTGGCTAGAGGTTTGTCAATTTTGTTTATCTTCTCAAAATACCAGCTCTTGGTTTCACTGATCTTCTGTATTGTTTTTCTGGTCTCTATTTTGTTTATTTCTCCTTCTGTCTTTATTATCAACTTCCTTGTACTCCCCTTGGGCTTATTTTGCTGTTATATTTCCAGTTCCCAGAGGTGTGAGGATAACCTGTTGATTTGAGATTTTTCTTCCTTCTTTAAGTAGGCCTGCACTGCTATGAACTTACCTCTTAGGACTTCTTTTGCTGCATCCCAATTGTTTTGGATGTTGTGTTTTCATTTTAGTTTGTCTCAATGTATATTTTGATTTCTTCCTTGATCTCGTTTTCGACTCATTCATTATTTAGTAACATGTTATTTGGCCTCCATCTGTTTGTGTGTTTTCTTTTATTTTTCTTGTAGTTAATTTCTAATTTTATAGCACTTTGGTCAGAGAAGACACTTGATATGATTTCATAATTCTTAAATGTATTGGGACTTGTTTTGTGGCCTAACATGTTGTCTGTATTGGAAAATGTTCCATATGCACTTGAAAAGAATGAATATTCTGTAGCTTTGGGGTGAAATGCTCTGAAAATATCAACGAAATCCAGCTGGTCTAATGTATCATTTAAGGCCTCTGTTTCCACTTTGCATTTCTGTCTGGAGGATCCAGGATCTGTCCCTTGTTGTTAGTGGTGTGTTGAAGTCCCCTACTATGATAGTGTTACTGTTGATCTCTGTCTTTATGTCTGTCAATATCTGTTTTATATATTTAGGTGCTTCTATGTTAGGTGCATAGATGTTTACTTGGGTTATGTCCTCTTGTTGCATTGATCCCTGTATTATTATCTAGTGCCTTCATTGTCTTTTATTATGTTCTTCAATTCAAAGTCTACTTTATCTGATATAAGTATTGCTACTCCAGCTTTTCTATCATTTCCATTTGCATGAAATATCTTACTCTATCACTTTACTTTCAGCCTTTATGTGTCCTTTGGTCTTAGGTGAGTCTCTTGTACATAGCATATGCAAGGGTCTTGTTTTCTTATCCATTCAGCCATCCTATGTCTTTTTTTTTAAGATTTTATTAGGCATTTGGGGGAGGGGAACAGCACTGGGAAATCGGGGAAGGG
This sequence comes from Aselliscus stoliczkanus, assembly GCA_033961575.1. NCBI lineage: Eukaryota > Metazoa > Chordata > Mammalia > Chiroptera > Hipposideridae > Aselliscus > Aselliscus stoliczkanus. Next base: position 31,670,208 of record CM066737.1, on the reverse strand, counting down.
GAACAGACAAGTTGCTGTCTTTTGGTTCTTCAGTTTAGTTGCGGAGGATGTTGCTTCACTGGCCCATGTTGGTGTCATCATTGGGCTCTTCCCAGATGAGGCAGATCGGTCGCTGGCCTCTGGGTGTCGCTCACCACGGCTATTGGCAGCTCACACTGGCTGCCAGCCACTCACGCTGGCTGCCGTCCACTCACTGTAGCCCATGGCAGCCCAATGCAGCAGGGGCTGCAGCCTACACCATCGCCGGGGCTCACACAGCTCCAGGTGGAGCTGTTGTTAGCTGTAGAGGGCAGTGTCACTGGCCCTCATATGTGGGATCAGAACAGGGGCCGCTGGCATCCCAAAACCAGCTCTTAACCAATGCGCTACTCAGCTGGCCTGATCCTATATCTTTTGATTGGAGCATTTAATCCATTTACATTTAACATGATTATTTATAGGTGCATAGTAATTGCCACTCTTTTATTTTTTTGTTTCTGCTCTTCATTAGATAGGTTGGTTTTTTCTTTTCTTTTTTTCTTTCTTCTGCTTAAAGAAGCCCTTTTAACATTTCCTGCAATGCTGGTTTGGTGGTAATGAATTCCTTTAGCTTATTTTCCTGGGAAGCTTTTTCTTTTTATCTCTCCTTCAATTTTAACTGATAACCTTGTTGGATAAATCAATCTAGGTTGTAGGCCTTTGTTTTTCATCACTTTGAATACCTCCTGCCATGCCCTTCTGGCCTGCAAGGTTTCTGTAGAAAAGTCAATTGATATTCTTATGGGGGTGCCCTTTTAAGTAACTTTCTACCTGTCTCTAGCTGCTTTTAGGATTCTGTCATTGTCTTTAATCCTTGCCATTTTAACTATAATGTGTCTTGGTGTGGGCCTATTTGGGTTCATCTTGGTTGGAACTCCCTGCAATTCTTGGGCTTGTATGTCAATTTCCTTTACCAAATTAGGGAAGTTTTCAGGCATTATTACTTAATTATTATATTTTATTTTTTTATTTTTTTATTTGTTTTTGAGGGCAGTGTTGCTGGCCCTCATATGTGGGAACCGAACCAGGGTCGCTGGCTTCCCAAGGCAGCACTTGACCACCGTGCCACTCGGTCAGCCCAGTCACTATTACTTTAGATATGTTCTTGATCCCTTGTTCCTTCGCTTCTCCTTATGGTATTCCTATGATGACCTTGTTGTTTGTGCTGATGTTATCGCCCAGCTCTCTTAAACTATTTTCAATGCTTTTTATTCTTTTTTCTTTCTGTAGTTCTGCTTGGGTGATCTCTGCTATCTTGACTTCCAAGTCCTGATTCGGTCCTCTGCTTCATCCAACCTGCTGGAAATTCCTTCACGTGTGTTCTTTATTTCAATAATTGAATTCTTTAGTTCTAACTGGTTGTTTTTTATGATTTCTTTATCCATTTTTATATTCTCAATAATTTCCTTGTACATTCTCATCATCAGTGTTCTGAACTCTCCTTCTGATTGGTTGGTTGACTCTATTCATCTCTTTCCACTGATTCTGGAGGTTTCTTCTGTTCTTTTATTTGGGACGTGGTTCTTTTTTCCCCCATACTGGCTGATTCTTTGTGCTTGCTTCAATGTGTTTGGTAGATTCCCTAGGACTTTCAGTCTTTTCTGTGTGGACTTATGTGGTGTATGTCCTTTGTATTTGAATTGCTCAGTCTTCCTATTCTTCCGTGTGTGTGATCTAGAAGTGTTCCTTATGATGTGTGTCTTCTCCTGTTGAAGTTGAGTTTTCATTGCTTTTGGCTTGTCAGTAGGTGGGATTAAGTCCCAGGCTGACTAGCTGTGAGGATTGGCTATGTCCACAGTGTATGAGCTTCTGTGTCAGGGTTGACCCCTCAGAAGAGGATTGGCCTGTATAGTCTCTTGTACCTCTAGAGAGTTCCCTTTGTGTGTGACTCTTATAGATAAAACCCGGTAATGCTCTGGTTGGGTCTAGAGTTGGCACCTGGGTGTGATGATTCTTGTGACTCTTTGGCTGGGCCTTCATACCAGAAAAATTCAAGTGTAAAAACGATCAACAACCAACACTCAACATGCACAGAAGTATCAAAAGGGATATGTCAAACAAAATAGCAACAGCAAAAGAAAAAAAAATGCAGGAAAAGTAGAGCAGGAAAAGGAAAAAAGAAAAGGGGGAGAGAGGGGAGAGAAAAAATATATATATATATATGTCAATACACCTATATTTATGGACATATATACACATATATAAAAAAAACTAAAAATGATAATAAAATAGAAAAACAAAAACAGCCAAATCAAAAAAAAAAGAAAAAACAAAAAAATAACCGAAAATAAAAAACATTGTCAGTCTTGCCTAAAGTCCACCAAGCTATTGGCAGGTTGTCCTCAGCTGTACAAAACCTCCTCTGCATCTTCTGGAGGCAGAGCTGGCCACCTTATGCCCACAGTCACCCGGGTGATGCAGTTCTAGATGAGTGGGTCTATGAGGTTGCTTGGTCGTTTTTACAAAGTCAGTGCCATTTCTTCTCAGATGCACGAGCTGAGAGCATAGCAGCTAGTAGACTTGCTGTATGCAGCCAGAAGACTCCTGGGTCTTAGGGCACTCTTTCCACTGGGGACTGTGAAGGGCATGAGATTTCTGAGCTACTGTAAGCCCAGTGCTGCCTCTGTTGTGTCTTGCTGTGACTCAGCAGCTGAAGTTTCCCTACTGAAAGCAAAGTCATGCAGGAAAGTTGAGGGTAGTGTACACAGTCCCATACTGCTTGTAGCCCCTTTCCTAGCTGAGTTTTTCCATTTCATGAGAGTAGGATCGCCTCTGTAATATGACACTACTGCTCCATTCAGGGACCAGTTTAGGACTCTGGAAGGGCAGGGGGTGTAGCTGTGGGAGGGTGGGGGTTGGGTCCTGGTTATGGAGTTGCTTTTTGCTTTCTGTCTGAGAGAACCCAGCTGCAGTTTTGAGCTGAGGCTTCTGCCTCAGAACCTGGGCACCGACATGCTCTCTGCTAAACTCTTTGTAGGACTATGGGGCATAAGGAAGGAGCCCGTTGTTTTGCTGCTGTAATAGTCTTTGATCTGCTTCCTGGGGCCCTGCATCTCTGCAGCCATGGATGCAAGTTACTTCTCCACATGCCTCACTTCCCTCTACCCCCACTTGCCCAGTTTGCCCACTTTCAGGTAATAGTCATGCAAGATTATTAGCTGTTTTGTGTGATGAGCAGAGGTACCTCTGATGAGTTATAGCTATATTTGTGGTATTTTTCAGAGGAGAACTCATGAAGCCCACCTCTCTGCCACCATTTCTACGATGCACTGTCAATAAATTTTAATTTAAAAAAAAATGAAAAAAACAATGTTTTTTACAATTGCAACCAAAAGAATGAAATACCTAGTAATAAAATTCAGAAAGGATGTGAAGGGGGGTCCGATAAAATGGTGGAATAGACGGACACTTTCTCAACTGCCTCCTAGGATCACATCAAAATTACAAACAATTTATTATACAACATTTAACTTCGGAAGTCCCCTGAACATTAGATGAACAGAACCTCTAAACAAAGGACCTAAAGAGGAGGCCACGTCAAGTCTGGTAGGAGGGGAGGAGACAAGAGAGGGCAAGCCACGTGAGGGATGCCCCAGCTGTGGGGAGGCTTCTCCAGTTGGGGGAGAGACCCTCCGGCCCCACACCAAGCTCACTAGCCCAGAGTTGCTTTGGCAGGAAGAGGAGTTCTACGATAGCAGGCAGTAGAAATTAGTGAGGACTCTCTTTGCTCGGCTTGGTGAGGATGATGGCGGTTGGAGAATCACTGGACCTAGTGCACAGGTTCGCTCGCCAGTGAGCACTCACCCGGTTCCTGTTGTGAGCCAGGCCCAGGAGACTGTGGGGAAGGACTGAACTGAACACCTTTGGTGCAGAAGCTGGAGGTTTTGGGACCATTGTTCCCCTGGTGTGGAGCTTGCACACGAGGGGTGTACAGGAGAGCACCATTTTTTCAGGGTTGGGCCCTCCCACACAGGGTCAGATCCGAGATCCCATTGGTTTGGTGAAATTGGTGCAGGAGTGCATGCGTGCATGCCTGCGAATGCGGCCTTGGATTCCCACCCTCCACCCTGTTTGTGTTGCGTTTCCAGGGAAACACCTGGTGGGTGTCCTCTGGCCCCATCAGGCTGCTCACTGAGACGGAGGAGTGTGCAAGCCACCTTGGGTCCCCGCTTCCCACACTGTTTGTGCAGAGTTGCCAGGCTGGGGATTGGCTGTTGGACTGCTTAGCCTGGTATGTGGGGCAATTGACTGAGACAAGCTTAGACGGGGAGTTTTCCTGAGAGAGTTGGGCAGGGAGCTGTGCACCTGCGTAATCCAATCAGGCTTTCCTGGAGAGTTTGTGTGGACTGATTGCTGGTGCAGAGTGCATGCTGCTCTGACTTGGTAGGGGCCACTGACCACATCAAGTGGTGGCTTGGGGGCCTGCTCCACCCACCTGGAGCTATGTTGCCAGAGGCAACCCTGAGCACCCATTGCCTGGCCCACATCACTGCAGACCACAGGGGGTTTTCTGCAGTAGAGGACAACCTGCAACAACCTGTGAAGTTTTTTTTTTTTGGTAGCGAGCATGGTTCAAGAGCACACAGCAGCTAATTGTGGAAAGCTCACTGAAAGTCTAAGAGGGAGGCCGGCACATAACATGTTAAGCTCTTCCCCCGCAAGAGTTGGGGCTGAGTCACCCAGAGACTCTCTATTGCTGAACAAGAGCCCTGCAGATAAAAGAGGACACAGAGCCCCCCGCCACCTCTTTTTTTTCTTTTTCTCCTCTCTTCTTTCTAGGTGATCTATCTAATACATCAAAGCATTCTCAGAAAAACAGCAAGAATGAAGAAAAAAGAAACATGTCCCAAGGAAAAGATCAGAAGAAAACTCTAGAAATGGAACTAAATGAAACAGAGGTACCCAAACTTTCAGAAACAGAGTTTAGAACACTGATGATATGAATATTTAAGGAAGGGCCGACCGAGTGGCGTGGTGGTTAAGTGCTGGCTTGGGAAGCCAGCGTCCCTGGTTCGGTCCCACATATGAGGGCCAGTGACACTGCCCTCAAAAAAAAAAAAAGAATTTTTAAGGAACTTAGCGAGGACATAAAGAAGGATAGGGAAACCATAAAAAATGACCAGTTAGAACTAAAGAATACAATAACTGAAATGAAGAACACACTTGAAGTAATCACCAGTAGAATAGATAAAGCAGAGGAGCGGATCACGGAATTAGAAGACACGATAGCAGAAATCACCCTGCTGGAAAAACAAAAAGACGAAAGAATAAAAAAGAATGAAAATAGTTAAAGAGAATTCTGGGAAAACATTAGACTCAACATTTCACATCATAGGAATACCAGAAGGAGAAGAGAAGAAGCAAGGGGTCGAGAATGTATTTGAAAAAATAATGATTGAAAACTTCCCTACCCTGGTGAAAGAAATCAACATACATGCCCAGGAAGTGCAGAGGGTTCCCAACAAGCTGAACCCAAACAGGTCCACACCAAGACACATCAGAGTTAAAATGGCAAATTTAAAGACAAAGACAGAATCCTAAAAGCAGAATCCTAAAAGAGAGAGACAGCAGGTTACATACAAAGGAACTCCTATAATACTAACAGCTGACGTTTCTTCAGAAACTCTGCAGGCCAGAAGTGAGTAGCAAGAGATTTTCAAAATGACACAAAATAAAGGTCTACAACCAAGATTGCTCTACCCAGCACGGCTATCACTTAAAATTGAAGCAGAGCCAAAGAGCTTCTCAGAAAAGAATAAGCTTAAGGAGTTCATTACCACCAAACCAGCATTGCAGGAAATGTTAAAAGGGCTTTTTTAAACAGAAGAAAGAGAAAAACAAGCCAACTCAGGAAGACAAGAAATACAAATAACAAAATTGCAATCAATATGCACCTATCAGTTATCACTTTGAATGTGAATGGGTTAAATGCTCCAATCAAAAGACACAGAGTGGCTGAGTGGATAAGAAAACAGGACCCATGCATATGCTATCTGCAAGAGAGTCATGTCAGATCAAAAGACACACACAGGCTGAAAGTAAAGGGATGGAATAAGATATTTCATGCAAATGGAAATGAGAAAAAAGCTGGAGTAGCAATTCTTATTTCGGACAAAATAGACTTTAAAATGAAGACTACAATAAAAGACAAAGAAGGGAGAGAGATCCGGTAAGATGGCTGCTGTGAGGAGAGCTACCTGAGTTCTTCCCTGGAAATATCCACAATTTGAACTTCTGTAACTCTTCAAAGGGATGTCTACTCATCACACAGAGCAACTAAGAGTCTCACACAACAATTGCTGGAAGGTGGGTCAACCGGGCAAATGGGGGAAGAAGTCTGGCGAGATGCGTGAGGTGCAGCCCGCACACGCCGCTGCAGAGGCACCAAGCTTCAGAGAACAAATCGGTAAGTGTTCCCACTGCTCGCTCCCTGCACCCCGCGGGCCATGTAGAGTACAGCAAGAGCACAACGATCTGCAGTCTGAGGGAGAAGCCTCAGGCTGGGCGAGAGGGGGAGGAGAGAGAGAGGACGTGCAGCTGCACCCACAGCTCCCCAGGGCCCCAGGAAGCATGGTGCAGAGTCCGGCAGTGACAGGGCAAGATCAATTCCTGCACCCACCCAGTTCAGGGTTCAGTCTCTGCGTCCACCGGGTCCTACGGAGCACAGCAAGAGCATGTCAGCGCTCAGACACTGAAGCAGAAGCCTGAAAACGGGCAAGCAAGGGAAGAAAAAATACTTGCGGGGAGGGGGAGACGCAGCACGCCAGGAGGAGACACTGGTCCTGGAAAAACGGAGTGGGGATCTGAGCCACGGCAGGGTGCGCGCAGTCTCCTAAACCCCAGCAGACCCTCTTGGAGAGCAGCAGGAATACCGCGGCACGCACAGGCTCTGAGGCAGAAGCATGAAACCAGACGAGCAGGGGAAGAAAAAATACTCTGTGGGGGCAGACGCAGCGCACCCAAGCAGATATGCAGGTCCCCAGGAGACAGACCGGAGATTTGAGCCACTGCAGGGTGCACGCAGCCCCTTAAACCCCGGCAGTGTCTTTGGGAAAGCAGCAGGAACTCCTCCAGAGCCTATGAAGCAAAGGCCTTAGCTCAAAACAGTGTTGGAACTGTGGGGTTTTTATGTTGTTGTATTTTCTTTGTTTGTTTTGCTTGTTTGTTTGTTTTTCCTCCTCTCTTCGACAGAAAGCAAAAAAAAAAAAAAAACACAGAAATTAAAACCCACTCCCTACCTCCCCTAGGAAATCTTGGCCCCTGCCAAGCCAGAGTCTTAAACTGACCCCGGAATGGAGCAGTAGGGGCAGACTACAGAGTTATTCCTTACCCGTAGGGGGTTGAAAATTTGCGCCCCAGAAGAGGCTACAGACTGAGATACCTACCCCTCCCCTACCTTTCCCGCAAGGCCTGGGAGGCAGGGCAGGTTCAGCTGCTGATGCACTAATAGATTTCTGGCAGCTGGCTTTTGGCAACAAGGAATTTTCTCATTCTCCACGGCTGTCAACAGAAAGGGTGCCCAAAGACATTCATTGAGCCTGCAGGGTGCACAACCTGCCTTGGGACAGGCGTAAGTAGAAACGGCAGTGACTTTGTAAAAACTACCAATCACACGTCACCAACACACTCATGTACAGCAAACCTGCAGTGCCAGGATCATACTAGGCGTCAGGTGGCCGTCTTTGTTTGCACAAGACGCTGAGGAATATTTCTACAGCAGAGGACAACCTGAAGAGAGCTTGGTACATTTTAGCCAAGACTGGCACTGGAGTCACAAGAATCATCATACCTGGAGGCCAACTTTAGATAAAAACAGAGAATTTCTGGGTTTGACTTACAGGAGTCATACCCAAAAGGAAGTTGCTACAGGTGCAAGGGCCAAAGGGTCCAAGCCTTATCAGAGGGGTCAACCCTCACACAGCAGCTCATAAACTGTGGACACTGCTGATCCTCACAGTTAATCAGCCTGGAAGTCAATCCCACCTACTGACAAAAGTAATCAAAGCTAAACTTCAACAGGTGAAGACACACAACACAAGGAACAACTCAGATATACACACACAAGAGAATAGGGTATTTGAGTAATTCAAATATAAAGGACACACACCATATAAGTTTACCCAGAAAAGACTGAGAGACCTAGGGTATCTATCTGTTATATTGAAGCAAGCACTAAGAGTAAACCAGAATGGGGAGACAAAGAAATACAAACCAAATAAAACAACAGAAGAAACCACCTGAATCAGTGGAACTAGAGAAATAGAGGTAAACAACCTATTGGAGACAGAGTTCAGAACACTGATTATTAGAATGTTCAAGGAAATTAATGAAAATATAAAGAAGGATAGAGAAATCATGAAAAGCAACCAGCTAGAACTTAAGAATGCAATTACTGAATTAAATAACAAATTCCATGGAATGACTAGCAGATTGGACGAAGCAGAAAATCGAATCAGTGACTTAGAAGACAAGATAGCAGAGATCACCCAAGCAGAACAACAAAAAGAAAAAAGAATGAAAAACCTTGACAATAGGTTAAGAGAGTTGGGGAACAACATCAAACGCAATAACAACCGGATCATCGGAGTTCCAGAAGGAGAAGAGAAAGAGCAAGGGATTGAGAACATATTTGAAGTAATGTCTGAAAACTTCCCTAACCTGGCAAAGGACATTGAAATACAAGCCCAGGAAGTGCAGAGAGTTCCAAACAGGAAGATCCCAAAGAGGCCCACACCAAGACACATTATAGTGAAAATGGCAAGGGTTAAGGACAAAGACAGAATCCTTAAAGCAGCAAGGGAAAGGCAGCAAGTTACTTACAAGGGCACCCCCATAAGATTATCAGCCGACTTTTCTACAGAAACTTTGCAGGCCAGAAGGGAGTCGCAGGAAGTTTTCAAAGTGATGAAACATAAAGGCCTACAACCCAGATTGCTGTATCCAGTGGGATGTGGATTATACTGTGGAAGAGAGTCAGAGGAAGAGTAATAGATATATATGATATGGGGGGGGAGTGGGGTGGCAAATTGGGGGTGGGGGGTTGTCACTTTGAGGGGTAAAATATATAACTATTGCACTGTGTTGTACACCTGAAACTAATTAAAAATAAAATAAAATAAAATAAAATTGAAGGAGAGATAAAGAGCTTCCCAGAAAAGAATAAGTTAAGGGAATTCATTACCACCAAGCCAGCTTTACAGGAAATGTTAAAAGGGCTTCTTTAAGCAAAAGAAAAAAACAACCTAACTAAGGAAGACTGGGAACACAAATAATAAAATGGCAATCAATATGCACCTATCAATAATCACGTTAAATGTAAATGGAGTAAATGGTCCAATCAAAAGACATAGGGTGGATGAATGGGTAAGAAAGCACAACCACGGCATATGCTGTATACAAGAGAAACATCTCAGATCAAAAGACACATACAGGCTGAAAGTAAAGGGATGGAGTAAAGTATTCCATGCAAATAGAACAGAGAAAAAAACTGGAGTTGTGATACTTATATCAGATAAAATGGACTTTAAATTGAAGAATATAACAAAGGACAAAGAAGGACACTTCATAAAAATAAAAGGATCGATCCAACAAGAGGACATAAGTTTAGTAAACATCTATGCACCTAATATAGGAGCTACTAAATATATAAAACATATTGTCAGACATAAAAACGGAGATCAACAGTAACACTATCATACTAGGGGACTTCAAAATCCCACTGTCACCGATGGACAGATCCTCCAGACAGAAAATCAATGCGGAAACAGTGCCCTTTAATGACACATTAGACAAGCTGTAATTAACAGACATTTTCAGAGCATTTCACCCCAAATCTACAGAATATACATTCTTCTCAAGTGCACATGGAACCTTTTCTAAGATAGAGCACATGTTAGCCTACAAAACAAGTCTCAAATAAATTTAAGAAGTTTGAAATCATTTCGAGTGTCTTCTCTGAAAACAGAAATCAATTATAAGAAGAACCCCGGAAAGCTGTCAAATAAATGGAGGCTAAATAACATGCTACTAAATAGCAGTGGGTCACAAATGAGATCAAGGAGGATCTCAAAAGATACCTCGAGACAAACGGAAATGAAAACACCACAACCCAGAATCTCTGGGATGCTGCGAAAGCAGTCCTAAGAGGGAAATTTATAGCATTGCAGGCCTACCTAAAGAAGGAAGAAAAATCTCAAATCAACAGGTTTTCCTTACACCTAAGGGAACTGGAAAAAGAACAGCAAAAGAATCCCAAGGGGAGTACAAGAAAGGAGATAATAAAGACCAGAGCGGAAATAAACAATATAGAGAACAGAAAAAGAATACAAAAGATCAATGAAACCAAGAGCTGGTTTTTTGAGAAGATAAACAAAATTGACAAACCTCTAGCCAGACTCTTAAAAAAAAAAGAGAGAGAGAGGACAGGACTCAAATTAGTAAAATCAGGAACAAAAGAGGGGAAATGACTACAGACATCACAGAAATGCAAAAAAAATCTAAGAAATTACTATGAGCAACTATATGCCAACAAATTTGACAATCTGGAAGAAATGGATAATTTTCTAGAAGCATACAACCTTCCAAAGCTAACGCAAGAAGAGACAGAAAATCTAAATACCCTGATTACTACCAAGGAAATTGAATCAGTAATTGACAAGCCCCCCAAAAACAAAAGCCCTGGACCAGATGGCTTCACAATTGAATTTAATCAACCATTCAAAAAAGAACTATCACCTATTCTTCTCAAACTATTCCAAAAAATCCCAAAAAAGGAAAGGCCCCCAAACTCTTTTTATGAAGCCACTATCACCCTGATTCCAAAACCAGACAAAGACAGCACAAAAAGGGAAAACTACAGGCCAATCTCCCTGATGAATATAGATGCAAAAATTCTCAATAAAATATTAGCAAACAGAATTCAGCAATATATGAAGAAGATCATACATCATGATCAAAAAGGTTTCATCTCTAGGTCACAAGGCTGGTTCAACATCCTTAAATCAATTAATGTGATACACCACATCAACAAAATGAAGAATAAAAATCACATGGTCATATCAATAGATGCAGAAAGCATTTGACAAAATCCAACAGCAATTTATGTTAAAAACCCTTAGCAAAGTGGGAATACACGGATCGTATCTCAGCATAATAAAAGCCATATATGATAAACCTACAGCTAACATCATCCTCAATGGGGAAAAGCTAAAACCATTCCCCTTAAATCAGGAACCAGAAAAGGCTGTTCACTTTCTCCTCTTTTATGCAATATAGTTCTGGAAGTTCTAGCCACAGCAATCAGACAACAAAAAGAAATAAAAGGCATCCAAATTGGCAAGGAAGAATTAAAATTGTCATTATATGGAGATGACATGATACTGCATATGGAGAACCCCAAAGACTCCATCAAAAAACTATTGGAACTGATAGATGAATTCAGTAAAGTAGCAGGATATAGAATCAGTGTTCAGAAATCAGTGGCATTTGCATATACCAATAATAAACTAACGGAAGGAGAAATTAAGAAAACTGTCCCATTTACAATTGCTTCAAGAACTATAAAATACCTAGGAATAAATTTAACCAAAGAAGTAAAAGACCTGTACTCAGAAATTTATAAGACACTGAAGAAAGAAATAATCAAAGAAGATACAAATAAATGGAAATACCTACCATGCTCATGAACAGGAAGTATTAATATAGTTAAAATGTCCATACTGCCTAAAGCAATATACAGATTCAATGCAATTCCTATCATACTACCAAGGGCATTTTTCACAGAAATAGAAAATATAATCCTAAAATTTATATGGAATCATAATAGACCCCAAATAGCCTCAGCAAACCTGAGAAATAAGAACATAGTCAGGGGGATCACGCTACCAGACATCAAAACATACTACAAGTCTACAGTAATCAAAACAGCATGGTATTGGCATAAAAACAGGCACATAGATCAGTGAAACAGAACATAGTGCCCAGAAATAAATCGAGGCATTTACGGACAGTTAATCTATGACAAGGGAGGCAAGAATTTACATTGGAGTAAAAATAGTCTATTCAATAAATGGTGCTGGAAAAATTGGACTGACACATGCAAAAAAGTGAAACTGGACCACCTCCTTATGCCATATACAAGAACAAATTCAAAATGGATTAAAGACTTAAATGTAAGACCTGAAACAATAAAACTCCTAAAAGAAAATATGGGGAGTACATTTGCAGACATTACTGGGAGCAATATTTTTACTGATCCATCCATGCGGGCAAGGGGAGTAAAAGAAAAAAATGAACATATGGGATTATATCAGACTTAAAAGTTTTTTCACAACAAAAAACCAACAGTAAAAAAAAAAGGAAGCCTACTGAATGGGAGAATATAATTGCCAACGATATATCTGATAAGGGGTTAATATCCAAAATTTATAACACACTCATGAAACTCAACACCAAAAAAACAAACAACCCAATTAAAAAATGGGCAGAAGATATGAAGAGACATTTTTCTAAAGAGGACATACAGAAGGGCAACAGGCACATGAAAAAATGTTCAACCTCACTGGTCATTAGGGAAATGCAAATAAAAACTATAATGAGTTACCACCTCATTCCGGTCAGAATGGCTATCATCAATAAATCAACAAACAACAAGTGCTGATGGGGCTGTGGGGAAAAGGGGACCCTGCTGCACTGTTTGTGGGATTGCAGATTGGTGCAGCCACTATGGAAGTCAGTATGGAGGTATCTGTAAAAACTGGAAATGGAACTACCATTTGACCCAGCAATTCCACTCCTAGATATTTATCCTGAAAAACCCAAGACACTGATTCAAAAAAATATATGTACCCCTATGTTCATTGCAGCGCTATTTACAATACCTAAGACTTGGAAACCACCAAAATGCCCATCAGTAGATAACTGGATTAAGAAAATATGGTACATTTATACAATGGAATATTACTCTGTTATAAAGAAGAATGAAATCGTACCATTTGCAATGATATGGATGGACCTAGGGACTATTATGTTAAGTGAAATAAGTCAGTCAGAGAAAGACAAATACCATATAATCTCACTTATATGTGGAATCTGAAAAACTGAATGAATGAGCAAAGTAAACAGAAACTGTTTCATAGATATATAGGAAAAACAGGGTTGCTAGTTGGGAGGCGGGAGGGGATGAAGAAGAAGGGGAAGGGATTATACAGCAAAAATAGGCAACTACAATATTGCCACAGGGATATGAAAGACAGTTTGGGGAATATAATTAACAATGTTGTAAATATTTTGTGGGGTGTCAGATGGTCATATGTCTTGTTAGGGAGATTATTTAATGGATGGAGTAGAGGCTTGATCACTGCACTGTACACCTGAAGCTGATGTTGTATAATATTGTATACCAACTGTAATTGAATATATAGATAGTCACGGGATGTGGATTATAATGCGGAAGGGAGTCAGAAGAAGTGTAATAGATATATATGATATGGGTGGGCAGAGTGGGGTTGCTAAATGGGGGAGGGGGGATGTCTCTTTGAGAGGTAAAAAGTATAACGATTGCACTGTGTTGTACACCTGAAACTAATTAAAAATCGATTAATTAATTAAAAAAATAAAAAATTATAAAAAGAAAATCTATAGAAGTATTAAAACAAGAAATTATATAATATATTAACATTAAAGAAAGAGCCTAAGAATGGAGGACTGTATTTTATTTTATTGAATCCTGTATTTTTGTTTTTTTTTCTTTAACATATGCATGTTATTTTTACAGTGACAAAAAGAAATATTTATGGAAGATTATCAATTTTGAGTTCTAAAACATTACATCTGGATATTTTATTTTGAAGTGTTTCACTTAAAATGTCTTTCCTTGGACCGGCTGAGTGGCGCGGTGGTTAAGCGCTGGCTTGGGAAGCCAGCGGCCCCAGTTCGGTCTCACATGTGAGGGCCAGTGACGATGCCCTCAAAAAAAAAATGTTTTTCCTCTTTCAATCTGATGTAGTTCAAAGATATTTTTTTACTTAGGTTTTGCCAACTATTTAAGGCAGGTTACGCTAAATAAATGATCTGTATGTTTTTATATGACAAAATAACTTATTTCGTTAATTACAAAAAAAAAGACAAAGAAAGGCACTACATAATAATAAAGGGATTGATTCAACAAGAGGACATAACCCTAGTAAATATCTATGCACCCAATATAGGAGCTCCTAAATACATGAAACAGATTTTGACAGATATAAATACAGAGGTCTACAGTAACACTATCATAGTATGGGACTTCAACACCCCGTTGTCACCAATAGACAGATCCTCCGGACAGAAAATCAACATGGACAAAGTGTCCTTAAATGACACTTTAAACCAGCTGGATTTAATTTATGTTTTTAGAGCATTTCACCCCAAAGTTACAGAATATACATTCTTCTCAAGTGCACATGGAACATTTTCCAAGATAGACCACATGTTAAGCCACAAAACAAGTCTCAACAAATTTAAGAAGATTGAAATTATATCAAGTGTCTCCTCTGACCACAATGCTATGAAACTAAAAATCAATTATACAAATAAATCTGGAAAGGTTACAAATGCATGGAGGCTAAATAACATGCTACTAAATAGTCAGTGAGTCAAAAATAATATCAAGGGGCCGCCTGAGTGGTGAGGCAGTTAAGCGCTGGCTTGGGAAGCCAGCGGCCTCGCTTCAGGTACTACATATGAGGGCCACTAACACTGCCTCCAAAGAAAAAAATGAGATCAAGGAGAAAATCAAAAGATACTTTGAGACAAAAGAAAATGAAAACACCATGACCCAAAATATCTGGGATGCAGCAAAAGCAGTCCTAAGAGGGAACTTCATAGCAGTGCAGGCCTACCTAAAGAAGGAAGAAAAATCTCAAATCAACAGAATATCTTTACACCTAAGGGAACTTGAGAAAAAACTGCAAAACAAGCCTAAAGGAAGTATAACTAAGGAAATAATAAAGTCCAGAGCAGAAATAAATGAAATTGAAATAGAGAACAAAACAAAAAGAATACAAAAGATCAATGAAACCTAGAGTTGGTTTTTTGAAAAGATAAACAAAATCAACAAACCCTTTGCCAGACTAACCAAGAAAAAGAGAGAGAGGACCCAAATTAATAAAATCAGAAATGAAAGAGAAGTCACAACAGATACCGCAGAAATACAGAAAATTTTAAGAAAATACTATGAGCAACTATATGCTAACAAATTCGACAAACTGGAAGAAATGGATAAATTTCTAGAAGCATACAATCTACCAAGTCTGAACCAAAAAGAAACAGATACTCTGAACAGACTGATTACTGCCAAAGAAATTGAATAAGTAATCAACAATCTTCCAACAAACAAAAGCCCTGGACAAGATGGCTTCACTGGTAAATTTTACAAAACATTCAAAGAAGAATTAATACCTATTCTCCTCAAACTATTCCAAAAAATACAGAAGGAGGGAAGGCTCCCAAACTCTTTTTATGAAGCCACTTACCCTGATTCCTAAGTCAGACAAAGATTTTACAAAAAAGGACAACTACAGGCCAATATCCGTAATGAACATAGGTACAAAAATTATCAACAAAATACTAGCAAACCGAATTCAGCATCTCATAAAAATGATCACACACCATGATCAAGTGGGATTCATTCCTGGTGTGCAAGGTTGGTTCAATATCCACAAATCAATTAACGTAATACATCACATTAACAAAATGAAAAATAAAGATCATATGATCATATCAATTGATGCAGAAAAAGCATTTGACAAAATCCAGCAGGCATTTATAATAAAAACTCTTAGGAAAGAGGGAATTGTGGAATCATATCTCAACATAGTAAAGGCCATATATGATAAGCCCACAACAAACATCGTACTCAATGGGGAAAGGTTAAAAGCTTTCCCCTTAAGATCAGGAACAGGGCAGGGCTGCCCACTTTCACCACTTCTATTTAACATAGTTCTGGAAGTTCTAGCCACAGCAATTACACAAGAAAATGAAATAAAAGGCATCCAAAGTGGAAAAGAGAAAGTAAAATTGTTATTATATGCAGATGACATGATACTAAATAGAGAGAATCCCAAGGACTCCACCAAAAAACTGCTAGAACTGATAAATGAATTTGGTAAGGTAGCAGGATACAAAATTAATATTCAGAAATCAGTTGCATTTCTATACAGCAATAATAATCTATCAGAAGAAATCAGGAAATCAATCCCTTTTACAATTGCTTCTAAAACAATAAAATATCTAGGAATCAATTTAACTAAAGTAGTAAAACACCTGTACTCAGAAAATCATGAGGCACTGAAGAGAGAAATCAAAGAAGATACAAATAAATGGAAATACATACCATGCCCATTGATAGGAAGAATTAATATACTTAAAATGTGAATACTACCTAAGGCTATATATAGATTCAATGCAATTCCAAACAAACTAGCAAGGACATTTTTCTCAGAAATAGAACATAGAATCCTAAAATTTACATGGAAACACAGAAGACCCCGAATAGCAACGGCAATCTTGAGAAATAAGAACAAAGTGGGAGGCATCACACTACCTGACATCAAAACATACTACAAGGCTACAGTAATCAAAACAGTATGGCACTGGCATAAAAACAGACACATAGACCAATGGAACAGAATAGATAGCCCAGGAATAAACCCATCCATGTACGGTCATTTAATCTATAAAATGGAAGCAAGAATTTACATTGGAGTAAAGATAGTCTATTTAATAAATGGTGCTGGGAGGGGACTTCCAGTAAAATGGCAGAATAGACAGACGCAGTGCTAACTACCTCCCAGGATCACACCAGGATTACAAACAAATTATACAGCATTCAACCCGGGAGGTCCCCGGAACACTAGATGAACAGAACCACTAAACGAAGAGCTTGAAGAGGAGGCCACGACGGGTCTGGTAGGACAGGTGGAGACGAGAGAGGGGGAACCCCGTGAGGGAGGCCCCAGTGGTGGGGAGGCTTCTCTGGTTGGGGAAGAGACCCTCCGGCCTCACACCAAGCTCACCAGCCCAGAGTTCCTTTGCCAGGAAGAGGAGTTACAAGATAGCTGGCAGTAAATTAGTGAGGACACTCTTTGCTCAGCGCGGTGAGGCTAAGAGCAGCTAGAGAATCAGTGAGGGCGGCACACAGGCTTGCTCGCTGGTGAGCACTTACCTGGTTAATGGTGGAGGGAGTGGCTCTGGGGGCCGGGCCCAGGAGCCTGTGGGGAGGGACTGAACTGAGCACATTTTGTGCGGAGGCTGAAGTTTTTTGGACTATTGGTTTGGAGCCTGAATGCGAGTGGTGTAGGGAGGGCGCCATTTTGTCAGTGTTGGTCCCTCCCACAGAGGATCGTTCTGGGACCTCATTGGTCTGCTGGAATTGGCACAGAAGTGCGTATGTGCGTGCGTGCTCATGCATGCGGCCTTGGATCCCCCCCCTCCAACCGGCTTATACTGCGTTGCCAGGGAAACGCTGGGTGGGTGCCCTCTGGCTGCAACAGGCTGCTCACTGAGACACAGGAGTGTGCAAGCTGCCACAGGTTGCCGCTCTCCACACTGCGCTTGAAGAGTTGCCAGGCTAGTGATTGATTGTCGGGCTGCTCAGCCTGATATGCGGGAGGCTGATTGGGACAGGCTCAGATTGGGAGTTTTCCTGGGCGTGTTAGGCCATGAGCTGTGTGCCTCCGTGATCCAGCCGGGGCTCTCCGGGTGATCTATCTAATACATCAAAGCAATCCCAGAGTGAAAGCCAGAATGAGGAATCAAAGAAACATGTCACAAGTAAAAGATCAGAAGAAACAGCTAGAAATGGAACCAAAAGAAACAGAGGGATCCAACCTTTGAGAGACAGAGTTTAGAACACTGATGATAAGAATGTTTAACAAACTTAGTGAGGAGATAAGGAAGGATAGAGAAATCATAAAAAACAACCAGTTAGAACTAAAGAATACAATAACTAAAATGAAGAACACACCCGAAGGAATCACCAATAGAGTAGATGAAACAGAGCAGCAGATCAACGATTTGGAAGATAAAATAGCAGAAGTCACCCAGTTGGCACAACAAAAATACAAAGAATATAAAACAGTGAAAATAGCTTAAGAGCCCTAGGGGACATGATGATGTGAAAAAACTATTGACTCATAGGAATACCAGAAGGAGAAGAGAAGAAGCAAGGGGTCGAGAATGTATTTGAAAAACTAATGTCTGAAAACTTCCCTACCCTGGTGAAGGAAA
Source organism: Aselliscus stoliczkanus (assembly GCA_033961575.1). Classification (NCBI taxonomy): domain Eukaryota; kingdom Metazoa; phylum Chordata; class Mammalia; order Chiroptera; family Hipposideridae; genus Aselliscus; species Aselliscus stoliczkanus. The sequence continues at coordinate 31,651,923 of CM066737.1, read as the reverse complement.
TCAACATACATGCCCAGGAAGTGCAGAGGGTTCCACACAAGCTGAACCCAAACAGGTCCACACTAAGATACATAATAGTTAAAATGGCAAAGGTTAAAGACAGAGACAGAATCCTAGAGGCAGCAAGAGAAAGACAGCATGTTACATACAAAGGAACTCCTGTTAGACTAACACCTGACTTGTCTACGGAAACTCTGCAGGCCAGAAGGGAGTGGCAGGCGATATTCAAAGAGACACAAAATAAAGGCCTACAGCCAAGCTTGCTCTACCCAGCATGGCTATCACTTAAAATTGAAATAGAAATAAAGAGCTTCCCGGAAAAGAATAAGCTTAAGGAGTTCATTACCACCAAGCCAGCATTGCAAGAAATGTTAAAAGGGCTTTTTTAAACCAAACAAAGTGGTAAACAAGCTAACCCAGGAAGACCAGGAATACAAATAACAAAATGGCAATACATATATGCACCTATCAATAATCATTTTAAATGATTATTGGGCTAAATGCTCCAATCAAATGACAGAGAGTGGCTGAGTGGATAAGAAAATAGGACACATATATGTCCTGGTTACAGATGGAATAAGATAGTTCATGCAAATGGAAATGAGAAAAAAATAAGCTGGAGTACCAATACTTATTTTGGACAAAATAGACTTTATAATGACTACAATAAAAGACAAAGAAGGGCACTATAACCCTGGTAAACATCTATGCATCCAACATAGGAACTCCTAAATACATATAATAGATTTTGACAGACAGAGTGCAACAGTAACACTATCATAGTAGGGGACTTCAACAAGCCATTGTCAACAATGGACAGTCCCTTTACACAAAAAATCAACACAGAAAGAGGGGCCTTAAATGACACTTTAGACCAGCTGGACTTCGTTGATATTTTTAGAGCATTTCACCGTGAAAAAACAGACTATACATTCTTCTCAAGTACACGCGGGACATTTTCCAAGACAGACCACATTAGGCCACACAACCAACTCTCAGTAAATTTAAGAAGACTGAAGTCATATCAACGACATATAAAGGAAAAACTGATGGTTGCTGGCTGGGAGGGAATGGGAAAAAGGGAGAGGGGGAAGGTTTTGGACAGCATAGGTGGGTGACTACAATGTTGCCGCAGGGATATGGGTGCAGTTCTGGGAATGTAATTGATAATGTTGTGAAGAGACTATTATGTTAAGTGAAATAAGTCAGTCGGAGAAAGACAAGTACCATATGATCTCACTTATATGTGGAATCTGAAAAACTGAATGAACGATCAAAGTAAACAGACTCATAGATATAGAGGAAAAACTGAGGGTTTTTAGTTGGGAGGGGGTGGGGATGAGGGGGAAGGGGAAGGGATTAGACAGCATAAATAGACAATGACAATATTGCCACAGGGATATGAAACAGAGTTCGGGGAATATAATAATGTAAAAATTTTGGATGGAGTAGAGGCTTGATCACTGCACTGTACACCTGAAGCTGATGTTGTATAATATTGTATGCTAACTGTAACTGATATGTGGATAGTCACGGGATGTGGAGTATACTGTGGAAGGGAGTCAAAGGAATTGTAATAAATATGTATGATATGGGGGGGGAGTGGGTCGCCGAACTGGGGGAGTTGGTTGTCACTTTGGGATGTAAAGAGTATAACTATTGCATTGTGTTGTACACCTGAAACTAATAAAAAAAATTGAAGAAGAAAAAATAATACAAAAAAATAAATGGTGCTGGGAAAATTGGACTGACACGTGCAAAAAAATGAAAATGGACCACCTACTTACACCATATACGAGAACAAACCCAAAATGGATTAAAGACTTAAATGTAAGGCCTGAAACCATAAAACTCCTAGAAGAAAACTTAGGCAATAAGTTTGCAGACATTACCCTGAGTAATATTTTTACTGTTATATCCCCTCAGGCAAGGGAAATAAAAGAAGAAATGAACATATGGGATTATATCAAACTTAAAAGTTTTTTCAGAGCAAAGGATATCATCAATAAAACTAAAAGGCAGCCTACTGAATGGGGGAAGATATTTGCCAACGATATATCTGATCATGGGTTGATATCCAAAATTTTTAAAACACTCATGAAACTCAACACCAAAAAAACAAAGAACCCAATTAAAAAATGGGCAGAGGATATGAACAGGCATTTCTCTAAACAGGGCATACCGTTGGCCCACAGGCATATGAAAAAATGTTCAACTTCACTAATCATCAGAGAAATGCAAATAAAATCCACAATGAGATACCACCTCACTCTGGTCAGAATGGCTATCATCAATAAATCAACAAACAACAAGTGCTGGCGAGGGTATGGAGGAATGGGAACCCTGGTGCTCTGTTGGTGGACTGAAGATTGGTGAAGCCATTATGGAAATCAGTATGGGAGTATCTCAAGAAACTGGAAATGGAACTACTGTATGACCCAGCAATTTCACTCTTAGGTATCTACTCAGAAGAATCCAAGACATTAATTCGAAAAAATATATGCACCCCTATGTTTATTGCTGTGCTATTTACAATAGCCAAGACTTGGAAACAACTGAAATGCCCATCGGTAGATGACTGGATTAAGAAACTGTGGTACATTGGGCCAGCCAAGTGGTGTGGTGGTTAAGTGCTGGTTTGGGAACCCAGCAGCCCTGGTTTGGGTCACACATATGAGGGCCAGTGACACTGCTCTTGAGGAAAAAAAAAAGAAACTGTGGTATATTTATATGATGGAGTATTACTCCGCTATAAAGAGAATGAAAACGTACCATTTGCAATGATATGGATGGACCTAGAGGCTATTATGTTGAGTGAAATAAGTCAGTCGGAAAAAGACAAATACCATATGATCTCACTTATATGTGGAATCTGAAAAATGGAATGAATGAGCAAAGCAATCAGAAACAAACTCATAGATATAGAGGAAAAACTGATGGTTCCTAGTTGTGAGGGTAGTGGGGATGAAGGAGAAGGGGAAGGGATTACACAGCATAAATACATAACTACAATATTGTCTCAGGGATACGAAAGACAGTTTGGGGAATATAATAATGTTGTAAATATTTTGTGGGGTGTCAGATGGTCACATGTCTTGTTAGGGAGACCACTTCATGGATGAAGTAGAGGCTCGATCACTGCACTGTACACCTGAAGCTGATGTTGTATAATATTGTATGCCAACTGTACCTGAATATATAGATAGTCATGGGATGTGGATTATACTGTGGAAGGGAGTCGCAGGAATTGTAACAGATATGTATGATATGGGGGAGAGGAGTGGGGTGTAGAATTGGGGGAGGTAAGTTTCACTTTGAGGGGTAAAATGTATAACTATTGCACTGTGTTTTACACCTGAAGCTGATTTTAAAAAATTGTTTATTTCATAATTTAAAAAAAAGAAAGGATGTAAAGGACCTATATACTGAAAACTATAGACATTATTTATAGACTATTGGCTAAGGAAACTGTGGTACATTTATACAATGGAGTGTTACTCAGCCATAAAAAGAATGAAATCTTACCATTTGCAACAACATCGATGGACCTAGAAAATATTAGGCTAAATGATATAAGTCAGTCTGAGAAAGACAAATGCCATATGATCTCACTTATATGTGGAATCTAGAGACAGAATATATGAGCAAACCAAACAGAAATATACTGAGAGATACAGAGAAAAAAACTGATGGTTTCTAGATGGAGGGGTGAGGGAGTAACGGAGAATGTGAAGGGATTAGAAAGTGCAAATTAGTAGTCACAATATAGTCACAGGGATATGAAATACAGTATGGGGAATACAATCAATAGTTGTAAAGATTATGTAGGGTGCCTGATGGGTACTGGACTTATCAGTGTGATCACTTCATAGACTTTGTAGATACCTGACCAGTGCGATATACATCTGAATCAGAAGTAGAATAATGTTGAATGTCAATTATAATTATAATTATATATATATGTATTTGGCCACAGGGATGTGGAGTACGCATAAGGAAGATAGTCAATGGTATTGTAACAGCTACATACAATGTTAGAAGAGTAGTAGACTAGGGGTGGTTTATCACTGTGTGAGGGGTGTAAATGTCTGAGTGAAACTAGACTTTTATCTGTCACCATGTACCAAAATTAACTCAAAATTGATCAAAGACCTAAACATAGACTTGAAACAATAGATTGCATAAATGGAAACATAAATATATTTTCCTAATGAGTGCCTTCATTTTCTTTTAAATTACCCGAGAAACCCAAAAATCCACACAAACAAAAATGATCTCCCGATATAGAAGGTAGGTATTGTTCTTAAAAGTATGTTTTCTCCCCCTCCATGGGCAGAAGGAACTCCTGAATGCCTATCAAATAACTGCTATATGAAACTCAAATTGTTACACAAAATTTAAAAATTGTTTAGTCAAGAAAAGTGACATTAATTGCTACTGCTTCTTTTTTATTCTTCCTCTTTTTTTTCCTTCCTCTCTGTGTCTTTCACATGGCACTCATTCCCTCCTAGGGCTGTCTCTCAGTTTCTGTGCATTTTAATTACATGTTGTAAATATAAAGTATTTTAAGAATTTCTGAAAACTAAATTATTTGGGCCTATATGTGTTTTAAATTCTTGACTTGAGGGGTTTATGAAAATAATTATCTTAGACATTCTTTATCTTGATTTGTATGGCTAGGTGGAGTTGACATGCTCTTTGTAAAAGATTATTTGAAATACTCATCAGTAGATTTCCTCAATCCCTGTTTGATATTTTGTCAAATGTGTTAACACACAAATTGGTAATACTCTCTAGGATAAGCGTCATTTAATACTTAAGGCTACAAAAGACTGAGAAAGGAGCATCTTAAATTGCCTAAATGTCCTATTACATCCACAAACAAGGAGATGATTAGAGAAGAGCACTGTTGAGAAGGCAGACCTTCTGAAAAGGTATCTGGCTTAATGAATTGAAAATAACAAAGAAAATACCATATAATTTCACTTATATGTGTAATCTAAAGAACAAAACAAGTGAACAAACAAAAAAGAAACAGACACATAGATACAGAGAACTCATGGCTGCCAGAGGGGAGAGGGGTTGAGGAACTGGATGAAAAAAGTGAACGGATTAAAAAATTCAAATTTTTAATCACAAAATACTCTTGGAAATGTAAAGTACAGCATAGAGAAAATAATCAATAATATGGCAATAACTATATATAGTGCCAGGTGGGTGCTAGACTATTTGGGGGATCACTGAATAAATTATATAAATGTCTGACCAGTATACTGTACACCTGAAAGTAATATATAATAACATTGAATGTCAACTGTAACTCAAAATAATAATAAATAAACAATAAATACATATGGAAAACAAACAAGTAAAAATAATACATAGAAGTGGGTCAGATTCTCTTACAACGCACCCTGCCACTGCCTCTGCCTCAAACTATCTGAGTGGATCCTTGCAGGGGGTAAACAGAGCCACTGAAACACACAGGACCTGAATCTGGTACAGGAAAAGCTTAGGAATTTCACAAGTTCCAAATATCCCCTCATTGAGTTGGTGCCCTGATACCCAGGCGAGCTGCTCACAGATGGGAAGCCCACCTTTCAGAGAATCCCGCCATTGTGTGGGAAGCCAGAAGAATGTAGAGAAAAAATAATACTACAGCATGAGGCAGAATGAAAGGTTGCAGTCAGAGAGAAAATAAAAAATTGTACCAACACCTACTGGAAAGCAAAAAAAAAGACCTCTTCCTGTCAACCTTTTGCAGAACCCACACTTGCAGGTGCCTAGGAAGAGAAATAATAATTCATTAATTGCCATGAATAACAAAGGTAACAAGGCAGCTGAGAAGGAAAATGAAAAGTCTACAGAAAATGAACTTAAAGACATGGAAGTATGTGACATAAATGACAGAGAATTCAAGATTGCAGTTCTGAAAAAACTCAACAAGATGCAAGAATACACAGACAGGCAGTTTAATGAACTCAGAAACACAAAGAACAAAATGAACATTTTACCAAAGAGATTATAAAAAAGAACAAAATCGAATTTCTGGACATGAAGAACTCAGTAAAAGAAATGCAGAATGAAATAGCCAGCTTATATAATAGAGCTAACCAGATGGAGGAATGAATCAGTGACATCAAAGATAGATATCTGGAAATGACACAGATGGAAGAAGAGAGAAATTTGAGAATTAAAAGAAATAAAGGCCGGTTGAGTGGCTCAGTTGGCTAACAGCTCTCTCAAGAGTGTGAGCTTAGCTCTGAGCAACAGCAATTCAATGTCCAGCCCGAGCTGAGCCGCTGCTGAACTGCCAACAGGTAGCAGCAGGATGGTTCTGCTAAAAAAAAAAAAAAAAAGAAGAAGAAGAAATGAAAGAACTCTACAAGAACTTTCTGACTCCATCAGAAAGAGCAATATAAGCTTAATGGGCATATCAGAATAAGAAGAAAGGAAGAACAGAAAATATATTTAAAAAATAGCCAATGAGAACATGCCAAACTTATGGAAAGAACTGGATCCTCAAATCCAAGAAGGAAATAAAATACTTAATTACCTCAATCCCAACATGCCTTCTCCAACACATTGTAATGAAACTATCAAAAATTAACAACAAAGAGAGAATCCTCAAGTCAGCCAGGGAAAAGAAGACAGTAATTTACAACGGAAAGCCCATTACATTATTGTCAGGTTTTTCAGCAGAAACTCTACAAACCAAAAGGGAGTGGAATTAAATATTCTAACTATTGAAAGAGAGAAATTATAAGCCAAGAATAATATATCCAACAAACATAAGCTTTAGACATGAAGGAGGAATAAAGACCTTTCCAGACATACAGAAGCTAAGGGAATTTTCTATGACAGGATCTGCACTACAAGAAACACTGAAGGAGGGTATTTGACCTGAAACAAAAAAAGCAAAAATATACATGAGTAGTATTTCAAACAGGCAGACACTACGAGGAATTGGCAACCCTACATCAAATAACTCACTATACACTTAAACATAACATGCAGGGTAAAGAAGAAGAAAAAAAAACTCCTTAAAAAAAGGAAAAAGACAATTTGCTACCACAGCACAGTAATCAACTCACAGCATAAATAGGGATCATTTGTGACAACAAAAACATAAAAGGGGAGAGAGTAAAGGCTTGAACTGGCAAAAGAGAATAGAGAAGGGAAGCATGCTGAAGAAAATGGAATACTCTAAATATGAAACTTTCTTTTACATAAACAATGGTAACCACTCAAAAACAATCCAGAACTAAAATATATAATATAAAAAGAAGAAACAGAGGGAAAAATGATTGAATACCACCACACTAAAATAACAGCAACAAAAAGGCAAAGAAACAATGGAGACACCATCCTACCAGAAACCAAAGATAGAATGATAGGAAATCCTCAAATATCAGTAATCACCCTAAATGTATATGGACTCAACTCACCAATAAAAGGTACAGAGTAGAATATTGGATCAAAAAAATTAACCCAACCATATGATGCCTCCAAGTTACACATCTCAGCTACAAGGACAAATATATACTCAAAGTGAAAGGGTGGCAATTGACACTCCAAGCAAATAGTATTCAGAGAAAAATAGGTGTAGCTATACTGATATCAGATAAAAAGACTTCAGGATAAAAAACATAACAAGAGACAAAGATAGACATTTCATAATGATAAAGGGGACTACACAACAAGAAGACATAGCAGTCATCAATATTTATGTGCCCAATCAGGGAGTACTGAAATATACAAAGTAACTAATAACAGAACTAAAGTGAGAAATTCACCAAAGCACAACTATAGTAGGGGACCTAAACACATCATTGAAAGCTATGGATAGATCATCCAAACAGAAAATAAAGAATTGTCAGCCCTATATGACCCATTAGATGAAATGGACATAGTTGACATTTGTAAAGCACTTAATCTTAGAACATCAGACTATACATTCTTTTCTAGCATACATGGAATATTCTCAAGGATATACCATATATTGGGACATAAATCTAGATTCAGCAAATTTAAGAAGATTAAAATCATACCAAGTATATTTTCTGATCTCAAGGCCTTAAAATTCCATAATAACTACAAAAAGAAAGCAGAAAAAAAACAAATATGTGTAGATTAAGCAACATACTTTTTTTTTTGAAGGCAGTGTCACTGGCCCTCAGATGTGGGGTCTGAACCGGGGCCACTGGCTTCCCAAGCCAGCACTTAACCACCACGCCACTCAGCCGGCCCAAACAACATACTTTTAAAGAAAGACTGGGTCAAAGAAAAAATACCATGAGAAATCAAAAGATATATAGAAACAAATGGGAATGGAAATAAACCCTATCAAAATTTTTGGAATGCAGCAAAAGCAGTTTTAAGAGGGAAATTTAGGTAGATGACTGGATTAAGAAACTGTGGTACATTTACACAATGGAGTATTGCGCAGCTATAAAGAAGAAAGAAATTGTACCATTTGTAATGATATGGATGGACCTAGAGAACATTATGTTAAGTGAAATAAGTCAGTCAGAGAAAGACAAATACTATATGATCTCACTTATATGTAGAATTTAAAGAACTGAATAAATGAGTAATCTAAACAGAAATAGCCTTAGAGACAAAAAAAAAACAAACGATAAGGGCTAGATGAGATGGGGATGGGCATGAGGAAGAAGGGGAAGGGATGAGGCAACACAAACTGATAACTACAATACTACTGCAGAGACAGAAGAGAGTTTAGGGAATATAATCAATAAGGTTGTAAATATTATTCTTAGGGGATCAGAAGGACTCATGTCTTGTCAGGGAGACCACTTCATGGACGGTGTAGTGACCTTATGACTACACTGTACATCTGAAGCTGCCGCTGAACAATATTATATGTCAACTATAATTTAACACATATATAGTCATGGGATGTGGAATATAGTGGGGGGATGGAGTCAACGGAATTGTAATAGATATGTATGATATTGGGGGTGGGGGAGGCAGGGGAGGTGTAGTCACTTTGTAAGGGGTGAAAAATATAACTATTGCATTGTTTTATACATCTGTAACTAATAATAACAATAAAACAGTTTTTAAAAAAGAGGGAAATTTATATCATTACAAGAAAGAAACAAACAAAAAAATACCCAGATAAATAATCCAATGTCACACCTTAAAGAACCAGAAAAAGGAGAACAAATGAAACCCAAAGTCAGCAGAAGGAAGGAAATAATAAAAATCAGAGCAGAGCTAATGAAATAGAGAACAGAAAGACCACAGAAAAAATAATGTGGCCTGGCTGAGTGGCTCGTTGGTTAACAGTTGGCTGGGGAGTATGAGTTCTGAGCAGCAGGGCCGCCGAATCAGATCCCACATGGGGTCCAGTGATGCTGCGCCCTCTACGGGTAAAATGGTGAACAACAGCTCGACCTGGAGCTGGGCTGCCGTGAGTTGCCAGCAATCGAGTAGGCTGCAGTGGGCGGGCTGCCTTGAGCTACAATGAGCAGCCAGTAGTTGGTGTGAGCTGCCGTGAGCCGCCAAGAGCAACCGTCCAATGCTCCATGACAAACTCTCTCAGCCGGGAAGAGTGCAATGATCACCATATCAACATGGGCCAGAGATGGGGCATCCTAGATTGAAGAACAAAAGAACAGCAACTTGTCTGTTTCCCTTCCCCCAATTCCCAAACACTGTTCCCTCCCCCATTTATCTGTTCCCATTCCCTGATTCCCCAACACTGTTCCCCTTTGCCAATTATCCAATAAAAATCTTTAAAAAATGAATAAATAAGGTGGCAGGATGTCTCAGCTATAAATAAATAAATAAATAAATAAATAAATAAATAAAAATTAAAAAATAATAATGCAACAAAGAACCGGTTCTTTGAAAAGATTAATGTTATAAAATTGACAAAAGCTTACCCAGGCTCACTAAGTTAAAAAGGGAAAAGACACAAATAAGCAAAATCAGAAATGAAAAAGGGCAAGTTACAATTGATGCCACAGAAATACAAAGGATTATCCAAGAATACTATGAAGGATTATATTCCAATAAATTCAATAGCCTAGAAGAAATGGGCATGTTCTTAGAAACATACAGCCTTCCTAAGCTAAATCACAAAGAACTGGAAAATCTAAATAGACTGATCTATAGTAAGGAAATTGAATCAGTCCTCTGGAACTTTCCCAAAAGCAAAAGTCCAGGATCAGATCATTTCACTAGTGAATTTTTCCAAACATTCAAAGATGATCAGGGATCACATTCAAAGATGGCCGAGTGGTGTGGTGGTTAAGCGCTGGCTTGGGAAGCCAGCAGCCCCAGTTCGGTCCCACATATGAGGGCCAATGACACTACCCTCAAAAAAAAAATTGGGGGCCGGCTGAGTGGCACAGTGGTTAAGCGCTGGCTTAGGAAGCCAGCAACCCCGGTTCGGTCCCACATATGAGGGCCAGTAACACTGCACTCAAAAAAAAAAAAAAAAGATGATCAAATACCTGTCCTCCTCAAACTCTTCCAAAAAATTGAAAACACACAATACTCTTTAACTCATTTTATGAGACCTACATAACCCTAATACCAAGATCTTGTAAGGATAACACACACACACACACAAAAAAAAAATTACAGACCAGTATCTCTGATGAATACAGATGCAAAACTCATAAACAAAATTCTAGCAAATCAAATGCAACAATGCATTAAAAAAACTTATACATCACGACCAAGTGGAGTTCATTCCAGGGATACAAGGATGGTTTGACATATGCAAATCCATCAATGTAAAATAACATATAAACAAAATAAAAGACAAAAATCATATGATTATATCAATAGATACAGAAAAAGCATTTGACAAGGTACAACATCCATTTATGGTTAAGACACTTAATAAAATGGGTATAGAAGGAAAATACCTTAACATAATAAAGGTCATATATGACAAACCCTCAGCTAATATCACAATTCATGGTGAAAAACTGAAGCCCTGTGTTCTATGGAACAGGAAAGGGCTGTCCCCAATCACCTCTGCTTTCCTTTTTTTTTTTCTTTTGTTTCCTAATTAAATTTTACTGGCATGAAAATTGTTAGCAAAGTTACATAGATTTCAGGTGTACAACTCTATCATACAGCATGCTTTTAAAAATAGTATTGGATGCCCTAGCCAGAGCAATGAAGCAAGAAAGGAATAATAGGCATCTGAATTGGGAATGAAGAAATTAAATTGTCACTTTTTTCAGGTGACATGATTCTATATATAGAAAACCCTAAAGACTCCACCAAAAAGCTATTAGAAACCATAAACGAATACAGTAAGAGTGACAGCTACCAAATCAATGTACAAAAGTCCATTGTATTTCTATATACTAACAATGAAACCTCAGGAAAAAGAAACAAAATAAACAATTTCTTTTGTAATTGCAACAAAAAAAATAAAATACCTAGGAATAAACTTAACCAAAGATGTGAAATACCTATACACTGAAAAACAGAAGCATTTTTGAATGAAGTTGAAGAAGACACAAAGAATAGGAAAGACATTTCATGTTAATGGATTGGAAGAATCAACATAGTTAAAATGGCCATATTACCCAAAGCAATATACTGATTTAATGCAATCCCCATCAATATACCAATGGCATTTTTTAAAGAAAGAGAACAAAAAATAGTCAGATTTGTTTGGAACCACAAAACACTCTGAATAGCCAAAGCAATCCTAAGGAAAAATAAAAGTGCTGGAGGTATCACACTTCCTGAATTCAGCTTGTACTACAGGGCAACAATAATCAAAACAGTATGGTATAGGCAGAAAAACAGACACACAGACCCATGGAATAGTCAAGAACCAAAAAATAAACTCACATAAACAGATAATTTTTGACAAACCAGCCAAAAACATAAACTGGAGAAAAGACAGCCTGTTCAATAAATGGTGCTGGAAGAATTGGAAAGCCACATGCAAAAGAATGAAACTACACTGCTATCTGTCACCATGTACCAAAAATTACTGAAAATGGATCAAAGACCTAAACATAAGACCTGAAACAATAAACTGTACAGAAGAAAACATAGGTAATAAAGTTATGCACCTTTGGTGAAAGAACATTTCATGAATTTGTCCTCAAAGGTAAAATAAACAAGCAACCAACTGAATGGGAGAAGATTTTTGCAAACAATGTTTCTGATAATGGTCTAATATCCAAAATATATAAGAAACTCATACAACTCAACAACAAACAAAAAAACTAACAAATGGGCAGAGGACCTGAATAAACATTCTCCACAAAGGACATACAAATGGCCAATGGACATATGAAAAAATGATCAACATCACTAATCATCAGAGAAATGCAAATAGAAACCACAGTGAGATATCACCTCGCACCAGTTAGAATGGCTATCATCAAGACAAATAGTAACGAGTGTGGAGAAAGAGGAACCCTCATACGCTGTTTGTTGGTGGGATAGCAGTTTCGTGCAGCTGCTATGGAAGTCATTGTGGAGATTCTTCAATAAATTAAAAGTAGGGGCCAGCCAAGAAGCTCGCTGGTTAAGAGCTGGCTTAGGACGCTGACTCTGAGCAGCAGGGCACCGGTTCAGATCCCACATACAAGGGCCAGTGACACTGCCTTTTACAGGTAAGATGGTGAACAACAGCTCCACCTGGAGCTGGGCTGCTGGGAGTTGCAGGCGGCGGCGTAGCTGCAGACCCTCCTGCAATGGGCTGCCATAGGCTACAGTGAGTAGCTGGCAGCCAGCGAGAGCTGCTGGCAGCCAGTGTGAGCTGCCAAGAGGCGCCATGAGTGGCTGTCCAGAGGCCTGCGACCAATCTGCCTCACCCAGGAGGAGCGCAATGAAGATACCAACATGGACCAGTGAAGCAGCGTCCTCCACAACAAGGCTAAAGAACAAAAGGACAGCAACTTGTCTCTTCTGCTTCCCCAGTTCCCCAATGCTGTTCCCCTCCTCCAATTCCCCAATAATATCTTCTAAAAAAATTAAAAATAGAATTACCATATGATCCAGCAATCCCTCTCTTTGGCATCTACCTAAAAAATCTGAAAATATTTACCTGTAAAGATATATGTGCTCCCATGTTCATTGCAGCTTTATTTATGGTGGCCAAGACATGGAAAGTACCAAAGTGTCCTTCCATAGATGATTGGATGAGAAGTGGTACATATACACAGTGGAATACTATTGTGCAATAAAAAATGATGAAATAGTGCCATTTGCAACAACATGGATGGACCCTGAGATTATAATGCTAAATGAAATAAGTCAGACAGAAAAAGTAGAGAACCATGCAATCTCACTGATATGTGGTATATAAAACTGAAAACAAGAAAGAAAAACAAGAAAAACAAATGAAGAAACAAAATATATGCACCCCTATGTTTGTTGCAGCACTATTTACAATAGCCAAGACTTGGAAACAATCAAAATGCCCATTGGTAGATGACTGGATTAAGAAACTGTGGTATATTTACACAAAGGAATATTACGCAGCTATAAAGAAGAAAGAAATCATACCATTTGCAACGAATGGATGGACCTAGAGAACATTATGTTAAGTGAAATAAGTCAGTCAGAGAAGGACAAATATCATATGAACTCCCTTATATGTGGAATCTAAGGAACTGAGTAAATGAGCAATGTAAACAGAAATAGTCTTAGCGACACAAAGAAAAAACTGATGAGGGCTAGATGGGATGGGGATGGGAGAAGGGGAAGGAACGAGGCAACATAAACTGATAACTACAATACTACTGCAGAGACAGAAGAGACAGTTTAGGGAATATAATCAATAAGGTTGTAAATATATTTTTAGGGGAACAGATGGATGCATGTCCTTTTAGAGAGACAACTTCATGGACGGTGTAGTGTATTGGCCTTACCACTGCACTGTATATTTGAAGCTGCCACTGAACAATATTATATGTCAACTATAATTTAACACATATATAGTCATGGGATGTGGAATATAGTGTGGGGATGGAGTCAACGGAATTGTAATAGATATGTATGATATCGGGGGTGGGGGAGGAAGGGGTGGTGTAGTCACTTTGTAAGGGGTGAAAAAATAACTATTGCATTGTTTTGTACATCTGTAACTAATAATAATAGTAGTAAAAACAATAATAAAACAAAAATAAATGAAATAGTTAAATTTAAAAAAGTCATCAACACAGACAATAGCTTAGTGGTTACCAGTGGGTAAGGTGTGAGGGGACTGGTAGATGAGGGTAAAGGGAATCAAATAAATGGTGATGAAAAGAGAGCTGACTCTGGGTGGTGAACACACAATGTGATATACAGATGATGTATTACAGAATTGTACACCTGAAATCTATGTAACTTTGCTAACAATTGTCTTTTCAATAAACTCTAATTTTTAAAAAAGTGGGGAATAAAGAGCGTAAGATATCATTTGATTTACTTGTAAAGCAAAAAAGAAACTTCAGGGGTTACTCCAAAATGTAAATAGCATTGAAATGTACATTTCTCCACTGTTCATTTTCCCAAATCCTTTCTCTGAAAGCAGACCTTCATTTAGGAGGAAGGATTTAAAATGCTATAGCTTCAGAGATGCAGAAAGTCTGCGCTGCATTTAAGGAGAGCTTCTAAGAAGAAGTGGCATTAGAACATGAAATGTAGTAGTTTCTCATGTGACATGAAGGTTTATAGGCAAAGTAAATAGTATAAACTAAGACACAGGTATTCAAATGTATGATGTGTTCAAGAATATGTGCTAAGGGTACAGCATATTTCATTTGGGAGAAGTAATAGAAGATGAGGCTTGGAAGGAAAGCTGAGCCAAGCTGAAAATATCTTGTAGATCACTGTTAGTCAAGGTATATATACTGCTTTAGGTATTTTAAATGATCTTTCCAAGATCTCACAACTAACAACTGATTGAGGTTTAAATGTAGGCAGGCTTGTCTCTTGTATTTGTAATCTTAAACACTATGTTGTAGGTAAATGCATGGGTAACAGGTTTTACGAATAAAGTACAACCTAAGGATCAGGAAGCAAGGGTTAAATGTGTTGGGGTCATTCATTATACTTGTCTTGGGGAAAGTAAACTTTGGATTGATACTTGAAGTATGTTATTTCCATAATGAACAAAGAGGAAGCATAAGGTAGCCAAAAGAAGAGGTAATATCCTCATAACTCATGTGATTGTTTGTCTTAAGTTAATTTTGCATTTCATTTCTTCTCCTTTTTCCTCCTCCTGCCTTTCATTCTCCCCTTCTCAAACCCTGGAAGAGAGAGATGGGAATTCAAGTCACCAGGCTATTCTAACTTTAGTTATAGCTTAAAACAAGAAGTAGTTGCTTCCAAGGTATATTTTGCAGGTAATAGATGACTAGAAACATGTAGTGTATTTCTAGATCATGTTTGTAACTGCTAATGTACATAGCCAGATAATTAAGTTTGTGAACTCATTCTAGAAAAACTGCTGCATACCTCATTGTTGAATATCACTATGGCCACATTCTAAGTACTCCCCTTGGGAAGCTATGCACTGATGCCAGAACCTAGTCCACCACCCTTCAAAGAAATTTTATTTAGAACTCTTTTTCCGGAATGGCCACCACAGCTGTCATTGTATTACTCTTGATGTCCTGAATGTCATCAAAATGTCTTCCTTTCAATATTTCCTCTATTTTGGGGTAAAGAAAGAAGTCATGGGGTCCAGATCAGGTGAGTAGAGAGGGTGCTCTGATACAATTATTTGTTTACTGGCTAAAAACTCCCTCACAGATGGCACAGTGTAAGCTGGTGCGTTGTTCTGATGCAAGAGTCATTAATTATTGGTGAAAACTTCAGGTCATTTTTGCCTAACTTTTTCATGCAGCCTATTCAGCATTTCCAAATAGTAAACTTGGTTAACTGTTTGTTCAGTTGGTACAAATTGATAATGAACAATCACTCTGATATCAAAAAGCTTAGCAACATTGTTGTAACAAGTTCACAAACGTAATTATCAGACCTCATATTAGACCTTATGTCTCTTGAGATCAATCAAAACGGTGTTTTTATAATACATTGTGTATCTGCAACAAAATTACATTAAAAGAGAATTCCATCACCATCTCTACTTATTATACCCAATTACAAAACCTGAGCTGCTTGGCTAAGGTATTTGTTAATGTTTTCAGAGCTTAGGATAGTAAATCTAATCACATGGTTAGACTTCATGCTGAAAGGAGTCCAGTTGTCACGAACAGCAAATTTTAATAACAAAATTCTCTGTAAATTGGGCAGTTCCTTGAAACTGAATGAGGAGGCTATATTTAATCAGCTTAAAAGTATAAAATTTGGGCCGGCTGAGTGGTGCGTTGGTTGGGAGCTGGCTTGGTATGCCAATGCCTCTGGTTCGGATCCCACATATGAGGGCCAGTGACACTACCCTCTGCAGCTAAGATGGTGACCAATGGCTCCACCTGGAGCAGGGCTGCTGTGAGTCCCCGGGATGGCATAGCTACAGCCCCTGCTGCAGTGGGCTGCCATAGGCTGCAGTGAGTGGCCAGCAGCCAGCGTGAGTGACTGGCAGCCAGCATGAGCTGCCAAGAGCCGCTGTGAGTGGCCGTCCAGAGGCTGGTGACCAATCTGCCTCACCCGGGAAGAGCATGGGGATGATACCAACATGGACCGGTGAAGCAATGTCCTCCACAACTAGACTGAAGCACAAAAGGACAGCAGCTTGTCTGTTCCCCTTCCCTGGTTCCCCAACAAAATCTTTTTTTAAAAAGTATGAAATTTGACTTCATTTGCACTGTAAAAATGACTGTATCTGAGATCAATGCTTATGTAAGATAAAATAACATTTTTACTTTGTATGTTCTAATTTAAGTTCCTGCGTTTAGAAATTTTATTTCTCCTTATATGTTTTAAGGCTTTTAAATTCTGATTGAAATTGTATATCAGTAACAAAAACTGGTTTTTATTATTAGTTTCAGGCATACAAAAGAAGATCAAAGGAGAAAAGACTCGGTGGTGAGCACACAATGTGATTATAGATGATGTATTATAGAATTGTACACTTGAAACCTATGTAACTTTACTAACCATTGTCACCCCAATAAATTAAATTTTATAAAAACATAGGGATTAGACATTTACACACCTCACAAAGTGATAACCCTAACAATTCTACTACCCATCTGACACTGTACATAGTTATTACAATTCCATTGACAGTATTCCTTATGCTGTATTTTACATCTCATGAATAAACATTTTTATAGTTGACATTCAACATTCTTTCATTTTAGTTTCAGATGTATAGCATAGTGGTAGGGCATTTATATAATTTATGAGATGATCCCCCCAATAAGTCTACTACCCATCTGACACTACACAAATTTTTACAATGTTCTTTTTTTTAATATCTGGAACTGTCATTATTTTGCTTTTTTTTATTAGTTTCAGGTGTACAAAGCAACACAATGGTTAGACATTTACACCCCTCTTAATGATATTCCCCATACTGTATTTCACATCTCCATGACTATTTTGTACTGCCAATTTATACACCCTAATCCCTTCACCTTTCTCGCCCATCCTCAATCCCTCCCATCTAGCAACCATCAGTTTGTCCTCTACACATATGTGTCTATTTTATTTTATTTTCTTAGTCTGTTTTTTAGATTCCACTTATAAGTGAGATCATATGGTATTTTTCTATTAAGTCTGACTCATTTCACTTAGCGTAATACCCTCTAGGTCCATCCCTGACATTGTACATGGTATGATTTCATTGACTTTTAGGGCATTGTGTATATGTACCACTTTGTCTTCATCCAACTGTGTATTGATGGGCTTTTCAGTTGCTTCCATATGTTAGCTACTGTGAATAGCACAGCAGTAAACATAGAGGTGCATACATCTTTTCTAATTAGTGTTTGGGATTTATTTGAATAAATACTCAGGAGTGGAATTGCGGGGTGATAAAATACTTTAGTTTTTTTAAATTTTTGAGGAACCTCCATACTCTTTTTTATTCTTTTTGAGGGCAGTGTCACTGGCCCTCATATGTGGGACCAAACCAGGGCCACTGGCTTCCCAAGTCAGCGCTTAACCACTGCGCTACTCGGCTGGCCCCTCCATACTCTTTTCATAGTGACTACACATAGTTGAAATCACACCAACAGTGAACAAGAGTTCCTTGTTCTCCACATCATCACCAACACTTGTTTGTTGATTTATTGATGATGGCCATTCTGATAGCTGTGAGGTGACATCTCATTTTGGTTTTTATTTAAATTTCTCTGATTGCTAGTGATATCAAGAATCTTTTCATATTCCTATTGGCCGTTTGTATATCCTCTTTGAAAAAATGTTTATTCAGGTCCCTGCCCATTTGTTAATTGGATTGCTAGGGTTTTTTGGTGTTAACTTTTACAATAAATTTTGGATATTAACCCCTTATCAGATGTATCATGGCAAATATTTTTTTTCCCATTCAGTAAGGTATCTTTTTGTTTTGACGATGGTTTCCTTCACTGTGAAAAAACTTTTTAGTTTGATGTAGTCCCATTTGTTTATGTTTCCTTTTTTCCCCCTTGTCTGAGGAGATAGATCAGTAAAAATATTACTAAGGGTAATGTCTGAATGTTTACTTCTTATGTTTTCTTCTAGGAGTTTTATGGTTTAGGTCTTACATTTAAGTCTTTAATTCCTTTTGAGTTTATTCGTGTATATGGAGTAAGAAGGTGGTCCAGTTACACTTTTTCACATGTATTTGTCTAGTTTTCAAAGCACCACTTATTAAATCAGCTGTCTTTACCCCCAATGAACATTCTTGCTTCCTTTGTTATAGATTAAATGACCATATAGACAAGGATTTATTTCTGGTTTCTCTATTCTATTCCATTGATCAGTGTTTTTATGCCAATACCATGCTGTTTTGATTACTATGGCTTTGTAGTATAATGTGGTATCAAGTACAGTGACTCCTCCAGCTTTGTTCTTTCTCAGAATTGCTGTGGGTATTCATGGACTTTTACGGTTCTATATAAATTTTAGGATTATTTGTTCTAGTTCTGTGAAGAATGCCATTTGTATTTTGACAGGGATTGCATTGAATCTTTAGATTACTTTGGGTAGAATGAATATTTTACCTGTATTAATTCTTCGTATCCATGAACATGGTATATATTTTCATTTATTTGAATCTTCCTTAATTTCTTTCATCGAAGTCTTATAATTTTGTGAACACAGATCTTTTAATTCCTTGGTTAAATGTATTCCTAGGTATTTTTTATTCATTATTTATTGGGGTGACAATGGTTAGTAAAGTTTCATAGGTTTCAGGTGTACAATGCAGTAATACATCATCTATATATCACATTGTATGTTCACTACCCAGAGTCTGTTCTCCTTCCAAGACAATATATTTGATCCCATTTACCCTCATCTACCACTCCCCTACCCCCTTACAGTCTAATAACCATTAAACTATTGTATGTGTCTATGAGTTTTAGTTTATTTCTTTGTTTCTCTTGTTCCTTTGTTGTTTTCAGTTTTATATACCACATATCAGTGAAATCATATGGTTCTCAAATTTTTCTCTCTGACTTATTTTGCTTAGCATAATAATCTCAAGATCCATCCATGCTGTCCCAACTGACACTACTTCATCTTTTTTATGGCAAAGTCATATTCCGTTGTGTGTATATACCATATCTCTTTATCCAATCATCTATTTAAGGACACTTTTGTTGTTTCCATGTCTTGGCCACCATAAATAAAGCTGCAATGACATTCGAGGGTATATATATTTACTGTCTTTTTTTTTTTGTTTTTTAGAGGGCAGTGTTACTGGCCCTCATATGTGGGATCAGAGCCAGGGCCTCTGGCGTCCCAAGCCAGCTATCACCCATCGCGCCACTCGGCCAGTATATATATATATATATATATATATATATATATATATATATTATTTTTTTAAAGATATTATTGGAGAATTGGGAGAGGGGAACAGTGTTTGGGAATCAGAGAAGGGGAACAGAGAAGTTGCTGTCTTTTTGTTCTTCCGTCTAGTGGTGGAGGACATTGCTTCACTGGCCCATGTTGGTATCATCATTGCGCTCTTCCTGGATGAGGCAGATCAGTCGCTGGCCTCTGGATGGTCGCTCACTGTGGCTATTGGCAGCTCATGCTGGCTGCCGGCCACTCACGCTGGCCGTCGGCCACTCACTGTAGCCTATGGCAGCCCACTGCCACAGGGGCTGCAGCCTACACCATTGCCAGGGCTCACACAGCCTAGCTCCAGGTGGAGCTGTTGTTAGCTGTAGAGGGCAGTGTCACTGGTCCTCATATGTGGGATCTGAACCAGGGCTGCTGGCATCCCAAACCAGCTCTTAACCAATGAGCCAGAGCCACTGTCCCGGCCCCGAGCACATATATTTTTAAAAATAAAATGTTTTCAGGGCTAACCTAGTGGTGCGTTGGTTGAGTTAGCTTGGGACACCAGCTCTGAGCAGCAGGTCCCTGGTTTGGATCCCACATGAGGGACAGTGACACAGTGCCCTCTACAGCTAAGATGGTGAACAACAGCTCGACTTGGACCTGGGAGGATGCCGTGAATCCCTGGCAATGGCTTAGGCTGCATTTTGGCTGGCTGGCATTTGGTTTGTGCTTTTGTGAGCTGCCATGGGCCGCCATGAGCAGCAGTCCAATGGCCGGAGAGCGACTGCCTCACCCGTGAAGAACACAATGACAATACCAGTGGGCCAGTGAAGTGACATCTTCCACAACTAGACTGAAGAACAAAAAGGAAGCAACTTGTCTGTTCGCTTTCCCCAATTCCCAAACGCTGTTCCCCTCCACCAATTCTCCAATAAAATCTGAGAAAAAATAAATAAATAAAATCAACTTTCCCCTTTAATAAATAAATAAATAAATAAATAAATAAATAAATAAATAATGTTTTCAGATTTTGGGCGTAGATATCCAGGAGACAGATTGCTGGGTCATATGGTAATCCTAATCTTAAATTTTTGAGGAACTTCCATATTGCCTTCCATAGCAGCTGCACCAATCTGCATTCCCACCAACAGTGTATGAGGATTCCTTTTTCTTCACAGCCTCTCCAACACGTGTTATTATTTGTCTTTTTGATGATAGGCATCCTAACTGGTGTGGGGTGATATCTCATTGTGTTTTTTATTTACATTTCCCTAATGATTAGTGATGTTGAGCATCTTTTCATATGTCTATTGGCCATCTGTGTCCTCTTTAGAGAAACATCTATTCAGGGCCTCTATCCAGTTTTTGTTGTTGTTGCTGTCTTTGAGTTGTATAAGTTTCTTTTTTTTTAATTAATTAACTTATTTATTTTTAATTAATTTCAGGTGTACAACACAAGTGCAATAGTTATACTTTTTACCCCTCAAAGTGACAACCCCCTCCCCCAACTCACCACCCCACTCCTCCACCCCATAGCATACTCTCTATTACGCTTCCTCTGACTCCATTCCACAGTATAATCCACATCCCGTGACTATTTATATATTCAGTTACATTTGGTATACAATATTATACAACATCAGCTTCAGGTGTACAGTGCAGTAATCAAGCCTCTACTCCATCCATGAAATGGTCTCCCTAACAAGACATGAGTTTCTTATATATTTTGGATATCAGACCCTTATGGAAGGTGTTGTTAGCAAAAATCTTCTCCCTTTCTGTTGGTTGCCTCTTTTTTTTTGTTGATGGTTTCTTTCACTGTGCAGAAGTTTTTTAGTTTGATATAGTTCCATTCATTTATTTTAGATTTGATTTCCCTTGCATTTGACGTCAAATTCATAAAATCCTTTTTGAACCCAAGGTCCATAGGTTTAGTACCTATGTTTCCTTCTATACAGTTTATTGTTTCAGGTCTTATGTTTAGGGCTCTTGTCCATTTTGAGTCAATTTTGTTACACGGTGACAGATAGCATTTAGTTTCATTCTTGAGCACGTGGCTTTCTAATTCTCCCAGCACCATTTATTGAAGAGGCTATCTTTTCTGCATTGTATATTTTTGGCTCTTTTGTAAAAAATTATTGTCCATATTTATGTGAGTGTATTTCTGAGTCTTCAATTCCATTCCATTGGTCTGTGTGTCTGTTTTTCTGCCAATACCATACTGTATCGATTACTGTTTCTCTGTAGCTCAAGCAGAAGTAAGAGAGTGTGATAACTCCAGCATTATTCATTTTTTCTGTTTCATACAAATCTGATGATTTTTGGTTCTATTTCTTTAAAAATCTGCCATTGAAATTTTGATGGAGATTGCATTAAACCTATGTATTGCTTTGGGTAACATGGCCATGTTTACCTATGTTGATTCTCCCAATCCATGAACATAAAATGTCTTTCCATTTCTTTGTGTGTTCTCCAATTTACTTCAAAAATGTCTTATAGTTTCCAGTGTAGAGGTCTTTCACATCCTTGGTTAAGTTTATTCCTAGATATTTTATTCTTTTTGTTGCAATTGTAAAATGAATTTTGTTTTAAATTTATTTTTCTGAAATTTCATTGTTAGTATATAAGAATTCAATGAATTTTTGTACATTGATTTTGTAACCAGCAACTTTACTGTATTTGTTTATGGTTTCTAATAGCTTTTTGGTGGAGTCTTTAGGGTTTTCTATATATAGCATCATATCTTCTGCAAAAAGTGACAATTTACCTTCCTCATTCCCAATTCGGATGCCTTTTATTTCTTTCTCTTGCCTGATTGCTCTGGCTTGGACTTCCAATACTATGATGAAAAGCGGAGATGATAGGGGACAACACTGTCTTGCTCCTAAACGTAGAATGAAGGGCTTTAGCTTTTCACCATTAATTATATTAGCTGAGTGTTTGTCATATATGGCCCTTAGTATTTTAAGGTGTTTACCTTCTATACTCATTTATAAGTGTTTTAATCATAAATGGATGTTTTATCTTGTCAAATTTTTTTCTGCATCTATTGATATAATCATATGATTTTTGTCCTTTATTTTGTTTATGTGATGTATCACATTGATTGATTTGCATATAGTGAAACCTCCATGTTCCCCTGGGATAAACCCCACTTGATCATGATGCATAATCTTGTTAATACATTGTTATATTTGATTTGCTAGAATTTTGTTTAGGAATTTTGCATCTGTATTCATCAGAGATATTGGTCTGTATTTTGTTTTTTTGTGTGTGTGTATCTTTACGAGGTTTTGGATTAGGGAAATGTTGACCTCATAAAATTAGTTAGGATGCATTCTCTTCTTCAATTTTTTGGAAGAGTTTGAGTCAGTTGGGTAATGCTTGGTTTAATGTCTTTGAATGTTTGGTAGAATTCACTAGTAAAGCCATCTTGTCCTGGACTTTTGCTTTGGAAAGGTTTTGGATGACTTGTACAGTTTCCTTACTGTTGATAGGTGTCTTTAGATATTCCAGTTAGTTTTTATTCAGTGTAAGAAGACTGTATGTTCTACAAGCTCTAAGAACTTGTGCATTTCTTCCAGGTTATTTAATTTTGTAGCATATAGTCCTCCATAATATTCTGGTTTGAACCTTTTAATTTCTGTGGTTCTCAGGATAAGTTCTCTTTAATTTCTGGTTTTGTTTATTTGTGCCTTTTCTCTTTTTGTCTTAGTGAATCTAGCCAAGAGTTTGTCAGTTTTATTAATCTTTTCAAAGAACCAACTCTGTTGCATTGATTTTTTCTGTTGTCATTTTTCTTTATTTCATTTAGTTCTGCTGTAATTTTTATTGTTTCATTTCTTCTGCTCAACTTGGGTTTTGTTTGTTCTTCTTTTTTTAGTTCTTTAAGGTGCAATGTTAGTTTTTATAGCTGGGATTTTTTTTTCTTTCTTGAGAAAAGCTTGTAATGAGATAAGCTTGTAATGATATAATTTCCCTTCTGCTCACCTTGGGTTTTGTTTGTTCTTTTTTTGTTTGTTCTTAAAAGGTGCAATGTTAGGTTTTTTAGCTGGGATTTTTTTTCTTTCTTGAGATAAGATTGTAATGATATAAATTTCCCTCTTATAACTAACTGCTTTCCCTGTATCCCAAAAATGTTGGTAGGGTGTATTTTCATTCTTATTTGTCTCTGTGTATCTTTTGATCTCTCCTATCATTTCTTGTTTGACCCAGTCATTCTTAAAGTGTATGTTGTTTAATATCTACATATTTGTGGTTTTTCATGCTTTCTTTTGGCATTGATATCCAATTTCAAAGCCTTGTGATCAGAGAATATGCTTGGTATGATTTCAATCTTCTTAAATTTGTTGAGGCTAGTTTTATGTCCCAATATATGGTCTATCCTTGAGAATGTTCCATGTACACTAGAAAAGAAAGTATAGTCTGATGTTCTTGGATGAAGTGCTCTATAAATGTTAATTGTGTCCATTTCGTCTAATATGTCATTTATAGCTGATATTTACTTATATACATTCTGTTTGGATGATCTATCCATAGCTGTCAATGATGTATTTTGGTACCCTAGTATAATTGAGTTTTGGTCAATTCCTCCCTTTAGTTCTGTTACTTGTTGCTTTGTGTATTTCAGCGCTCCTTGATTGGTGGCATAAATATTGTTATGTATTCTTGTTGTATAGTCCCCTTTATCATTATGAAGTGTCCATCTTTGTCTCTTGTTACGTTTTTTTATCCTGAAGTCTATTTCATTTCATATAAGTATGACTACACCTGTTTTTCTCTGAATACCATTTGCTTGAAGGATCAATTTCCTCCCTTTCACTTTGAGTCTCCATTTTTCCTTGCAGCTGAGATGTGTCTCTTGGAGGCTAATATGGCTGGGTTTAGTTTTGTGATCCTATATTCTACTACTGTGCCTTGTTTTTTTCTTTAAAGATTTTATTGGTGAATTCGGGAAGGGGAACAGACAAGTTGCTGTACTTTTGTTCTTCAGTCTAGTTGTGGAGGACATTGCTTCACTGGCCCATGGTGGTATTGTCATTGCGCTCTTCCTGGGTGAGGCCAGTCTCTGGATGGCTGCTCACAGAGGCTCTTGGCAGCTCACACCAGCTGCCAGCCACTCATGCTGGCTGCCAGCCACTCACTGTAGCCTGTGGCAGGGCCAACCCGGGGACTTATGCACACAGCCCAGCTCCAGGTGGAACTATTGATCACCATCTTATCTGTAGAGGGCAGTGTCACTGGCCCTCATATGTGGGATCTGAACCAGGGCTGCTGGTGTCACAAGCCAGCTCTTAACCACCATGCCATTCGGCCATCCCCCTACTGTGCCTTTTTATTGGTGAGTTTTGTCCATTTACATTGAGGATAATTATTGACATATGAGGATTTCCTGTCATTCTATCTTGTTTACTGGTAGGATAGTGTCTCCATTGTTTCTTTGCCTTTTGGTTGCTGTCTGTTTTTTCAGTGTGATGGTATTCTGGGATTTTTTTCCCCTCTGTTTCTTCTTTTTTATTTTATTTATTTCATTTCTGGATTTTTATGAGTGGCTACCATTAAGTTTATATAAAAGAAAATTAATATTTAGAGTATTCCTTTTTTTTTGGCATGCTTCCTTTTTTTTATTTCCCTTTACTGATTCAGACCTTTATGTTTTTGTTGTCATAAATGATCCTTATTTATGCTGTGAGTTGATTTCTGCACTGCAGTAGCAAGCTGTCTTCTTCTTCCTCTTCCTCTTCCTCTTCCTATTCTCCTTCTCCTTCTTCTTCCTTTTAATGTTCTTTTCTTCTTCACCCTGTATTTTATGTTCAAGTGTATAGTGTCCTATTTAGTTTAGGTGTTGCCATTTCCTGCTTCTGTCTGTCTGTTTGTTATACTAGTAATGATTTTGTAGTCTTTTGCTTTTTTGTTTCAGGTAAAAAACCTCCTTCAGTATATCTTATAATGCATGTTGTGTGTTAGGGAATTCCCACAGCTTCTGTATGCCTGGATAGGTCTTTATTCCTTCTTCATTTCTAAAGGACATTTTTTGCTGGATATATTACTGTTGGCTCATAATTTGTCTCTCAATAGTTTGAATATTTGATTTTACTCCCTCTTAGTTTGTAGAGTTTCTGCTGAAAAATCTGATGATAATCTTGTGGGCTTTGCTTTGTAGGTTACAGTCTTCTTTTCCCTGGCTGCCTTGAGGATTCTTTCTTTGTCATTAATTTTTGGCAGCTTCACTACAATGTGCTGTTGGGTTTGAGGCAATTACATCTTCTATTTGCTTTTTGGATCCAAGGATCCAGTTCTTTCCACAAGTTTGGGAAGTTCTTTTTGACTTTATGTTTGACTATGGTCTCTGTTCCCTTCTATCTTTCTTTTCCTTCTGCAAAAGTTTGCTAGGAAAAGGTCTTCATTTTGCTTTCCAGTAGTTGTTGGTGGAATCATTTATTTTCTTTCCCTCTGCAGCCTTTTATTCTCTCTCACATTGTAGTGTTATATTTTCTCTTGCTCTGTTCTGGCTTCTCACACAATTGGGTGGTTTCCTGGAAGGTGGGCTTCTGTTCTGTAAGCAGGTTACCTGGTTCTCACAGCACTGCCTCTGTTGGGGTATGTGGAGAGCTTCTGAAGTCCCAAAACTCTTCCTGCCACCAGACTCAGAGCCCATGTATTTCTGCAGCTCTGATTACGCCTACAGTGATCAGCTCAGATAGTTGGTGGTGGGGACATGGCAGGTTGTATGAGATTGCTCTGACCCAAACACAGTTATTTTTACCCTTACAATTCCTTTCCTTTTACCAGAATTATCTGCACTGTGAGTTTTTGCTGCAGGGCTGCTGTTCTCAGAGCTGTAAATATTTTGTACTTTTGAACTGTCACTGTTGCTGTTCCACTTGCAGCACTGGGAGGGTAGGGGTAGGGTGAGC
Source organism: Aselliscus stoliczkanus (assembly GCA_033961575.1). Classification (NCBI taxonomy): domain Eukaryota; kingdom Metazoa; phylum Chordata; class Mammalia; order Chiroptera; family Hipposideridae; genus Aselliscus; species Aselliscus stoliczkanus. The sequence goes on along the minus strand of CM066737.1, from coordinate 31,625,098 downwards.
TCTGGGAAGGTGGGGAGGGGGTCAGCCAAGCTTCGTGCCTATGTATTCCATCCTCTGCTTGGCAATGAGGACTTAACCCACCGTTCTCACCCTTCTTCCCTCAGTCTTTGCTCTGATTATTGGGTTCAGCGGTGCAATATGCTGATCTTCTGTCAGGATTGTGGGCCATAGGAGAAAGTTAGTTGCCCAGAATTCTCCCCTCTCCTGTTACTTTTGTAGTTGCAGAATTCAGGGAGCTCCAAGCTCCTTTCTGAGTTCTGCGACCTGCAGCTAGCATCCTGCATGTCTATACTTCTCCCTTCCCTCCTTCCCCAGTCACCCAATTTGCCCTACTTTATATGATTCCAATTGTTTGTCTCTCAGTCTTATCTGTGTGCCACAGAGGGAGTCCTTTGTGGAATTATAGCTGTTCAATTTGTTGTAAATTCCAGGGGAGATTTCAAGAGGCATTGCTCACGCTGCCCTTTCTGTGGAATAATCACCCAGGAGTTCTTCAATAATGAATAAATTAATAGTGTTGTATATCTGTGTCTATTAATATTAACCTTAATTTAATTAGATTTTGGTTGAATTTGAAGTTGAAAATTCTGCATTTACTGTGTTTTTCTTTTCTTCTTTATACACAAGATTTCACATTCCAGTACAAATGAGATATTTTGGTGAATAAGACCCATCTAAAATACTCAAACCACCTCCATAACTTTGTAATAACTGAATGAATTATCATCACACTTGAGTTTAAATCACAAAATGGTAGATCACAAAGCATCAATCTGTAGCAGCAATTAGTCAGGACAATCAATAAACTTTTGAGATGCAGTAAAATATTACTCATAATGAATAAATCTGCTATATTCTTTTAAGCAGGTATGATTTTGTAGAGGGGAAAATTATTCATTAATTCTCCTGGCACAATGTTCTGATACAGTGACTATGTTGTATTGTTCAATTGTTTATCTATTTATAACAAGTACTGGAATACTATACCATCAATAATTGTTGTAAGTTGTCATTAAACATGACAAGATTCCATCTGAACTCTGAGATAAAGACATGGCTTGAAAAACACATTTCCAGGTAGTGAAAAAAATAGTGGAAATGAAAAAAGAAATCTGAGGACAGAACTGCAAATTCAAGCTTTATGTCTAAGTAGCAGAATACCTGAAAACATATAGTCTCACCATGATTTTTCAACATGATACCCAAAATGAGTAAAGAAAAATTTGCTAATTCCATAACATTATTTTCACATTCTGGACTTCAAAAAAATATCAGTTGTCTGGAATAAGGCCTAAAGTAACTTATTTGAAAAGTCTAAATGAGTGGCATGTTTTCTGAATCCTTCTATAACTGGAGATTTATTTCTATTGCTTTCCACACATGGAAGTCTTCATGGCTGAATATAAAAGATATGTCAAATCCTTTTCCCACCAGAGCTCTTTAAAAGTTGTTATATTGTATTTAGGACTAAAGTATTACAGATAAACCTGGAGACTTTTTTTTCCAGATTATCTTTATTATTTTCCCAGATGCCTGCAGGGCATTCAAATGTATCCTTATAATGTAAAATTTTAACCAGATGTGGGTTTCTTTTCATTATTTTTGCCTAAAATTTAGTAAACCCTTTTGATGTGTATACATGAGTATTTCTTTAACTCAGGAAAGTTATCTTCCATTATATTTTTATTGTAACTTCTGTTACATTTGCCCCTCGGATGCTTCAATTATTCATAGTCTATTTCATTTTCTTTCCTCCATAGCTACTGATTTTCCTCTTGTTTTCATCCCTTTTCCCTCTTCTCAGGGCTCCAGTAAAACTTCCAAAGTTTTTATTCTACAGTTTTAAATTTGAAGTTCTACAGTAAATATTTTTAGTAACTCCAATACACATTTTAATTTATGAATTTTCCATTGCATTTTTTAGTTACACTGCAATCTTTCCTTATCTTTTCCATTTCCCTTTCACCTATCTTTGTTGCCTGTAATCTTAGAATGTTGTCCCTATGATTATACTTCTGTATCTTCAAGGCATATTTTTACCCCTACTATGTTTAGGATGTCAAAGAGTTTTAAGATATTTTCTTCTGGATCTTGCAGAGACTCATTTGCTGTGATATTCTGTTCTTCTTAATTTTTTGTTCCATTTCTCCATTCTGCTGTGATGTTTTCATAGCCAATGTGCTGAGGTTTTTTTCTCTTATTTTTAAATAATGCAAGTTCTTTTCAGACAAAATATTTGGCAGCAGAACAAAAGAGTTGTTTTTCCTTGATCCTAGCATTTGCCAGCTGAAAGAATGATTGAGTAGCTTTTGGTCCATAGTTAGAGGATAGGTTAATATCGACATATTTTAGTCCTATGTCCAGTTTTGAGCTGTCATGCACTTAACATAGTTTTGCTTCACTTCAATAACCTTTTTCTACACCCAACCTTGTTCCATAATGTACAATAAAAAACTTATAATTTCCAGCCCCAAGCTATAGCAGTTTGTTTGTGGGTTTTTCTTACATTGTTCCCAGGATAACATATACTACCAATTGTCTATCCTATCATTTTTCTAGGAGTTGCTGTCTCTCAATGAACATAGAAAGATGGATGGGTTTGGCATACTCTGTTTGCCTCATAAGTAGTACCTTCACAACAGATGACCAGTTCTCTGGTTAGTATAGATCCTGGGACTCTGAGCCATCAGTTACAGTGTAGAATTTCATAATATCACCCATTATACAACCACCCAGCTTACTTTCATGAGGTAACTTTTGCTCGTTTCTTAATCTGGTCTCATTAGCCTAGATACTGACATTGTTTGTTTGTTTGTGACAGATCATTCCTCAGGTGTATTTGTACAAATAGCACAGGAGGACACCAGCACCATGCAGACAGCAGCCCCAGGGTCACACCAGTGCTTCTATCCTCACATTGGCAGACAGAGACCTCTACTCTGGAGACTTCATAGAGGCCTGGGCACCTTTGGAAGCCAGAGCCTGGGCTGGAGATGGAGCTGTGGCTTCAGGTGCAGGCATGGCTGGGGCTTGGTTTGAGGCTTGGCCTTGGCCTTTAGCCTTTGGCCAGCAGAGCCTGAGACCCTTAGCCAGGCAGGCCCAAGCACATTTCCAAAGCTTAGGGGGAGGATGGTCAAGGTAGGCAATTCGACTGAGCTTGTGGATGCTGCCATTTGGGATTTTGGGGTTGGCCTTCTTGGGCTTTAAGAGGGCCTTGATAACCTCAGCCCATGCATTCATGGCCTTGGCATTGTTGGCTTGCAACTTCTTCAGGCCTTCCTTGTTGTGCATCTTGGCAAAGCACATGTTCCTCAGGATCTTGGGGTCCACCCCATTAAGTGATTCATATCTTTGTGTTTGGGGTTTCTTGATGCCATTTCTGTGCCATTTTTGGGACTGGTTGTGTGCGCTAGCCCACGGCTTCTGCTACTGGCCTTTGTTTTTTATTTTCTTTTGTTCCTTTGCTTGTTTTTATCTTTTGCTTTCATCATTTCTATGGATTCATAATATTTTTGTAGAAAGTTTGGAGAGACTTAATCAGGGGCTAAAGATCAGATATATTTTAAACCAGAAGTTACCCATCAATTATTTAACATTGCATATCTTACAGACAGATAAAAGAGTTTGATAGGATTGATGCAAATTAATCATTAACTACTGGAGAAAACATCTCACTGCTCTATTATTGGTGATTATTTTCATCATCTTTTTAGACTGATGCATCACACACACAAAAAGCTACCTTGATCAATAACTGAAAAAATAGTGTCTTCTTTCATGAAGTCTGAGAGCAAAAATCTAGCTTAGAAAATCCACTTATTACAATTTTTTCTAACATAAAATATATAATTGGAGTTAATTTTCTTAACTCATGAAGGCTGTAGCAAGGTTTAAATCTTAACCTTCTAGTATCAATAAGCAATTTATAAACTTATATTTTATTTTAACAACATGGAACTATGACTGGGTGCATTAAAAATATGACCCCACACACACATAAAGGTTTAGTTAACCAAAAATATCTAACTCTACTTACATTAGCTGCCTTTTACATACCATATCTAAAAAAGAATATCACTGTACTATCTTCCATATGCCTCATCCTTACCATGTCATCTGCTTAATCCAAGTTGGCATCATCATCAGAAGAGAATAGACTCCTTCAGTGCCTTCATTGTACTTTATATTAGTAGCCAAAAACTCTTTTGCTTTACCCAAATTACCAAGTCCATCTGCCAGTATTCTTTTCAGATCATTATGCCATCTGCCAGGCACTGACCTATCACTCCCCTTGGTCCGGATGCCATATTGTACGTGTCTGGCATCTCCAAATATTCCCTACTGTCTCACATTCTTCCAGAATATGGAGAAATGACTCAACTTGACATTTCTAATTTAGCTACAGCTGGAGCAAAAAGAACTGGTATTTTACCCTATGAAGCATTCCAACTATTAAATGCAGTAAGTGTGTTCTCAAAATAGAAGTGGAGTTTTTCACTGTAGAATAAGATGGTCAGGATTTTTTTTCTAAGGAATACTGACTGAACGGGAGGTAAATGTTCATTTATATTCAATGACTTTTCTGAGTAAACATGAGAGTTTTCAAAGGGACATACATTTAAAGACTGTAAGTTAAAATTTAGCCTTCTTGATACAGTGTTAACATTACTGGGAGACATCACAGAGTGAAAAAGGAAACACAAGCTTTGCAGTAAGAGGGCAATGATGGAATCTCAGCTCTCTCTTGCTAGTTCTAGGACCTTGGACAATGTTTTTAGCATTTCTGAGTTGTAGTTTATCCACCTGCAAAATGAGGGTAAAACTGTACCTCACAAGATTACTGCAGGAATTAACAAAGCTGTGTACCCTGACACATTATGTTAATTTTAATATAATTAAAATCACTTAGTACTACTTGGTATGGTTTTAGAAAGACTCAACACTAAAAAAGTTATTCCCCTTATCTAAGTGACTAACTCATGGAGTTACTTAACACTGAAGAAAAAGCCCCCCATATTAAAAATAAGCTTCCCTTCATTTTTTGTATTGAGACCTAGCATTTCAATGGAGGGTAGGCAATAGACTACAAGGATACTCCACCAACATCATAAAATCCTCTACATATTGACAGAAGTCTGTTTTGTGGATATTAAAATCTCTAGCTCAATTTAAAGTTTGCATTCTATCATTTCTGATGGGTGGGGGATAAAGTAAACACCATATTGAATGAGAGATCATTCACAACTGTATTAAAAATAGCAGCAGAAAATAATCAAATCAAACCACACACACACACACACACACACACACACACACACACTTTTGATGACAAAATATATCAGAACTTTATTTTGAAATACCCATTTAAAAGCACACTGCTAAAAAAATGGCATTCATTATTTAAATATCATGAAAGCAATTTAATCAAGCTGTGATGAACTGTCATCCTTTTATACCAACATTCATTGAATAAAAGGATAAAACAAGCATAAAGCACTTATTACCACAAAATTTATTGGGATGAAAAAGAGATACAAAATTTTACTTTTATGTTTCAGCACAGGACCATTTTCCTGATGTGTACAATGACAATTGTGATCTTTTTATAAAATCATTAGGCAAATGATGACATACCAGTTCTGACAATTAAGTTCACGAACTTATTGCAACGATGTTGTTAACCTTTTTGATATCAGAGGGATTATTCATTATAAATTTGTACCATCTGGACAGTTAACCAAGTTTTCTCTTTGGAAATGCTGCATAGGCTGTGTGAAAAGTTTGAGGACCTGAATTTTTCACCAACAATTCATGGCTCTTGCATCAGGACACTGTTTGTAAGGAAGTTTCTAGCCAGTAAACAAATAGATATATTGGAACAGTCTACCTGTTCACCTAATCTGGCCTCCAATGACTTCTTTCTTTACCCCAAAATAAAGGTAATATTGAAAGGAAGATATTTTGATTACATTCAAGACATCAATGGTAATACAATAACAGCTCTGATGGCCATTCCAGAAAAAGAGTTCCAAAATTGCTCTAAAGGGTGGATTAGGCACTGGTATCAGCGGGTAGCTTCCGAAGAGGAGTACTTCAAAGGTGACTGCAGTGATATTCAGCAATGAGGTATGTAGCACTTTTTCTAGGATGAGTTCACAAACTTAATTGTCAGGTATCGTATGTTAATAAATTGCATAGAAAACACTTGCCAGCACAAGTAAAATTAATATACATGTCTAAGACCTACACAAAGACAAATGCATGTATATATAGATATACATAGATATAAAACTATTTTGTTTAATATATTTATTTTTTTAATTTTATTTGAGGAAAGAAACTCTTCAATGTAATATATGCAAATCACATAAGTAGCATTCAACTTAAAATGACCAACACCAACAAATATCTCTCACTACCTTAGGTGCCATCTAGGACAGCCAGAACTCTCAAAGACACTATATTGAAGAACATTTCTAGAAAAATAAACATTAGCTTTGGAGTATCAGAGACAGAACAGAAAAATAGTTAAAATTCAAAGGCAGTATTTTGGAAAGGCTTAGCCTACTTGCAATAATATCTGTATATATTTAACCCCTATCATATACTTCCTAAAATAATACTTCAGAGTTTAGTATATCTCTTGAAAATATTAAACACTATTATTAATTAGTTAAATCATGTTGCTTTCCTTTTTTAGGTTATAGATAATTTTTATTTTCTTCTTTATAATTATCTATATTTTAAAATAATACATATGTTTGTTAGACGATCTCATCCATACTAGTGTCTTTACCACATACAATGTGTGAAAACAGTTGACCTTTAAACAACATGGGTTTGAACATTGCAGGTTCATTTATATGCATATTTTTTTTCAATACAGAAATGTAATACCTGTCTCTTATTGTTTTACTTTTAAACTTTTATTTTTAATCATACTTATTTTCCAGTTACAGTTGATATACAAATTTGTATTAGTTTCATGTGCAACATAGTGATTGGACATTTATATAACTTACAAAGTGAATGCCCAGATAAATCTAGTACCTATTTGACACCATACATAGTTATTACAATATTATTGATAATATTCCTGATGGTATACTTTACACCCCCATGACTATTTTTTAACTACCAATTTGTATTTCTTTTTTTTTTTTTGAGGGCGGTGTCACTGGCCCTCATATGTGGGACAGAACCGGGGCTGCTGGCTTCCCAAGCCAGTGTTTAACAACCGCGCCACTCAGCCGGCCCCAATTTGTATTTCTTAATACTTTCCCACTTTCACCCATACCCCAAACCCCACCTATCTGGCAACCATCCAAATATTCTCTGCATCTACGATTTTGTTTTGTTTCTTTGTTTTTTCTTTAGATTTCACATCTAAGTGAAATCATATGGCATGTATCTTTGTCTGATATACTCCACTCAGCACAATACCTTCTAGATCCACTCATGCTGCAACACCTGGCAAAAATCCATTCCCTAGCATAGCCAAGGAATATTCCATTGTATATATACCACATCCTCTTCATCCATTCTTCCATCGACAGATAACCAGGCTGCTTCAAAATTTTGACCATTGTAAACAATGCTGCAAGAAACATATGCATGCACACATCACACCAAAGTGTGTTTCAGCAGCTCTGTTTACCCTTGCAGGGATCAACCTATATATGTGGGATCAGGGTTGGGGTGGGTTTTCAGAAGTGGCTCTGAGCAATGTCGGGAACTACCACCACAGCCAGTCCTGCACCCAAGCTTCCCTCCCCTTCCCCGGAACTAGTAGGGCCGTGAGTCTGTGGTTGTGGGTTGCAGTTCTCAGAACTTCAAATATTCTGTTCTTTTGATGTGATACTGCTATCGTTCAGCTTCTAGCGTTGGGCAGGTCGGGGTGGGGCAAGCTCTGGGAGGGTAAGGAGGGGGTGGCTAGGCTCCGTGCCTATGTCTTCTGTCCTCTGCTTGGCAGTGAAGGCTTAAACCACCACTTTCACCCTTCCTCTCTCAGTCTTTGCTCTGAGGTCTCTGCCATGAATGTTGGGTTCAGCTGTGTTATATGCTGGTTCCTCAGGCAGAACTGTGGGCCTTAAGGGATATGCTAGCAGTCCAAATTCTTCCCTCTCCAGCAACTGCTGTAGTTCCGGACTGTAGTGAGCTGGGAGCTCTGAGCTCTCATCTGCATTCTGCAGCAGCTCATGGCTAGCATCTGAAACTTCCCCCTTCCATTTCTCCCCAGCTTGCCCAATTTGCCCACCTTTAGATGATTTCAATTGCCTGTTTCTTAGTCTTGCCTGTCTGCTGCACAGGGAGTCCTTTGTGGAATTATAGCTGTTCAATTTGTTGTAAATTCCAGGAGAGACTTCAAGAGGCCCGCTGCACGCAGCCATTTCCATGACATCATCTCCAGTAATGTATTATTTATTTCAGTTACTATATTCTTCATTTCTGGTGTTATTTTTTAATGTTTTCTATCTCCATTGTTGTTTCATATCTCTTTGTTGAATTTCTCACTGAATTTATATGTTTAATATATAACCAGTGTTTTGAACTGAATCTGATAGATTGTTTTTCTCTATTTTGTTTAGTTCTTTTTCTGGAGTTTTGTTCTGTTCTTTCACTTGGGACCTGTTTCTTTGTCTCCCCATTTTTACTGCTGCCCTATTTTTGTTTCTATGTATTAGATAGAGCTGCTGTGTCTCCTAGTATTTGCAGAGTGGCCTTATATATTAGGTGTCCTGTGGGGCCCAGTGTCACAATCTCCCTGCTTACCTGAGCCAGGTACTCCAGGTGTATCCCGTGTCAGTGTTGTGTGTACCCTCCTGTTGTAGTTGAGCCTTGGTTGCTGTTTGTACATCAGTGAGTGTTACTAACCCTCAGGCTGATTGTTTGTGAGTACTGACTGTGACTAGAGTGGAGGACTGTTGTGCAGGGGTTCACCGTACAGAGCAGGATAAGCTTTAGCAGGTCTCTGATGTCTGCCCATTTTGCCCTTTCAATGAGTCATTTGTGGAGGTGGTTGAATGGTGCCCTGGTGTGCTCTGAAACTGGTCACCAGTCATGTTGGTTCTGGGACCTCTTGGGAAGGGCTCTGTTGCTAGCCAAGATCATCGCTTCTGTGCCCTGTCCACAGCCACTTGGTATCAGCTACAAAGTGATCTGCAGATGGTTGCCAATTGTATTGGGCTTTGAGGTGCCTGAAAATGCTTAAGCTGTGAAATGAGACTTGCTGCTGCTAGTGCCGGGCTTGGGGCTGCTTAGCAAGAGGGACAGGTCATGCTATGGCCGGGTGCCACTTGTTTGGAGTTTGTGAACCATTGAGAGGATTTAATAATGTTTGCAGTGTGAGCCAAGACTGGTTGTTTGGATGGAAATACCCCTGGAAGTGGATTGGGTGAACCAGCAAGTTGATATGGCAGGGTTTCAGGAAATCACCAGAGCAGGACCAACAGTGTTAGCTAAATTAATGGAAATTCAAATATATCCCAGCCTGCACTGCCCACTGGGTGTGGAGAGAGACCAACAAAGGAAAAAAATGACTTCTGACAGCAATACTGTCTGGTAAAAAGCTGCCCATCCAGGTCTCAATGTGAAGCCAGACAATTCAGTTCCTCCTGGTATGTTACTGACACCTTTCAAGCTTCTGCCCTAGTGCTGGAGCTCAGAGCAAGTGAGACAGCCTGTGAATGAGTCCATGCATGGATTCTTTAATAGGGACACCTGGGACTCTAGCAGCCCTCCCTTTAACTCAGCCACAATCTCTACTGGCTTTCACAGCCAGAAGTAATGGGGGCTTCTCTTCTTGGCACTGGAACACTGGACTGGGAAGCCTGGTGTGGGGGCTGGGAAACCTTTCCAGGATGTACCTCCAGAGCTGAGATATCCCTCTCAATTTTTAACTTCCAAACATGGGTGTGGGACCTGCTCATTCCATGTTTCTGCCCAACTACCAGTCCAGATATGGCATCTTATGTATATTCGTAGTTATAGAACTTCTGTTCAGTTGACTTCTGACAATTCTCAATGATGGTTGTTTTGTACTTTAGTTGTAATTTGAGGTCATCATCGGAGGAGTTCAACACAGCATTTACCTATTCTGCCATCTTGACCAATAGCCATCTCATATTGTTTTCTTAAAATGTCTTGGGCCGGCCGAGTGGCTCAATTGGTTAAAAGCTCACTGAAGAGTACAAGCAGAGCTCTGAACAACAGCAGTTCAATGCCCAGCCCAAGCTGAGCTGCCATTGAGTTGCCAACAGGTGGCAGGATGGCTCAGCTAAAAAGAAAAAAAAAATGTCTTAGCTCAGATCTATAGCACTAATGGGATGAAATATATATATATATATATATATATATATATATATATATATATATTTAAGATTTTTTTATTGGAGAATTGGGTGAAGGTAACAGACAAGTTGCTGTCCTTTTGTTCTTCAATCTAGTTGCGGAGGAAGTTGCTTCACTGGCCCATGCTGGTACTATCATCGTGCTCCTCCCAGATGAGGCAGATCAGTCGCTGGCTTCTGGATGGCTGCTCACAGCGGCTATTGGCAGCTCACGACAGCTGCCAACCACTCACGCTGGCTGCCAGCCATTCACTGTAGCTTACGGCAGCCCACTGCAACAGGAGCTGCAGCCTACACCGTCACAAGGACTCCTGCAGCCCAGCTCTAGGTGGAGCTGCTGTTCCCCATTTCAGCTGCAGAGGGCAATGTCACTGGCCCTCATATGTGGGATCCGCACTGGGGCCACTGGCGTCCCAAACCAGCTCTTAACCAACGCACCACTGGGCCGGCCCAAAAATATTTTCTTTTATTTTTTTAAAGCTTTTATTGTGAAATAAACATTTTTTAAAAAAAAATTAGTTTCAGGTGTACAACGCAATACAATAGTTATACTTTTACCCCTCAAAGAGACAATCCACTTCCCCCAGTTCGCCACCCCACTCCACCCCCCCATATCATACATATCTATTACAATTCCTTTGACTCCCTTCTACAGTATACTCCACATCCCTTGACTATCTATATATTCAGTTACAGTTGGCATTCAATATTATACAACATCAGCTTCAGGTGTACAGTGCAGTGATCAAGCTTCTACTCCATCCATGAAGTGGTCTCCCTAACAAGACATGTGACTATCTGACACGCCACAAAATTTTTACAACATTATTATATTCCCCGAACTGTGTTTCATATCCCTGTGGCAATATTGTAGTTGTCTATTTACGCTGTCTAATCCCTTCCCCTTCCCCCTTATCCCCCCTCCCAACTAGCAACCCTCAGTTTTTCCTCTATATCTATTAGTCTGTTTACTTTGCTCATTCATTCAGTTTTTCAGATTCCACATATAAGTGTGATCATATGGTATTTGTCTTTCTCCAACTGACTTATTTCACTTAACATAATAGTCTCTTCACAACATTATCAATTACATTACCAGAACTGCCCCCATATCCCTGCGGCAACATTGTAGTCACCCACCTATGCTATCCTAAACCTTCCCCCTCTCCCTCCTCCCCAACTCCCTCCCAGCCAGCAACCATCAGTTTTCCTTTCTATCTGCTGGATATGATTTCAATCTTCTTAAATTTACTGAGACTTGTTTTGTGGACTAATATGGTCTATCTTGGAAAATGTCCCATATACACTTGAGAAGAATGTATATTCTGTTTTTCAGGGTGAAATGCTCTAAAAATATTGACGAAATCCAGCTTGTCTAAAGTGTCATTTAAAGCCACTCTTTCTGTGTTGATTTTCTGTCTAAAGGGTCTGTCCATTGGTGACAATGGGGTAATGAAATCCCCTACTATGACAGTGTTACTATTGATCTCTGTCTTTATGTCTGTCAAAATCTGTTATATGTAATTAGGAGTTCCTATGTTGGGTGCATAGATGTTTATTAGGGATATAGTGCCCTTCTTTGTATTTTACTGTAGTCATTTTGAAGTCTATTTTGTTGAAAATAAGTATTGGTACTCCAGCTTTTTTTTTTCCTCATTTCCATTTGCCTGAAATATCTTATTCCATCTGTAAACAGCATATGCATGTGTCCTGTTTTCCTATACACTCAGCCAGTCTCTATCTTTTGATTGGAGCATTTAGCCCATTCACATTTAAAATGATTATTGATAGGTGCATATGTATTGCCATTTTGTTATTTGTATTTCTGGTCTTCCTGGGTTAGCTTGTTTACCCCTTTGTTTTGTTTAAAAAATCCCTTTTCATATTTCTTGCAATGCTGGCTTGGTGGTAATGAATTCCTTAAGCTTATTCTTTCCTGAGAAGCTCTTTATTTCTCCTTCAATTTTAAGTGATAGCCGTGCTGGGTAGAGCAATCTTAGTTGTAGGCTTTTATTTTGTCACTTTGAATATCTCCTGCCACTCCCTTCTGGCCTGCAGAGTTTCTGTAGACAAGTCAGCTGTTACTCTAACAGGAGTTTCTTTGTATGTAACCTGCTGTCTTTCTCTTGCTGCCTCTAGGATTCTGTCTCTGTCTTGAACCTTTGCCATTTTAACTATGATGTGTCTTGGTGTGCACTTGTTTCGGTTCAGCTTGTTTGGAACCCTCTGCACTTCCTGGGCATGTATGTCAATTTCCTTCACCATGTTAGGGAAGTTTTCAGTTATTAATTTTTCAAATACATTCTCGACACCTTGTTTCTTCTCTTCTCCTTCTGGTATTCCTATGAGGCGGAAGGTTGTTGTGCTTCATCTTGTCCCCTAGGGCTCTTAAACTATTTTCATTGTTTTTTATTGTTTGGTCTTTTTGTTGTGCCAACTGGGTGATTTCTGGTATTTTGTCTTCTAAATGGCTGATCTGCTCCTCTGCTTCATCTACTCTACTGGTGATTCCCTCGAGTGTGTTCTTCATTTCAGTTATTGTATTCTTTAGTTCTAACTGGTTGTTTTTTTTTATGATTTCTCTATCCTTCCTTATGTCCTCACTAAGTTTGTTAAAGATTCTTATCATCAGTGTTCTAAACTCTGTCTCTGAAAGGTTGGATCCCTCTTTTTCAATTGGTTCCATTCCTAGAGGTTTCTTCTGATCATTTACTTGTGACATGATTCTTTGTTTCCTCATTCTGGCTGTTGCTCTTGGATTGCTTTAATGTATTAGATACATCACCAGGAGAGCCCTGGCTGGATCACGCAGGCACACAGATCATGGCCCAACACTCCCAGGAAAACTCCCAGTCTCAGCCTGTCCCAGTCAGCTGCTCACAGATCAGGCCAAGAAGCCCGACAACCAATCACCAGCCTGGCAACTCTGCAAGCTCAGTGCGGAAAGCGGGGACCCAAGTTGGCTCGCGCACTCCTGGGTCTCAGTGAGCAGCCTGTTGGAGCCTGCGGGCTCCCACCCAGCGTTTCCCTGGCAATGCAGTATAAGCCAGGCGGAGGGTGGGAATCCAAAACATTGTGCACAAGCACGCACACACGCACTTCTGAGCCAATTCCCCAGACCAATGACGCCCCGGACCTGACCCTCTGTGGAAGGGCTCAACCCTGACAAAATGGCACCCTCCTGTACACCACTTGCATGCGGCTCCACGCCAGGGGAACAATAGTTCAAAAAACTCCAGCTTTTATACCAAAGGTGCTCAGTCAGTCTGTCCCCACAGGCCCCTTGACCCGGCTCACACAGCTGCTCCCTCCACCAGGAACCAGGTAAGTGCTCTCCCCAGTGAGCAAGCCCATGCTCCGGCCCCACTGATTCTCTAGCCGCTCTTAGCCTCACCGAGCTGAGCAAAGAGAGTCCTCACTAATTTACTGCCAGCTATCTTGGAACTTCTCTTCCCAGCAAAGGAACTCTGGGCTGGTGAGCTTGGTGTGCGGCTGGAGGGTCTCTTCCCCAACCGGAGAAGTCTCCCCACAGCTGGGACTTCCCTCACGGGGTTCGCCCTCTCTCATCTCCACCTCTCCTACCAGATTTTTTTTGGCCTCCTCTTTAATTTCTCCGTTTAGTGGTTCTGTTCATCTAGTGTTCTGGGGACCTCCGGAGTTGAATGTTGCATAAATTGTAATTTTGGTGTGATCCTCGGAGGTAGTTAGCAGAGTGTCTGTCTATTCCACCATTTTACCAGAAGTCCTCGAGAACTAATCCCAAAAAATTTTTTAATGAGACTTTTTTATGGGAGGAGACAGTATTGATTAAAACTTTATTCAATTAATTTTTGTGTTTTTAATTACTTTATAATGTAGATAAGTTAATTTATAATGTGGAATATTATATATATATATATATAAAACATTTATTGTCTCCAGAACGCTGTATTTACAATTTTCTTTTACTTTGTAAACAATCTATACTTTTTTATTTTTTATTTTTATTTATTTTTATTTTTCATTTTTTGAGGGCAGTGTCACTGGCCCTCACATGTGGGACCAAACCAGGGCCACTGGCTTCCCAAGCCAGCACTTAACCACTGAACCACTTGGCCGGCCCCAATCTATACTTTTTAAATTAACATTTATTGGTGTAACAATGGTTAATGAAGTTACATAGGTTTCATGTGTACAATTCTGTAATACACCATCTATATGCAATCCTTAATTTTTCATTCAATAAAAGTATTTATTGAGCTCTGGCTAAATGTTTGGTACTATGCTTGGTGCTAGGAATACAAAAGAGAACAAAATGGCCATGGTTCCTGTCCTCATGGAGTTTTTTAGAATTACTGTGTCCACATTAAACTTGAAACAAAAAACCAAATTGTGGTTTAGAATAATTTTAAGAAAAATTTACATTAGACTTTTCTGAATAATTGGCCCTTAAATTCAAGGTCAAATGGCTTATAGTTGACTATGTGTTTAATAACATTCTCTAACACTTCATTGGGTTGCCATACTTGACTATTTTTATTCAGCCTGTCTCTTTTCATAAACAGCACCAATGTGAACATATAGATGTGACTTTATAAATAAATCCTTAAGGGGTTGTATTTGTCATCTGTCATTCTCAATGTCAACAAGTAACCGTATATAATATATTTGAGCAGGTAGCTATGTTTGTAGCTATCACTCAATATAAATGCAGATGTCACTCCCATTTTAATGTTGTATTTCTTAGGATCTCAAGGATAAAGCCACCTTGAAGTGTTCTGATTCCATAATACAGAGATCTATCTGCTCATTTTCCATAAAATTTCCAAGGCATTTTTATTCTATTTATATAATATCTTACTGCTACATACCTAAAAGTGTATATATATTCTGAAGCTTCAGGTTAATTATTGGTTGACTGAAATTGTATTTATTGTTAGCATTTTGTATTTCAAAATGAGGAAACAAACAAAGAAACACAGAAAACATGGAAAATGCTGTATGCATATAAAAACTATTAAGAATATTTAAGACAGTGTCTATTTTTAATCTTTCACAGATACTTAAGATTAAGATCATGTTTTAGATAAGCATAAATATTCATGGAATAATTATATAAAAGACTATCTCCAAAAACATAGCATAGATCCTTTATTCACTGAATCATTGATCAATTCTCTCTTATACTTTTTTTTTTTTTTTTTTAGGGCAGCGTCACTGGCCCTCACATGTGGACCCAAATCGGGGCCGCTGGCTTCCCAAGCCAGCGCCCAACCTCCACGCGACTTGGCTGGCCCTCTTATACATTTTATATTATGTTATATTTATCAGAATAGATTGAGGGCTGTATTTATAATTTAAGCATCCTTCATTTTAATGTAATATAATTGTGAAGTTCATTAAACTTTTATTTAATTAAATTATAATGCAATTACTTAGCAATTACCTTAAAAGGTAGATAAAACATATAGAGAAAGTATAACTAGTAACTTTTATACTATGTCTAGACATGAATATGAAAAATATTATCATGATGTAATATTGATTTGAAAAGCAGAATAAAACAGTATATAAAGTGTAAGATTAATATGTAATGATATTTATACACACATATATATTTCATTGTAAAAAGGCTGATATCATGCTAAAATGTTAACAATGTTTGTCTTTGAATAATAGGAATATGGATGCTTTTTGTTTACTTCTTTACACATTTCTGTATTTTCTAAATATTGTAATGTGATCATGTTTTACTTTATAATTATAAAACATGTCAAACATGACATAAAAAAGTAATATTTTTTTTTCTTTTTAGAGGGCAGTGTCACTGGCCCTCATATGTGGGATCCCAACCGGGGCCGCTGGCATCCCAAGCCAACTCTTAACTACTGCGCCACTCGGCCGGCTGAAAAGTAATAAATTTTTATGTAGATTTTATGATTCCTTTTAAAAGTGATTATAATTAAATGTCTTGGCACTTTAAATGATAAGCTGTAGTTATATACAAAATGAAAGAGATACTGGTATATTCAGAATTAAAATCCACATTGCCATATCCATAATTGTTCTAGTCAAGTAATAAGATTATGGTGTATGGGAACACTCTGTAAACAAAACATTCCATCAAGTGTTCCTGTCCAAATACAATATCCTACAAAATGAGACACAACCTGCAAAAATACTCTGTAAATTAAAGAGTGCTACGCAATTGTTAATTGTTATTATTTAGCATGTCAGTTTTCATTTAAATAAGTCAACTACAATACATTTGAACAAAGACTCACTTACAGAAGAGTATTTTGTATAGCCTTTGTATAGCCTGTTTTATATTTTACTTCCCTCTACAATCACATGTTTGGAGACTTTTCCCAATTTTAAAAACTTTCTCATAAAGCTTAGAAATTGATTAGAGGATGGGGGGGAAAGATGAGAGAGTTCTCACTTCAAATAAGTCAGAGCTTATTACTTTGTCGGCATTATGGCATTTGCTAGTTTTTAAAATAATACTGAAATACAACATCAGCCTTAGTATATGAATACTTGCAAAAGAATCTTTAAAAATATACAACATGGGGCTGGCCGAGTGGTGTGGTGGTTAAGCACTGGCTTGGGATGCCAGTGGCCCCAGTTCGGGTCCCACATATGAGAGCCAGTGACACTGCCATCAAAAAAAATTTATATATATATATATATATATATATATATATATATATATATATATACACACACACACACACACACACACATATATATCATGATCATGTATGCATTTACAAAAATAGTCCTCCATAATGCTATAGACTTCAAAATTGGAAAGAGATCAAATTATTAAACTAGACTCACAATCAACTATTCTTCTTTTAAGTGATCCTTAGATAAATAGTTTGCTGTCTGCCAAGCCAATAACAACTTTTAGTTTTAAAGAGTTGTAAACATTTGTCTTGAGGGATCAGGAGCCCCATGCCAACAGTGATAATGCACCATGACTTTGATATATTTTAAAAATGAAAAACAATAATTAAAAAGGAAAGCCCAGGGCCGGCCAAATGGCTCAGTTGGTTAAGAGCTCGCTCAAGAGTGCAAGCTGAGCTCTGAGCAACAGCGGTTCGAGGCCAGCCCGAGCTGAATTGCCGTTGAGCTGCCAACAGGTGGCAGGATGGCTCAGCTAAAAAAAAAAAAACAAAACAAAAAAAGGAAAGCCCATACCAGCCTACAATAGAGGAAAGGAAAAAGGTGAAAAACAAATATATAAACTAAATTTTTATGATATTTATATTCCCCAACCCCACAGGTAAACATCACTTACATTGTAGAAGTCACCTTTGTATTTTTGCATTGTCTATTGAAGTGTAATTTATATATAGTCAATGCCTACTTCATGAAGGAGTTTTATCTATGTATGTATATTATTGTAACCATTATCTAGAGCAATATTACATTTTCATCACCCCCAAAGATGCTGCTTTTCACACATCTTTACCAATACATATTCCTCCAATGTTAACCAGTCTTCTGATTTCTAGTACCATAATTAGCCTCGTCTGTTCCATAACCTCATATAATTTGAATCATACAAATACACTCTTGTGCTTGGCTTCTTATTTTGATTGACGTACTGTTTTTTGCATTTAACCGTTATGTTCTATATGTCAGTACTTTGTAGTTTTTATTGGTAAATAGCATGTCATTTTGGAAATATAACGCAATTTGTTTGTCTATTTTAACTTGATGGATATTTGGATTGTTTTTAGTGTTGATTTGTTATTTTGGTTATTATCAATAAAGTTGCTGAAAGCATGCTTGTACAAATCTTTCCTTGGAACCATATACTCATTTTCATTTTTCTTCAGTATATACCCAATAATGAATTGCCGGTACATGAAGTAGACATTTTTCTTTTTGAGGGCAGTGTCACTGGCCCTCATATGTTGGATCCAAACTGGGGCGGCTGGCATCCCAAGCCAGCTCTCAACCACCGCACCACTCGGCCAGCCCGAAGTAGACATATTTTTAATTTACAATATTGTCAAATAACTTTCCAAAGTGATTATATAATCATTTTACACTCTCATCAACAATTTATAAGAGTTCTGCCTCTGGTTTTAATTGATTTAGTAAGATTTTCAGCTAAAATTATTAATGAAAACTATCCTTAAATATACAAATTTATTTCTTTATTCACATATTTGCCTACCATATATCTTCACATAACTACATAAGAATATTAAAATAAGGAAATTAACTTATAAAACTGAAAGCATCTCTGTAGTTTATAGTTTATTAGGAGTACCCACTTTCTGAACTCCTGTATCATTTTCTCTGTACCTTCCTGAAGGTACTTATCACTTTCGAAATTTATGCAGAGTTTATGAAACCTCGACTAAGTTTCTGAAAATGCCTGCCTACTGCCACCAAAGTGGATGGGGCCACATTGGGAAAATGATCTCTCATTAAATCCCTAGGAATGCAGAACTGGGTTGAGAAGGATAGACAAAATAAGATAATGTAAACAACTATAACTGTCCTGATAACAGGATACAGCCAATAGAGTACACATATAGTCGAGCAAATCTGCAAATGGCAACAAGATTATGGAAGCTGTTGATCAGAAACAAGAGATCTTTTGTCGGGCCGGCCGAGTGATGCAGTGGCTAAGCACTGGCTTGGTAAGCCAGTGGCCCTGGTTGGGGTCCCACATATGAGGGCCGGTGACTCTGCCCTAAAAAAAAAAAGAGATCTTTTGTCAACAGCAATATTAATATCAAAAGGTGGGCTATACTAATGCTATTAAACCTTCAGTTAGTTAGTGCTTCCTGTATTATTATCTAATTTAATACTCAGAATATAAGTTTAAAGCAGCTACTGCCATTATCCCATTTTAGATATGGAGAAATGGAGGCTCCGAAATGTTAGGCAAATTAAGGTTAAAGCACTAGTCAGTACTGGAGGAGAGGAACATGGGTTATGACACCAAGGCCAGTGGTCTCTCCCTGATACAATATTGTCTCATGGAGATGGTTCTGCTTGATTAATGTGCCTTAGAATTCCAATTTATAGAGACATATGAAGTAGAGTGAAACGAGGTCATAATGAGTTACTGAGAGAGACAACTGTAAAAATGACTATAATAATGTATAAAATAAATGTATAAATAAATGCTGATGATATAATGTAAGCTGCATAGAGCAATGGTAGAGGAACACAGTAAATATACATATATATATGATTTGTATATATATGATATATATATGATTTGTATATATATGATTTGTATATATATGATATATATATATGATTTGTATATATATGTATATATATATACATATGATTTGTATATATATATGTATATATACATATGATTTGTGTAAATATATATATGATTTGCATATATGATATATATATATATATATATATATATATATATATATATATATATACATATATATATGATTAAGGGAGAATTCCTGCAGTAGGATTTTTTTTCAATCAAAATTTTAAAAGAAATCAAGTATAAATATAACCAGGAAGAATGGTCATTGTGGAGACAGAAGTAAATAAGAAGGAAAGTTACATTAGGGATAAGAAGTTAGTTTTCTTGGCTGGAGAGCAAATCATGGTAGAGAGTATCTATAAATAAAGTTAGTGAATTGTAGCATAATGAGATGCAAAAGTGAGAGCTGATGCAAGCCGTAGATACTTGATAAGAGAAATTTTGCAAAGTAGTGGTAAGAAAATTCAGGCTTTTGTAAAGGGAAATGGCATGATTAAAATGGCTTTAAAGTAAGATATTTATTGTTTCACTGAGCAGCAGAATTTTAAAAGAGAGATGAGAAGTAAACCAGCTACTTTTATTTTTAATAAAATTAAGTCTGAGGTTTTAACATGCATTTCATCTATCAATGTATTTCCTATTGAAAAATATATCTTGATCACGAAGATGGCAAATTAGGTAAGTGTTATGCCTACTGCATCCCAGGATCACACCAAAATTACCAATAAATCATAAAACAATTAGCCTCAAGAATCATCTGAACACTAGCTGAACAGAACCAGTATAACTAAGGATATAAAGAAGAGGCCACATTGAGACTGGTCTGAGGGGCATAGATGGAAAACAGGATGACCTCAAACCCACTGAGAGTGATTGAATGCTGGGAGGGACACCTTGGTGGCAAAGGTACCCTCTGAAGAAGGAGGGGCCTCTTAGCCCCACACTGGGCTCCCCAGCCCAGAGGTCCTGTGCTAGGAAGAGGATTTCCTGTGGCATCTGGCAGTGAAATTTAGCAAGGACTCTGTCAGCCTTTCCTGGTGGGGTGGAAGGTGGCTGGAAACCTAGACACCATCCTGTAGAGCCAGTGCATAGACTTGCTCTCTCACAGGCACTCAACCAGTCTCTGGTGGAGTGATGGAAGGTCGGGAGGCCCAAGGATGTGATGGGAAGGACTGAATTGAATGGCTTCAGTGGTGGAGCTGGAGGGACAGAAGCCACTGCTGTCCCTGTGTGGAGCCTGACACATGTGTGGCCAACAGGAGGATGCCATCTTTGCAGAATTAAGCCCCCCAAAAGGGCCAAGTCTGGGACTGCATTGGTCTGGTGAAATCCGCATGTGAACACTGCTTTGGTGATGCCTTGGTCCCCACCCTCTGCACAGCTGTGCTATGTCACCTGGGAAACTCTTGACTGCTGGGCTGCTGGCCTTGTCACACAGGTTGTGGATTAAAGCAGATGGAGGGCCTGTATAGCCCTGGGAAACATTTGCTGGAGGGCAGTAAACCAAGGCATTTGCTGCAGCACAGATGGGTGGTGGCAGGCCTGAGATGGTCAGTGGCAGCCCGTATTGTTCTCAATGCATTTTTTTAGGGTGGTTGGTGGTCCAGCACTGGTGTGGGAGCCCAGACTATATCGACTGTAGGAATCACTGATCACACCCATTAGCTCCATTGAACCATGCCCTGCTCACCTAGAACTGCATTGCTAGGGACACTCTGGGTGCCTGGGTAACCAGCTCTGACCCACAAACAATGAAGGACGTTTTTTACAGCCGCAGACAATCTGCAACAACCCATGAAAATTTTGGTGGTGGACAGTGACCCAAAAACTGCACTGCAGCCACTCAGGGGCCTCTCTCGGGAATTTGCAAGCCTTAGGTGGTGGCTGACTACAGTGTTCTAAGGACATTGTGAGAAGTGAAAGGTGGTCACAAGCTGGGCAGTGGTGTAAGAACTGATTCTGCATTAACATTGTAAAAAACACAGTTCATGCCTCATGACTCCCTTGAACTCTACCCTGCCGAGCTAGTGTCATCACTGAAAGCACTCTCAACACCAGCTCAACCAACCCAGAACATGCATCTAAGGATCCTCTTTCGATGGCTAGGTCTTATGAGCAGCTGGCAGGTGGCAATATGCCTAGGGGCCTCTGGGCATTTAGCTAAATTGTCTCAGGCCCTCTATTGGTGGCAGCCAGCCTCAGTTCACAGTGAAGTCACTCCCACGTTCCTTCAAGTCCAGTACAGGAAGCAGCCAACGACTTATAGCTTTAAGACTTCTACCAGGTAGCTGTGGGTTGCCAACAGGCAAGGCTGAAATTAGCCTGATGAAACACTCAACCAAGAAACACCAGAAAAAACACACCCAGAAACCAGTTTCAGACCACACCAGAGCAATACCTGATTAGTGCCACAAGTGGCACCCCAAAAGGGGGGTCGCAACAGGTGCAAGAGCCTGCAGGGACAAGCCTACTCTGAGGGGTCAGCCCACACACAGCAGCTCATACACTGTGGGCATAGCCAATCCACAGTTAGTCAGCCTGAAAGTCAGTCTCACCCAACGATGCACCAAAAGCAATCAAGGCTCAACTACAAAGGAGAACACACACAACACATAATGTACACTCCTAGAATCACACACAAGAGATTAGGGCGACTGTGTAATTGGACTACACAGGATATATACTATATAAGGCATATCCCTAATAAACATAGATGCAAAAATCCTTAACAAAATATTAGCAAACTGTATCCAACCGTACATTAGAAAAATCATACACCTTGATCAAGGAGGATAGAGTCCTGGTATGCAAGTTGGTTCAATATCTACAAATCTATTAACATGATGCACCTTATAACTAAAATGAAAGATAAAAATTGTGGTCATATCAATAGATGCAGAAAAAGTGTTTGACAAAATCTGGCATCCATTTATGATAACATTTCTCAGCATAGTGAGAATAGAAGGATCATACCTCAACATAATAAAGGACTTAAATGTATAGCAAACCCATAACTAACATCATAGTAAATGGGGTAAAGTTAAAAGTGTTTTCCTTAAAATCAGGAATAAGTAAAAGATGTTCAGGGCTGGCCGAGTGGAGCATTGGTGAAGAGCTGGCTTGGGACACCAGAGGCCCGGTTCAGATCCCACATATGAGGGCCAGTGACACTGCTTCTACAACTAAGATGATGAACAACAGCTCCACTTGGAGCTGAGCTGCATGATTCCCGGCTATGGTGTAGGCTGCAGCCCCTGCTGCAGTGGGCTCTCATAGGCTACAGTGAGTGGCCGGCAGCCAGAGTGAGCTGCCAATAGCCACTGTGAGTGGCTGTCCAGAGGCCGGCGACTGATCTGCCTCACTTGGGAAGAGCACAATGATAATACCAACGTGGGCCAGTGAAGCAAAGTCCTCCACAACTAAACTGAAGAACAACAACAGAAAAAGACAGCAACTGGTCTGTTCCCCTTCCCCAATTCCCCATTGCTGTTCTCCTCCCCCAATTCCCCAATAAAAATCTTAAATAAAAAGAAAAAAGAAAAAAAGAAAAAGATGTTCACTTTCACCACTTTCATTCAACATTGTACTGGAAGATCTAGCCACAGCAATAAGACCAGGAAAAGAAATAAAATGCACCCAAACTGGAAAGCAAGTAGTAAAACTGTTATTATTTGTAGATGACATGATACGATATATGAAGACCTGCAAGATTTCACAAAAACCTATTAGAACTGATAAATGAATACAATAAAGTAGCAGGATACAAAATTAATATTCAGAAATAGATTGCATTTTTATACACTGTAAGAGAAATTTAAAATACAATCACATTTAATTGTATCAAAAAAAATACCTAGGAATAAATTTTACCAAGGAGGTAAAAGATCTGTACTTGAAAAATTATAAGAAATTAAAGAATGAATTTGAAGACGATGCAAATAAATGGAAGCATATGCAGTTTTACTGGATAAGAAGGATTAACATCATTAAAATATCCATACTACCCAAAGCAATCCATTAATTCAATGCAATCCCTATCAAAACACCTATGGTATTTTTCACAGAACTGGAACAAATGATCCCAAAATGTTATGGTACCATAAAAGACCCTGAAAAGACACAGGAATCTTGGAACAGAACATTATTGGAGTTATCACAATACCTGATATCAAACTACTCTAAAAGGCCATAATAATCAATAAAGCATTGAACTGCCATAAAAAAACAGACACATACATCAATGAGACAGAATAGAGAGCCCAGAAATAAACTTATTGCTATATGGTCATTTTATCTTGACAAGGGAGGCAAAAACATACACTGGGGTAAAGACAGTCTATTCAATAAATGGTGCTGGGAAAACCATTTACAGATACATGTAAAAAAATGGAACTGGACCACCTTCTTACTCCATATAAAAGTATAAACTCAAAATGGATTAAAGTCTTAAATGTAAAACCTGAAACCATAAAATCCTAGAAAAAAAATATAGGAAGTAAACTCACAGATATTGCCCTCAGTAATATTTTTCCTGATCTATCTCCTTGGGAAACAGAAATAAGACAAAAAATAAGCAAATAGGACTCCAAAATGAAAAGTTTTTGCACAGCAAATGAAACCACCAACAAAATGAAAAGATATCCTACTGAGTGGGAGAAGATATTTACCAATGATACATCTGATAAGGGGTTAATATCCAACATTTTTAGAGAAATGATTCTACTCAAAACCAAAAAAAAAAATCAAATTTAAAAATGAACAGATCTAAATAAGTGTTTCTACAAAAGGACATACAAATGGCCAAGAGACATATGAAAAGATACTCACCATCACTAATCATCAGAGAAATGCCATTTAAAACCACCATGAGATATCACGTCACACTTGTCAGAATGGCTAGCATCAGTAAATCAACAAACAATGTGTGTTCACAAGGATGTGGAGAGAACAGAACCTTAATGCACTTTTGGTGACTTTGCAAATTGGTGCAGCCACAATGGAAAATGATTTGGAGGTTTCTCAAAAACTTAAAAATAGAACTACCTTATGACCCAGCAATTCCACTTTCGGTCATTTTCTGAAGAAGTCCAAAAAACTAATTTGAAAAGATGTACAAGATGTGATAAAAAACTACAGTGAATGTTTAAATTTAAAAAACAACTATTACAGTAAAAGACATATTGCCATTAATCCCCCTCAAAATACTCTGCCTTGCTTATCCCATTGCACTTTCTGAAGCAGTACTGGAAGTCCTCTTTCATGAGTATCTAGTTGTGTTGTTGTGGCTGCCTCGATGTCCTGAATCAATTAAAAAAACATTTACCTTTTTTGGTCATTTTGACTTTGGGGAAAAGCCAGGAATCTCATGTCATATCCAATGAATAAGTTGAATAAGGACACATCATGTTTTTATTTGACAGAAATTTCAGTACCAGAAGGAATGTGTAACATGGAATGTTGTCATGATAAGGGAATACTTACAGTATACTTTAAAACACACCTTCTCTCAAGCATAGCTCACACCAGTCTGACTGCACCAAACAAGTTGAAACTTGTAACACATTATTACTAAGGTTTGACATGTCACTTCCTGTGTTAAAGATCCCTGCTTTTCTATTGAATGGCACTCAGCAGCAGCATTCATTACAGTTTTTGATAACACCACATATGCACCCCTATGATCACTGCAGCAATACTTACATCAGTCAATATATGGAAGCAACCCAAGTGCCAATCAACAGACAATCAGATAAAGAAGCAGAGGCACATACATACAATGGAATATTACTGGGCTATAAAAGAAAATGTAATCTTACCATTTGCAATAACATGGATGGACCTAGAGGGTATCATGCGAAGTGAAATATGTCAAACTTAGAAAGACAAATACCTTATGATTCTTTTATATGTGTAATCTAAAGAACAAAACAAACAAACAAAACAGAAACAGACTCATAGATACTGAAAAGAAACTCATGGCTGCCAGAGGGGAAGAGGGTTGGGGAGCTGGG
Source organism: Aselliscus stoliczkanus (assembly GCA_033961575.1). Taxonomy (NCBI): domain Eukaryota; kingdom Metazoa; phylum Chordata; class Mammalia; order Chiroptera; family Hipposideridae; genus Aselliscus; species Aselliscus stoliczkanus. The sequence goes on along the minus strand of CM066737.1, from coordinate 31,599,488 downwards.
TGAAAAAAAACATTACCAAAAGAAGAAATACAAATTGATAGGTACAAAATAGTCATGGTGATGTACAGCAGTGTTGTAATAATGATGTATAGTGCCAGTTAGACTAATTATGGGGATCACTGCATAAATTATATAAATGTCTGACCACTGTATTGTACACCTGAAACGAATACAAAGTAATATTGAATGTCGACTGTGACTGAAAAATAAACAATTTTCAAAAAATAACACAGTTCAGTGCTAATTACATTTGGTTCTATAATTAATTATAACCTTCTCTTTAGAATCCTCCAGAGGAATGCAATAATGTGGCTACTGGAGCTGATAGGCAATAAGGGCCAGGTAACGACTACAAAGAAAAGTATATATCATAAAATTTATTTTGTACTTAGTATACAGAAAATAGAAATGGTTACGAAAATATACTCTTGTCCCCTCAATTTTTCATTATATTTTTTAAAAATATATGTTTTTTTTCCAAAAGTGCTTATAACTTACACTTTGCAGGACTTTTTTTTCAATAATTTAATATCAAGGAAATTCTTGTCTGTCTGATCATCCTTTCTCTGACTTTTTCCTTATTCTTTATATTAAATGAAGCTGTGATTTTTTTTTTGAGGGCAGTGTAACTGGCCCTCATATGTGGGACCCGAACCGGGGCTGCTGGCTTCCCAAGCCAGCGCTTAACCACCGTGCCACTCGGCCAGCTCCGAAGCTGTGATTTTTTTCACTCACTTGTTCAGCACCCATCTACTGAGTAGTTACAATTTACAACCATTATGCTAACTATTGTAATTATAAATATGAACAAGACCCAAAGCTATTTTCCAACATTATTTTAATTCTTCTCTTTTTCTTCCTTGGCAATAGCTTTCATCTTTCTCACAAATTCAAGTTCTGTATTTCCAATTTCCTGATTGATATCTTTCTGGATGTCTCATTTATAACACAAGTTATACATATCAAAACCTAAATTCACCTTCTAGTCCATCATAATTTTTTTTGAGGGCAGAGTCACTGGCCCTCATATGTGGGACCCAAACCGGGGCTGCTGGTTTCCCAAGCCACTCGGCCGGCCCTCCATCACAATTTTTACTCCATCTGAGCAGTTTATTTCTACTTTTGTCTTTTCTTCGCCCTCTTATTCATTCTATGTATTCAATTATGTCTCCTGTGAAAACATAACCTGTACTGCAAGCACATTCAAAATTATTGATGGTGAAAAACAGACACGCAGACTGCTGAACAGAACTGAGAGCCCAGAAATAAACCCATACATATACAGGCAACTAATCTTTGACTAGGAAGGAAGAACATACGAATGAAAACTCTCTTCAGTAAATATTGTTGGGAAAACTGGGCAGCCATATGCAAAGGAATGAAACTACACCACTTTCTTACAACATACACAAAAATGAACTCAAATGGATTAAAGGCCTATAAGACCTTTAACAATAGGTACATGGAAGAAAACATAGGCACTAATATAATGGACATTGGTCTGCAGTGTTTTTTGACCTTCACTCCAAAATAAAGGAGACAAAAGCAAAAATAAATGAATAGGACTACATCTAACTAAAAAAGTTCTGCATAGCAAAAGAAGTCATCAACAAAACGAAAAAGGAACAATAAAAATTGGAGAAAATGTTTGCAAATGATACTTCCAATAAGGGGCTAATATCCAAAATATACAAAGAACTCATATAACTCAACAACCAAAAATAAACAATCCAATTTAAAAAATGGGCAGCAGATCTGAACACTTTTCCCAAAAAGACATACTGATGGCTAATACACACATGAAAAGATCAACATCACTAGTTATTAGGGAAATGCAATTCAAAACCACAATAAGATATCACCTCACACCTGTTAGAATGGCTATTATCAAAAAGACAAAAAATAACAACTTTTGGAGAAGATGTGGACAGAAGGGAACCCTCATGCACTGGTAGTGGCAATATGAATTGGCACAGCCACTATGGAAAACACTACAGAGATTCCTTGAAAAAAATAATAAAACTACCATATAATCCAGCAATCCTCCTTTGGATTATAGACCTAAAATATTGAAAAAAAAATTATATATATATAATATATATAAAATCTCCCTGTGGTCATGCAGCATTATTTACAATACCCAAGACAAGGAAACAACCTAAGTGTCCTTTGACAGATGATGGGAATAAGAAGATGTGGTACATATATACAATAGAATAGTACTCAACCATAAAAAAAGATGAAATATTGCCATTTGGAACAATGTCGATGGATCTTGAGTGTATGATGCTAAATGAAATAAGATGCAGAAAATGACAAAAACCACATGATTTCACTCATATGTGGTATATAAAACAAAAAGCAACAAACAAAGCAAAAAAAAAACTGGTGAGGGCTAGATGGGATGGGGATGGGCATGAGGGAGAAGGGGAAGGGACAAGGCAACACAAACTGATAACTACAATACTACTGCAAAGACAGAAGAGACAGTTTAGGGAACACAATCAATAAGGTTCTAAATATTTTTCTTAGGGGATCAGAAGGACTCATGTCTTGTCAGGGAGACCACTTCATGGACGGTGTAGTGGCCTCACCACTGTACATCTGAAGCTGCTGCTGAATAATATTATATGTCAACTATAATTTAACACATATATAATCATGGGATGTGGAATATAGTGTGGGATGGAGTCAATGGAATTGTAATAGATATGTATGATATTGGGGGTAAAGGGGCAGGGGAGGGGGGAAGGGTAGTCACTTTGTAAGGGGTAAAAATATAACTATTGCATTGTTTTGTACATCTGTAACTAATAATAATAAAAAAGTTAAAAAACAATTTAATAGATAGAACAACAGACTAGAGAAGATGCGGGTGGGGGAAGAGCAAAGTGAGTAAAGGGGGCAAAATATATGGTAATGGAAGGCAACTAGGTTCAGGTAGAGAGCATGCCATAGTGTATACAGATGTGTAATGTGCACCTAAAATTTATGCAATATCATTAACTAATATTACTCCAATAAATTTAATTTTTGAAAAAATCAATGATGGAAACTTCTACTTCTGTCCACAATTGTCTCTCAGTAAACAATGAGAAAACTAGACTAAATATATTAAACATTGATTTTTCTGTATTGGAATGTCAAAAACCACAGAATTGGAACTCCTGCTTCAGACAAAATGGAAAAACTGGGAACAAATTTACATTCCCACCTGAAACAACTAAAATTCTGGGCAAAATATATGAAACAACCTTTCCTAGACATAAGTCATTAGCCAACACAGGATAGTGATTCCTGTGAAGGGGGAAATAAATCAGGTGAACCCTACGAATGCCCCAAGCTTACCTCCTAGAGACAGGTTCCATGATGCGATGCAGTGGGCAGAAGCTGGAAGGTACCTGAAAATCTAATCTGTTTCATTGAAGAGACGAGTGGAGAGACCAAGGAGGTGGAAGAGGCTAGAATTCATAGGATTGAGTAATGCAGAAATGAAGGTTGCATTGAGATATCTGCAGAAATACAGAGGGTTTCTCTTGAGTTTTGAGCCAAGTATTGATCAGTGGTTGCAGGTGCAAGAATGAAGGCGGACTTCTTGTCAGAAATCATGCAAGCAAGAAAGACAATGAAATGATATCTAGACTGTTGAAAGAATACATTGTCAATTTAGATTTCTATATACACAAAAAATATTCTTTAAAAACAATAGTAAAATAGGGGCCAGCCGAGTGGCACGGTGATTGAGAGCTGGCTTGGGAAGCTGGCAGCCCTGGTTCGGTCCCACATGTGAGGGCCAGTGACACTGCCCTCAAAAAACAAAACAAAACAAAAAACAAGAGTAAAATAAATTTCAGATGGACAAAAGTTTAGGGAATTTTAACAGACCTACATTTAAGAAATGTTAAATGAACTTCTTTAGAGTGAAGAAAAATGATACTAAATGATAAGTTGATTTTACACAAAAAAATAAGGACAGATGGGAATGTTAAATATGTGGGGAAATATAAAGAAGTGTTTATTTTTATTAATTTTAAATACATTATTGAAATTTAAAAAATAACACTGTATTATGGGGCTTGTAAAATACATAGCAGTAAGATTTTTAAAAACAATAACACAAAAGATAAATAGAAATATACCATTATAAAGTAGTGAAGTTCTTAAATTGTATGGAAGATGCTATATTATTTCAACACAGGTTATGATAAATTAGAGACACACATCATAGTCCCAAAACAAACATTTAAATGAAACAAAATGTAATAGCTATTAAATTAAGAGTGGGTATATGTTATATATTTAGAAAATAATAATTGCCCTCAATAACTAAAAGAAATGATGGAAATTAGTGAACAAATAAGATATGGGTGAAATAGAAAAATATAGAAAAATGGTTGACTTTAAGCTAACAATGTAAAAAGTTGTATTAAGCATAAAATTTCTAAACACTCAAAAGGCAGAGATTATTAAACTGGTTAAAAAGCAGGATCGAACTTTCTACAGTGTAGAGAAAACTCACTTTAAATATAAAGACTGGAGATTGGTTAGAAGTACAATGATAGAATAAAGATATACCATGCAAACCTTAATCATAATACATCCAGATTGGCTATATAAATATCAGTCAGAATAAACTTTAGGACTTATAAACATCACCAGAGATCGAGGGATATTTTATGAGTATAATGGTTTGGTTTATTAAGATGATCTAACAGTCTTTAATTTGCATGTATTAAATAACATACTCAAAATACATAACACAAAAAAAATGACAGAAAGAAAAAAAATAGTAAACAAATCCCAAGTTACAGTTGGATATTTTGATACTTTTTTCTAAGTAACTGATAAAAAACAGAAATCAGTAAGTATATAGCAGATATAGAAAACACTATTAAAAAGCTTGGCCTAATTGACATAGAACTCTCTTACAAGGTAGAATATACATTCTTTTCAGATGTATGTGGACATTCCCAAAATAGGCGGTGTTCAGGGCCACATGGCATTTCTCAATAAAGTTAAACAGATTGAAACCATGCTGTATATTTCCTGTGAACCTGAATAAAATAAATGAAAAACCAATAGCTAAAAGATACCTGAAATATACCCAGTATTTGGCAATTAATTAACACCTTTGGCTCAAATAAGAAATCACAAGGGAAATTAGAAAATATTTGGAAATGAGTAATAATAGAAAAGTTATCAAACATGAGATTCAGCTCATGTAGCCATCAGAGGAAATTATATAGCATTAAATGCTCATATATTAAAAAAAGAAAGTCTAAGATAAGTGATATAAGATGTCTCCTTATGAATGTATAAAATTTAAAAAATTAAAATAAATCTAAAATAGAGAGAAAGAATCAAGAGAAGAGAATCATGTTAGAGAAAATGAATAAACAATAGGGGAAAACAAAAGATGATTTTTACAAAAAATAAAACATCAAAGGTGTATAAAATTGATAAGCTTCTAGTTAAATGGATTTAGAAATAAAGAGAGGAAATGTAAATTACCAATATCAGGAATGGAAAGGAGATAATCACTAGAGATCCAACAGATTTTAAAAGAATAAGGAATATTAGGAATAAACAATATCTACACCAATAAATTTGATAACGTAGATTAAATGGACAAATTACTTGAAAGATGCAAAATATAAATGCATACACTAAAGAAATGAAATTTGTAATGAAATGCCTTCTCACAAAGAAAACTCTAAGCCAAGATAATGGTTTCAATGGTGAATTCCATCAAATATCAAGGAAGAAATCAAATCTTTACAAACTCTTTTGAAAATATAGGAGGGAATGAGTCCCACCTATTTTCATGAGGCCGGAAGTAAACTTACAAAAAGTTTAAAAAACATAAACACATTTAAAAAAGGAAAAGTATAGACAAATATTATTCATTAATATAGACATAAAAGCCCTTAACAAAATATTAGCAAATCGAATATAGCAACGATTAGAAAGTATAATATCTTGTGACTAAGTGGAGTACGAAGTGTGATCAAAACCTAGGGTGAAGGTATAAATAAATAAAAAATATTATTACAGTAAAAGACACATTTCCATTAATCCCCCTCAAAATACTCGTCTTAACTTCAAACACACTTATCCCATCGTTATTGCCACTTTCAGAAGCAGTTGTCGAAGTCCTGTTTTGTGAGTGTCTTCAGTTGTACTGTCATGGATGCCTCAATGTCCTGAATCATTTTGACTCTGAGGAAGACCCAGAAGTTGCACAGTGCCAGATCTAGTAAGTAAGGTGGATGAGGACACATTGTAATGTTTTTCATTTGACAGAGAATTGCTACCAGAATTGATGTGTGACACTGAGCTGTTGTAATCTGAAAATACAGTAAATGCTGCCACTGAGTGCCTTGTAACAGAAAGGCAGGGATCTTCAGTACAGTAAGCAGCATATGGAACCTTAGTAACAGTGTGTGACAAGTTTCAACTTGTTCAGTGCAGTCAGTCAGTCAGGTGTGATCTATGGTTGAGAGAAGGTGTTTTAAAGTGTGTCATAAAGAGGATATGAAGAGGCATTTCTCTAAAGAGGACATACAGATGGCCAACAGGCATATGAAAAAATGTTCAACCTCACTAATCATCAGAGAAATGCAAATAAAAACCTCAACGAGATACCACCTCACTCCAGTTAGAATGGCTATCAACAAACAACAAGTGCTGGTGATAGTGTGGAGAAAAGGGAACCCTGGTGCACTGTTGGTCGGACTGCAAATTGGTGCAGCCATTATGGATATCAGTATGGAGGTATCTCAAAAACTGGAAATGGAACTGCCGTATTACCCAGAAATTCCACTCTTGGGAATCTACCCAGAGAAATCCAAGACGCTAATTTGAAAAAATATATGCACCCCTATGTTTATTGCAATGCTATTTACAATAGCCAAGACTTGGAAACAACCGAAATGCCCATTGGCAGATGACTGGACTAAGAAACTGTGGCACATTTATACAATGGAGTATTACTCCTCTATAAAGAAGAATGAAATCATACCATTTGCAACGATATGGATGGACCTAGAGACAATTATGTTAAGTGAAATACGTCAGTCGGAGAAAGACAAATACCATATAATCTCACTTATATGTGGAATCTGAAAAACTGAATGAATGAGCAAAGTAAACAGAAACAGTCTCATAGATATAGAGGGAAAACAGGGTTGCTAGTTGGGAGGGATGAGGGAGAAGGGGAAAGGATTAGACAGCATAAATAGGTAATTACAGTATTGTCACAGGGATATGAAAGACAGTTTGGAGAATATAATAATGTTGTAAATATTTTGTGGGGTGTCAGATGGTCACATGTCTTGTTAGGGAGACCACTTCATGGATGGAGTAGAGGCTTGATCACTGCACTGTATATCTGAAACTGATGTTGTATAATATTGCATGCCAACTGTAATTGAATATGTAGATAGTCACAGGATGTGGATTATACAGTGAAAGGGAGTCAAAGTAATTGTAATAGATATGTATGATATTGGGGGAGGAGTGGGGGGAGAATTGGGGGAGAGGAGTTGCAACTTTGAGGGGTAAAAAGTATAACTATTGCACTGTGTTGTACACCTGAAGGTAATTACAAAATAAAAATAAAATCAAGCAAGTCACAGAGATGTAATGTACAGCATAGACAATATAGTCAATAATGTTGTGATAGCGTGGTATAGGTTTCAGATGGTTGCTGGACTTATGCGATCACTTCTTTAGGTGTATAAATTTTATTTTATTTTTATTTTTTTGAGGGCAATGTCACTGGCCCTCACATGTGGGACCGAACCGGGGCCGCTGGCTTCCCAAGCCAGCGCTTAACCACTGCGCCACTCAGCCAGCCCTAGGTGTATAAATTTTAAATAATTATGGTGTGGCCCTAAAGATAATACTATGTTGTATGTTAGTTATATTTTAATAAAAATATTTTAAAAATTTAAAAAATAAAAATTAAAGTGTGCCATAAATCCTCCTCCATCACAATAAGGCTCCATGTCACACATAGCTCCTGGTATGGCAATTTCTGTCAAATAAAAATGTTACAGTGTATCCTCATCCACTTTATTCACTGGATATGGCACTGTGCAACTTCTGGCTCTTCTCCAAAGTCAAAATGATTCAGGAGAACATCAATGCAGCCACGACAGAATAAGTAAAGACACTCAAGAATGAGGAATTCCAGAACTACTTCAGAAAGTGGCAAGAATAATGTTGGAAGCAAGGGGGGGTATTTTGAGGGGGATTAATGGCAATGTGTCTTTTACTATAATAAATTTTTTATTTAAACATTCACCATATTGTTTGATCACACCTTGTACATCCAAGGAATTCATGCCTGGTTTACATTTGAAAATCAATGTACTTCATCATATTAACAGAATGAAGATAAAACACACATGATTGTTTTAATAAATTCAGAAAGAATATTTGACAAAATCCAACACTCATTTAGCTTAGAAACTTTAATATGATTAATAATAGTAGGAAAATTTCTGAGCTTAAAAATGGCATCTACAATAATTCTACAGTTAACATTGTACTTAATAGAAAAGGACTGAGTCATTTTCCCTAAAAATTGGAAACCAGCATGAGTGTCAGCCACCACCACTTCTATTCATCCTGATACTAGATGTTCTACACAGTGCACTAAGACAAGAAAAAGAAATAAAAAGCATGGAAATTGTAATGAATTATATATTAAACTATCTCTGGTTTTCCATAAAAGTGCCAAGGCAATTTGAAAGGAAAGTGTGGTAGGCAGGTTCTTGGCCCTTGTAATCTTTGCCCCTTCATGCCTGTGTAGGTTCTTTCATGGCAAAGGGACTTTGCAGATGGCAGATGGAATTAAGATTATGGAACATAAATAGGGAGATCATCCTGGATAATTCATATGGACCCAATGTAAACATATGGGTTTTGTTTTTTTTTTCTTGAGGGCAGTGTCACTGGCCCTCATATGTGGGACCCGAACTGGGGCCGCTGGCTTCCCAAGCCAAAGCTTAACCACCGAGCCACTCGGCTGGCCCTATTTTCTTTTTAATTTAATTTAATTTTACTTTATTTTATGTTTCATGGCTTCTTAAAAGCAAATAAAAGTAAAAGAGTCAGTCAGATATGACAGAAGAGGAGGCAGGAGACATTCAAATTGTGAGAGGTACTTGACCAACCATGGACACAGGAATGGGGGTGGCCTCTGGAAGTTGGTAACAACCCTCATCTGACAGCCAGCAAGGAAATGGGGACCTCATTCTTGCAACCACAAAGAACTGAGTTCTGACAATAATCTGAATGAGCAAGAAAATGAATTCCCCTTCAGAATCTCCAGAATGAAATACAGCCTTACCCATTGATTTTACCCCAGTGAGGCCCATGTAATACTTTTGAACTACAGGCAATAAAATAAAATAAAAATTGTGTTACGTTAAGCTCCTAAAGTGTGTGGGAATTTGTTAGCACTGCAATAAAAATCTAATACAGGAAACAATGGTATTCTAAACAAATGGTTCTGGGACAGTCGTGTGGTGCGTTTATTAAGAGTTGGCTTGGTATGCCAGCTCTGAGCAGCAGGACCCCAGTTCATATCCCACATGAGGGACAGTGACACTGCACCCTCTACAGCTAAGATGGTGAACAACAGCTCACCTGGAGCTGGGCTGCCATGAGTCCCTGGCGCCAGCGGGCATAGGCTGCAGTGGGGCAGGCTGGCAGCTGGCGTGAGCTTTCATGGGCTGCCGTAAGCTTGCATGAACTTTCATGAGCTGCTGTGAGCCTCCGTGAGCCACTGTCCAATGGCCAGCAAGTGACTGCCTCACCCGGGAAAAGCACAATGATAATACCAACATAGGCCAGTGAAGCAGCGTCCTCCACAACTACACTGAAGAACGAAAGGACAGCAACTTGTCTGTTCCCCTTCTCCGATTCCCCAATGCTGTCCCCATTCCCCAATTCCCCAATAAAATATTTTAAAAAATAAAAAAAATAGGGCCGGCCAAGTGGTGCGGTGGTTGGGCGCTGGCTCGGAAAGCCAGCAGCTCCAGTTTGGGTCCTGCATGTGGGGGCCAGTGATACTGCCCTCAAAAATAAATAAATAAATAAATAAATAAATAAACAAATGGTGCTATCACAACAGGAAATCTTTATGGGAAAATATGAACCTCAGCTTTTAGTAAATGCAGTAAATAAAAATTAACACAAATTTAATTTTAAAAACCTAAAGATAGGTCCGGCTGAGTGGCGCAGTGGTTAAGCACTGGCTTGGGAAGCCAGCAGCCCCGGTTCGGTCTCACATATGAGGGCCAGTGACACTGCCCTCAAAAAACAAACAAACAAACAAAAAAAACCTATAGATAAAGATAGTAATATAATATGCATGGAAAAAAACGTAGCATCCTATCATGAAATATTTCCCTGAATTAGAAGTAGCCAGATTTCTTATACAGAACATTAAAGGCAGGGATTATAAAAGAAAAAAAATGATAAATTGTACTTCATTAAAATAAAAAAACTCTGCTCTTTGAAAGACACTAGTAGTAAAATGAAAAAGCAAAATATATACTTGGAGAAAATATTTGTAGAACATGTATTTAACCAAGGACTCATATCTAGACCATATGAAGAACTCCTACAAATCAATACTTAAAAGATAAATACCCAATAAAATGGCAAAAAATTAAATATCATCTTACAAATGAATATGTAAAATGATTAATGAGCACACAAATAGATGCCCAACATTATTAGCCACAAGGGAAAAAAATTAAAACCCTGATGAGACACCATTATACACTTATTAAAATAGCTAAAATTAGCAAGACTGACAATACGAAAAGTTTACAAGGATGGGAAGCAACCTGAAATCTCACGTACAGCTTGTCAGAATCTAGCATAGTCCAGAAATTCTGGAAATCATCCTGGCAATTTCCTATGAATTTAACATACATTTATTATATAACCCAGAGTTTCCACACCTATGTATTTACCCAACAGTAATAAAAATATATGTCCATACAAAGACTTGTACACAAACATCCATAGAAAGTTTATGTATAGTAGACATCAGAAAAATATCCAATTGTCCCTCAACATGTAAGTAGATGCTCAAATTGTGACATATCTGTACAATGCAATACTATTTAAGAATAAAAATGTATTATTTATTGATTTGCATGGAAACTTGGATTAATCTCAAAAATATTGAGTGAATGAGGTCAGTCAGAAAAGTGTACATTTGGTATTATCCTGTTAATATTCATTTCTAGTATAGGCAAAATAATTTAGAATGACAGAAAACAGATTAGAGGTTGCCTCCCATGGGCAGAAGGAGTTGGAATTTAAGTGCACAGGGTCGTGAGGAGAATTTTAAGGTGTTGGGAATGTTTCTTGTCTTGATTTCAGTGGTGGTTACATGGTTTTATACATTTTCAAAATTCCTCAGATTAGTTTTTAAATAGGTTCATTTTATGCATAAATTATGACTCCATAAAGTTGATTTAAAATATGATTTGCATGGGAAAACAAACAACAATAACAATAACAGACCCTTAGATGATACTCTAGAAAGCTTAGCAAACTCTATCTCTTTTTGGCTTTCAAGTCACTGCCCAATTTTGCCCAAACCCACATTTCAACACTTCTTTCCTCCCATACACCAAAAGTGACTTTGAAGTTTCCAGGAAAACAAATTACTTGTTATTCTGATATTATCTATTGTTGTTTTTTTTCTTCCCCTCCCCCAAGACTCTCTCTTTTTTTGCACCTGATATCCTTCCTCTTAACTGCATTTATTTAAATCTTACTTTCAGAAGCTGCACGGTGCACTTAAATGTCAACTTCTCTCTGACACCTTTCCTGAATCCTCCGCTTTTATATATACTTTGCTTGATCTGTCCAAAACTTTCCATTTTGTATTAAATTTGCTTAACTAAATCTTATTAGAACTAATATACATATTTTTCAATCCATCACAGTACCTTGTCCATTTTATTGCATATAGTAGACCCTATATAAATAATGAATGAATAAACAAATGAATGAATATATTGATATGAAACATTGTAAGTGGAAAAAATAGGGACAGAACTGTTCATTAGGTCAACAAAAACTTGCAGTTAAATAGAATTTTTTCTCCTATTGTTTAAACTTGTAAGACATAACTAAAAAATTCACAAACATTTCAATTACAAACTGATATTGTCACAATCCAAAAGAACAACTTTGAAAGAATGAGCAAATCCCCTGGACAATATGGTGACACACTGACAACTATAAGCCTTGAGAAATTAATTGGCCTTTTTTTTTTTGAGGGCAGTGTCACTGGCCCTCACATGTGGGACCGAACCAGGGCCGCTGGCTTCCCAAGCCAGCGCTTAACCACCGTGCCACTTGGCCGGCCCTTAATTGGCCTTTTAAATATCCAAAATTCTTTATTTCATGCCAAAATGGGGGCAATTGCACAGCACTATAACATATTGCTACATTTTGTTCATTCTCTACTTTCCAGAATTAAATACTACTACTACTATGCCTCCCCTCTTCTCTCTCACCCCTATCTCCTTTACAAATCCATTATGTTCGGAAGGTCTTTGACATTCTCAATAAGTCTTTCTGCAAAGCTGAATTTTCGAACTATATAATTGTTACCATTGATAAAGTATATTCCCTATTTCATTAAAAATTAAATGAAGACCCATGGAGGCTAAAGAAAAGGGATTTATGTTTTTTTTTCTCTTTGCTCTTGAGAATGAGTTATGAAGTACAAGTACATTTATAAACTAAAATACCATATTCTAGGGAAAATAAGTTGGAGTTTATTCCATTGTTAGTGGTATGCATTATAAAGTGGTCTCCACCAAATTTACATGGTGAATTTAAGTCCTATTTAACCATATAATGTCATCCCAGATAATGAGAAATGGAAAAAGCATACTTCTATTTGTCTTACAGATCAAAAACCTTAGAGTAGTTTGGAATCATGTGCCTATTTTTCGTGGTTGAATCTAAAATTATATCACCACAACTAGGTTCAGTTCATTAAAGGGTATTTATTCAGAGGAACAACATACTTCCTGCTGTGATTTCACATGACTTGAGTTATTTATTCAACTTATGTTTTCACAAAATGACACAGAAAATAACAACATCACAGAATTGAGGATGGTTTCTAATCTGTATTTATTGTACCAATCAGAAAAAAACATAGCCTGGATTCCTTTTTAAAAATTTCAAACATATATGTGTTAAGTTCGTGGTCATCCTGCCCTTGAATATTCTATTGAATACAACCACATGATGCACTATTGTAGGAGGGGAGGCACACCTTTTCACTTCATCCAGAGTTCAGCAATAATCTAAAATAACCAGTACAATCATCACTGTGATTACCAAAAATTTGGAGAAAACCTTCAACAAAATCAGGGACAATCTAACAAGTTGGTATGATTATCAGCATGATCAGCCAAGGAGAAATCGACGTTTTAATAAAATAGGCCTTTGATTTTTCACCCACCCTCCATCCATGCCCTTGTTCAAGGTCACTCTGCAGATTAAAATCCTTGTTTGGTTTGTCATTGCCTAAAGTAAGGTTTGCTTGGGGCAATTACAGTTTATACCTTTAGTCCCAGCATTATCATTAGTAGTTCCCACTTTTCACTCTCAAATGTGTTCTAGTTCAGATGATATTTGGTCAGCTTATTTATAAGATAGAATCACACCAACACAATTTGTGAATTTCTTTATAGTCTGGCCCCAGGCTCTGCTTCTTACTCTATCACTTCTACTAGTATCTTACCCTCTGTACACATGAAACTATTTACCCTGAAAACCCTATGCTTTGCTATACCTTCATATTCTTGCCCAAATAGTTCTTCCTGCCTGAATTGTACTTCCTCTGTTTTATTCAAATAATGATTTCTTATTTGTTTTTAGTGGTACCACCATCACATCCTCTGGGATGACTTACCTAATTACCCTTAACTAAGAATGAGATAGAAGTTTCAACTTGTTTTGTTACAAATGGATTGTTAAATCATATTTCAATTCAGTGACAATATGTCTGGAGCCACTAGCAAAGGAGTTCTGCCACAGGCAAGGGAATAGAATGTGGTGAGTCTGCTACATTACTATTCCTGCCCTAAGCAGTGTTTGATGCCTCCGGATCTGTGGTTTGGGGCATTTAATTTATTTTTATCCTCTATAACGCTGTGCTAGGCAGGATTTTTTGGCTGGCTTCTTTCACTTAGCATAATCTTTCCAAGGTTCAACCATGTTGTCACATGCATTATACTTTATTTCTATTTATTGTTGAATAATATACTACTGTGTGGACATAGCATAATTAGTTAATCCATTTTTCAGTTGATAGACATATGTGTTGTTTTTGCCCTATGGTTATTATGAATAACGTTGCCATAAATATTCTTGTACAAATATTGTGTGGAGCCAAAGTTTGATTCTGATATCCTACTAAAACTGTGAACCAATAATCTAGAGCAGCACTAATATTATTTTCTGCAATGATGGAAGTAATGTGTATCAGCAATGTCCAAAGTAGCTGCTGGCCAGATATGACTACTAAGCACATGAAATATGGATAGTATAACTGAAAAACTGTGATGATGTTTTAATTTTATTTCATTTAAACTCATTTTTATTTTGTTAGCCACACATCACTAGTTGATACCAATATTGGACAGCACTGAGCAAGATCTGAATTCAGGAAAATAAATACTGACAGTAAAATATGGGTTGGTAAAGAACGAAGCTGGGCCGACCGAGTGGCGCAGTAGAGAAGCACTGGCTTTGAATGCCAGTGGCCCCGGTTTGGGTCCCATATATGAGGGCCAGTGACACTGTCCTTAAAAAATAATAATAATAATAATAATTTAATATCTTGTCTCCCAGAGTACAGACTCATTATTTTTTTTTTGAGGGCAGTGTCACTGGCCCTCATATATGGGACCCGAACCGGGGCCGCTGGCTTCCTAAGCCAGCACTTAACCACTGCGCCACTCGGCCGGCCCTAAAATATTGTAACAGATGCTTTTCCTTTTTTTTTTTTTTTTGGGGTGGGGGGCAGTGTCACTGGCCCTCACATGTGGGATCCGAACCGGGGCCGCCGGGGTCCCATGCCAGCTCCCAACCACCGTGCCACTTGGTCGGCCTGATATGAAATTATTTTAAAATTTCACTTTGAGTAGTTCAGGGTCAGAACTAGGCCAATAGCAGTGGTGATAACCTGGGGAGAAAGATCCAATAAACAACTTAGACTAGACATGAATAGGTTGATATTTTAAGGGTAATGAAGAGAGAGGAGGACTTAAGCCCTGCTATAAGTCTAGGTCTCACCTTGACGTGTGTACACATGTTTGATCTTGTTTGTTAATGTTTAGCAGCATGTAAGAGCTCCTTCTAAATTCTGCCAATATTCAATTAATTAAAATCTGAAACTCATTGGCAGAAAAAATTATATTCACTATAGATTTGAACAGGTTAATAGTTGCCATTACAATTTTAATGACTCTCATTCTTATTTTTTCCATTTAATTAAAAGTTTCAATATTAATTTTCACATAAAAATGTACTTAACATATGATGCTTGTGCTATTTTTATTTTTGAGGGCAGTGTCACTGGCCCTCATATGTGGGACCGAACCGGGGCCGCTTGCTTCCCAA
The DNA here is from genome assembly GCA_033961575.1 of Aselliscus stoliczkanus. Lineage (NCBI taxonomy): Eukaryota > Metazoa > Chordata > Mammalia > Chiroptera > Hipposideridae > Aselliscus > Aselliscus stoliczkanus. The sequence continues at coordinate 31,583,804 of CM066737.1, read as the reverse complement.
GCTAGCGCTTAACCACCGCGCCACCCGGCCAGCCCTATATTGAAGAAATAACAAAGGAAAAACCTGTAACTTTAACTTCAGCAGGTGAATTCGATAAAGTTTTTCCTATCAGTAATGTCCAAAGATGTACATTCTTCTACTACATATTTGCAAAACATAGCCGGAATTTGGGGAGCAATTACATATTAGCTACTGTAGATACAGCATTGAATTGACAGTAAATATTTATTCTTTCAGATTCTAGCATTCTGTTATTTAATTGTTAATGAAAAGAGACTTAGGAAACATTTGTTTTGACAGTGGAAGCTCTGATGATTACTTAAAGTGTAGTCAACAAGACACATTTTACCAAAAAGCAATGAAATATACAATTATCCCTTCCCTCATCTCAACCATGTTTTTTTTCTCAGATTGTCCTTCAGCTGTACAATAAATTTATAGTAAACCGTGATAAAAATTGATATAGATGTAAGACGTGTTCCCTTTAGATTTATTGAATGGATTATGAGATAAAAGTTATTTTAGTAGGTTTTCAGAAGAGTGACATATGTCATTTAATTAATTCAAACTTTTTTTTTTGAGAGCAGTGTCACTGGCCCTCATATGTGGGACCCAAACCAGGGCCACTGGCTTCCCAGGCCAATGCTTAACCACCACACCACTCGGCCGGCCCATAATTCAAACTTTTAAACCTTGTTCTGCTTCTTAATTTGCTATATGATGTGAACAAATACATTCACTCTGGTTTAATGTTTATCAGCTATAAAACCATCTGGTTGCCAGTAAGAAGGATATTCAAATTAAAACACAACTTGTCATATTTTATCAATCAGTTTGTCAAAAATTAAAATATGAAAAAGCATCAAGTGTTGGTGAGGATATGAGGCAGTAGAAAATTTTAGACTCCTATGATAGTAAACTTCACACAGCCAGTATTAGTTTTCTATTGCTGCCTAACAAATTACCACAAACTGAGCAGTTTAAAATAATCCCCATTAATTGCCTCATACAGAAGTAGGTTAGCAGTCCAGGCACATCATAACTAGATTATCTGCTTAGATAGTTTTATAAGGTTGAAATCAAAATCTTGATCTTGGGCCGGCTGAGTGGCACGGTGGTTATGTGCTGGCTTGGGAAGCCAGCGCCCCAGTTCGGGTCCCGTATATGAGGGCCAGTGACACTGCCCTCAAAAAAAAAATCTTGATCTTCTCTGTGCTCATCTGGAAATTCTGGGCAAGAATCTGCTTCCAAGCTTGTTAATGTTGTTGACAGAATTCAGGTCCTTGTGATTGTAGGAGTGACATTCCCATTTTCATATTGGCTGTTGGCTTGGGGTTAGTATCAGCTCCTAGATGCAGGCCACTCTCAGATCCTATTCATGTCACCTCTGCATCTTTGAAGCCAGCCATGAAGAATCCCTCTTGTGTCAAAAACCAATTATGCTTCAATTTTTTTTCTCTTTAAGGAAGAGCCCAGTACCTCAGTGTGAACTCCTAAACTCAGGCCCACCCCAGATAATCCCCCTATTTAAAATCAACTGATTTGGTATTTTCATTATGTCTGCAAAATCCCTTAACAGTGGCATCTGATTATTGTTTGTAATGGCTGACAGAAGGTGAATGTGTATTTGAGGGCCAGGATCTTTGAGATCATCAGAATTACTCTTATGACAGCAAGCTTGGAGTTCTGTTTTGGTAGCATAAAACAAATTGAAAATGCACACTCTCTATGAAACAGCAAGTCCATGTCTACATTTTAAAAATCTAGACCAATTATCACATGTGTACATCACAAAATATTTTTAAAATATATATATCACACCATAGTTTGAAGTACAAAATATTTGATAGGAACCCCCAATTATGTATTGATATAATACATATATTGTGGTATATTCATATAATAGATGATAACCACTTGTTAAACTAAATGGATACATACATACATATTAGAAGATCTCAAACACATAATGTTGAGTGAAAAAAGAGCAAACTGCTAAATAAGTTCAGAATATAATTTATGTAAATTTTGTAAGACACACAGTTAATAAAAGTCATTCTATATATTATAGATGGAAACATGCATATGTCTGGACTGACTCTGAATATAGCTCTGCATCTTATTACTTTGTATGACCTTGAGCAAGGTATTTAATTACACTTTTGTAAAATGGTCATCTGTAAAATGTGGATTACTGTGAGGATTAAATGAACAAAACTTTGGAAAGCATTAATAGCTGTTTCGCACATACTAAATACTTAAGTTTTTGTTAAATAAACATAAACATATAACAGTATAAAACTTGTACTGGACAGCTACTTGCTGAACTGTTATAGTGAGTATTTACCTCTGGGGAAGCTAGAAGGGAATTTATAGTGTTCAATGTGGGCTTCTACTTCATCCATTAATTTATTTCAATTAATTCTAGATGATTGAAACCTGAGTTTCTATTACATTACATCTACATTTTGCTATTTAAAAAATTAAAAGTCAGGAACCATATTTAAAATTACCACTATAGAAAAATCTTGACCCTTAAAAATGAGTTATACTATATGACCTTTAGACCTACACAATTTTATCATTCATTAATACTACTCTAGGCCATATATTCTGCAGGTGCATGTTAATGATAAATGATAAACAAGTTGTCATATGTATTTACCACTTTCTCTTTCTATTAATATATATGAAATGACCTTAAGAAAAGCTTAGTAGGTAGTATAGATTCCAATAGGTAGTCACTTCCCGCACTTGATTTCTCATAAGCCCTGCTTAATGTGTAGTATACACTTTGTACCTTGATGTTTGACATTCACAATGCCAGAACTAATGGCTATTATTTGAGCAGCACTCAAAATATTGAGGTAATCTGAAGTCTTGGTTATTATATAGCTTTGAGTTTTGAGATTTTAAAAATGTTTGTTCTCAAAGAATGGTTGTGCCATTACTCAACACTCAGCTCAGCAAATTGGAAAAAAATACTACAATAACATATGTTGTGGGTGAGTGTAGTGCTCTTCCATTAGTTTGACTTGTGTTTTTCATTTTTCAGACTGGGTGAATTACCCACAGAGAGTTATAAAATAAAAAAGAAGATTCAAGATTTTAATAAGACATTACCTTGAACTCCTCACATTGAATATAGTTTATCTCTGTCTGGATGCAAGTGTTTATATATGTGAACACTCACACAGAGATAGAGACCCCAATAAACAGATATAGTAATAAAATCCATTTGCAGGTGAATATGAACTATTGGCTACTACTTATATAGAGGTGACACAAGGATCATTATTCTATTGAGAGCTTGAAAGTCAAATATATGTCTCTATCTAACATGCTTTCTCAGCAGAAGGTTCTGATCCTATTACTATGTCTCTGGTCCTTTGCTGGAGGTTGCCTTTTACAAAGAGGATAATTTACTTCATGATCTCAGTCTTTTATCTTATTTTATAGAGAATATTTATTTGGTTTTCCAGAGTAATATTATAGTCTCAGGTTTCCAAATTCAAAACAGCTACCTGGGTTGGGTGAGGGGAATTATTACTGTTATTCAATTGTTTTTGTCCACTTTAGTCCAAATCACTCATTTGAATAATTCTTTTTCAATGAATTGACTCATCTATTTATAGCTACATCAACTGGCTATTATGTTGTGTGTCAATAGTATGACTACTGGATAAAACCCAGTGAAAAGCAAGATAAATTAGCAAATTTAGTTATTATATCTGTTTTGTTTTATATTACCAATACTAAATATTTATGATATTTAATTTAAGACTCATGCATTGATTATAACCTTTTTTTTTTTTAGAGAGCAGTGTCACTGGCCCTCATATGTGGGATCTGAACCAGGGCCACTGGTGTCCTAAGCCAGCTCCCAACCACCGCGCCACTTAGCTGGTCCTGATTATAACACTTTTATAAGTGAAACTGTCTAGATTTCAAAAGTCCTCTTTATAACAATAGGGAGGTATGTGTAGTAAATATTCTCCCATGTATTAATAGTGCTCAAGTTATAATATTCAGAATAAAAGACTTCATGAATTATCTTGCTTTCCTCTCTGTGACTATAGACTCAATATATATTTTTAAAAGTTCTGAGTGATATTTTTCTTCTTTCTTCCTGTAAATAATAAAACTAAGCCCCATTTTTAGATTAATATAATGCAGGACTGGTCTTATTATCACAGATGGGAATGGATTTGTTTTATAACAATGACTGAGACTATACCTTATTTATACCAAAGCTAAAGCTCACCTCCCCACTATGATTATAGTTGGGAATGTGGGACTAGACCAGATTAATGGACATTAAGGTGTTAAGACAAATGAAAACTCTGGTCATATAATAAGCAGAGATGTTTTGGGGGAAAAAATTGTATGCAAAAAATTAGAAGTCTCTAGGGTTACAGGTAATTTAAATTAGGTTCTGATTATGAATTTTATATATTATAATTTTATTATACTTAGTATATATTATATATATTTTATATATTATCATATATATATTGTGTATATATAAATATATATATATATATATCAACAAACGTTAAAGAACAATATGGATTCTTGAAATTTGTAGGTGCTGTCTCGTCTTTGTTCTGCATGTGAGCCAGGAATATTTAGATCTCTATTTCAAAGTCACTGTTGAGGAGTGCCTATCTAATTCTCATACTACTCATCCAAATTTGAATGGTTTGGGGCCGGCTGAGTGGCGCGGTGGTTAAGTGCTGGCTTGGGAAGCCAGCGGCCCCGGTTCAGTCCCACATATGAGGGCCAGTGACACTGCCCTCAAAAAAAATTGAATGGTTTGAGGAGATGAGAAGAGAGAAATAGAAAACCAATATCCTGTCAGGTGTTAATGGGACAAAGGTTTCTATACTCAATCTTGAGACATACTGAATTCTTTATCCCTTCTTGTAAAGAATGTAGTTGGTCACTACTGCAATTGTTCTGGCAAAAGTCCTCAATGAACTTCCCTACTACATAAAAACTGAGTTTTTCTCATCTTTAGCTTATTGTAGCTTCTTGCTTGCATTGATCACCATTCATTATTCTCTTCTTCTCATCACACCAACCAGGCATTTTAAAATATATATTCATTGTTTTCTCCCTTCTGTTTACCGAAGAAGTATATGTAATATAGACTGTTCACATATTACATAAATATATAAAATATGAACAAAGTCCCCTATTATACTATCTGTTAGAGATAAACAGTTAAACCTTTTGTATACATTCTTATATATATTCTATGCTTCTTCCTCTCACCTTCCTCCTATTTTTAAACAAAAAGATAAAACTATAGGGCCAGCTGAGTGGTGTGGTGGTTAAGCGCTCGCTTCGGAAGCCAGCGGCCCTGGTTGGGATCCCACATATGAGGGCCAGTGACACTGGCCTCAAAAAAAAAAGTTTGAATTAATTAAATGACATTTATTTTTCCCTCAGTTTTCAGTAATTTCATCCCTTTCCACACTCACCTCAAATATCCTAGTTCAGTCTCTCATCATCTCCTTGGATTTTCTTCAATGACACCTGATGCATTGAATACAATTGAATCCAGGGTGCAATAAATCAGGAAAGTACACTAGGTCTAAGTACCTAAGAAATGCAGTCCTTTGTAATCCATCTCCAGATATGTTAGCCTCTGGCTGTGGTGTTCTCTGCCTTTGAGTGGAAAATTTTTATTGCTTACACTCATTTCTTCATATTCTTCATCTTTGTTTCAGAACCTACTTGGTACTCTGACCAGAAATCTAATAAACTCAGCCACAGGAGCTTACAAAGAAATGATCAACATGAAGTGGATATCTGATTGGCAAAGAGCACAGAATTTGATGACATATTGTGGGCAAGGGTGTGGTTAAGCAGGCGTGCATACATTATTGATGAGATGTTCAGTTGGTAGGGCCTCTTTGAATGGTAATTGGCAATGGCTATTACATATAAAATTGAAAGAGCAATCCCATTTCTAGGAATCTATTCAGCAGGCATACTTACACATGTACACAAAAATGCATGCACCTAAGTAATCGCTAAGGAAAATTTATAGTAACAGAATCTAAGAACCAATATAAATGCTCATCAAAGATGTAACAAATAGGGCTGGTCAAGTGGCACAGTAGTTGAGCCCTGGCTTGGGAGGCCAGCGGCCCCGGTTTGGAACCCACATATGAGGGTCAGTGACACTGCCCTCAAAAAAAAAAAAGATGTATCAAATAAATAAATTATAATCCAAAGATACTCGGGCCAGCCCAGTGGCGCATTGGTCAAGAGCTGGTTCGGGGATGCCAGCGGCCCCGGTTCTGATCCCACATATGAGGGCCAGTGACACTGCCCTCTACAGCTAACAAAAGCTCCACCTGGAGCTGGGCTGCGAGCCCCAGCGACGGTGTAGGCTGCAGTCCCTGCTGCAGTGGGCTGCCATAGGCTACAGTGAGTGGCCGGCAGCCAGCGTGAGCTGCCAATAGCCACGGTGAGCGAACATCCACAGGCGGGCCACAGATCTGCCTCATCCGGGAAGAGCACAATGACGATACCAACGTGGGCCAGTGAAGCAACGTCCTCTGCAGCTAGACTGAAGAACAAAAAGACAGCAACTTGTCTGTTCCCCTTCCCCGATTCCCCAACGCTGTTCCCCTCCCTCAATTCCCCAATAAAATCTTTTAAAAAGAAAGATACAGGGCACTGCTCCGCAACTAAGATGAATTAGGTGGGGCTGGCCAAGTGGCTCAGCTGGTTAAGAGCATGAGCTCAGGGTCACCGGTTCAATTCCCACATGGGCCAGTGAGCTGAGCTGCCAACACATGGCAGGATGGCTCAGCTGTTGAGAGCACGTGCTCCTAACAACGAGGATGCTGGTTTTACTCCCGCATGGGTCAGAGGGCTATGCCCACCTACAACTAAGATTGAATACGGCACCTTGAGTTGGGCATCTGCAAGCTGCCAAAGGGTGGCCAAATGGTGACTGGACTTGGGGCTCAGCTACTGTACCCTCCACAAATAAGACTGAAGGACAACAACTTGGCTGTTCCCCTTCCCCAATACCCCAATAAAATCTTTAAAAAGAAAAAGATGAATTAGGTAGATATGTATAAGAAACAATCTCTAATATTTTGTGATAAAAAGGTACAGATATGTGCAGCATGTGCTATCATTCATACAATCACATACACACATACATATATACTTGCATATGTACAGACGATCTCTAAATAGTCACACACACACTAATAATGTATTGCTTGCGATCTATGGGCAGAAGAAGATCAGGGATCCTGGGGTCTGAGACTTATTTTTCACTATATACCCTTTATAAAGTATAATTGTCTTGATCATGTGCACGTATTACTTAAGTTAAAATACAAAAACAAAACAAAAATAAAGGCAAAGTGAGAAGTCTTGATAGCTATCGTTTAAATTTACAAATACCTGCATATAAATGGTATACACCTATGGCTTTCTTCACATGGGAGATTACATATACGCATACACAAATATACAGTAAAATATACAGTATATGTGAGTAGGCAGTTGTAAACACATGTACTTTTGTGTAAATGAAAAACTGTTAAATCATCTTTAAAAACACAAGACAACTAAGCGTCCCAACTTATAGCAGGTTTGTTTAGGTAAGGGAGTCAAGATATTAATCTTTTAACCCATGTCAGTAGCTTCAGTTTGCTTTCCAAAAACAAATGTACACTTTAATGTATGCATAGCTGATGGTTCAGCTTAAGTTTCTTTCTTAGAAGATTTTGATTTTGATAAGCATATTTCTAGATGGACAATTGAGAAAAAAATAAAATGTATATTTAAGCATTCAAAAACTTTAGCCTAGCATTTAATTGCTAAAATGCTGAACATGTTTATTTTTTTATGCAATACATCACAAACTCAATCCAGAAAGAAGGATTCTCCATGTACACAATCAAAAAAAAAATTGTCCACAACGCCTGCATTGAGTACAACGGTCGACCTTCCTCTGTAAATGACTGCCTGGAGAAGTTACCTGAACTTTAAAGACATTTACCCCAGAAGGAACCTCCCAGATTGTCCTGCCATATATAGGAGAGTTTTGATTCGCTCTGAAAATCTGTGGCTTAAATGCTACCCAAGAAAGGGGGCCATAATATAGGAGCTTTAAAGAAGAAGAAATTAGAGCCTGAGGGTATTGATGCTTAATTTCGATTGAATAATCAAAATTGTGGTTAATGGGATGGACACCATTGTACAATTTCTTAACTAAAAGAACATATATTTAAAGTATTGACGCACCATCAATATGCAAACAACAAACACTGAGTTTCCAACATCCAAATGAAACATGCCCAAATGGTAGCTATTTATAATAGAACACGAAATGAATTTTCTAATTGGAGCAGGGCTATCAACCTGCTCTGTGATATGATGGATAGTTCCTCAGACCAGCTGAAAAGACACTTTTTAGCACGCATTTCCCAAAAGTAACATACATCAGAAATGTGTAATAGATCTGTACATACTATTGAAATACCGGTAAAACTAAAGCACTGAATTATAGTGGGAACCACACCTGCGCCACCCCAGAGAAAGAGCATATGTGAATCACTCAAAGAGAGAACACAATTAAGGATTAGTTAAAATTCTTTGTGGGAGAAGGCAAAAAAAGATTGGGAGAGGTGCAGAAAAATCTTAAAGCCAAATTTCAATTGCGCTAAAGATCACTTTTGCCTTTTCTCTTTCAGCCTAATACACTAAGCACAGGTAAGCTGGGCACCTTCCACCCAGAGGATAAAAACCACACAGAGTTAAAAGCACAAACAACGTGAAGAAGGGGAGTGAGAGGGGACTAGAAGGAAAATCTGGGCACTTGGAGAACACTGCGGCCATCCTTAGCTCCAGAGAGCTGCATAGTTCCCATGGAGGCCTGAAGGCAGAGGCCCCCCAGCCACGAAGAGCTTCATCTCAGGCCAGTTGTAGCAGTGGGTGTAAAGGGCATTGGGGAAGTTGTCCATGCCACCGAAGTAGTTCATCCACAGGTCATCGTGGTTGAGCCAGCCTCTGCCACAGGTGAGCTTGAGCTTCTTCCTCGCGGGGCCCAGAGGAGAGCAGTCCAGGCTGGCCGAGGCCCTCTCCTCCAGGAACTTCTGGGCGCGGACGTCATAGAAGAGCAGGCAGCCATGGCCAGTGCCGATGGTGATGATGTGCTGGTAGAAGCTGAGGGAGCGCACGCCGGTGACGCCCTCTCTGGCGCACAGGGCCCAGATGTCCTTCTGGGGCTGGCGCGGATCCAGGAAGGAGACATGGGACTGGGAGCCCGCAGCGTACAGGGACAACTCCTCGCTGTAGGTGAGGCACACGTTCTCCCGGCAGTAGGGCAGCCTGGTGAACAGCAGCCCGGACAGGGTGCTCAGGTCTTTCCACAGGTAGAAGTGGCCATCTTGGGACACTGCCCCCAGCTCCTGGTTCTTGTGACTGTAGGCCAAGGCCCGCACCATGCAGTTACTGGGGTTGGTGCTCACCCTAGAGATGGTCACCACGTCCCTTGGACGGATGTGGGCATACACCGGGAGCCCCGCGTCGTTGTGCCAGGCGATGCTGCCACTAAACGTGTCAGGATCCATCCTCCACAGCGCCACGGTGCCGTCGCGGGAGCCACTCACAGCCACTGTGTCGCTCATCCAGGCGATGGCCAAGATCCAGTCCTTGTGGCAATGGCGGTCACCCAGGCACACGGGGTCCAGGGTGGGTAGCTGGTAGACAGCCAGGCTGTTGGGGTTCTCGCCCCCGGTGGCCAGAAGCGTCTTGGAGGGATTCAGTTCAATGGCGTGGATGCCGCAGCTCGGCTTGGCCCGGGCCAGTCTGACTCCTCGGTCTCGCAGCAGCGGGATGCGCGTGATCTGGCCGGACTGCACGTCCACCACGAAGAGCGTGTTGCACTTGGTGCCGCACACCACCTGCCTGGCGTTCAGCCACTGCGAGGCGAACACCTTGTTGAGGGGCCCTAGGGCCAGCTGCCGCTCGCGCAGCAGCTCGGGCAGCTTCTGCCCCGCGTAGCCGCGCAGCTCGCCCTCGAAGCTCGATAGCCCCGCACAACTCCGCGCGCCCACCTCGCGGCCCTTCAGGTAGTGCACCAGCGAGGGTCGCGTTGCCTGCCGCTTCTGCTTTTGGGCAGCAGCGGGCCCTCGCCATCCGCCGGCGCCGCTCCCTGCAACGAAGAGCTCGCGGCGGCAGCCTCGATGGCGGGTACTCTCCGCTTCCTGCTACCTGTTGGCTGCGGGGCCATGGTGGGCGGCGGGCGAGTGGTGGTGGCGCGGCAGCTGCAGTGGCGGCGCGTGGCACCGGTGTTGGCCGTGGCAGCAGTGGGGTGTGCGGCGCCTCGGAGTCAGCCGGGAGCGCGGGCTCTCAAGGGCCAGTAGATTGCGGTCGACCGCGGGGCGCGGAGCCTACCGAGTCCCGGGTGTGGTGCCGGCAAAGGAGGCTAGGGCGGCGGGCCGAGGAGGAACATCGGCCAGAGGGAGCGAGCGGAGCTCGGGCCAAGCGCGGTGGCGAGGAAGGCTGCCCGGATCTAGGCGAGGGCTGGAAGTGAGGCTGGCGGCGGGCTGGGAGCACAGTAGGTGTGGGGCGAGGTAGACTCGGGAAGCCGAATGGGAGGGACCGGAGGCAGCGGGAGGAGCCCACTGGGAACTGGGAGGGAGGGGGGCGGGGTAGCACGCGCCGGGCTGGCAGGGGTCAGAGGGGAGCTGGAAGTGGGGGTGAAGCCGGCATGGGGAGAAACAACCCCGCTCCAGGGTCTCCAGCAGTCTCCACGTGGACACATCCTAGTATTCTTGCCAAGGACCCTAGATATCCTACTCCCGGCGTTTCACTCTTCCCAGGACAACAACCAACAAGCCTTTTAAAATCTCTATTTTGGCCTATAATCGGAAAGATAAAATGTCGTCAAAAATGAGGCTAGAAGGAGACCAGACAATTGTCTGTCAAAGAAACAAATGTGCGCTTGGAGCAATCCTGGGAGACCCTTTGCTGCAATTAGTGAACTTGATGGGTGATGAGGGTGTTTAGCAGAGGCAGGGATACCCTCCCGCTAAGGTCTGTCCTGCAGCCCCTCTTGTCTCACAGCCTTTCTGTTGGTGTGCCTTAAACATTTTCAACCATGCCGGCCCAGTGGCGAGGTGGTTAAGCGCTGGCTTCCGAAGCCACCGGCCCCGGTTCGGTCCCACATATGAGGGCCAGTGACACTGCCCTCAAAAAAAAAAAATGTTTTTTCAACCAATTTTTTTAGTTTTTTTGCAAATTATGATCCCTGAGCTCCAGCACCAGAATCTCTGAGGGGTGTGTTCCAAATGTAATTCCCAAGGCCTCACGTCCCCTACAGAGAACGGTTTCTTCAGTGGTGTTGTTATCAGAGCCCTCAGGCAGTGGAGTGGAAGAGGTCCAGAAAAGGGATACCTCGTTCCCTGCTCCGGGGAGGGAAGGTTCTGCCCCAATTGTCAGTCCCAGGAGAAGTTCCAGGGGCCTGGTCTGAGCCCAGTCATGAGTGGGATGCCCCCTTGGGCGTTGGGGGAGGGCCCTAGGGATGCACAGGACTTCCATAGGCATAGATAGTGAAGAACTTTCCAGAAGGGTGTAACCACATAGATACAAAGGTGTACTGTAGGGGTTCAGAGCATGGCTTTTCCAGTCTCAGGACCTGAATGGTCCATATCCAGCTCTGCAGCTGCAGAGCAGACAATCCAGAGGCAATCCCACATCCAGGCATACTCAATTGCATAGCCATGCAAATGGTTGGTGGCTGATACCAACTCAGCACCCCCCTTAGCCCTCCTCTACAAAACTGAGTTTGCTGAGTGGTGGCACCTAGAATTACCCTTTGTGACCAGTAAAGGGAGAGTGCTAGAATTACATTGTTGCTTTCCTCCTACTTCTCCCAGCCCTTTTGGCAACCTTATCTCAAATGTAGGAACTCTAAGCAAAAAAACATGGGTCTTTCCCACCACTCCAGCTAGCTGCTGCATGGCAGTGCCCTCTCCTCCCCAACATTCCTACCCATGTGCAATGCATTATCTAGAGGAGGGTGGATAAGGAGTGACCTGACAACGAAAAAAAAATGGCTGACAACTTCAAAATTAGAACTGGCATTACTAGACAATAGCTAACTACAAATTCCTTTAATTTAGCCTACCATAAGGCTTTCCTTTTTTTTTCCCATGCATTCTACCTCAGACAAATGGATATTATATAGTAAGACTTCATGGCATACTTTTAGTGTTGTGATAAAAGAAAATAGGCTGAACATTTTGGGAGAGCTAGCTAGATTTGTGTGTGTGTGTGTGTGTTTGTGTGTGTGTGTACACACACATATTTCAATTGTAAAACTAATACTTAAAACTTGTTATTTATTGGAAGCCATTTGTGTCATGGGATGGAGGGCTGTGCAAACATTTGAAAAGTTCTATGTACATGAGCCTCACAATAACTTTGTAAGGTAGGTTCTTTTTTTTTTTTTTTTTTTTTTTTTGAGGGCAGTGTCACTGGCCCTCCTATGTGGGACCCAACAGGGGTCGCTGGCTTCCCAAGCCAGCGCTTAACCACCATGCCACTTGGCAGGCCCAGGGAGGTTCTTTTTTTATGGCTATATTTTAAAATGAGGGAACTGTGGCCCAGAAAGAGAAATGACTCCCCACATGATCACACACCTAGAAAAGAGTGAAGTCAGGTTGTGAATCCCCGTCTGACTTCAAATTTTATAAGACTAATGACTATTCTCTATTATTTAAGAAATACATTTTTAAAAATATTTTGAGCCAGCCGTGTGGCACGTTGGTTAAGAGCTGGTTTGGGACGCCAGCGGCCCTTGTTCGGACTCCACATGAGGGCCAGTGACATTGAACTCTACAGCTAGGATGGTGAACAACAGTTCCACTTGGAACTGGGCTGCTGTGAGTCCCCAGGGTGTCATAGCTGCAGCCCCTGCTGCAGTGGGCTGCCATGGGCTACAGTGAGTGGCCGGCAGCCAGCGTGAGCGGCTGACAGCCGGGTGTGAGCTGCCAAGAGCCGCTGTGAGCGGCTGTCCAGAGGCTAGCGACCAATCTGCCTCACCCAAGGAGAGTGCAATGATGATAGCAACATGGGCCAGTGGAGCAATGTCCTCCACAACTAGACTGAGGAACAAAAGGACAGAGACTTGTCTGTTCCCCTTCCCCAATTCCCCAATACAATATTTTTTAAAATAAATAAATAAATGAAAATATTTTGGTTTCTTAAAAATCATCTACCCCTAACATGGAAATTTTACAGGTGTTATGTCTTATGCACTGTTGAGAGATAAACACAATTCTTAAAATAAATGAATAAATACTGAATGCAAATTATGTATAACACTTTGTATATGGTGCTTAAAGACAAAAATATTATCTCTAAGATATATTTCTTTTTTGAAAATTCTTTTAACTAATATTTATGAAATTAATATTTATGGCTACCTTGTTTGGTAAAAAACACCCATTTAAATAGCATTATTATTATCGCTCTCCACTTTTCTGACAATATAACATTGTCAAATATTTATGTATAATAATGTATTTGCAGTCAGTGTTCAGATTACTATTTTTTATTGATAAATGAGGTGTGTTAATTCCACCTAGAATAAAATACATAAAACACATTTCATTTAGGAACACACTCAAATTCCTTGAGTTTTTCACTTAAAGATGGAAAACCTCCAGGCCAGAGCCAAGTAATGTTGAAAGATTTCATTTTTGTATATCAGCTTACAAATGTGAACCTTTATTTGCATCTGATTGTTTCCATCTTTAGGAAAACAGAATGTCTGCTAATACAGAAAATCGCACAGAGTACTTTTATTGTTAAAGCAGTGGATGCAATGACATGACGATAAAATTTCAGCTGTCTGCATAGCCTTCAGAGATTCAAGGTCTCCATTGGGTATGGTTGTCACCTGGGAGGGCTACCTGGGTGTGTATCAGTGTAAACACCTTGTCAGCCATTACTAACCTATTGCTGTATTCATTACTGCTTTTTGCCACCAACATACCACCAGATAAATCTGTATTAACCCCTCCTCTCTCCCCTACACCTGATTCATCTCCGTTAGATGGAGGCTTATATGGGTGGTTTCAGGGCACTGTCTCATCCTGTTCTCTAATTACTTAATATGTTTAAATGTCTTTTTCTTCATCTGATTGTAAAACCTGAAGGCGTTAAGTAATGTTTCCTACTACTTCATACCATCACACCGTTCTGGATATGGACTAAATGGTTTATAAAACTTGTGACTGTCCTGGTGATAAACTCATAGAACAAAAGAGACAAAATGATATCCAAATACCCAAAAGTCAGAAGCTGTTTTGAAATCAAATTACTTGAATGGAAAAGTGAAGGATTGGATTTGATTTGCAGTGATCTATATATCTATGTAACTTCCAACAAGTTACATTCCATATACATAAATATATATATATATATATATATATATATATATATATATATATATATTGTTTATAGATATATTGATCAGTCAACTGATAAATTTTTTCACTGTCTGTCCACCTTTCTAACCTATGAATGAAACAAAAAGTCTGTTTATCTAATAAACAAGTTAGATTATGAACTTAAAATAAGTTTAGGCAGAATATTTGTTTGTTCTCTATGGTATCATAAATGTAAGCTTGGATGTTAAATAAGGCTCAAATTATCTTGGAAATATTACTCTTTTTAGCTTTAAAACTAACGTAGTCTCAGGACAAAGGCACTGAAAGAGCAAGGCAGTAATAGTAAAACTGGTGGGTCAGTAACAAATCTTTTTGAAGAATTATTCAATTCTCAAGATTTCTTTTACACGTTCGTCTATACAAAAAAGGATCTTACAAGTGCAGACTTTATAGATTGGAGCAGATCCTCAGGTATAAAGATATCTGTCTTCAGAAATATAACAATTTCCTATATATTGTATATAGATGTAAAATAAGGCTGTCTTTAAGAATATTTTTGATATCTTGTATGTATTTTGACAATTGTTTGTATGGCCCTTGCATTATATTCATCAACAAGTATTAACTATAAGGCATGAAAACATTAAATATAGTTAATTAGGCTTATTTTAAAATAATATATGATAATGATTCCCTGTTATTTATAACACACACAGGCAAACTATTATTGAGTTATTAAATTGAATAGATTTCCCCTTAATCTCCAGTTATAATACAGTCATACCATTTCAAGCTGTGACCTCGTCAAGTCTCCTAAGATATACAGCTGTGAATCCGGTTTGTAGTCAGATGGGAGGCTTCTTCCAAACCTCCTGATGCTAGAGATGACTCAGCAGGTTGTTTCCCTCTACAAAGGCACTACTAAAGGTATGGGCTGTCTAGGTTGGGGAACAAAGGAAAACTGTAACACAATATTTCATCTACTAGAAACAGAGAAACACAATTATAGGGAAGGAACCAATTTGGACTCTATGACCTCTTGTCTGCCCTCCCTCCCTCTCTCCATCTTCTCTAAGACAAAGGAATGTGTGGGAGCCCACGCTTGGCTTTGTTTAATGAGAGGGTGGATTCGGTGCTGTTTATGTTTAATGGGAGACACTACAGTGTAGTGGTTAAGAGAGTGGATTTGGGGGCCACATAACATTGTTTGAATACTGGTTCTGTGGTTTGCTGGCCTTGGAACTGGGTCAGTTAATACACTCCTTTTGCATTGATTCCCCTATCTATAAACATGAGATAATAACAGCACCTATGCCTTGGGGTTGTTTTGTCGATCAAAGGAGTTAATACATATATACCACTAACAACAGTGTCTGGAAGACTGTAAACTCTTCATAAATTTCTCTTAAAGCTTAATGGCTTAACCTCCTTTGCTTTATTGAACTTTATATAGACAGCTCCAAAACCGTGGTAGTGGAGGCTTTTCAGTGCCCACTGTAGTACATCACATACTTACTCATTATTATTAAAAACTAGTACATGCACAGATTAAAAAATATTTGTAGAGCTAGCTACTTGTCTACTCGCATACAGCTCATCAATCTTTATTATCTTTCCAATCTATTTAAATGGGAACAATGGGTTATTGAAACAACTTTATAGCATGCTAGTAAATTATCATGGGATAGTCTGGAAGGTTTCATTCTATGAACTAGCCAGATTGGGTTTCCTACTACCAATAGATGTTAATGTAAACATGCACCCCTGTACAAAGAATTGATTTCGTCAATTTAGGGCATCAGCCAACTGTTTATAATAGTTAAATTGAACAGAAATTACTGAAAAAAATATTTGGATCATGCTTTAGTATCCAGGCAGGTACATAAAGGAAAACATGAATGAAATTATACCTATGAAGTTCATTGATCTTACAAATACAGGATTTATAGATTGAAGCAGATTCTCATGTATAAAGGCATCTGTCTTCAGAAAAGGGACTACATAATTATTGTTGATATATTGTATATAGATGTACAACAAGCGTAGCTTTAAAAATATTTTTACATCGGGCCGGCCGAGTGGCGCGGTGGTGAAGCGCTGGCTTGGGAGACCAGCGCCCCGGTTCGGGTCCCACATATGAGGGTCGGTGACATTGCCCTCAACAAAAAAAGATGTATCAAATAAATAAATTATAATCCAAAGATACTCGGGCCAGCCCAGTGGCGCATTGGTCAAGAGCTGGTTCGGGGATGCCAGCGGCCCCGGTTCTGATCCCACATATGAGGGCCAGTGACACTGCCCTCTACAGCTAACAACAGCTCCACCTGGAGCTGGGCTGCGAGCCCCAGCGACGGTGTAGGCTGCAGTCCCTGCTGCAGTGGGCTGCCATAGGCTACAGTGAGTGGCCGGCAGCCAGCGTGAGCTGCCAATAGCCACGGTGAGCGACCATCCACAGGCGGGCCACAGATCTGCCTCATC